>OX451738.1:581312594-586112594 GCA_948472305.1 Vicia faba
TTTAGCAGCGCTTTAGTTTAATGCCTTTAGCAGCGCTTCCTGAAAGCGCTGTCTAAGGTATACCTTTTATCACACCTTTAGCAGCGCATTTGGTAAGCGCTGTCTAAGGTATACCCTTTAGCAGTGCTTATTCTTATTTTTTTTATTTTTTTATCGAAAGCCTATAGCAGCGCTTAGGGAAAGGAAGCGCTGGCTATGTTAAATCCTTTAGCAGCGCTTTTAGTAAGCGTTGTCTAAGATATAACCTTTAGCAGCGCTTATTCTTATTTTTTTATTTTTTTTATTGAAAACCTATAGAAGCGCTTAGGGAAAGGAAGCGCTGTCTATGGAAAGGCCTTTAGCAGCGCTTTTAGTAAGCTTTGTCTAAGGTATATCTTTAGCAGCGCTTACTCTAATTTTTTAATTTTAATTTTTTTAAAAACCTATAGCAGCGCTTATGGCATAAGCGCTGTCTATGTGACGCTGTCTAAATTCAATTTTGGCATAGTGTCAGTTCACTATCCACGAAGTCTACGGAGCACTTAACCTAGGATGATGGGCACGTGTTGTCCATCCACACTACCGCATGAGAATCCTGGTAGCCATCCATTATGACATGGATACTCAACCCATAATGGAGGTCATTAGTCCAACACTAGGGGCTCTATAATTACTCTCATATGCAGGAGAGTCAGGTATCTTATTCACTATCCATACACTCATTTACCTCATACTCCTTCTGATTTAGCATCAATAAGCAAACAAAAACTGCAGATTTATTTTCATAAACGCAATGAAAGTTGTTCAAACTTAAACACAGATCATAAATCATTACTATAAGTAAGATTTTGAATCGGAACCCTAAACACTTAACCCGTGACAGAGAATCGCATCGGAATTAAAAAACGATGAATAAAAGATGAACAAGAGAATGGGTTAAAAGAAAGAACCTTATTTTGAGTTCCACAGCTTCAGCGATTGTAAACGGATTTGAAAGAGATTAAACAAGACAAAAATAACGAAGGAGATGGTGAGGAGGGAGAGTTAGACGAAGATGAACAGTTTCATGTATAAAGTAGGGTTTTGTATAAATTTGGGGTTTCTGATAACCAATTTAGGGATTTAGAAATTTTTTAAATACCTTAGACAGCGCTTTCAAGAAGCGCTGCTAAAGGTATTACCTTTAGCAGCGCTTTAAGGCTTTAGCAGCGCTTTAGTTTAATGCCTTTAGCAGCGCTTCCTGAAAGCGCTGTCTAAGGTATACCTTTTATCACACCTTTAGCAGCGCTTTTGGTAAGCGCTGTCTAAGGTATACCCTTTAGCAGCGCTTATTCTTATTTTTTTTATTTTTTTTATCGAAAGCCTATAGCAGCGCTTAGGGAAAGGAAGCGCTGGCTATGTTAAATCCTTTAGCATCGCTTTTAGTAAGCGTTGTCTAAGATATACCCTTTAGCAGCGCTTATTCTTATTTTTTTATTTTTTTTATAGAAAACCTATAGCAGCGCTTAGGGAAAGGAAGCGTTGTCTATGGAAAGGCCTTTAGCAGCGCTTTTAGTAAGCGCTGTCTAAGGTATTTCTTTAGCAGCGCTTACTCTAATATTTTAATTTTTTTTTTTAAAACCTATAGCAGCGCTTATGGCATAAGCGCTGTCTATGTGGCGCTGTCTAAATTCAATTTTGGCATAGTGTCAGTTCACTATCCACGAAGTCTACGGAGCACTTAACCTAGGATGATGGGCACGTGTTGTCCATCCACACTACCACGTGAGAATCCTGGTAGCCATCCATTATGACATGGATACTCAACCCATAATGGAGGTCATTAGTCCAACACTAGGGGCTCTATAATTACTCTCCTATGCAAGAGAGTCAGGTATCTTATTCACTATTCATACACTCATTTACCTCATACTCCTTCTGATTTAGCATCAATAAGCAAACAAAAACTGCAGATTTATTTTCATAAACGCAATGAAAGTTGTTCAAACTTAAACGTAGATCATAAATCATTACTATAAGTAAGATTTTGAATCGGAACCCTAAACACTTAACCCGTGACAGAGAATCGCATCGGAATTAAAAAACGATGAATAAAAGATGAACAAGAGAATGGGTTAAAAGAAAGAACCTTATTTTGAGTTCCACAGCTTCAGCGATTGTAAACGGATTTGAAAGAGATTAAACAAGACAAAAATAACGAAGGAGATGGTGAGGAGGGAGAGTTAGACGAAGATGAACAGTTGCATGTATAAAGTGGGGTTTTGTATAAATTTGGGGTTTCTGATAACCAATTTAGGGATTTAGAAATTTTTTAATTACCTTAGACAGCGCTTTCTAGAAGCGCTGCTAAAGGTATTACCTTTAGCAGCGCTTTAGTTTAATGCCTTTAGCAGCGCTTCCTGAAAGCGCTGTCTAAGGTATACCTTTTATCACACCTTTAGCAGCGCTTTTGGTAAGCGCTGTCTAAGGTATACCCTTTAGCAGTGCTTATTCTTATTTTTTTTATTTTTTTTATCGAAAGCCTATAGCAGCGCTTAGGGAAAGGAAGCGCTGGCTATGTTAAATCCTTTAGCAGCGCTTTTAGTAAGCGTTGTCTAAGATATAACCTTTAGCAGCGCTTATTCTTATTTTTTTATTTTTTTTATTGAAAACCTATAGCAGCGCTTAGGGAAAGGAAGCGCTGTCTATGGAAAGGCCTTTAGCAGCGCTTTTAGTAAGCCCTGTCTAAGGTATATCTTTAGCAGCGCTTACTCTAATTTTTTAATTTTAATTTTTTTAAAAACCTATAGCAGCGCTTATGGCATAAGCGCTGTCTATGTGACGCTGTCTAAATTCAATTTTGGCATAGTGTCAGTTCACTATCCACGAAGTCTACGGAGCACTTAACCTAGGATGATGGGCATGTGTTGTCCATCCACACTACCACATGAGAATCCTGGTAGCCATCCATTATGACATGGTTACTCAACCCATAATGGAGGTCATTAGTCCAACACTAGGGGCTCTATAATTACTCTCATATGTAGGAGAGTCAGGTATCTTATTCACTATTCATACACTCATTTACCTCATACTCCTTCTGATTTAGCATCAATAAGCAAACAAAATATGCAGATTTATTTTCATAAACGCAATGAAAGTTGTTCAAACTTAAACGCAGATCATAAATCATTACTATAAGTAAGATTTTGAATCGGAACCCTAAACACTTAACCCGTGACAGAGAATCGCATCGGAATTAAAAAACGATGAATAAAAGATGAACAAGAGAATGGGTTAAAAGAAAGAACCTTATTTTGAGTTCCACGGCTTCAACGATTGTAAACGGATTTGAAAGAGATTAAACAAGACAAAAATAACGAAGGAGATGGTGAGGAGGGAGAGTTAGACGAAGATGAACAGTTGCATGTATAAAGTCGGGTTTTGTATAAATTTGGGGTTTCTGATAACCAATTTAGGGATTTAGAAATTTTTTAATTACCTTAGACAACGCTTTCAAGAAGCGCTGCTAAAGGTATTACCTTTAGCAGCGCTTTAAGGCTTTAGCAGCGCTTTAGTTTAATGCTTTTAGCAGCGCTTCCTGAAAGCGCTGTCTAAGGTATACCATTTATCACACCTTTAGCAGCGCTTTTGGTAAGCGCTGTCTAAGGTATACCCTTTAGCAGCGCTTATTCTTATTTTTTTTATTTTTTTTATCTAGAGCCTATAGCAGCGCTTAGGGAAAGGAAGCGCTGACTATGTTAAATCCTTTAGCAGCGCTTTTAGTAAGCGTTGTCTAAGATATACCCTTTAGCAGCGCTTATTCTTATTTTTTTATTTTTTTTATTGAAAACCTATAACAGCGCTTAGGGAAAGGAAGCGCTGTCTATGGAAAGGCCTTTAGCAGCGCTTTTAGTAAGCGTTGTCTAAGGTATTTCTTTAGCATCGCTTACTCTAATATTTTAATTTTTTTTTTTAAAACCTATAGCAGCGCTTATGGCATAAGCGTTGTCTATGTGGCGCTGTCTAAATTCAATTTTGGCATAGTGTCAGTTCACTATCCACGAAGTCTACGGAGCACTTAACCTAGGATGATGGGCACGTGTTGTCCATCCACACTACCACGTGAGAATCCTGGTAGCCATCCATTATGACATGGATACTCAACCCATAATGGAGGTCATTAGTCCAACACTAGGGGCTCTATAATTACTCTCCTATGCAGGAGAGTCAGGTATCTTATTCACTATTCATACACTCATTTACCTCATACTCCTTCTGATTTAGCATCAATAAGCAAACAAAAACTGCAGATTTATTTTCATAAACGCAATGAAAGTTGTTCAAACTTAAACGTAGATCATAAATCATTACTATAAGTAAGATTTTGAATCGAAACCCTAAACACTTAACCCGTGACAGAGAATCGCATCGGAATTAAAAAACGATGAATAAAAGATGAACAAGAGAATGGGTTAAAAGAAAGAACCTTATTTTGAGTTCCACAGCTTCAGCGATTGTAAACGGATTTGAAAGAGATTAAACAAGACAAAAATAACGAAGGAGATGGTGAGGAGGGAGAGTTAGACGAAGATGAACAGTTGCATGTATAAACAGGGGTTTTGTATAAATTTGGGGTTTCTGATAACCAATTTAGGGATTTAGAAATTTTTTAATTACCTTAGACAGCGCTTTCTAGAAGCGCTGCTAAAGGTATTACCTTTAGCAGCGCTTTAGTTTAATGTCTTTAGCAGCGCTTCCTGAAAGCGCTGTCTAAGGTATACCTTTTATCACACCTTTAGCAGCGCTTTTGGTAACCGCTGTCTAAGGTATACCCTTTAGCAGTGCTTATTCTTATTTTTTTATTTTTTTTATCGAAAGCCTATATCAGCGCTTAGGGAAAGGAAGCGCTGGCTATGTTAAATCCTTTAGCAGCGCTTTTAGTAAGCGTTGTCTAAGATATAACCTTTAGCAGCGCTTATTCTTATTTTTTTATTTTTTTTATTGAAAACCTATAGCAGCGCTTAGGGAAAGGAAGCGCTGTCTATGGAAAGGCCTTTAGCAGCGCTTTTAGTAAGCCCTGTCTAAGGTATATCTTTAGCAGCGCTTACTCTAATTTTTTAATTTTAATTTTTTTTAAAACCTATAGCAGCGCTTATGGCATAAGCGTTGTCTATGTGACGCTGTCTAAATTCAATTTTGGCATAGTGTCAGTTCACTATCCACGAAGTCTACGGAGCACTTAACCTAGGATGATGGGCATGTGTTGTCCATCCACACTACCACATGAGAATCCTGGTAGCCATCCATTATGACATGGATACTCAACCCATAATGGAGGTCATTAGTCCAACACTAGGGGCTCTATAATTACTCTCATATGCAGGAGAGTCAGGTATCTTATTCATTATTCATACACTCCTTTACCTCATACTCCTTCTGATTTAGCATCAATAAGCAAACAAAAACTGCAGATTTATTTTCATAAACGCAATGAAAGTTGTTCAAACTTAAACGCAGATCATAAATCATTACTATAAGTAAGATTTTGAATCGGAACCCTAAACACTTAACCCGTGACAGAGAATCACATCGGAATTAAAAAACGATGAATAAAAGATGAACAAGAGAATGGGTTAAAAGAAAGAACCTTATTTTGAGTTCCACAGCTTCAGCGATTGTAAACGGATTTGAAAGAGATTAAACAAGACAAAAATAACGAAGGAGATGGTGAGGAGGGAGAGTTAGACGAAGATGAACAGTTGCATGTATAAATCGGGTTTTGTATAAATTTGGGGTTTCTGATAACCAATTTAGGGATTTAGAAATTTTTTAATTACCTTAGACAGCGCTTTCAAGAAGCGCTGCTAAAGGTATTACCTTTAGCAGCGCTTTAAGGCTTTAGCAGCGCTTTAGTTTAATGCCTTTAGCAGCGCTTCCTGAAAGCGCTGTCTAAGGTATACCATTTATCACACCTTTAGCAGCGCTTTTGGTAAGCGCTGTCTAAGGTATACCCTTTAGCAGCGCTTATTCTTATTTTTTTTATTTTTTTTATCGAAAGCCTATAGCAGCGCTTAGGGAAAGGAAGCGCTGACTATGTTAAATCCTTTAGCAGCGCTTTTAGTAAGCGTTGTCTAAGATATACCCTTTAGCAGCGCTTATTCTTATTTTTTTATTTTTTTTATTGAAAACCTATAGCAGCGCTTAGGGAAAGGAAGCGCTGTCTATGGAAAGGCCTTTAGCAGCGCTTTTAGTAAGCGTTGTCTAAGGTATTTCTTTAGCATCGCTTACTCTAATATTTTAATTTTTTTTTTTAAAAAACCTATAGCAGCGCTTATGGCATAAGCGCTGTCTATGTGGCGCTGTCTAAATTCAATTTTGGCATAGTGTCAGTTCACTATCCACGAAGTCTACGGAGCACTTAACCTAGGATGATGGGCACGTGTTGTCCATCCACACTACCACGTGAGAATCCTGGTAGCCATCCATTATGACATGGATACTCAACCCATAATGGAGGTCATTAGTCCAACACTAGGGGCTCTATAATTACTCTCCTATGCAGGAGAGTCAGGTATCTTATTCACTATTCATACACTCATTTACCTCATACTCCTTCTGATTTAGCATCAATAAGCAAACAAAAACTGCAGATTTATTTTCATAAACGCAATGAAAGTTGTTCAAACTTAAACGTAGATCATAAATCATTACTATAAGTAAGATTTTGAATCGAAACCCTAAACACTTAACCCGTGACAGAGAAACGCATCGGAATTAAAAAACGATGAATAAAAGATGAACAAGAGAATGGGTTAAAAGAAAGAACCTTATTTTGAGTTCCAAAGCTTCAGCGATTGTAAACGGATTTGAAAGAGATTAAACAAGACAAAAATAACGAAGGAGATGGTGAGGAGGGAGAGTTAGACGAAGATGAACAGTTGCATGTATAAACAGGGGTTTTGTATAAATTTGGGGTTTCTGATAACCAATTTAGGGATTTAGAAATTTTTTAATTACCTTAGACAGCGCTTTCTAGAAGCGCTGCTAAAGGTATTACCTTTAGCAGCGCTTTAGTTTAATGCCTTTAGCAGCGTTTCCTGAAAGCGCTGTCTAAGGTATACCTTTTATCACACCTTTAGCAGCGCTTTTGGTAAGCGCTGTCTAAGGTATACCCTTTAGCAGTGCTTATTCTTATTTTTTTTATTTTTTTATCGAAAGCCTATAGCAGCGCTTAGGGAAAGGAAGCGCTGGCTATGTTAAATCCTTTAGCAGCGCTTTTAGTAAGCGTTGTCTAAGATATAACCTTTAGCAGCGCTTATTCTTATTTTTTTATTTTTTTTATTGAAAACCTATAGCAGCGCTTAGGGAAAGGAAGCGCTGTCTATGGAAAGGCCTTTAGCAGCGCTTTTAGTAAGCCCTGTCTAAGGTATATCTTTAGCAGCGCTTACTCTAATTTTTTAATTTTAATTTTTTTTAAAACCTATAGCAGCGCTTATGGCATAAGCGTTGTCTATGTGACGCTGTCTAAATTCAATTTTGGCATAGTGTCAGTTCACTATCCACGAAGTCTACGGAGCACTTAACCTAGGATGATGGGCATGTGTTGTCCATCCACACTACCACATGAGAATCCTGGTAGCCATCCATTATGACATGGATACTCAACCCATAATGGAGGTCATTAGTCCAACACTAGGGGCTCTATAATTACTCTCATATGCAGGAGAGTCAGGTATCTTATTCACTATTCATACACTCATTTACCTCATACTCCTTCTGATTTAGCATCAATAAGCAAACAAAAACTGCAGATTTATTTTCATAAACGCAATGAAAGTTGTTCAAACTTAAACGCAGATCATAAATCATTACTATAAGTAAGATTTTGAATCGGAACCCTAAACACTTAACCCGTGACAGAGAATCACATCGGAATTAAAAAACGATGAATAAAAGATGAACAAGAGAATGGGTTAAAAGAAAGAACCTTATTTTGAGTTCCACAGCTTCAGCGATTGTAAACGGATTTGAAAGAGATTAAACAAGACAAAAATAACGAAGGAGATGGTGAGGAGGGAGAGTTAGACGAAGATGAACAGTTGCATGTATAAATCGGGTTTTGTATAAATTTGGGGTTTCTGATAACCAATTTAGGGATTTAGAAATTTTTTAATTACCTTAGACAGCGCTTTCAAGAAGCGCTGCTAAAGGTATTACCTTTAGCAACGCTTTAAGGCTTTAGCAGCGCTTTAGTTTAATGCCTTTAGCAGCGCTTCCTGAAAGCGCTGTCTAAGGTATACCCTTTAGCAGCGCTTATTCTTATTTTTTTTATTTTTTTTATCGAAAGCCTATAGCAGCGCTTAGGGAAAGGAAGCGCTGACTATGTTAAATCCTTTAGCAGCGCTTTTAGTAAGCGTTGTCTAAGATATACCCTTTAGCAGCGCTTATTCTTATTTTTTTATTTTTTTTATTGAAAACCTATAGCAGCGCTTAGGGAAAGGAAGCGCTGTCTATGGAAAGGCCTTTAGCAGCGCTTTTAGTAAGCGTTGTCTAAGGTATTTCTTTAGCATCGCTTACTCTAATATTTTAAATTTTTTTTTTAAAAACCTATAGCAGCGCTTATGGCATAAGCGCTGTCTATGTGGCGCTGTCTAAATTCAATTTTGGCATAGTGTCAGTTCACTATCCACGAAGTCTACGGAGCACTTAACCTAGGATGATGGGCACGTGTTGTCCATCCACACTACCACGTGAGAATCCTGGTAGCCATCCATTATGACATGGATACTCAACCCATAATGGAGGTCATTAGTCCAACACTAGGGGCTCTATAATTACTCTCCTATGCAGGAGAGTCAGGTATCTTATTCACTATTCATACACTCATTTACCTCATACTCCTTCTGATTTAGCATCAATAAGCAAACAAAAACTGCAGATTTATTTTCATAAACGCAATGAAAGTTGTTCAAACTTAAACGTAGATCATAAATCATTACTATAAGTAAGATTTTGAATCGAAACCCTAAACACTTAACCCGTGACAGAGAAACGCATCGGAATTAAAAAACGATGAATAAAAGATGAACAAGAGAATGGGTTAAAAGAAAGAACCTTATTTTGAGTTCCAAAGCTTCAGCGATTGTAAACGGATTTGAAAGAGATTAAACAAGACAAAAATAACGAAGGAGATGGTGAGGAGGGAGAGTTAGACGAAGATGAACAGTTGCATGTATAAACAGGGGTTTTGTATAAATTTGGGGTTTCTGATAACCAATTTAGGGATTTAGAAATTTTTTAATTACCTTAGACAGCGCTTTCTAGAAGCGCTGCTAAAGGTATTACCTTTAGCAGCGCTTTAGTTTAATGCCTTTAGCAGCGCTTCCTGAAAGTGCTGTCTAAGGTATACCTTTTATCACACCTTTAGCAGCGCTTTTGGTAAGCGCTGTCTAAGGTATACCCTTTAGCAGTGCTTATTCTTATTTTTTTATTTTTTTTATCGAAAGCCTATAGTAGCGCTTAGGGAAAGGAAGCGTTGGCTATGTTAAATCCTTTAGCAGCGCTTTTAGTAAGCGTTGTCTAAGATATAACCTTTAGCAGCGCTTATTCTTATTTTTTTATTTTTTTAATTGAAAACCTATAGCAGCGCTTAGGGAAAGGAAGCGCTGTCTATGGAAAGGCCTTTAGCAGCGCTTTTAGTAAGCCCTGTCTAAGGTATATCTTTAGCAGCGCTTACTCTAATTTTTTAATTTTAATTTTTTTTAAAACCTATAGCAGCGCTTATGGCATAAGCGCTGTCTATGTGACGCTGTCTAAATTCAATTTTGGCATAGTGTCAGTTCACTATCCACGAAGTCTACGGAGCACTTAACCTAGGATGATGGGCATGTGTTGTCCATCCACACTACCACATGAGAATCCTGGTAGCAATCCATTATGACATGGATACTCAACCCATAATGGAGGTCATTAGTCCAACACTAGGGGCTCTATAATTACTCTCATATGCAGGAGAGTCAGGTATCTTATTCACTATTCATACACTCATTTACCTCATACTCCTTCTGATTTAGCATCAATAAGCAAACAAAAACTGCAGATTTATTTTCATAAACGCAATGAAAGTTGTTCAAACTTAAACGCAGATCATAAATCATTACTATAAGTAAGATTTTGAATCGGAACGCTAAACACTTAACCCGTGACAGAGAATCGCATCGGAATTAAAAAACGATGAATAAAAGATGAACAAGAGAATGGGTTAAAAGAAAGAACCTTATTTTGAGTTCCACAGCTTCAGCGATTGTAAACGGATTTGAAAGAGATTAAACAAGACAAAAATAACGAAGGAGATGGTGAGGAGGGAGAGTTAGACGAAGATGAACAGTTGCATGTATAAACAGGGGTTTTGTATAAATTTGGGGTTTCTGATAACCAATTTAGGGATTTAGAAATTTTTTAATTACCTTAGACAGCGCTTTCTAGAAGCGCTGCTAAAGGTATTACCTTTAGCAGCGCTTTAGTTTAATGCCTTTAGCAGCGCTTCCTGAAAGCGCTGTCTAAGGTATACCTTTTATCACACCTTTAGCAGCGCTTTTGGTAAGCGCTGTCTAAGGTATACCCTTTAGCAGTGCTTATTCTTATTTTTTTATTTTTTTTATCGAAAGCCTATAGCAGCGCTTAGGGAAAGGAAGCGTTGGCTATGTTAAATCCTTTAGCAGCGCTTTTAGTAAGCGTTGTCTAAGATATAACCTTTAGCAGCGCTTATTCTTATTTTTTTATTTTTTTAATTGAAAACCTATAGCAGCGCTTAGGGAAAGGAAGCGCTGTCTATGGAAAGGCCTTTAGCAGCGCTTTTAGTAAGCCCTGTCTAAGGTATATCTTTAGCAGCGCTTACTCTAATTTTTTAATTTTAATTTTTTTTAAAACCTATAGCAGCGCTTATGGCATAAGCGCTGTCTATGTGACGCTGTCTAAATTCAATTTTGGCATAGTGTCAGTTCACTATCCACGAAGTCTACGGAGCACTTAACCTAGGATGATGGGCATGTGTTGTCCATCCACACTACCACATGAGAATCCTGGTAGCCATCCATTATGACATGGATACTGTTGTACCCCAAATTTTGACCTAAGATACCGTCTCTCATCTGCATCATTCGCATTGCAAGGGTTTTGACATATTTTTATCCAATTTTCAAAACAGTTTAAAAATTCATAACTTTTTCGAGTCGGAAGCTGTTTATTTGTTGAACGCTAAATTTATTAACTGATCAAGACTTAAACAATGTTCATTAATTATTTATTATCTTAAATTCAAATAATTGGAATTTATTTTCGATTATTACGTAATTTAAAGACTTATAAATAATAAAAAGAATATTTGAGAAAAGGTTTATTAATGGGTCAAATAATGTTTATTAATTATTCATTATCTTAAATTTAAATAATGGGAACCTGTTTTTCGTTATTATATAATTTGAAGGTTTATGAATAATGAAATAAACATTTGAAAATGAGTATATTAATTGATCAAGCAATGTTTATTTGATTATTTATTGTTCTAAATTTAAATAGCTGAAATTCTGTTTTTTAAGTTATTATAATTTAGAAGAATTAAAAATAATAATCAAGTAAATAATTGAAGTTATTAATTGATCAATGATGTTTATTTATTTGTTTATCATTCTGAATTTAAATGATTGGATTTGATTTTCAGTCATTATATAATTTAAAGAGTTATAAACAATAAATAAATGATTGGAAAGAAAAAGAATTAATTGAGAAATAATAGAATTTTTATTCACTTTATTCTATTTATTACAATTGTTGTTTAAATACTATTGTACAAAGTATTTATAATAACCATTACATAAATGCTTAAAGTAAATAAAACTATTTTCCTAAATTCTAATTCTAATCTTCTATCCAATACTCTTTGTCTGCTCATTTAATTTTACCTGCGAAAACAATTAAAAGAAAGTCAGAATTTAATAAATAATTAAAATGCAGAAAAATAAATTCAATGTTCATCATTAAAAGCAGGCGGCTGGAATCAGTTTACCCTTTTTTGCAAATCACGGGATTTCTCCCGGTTCACAAAAAAGGGAGGAATTTTTGTTTCATAAATGAATGCACAGTTTAAAACATGTCCAAATTCATTTTTATTTTTCAAAACTGCATATTTAAAATTAGTTGCATTTTCCAAAAATCCAATGCATATTTCAAAAAAACACACAGCATACAAAGTAACAGCATATGCATAAACATGCATTGTTCAAAAGGCAACGTGAACCTATGCAACAACTTGAGAAGAGTCCAAAAAAATTAGGCTCCCATGCAAGACAAAGAGTAGTATGCAGCTTAAATCAATGTGTGCAAGCAAGTGTTTTCCTTTTTTTCATCATCTTCCAGCCTGCTTTTTTCAGAATACAGTAAAGTACATATCACATTTATATATATCATTTCTGTACTTGGGAGAGAGAGAGAAGAGTTTCAATTTTGCAGGTTTTGGCTTAAGCATGAATTGGGAATAAAGTCAACCTTGTAGCAGCATGTGTAAAAAGCATCAGGAAATATATTAATATACTAAAAAACCTGAGCCAAAGAAAGGAGCAACGGCTATATTTGAAATCCCTTCAAAAGGAAGATTATTATCAAAACCCAAAAAAGCTGATAAAAAACAAAAAGCTTAAGCATAACTTGCAAGCCAAAACCTGCCCACCTGCTTTAGAACTAAAACACGCATAAGCCATGGCCAAGGTAAAACCTGTTACCTGCATCAGTAGAACCTGCAACTTGCTAAATCCAATACCAACAAAGCCTCACAATCTATCAAACACAAAAACATACAAACATATACCAAAACCTGCATTATCCTGGCCTAAAACATCTGAAGAAGCAAGTTCAAACCAGACACAATCTCATAAAGAACTTTTGTAAAAACTCCTCCCTCACACTCTTCTTCAAATATCATTTTACAGCAGCATAACATCAACACCATCATAACTAAATCACTCAAAAAATTCCTCACCATTGCTTACTCCACCCATTCACCATTCAACCTTCAATACCCTGCTCAAGCATCTGCAACAAAATTGAAACCTCACTGCTGCTAAACTGTAAATGCTGACAACCCCAAACCTCACACACTAATCCCTCGAATTGTAGACCCTCATCTACAAAAACAACAAACCAACAGTATTCTCAAAGGTATAAAATCGAAGAAGGAGAATAGATGACGAACATAAGGTTTTAAGCAGAGAATAATTCAGAGTCATACCTGACATTTTCTCCCTAGCCAGGTTTAAATTTCGTCGAACTAGCTCCAATCATGTAAGTTATTTTTCTTTCCTTCAATTTATGATATCAATATAATTCCCTGTATGCATCATATTATTGTTGTGTTGCATCGTGAAACTGGAATTTGCGACAGTGTTGTCATTGTTGTTTCGTTACGTTTAAAAAAATACAGAGAAAAAGATCAGAAAAAAAATCTCAAAACCTCTCCCAAAGAAACCACTTCAACATTGCAAAATCTCTTCCAAATCCTCCATTGTAACTCTCCATCTATTCAACCGATCTTCACAGCAAACCATATATAATCTCTATTACAAACCACCATTCAATACAATCTTATCAGCAACACATTCAACCTGAAACCAACAAATTAATAAGCATAAGAAAAACCTCTACAAAATCACCAATAACCTCGCTCAAATATACAAAAAACCATACCACAATTTCTGCTAAGCCTTCATAATCCATTACTCTGCAAACCTCACTCTAACTTGGATCCATAATCTCAATCCCACAATATTAATCTCTAACCTATATTCCTCTGCACATTACATCATCGTCTTCATGAAACCATTCAATGCATCAAACCCCGCAAGCCATTTGCATACTGTAATAATAACAATCCATCATTCAAAAGCACAAATCATTCATAAAGAGCAACCATTTGCCAATCTAAATCTTAAATCGAATTCAAGTTTTACAGAACACTCTCGAACCTTATACAACAACATCACAATGACAGAAAGAAAACTCCCAGAGAGAACTCACCAAAAGTGTTCGAAGATTTCTCTAAATTTTCTCTGCTTCACATCTTCATGAATCTTCCTCATTGACAACAATATTGAATCCGCAACTTTATCTTCATAGTTTCTTTGTAAACTGCCAACGCACATCACCATCACCACAACCCCAACCTGCGATTGTCAAGAATGCAGAAATTAGCTCAGAAACAAAAACGATAAAATTGAAAAGTCAACCGTGAAGGAGACCAAGCTTTGATGATGAAGTGGGTCGTGAAGGAATCGGAACGAGAAGAGAGAAAGAGATTCAGCGGCGGCCATGGCACCTTCGTTCCAAGGGTTCTTCTTTCGTACAGCTTTGCGTTTCACTTCTTCTTCTTGGATCCGGGTCTTCCATGACCCGCTCCATTTCCCTCACCCATCTCAATTTCCTTTTTAACTAAGCCCATTTTCCTTTTCAGCTTAAGCCCACTCTCATTGCCATCCACTCCATCTTATATGTTCTTTAGTTAGATTTTATTCATTTTCTTAGGTAATTTATTTAATTTAGACTAATTAGTTTCCTAGAAATAAACACATAATTAAACAAATGTTAATAACTTGACTTTTTTATTTTATTAAACTTTAGGATTAATCTATTAATTTTAGTTTTTTTAACTAGATTTAAATTAAGAATTTAAAGATTTAATCTAATTGTTTAATAACTCTTAAATACTACTCTGTGTTATTAATAAAAACATAAAAAAAATAAAAACATATAAAACCTTAAAAAAAAACATTTCTCTTAATTCTCATTACTTTTTATCATTAAAAATGCGTAAAAAAGTGGAAACCAATTAAACTTTTTCTTTTCGTCTATTAAACAAAAATCATATAAAAAATGCATGTTCACATTTAATTGTTATGTATCATTTTCTGTTTAAATATCTCGCATTTACTTGATTATTCTGTTTGCGTCAATCCAAAGGGAATGGTCTATTTTTTGTTGACTTCATGTCCTCAAAAACGATCAAGCGAATACTCTCATTTCATTGAAACTTAGGATAATTTTTCCAAATGTCCGATTTCTCCAAAACTCACACCTTTTAAGTCAAAACTTCAACGTTAGGTTGTCGTATCTTCAAAAACCCGTCCGTATCCCTTTTCGGCCAAAACGATTTATTTTCAATCAAGCGATCAATTTTAAATAAAACAGATATTTCAAAAGGTTCCTATAGAGTACTATAGATGCATTGGGTGCTAATACCTTCCCATTGTATAATCAACCCCCGAACTCTCGATCTCTTTTCAAAACGCTTTGTATTTGTATTTTTATTTACATTGCATATTTAGGGTTTTATTTCGCTCTTTTCCCTTTTCCTTTGGAAACAATAAAGCGCGGTGGCGACTCTTGCTTTTGTGAGACGAATTAATCAATAATTCGATCTCCGATTTACCCCGCTACATTTTTTATCGCTACAGAATTGGCGACTCTGCTGGGGAAGGATTGACCTCTTGCTGGTCCATCCCTAAGTGGGTTAAGCCTAACTTGTCTTATCTGTTTTACTATTATTCGATTTGCTTGATTACGTGTTTAAATTTGGGGTGTTTGGGTTTTTGCAAAGGACGAATCCTATACCCGGATTAAGTAACACTTAAGGAATAGGACGGGCGGTATAGTCATGTTAACTTTGAAGGAGTAATCCCGAAGAAGGAGGCATGAGATCCCCCACTCAATGGAAGGCCCTCTTGAACTTAATATTTGTTTACCGAGTAATCGGGAAGACGTTATTATTTTCGACCTAGGAGCCCGAGAAGTTGAGGACCGTAGAACCCTAACCCATCTTGGCCTTTTTAGGTGTAGCGCGGAGACTATAACGGAGTAATTCGGAAGTAGTTGTTACGTGATGCTACGCTCGGACGAGTTTCTCTTGAGAATATTGCTAATTATCGAGTAATCAAGACGCTGGCAATATCCGAAGGAGGAATGTAGACTCTGGGAACTCTTAGAACCATGTCTTACAGGTGTGATTAAACCCTTAGTACATACCTTGGGGATGTTTTTACCCTTGACTCCACGCTCGTGACGTTGAACCTTTTAACCTCATGTTTGTGACCTTACTTGTGGTTGTTGCATCGCCATGCATTCATGCATCCATAAAACCCTTTTCACTTGACTTTGAAGGAGTTTGGAGGTCTCTTTGTAAACATCACTAGTTTCGTCAAACTCAATGGATCTTGGGTGTCGATAGGGCGAAAACCCTAATCCACCAAAATGGATGATTGATCTTGACGATAACTTGATCAATGTTCAGGGCCAATTTAGAATTCACCTGTTATCTTCATACTTGGATGTTTATAACTTGATATCTTGAGTTCCTTGAAAGTCAAATAAAACTCTTTTGCATATCATACATCATTCTACATCTTTCTTTGTCTCACTTTCAAAGGTCTTTTTCCGAGTCTTATTTTTTCTTTGGTCTCACTAGTACAACACTCGCGCTAAGAGGATAATGGAGAATATCAAGCAAGAGGTTTCTGAACTCCGCAGAGAGGTGACTATTTTGAAAGCTGGTTTGGATCACTTAACTGGTTTGGTTGAAATTCTGATCTCCGCCCAAGTCAATCCTTCCAGGAGGGAAGAAGCAAGGATAAAAGTCTTCGCGGAAACTCTAAAATCTTTTTCTCATGAAAAGGTGATGGTTAATGCACCTGACGACTTTCCTGACAAGGTGAATGTGGGAGTGCGTCTAGAAGAAGATGTCGGAATAGGATGTTCGTATGAAGACGGTAGCGCAGCTAATGGTGTGAAGAGGTTTGATAATGACTTTTCCAAGAAGAGAACCAGAGGAAGGAATAATCATCATCAGAATCATCATGTTCACCAACAGAATCAGCAAGTTCCTAATCAGAGGAAAACCCAGTTTGATTCAATTCCGATCACCTATACAGAGTTGTTCCCTATCCTGTTGCAGAGGAATTTGGTTCAGACCCGACCTCCACCGAAGGTCCCTAAGAAGATACATTGGAACTACAAAGCTGATTTGGCTTGTACTTTTCATCAAGGTGCTCGTGGGCATGACTTGGAGGGTTGCTTCGCTTTGAAGATTGAGGTTCAGGAGTTGGTTCGAAGTGGTATCTTGTCACTCAAGGACGTTGGTTTTGAAGTTCAAATCAAACAGGCGCCAAAGAGTAAACACGACTGAGGGTGACTTTGAATTTTTGAAGATTGTTTTCGGTAGTTCAAGTGGAAAGCCTTCCCAGATTATTAACTTGTTTCTGCTTTTGTAGCTTTTCTTATTTATCGAAACATTGTTTGCATGTAAGAACTTGTTTGCGTCTGAATGATTATTTTAATACAATGAGTATGTTTGTCTTGAAGAAATTCATTCGTTTCACTCATATTTGCTTTCAAATTTTAAATTTCTTTTTGCATTATGATACCAACATGTTGCCCATTATCTTGCCTAGGCAGAGATTGAAGGGAGGATGATGATCTAAAGAACACAAAATCTTTGGTTGCATGCTTTTGAATAAAATCTTGTTGATGATGTACAGGCATTGTTTCAAATCCCTAAACACCGGAGATATAAGGAAGATAATCCCTTGCTAACCCCTTTTGAGCCTTTGAAGCAGAAGTTTCTTTTCTATACGAAAAAACCTTGAATTTTAACCTGGGGCAGGGTAGTTTTCAGTTAATCTGATTGAGCGTTCAAAATTCGCAAGGAAAATGTTACCGTCACAAAATCCTTTGAGAGATGAACACTCATGTTGAATTAACCGAACATAGAGTTGGAGAACATCATGAAGAATGGGTGGGCACCAAATAGTTTGAGCCTTAAAATCTTTTTCTAAAAAAAAAAACCCACGAACTGGACCACATTACAACCTTCAAAAGTCCTAATTGAAGCAAGGTCATTTCGAAAGCATACTTCAGTGAGATATTGTTCCTGACTCCCATGAGTTTCAAATAGTTATGTTGGTATCATATGTTTTTCCTATACGAAAATAAATGATGCTCTAACTCGCACAACTTGTGCGATATCTTTTCAAAATCTTCAAGACTTACATAACTGTTGCATTAGAATTTTCATTCTCATTGTAAACTTTTTCTAACTGCAAAACACGCGTTTGATGTCAAGGAAGCTCACATAAACACTAGTGATGAGTTTACTCTTTTGAGGCTTGAAACTTTGTTGAGTAATTGGCGGATCACGTCGAGAGAATCATATCTAGGGGCATGTTAGTTGAAGACCTTAAGCATGGACAGGTTGCTTCTCCTAGTTATTGCTTTTCCCAATTTGTTTGCTCGTCTGGGGCAAAAATTCGAAGACTTTGTTGTGCCGACTACAGTCAATCCGGGGCAATCGCGTCAAGTTTGGATGATTCCTCTAAGAGTTTGAAGACACCGGAGCATGGTGAATGCCAGCTCGTCAGCAGTGATTTGGGGCACCCAATTTGGTCCCCGGGGCAATCTAGACTTGTCAGAATGTGTGCTAGGCATTGCACACTTTATCAGAGGGTGGTATTCCCGGTATCTCCAGCTAGGCATTGACTCTTTCCAGCTGAATCTTTGTTCGTGTTGCTATCCTTTCAATGGGTTGTCAGCGGTAGAAGACTGGACTTTGGGTTTTCTACCTAAAATATCTTCCTCTCCAAGAGATTTGAGCTTTGTAGGATAACTTTGCTCCTTTGATGGCTTTTATCTTCTATCTCCAGTGATGTTCCCCTCCTTTTGAAATTAGCCGAGTGTCGGGTTGCACTGTGATGTCTTATCATCTTCTGTCTATTTCCCCTGTCGTTTTGTCAGCATACACATGACATTCATTCACACTTGCATCATGCACGCACAGTCGTATTTGTTGATGTCATTGAGTTCGTACACCTTGGTTGTGTCTTTTCAAATAGCATCTCTGATCTTTCCAAATAGAGTGCCAACTTAAGCATAAAACGTGCCTCCTTTCTAATTCCCCAACTGAGCTAATCCTCGTGGATGATTTTTGATTTAGCTTACCTTGTCCATTTCTGGATAGGATAATTTCCCCAATCGATTTACTTTCTCATTGGGAGGAGTCTTGTTTGACTGTTTTCTCTCTGGTTATTCCTGGATGAAGTTGTTGCCTCTCGCATAGGCTATCTCGTTGATTTTCCCCAGTGAAATTGCGACCTAGACGGTTGGTGCATTTATTTTGCACGTTAAAGTATATGATCTCCTCGGAAAGGATTGATTCAGGGTTCTCTTTGATGAAGATTTTATTTCTCCGCCAATATCATCGCAGTTTCCTTCTGAATTATGTTGGAAAACGACAAGCGTTAGCTCTTCACGAGCAACTTGTACATTACTTTTTCGAAAGCGCCGAGCAGCAGTTCTTCATGAGCTACTAGTGCGTCATTTTATCCTTTCGAAAGCGCCGAGCAGCAGTTCTTCATGAGCTACTAGTGCGTTATTTATTTTCTGAAACGCCAGCAGTTCTTCATGAGCTACTAGTGCGTCAGTTATGACTTTGTGAAAGCGCCGAGCAGCAGTTCTTCATGAGCTACTAGTGCGTCAGTTATGACTTTGTGAAAACGCCAGCAGTTCTTCATGAGCTACTAGTGCGTCTCTTATCCTTTTTGGAAAACGCCGAGCAGCAGTTCTTCATGAGCTACTAGTGCGTCATTTTGTCTTTTTCGAAAGCGCCGAGCAGCAGTTCTTCACGAGCTACTAGTGCGTCATTTATTTTTCTGACAGCGACAAGCAGCAAACTCTTCACGAGTTACCAGTACGTTATTACTTTTCTGGACGACAGCAAGCGGCAGCTTCTTTATTTGAGCAGCTTGTATGTTATCGGTATTTTCTTCGGAAAACAGCAAGTGGTAGCTTCTTTATTTGAGCAGCTTGTATGTTATCGGTATTTTCTTCGGAAAACAGCAAGTGGTAGCTTCTTTATTTGAGCAGCTTGTATGTTATCGGTATTTTCTTCGGAAAAACAGCAAGTGGTAGCTTCTTTATTTGAGCAGCTTGTATGTTATTGGTATTTTCTTTTTCTGGACGACAGCAAGTGGCAGCCTCTTTATTTGAGCAACTTGTATGCTTTGGTATTTTCTTTGAACGGCAGGCGGCGGTCTCTTTATTTGAGCAACTTGCGCGTTGTTAGTTTTTGGAAAACAGCAGGTGGCAGCTTCTTTATTTGAGCAACTTGTATGTTATTGACACCCATGGATGGCCAGTGGCATTTTTCTTTATTTGGACAACTTGCGCATCTACAATTTTACTACTGCAGCATTAATTGGTTTCTCTCCGGAGGTCTCACGAAGAAAGTTTGTTGAATCATTACCTTCAGGAATCGGTAATCTGTTATCAGCAATTTGATACTCTCTGTCTACCGTCGACCTTGAGTTGCGAACTCACTGTTTTGGATCAACGATCTGTTATGGCCTATGCAAGATGCTCTCTTTGTTGGGGTTAGGGGTCGTATTCCCTCAGTTTTATTCGCTGTCAGGAGTCTGTCGTTTGAAGTCGATAGCTCGTTTCCCCAGTAATGTAATCCATGCCGCTGTGTTTTGTTGGTGTTCGATTCCCCCAACATTATCTTGTTTCACACAATATCTTTCTCTGTGAATTCAACACTACATTCATATCACCGCATGATGACAGCATCTTAGGACAAAATTTGCGTAATTATGTATTTAAGTACCTTCAATCTCGTCGAGACGAAGACTTTAATCTTCATATCTCCGGATAGAAGGAACTTAAATAGGGGCAGCTGTTGTACCCCAAATTTTGACCTAAGATACCGTCTCTCATCTGCATCATTCGCATTGCAAGGGTTTTGACATATTTTTATCCAATTTTCAAAACAGTTTAAAAATTCATAACTTTTTCGAGTCGGAAGCTGTTTATTTGTTGAACGCTAAATTTATTAACTGATCAAGACTTAAACAATGTTCATTAATTATTTATTATCTTAAATTCAAATAATTGGAATTTATTTTCGATTATTACGTAATTTAAAGACTTATAAATAATAAAAAGAATATTTGAGAAAAGGTTTATTAATGGGTCAAATAATGTTTATTAATTATTCATTATCTTAAATTTAAATAATGGGAACCTGTTTTTCGTTATTATATAATTTGAAGGTTTATGAATAATGAAATAAACATTTGAAAATGAGTATATTAATTGATCAAGCAATGTTTATTTGATTATTTATTGTTCTAAATTTAAATAGCTGAAATTCTATTTTTTAAGTTATTATAATTTAGAAGAATTAAAAATAATAATCAAGTAAATAATTGAAGTTATTAATTGATCAATGATGTTTATTTATTTGTTTATCATTCTGAATTTAAATGATTGGATTTGATTTTCAGTCATTATATAATTTAAAGAGTTATAAACAATAAATAAATGATTGGAAAGAAAAAGAATTAATTGAGAAATAATAGAATTTTTATTCACTTTATTCTATTTATTACAATTGTTGTTTAAATACTATTGTACAAAGTATTTATAATAACCATTACATAAATGCTTAAAGTAAATAAAACTATTTTCCTAAATTCTAATTCTAATCTTCTATCCAATACTCTTTGTCTGCTCATTTAATTTTACCTGCGAAAACAATTAAAAGAAAGTCAGAATTTAATAAATAATTAAAATGCAGAAAAATAAATTCAATGTTCATCATTAAAAGCAGGCGGCTGGAATCAGTTTACCCTTTTTTGCAAATCACGGGATTTCTCCCGGTTCACAAAAAAGGGAGGAATTTTTGTTTCATAAATGAATGCACAGTTTAAAACATGTCCAAATTCATTTTTATTTTTCAAAACTGCATATTTAAAATTAGTTGCATTTTCCAAAAATCCAATGCATATTTCAAAAAAACACACAGCATACAAAGTAACAGCATATGCATAAACATGCATTGTTCAAAAGGCAACGTGAACCTATGCAACAACTTGAGAAGAGTCCAAAAAAATTAGGCTCCCATGCAAGACAAAGAGTAGTATGCAGCTTAAATCAATGTGTGCAAGCAAGTGTTTTCCTTTTTTTCATCATCTTCCAGCCTGCTTTTTTCAGAATACAGTAAAGTACATATCACATTTATATATATCATTTCTGTACTTGGGAGAGAGAGAGAAGAGTTTCAATTTTGCAGGTTTTGGCTTAAGCATGAATTGGGAATAAAGTCAACCTTGTAGCAGCATGTGTAAAAAGCATCAGGAAATATATTAATATACTAAAAAACCTGAGCCAAAGAAAGGAGCAACGGCTATATTTGAAATCCCTTCAAAAGGAAGATTATTATCAAAACCCAAAAAAGCTGATAAAAAACAAAAAGCTTAAGCATAACTTGCAAGCCAAAACCTGCCCACCTGCTTTAGAACTAAAACACGCATAAGCCATGGCCAAGGTAAAACCTGTTACCTGCATCAGTAGAACCTGCAACTTGCTAAATCCAATACCAACAAAGCCTCACAATCTATCAAACACAAAAACATACAAACATATACCAAAACCTGCATTATCCTGGCCTAAAACATCTGAAGAAGCAAGTTCAAACCAGACACAATCTCATAAAGAACTTTTGTAAAAACTCCTCCCTCACACTCTTCTTCAAATATCATTTTACAGCAGCATAACATCAACACCATCATAACTAAATCACTCAAAAAATTCCTCACCATTGCTTACTCCACCCATTCACCATTCAACCTTCAATACCCTGCTCAAGCATCTGCAACAAAATTGAAACCTCACTGCTGCTAAACTGTAAATGCTGACAACCCCAAACCTCACACACTAATCCCTCGAATTGTAGACCCTCATCTACAAAAACAACAAACCAACAGTATTCTCAAAGGTATAAAATCGAAGAAGGAGAATAGATGACGAACATAAGGTTTTAAGCAGAGAATAATTCAGAGTCATACCTGACATTTTCTCCCTAGCCAGGTTTAAATTTCGTCGAACTAGCTCCAATCATGTAAGTTATTTTTCTTTCCTTCAATTTATGATATCAATATAATTCCCTGTATGCATCATATTATTGTTGTGTTGCATCGTGAAACTGGAATTTGCGACAGTGTTGTCATTGTTGTTTCGTTACGTTTAAAAAAATACAGAGAAAAAGATCAGAAAAAAAATCTCAAAACCTCTCCCAAAGAAACCACTTCAACATTGCAAAATCTCTTCCAAATCCTCCATTGTAACTCTCCATCTATTCAACCGATCTTCACAGCAAACCATATATAATCTCTATTACAAACCACCATTCAATACAATCTTATCAGCAACACATTCAACCTGAAACCAACAAATTAATAAGCATAAGAAAAACCTCTACAAAATCACCAATAACCTCGCTCAAATATACAAAAAACCATACCACAATTTCTGCTAAGCCTTCATAATCCATTACTCTGCAAACCTCACTCTAACTTGGATCCATAATCTCAATCCCACAATATTAATCTCTAACCTATATTCCTCTGCACATTACATCATCGTCTTCATGAAACCATTCAATGCATCAAACCCCGCAAGCCATTTGCATACTGTAATAATAACAATCCATCATTCAAAAGCACAAATCATTCATAAAGAGCAACCATTTGCCAATCTAAATCTTAAATCGAATTCAAGTTTTACAGAACACTCTCGAACCTTATACAACAACATCACAATGACAGAAAGAAAACTCCCAGAGAGAACTCACCAAAAGTGTTCGAAGATTTCTCTAAATTTTCTCTGCTTCACATCTTCATGAATCTTCCTCATTGACAACAATATTGAATCCGCAACTTTATCTTCATAGTTTCTTTGTAAACTGCCAACGCACATCACCATCACCACAACCCCAACCTGCGATTGTCAAGAATGCAGAAATTAGCTCAGAAACAAAAACGATAAAATTGAAAAGTCAACCGTGAAGGAGACCAAGCTTTGATGATGAAGTGGGTCGTGAAGGAATCGGAACGAGAAGAGAGAAAGAGATTCAGCGGCGGCCATGGCACCTTCGTTCCAAGGGTTCTTCTTTCGTACAGCTTTGCGTTTCACTTCTTCTTCTTGGATCCGGGTCTTCCATGACCCGCTCCATTTCCCTCACCCATCTCAATTTCCTTTTTAACTAAGCCCATTTTCCTTTTCAGCTTAAGCCCACTCTCATTGCCATCCACTCCATCTTATATGTTCTTTAGTTAGATTTTATTCATTTTCTTAGGTAATTTATTTAATTTAGACTAATTAGTTTCCTAGAAATAAACACATAATTAAACAAATGTTAATAACTTGACTTTTTTATTTTATTAAACTTTAGGATTAATCTATTAATTTTAGTTTTTTTAACTAGATTTAAATTAAGAATTTAAAGATTTAATCTAATTGTTTAATAACTCTTAAATACTACTCTGTGTTATTAATAAAAACATAAAAAAAATAAAAACATATAAAACCTTAAAAAAAAACATTTCTCTTAATTCTCATTACTTTTTATCATTAAAAATGCGTAAAAAAGTGGAAACCAATTAAACTTTTTCTTTTCGTCTATTAAACAAAAATCATATAAAAAATGCATGTTCACATTTAATTGTTATGTATCATTTTCTGTTTAAATATCTCGCATTTACTTGATTATTCTGTTTGCGTCAATCCAAAGGGAATGGTCTATTTTTTGTTGACTTCATGTCCTCAAAAACGATCAAGCGAATACTCTCATTTCATTGAAACTTAGGATAATTTTTCCAAATGTCCGATTTCTCCAAAACTCACACCTTTTAAGTCAAAACTTCAACGTTAGGTTGTCGTATCTTCAAAAACCCGTCCGTATCCCTTTTCGGCCAAAACGATTTATTTTCAATCAAGCGATCAATTTTAAATAAAACAGATATTTCAAAAGGTTCCTATAGAGTACTATAGATGCATTGGGTGCTAATACCTTCCCATTGTATAATCAACCCCCGAACTCTCGATCTCTTTTCAAAACGCTTTGTATTTGTATTTTTATTTACATTGCATATTTAGGGTTTTATTTCGCTCTTTTCCCTTTTCCTTTGGAAACAATAAAGCGCGGTGGCGACTCTTGCTTTTGTGAGACGAATTAATCAATAATTCGATCTCCGATTTACCCCGCTACATTTTTTATCGCTACAGATACTCAACCCATAATGGAGGTCATTAGTCCAACACTAGGGGCTCTATAATTACTCTCATATGCAGGAGAGTCAGGTATCTTATTCACTATTCATACACTCATTTACCTCATACTCCTTCTGATTTAGCATCAATAAGCAAACAAAAACTGCAGATTTATTTTCATAAACGCAATGAAAGTTGTTCAAACTTAAACGCAGATCATAAATCATTACTATAAGTAAGATTTTGAATCGGAACGCTAAACACTTAACCCGTGACAGAGAATCGCATCGGAATTAAAAAACGATGAATAAAAGATGAACAAGAGAATGGGTTAAAAGAAAGAACCTTATTTTGAGTTCCACAGCTTCAGCGATTGTAAACGGATTTGAAAGAGATTAAACAAGACAAAAATAACGAAGGAGATGGTGAGGAGGGAGAGTTAGACGAAGATGAACAGTTGCATGTATAAAGTGGGGTTTTGTATAAATTTGGGGTTTCTGATAACCAATTTAGGGATTTAGAAATTTTTTAATTACCTTAGACAGCGCTTTCAAGAAGCGCTTCTAAAGGTATTACCTTTAGCAGCGCTTTAGTTTAATGCCTTTAGCAGCGCTTCCTGAAAGCGCTATCTAAGGTATACCTTTTATCACACCTTTAGCAGCGCTTTTGGTAAGCGCTGTCTAAGGTATACCCTTTAGCAGCGCTTATTCTTATTTTTTTTATTTTTTTTATCGAAAGCCTATAGCAGCGCTTAGGGAAAGGAAGCGCTGGCTATGTTAAATCCTTTAGCAGCGCTTTTAGTAAGCGTTGTCTAAGATATACCCTTTAGCAGCGCTTATTCTTATTTTTTTTTTTTTATTGAAAACCTATAGCAGCGCTTAGGGAAAGGAAGCGCTGTCTATGGAAAGGCCTTTAGCAGCGCTTTTAGTAAGTGCTGTCTAAGGTATTTCTTTAGCAGCGCTTACTCTAATATTTTAATTTTTTTTTTTTAAAACCTATAGCAGCGCTTATGGCATAAGCGCTGTCTATGTGGCGCTGTCTAATTTCAATTTTGGCATAGTGTCAGTTCACTATCCACGAAGTCTACGGAGCACTTAACCTAGGATGATGGGCACGTGTTGTCCATCCACACTACCACGTGAGAATCCTGGTAGCCATCCATTATGACATGGATACTCAACCCATAATGGAGGTCATTAGTCCAACACTAGGGGCTCTATAATTACTCTCCTATGCAGGAGAGTCAGGTATCTTATTCACTATTCATACACTCATTTACCTCATACTCCTTCTGATTTAGCATCGAAATGCATTGTAGGTAACTCTCCCCCCCCCCCCCCCCCCCCCCCCCCCTTCCGACAAGCATTTGGATCAATATATAATTGGACCGACCACACATCTCTTTCTGATCACGATAAGATTTTATATATATATATATATATATATATATATATATATATATATATATATATACATACATAATTTTATACTTAGTCATTCATACACTACCAAATAATATATGTTTGGACAACAACTTTCCATTTAATATACAAAAATTAGATTAGACAAAAGTGGAATAATAAACATAAAATAATAGCATAAAAAATATCAAAAATATTATAATGAAAATAAGATGAAAATTTAAATTTAAATTTAATTTAAAAATAAAATATATAAATAGAAGGTTATATATATTCAACGCATGGTACTGAAGACAAAAATAACTATATATATTCAACATATAAGTATAATCATCATCTTCTTAATCGCAATGAAATTATATAGGACAAAAATTTTATTAACTTCGTAAACAACCAACATATTAAAATCATGTCAAGGGATCTTTACATGATGCAATCGTGCAAAACCTTTATTCCTTACATTTTTATACTTATAAGAAATTATAACAAATTATTAAAATATCTAAAATAGTATTTTATAAGAAATTATTTAAAGCAATTTTTTTAAAATTCTTTTAAAATGAAAAAAAAAAAACTTTATAAAACATTTTTGAATAAAATATTCAATATTATAAAAAACATTTAAAATAAAAAACATATTTCTATCTACTAATTCTCATGTTATTACATAACACTATCAATCTTAATTATAACTCAATTAAGATTGATAGTACATAAGAAAAATAGTATAAAACATCCTTACATTTTCCACTTGTATCCTCTCTAAAACCTATAAATATCTCTTGTTCATAATTTCAATTTCAAACAAATTCACTCATTAAATACACTACATGATTTAGAAAACCACGAAGAGAGTAATAAACAATGATAAGATAGGCATGGCTAATAGTTGTTACAAGAGTGGTGCTTTTAAGTGTAAGGCATGTAGTAAAGACTTCCTTCCATTTCAAGCTCTTGGTGGACATAGGGCTACAATAAGCTTAAGCTAATTAGCAAAAACTATTCTCCTGTCAAGTTGCAGCATTTGCACCTACTACATAGTAGCCATGATTGCAGTTGCCCCGTGAAGAACTTCTCCCTAAAAAATATTTAATTATAAACTCAACCTCAAATGTCTAAACACAGATAAAACTAAATATTATCATGTAACTAAATCAACTAATTAGTTATTCATCAACAGGGTGTCAAGAAATCTATTAAAAAACTAAAGAGAATCACTTTAAACATTTTCACTATCTTAATTCATGTGCAAGCCATTGTGAGCATGTGTTCTATTCTTTATATAAAAAATGGCATTGCCCAAAGCTAGCTTATCTGAATACTAAGAATGTTTATTACTGGTTATGTCATATTGCAACTCAGAACATATTTAAATCAGATATCTCATATATAACTCAAATCAGATATCTCATTTTATAAGGAAGCATTGGAAACCAAGCATGCAAATACTAATAATGTTTGTGATGTTATGTTAGTGAGAAGCATAGCCGAACAACAATTCAAAAATTACAAAAACAGTGTCAGAGATGAGAGAAAGGCTACATTGAAATGAAATTGCAGCAACAGTTTCTCCATCGACATTAGAGGCGGGATTAGGAGCATCAACAACATACACACTCCTATAGATCTCAGTATACAAACCATAAAATCGAACAAAACAAAACAAAGTCAAAAATAGTTTCAATTTTATAATAAACAAAATAATCAATATAATGAAAAGAATTATATTAAATATGTCAGTAGAAATCTTTGATTATTCATAGCATAGATAATTGCAGATTCATTTCAGCCATATGGCAGATTCCAAAACATCTTCATGAGTGATTACGGAAGAAGTCGTGAATAATGGCAGTCACTATCGAAGTCTGTTTGATTTCGCACGGAACCGATGAGGTGAAAATATTAAAGGGTTCTGATATTGCACAAAACCAAGCAAAACATCACGTATCAACTCCATGAAAATGAAAATCGCAATATGACCACAACATATCAGTTTCAAACCAAATTGTAACATAGATCATTTTTAAATAGTAAATTCATTCATTAAGTTTAGAAATAGGGAATCTAATTTTAATGAAAAATCTTCACATTGAATCAACCGAACTTTTTATCTGGTCAATTTTCCACTCTTTCATATTCAACCAAGATTCCCCCGTATAGATCTTTCAAATCAGATATAGTTTTTTCCATGCTTAGTTTATCATCTCCTTTTACATTCTTATTTCTCAATTGCGCATATTTCTTCTTTTGTTTTTTCTGCGTACTATCTCCAACCCAAACGTGAAATTTATTTTCAAGACTTACAAACATTCAAACTACAAAATAGTTAAGAGTATCAAAACAAAATAAAATGTTACATATAAAACTATGAGAAAATTACAAAAAATTGAATCTTATCTATTTGTTTTTCAATTTTAATCAAGACAAAATTAGCTTCTAATCATTTTCTTTGCCATGCTCATTAGCAGCATCATCTTGATTAAATATTCTTGAACGAAGACTTGGGAAAAGATGTCAGTAAAAAGAAATAATGTTTATGAAAAGTTCTAGAATATATTATGTTAAAAAAACTATGGTTACTATCATTTCATAGGAAACCTGAACTTTAATTAGATATGTAAGATATCTAAAATTCTGTTGAACACAGATTCATAGAAAAATTAGATTCATTTATTAAATATAGGTCTTCTTTGTTAATTATCAATAGAGATAACAGGAAAGAGGGAAAATGAGTCAAAGATGCAAACCTGATGACGAAAGAATCTTAGTGTATACGGTTGGTTTTTGGATTTTAAAACATTTGTCACCGAAGAAATTATCAGGTTGAGTCGCAGACTAGATCGCTCTCTTTAAGACGTTTCGCGGCACTGCTCAAAATTATGCAAAGCAGTCAAACTACCGCGCCGCCTCCAGGATAAAACAACCCAGTTCTATACTGTACGATTACTACTTGCATGATAGATAATCGGTCTAAAAATACACCCTCTGATGGTACAAGACCATTCAAATATGGTATCAACACCACTCGTAGTATCTGGTACAAAGACCAGTCATAATAATTTCTTAAACAAAAAGAAACTCAAATAATTTTCCAAAGAGAAATTAATAATGTTCATTTGACCACTCATAATAATTTCTCCAACAAAGAGAAATTCAAATAATTCTCCAAAGAGAATCCAAAAGATTAAACTTGAAAATTTCTCAACTCAAATGAGGAGAAATTAACATAATTCTCTAAAGAGAATTCAAGAAAATACTCGGAAAATTCAACGAGTAGGAAGAAAGGGGAAGAAGATGGCGCTTCGACAATTCGAGAGACGCAGAGTTATGAGAGTGAGGAAGGAAAAACTAATAGAATAGTTTTTGGTGTGATTTGGAATGAAACATATGCACTCCTTATATAGTGAAGTAGGATAGTTAATATTTCTCACATGAGCAATGTGAGACTAAATGGTTTTTTCAACTAAAAAAATATTCTAACAATATGGGACTTGAGAAATTTTTAAATTCAACATATTGAAACATGGTCATGTTCCAACAATCCTCCACTTGAATTTAAAAAATTGATTTTAGAAGTAACGTCAAATGTTTCTAAGATTGTGCATAAATAAAGGTGTCTACGACTTGAACCTTTGCATAACAAGTATGATTCCAATTCAACAAGAGTGACACAAATGTCTTGAACTCTATCTCAGACATCAAACCCGCACACAACCTTTTCTTAAGGTGTATTCTAATAGCCCGTGCTTTAATGGCCCTGCACGTGTATCCCAGTTTAATGAAGGCTCTAGGAATTCTACCTCGAAATTCCATAGGAACCGGCCTAAGTTTCACAATCACATAGGTGAGTATATCAAGAGTACTCATGTAGCCTAGGTACTCCCTCATATAGAGTATAGATCTCATTAAGAGTTTCTTTTATCTCATCCTCTTATTACTTCAGGATTCATGCTTTACTTGCATGATCATCTCATATTACTCACAACTTGTTATTATCTATTGAACTTATTTCTTGGGATCTCCATTCATTTAGGTCGGGTTACCATCATGAGCAACTCATTTTTCTATAGGCATTAGTCTCATCTTATATGATGTATTATAGACTTTCTCTCTAGCTAATCATTTCGTCAAAGGATCTGCTAAATTTTCATCAGTGCGTACATGATCCACTCTTACAGCTCCTTTAGAGATACAATCTCTAACAATGTTGTGCTTTCTTCTTATTTGACGTCTTTTACCATTATAATAACGGTTCTCAATTTTTTCAATATCCTCGGTACTATCACAGTGGATCAACACAACTGACATATGTTTTTTCCATAAGGGAATCTCAGCAAGCATCTTAACCAACTTGCTTCTTCACTAGCAGTCGCTAATGCTATATTCTCAGGATAGTATGTTTCTTTAATTTCCAAGATATAACTCATCTAGCTATATTAAATACATAGCCATTAGTTTTTTTGGAATCATCTGATAAGGTATTCCAATCTGCATCATTGTATCCTTCAGGTACAATAGGAAATCTATGATAATGTAAACCAAGATTCATGGTCCTTTTAAGGTACCGTATGACTTGCTCAATAGCTTGTCAATGTTCATTACTTTGTCTACTAGTAAACCCGCACAAAAATCCCACGACATATGCAATGTCAGGTTTAGTACAATCAATGGAGTACCTAAGACTTCCAATGATGCTCGCATATTCTGTTTGTCTAACACTTTCACCAGTGTTCTTAAACAACTTCACGATTGGATCATTTAGTGTGCTCACAAGTTTACTGTCAAAGTAATTATATTTCTTTAAGATCTTTTTCACATATTGTGATTGATCCAAAGAAATTCCTTGCTCGGATTTTGTGATCTTGATACCAAGAATCACACTCACTTCTCCGAGGTCTTTCATATCAAAGTTGTTACACAACAGCGATGTCATATCATTAATGGCCTGAATGTTTGGTCTAAATATGAGTAGATCGTCTACATATAGACATATGATAGTGCAAATACAATTCTCAAATTTGTAATAAACGTATTTGTCACTTTCATTCACTTTGTACACATTCGATATCATTAAGTTATCAAACTTTACATGTCATTGCTTTGGAGCTTGTTTTAGCCCACACAAAGACTTATCTAACTTACAGACCTTGTTTTCTTATCCATAGATCACAAACCCTTCCGGTTGTTTCATATAGATTTCTTCTTCTAAGTCACCGTTTAAAAAAGTTGTTTTAACATCCATTTGGTGTACTATTAAGTTATAAATAGCAACTATTGAAATAAGTACCCTAATGGATGTAATTCTAGTGACAGGAGAAAAAGTGTCGAAGAAATCTATATTTTCTCTTTGTCTAAAATCCTTGGCAACAAGGCGAACCTTGTATTTATCAATAGTTCCATCAGGTTTTAGTTTCCTTTTCAAGATCTATTTACAACCGATTGGTTTGCAACCAGGAGGCAAGTCTACTAAGTGTCAGGTCTTGTTAGATTCTAGAGATTCTATCTCATCATTGATAGCTTCTTACCATAACTAAACATCCAGAGATGACAAGGTTTCTTGAAGATTCATTGGATATTATTCTACATTATAATCCGCATAATCAGGCCTATAGTCTTTAGCAACTCTTACTCGTTTACTTCGTTGAAGTTCTGTTTCTACATTGTCATTGCTTTCTGTGTTTCTTATCACAGGAATGTGACTCGATTGTGTGCCCCCACTATTTCTCAATTTGAAAGGAAATCTGTCTTCATAGAATTCAACATCAGTTGATTCTATGATCACTTTTGCCTTTAGGTCATAAAACCTATATGCTTTACTGTTTGCCGCATACCGAATGAAAACACATTCATATGCTCTACTAGCGAGTTTAACTCGTTTCGGATCTGGAATTCTGACATAAGTCAGACAACCCCAAGTTCTCAAATAAGACAAGTTTGATTGTCTTTTCTTTAATATCTCATAAGGAGAGATCTTACATTTTGACTTGGGGACTCTATTAAGGACATAGCAAACAGTCAATAAAATTTCCCCCCACCAGTGAGGTGCAGCACCAGAATTCATCATAATTGCAACAACAAGTTCAGTAAGAGTTCTATTATTTCTTTATGTTTTCCTATTCATTGCAAGATAGTATGGTGCAGTCGTTTCATGTACAATTCCATGTATAAAATTCATTAATAAACTAGAATCATACAGTCTATCTATCACTGTAAATTCTTATTATATCATTTTCAAATTCTTTACAAAAATTTTAAACATATAAACTTCATTCTTCGTAATGACGTACAAATCTACCCCAATAGACTAACTAAACCATGTCTTATTTAAAAGAAAACCAGAAACAATATTCTTTCTAATCTTAGGAACCTGCATAACGTTCTTTAAGATTAAAGTCTTTTTGAAGGTGAAATTTAGCTCCATGTCTACAATTCCAGCAACATTCATGGTCTGGCCATCTCCCAACAACACTTTCTTATCTTTAGTATTCGTGTACGTTTAAACATAACACGATCATAGCAGACACAACGAGAGACACATGTGTCTATCCACCAACCATGTTGATTTCAATGACCATAGCAATAAATTACCCATTAGTCAGGTTGACCTGTGCATTAGGGACAACACTAAGTTCAACCTTACTTCTACATTTCTTAGTCATATGACTTGATTTTCCATAGTTAAAACAAAGAGAAACCAACATCATTTCTTTTAGGTGGTGGTTGTTGCCTAGTTAGAGCTATTGGGATTATAGAAGGATTCCCATTCTTAATTCGGTTCATAATATTGTGGTTCTGATTCTTTAATCATTTGCCAAATGGCTTCAGAACTACACCGAATTTCTTTTTTGTTGTTTGAAACAACCAAGACTTTTTCTTTTTGATATTGTCTTTAAGATTCCCTTTTTTGTTTTTTTTAAACATTCAAACTATGGGGTAGTTTATCAATAATAAAACCAATTTGAAATTGTTCATTTAAACACATACCTTTTGTGATGATCTTTTAAGCAATCTTTTGAAGTTCGTAATATTGAGCCTCCATCGACCTTACATCTTTGCATTTGATACTTGAAGTAGCGGCTAACAACATACTTCTTTGCTCCAGCTTCTACGTCATACTTCTTTTTCTGAGTCTTTCAATCTTGTTTTGCAGTATCACATCAACTGTAACTATCATACAGATCATCTGCGAGTCTATTCAAAATATGATTTTGTAGAGATTTTCATTCTCTTTCTATAAGGTGATTTCTTTACTATGCTGTAAATCATCCGGTTTAATTTGTGCAGCAGATTCAAATTCAACACTATTAAGTGTTTCTTCTAAATCTCCAGATTTACTACCGTTAGTTTGTTCGATTATTCTAGAAGGAGCAACAGAATGTCATCAATCAGAACGTTAGCAACTTTTTTTCAACGTTAAGAACTTCATCTTTTGTTGCCAACGTTTGAAGTGACTTCTCTCAAACATGAACGATTTCTCAACGACAATATCCGCAAAAAAAAAACAATAATTTCTTTGGTAGCCGTGGCAGTTTGAAACGTCTTAAAATTGTTGGTTTTTAGATTTTAAAACATTTGCCACCGAAGAAATTACCAGGTTGAGTCGCGGACTAGGTCGCTCTCTTTAAGACGTTTCGCGGCACTGCTCAAAATTATGCAAAGCAGTCAAACTACTGCGCCACCTCCAGGATAAAACAGCTCAGTTCTATACTGTACGATTACTACTTGCATGATAGATAATCGGTCTAGAAATACACCCGATGGTACAAGACCATTCAAATATGATATCAACACCACTCGTAGTATCTGGTACAAAGACCAGTCATAATAATTTCTTAAACAAAAAGAAACTCAAATAATTCTCCAAAGAGAAATTAATAATGTTCATTTGACCACTCATAATAATTTCTCCAACAAAGAGAAATTCAAATAATTCTCCAAAGAGAATCCAAAAGATTAAACTTGAAAATTTCTCAACTCAAATGAGGAGAAATTAACATAATTCTCTAAAGAGAATTCAAGAAAATACTCAAAAAATTCAACGAGTAGGAAGAAAGGGGAAGAAGATGGCGCCTCGACAATTCGAGAGAGGAGAAATTAACATAATTCTCTAAAGAGAATTCAAGAAAATACTCAAAAAATTCAACGAGTAGGAAGAAAGGGGAAGAAGATGGCGCCTCGACAATTCGAGAGACGCAGAGTTATGAGAGTGAGGAAGGAAAAACTAATAGAACAGTTTTTGGTGTGATTTGGAATGAAACATATGCACTCCTTATATAGTGAAGTAGAATAGTTAATATTTCTCACATGAGCAATGTGGAACTAAATGGTTTTTTCATTTAAAAAAATATTCTAACAATGTGGGACTTGAGAAATTTTTAAATTCAACATATTGAAACATGATCATTTTTAAATTTTTAGATTCATTTACTAAATATAGGTCTTCTTTGTTAATTATCAATAGAGATAACAGGAAAGAGGGAAAATGAGTCAAAGGTGCAAACCTGATGACGAAAGAATCTTAGTGTATACAGTATGATACATTCTAGGACCATTCGAATTGCATAGCAACAATACGTCTCATAGATGTGCAATGTGTCGATGACCGTCAAAAAGAGGCTACCTATGAGAAGAGCATACAACTTTGGCAAATGCTGCAAACTTGCAATTAACACAATCAGACACCAACAGGTATCTGCAAACATACATAGTACTTAATATAACTGCAATTTTGAGAGTTTGATTACTCAGAAGCCTCCAATTTTGATAGAACTCCAATTCTGAGAGTTTGATAACAGAAGATCATGAACAAAATAGCCCAACCAGATACATGTAGAGGAAGTATATGTGTAGATTCACCAAGAAATAGCATGGAATACAGAATTGGTTATTTAGCAAAAAAATATGGCTTGATCAAAAGATAACATAGTTTAAAAAAAATAAATCCAGAGGGATTTCAACATCACCATCATTGATTTCCTGCTGCAAATCCTTCAGATCCTTCCCATCAACAATACACACAATAGAAACACACGTTTCAAGAATCTCCTTCACAATCCCCTCCAGCTCCTTCGACATCAGCCTCTGCTTCATAATCTTCGCTATCGTGTGCCACCCGACTCAAGTTTTGAATCGTTGTTGAAAAGTATTATGCTCAAAGCAGTAGTGTTGTTCCATGCCTTTGAAAACAAAATCAACAACAAAAATTCTAATAAAATTCAGAACGTAACAGGAAAATAAACTGTAACAGGGTTTTATGCTTGAGGGAAGAAAATTTCCTGAGAAATGACTGAAGTGGCTAAGGTTTAAACTGAAAATCTCACTCACACTTAAAATTGATTTCACCTTAGAATATATTTAATGGAAATATATTATAAATGTAGGGAATCTCTCGTAGTGGAATAATTATGTGATAAATAAATAATAAAAAAAATAAAAAATATATGAATAAGTTATAAGATGACACATCAATTATATTAATTACAAAATACTTGTTAAAAAAAACCTTCTTTAAGAATAAGAAAATTTTAAACTTAAAATCAAAGAAATATTCATAATTTTCTTTAAATACTTTAATTTTTATAAATTTATAATAAACATGGAGATTTCAAACAAGTGCGAAACATTTGTCGTGTACCCTAAACATGGAAAGGCAATACATGGGTTTATATAAAGTGAATAAACATATTTGGGAATGGTAAGAGAAGTTAATGAACACGTGTTGAATAGACTGTTTGAATAAGATGTTAAATTATTTTTCATATAAGCCTTGACTTTGAATTTGAATGTAGCTTAGGAGAATGCATAGGACTAGTTGTAGTGTCTTATGCAATTATTTTTTATTTTAATTTTTTAATAATAACATATGAAATTCTAAAAGTGATTCATTAGAAAATGAAATGATAATTAATTATAATACAGTTTAAAGATAATTAAAATAAATTATTTAATATTATTAATATTTAAAAAAATAACACAGAGCTATTTATTTTAAAAATTCTCTTCTTATTATTTGTATATAAAATTAAGACAATATTTTTAAAAAAGTTAAGCGAAAATTTAATTATTCCATATTAGTTTTGTTGTTTTTGAGTACTTTTATTTTCTCTCGTAAATACAACTAGTATGATACCGGTGCGTTCGTATGAGTACGAGTCTGACATTTTTATTGAATTAAGCGGATTTCATTTAGAAAAAAAAAATCAAATGCTATAATATTATGTATGATAAAAAATAATATAAATAAAAAAATAATTTAATTTGTAAAAATTATATTTTGCATTATTAGTTTGTGCAATGAGTATAAATGAATAAAATGGAATAGTTTGAATTAAAGAAATAATGTTAAATTGAAATAGTAACAAAAACATATAATTTTTATTTATATCAGTTATACTATTTTATTTAAGTTTAATGTGCAACACATAATTTTTAACTGCCATAAGCCTTATATGTTAACTGTAAGTTTGCAACAATACATGCTACCTCAGTTAGAATTGTATTTTAGATACTAAAATATAGCATAATGTGATAGATAATGTAAGTGTTTAGTTATTGGCATGTATTTTTGGTAAAACCAGGTGTGTGAATGTCATGACTGATGTCATAACATTCTGGGTTATTAGGTACTTTATGCAGAAAAAGAATGGCATACAGAAGCTGCTATTTATGAGTGTGTATCTGAGCATTTTGCAATGATCACATTTATTACTTTCTACCAAAATCAGTAAACAGGATTTCTGTTGTCATAACAAATGTTAAGACATCATGTACTGATCTAACAGTTATGCAGTTTGGTTAATTCTGAGATTTTTCAGGAATTTGGTTCATACATTCCAGAACAGAATCTCACGTGGACTTTAGGTTAACCGAGCTCAACCCTAACCTGGTTGATAAAGTCTTGTGATCAAGTCTTGAGGTTAACCCTAATTAACCTTAGCTTTTCGTGGAAGCCCTAACTGAAGAAACAGCTGCATATATATTCAACAGGAAAGCTGATTGGAAATTAACTCTTAGACAGAAGAACAGCTTGGGGCTGTATAGTTTTAACTACTGTAATCCAAGCAAGTATCATTGTGATAAGTGACTTGGAATAGGTTTTGATTGTAAGGGTTGTGCATCACTCAAAGCTTTGAAGCAAGAGTGTTTGTGTCTCTTGACTAAAGCTTTGAAGCAAGGTCAAGTTAGGTTTATGTATCACTCAAAGCTTTGAAGCACGAGTGTGTGTGTTACTTGATTAAAAGTTGTGAAGCATAATCAAGTGTATGTTCTGAAGAGTGTCTTCATTATTTCATTAGTCAATTGTTTAGTATCACTACTGTGATTGAGGGGGAGTGAGTAGGAACTCAGGTTTAAGTTGAACTTAGATTTAAGTTGCATTGGGTAGATCTTAAGTGAAGGAGATAAACTGGTTGGTTTATTCCTGAATTAATATCTCTTATAGTGGATTTCCTCCCTGGCTTGGTAGCCCCCAGAGTAGGTGTTGTTTCACACTGAACTGGGTAAACAATTGACTGTGTTATTTACTGTTTTTCTATTTACTGTCTTATAGAAAGTCAGATACGGTGTCATAACATTCACTGTGACATTGAGTATCTGCTGCCAGAATTTCAATTGGTATCAGAGCAGGCACCCTGCCTGTCTTACTGGGTGAGATCTAGGGATATCACTTTCTGGCACTATGGACAAAGAAGGAGTTTTTGGAAACAGACCACCCATTCTGGATGGATCAAATTATGACTACTGGAAACCTCGTATGATTGCCTTCTTAAAATCACTGGACAAAAAGGCTTGGAGAGCTGCTGACAAAGGATGGAACCATCCCACCATAACTGAGAAAGATGGGACAATCAGTCTGAAGCCTGAGGAAGAATGGAGCAAAGAAGAAGATGAGTTAGCCCTGGGTAATTCCAAAGCTTTAAATGCCTTATTCAATGGAATTGATAGAAACATATTCAGACTAGTACATCAATGTGAACTGGCCAAGGAAGTTTGGGACACTCTCAAAACTACCCATGAGGGCACATCCAAAGTAAAAATGTCAAGGCTTCAGATGCTGACTACCAAGTTTGAGAACCTAAGGATGATGGAAGATGAAACCATTCATGAGTTTCACATGAACATCTTGGAGATTGCCAACACCTCAGGAGCATTGGGAGAAAAGATGTCAGAAGAAAAACTGGTGAGAAAGATTCTCAGATCCTTGCCTAAAAGATTTGCAATGAAGGTAACTGCTATAGAGGAAGCCCAGGATATCAGCAAGTTGAAGGTGGATGAACTCATTGGGTCTCTTAAGACTTTTGAGATGGGGATCAGTGACAATGTTGACAAGAAAAACAAGAGCATAGCACTTGTATCCAACACTGAAGATGAAAACAAGGAGGATGAAGAAGAAAATATTTCAGAAGCTATAGCCATGCTTGGAAGACAATTCAACAAACTCATCAAGAGAATGGATCCAAAGTCAAGGTCAAATGTTAAGAACATTCCTTCTGACATTAACAGATCTTATGACTCCAGCAGAAGACCAAAGTCTGAAGAGAAGGGAAATCAAAGCAGAGGAATTCAATGCCATGGATGTGAAGGATATGGGCACATTCGAGCTGAATGTCCTACCTTTCTTAAGAAACAAAAGAAAGGAATGTCTGTTACCTGGTCTGACTGTGATTCAGAAAGTAATTCTGAAGAAGAATCTGCCAAACTAGTTACTGCACTAACTGGTGTTTGTACCTCTGAAAGTGACACTAGTGATGAGGAAGTGACATTTGAAAAACTGGCTGATACCTACAAGAAATTATGTATCAGAAGTGTTGAAGTCTGTCTGCAAAATGAGAGACAAACAAAACTCATAATAAAGTTGGAGGCTGAAAAAAGGGCAGACATTGAAACTATAAGTCATCTAGAAGGGGAAGTTCAAATGCTGAACTCAAAACTGAACCAGATGACCAAATCTGTCAAGATGCTGACAAATGGAACTGACAAATTGGAAGAAATCCTTCAGGTTGGACAAAATGTGGGAAACAAGTCTGGTCTAGGATTTGTGGCAGCAAAGAAATCTGGTGCAGACAAGAAGATCAGGCCTGATAAACAAATGTCAAAGCAGATGTCACAACATAGCACTCAACATCGGGAACAGAGAAATATGAAGAAAAAGTACCAAAGATGGAGATGTCATCATTGTGGGAGGTTTGGTCACATAAAGCCATTCTGCTTCAGATTGTATGGATACCCTAATCAGAACCCAGTTGTCAAACCTAAGTCTAACAAGGTGCCACATACTCCATAGTGGAAGAAAAAGGCTACTGCCCTGATAGCCCACACTTCCCTTAGAGTCTCTGCAAAGGAAGACTGGTACTTTGACAGTGGGTGTTCTAAGCACATGACTGGAATCAAGAACCTTCTCAATAATGTTAAACCTCACACCACTAGTTATGTGACCTTTGGAGATGGTGCTAGAGGAGAAATCAAAGGAGTTGGTAACTTGGACTGCCCTGGAGTTCCAAATCTAAATGAAGTACTATTGGTAAAAGGCATGACTGCTAATCTCATTAGTATCAGTCAATTATGTGATCTAGGATTCAAGGTCAACTTCTCAAAATCTGAATGTCTTGTAACTAATGAAAAACAAGAAGTTGTAATGAAAGGAGTCAGATCTAAAGACAACTGTTACTTGTGGGAGCCTGAGAACACTAATTACTCCACTGTGTGTTCTATTGCCAAAGAAGAAAAAGAGGTGAAACTGTGGCACCAAAAACTTGGCCATCTTCATCTAAGAGGAATGAAAAGGATTATATCCATGGAGGTAGTCAGAGGGATTCCAAGACTGCAAATTGATGAAGGGAGAGTTTGTGGTGAATGTCAGGTTGGTAAGCAGACTAGGATGTCACATCCAAAGTCAAGACATCTGACCACCTCTAAGGTTCTAGAACTTCTACATATGGATCTGATGGGACCAATGCAGGTGGAAAGTCTTGGTGGAAAAATATATGCCTATGTTGTTGTGGATGATTTTTCCAGATTCACCTGGATTAACTTCATTAGGGAAAAATCTGATGTATTTGAAGTTTTTAAAGAAATGTGCAAAAGAATTCAAAGAGAAAAAGAAGGGTGTATTGTCAGAATCAGAAGTGATCATGGCAAGGAATTTGAAAACAGTAAGTTTAATGAGTTATGTTCCTTAGAAGGAATTAGTCATGAATTCTCTTCTCCTATAACTCCTCAACAAAATGGAGTTGTAGAAAGGAAAAATAGGACCATACAGGAATCTGCCAGAGCAATGATACATGCCAAAAGACTTCCTATTCATTTTTGGGCTGAAGCTATGAATACAGCCTGTTATGTCCATAACAGAGTCACTTTGAGAAAGGGAACCTCATCCACCATTTATGAACTCTGGAAAGGAAGAAAGCCAACTGTGAAGTACTTCCATGTATTTGGTAGCAAATGCTATATTCTGGCAGATCGTGAACAAATGAGAAAGCTGGACCCTAAAAGTGATGAAGGTATATTTCTAGGATACTCCTCCAACAGCAGAGCTTATAGGGTATTCAATTCCAGAACCAAAGTCATGATGGAATCAATAAATGTCATAGTTGATGATTATCATGAAGAAACAGATGTCCCTTGTAATGTTGAGACATTCTTTGAGACTCCAACTCAACAGAATGACCTACCTAACACCACTACAGCAGACTCTGAATCCAAGGAAGCTAGCAAAATCCCTTCCATCATAATTCAGAAAGATCATCCTAAAGAACTCATCATAGGGGATCCTGACAGCGGAGTCATTACAAGATCTAGAGAAATCATCTCAAACTCTTGCTTTGTGTCTAAAATTGAACCAAGAAATGTTAAGGAGGCTTTAACTGATGAATACTGGATTGGTGCAATGCAAGATGAATTGAACCAATTTAAGCAACATGAAGTTTGGGAGTTAGTCCCTAGACCAGAGGGAACAAACATCATTGGCAAAAAATGGATATACAAGAACAAATCAGATGCTGAAGGAGTTGTCACCAGGAATAAGGCAAGACTTGTTGCCCAAGGATACACTCAAGTTGAAGGGGTTGATTTTGATGAGACCTTTGCCCCTGTATCCAGACTAGAATCTATCAGACTCCTATTGGGAATTGCTTGTCTCCTGAAGTTCAAGTTATTTCAGATGGATGTAAAAAGTGCTTTCCTAAATGGGTACTTAAATGAGGAAGTTTATGTGGAACAGCCTAAAGGTTTTGTGGATCCAAACCACCCTGATCATGTCTACAAATTGAGGAAAGCTTTATATGGCCTGAAACAAGCTCCTAGAGCATGGTATGACAGGTTAACAAAATTTCTCTCAGACAAAGGATACAGAAAAGGAGGCTTGGATAAAACCCTCTTTGTCAAAAATGAAGGAGGGAAGTTAATGGTAGCTCAAATATATGTTGATGACATAGTGTTTGGGGTAATGTCAGATCAAATGGTTAAACATTTTGCTGACCAGATGCAGGCTGAATTCGAAATGAGTCTCATGGGAGAACTGACCTACTTTCTTGGACTGCAAGTCTCACAGATGGATGACTCAATTTTTCTATCTCAAAGCAAGTATGCAAAGAACATTGTCAAGAAGTTTGGTATGGAGAATGCCAGTCACAAAAGGACTCCTGCACCTACTCATTTAAAGCTATCCAAAGATTCAAGTGGGGTTAAGGTGGACCAAAGCCTGTACAGAAGCATGATAGGAAGTCTGATGTACTTAACAGCCAGCAGACCTGACATTGCTTTTACAGTTGGAGTTTGTGCAAGATACCAAGCTGATCCTAAAGTCAGTCATATCAACCAAGTGAAGAGAATTTTGAAGTATGTAAGTGGAACTTACAACTATGGCTTGCTGTACTCTCATGGTTGTGAACCAACTCTGACTGGTTACTGTGATGCTGATTGGGCTGGAAGTGCTGATGATAGAAAAAGCACCTCTGGAGGATGTTTCTTCTTAGGAAATAATCTGGTCTCCTGGTTCAGCAAGAAACAGAACTGTGTGTCTCTCTCTACTGCTGAAGCTGAATACATTGCAGCTGGTAGTAGCTGTTCTCAAATGATCTGGATGAAATAGATGCTTACTGAGTATAATGTCACACAAGATGTTATGACATTGTACTGTGACAATCTGAGTACAATCAACATTTCCAAGAACCCTATTCAGCATAGTAGGACCAAACATATTGACATTAGACATCACTTTATCAGAGACCTTGTAGAGGAGAAGACGATTAAACTGGAACATGTTGCCACTGAGCTACAGCTGGCTGACATTTTTACCAAGGCACTTGATGCAAATCAATTTGAAAATTTGAGGGGCAAGTTGGGTATTTGCCAACATGAGGAATTGTAGCAATTAATGTTGCTTAAAACAAGGGTTGAAGGAGTTGTTTTTGTTAAGTCTATTTTGATTGGGTTAATTATATGTTTTCCCATTTCTTTCAAAATTATTAAGAAGTTGAATAGACACTCATTTACCTCCTTCCTCTCTCGGCTCTGCAACAAATCCCATTCTCTCAATCAAAGTTTTCTCTCTCGTTGCTACTGGTTTTCTAAGACTATCAAAATGTCTCAAACATCATCCTCTTCCAAGACTACTGTTTCATCCTCATCCTCTGATCGAGATTCTAGGGCAATCACATCATGCACGGATTCTGAAGTCCTGGAGATTACTCCTCTTAGAGTAATGGCAACTAACCCCTCTAAGGTTAAAAAGCTGAGAACAAGGCATGCAGGAAGGTCTCAAGCTACTTCATCCGGTAATCCTTCTCAACCTTCATCTTCTGTTCCAAATAGGGAAGGCTCAGCTTATGTTCATCAAGCAATAGCTAGGCTTGTTACAAGAATTCTGAGTGAGAACCACTCTATACCCGACATTTCTGTTCCTTTAAATCAAGAATCAGCAAGTCCAAATGTTGACATAAATCCAGATGTCTCTGAGAATGTTGAGACACCGAATGACAACATTCAGAAACCATCTGATAATCTTGATGATCTCCAGAAACCTTCTGAGAAGAAGGTTGAACCCCCCATTATTGATGTGGATGAAGACTACTCAGACAATGACCTAATTGCAAATATCAACCCTAGCATAGCTAGGAGAATGATGAACAGAAAAGGCAAGCAGGATGCTGCAAAATGTCTGACCAAAGAGAAGACTGCTGATGTTGCTCACAAGAAAACCAGGTTTGAAGGCAAGACTGGTGTAGAAACTGTGAAGACTGGACTGTCCAAAGGGAAGGTGAAAACCCGAGTACATGCTGGGAGTCTCTCAAAGCCTGTGAGACAACCAATAGCAAAGAAGAGGAAAGAGCCTGAACCTTCTGATTCTGATGAGGAATCAGAATTTGAAATTGATGCTGAAGACATTTCTCTCAGAAGGAAACTCCCTTCTAGTAAAATGGCTAAAGTTCCTGAAGTCCCCACTGACAACATTTCATTTCACCACCCTGAAAATGCCAACAGATGGAAGTATGTTTGCTTGAAAAGAATAGCCTTGGAAAGAGAACTGAACAATGGTGCCATGGATTGTAAGGAGATCATGGACCTAATCAAAGCTGCTGGACTAATGAATACTGTGGTAAAGTTTACCAAATTCTATGAAAATCTTGTCAAGGAATTCATAGTCAATTTGTCTGATGAATGTGCTGATGGAAGGTCAGCTGACTTTGAATGTGTCTATGTGAGAGGAAGAAAGGTTAATTTCTCTCCCTCTGAAATTAACAAATTCCTTGGAAGACCAAATGAGGCTTGCCCTGAACTAGAGGTTACTGACAACCAAGTATGCCAAACCATAACAGCAAGTCAAGTAAGGAGCTGGCCCTTAAAAGGCAAGCTGAATGCTAGAAAGCTAAGCATGAAATTTGCCATCCTGCACAAGATTGGTGCATCCAACTGGGTTCCTACCAACCATAAATCAACCATCTCCACGGGATTGGGAAGATTCATTTATGCTGTTGGAACCAGGACAGAATTTGACTATGGCAGGTATATCTTTGATCAAACTTTAAAACATGCTGGAAGCTATGCTGTTAAAGGCCCTATTGCCTTTCCCTCCCTCCTATGTGGTATTGTCCTTGCTCAGTATCCTGACATCCTAGTGTAAAGAGATATTATATGCAAAATAGCCCCTGCTCTTGGGTTGCACTATAAGTTATTTCAAGGAACCCATGTTCCTGACATTGTCATGACATCAGCTGAGACATCATCTGTCAAAACCCAGTCTAAGACATCTGATGTTATAGCTGTGCTGAAAGAAACATGCAAAGAGCTGGAGACAAGGAAAAGGACTCTTGAAAACCTAATTGCCAGATTAGAACAGGAGGAGACTGAAGGACAAAGAAGGGAAGAGGATGCTGCTGAAGATCAGTTTAATGCTGAAGAAAGTGCCTCCTCTGAAGATGACAGTGCTTAAAGTTTGGTGGAGTTGTCAAGCTTGATGCTGGTTCCTGTTGCTGGAAGTGATTTCAAATTTTTTTGTTGTTTTTATTACTCATTTTGGATGACTGTATAACATATAAGTACATGTATCTTTGGCCTATTTGTGGCTAAAGAGGGGGAGATATTTTGTGTTAATGACTTGGTAGACATTATTTTTTCTGCAGACATATTCATTCTGCTGCTCTCTATTCTCTGATTGCTTAGGGGTTTTAGCCAAAAATTTGCCAAAGGGGGATTTTGTAAGTGTTTAGTTATTGGCATGTATTTTTGGTAAAACCAGGTGTGTGAATGTCATGACTGATGTCATAACATTCTGGGTTATTAGGTACTTTATGCAGAAAAAGAATGGCATACAGAAGCTGCTATTTATGAGTGTGTATCTGAGCATTTTACAATTATCATATTTATTACTTTTTACCAAAATCAGTAAATAGGATTTCTGTTGTCATAACAAATGTTAAGACATCCTGTACTGATCTAACAGTTATGCAGTTTGGTTAATTCTGAGATTTTTCAGGAATTTGGTTCATACATTCCAGAACAGAATCTCACGTGGACTTTAGGTTAACTGAGCTCAACCCTAACCTGGTTGATAAAGTCTTGTGACCAAGTCTTGAGGTTAACCCTATTTAACCCTAGCTTTTCGTGGAAGCCCTAACTGAAGAAACAGCTGCATATATATTCAACAGGAAAGCTGATTGGAAATTAACTCTTAGACAGAAGAACAACTTGGGGCTGTATAGTTTTAACTACTGTAATCCAAGAAAGTATCATTGTGATAAGTGACTTGGAATAGGTTTTGATTGTAAGGTTTGTGTATCACTCAAAGCTTTTAAGCAAGAGTGTTTGTGTCTCTTGACTAAAGCTTTGAAGCAAGGTCAAGTTAGGTTTATGTATCACTCAAAGCTTTGAAGCACGAGTGTGTGTGTTACTTGATTAAAAGCTGTGAAGCATAATCAAGTGTATGTTCTGAAGAGTGTCTTCATTATTTCATTAGTCAATTGTTTAGTATCACTGCTGTGATTGAGGGGGAGTGAGTAGGAACTCAGGTTTAAGTTGAACTTAGATTGAAGTTGCATTGGGTAGGTCTTAAGTGAAGGAGATAAACTGGTTGGTTTATTCCTGAATTAATATCTCTTATAGTGGATTTCCTCCCTGGCTTGGTAGCCCCTAGAGTAGGTGTTGTTTCACACTGAACTGGGTAAACAATTGACTGTGTTATTTACTATTTTTCTATTTACTGTCTTATAGAAAGTCAGATACGGTGTCATAACATTCACTGTGACATTGAGTATCTGCTGCCAGAATTTCAGATAACACATAACAACACATGTTACTTCAATTGGAATTAGCTCAGAACTATTTACAATGTATTACCATACTTTGTTGCAGTTATACAACAGTGCAATAAAATGAAAGCAGAGGTTGCTGTAAAGATATTGTTGTGATCTTGTTGTAGATTTATTTTTCCAAATGCAACCAACACATGCTCATGGCGCTATCAAAATTCCAATCTTACACTATCAACAGTTACACCCAGCAAACATGAGTAATTATAAAACATCACAGTCACAACGACATAAATTTGAAGAAGAGGTCATGAATTAAGGGAGAATAGCTTCAATTGTCAATTGCTCAACAGTTATAATTGTCACTTGTACGACGTTATAATCAAATTGTCACATAATGATAATAACAAAAGTATATGATACAAACATACTTAATTATCTAATAAGATAGTAATATTAAACATTCATAAGTTTCATGTTACACAAAATAAGTTGTTCACCTAATAACATTGGTGGGGCAACTTAAAATCATTATAACGTTGCTAAAGACACTCATAAGAAAACAAAATACCATAAGTCTTGACATAAACATATGTCATTTCTATTTAAATAAAAACCTTAACATTATCCTACCACGACCGGCAACCCTCAGCTGCATTTCCTCGCTCCACCAATACAAATATCCCATCCACCAGTGGGTAGCGAATGCCGAAGTGTAATGTATCACCAACCTTCAGATTGGCTTCCTTGGCATATTCATACCAGTCACCTAAGAGGTACCTTTCCATACTTATTTTCCGCTTTTTCATAAGGCAATAGTACGGGACTCCTTTGTCACAATCTAACAGCTTGATTGGTCTGTCTCCTCCCCGGAAACAATTTCTGATTATGTCTCTGGGTATTTGCTGTTAATGAACAAATATAGATGGATAAATAAAATTGAGTTTGTATAGTTTTGTTACCAATATTCCCGATTGAAAGGTATAGATACAAATGAGTTTTTTTTACTTACAAGGGCATTGCAGCACATGGTCATGGAATCCGAAACAACCCGAGTCCAGCTTTGTTCTAAACTCTTCTCAACAACAGGGGTGCTATTCCTGCAATATTTCAATAGAAACAACAAAGTCTGTTATAGTGTGCGAGTGGCCAGATTCCGTATTTAAAAAAAAATAGTAAATGCATATTACTTATATGAGTATCATAAACTGTTTCATATATGCTAAGTGTTTGTTTTCAGGTTGATCCGAAGGAAGGTAACCCTAAATAATCACTGTACAAAAACATTGTCATCATCGTTGTAGCATAAAAATCTGATACATGAGTTTCTAACCCTTTAACCATCAACAACATTATAAATGACCATAAGCAACCATCCTTAAACACACATGCATATACAAACAAGTTAGCATTTTAACAACTGAAATGACATGCAATCGGTGATAATCATAGTTCTATCATTCACACTTACCGTGATGTGTTTTCGTCTGAGGCTGTTGTGGTCTTCGAGCAGTCCCTGGAAGGTGTGATCGGTGGAAATAGAACTGACTGTTTAAAGCTGGTTCGCGAAATGTCGCGAAAGCAAGAGTCGCCACCGTATTTTATTTTCTCCAACATGGATAGGATAAAAGCACAGCAAAATTCCTTATGAGAACGTTTCTCGGTTCGGGAGGTAGATTTATAGAAAGGGAAGGTGTTAGCACCCTTTCTATCCATGGTTATCCATGGGCTATTAGATACTTGCTCTTATGTTTTCAAAATATTTGCTTTTCAAGATGTGAGTGGGTTTGAAAAAGCTTCGTTGAAAGATTTCTGAATAACTCTTGTATCTGTCCTCAAGAGTGTTTGAAAAATTGTTTTGAAAGCTTTTTAAAAGTGTCGGTGTGAGAAGATTTTTGATTTGTTTTTTAGAATAGAGCAAGTATCCATGAGTCATCTACCTACCCTAAGGAATTAGGCTGTGTAAAAGTCCTTAAGGTAGTGCCATCCCACCATTGAGAGGTAGGTAGCACCACCGTTGGAGGTGTTCGGGTCAATTCGAGTGTAGGGACAGTGTGGTCACCGAAGCAACAATTAGGACACCTTAGAAGCTACCCTTATGTCCTTGATCCTTTTTTTAATCCGAGGCAACCGTTTCGAGGCAACTATTCCGAGGCAACTGTTTCGAGGCAACTGTTTCGAGGCAACTGGAACATGGACATAAGGACTTACTAAAACGTCCTATACCTGACGACCACGTTTCGAAGGCAACAGGTGAGGCGTACCCTAAGAGTGGTGTGTGTATTTTTGTGTTGTTTTCAGTTAATATTTATCTTTGATCATGGCATTGTGAGCTACGCTTGATTTTTATTAGCATACATTCTTTCATACAAAGTTTAGAATTTAAGAGTGCGGAAATTTAAATGCGGAAAGATAAAAGCTACGCTATTACAAGGCGCGGGTCTATACATCGCCAAAGTACAAAGACCCGTTTGATAAAAATGCGGAAAGTAAAAAGACCTAATTACTATTACATCCAGAAAGCAGTTACATAATAATCGATAAGAAAGTAAATGCGCGAAAAGAAATTAAAATTAGGACGTCCGAGGGTTTTGACCCTTTGCTTGAAATTAAACGAAATTAAAGTCTAATAATTATTTAAAGAAAGAAAAGAAATTGTTTTTTGTATTTATGAAATAAAGAAAATTAAAATTAAATGGGAACCCTAATTCTAGATTATTTTTAATTATTAAAGAAAATATCCAAGTTAACCTAATTTACGCTAATTAATTAATTTACATGTTTATTTAAAAAAATAAATAGTAATTAACAATAATAATAAATAATGAGAAAAATGATTTAATTAAGAAAAAGATGAAAATGTCAAAAAAACTAATTCTAGATATTTTTTATTTATTAAGAAAAAAAAGTTAAAATTAAAACCTAAATTAACTAAGTTAATTGTTAATTATTTATTTACAAGAATATGTTAGTGGTGAAATTAATAATAATTAAATATAAAACATCTTTTTTTTCTTCTGATTTTTTATTATAAAAATTGATTATATGGTGAATTAATAAAACAATTAAAAAGAATTAAAAAGAATTATAATTAGAAAAGAAAATAAAATTGAAAAGATGCAAACCAAGGGGGTATCAGGCCCAGAATGGAGGTGCTTGTAAGAAATTTAGGCCCACTAGAACAAAGCCTTGTTTGACTTTCCATGCTTGTATGCACGTTGGTTGACTGCGCCACACCCTGGATCTCATTCAGTGACCTTCAGATTGATCATCAAAGCCACTTGGCAAGCCATGCGTGAGGATGTATGGTGAGATATTGGAGAATACGCTGCACTGGAAAGCATTATAACAAAAATCATGGATTAAGTGGGGGGACCTGGGAATCGAACCCAGGTCCCAGCGTTTACCAAGCGTATCCCTTGCCAATTGAGCTGTTTGCGCGCGTTTGTATATGTAATAGGCAACAAATAATATATATGGAAAAAAGCCATTATGCTGGAAACGAAAAAAAACGCGCTAACATTTGAATTACCCAACCACGCCTGGACACCTCAGCTTCTTCGTTCTTCCTGCAAAATACAAGACAAGTAGCGGGGGTTTTAAACCCCCACTAAGTGGAACCTGTGAAAATAGCGATTACGCCCATGGGTTAAATAAATTAAGCGCGAGGGTTTCATTGAATCAGGTTTCTTGCAACGAATTCAACCATGTATGTTTGATGGTCCAATTTTACAGTATATGGAAAGCCCTATTTTGAAGCTTCTAAAACCCTAGGTTTCATCAATGGTGGATTTGGCTACAGGCAGTGTTAGTCCAATTAAACGTTACCAATCGCTTCAGAAAGATGTTAGTAGCATAAATCAATAATCAAAACACATGAATGATGCGTGGAAATTAAAAATCGATTATGGAAATGTTTGTGACAAACGTAACTCAGTTCTACCGTTTCTTGGAGTATGGGGACTTGTTCTTGATTGCAATAGACTCCTAGCAATGTCAGTAAGGCAATGGAAATGCTTTGAGGCCTTGAATCTCCCTGCAAATGTGATTTCAGTTTTCAAGTTTTTGTTGAAAATTTGCAATTTGGTTATGAGTTTGTGAGCAGCTTTTCGTGTGTGTCTGAATTAGGTTTCCTTGTGCATATGTAAGTGAACGATTCTAGGTCAAAAACCAAGCCCATTGGTCCAAGAATTTATGATTCATATATTTGATTTTCAATCATGAAATTTCAATCTTTTTTCATTGAAATCTTTGCCAATCATGGATGATTTTCCTTTTTTGGATGTGAAACGACCTAGCCAGCTTGCCCTAGTATGATTTGCTGCACAAAAAGATTTGAAAAAGCATTATTTGATATTTTCTCATAATTAAATCTAATTAAATGAATTAATAAGAATAAAAATTCAATTAATTAATTAAAAATAAGAAAATAAACCCCTTTGAGCTCAATGGGTCGTGCATAGGCTTTGGGTAATGATTCAAGGAAGAATTTGAGGCCCATTAGCAATTTTGAAGTGTTTTAGGCAAAGTTGACTTTTGAAAGTTCCCAAAAATTTCCCAACTTCTCCAATGCATATCTTGCTCAATTTTGAGGCTATTATCATGTTCTTGGACATTTTGGAAAGGTCTTGAAGTCCTCTAACCAATGCCTTTGGTCCCATGTCATTTTGATTTACCAATCTCAAGTTATGGTCTTTGACTTAAAGTGCCTTTTTGTTGACTTTTGAAAATGACCTATAATGTTGAAATTGATAACTTTTATGAGAGCATTTCTTGGACTTGAAGTGTGAAGATGAGTTGTAGGAAATTTCATCCCCTTCAAAATGAGCTTTGGATGGGATTTTTCTGATGAACCATGAAGAAGTTATGCCTTGGTCAATTTGCAGTTGACTTTTTCAACTGTCTAAAAATAGAAACTTTTGCATCTTGAGACTTTTTGAGCCATGCTTTGAGAAATCATGATCAAGAATTGATCAAATGATGTTTGTGGCTTCAAAATAAGATGTTGACCAAAATTTTTGACTTTTGACTGTCAAATGACCATTTTTCCCCTGCAGTTGACTGTGGAGCATTTAGGGTTTTTGACTGTGTAATTTGATGCTGTGAGTCTTGAAACTTGGCATATGGATGCTTGACAATGTATATAGGCATGTGGGACTTGATTGGACCCTTGGAAACCTCAATTTCTTTGCAAGAACCAAAACCCTAATTTTGACTGTGTTAGGAGGCAATTGGACTGTGCAATCCTTGAGAGATTTTGAACCATGATCTTGGCAAATCTTGAAGAATATGGGAGGGCAAATTTTGGGGTACAACAGTTGCCCCTGTTCAATCTTCTTAGACCTGAGGATGTAGATTGGCGTGCGTGCCTTTCGTAATCCGAAGGTGGAAGATGATTGAACACTAGAGTGCCCAGAAATTTGCACTCACATAGTAGAGTATCAGCAGTGTGATAGCGGGAATGGGCTTACAGATTCCATTTGGAGACTGATGGATAGGAGGATGGGCTTATAGATGCCATCTGGAGGTGTGACAGAACCTTGTCGGGAATGGGCTTATAGATGCCATTTGGAACTGTTGGTAGGTGGATGGGTTTATAGATGCCATCTAGGTGTCGATCGCGTAAGAGATTCCTTAGCGAGAACTTGCGTACCTGAGAAAGAAAGATAATTACCTGGCCTGTTACAGGGTTTGATCTTTAAACTCTTTATGTAGACGTGCCCTAGCCAGATACAGGAATCGAATCTTTAAACTCTTCAGACGTGCCTGGCAAGATATAGGAATCGAGTCTGGAGAATAGTCGTTAACAGATACACCCTAGCAAGATACAGGAATCGGATCTTTGAACTCTTCAGACGTGCCCTGGCAGGATACAGGAATCGAGTCTGGAATTAGTCGTCAATAGATACACCCTGGCAAGATACAGGAATCGGATCTTCGAACTCTTCAGACGTGCCCTGGCAAGATACAGGGATCGAGTCTAGAATTAGTCGTCAACAGATACACCCTGGCAAGATACAAGAATCGGATCTTCGAACTCTTCAGACGTGCCCTGGCAAGATACAGGAATCGAGTCTAGAATTAGTCGTCAACAAATACACCCTGGCAAGATACAGGAATCAGATCTTCGAACTCTTCAGACGTTCCCTGGCAAGATACAGGAATTGAGTCTAGAATTAGTCGTCAACAGATACACCCTGGCAAGATACAGGAATCAGATCTTCGAACTCTTCAGACGTGCCCTGGCAAGATACAGGAATCGAGTCTGGAGTTAGTCGTCAACAGATACACCCTGGCAAGATACAGGAATCGGATCTTCGAACTCTTCAGACGTGCCCTGGAAAGATACAGGAATCGAGTCTGGAATTAGTCATCAACAGATACACCCTGGTAAGATACAGGAATCGGATCTGGAATTGCGACAGTTGATAGTAATTATCTTTGTATTGGCCTTTGTCCTGAAAAGACAAAATGTTAGTTGTATGCGATGTCATGATGTATGACATGCGTGATGTTCTCGAAATAAATGAGATTGTATGTTCGTGATGCGTATGTGCATGCTATAATGTATGAAGATATGATGTTCATGAATGTATTTTTTTGTCTAGGAAAGTAAATCCTTGACGGGTGCCGGGAGTTCAAATCCTGGGCTGATGTTTGAGGATAAGAGTTCTTCGTTTCCGCTGGGGATGATGGTTGCAAGAATACCGGTAAGAGAAGATGACTCCGTTAGGGAATAAACTTGGCGAATAGATTACTCTGCGGGGAATGAATTCTGTGGGGAAAGAGAGGTATTTTGCTGAGGTTGATGATAACTCCGCTGGGGATATCATTGTTGAGTTAAGTTGGAAGATTTGGTGAACTCCGCTGGGGATAGGAAGACTTCGCCGGGGACGATCTTTCCGTGGCAAATGGTTGAGGATAACCCAGTTATATCCTGGTGGGGAAATAAACTCTGAATAGAGCCGGGGGAGCGTTCGTGCTCTGCAGGGGATAGCTTCCAGAATATACTGGGGATAAGCTTCCTACTGGGGAGATGGATTCAACTCTCATGGGGAGACTTTTGAGATTTCACTGGGGAAGTGGCTCCACTTGATGTTCGGTATTCCGCCGGGGAACAATCTTAGATCAAGACTGCCGGGGATGCTTGTAGGAACGTTTGTAGACTCCATTGGGGAACATTGAGATCTTCGGGGGATAATCCAACTTCCTTGAGGCTGACAGTAGGCTAACTCTGCTGGGGGAGAGTATCGCTGATTTGCTAGGAGATATTGTGCCTTTTAGGGCTGGTTGGAGACCAACTGCTTGGGAGAGAATTGTTGAATCTTGGCTCACTCTCTGGGGAATTAAGGCATCTTGGTTACATTCTTCAGCCGAACTTACCTTGGTACCTTGGTGGACAGAGCAATTAGATTGCTTAGACAACTCATTATTGCCCCTGTTTCTGATGTTACCCGTAATTAATCCTTTGTTTCGCATGCAAATATTTATGAGTTAGCAATTAATGTCAAATGCATATATCACAAATTGAACATTGGACGTTCTTCGCAAAACAAAACAGAAAAAGGAAAAACAATTGGCAATTGGTCTGAAAAGTGAATTTGTATTGATTTTGAATTTGCCTGTAAATAGGCGTTTATGTACAAGAGGTTGACGTCCTAGTAAGAGAACGCCACCGAACAATAGAGTTTATACAATTTTGTGAAAAAGGAAAACCAAACAACTATGTGAAAAGAATAATCCCACTGGGTTCCAACTCTGCTATCGCCTTTATATCTTCGAGCGTCTCATCACTTGGCTGCTTAGTTGACGATGAAGCTGATTGATCAATGCCGTCTGAACTTGATAGTTGATACCGGATTCTGGATGCAAGGTGATCCAATGAGACATAGTATTACGCTTTATCCCTAACTTTTTCCTGGACCGCCCTTTCGGGTTTTCAGTCCACCGGGATACCCATTTTTGCCCAAGCCGCCTTTTCAGGTTTTCGACTTGCCGGGTGTACAGATTTTTTCACTTCATCCCTCATTTTTCCCGAACCCTTTTGGTTCGCCGGGAAGCCCTAATTTTTGCCTAGGTATGTCAACCTAGCGGGTCTTTTATCATGCGTAGTATCTTTTTACTATGTCTGCATTGGCGGGATGAGGAAGGTCGTCACCATCCATAGTGGTTAGAATCATGGCTCCTCCTGAGAACACATGTTTAACCACAAATGGCCCTTCGTATGTAGGGGTCCATTTGCCCCTGGGATCACTTTGAGGAAGAATGATGCGCTTGATTACCAGGTCCCCAACTTGATACTCTTGCGGTTTGACTTTCTTGTTAAATGCCCTGATAATCCGTTTTTGATACGTTTGACCATGACAAATAGCAGCGAGTCTCTTTTCGTCAATTAAGTTTAACTGATCAAGTCGAGTCTGGATCCAGTCATCTTCGCTCAGATCTGCATCCTTCATTATCCGGAGAGAGGGTATTTGAACTTCAATAGGCAAGACTGCCTCCATGCCATAGACCAAGGAAAAAGGAGTTGCCCCGGTTGACGTCCTTGCTGAGGTACGGTACCCATGAAGAGCGAACGGTAACATCTCGTGCCAATCTTTATAGGTCACTGTCATCTTCTGCACAATTTTCTTGATATTCTTATTCGCCGCTTCTACAGCCCCATTCATCTTCAGCCGGTAAGGAGAAGAGTTGTGGTGTTGTATCTTGAATTGCTCGCAGAGCTCAGTGATCATCTTGTTATTAAGATTGGTACCGTTGTCCGTAATGATCCTTTCGGGGACGCCGTATCGACAGATCAGATTGTGCCGAATGAACCGTGCCACGACGTTCTTGGTTACCGTAGCGTAGGAAGCTGCTTCAACCCACTTTGTAAAGTAATCAATTACTACCAGGATGAAGCGATGCCCGTTGGATGCTGTAGGTTTAATCTCGCCGATCATATCAATGCCCCACATTGCAAAAGGCCAAGGTGCAGTCAAGACATTCAGAGGGACTGGAGGAACGTGCACCTTATCTGCATAAATCTGGCATTTATGACATGTCCGAGAATGTTGGTAACAGTCGGCTTCCATTGTGGACCAGAAATATCCTGCCTGAAGGATTTTCTTTGCCATGTTGTATCCACTGGAATGTGTTCCGAAAGTACCTTCATGCAGCTCTGCCATGATCCTTTCTGCTTCAGTCTTATCCACACAACGCAGTAAGGTTGAATCATGGTTTCGCTTGTATAGAATGTCGTTGCTCAGGAAGAACTTCGCTGCGAACCTTCTCAGAAACTTCTTGTCATTGACAGATTCACCCTCGGGGTATTCTTGAGCTTCCAGGTACCTTTTCACTTCATGGTACCAAGGTTTTTCAGTTACTATCTCAGCCTCAAGATCGCAACAATATGCGGGTTCGTCCAATTTCCAGATAATGATCCGGGGAGCCTCATTGTCCCATTTGACTTTGAACATGGAAAACATCGTAGCTAACGCGTCCGCCAACTGATTCTCCTCTCTTGGGAAGTGCTCAAAAGTTATCTCTGTAAAATGAGGGATCAATGTCAACACACACTCTTTGTAGGGAATAAGGTTTGGGTGTTTCATATCCCACTCGCCTTTGATTTGATTGATCACGAGAGCGGAATCTCCGAAGACACTCAGAAACTTGATCCTTAAGTCAATCGCAGCTTGAAGACCCATGATGCATGCCTCATACTCCGCCATGTTGTTGGTGCAGTTGAAACATAGCCGGGCAGTGAGTGGAGTATGAGTGCCTTGAGGGGATATGATCAAAGCGCCGATACCGTTACCCAAAGCGTTGGAGGCTCCGTCAAAGTGCATAGACCATCGGGATCCTTCCTCAGGTCCTTCATCCGGTCCAGGTACTTCACAATCAGTCACTACCATGATGTTCTCGTCTGGAAACTCAAAATTCATTGACTGGTAGTCGTCCACTTCCTGGTGTGCCAAGTGGTCTGCCAATACACTTCCTTTGACTTCTTTCTGAGTCGTGTACTGGATGTCGTATTCTGTCAAGATCATCTGCCATCTTGCTATTCTTCCAGACAGAGCAGGCTTTTCGAATATGTACTTTATTGGATCCATCTTTGAAATCAATAGAGTAGTGTGAGTTAGCATATATTGTCTCAGCCGGCAAGCAGCCCATACCAAAGCGCAGCAAGTTTTCTCAAGCAGTGAGTATCGGGTCTCACAGTCGGTAAACTTTTTGCTAAGGTAATAAATGGCGTGCTCTTTTCGGCCAGACTCGTCATGCTGCCCCAGCACACACCCCATTGAGCTGTCAAGTACTGTCAGGTATAGTATTAGAGGTCTCCCTTCAACCGGTGGCATAAGAATGGGTGGTTCTTGGAGATACTCTTTGATTCTGTCAAAAGCGGCTTGACATTCATCATTCCAACGTACTACATGATCTTTCTTCAGCAGCTTGAAGATTGGCTCACAGGTAGCAGTTAGGTGCGAGATGAACCAGGCAATGTAATTCAAACGTCCTAGGAAGCCTCTGACTTCCTTCTCTGTCTTGGGAACTGGCATCTCTTGTATGGCTTTAACCTTGGCAGGGTCTACTTGAATACCTTTGTCGCTCACGACGAAGCCTAGCAACTTTCCAGATCTTACCCCAAAGGTGCACTTATTTGGGTTCAACCTCAGCTTGTACAACTTCAACCGGTCAAACAGCTTCTGTAGATGGTCAAGGTGTTCCTCCTCAGTTTGGGACCTTGCAATCATGTCGTCGACATATACCTCAATCTCATTATCGATCATGTCATGATATAAAGCAACCATGGCACGTTGGTAGGTTGCCCCAGCATTTTTCAGTCCAAAAGGCATGACCTTGTAGCAGAAGGTGCCCCACTGGGTAACAAAGGTAGTCTTTTCCATATATTCAGGAGCCATCTTGATTTGATTATAACCTGAGAAACCGTCCATGAAGGAGAACACCTTGTGTTGAGCAGTATTGTCAACCAGAACGTCGATGTGAGGTAGAGGGAAGTCATCCTTGGGGCTCGCCCTATTCAAATCCCTGTAGTCGACACACATTTTGACCTTACCATCTTTCTTCGGCACCGGAACCACGTTGGCAACCCACTGAGGGTAAGAAGTCACTGCTAGAAACCCGGCATCGAATTGTTTCATAACCTCAGCTTTGATCTTCTCGGACATCTCTGGACGCATACGGCAGACCTTTTGTTTAACCGGAGGGCATTCTTCCTTGGTAGGCAAGTGATGGACCACAATGTCGGTATCCAACCCAGGCATGTCTTTGTAGGACCAGGCGAAGATTTCCACATAATCACACAACATCTGAATCAACCGTTGTTTTACGCTGAGCTCCAGATTGGCGCCGATCTTAACTTCCTTTCTGTCTGTCTCAGTACCCAGATTTACCGTTTCCACTGGCTCTTCATGTGGCTGAATGGCCCTCTCTTCCTGGAGTAACAGTCTTGCAAGCTCGCCAGGCACTTCGCAATCATCTTCACCTTCGTCTTCGGCTAAGTTGATCGGATTTTCGAAGTCATAACTGGCAGTAGCAGAGTCGTTACCAGTGAGATCCAGAGTGGATTGAAACCTGTATAGGTGAGTGTGTGTAAATATAGCTGTTTTGCAATATATAAAGAAAGAAAGAAAGGGAGCACAAGATTTGAAATGCGAAAAACGTCCAATGTCTTTATTCATGATATATGGAAATGACAAGTAATAAGCCCTCACAAATGAGGCCACGGTGCCCCGGGTAAGACACCGGGCCATAAAGTTTCAATTTATTGTTCATTACAAAATTAAAACAAAGGAATTCATTACTGCGTAACAAAAGTAACAGGTATGTGGTCTTTTGCAGTCCAATTGTTCAGTCCACCGTCATTCGTCGGGCAGATCCAGCTATTGAACTCAGATTCTTCCACTTCGTCACCATCCCTGATAGCATTCACTCCATGGTCAGGTAGGGGAGCTGTCACCACATTAGGCTTCTCGGGCGCCTCGAACTGAACCTCCTTAGCATCAATAAGGTCTTGAACCTTATTTCTTAGGGCCCAACAATCATCAGTAGAATGCCCCGGGCTATCAGAGTGATAAGCACAGCGGGCGTTTGGATTATACTTCGGAGAGGTTATGTTTATCACCTTCGGAGCTTCTCTGACGGTTACCAAGCTGGTCGATAACAGTTGCGGCAAGATCTGCGACAAGGTCATACTAAGCCGAGTATATTCTCTTCTGGGTCTCTCACCCCTTGGTTGGTTAGGTTGCCGAGGAGCGGTAGCAGGTTTTGCGATTACCACCGCATTGACAGCTTGGCGGCGTTCTGGTTTGTTTTGCCTCCTGGGCCCATACACGGCACTGGCCTCCTTTTTAAAAGGCTTCTTCTCAGAACTTGAGGACGCACCTTTCTGTATCTTTCCTGATTTCAATCCAGCTTCTATCCTTTCCCCAGTCAGAATGAGGTCTGTGAACCCTGCAGACGAATTGCCAATGAGATGATTGAAGAACGGCCCGGATAGAGTCCCTAAGAACATGTCCACTAGTTCACGGTCGGTTAATGGTGGATGCACCCTGCCAGCCAGGTCCCTCCACTTTTGCGCATACTCTTTAAAACCTTCTCCCGATCCTAGCGACATACCCTGGAGTTAGGTACGTGTAGGAGCGAGGTCGGCATTATACCGATACTTCTTGTAAAAAGCAGTAGCCAATTCCTCCCAGTTACGAACTTTGGTTCTATCCAGGTGATAGAACCATTCGAGATGAGTCCCTGAAAGACTCTCCTGGAAGAAATGGATCCACAAGTTCTTGTCCACAGTATACGGCTGGATCTTCCGCACATAAGATCTGAGATGTAGCTTAGGGCAGGACGCCCCGTCATACTTTGCGAAAGATGGTGCTTTGAACTTGTGTGGGATCACCACACCAGAAGATAGACCCAAGTCTCTGAAATCCAAACCAGGCACTTGTTGAATTTCCATGGCATTCAGGCGATCCTCTAACTGCTTGTACTTGTCTTCAGCTGGAGGATACTGCTCCTCATTAAAATCAGTCTCGTTGTCAGAGACCACCGGACTAGGAACCCTTCCCCCTTGGGGACTGCCTTTTCCCACAGAAGAACCAGCTTGATCAACCTCATTCTGCAGTGTGTTACCAAACCTCCGGCCAGTGTTGAATAGTACAGTTCTCTTCTTCTTCTTATTGACCAGTAGAGCCTTTAACTCCTCTTGACCTTGAGCCAAACTCATAATCAGCTCTTGGAACTGGGCGTTCTGAGCCTGAAGGGCCTTGATGGACTGCTCAGTAGATGATTCAGGGTTCATGATGGCGAGCTGAAATAAACAGCGAAGAAGATTAAACCACCTGTAAAAAAGAGTACCTGCTATGCACATGATGCATGATATGCTGTGTATGCAATGTATTCAAGGGTTCGAAAGTTCGAATTTGTTGTAGACAAAAAGGAACACATGTTATCATTTAGAAATATTTGTTCAGTACATCAAAGCCTCATGGGCAAAAATTACAAAGGTGAATCAATCCTAAAAGACACTGCGCATCCTCTTTGGAGCTATGTAAGTGTTGAGAGTCTTTTCCTCGTGCAGTAGGCGGGTGAGCTCCAAGACCTTCTTCTCACTAGCATGTAGACTGGACTCAAGAGAATTCTGTTCTTCCTTAAGCTGGATCCAACTCTTCTGCATTTCTTCCCAGGATGTAGGCATGTCAGGATGTTGAATGGTGTAGGGCACCTCTCCTTCCAAAACTGGCTCTTTGATCACAGGGAGAACATGGGGATATGGCATCACTAACTTCTGGGAGCGGGCTCGTACCCACTTGAGATAAGGCTCCAACGGGATGGAGTTCCTGTGCCCCAGTGTCTTGCTGTCTACCTTGCTGGGCATCCTCCAAGCTCTGATAAATCTCTGGCGAAGTCCTTGTGCATCGTTGTCGAAGTCAAAAACTATGTCAGGAATTAACATGTCATGAGGGCCATCCCTCCGAGCATATCCAAATTGTCTCAAGGCCAGACATGGGTTGTAAGTAATACCTCCTCTGATTCCAAGTAAAGGAACATTAGGAAACTCCTCGCAACGATCGATGATAGTGACGTCTTCTCTGGACCGAGAACACCAATGTATATCAGCATGTGTAAGAGTCATCAACCGTTGTGACCATCTCAAACCCCGCTCGTTCTTCAAAACTGATTGTGGAAGGTGCGAAATAAACCACCTTCCCAGGAGAGGAGTGCAGCACATAAGAACACCTCTTTTTCTCATGGTTCGAGTGTAACATGAGTGAAGGATGTCCCCAAGAAACGTAGGTATAGGATTCCTGGACATGAAGATCTTGACAGCATTGATATCTATAAGTTGATCGAGATTCGGGAACAACACCAAATCATAGACAAGGAGGGCCACAACTTCTTCAAAGGCTTGTAGGTCGAGGGAGTTCCAACATTCTTGGGCCTTCTCAAACAGAAACCTGGCCAAGAACCCTTTGATACCACTTCTAACTTCCCAATGTCCCTTGATGTCAGATGGTTGTAGGCGTAATGCTTTAGCAATCTCTTCAAGTTGGGGTTCCCTTTCCGTACCGTTGTAGGGTAGTTGACTAAGGATAGGGATCTTCAGAAGCCGGTAGAACTCTTCCAATGTAGGCACCAGTTGATAATCCAGGAAAGTAAAGCAGTGGTGCAGAGGGTCAAAGAACTGGAAGAGGACCTTTATCATATCTTCCCCAATATTGGTATTGACCAAACTGATGAGTCTTCCATGCCTTTCACTGAAAGAAGAGCTCTCGGGAATCCTGGATATAAGTTCCTTAAGCTGAGGAGGGATCCTTACAAGGCTGATCTGAATGGTCTTTCTGCGGATAGTTTCCATGTCCTACAAAACAAGAACAAAGATGAAGATTCGAACCCCTGAAATGGTTAGTGGATGCATATGATGCTGTATGATGTTATGATGCTATGATAAAAACACACCACAAATATCCACAAAAAGCAAACATGGTAAGGCACACAAGTCACACCACAACCCTTAGAGTTTAGGCCAGCATGGGGTCTAGGTATTACCCTCTTGAGGTTGGTGGGCTCAAAACCTGTCTTATCAGAAGTAACCGGGTTCTAAGGATCCCAATATCATTGGATTGTTTTCTGTGTTCATCGTTTCGATTTAGCAACTGAACTGGCGACCGAAATATTCCAAGAAAACAACCCTCAATTGAGTGTAGTATCGAGTATCAACCAACCTCGGACTGCACCAAAGTCAGTTATCTCACTACCCTAAAGAGGCCAAGATGGTTCAATTAAGGTTCCTAAGGTCAGTTGATGCTTCACGACACCACGCGGCGGCCCCGTACTCTCCTTGACTGGACTCAAGGGTTACCGGTACTCACCAAAGTGCCACATCAACATAGCAGACTGCTTCAACTGTGTCAGTATACCCTGCATAGTTCCCTCACAGCCTTGTTGCTACTTTCTAAGAAGGTATCCCCCAGATCCGGGTTTAGGATCTATAGAACTCCCAAGACAGTGCCCATAATAATAAAGCAGACAAAACAAAGCAATTTAAAACACAAGTATGAGCTATCCTAAGGTACACCTCACTTTATAAGTATCCCCAGCAGAGTCGCCAGTTCTGTGATCGGTGGAAATAGAACTGACTGTTTAAAGCTGGTTCGCGAAATGTCGCGGAAGCAAGAGTCACCACCGTCTTTTATTTTCTCCAACATGGATAGGACAAAAGCACAACAAAATTCCTTATGAGAACGTTTCTCGGTTCGGGAGGTAGATTTATAGAAAGGGAAGGTGTTAGCACCCTTTCTATCCATGGTTATCCATGGGCTCTTAGATACTTGCTCTTATGTTTTCAAAATGTTTGCTTTTCAAGATGTGAGTGGGTTTGAAAAAGCTTCGTTGAAAGATTTCTGAATAACTCTTGTATCTGTCCTCAAGAGTGTTTGAAAAATTGTTTTGAAAGCTTTTTGAAAGTGTCGGTGTGAGAAGATTTTTGATTTGTTTTTTAGAATAGAGCAAGTATCCATGAGTCATCTACCTACCCTAAGGAATTAGGCTGTGTAAAAGTCCTTAAGGTAGTGCCATCCCACCATTTAGAGGTAGGTAGCACCACCGTTGGAGGTGTTCGGGTCAATTCGAGTGTAGGGACAGTGTGGTCACCGAAGCAACAGTTAGGACACCTTAGAAGCTACCCTTATGTCCTTGATCCTTTTTTTAATCCGAGGCAACCGTTTCGAGGCAACTATTCCGAGGCAACTGTTTCGAGGCAACTGTTTCGAGGCAATTGGATCATGGACATAAGGACTTCCTAAAACGTCCTATACTTGACGACCACGTTTCGAAGGCAACAGGTGAGGCGTACCCTAAGAGTGGTGTGTGTATTTGTGTGTTGTTTTCAGTTAATATTTATCTTTGATCATGGCATTATGAGCTACGCTTGTTTTTTATTAGCATACATTCTTTCATACAAAGTTTAGAATTTAAGAGTGCGGAAATTTAAATGTGGAAAGATAAAAGCTACGCTATTACAAGGCGCGGGTCTATACATCGCCAAAGTACAAAGACCCGTTTGATAAAAATGCGGAAAGTAAAAAGACCTAATTACTATTACATCCAGAAAGCAGTTACATAATAATCGATAAGAAAGTAAATGCGCGAAAAGAAATTAAAATTAGGACGTCCGAGGGTTTTGACCCTTTGCTTGAAATGAAACGAAATTAAAGTCTAATAATTATTTAAAGAAAGAAAAGAAATTGTTTTTTGTGTTTTTTGTATTTATGAAATAAAGAAAATTAAAATTAAATGGGAACCCTAATTCTAGATTATTTTTAACTATTAAAGAAAATATCCAAGTTAACCTAATTTACGCTAATTAATTAATTTACATGTTTATTTACAAAAATAAATAGTAATTAACAATAATAATAAATAATGAGAAAAATGATTTAATTAAGAAAAAGATGAAAATGTCAAAAAAACTAATTCTAGATATTTTTTATTTATTAAGAAAAAAAAGTTAAAATTAAAACCTAAGTTAACTAAGTTAATTGTTAATTATTTATTTTCATGAATATGTTAGTGGTGAAATTAATAATAATTAAATATAAAACATCTTTTTTTTTTGTTTCTGATTTTTTATTATAAAAATTGATTTTATGGTGAATTAATAAAACAATTAAAAAGAATTAAAAAGAATTATAATTAGAAAAGAAAATAAAATTGAAAAGATGCAAACCAAGGGGGTATCAGGCCCAGAATGGAGGTGCTTGTAAGAAATTTAGGCCCACTAGAACAAAGCCTTGTTTGACTTTCCATGCTTGTATGCACGTTGGTTGACTGCGCCACACCCTGGATCTCATTCAGTGACCTTCAGATTGATCATCAAAGCCACTTGGCAAGCCATGCGTGAGGATGTATGGTGAGACATTGGAGAATACGCTGCACTGGAAAGCATTATAACAAAAATCAAGGATTAAGTGGGGGGACCTGGGAATCGAACCCAGGTCCCAGCGTTTACCAAGCATATCCCTTGCCAATTGAGCTGTTTGCGCGCGTTTGTATATGTAATAGGCAACAAATAATATATATGGAAAAAAGCCATTATGCTGGAAACGAAAAAAAACACGCTAACATTTGAATTACCCAACCACGCCTGGACACCTCAGCTTCTTCTTCGTTCTTCCTGCAAAATACAAGACAAGTAGCGGGGGTTTTAAACCCCCACTAAGTGGAACCTGTGAAAATAGCGATTACGCCCATGGGTTAAATAAATTGAGCGCGAGGGTTTCATTGAATCAGGTTTCTTGCAATGAATTCAACCATGTATGTTTGATGGTCCAATTTTACAGTATATGGAAAAACCCTATTTTGAAGCTTCTGAAACCCTAGGTTTCATCAATGGTGGATTTGGCTACAGGCAGTGTTAGTCCAATTAAACGTTACCAATCGCTTCAGAAAGATGTTAGTAGCATAAATCAATAATCAAAACACATGAATGATGCGTGGAAATTAAAAATCGATTATGGAAATGTTTGTGACAAACGTGACTCAGTTCTACCGTTTCTTGGAGTATGGGGACTTGTTCTTGATTGCAATAGACTCCTAGCAATGTCAGTAAGGCAATGGAAATGCTTTGAGGCCTTGAATCGCCCTGCAAATGTGATTTCAGTTTTCAAGTTTTTGTTGAAAATTTGCAATTTGGTTATGAGTTTGTGAGCAGCTTTTCGTGTGTGTCTGAATTAGGTTTCCTTGTGCATATGTGAGTGAACGATTCTAGGTCAAAAAACAAGCCCATAGGTCCAAGAATTTATGATTCATATATTTGATTTTCAATAATGAAATTTCAATCTTTTTTCATTGAAATCTTTGCCAATCATGGATGATTTTCCTTTTTTGGATGTGAAACGACCTAGCCAGCTTGCCCTAGTATGATTTGTTGCACAAAAAGATTTGAAAAAGCATTATTTGATATTTTCTCATAATTAAATCTAATTAAATGAATTAATAAGAATAAAAATTCAATTAATTAATTAAAAATAAGAAAATAAATCCCTTTGAGCTCAATGGGTCGTGCATAGGCTTTGGGTAATGATTCAAGGAAGAATTTGAGGCCCATTAGCAATTTTGAAGTGTTTTAGGCAAAGTTGACTTTTGAAAGTTCCCAAAACTTTCCCAACTTCTCCAATGCATATCTTGCTCAATTTTGAGGCTATGATCATGTTCTTGGACATTTTGAAAAGGTATTGAAGTCCTCTAACCAATGCCTTTGGTCCCATGTCATTTTGAATTACCAATCTCAAGTTATGGTCTTTGACTTAAAGTGCCTTTTTGTTGACTTTTGAAAATGACCTATAATGTTGAAATTGATAACTTTTTATGAGAGCATTTCTTGGACTTGAAGTGTGAAGATGAGTTGTAGGAAATGTCATCCCCTTCAAAATTAGCTTTGGATGGGATTTTTCTGATGAACCATGAAGAATTTATGCCTTGGTCAATTTGCAGTTGACTTTTTCAGCTGTCCAAAAATAGAAACTTTTGCATCTTGAGACTTTTTGAGCCATGCTTTGAGAAATCATGATCAAGAATTGATCAAATGATGTTTGTGGCTTCAAAATAAGATGTTGACCAAACATTTTGACTTTTGACTGTCAAATGACCATTTTGCCCCTGCAGTTGACTGTGGAGCATTTAGGGTTTTTGACTGTGTAATTTGATGTTGTGAGTCTTAAAACTTGGCATATGGATGCTTGACAATGTATATAGGAATGTGGGACTTGATTGGACCCTTGGAAACCTCAATTTCTTTGCAAGAACCAAAACCCTAATTTTGACTGTGTTAGGAGGCAATTGGACTGTGCAATCCTTGAGAGATTTTGAACCATGATCTTGGCAAATCTTGAAGAATATGGGAGGGAAAATTTTGGGGTACAACAGAAGGCATGTTTGGAGGATCCGAAGAGGAGATAGTGCACTGTGTGGGGAGGGTTAGGATTGAAGATGATTGTGTTTTGTGTACAAAGGGTGAAAATGTGAGTAAGTGGGTTCAATTTTAGTTTTAATATTGCTTAAATCTTGACCACTGATCTTTTTGCAAGTATAAGATAATAAGACAACTGTAATCTTTATTCTGTTTAAAAAATATAATAATATAAACATATAATATAAAAAGAAATAGTTTGTATCTATTAGGGAATATTTTATTGCCAAAAAAGAGATGGAGAGTCAAATGGGCCATTGGGCCGTTGTCAAACAGGGAATGGAAGTACAAAAGGGATATTGTAGTGATAGTAGGGTTAAAATGTGTTTGCATTGAGATATATAGGAAAAACGCTTGTGTTAAAATTATAAATTGCAGCTTACCATAATATGGAGAAGCAGTAGAAAGAAAAGCTCGGTTCAACTTTCGGTTGAAGATGAAGAATCATGGGGTCAAATGGCATGCATGTGGATAAGTCAGTGTGATACGGTGGGAGAACTGACTTGGAATTTGCGTTTGTTTTTGCACTTGTTCGGTTTAGCAAGAGTCGCCACCGACTTTTTATTTTATCCTAAGGAAAGGTCAAAAATCACAGGAAAGACCTTTGAGATGTTTTCGTGGGTTCGGGGGGTAGATTATGAAAAGGGAAGGCAACATGGCCTGTTTCCCGTTTCTTTCATTTCAAGCATTAAATGGCAACATGGCCTGAGGCCATGCTAGTATTTGTCTTGTAAACAGTTTAATAGTTAAAGCAAGTTCAGGTAAACAGAAAGCAAAACGAAGGGCTTAGTTCTAAAAAATATGTTAAAAGGGTGGAATCAAAGGAACAGTGGTATGTACATGTTTGAAACGAACGAAAAGATTATTTACATGCCATGAAACGAAAAGTTCAAAGGTAAGAATAACTTACCTTGCTTCAGGCCTTGAATGGATGTGGGATTCGAACTTGAACTGCTACCTGGACGTTTCTGGAATTCGAAGAGTAGTCACAGGGGGTTTGCTTTTGGTTCGAAGAGTTTTCACAGAAGGTTGTCTTTGAGTTTGAACAAACTTCTATGTGTGGGGGTGTTCTTCAAAATCGAAAGAGGTGAGTGTTTGGGATTCTGTTTTTTTTTATTTCTCAAGTGTTGATGAACTTGAGAGTTTTGTTGTGTTTGAGAAAATTTGGGAGATTCGTTCCTCTGGTCCAAAGATCCTCCCTTAGCTTTGCATAAATTCCTCTATTTATAGAGAAAAAGAATGGACATGTTTTCAACAGCCAGCCTTGCAAAATAATAAAATAATAGGTAACGTGAAAGTACATGTGGGGGGCCTCTTGGCAGTTGGGGTGTAGAAGATGTGACTTAGGCCTCTGACGTTGCTTGTGCTCAGAACAAATTCAGGTTGAAAGCTGCTTTTATGATAAAGTACTCTCTATGAAAAGAAAGAGTATGTAGCCTTTAACCAAGAATAGTAGTATCTAAAAGACAAAGTTTAAAACCCTTGTACAAACTTCTGATTATGTAAAGATTTGGACGCAACATAGCCTGGCAAACGAGATTTGGTCTTGTGTCGAATGCAAGAGTGAGATCGAAGCACACCTGTTCGAAGGAAGCCTTTGCCTCAGTCGAAGCTTGTGGTCGAAACAAACTTACTCGAAGGAAGCTAATGCCCAGTCGAAGCTTGGATCAAAACAAACATATTGCCCAATCGAAAGCTCATGTTCGAAGGAAGCATGTTGCCCAATCGAAGCATGTGGATCGAAACAAACATAAAGGGAGTCATTGCCTTTTAGCGTGAGGGAAGTTCCTGACTTTTGAGTCGAAGGGTGTTCCTTATCCCATTGAAACTTGTCCAAACAAAGCAAGCATGCAGGCAGCAAACTTGTCCAGTCGAAGCAGGCTTGTAGGCAGTAAATTTGTCCAAATCGAAGTAGGCTTGCAGGCAACACGTTTGGTGAATCGAAAAGGGTTTCCTTGCAGGGGGCCTGTATGGCCAACATGTCATGGCCTTTGATTGCAACCATGTAGGCATCACACTTGTCCAATCAAAAGGCTGAATCGAAGGAGGTTTCAAATCCAAACGAAGGATGTACCTAAGTTGCATTTGAAGGAGGTTTCAAATCCACACGAAGGATGTACCTAAACTGGAATTCGAAGGAGGCTTTAAGTTCAGGATGTAATCCAAGTTGCATTCGAAAGAGGCCAAGAGTCAATCGAAGGGTGCAAGCCAAGCTTGTGTCGAAAGAGGCCAAAAGGCCAATCGAAGGATGCAAGCCAAGCTTGTGTCAAAAGAGGCCAAAAGGCCAATCGAAAGAGCTGAAACGAAGAACACTTGTATTTCTCCAATTTTTGTCAAAATAATATTTTTATCTGTTTTCTCCCTTTTTGACAGTTTCCTTTTAATTTTGGTACTGGAAAATTCTAAAGTACTTGTGCAAGCTTGAATCTTTAGAAACCTTGTGAGAAAGGTCTTGAAGAATGAGAGGGAAAATTTTGGGGTACAACAGTCAGTATCTATCTATCCTCAAGTATTATTAATTTTGTTGATGGAATCGATACTGTTTTGGTTAGAAGTTATATAGGTTGTGAGTAATACACATGCATGATGAAAGTTGTTGCAGATCTACTTCAGAGAATTTGTCATCGATTGAACGCCAAAAGATAAAAAAAAAGTATAACAAATATGTTGAATCTTCACATAAATTTATCCAACAAACCAATATAAAGATGGATATCGTTGGTTTTATGAAATACTGTTCTCTGTCTGGAATACATCTTGATTCTCCTTCAAAAGGGAAAGGTTCTGATGAATGTAAAGTCGGAGGAAGCAAATGTAATGTTAAAGCGAAAGGAATTAATAACAGTTCAGCAGGCGTCAAAGGGACAACAAAGTCAGGGTAAGTTTATGTATACATTATTGTTGTCACGATAATAATGTCGGAAAATGTTATGTATATATTATTGACGTACAGTGCGATAATAAGGTTATAAAAGCATGATTTACGTAGGTTTTTGGTTGGAAGTTCAGTATGTATAGATCACTAAGTCTTCCTTGGCCTGTTCTATTTTAGAATAATTATAGATAATACAAATATAATGGATACATACTATATTGTTGTGTATTTTCTATGATGTAGTTATGTTGGAAAAGTTTAACAGTATTGAAAATCCGTTAATAATGTAGTACATGATGTAGTTTTAAAGTATGTTTAGGGTGGCTAAAATGTATTGGATAAGTTATATTGAAGAAATACATTAATAGTAGTATGCATATATTTGGTTTGGTGCTTGAATCAGGAAATTTACGCCAATGTATGTTGAAGAAAACGAAGAAACATGGAGCAGGGTTGTATCCAATGCTAAGCTTATGAGGACGAATGTGTTGGTAAGTAATAGACGTTAATCATTGCCGCGGTATATTTGATTTTTTCAGGGTTGAATGTCATATAATTTAAGTAAATGTTTTGCAGCAAATACCGCGTGAAGTGATTAAGAAGTTCCTAATGGGATCGGTCAGCTCGATTGCCTTATATGATTCGGACAAGGGTATCTCAGAAAATTGTGTAGTGAAAGTGGGGAATGATGATGAAGGCGGGAAGTATCTCACAACTGGTTGGTATGAATTTTCTAAATAGGAAAAATTAAAGAAAGGAGACATTTTGCATTCGATATCCTCCAGCCGATGAAATACTGGTTTATGTTGAGCCAGGAAAGAATAGACAGTGAAATAAATTGTGTTGGATATGTAATGGGAAAGAAGGATTAGTTGTCTGTGCTTTTTGTTTAGGTTGAATCCGTGTTTTTAAATTTGTAAGGTTTGAACATCTGTTAAATATTTTGGTCAAGTATTTAGTAAACGATGGGTGTTATGATAATGTTAAATTTTGGTAATCTATTTTTAGCATGGTGTACATACTATGCTAAAATATTTAGATAGTTGATGTTATGATACTAAAAGTAAAAACATGAGCTTAACTGCATGTTTTGAGTGATATCTGCACCTGTAATACCATCTTCCCATTAAACCAAAATCCAAACATCAATATTGACACATGTATACAGTAAGGCCAAATAGTTCATATCCAATATGGAGTACAATTTCATTCAAACATGTCAAATGCTACAAATTCAAAAATCCAAGTCTGGTTCACAAAAAAAAGCCATGATAGTATGTCTACAATGCAGATCACAAATCAATTTCAAGCGAAAATATCAGTTTTGAAATCCAAATTAGACTGATTCAGCTCACATTAACAACTGCACATTCCATTTTCTTAACAACTCATACTAACTATTAACCAAACATCTCATGCAACTAACAATCAGTAACAGAAATTAGCTAAACAAAACTGATTCACTTAACCTTCATCTATTCTAACTGCAACTTAATATAGCAGTTAACAGTTAATGGATTTTCTAATATAACTAACCCGCTTCCCTAATATGCCCAACATGCTGATTGATGTGCAACAATCTAATAATTCAGCAACCATACTTTTATGTGCTTTGTGCCAATTATAATTTTCCAATGGAGACGAGTATCCCATGTTGATATAGAAATGCATAGAAAACAAAATGTTATGATTAACAGTCTAAAATAAAATGCCATAGGAATCCACTATAGCTGGTGTATGCTTAGAAACATAAAAGGAATAACATATATTTTTCAGACATAAAAGGCTTAACATTAAATTCAGAATATACCAAAAAGTGATGTTACAGACTCATGTATTACACATTTTGAAGCTAGAAGAAAATGACACAGATTAACAAAAGAGCTTACCTAATATTTGAATATTCATATATTGCCGAAAACTTCCTTGTAAACAACATTTGTAGTTGTTACTTTGAACTTTCCATGTTCATCATGTATCAATATTTTGATTCCTTGTTTTATTGTGACCCTCAATAGTGCAACATAAATTTGACCATGGGTAAATACATCTCTTGGAAACTAGAGACCTACGTTATCCAAAGGTTGTCCCGGGGATTTGTTAATCGTCATGGCATACAAGATAATAATTGGGAATTGTCGTCTATTTAACTTGAATGGCCATGGTGACTGCGACAGTGACATATCCATCCTAGGGATGTAAACCAAATTTCCAGAACCCTTTCCCAATATTATCGAAGCTTCAAGGACATGGTTTTCCATGTTGACCTACGTAGGGAACTAAGGAATTCTAGCGTCAGGATGTCAAGTACTTCGGGCACATGGATTTCAGACCTATCAATTGAATTTGAAATGTAGTAGTCGCGTATGTCTCCTATTTTCAGAACAGAAATAAATTAGTAAATATAAGTCAATGTATATTTGACAGTAAAAAGAAAAAAATGGAAGAATATGACAACCTTCCATTAAAGTAAGAATGTGTTCGTTGATGTCATCCACAACTTCTAATGTAGAAGCGGGAATTGCTCGACCCTTTAGGTAATCGTAGGAATGATACCTATTAATGAAATCAGGATATGTACTATTCATAATTCCAACAACAGGATCATCAAAGCTGTAACACCCCAATTCTACCCCAAGCAAATTATTGCAAAATAAATCAGAGTTACAAAATTTCAATCATACAAATGAATCGGGACGTCACAAATTCTTCTAACAAATTCATTGCATTCATCATGGATATATAACACGTTTTCAAAACATCGGATGAACCATCAACATGACACCTTTCATTAAATAATTCAACAACTACGCAGTGGAATTCTTCAATAACATCTCTAAATGAAACAGCAACTTCGAAATATCTCGTAATTAATAATAATTCAATTTAAAAGTCAATAACTGAAAATCAACAATCAAAGATCAGCAAGCGTTCATCTCCCCGAGTGTTACATATCAGAGCAATGACACCGACTCGAACTATTGAAGGTATACAACCTTCACTCTCGATTATCTGCACGTTACCAACATAAGGGCAACATTCAAACAAAAGGGGTCAGATATCTAACAATATAATAAAACACATGATAATTAATATATTAAATTATATCAATAATATCACCACTTCTCATCTCATAATCAACAATAATTACAGCATATATACTCATTCCTCAACATCAAATACATTTCGTTATTCAATCATATAATGCGACTCAAAACTATGCAAATGCATGTGGTACCATTGGAGTAGAACTCCCATCTCAAAAATCTGCCAATTAATAGAGGCATCAACAAGGCATAGCCTTCATCTCAGAATTTTCCAATCCAGGCCATCTCAACGAGCATAAGCTCCATCTCAAAAATGCAATGTATGCGACTCATCATGAATGTAATAACAACACCCAAATCATCTCAAAACACAACTCAAAACATCTCAATTAACATCTCAAAATCGCAACATTTCAATCATCTCAAAACATCTCAATCATCTCAAAACATCTCAATTAACAACATCTCATAACATTAAAATAATTTATTATCACAAAATCATCGAACACAACTTCATCAATAACATCTCACTAATACTCAGCTGTATATTAATAGTACAGTAAGCCATCCTGTTATTCTGCTGATTTATATTGTTGCTGTCACTAATCCTACTATCATAATCCTAACAGCAACCTCTAAACATGTCATTTTCATCATTCTGTCCAAAATCCAGCAATACGATCATCTACGAGAATTAATTCTAAATCCTGCATTATCTGCTAGGATTACACTTCTTATCCATCATTTAATCACCTAGAATAAAGCTCATCGCGTTAGCTAATCAACGCTTCGAACGACATCTCAAACAACATCCCAAAACTCCAGTTACAGCACTTTAAAACTAAATCTATCAAAAATCAGACCTTATGGGTCGACACAAAACTCCATGGGTTAACGCAACTGCTTCATCTGTACAACATGGGTCGACGCAAGACCCTATGGATCGAATCATCCTGACTTCAAAACACAACATGTATCGACACATGCATCTCACCGATCGACTTATCCTGAGTCTTGCAACTAACATGTATCGGTGCAAGCCCTGTATGCATCGACTCATCCTGAGTCTAACCTCGCCCATGTATCGACTCATCCAACTTGAGGTCGACACATACTGATACCTTCTGCATAAGTTCTGCGTTTTCCTCTGTAATTTTACTACGGGAATCATACTGTAGCCCTAAAAACCTTATTATGATCATGATAATTCATCACTTAACATTATACCCTATTACTCCATCAGTCAAACAACATAATAACATCATTATCCATCAAGAATTCATCAATATTCACCATACATCATTCATAATACGTCCAATTCAAGAACAAACAACAATTACCTCTAACCCCATATATCAAACATCAAGGACCCAATTATAAAGTCAGAACCCCACCCTTACCTTGGATTGAAGGTCGCTCTACACTTTTCCGGGTTGAATCTTTGTTCTTGTCGTCTCCTTCTATTTCCAGCAGCTTCCGTTCTCCTCAAATCCTTATTTTTCCTTCTACTGTTCTTTCTTCTATTCTAACAACAAATAATAAAATAACCTAATATTCTATTATTCTTTAGTGGGCTCCAAACTTACACCCCCTTATTACTTCTACTCTCTCAAAATAGGCCCACCTTAAATAATATTACACTTCTAATATTATTTCACTACATAATAATATTATACCTCTAATATTATTATTTCTCCACTTAATAAAATAAATCTAATTTAATAATAACATATCTTCACAAATATTCCAAAAATAATTTAATTAAATATTTAATTAAATTACGGGCGTTACAACTCTCCCCCACTTAGAATATTTTCGTCCTCGAAAATTTACCTCAATCAAACAATTCAGGACAGGAGTCTCGCATCTTGCTCTCCAACTTCCAAGTCATGCTTTCTCCAGCAGCTCCTAGCTAAACCACTTTAACCAAGGCAATCTCTTTTCCCCTCAGAGTCTTCATTTCACGATCTGTGATTCTTACAGGCATCGTTTCCACCGTAAGATTATCCCGTACTTGCACATCGTCCATATGAATCACATGAGATGGATCTGAAATATACTTCCGAAGTTGCGACACATGAAACACATCATGCAAATTCGAAAGATTAGGCGGTAAAGCCACTCTATAAGCAACATTCCCCACTCTCTCTGAAATCTGATACGGTCCAATAAAATGAGAAGTGAGCTTCTTAGACTTCAATGCTCGCCCAACACCAGTCATAGGTGTAACTCTCAAAAACACATGATCACCAGCTTGGAATTCTAAATCCTTCCTTCGCTTGTCATGATAACTCTTATGTCTACTTTGTGAAGCTTTCATCTTTTCTCGAATCAACTTCACCTTCTCGGTAGTCTCACGAACAAGTTCAGGTCCAAGTACTACACTTTCTCCAGATTCATACCAACATAACAGAGTTCTACATCTTCGACCATACAACGCTTCAAAAGGTGCCATTCCAATACTAGAATGGTAATTGTTGTTATATGTGAACTCTATCAACGAAAGATAAGTATCCCACGAACCTCCCTGCTCAAGAACACATGCTCTCAACAAGTCTTCCAATGATTGAATCGTCCGTTCAGTCTGACCATCTGTCTGAGGATGATACGCTGAACTCAACCTCAACTTAGAACCCAACGCTTCTTGCAAACTCTTCCAAAAATCAGAAGTAAATCTTGGATCTCTATCTGACACAATGCACAAAGGAACACCATGCAGCTTCACAATCACACTAACATAAATCTCAGCCAACTTCGGCACTGGAAAACTGATGTTAATAGGAATAAAATGAGCTGACTTCATAAGCCTATCAACAATCACCCAAATCGAATCATGTCCTCTTATAATACTAGGTAACCCCGTCACAAAGTCCATTGAAATGCTATCCCATTTCCATTCTGCAACTTCCAACGGTTGCATCAATCCTACATGCTTCTGATGTTCAACTTTCGACTTCTGACAAGTCAAACATGCATACACAAATCGAGCCACATCACTCTTCATCCCAGGCCACCAAAACAAACCTTTCAAATCTTGATACATCTTCGTAGCTCCTGGATGAATACTCAACTTACTTCTATGACTCTTTTCAAGTATCACTTTCTTCATCTCAGCATCATCAGGAATACAAATCCGGTTACGAAATCTCAACACACCTTGCTCATCTAGCTTAAAATCACTATTCTCAGCTTGATCAATCCCAACCATCAAATCTACCAGTTTCACATCCAACTTCTAAGCTTCTTTGATACTGTCTAGAAATTCATTATTAATCTTCAACATACCCAACATAACACTTTGCGGAGTAACCTCGCAAACTAAGCTCATATCTCTGAACTTCTCAATCAATTCCAACTCTTTAATCATCATTTCTGACATATGTAAAGTCTTTCGACTCAATGCATCAGCTACCACATTCGCCTTTCCTGGATGATAATTCAAACCGAAATCATAATCCTTTAACAATTCTAACCATCTTCGTTGCCTCATATTCAACTCTTTCTGATCAAACAAATACTTCAAACTCTTATGGTCACTAAACACTTCAAATTTAGAACCATAAAGATAATGCCTCCAAATCTTCAACACAATAACAACTGCAACAAGCTCTAAATCACGCATAGGATATTTCTTCTCATGAGTCCTTAACTGCCTTGACGCATAAGAAACTACCTTACCATCCTGCATAAGCACACCTCTTAAACCCATCTTGGAAGCATCACAATACACCACAAAAGGCTCTCCTGGATTAGGCAACGTCAAAATCGGAGCCGACGTCAACCTCTTCTTCAATTCTGTGCAACTTTCTTCGCATTGAACATCCCAAACAAATGATCTACCTTTACAAGTCAACTTAGTCAACGGAAGTGACAACTTAGAAAACCCTTCGATAAACCTTCTATAATAACCAGCTAGCCCCAAAAAGCTTCTAATCTCAGTAGCTGACTTTGGAGTTTCCAATTGCAACACAACATCAACCTTTGATGGATCTACAACAATGCCACTACCTAAAATCACATGACCAAGAAAACTAACCTCTTTTAACCAAAATTCACACTTGGACAGCTTTGCATACAACTTCTTCTCTTTCAGAATCTGCAATACTACTCTTAAATATTCAGCATGCTCTTCTTCTGACATAGAGTAAATCAAAATATCGTCAATGAACACCACTACGAACCGATCCAAATAAGTATGAAAGATACGACTAATATACTCCATGAATACTCCCGACGCATTAGTAACACCGAAAGGCATCACCGAATACTCGTAATGTCCATAATGCATTCTGAAAGCCGTCTTCTGAATATCTTTATCCTTCACTTTAATCTGATGGTAACCTGACCTCAAATCAATCTTACTAAACACACGAGCATCCACCAATTGGTCCATCAAGTCATCTATTCTTGGAAGCGGATACTTGTTCTTAATCGTCACCTTGTTCAACTGTCTATAATAAACACAGAGCCTCATACTTCAATCTTTCTTCTTCACTAACAACACTGGAGCTCCCCACGGTGATACACTTGGTCTTACAAACCTCTTCTCAAGTAACTCTTCCAATTGCTTCTTTAACTCTGATAATTCAGATGCAGACATCCTGTATGGTACCATAGGCACAGGTCTGGTACCAGGTACAAGATCAATTGCAAATTCAACTTCCCTCTCTGGCGGTACATAAGGAATCTCATCAGGGAAAACTTCAGGAAATTCACACACCACCTACAATTCCTCAATTATAGCTTAAGTCTCTACAGATAGTGACGCCATCAACGAAAACATATGTGCTTCCTCTTGCATCAACTTCCTCAACTGTCTAGCAGACAACAAACCATCTTCCTCTTCCTCAGGAGTAGAAAACTTCACCGACTTGTCATAACAATTAATATGAACGCAGTTATGCTCTAACCAGTTCATACCCAAAATCACATCCAAACCTCTTAATGGAAAACAAATCAAATCAACAACAAAGTCTTTGTCGAAGATCGACAAGGGACACTTCAAACACACAAAAGAAGTAGTCACTGACCCCTTGGCTGGAGTATCGACGGCCATTTCTCCATTCAAAGAAGACAACACAAGACCCAATCTCTCAACATAATCAACAGCAATAAAATAATACGTAGCACCAGTATCAATAATAGTGATTAAAGGAGTACTATTAATGAAACATGTACCTCTAATAAGTCTGTCCTCAGCAGCTGTCTGATCCTCAACCAAAGCAAACACTTTACCACTTGACTGAGCCCTCTTCGGCTTCGAACACTGGCTACCAATGTGCCCTTCTTCTTTACAGTTGAAACAAACCACATTCTTGTGCTCACACTCAGATACAACATGTCTGTTCTTACCACAACGGAAACACCTCTTCACTTCAGTAGTGCACACATTACTCTTGTGTCCAGGTTTCCCACACTTAAAACAAATCACACCAGCAGGAGCATCTCCCCCACTAGTCCTCTGACCATGAGCAACTCTCTGTTTACCCTTACCAGCTGGGGCATCATAAGGCTTACCACGATTCTATGGGTGCTTACCCCTCTTCTCACTAATAATCTTGTAATGAGCATTATTATCTTCCTCATAAATCCTACAGCTATCAACCAAATCAGCAAAGACACGGATTTTCTGATATCCAACTGCCTTCTTAATCTCCGGGCGCAACCCGTTCTCAAACTTAATACACTTCAAAAACTCAGCATTTTCTTCACCGTAATATGGATAAAACTTGGCCAATTCAGCAAACTTGGCAGCATACTCAACAAGAGACATACTTTCTTGCTTCAGCTCAAGGAACTCAATTTCCTTCTTACCACGAACATCTTCAGGAAAATAATTTCTCAAAAACTCCTTACGGAACACAACCCAAGTGACATTCTCACCTGCAGCTTCCAACTTATGGCAAGTCTCTGTCCACCAGTCATCAACCTTGACTACTAGCATATGAGTCCTATAACGAACCTTCTGCACCGGAGTGCAGTCTATCACGCGAAAGATTCTCTTAATCTCTTTCAACCACTCCAATGCTCTGTCAGGATCATATTTCCCTTGAACGTAGGTGGATTCTCTCTCTGGAAAGTCGCCAAGCTACAAGATCGAACATTCCCATCAACATTCGGCTGATTTTCCATCACATGAGCCATTGCTTCTAGAGAAGCAGCAAGAGCAACATCATTCCTTCCAGCCATCTCAACTTATCACTACAACACAAACAACTATTAGAACTTAAAATAACAATACTCGATTGTTAGATAACTAAGACTCGAAGACAAGGTCGGACCAACTAGGCTCTGATACCAACTTTGTAACACCCCAATTCTACCCCAAGCAAATTATTGCAAAATAAATCAGAGTTACAAAATTTCAATCATACAAATGAATCGGGACGTCACAAATTCTTCTAACAAATTCATTGCATTCATCATGGATATATAACACATTTTCAAAACATCGGATGAACCATCAACATAACACCTTTCATTAAATAATTCAACAACTACGCAGCGGAATTCTTCAATAACATCTCTAAATGAAACAGCAACTTCGAAATATCTCGTAATTAATAATAATTCAATTTAAAAGTCAACAACTGAAAATCAACAATCAAATATCATCAAGCGTTCATCCCCCCGAGTGTTACATATCAGAGCAATGACACCGACTCGAACTATTGAAGGTATACAATCTTCACTCTCGATTACCTGCACGTTACCAACATAAGGGCAACATTCAAACAGAAGGGGTGAGATATCTAACAATATAATAAAGCCCATGATAATTAATATATTAAATTAGATCAATAATATCACCACTTCTCATCTCATAATCAACAATAATTACAACATATATACTCATTCCTCAACATCAAATACATTTCGTTATTCAATCATATAATGCGACTCAAAACTATGCAAATGCATGTGGTACCATTGGAGCAGACCTCCCATCTCAAAAATATGCCAATTAATAGAGGCATCAACAAGGAATAGTGTGATACAGTGGGAGAACTGACTTGAGGTTCTGCGTTTTGTCGCAAATGTTGCGGTTAGCAAGAGTCGCCACCAACTTTTCTTTTATCCAAAAGGAAAGGTGAAAAATCACAGGAAAGACCTTTGAGATGTTTTCTTGAGTTCGGGGGGTAGATTATGAAAAGGGAAGGTATTAGCACCCTTTTCATCCATGGTTTTCCATGGGCTCTTAGTTACTTGCTTAGATCACTTGCTTTTGTTGTTTGAAATTGTGTTTGGTGTGTTCTTGAAAGTATTTTGTAAAAGAGGCCATTCGTTTAGGCAATTTTTGTAATGATTCTTGTTCGTAAGAATGTATGCAAAGATGTTTGTCTTTTGAAAATGTTTTCAATGTTTGTAAGGTGTTTTTTTCAAATATGTGTGTGTTTATTTTGAAAATAACAAGGATTGTTTGTTTGAAATGGAGCAAGTAACTAAAAGCTATCCACCTAATCAAATGTCTTTCTTATGTATTTTTTATTCCTTTGACATTGTTGTCTTACCATTAATTTGGTAAGAAACCCTATCTTTGGATGTAAATGGGACGGGCGTGGGTCATCGTATAACCATGATTAGCAATGTTTTCAAAGTATCTTAGCATTTTTGAGGGACCAAGATCATTTTGTAAGGCAACCTTGAATAACGTCATCGAGGGACTATGATCTTATATTTGTTTGTTTTTGCCAAGATACTTCGCATGTGTAATATGGCTATTTTTGTTTTAGGCAACCAAGTGGTAAAACCCTAAGGATGCTTGTGTGCAAGTGTGTCATTTTCATGCTTTGATTTTGTCTTGTATTTAGGGTTTTCTATTTTGCTTTGTTTTGTTCTTGTCATACAAACCCTAATTACTAATCATGGCATATAAAGCGATAAATTGCGTAATGTAAATATTTCTAAGCTATTACAACAATTTATGGGAGGGGGGAATACAAATTTGAATGGGGGTTTGCAAGAATATAAACCTAAATAAATTATTACAACCAAATCGAATTTGTACGAATAGAATAAGTATAATACAATATTTAAAATGCAATACAATATACATGTGAGAAAAGATTTTTTGTGTCTTATTTTTATGTAAAAGAAAATTTAATCTAAACCTAAAAATATAAAAAGGAAATAATTTTCTAAAAGGGATTTAACCCTAATTGCTACTTAAGAGAAAATAAAGTTTCTATATTATTATTTTGTGCATTTTTCTTGTATAAAAATAATAAATAATATTGTATATACATATGAAATTAAACATATGAAAAAATAATTAGTTATGAGTATGAAATGAAAAATAAATTGAAATAAATATGTTTAATTATTTTTACAAGTTTATTAAGAAAATAAGTGATATCCTATTAAAATAAAATATATTTTATGTGATAAATAAACTAAAAAATAAATAAAAGTGCAATATTATTAATCTACATTTTTAAAGATTTTTTATGCATTAAAGAAAATATTTAAAATACTAAATATGAAAATAAAACAAATAAAAATAAAAATGTAGAAAGTTAGCAAAGGGGATGATGTAGCAGATTTGGTGGTAGTGTGCTAGCAAAAATTCCTGGCCCAAACAGACCAAGCCCATCCTGCAAAAAAATGAAATGGAAAATAAAAAAAAGAGTGAAAAAATACAAAAGTTGCGCGCCCAGGTTCGAACCCAAGATAAGAGTCTCACCAGCGCGATACTTTGCCACTCGGGTGGCTATACTTCCATTATCTTTACTGAAACGAAAATAATATATTATAAAACGTGCCCTATTCCCTATTTCATTTCCTTCCTCAAGCTTTGGCCGAACACCCTGTAACTTCCTCATACTTCCCTGAAAATAAAAACTTATAACATGAAAAATGTAGTACTTGAACTCACGATTTCAGCCATATAAGTTATGTAATCTAACTATAAAAGATCAAATAGAATTTTAAAATCCCTAAATCTTAACCTAATATTTTCAGAAATTTCAAGTTCCAAATTCTCTCAGCATAAGTAAAATCAATGTAAGATAATGGTATGTACAACTTCGTTATGATGAGGACTACATCTTTTATTCACAAATCGTGGCCTAAGGTTGCCTGTACAAAGAGATAGAGTTTGAGATTTTACCTCCTTCAGTTGTAATCATGTATGAAAATAGAGTGACTTTAATGGAGGCCTGATGCTTGCTTGAGCTTCCTTGAGCTTCCCTGAATGTATTCCAACCCTTGCGTTGCTCTGAAAGTGGCTGGAACTCTTTGGACAAGTCAAACTGCAAACTCAGAACTCAATAATGGCAGATGGTGGAAAAGTGATTACAGAACATGGATGATGATTTGGATGGGCTTGATATTAAGTATGTAAGGTGTTTGAATGATCTAGACACAAAACGCACGAGCCAAATGGAAGATGGGGATGCTTGTGCAGAAATTGTAGGTTTGAACAGATTTTTGGTGTTTTTCAGCTTGAGAGTGTTTCAGGCCTTTTTTCTATTTCTTTTGTGTTGCGTATTGTTTGTATATTAGTATTGAAATGGATTTAGGCCAGCTCTCTATCAGCTGTGCAAATGCTGGCCTTTTTGCCAACTTTCTTGTACTTGAAGCAAAGTGACAAGACCAAAGCTTCACATGCTTGTACCAGCTTGCTTAGGGTTGGTATGCGTTTGTACAACTTACTTGAGACCTGTGATATTTGTATGCATCAAGGGGACAGGTCCAAAGCTCAAAATTGTAAAGTTTGCAAAAGTTGCTCTTTTTCAAAATGGAAATGGAACCTTTTTGCCATAAATGGAATTACAAGTTGGATAAAGGTTCAAAAGAATGGATCAAAGCTTTGTCAATTGAGTAAGCATTTAATTAAGGAGTTTGGAACAAGTTTAGGACCTATACAGCATGAATTAGCCAGCATAGGATTGATTTGCAACTTTGTTCTTCATGAAATGGCTTGGACAAAAAGTGAGAAATTGCCAATTTCCTCTCTTCGATTCTCCCTACTCAAAAATGATCTTGAGGAGTTCTTGGACATTTTGGAAATATTGAAATATGCTCTATAATCCATATTTGAAATGAATTTCAAGATACCTCTTGGAAATAGGTGAAAAATTGCCATGAAGTTGGGTCCAAAACCTGCCTAAATTAGGGCAAAATTTCACTAAGTTAAGAAGTTCATGACCATGTATTCACAAATTTATAACTTGAGATCCAAGCATCTTTAGGGAAAAGTTTGTGAAGTAAAGTTATAGATTTCACGGAGATATACAACTTTCATGTTTGGAACTTTCCTTGAATCATTATGCATCATGGTGTAAAAATGGCTTAAAGTTGAGAAAAAATAAGAAAATTTTCATACTTAGAAAATTTCTAAGTTATGAAAATTTTCAAATTCAAACCCTAATTTTTAAATTTGGATTTCTTGATGAACAAGTTTCATATTTTGACATATCTTAATGAATTATGACTCTTGGTACTTGACTTTGACCAAAAAGTCAAAGTTTGACTTTTTAGTGTATAATTGACTTTTGATCAGTTGATTGCAAATTTCATCTGTCAATCCAATGAATTTGAGATGTTTTGAGCCATGTAATTAAGTCAAGATGATGACATTGAATCCATGAAATCATGCTTGAACTCAATTGGTCATTTGATAGGTTAAAAATCAGAAATTGCCCTTCCTCAGTCAAAACCCTAATTTTGACCATTTTGCCCTTTTGATGATTTGATCAAATTTATTGAGGAGTTGTAATCCAAACTTGATCAAATGGTACATATGAGTCTAAAATGTTGATGTGGATAAAAATTATGAAGTTTTACTGTAAATTGGTCATGGTTGACTTTTTCCCCAATACAACTGATTTTTAGGTCAACTGTTCAATTGACTGATAAAAAATGTGGTTCAAGGCTTGAAACTTATCATGAGAAATCTTAGGGCTCCAAAATGATGTTTGAAAGTCACATGAATCATTGATGGTCCAAAAATCCTTGTGCAAACTCAAACCCTAATTTTGGGTTATCAGTGCAAGATGAGATGTCTTGAGCTGACCAAACCCTAATCTTGTCTTGATTCAAATAAGTCTTGTGAGAAAAGTCTTGATAAATGAGAGGGAAAATTTTGGGGTACAACAGCTGCCCCTGTTCAATCTTCTTGAACCTGAAGAGTTAGATTGGCGAGCTTTGTCATTCGTGACTCGAAGGTAAAAGATAATTGGACACTAGAATGCCCATAAATTTGCACTCGACAAAGTGTAGTTGAGTTAATGGGCTTAAATATGCCATTTGGAGAGGTGATAGAATCTTGTTGGAGATGGGCTTGTATATTCCATCCAAGAATGTTTTTTGAATTATAAGTTGTAAGTCAAAAGAATAAGTATCAGAATGGTGTCCGTATCTGGAACGTATCTGAGCTGTATCTGGAGACAGAATCTATATGAGCAACAGAATAGCATCCGCGTGTGGAGCGTATCTGTATTGTATCCGAAGTCTGAATGAATATTAGAATGGCATCCGTGTCTGGAGCGTATCTGAACTGTATCTGAACTTGAATCTGAATGAGTAATAGAATGGCTTCCGTGTCCGGAGCGTATCTGAACTGTATCTGAACTTGAATCTGAATGAGTAACAGAATTTCTTCCGTGTCTAGAGCGTATCTGAACTGTATCATGATTGCATATTGTTTAATAGTAGCTGTTAATCTTATCCTGAAAAGGGTAAAATGTTAGCTAGAACACAAAATTATGTTGCATGGAATGTGTTGTACCCCAAAATTTTCCCTCCCATATTCTTCAAGATTTGTCAAGATTAAACTTCAAAATCTCCCAAAGGTTGCACAGTCCAATTGCCTCCTAACAGTCAAAAATTAGGGTTTTGGTTCTGGCAAAGAAGTTGAGGTTTCCAAGGGTCCAATCAAGTCCCACATGCCTACATACATTGTCAAGCATCCATATGCCAAGTTTCAAGACTCACAGCACCAGGTTGCACAGTCAAAAACCCTAATTGCTTCACAGTCAACTGCAGGGGCAAAATGGTCATTTGACAGTCAAAAGTCAAAAAATTTGGTCAACATCTTATTTTGAAGCCACAAACATCATTTGATCAATTCTTGATCATGATTCTCAAAGCATGGCTCAAAAAGTCTCAAGATGCAAAAGTTTCTATTTTTGGACAGTTGGAAAAGTCAACTGCAAATTGACCAGGGCATAACTTCCACATGGTTTATCAGAAAAACTCCATCCAAAGCTCATTTTGAGGAGAATGACATTTACTACAACTCATCTTCACACTCCAAGTCCAAGAAATGCTCTCACAAAAAGTTATCAATTTCAACATTATAGGTCATTTTCAAAAGTCAACAAAAAGGCACTTTAAGTCAAAGACCATAACTTGAGATTGGTAAATAAAAAGGACATGGGACCAAAGACATTGGTTAGAGGACTTCAAGACCTTTCCAAAATGTCCACGAACATGATCAAAGATTAAAAATTGAGCAAGATATGCCTTGTGGAAGTTGGGAAATGTTTGGGAATTTTGAAAAGTCAACTTTGCTTCAAATGCCTCAAAAATGCTAATGGGCCTCAATTTCTTCCATGAATCATTATCCAAAAGCTATGCACGACCCATTGACTTTAAAGGGAGTTATTTTCTTATTTTTAATTAATTAATTGAATTTTTAATCTTATTAATTCATTTAATTGAAATTAATTATGAGAAAAATGCTAAATCATACTTTTCAAATCTTTTTGTGCATAGAATTCACTCAATATTTCGTGCATCATTCAATAAGGAAAGATTCAATATGATTGGCAAGTATTGGCATGAAGAAGGATTGAAAAAGATTGGAAAAAGATATGGAAGATCAAATATTCAAAAGCATTGATTCAAGGACTTTGGGCTTGGTCTTTCTAACCTAATTCATTCACACATATATGCATAAGTGAAACCTAATGCCAAGAACACGAGATCTGCGCCCAAGAACAAAGAACACATTGCAACTTTTGACAAAAAATTTGAAAACTGAAAACCTAATTGCAAGGTGTTTCAAGGTCTAAAAAGCATTCCAATCCATTCCTGGCATTACCAGGAAGCTATTCCAATCGAAACCAACCTTCCATACTCAAGGAATCAGTATAACAGAGTCTTGCTTTCTTTGAAAATTTTCATAATCGTATTCCATTTTCCATGCATTATGTGTGACTTTTAATCATTGATTTGTACTAACATGAGTATTCTGAAGCTAATGGCATGCTTTAATTGAAGTATTAAGCACTGTATAAGAATCCACCATGAAAGCTTTTTAGGGTTTCTGAAGCTTTGATTTGGGGTTTCACACATAAGGAACAATTGGCCTTTCAAACCTATACCATCGGATTCAGGACATCCAAACGAATCAATTGACTACCTCGCGCCCTTTTTATAATCCACCAGGCTCTAATCGCTATTTTTGTGTATTATAGTTAGTGGGGGTTTAAAACCCCCGCTATTTGATTTTAGTTACAGGGAAAAGATGAAGAAGAAGGCAGCGTGTCTGATCATGGTTGGTCAGTTTGAATACTGGCGCGCTTTTTTGGTTATTCCAGAATAATGCTTGTTTTCTCTTATATTATTTCTATTCCATTAAGCTAACAAAGAAACGCGTTTGGCTTGGTGGAAGATGACTTGTCATGCAGGTATTGGGACCTGGGTTCAATTCCCAGGTCCCCCACTTCTTCAATAATATTTTCCTCAAAACGCTTCCATGCAGCATGCTCTCCCAGGGTTTATCATGTGCTCTCACTTGCTTGCTTGTCACGCGCCCAGGAGATCAATCCAAAGGCCAGAATCTGGACTCCATCATGCGCGCTAGTCAACTGAGGCACACGTAACCACCAAAAGTCAAACAAGGCCTTGAATTGAGTGGGCCAAACTGCTTTCAACAAACCTCCAAATTGGGTCTGAATACCCCCCTTGTTTGTATTTTCTTTCTCTCATTTTTTCTCTTTTATTTATTTTAATTATTTTAATTGTTTCTTTTAATTCACAAAATAATTTTCATAAAACCAAAAAATCAGAAATCATGAAAATAAAAATATGTTTTATTTAATATTTAATGCATTAATATTTTTGTAAATAAATTTTCAATAATCAATTTAGTTTAAATTTAGGTTTTCAACTTTAATGTTTTTTTTCTAAATAACTAAAATACATAAAAATTAGGTTTTTAGCATTTTTATTCTTTTTCTGAATAAATAAATTTTTCTTATTATTATTATTATTAACTATTAATTATTTTTGTAAATACTCATGTAATTAAATAATTAGTATAAATTAGGTTAAAACTTTAATCTTTTTTCTTTAATAATTAAAAAATACTTAGAATTAGGGTTTCTTTTAATTAATGCTCTTTATTTCCATTAAATACAAAAAAAAACATAAAAAAAATAATTTCTTTTCTTATTAAATAATTAATTGCCTCTTAATTTCAATTTAATTTCTTTAAAGGGTCCAACGCCCTCGCATATTCGATTCTAATTTATTTTCGCGCGTTTGTCTTTATTCTTTGTTTCAAGTATTATGTAATTGTTCAAAGCCTTGTAATAGTAATTAGGACCTTTATTTTCCGCATTTTTATTCAAATCGGGTCTTTGTTAATTTGGCGATGTATAGACCCGCGCCTTGTAATAGCGTAGGACCTTTATTTTCCGCATTTTAATTTCTGCACCTTTAAACTGTTAATCACATGAAAGAATGAATGGCCCAAATAAAATCAAAGCGTAGCTCACCCAATGCCTGATCAAGATAAAATATAACTGAAAATGACACACAATTCACACACCACCCTTAGGGTACGCCTCACTGTTGCCTTGCCCCTCGAAACCTGGTCATCGAGTATAGGACGTTTTAGTAAGTCCTCATGTCCATGAACATGGCATGGGGGTAGCTTCTAAGGTATCCTACTATTGCTCTGGTGACCACACTGTCCCTACAAACGAATTGACCCGAACACCTCCAACGGTGGTGCTACCTACCTCTCAATGGTGGGATGGTACTACCTTAAGGACTTCTACACAGCCTAATTCCTTAGGGTAGGTGGATGACTCATAGTTACTTGCTCTAATTCAAAACAAATCAAATCAAAAACTCTTTTCACACCGACACTTTTCAAAAATCTTTCAAAACAATTTTTCAAACACTCTTGAGGACTGATACAAGAGTCGATCTGAAACTTTCAAAGAAACTTTTTCAAACCCACTCACTTTGAAAAGCAAACAAACATTTTGAAAACACAAATGAGTAAGTATCTAAGAGCCCATGGATAACCATGGATAGAAAGGGTGCTAACACCTTCCCTTTCTATAAATCTACCTCCCGAACCGAGAAACTATCTCATAAGGAATTTTGCTGTGCTTTTGTCCTGTCCATGTTGGAGAAAATAAAAGACGGTGGCGACTCTTGCTTCCGCGACATTTCGCAAACCAGCGTTAAACAGTCAGTTCCAGATCCACCGATCACAGAACTGGCGACTCTGCTGGGGAGCTACTCAAAGTGAGGTGTACCTTAGGATAGCTCAGACTTGTGTTTTCAATTGTTGTGCTTATTTTCTTTATTATTGTGGGCTGCATCGGAGTTACATAGATCCTAACCCGGATCTGGGGATACCCTGTTAGGTAGCATAAGCTGTGAGGGACATGTCCGGCGTAGACCAACATGGGTGAAGCAGTGGCTATGTTGGTGTGGCACCTTGGTCTGTACCGATATCCCTTGTGTCGCAACGAGGAGAATATGGGTCTTCTGAGGAGTCATTAAGCACCAACCGACCTTAGAACCTTAAATGACCCAACTTGGCCAATAGAACAGTAGCAGTATGCTACGCCCATTGAGGCTAAACTCTCGTGATGGTTCTGGCCGCAAGAAAAGATTGCGATGCTGGAGTTATGACCGATTGAGGGTAGTCAGTGATATTGGGATCCTCTAGAACCCGGTTACTTCTGATAGGACAGGTCTTAACCAACAAACTGAAAGAGGGTAATACCTAGACCCCATGCTGGCCTAAACTCTAAGGGCTTCTCTTGTGTGACTTGTGTGCCTTCCAACTTGACTATTTGCATGCTTATTATCTGACACTTGAGTTTCTTGCAGGTTTTGTTTACAGTCCTTAATTGGGACTCATAACAGGGTCTACTTACATCACTCCATGCATAGCATACCATCATACCATTGCATACATCCTACATAAGGACTAATCCGTTTCAAGGATCTCAAGGGCTTGTGATGCAGGTCATGATGAATCAGAATGTCCAGCAAGGGGCAAAAGGGGATTTATCTTCCTCTAGCCAGGTTAATGACTTGAGTCAGAGGCTATGACCCACTTGATATGGTGAGCTTTGACTCTTGAAGAAGGTTCCCCTAACCAAGGTTCTTTGGAAATCAAAACCATACATGATGACTAAAGTTAGGGGCTATGACCCACTAGATATTGTGAGCCTTTGACCCTTGAAGAAGGACTCTCAACAATATGCAGTGCCTTCCATCAAGCTACAAAATGAAAACTCTAACAAATTTCTTGTTTACCCCGCGAGATCCTTGAAAACATTGCATATATATACATACATATCATTGCATAACAGGTACCCTTTTGACAGGTCACTTACCATCTCCGCTGTTTATTTCAGCAATGGCTTCCCAACAAGACAACCAGGATCTTCACGCTCAAGAGATTCAGTTCAGGGAGATCTTCCTAAGCCTATCCAAGGGGCAAGAAGAGTTAAGGGCACTCCTCATGGGGAATCTGGCCAAGCAAAACCCCGAAGATGACAAGGACGAACGACTGCAACGTCTACAAGCTGAGGTAGACACATTGAAAACCCAGATGCTGGGGCAAAGGGCTCTCATCCAAGGTTTAGCTCGGGAGCAAGAAGAGTTGAGGACCATGATCAGTCAACTCCATCAAGACAGATACAACATGAAGCAACCAGTCCAAATCAGGGACCAAGTCATTAATCAGCCTCCAAGAAGTCAAAGGTTTGGTTTAATGAACGGGCCTCTCCAAGCGGCTACTACTTCACAGGTTCAACAACGACCTCGCCGAGAACAACGGGCTGATCAAAGCAAGCCAAACAAGCCTAAAAGGCAGTTCACCAAGCTCAACGTGTCACCGTCTCAAGCTTTACAACAATTGTTGAGGTTGAATATGGTGACGTTAAGGGACCCTCCTAAGAATCTCAACACAACCTCCCTAAAGTACAATCCTGAGGAAAGATGTGCATACCACTCTGACAGTCCAGGACATGACACCGACGACTGCTGGGCTCTGAAGAATAAGATCCAAGACCTGATTAATGAAAGAGCTGTGGATTTCACCCAGATGGGCCAGGCTGAATGCTCCTGCCATCCCTACAAGATGCACCAGTCGAAGTAACAAGCCCTGAGACTAGAAGACTTTTGTTCATTAGAATTTTTTCAAGTTGTGATTTTCTTTTGATTGTTCAAACATTTATTCATGTTAAACATTATTATTTCATTAATGCACTACACATGTCTGTTTTGAAGTAATTGTTTCGCATTCGCTATTTTCAAAATTGCTTTCATTTTTTGACGACAACTCTCAATTAATAATTCTAAGCCTCTTGAGGGAGGATGACGAAAACGATACCACGATCTACAGTATGCTTTTGAACAGACCCCGCTGATGAGGTACATGCATTGTTTCAATCCCTAAACACTGGAGTTATAAGGAAGATAATCCCTCGTCCACCCCTTTGAGCCAAAGAAGTAGGAGTTTTTCTTTTCGAAATTTAAAACCCTTTATCATAACCTGGGGCAGGGTAGTTCTCTCAGTTGATCCAAGTGCACAACAAATGGCACCAAAGAGGTCCTTACAAAAAAAGAGAGAAGACAGTGATGATTCCGAATAATCATAAGGATAGGCAGTCATTATATGTCAAAAATAAAAACCCAATAAGTCAAAACCTATGAAGGAGACTTACAAAATGGGGCATCCCGCTGACTGTAATCACAAAAGAAACAGTTCAGGCAAAATTTAGGGATAGCGAAATCAAAAAGAAAGAGGTCATACAAACCCTCAACAAAAACAAAAAATGACTGCCTATTCAGAATAAATCATCAATATCTGAACCATCATTGGAACATCAGGACAAAGACTCAAACAAGGTCTAACGCACGATCAACTGAGCTTAGGTTTGAAGAACATCACGAAGAACGGGTGGGTACAAATAATTTGAGCCTTTATCCTTTGTTTCTTAAACCGTGAACCAGGCCACGCTACAACCCTTAAAAGTCCTAGCTGAAGCGTGGGTTAGTTCGAAAGCATACTGTTACAAAGGTATCCTGACTCCTTAAGGCTCGTAGTAAAATAACGAGTTTGACATCACAGTTTACAAAAGAACTCACTTGTTTTATTAAAAAACTGCATTTCAAAAAACCTCAAGACAGACATAAGCGTTGCATTTTTAACATAACCTTGCTTGCATATGACTTCTTGTTTGAACAGCAGAGAAATTCGCACGATGAATATCCAGTGAACAAAATCTTCTCAACAAAAGCTCAAATGGAAGAAGCACTTCCAATCAAGGGGCAGACATGATCATGGTCTATTATCTGGGGCAGTCTAATCAAGATTCGGAGAATCTCTCAAAGGCCAAATAGCCTGGGGCAAATCTCCACCTGAGTCACTTGGGGGCAGTCCAGCAACGAATCTTTCCTGATCAAACATCTTCTGGTGGCATGGCAAAACACTTCTAACAGGGGCAACTCCCTACATCCTGAGAGCATGGACATAGTCGAAAAAAATACTACGCGTAATCAAAGACCCGCTAGGTTGACACACCTAGGAAAAAATAAGGGCTTCCCGGCGAACCAAAAGGGTTCGGGCAAAAATAAGGATTGAAATAGAAAAAAACCTGTACACCCGGCAAGTCGAAAACCTGAAAAGGCGGCTTGGACAAAAAAGGGTATCCCGGTGGACTGAAAACCCGAAAGGGCGGTCCAGGCAAAAGTTAGGGATCAAAAGCGTACGACTATGTCCCGGCATCTTGTCACCTGCTTACCAGAAGAAGACTGGTCAAATCGGCAGTTATCAAGATCTCCACAGGTACCTTCTCCCGCAGGAACTGGGGCAATAAGAATTGTCTAAGCGATCTGGTTGCCCTGTCCACCAAAGTACCAAGATAAGTTCGGCTGAAGAACGCAACCAAGATATCTTAAACTCCCCAGAGAGTGAGCCATCAAGTCAACATACTCTCCCCAAGCAGAGTTATCCTGTCAGCCTTAAGGAAGTTGGGCCTCCTCCAGCAAATATCAAATATTCCTCAGCAGAGTACACAACATTCCTAACAAGCATCCCCGGCAGTCTTGATCTAAGATTGTTCCTCGGCGGTATATCGGATGTTCAGCGGAGCCACTCCCCCAATATATCTCAAAGATTTCCCCAGGAGAGTCCAGTCTGAGGATTTCCCCAGGAAAGCTGAATCATCTCCCCAGCAGGAAGCTCATCCCCAGTAGATTCTGGAAGCTTCCCCCCTGGAAGAGCATGAACGCGTCCCCCGGCTTTATTCAAAGGTTATTTCCCTACCAGGATATAACTGGGTTATCCTCAGCCAAAAGCCACAGAAAGATCGTCCCCGGCGAAGTCTTCTTATCCCCAGCGGAGTCTGTTAAAACTTCCAACATAACAACAGTATCCCCAGCGAAGTTATCATCAAACATCTCAACAGAGTACCTCTCCTCCCACAGAGTATTGTTCCCCAGCAAGATCGCTAGAGTAGTTATTCCCCGCAGAGTGATCTCTTCGTCAAGTTTATTCCCCAACGGAGTCATCTTCTCCTACCGGTTCATTCTTGCAATCTTCATCCCCAGCAGAAACGAAGAACTCTCTTCAACCATCAGCCCAGGATTTAACTCCCGGCATTCGTCAAAGATATATTTTCCTAGACGAAAATACATTCAAAAACATCACATACATCATGATACATGCATAAACGCATCATATCTTACAATCTCATTTATGTTGAGAACATCATTGCTTGATCCATGGCATGCATTACATACGACTGACTTTTACATTTCAGGAAAGATCCAATTAATTTCTCAGCTATTCCAAGACCTTGCCTGGTTCAGTTAAATCGATTCTTAAAGATTTTTCTGATGCCGATCCAGTCAAAGGCCTTCTCTGGTCCAGTTAAATCGATTCCTAAAGATTTTCCTAATGAAGACCCAGTTGAAGATTCCAAGACCTTGCCTGGTTCAGTTAAATCGACTCCTAAAGATTTTTCTGATGCCGATCCAGTCAAAGGCCTTCTCTGGTCCAGTTAAATCGATTCCTAAAGATTTTCCTGATGAAGACCCAGTTGAAGATTCCAAGACCTTGTCTGGTTCAGTTAAATCGATTCTTAAAGATTTTTCTGATGCCGATCCAGTCAAAGGCCTTCTCTGGTCCAGTTAAATCGATTCCTAAAGATTTTCCTGATGAAGACCCAGTTGAAGATTCCAAGACCTTGCCTGGTTCAGTTAAATCGACTCCTAAAGATTTTTTTGATGCCGATCCAGTCAAAGGCCTTCTCTGGTCTAGTTAAATCGATTCCTAAAGATTTTCCTGATGAAAACCCAGTTGAAGATTCCAAGACCTTGCCTGGTTCAGTTAAATCGATTCCTAAAGATTTTTCTGATGTCGATCCAGTCAAAGGCCTTCTCTGGTTCAGTTAAATCGACTCCTAAGGATTTTTCTGATGCCGATCCAGTCAAAGGCCTTCTTTGGTCCAGTTAAATCGATTCCTAAAGATTTTCCTGATGAAGACTCAGTAGAAGACATCCAAGATTCCTTCATCGTTACTGTTGAGGTAGTAATCGCCCAAGGTTCTCTCATCGTTATTGTTGAGGTAGTAATCGCCCAAGGTTCTCTCATCGTTACTGTTGAGGTAGTAATCGCCCAAGGTTCTCTCATCGTTTCTGTTGAGGTAGTAATCGCCCAAGGTTCTCTCATCATTTCTGTTGAGGTAGTAATTGCCCAAGGTTCTCTCATCGTTACTGTTGAGGTAGTAATCGCCCAAGGTTCTCTCATCGTTACTGTTGAGGTAGTAATCGCCCAAGGTTCTCATCGTTACTGTTGAGGTAGTAATCGGCCAAGGTTCTCTCATCGTTACTATTGAGGTAGTAATCGCCCAAGGTTCTCTCATCGTTACGGTTGAGGTACGCAGGTTCTCGCTAAGGAATCTCTTACGCGATCAACACCTAGATGGAATCTATAAGCCCATCCACATACTGACAGTCTCCAAATGGCATCTATAAGCCCATTCCCGACAAGACCCCGTCACCACACCAGATGGCATCTATAAGCCCATCCCCCTATCCAGCATCTCTCCAAATGGCATCTGTAAGCCCATTCCCTGCATCATATTGCTGATACTCTACTATGTGAGTGCAAATTTCTGGGCACTCTAGTGTTCAATCATCTTCCACCTTCGGATTACGAAAGGCATGTCAGCCAATCTACATCCTCAAGTCTAAGAAGATTGAACAGGGGAAACTGTTGTACCCCAAAATTTGCCCTCCCATATTCTTCAAGATTTGTCAAGATTAAACTTCAAAATCTCCCAAAGGTTGCACAGTCCAATTGCCTCTTAACAGTCAAAAATTAGGGTTTTGGTTCTGGCAAAGAAGTTGAGGTTTCCAAGGGTCCAATCAAGTCCCACATGCCTACATACATTGTCAAGCATCCATATGCCAAGTTTCAAGACTCACAGCACCAGGTTGCACAGTCAAAAACCCTAATTGCTTCACAGTCAACTGCAGGGGCAAAATGGTCATTTGACAGTCAAAAGTCAAAAAATTTGGTCAACATCTTATTTTGAAGCCACAAACATCATTTTATCAATTCTTGATCATGATTCTCAAAGCATGGCTCAAAAAGTCTCAAGATGCAAAAGTTTCTATTTTTGGACAGTTGGAAAAGTCAACTGCGAATTGACCAGGGCATAACTTCCACATGGTTTATCAGAAAAATTCCATCCAAAGCTCATTTTTAAGATAATGACATTTCCTACAACTCATCTTCACACTTCAAGTCCAAGAAATGCTCTCACAAAAAGTTATCAATTTCAACATTATAGGTCATTTTCAAAAGTCAACAAAAAGGCACTTTAAGTCAAAGACGATAACTTGAGATTGGTAAATCAAAATGACATGGGACCAAATACATTGGTTAGAGGACTTCAATACCTTTCCAAAATGTCCAAAAACATGATCAAAGCTTAAAAATTGAGCAAGATATGCCTTGTGGAAATTGGGAAATTTTTTGGAATTTTGAAAAGTCAACTTTGCTTCAAATGCCTCAAAAATGCTAATGGGCCTCAATTTCTTCCGTGAATCATTATCCAAAAGCTATGCACGACCCATTTACTTTAAAGGGAGTTATTTTCTTATTTTTAATTAATTAATTGAATTTTTAATCTTATTAATTCATTTAATTGAAATTAATTATGAGAAAAATGCTAAATCATACTTTTCAAATCTTTTTGTGCATAGAATTCACTCAATATTTCGTGCATCATTCAATAAGGAAAGATTCAATATGATTGGCAAGGATTGGCATGAAGAAGGATTGAAAAAGATTGGAAAAAGATATGGAAGATCAAATATTCAAAAGCATTGATTCAAGGACTTTGGGCTTGGTCTTTCTAACCTAATTCATTCACACATATATGCATAAGTGAAACCTAATGCCAAGAACACGAGAGCTGCACCCAAGAACAAAGAACACATTGCAACTTTTAACAAAAAATTTGAAAACTGAAAACCTAATTGCAAGGTGTTTCAAGGTCTAAAAAGCATTCCAATCCATTCTTGGCATTACCAGGAAGCTATTCCAATCGAAACCAACCTTCCATACTCAAGGAATCGGTATAACAGAGTCTTGCTTTCTTTGAAAATTTTCATAATCGTATTCCATTTTCCATGCATTATGTGTGACTTTTAATCATTGATTTGTACTAACATGAGTATTCTGAAGCTAATGGCATGCTTTGATTGAAGTATTAAGCCCTGTATAAGAATCCACCATGAAATCTTTTTAGGGTTTCTGGAGCTTTGATTTGGGGTTTCACATATAAGGAACAATTGGCCTTTCAAACCTATACCATCGGATTCAGGACATCCAAACGAATCAATTGACTACCTCGCGCCCTTTTTATAATCCACCAGGCTCTAATCGCTATTTTTGTGTATTACAGTTAGTGGGGGTTTAAAACCCCCGCTATTTGATTTTAGTTACAGGGAAAAGACGAAGAAGAAGGCAATGTGTCTGATCATGGTTGGTCAGTTTGAATACTGGCGCGCTTTTTTGGTTATTCCAGAATAATGCTTTTTTTCTCTTATATTATTTCTATTCCATTAAGCTAACAAAGAAACGTGTTTGGCTTGGTGGAAGATGACTTGTCATGCAGGTATTGGGACCTGGGTTCGATTCCCAGGTCCCCCACTTCTTCAATAATATTTTCCTCAAAACGCTTCCATGCAGCATGCTCTCCCAGGGTTCATCATGTGCTCTCACTTGCTTGCTTGCCACGCGCCCAGGAGATCAATCCAAAGGCCAGAATCTAGACTCCATCATACGCGCTAGTCAACTGAGGCACACGTAACCACCAAAAGTCAAACAAGGCCTTGAATTGAGTGGGCCAAACTGCTTTCAACAAACCTCCAAATTGGGTCTGAATACCCCCCTTGTTTGTATTTTCTTTCTCTCATTTTTTCTCTTTTATTTATTTTAATTATTTTAATTGTTTCTTTTAATTCACAAAATAATTTTCATAAAACCAAAAAATCAGAAATCATGAAAATAAAAATATGTTTTATTTAATATTTAATGCATTAATATTTTTGTAAATAAATTTTCAATAATCAATTTAGTTTAAATTTAGGTTTTCAACTTTAATGTTTTTTTTCTAAATAACTAAAATACATAAAAATTAGGTTTTTAGCATTTTTATTCTTTTTCTGAATAAATAAAATTTTCTTATTATTATTATTATTAACTATTAATTATTTTTGTAAATACTCATGTAATTAAATAATTAGTATAAATTAGGTTAAAACTTTAATCTTTTTTCTTTAATAATTAAAAAATACTTAGAATTAGGGTTTATTTTAATTAATGCTCTTTATTTCCATTAAATACAAAAAAAAACATAAAAAAAATAATTTCTTTTCTTATTAAATAATTAATTGCCTCTTAATTTCAATTTAATTTCTTTAAAGGGTCCAACGCCCTCGCATATTCGATTCTAATTTCTTTTCGCGCGTTTGTCTTTATTCTTTGTTTCAAGTATTATGTAATTGTTCAAAGCCTTGTAATAGTAATTAGGACCTTTATTTTCCGCATTTTTATTCAAATCGGGTCTTTGTTAATTTGGCGATGTATAGACCCGCGCCTTGTAATAGCGTAGGACCTTTATTTTCCGCATTTTAATTTCTGCACCTTTAAACTGTTAATCACATGAAAGAATGAATGGCCCAAATAAAATCAAAGCGTAGCTCACCCAATGCCTGATCAAGATAAAATATAACTGAAAATGACACACAATTCACACACCACCCTTAGGGTACGCCTCACTGTTGCCTTGCCCCTCGAAACGTGGTCGTCGAGTATAGGACGTTTTAGTAAGTCCTCATGTCCATGAACATGGCATGGGGGTAGCTTCTAAGGTATCCTACTATTGCTCTGGTGACCACACTGTCCCTACAAACGAATTGACCCGAACACCTCCAACGGTGGTGCTACCTACCTCTCAATGGTGGGATGGTACTACCTTAAGGACTTCTACACAGCCTAATTCCTTAGGGTAGGTGGATGACTCATAGATACTTGCTCTAATTCAAAACAAATCAAATCAAAAACTCTTTTCACACCGACACTTTTCAAAAAGCTTTCAAAACAATTTTTCAAACACTCTTGAGGACTGATACAAGAGTCGATCTGAAACTTTCAAAGAAACTTTTTCAAACCCACTCACTTTGAAAAGCAAACAAACATTTTGAAAACACAAATGAGCAAGTATCTAAGAGCCCATGGATAACCATGGATAGAAAGGGTGCTAACACCTTCCCTTTCTATAAATCTACCTCCCGAACCGAGAAACTATCTCATAAGGAATTTTGCTGTGCTTTTGTCCTGTCCATGTTGGAGAAAATAAAAGACGGTGGCGACTCTTGCTTCCGCGACATTTCACAAACCAGCGTTAAACAGTCAGTTCCAGATCCACCGATCACAGAACTGGCGACTCTGCTGGGGAGCTACTCAAAGTGAGGTGTACCTTAGGATAGCTCAGACTTGTGTTTTCAATTGTTGTGCTTGTTTGCTTTATTATTGTGGGCTGCATCGGAGTTACATAGATCCTAACCCGGATCTGGGGATACCCTGTTAGGTAGCATAAGCTGTGAGGGACCTGTCCGGCGTAGACCGACATGGGTGAAGCAGTGGCTATGTTGGTGTGGCACCTTGATCTGTACCGATATCCCTTGTGTCGCAACAAGGAGAATATGGGTCTTCTGAGGAGTCATTAAGCACCAACCGACCTTAGAACCTTAAATGACCCAACTTGGCCAATAGAACAGTAGCAGTATGCTACGCCCATTGAGGCTAAACTCTCGTGATGGTTCTGGCCGCAAGAAAAGATTGCGATGCTGGAGTTATGACCGATTGAGGGTAGTCAGTGATATTGGGATCCTCTAGAACCCGGTTACTTCTGATAGGACAGGTCTTAACCAACAAATTGAAAGAGGGTAATACCTAGACCCCATGCTGGCCTAAACTCTAAAGGCTTCTCTTGTGTGACTTGTGTGCCTTCCAACTTGACTATTTGCATGCTTATTATCTGACACTTGAGTTTCTTGCAGGTTTTGTTTACAGTCCTTAATTGGGACTCATAACAGGGTCTACTTACATCACTCCATGCATAGCATACCATCATACCATTGCATACATCCTACATAAGGACTAATCCGTTTCAAGGATCTCAAGGGCTTGTGATGCAGGTCATGATGAATCAGAATGTCCAGCAAGGGGCAAAAGGGGATTTATCTTCCTCTAGCCAGGTTAATGACTTGAGTCAGAGGCTATGACCCACTTGATATGGTGAGCTTTGACTCTTGAAGAAGGTTCCCCTACCCAAGGTTCTTTGGAAATCAAAACCATACATGATGACTAAAGTTAGGGGCTATGACCCACTAGATATTGTGAGCCTTTGACCCTTGAAGAAGGACTCTCAACAATATGCAGTGCCTTCCATCAAGCTACAAAATGCAAACTCTAACAAATTTCTTGTTTACCCCGCGAGATCCTTGAAAACATTGCATATATATACATACATATCATTGCATAACAGGTACCCTTTTGACAGGTCACTTACCATCTCCGCTGTTTATTTCAGCAATGGCTTCCCAACAAGACAACCAGGATCTTCACGCTCAAGAGATTCAGTTCAGGGAGATCTTCCTAAGCCTATCCAAGGGGCAAGAAGAGTTAAGGGCACTCCTCATGGGGAATCTGGCCAAGCAAAACCCCGAAGATGACAAGGACGAACGACTGCAACGTCTACAAGCTGAGGTAGACACATTGAAAACCCAGATGCTGGGGCAAAGGGCTCTCATCCAAGGTTTAGCTCGGGAGCAAGAAGAGTTGAGGACCATGATTAGTCAACTCCATCAAGACAGATACAACATGAAGCAACCAGTCCAAATCAGGGACCAAGTCATTAATCAGCCTCCAAGAAGTCAAAGGTTTGGTTTAATGAACGGGCCTCTCCAAGCGGCTACTACTTCACAGGTCCAACAACGACCTCGCCGAGAACAACGGGCTGATCAAAGCAAGCCAAACAAGCCTAAAAGGCAGTTCACCAAGCTCAACGTGTCACCGTCTCAAGCTTTACAACAATTGTTGAGGTTAAATATGGTGACGTTAAGGGACCCTCCTAAGAATCTCAACACAACCTCCCTAAAGTACAATCCTGAGGAAAGATGTGCATACCACTCTGACAGTCCAGGACATGACACTGACGACTGCTGGGCTCTGAAGAATAAGATCCAAGACCTGATTAATGAAAGAGCTGTGGATTTCACCCAGATGGGCCAGGCTGAATGCTCCTGCCATCCCTACAAGATGCACCAGTCGAAGTAACAAGCCCTGAGACTAGAAGACTTTTGTTCATTAGAATTTTTTCAAGTTGTGATTTTCTTTTGATTGTTCAAACATTTATTCATGTTAAACATTGTTATTTCATTAATGCACTACACATGTCTGTTTTGAAGTAATTGTTTCGCATTCGCTATTTTCAAAATTGCTTTCATTTTTTGACGACAACTCTCAATTAATAATTCTAAGCCTCTTGAGGGAGGATGACGAAAACGATACCACGATCTACAGTATGCTTTTGAACAGACCCCGCTGATGAGGTACATGCATTGTTTCAATCCCTAAACACTGGAGTTATAAGGAAGATAATCCCTCGTCCACCCCTTTGAGCCAAAGAAGTAGGAGTTTTTCTTTTCGAAATTTAAAACCCTTTATCATAACCTGGGGCAGGGTAGTTCTCTCAGTTGATCCAAGTGCACAACAAATGGCACCAAAGAGGTCCTTACAAAAAAAGAGAGAAGACAGTGATGATTCTGAATAATCATAAGGATAGGCAGTCATCATATCTCAAAGATAAAAACCCAATAAGTCAAAACCTATGAAGGAGACTTACAAAACTGGGGCATCCCGCTGACTGTAATCACAAAAGAAACAGTTCAGGCAAAATTTAGGGATAGCGAAATCAAAAAGAAAGAAGTCATACAAACCCTCAACAAAAACAAAAAATGACTGCCTATTCAGAATAAATCATCAATATCTGAACCATCATTGGAACATCAGGACAAAGACTCAAACAAGGTCTAACGCACGATCAACTGAGCTTAGGTTTGAAGAACATCACGAAGAACGGGTGGGTACAAATAATTTGAGCCTTTATCCTTTGTTTCTTAAACCGTGAACCAGGCCACGCTACAACCCTTAAAAGTCCTAGCTGAAGCGTGGGTTAGTTCGAAAGCATACTGTTACAAAGGTATCCTAACTCCTTAAGGCTCGCAGTAAAATAACGAGTTTGACATCACAGTTTACAAAAGAACTCACTTGTTTTATTAAAAAACTGCATTTCAAAAAACCTCAAGACAGACATAAGCGTTGCATTTTTAACATAACCTTGCTTGCATATGACTTCTTGTTTGAACAGCAGAGAAATTCGCACGACGAATACCCAGTGAACAAAATCTTCTCAACAAAAGCTCAAATGGAAGAAGCACTTCCAATCAAGGGGCAGACATGATCATGGTCTATTATCTGGGGCAGTCTAATCAAGATTCGGAGAATCTCTCAAAGGCCAAATAGCCTGGGGCAAATCTCCGCCTGAGTCACTTGGGGGCATTCCAGCAACGAATCTTGCCTGATCAAACATCTTCTGGTGGCATGGCAAAACACTTCTAACAGGGGCAACTCCCTATATCCTGAGAGCATGGACATAGTCGAAAAAAATACTACGCGTAATCAAAGACCCGCTAGGTTGACACACCTAGGCAAAAATAAGGGCTTCCCGGCGAACCAAAAGGGTTCGGGAAAAAATAAGGATTGAAATAGAAAAAAACCTGTACACCCGGCAAGTCGAAAACCTGAAAAGGCGGCTTGGACAAAAAAGGGTATCCCGGTGGACTGAAAACCCGAAAGGGCGGTCCAGGCAAAAGTTAGGGATCAAAAGCGTACGACTATGTCCCGGCATCTTGTCACCTGCTTACCATAAGAAGACTGGTCAAATCGGCAGTTATCAAGATCTCCAAAGGTACCTTCTCCCGCAGGAACTGGGGCAATAAGAATTGTCTAAGCAATCTGGTTGCCCTGTCCACCAAAGTACCAAGATAAGTTCGGCTGAAGAATGCAACCAAGATATCTTAAACTCCCCAGAGAGTGAGCCATCAAGTCAACATACTCTCCCCAAGCAGAGTTATCCTGTCAGCCTTAAGGAAGTTGGGCCTCCTCCAGCAAATATCAAATATTCCTCAGCAGAGTACACAACATTCCTAACAAGCATCCCCGGCAGTCTTGATCTAAGATTGTTCCTCGGCGGTATATCGGATGTTCAGCGGAGCCACTTCCCCAATATATCTCAAAGATTTCCCCAGGAGAGTCCAGTCTGAGGATTTCCCCAGGAAAGCTGAATCATCTCCCCAGCAGGAAGCTCATCCCCAGTAGATTCTGGAAGCTTCCCCCCTGGAAGAGCATGAACGCGTCCCCCGGCTTTATTCAAAGGTTATTTCCCTACCAGGATATAACTGGGTTATCCTCAGCCAAAAGCCACAGAAAGATCGTCCCCGGCGAAGTCTTCTTATCCCCAGCGGAGTCTGTTAAAACTTCCAACATAACAACAGTATCCCCAGCGAAGTTATCATCAAACATCTCAACAGAGTACCTCTCCTCCCACAGAGTATTGTTCCCCAGCAAGATCGCTAGAGTAGTTATTCCCCGCAGATTGATCTCTTCGTCAAGTTTATTCCCCAACGGAGTCATCTTCTCCTACCGGTTCATTCTTGCAATCTTCATCCCCAGCAGAAACGAAGAACTCTCTTCAACCATCAGCCCAGGATTTAACTCCCGGCATTCGTCAAAGATATATTTTCCTAGACGAAAATACATTCAAAAACATCACATACATCATGATACATGCATAAACGCATCATATCTTACAATCTCATTTATGTTGAGAACATCATTGCTTGATCCATGGCATACATTACATACGACTGACTTTTACATTTCAGGAAAGATCCAATTAAGTTCTCAGCTATTCCAAGACCTTTCCTGGTTCAGTTAAATCGATTCTTAAAGATTTTTCTGATGCCGATCCAGTCAAAGGCCTTCTCTGGTCCAGTTAAATCGATTCCTAAAGATTTTCCTGATGAAGACCCAGTTGAAGATTCCAAGACCTTGCCTGGTTCAGTTAAATCGACTCCTAAAGATTTTTCTGATGCTGATCCAGTCAAAGGCCTTCTCTGGTCCAGTTAAATCGATTCCTAAAGATTTTCTTGATGAAGACCCAGTTGAAGATTCCAAGACCTTGCCTGGTTCAGTTAAATCGATTCTTAAAGATTTTTCTGATGCCGATCCAGTCAAAGGCCTTCTCTGGTCCAGTTAAATCGATTCCTAAAGATTTTCCTGATGAAGACCCAGTTGAAGATTCCAAGACCTTGCCTGGTTCAGTTAAATCGACTCCTAAAGATTTTTCTGATGCCGATCCAGTCAAAGGCCTTCTCTGGTCTAGTTAAATCGATTCCTAAAGATTTTCCTGATGAAGACCCAGTTGAAGATTCCAAGACCTTGCCTGGTTCAGTTAAATCGATTCCTAAAGATTTTTCGGATGCCGATCCAGTCAAAGGCCTTCTCTGGTTCAGTTAAATCGACTCCTAAGGATTTTTCTGATGCCGATCCAGTCAAAGGCCTTCTTTGGTCCAGTTAAATCGATTCCTAAAGATTTTCCTGATGAAGACTCAGTAGAAGACATCCAAGATTCCTTCATCGTTACTGTTGAGGTAGTAATCGCCCAAGGTTCTCTCATCGTTACTGTTGAGGTAGTAATCGCCCAAGGTTCTCTCATCGTTACTGTTGAGGTAGTAATCGCCCAAGGTTCTCTCATCGTTTCTGTTGAGGTAGTAATCGCCCAAGGTTCTCTCATCATTTCTGTTGAGGTAGTAATCGCCCAAGGTTCTCTCATCGTTATTGTTGAGGTAGTAATCGCCCAAGGTTCTCTCATCGTTACTGTTGAGGTAGTAATCGCCCAAGGTTCTCATCGTTACTGTTGAGGTAGTAATCGGCCAAGGTTCTCTCATTGTTACTGTTGAGGTAGTAATCGCCCAAGGTTCTATAATCGTTACGGTTGAGGTACGCAGGTTCTCGCTAAGGAATCTCTTACGCGATCAACACCTAGATGGCATCTATAAGCCCATCCACATACTGACAGTCTCCAAATGGCATCTATAAGCCCATTCCCGACAAGACCCCGTCACCACACCAGATGGCATCTATAAGCCCATCCCCCTATCCAGCATCTCTCCAAATGGCATCTGTAAGCCCATTCCCTGCATCATATTGTTGATACTCTACTATGTGAGTGCAAATTTCTGGGCACTCTAGTGTTCAATCATCTTCCACCTTCGGATTACGAAAGGCATGTCAGCCAATCTACATCCTAAAGTCTAAGAAGATTGAACAGGGGCAACTGTTGTACCCCAAAATTTTCCCTCCCATATTCTTCAAGATTTGTCAAGATTAAACTTCAAAATCTCCCAAAGGTTGCACAGTCCAATTGCCTCCTAACAGTCAAAAATTAGGGTTTTGGTTCTGGCAAAGAAGTTGAGGTTTCCAAGGGTCCAATCAAGTCCCACATGCCTACATACATTGTCAAGCATCCATATGCCAAGTTTCAAGACTCACAGCACCAGGTTGCACAGTCAAAAACCCTAATTGCTTCACAGTCAACTGCAGGGGCAAAATGGTCATTTGACAGTCAAAAGTCAAAAAATTTGGTCAACATCTTATTTTGAAGCCACAAACATCATTTTATCAATTCTTGATCATGATTCTCAAAGCATGGCTCAAAAAGTCTCAAGATGCAAAAGTTTCTATTTTTGGACAGTTGGAAAAGTCAACTGCGAATTGACCAGGGCATAACTTCCACATGGTTTATCAGAAAAACTCCATCCAAAGCTCATTTTTAAGAGAATGACATTTCCTACAACTCATCTTCACACTTCAAGTCCAAGAAATGCTCTCACAAAAAGTTATCAATTTCAACATTATAGGTCATTTTCAAAAGTCAACAAAAACGCACTTTAAGTCAAAAACCATAACTTGAGATTGGTAAATCAAAATGACATGGGACAAAAGAAATTGGTTAGAGGACTTCAATACCTTTCCAAAATGTCCAAAAACATGATCAAAGCTTAAAAATTGAGCAAGATATGCCTTGTGGAAATTGGGAAATTTTTTGGAATTTTGAAAAGTCAACTTTGCTTCAAATGCCTCAAAAATGCTAATGGGCCTCAATTTCTTCCGTGAATCATTATCCAAAAGCTATGCACGACCCATTTACTTTAAAGGGAGTTATTTTCTTATTTTTAATTAACTAATTGAATTTTTAATCTTATTAATTCATTTAATTGAAATTAATTATGAGAAAAATGCTAAATCATACTTTTCAAATCTTTTTGTGCATAGAATTCACTCAATATTTCGTGCATCATTCAATAAGGAAAGATTCAATATGATTGGCAAGGATTGGCATGAAGAAGGATTGAAAAAGATTGGAAAAAGATATGGAAGATCAAATATTCAAAAGCATTGATTCAAGGACTTTGGGCTTGGTCTTTCTAACCTAATTCATTCACACATATATGCATAAGTGAAACCTAATGCCAAGAACACGAGAGCTGCGCCCAAGAACAAAGAACACATTGCAACTTTTAACAAAAAATTTGAAAACTGAAAACCTAATTGCAAGGTGTTTCAAGGTCTAAAAAGCATTCCAATCCATTCTTGGCATTACCAGGAAGCTATTCCAATCGAAACCAACCTTCCATACTCAAGGAATCGGTATAACAGAGTCTTGCTTTCTTTGAAAATTTTCATAATCGTATTCCATTTTCCATGCATTATGTGTGACTTTTAATCATTGATTTGTACTAACATGAGTATTCTGAAGCTAATGGCATGCTTTGATTGAAGTATTAAGCCCTGTATAAGAATCCACCATGAAATCTTTTTAGGGTTTCTGGAGCTTTGATTTGGGGTTTCACATATAAGGAACAATTGGCCTTTCAAACCTATACCATCGGATTCAGGACATCCAAACGAATCAATTGACTACCTCGCGCCCTTTTTATAATCCACCAGGCTCTAATCGCTATTTTTGTGTATTACAGTTAGTGGGGGTTTAAAACCCCCGCTATTTGATTTTAGTTACAGGGAAAAGACGAAGAAGAAGGCAATGTGTCTGATCATGGTTGGTCAGTTTGAATACTGGCGCGCTTTTTTGGTTATTCCAGAATAATGCTTTTTTTCTCTTATATTATTTCTATTCCATTAAGCTAACAAAGAAACGTGTTTGGCTTGGTGGAAGATGACTTGTCATGCAGGTATTGGGACCTGGGTTCGATTCCCAGGTCCCCCACTTCTTCAATAATATTTTCCTCAAAACGCTTCCATGCAGCATGCTCTCCCAGGGTTCATCATGTGCTCTCACTTGCTTGCTTGCCACGCGCCCAGGAGATCAATCCAAAGGCCAGAATCTAGACTCCATCATACGCGCTAGTCAACTGAGGCACACGTAACCACCAAAAGTCAAACAAGGCCTTGAATTGAGTGGGCCAAACTGCTTTCAACAAACCTCCAAATTGGGTCTGAATACCCCCCTTGTTTGTATTTTCTTTCTCTCATTTTTTCTCTTTTATTTATTTTAATTATTTTAATTGTTTCTTTTAATTCACAAAATAATTTTCATAAAACCAAAAAATCAGAAATCATGAAAATAAAAATATGTTTTATTTAATATTTAATGCATTAATATTTTTGTAAATAAATTTTCAATAATCAATTTAGTTTAAATTTAGGTTTTCAACTTTAATGTTTTTTTTCTAAATAACTAAAATACATAAAAATTAGGTTTTTAGCATTTTTATTCTTTTTCTGAATAAATAAATTTTTCTTATTATTATTATTATTAACTATTAATTATTTTTGTAAATACTCATGTAATTAAATAATTAGTATAAATTAGGTTAAAACTTTAATCTTTTTTCTTTAATAATTAAAAAATACTTAGAATTAGGGTTTATTTTAATTAATGCTCTTTATTTCCATTAAATACAAAAAAAAACATTAAAAAAATAATTTCTTTTCTTATTAAATAATGAATTGCCTCTTAATTTCAATTTAATTTCTTTAAAGGGTCCAACGCCCTCGCATATTCGATTCTAATTTCTTTTCGCGCGTTTGTCTTTATTCTTTGTTTCAAGTATTATGTAATTGTTCAAAGCCTTGTAATAGTAATTAGGACCTTTATTTTCCGCATTTTTATTCAAATCGGGTCTTTGTTAATTTGGCGATGTATAGACCCGCGCCTTGTAATAGCGTATGACCTTTATTTTCCGCATTTTAATTTCTGCACCTTTAAACTGTTAATCACATGAAAGAATGAATGGCCCAAATAAAATCAAAGCGTAGCTCACCCAATGCCTGATCAAGATAAAATATAACTGAAAATGACACACAATTCACACACCACCCTTAGGGTACGCCTCACTGTTGCCTTGCCCCTCGAAACGTGGTCGTCGAGTATAGGACGTTTTAGTAAGTCCTCATGTCCATGAACATGGCATGGGGGTAGCTTCTAAGGTATCCTACTATTGCTCTGGTGACCACACTGTCCCTACAAACGAATTGACCCGAACACCTCCAACGGTGGTGCTACCTACCTCTCAATGGTGGGATGGTACTACCTTAAGGACTTCTACACAGCCTAATTCCTTAGGGTAGGTGGATGACTCATAGATACTTGCTCTAATTCAAAACAAATCAAATCAAAAACTCTTTTCACACCGACACTTTTCAAAAAGCTTTCAAAACAATTTTTCAAACACTCTTGAGGACTGATACAAGAGTCGATCTGAAACTTTCAAAGAAACTTTTTCAAACCCACTCACTTTGAAAAGCAAACAAACATTTTGAAAACACAAATGAGCAAGTATCTAAGAGCCCATGGATAACCATGGATAGAAAGGGTGCTAACACCTTCCCTTTCTATAAATCTACCTCCCGAACCGAGAAACTATCTCATAAGGAATTTTGCTGTGCTTTTGTCCTGTCCATGTTGGAGAAAATAAAAGACGGTGGCGACTCTTGCTTCCGCGACATTTCGCGAACCAGCGTTAAACAGTCAGTTCCAGATCCACCGATCACAGAATGTATGCTGCAATATACGTGTTTTATCAATGTTTATGGTATGTGGATGTAATGTATGTGCATGTAAGCTGATTCGCTATATCCATGAGGAAAATAAATCCTTGACTGCTGCTGAGGCTATGGCGATTCTTCATGTCTTGAAGTTGGAGTATTTGACAAAAATTTTGTTGTGAGCAATGCCATATACTGCTTGAGTAATCTACTTGGGGAATCCAGAGAATTTTGATGACTTCTACTGGGGATTAATAACGGGAGTCTTTGTTTTGTTGGGGAGTATCAGAAGTCAATTGTCATCCGGTTGGGTTTCAGGCTTCAAAACAACTTGCTGGGGAATTGGAGAAACTGGACGGTTTCCACCGGGAATTAAATTTTTTGAAGTTTTAGCTCCGTTGGGAATCTAAATGACATACCGTGGGCATTGCTCATGGAATAGCCTAAAGACGTTTTCCTATTCTTTCAACCTGTCAGTAATTGTCTTTTTTCATTTTGTTTATTTGTAAACAGTGATTATGTTCAAATGCATATGTTCATTAATGAATCATTTGACATTTTTGCAAATAAAATACAAGTGTAAAGAAAAAGACAAATAGTTTTCTGTACTTTAAAGAGATATCTTTGTATTTACTTTGAATAAGTATTTTGTACAAAGGAGACAGACATCCTAGTAAGAGGATGGTGCCGTAAAAGTGAGAAAAATTTTATAAAAAGAAGGACAGCTATGTGTGATAATCCCATGGGGTTCCCATTCTGCTATAGCCTCCGTATCTCCGAATATCTTGTCTGTTTGTTGCTTCGTCCGAAGATGATTGGAATGATCAGAAACTCCGAGTTTGTCAGTGAAGAGATTGTCCTAAAAATGATCCGACAGGACATAGTCATACGCTTTAATTCCCTAACTTTTTCCTGGACCGCCCTTTCAGGTTTTCAATCCACCAGGAAACCCCTTTTTGCCCAAGTCACCCTTTCGGGTTTTCAACTTGCCGGGTGTATAGATTTTTTTATTTTTATCCCTAATTTTTGCCCGAACCTTTTGGTTCGCCGGGATTCCCTTGTTTTGCCTAAGTGTGTCAACCTAGCGGGTCTCTTATGTGTAGTATCTTTTGACTATGTCCGCGTTCACAGGGTGTGGCAGGTCGTCGCCGTCCATGGTGGTTAAGATTATTGCCCCACCGGAGAAGATGTTCTTGATTACAAATGGTCCTTCATAGGTAGGGGTCCATTTTCCCATGGGATCAATTTGTGGCAAGATGATGCGCTTGATCACTAGATCTCCAACTTGATATACTTGGCGTCTTACTTTCTTGTTGAAAGCCTTGATCATCCGTTTTTGATACATCTGACCATGGCAAACAGCAGTAAGTCTCTTTTCATCAATTAAGTTCAATTGGTCAAGTCGGGTTTGGATCTACTCGTCCTCACTCAAACTTGCATCGTTCATGATTCTCAAAGAGGGGACCTGAACCTCAATAGGAAAGACAACCTCCATACCATAAACCAAAGAATAGGGTGTTGCCCCAGTTGATGTGCGAGACGTGGTACGGTACCCGTGGAGAGAAAACGGTAACATTTCATGCCAGTCCTTGTAGGTGACTGTTGTACCCCAAAATTTTCCCTCCCATATTTCTCAAAACATTTCAAGAAAGATACTCAAGTTGCTCAAGGTAGTCAAAGGGTTGACCAGACAAGCTCCCTCCTAAGGCAGTCTACCTCAAATTAGGGTTTCATGTTGCATCAATATACTTGAGTCCAAGGGATCTCAAATGATCACCATTGTCCTAATATGTTCTCAAGATCATCCATGTAAAGTTTCAAGCCTTGCAGAGAAAATTTGCTCAGTCAATTGCTCAAAGGCCTGAAAATCGACTGTGCTAGGGCAAAAGTCAACTATGGCCCACATACAGTCAAACTTCAAGATTTTTGGTCAACATCCTCATTTTTAAGTATCATTAATCATTTGATCAAGGGTTGATCATGATTCATCAAGGATTGCTCATAATTCACCAATACTCAAAAGTTGTTAAATTAGGGTTTTGTAGGAAAAGTCAACCCAACTTTGACCAAGCATAACTTTCTCATACTTTATGAGAAATGACCCATACAAAGCTCATTTTTAATAGGATGCAATGCTCTACAATTAATATTCATCTCCCAAGTTCAAAATATGCACTCACAAGAAGTTATGAATTTGGCATTATAAGTCACTTTGAAAAGTCAACAAAAACACCTTTTTTGTCAAAGCTTCATACATGAGCATGGAATATCAAATTGAGATGAGACCAAAAGGGTTGCTTAGAGGACATCTCAAGATTTCTAAAAAGTCCAAGAACACCTTCAAAGAGTCAAAATTGAGGTAGTTATGCATTGGTGAAGTTGACCTTTTTTGTAAAATTGCCAAAAGTTAACTATGCCTAAAATTGCAAATTTTGCTTAATGGGCCCAATATTTTGCACTTGTTTTGAGTTGGCAACATGGTCCACGAGCCCTTTCCCTTTCCACTTGTCATTATCTTGTTTTTATTATTTATTTTTATTTGAATTAAATCAATTTTAAAACAAAACAAATCATGAAAAAATCTAAAGCATTGAAAACTCAAGATTTTGTACTTGTTTCAGGTCTCAAATCCAGTTGGCAAGTATTTGAAATCGTGCAAAGCATTGGTGTGGACAAAAAGATTGAATTTGCCTAATTTTAGAAAGATATTCAAAGTGAATCAAATCCAAATCAAAGACATTGATGGAGGAAGATTGAGGTCAGTTTTTGAACCCTAATTCAGTCCTTGATATATATTGAACCATTGCAAACCCAAAGCAAGGCTAGAAGGAGGCGCAACAACAAGAACAAAATTTGAAAAAAATAAGAAAAAGTGCAAACACGAATTCATACTTTGAAGCAATTTCAAGATCCTTTGACCATCCCAATCGCTTCCTGGGATCACCAGCAAGCAAAACCAATCAAGAACAAGCATTTCCAGGCCCTGAAACTCGCTGTAAGTCATCCACGACATTGATATATTTTTGAAATCGAATTGCATCATTATGTTACTTATAACACGAAACAATCCTAGATTCTTGATCCTTAGAACATTTGCAAGCTTTCTGTAATGTTTAATTGCATTCATATGGACTGTATGAGATTCCACCATTGCTAGGGTTTTCTGGTTCGATTTGGGATTTTTGCCTACAGGTGAAATTGGACCATGAGAGGGGAACCATTGTGTTCAGCAGGTCCAGACGAAGCTATTCATGGCTTTAGTTTTGATTTATCTTGCCTATAGTTGATTTTGAGAATATGCAGGCTTGTAGCAACGGACAAACGTCCGTAGGTAAAAGTCTGGGACTTTTTACCAACGGACCAAGGACAGGGATGATGGTGTGGCATCACCTCACTCGTCCGTTTGAAAATTCGCGCGCATATTTCTTTATTTCGCTTGCTTATTATATAATAATTATTGTTTATGTTATATACAACAAAAACAGCTAGCGCAGTTGGTTACAGGGTGAGGGCAAAAGGCATCAGGGCTTGTGTTCGAATCCCAGATCCCCCAATTTCTTCATATTCTTTTCTTTCAGGTAATCCAGCGCACACCAAAGACAAAGGTCCATCATGGGACCTCATCATCCAGCCTGCCAAGTGGCCAGATGGCCAGATCCAAAGGCCATTAATGAAGGAGCACCAAAGGCATGGTCAAAGCAAATGCATGGGATCTCAGAAGGTCAACATGGACCTTTGGTTTTGGGCCCAGAAATCTGATTTTCACACCCCCCATTCAGATTGATTCCCAGGCCCATTTTCTCTATATCTTTTCTTTTTCATATTTTATTTAATTTACTTATTTATTTTTACTTACAAAATTAATTTTTCTTTTATCAAAAAATTACATAAAAATATTTTTCACTCAATTAGACTTAGGTTTATTTTTTATCAAATAATTAATTAATTTAATTAGGTTTTAATTTTAGGTAAACTTTAATTTCTTTTTGTAAATAAATTAAAATTAATTAGAACAATTAGGGTTTTAATAATTTAATTTCTACTTTCTTTTTTTCCTAAAAATAACCAAAATACAAAAGTAGGCCATGTAATTTATTTTTCTTTAATTAATTTAATTACTAATTAATTGTGTATTTAATTTAAAAACCTAACTCTTTTTCTTAAAAATAATTGAAAACAACAAAAAACATTTTTTTCTTTCAAATAGGTTAGAAAGGGTCAAAACCCTAATTTTTTATCGTTATTAATTTCCTCGCGCGCGTTGTATTTATTTTTATCCTATTAATGTAATTTCTCACATGTTGTAATATTTAATTAGGTCTTTTATTTTCATTTATCGCTTTATTTTTTAAGAGTTTGCTTTTGGTTATGTAAATACCCGAAGCCTTGTAATAGCGTAGTTTATTTTCCACATTTTAAATTCCGCAAAATATTAAACTGTTAGATGTATGACATTAGGATGCATGACAAGAATGTATGATTAACTTTAAAACGGTTAGATAACCCCTAAATGTGCAAAGATAAATAATTTGAAATTGAATCACTCGCACATGTGCACTCCTAGGGTACACTCCCACTTCGGTTGCCTTCGATAAACGGTCATTAGGTATAGGATGATTTAGTGGTCGTCCTTTTGTCTCAAAGATAAAAGTTGCCTCGGAAAGGTTGCCTCGGATATTGTTGCCTCGAATAGTTGATCTAAGACATTAGGGTTATTACTAAGACGTCCTAACATTGCTTTAGTGACAGTACGTCCCTTTCGAATTGACCCTCAAACTCCAACGACGGTGCTACCTACTCACTAATAGTGGGATAGCACTGTCTAAAGGTAACGGATATAGAACAATACTTTTTTCGAGTAGGTAGATTAGCTCTTAAGTACTTGCTCAAACAAAACAAACTTTTTCACACTTACACTCCTTTTCAAACAAAGTTTTCAAAAACACTTCGTAACACTCCTGAAGACAAAAGCAAGGGTTAAATCGAAGTCAAAACAAAAACTTTTCAAAACACACAAGCACACAAAGAAGCAATTTTGAAAATGATGAGCAAGTACCTAAGAGCCCGTGGAAAACCACAGACAGAAAGGGTGCTAATACCTTCCCTTTCTATAAAATAAAAGTCGGTAGCGACTCTTGCTTACCGCGACATTTTGCGAACACAAATGCAAAACGCAAACCAGCAATTCCTAAAAACAGTCCCGGTTCTGGCCACCGTATCACAGTGACTGTCATTTTCTGTATGATCTTTTTAATGTTTTTATTAGCAGCTTCGACTGCACCATTCATCTTTGGCCGATAGGGGGATGAATTGTGATGTTGAATCTTGAACTGCTCGCACAAGGCGGTGATCATAGTATTGTTAAGGTTTGTACCGTTATCAATGATGATCCTTTCTGGGATACCGTACCGGTAAATAAGATTCTGCTTGATGAAGCGGGCCACAACATTCTTAGTAACAGATGCGAAGGAAGCTACTTCGACTTACTTTGTGAAATAGTCAATGGCCACTAGAATGAAACAGTGTCCATTGGAGGTTGTAGGCTTGATCTCCCCAATCATATCGATTCCCCACATAGCGAAGGGCCAAGGAGCTATTAAGACATTTAGAGGAACCGGAGGCACGTGCACCTTGTCTACATAGATTTGACACTTATGACAGGTCCGGGAGTGTTGATAGCAGTCTGCTTCCATGGTAGACCAATAATAGCCTTCCCGTAGGATTTTCTTCGTCGTCGTATGCCCACTAGAGTGAGTGTCGAAGGTAACTTCATGTAATTCAATCATGATCTTTTCAGCTTCAATCTTATCCACACAACGGAGCATAATAGAATCATGATTACGTTTATACAGGATGCCATTACTTAGGAAGAACTTAGCGGAGAATCTCCTTAGGAACTTTTTATCATTGATTGAATCTCCTTCTGGATATTATTGAGCCTCAAGATACCTTTTGAGTTCATGAAACTAATAACGAGAAATCATATCATATAATTACTACGCTTTTTACCGATTTTTATAATACATTGAGTCGTCTAACTCCCGATTATTCCGAGTTTTTGTGTCTTTTCACATGTACAACATTTGTCAACTCAAATCAATGAAAAAGGACCACATGAAGGAAGCTAAACAAGAAACAGAAGAGAAGGAACCAAATCTGCAAAGTCTGCAGATTTTATAATGGTGACGACCGTCACACCCTGTGACAACCGTAACGCCTCCCCAGCTAGAAAGAACGCTCGTCACATGAATTTTGAAGCAGAAAAGAAGTACAAACGTAATCATGATGCCTTAGGATAGGATAGCAACTAGGTCAGTCCAGTTCACGTAGTACCTAAGAAAGGAGGTGTTACAGTTATAACAAACACAAAAGGCGAATCGGTGGCACAACATACCCAAACAGGATGGAGAATGTGTATTGATTACAGAAAACTAAACAAAGCTACGCGCAAGGACCATTTCCCATTACCATTCATTGATCAAATGCTCGAGCGCTTAGCCAAACATTCCCATTTCTGCTATCTTGACGGATACTCAGGATTCTTCCAAATTCCCATTCATCCAGATGATCAAGAGAAAACCATGTTCACATGCCCCTATGGTACCTTTGCATACCGAAGAATGCCATTTGGACTATGTAACGCACCTGCAACTTTCCAACGATGCATGATGGCGATTTTCGCAGACTTTTTAGACGAAATTATGGAAGTATTCATGGACGATTTCTCTGTCTGTGGAGAAAGTTTTGACGGGTGTCTATCAAATCTTGAATTAGTACTAAAACATTGTGTCAATGTCAACCTAGTGCTTAATTGGGAAAAATGTCACTTCATGGTGAGACAAGGAATTGTGTTGGGTCATATTGTATCAAACAGAGGGATTGAAGTCGACAAAGCAAAAATCGAGATTATCAAAAACCTTCAACCACCCAAAACAGTTAGAGAAATAAGAAGTTTTCTAGGACACGCTGGTTTTTACCGATGTTTTATAAAAGATTTCTCTAAAATCACTAAGCCGTTAACTGAATTATTAATGAAAGAAGCCGAGTTTATTTTCGACGATAAATGCTTAAACGCATTTGAGACGCTTAAATAAGCCTTAATTTCAACACCTATTATGCAACCTCCTGATTGGAACCTACCATTTGAAATAATGTGCAATGCGAGCGATTATGCTGTAGGCGCAGTCCTAGGACAACGCAAGGATAAAAAGCTTCACGCTATCTACTACGCAAGCAGAACACTTGATCCCGCACAAATGAATTATGCCACTACGGATAAGGAACTCTTAGTTGTTGTATTCGCATTGGATAAATTTCGTTCCTACTTAGTGGGCGCCAAAATCATTATTTACACGGATCATGCTGCGATCCGATACTTTCTAAGTAAGAAAGACGCCAAACCGCGACTACTCAGATGGATCTTACTCCTACAAGAGTTTGACTTGGAAATAAAAGACAAAAGAGGAACTGAAAACATGGTAGCGGACCATTTATCAAGATTAGATGGAATCATAACCGAGAATGTTCCCATAAACGAAGATTTCCCATATGAACGCCTTATTGCTAAACTAGAGATAGCTCCTACCGACAATTTAGATCAACACAATGAACCTTTAACAACTGCGGTAGTAAAAGCCATTTGTACCAACACCACATTACCATGGTACGCTGATTTCGTCAACTATTTAGTCGCCGGTGTTTTACCACCCGATTTAACGTACCAACAGCGGAAGAAATTCTTCCATGATCTTAAACACTACTTTTGGGATGAACCACTACTCTTTAAAAGAGGCGCCGATGGTATCTACCGTCGCTGTGTTCCTAACAATGAAATAGACGACGTCATTGCCCATTGCCATTCCGCCCCTTATGGTGGACACGCTAGTACATCGAAAACTTGTGCAAAAATACTTCAAGCTGGCTTCTTTTGGCCTACTTTATGGAAAGACGTCCACGTAGAAATTATGAACTGTGATAGATGTCAGCGCACAGGAAATATATCTAGACGCAACGAAATGCCGCAAAAAGGGATTCTCGAAGTAGAAATTTTCGATGTATGGGGAATTGATTTCATGGGACCGTTCCCTGCATCTTTCGGAAATAAGTATATATTGGTAGATTTTGACTACGTATCAAAATGGATTGAAGCCATCGCTGCACACACAAACGATACACGAGTGGTACTTAAGCTATTCAAGCATGTTATCTTCCCACAATTCGGTGTACCAAGACTAGTAATCAGTGATGGCGGTTCCCATTTTATCTCTAGAATTTTCGAAAAACTACTTTCAAAATATGGCGTTAAACATCGCATAGCCACACCATACCATCCTCAAACGAGTGGACAAGTGGAAGTGTCAAATAGGGAAATTAAACAAATCCTTGAGAAAACCGTAGCCACATCCAGAAAAGATTGGTCCTCCAAGCTAAATGATGCTCTTTGGGCATATAGGACAACTTTTAAAACCCCTATCGGAACAACACCATTTAAATTAGTTTATGGAAAATCTTGTCATTTGCCAGTAGAATTAGAACATAAAGCTTACTGGGCAATTAAAACCCTTAACTTAAATTACAAGATTGCTGGCGAGAAACGAATATTAGATATCCATGAATTATAAGAATTGCGTTTAGACGCTTATGAAAATGCTAGAATTTATAAGGAAAGAACAAAAAAATGGCACGATAAGCGTATCTCGCGGAAAGAATTTAAGGAAGGAGACATCGTACTCCTATTCAACTCTAGACTGAAACTTTTCCCGGGAAAATTACGTTCCAGATGGTCAGGACCATTCGAAATTAATAAAGTTTTCCCAAGTGGTGCGATAGAAATTAAAGGAAATTCTATCGAACCATTCGTAGTCAATGGCCAGCGCTTAAAGCACTACTTTAACGTCGGAAATTTAAACTATTCGGCTTATCTTCAGTTAAGTGAGCCACCCATCCCGATACCTAATTGAATAGGTACTATCTGTCGAGCCATCGACATAAAACAAAGGCGCTTCATGGGAGGCAACCCATGTTTTCTTTTAATTATTTTTATTATTTTAATATGTTTTTATTTTTCTTTTCTTTTTCTTAATCTTTAAAACTTTCATGTTGCATCTCTTACTCCTTTTTATTTTCTTTTTCTTCTATTTTTATTTTTCCTTTAAACTTTCTTTTTCTTTTTGATTTAACTTCGGCATTTTTAACTTGAAAATACTAACTTAGTTTTTCAAACATTTATTAAATATTTTCAGGGGTAATTCTTTAGCTTTCATATTTAGCTCCATGGCACGAGTAAACTACATGAATATCACCTTGAGAAGTCGGCACCAAAGAAGACGCTTTGAGGATCTGGCTGAGCGTGAGATGTGTCCTACAATTTACGCTGATGAGCATGCTATGACTGCTCTAGGCATTCGTGAGAGTTTCATGTATCTGCTACACCAGATAGGCTGGGACACTGCTCCTATTCGGAGACGGTATTGTACCTACAGGAAGTTGACCCTTGAGTTCCTGAGCACACTGAGCTACCTTCCAAATCATGGGTTAGGGTTCAACCGTGGGATGATCACTTTCAGACTGATTAACATGGACTACCGCTATAACCTTAGGGAGTTTTCCAACCTGTTAGGCTTCCCTTATGGCCCTGATGCTATTACTATGACCCAGGAGGACCTATTGCTTGATTCTGACCTTGATTTCTTCTGGGGTAGCATTGCTGGCAATAACCACCCCAGGCCATCTGACCTTTATTCTGAGTTCATCCACAACCCAGCTATCAGGTACTTTCATAAGATCATTGCCCATACCCTTTTTGGTAAAGAGCAAAATGTTACATCAGTGTCACGTGATGAGCTCTTCATTATGTACTGTGCTTCTCAGAGTCGTCCAGTAAACGGTGCCGCTTATATGCTAGCTAACATGGAACATATTATACAAGCTCCGAATGCACCAATCTTGTTGGGTGGTTTAGTCACCATGATCTCTAATGCCATTGGACTCCGAAGGCCTATGTTAGGATCAGCACCGCATTATAGAATCAAGCCAATGAACATTGAATTTTGCTTCAACACTAGTTTTATAGGAAATCTTGGGCCAGATGAATTCGAGCTGTTAATTAATCATGAGACTGTCCACCAGTTTATGCTCCCGAACCCTATAACTAGTGTCTATAATAGAGCAAACTGACTTTTTGACCTCCACCATCCTCCTACACCGCCTTCGTCTCCTTCCATTGTTAACATCTATGAAGTACCCAACACCTCTCGCGATGCTGAAGATCCTGCAACACCACCAGGTTACCACCAATTTCCCGATCCATGGGAGCAGCAAGTAGTTTCTACTGAGACCACCACCCAGGCTCCAGAGATACCACCACCGCCTCCACCTACTGTCACCCTCAACTCTTTGCATGAAGAAATTACCAAAATGCGGGGTGAGCTTACATCTCTACGAGTGGATTTCATCGCTTTCATGGATTTGGTGACAGACCAACTGGATTTCATGCACCAGCATATGTTCCCTACTCCCCGTGACTAGAGATTGTCGTTGTTATCTTGATTTGTTCTTCTCTTGCATTTGTACATACAGTGAAGTCACTGTTTAGTTTAAGTGTGGGGGAGGAATCTAGTTTGTTCTAGTATTTTATCTTTTTTTATATTTTTTTTATTTAAGTTATTATTATTTCCAAACAATTTTTATGGATTAATGAAATTTCAATTATTTATAAAGTTTCAAGTTTTATTGCCCTACTGCCATTATTTTATTTCATACATATTATTTCATTTTCATTATATTTTTCATTTTTTTATTAATTTACTGTTTATATTTTCTGCAAAAATTTAGTCACGTGTGTTGCTAAAAATTATTACTGCTTACTATGCTTGAATTTTAAATTATAATATTAGAAAAAAAATGTGTGTAACGGTCTTCTCATTAATGCAATTAAACGCGTGACGCTCGTAACACCCTCATGACGAGCGTAACACGCGTTTCACCGTGTTACGCCCATCACACCCTCGTGACGACCGTCACGCGCGCATTATATCAGAACCTGCTATTACAGAGCCGTTCCATCTCTATCTTCAAAACCTACAAACCTCCATTGCTGCAAAATAACGGTAACATACCCACTCCATTTTTTTCAAACTTCCAACATTCTAACACTAAAAACCCCATCAACCCACTACCCCATTCTCATTCCAAACCTTTTTCAATCCGTTTTACAAACACCATGGCCAACAATCAACAAGCTCCCGCTCTCACTTTCAGATCCGGGGAACAAGGCGAAACCCAACGGGTCAAATTCCAGAAGTTTCAACGTCGCGGTCTCTTACCTACACGGTATGTTGATCTTGACTGTTTGAGGAGTTTGGGACTACTTGACAGTGTCCGACAATTGTTGCAGAGTGTGGATTTATGGAACCTGTGCCGCGAACCGCGACCGATTTATGAAATTTTAACCATTGAGTTTTTGAGTTCCTTTGTATACATCACTCCCCCATGTGCCACGAACCAACTGTCAGGCCTGACCAAGTTTCGTATGTTTGGCATAGAGCACTTGCTGCCCTAAACCGACATCGCACGACTTTTAGGATTCTGTTCTGATGAAGGTATCCATCTCTGTGTGCCGGATAATTTTGGGGAGGAAGCTTTTAACTTATGGCACAGTATGACGAACATTCGTGCCGGATCCTACGACCACCTCAATGCCACCCACATTCATAATCCAGCCATCCGCTATTTCCACCGCATCCTCAGCAACACAATCTTCGCCCGTGACAGCAACCACAAGCTCAACTCCAAGGAGCTCTTCTTCATGCATTGCGCATTCACCGGGCAAAAGATCAACGCTGCCCCGTTCTTACTGGCTCATATCCACTCTATTTGTGCTAGAGGTGGAAAACCCTTTTATTTCGGAGGGCTGGTCACTTCACTTGCCATAGCTCTGAACTATGGTGCTGCTCTCGTGGATATGCCTTCTATGGCACCGACTTTGCTGACTTTGGATCACTGCAAGGCCGCACATCTCATTTATGAGCAGGAGGATGGCAGATTCCACCCTGTGATCAGAAACACTGTTTATTATAAGATCACTTTGCCTTGCAGGGACCGAATCGATCCACGAAACCGAGCTAACTGGCTGTTCGATTCTGCAGCTCCCGCGGGGCGTGCTCCTACTCATGAAGACCAGCCTGCAGCCCCCGCAGACGAAATGCAAGAAGAGCTGGACAGTGCTCCTCCCATCCACGACATTCCAGGACCTTCATCCGCACTACCTCCTATTACCCTTGAAGAAGTTCTTCGCGCCATTCACATGCAAAATCAAATGAGCGCAACGCTTGAAAGAAGACAACAAGAACAATATGAGTATCTATGCGCTCAAAACACTCAGATCTTGACTGGACAGCGGAGCATGCATGAGAGGCTGGATGAGGCCCTGTCAGAGCTCAACGCCTTAAGGCTGGACGTCAACACCCTTGGTTACCAGGATACTGACACAGAAGCCACTCCTACCAGACGCTCTTGCACCAGGAGTAGAGGACGTGGTCACCAGTAGTTTTCTTTATTTTCTATGTAGTTTACCTTTTTCTGTTTCATTTCCTTTCTGTTTGTTTTTGTAATTGTACTTCCCCGCCTATATACCGCAACATTGAGGACAATGTCGGATTTAGTGTGGGAGAGGTACCTTTCCATCTTTTATAAACTAGTAAATTTTTATGATATGTCTCGATTTAAATTCTTCGCTTTATTTAGCCATACCAAAAAAATTTTATCTTCTCATTAGCCCGACATACCTATTTTAACGAAATCCTAGTTGAGGAAGCCGAAAACAACATAACAAGATCGATACGGTTATGACACCGTAGACTTCCTACTTACGTGATCCGTTTCAATAACCATTATACCGATATCTTGAGTTTTAGTTCTAAAAGTAACCCCTAGTAGTTTATACTAGCAGTCAACACCGTCTTGACACAAACCACGTGGAGAATCGATGAATATAAGTGTTTGATGCCTGATCATAGAAATATACTTCTTATCTCGCTGCTAAAAGAAAAGAAATTTTGTGCACCAAAACATACGGTCACATATAAGAGTTGAACAAATAATGAAGGAATCCACTGTTGGTTGGTTCAGAGGTATCTGGTTCTGAACTCGGTAGGGCGTGCTACAGCTCGATCCCCTACAACCTCCAATTTGGATAAATATGTAGGGTTGCCACATTCGTGTACCAGACCCCGTGCTAAAAGGATCAAAGTCACTAACCGGTTACTCCACTACGTGCGTGCTAAGACAAAGGGCTTAATGTGATTGCGCCAGAACGAAACCGGGTGAAATAGATACGAGGAACTCTGGGAAGAATTATAACGGAACTGTTTGATAGCTCGTTTGAAATGGAAGCCTACGAATAAGCTTATTGCTCATGTCATTAGCGTACCTTTAGTGTTTCACTCAAGTATTGGCCAAACCGACGAGGATTTCCCGAAATTGCTTTAAAAATCCAAGGTATGTCATGCATATGCGCTTGACAAAACTTGTCTGACCTTTCGAATGACTATTTGCTTGAGGACAAGCAAATGTTTAAGTATGGGGGAATTTGATAACGAGAAATCATATCATATAATTACTACACTTTTTACCGATTTTTATAATACATTGAGTCGTCTAACTCCCGATTATTCCGAGTTTTTGTGTCTTTTCACAGGTACAACATTTGTCAACTCAAATCAATGAAAAAGGACCACATGAAGGAAGCTAAACAAGAAACAGAAGAGAAGGAACCAAATCTGCAAAGTCTGCAGATTTTGTAACGGTGACGACCGTCACACCCTGTGACGACTGTAACGCCTCCCCAACTAGAAAGAACGCTCGTCACACATCATTGACGAGCGTAATGCGCTATTTAAGCGCATTACAACCGTCACCCCCCCTGTGACGACCATCACACGCATAAAGGGCAACGTTATGAATTAGTGGAGACGTGGGCAACGTGAGGGCATAACTCTTCTCCTATATTTCCTCCACTCAGTAACCATGCATCCGGGTCTTACTCCACTCAAGCCTTTTCCAAGATTTTCTCAACTGCAATATTTTCTTCTATATATATGCGGTAGTTCAATGGATGAGGGTCGAAGAATTTTTCCCAGAACAAAATATCTATTTTCCTGCAATTATTCTATTTTCTTGTTTTTGAACCTTTTCTACACGTATTGTAATTTTTATTCCTAGCATTAGTTTTAGAGTGTTAATTCTTCATTTAAGAATTAACACAAATATTGATTTCGATTGAGCTGCAAGGAATTTGTAACATCCAAGATTACCATAGCAACATTATTTCCAGGTTTTTCATGCAATTAATATTTATTTATTCTTGTGATATGTCATTTATTTTTATGGATTATATTTTGAATTGTATAGTTATTAAATATATTATGTCCGGCTAAATTAATTGTACCGGTATGTGACTCCTAAGTACCGAAAGAATTCAGTGATACCTTGGCTAAAAACATTTATAAAACAACTTCTGGTTTCCAATTTCCATGTCTAATTTAACTACCCTTGTAACGAGAGTGAGAGGATAATTAACACGATTTTGCCACGAGAGTGGGAAATTAATTAAGGCAAGAACCTGCATGCGAGAGCTAGGGTTCAACCCAGATAGTGGTAACAGAACATTAATTTTTAAATACATGAGAGTGTTTTAATAAATTAATTAAACTCAAATTGTTTTCAAAAAGTGTTATTAAATTTAAAGTGCATCCACTAGGTTTAGTAGCATGACTTATTTCATGAACACGAGAGTGTATGTCTCAGGTTTTTAAATAATTCGTTTTTACCGAAATACTCTATATGCCAAGCGATTCACCGAATTCCCAAAGGCTGACTATCACATACCGGTATAGCTATTACTATTATTTTTAATTAAACTATACCCCCCCTTAAAACCAAATATTCATCGCTTAGTTAAACAATTGTAGCATTAGATCGTATGCGATTGATCCTCAGTCTCTGTGGGTTCGATAATCATTTAAAACTAGAACGACTAAACTGTATACTTGCAGTTAGTATCCCAATAGACTCATAAAGTCCCGATCAGAAACCAAGGTTGGTTCACTACTTCTTCAGTATTAATCTCGTGACAGTGTGCTGGTTCATCCATTCGCTCAATGGTGATCTGGGGAGCCTCGTTATCCCAATTAAGTTTAAACATAGACGACATTGTGGCTAGAGCATCTGCTAGCTGATTTTCTTCTTGCGGAAAAAGCTCGAAGGTAATCTGCTCGAAATATGGTAACAATGTCAACACATGTTCTTTGTAAGGGATAAGGTTTGGATGCTTAGTGTCCCATTCTCCTTTGATCTGACTGATAACAAAAGCCGAATCTCCAAATACAACTAAAGATTTGATTCCCAAGTCTATGGCAACCTTGAGACCAAAGATGCATGCTTCATATTCCGCCATGTTGTTCGTACAGTTGAAGCAAAGTCTATAAGTAAAAGGAGTATGACACCCTTTTGGAGATATGAGTACAGTGCCGATACCATAACCAAGTGCATTGCATTCCCCATCAAAGAACATGGTCCATCAGGATCCTTGTCCAGGTCCGTCATATGGTCTGATTTCTTCACAATTGTTTAATGTCATGATGTCTTTGTCCGAGAATTCAAACTTCATGGACTGATAATCTTCTACAGCTTGATGAGCAAGATAATCAGCTAGCACGCTGCTCTTTATAGCTTTTTGGGTAGTGTACTGTATGTCATATTCTGTTAGGATCATCTTCCATCTAGCTATCCTCTCAAACAGAGCAGGTTTCTCAAAGATGTACTTTATCATATCCATCTTAGATATCAGCAAAGTGGTATGAGTCAACATATACTTTCTTAGCCGGCGAGCAGCCCATACCAGAGCGCAACAAGCTTTCTCGAGCAGTGAATATCTGGTTTCACAGTCGATAAACTTTTTGCTCAGGTAGTAAATAACGTGCTCTTTTCGTCCAGACTCGTCATGTTGCCCCAATACACACCCCATTGAGTTCTCTAAAATGGTCAAATACATGATCAGTGGTGTGATACGGTGGGAGAGAACTGACTGTTTTTGGAATGCTGGTTTGCGTTTTGCGTTTGTTTTCACAAAATGTCGCGATAAGCAAGAGTCGCCACCGTCTTTTATTTTATCCAACAAGGAAAGGAAAAAAGCACAGAAAATTTCCTTTTTCGAGATGTTTCTCGGGTCTGGGGGGTAGATTATAGAAAGGGAAGGTGTTAGCACCCTTTCTGTCCGTGGTTATCCACAGACTCTTAGGTAATTGCTCATAGTGTTTTCAAGAATTTGCTTTCTTTGTGTTTGTGGGTTTGAAAAGATTTTTTGTTTTGAAAAGGAGTGTAAGTGCGAAAATTTGTTTTGTTTGAAAGGGCAAGTACTTAAGAACCATCTACCTACTCGAAAAAGGAATCAATTTGTGCTAATGTCCTTTAGACAATTCTATCCCACTATTGATGAGTAGGTAGCATCGTCGTTGGAGTTTTAAGGGTCAATTCGATTAAGGGGCGTGCGGTCACTAAAGCAATGTTAGGACGCCTTAGCGGTAACCCTAATGTCTTAGATCATTTTTCCGAGGCAACCGTTTCGAGGCAACTATGATCTTTGGACAAAAGGGTGACCTCTAAAACTTCCTATACTTAATGACCGCGTTCGAAGGCAACCAAGTGAGGTGTACCCTAAGATTGCGCATGTGCGAGTGTGTTGTTTTCAGTTAATTTTGTCTTTGTACATGTAAATGGTTATCTATGTTGATTTTAAGTTGAACATTCGATCTTGTCATGCATTCCCTATTATCAAACATCTAACAGTTTATAAGTTGCGGAAATTAAATTGGGGAAATTAAACTAACTATTACAAGGCGTCGGGTATTTACATCGCCAAAAGCAACCCTTGAAATTAAAATGCGGAAAATAAATAAAGCGGTAAAAATAGTAAAGTCCTACTAAGCTATTACATTCCGGAAACAGATACAATATTGAATAAAATGGAACGCGTGCGGGAAATTAAATCGGGCGCAAGTTTTAGTGTTTTGACCCTTTAATTATTAAAGAAAGGATTTTTGGTTTATTTTTGAATTAAAAAGAAATTAAACTAAGTTAATCATCAAATTAATAAATAAATTAATTAATTAAATTATTTTTGGGTTTTTGGTATTTAAAGAAATAAAAATAAATTTAATCAATGTTAATAAAAACCTAATTGTCTAAGTTAATTTTAACTATTGCAAAAAATATATTAAAGTTATTCCTAATTAAAACTAAATTAATTAATTGATTTGTTTAATAAAAAGAAAATACTAAAATTTAATTTAATCAAGAAAATATTTTTTTTGGTTTTAATTTTATTAAGAAAAAAAGTTTGATTGGTTAATTAATCATGAAAAATAATTAAACAAAACAATTAAATAAAATAAGTAAAAAATGAAATAGAAAGACTTAGGAGGAGTTTGGGCCCAATTTGGAGGTCTTGATAGCAATTCTGAGGCCCATCACCAGCTGGCCTCGTTTGACTTTTTTGATCCCCTGTGCATTGGTTGACTGGATCCCATGGTAGGCTTCCATTCTGGATCACCAGATCTGGCCTTGGGCCATCTGGCGTTAGATTGAGTGGGGCTATATGATAGGCCACGCGCTTGAGTTTACACTGGATAACCTGTAGAAAAATAATAACAATGCATATGGGGACCTGGGATTCAAACCCAGGTCCTGTTGGCATTTGGATGCACATGTCTACCACTAGGCCACTTTGCTTCATCTGTTAATATATTAGAAAATAATGATAATAAAACAAAGCGAATTTAATGGATCAGAAAACAAAATTATGCGCGCCATATTTGAATGGACGAATGAGGATGCAACACGCCATCATCCCTGTCATTGAACCGTGGCCAAAAATCAAAACACCCATACCAACGGACAAAGGTCTGTCGCTATAGGCCATGTCCGTTCCAAAATCTTGCATAGGTCATATAAATGAAAGGTAGTACCATAGATGAACTTGTCTTGTTCCCCTGAACAAGATGGTACCCTTCACACAAGCCAATTGTTCCTGTAATGGAAAGCCCTAAAAAAAACCTAAAGAACCCTTCAATGGTGATTCACGATACAAAACATGAAAATAAAATTGGTTATAGCAGAAAGTTAACAAATGATGTGGTGAATCAGAATATGCAATCGTTTTTTACAATGGATGCAAGAATGAAGATTTGTGAATCCAAGAACATGGCGGATCCGTGAGATGTTTACAGTGCTTTAGGAGGCTGGAGAATGCGTGATTCTGATTGGTTTTGCTTCTGAGAACTGCCAAGAAGCGATTGTGATGCTTGCCAAGTCCTGAAAGTGCCTCTAAGCTTGATTTTGATCTCCAACTTTTTGTCACTTTTTTCAAGTTTGGTTATGTTTATCCTTAAAGCCTCTAGGCTCAAATTCATGTGCCTTGGATTGTATATGTATGCTGCAATGTATTACGTCAACAAATTGGTCTTGAATCTTTCCACATCAATGCCTCCAGATTGGATTTGATCCTCCATTGAAAACTTGCTTAATTTACCAAAAATCCAATCTTTTTGCACATGGAATGCTTGATACGAATTTGATCATGATATTGATGGTGATTAGGTCCTGAAAATAGAAAAAGATCTCATGTAATCAAGTTTTGTGATTTTATTTGATTTAAATTGATTTAAAATGAAATAATTCAATAAAAAATCAAATAAAATAATAAAATTGATAAATGGACACAAGGCTGAATCTAGAACACGTGTGCAATGTGGCAAGCCCAAATCAAGTGGAAAAGAATGGGCCCATTTGAAAAATTTTGAAGTTTTGGGGATAGTTGACTTTTGGCAATTTTGCAAAAATTCCCAACTTCAACAATGCATAACTTCTTCAATTTTGAACTTTTGGAAGTGTTTTTGGACTTTTTAGAAAGCTTGATATGTCCTCTAACCAACCCTTTTGTTCTCATCTCATTTTGATATTCCATGCTCAAGTTATAAGTTTTGGCATAAAAGGTGTTTTTGTTGACTTTCAAAAATGACCTATAATGTCCAAATTTATAACTTCTTGTGAGTTCATTTTCTGATCTTGGGGTATGAAGATGGATTGTAGGAAATTACATCCTATTCAAAATGAGATTTTTATGGGTCATTTCTCATAAAGTATGAGAAAATTATGCTTGGTCAAAGTTGAGTTGACTTTTCCTACAAAATCCTAATTTAGCAACTTTTGAGTCTTGATGAATTTTGAGCAATCCTTGATGAATCATGATCAACCCTTTATCAAATGATGAAATATCATTCAAAATGAGAATGTTTACAAAAAATCTTGATGTTTGACTGTTTATAGGTCACAGTTGACTTTTGCCCTAGCAAAGTTGATTTTTGGACCCTTTGAGCAATTGACTGAGCAAACTTCCTCTGCAAGGCTTGAAACTTGACATGGATGAACTTGAGAGCATATTAGGACATTTGGGAGCACTTTAGGTCATTTTTATGCAAGGACCTTAATGCAACACAAAACCCTAATTTGGGATTGACTGCCTTAGGAGATAGCTTGTCTGTCCAACTCTTGAGCAAACTTGAGCAACTTGGAGATTTTTCTTGCAATGTTTTGAGAAATATGCGAGGGAAAATTTTGGGGTACAACAGTTGCCCCTGTTAAATTTTTTTAAACCTGAGGATGTAGATTGGCTTTCGTACCTTTCATGATCCGAAGGTGGAAGATGATTGAACACTAGAGTGCCCAGAAATTTGCACTCGCATGAAGTGGTATCAGCCTTGTGATATCGGGAATGGACTTATAGATGCCATTTGGAAACTGTTGATAGGAGGTATGAACTTCGGCTGGAATACGAATCAGGGAGATCTTATCGTCGATCTGACTGAACCAGAGAAGGTCTTGGATTAACTTTAACTGGATAAGAATCAGAAAAATCTTAAGGTCGATTTAGCTGAACCAGACGAAAGTCTTGGAAAATATTCAACTGGAATACGAATCAGGGAGATCTTAGGGTCGATATGACTGAACCAGAGAAGGTCTTGGATTAACTTTGACTGGATAAGAATCAGAAAAATCTTAGGGTCGATTTAACTGAACCAGACGAAAGTCTTGGAATATCTTCAACTGGAATACGAATCAGGGAGATCTTAGGGTCGATCTGACTGAACTAGAGAAGGTCTTGGATTTAACTTTGACTGGATAAGAATCAGAAAAATCTTAGGGTCGATTTAACTGAACCAAATGAAAGTCTTGGAACATCTTCAACTGGAATACAAATCAGGGAGATCTTAGGGTCGATCTGACTGAACCAGAGAAGGTCTTGGATTAACTTTGACTAGATAAGAATCAGAAAAATCTTAGGGTCGATTTAACTGAAACAGACGAAAGTCTTGGAATATCTTCAACTGGAATACGAATCAGGGAGATCTTAGGGTCGATCTGACTGAACCAGAGAAGGTCTTGGATTAACTTTGGCTGGATAAGAATCAGGAAAATCTTAGGATTGATTTAACTGAACCAGACGAAAGTCTTGGAATATCTTCAATTGGAATACGAATCAGGGAGATCTTAGGGTCGATCTGACTGAACCAGAGAAGGTCTTGGATTAACTTTGGCTGGATAAGAATCAGGAAAATCTTAGGATCGATTTAACTGAACCAGACAAAAGTCTTGGAATATCTTCAACTGGAATACGAATCAGGGAGATCTTAGGGTCGATCTGACTGAACCAGAGAAGGTCTTGGATTAACTTTGGCTGGATAAGAATCAGGAAAATCTTAGGATCGATTTAACTGAACAGACAAAAGTCTTAGAATATCTTCAACTAGAATACGAATCAGGGAGATCTTAGGGTCGATCTGACTGAACCAGAGAAGGTCTTGGATTAACTTTGGCTGGATAAGAATCAAGAAAATCTTAGGATCGATTTAACTGAACCAGACAAAATTCTTGGAATATCTTCAACTGGAATACGAATCAGGGAGATCTTAGGGTCGATCTGACTGAACCAGAGAAGGTCTTCGACATAGCTGAGAATTTAACTGCATCTTTCCTGAAAGGTAAAGGTCAGTCATATGCAATGCATGATATGGATCAAGCAATGATATTCTCAAAATAAGTGAGATTGTGTTATATGATACGTATATGTATGTATCATGATGTATGGAGATGTAATGTTTTAGCTGGGGAAAATAAATCCCGAATAGCTGCTGGAGAATAGAGCTGGATTCTTCGTTTCCGCTAGGGATGGTGAACAAAGAGAATAAACCTGCAAGAGAAGATGACTCCGTTGGGGAATAAATTGATGAGGAGATTACTCTGTAGGGAAGAGATGCTCTGCTGAGGATTCCACTGATAAATTCCGTCGGGGACGAATCACCATTGTTGGTGATATTGAATCCTGTTGGGGATTGAATTCCTGTTTGTGAAAGGAAAGAACTCCGCTGGGGACGATCTCTCGGTGGCGACTTCACTGGGGATAACCCTTTAGACTCTAATGGGGATAATCCTTTGAGCTTGGCTAAGATTTATTTTTGTACTCCGCTGGGGATAAACTTCTAGAGTCTACTGGGGATGATGCTTCAACTCCGTTGGGGAAGCTTTTTCAGACTGTGTTGGGAAAATTTTAACTCCATCGGGGGTATCTTGTATTCGGCCGAGGAACATTCTTATACTCCGCTAGGGAATATTAAGACTGCCAGGGGTATCAAGCCTTTTTAGTGCTAATGGTGGATAAACTCTGCTTGGGGAGAATATTACCGATTCATTCTGTATAGTTTGGACAATTTTTATTGCCCCTGTTTCTGATGTTACCCGTAATCGTCTTTTGTTTCGCATGTAAATATTCATGAGCAGCAATTAATGTCAAATGCATATATCAAAAATGAACATTGGACGTTCTTTGCAAAATAAAACAGATAAAGAAGAACAGTTTGAAATTTCTTTGAAAATGAATTGTATTGATTTTGAAGTTTGGCCTGTAAATAGGCGTTTTTTGTACAAGAGGCTGACGTCCTAGTAAGAGAACGCCGCCGAACAGATATAGTTTATACAATTTGTGAAAAACTTAAACAAAACAGCTATGTGAATAATCCCACTGGGTTCCGACTTTGCTATTGCCTTTATGTCCTCGAGCATCTCATCACTTTGCTACTTCGTTGAAGGTAGATCAGATTGATTAGTGTCGTTTGAGCTTGATAGTTGATACTGAAGTTTGGGTACAAGGTGATCCACTGAGACATAGTGTTACGCTTTAATCCCTAATTTTTGCCTAGATCTCCTTTTCGGGTTTTCAGTCCACCGGGATACCCTTTTTGCCCAAGCCGCCTTTTCAGGTTTTCGACTTGCCGGGTGTCTAGATTTTTTTTCATTTTCATCCCTTATTTTTGCCCGAACCCTTTCGGTTCGCCGGGAAGCCCTTATTTTTTCCTAGGCCAGTCAACCTAGCGGGTCTTTGATTATGCATAGTATCTTTTCACTATGTCTGCATTGACGGGGTGAGGAAGGTCGTCACCATCCATGGTGGTTAGAATCATAGCTCCTCCTGAGAAGATGTTCTTAACCACAAATGGCCCTTTGTAAGTAGGGGTCCATTTGCCCCTGGGATCACCTTGAGGTAGGATAATGCGCTTGATTACCAGATCCCCAACTTGATACTCTTGTCGTCTGACTTTCTTGTTGAATGCCTTGATCATCCGTTTTTGGTACGTCTGACCATGACAAATAGCAGTAAGTCTCTTTTCGTCTATTAAGTTTAGTTGATCGAGCCGAGTCTGAATCCAGTCATCTTCACTCAAACCTGCATCCTTCATGATCCAAAGAGAGGGTATTTGAACTTCAATGGGCAAGACTGCTTCCATGCCATATACCAAGGAATAGGGTGTTTCCCCTGTTGACGTCCGTGCTGAGGTACGATACCCATGAAGAGCAAAAGGTAACATCTCGTGACAGTCTTTGTATGTCACTGTCATCTTATGCACAATCTTCTTAATATTCTTATTAGCCGCTTCTACAGCCCCATTCATCTTCAGTCGGTAAGGAGAAGAGTTGTGATGCTGTATCTTGAACTGCTTGCAGAGCTTAGTGATCATCTTGTTGTTGAGATTAGTACCATTGTCCGTAATGATCCTCTCTGGTACACCGTATCGACATATCATATTATGCCGAATAAACCGTGCCACGATGTTCTTGGTTACGGTAGCAAAGGAAGCTGCTTCAACCCACTTCGTAAAGTAATCAATTACTACCAGGATGAAACGATGCCCGTTGGACGCTGTAGGTATGATCTCGCCGATCATATCAATGCCCCACATTGCAAAAGGCCAAGGTGCCGTCAAGACGTTCAGAGGGACTGGAGGTATGTGCACCTTATCAGCATAGACTTGGCACTTGTGACATGTCCGAGAATGCTGATAATAGTCGGCTTCCATTGTGGACCAATAGTATCCTGCCCGAAGGATTTTCTTTGCCATGGTGTGTCCACTGGAATGAGTTCCGAAAGTACCTTCATGTAACTCCGCCATGATCCTTTCTTCTTCATTCTTATCCACACAACGCAGTAAGGTCGAATCATGGTTGCGCTTGTAAAGGATCTCATTATTGATGAAGAACTTTGCTGCAAACCTTCTCAGAAACTTCTTATCATTAACAGATGCACCCTCGGGGTATTCCTGAGCCTCAAGGTACCTTTTTACTTCGTGAAACCACGGTTTATCTGCTACCTCTTCAGTCTCAATGTCACAACAATGTGCATGTTCGTCCAATCTTTCAATGATAATCCGGGGAGCCTCGTTGTCCCAATTGACTTTGAATATATAAGACATCGTAGCCAACGCGTACACCAGCTGATTCTCCTCTCTTGGGAAGTGTTCAAAGGTTATCTCCTCGAAATGGGGAAGCAACGTCAACACGTATTCTTTGTAAGGAATAATATTTGGGTGTTTCGTATCCCACTCACCTTTGATCTGACTGATCACGAGAGCGGAATCTCCGAAGACACTTAGAAACTTAATCCTTAGGTCAATTGCTGCTCGAAGACCCATAATGCACGCTTCATACTCCGCCATATTGTTGGTGCAGTTGAAACATAATCGGGCGGTAAACGGAGTATGAGAGCCTTTAGGAGATATGATCACGGCGCCAATGCCATTACCAAAAGCATTCGAAGCTCCATCAAAGTACATAGACCATCGGGATCCTTCCCCAGGTCCTTCATCCGGTCCAGGTGTCTCACAATCAGTTACTAGCATGATATTCTCATCTGGAAATTCAAAGTTTATAGACTGGTAATCATCCACTTCCTGATGTGCCAAATGGTCTGCCAACACACTTCCCTTGATTTCTTTTTGAGTCGTGTATTGGATGTCATACTCAGTCAAAATCATCTGCCATCTTGCTATTCTTCCGGACAAGGCAGGCTTCTCGAAGATATACTTGATTGGATCCATCTTCGATATCAATAGAGTAGTGTGAGTCAGCATATACTGTCTCAGCCGGCGAGCAGCCCATGCCAAAGCGCAACAAGTTTTCTCGAGCAACGAGTATCGGGTCTCGCAGTCGGTAAACTTTTTGCTAAGGTAATAAATAGCATGCTCTTTTCGGCCAGACTCGTCATGCTGACCCATCACACACCCCATTAAATTATCGAGTACTGTCAAGTATAAGATCAAAGGTCTTCCTTCAACTGGAGGCATCAGAATGGGTGGCTCTTGGAGATACTCTTTGATCCTTTCGAAAGCGGCCTGGCATTCATCATTCCATCTTACCACTTGATCTTTCTTCAACAACTTGAAGATTGGCTCACAAGTAGCAGTCAGGTATGAGATGAATCGAGAAATGTAGTTCAGACGTCCCAGAAAGCCTCTGACTTCTTTCTCTGTTCTGGGAGTTGGCATTTCCTGTATAGCTTTCACCTTTGCAGGATCCACTTGAATACCTTTATCGCTTATGATGAAACCCAACAGCTTACCAGATCTCACCCCAAAAGTGCACTTGTTCGGGTTTAACCTCAGCTTGTACAACTTCAGCCTGTCAAACAGCTTCTGCAGATGGTCAAGGTGTTCCTCCTCAGTTTGGGACCTTGCAATCATGTCGTCGACGTATACCTCAATCTCATGATGGATCATGTCATATAACAAAGCAACCATGGCACGCTGATACGTTTCCCCAACATTTTTCAATCCAAAAGGCATGACCTTGTAGCAAAAGGTACCCCATTGAGTAACAAAGGTTGTCTTCTCCATGTCTTCGGGATCCATTTTAATCTAATTATAACCGGAGAAACCATCCATAAAGGAGAATACCTTGTGCTGAGCGGTGTTGTCAACCAGAACATCAATATGAGGTAGAGGGAAGTCATCCTTGGGGCTTGCCCTGTTCAGATCCCTATAATCAACACACATTCGAACCTTACCATCCTTTTTCGGCATAAGAACCACATTGGCCATCCACTGAGGGTAAGAAGTAACTGCTAGAAAACCGGCGTCAAACTGTTTCATAACTTCAGCCTTAATTTTCTCAGACATCTCTGGGCGCATTCGGCGGACCTTCTGTTTCACTGCATGACAGTCTTCCTTGGTAGGCAGGCGGTGAACCACAATATCGGTATCCAACCCAGGCGTATCTTCATAAGAACAGGCAAAGATCTCAACATAGTCACGCAACATCTGAATCAATCGTTGCTTCATACTAAGCTCCAGATTTGCATCGATCCTGACCTCTTTCTTGTCTATCTCTGTACCCAGATTCACTGATTCCACCGGCTCTTCGTGCGGCTGAATGGCCCTCTCTTCCTGAAGTAACAGTCTTGCAAGTTCACCAGGCACTTCGCAATCATCTTCACCTTCGTCTTCGGCTAAGTTGATCGGATTTTCGAAGTCATAACTGGCAGTAGCAGAATCGTTACCAGTCAGATCTAGAGCGGATGTAGACCTATATATGTGAGTGTGTGTAAAATAGCTGTTTTGCAATAGGTAATAAAAGAAAAACAAGGAGCACAAAATTTGAAATGCAAGAAACGTCCAATGCTTTTATTAATGATATATGAAAATAACACACATAAAGCCCTCACAAATGAAGCCACGGTGCCCCGGGTAAGACACCGGGCCATAAAGTTTAAAACATTGTCTATTAAAAATTCAAAACAAAAAGTCTCATTACTGGGTGATAACAGAAACGGGCATAGAATCCTTCATTGTCCGGTTGCTTAATCCACCATCGGCAGTTGGATAGATCCAGCTGTCAATGTCAAACTCTTCATCATCGTCATCCCCGATAGCATTCACCCCTGCATCTTGTTTAGGCTTTTCTGGTGCTCCGAACTCGATCTCCTTCGCATCAATCAAGTCCTGTATTTTGTTCTTCAAAGCCTAACAATCATCTGTATTATGTCCCGGGCTATCAGAGTGAAAAGCACAGTGGGCATTAGGGTTGTACTTAGGTGATACAATGTTGGGATTCTGCGGAGCCTCCCTTGGAGTTACTAGATTGGTCTTTAATAACTGCGGAAAAATCTGAGACAAAGTCATGTTGAGATGGGTGAATTGTCTTCAAGGTCTCTTGGCCTTTTGTTGATTGTTGCGCTGAGTAGCACCAGCAGGTCTTGAAATAACAACCGCATTAACAGCTTGGCGGCGTTCAGGTCTATTCTGGATTTTCGAACTGTAAACAACACTGGACTCCTTCTTAAAAGGCTTTTTCTCGGTGCTCGATGAAGCACCCTTTTGTATCTTACCAGCCTTAATACCAGCCTCAATTCTCTCACCGGTCATACTTAGCTCTGTAAACCCAGACGAAGAGCTTCCAATCAGGTGGTTGAAAAATGGACCAAACAAGGTCCCCAGAAACATATCCACAAGCTCCCGATCAGCCAAGGGTGGTTGCACTCTTCCGGCGAGGTCCCTCCACTTATGAGCATAATCTTTGAAACCTTCGCCCGTTCCCATTGACATACCCTAGAGTTGGGTACGCGTGGGAGCGAGGTCGGAATTGTATTGGTACTGCCTGTAGAAAGCAATAGCCAAATCCTCCCAACTGTGAATACTGGCTCCGTCCAACTGGTAAAACCATTCAAGCTGAGTCCCTGAGAGACTGTCTTGAAAGAAGTGGATCCATAGGTTCTTATCAGCGGTGTACGGCTGAATCTTCCTTACATATGACCTGAGGTGAAACTTCGGACAAGAAACTCCGTCATACTTAGAGAAGGATGGTGCCTTGAACTTGTGGGGAATCACCATCCCAGATGACATACCCAGATCACCAAAGTCCAGACCAGGCACTTTCTGAACTTCCATCGCACTCAACCGGTCTTCCAGTTGCTTGTATCTATCCTCAGCCAGAGGATACTGGTCTTCTCGAAGTCTGTCTCGTTATCTGAGACCACAGGGCTAGGAGCCCTTCTTTCCTCTTGACTATCTTTCCCTCCAGATGAGGTAGTCAAATCAAGTTCATCTTGTAGCCTATTTCCAAACCTGTGACCTGTGTTGAACAAGACTGTCCTCTTCTTCTTATTCTTCTTCTTCTCTTTCAGAATCAGGGTCTTCAGATCTTGCCGACCCTTAGCTAGATTCATGAACAGTTCTTGGAATTGGGCATTTTGAGCCTGTAGAGCCTTGATTGCTTGCTCAGTCGATGGTTCAGCAGACATGATGAGTGCTGAAATAAACAGCGAAGAAGATAAGAGACCTGTAATGGGTACCTGTTATGGAGTGCATGGGATGAAATGTGTATGATATGATTTCAAAGACATCGAGAGATTCAAATTTATAAACCAAAAAGGAAACACACTTTTATTAGGTAAACTTGAAATTCAAATTGTTCAACAAATTGCCCTTAAGGCGTTACAAGAAAGGAAATACTGAAAAGTAAATAAAAAAATAGAAAGGAAATAATCAAAGGACAATCAGTGCTCCCATGGTCGCTTCTTCTCGGTGCGGACATAGTCATTGAGGATCCGCTCGTTCTCCAGCTGCCTAGTCAACTTCTGGATCTTCTGCTCTTGCTCGTTAAACTTTTCTCGGTAAGCATCCCGCTCTTCTCTCAGCTGCATCCAAGACCTTTTCAGTGCCCCAATGTCAGTGGGCATGTAAGGATGGAGGATGGTAGGAAGAACCCCCTCTTCATTAGCAACTTCAACAATTATAGGCAGGACGGCTTCATACGGAATACCCAGCTTTTGGGCACGGATACGAACCCATCTGAGATATGGCTCCATTAGAAGAGAAGTCTTTGGACCCAATTCATGTGGATCAGATCTGTGAACTCTATCCCAAGCCCTTATGAACCTGCGGCGTTTCTCGTCGCTATCCCCTTGAAAATTAAAGATGATACTAGGCATTAGCAATTCATGAGGTCCTTCTCTTCTGGATCTCCCAAACTGATGTAAGGCCAATCACACATTATAAGAAATTCCTCCATGGGTTCCTATCAATGGAACATTGGGGTACTCCCCACAACGATCAATAATAGCCACCTCGTCCATACCCTTGATTGTCCAGATGATGTCATTATGAGAGAGAGAGACATAACCCTATAGGCCCAGCCCATGCCTTCTTTGTTCTTCAACACTGATTTGGGGAGGTGCGAAATAAACCACCTCGCTAATAATGGAGCACAACACATCAAGGTTCCCCGCTTACGAGCAGTACGGGCATAAAGCTGATGAAGAATGTCACCCAAGAGAGTGGGTACAGGATTACGAGAGATGAAGATTTTCACCGCATTCACATCAACAAAAGAGTCAGGGTTCGGAAACAACACCAAGCCATATATCAGAAGAGCCAGAATATCTTCGAATGCCTTGAAGTCTAGACTATCCCAGAAATAATTAGCCTTACCAACCAAGAATTTAGTCAGAAAGCCCTTTGCTCCACTTCTAGTCTCCCAATTAGCCATTACCTCATCCTTTGTCATATGAAGGGCTGAAGCAATCTCTTCTGGCCTAAGGATCTTCTCCCAACCAGTAAACGGGGTCTGCTCCATAATAGAGATACCGAGCAGATCAGAGAATTCTTCTAAGGTGGGAACCAACTGGTAGTCTTGGAAAGTAAAGCAATGGTACAACAGATCATAGAATTGGACTAGGACACTCATCATCTGCTCGTCCAATTTGGAAGTGACCAAACTGAGAAGGTAACTATGTCTCCTGATGAAGGAGGTGGTATCTGGCATCTTTGCAATCAATTCTTTAAGCATGGTGGGAACCTAGACAAAGTTGATCCGGATGGTATTCCTACGCATGGGCATCATGACCTACAAAACAGAACAAAGATGAATCCCTCCTGTCTTTGAAATAGGTTAGTCCAATGCAAGATGTATGAAATATTATGATGTCATGATGTCATGATAGAAAGCACATCACAAGTATCCACAAATAGCAAACATGGTAAAGGCACACAAGTCACACAGAGAGCCCTTAGATTTCAGGCTGGCAAGGAGCTTAGGTACTACCCTCTTTCAGTTCAGTTGGTTCAAACCTGTCCTAAAAATAGTAATAGGGTTCTAGAGGATCTCAATATCACTGACTACCCTCAATCGGTCATAATTCCAGTTTAGCAACCTTTTCTTGCGGCCGGAATCATCGCGAGAGTTTAGTCTCAATGAGTGTAGCATACTGCTACTGTTCTATGGCCAAGTTGGTCAATTTAAAGGTTCTAAGGTCAGTTGGTGCTTAATGACCCCTTAGATGACCCAAATTCTCCTCGTTCCAACACAAGGGATATCGGTACAATCTAAAGTGCCACACCAACGTAGCTACTGCTTCAACCGTATCGATCTATGCCGTACAGTTCCCTCACAGTTTATTGCTACTTACCTAAAGGGTATCCCCCAGATCCGGGTTAGGATCTATAGTAACTCCGATACAAGCCCACAAGTATAAAGCATACAAAGCAAACAATTGAAAACACAATGATCTAATCCTAAGGTACACCCCACTTATTAAGCTTCCCCAACAGAGTCGCCAGTTCTGTGATACGGTGGGAGAGAACTGACTGTTTTTGGAATGCTGGTTTGTGTTTTGTGTTTGTTTTTGCAAAATGTCGCGGTAGCAAGAGTCGCCACCGTCTTTTATTTTATCCAACAAGGAAAGGAAAAAAGCACAGAAAAATTCCTTTTTCGAGATGTTTCTCGGGTCCGGGGGGTAGATTATAGAAAGGGAAGATGTTTCACCCTTTCTATCCGTGGTTATCCACGGGCTCTTAGGTACTTGCTCATAGTGTTTTCAAGAATTTGCTTTCTTTTTGTTTGTGGGTTTGAAAAGAGTTTTTGTTTTGAAAAGGAGTGTAAGTGCGAAAATTTGTTTTGTTTGAAAGGGCAAGTACTTAAGAACCATCTACCTACTCGAAAAAGGAATCAATCTGTGCTAATGTCCTTTAGACAATGCTATCCCACTATTGATGAGTAGGTAGCATCGTCATTGGAGTTTTAAGGATCAATTCGATTAAGGGACCTGCGGTCACTAAAGCAATGTTAGGACGCCTTAGCGGTAACCCTAATATCTTAGATCATTTTTCCGAGGCAACCGTTTCGAGGCAACTATGATCTTTGGACAAAAGGGTGACCTCTAAAACTTCTTATACTTAATGACCGTGTTCGAAGGAAACCAAGTGAGGTGTAGCCTAAGAGTGTGCATGTGCGAGTGTGTTGTTTTCAGTTAATTTTGTCTTTGTACATGTCAATGGTTATCTATGTTGATTTTAAGTTAAACATTCGATCTTGTCATGGATTCCCTATTATCAAACATCTAACAGTTTATAAGTTGCGGAAATTAAATTGCGGAAATTAAACTAACTATTACAAGGCGTCGGGTATTTACATCGCCAAAAGCAACCATTGAAATTAAAATGCGGAAAATAAATAAAGCGGTAAAAATAGTAAAGTCCTATTAAGCTATTACATTCCGGAAACAGATACAATATTGAATAAAATGGAACGCGTGCGGGAAATTAAATCGGGCGCAAGTTTTAGGGTTTTGACCCTTTAATTATTAAAGAAAGGATTTTGGTTTATTTTTGAATTAAAAAGAAATTAAACTAAGTTAATCATCAAATTAATAAATAAATTAATTAATTAAAGTATTTTTGGTTTTTTCGTATTTAAAGAAATAAAAATAAATTTAATCAATGTTAATAAAAACCTAATTGTCTAAGTTAATTTTAATTATTGAAAAAAAATATATTAAAGTTATTTCTAATTAAAACTAAATTAATTAATTGATTTGTTTAATAAAAAGAAAATACTAAAATTTAATTTAATCAAGAAAATATTTTTTTTTTTTAATTTTATTAAGAAAAAAAGTTTGATTGGTTAATTAATCATGAAAAATAATTAAACAAAACAATTAAATAAAATAAGTAAAAAATGAAATAGAAAGACTTAGGAGGAGTTTGGGCCCAATTTGGAGGTCTTGATAGCAATTCTGAGGCCCATCACCAGCTGTCCTCGTTTGACTTTTTTGATCCCCTGTGCATTGGTTGACTGGATCCCATGGTAGGCTTCCATTCTGGATCACCAGATCTGGCCTTGGGCCATCTGGCGTTTGATTGAGTGAGGCTGTATGATAAGCCACGCGCTTGAGTTTACACTGGATAACCTGTAGAAAAATAATAACAATGCATATGGGGACCTGGGATTCGAACCCAGGTCCTGTTGGCATTTGGATGCATATGTCTACCACTAGGCCACTTTGCTTCATCTGTTAATATATTAGAAAATAATGATAATAAAACAAAGCAAATTTAATGGATCAGAAAATAAAATTACGCGTGCCATATTTGAATGGACGAATGAGGATGCAACACGCCATCATCCCTGTCATTGAACCGTGGCCAAAAATAAAAACACATATACCAACGGACAAAGGTCTGTCGCTATAGGCCATGTTCGTTCCAAAATCTTGCATAGGCCATATAAATGAAAGGTGGTACCATAGATGAAATCATCTTGTTCCCCTGAACAAGATAGTACCCTTCACACAAGCCAATTGTTCCTGTAATGGAAAGCCCTTAAAAAAACCTAAAGAACCCTTCAATGGTGATTCACGATACAAAACATGAAAATAAAATTGGTTATAGCAGAAAGTTAACAAATGATGTGGTGAATCAGAATATGCAATTGTTTTTTTACAATGGATGCAAGAATGAAAATTTGTGAATCCAAGAACATGGTGGATCCGTGAGATGCTTACAGTGCTTTAGGAGGCTGGAGAATGCGTGATTCTGATTGGTTTTGCTTCTTAGAACTGCCAGGAAGCGATTGTGATGCTTGCCAAGTCCTGAAAGTGCCTCCAAGCTTGATTTCGATCTCCAACTTTTTGTCACTTTTTTCAAGTTTGGTTCTGTTTATCCTTGCAGCCTCTAGGATCAAATTTGTGTGCCTTGGATTGTATATGTATGCTGCAATGTATTAGGTCAACAAATTGGTCTTGAATCTTTCCACATCAATGCCTTGAGATTGGATTTGATCCTCCATTGAAAACTTGCTTAATTTGCCAAAAATCCCATCTTTTTGCACATGGAATGCTTGATACGAATTTGATCATGATATTGATGGTGATTAGGTCCTGAAAATAGAAAAAGATCTCATATAATCAAGTTTTGTGATTTTATTTAATTTAAATTGATTTAAAATGAAATAATTCAATAAAAAATCAAATAAAATAATAAAATTGATAAATGGACACAAGGTTGAAGCTAGGAAACGTGTGCAATGTGGCAAGCCCAAATCAAGTGGAAAAGAATGGGCCCATTTGACAAAATTTGATGTTTTGGGGATAGTTGACTTTTGGCAATTTTGCAAAAATGCCCAACTTCAACAATGCATAACTTCTTCAATTTTGAACTTTTGGAAGTGTTTTTGGACTTTTTATAAAGCTTGAGATGTCATCTAACCAACCCTTTTTGTATCATCTCATTTTGATATTCCATTATCAAGTTATAAGTTTTGGCAAAAAAGGTGTTTTTGTTGACTTTGAAAAATGACCTATAATGTCCAAATTTATAACTTCTTGTGAGTGCATTTTCTGATCTTGGGGTATGAAGATGGATTGTAGGAAATTTCATCCTCTTAAATATGAGATTTGTATGGGTCATTTATTATAAAGTATGAGAAAATTATGCTTGGTCAAAGTTCAGTTGACTTTTCCTACAAAACCCTAATTTAGCAACTTTCGAGTCTTGATGAATTTTGAGCAATCCTTGATAAATCATGATAAAACCTTGATAAAATGATGAAATATCCTTAAAAATGAGAATGTTGACAAAAAATCTTGAAGTTTGACTGTTTATAGGTCACAGTTGACTTTTGCCCTAGCAGAGTCGACTTTTGGACCCTTTGAGCAATTGACTGAGCAAACTTCCTCTGCAAGACTTGAAACTTGACATGGATGAACTTGAGAGAATATTAGTACATTGGGGATAACTTTAGGTAATTTTTATGCAAGGACCTTGATGCAACACAAAACCCTAATTTGGGATTGACTGCCTTAGGAGATAGCTTGACTGTCCAACTCTTGAGCAAACTTGAGCAACTTGGAGATTTTTCTTGCAATGTTTTGAGAAATATGGGAGGGAAAATTTTGGGTACAACAAGAGGCCTTCCCTCGACTGGTGGCATCAAAACAGGAGGCTCTTGTAAGTACTCTTTGATTTTGTCAAAAGCATCCTAGCATTCATCATTCCATCTGACTACTTGATCTTTCTTCAACAGTTTGAAGATTGGTTCACAAGTAGATGTTAGGTGAGAAATGAATCTAGAAATATAGTTCAGGTGTCCCAAGAATCCTCTGACTTCCTTCTCAGTACGAGGAGCAGGCATTTCTTGTATCACTTTAACCTTGGCAGGATCAACCTCGATGCCTTTATTGCTGACAATGAAGCCTAAGAGTTTATCGGACCAGACTCCGAATGTGCACTTGTTTAGGTTCAACCTTAGTTTGTACTCCTTCAATCTTAGAAACAACTTTTGCAAGTGATCAAGGTGCTCTTCTTCAGTTTGTGATTGGGCTATCATGTCATCTACATAGACCTCTATCTCATGATGTATCATATCATGAAACAAAGCTACCATGGCGCGTTGATAGGTTGCCCCAGCATTCTTTAGCCCGAATGGAATCACTTTGTAGCAGAACATGCCCCACTGTGTGACAAACGTAGTTTTCTCCATGTCTTCAGGTGCCATTTTGATCTGGTTATAGCCTGAGAATCCTTCCATGAAGGAAAACACTTTGTGTTGGGCCGTATTATCAACCAGGATGTCGATATGGGGAAATGGAAAATCATCTTTAGGACTGGCCCTGTTTAAGTCTTTATAATCTACGCACATCCGTACTTTGCTGTCCTTTTTAGGCATGGGAACAATGTTGGAAACCCATTGAGGATAGGAAGTGACAACCAGAAATCCAACATTGAACTGTTTCATGACTTCCGCTTTGATCTTCTCTGACATGTCAGGTCTCATGCGGCGGACTTTTTGTTTCACTAGTGGACAGTCTTCTCTTATGGGTAGACGATGTACTACAATGTCAGTATCAAGTCCTGGCATGTCTTCATATGACCAGGAAAAGATCTCAACATAATCATGCAATAGCTGAATTAGACGCTCCTTGACACTCGGCTCTAGATTGGCGCCCACTTTGATTTCCTTTTTATCTTCCTCGGTACCCAAGTTGATTGTATCCAACAGTTCCTCATGAGGCTGAAGAGATCTTTCCTCTTGTTGGAGTAGTCTGGACAATTCCCCTGGCACTTCACAATCTTCCTTTCCTTCGTATTCGGCTTGATAGATTAGATCTTCAGAGTCACTAAAGGCCATAGCAGTATTGTTACCCATGGGATCCAGAATGGAGGGGTACCTGCATTTGTGAGTGTGGGTGTGTGTAAGGGTATAGCCATCTTTAAACAATAAAATGTAAAAGAAAGAAAATGAGCACAAAAGATTTATATGTGGAAAAACGTCCATGATTCATTGAATGTCATATGAAGATGAAATAAAAACCCTTACAAATGGACCATTGTGCCTCAGGTAAGACACAAGGTTTTTAAAGTGTGAATTGTTCGTGAATATTACAAGTCCAACAAAAATGTAAAAGATAAATTACTGAGAGATGAAAGTTAATGGGACAAAGTCTTTGGCTTCCCAGTTGCGAAGTCCTCTATTGACAGTAGAAAATATCCAATCTTCCAAGCTGCCATCCTCTTCAACATCTTCCACAACATTGACCTCCCGGTTACTAATCTTTAAAGGTGGCCCTCCAGCACGGGCACGACGCACAACCTTCTGAGCCGTTAAAGTAAATCCTAATCCAAACTTGTCTGATTTGTACGGGATGTCCGGAAGCTGCCCCCAGATGGTGTATCCACCGTCTTTTATTACTGCCTTTACGTCCTTTAGAGAAGACATCCGAAGCGGAGGTCTTGAGATCTTAGGAGTCAGGGATACCGCCTTGGTTACAGCTACCTCTTGAGAGACCTCCTCGAAATGTTGAAACAGAGTTTCAATGAACTCGCCATCCAACTCCACATATCGGAAAGAATTCATATGACTAATCATGTACTCTTCTTCCCCGTGGACAGTTATGATCTTTCCTTGGACCGGGTACTTCAGCATCTGGTGTAGCGTAGAGTTGACAACACCAACATTATGGATCCAGGGCCTTCCTAACAGACAGGAGTAAGAAGGGAGGATGTCCATGAAATAGAAGGTTGAGTTGAAAGTCTGAGTTCCCACCTTTATCGGGATGTCCACCTCCCCGTGGACCATCCTCTTCGAGCCATCAAATGCTCTCACAATTATGTTACTGGGTTTCAACGTCAGCCCTTCGCAATCCAATCTATCAAGAGCTTTCTTCGGTAAGACGTTCAATGATGAACCCGTGTCTACCAAGACATGTGCCAGAGTTGTTCCTCTACACTCCACAGAGACATGTAATGCCTCATTGTTCTTTCTCCCTTTGGGTGTCAAATCAGTATCAGAGAAGCCTAGGCCGTTATCAGCTGTTAAACTGGCCACACAATCTTGGAATTGGTCAGCAGATGTCTCTTGTGGCACATGGGATGTTTTCAAAAATTTTACCAAGCTTTCGCATGTGCCTCAGAGCACAGCAGCAATGCTAGCATGGAGATCTTGGAGGGAGTTTTCCCCAACTGTTCAACCACGTCATAGTCACTCTTCTTTATTATCCTCATGATCTCTTCCATTTCCTTTTTGGATGTTTCGGGGATAGCTAGTGATTGAGCCTTCGTCCGGACAGGCTCTTCTTGGATGCTTTTTCCTCGATTTTCAATAGTGGAAGTATTGGTAGGGATAACAGTAGGGGTTGTGTCGTCTTTTTCGGTGCGTACACTTGCAGGTATGATCATTGGTACAGAGGTAATCTTCGGAACGCCACGAGTCCAAAAACTGCCTTTGGAGGGGCAATCTCTAGAGAGAAGATTCTACCACTACGGGTAATCTTGCTAGTTCCGGCAATATTGCTAATGTCGGAGTTTTCTTCTTCGAAGCTCTCTTCTTTGGAAGTCAGTTCATCTTGTTTGATACCATGGTAGTATATTTCTCCACCATAATTCCATGGTACTGTTTTATCTGACTCATACGGGACCGGCCCGGGCATTGTGATCTTAAGAGGAGTAGTTTTTGGAGCAGGTGTAATCCTAACGGGTCTTTTAGGGCCCCTGGAAGGATTGGAGGATATGGTTATAATTGAAATGTCTTCAACAGGAATGGGTAAAACGAGAGCATTCTGAAACAGAATTTCTTGGTTGTCAATCAGGCGTTGGATACATGTCTTCAACAGAGGGCAATCAATGGGTGAGGATAAGCAATGATGGCAGTCTTCCTTACAACCTAGGAATACACCAGCTTTTAACAAGTTCATCTTAATGATTGGGAGCGGAGTCAAAAGTTTATCCACTGTGGCAACAAATAAATCTTCCTCGACAAAATTGGCATTGTGACCATGCCTAGGCATCGGAGCGGAAATGACATTCGGTTTCTCAGGTGCATCAAACTCAACTTCCTTTGCATCTATAAGGTCTTGAATTTTGTTCTTCAAAGCCTAACAGTTGTTAGTGTCGTGCCCTGGACTTTCAGAATGGTATGCGCATCTGGAATTTGGGTGATAACGAGGGGACACAGTATTGGGATTCTTTGGGGCCTCCTTTAAAGTTGCCAGATTCAACTTCAGAAGATGTGGTAGAACCTGGGCTAGAGTCATATTAATCCTGGTGAATTGTGAGATTGGCCTTTCTACCCTCGGTTGGTTATTTCTTGGCTGGTCAGATGCGGGCTTTGGGATCATAACGGCCCCCACCACTGGTCGGCGTTCAGTTCTTCCTTGATTCCTTTGTGAATAAACAGCAGATACTTCCTTTTTCCCAGTGAAAGGGTTTCTCATAGTGTAGAGGCAGACGCGTCCTTCTGAATTTTTCTGCTTTTTATACCAGCTTCCACCCTCTCCCCGGTTAAAATTAACTCAGTAAACCCAACAGATGAGCTCCCAATTAAATGGTTGAAGAAAGGGCCTGATAGAGTGCCCAAGAACATATCCACCAACTCCCTTTCAGACATAGGGGGTTACACTCTTCCAGCTAGATCTCTCCACTTTTGCGCGTAATCTTTGAAACCCTCATTTGAAGCCATAGCCATACTCTGAAGTTGAGTACGGGTAGGCTCCAAATCTGAGTTATACTGGTATTGTTTATAGAAAGCTGCGGCAAGTTCTTCTCAGTTGTGGACGTTGGCCCTTTCCAATTGGTAAAACCAATCAAGCTGTGTTCCGGATAAACTATCTTGGAAGAAATGGACCCACAAGTCTTTGTCGGCGGATTGCGGCTGAATCTTTCTAACATATGATCGGAGGTGCATTTTAGGACAAGACACCCCATCATATTTCGCAAATAACGGAACTTTAAACTTTGGTGGGATCACAATTCCTGACACTAGCCCCAATTCCTCAAAGTCTAGTCCTGGTACCTTCTGTATTTCCATAGCGGTTAAACGCTCTTCCAGGTGTTTGTACTTATCATCAATCGGAGGGTACTGTTCTTCAGAGTAGTCTTCCTCTTCCTCCTCCTCTTCAGAGTCTGACGGAACTGATGTTTCTTTTCCTTTTCTTTCCCATTCATCAAATGTTGCTGGAAAATCTAAGGTTCTTCTATCCTGTCCTTAAAATCTTCTTCCCATGATTACCACACCAGCTGGTTTCTTCTTTTTCTCTTTCTCTTTTTCCAGTAGAGTCTTCAGCTCCTCTTGCCCCTTGGCTAGGGTCATGAGTAACTGTTGAAATTGTGTGTTTTGAGCTTGAAGATCTTTGACCGTTTGTTCGAGATCCATCTTACTGAAATAAACAGTAGAGAGATGAGGAAACTTGTTGAAAAGACCTGTTTATGTTATGATGAATGATATGTGCATATGTAATGCTTTAAAGGATTTTAAAAAAAAAATCAAATTTATTTTAAACAAAAAGAAACACACGTTATATTAATAAGATAGAATTTGAGTACATCAATGCCCCTTGGGAAAAATAATACAAAATTCTAAGATAAGAAAGTGTTGTGCATCCTCTTTGGTGCTATGTAGGTATTTAGAGTATGCTCCTCATGAAGTATCCTAGTGAGTTCCAAAACCTTCTTCTCACTTGCGTAGAATTGGGCTTCAAAAGTATCACGCTCTTCTTTGAGTTGTATCCAATCCCTTTGTAGGTCTTCAAAAGATATGGGCATGTCAGGATGTAGGATAGTGTATGGAACTTCTCCCTCCTTAACTGGCCCAATGATCACCAGGAGAATGGAAGGATAAGGCATCAAAATACTTTGAGCGCGGGTTCGTACCCACTTGAGGTAAGGCTCAAGAGGGAGGGAATTCTTGTGTCCCAAAGTCTTGCTATCCACCTTGTTTAGCATCCTCCAAGCTCGGATGAATCTCTGGCGAAGTCCTTGATTGTTGTTGTCGTAGTCGAATACCAAGCCTTGAATCAACATATCATGTGGGCCGTCCCTTCGGGCATAACCAAACTGTCTTAGAGCTAAGCACGGGTTGTAGGTGATGCCTCCCCTAATTCCAAGTAGAGGGACATTAGGGAATTCCCCACAACGGTCAACAATGATAACATTCTCTTTGGATCGAGAGCACTAATGAATATCTGAATGTTTAAGCGTCATTAACCTTTGTGACCACCTCAAACCTTTCTCATTCTTTAAGACTGATTGGGGAAGATGAGAAATAAACCATCTTGCCAGGAGATAAGTGCAACACATAAAAACACCTCCTTTTCTCATTGTACGAGTGTGAAAAGAGTGTAAGATATCCCCAAGCAATGTAGGCACTGAGTTGCGTGACATGAAGATTTTGACAGCGCTCACATCTATGAGTTGGTCAGGATTGGGGAACAAGACCATCCCATAGATAAGAAGAGCCACAATCTCCTCAAAAGCTTGCAAGTCTAGGGAATTCCAACAACTTTGGGCTTTCTCAAACAGAAACTTTGTCAAGAAGCCTTTGACACCACTTCTAGTTTCCCAATGAGTTGTGACATCAGATGAGTGCAAGTGCAGGGCTTGAGAAATCTCTTCTGGCTTTGGATATCTTTCCGTACCGTTGAAAGGTAGTTGATTGAGAATATGAATCTTCAAAAGTTAAGAGAATTCTTCCAAAGTAGGCACAAGTTGATAGTCAGGAAATGTGAAGCAAAGATGCAAAGGGTCAAAGAACTGGAAGATAACCTTCATCATATCCTCCTCTGTTTTGGAGGTGACCAAGTTGAGTAGACGACCATGCCTCTCGGTGAATGGAGAGTTCTCAGGGATCCTTGAATCTAGCTCCTTGAGTTGTGGAGGAATTCTTACAAGGTTGATTTGGATAGTTTTCCTGCGAAGTGAATCCACATCCTACAAAACAAGAACAAAGATGAATCTCCAAAATCCTTGAAATGGTTAGTGGATGCATATGATGTTCATGATGTCCATGATGTTATGTACAAGTATGCATATACAAACAAATCAAACAAGTTCTTAGTTTTAGGCTTGCATGGGGTTTTATAGGTAAGTACCCTCTTGAAGTTTAGTTGGCTCAACCTGTCATAACAATAGTAATCGGGTTCTAAGGAGCTCAATATCACTGGATTGCTTCATTGGTCATTGTTTCAGCTCAAACCTCTTTAATGGAGACCGAAATATCGCAAGAAAACAACCCTCAATGAGTGTAGTATCGAGTATATCTCACTACATCGTAAAGGCCAAGTTGGTTAAGTAAAGGGTTCTAGAAGTTCATTAGTGCTTCATGACATCACTCAGCGGCCTCGTATTCTCTTTGATTTATTCAAAGGCTATCGGTACCCACAAATATGTCACACTAACATAGCTATTGCTTAGACCATGTCGATATACCCCACACAGTTTCCACAATGTATTGCTATTTACCTATAATGTTTCCCAAATCCAGGTGGAGGATTCAAACCCAAACAAAGAATGATAATGTAAAGCAAACAAGTCAAACAAATGTAAGCAAATAAATGTGATCTAAAACCTAAGGTAACCCCACTTTTATATTATTCCCCAGCAGAGTCTCCAGTTCTGTGATACGGTGGGAGAACTGACTTGAGGTTCTGCGTTTTGTCGCAAATGTTGCGGTTAGCAAGAGTCGCCACCGACTTTTCTTTTATCCAAAAGGAAAGGTAAAAAAGCACAGGAAAGACCTTTGAGATGTTTTCTTGAGTTCGGGGGGTAGATTATGAAAAGGGAAGGTATTAGCACCCTTTTCATCCATGGTTTTCCATGGGCTCTTAGTTACTTGCTTAGATCACTTGCTTTTGTTGTTTGAAATTGTGTTTGATGTGTTCTTGAAAGTATTTTGTAAAAGAGGCCATTCGTTTAGGCAATCTTTGTAATGATTCTTGTTCGTAAGAATGTATACAAAGATGTTTGTCTTTTGAAATTTTTTTCAATATTTGTAAGGTGTTTTTTTTGAAATATGTGTGTGTTTGTTTTGAAAATAACAAGGATTATTTGTTTGAAATAGAGCAAGTAACTAGAAGCTATCCACCTACTCAAATGTCTTTCTTATGTATTTTCTATTCCTTTGACATTGTTGTCTTACCATTAATTTGGTAAGCAACCCTATCTTTGGATGTAAACAGGACGGACGTGAGTCATCGTATAACCATGATTAGCAATATTTGCAAAGTATCTTAGCATTTTTGAGGGACCAAGATCATTTTGTAAGGCAACCTTGAATAGCGTCATTGAGGGACTATGATCTTATATTTGTTTATTTTTGCCAAGATACTTCGCATGCGTAATATGACTATTTTTGTTTTAGGCAACCAAGTGGTGAAACCCTAAGGATGCTTATGTGCAAGTGTGTCATTTTCATGCTTTGATTTTGTCTTGTATTTAGGGTTTTCTATTTTGCTTTGTTTTGTTCTTGTCATACAAACCATAATTACTAATCATGGCATATAAAGCGATAAATTGCGTAATGTAAATATTTCTAAGTTATTACAACAATTTATGGGAGGGGAAAATACAAATTTGAATGGGGGTTTGCAAGAATATAAACCTAAATAAATTATTACAACCAAATCGAATTTGTACGAATAGAATAAGTATAATACAATCTTTAAAATGCAATGCAATGTACATGTGAGAAAAGATTTTTTGTGTCTTATTTTTATGTAAAAGAAAATTTAATATAAACCTAAAAATATAAAAAGGAAATAATTTTCTAAAAGGGATTTAACCCTAATTGCTACTTAAGAGAAAATAAAGTTTCTATATTATTATTTTGTGCATTTTTCTTGTATAAAAATAATAAATAGTATTGTATATACATATAAAATTAAACATATGCAAAAATAATTAGTTATGAGTATGAAATGAAAAATAAATTGAAATAAATATGTTTAATTATTTTTACAAGTTTATTAAGAAAATAAGTGATATCCTATTAAAATAAAATATATTTTATATGAGAAATAAACTAAAAAATGAAATAAAAGTGCAATATTATTAATCTACATTTTTAAAGATTTTTTATGCATTAAAGAAAATATTTAAAATACTAAATATGAAAATAAAACAAATAAAACTAAAAATATAGAAAGTTAGCAAAGTGGGTGATGTGGCAGATTTGGTGGTAGTGTGCTAGCAAAAATTCCTTGCCCAAACAGACCAAGCCCATCCTACAAAAAAATGAAATGGAAAAGAAAAAAAAGAGTGAAAAAATACAAAAGTAGCGCGCCCAGGTTCGAACCCAAGACAAGGGTCTCACCAGCGCGCTACTTTGCCACTGGGGTGACTATACTTCCATTATCTTTACTGAAACAAAAATAAAATATTATAAAACGCGCCCTATGCCCTGTTTCATCTTCTTCCTCAAGCTTTGGTCGGACACCCTGTAACTTCCTCATACTTCCATGAAAATAAAAACTTATAACATGAAAAATGTAGTACTTGAACTCACGATTTCAACCATATAAGTTATGTAATCTAACTATCAAAGATCAAATAGAATTTTAAAAGCCCTAAATCTTAACCTAATATTTTCAGAAATTTCAAGTTCCAAATTCTCTCAGCATAAGTAAAATCAATGCAAGATAATGGTATGTACAACTTCGTTATGATGAGGACTACATGTTTTATTCATAAATCATGGCCTAAGGTTGCCTGTACAAAGAGATAGAGTTTGAGATTTCACCTCCTTCAGTTGGAATCGTGTATGAAAATGGAGTAACTTTAATGGAGGCCTGATGCTTGGTTGAGTTTCCTTGAGCTTCCCTGAATGTATTCCAACCCTTGCCTTGCTCTGAAAGTGGCTGGAACTCTTTGGACAAGTCAAACTGCAAACTCAGAACTCAACAATGGCAGATGATGGAAAAGGGATAACAGAACAGGGATGATGATTTGGATGGGCTTGATATCAAGTATGTAAGGTGTTTGAATGATCTAGACACAAAACGCATGAGCCAAATGGAAGATGGGGATGCTTGTGCAGAAACTGTAGGTTTGAACATATTTTGGGTGTTTTTCAGCTTGAGAGTGTTTCAGACCTTTTTTATCTTTCTTTTATGTTGCATATTTGTTTGTATATTAGTATTGAAATGGTTTTAGGTCAGCTCTCTATCAGCTGTGCAAATGGTAGCCTTTTTGCTAACTTTCTTGTACTTGAAGCAAAGTGACAAGACCAAAGCTTCACATGCTTGTACCAACTTGCTTAGGGTTGGTATGAGTTTGTAAAACTTACTTGAGTCCTGTGAGATTTGTATGCATCAAGGGGACAGGTCCAAAGCTCAAAATTGTAAAGTTTGCAAAAGTTGCTCTTTTTCAAAATGGAAATGGAACCTTTTTTCCATAAATGGAATTACAAGTTGGATAAAGGTTCAAAAGCATGGATCAAAGCTTTGTAAACTGAGTAAACATTTAATTAAGGAGTTTGGAACAAGTTTAGGACCTGTACAACATGAATTAACCAACATAGGATTGATTTGCAACTTTGTTCTTCATGAAATGGCTTGGACAAAAAGTGAGAAATTGCCAATTTCCTCTCTTCGATTATCCCTACTCAAAAATGATCTTGAGGAGTTCTTAGACATTTTGGAAAGCTTGCAATGTGATCTATAATCCATATTTGAAATGAATTTTGAGATACCTCTTAGAACTAGGTGAAAAATTGCCATGAAGTTGGGTCCAAAACCTGCCTAAATTAGGGCAAAATTTCACTAAGTTAAGAAGTTCATGACCATGTATTCACAAATTTATAACTTGAGATCCAAGCATCTTTAGGGAAAGGTTTGTGAAGTAAAGTTATAGATTTCATGTACATCTACAACTTTCATGTTGGGAACTTTCCTTGAATCATTATGCATCATGGTATAAAAATGGCTTAAAGTTAAGAAAAAATAAGAAAATTTTCATACTTAGAAAATTTCTAAGTTATGAAAATTTTCAAATTCAAACCCTAATTTTCAAATTTGGATTTCTTGATGAAAAAGTTTCATATTTTGACATATCTTGATGAATTATGACTCTTGGTACTTGATTTTGACCAAAAAGTCAAAGTTTGACTTTTCAGTATACAATTGACTTTTGATCAGTTGACTGCAAATTTCATCTGTTAATCCAATGAATTTGAGATGTTTTCAGCCATGTAATTAAGTCAAGATGATGCCATTGAATCCATGAAATTATGCTTGAACTCAATTGGTCATTTGCTAGGTTAAAAATCAGAAATTGCCCTTCCTAAGTAAAAACCCTAATTTTGACCATTTTGCCCTTTTGATGATTTGATCAAATTTCTTGAGGAGTTGTAATCCAAACTTGATCAAATGGTACATATGAGTATAAAATGTTGATGTGGATAAAAAATTATGAAGTTTGACTGTAAACTAGTCATGGTTGACTTTTTCCCCAATACAATTGATTTTTAGGTCAACTGTCCAATTGACTGATAAAAAATGTGGTTCAAGGCTTGAAACTTATCATGAGCAATCTTAGGGGTCCAAATGATGTTTCAAAGTCACATGGAGCATTGATGGTCCAAAAATCCTTGTGCAAACTCAAACCCTAATTTTGGGTTATCAGTGCAATATGAGATGTCTTGAGCTGACCAAATTCTAATCTTGTCTTAAGTCAAAGAAGTCTTGTGAGAAAAGTCTTGATAAATGAGAGGGAAAATTTTGGGGTACAACACATAGCCTTCATCTCAAAATTTGCCAATCCAGGCCATCTCAACGAGCATAAGCTCCATCTCAAAAATGCAATGTATGCGACTCATCATGAATGTAATAACAACACCCAAATCATCTCAAAACACATCTCAAAACATCTCAATTAACATCTCAAAATCGCAACATCTCAATCATCTTAAAACATCTCAATCATCTCAAAACATCTCAATTAAGAACATCTCATAACATCAAAATAATTTATTAAACATCATTTATTATCACAAAATCATCGAACACAACTTCAACAATAACATCTCACTAATACTCAACTGTATATTAATAGTACAGTAAGCCATCCTGTTATTTTGCTAATTTATATCGTTGTTGTCACTAATCCTATTGTCATAATCCTAGCAACAACCTCTAAACATCTCATGTTCATCATTATGTCCAAAATCCAGCAATACGATCATCTACGGGAATTAATTCTAAATCCTGCATTATCTGCTAGGATTACACTTCTTATCCATCATTTAATCACCTAGAATAAAGCTCGTCACGTTAGATAATCAACGCTTCGAACGACATCTCAAACAACACTTTAAAACTGAATCTGTCAAAAATCAGACCTTATGGGTCGACACAAAACTCTATGGGTCGACGCAACTGCTTTATCTGTACAACATGGGTCGACGCAAGACCCTATGGATCGACTCATCCTGGCTTCAAACACAGCATGTATCGACACATGCATCTCACCGGTCGACTCATCCTGAGTCTTGCAACTAACATGTATCGACGATAGCCCTGTATGCATCGACTCATCCTGAGTCTAACCTCGCCCATGTATCGACTCATCCAGCTTGAGGTCGACACATATTGATACCTTCTGCATAAGTTTTGCGTTTTCCTCTGTAATTTTACTACGGGAATCATACTACAACCCTAAAAACCTTATTATGATCATGATAATTCATCACTTAACATTATACCCTATTACTCCATCGATCAAACAACATAATAACATCATTATCCATCAATAATTTATCAATATTCACCATACATCATTCATAATATGGCTAATTCAAGAACAAACAAAAATTACCTCTAATCCCATATATCAAACATCAAGGACCCAATTATAAAGTCAGAACCCCACCCTTACCTTGAATTGAAGGTCGCTCTACACTTTTCCGGGTTGAATCTTTGTTCTTGCCGTCGCCTTCCATTTCCAGCAGCTTCACGTTCTCCTCAAATCCTTATTTTTCCTTCTACTGTTCTTTCTTCTATTCTAACAACAAATAATAAAATAACCTAATATTCTATTATTTCTTAGTGGGCTCCAAACTTACACCCCCCTTATTACTTCTACTCTCTCAAAATAGGCCCACCTTAAATAATATTACACTTCTAATATTATTTCACTACATAATAATATTATACCTCTAATATTATTATTTCTCCACTTAATAAAATAAATCCAATTTAATAATAACATATCTTCACAAATATTGCAAAAATAATTTAATTAAATAATTAATTAAATTAAAAGCGTTACAAAAGCTCGTAATCAAAAGTTCAGGGGGAATGTCAATTTCTGCAACACCATCGTTAGGTTCTGATAATTTGCCTTCGCCTATTCGCAAAATCCAATCCATAAAATATGCAATTTCCTTTTTATCTTGCTCTGTCGTACCCGAGTGCAAACATATGTTTTTTGTCAGCGTTAAAACCTGAACTGAATGCCATATGTAAGAGGAATTTATCACCGAGTGAACAATATCCGAACGGCTTCCTCGTGGAACAACAAGTAAAATATGTCTAAAGTCACCACCAAAAACTACAACCTTTCCACCAAACACATCCTTCGAATTATTGCATGCACTCATGACACTATCAATGTTTTGTCAAGTGCTTCTATAGCATGCTTGTGTGCCATCGGTGCTTCGTCCCATATAATTAGCTTTGTTTGTCTTAGAAGGTCTCCGACATCATCGTTGTATTCAACGTTGCAAGTAAAATTATCTAGCGTCGGTACAGGTATCTTAAACTTGGAATGTGCAGTTCTACCCCCTGGCAATAACAAAGAAGCTATACCACTAGTGGCAACAGTTAAACATATATCATGTTTGGACCTCAGAGACACCGCCAATGTTCTCCATATATAGGTCTTACCAGTACTACCTTAACCATGAAGGAATAAGACACCACCATTATGTGACTGGACAACCCCCATTATTTTTTCACATATTCCTTTTTGTTCATCTAAGAAATGTTGAAAAGGAACAGGTAACATAAATAGCCAGAAGGACAATGGAAATGTTGTTCATAAGAAAACAAATTTCAAGAATTACCAGTAAAAGCATTGACGAGTCTTGTAAATTCCAATTTCATAGATGCAGAATCATAATTACGTTCATCATATATGAGTCTATTTCCTAACTGCTGCAGTACATAGGTGTCTGGATATGGAATGAGACTAAAATCTTTGAGAGTCCTTCTATTTGCCTGCATTATCTTCTCAATTTCTATTAAAGTCAGACTTTGCAGTCCAGTCTCTGTCAACACCAAACGTGTATGGATGCAGAAGGAAAAACAAAGTTCAAAAGTAGTTAGATCAGACACGGGTTCAAGAAGAATGAACGCACATCTGTTGCAATAACATGTTGAAACTAACGTAGCAGCCAATAAATAGTTTACCTAAATAAGTGAGAGTGAGATATGAAGAAACCTGGATTTAGAGCTAATAATCTTTGGGAATGTAAAAGACCATCAGACAACAGTTGCCACGATTCTGTCCAGAAATGTGTTGGTTGATTAACAACACCAGACAATAGTATTACAACAAAAAGTCTACGAAGAAAATGTCCCGAACCCCATTCACTTTCTTCCTTGATAGAAACTACATATTCTTTATTGTCCTCGAGAAAACCCATTGCAAAGCATGAATCTCTAAATGTCACATATTGGTTGTCACCAACTTTGTGAATATCTTCATAACTTGTAGGTCCCTTGACTACCGTCAACATCATCCTCAAGTAAAACATTTCTCCAGTAGTCGGAGGAACCCATACCAAATGACCTATTGTGAACCCTCTTTTGCATGACCTCCATACCCTATTTCACTTGTCATAAACAAACCTTGAAACAAACTGAGCATAAGTCAGTGACCGGGCTTCTTCATATTGTGCATTTGCAGCCAGCCATGCAGTAAACATGGATTCAGTCACACTTGCGTTTTCCAAAATATTTTCCATTCGATCGTGATTTGTATAGTAAATAGCCTTCTCACCCATTAAATGATAGAACATACGCTCCACTGCAGGTTTTCTCCCATGAGTGTTGTAAGAGTAAGTCCTCCAACACACTTCACTCGGGGAGATATATCTACAGTCCAAATATTGTTTGATTTCATCAACGTGTTCTATCTCATTTCCAGAAACAAATATTGTTATCCTATTGTATCCTTTATTTATATATTTGAAAAGATATTTAATGTATGTACTTTGGTTACACCATTCCATGTTTATATGTGCATGATATTTCAAAAGAAATCTTGTATTATATGGGACCACATGTCGATTGTCCAATGTAATTCCATTTTTTTCGGTAACATGCGATTATGATCTTCTTATGTATAAGGGATTGCTATCAACATCAATAACAGTATGTTCAATGAACTTTTTGGGGAAGTATTTAGTGCATTTTCCATTTTTCATGCATGGTGAATTCATTCGCGATAATCCACAAGGACCATACATCATGTTCGCCTTAACTAAATTGTATAATTTAGGATGAACAATGGGGTCGGGAAATTTAGCACAAATGATTTTATCAATGTCCGAAGGTGTTGGATATTTGCTCTGAGGGTGGAGGAAAATCATAATGTGTGTATGAGGCAATCCACACTTTTGGAATTCAATGGTGTACATAACTAAAAAGGGTAATAGTCAGTTAACATATAAAGTTGTTGGAACAACATCTACTGCATAATTGAGATTTAATATTAAGAAGAGTACTTACATGCCAACACTTTGCCTAGAACATGGCGTTTTGTAATATCATCCATTAGTTCATCAAATTTGATCTTGAATACTTTTGTAATAATATCCGGTCGACCGTGTAGCCATAATCCAGTGTCGGATAATGCACGAGTGATTTCGGGCCAAGTTGGATTGTATGTAAATGTAACAAATAAGTCAGGAAATCCCAATCTACTTGAAATGGACATACCATCAAAATACAGTTGATCCATGTATCTTTTTCTTCCAACAAATGTAGACGGTAAGACAAGACATTTTCCTTTCTTTCGTGTTTGATTCGGACCACCACTAACGCACTGATTAGTCAATCTGTTATATTTTCCAACCCGTAACTTTGATTGATTATCTCTCAACCAATTAAGTCATTCAGATTCCATCATGGTGTAACCGTCAACTAAAAACTGTTGAAACAGAAGTCTAGAGTGAAGTAAGGTTTTTGCCTCATTGGTTCGTTGTTGTAAACGGTAAGAAAGCGAGTCCTTTATGCTTTGACGATTTCTGTCAGTAACTGTCTTATCACGGCGATACTTGTGAAGCATATTTTTCCTATAACCATCTTCACCATATACAAATATAAAAGGGTATTTATATGCAAAATACGCGGGATGAAATTCATCTATTCACTGTAAGCCACCTTTGTGTGGTCGAACAATGATATCCCGTTTAGAAGCATAATCAATAATGCCCACAATCAGGGCAGCAACCTCAGATACTGTTGGTTTGTTGTAGACATGATCATCCTCGAATCTATCAATAATTAGCCCCAGCTTTAGGTCCAAGAAAGAATTAAGATTCAAAACATCTCTTGCCATCCTAAAGTCTTTTGCATGAACATTGCATTCATCTAACATGACATTGAGGTTGTTGACAGTGTTGATTCGGATCACCTTATTATCCCCATACATTATAGAAAACATCAAATATTGAGACATGAAATATGGTGACAGAGGAAGTATACATCGTTATTTGATTATAAAACCTGAAACACTTCATTCTGTTATCAACTTCATTATCGGTATCATAAATATATAGCTGCGCATATTGGGGAGGTTGTCCTAATCCCGGTAGTAGAGTACCAATTCGATGACAGGTTTGACCGTGTAGTCTCAAAGTAGGTGGTCCTCCTATTTTTGAGTATGTTATGTCTAATTTCATTCCCGGAGACGTGAAAGAAAACATTGCATTATAGATTATAATGTTGTTCTTCTAGTTTTTACTCTCTGGGAAGGTTTCATTATATAGAAGATGTTACAATATCGACGTTGGATCCTGAATAAAGGATAATACAACTTTTCCATTGCGGCAGCAATGGTGGAACTTCAGATTAATTGGTGTTTTTGGTCTGCCAGTGCGTTCACCGTACCACATCAACGATTGACAACTTTCACATTCCCAAGTTTTGTCTCCTATGTCATAATAGTCTGAAAAAGCAATTGAAGAAAAGTATGGAATGAAACTGTGTAGTTATTCCTTTTCAGATTCAAAGCTAAACCTGAATGGTGTTCTAAATAGAGGTATTATGGTGCTTCACTAAAATAGCTACAGTGAAGAGTTATTTGATGAAGAATCAGCTAAACATAAAGCTATCGAAGTATAGTAATCACATTAGTTGACAACTTAACTTGTAAAATGTAACCTACCTTGTAGGTGAGAATCTACTAATGGTTCATACTCTGATTCAGACTTCACATTTGAACCATCAGTCAAGCTCATACCGTCACTGGAATTGGAGACTGCATCGACTGACCAATGCAATTCAGAGGTTGTATCAGGTGCTATGTGGTGATGAGAAGCCAATGCCCTTGAGGAAGACGCAGGATCATTGGTATCTATTGTTCGAGCTCCATGAGCGATACTCTGGAACAATGTTTCTGCATTTCCAAAAGCAAGTAAATTGTTAGAAACAGGATGTTTGTGAAGACTGATAAATGATGTATCAATGCATATATTTTTATTAGATGGAATTGATGTAACAAATTTCTCCTGTGCACAAGTGGGCAGCACATACACAGCAATTTCATGGATCTCATCGGTACCTGTCAAAGTTGAGTCGTTTGTCATATTACACGACCTTTTCCTGTTATCCAAAATTAGTTTCCTCCTCTTTCTAGCAATAATTGATTCAGAAAGATTTCTGAAATGTTCATATGCATCAGAAGAAGAAGTTGGTGCATTCGATGTAATTGAAACAAAAGGTGGTACATACGACGGACATTCAGTTATCGAATTCAAATGATGCCAGAAATTTCTATGTGCTTTTAAATGACTCTCCTTCTATGTCTGGCAATGGATGATTGAGCATGATTGCTTGGAACATTATATGGTAGCATGGCTCTAGGACAAAGCAATGTATAGAATAAGTGGTTAAGAGATGTTGGTTTTTGTGAAGAAATGATAGTTAGCACAAATAAAACAACAGACCTGCTGCCAAACAGATTATTGTGCACACAAAACTTTGCAGAAAATACAGAACAACACATGATTGCAGTTTCAAAATGAGGAGCCAATGAATGTTTCTAAATGATATCACATTAAAAAATCATTGTAACGTTGGTGCTGACTGTTGCAGTGTGGAAAGTAGGAATATAAGTATAATATAACTGGACTGGTATAAAAATCCAAAAGGTTGGAAGTTATGAATTTTAGTGGATAGGGTGGTTATTAAAATTTGATAACTGACTCTAATAAGTGTATTAATGTGTGCAATATTTAACATTAGTGGCAATACATTACTGCATATGTATATGTAATAAAAACTGGATAATGATGCTTTCCTATTCAATCTGAGTTACGAGTTTAGAAAAAACATAGTTGATAGTACCTACATATATCATTTTATTATTTCTGTTGTTGGATCAAAGGAGATAGCACATGTGATTAATATCATTTGAGACTGTCAATTGAGTTATAGACGTTGGAGCTGTATGCAGGTTTTTCTATTATATGGAGGTGTATACCACTTTTTTAACTGAATTAAAATATATTCGATAAGAACGATACTCTGAATCACAAATCAAATGTTACTGTCATATGGAAGCACAGACCCATGACATTGGTTGTAATAGGATTTTCTATTCCATCAAGTCATGTTTAAATTCCATATGAGATTCAGCTCAGGGGATTGAAGTTGCAGATGATATATAAAACTAATAGTTAAAGACACCAACAGCAAAAAAGAAACACAATCTAACTTATTTGTTTTTAATATACAACAACATTTAATGTTGTGATAATTATAACACAGATCTATCACATTATTTTCAATGAGCAGGCTTAATATACTTACAACTATGACAAATCACAAATGCCATCAATATAATTTACATGAATTTTAGAGTAACATAATCATCCGTAATTCCACCGCACGACTACCAATAGTGCAATGATTTTCCAACAGATGCCAAACTCCACAAGCGTATTGGATAGGAATCGTCGTGATTTGGCAAGGAAAACCTACAACTGAATTTGCGTCCAGTTACTTACCGGTAATTCAGAGGTTGGAAGTGTCACGCATACACGCTAATTTCCCGACACCATTTTGAAGAGGGTTATCTGCATATGCTGGCACAAATCCACGTTTGAAATTGTCATTGTTGTTATGCATGAGTATATAGATTCAAAACAATGGAGTAAAAGCTGCTTCTCAATAGGAGTGATAACAGAATAATAAATTCGCAATAATTTAACATAAACCTGATGTATACAAGATCATTACAAAGAAGCACACAAATGCAGGAAATTGAGTTAACATCAACTTATCATAACTTAATAGCACACTATTCTTTAAAATCACAATTCCAAATCAAAAAGTCCAACAAATATAAAAAGAAAACAGTGATAATTGTTAACACACAGTCCATCAAAAACCATATGAAGACTCATAACAAAAAATAGCCACAACTAATCACTTTTATCCTGCTTGATTATCTTCCTAAGCTTGTTAGAAGATAACTCTCCATCACATAATTCCTCCGAAGTTGTTGATTCAGTAGACCCCCCTGGAAAGCCTCTCTTACCAATAGGCGTTGTTGGATCCGGGTTATGCTTAGAGGTAATCTCGAGATCCTGTTACACAATAAATTAAACAAAAATGTTTTATTCTATACTATTCAGACAACATAAACCCATGCAGAAACAGAGAAGGAAGCATAAATTACCGTTTCCCTTACATAATATTCAAGCGCACCTGTCTTGGCTTCATCCACACTCTCCTTAATTTAAGCATAATATAACAGTAATCAGTATTTGTCATATAACCATATAACAACAATTATCGTAAAACTAAGGAACAAAGAAAAACTGCAATAGGGTAAATACCTGCAGAGGATCAAATGTTATAGAGGGGACCCGAACAACATCCTTATTGAGGCAAACAAAGTATCTTCAGAAAAGTTTTGTAACACCCAAATTATCAAACAACCTAAAATACCAAAAACCTGTTAAATAGATTATACCCCGTCTATGTCTCATGGAGCCTTAAGCCGTCTTATAAAAGGCTTATCCCTAAGGATCCTCACAACAGAGCAATTGTTCCATCACGGCTGCCACTTCACCTTAAATTCCATCTCCAAGTTCAGCAGCTGATCCAGTGCCAATGGGAATTCCAATGGATCATCAATTCCCGCCTATATAATAAACTTCAACAATGAGTACCAAAACATTACAAAAATGAATATATCAAGGGTGGGGAATAAGACACTAAACCTTGATCATAGTATGACGTAGTTGGGAAGCAGACAAACCCAACAGAATCTCACATTCTCTATTCCAAAACACAAAGTTACAACTGCTGCCCCCGTGGAAAACCTGAATTTCTATCTTGTACCTACGATGTCATGAGTTAAAAAATATAATGACATAAATAAAGAAAAATAGATTTAACAACCACTACATATATCAAAGGACAAGTAATAAGACCTAAAGATTTCAGCCTCAGTTGAATGACCAGCATCACAGTCAAATGACAGAGTGTCAACACGTGCAATGCAAAGACATAGATGGCAGGCACGGTAACACCACCCAAATGAAGATGCAACCAGAATTCTCGTTTCAGCAACAGTGGCGCAAAAATTAATTTGCATCAATAGCCCATGTCATGAATCATAAATTAAAAAAAAGAAGTGACCAACACAAATGGAAAAAAAACAACAACAACAACCAAATTGTAGCATACATCATAGAGTTTGATTATTTCACCAAGAGGCAAAACAACAACACTCAAGAGTAACATCTGAGCAGAGCTGAGTTGTGTTTTTTCAGAATTCTACGATGATAGCTGCAAACCCGAATCCATCTGCCTAGACACAATAACGATAGACTCCTTAGGAATGTTGCACGAATAAGTGAATTAAAAAAACATACACACAACAACAGGAGAATTCCAACCTCACAATAGATACCATCGAATTAATACATAGAACATACCAGTCAATGAAATCTTTGATCAGAGGAAAACCAACATCGAGGCAGAGCAACATGACATTGTAGGTGTTTGTCACTGACAACAGAAACTTCCCTATACAAACATAAACAAGAGGCAAGTGTGAGTGGTAAAAAATAAATAGATAATCTTACAACATAATGAACCAACCAACCCTCTTGTTTGACTTTTGCATACTGCAGCAGCAACACAATTGGACCAGAGGTATTGTCACGATCCTGGTTGAATTTGATAAACTGTTCAGCATACGATTCCCAAAGAGTACAATTCAGAGTGTTGTTGCTAAACAATGAATACATAATATTCGGTCAGCAAAAGAAATTTAAGATGCACAATATATGATACAACAACAACAACGAAAGCGCCGAATTACACACATGTGGTCCCTTAACATTAAATTAATCTGCAATTTTTTTGAACCCGATTGCGTCTGAGAATACCCAATACTCTCAACCATTCCAATTACATCTTGCCAAAAAAAGACAAACACCCGCATAAGAAAATAACAGTATATCGAATTCAATCACGCGACGAAAAGACCAAAAACAACGTTAGATTTTAATTACCTATCAGCACATCTCTGTTGTAATTACCGTTGATTATATCAGAAAAACCAGTAAACACCAACAATTTCGCAAGTATGCCATGTTTGTTATCATCACCAACGAACGTATCTCCTGTAAACTTAAGCATAAATTTGTGAGCCGAAGATCTAAACGACGACACATTTGGCTGAACCTTAAAGTTTGCCACAATATAAGTATGGCTCATCAAAAGTTTTTCATCAAAAACAGACTTATGTGCCGCCGGGACAACAACCTGAATATCATCGCCCTGCAATGCACAAAAAAATAACAACATAATAGAAAACTAACATACCACTACGTAAAATCTGCCATAACAACAGAATATGACAGAAACCTTGCGAAAAACAGAACATCCAGACGCAGAGACGATTTATTTTACCGTTTTGTCCACAAATATCATTTCAAAATTCTCTTTGTTGTTAATCAGGACATTCCACCGATGATGAACCCTGACTGCAACCTTCTATAATTCTTCACCATAATTGATGTCACATACAACTTCAATCGGCCGTGCCATGGTAAACTGATAGCAGGGACAAGATGCGAAAATGGCAGGGTTGGAGGAAGGCGATATTGTAACAGAAATTTGGAAGATGGAAAGATATAACGATGACCATGAGGAATGTTTGGAGACGGTTACAGAATGACAAGGGTTTGAAGACGGTTACAGAATAGTTGCCATGATGAGTTATGGACAACAATTACAAAATTGATATGGATAAGAGTTGTTTGAGAGGCAGGAAAACAAATGTATCGTGGAAGTGCGTAAAAGAATCCCAAAATCTGAAATAGAAAACAATATAAATAACCACGTAGAGTGTTTTTGGAATAAAAAAACAAAACTGTCAGAATGGATAAAATAGATTTCTTATATTATAGATTAAAAAATTTATTTTATTTCTTATTTTACTTATTTCCTAACATTTTCTTCTTCTTCTTTGGGTACAATTTCCAAACATTTTCTACTCACCACTTTTATTGATCTCATTAATATGAAAAAGCAGTAGTGGCGATGATTCGGCTTCAACTTGTAGCAGCCTAACCTAACAGAGGTGGTGGCATCTGATTTGGACCAAAAGGATATCAAATAACAACCATTTCAACAAATCATATGCTTTATGATCATATCAATGATGCTATATAGTTGTATATTCCATTACAGTTAAAGAATAAACCTCATCTTCACAACCCAATCTCTAGAATATGCCTTCCTTTTCTCTTGTACAATGGTTCCAAAGCAGCATAAACTGCTCCCATCCTTTGATCCAATGTATCTTTGGTGGCACATGCCACATGGGACGGTGCAAGCACCACATGCAAATGGACCTTAAAGTTATACTTATAAAATAGCACAGAAAAGTATTTTTTTATATATTTTAAAATCCTAATTTACTATAGAAAAATAAACTAATTTAAATAGAGATGAATTTAAATCTAATAAACTTATTTAATGTAACCCATATTAATAAAATAAAAGGGAAAATTACACTCACTTTCTTTGAGGTTTATTAAAATAACACAAATTTTTCTTCTAATTTTAAATAATGCACTAACCTTCTTTAAAGTTAATTAAAACAACATTGACACCCCTCTCTTATTTTTAGTGATAATAAAAAATCGTTGGTATAACGACATTTATCTATTTTTTGTCTGTCATTAAAATATTTCGTTGGTATAACTAAACTTAGAGGAGGTTAGTGTATACTTTAAAATTTAAGGGAATGTATGTGTCATTTTAACAGATCTCAGGAAAGGTCAGTGTAATTATTCCAAAATAATATAATTATAAATTTAATGTTTTTATCACTATCCGTGTAAATGGATATCAATCATCTCAAGTTTACATGTAAGTTGGTTAATCATTCTGTTGATAGACCATTTGCTAACATATATGTTAACTGATGTCTAGAAGGTATGTAAGCATTAATATCTACCATCCAACTTTTTTTTAATGAAATATCGGTCAATCTTAATGTGTTTTGTTCTTTGATGTTGAATCTGATTTTGTGCAATATTGATGGTCGATTTATTGTCACAAAACAACTTCACGTGGCCTTCACACGTATCTTCAAATCTTATAGCACTTATTTCATTCATAATAATTCACAAATTCTTAATGCCATAGTTCTGAATTCTGCTCCATCGCTTGATCGTGTAACCATGCTTTGCTTCTTACTCCTCCAAGTAACAACGTTTTCACACAAGAAGGTAAATAGTCTGGAGTAGATCTTCTATCAATCAATGAATCTGCACAATCTTTATTAGTGTAAGCCTCCATAGTTAGATTTATACATCTTTTTAAACAAAATTCATCTTCCTGGAGTGGGTTTGAGATATTGTAAAATATGGTCAATCATCTACAAGTGCCTCACCATCAGATCTTGCATGAATTAACTCACCACGTTGATTAAATATGCAAAATTCGACCTTGAAAGTGCCAACAAATCAATTTTCACACTAACCTCTGATATTAACCATTGTCAACTTTGACATTTTTCTCCTCATAGCTCATCTTATGGATTTGTTCAATAGAAACACTAGTAGATTTGCATTCAAGTTTTCGTGTTCCATGAAACACATATTTTTTCTCAAAGATCAAGGATTCCATATGATTTATGCTTTACAATATAGACCCATCTGCATCCAACTTACTTCTTGCCTTCTTCCCTCTCAACAATTTTTCAAGTACTATTTACTATTTTTCTCAAGAGCTTTCATTTTATCACTCATAGTTTGAATCCAATTTTTATATTTCAGTGCTTCTTCAATAAATTATTGGATTCTCACAAAATCAATAGCTAAAATAAACTTAGATATTGCATAGAAAGATGTTTAGAGGTGACATATTGAGAAATATGATACTTATACTTGGAGGGACAAGATATTTTACCTTTTCTCAAATCAATGGATAAATCATTATGATCAATACCACGAGTATCAAAAACTTTAGAATCATCATTAGGAGAATAATTTTCAATACTTACCTATAGTTCAAGTGATGGAAGTTGTTTCTAGAGCACATTAGATTTACTTTTTCTCTAATACACTATAACTGATGCCAAATGTGTTAATTCCTGTAAAACAGAAGACAATGAAGGAACAAAAATGGGACTATATGTAGATTAAAGACTATGACTAGGAATAAGTTCACTCACAATATACGACAACTCAGGCTTAGAAGTAGACTAGGGTGTTTTAGGGAAATTATGGGTTGAAGATCAAAAACTCAAACTTAGAGTCAGAGTCATTCATGCTCTCTCTATGAGTCTGATGACGAGCAAAATGAGATGCATTTTTGTGAAAGGTAACATCTTTATAAACAAAATACTTAAGATTGAGAGGATCATAACATTTGTACCCTCTTCTGTTAGGAGAATAACCCATATAGATGCATCTAAGGGCATGCGAATCCAACTTTAGTTCGGTGATGCTTATGGACATGGACAAAGGTTACACAACCAAATACTTGATATTTGAGACCCTGCAACGTACAAGTTGACGGAAAAAAATGAGATCATAAATCGAAGATGACAAATATTACCTATAATACGAGATGACAATCGATTAATTAGATAAGTAGCGGTCAAAACTGCTTAAGCCCAATAAGATTTTGGAAGAGATGCCTGGAAGAGAAGAGCTTGGGGGACTTCAAGTGAATGGTGATTTTTTTCTACAACACTATTTTATTATGGAGTATCGGCACATATGAATTCATGGATGATGATATGTTTACTAGTAAAGATGTAAAATTGTGATCGACAAATTCTTACCATTATGAGAATGTATTCTTTTAATATCATTCCCAGATTGTATTTGTATCATACTATTAAATTGAATAAACAATTGTGGTATTTCTTATTTATTATTCATCAAGAAAATTCAAGTTACCCGAGAGCAATCATCAATAAATAAAATAAATCATCTCACAATGAAAAATATTAGAAACAAGGGATGGTCCCAAAACATAAAAATAAATAAGATCAAATGGTTCAACAAGTAAGGATCGATGAAAAAGTAGCTTGGTTATGTTTAAAAAACTGAAAAAATGTCACATTTAAAAGATTCAACCGATTGTTTTGAAAATGAAGATGGAAACATCCACTTCATTAATGAAAAAGAGGATGACCAAATCGCTAGTACTGAAATCGTATTTAAAAGAATTTCAGAGGAAGAATTAGAGAGGAAGAATATTACTCTAATTGAGTTTGAAGTGCATAAGACAACACATTTAGACTAGTTCGTGCACTAGAGAAATATTATAATCCTCCATGTTTTTTAACAACTCCAATCGTCTTCCATTAACAAGATCCCGGAAAAGTATAAAGAAAATAAAAAATATATAATTGTACAATTATTATCCTTTATAAGCTTATGAAAAGAAATAAGGTTATTCGATAGATTAGTAATGTGAAACACATCTTTCAATTTAAAAGATTGAAGATCAACATCTCCATAGTCATCAACTCGAGTAGGGAAATATTCTTCAAAAAATATTGAGAATTAAATATCATTTGATGAGTGACACCAGAATCAAGAATCCAAACACTTTTGAGCCAATATTGCCAACATTAAAGATAGAAACTACAACAGATGTGTTTTCATTCATATTGGTTGATACTTGAAAAAGTGTCTTTTCGAGATATTAGGTAAAAAAAATCCAATAAATAATAACAAAGAGACACGCAAGCCCCGTTCCATTTTTTTAGAGATAAAAATAGATGAACGCTATCAGACATGAACAATATCATTGAGAATGAACACTACCATCACATAAATAGTTGTTGCAGGTGAACAATAAACAATATTTTTAGGATGATTCGTGTTTCAGAATTTCAAACATGTTGTGATTAAGACAAAAACAAAATTAAGCGTAAACAAGACCCCAAAATCCAAAACTCCTTATACCATATGAAAAAAAATGAACATATATTTCAAAATTATAATTTATCACAAGAGAATAAACTAATTTAAATAAAAATAGATCCAAATTTAATGAAATTATTTAATAGACCTCATTCTTAATATTTTCAACGTGTATATTCAATTAAAAAAAAAATGGAACACAAACTTATAATTAAACGTACCTAACTAGTGAGTCACATAAATACCATATTAAAAAAAGATCAATTATGGCAAGGAAAATGACTAAGTTAGATGATGAAGTATATAAAATTGTAAAATAAGGATGCTCAACACCTCAGAAATTGGGTCAGCTTGCACATTCTGTTTAGTGGTGGGTCCTCCCTCAAATTCATCATACACACGTATGTATAAATAGAGTTTTGTTTGCTACAACCAATTCATGCTTCATACGAGTTTCAATCAAACACTATAGCTTAAGGTTCAGGTAATGTTTCGTTTAGTTTTGCTTTACTAAGGTCTTGGTATTGTTAGTAACATGCATAAAGTTTTGATATTATTTTATTATATGGTCCATAATTGATGGACAATGTTCCTTGCTTTGAATTTTGTGATCAAGTATGTCTTTCTTGTGGTCAAATTTGGTGTGTTGATGGCTTAGATTTTGGTAGTCTTGTTCTGAAACTACTTTATTAGGTGTGTTTTAGTAGTTTTTCTATTTAAGACACTTCAGTTATGTTCATGAAACTTCAAATATGGTGCCTGTTACCTACTAATGCAATCTTGAACTTAAGATTTTGGTTACTGAAATTTTTATGCAGATTCAATTCTCTTCAAGATGAGTAGTTGCAGGATTTCTGGAGTCATATATGAGTGCTTGCTTTTTGGTATGATGCATACTCATGCTTGTTTTATAGAGTATAGTATTACCTTTCTGCCTTTTGAATTGGTTGTATTGATTTTGGTTCCACATGTTGGTAACTACAGATATGGATGACACTCTCTATCCATTGAGCTTAGGGATCAATTTGGCATGTCGCAAGAATATTATAGGTACATACATAGATGATTTATTTCATATGTATATGTAATGTAATAGAAGTACTATAGTTAATAAATCTTGTTTGCAGACTATATGTTAGAACACTTGCATATTGAAGAAAGTAAAGTATCAAAGATGTGTCTGGATTTGTATCTCGAACATGGAACAACTATGGCAGGAATGAAGGTATGCAGATTTTGCATTAACATCGGTTTTCTCGTCTTAATTTATTCTTTTTATGTGAGTTTTAACTTTAATTTCCTATGATCAGGCTCTTGGTTACGAGTTTGATAATGATGAGTTTCATGCTTTTGTACATGGAAGATTACCATATGAGAAACTAAAGCATGATTTAGTGTTAAGGAACCTTCTTCTTTCCATGCCTCAGCGTAAAATAGTACGTCACGAAAAACTTCATTTTTCCATATCAGTTTGTTTTTGTTCATTGAAGAGCATGACATAGTATTATTCAACTACTCAATATTATTTGCAGATATTCACCAATGCAGATCACGCGCATGCAATTGAAGTTCTCAGCAGACTTGGCTTGGAGGACTGTTTTGAAGGCATCATATGCTTTGAAACGCTTAATCCTCTCAACTCTTGCCGACAAATCCTCTGCAAACCATCTGTTGAAGCCTTTGAGGCTGCTATTAGAATCGCGAAAGTGGATCCAAAGAAAACGGTAAGACTGATTATTTGTATATATTTTTGTCCCTACGTTTGAAAACTCTTGGAATCAATGCATGATAGTTCTCTTCTCTTATATCTTCTGCAGATTTTCTTTGACGACAGTGTTAGAAATGTTGCAAGTGGAAAAGTAGCTGGATTTCACACTGTGATTGTAAGATATAATATACTATCTGCGTAAAAATCTAAGTAATTACTAATAACTTTTCATAATCTGTTATCATATGCAATGCAAGCTAACAAGGAACAACATATTGATGGCAGGTCGGTCGTTCAGATTTAGTGCCGGGTGCAGACCATGCTCTCAACAGCATTCATAATATCAGAGAAGCATTACCTGAAATATGGGAGGTTGAAGAAGGCAACCAACAGCAAAGAATCCAATCGCTTGCAGTTGAAGCTACAGTCCATGCATAGGTTTTGCTTCGATAAAATATTTCACTAAGCTTATCAGGCAAATCTAGAGTTTTACCTCAGCAGAATTTTGTCTATCTAAAATACAATAATGTTGCAAACTGTCTCCACAGCAAAGTGGTGCTTAAATGTATGAATCTTGCAAATGACATCACGAAATGGATGCGAGACTATTAAATGGAAAAGTCTTAAGCATAAATTTATCATAGAAAATTACAATTACTGTTCAAGGATTTTGGTACAAGCCGAGCATTACAAAATATAGGTCTTGCACTCTCTTAACAATATTATTCACCAAATACCCTTTCAGTAACATTAAATTTTAACTGCGGCAGAGAGCAATGACAACTCAAACACATGAATCGAACAACTCCGTTGCCCAAACACCCTCCAAAACTGAATTGCACTCGACAGCCAGAAGAATGTACAGAACTTTGGAGTAAAGATCAACCATCTAAAGGCAGTTCTCCAGACTTGGCAATTTTGCACGGTTTCTTGGGACTATTGTCTAGCTTGCTTGTCTCTTGTGATTCAAGTTGCTTCACAACATCCAGTCCTTCAATGACATGTCCAAACACCACATGGCGATTGTCTAACCATGGAGTCTACATCATGAAAATCACAGCAAATACTTAGTACCGAAACCTAAATCTAACCGAACTTAAACAATCTCCAAACAATGTTAGTGTGGGTGCGTGTGCGAAATTTCTTCAAATGATAGAAACTGGGCACATTAATCTCACCGGTACAGTGCAAATAAAAAATTGACTGCCATTGGTATTAGGACCTGCATTCGCCATGCTCAAAACTCCAGGACCAACATGCTTCACTGCAAGGAAAAACTTTGAATACCGATAACTAATAAGTAATTTAAATTTCATTTATTAACAATCATGCACGAAAAGAGACATACAGTCAAAACTCTCATCTTCAAATTTAGAACCATAGATACTGACTCCACCAGTTCCCTGCATCCAATTAAAACACATTTGAAGTCAAACAAACATCACCGACCTTAACATCATGCACATCCATTGAAGTGTGCGGCTTCATGTATGTTCATGCGAGTATATACTAACAAAATACAAACAGTACTCACATTTCCTTCGGTGAAATCGCCTCCCTGAATCATGAAATTTGGTATTATACGATGGAAGAAGCTTCCTTGGTAACCATATCCTTTCGCTCCTACACAAATATGATTCAACTCAATAAATAACACAATATGTCACATAACACACTCCACCGCGATACTCATACAACCTCTGATTGTTTACCTGTAGACAATGTTTTGAAATTCTCAACAGTTTTAGGAACAGCATCTCCAAATAGACCAATTACAATCCTTCCAGCAGATTCACCCCCAATTTCTATATCAAAGAAAATTTTGCTTGTCACTTTGGCTTGCAGCTCTGCAACCTAGAAGCAACAGAACCAATGTTTTCAATTAAAGCAACTATTAGTAATTTTTTCTGACTTTAAGATGAAACACTTACCTCTCCCTGAGCACCACTAGCACATGTTATTCTCCGAGAAGTGATTGATTTGGCTTTAGATTGTTGTGAAACAGAAAGCCTTGGTGCATAATGATATGTTGATGACAATTTACTGCATCCAATGCTAGAAACTACATGTGGCTTCCCCTAAACAGGAAACAAAATTAACAACAAAAATTTCACATTAATAATAGAAAATTGTTAGCAACACATTCTGTTGAGGCATGGAAGATGAAATGAGCATGAAAAAAAACAGTAACCTGGACAGCATGAAAGCGGGGGAGTAGGTTCTGACTCTGCACCAGCTGAGTTGAGAATGAAGATGCCATGGATGGATAGTGAAGAAGAAAAATGAGTTTTTTGGGTGGGAAATATGGCACAACAGTTTCTGGATCTCACACACAATCTTCTTTGCACTCAGGTTTATCTTGTTACTTCTCTCACTTAAACTGAAACCTTTAAAGCTCACAACGGCATTGTGTTATCTTAAAGGATAAAGTGATTTTGTCCTTTTTTTTTCTTCTACCAGATAAATGTTTTTTTTTAAATATATTCCGATAAATGATTTAAAATGACTTTGCAAATTTTCCTTATAAAAAATTATAATTTCATTTATAAATATGAGGATTTTTTAATTTTTATTTATTTATTTTAATAAAATTCATTTAAGCTTAACTAAAGAATGAATAAAACCAAGTTTTTCATAGGTCTCTCTATTCGGAAAAAAAATTGACGTTGGGATCTATAAGAGCATTAATAGGATAACAATTAAGCATATCATTTTCGTCAATGATGTTTAATGTATATTTGTGTTGGTTGATTGCAATGTATGACGAGGATTAAGCAATTTCAATGCCTAAGAAGTATTTGAGTGGATCCAAGTATTTTGTCTAAAATTCTTTTAAAAGATGAGTTTTGAGACATTGGATACGATTTGTATCATTTTCGGTGATAACAATGTCATCAATATAGACCACAATAAAGATGCGTCGACCGGTTGAGAAATGAAGGAAGAAAATAGGGTGGTTTGCTTCACATCTAGTCAATACCAAATTGTATCAAGGTAGAGTTGAAGCGACCAAACCAACCATGTGGAGATTATTTCAGCCCATAAAGAGAACGATGAAACTGACAAACAAGTCTAGAATTGCCAAGAACGTAAAATTTGGAGGTTGATCCATATAAACTTCCTCCAATTCTCTGTGTAAAAAGTTACTTTTTAATGTCCAATTGATGATGTGACAAATGATGAATGAGAGCCGTTCCAAGAAAGAGGCAGATTGTGAAATTGCAGTCACGTTATCGTATGATGTCGTTTTTCTTTGTTTTGATTTTTTTCTCTTCAGTTTATGTGTATATGTTATTGATTATTCGCGTGTATGTGATTTGCTTGTTATTTAAATACTTGTGTGTTTGTAATTCGTTCGCATTTGAGTTGTATTATATTTGCTTCGACTATTTAGCATTGTACCATTAAAATCCCGCATTATTCAATAGTAAGAATTTTGGTCTGTGATCCTTTTAGAGCCTAGTAAGTTGTTTTTTGTTGTTCCATCAGGCGTTGCTTGAATTACAAGTTAGAACTCTTAGATCAAGTTGTTCAATTGTTTGATTTGAACAATGTGTATTGTATGACTCAAATCACAGAAGTTGTGAAAATTGAAATTTTCCTCTGTGTGATTTGATTTGAATCACAAAATGAACATGACTCGAATCATAGCTCTCTTTGAAAGCAAGGTTTTGGTTCTGCCAAAATTGATTTGAATCATACATTACAAGTGGGTCGAATCACAACACATCATGACTCGAATGATGTATGATACCCTAATGTACCCCTAGTCTCTATCAAACACTCAATATTTAAAGATGAAGATTTAAATCATAGGTTCAAAAATTCGAAGATTTAAATAGTTGTTTTTTTGACCCAAACCAACCAAAGTATTAAGGCATGAGTCATGAACAAATAACTTTTATTGTGATTCTTTTTCATGATTAAAGCTCTTGTGAAACCCTAAGATAAAAAGTCAATTTATCTTTTATTCTCTAGTGTGTCTATTCTTAGCACCCTGATTCTTTCTATTGTTTGAACTTTGAAGAACAACTTCTTGATTGTTAATCCATGTCAGACCACCTATCTCTTTCTGTTACATCTTGTGTATGTAATTTGTTGTTGAGAAAAACCATAGAAAGAGAGTTGATCAATCTTGTAAAGATTCAAGCTTGATCAAGCTCATGATAATCATCCAGATCCAATACCCATTTTATCTAGAAACTTGAGAGAACCTTGTATGTGTTCTTCATTCACCACCATCTAATTAATTCCATGATGTTATCTTGTGAATCTTAGAGTGTATGTGTGTGTATGTGTGTGTGTGATTCTTTTGGTACTGTTCATCATTTTTAACCATGGTCCTTATCCATTGTTATGGACCTTCATCTTTAAATATTGAGTGTTTGATAGAGACTAGGGGTACATTAGGGTATCTAATATTTTTGTGTGAAGTTTGTTGTTTGTAACAAGTGCATAGATAATTTCTTGAAACCAATTTGGATTTGATGTTATTCATCAAGGAGAGAATTTTGTTATACTCCATTGAAGACTTTGGTGAGGTTGAGTACAAATTTTTCATAAGATGGAGTTAGAAGTTGTTCAGCTTTGGTGAAGTTGTGTAAAGATTGTTCATATACAAAGTTGGGAGTTGTCCAAGTCACACTTAGCTAATGGAAATTGCTCAGACAAGAAATCAGTGGGATCAAGGTGGATCGCCATATACAAAGACTTGGAGCATGTTATTGTTCATAACAAGGTTACTGAATTAAGATCATTGTGGAACTTGTTATTGTTGGTGATTTGAGTATTTGCAATTTGCATCAACAACAAAAATTAGCGTGAGATATTATGTTTAACCAAAATGTTTGTATCAAAATTATCAAACAGTTGAAGATCATGATTATTTCTGGATGGTCTTAACACCATTTAAGAGTGGAGTAGGCAAAGCAAGGACAAAAGTCGAACTACTATATATCTCTGTGTATCTCTTCTCTATTCCCTTATCTCCTTTAATTTTTATGCATTCATTACTATAACTATTGCAATAGTGCATCGTTTGTATGACATTTAGATTAGATCTTGCTTATAGCCATTTAATGTGTAGGCTTAGGTCTATGATGCATCAAACATGTTGAATCATTATAAATCCAATTATGTCTTGAATGAATTTTTATGTAATGTGTCTTTAAATCGCTCTGTTTAAAGCATATTTGGTTATCTTGTAATTGATTTACATTAGAAAGAATCACGCTTCTAGTGATACCTTGTAATGATTTTGTTGGATGAATTCATTAAGATGATTTTAAGCTCTGTTGTGTTGTGTTTTGACTCTACGTATTTTAAAGTCTATGATTTTGTTTTATGGGACCTATTTTTTTTTTAAATTGTCTAATTGGGGATAGGTCTATTCAACCCCCTCCCCCTTCTAGACATCTTTGTGTCCATATTCTCATCCAATGGACTAAACAGATCTTGGCCACTGGAGAAAAAGTGTCACCATAATCAAGACTAAATATTTGTGTGTATCATTTAGCTAGCAAACATGATTAAAAATTATCGATCTGACCATTCAAGACAACTTTCACTATATAAATCCATCGACATCCCACTGTAGTTTTGTATGGAGGTAAAGTAATAATGTCCCATATGTTATTTAAATGCAATGCAGCCATTTCTTCCATCATCGCATGACGCCAATTAGGATCAGTCATAGCTTCACCTGTAGACTTAGGAATATACACAAAATCAAGAGCAGAAACAAAATAGACATATGAAGTAGAGAGACCGTCATAATTTAAAACACAAACATATTTAGGATTAGAATTATGAGACCAAATACCTTTTCTTTCTCTTGATTGTTCAGTTATGTTTATTGATAATTCTATTTATGTCTAGGATCGACGTACGAGACGGACAATTGGGACAAGGAGTGAGTCTGGAGAATTATATCATTTATCACCATCACTGGCATGTGCTTATATTACTTCTCAAAGACATACACATCAATATTTGGGTCACCCTAGCCTTAATAAAATGTGTATTTTAGTTCCTAGTCTTTCTAAGCTTTCGACATTTGAGTGTTAGTCATGTCAATTAGGCAAACATACTTGTCACACCTATTGCCAACAAGTAAATAAAAGTAATGTGTCACCTTTTGCTTTAGTTCATTCTGATATTTGGGGTCCTAGTCATGTCAAGTCAATTTTAGGATATTATTACTTTGTAACCTTCATCGATGATTTTTCATGAAGTACTTGGTTATTTTTGATGAAAAATCATTTAGATGTCTTCCATATATTCCAAGAATTTATGCCAAAATTAAAAACCAGTTTGACACCTCCATTAAAATTTTACGCACTAATAATGCTCGAGAACATATGTCATCTCATTTTCAATTTTTTTTAAACACCGTAGAGGATTATTCATCAATCATCATGTGCTCACACACCACAACAAAACAATGTTGTTAAATGAAAGAATATTCATTTAGTTGAAACTGCACAGACTATTTTACTTCACCACAATGTCCCTTCTCGTTTTTTGGGTTGATACTCTTCTCACAACTTGTTACCTTATCAGCCAAATACCTTCACCGGTCCTTCAATATCAAATTCTATACTCTATCTTGAATTTGTAATATGATCTCTACCTCATTTCTCTTTACGTCTTTAGTTGCACATGCTTTATCCATGACCTCAGTCTAGGTAAAGACAAACTTTCTACCAAATATCTCAAATGTATTTTTCTAGACTAATCACGTATACAAAAATGATACCGTTTTTTTTATCCCCAACTTCAACGATACATTATTTCACATTCTTTGAAACCTTACCATTTTCCTTTGCCTCAATGTTACTTGATGAGAAAGATATGTGGGATCAGAGTTCGAACGCGCCTTAATGGGCTTTAAGAAGGGCGGTGTGTTGGTGTAAGCCCTAGAGGCCAATACTTTTGGCACTTGTATCGAAATATTTATTAATAATAAAAGGAATTTCTTTATTATGTTTGCTTTTCCAAAATAATAAAGTCCCTAGAATAGTTTGTCTGTTTAATGAAATGTTAAGTGTGACTTAATCATGAGATCCCATTAAACATAAGGACACTATTCTTAAGCATATGTAGTCGAGCTTTATTGCAAATTAGTATAACATTAAAGTATTGATATTATTATGTAGATAGATTGATGATTACATCTCATAGATCATGGATAAGGAGTTATCAAGTCTTGACATAGGTATGAATATTAGGAGTAATATTTATACTGGATTGACCCGCTATGAGAATACTACATAGAATGTTATGCAAGGTGTCATAAGTTATTCTCATGGTGATAATAGTGTATACCACCCTTCAACCTGAAACCACTATGGACCTTAGATGTAGAGTTAAGTACTTTATTACTGAACAAACATTATCCGTAACTGGATGACCATAAAGACAGTTGATGGGTACTTCACAAAGCATGCTAAGGGACATGAGTGACTTAGATTGAATTTTCCCATCCTGCATAACAGAATAAATGTCTAAGGGCCCAATATTGAACTTGATAAGAGTGACATGGTCTATGCCTTGTGTTCAATATAGACATAAGGGCAAAAGGGTAATTGTATATACAAATATTATCACGAAAAGGTTTTGTCAGATCACATGATATTTTTGTGACTTGGATAGCAGTGATATGTTGCTAGATACCTCTCATGGTTTATTATGTTAAATGTGTGATTTAATATAATTACCAACATCGTGAAAACCTACAGAGTCACACACATAAGGACATGTTGACGAGAGATAGAGTAAATAAGGAACACCGTAAGGTACAATGCACTTAAGAAAATTATAAAACACAATAAGATACAATACATTTAAATAGAATACAGAATATGATAAGGTACCATGCTCTTGAGTGATATACGGTACATCATAAGGTATGATGCCTAAAAGCTTAATTGGGCTTTTAGCTTGCAACCTTAATTGGGCTTTTAGCTTACAACCCACATAAGGGGTACTATAAATAGAACCCTTGTGCTGAAGCATTTTCACTTGATGAAAATTTGGTCTTGAAATCCTGTCAATATTTTCTCTCAATCTCTCACTCAAAGTTTTCATTCGTAATCAACTAGCATTGTGACTGAAAGTGATCTGTTTGTGTGAACTGAGTAGAGGCGTTGTTATTCATCAACACTTGTCACCATAAGAGGTAATAGTTTCTATCACTGACCACACCCATTCGTAAGTGTTGTACCCCAAAATTTTCCCTCCCATTTTATCTTTAAGGAATTCTTTCAAAGGTCTCAAATGCTCAAGAATCTCAAGGGATGACCAGTATACTCACCTCCTAAGCAAGGGGTCTACAACTAGGGTTTTTGAGTTACTCAAAGAAGATTTGGTTCCAAATGCCTCAAATGGTTTCCATGGTTCCCCATAGGTATCCAACAAGGTTTATGTCAAATTTCAAGTCCTACATCACAAGTTTGCTCAATCAAGGGCTCAGATGATTGAAAACAATTGTGTTAGGTAAAAAGTCAATTATGGTCAACATACAGTTAAACTTAATTTTTTTTGTCAATATTAACATGTTGAAGTGATATTCATCATTTGATCAAAGGTTGATCATGATTCCCCAAGGAAAGCTCTCAAATCATCAAAAGTCAAGAATTGTCAAATTAAGGTTTCCTTAGGAGAAGTCAACTAAACTTTTACCAAGTATAACTTTCACATGCTTCATCAACTTTTCCCCAAGAAAATCCCATTTTGAAGAAAATTTGATTCTCTACAACTTTGTTTTTATGATCAAGTCCAAAAAATGCTTCATTTGGAAAATATGAGCTAATACATTATAAGTCATTTTCAAAAGTCAACAAAAGACACTTTTTGTCAAGGTAACTTACATCAAGATAAATCTCCAAATGCAAAAATCATCAAAAGAGAAAATGTAGAGGACATCTTAAGAATTTCAAAAAGTCCAAGATCATCTTAAAAAGATGAAAATTGAGCAAGTTATGAGTTGCACAAGTTGGGAAATTTTGAGGAAGTTCATGAAATGCAAAATGAGCAAATCCGAGATTTTGAACTTGTCGGCCTAATTTTCGATGCTCAAACATGTTCATAAGATGTTAGAGGACCTCTAAATCCATTCAAATATTTTCCATGATTTTATTTCTTTTATTTGAATTTTTATTCATTTAAAAATAAATTAAATCAAATAAATGTAAAATATTGGTATGAGGGTTTGGGCCTTTTGATTTCAAACTTTAACAAGCCCAATACAGCTCATGCAGGCCTGTAAATAGCATGCCAAAACCGTGTAGCGTCTAAAATGGCAAGAGAATAATTCAAAAAGGAATGTTTTCAATTTGTTTGATTTTGGTTTTAAACATGGTTTGATGGTTTGATTCCTTGCCATGTTAGTAAGCCATTCCATTCCTCTATATATTGGCAAGCTGAACAGATGAACAAGACACGAGATCACTGCCTGGAGGAGCCACTCATAATCCACAAAAATTCAAAAGAGTTGTAGAATCTGTAATTTAGGTTCAAGCCCTTCTCACTCGAAACCAATGCAAGCATTCACCTCCTGAAATCAAAGGAGTGGATCTAGATCCATAATTGTATCCCTCGAGCACCAGATCACGGTTTCTTCATCACGCTGATTTTTAAAAATTGGTAAAAATCAAAACTATGTTTTCTTGCATTTTTAATCATTGCTAATCTGTTTGATCTCTTCATGTGCATCATTAGAACAGGATAGGCACATTACATGTGAAGCTTGACATTGAAATCATACTTCACCATTGTTAGGGCTCAAAAAACCGTTGAGCGCCTAACCTAATAATACAAGCATGCTCTATTCTCATAAGCCATGCCATTGAGATCACATCTTGTTAATTAATGGATTCAAGTTGTTAGATTTGTCTATTTAATGCATTTTTTCAGGTTTGAAACTTTGGGACAGCCGGAGAAGACGACCGGAGGTTGACTCTGGCGTCCCTGAATTTTGTTGATTCCGGCAAGGGTAAACGTGGCCTAATGGAGCCTTCTGACTGGTTGGTTCAAATAATAAGGGTCCACCTGTTTTTCTTGCGTGTTTGAAATGAAAATACAATTGATTTTTTATTATTTATTCATTTGCGCTTTGGTTAACAGATGTACAAGCCACCCCAGTGGAAACACACTTGCACGTAAGTCTCTCATACGCCTGGTCCTGGGTTCGATCTAGGCGCGAGGCGTTTTTTATTTTCCATGTTTTCATTTCAGATCCGGTGCAAACATATCAAGCGCGCTCACCATGTACACTCGTATCATGACCCTTAGATCTCAGAAGATCGGACCCAACGCAGTTGATAAGTCACGCCCATGATGCACTCCAAGAGATGATCCTCACTGGATCTCCCAGGCGCCTGGGCCCTCTTGTTATTGGGCCTAAAATTTCGGTTTCCTCTCACCCCTATGTTTTATTTTTTAGTGCAGGCCCATTAACCTTTTTTTTTGTGTTTTAATTTAATCATTTATTATTTAATCAGAAAAATAACAAAAATCAGAAAAAAGTTAGATTTAAGTTTTTATTAATTAATTTAATTTTTTTTGATAATTTTAATTAATTTAATTTAAATCAATTTGATTTTATCTTATTAATCAAAAACTAATTAGAATTAGGGTCTCACACTTCAATTATTTTTCTAAACAAAAAACACCAAAAATATTTCTTTAAGTACTTAGAATTTTTAGGGTTTTTACACCTTTCCCTTTTCCATCTCCGCTCGTTTGCTCGTTTTCCGCATTTAAAAATATTGTAACTGTCAAAAGGGATGTAATAGTTTAAACTAGGACTTTTTTACATTTTCCCCCCACTTGAGGTTTTGTACTCTCCATCCCCGAAGCATTGTAATAGCATAGATTCAATTTTCTGCATTTTTACTTTCCGCACTATTGTATGAATGTTTGTATATATTTAACTACTAGCTTAATAGGATTGCATGGTAAGACTTAAAAGAAAATGTTAGAAAACCTAACATCCAAGATAAAAATAACTGAAACCTAACACACTTTGCACACGCGCACCTCTAGGATACCCCCACTTGTTACCTTCGGAAAACAACAGTCACGTCTCTCGAACGTGGGATGTGTTAGCAAAGATCCTTTGGTTAAAAGATCGTAGTCCTCGATAACCCTTCGATGTTGCCTTGGTAAATAATCTTAGTACCTTAGGATAATTTCTAAAGTGTTCTACGAGTTATTTTCGTGACTGTATAATGACCCGCATCTGTCCCTCAAAACATCCAATGATAGGGCTACCTACTAACTAATGGTAGGATTGCACTAACTAAAGGAAAAGAGGAAAAGAACAAAGACCTTTTGAGTAGGTATATAGTTTATAGTTTCTTTCTCATAAAACAAAACAATATCTCACACATACACTCTCTTTTCTAAATATTTTCAAAGACAAAACACTTTGTATGCATTCGCAATGATACGAGAATCATTATAAAATTTGCCGTACTAAGGCATCTTTTCAAAATATTTTCAAAATACACTTACACAAAAAGCATTTTCAAAGTGAGCTAGAAACTAAGAACCCGTAGATAACTACGGATGATAAGGGTGCTAATACCTTCCATTTTCATAACCTACCCCCCTTAATCAGAAAAATTCTCAAAGGTATTTCCTGTTCTTTTCACCCTTTCCTTTATTGGATAAAAGAAAAGTCGATGGCGAGTCTTGCTATCCGCAACATTTATGATAAAATGTAAAAACCAAAAGTCAGTTCTCCCACCGTATTACAGAACTGGCGACTCTGTTGAGGAAAACACTAAAGTGGGATTACCTTAAGAGATAGTTCACATTTAAATGCTTTCATTATTTGACTTTCCTGATTTATTCTTAAAAGTTTGTTTTGGATATTCTTGTAAATATTCTATACTCGGATCTGGGGAATTTTAGGTAAGTAGCAATAGATTGTGAAAACTGTGCGGCGTACACCGATACGATTGAAGCGATGGCTACGTTGGTGTGACACATTGGTTTGTGCCAGTGTCCCTTAAGTTAAGTCAAGGAGAATGCTGAGCTGTCGCGTGGTGTCATAAAGCACTAACTGACTGTAGAACCTTAGTTGACATAACTTAGCCATAAGAAGGTAGCGAGATAGCCGAATTTGGTGCAGACTGAAGTTGGTTGATACTCGATGCTACAATCATTGAGGTCATACTCTCGGGATATTTTGGTTGCAAATTAGATGCTTGTGCTAAAACAATGCCTTAGAGAAAGATCGGTGATATTGAGACTCCTAGAACCTGGTTACTTTCTTTTAGGACAAGTTGAGCCAACTAAAACTTCAATAGGGTACTTACCTACAAATCCATGCAATATTTAACCTAAGGCGTTGTGTGCTTTGCTTGTGTATGATTAAATTGTTTGAACATAACATGCATCATAACATTCATACCATTTCATTTCTACTAACCATTTCAAGGACCAGGGAATTTATCTTTGTTCTGTTTTGCAGACTATGGCCTCCGCTCGCAGAAACACTATCTGGGTCAACTTTGTAAGGGAACCCATCAACTTAAAGAGTTAGTCTCAAGGGTTCCCGAAAGTTCTTCATTTATAAAGAGGCATGGTCGACTACTTAGTCTGGTTACCCCAGGTTTTGACAAAGATATGATGAGTGTTCTGTTCCAGTTCTTTGACCCTGCACATCATTGTTTCACTTTTCCCAATTATCAGTTGGTACCCACTATGGAAGAGTTCTTTCAATTGCTGGGAGTAACTGTTCTTGGTCAGATTCCCTTCACTGGTTTATAGGAAGCTCCAAAACCAAAAGTTATTGCAGTAACTCTAATCTAAAGCAGTCCGATATTGTATCTAACTGAGAAACAAGAAGTGGAGTCAAGAGTTTTCTGGCTAAATTTCTGATAGAGAAGGCTCAATTATTCCTAGATGCTATGAGTTTCCAGGATTTTGAGGATATCTTGGCTCTTATAATCTATGTATCAGTACTATTCCCTAATCCAGACCAACTCATAGATGTGAACACCGTCAAGATTTTTCTCGCTCGTAATCCCGTGCCTACCTTGCTCGAAGACATTATGCATTCTCTTCACACTCGTACAATGAAGAGGCAAGGAAATCTCATGTGTTGTATTCCTTTACTGTCTAAGTGGTTTATTTCGCACCTTCCTCGCTCGGTAATAAAGAATGAACAAGGTTTGAGGTGGTCGCAAAGAATAATGTCACTTTCTCATACAAACATCTACTGGTGTTCCCGATCTCATGAGGATATCACTATCACTGATCGTTGTGGGGAATTCCTTAATGTTCCACTCCTTGGCATTAGTGGAGGTATTAATTACAACCCTTCTATGGCTCTACGTCAGTTTGGTTATGCTCGAATACATGGTCCTCATGACGCACTTATCCAGGGTATTATGTTCGATCATGAAAGTGATCTTCAAGGTTATCGTTTGAGGTTTATACATGCTTGGGGCATGGTAAGCAAGATTAACGGTAAAACTTTAGGGCATAAGAACTCCATCCCTCTAGGGCCTTACCTCAAATGGGTACAAGCTCGCGTTCAAAACCTCATGATGCCATATCCAACTATCTTACCAGTGATCATGGAGCTTGTTGTCGAAGAAGACATTTCTCGCACCATCCTCCACCCAGACATGCCTATTGACTTTGAAGAATTGCAGAAGTCTCGGATTCATCTGAAGGAAGAACGGGACACCTTTGAGACTCAATTCTATGCAAGTGAGAAGAAAGTGTCAGAGCTCACAAAGCAACTTCACGAGGAGCAGAGTCTTAATGCATACATCAACATAAAGAGGAAGCTTCCATGGGAGACTTGAGTCTTAGGTTTTAGGAGTTTAATTTTTTTGTCTCTTTGAGACCTTGTTGATTTCACTGTAAGCCTAAAAGGCAGTTGTAATTTGAATTCACTAATAAAATATTTGTTTCTGTTTCCTCTTGGTTAAGCAAAGCTAAATCTCTCAAGGCCCTTGAAAACATTGCATTTACATACCATGCATCATTTGATAACAGGTTTGTCATACAAGTTTCTCATTTTCTCGCTGTTTATTTCAGTTGAAAAATAGCCCTCAAACAAACTGTCAAGGATCTCCAGGCTCAACATGCACAATTCCAAGAGACTCTCATGAATCTGGCACATGGGAAGAAAGAGCTGTTGGCGATCGTCGCCAAGAAAAAAAAGACCAAGAAGTTGGTTGTTGTCCTCAACATGGGGAGATGGTTTAAAGGTCATGCTCAACCAGTCAAAGTGGATGATGTCTCCTCTGAAGAAGATGACAATCATGATGAAGATGGTAGAAGCATCAAGAATGAAGGCAGGAACAATCAGGGTTATGAGAATGCTCCTGTAGATGAAGACTTTTTTGATGAATAGTATCCTCCTGCGGATGACAAATATAAACAGTTGGAGGACAATCTTGAGGCTATGTAAATCCAGAAGGTACCTGGATTGGATTTTGGTGAATTAGGTTTGGTTCTGGGGGTGGTCATCCCACCTAAGTTCAAGGTCCATGTCTTTTTTAAATACGATGGGGTCTCTTGTCCTAAACTCCATTTGAGGCCGTATGTTCGGAAAATACAACCTCATACTGTTGACCGGAAATTATGGGTCCATTTCTTCCAAGAAAGTTTGGCTGGAACTCAACTGTAATGGTTCTATCAGCTGGAGGGAACCAATATACATACATGGGAAGACTTGGCTGCTGCTTTCTATAAGCAGTATCAATATAACTCTAACCTGTCACTGACTCGAGTACAACTGCAGAATATGTCAATGGGATCTAATGAAGGGTTCAAGGAATATGCGTAGAAATGGAGGGACTTGGCTGGAAGGGTGTAACCTCCCTTGACTGATCGAGAAATGATAGATATGTTCATGGGTACTCTGACAGGCCGATTCTTTAATTTGTTGATTGGAAGCTCGCCGTCTGGTTTTACAGAGATGATTTTGGCAGGGGAAAGAATTGAAAGAGGTATCAAGAGTGGGAAGATCCCGATGGATACACCTTCTAATGCTGTGAAGAAGCCATTTGGAGGTAAAAAAGAAGTTAATGCTGTCTATGGCCACAAGAGCCATAATAAAAATAACCGCCATCAATCTGTGGGAGCAGTGTTGATTTCTAACCCGACGCATGTTCACCAACAACAGCAGGGTAATTGACAAAGGCCAGATGCTCCACCGAGGAAGTGTACCAAAATTAGCATGCCTTTATCTCAGAAATTACAACATTTGCTGAAGGCTGAACTCATTTCACTGCGGGATCCTCCTCAGAATCCCAACACCTCATCTCTAAAGTACAATCCAAATGCGATGTGTGCTTATCAATCGAACAATCATGGGAACGACACTAAAAATTGATGGGCCCTGAAGAGCAAGATTCAAGACATGATCAATGATAAGGAAATTGAGTTTGATCCTCTGGATACTCCAAATGTGATTACCACATCTATGCCCAAGCATGACAAGGGCATAAGTGTTGTTTAAGATGTGTTGTACATTATCTCTATAAATGATGCGGTAACCCCCCTCTCTACAATTAAGAAGAATCTGTTACATGTCGGTTTATTTCTCGGCTGTGTTGAAGGATGTTATTATTGTGCGGTCCAACCCAACAACTGCAGGTTGATGAAGGAAGGTGTCCAACGCCTGGTGGATGAACACATGATTTTGATTGAAAAAGTTCTGTCTATTGAGAATGTGTGCCAAGATCTGTTTGTTATCTCTGGTACTCCTTTCAGGATCCCTTCCAAAGGTTCTATAAGGATTACCTCCAATTCGAAAGTTGATCCTTTGGTTATTACAACACCCGGGCCTATCCCATATTCCTTAGAGAAGGCTATTTCGTGGAATTATGGGTCTGACGTCTATTACCATGGCATTAAACAAGAGTTGTCCAATGAAGATAATGAAGAAGCTGGTCCCAATATTGTCAATATTGCAGGGACTAGCAAAATTACCAGAAGTGGAAGGATTTTCGCCCTAGAAATCTCTCCACCAGCTTAAGTTACGGTTACCAAGACAACTGCTGAGGCTCGGGGTAAAGAGCCAGTGATAGAGCCTTCCCAGATGGAGGCGCCAAAAGAAGCTACGATCAAAGATACCTCTGAACCAGATTCACAAGAGGTTTTGAAGATCATCTGAAGGAGCAATTATAAAATTGTTGAACAGTTGGGGAAGACCCCGTCTAAAATCTCCATGCTATCTTTATTGTTGTGTTCTGAAGCCCATGCGAAGGCTTTAGTAAAATTCTTAAAGACCGCTCATGTGTCGCAAGAAATTTCGGCTGATCAATTTGGAAGCTACGTGGCTAGTCTGACGACTGATAATGGTTTAGGTTTCTCTAATGCTAACCTGACTCCGAATGGGAGGAATCATAATAGGTACCTATATGTCTCCATTGAATGCAAGGTCAATACATTGGCCCATGTGTTAATTGATACAGGAGCTTCTCTGAATGTTCTGCTAATGGTCGCTCTTGACCGACTAGATTGTGAAGGGGTTGTGCTGAAGCCCAACAATATCATAGTTCCAGCCTTTGACGGATCAAAAAGAATGGTACATGGAGAAGTGGACCTCCCAATCAAGATGGGTTCATAGATATTTGAGTCCACTTTCTATGTAATGGACATTCGACCGACCTATTCTTGTCTATTAGGATGCCCCTGGATCCATGGGGCAGGCGCTGTCACCTCCATCTTGCACCAGAAACTCAAGTATCCTGTAAAAGGAAAATTTGTTACGGTCTGTGGAGAAGAGTATATGGTCATCCACCTCAATTAGTTCCAATACGTGGATATGGACAAAGAATTTATTGAAACACCCTGTCAAACCTTTGAAGTGATTTCCTCTGCTACTATTGAAGATGTTTCTGCCATTCCGAAGATCACCAAAACTCTGCACAAGATGGCTTCTGATCGTACCTGACGAGAATGGACTGTCACTGCTAGCTCGAGCAGAAGTTGAGTGAGATGGGGGGGGGGGGGGTACCTACAAGACACTCTGATGCCAAAGTAAGTTGCGAAATGAGCAAGCAAGCGTGAGAGTTAGAAAGTGTTGAATACATGAACCTCTCAAAAGAGAGGGTATTTATAGCCCCCAACATTGGGCCAAGGTCTCTTTATTGGGCTGGTCAAGCAGGCCCAACATAGAGACTTCCAGGTCCTACGTGAGTAGTGGGGACCCGCACATGGTCCCCTACCTGGATGACGTCCTCCGCAAGGTCAGAAGGATATGGTTGCGATCTTTCTGGGACCACAAAGACTCCATAATATCTGGAGATGTTGGTAACCAACCCTACAAGAAGGATGCTTGGGAGGACCACCTGCTCGTTCAGAAGGTGGGCATGCTGATGTACCTGACGGAGGGGCGGGTGCCCGAGCCTTCAGTTTACCACCCTGCTTCATGGAAAAATACCTCTTCGAGGGTTTTCCCTTGACTGTGTCCGATAACAAGCACGATATCATCAGACGGCTCGATAAGGAAGGTCGAAGGAAGCACCTCGCGGCCAGCATGGTCGGGGTGGTGAAGATGGAAGAGATGGCTGTTGTCCTAGTGGGAGAAGGGTCAGACTCCTCTAATCGGGTCAAGGAACTGGAGTCGGAGAAGGTGACTCTTGTGACTAAAACCCGCAAGCTGAAAACCGCTCTTGAATGAAGTGAGGAGATGTTTCGTGAACAGTCCGACGTGCTGGCAGGGGAGAAGGAGAGAGCCGAGAAATCCCTCGAAGATAAAGAATATCTCCAACTTGATAAGGAACGGTTGGAGAGTGATAACCAATGACTGACGGGGGAGGTTGCAGATCTGAAGGCTGCTATGATGCCCGCAGAGGGTGAGCCTGAGGGGGTAGCCGATTTGCACACGTGTGCTAACTTCATTTCTCAGATTCAACTCCTAGAGTCGGATTGTGATGACGCCTTGGCCGATGGCTTTGAATCTTCCGTGAATGAACTATCCATGCTGAACCCTGGATTAAACACTGAAGGAATTGGGGTTTTGTCCCAGGTGATTGATGGTTGGGTGGTTCCCCCTCCTGACGTCAAAGTTAGCACTCCGGGGAGCGATTGACACTTTTGTTTTTTCATCTTATTTGTATTTGGGCCTGCGTGCCCGTAATATTTGTAATATTCAGACATCTTTGACCCAAGTGGTCGCCTTTGATAATTATTTCACTTTATTTGGTGCTTATTATTGTCGTTGTTTTTGACTTGGTTATTTCATAAATACATGTATATCCTGTGTGGAAATATATGCTCGACCATTGTTGTGGTCGTTATGAATTTTCCACGAAGTTCATGTTTTTCGTGTGGAGATATGTGCTCGACCCTAATATTAGTTCGACACATGTCGAAATGTGTCGAGGGCGCGGAGTGGGGATCCGCGGGACAAGCGTATGATCGCGGTCGAGATCCTACGCTCATGGCGTGAACTTCCCATCGCGAGCTGGGTGTTCTGCCATGTTGGGGTACTTCGACAACAGAGCTCGATCGAGGTGTCCCTATCAGGCTAGGATACTGCTCGTCAAAATGAACGACATCCTACTTTTTGTTAGTTGGTAGGTCGCATCCGTACCTTGACGCACCTACGTGGTCGAGATTTTCCCTTCATTGACTGAAGAGGAATATTCGACGGGAAAAGTCCTCAGCATGTGAGGAACTTAGCTATAATATTGTTTTAGCTTCGCCGTATTCCAGGGTCGAGGTTGTGGTTCTCTGTTCAATTGCTCGAGGTAATATGCTCCGGTTCCCGTAGCTCCTTGGACGCGGTAAGGCCCCTCTCATTTTGCAGCCAGCTTCCCTTCGCGGGAATCCTTCTGGTTTCTTCGTGATACTAGACTACCGACCTGAAATTCCCACTTTATGACTTTGTTGTCGTGGCGTAGGGCTACCTGCTGTTTCAGCGTGGCCTTGCAAAGAGCTGCTCCTGATCGAATTTCTTCGAATACGCCGAGCTCATCTCTGAGGGCCTCGTCGTTCATCTCCTCGTCGAGGGGCATTTCAGTTTGCCTAGATGGCTCTATGATTTCTACCGGTATGACAGCCTCAGTGCCATAGGTCAGTCGGAATGGCGTCTCACCAGTCGTCGAATGGGGGGTTATTTAGTAAGCCCATAGAACACTATGTAGTTCTTTGACCCATCCTCTTTTGGCTCCTCCTAGCCTGCATTTGAGTCCTCGTAAGATGACCCTATTTGCGGCTTCGGCTTTCCCATTGGCCTGGGGGTGCCCAAACGAGGTAAAATGATTCTTAGTGCCAAGTTTGGCAATGAAGCTTTGGAAACCTTGGTCGGTGAATTGTGTGCCTTTGTCTGTGATGAGCGCTTGCGGTCTCCTAAACCGAGCGAGCATGTTTCGTTTGTAAAAATAGAGAATGTTATGCGAGGTGATTTTTGCTAGGGCTTTGGCCTCTATCCATTTGGAGAAATAGTCTACGACCATGATGAGGAATTTGTTTTGGTATGTCCCTTGTACGAACGGTCTGAGGATGTTCATTCCCCACTAGGCAAATGGCCACAAATATGATAGCGTATTTAGTTCGTGCGGGGGAGCGAGGTGCATGTCAACATGTCTCTGGAACTTGTCGCACCTCTGGACATGCTCTTTGGCATCTCATTGCATGGTCGGCCAGTAGGTTCCTACCGCAGCGCCTTTCAGGCTGGGGACCTTCCGCCCATGTGCTGGGCGTTGATTCCTTCGTAGATTTCCCGTAGTATCTCGGAGACCACGGATTCTTCGACACACTTCAAGAGTGGGATAGAGAATCCATGGAGATACAGTTTGTGCTCGAGCACCCCATAAGAGCATGCTCACCGTTTGGTCACGGCTGCCTCTCTTTGGTCTGGGGGAAGTTCTCCTTTCGTTAGAAAATTGAACACCGGGGTCATCCAGCATAAATCGTCCCCGATGGCATTCAATTCGAGTAGAGCTGTGGAACTTTCAATGCTCGGGAGAGATAGGGATTCTTGTATGACAGATTTGTTTCAGCCCTTCTTCGTACTCACGAGCTTTGAAAGTATGTCAGCCCGTGTGTTTTGTTCGCGTGGTACGTGTGTAATTTCTGCTCGGTCAATCTTTTTCATATGTTCTTTGACCAAGTTTAGATATTCAATGAGGCTGTTGTTTTTAGCCTGGTATCCCCCTTGAACTTGAGACGCGACAAGTTGGGAATCAATGAAAATTTGTACCTCACGAGCGCCCAAATCCCCAGCCAGTCTTAGACCTGCAAGCAGAGCCTCGTATTCTTCCTGATTGTTTGAGGTAAGAAAGGAGAGAGTGAGCAAATGTTCGATCACGACGCCTTCCTCGTTTTCGAGGAGGATTCCTGCTCCACTCCCGGTCGAGTTGGACGCTTCGTCCACAAAGATGGTCCATTTGTGTTCCTTCCCTGCGGGGAGATTGTGGGCGGTCATCTCAGTGACGAAGTAGGCCAGAGCTCGGGCCTTTAGAGCCTTCCTGCTTTTATAGTGTTGTACCCCAAAATTTGCCCTCGCATTTTTCCCCAAGAAATCTCAGCTTCAAGCCTTTCCTGATTTTTTAAACTGGCTCAAGAATCGGACAAACAGACTTTTCTTGTCAGTCAAGCGAAATTAGGGTTTTTACTGATTTTCAGGACTCTGGATTGTTTCACAATTGGCTTAGGGTTTTGGATGATTTTTGGTTCAATTTTGATCAGGCGAGCGTTATCTGGCATTTAATCAAGAATTAAGGTTTTATAGGCATATTCTCAGAAGGATTTAAATTCCACAACACTTTGCAGTTTATTCCGGGATTCGGGTTAAATTCGCGTGGTTTTGATTTAATCAGTAAAAAAGGACAGTTGGTTTGAATTCACGTTGTTTTGTTTGAGCCCGTCAAAAGAAATGTGCAGTTCGGAATTACAGTGCTTGGCAAAGAATCAGTGAAAAAAGGAATGCGCTTGATCAGTTTATTTTGGTTAACTGCTACTTTGTTTTGGATATTGGAAAAGACAGGTTTAATTGATCAATATTACTAAGACATTGTTTTATTTAAGTTATTTATTATTCTAAATTGGATGATTGAAATTTATTTTTCAATTGTTTTAATTCAAAGAGTTTTAAATAAATAAATAAACAATAAAGAGAAAATAGATTTAATTGGATAACAAAGACTTTTATTGATATTTGAATTATTTGTACAAATATTGTTTGTAGTTTAAATTACAAACAATAGTTTACATTAATTTAAGTATTACATAAAAAGAAAAAAAAAACTATCCTATTTATTTCTAAATTCTTCATGCTTCATTTTATTCCTCTCCATCCAATTATTCACCTGCAAAAGAAAAGAGAAAGTCAGAAAGCATTTAAATTGGAAAAGACAGATAAAATTAGACTCATCATTAAGGGCCACTGACTGAGATCAGTTAACCCTCTCTGCAAATCACGGGATTTCTCCCGGTTCACAGAGAGGGAAGAATTTTTATGCAAAGTTGAAAAAATGCAAATGTCAAAATGCATAGAATATCAAACTACATAATTTCAAAATCTCAAACTTCAAATTCAAACCAAACTGAAAAAAATCCAAGTTACAACTTTCTATCAAAATCCAAGAAGTGCAACTTGCTGTCAAAGATGTCAACAAAGCTACTCAAGGCTACCAAAGAAGAAGATTTGGCCAAGATATCAAGGAAAAGACAAAGTACCAAAGCTGTCAAAAAGAGATAAAGGATATGCAGAAGAAATTTGTTATGCAAGCAAACACTCAAATCATCCTTTCCCATCAATAGCCCTTTCAGAAAGATAGTACAAGAAAGAATCATATAATAATATTCAACTGTACTATAGAGAGAGAAAAAGAGAGAATAGAAGCAGGTTTTCAGGCTTTAGGCTTAGGCAGGATAGGAAAAAAGATATACAAAAGAGAACTCAGTTCAGCAGGATAGAAAAGAAGAAAATATACAAACACTCCCCACTGCATAAAAACAAAGAGAGAGATACAAACTGGGTGGTCCTGGCCTGAAGCAAACTACACACATAAAAACCAAGCCTGTACCTTTAAGCCAAGGGGACCTGAGATGCAAATATACTACATACTGAAGCAAACCTGAAGCACAGCCTGTACCTTTACCATCAAAACCACGAACACATAACCCATCCTAAAAACCATCACAACCAAACCTGCCTTAGCACAAATCATCATAAACCATAAACACCTAAAGCCTGCAAAGACCCTCAAACTGTCAAGAAAAGAACTCAAAAAACTAGAAAATATACAAAACCTGCTAAGCATCTCAGAAAAACCAAAAACACATAGCCTGTACAGAAGCCTAACCTGCATAAGCCAGTATTCAAAGCAAAATAACCATAAACCTGTCCAACTCCTAAGCCTCAGAAATTTTTCATCATAGGCATATTCAAAGGCAACACGAGAGAAGAAGAGAGAAAATATTCAAAAAGAAAGCAGCATTCAAGCGTTCACCTCAACCATTCAGAAGCAAGTATATTCGGGCATACTCAGAAGCAAATGCTCAAGGCAACCTAGGCCCTCAGTATAAACATCATTGGGCAACAGAAACACATTTCAACAGGCATCAAACGAGGCGTCAATCCCAGTATAGTCAAACAAATCTAAGGCAACAAGTATACATTGTTCAAGAAGAAGAAGAAAAGGGCAAATTCAAGGTAAAGTTTTCAGCACAAAGATCATCACCAAACCCCTAAAGAAGAAGAAAGGACAAAGTACCAAGTTTTCCCAAGCTAGCTTCCAGCTCCATCACCGGGCCTCTGCACCACTGAGCCTCCTCAGTGCTTCCTCGTCCTCTCCTCCCCATCGTCCTCCTCTCAAGGTAGTATATTTCCTTCCTCATCTTTCTTTTCATCACCTCGTTAAAACAAACACAACGAACACGAAGATCAGAACATATAAGTCACGACATGCAAGAATCTAAAACAAAAATGCCTAAACCAATTCGAAACGGTACACTAACCATCATTTGAGGACTGTCTAATCCATCTGAGAGGAGAAGAGGCGGTAGCGGGGTAGCTCAGGCAGAGAGGCATGGCCCAGAAGCTTGCATAGAAGACGAGTGAACGAAACTCCATGAACGGCGCGCTCAAACCCTAAAACCTTGCTTCCCAAATGAAAACGCCAAACAACCCTAAATTTGTTCTGACCCCCCAAACAGGCCTTGCCCGTTCCGTTTTGCCCCAAAGCCCATTAAGATTCTTACTTTTCTAACAAAACCCTTTATTAAAACACTAACCTCTTTTCTTTATATTATATAAACATTTTTTTTCTTTATTACAAAATCATATAAATAATAAAATACTTTTTTTTCATATAATTAAAATTGAAAACTTTTTTAATTAAAATATATCTTTGAACATAATAGACAAAATACATATTTTTTCTAATATTAAAATTCTTAAAACACTTAATTAAAACATTTTTGTATGTAATAAACAATGATGCGTCTTATACATTTTTCAATTAGAACTTGAACATACGATTTAATTAAAAACATTTTTCTTTTGTACATATTAAAAATACACAAATCAAAGATTCCTTAAAACACATATTTAGGTCAAATACCCTAATCTCGCCTTAATTTCACATTTCGCACTTGTAAATATCCACATACACATATACTTGTACACTTACAATATATTTCACATTATACACTTACACAATGCAAATCCATTCACATTGCCCTATACACATTTGTTTATCCTACATTTGTATATTCGATATTTACATTTGATTGCGAATTCGATTTGGTTGTAACTTATTGGATACTATAAGTCTCATCCCCATTCATACACTGGTACCCCCACTCCCGAATACTATTGTGTAATAGCGTAGATTTTTACATTTCCGCACTTTACAGTTTTCCAATTATACCATGGTTAGACCTAGGGTTTGCATGTACATAAAATCAAACGCTAGATAACCTAATACAAGACAAATACATGTAATCAATACACAATCACACTTGCACCCCTAGGGTAATCCCACATGTTGCCTTCCAAAATGGGCCATGCTTGCACGTCGAGTATCTTTGGCAAAACAAAATCAAATGATCATAAGTCTCAAAGTGTTGCCTAAACGGAATGATCATAGTCCCTTCAAAGCAAATTGCCAAAGACACTTGGCATCATTGCATTCATGGTCCATACGATGACCCGCGCCCGTCCCGAATAAAATTCCTAAACGCAAGATTGTCCATCAATTTCAATGATGGAACAAAATTGTTAAAAGGGGTTAAAACATAACAAAAACCTTTGAGTACAATAGGGTAGACAAAACTCTTAGTTACTTGAGATCAATTTGCAAAAACACTTGCCTTCTTTTCAAAAACCACAATCCACAACACTTTCAAACAAACTCTCAAAAACATTTGAAACATCTTTTCGAAAAGATCCACACTTTTGTAAAACACTCAATCACGAGTCAAATACATTAGTTGCCTAAGACAAGGCATCTTCTTCCAAAACATTTTTCAAAAGCACCCACACACACACCATTTTCAAGCAATCGAAAATCAAGGCAAGTGATCTAAAAAACCAAGTAACTAAGAGCCCATGGATAACCATGGATGAAAAGGGTGCTAATACCTTCCCTTTTCATAATCTACCCCCCGAACCCATGAAATATCTCAAAAGGTTTTTGCTGTGCTTTTTTAACCTTTCCTTTAGGATAAAATAAAAAGTCGGTGGCGACTCTTGCTCAACCGCACAAGTGCGAATACGAACGCAAAACACTAGTCAGTTCTCCCACCGTATCACAGAACTGGCGACTCTGCTGGGGACTACTTAAAAGTGGAGTAACCTTAGGGTTTAGATCACCTTTGTTTTCAATTGTTTGCTTTGTTTGCTTTTATATTTGTGGGCTTTGCATCGGAGTTTCATAGATCCTAACCCAGATCTGGGGAATACCCTTTTAGATAGCATAATCTGTGAGGGACCTGTCCGGCGTATACCGACATGGGTGAAGCAGTGGCTACGTTGGTGTGGCGTCTTGGTCTGTACCGATATCCCTCGTGTTGAGACGGGGAGAATATGGGTCTTCCAAGGAGTCATTAAGCACCAACCGACCTTAGAACCCTAAATTGACCAACTTGGCCATTAGAACAGTAGCAGTATGCTACACTCATTGAGGCTAAACTCTCGAGATGGTTCCGGCCGCGAGAAAAGGTTGCGATGTTGGAGTTATGACCGATTGAGGGTAGCCAATGATATGAGATCCTCTAGAACCCGGTTACTTTTGATAAGACAGGTTTTAACCAACAAACTGAAAGAGGGTAGTACCTGAACCTCATGTAAGCCTAAACCTAAGGCCTTGTGTGCTTTGTGTGAATATGTTTGCCTGTATATACACTCACTTGCTTGTGCATGCATGTACATAACATCATGACATCATACCATAGCATTTTCAATAACCATTTCAAGGATCTCGAGGGTTCTTTTGATGCAGGGTTACGTTGAACCAGACATCTATCCAGGGGCAAGGGGGTTTCTCCTCTAACCAATACAATCAAAGATCAAGTGCAACAACTTGAATCAGTGGCTATGACCCACTCGACATGGTGAGCTTGATTCTCGTGGAAGAATGTCCACCGGTACAGAGATCTCCAATCCAAGAGCAGAGTTCAACCTCTAACATTTTCTTGTGTTTACCCCAAGAGATCCTTGAAAGCATGCATCCACATATCATGCATCGCATTTTGACAATCTTTCCTTTTTCAGGTTTCCTTACTCTCCTGCTGTTTATTTCAGCAAGAGATGGCTCTAGAAAGGTCTGTCAAAGACATCCAAGACCAGACTGCTCAGCTGCAGGAGATGTTCCTGAACTTGTCTCTGGGGCAAGAAGAGATGAAAGCTCTCCTCACCAAGGGCTTGGGGAATTCCAACAATGCCAGGAGTGATCAGATTGCGAAACTGCAGTTTGATCTAACAACCTTGAGGACTCAAATGATGGGACAGTTGGTGGGCCAGATGGCTCTCATCCAAGACTTATCCCAAAGACAAGAGGACCTCAGAGTTCTTATCCGCCAACTGCTTCCAAACAACCAACTGGGGCAAGCATCTGAGGTTGAAGAGCAAGTCACCGCTCAGCCTCCATCAACTCAAGAAGACAAGGGGAAAGCTCCTTTGCTAGCTTCAGGGTCGCGAACACATCAACAACCTCGCCAGCGTCAGCAGGGTAATCGGCGTAAACAGGAAAAGTCGGGAAGACAGTTCACGGAGACTGAAATACCATCATTTTTCATACTGAAGCGCCTGATGGAGGTCAACCTGCTCACCGTAAAGGACCCTCCTCAGAAGCCCAATATCTCCTCTCCTCACTATAATCCTGACGCATTCTGTGTTTACCACTCCTACAGCCCGGGACACGACACCAACGACTGTTGGGCCTTGAAGAACAAGATTCAAGATCTGATCGACATTGGGGTGCTGGAATTCATGCCAGACGGTGAGATGAAGATCTTCCGTTAAAGGGTTCTCCGCTTGAAGTGACGAAGCTCAAGCTGAAAGACTTTTGCTTCTTTTTGAATTTTCAAAGTTGTAATTTCTTTTGTTGTCAAACAATTATCTGTTGATGTTAAACTCTGTTTTCATTAATGCATTGCATATGTTTGTCTTGAATTCATCCATTCGTTTCACTACTCTTATGCTTTTCTTTATGATATTTGACTCTCGATAAAAAGCTGTAAGCCTTTAGAGGGAGGATGACGAAACAATACCATGATCTTATACAGTATGCTTTTGAACAGACCGTGCTGATGATGTACAGGCATTTCTTTCAATTCCCAAACACTGGAGTTATAAGGAAGTTAATCCCTAGTCAACCCCTTCGAGCCAAAGAAGTAGGAGTTTCCTGTTCTGAAACGATCAAAACCCTTGATATAAACCCGGGGCAGGGTAGTATCTCAATTAATTCAAAAGAAAATGCGCATTGAAGTCGCAAACTCTCCGTTCTTAATACAATGAACGACGTCGAAAAAGAAGCATTCCTTTGGAATCAAAAGACAAGGGTGGTTCCCTATCACATAGACAGTCAATCTCTCAAAAGAGAAAAGTCCACCAGGCCAAAACCTATAAAGGAGGCTTGAGAAAGCTGGGGCATCCCGCTGATAGTAATCCCGGAAAACGGTAACAGTCAGGCAAAAGTTAGGGATAACAAATCAAAATCAAAATAGTGAGGTCATTACAAAATCCTCAGCAACATGAAAAATGTTGAAAAAGAAAAAAGGAGATGATGACTGTCTCCCCAAATTCAACTGGTGAACCATCGCCCAAAAGTCGTTCCAAACTCAAAACAGAGTATGACGCAATTAACTGAGCTTAGGTTGAAGAACATCACGAAGAGCGGGTGGGTACAAATATACTTTGAGATTTTATCCTTTGTTTCTTAAACCGTGAACCAGGCCACGTTACAACCCTTCAAAAGTCCTAATTGAAGCATGGGTTAGTTCGAAAGCATACTGTTACAAAAGGTATCCTGACTCCTGTAGGGCTTTACTCTAAATCTTGTGTTAACTTATCTTATGAAAAATTTTCTGCTAAAAAACGCATTTTTCAAAAAAAACTTCGAGACAAACATAAACTTTGCATTATTCGAATATCACTGTCTGCATTTGACCTTTTTGTTTGACAGCGAAGAAATTCATACAGCGAATGTTCGGAGGAACGAAAACTCTCTCAGTAAGTCAAAATCACTTCAAGAGGATAACACTTCCATCAAATCTCCTATCAACAGGGGGCATCACATATCAAAATCTAGTTAACCTGGGGCAGTCCAGTCAAGGTCCAACAGATCTTTCAATATTCAATTAACCTGGGGCAGTCCAGTCCAGATTTCAAGAAATCTCTCAATATGCAGAGTAATCTGATTCAAGACTCCTTCTTCACCACTTGGGGCATTCGAATGTCAAAAGTGTTCAACAAATCAATTACAACATTTCCAGACTCGACTCCTGTATCTAGCCAGGGCACGTCTGAAGAGTTCGAAGATTCGATTCCTGTATCCAGCCAGGGCATATCTGTTGACGAATATTCCAGATTCGATTCCTGTATCCAGCCAGGGCATATCTGTCAACTATCACCTTTCCAGACTCGATTCCTGTATCTAGCCAGGGCACGTCTGAAGAGTTTGAAGATTCGATTCCTGTATCCAGCCAGAGCATATCTGTCAACTATCACCTTTCCAGACTCGATTCCTGTATCTAGCCAGGGCACGTTTGAAGAGTTTGAAGATTCGATTCCTGTATCCAGCCAGGGCATATCTGTTGACCACATTTCCAGACTCGATTCCTTTATCCAGCCAGGGTATGTCTGAAGAATTCCAGATCAACACCTGTAACAACCCAGGAAACATCTGTGAACGACCGATTGTAGACCAACACCTGTAATAAGCCAGGAATTTATCTACATCACCACTTGGGGCATTCGAATGTCAAAAGTGTTCAAAACCGATGCAGTTTTACACAAGCTCATCATCAGGAAGCCCTACACCGGTTCCTCTTCAAGACTTCTGAAACAAGTTTACGGATTCTTCCCAATAATGGACGTTAATCTACCAACTTGTTCAGACTCTTCTCAACCTTTGAAATTAGTTTACAGACGCTTCCCAACAACGGATGCGGCTCTATTGCTGATTCAATCTCAAGACTTCTGAAAATAGTTCACGGGTTCTCCAAGTAAACGGATGTTAACCTATCACTTGTTCATATTCTTCTCAAGACTTCTGAAAACAGTTTATGGATTCTTCCCAAGTAAACGGATGTTAACCTATCACTTGTTCAGATTCTTCTCAAGACTTCTGAAAACAGTTCATGGATTCTTCCCAAGTAACGAATGTTAATCTATCGGCTTGTTCAGATGCAACCTTTGAAATTAGTTTACGGACGCTTCCCAACAACGGATGCGGCTCTATTGCTGATTCAACTTCAAGATTTCTGAAAATAGTTCACGGGTTCTCCAAGTAACGGATGTTAACCTATCGCTTGTTCAGATTCTTCTCAAGCTAACCACCACGGAAGATCGCGCTCGCCAAAATTCTCTCTATCCCCAGCGGAGTTCATCAAAATTCCCTAGCAGTAACTTATCTCTGCAAATCCCCAGCCATAGAATCCTCCGGAATTCAATTCCCCTCAGAGTTTAAGCTTCAGTATCCCCAGTGGAGCCAGACCATTGAACCTTCTCCCCACAGAGTTTTGGGAGGACAAATCTTGAGTTCCCCAGTGAAGTCGCCAGAGTTACTTCCCATCAAGCTGAAGATTCTCAATCTGGTCTCCCCAGCATGAGTCTACTAGTTTGGAACCCCCCCAGTAGAGGTCATCAGGAGTTCTCTTCCCCAGCAGCAGCCAAGGACTTATCCTCCCCGGCAGCAGTCAAAATGCTTTTATCTTCAGCCATCTTGGATTCATTTATCCTCAGCAAGATTAGCTCGTCAGCTTACATGCGCATTCATCGCATTCATGTCATAAATATTGTCACGTGCATTGCATCATGCATCATAACATTGCATACAGCTAACCCTTCACCTTTTCAGGTAAGGTCAGTCGACAGACAAAGATCATCTCCCGAGATTCATCCAGAAATAGTTCAGATGTGACCCGGACACGGCAACATTCTGATACCTATTCCAGATTCATTCAGACGCATCAGCAGGAAACCCTACACCGGTTCCTCTTCAACTTCAAGACTTCTGAAAACAGTTTACGGATTCTTCCCCACAACGGATGTCAATCTACCAACTTGTTCAGACTCTTCTCAATTCCTGAAAACAGTTTACAGATTCTTCCCAACAACGGATGTCAATCTACCAACTTGTTCAGGTGCAACTTCTCAAAACAGTTTACAGATTCTTCCCTAAAACGGATGTCAATCTACCAACTGGTTCAGACTCTTCTCAATTTTTGAAAATAGTTTACGAACATGTCCCAACAATGGATACTGCTCTATTGCTCATTCAATCTCAGATAGTTTACAGATTCTCCAGATATGGACGTCAATCTGTTGCTTGTTCAGACCCCAATTCAGAGATGTTCCAAAACATGGGGGCCCTTCTGACACTTGTCCACTCACCATTGACATACAGTTCAATATGTCCAGATGGCATCTGTAAGCCCATCCTCCTACCAACAGTCGCCGAATGGCATCCGTAAGCCCGTTCTCAGATGGCATCTCTAAGCCCATCCCCCGACAAAATTCTATCGCACCAGATGGCATCTTTAAGCCCATCACCAAATGGCATCTTTAAGCCCATTCACCTCCACCATCATATCGCCGAGTGCAAATTTTCTGGGCACTTTAGTGTCCAATCTTCTTTTACCTTCAAGTCGCGAAAGGCAAACTTGCCAATCTAACTCTTCAGGTCCAAGAAGATTGAACAGAGGCAACTGTTGTACCCCAAAATTTGCCCTCGCATTTTTCCCCAAGAAATCTCAGCTTCAAGCCTTTCCTGATTTTTTAAACTGGCTCAAGAATCGGACAAACAGACTTTTCTTGTCAGTCAAGCGAAATTAGGGTTTTTACTGATTTTCAGGACTCTGGATTGTTTCACAATTGGCTTAGGGTTTTGGATGATTTTTGGTTCAATTTTGATCAGGCGAGCGTTATCTGGCATTTAATCAAGAATTAAGGTTTTATGGGCATATTCTCAGAAGGATTTAAATTCCACAGCACTTTGCAGTTTATTCTGGGATTCAGGTTAAATTCGTGTGGTTTTGATTTAATCAGTAAAAAAGGATAGTTGGTTTGAATTCACGTTGTTTTGTTTGAGCCCGTCAAAAGAAATGTGCAATTCGGAATTACAGTGCTTGGCAAAGAATCAGTGAAAAAAGGAATGCGCTTGATCAGTTTATTTTGGTTAACTGCTACTTTGTTTTGGATATTGGAAAAGACAGGTTTAATTGATCAATATTACTAAGACATTGTTTTATTTAAGTTATTTATTATTCTAAATTGGATGATTGAAATTTATTTTTCAATTGTTTTAATTCAAAGAGTTTTAAATAAATAAATAAACAATAAAGAGAAAATAGATTTAATTGGATAACAAAGACTTTTATTGATATTTGAATTATTTGTACAAATATTGTTTGTAGTTTAAATTACAAACAATAGTTTACATTAATTTAAGTATTACATAAAAAGAAAAAAAAAACTATCCTATTTATTTCTAAATTCTTCATGCTTCATTTTATTCCTCTCCATCCAATTATTCACCTGCAAAAGAAAAGAGAAAGTCAGAAAGCATTTAAATTGGAAAAGACAGATAAAATTAGACTCATCATTAAGGGCCATTGACTGGGATCAGTTAACCCTCTCTGCAAATCACGGGATTTCTCTCGGTTCACAGAGAGGGAAGAATTTTTATGCAAAGTTGAAAAAATGCAAATGTCAAAATGCATAGAATATCAAACTACATAATTTCAAAATCTCAAACTTCAAATTCAAACCAAACTGAAAAAAATCCAAGTTACAACTTTCTATCAAAATCCAAGAAGTGCAACTTGCTGTCAAAGATGTCAACAAAGCTACTCAAGGCTACCAAAGAAGAAGATTTGGCCAAGATATCAAGGAAAAGACAAAGTACCAAAGCTGTCAAAAAGAGATAAAGGATATGCAGAAGAAATTTGTTATGCAAGCAAACACTCAAATCATCCTTTCCCATCAATAGCCCTTTCAGAAAGATAGTACAAGAAAGAATCATATAATAATATTCAACTGTACTATAGAGAGAGAAAAAGAGAGAATAGAAGCAGGTTTTCAGGCTTTAGGCTTAGGCAGGATAGGAAAAAAGATATACAAAAGAGAACTCAGTTCAGCAGGATAGAAAAGAAGAAAATATACAAACACTCCCCACTGCATAAAAACAAAGAGAGAGATACAAACTGGGTGGTCCTGGCCTGAAGCAAACTACACACATAAAAACCAAGCCTGTACCTTTAAGCCAAGGGGACCTGAGATGCAAATATACTACATACTGAAGCAAACCTGAAGCACAGCCTGTACCTTTACCATCAAAACCGCGAACACATAACCCATCCTAAAAACCATCACAACCAAACCTGCCTTAGCACAAATCATCATAAACCATAAACACCTAAAGCCTGCAAAGACCCTCAAACTGTCAAGAAAAGAACTCAAAAAACCAGAAAATATACAAAACCTGCTAAGCATCTCAGAAAAACCAAAAACACATAGCCTGTACAGAAGCCTAACCTGCATAAGCCAGTATTCAAAGCAAAATAACCATAAACCTGTCCAACTCCTAAGCCTCAGAAATTTTTCATCATAGGCATATTCAAAGGCAACACGAGAGAAGAAGAGAGAAAATATTCAAAAAGAAAGCAGCATTCAAGCGTTCACCTCAACCATTCAGAAGCAAGTATATTCGGGCATACTCAGAAGCAAATGCTCAAGGCAACCTAGGCCCTCAGTATAAACATCATTGGGCAACAGAAACACATTTCAACAGGCATCAAACGAGGCGTCAATCCCAGTATAGTCAAACAAATCTAAGGCAACAAGTATACAGTGTTCAAGAAGAAGAAGAAAAGGGCAAATTCAAGGTAAAGTTTTCAGCACAAAGATCATCATCAAACCCCTAAAGAAGAAGAAAGGACAAAGTACCAAGTTTTCCCAAGCTAGCTTCCAGCTCCATCACCGGGCCTCTGCACCACTGAGCCTCCTCAGCGCTTCCTCGTCCTCTCCTCCCCATCGTCCTCCTCTCAAGGTAGTATATTTCCTTCCTCATCTTTCTTTTCATCACCTCGTTAAAACAAACACAACGAACACGAAGATCAGAACATATAAGTCACGACATGCAAGAATCTAAAACAAAAATGCCTAAACCAATTCGAAACGGTACACTAACCATCATTTGAGGACTGTCTAATCCATCTGAGAGGAGAAGAGGCGGTAGCGGGGTAGCTCAGGCAGAGAGGCATGACCCAGAAGCTTGCATAGAAGACGAGTGAACGAAACTCCATGAACGGCGCGCTCAAACCCTAAAACCTTGCTTCCCAAATGAAAACGCCAAACAACCCTAAATTTGTTCTGACCCCCCAAACAGGCCTTTCCCGTTCCGTTTTTCCCCAAAGCCCATTAAGATTCTTACTTTTCTAACAAAACCCTTTATTAAAACACTAACCTCTTTTCTTTATATTATATAAACATTTTTTTTCTTTATTACAAAATCATATAAATAATAAAATACTTTTTTTTCATATAATTAAAATTGAAAACTTTTTTAATTAAAATATATCTTTGAACATAATAGACAAAATACATATTTTTTCTAATATTAAAATTCTTAAAACACTTAATTAAAACATTTTTGTATGTAATAAACAATGATGCGTCTTATACATTTTTCAATTAGAACTTGAACATATGATTTAATTAAAAACATTTTTCTTTTGTACATATTAAAAATACACAAATCAAAGATTCCTTAAAACACATATTTAGGTCAAATACCCTAATCTCGCCTTAATTTCACATTTCGCACTTGTAAATATCCACATACACATATACTTGTACACTTACAATATATTTCACATTATACACTTACACAATGCAAATCCATTCACATTGCCCTATACACATTTGTTTATCCTACATTTGTATATTCGATATTTACATTTGATTGCGAATTCGATTTGGTTGTAACTTATTGGATACTATAAGTCTCATCCCCATTCATACACTGGTACCCCCACTCCCGAATACTATTGTGTAATAGCGTAGATTTTTACATTTCCGCACTTTAAAGTTTTCCAATTATACCATGGTTAGACCTAGGGTTTGCATGTACATAAAATCAAACGCTAGATAACCTAATACAAGACAAATACATGTAATCAATACACAATCACACTTGCACCCCCTAGGGTAATCCCACATGTTGCCTTCCAAAATGGGCCATGCTTGCACGTCGAGTATCTTTGGCAAAACAAAATCAAATGATCATAAGTCTCAAAGTGTTGCCTAAACGGAATGATCATAGTCCCTTCAAAGCAAATTGCCAAAGACACTTGGCATCATTGCATTCATGGTCCATACGATGACCCGCGCCCGTCCCGAATAAAATTCCTAAACGCAAGATTGTCCATCAATTTCAATGATGGAACAAAATTGTTAAAAGGGGTTAAAACATAACAAAAACCTTTGAGTACAATAGGGTAGACAAAACTCTTAGTTACTTGAGATCAATTTGCAAAAACACTTGCCTTCTTTTCAAAAACCACAATCCACAACACTTTCAAACAAACTCTCAAAAACATTTGAAACATCTTTTCGAAAAGATCCACACTTTTGTAAAACACTCAATCACGAGTCAAATACATTAGTTGCCTAAGACAAGGCATCTTCTTCCAAAACATTTTTCAAAAGCACCCACACACACACCATTTTCAAGCAATCGAAAATCAAGGCAAGTGATCTAAAAAACCAAGTAACTAAGAGCCCATGGATAACCATGGATGAAAAGGGTGCTAATACCTTCCCTTTTCATAATCTACCCCCCGAACCCACGAAATATCTCAAAAGGTTTTTGCTGTGCTTTTTTAACCTTTCCTTTAGGATAAAATAAAAAGTCGGTGGCGACTCTTGCTCAACCGCACAAGTGCGAATACGAACGCAAAACACTAGTCAGTTCTCCCACCGTATCACACATAGTGTATTTCGAATTCTGAAAGTTCCAAGGACCACTTTAGAATTCGACCTGCCATGTCTGGTCGACCTAAGAGCTGTCTCACGGGCTGGTCTATTCGTACGATGATCGTGTGTGCGAGAAAATAGTGTATGAGCCTTCTCGCTACATTGACGAGGGCTAAAGCCACCTTCTCGATCTGTTGGTATCTAACCTCGGGTCCCTGAAGCGCTTTGCTCGTGAAATACACGGGTTTTTGACCGTTAGAAGTCTCGCGAATGAGGGCCACACTGGAGGCTTCGACAGAGACGGGCAGATATAGGAATAATGTTTCCATGTCGAGTGGTCGTGATGGTACAGGAGGCTGTGAAAAGCTCTGATTGAGATGGAGTAGAGCCCGTTCACATTCCTCAGTCCAATCGAAGGCTGCCTCCTTGCGCATGAGTTTGAAAAAAGGTAGGGCGTGTCGAATTTTGCGAAGAAATGGGAGAGCAAGGTGAGCATACCATTGAGGACTTGTATGGATTTTTTTGAGGTAGGTGTAGGGAGGTCAGAGAACACCCGACACTTGTTGGGGTTGGCTTAGATTCCCTATTTTTCTGTTAGGTAAGAACCGAGGAACTTGCCCTCCTTAACCCCGAAGGTGCATTTCTCGGGGTTGAACCTTATTCTACATTGCCTTGCTTGGGTAAAGACTTTTCTGAGATGAGCAGCATGGTTGGTGTTTTCTCGAGATTTGACGATCATGTTGTCCATGTATACCTCGAGCATATCTCTGATCTCGTTGTGGAAGACTTTGTTCATCATCCGCTGGTATGTTGCTTTTCAAACTGAAGGGCATTACGTTGTAGTAATAGTTGCCTAAGTTGGTCATGAAGGCATTGCAGTGTTTGTCGCTCATTGCCATTAGGATTTAGTTCTAGCCTAAATAGGCATCCATGAAAGATAAAATTTTACAGTCGGCCGAGTTGTCGACCAGCATGTCAATATTAGGCAAGGGGAATGCATCTTTAGGGCATGCCCAGTTAAGATCGGTGTAGTCAATGCACACACGCCATTTTCCATTATTCTTTTTAATGAGTACAACATTTGACCGCCAGGTGGAATACCAGGCTTAAGAAATAAAATTTGCCTACAGGAGGTCTTTTACAGTTTTTTCAGCAGCCTCCGTTTTCTCAGGGGACTGCCTACTCTTATGTTATACTATTTCCCTAGCGACTGGATCAATGGCGAGTTTATGATAGGCGACCTCGGGGTCGAGACCAGGCATCTCCGTGACGCTCCACACGAACAAATCTGCATTCTCCCTCAAGCAAGCCTTGATCTTCTTCCTAGCCAGATCGGGGAGTCCAGTGCCGATCTTCACCCCTTTGTTCAGGTCTTCACTGAGAGGGACGAGCTCGAAGTCCCCATTTGGAATTGGTCGAAAGAGCCCCTGCTCGCCGTTGGATGCTTCGTCTTGGTCGAAGCGGGTGTCTAACGAGATTGAGTCGACCTTTGGAGGAGTCTTCTGTGCTTCTGCCTTGATGGGCTTTGGCTCTGATTGCTGTGGCTCTGGTCGCGCTGTTGTAGATCTCTTGGTGGGTCGTTCCCCAGTGTCGACTGTGCTTTGTCCCTTGGCTGCCGCATTGAAGCATCTTTAGGCAGCTGCTAGGTCGCCTTGGATGGTGGAAACGCATGCCCTTTTTGTGTAGAACTTCATCTTCAGATGGACTGTGGACGACACTTCGGTCAGCTCCTCCAATGTTGGTCTACCAAGGATGCAGTTGTAGAGGGACGGGAAGCCGATGACCAGGAAGCGCACCTTGACCTGCCTGGTGGCGGTATCTTCGCCGAAGGTGACCATGATCTCTACGTATCCTCATGGCTTAGAGGTCGATCCATTGAAGCCCTGCAGGTCGGACCCCATGTATGGTGAAAGGTGAGAGTCATCGAGCTGCAGGGTTCTGAAAAGTTGGTTGTACATCACGTCGACGGAACTTCCCTCGTCGACCAGGACGCGATACACATCAAAGTTAGCCATTCTTACCCTGACCAGAAGAGGGATGCCTGAATTGGGAGGCCCTCCGAGAAATTCCTCGAGGTAAAAGGTGATTGGTTCTGATATTCCCTTCACCCTCTCAAAGGTCACTGTTTGCAGGGGGCCGCGTCGACCAGCTTGTCCAGCTTCCTCTACGGTGAATTTATGGTTATGTCATTAAACCCTTCACCATTTATGACCATGGCGGAGGGGAAGCTTTCCCACCTGTTGTGTGTGGACAGAGGCTCTTCCATCCATTTGGGGACGTAGAAGTCCTCCGTTCTCGTAATGGAGAATGCGGTTTGGATGGGAACCGACTCGTCAGATGGTCGCGTATCCTCCTCTGTCTGCCTAGTTTCGCGGGCATCTCGACGGGGGGCGTCACCGCGTCGATATTTCCCGAGTCTTCCCCCTTTTATGAGGGTCTCAATAGCATACTTGAGATGGACACAATCTTCGGTTAAGTGTTTATGGCTGCAGCAATATTGGCAGTATTTACTCCGATCTACCCCGGGATTAGCAGGAGCAGGGCGAGGACGTTTAACGCCGCCGTCCTTGAAATCCGTGTTCGCACACTTCTCCAAAATGTGCTCGCAGGAACCCGTTAGCGGAGTGTACTCAGTAAACCTCCCTGAGGGTCCTCTTTGCTCACGGGGGTCTTGGGGCTTGTCATCCCTCCTCTTCTCGCCCGTTTGTCGAGGAGGGACGGAGTCTTGTCGTGAATTACTGGTTGATCCATGATTCCTGGGGTCCCAGGCTCTATTGGCCGATTCCCTCTCCTCGTAGTCCATGTATGCTCTGGATTTTTTAAGGAGGGCATCGAATGTCCAGGGCGGTTCAATGCCAACGACCTTTCTGAATTCTGTGCCCGGGAGGAGTCCCATCTCGAGCAAGTATCTCTTCATGTGATCAGTGCAGGGGACCTGGATGGCTTCCCAGTTGAACCGATCAATAAATTCCCCTAGGGTCTCGTCGTGTCTCTGGACGATAGCCTCGAGGGCTGCTTCAGGCTTTGGATGGTGACGTGAAGCAATGAATGAACTGATGAATTGGTTTTTTAAATTTCGCCAGGAGGTGATTGACCCCGGGGCGAGACTCTTGTACCAGTCCATTGCAGCTTTCCTCAAAGTCGTGGGGAACCGTCGACATTTAATTGGTCCCCCGACATTATGATAATGGAGCATTGCCTCGAACCCGTCTATATGGTCGACCGGGTCGATGATGCCGTCATACTCCTTCAGATGGGGAGGCTTCTCCATGCCCGGGGGGATGGATGCTTCCATGATCACTTGCAACAAGGGACCGCGGGGGTCATCTTCGTCACTTCTATCAGGAGATCGAGAAGGAGATCTGTTGTAGTGGTGGTTAGGGCGGCCCTGGTCGCGCGGAGCATTCCCCGGGCAGGACTGTTGTTCGTTATTTCCCCTGCTCCTTTCTCCAGGGGGTCTTTGTTCTTGACGCGAGGGGATGTGATCATGTCTCCCTGTTTCCACGGGCTGGTCCCTCTCCAACATGGGGCGCCACCCGATATGTCGAGGAGAGGGACTTTGAGAGGCCTCCAGCCAACGTCTCCACGGGGGAGATTGGGGACGTTCCTCTGCTTGGCGGGGAGGAGGAGAATGGGTCCTCCTATGTCTTATGGGGGCTCTCCGAGCATATTTGAGCGCCCTCAGTCTCTCACCTTGAGAGAATATCAGATGATTTGTATGGTTTATCGCCACAAACAGTGTCCTGGTCGTGGCGTCTGCTCCAGCGGGAACGAGGACCTCTAGGAACTGGTTGGGTTGATAGTTCTGAAGAGGTGGCCAGTCGTCTTTCAGTCTCCGAGATAGTGATGATGATGAGGCATTTGCTCCGTCTCTATATTCTGAAGGCCCGAGCATATTGACGGTGGGGGCCGTGTTGTGGCCAGTAGTACCAGCGTTGTCGATACCGACATTATTGTAAGCGACATTGTCGTTGACGTCAGGGATGCATGCGTTCATGTTGTTTTCTGCTGTTTGATCAGCCATGGCAGTCAAGAGGGTGATTTAGCTTTAGTCTTGAGTAAACGGAAGACGGGGAAGAAATATTCCCATAGACGGTGCCCTTGATCGTACCTGACTAGAATGGACCGTCACGGCTAGCTCGAGCAGAAGTTGAGTGAGATGGGGGGGGGGGGGTACCTGCAAGACACTCTGATGCCAAAGTAAGTTGCGGAATAATAAAGAAAGCGTGAGAGTTAGAAAGTGTTGAATACCTGACCCTCTTGAAAGATAGGGTATTTATAGCCCCCAGCGCTGGGCCAAGGTCTCTTTATTGGGCTGGTCAAGCAGGCCCAACATAGAGACTACCAAGTCCTACGTGAGTAGTGGGGACCCACACGTGGTCCCCTACCTGGACGACGTCCTCCACAGGGTCAGGAGGATATGGATGCGATCTTTCCGGGACCACGAAGAATCGGTAATATTCGGAGATGTTGGTAATCAACCCTACGAGGAGGATGCTCGGGAGGTCCACCTGCTCATCATGGGTGATCCCCGCCATACGCGAGGTCGATAGGGGACTAGTCTTGGTCGACGAGCTAGCATAATGTCCTTGAAGCCTTCATGGTTAGAGGTGACCATCCTCAGTCTATTCGGGGCGTTGTCCCCACGTGGTGAGGTTGTCTCCTCGCGGGGAAAGGGTGGTAGTTGCTCGCCGTGTTCGAGGGTAGATCCGGTTAATGGTGCAGGTTGGCACACTTGGATTGGGTCTCACTGGGAGTTGGGCCAAGGGCAGGCCTAGTCCAGAACAACTTCCTTGAAGGATGCCAAAGCTACTATTGAAGAAAGTGGTAGTACAATTTGGGGTCAGCTACCTGATATCCCTTTTAAATCTAACAGGTTTGGTCTAGGCTTTACCGCAGAAGGTCAGAGGGTTGTTCGTCACACTCGTGCTGGGAGACCTCTGTTCTGTATCAGCAACAACAAGGTCAACACTATAGAGGATACAAACAGTGATTGCAACATCAATAGTTGGATATTCCCTACCATTGGTGATGGACTGGATAATTGGAAGGAAAAAGACATCTTTCCTATCTCCTTTAGTCAGGAGTAATAGCTATGTTCCTGCCTTATTGTTTTTAAATTTTTTTGGCTATGTAATAAACAATGACTTTAAAACTTTGTGTCTTACCCGTGGCACAATGGTTCATTTGTTAAAGGGTTGATAATTCATAAACATTTGTTCATTCAATAAAAACATTAGACGTTTTGCATGCAAATTTTGTGATTTCTGTCTTTATTTATCTTATTGCATTTTCAAAATAGCTATGTATTCTTACACACACCCATACACTACATTGCAGATCCTCATCCACTATGGATCTCGTTAATAACGATTCTGCTATTTCCGCATATGACTTTGAAAATCTGATCTACCAAGCCGAGGACGAAGGTGAGGAAGATTGTGAAATACCTGGAGAACTTGTCAGACTCTTGATACAAGAAGAAAAGGCTATCCAACCACATGAAGAGCCAGTCAAAGTTGTAAACTTGGGTACTGAGACAGACAAGAAAGAGGTCAAGATCGACGCCAACTTAGAGAGCAGTGTCAAGAGCAGACTAATCTAGATTTTGCATGAATATGTTGAAATCTTTTCTTGGTCATACGAAGACATGCCAGGGCTTGATACCGATATTGTGATTCACTGTCTGCCAATGAAAGAGAGTTGTGCTTCGATAAAATAGAAGGTTCGTCACATGCATCCTGGAATGTCAGAAAAGATCAAAGCCGAGGTTATGAAGTAATTCAACACAGGTTTCTTAGTAGGGACGTCATATCCTCAATGGGTTGCTAATGGTGTTTCAGTGCCACAGAAAGACGACAAGGTACGTATGTGCGTAAATTACAGAGATCTGAACAGGGCGAGCCCTAAAGACGACTTCTCACTACCACATATTGATGTTTTGGTCGATAACACCGCTCACACAAGGTATTCTCCTTCATGGATGGCTTCTCAGGTTATAATCAGATCAATATGGCGCCTAAAGACATGGAGAAAACTACCTTCGTCACACAGGGGGGCACTTTCTGTTACAAGGTTATGCCTTTTGGGTTGAAGAACGTTGGGGCAACCTATCAGCGTGCCATGGTAGCTTTATTTCATGACATGATTCATCACGAGATAGAAGTCTACATCGACAACATGATAGCACGGTCACAAACCGAAGAAGAGCACCTTGATCATCTGCATAAACTGTTTGAAAGACTGAGGAAGTACAAGCTAAGGCTAAACCCGAATAAGTACACCTTTGGGGTAAGATCCGGTAAACTCATGGGTTCCATCGTCAGTGGTAAGGGTATTGAGGTTGATCTAGCAAAATTTAAAGCCATTCAAGAAATGTCGACTCCCCATACCGATAAGGAAGTTAGAGGTTTCTTAGGACAGCTGAATTATATTGCCGGTTTAATTTCTCATATGACTGATACTTGTGAACCGATCTTCAAGCTACTGAAGAAAGATCAAGTAGTAAAATGGAATGATGATTATCAAATAGAATTTGATAAAATTAAGGAGTACCTACAAGAACCTCCTATTCTTATGCCACCAGTTGAAGGACGACCTCTAATCATGTACTTAACAGTGCTAGAGAACTTAATGGGGTGTGTACTGGGGCAGCATGACGAGTCTGGTCGAAAAGAGCATGCAATATACTACCTTAACAAAAAGTTTACCGACTGTGAAACAAGATATTCACTGCTCGAGAAAACTTGCCGTGATTTGGCATGGGCTACTCGCCGACTAAGACAATATATGTTAACCCATACTACTTTATTGATCTCTAAAATGGATCATATCAAGTACATATTCGAGAAGCCAGCTCTCTCCGGAAGGATAGCCCAGTGGAAAATGGTCTTAACCGAATATGACATCTAGTACACCACTCAAAAAGCAATCGAAGGAAGTGTACTGGCTGACCATTTGGCGCATCAGGCTGTAGACGACTATCAGTCTATGAACTTCGAATTCCTGGACGAGAACATTATGCTAGTAACAGATTATGAAGAACCTAGACCGTATGAAGGACCTGAGCCAGGATCCAGATGGACTATGGTTTTTGATGGAACTTCCAATGCACTTGGAAACATAATTGGTGTTGTAATTATCTCACCTCAGGGTTGCCACATGCCCTTCACTGCCAGACTTTGCTTTGACTGCACCAATAATATGGCTGAATATGAAGCATGCATTATGGGTCTTAAAGTTGCTATTGACCTGAGAATCAAGTTCTTGAGCGTATATGGGGATTCAGCCCTAGTAATCAGTCAAGTTAAGGGAGAATGGGATACGAAGCATTTGAATCTTACCACTTACCGAGAACATGTGTTAACCTTGATTTCGTACTTCAAAAAGATTACTTTTGAGCATATACCCAGAGAAGAGAGTCAGTTGGCGGACACTTTAGCTACCATGTCATCCATGTTCAAGGTAAGATGGGACAATGAGGCTCCCAGAATTACCATTGAAAGATTCGACGAACCGATACACTGTTACGAGATTGACACTGATGCAGTGGAGGAGAAACCTTGGTTTCATGAAGTAAAAAGATACCTTCAAGCCCAAGAATACCCAGAAGGGGAATCAATTAATGACAAGAAATTCCTACGGAGGTTCTCGGCTAAGTTCTTCCTAAGCAATGGAATTCTATACAAACGTAATCGTGATTCGACTATGCTTCGTTGTATGGACAAGAAAGAAGCAGAAGATATTATGCAAGATATGCACGAAGGTGTCTTCGGTACTCACTCCAGTGGGGATACTCTGGCTAAAAAGATTTTGAGAGCTAGTTACTATTGGTCGACTATGGAAACTGACTTTCACCACCACTCGAGAACTTATTATAAGTGCCAAATTTATGCTAATAAAGTTCTTGTGCCTCCAGTACCTTTGAATGTCATGATTTCTCCTTGGCCATTCATAATGTGGGGCATTGATATGATCGAAGAAATCAAGCCTACTTCCTCTAATGGACATCGCTTCATCCTCGTCGCCATTGATTACTTTACAAAATGGGTTGAAGCAGCCTCGTTCGCCTCTGTAACCAAGAATATGGTTGCCTGTTTCATCAAACATAACCTTATCTGTCAGTATGGCATCCCTGAGAGAATCATCACAAACAATAGTACTAATCTCAACAATACCATGATCACTGAACTTTACACGCAGTTCAAGATCAAATACCACAACTCTTCTCCGTACCGTCCAAAGATGAATGGCGCAGTAGAAGCCGCTAATAAAAACATAAAGAAGATCATACAGAAGATGGTCGTAACATACAAAGATTGGCATGAGATGTTACTGTTTGCTCTTCCCGGCTACTGTACTTCGGCTAAAACATCAACAGGGGCAACCCCATTCTCTCTGGTTTATGGTATGGAAGTTGTTCTACCTGTCGAGGTTCAGATTCCTTCTCTAAGGATCATGAAAGATGTAGACTTGGATGAAGACGAGTGGATTTAGACCAGGTTGGATCAGTTAAATCTAATCGATGAGAAGAGGCCTAAGGCTGTTTGTCACGGTCAGATGTATCAGAAACACATGATCAAGGAAATCAATAAAAAGATCAAGCATCGGGTATATCAGGCTGGTGACTTAGTAATAAAGCGCATCATTCTACCACAGGGTGATCCCAGGGGCAAATGGACTCCCACTTACGAAGGGCCATTTGTAATCAAGAAAATTTTTTCTGGTGGAGCTATGATACTAACTATTGTACCCAAAAATTTTCCCTCCCATTTTTTTCATTCAAGATTCTATCCTAGGGTTTCTCAAATACTCAAGATGGCTTAGGGTTTGATCAGACATATTCTCTTCCTAGGCATTGAGTCAGCAACTAGGGTTTGGTATTTCTCAAAGAAAATTGAGTCTTCAAGGTCTCAAATGGTCTTCATGGTTCTTCATGTATTCTCAAGGATCTTCGTGCCAAGTTTCAAACCTCCCATTGCAAGTTTGCTCAGTCAATGGTTCAAATGACTGAAAATCAACTGCATTGACCCAAAACTCAACCTTCTAAAGATCAAGTTCAAACAATTGTAATTTCTTCATTATTCAGTACTTTTAAGTGGTTCTTTTTGCATATGACTCTCCTTGACGTCACCTCCAACTTCTCTTTACAAATCAAGAGCCAATTATATGCAAAAGATCATAAAAATTTTGAATACTTTAGAGGACTATGATCCTCATGTTGAGATCATTCATGGAACAAGATGTTGAGTTCGGAGATTCATGTTGAGTTCGAACAAGATTTTGCTTGTAATACAAGTCACCATGTTAGAAATTGGTTTAGGATGATTTGAGGATTCATTTGAATAATGTATTTGATTTCAATTCAAGTTAGCAAAGCATTATGCGATATCAAAAGTTTCGTCCAAATTTTCTATGGTTCATTCGCGCGAATCATTTTGAATTCAAGGTTTCAAATACGTTCATCATTTCTCAAGATTCATTCAAAGAGATTCTTTTGATTCAAATTTGTCAAAGTGAACCCATATTTCAAGGTTGGAAGATTGTGCATCAATAGGATTATTAGGGAGTTGAGATTGAAATATAGCATGAAAGTTTATCAAATGCATTGTGTAAATAACAAGTTTTAATTCAAGTTCTTAAGGTCATGATTTTATCAATATTTTATTCAAGGCTAAAAAGATTCATTCATGTGATTCCTTGGTATATAAAGTATGAATGAACAAAGGAATATATTTGTCAAGATACAAGTATCAAAGATACATTCATTCAAGTTTTACCCATGCTTCATTCATGAGAAAATTCATTCAAGGGTTATATCACTCATCATGGTTTAAGATTGCCCATTTCAAGATCATCCAAAATATTCATGCTAAAGTCATCAAAATTTCATGCAAAGTCTTTCAAACTTATCAAAGATACATTCATGGCAAGTTTTATCCATCAAGTTCTATCACGTATTCATCCAAATGTTAAGTAACTTACAAGAATCATTCATCACTTCAAGATATTACAAGAAAATTATACAAGTTTCTATATGAAATCCATGTCCTAAACCTATGTTACACTCACAAAAAATCTATCCATAAAATAACAAAATTTGTGGTCCACAAAACCAGTCCAAAGTCAGTCCCCAAATCAGCCGGTTGTCCAAAGCCCTGCATCAGTCCAACCTTGTCCACATTGCTGCCCATAACACTCTAAAAATCTGCTACAAAATAGCAAAACCAGTCCAAAACCTTGTGCCACTGCTGCCCATAAAACTATCAAAAGCAGCCTGCATTAGCTGCTAAAAAACCTACAAAACCAGTCCATAATGTTGTCCAGAAATTGCCCAAAATGGCTAAGTGAAAACCTGCACCAAACAGCCCAAAGTTTACACACAATTAGCAATACAAAAACTGCAGCAAAAAAGCAACAAAACAATATGCCAAATCTGTTCAAATTCAATAACGTTTCCCTCTCAATTTCACTTCACTTGCCTATATAAGAGAGATTGCTGATATGAAGAAAGGGAGAGATATACGTGAAAAAACCTGCTTCATAAGCATTCTTCACTTTTTACCTACAATCCTCACGCTTCATCCTCCATATACATTTTCAGCCTACAAATCATCAACACTAATACTCCTTTCAGTCTTTATCACCTTACCTCACCACTCAATCTCTCAAAACCGGACCCTTCACAAATCATACCTAGACAGCAACATCATAATAGAGAAACACAAAAAAACAGAGACAAAAAACTGGGGGAAGCAATACGTAAAAACCCCAAAGAATTCAGACAAAAAACATTTTTGCTTCCAAAGAAAAAAAAACCTGTAATACTTTTGTGCTCTTTCTTGAAACAAACCTATTGCAATATAAAAAAACTCTACCTCTCTACAAAACTCAGCCCTACACCATCTCAAATCCTTGACCACCATTTCTATAGACCTTAATCATGCCTTGCAAGTAAACTAATCCCGACCTACATTCGAGTCCCAAACCTCACACTATACTCCCTCGAGTTACAGCCTCCATACGCAACAACGACAAGCCAACATAATTTTTAAAGGTAGAAGATCAGAGAAGGAGGATAGAGGATGAGCGCAAGGTTTTAAGCAGAAAAGAATTCAAAGTCATACCTGACTTTTTCTCCCTTGCCAAATTTGACTAGCTCATATCGTGTAAGCTCTTTCTCCTTCCTTCAACTTACGACATCTTTATTATTACTGATTTATGTCATTGTATTGTTGTCTTGCATCAAGAAACCTAAAATTGCGATAGTAATGTTATTGTTTATTTTGGTTAAAAAAATATATAATCATGACAACATAGCGCAGACACTGATCCTCAACCATCATTACCGTCCATAAAAACTTCCATTTCCACAGCCTCTGTTCTCCTTTAATTGACCCAATTACCCACTCTTCATCTCCCATCCATCCGCACGCATACTCCCTTCAGTTTTTCATTCCCAATTACAGCATCTTCGCCACTGTTAACAAAACAAAAACACTTTTCCATCACCTTCATCTTCACATTAACCCCGTTTCCAACACCTTTCATCATCACCACCAACCCAACTCTCTCTTCCTCACCGTGAACAACTCAACTCACCATCGCCGACACCATTATTCCTCCGTTTAGCTTTCATCATCTCGCTATTTTCTCTAAACCCCGCACGTAGAGGATAAGGAGATTATGGAAATTGAAGCTTAATCGATCTTGAGAAAAGGAGAGTGATGCAGTTATTGTGGGTTTGAAGTCGTGCAATGATGTATGAAGCTGTTGATGAAGATGGTGATGTGGAAAGGTGGAGATAGGATGACGTTGGAGTCTTGGTGTGAGTGGGGAAATCACGGAAGGGATTGAAAGTTTGTGATGCTGTTAAGAATTATAATATTGAGGGGGAGAGAGTATTGGGAATAGATGAAGCCAAAGAGTTTAGAAGAGAGAATTTTATTTCTTGTTCTTTTACAGTACAACAAAGAGAAGATTTGTTGAATTATTAAGCAAATTTCCTTTCCCAATACCCCAATGCTAAAACCGCGGCGCTCCCCAACCCTTCTATTAGGGTTTGATAACCTTTTCATTCCTCTTAGCAGAAACCTAGTTTGGGCCTATTTGTTTTTCCCCAACCCATTTCACAATTTTGGCTTATCAATTAATGGAGGCATAGAAATACACGAATGAGTAAGCGGTGCAGTGGTTAAGGTGTTTGTCATTTGGAAGAGAAGTCCCGGGTTCGAGACCCCTTGGGGACATTTTATTTTTTTTTCTTTTTGTTTGCTTCATTTTCTTTTTTTGTTAAACAAAAAAAATCCATTGGGCCTCCTATCCCTAAGCCCATACGCCCTAGTCTGGCTTCACACCACCATATTCAGTTTAACACCACCCTTCTACTTTGTTTTGTTTTAATAATTAGTTTGAGTTTATTTGTTTTTACTAATTTAATAAATCATGTAGTTTTGTCAGATAATTTTCTTAACTAGCTTAGTTCTAAATTTAATTTAGGAAAAAGTTGTAAATAATTTTACTAATTGACTTTTTCTTTAGTCTTAATTTGTTTGTGTGATACGGTGGGAGAACTGACTTGAGGTTTGCGTTTGTATTCGCAAATGTTGCGGTTAGCAAGAGTCGCCACCGACTTTTTATTTTATCCTAAGGAAAGGTTAAAAAGCACAGCAAAAACCTTTTGAGATGTTTTCTTGGGTTCGGGGAGTAGATTATAGAAAGGGAAGGTATTAGCACCCTTTCTATCCATGGTTATCCATGGGCTCTTAGTTACTTGCTTAGATCACTTGCCTTTTGTTTTCAATTGTTTTAAATGGTGCTTGAGTGTGTGGGTTTGAAAATGTTTTTGAAAAGAGGCCAATGTGGTGGCAACCTTTGTAATGATCCATGTGGGGATGTATACAAAGATGTATGTCTTTTGAAAAAGTTTTCATTTGTTTTTGAAGGTTGTTTTGAAAGTGTAGTGATGTGTGATTTTGAAATTAGGCAAGTGTTTTGTTTTGCAAGTTAATTCAAGTAACTAAGAGGTTATCTACTCCTAAATTTCTCAAAAGATCATTGCTATACTTTAACCCTTTTAACAAGTTTGCTCCACCATTGTATTTGGTGGGCAACCTTGTGTTAGGATGTGAAAGGGACAGGCGCGGGTCATCATTTTAGACCATAATTGCAACGGCGTTAAAAGTCTTTGAGCAATTTCTTTAAGGGACTTGATCATTTGTTTTTATTTGTTTTGAAAAGTTTTATCGAGGGACTATGATCATTCAAACTGTTTGCTTTGCCCAAAGAAGTTCAACATGCAATATGGCCCTTTTATTTGAAGGCAACAAGTGGAATACCCTAGGGGGTGCAAGTGTGATTTGTGTGTCCATTTTCATGCTTGTTTATCTTGTATTAGGTCAAGCTATTTTTTATCGTTTTTTTTCGCATACAAACCCTAATTCTAACATGTTATCATTAGAAAGCAATAAAGTGCGAAATTAAAATTACTAAGCTATTACAAAACCAAATATGGGAAAGGGGGTACAAATGTTCAAATGGGGATATTGACAAGAATTTAAATCTAAATTATTACATCATTTGAATATTTGCAATTTAAATAATGTACAAAAATTAAATAAGAATGCAAGATGTACAAAAAATGTTTTGTATATGTATGAAAAAACATTATTTATGTAAAAGAGAAAAGAAAATAAAAATGTATTATTTTTTTGAGTATTTTGAATTTAGGGCAAAAAACCCTAATTTAAAGAAAAGGTATTATTTTCTAATTTAATACAACTATTTATTTATTATTTATAAAAATAATATAATAATGAAGTATATTGTGAAAAAAAGTATTTTTGTATCAAATATTAATAAAAATGAAAAAAATTCAAGTATTTTTACATTTGAGCTTAAATGTATTAATAAGCATATATATATATATATATTAAACCCTAAATATGTATTATACACAAAATAAGTATTTATTTAATATTTTAATAAAATAAATAAAAGAGTATTTTTTTGTGTGAAATATTTTCAGAAGGTAAATAAAAATAAAAATGTATTGACACTATTTTTTCTATTTTATTCTAATAATGGTATATATATATATATTATGCATAAATAAAGAAACAAATCAAATAAATATGCCATAAATTCAGAAAATGATGGAAAAAATATTTTTAATTTTTTAATGCCATGAGAAAAAATAAACAAAGTCAACCAAAAAAGAAAAAGTCAAAAATGTTAAAAAATGAACAAATGGGCTCAGGGGGGTGTGAATCAAAAAAGATAGTGTGAAAAGCAAAATAACACAGGCCCAGCCCACTTCACTCCTTCTTCAACCTCCAGCACAGATATTTGAAAAAACGCGCGCCCCGGTTCTTCAATGTCTAACTCCTGATTCTTGGCTTTTCAGCAAAAACTCATAACACAACAAATGTTCAGCATGAAGAGACGGTTCTAACCATATAAAGAACTTGACCTATCTCTCTAAGATGAGGGAGAATTTCTCCTCCCCCAAATCCTAACCTAATTTTTCTACCATTTTCAAACTCCAAATTCTCTCTACTCAGGCAAAAGAAATGAAATGTAAAGATATGTACATGTTCAGGGCTATGAGTAGGACCTTGTTTCTTCACAAACTTAAGACTAAAGATGCATGATAAGAGAGATACGAGTTCAAAGTTTTACCTGTGCAGTTGAACTTCTATGTGGAGAATGAGGGACTTTCAGTGCAATGTAATGATTGGAAAAGCTTCCTTGAGGTCCAGGGATGCTTTTTCAATGCTCACTTTGTCTTGAACCTTCTTGTATCAAGCTGCAGAACTTCAACTGCAAAAGGAGAAATTAAAAATGGTGGAAACTGTTAGAGTGATTACAGGTCAGTTTTTAGGCCATGGTTAGTTTGCATATGTTGTATGGAAGGTGTATGAATTGATTTTGGTGAGAATGCTCGAGGGAAGTGGGAGTTTGCACTCAATCTGCAGGGGCTCCCCTGTTTGTGCAGTTTCAAGGTGGTTAGAGCGATGGGAGTGTTTCAGATGGCAAGGGCTCGTGTGTTAGCTTGGATTTGGTCTATGGAATGTGTTTGATGACTTTGTTCTTCTGTTTCTAAGCTGAGATGAGAGATGGCATAAGTTATGGACCTTTCTTCACACTTAAGCTACAAAATGCCACTTTGCCCTCTAGGTCAGTACAGGCCCTCCCACTATGCTGCTATCCCTTGCCTTGATCAGTGCAATTTGCTCACAAACTTGTGCCAAGAAGATCTTGATTGTACCACTTGGATTGCAAACTTGACATAAAGTTCTTCTTTTCAAGAATGGAAATAATGCTTTTTCTAGTTTAGGCTTAATTCCTTGTGTAATGACCAAAGGCTTAGAATAACAACTTGGTTCAATGGTTTTGCATTAAATTAAGGAGTGTAATTTGGTTTAGGGACCTGTAAAGTAGCACAAACTATGCTGAGTTCAAATTTGCAAAGTTTATGAACATGTTTTGATGAAGAACAAAAGTGAATTCTTGCCAACTTGTGAAATTCGAATCTCTCAAGTTATGAGGTTGTTTGATGAGTTCTTGGACATTTTGGAAAGCTTGGAATGTGTACTACAATCCATCTTTGAAATGAAAATTAAAATTCCAAGTGGAAGGGTATGAAAAGTGGCCTTGAAGTGGGGTAGAAAACCTTGTCAAAATAGGTTAAATTTCACTAAGTTAAAAAATGGTTTAGTGCCCTTATTCAAAAAATTGTAACTTGAGATACAAGCTTCAAATGAGAAAACTTTGTGAATCAAAGTTGTAGATTATGCAACAAGCTACAACTTTCATGTTTTGACTTTTGTTTGAATCCAAATGGATCATGGTGAAAAGATGGGGTAAAGTTGGGAAAAAATTAGGGTTTTTCATAACTTAGAAAAATTCTAAGTTATGAAAAATTCCATTTTCAAACCTTAATTTGCATTTTGTGATTTCTTGGTGAACAAGTTTCATGATTTGGCATGTTTTGATGAAAAATGAATCTTGACTCTTGATTTTGACCAAAAAGTCAAAGTTTGACTTTTCAGTATACAGTCAAAATTGATCAATTGACTGGGAAATTCAACTGTCAATCTTGTGTACTTGGGATCTTTTGAGCTTGATGAGCATGTCAAGATAGTTCCATGGGGTCCTTGAGTCCATATGGGAGCTTGGTTTGCCATTGGCTAGGTCAAACAGTCAAAAATTGCCTCTGTGCAGTCAAAACCCTAAAAATGACCATTTTGCCCTTTTGGTGATCTGATCAAATTTCTTGTGGAATTGTGATCCAAACTTGATCAAATGGTCCATATGAGTTCATAATGTTGATGTGGATCAAATTTCATGAGGTTTGACTGTCAATTGGCCACAGTTGACTTTTTCCCCAATACAGTTGATTTCTAGGTCAACTGTCCAATTGACTGGGCAAAACTTGGAATCAAGACTTGAAACTTGGTATAGGTAAACTTGGGAGTCCAACATGAAGCATGAAAGTCATCTTAGGCATTTTAGGTCAAAACATCCTTAGGCAAACACAAACCCTAATTTGAGTCCACAGTGCAAGGAGAAGTCCTGAGCAGAGGGAACCCTAACTGAATCTTAATCTTCAAAGGTCTTGTGATGAGAAAATGTTGAGGAAATGGGAGGGAAAATTTTGGGGTACAACAGTTGCCCCTGTTCAATCTTCTTGAACCTGAAGAGTTAGATTGGCAAGTTTGCCTTTCGTGACTCGAGGGTAAAAGGAGATTGGACACTAGAGTGCCCGGAAATTTGCACTCGCATGCTGGAGTCTCAACAATGTGGTGTCGGGAATGGGCTTATAGATGCCATTTGGAGAGGTGGTAGATAGGGAGATGGGCTTATAGATGCCATTTGGAGGTGTTGATCGCATAAGAGATTCCTTAGCGAGAACTTGTGTATTTGAGAAAGACGGATGTTTTCCTGGCTTGTTACAGGTGTTTGATCTTCAATCTCCTCTTGCAGATATGCCCTGGCTAGATACAGGTATCGAATCTACAATTGGTTGCTCACAGATATGCCCTGGCTGGATACAGGAATCGAATCTGGAATGAAATTCTGGCTACAGATACTCAATGTCACGTCCAATGTTATGACACCGTATCTGACTTACTATATGACAGTAAATACAAAAGCAGTAAATAACACAGTCAATTGTTTACCGAGTTCAGTGTGCAACAACACCTACTCTGGGGGCTACCAAGCCAGGGAGAGAATCCACTATAAGAGATGTTAATTCAGGAATAAACCAACCAGTTTATCTCCTTCACTTAAGACCTACCCAATGCAATTCTAATCTAAGTACAACTTAAACCTGAGTTCCTACTCACTCCCCCTCAATCACAGCAGTGATACATAAACCAATTTTGACTTGAGAATTGTTGAAGACACTCTTCAAAACACACACTTGATTAAGCTTCACAGCTTTTTAATCAAGTAACACAAACACTCGTGCTTCACAGCTTTGAGTGATGTACACAACTAACTTGACTCTGCTTCACAGCTTTAGTCAAGTAACATTCAAACACTCTTGCTTCAAAGCTTTGAGTGCTACACAACCCTTACAATTTAAGCCTATTCCAAGACACTTATCACAATGATAATTGCTTGGAGTACAATAAACAAATCTATACAGATTACAAACTTGATCTTCTAATCAATCAGCAGGGATACTTTCAAAAACCGCAGCTCTGTTGAATATATAGCAGCTGCAACTTTCAGTTAGGGTTTCCAACAACCTAGGGTTGATTCCGTTTGACCTTAAGACCAGGTCACAGTACTTCATTGATCAGGTTAGGATTGAGCTAGGTTACTCCTCAGAAAACGCAGGATTCTGTTTAGGAAGGACTGAGTTATTTCCTGAAAAAACTCAGACTTATCCAATCTTGTAATCCTGCTAGTTCAGAACAGGATGTCATAACATCTGTTATGACATCTGAGAAAACCTGTCTACTGATTAGCAAAATGTGATCATTTTGCAAACATGCTCAGATACACACTTATAAACATCAGTATTTGAGTTACAATATTTTTCTGCACATGTACCTAAAGAGTTAGTACAACCTGAACTAGAATGTTATGACATCAGTCATGACATTCACACATACACTTGGAATTTACCAAAAATGCAAGCCAATACCTAAACACCTACAAACTCCCCCTTTGGCAGATTTTTGGCTAAAGTCCCTAAACAATCAGAGATAGATAGATAGCAGCAGAAATAAGTGACAGCAGAAAAATATAGTGTTAAGTACTAATTAAGCAGTACCAAAAATATTCTCCCCCACTTTAGCCACAAATGGGCCAAAGATTACATGTTTATAAAGTTATACAGTTATCCAAGACACAATAATGAGATCAGCAGCAGACAATAGTAGAACATACTTCCAAACTCCACCAGCAACACCACCAAGCAGCAATCATCCTTCAAGTACTGTCATCAGACTCAGAGGAGCCACTTTCTTCAATGTTGAGCTGTCCTTCATCTTCTTCCCTCATGCTTGCTTCAGCTTCTTCCTTTTCTAGCTTGGCAATTAGAGCTTCTAGGGTCCTTTTTCTAGCATCCAGATCTTTGCAAGTTTCTTTTAAGACAGCTATGACATCTGATGTTTTGGACTGAATCTTTGCAGATGATGTCTCAGCTGATGTTATGACAATGTCTGGAGCATGGGATCCCTGAAACAGTTTGTAGTGCAGGCCAAGAGCAGGGGCTCTTTTGCAGACTGTATCTCTTGCTACAAGTATGTCAGGATATTGTGCAAGGATGATTCCACAAAGGAGGGAGGGAAAGGCAATTGGTCCTTTGACAGCATAACTGCCAGCATGCTTCAAGGTTTGTTCAAAAATGTACCTTCCATAGTCAAAGGCAGTCTTGGTTCCTACAGCATAGATGAATCTCCCCAATCCTGTGGAGATGGTTGATTTGTGATTTGTAGGCACCCAGTTTGCTGCACCTATTTTATGCAAGATGGCAAATTTCATGCTGAGTTTACTAGCATTCAACTTCCCTTTCAATGGCCAGCACTTTACTTGCTTGGCAGTGATGGTCAAGCATACTTCATTGTCAGTTGCCTCTACATCAGGACAGTCCTTATTTGTTCTTCCAAGAAACTTGTTAATTTCTGATGGAGAGAACTTGACCCTTCTTCCTCTAACAAACACACTCTCAAAGTCAGCTGACCTCCCATCAGCACAATCATTGGACAAGTTTACTACAAACTCTTTAACCAGATTTTCATAACATTTGCCAAACTTCATCACTGTCTTCATTAGACCAGCATTCCTGATTAGCTCCATGATGTCTTTGCACTCCAAAGCATCATTGTTGAGTTCTCTCTCCAAGGCTATTCTCTTCAAGCAGACATACTTCCACCTGTTTGCATTATCAGGATGATGAAAGGAGATGTTGTCAGTTGGCACTTCAGGCACTCTAGCAATCTTGCTGGAAGGGAGCTTCCTTCTGATGGGAGTATTGTCAATGTCAATCTCAAATTCTGATTCATCATCAGAGTCAGAAGTTTCAGGTTCTTTTCTTTTCTTGGAGATTGGTTGTCTAGCAGTCAGCACCTGTGCTTTCTTCCCTTTTGTCTGAATTTTTTCAGCCATCCCTTCAGCCTTGGACTTCTTAGGTTTAACAGTCTCACTACTTTTTCTTTTCATCAATCTCCTAGCAATGCTAGGGTTCACATTAGCAATTAGTTCATTATCTGAATAATCTTCATCCACATCAATGATAGGTGGAACATCAGCCTTTTCAGAGGGATTCTGAATGTTGTCTTTTGGTGTCACAACATCCTCAGTGACATCTATATTTTCAGAACCTTCCACATTTGGACTTTCAGATTGATTCAAAGGAATAGAAATCCCCGGTACAGATTGGTTGCCACTCAGAATGCTAGTAACCAGTCTAGCAATAGCTTGGTGTACTTGAACTGTTCCTTCTTTATTGGGTATAGGAGATGAAGGAAGAGAAGAATTACCAGAGACTGCAGCTTGAGCTCTTCCTGCATGTCTAGTCCTGAGCTTCTTGATTTTGGCTGGGTTAGTTGCCATCTCCCTGAGAGGAGTGACCTCAAGTACTTCAGATTCTATGCATGTCGTGATTGCCCTAGAATCTTGATCAGATGACGATGATGATGAGTGAGACGAAGCCGCCATAGTGGAAGATGATGTCTGAGACATTGTGTTTAACGTTGAGTAGCAGTAGCAGTTTGAGAAAACTCTTTGATTGGGAGGAGAAAACAGGTTGCAAGGATGAGAGAGATAGGGAGTACAAGGGAGTCTTTTCAACTTCTGAAGGCTTTTGAAGGAATTGTGAATGAATATGATTAACCCACTAAATATAGACTTAATAGAATTAATCCCTTCAACCCTTGTTTTCAGCAAAACTAATTGCTATAATTTCTCATGTTGGTGAATGCCCAATCTGCCCCTCAAATTTTCAAGTTGATTTCCAACAAGCACCTTGGTAGAAGAATCAGTTAGCTGAAGCTCAGAGAAACTATGTCTCAGTTTAAATGATTTCTTCTCTCCAAAGTCAATAGGGTTTAAGGAAATGTTGAATGTTTTCAGATTATCACACCACAATGTCACAACATCTTGTGTAACATTGTCTTCAGGTAGCATCTGTGTTGACCAGAACTTTTGAGAACAGAATTTATGAGACTTGTTCTTTGCCACATCACATATATTATCAGCCTGTAGTTTAGGAGTTCTTCTGACATCTTCCATAGGAATAGCTCTTTTCATTCCTTCAAGTTTATGCTGCCACTGTTTCATATCTTTTTCTTCTTTGTTGATTTGACTCAAAGTGGAGATATCAGTGTTCTCAGGCTGCCACACATAACAGTTATTTTTGGATTTTATTCCTCTCATTACAATATCTAGTTTTTCATTAAACACTAGACATTCAGATCTTGAGAAGTTGACCATGAATCCTAGATCACATAATTGACTGATGCTGATGAGATTAGTAGTCAACCCTTTTACCAGCAGTACCTTATTCAGACTTGGAACTCCAGGGTAGTCCAAATTACCAACTCCTTTGATTTCTCCTTTAGCACCATCTCCAAAGGTCACAAAACTGGTGGTGTGAGGCATAACATTATTGAGGAGATTTTTGAATCCAGTCATGTGTCTGGAACATCCACTGTCAAAGTACCAATCTTCCTTTGCTGAGATCTTCAGGGAAGTGTGTGCTATCAGTGCAGTAGCCTTTTTCTTCCATTGAGGAGCGTGTGGTACCTTTTTAGACTTAGGTTTGACATCTGATTTCTGATTAGGATATCCATGTAGTCTGAAGCAGAAGGGCTTTATGTGACCATATTTCCCACAATGATGACATCTCCATCTTTGGTACCTCTTCTTCATGTGTCTCTGTCCCTGATGTTGAGAGTAATGTTGAGACATCTGTTTTGACATTTGCTTCCTGGTGACAAATTTCTTTGTTTCCACAAATCCTAGGCCAGATTTATTTCCCATATTTTGTCCAGCCTGAAGAATCTCTTCCAATTTGTCTGTTCCATTTGTCAACATCTTGACTGATTTGGTCATTTGATTCAGTTGTGAGTTCAGCAGTTGAACTTCTCCTTCTAAATGACTTATAGTTTCAAGATTTGCTCTCTTTTCAGCCTCCAGCTTTACAATGAGTTTTGATTGTTTCTCATTTTGCACACAGACTTCACCACTTCTGATACACAATTTCTTGTAGGTATCAGCCAGTTCTTCAAATGTTACTTCTTCATCACTGGTGTCACTTTCAGAAGTACAAACACTAGTTAGGGCAGTAACTAGTTTGGCAGATTCTTCTTCAGAATTGCTTTCTGAATCATAGTCAGACCAAGTAACAGTCATTCCTTTCTTTTGCTTCTTAAGAAAGGTAGGACATTCAGCTCGAATATGTCCATATCCTTCACATCCATGGCATTGAATTCCTCTGCCTTGGTTTTCCTTATCTTCTGATCTTGGTCTTCTGCTGGAACTGTCAATGTCAGAAGGAATGTTATGAACATTTGACCTTGACTTTGGGTCCATTCTTTTGATGAGCCTGTTGAACTGTCTTCCAAGCATGGCAATGGCTTCTGATATGTTTTCTTCTTCATCCTCCTTGTGTTCAACATCAGTGTTGGTTACAAGTGCTATGCTTTTGTTCTTCTTGTCACCATTATCAGTGATCCCCATCTCAAAAGTCTGAAGAGACCCAATAAGTTCATCCACTTTTAACTTGCTAATGTCCTGGGCTTCCTCTATGGCAGTTACCTTCATTGCAAATCTTTTAGGCAAGGATCTGAGAATCTTCCTCACCAGTTTTTCTTCTGACATTTTTTCTCCCAGTGCTCCTGAGGTGTTGGCAATCTCCAAGATGTTCATGTGAAATTCATGGATGGTTTCATCTTCCATCATTTTTAGATTCTCAAACTTAGTGGTCAACATCTGAAGCCTTGACATCTTTACTTTGGAAGTGCCCTCATGAGTAGTTTTGAGGGTGTCCCAAACTTCCTTGGCCAGTTCATATTGATGTACTAATCTGAAGATGTTTCTATCAATTCCATTGAACAAGGCATTTAAGGCTTTTGAATTTCCCAGAGATAACTCATCTTCTTCTTTACTCCAATCTTCCTCAGGCTTCAGACTGATTGTCCCATCTCTTTCAGTTATGGTGGGATGAATCCATCCTTTGTCAGCAGCTCTCCAAGCCTTTTTGTCCAGAGATTTTAGGAAGGCAATCATACGAGGTTTCCAGTAGTCATAATTAGTTCCATCCAGAATGGGTGGTCTATTTCCAAAAACTCCTTCTTTGTCCATAGTGCCAGAAAGTGATATCCCTAGATCTCACCCAGTAATACAGGCAGGGTGCCTGCTCTGATGCCAATTGAAATTCTGGCTACAGATACTCAATGTCACGTCCAATGTTATGACACTGTATCTGACTTACTATATGACAGTAAATACAAAAGCAGTAAATAACACAGTCAATTGTTTACCCAGTTCAGTGTGCAACAACACCTACTCTGGGGGCTACCAAGCCAGGGAGAGAATCCACTATAAGAGATGTTAATTCAGGAATAAACCAACCAGTTTATCTCCTTCACTTAAGACCTACCCAATGCAATTCTAATCTAAGTACAACTTAAACCTGAGTTCCTACTCACTCCCCCTCAATCACAGCAGTGATACATAAACCAATTTTGACTTGAGAATTGTTGAAGACACTCTTCAAAACACACACTTGATTAAGCTCCACAGCTTTTTAATCAAGTAACACAAACACTCGTGCTTCACAGCTTTGAGTGATGTACACAACTAACTTGACTCTGCTTCACAGCTTTAGTCAAGTAACATTCAAACACTCTTGCTTCAAAGCTTTGAGTGCTACACAACCCTTACAATTTAAGCCTATTCCAAGACACTTATCACAATGATAATTGCTTGGAGTACAATAAACAAATCTATACAGATTACAAACTTGATCTTCTAATCAATCAGCAGGGATACTTTCAAAAACCGCAGCTCTGTTGAATATATAGCAGCTGCAACTTTCAGTTAGGGTTTCCAACAACCTAGGGTTGATTCCGTTTGACCTTAAGACCAGGTCACAGTACTTCATTGATCAGGTTAGGATTGAGCTAGGTTACTCCTCAGAAAACGCAGGATTCTGTTTAGGAAGGACTGAGTTATTTCCTGAAAAAACTCAGACTTATCCAATCCTGTAATCCTGCTAGTTCAGAACAGGATGTCATAACATCTGTTATGACATCTGAGAAAACCTGTCTACTGATTAGCAAAATGTGATCATTTTGCAAACATGCTCAGATACACACTTATAAACATCAGTATTTGAGTTACAATATTTTTCTGCACATGTACCTAAAGAGTTAGTACAACCTGAACTAGAATGTTATGACATCAGTCATGACATTCACACATACACTTGGAATTTACCAAAAATGCAAGCCAATACCTAAACACCTACATGGAAATAGTCGTTAAATAGATGTGCCCTGGCTGGATACAGGAATCGAATCTTCAAACTCTTCAGACGTGCCCTGGCTAGATACAGGAATCGAGTCTGGAAACGTGGTCAACAGATATGCCCTGGCTGGATACAGGAATCGAATCTGGAGATGTTGTAGTTGATAGATGTGCCCTGGCCGGATACAGGAATCGAATCTTCGAACTCTTCAGACGTGCCCTGGCTAGATACAAGAATCGAGTCTGGAAACTGATCACTCTCAGATGTGCCCTGGCTAGATACAGGTATCGGATCTGGAATTGTGACAGTTGAAGGTAGTTGTTTTTGGGATTGTCTTTTTCCTGAAAAGGCAAAAAACGTAAGTTGTATGCAATGTCATGATGTATGATATGCATATTGTCATGATATTCAACATGAGATGTCGTATGCGTTCCATCATGTATGTAAGCAAGATGTATGAAAATGTAAAATGTTTATGAATGTAATTTCGTCTTGGGGAAAATAAATCCTTGACGAACGGCCGGAGAATTGCTCTGTGGAAGAGATATTTGGCCGAAGTTTTGATGAGAGGCCTGCTGAGGACTTTAACGATGGATTCCGCTGAGGTTAATGATGATAAACTCCGCTGGGGAACTCCAAAGATAAACTCTGCTTGGGAATACCAAAGATAGACTCCGCTGGGGATTGAAGGAACTTTGCCGAGAGCGGTCTTCCGTGGTTTTTAGCTAAGGATAACCCAGTTATAAGTCCTTGTGAGGAAATAACTCTAAATAAAACTCGGGTGAGACGTCCGTGCTTCGCAGGGGATAAGCTTGCAGAATCTACTGGGGATGAGCTTTAAGACCTGCCGGGGAATGTTGTGCCTTTTCAGGATCGACGGGGAATCAACTCCGCTTGGGGAAAGTATTGCTGAACCTGATTTTACTCCGTGGGGAGTCGAGATGATTTGGTCATGCTCTTCAGTTGAATCTAACTCGGTACTTTGGCGGACAAAACAACCGGACTGCATTGGACAACTTCTCATTGCCCCTGTCTCTGATGTCACCTGTAATCAATCTCTTGTTTCATATGTAAATATTTATGAATCAGCAGTTTAATGTCAAATGCATATATCAAAAATGAACATTGGACGTTCTTCGCAAGACAAAACAGAAAAAGGAAAACAATAGTAATTTGTATGGACAAGTGAATTTGTATTGATTTAAACTTTTCCTGTGAATAGGCGTTTCCTGTACAAGAGGCTGACATCCTAGTAAGAGGATATCGCCAAATAGTATAAAGTTTACAATTTGAAAAAGGAAACAAAACAGCTATGTGAACAATCCCACTGGGTTCCTAACTCTGCTATCGCCTTTATGTCTTCGAACGTCTCATCGCCTTTCTGCCTAATTGGAGGTGAAGCTGATTGGTCGATGCCGAAATCTTGAGCCAGATAGTTGATGCCGAATTCCGGATGCGAAGTGACCCAATGAGACATAGTGTTACGCTTTTATCCCTAACTTTTGCCTGGACCGCCCTTTCGGGTTTTCAGTCCACCGGGATACCCATTTTTGCCCAAGCCGCCCTTTCAGGTTTTCAACTTGCCGGGTGTACAGATTTTTATTCATTTCATCCCTTATTTTTGCCCGAACCCTTTTGGTTCGCCGGGAAGCCCTTATTTTTGCCTAGGTATGTCAACCTAGCGGATCTTTTATTTATGCGTAGTATTTTTTCACTATGTCTGCATTGGCGGGGTGAGGAAGGTCGTCACCATCCATGGTGGTTAGGATCATGGCTCCTCCTGAGAACACACGTTTAACCACAAATGGCCCTTCGTAAGTAGGGGTCCATTTGCCCCGGGGATCACTTTGAGGAAGGATGATGCGTTTGATTACCAGGTCCCCAACTTGATACTCTTGCGGTCTGACTTTCTTGTTAAATGCCCTGATCATCCGTTTCTGATACGTTTGACCATGACAGATAGCAGTGAGCCTCTTTTCGTCAATCAGATTTAATTGATCAAGTCGAGTCTGGATCCAATCATCTTCATTCAAGTCTGCATCCTTCATTATCCGGAGAGAGGGTATCTGGACTTCAATTGGCAAGACTGCCTCCATGCCATAGACCAAGGAGAAGGGAGTTGCCTCGGTTGACGTCCTTGCTGAGGTGCGGTACCCATGAAGAGCGAACGGTAACATCTCGTGCCAATCTTTATAGGTCACTGTCATCTTCTGCACAATTTTCTTGATATTTTTATTGGCTGCCTCTACAGCCCCATTCATCTTCGGCCGGTAGGGAGAAGAATTGTGGTGCTAAATCTTGAATTGTTCACAGAGTTCAGTGATCATTTTGTTATTGAGATTGGTACCATTGTCCGTAATGATTCTTTCTGGGACGCCGTACCGACAGATCAGATTATGCCGGATGAAACGTGCCACGATGCTCTTGGTTACTGTGGCATAGGAAGCTGCCTCAACCCATTTCGTGAAGTAATCGATCGCCACCAAGATGAAGCGATGCCCATTGGATGCCGTTGGTCGGATCTCACCGATCATATCGATGCCCCACATTGCGAAAGGCCAAGGTGCCGTCAGGACATTCAAAGGAACCGGAGGGATATGCACCTTGTCAGCATAGATCTGGCATTTATGACAAGTTCGGGAGTGTTGGTAACAATCGGCTTCCATTGTGGACCAGAAATATCCTGCCTGAAGGATTTTCTTAGCCATGGTGTGTCCACTGGAATGGGTTCCAAACGTACCTTCATGAAGTTCTATCATGATTTTCTCTGCTTCAGCCTTATCCACACAACGTAGCAGAGTTGAATCATGATTCCGTTTGTAGAGAATGCCGTTGCTGAGGAAGAATTTTGCAGCAAATCTCCTCATGAACTTCTTATCATTGACAGATGCACCTTCAGGGTATTCCTGAACTTCCAAGTACCTCTTTACCTCGTGATACCAGGGTTTTTCAGTCACATTCTCAGCCTCGAGCTCGCAGCAGTATGCCGGTTCATCCAACTTCCAGATTATGATTCGGGGAGCCTCATGGTCCCATTTAACTTTGAACATTGAAGACATCGTAGCTAGGGCGTCCGCTAGCTGATTCTCCTCTCTAGGGAAGTGCTCAAAAGTTATCTCTTCAAAGTGGGGAAGCAGGGTCGACACATACTCCTTGTAAGGGATAAGATTCGGGTGTTTTGTATCCCACTCGCCTTTGATCTGATTGATCACGAGAGCGGAATCTCCAAAAACACTTAGAAATTTGATCCTTAAGTCGATTGCAGCTTGTAAACCCATGATACATGCCTCATATTCTGCCATATTGTTGGTGCAGCTGAAACATAGTCGGGCGGTGAGGGGAGTATGAGTTCCTTTGGGAGATATGATTACAGCGCCGACGCCGTTACCCAAAGCATTGGAGGCTCCATCAAAATGCATAGACCATCGGGATCCTTTCTCAGGTCCTTCATCCGGTCCAGGTACTTCACAGTCAGTTACCACCATGATGTCTTCGTCCGGAAAATCAAAGTTCAATGATTGGTAATCGTCCACAGGTTGGTGTGCCAAATGATCTGCCAGTACACTTCCTTTAATTGCTTTCTGAGTCGTATACTGGATATCATATTCTGTTAAGATCATTTGCCATCTCGCTATTCTTCCAGACAAAGCGGGCTTTTCAAATATGTACTTGATGGGATCCATCTTTGAAATCAATAAAGTAGTGTGAGTCAGCATATACTGTCTCAGCCGGCGAGCAGCCCATACAAGAGCGCAACAAGTTTTCTCAAGCAGTGAGTAACGAGACTCACAGTCGGTAAACTTTTTGCTCAAGTAATAAATAGCGTGCTCTTTTCGGCCAGACTCGTCATGCTGCCCCAGCACACACCCCATTGAATTGTCAAGTACTGTCAAGTATAGTATCAGAGGTCTCCCTTCCACCGGTGGCATAAGAATGGGTGGCTCTTGGAGATATTCCTTTATCCTTTCGAAGGCAGCCTGACATTCATCGTTCCAGCGTACTACTTGATCTTTCTTCAATAATTTGAAGATTGGCTCACAAGTAGCAGTTAGATGTGAGATGAATCGGGCAATGTAATTTAGTCGTCCCAGGAAGCCTCTGACTTCTTTCTCTATTTTTGGAGTCGGCATCTCTTGTATGGCTTTTACCTTGGCAGGGTCCACCTGAATACCTTTATCACTTACAATGAAACCTAGTAATTTTCCGGATCTTACCCCAAAGGTGCATTTGTTGGGATTCAACCTCAGCTTGTACAACTTGAGTCGGTCAAACAGCTTCCCCAGGTGGTCAAGGTGCTCCTCCTCAGTTTGAGACCTTGCAATCATGTCATAAACGTATACCTCAATCTCATGATGGATCATATCATGAAATAAAGCAACCATGGCACGTTGATAGGTTGCCCCAGCATTTTTCAATCCGAATGGCATAACCTTATAACAGAAGGTGCCCCACTGAGTCACAAAGGTAGTCTTCTCCATATCCTCTGGAGCCATCTTGATCTGATTATACCCTGAAAAACCATCCATGAAGGAGAACACCTTGTGTTAGGCTGTATTGTCAACAAGGACGTCAATGTGAGGTAGGGGGAAGTCATCCTTGGGGCTGGCCCTGTTCAGATCCCTGTAGTCAACACACATTCTGACTTTACCGTCCTTCTTCGGCACTGGCACCACATTGGCAACCCACTGGGGGTAGGAAGTCACTGCAAGGAACCCGGCATCAAACTGTTTCATAACCTCGGCCTTAATCTTTTCAGACATCTCTGGACGCATCCGTCGGACTTTTTGCTTTACCGGAGGGCAATCTTCCTTGGTTGGCAGGTGGTGAACTACAATGTCGGCATCCAAACCAGGCATATCTTCATAGGACCAAGCAAAAATCTCCATGTAGTCTTGTAGCATCTGGATCAATCGTTGCTTCACGCTGAGCTCTAGATTGGCACCAATCTTGACCTCTTTCCTATCTGTCTCAGTACCCAGGTTGATTGTCTCCACAGGCTCTTCATGCGGTTGAATAGCTCTCTCTTCCTGGAGTAGCAGTCTTGCGAGTTCACTAGGCACTTCGCAATCATCTTCACTTTCGTCTTCGGCCAAGTTGATCGGATTTTCGAAGTCATAACTGGCGGTAGCAGAGCTGTTACCAGTGAGATCCAGAGTGGATTGAAACCTGTATAAGTGAGTGTGTGTAAATATAGCTGTTTTGCAATATATATAACACAGAAAGGAAAAGAGCGCAAGATTTGAAATGCAACAAACGTCCAATGTTTTGATTGATGATATATGAAAATGTCATACAAAAAGCCCTCACAAATGGAGCTACGATGCCCCGGGTAGGACACCGAGCCAACAAAGTTTTAACATATTGTTTGTTACAAATTGGAAATCAAAAGAAATCAATTACTGCGTGACAAATGTGATAGGGGTAAAATCCTTTGCCGTCCAGTTACTCGGTCCGTCGCTGGCAGTCGGGTAGATCCAACTGTCAAACTCTGCTTCCTCTACATCCTCCTCGATAGCATTCACCCTTGAGCTGGAAATAAACACCGGAGCCTTTCCGATCTTCTCTTTGCGCACCGCCTTCTGAGCCTCTGCAGTAAAGCCTAGCCCAAACTTGTCGTTCTTCTGAGTGAAGTCAGGGAGCTGACCCCAGTGTGCACAATTGCCTTTCTGAACCACAGCCCGGGCATCCCTTAGGGAAGCCATCTTCAAGGAAACATTCTCTTCGACCGCTGCCTCTGCTACTGCTGAAATTGGATGTACCTCCTCGAAATGCTGAAAGGGGGTTTCAATAAACTCCCCATCCATCTCAATGTACCTGAAGGAATTCAAATGGCTCACCATATACTCCTCTTCTCCTTGCACAGTGACGATCTTCCCCCTGACGGGATACTTCAGCTTCTGGTGCAAGGTGGAGGTCACCGCCCCAGCTTTATGGATCCAAGGTCGACCCAGTAGACAAGAGTACGATGGACGTATATCCATTACATAAAAAGTGGAGTCAAACACTTGAGAGCCTACACGAATAGGGATGTTAACCTCTCCATGAACCATCCTTTTTGAACCGTCAAAGGCCCTGACGATGATATTGCTGGGCTTCAATTCTAGGCCTTCATAATCCAGACGATCTAAAGCCTTCTTTGGTAGGACATTCAAGGAAGAACCAGTATCCACCAATACATGCGCCAGAGTAGTGCCCCTGCACTCGATAGAGACATGCAGGGCATCATTGTGGTCTCTCCCTTTCGCGGTCAGGTCAGCATCTGAAAAACCCAAGCCATTGTCTGCTGTCAGGTTTGCTATGCAATCAGTGAACTAGACCGCAAACGTCTCCTGCGGCACATGGGCCGTCTTGAGAAATGAGATCAAAGCCTTAGCATGGGCCTCGGAGCATAGCAATAGGGAGAGCAGGGAGATCTTGGAGGGTGTATGTCCCAACTGCTCGACAACATTAAAATCACTCTTCTTTATTATTTTCAGAATCTCCTCCATTTCTTGTCGGGAGGCCTCAGCATTTATAGGTATTGGTGCCTCCTTCCGGGCAGGCTCTTCTTCAATCCCTTTGCCCCGAGCATTTGATGACTCGGCAGCAGGGGAAACAACTTGATCAGCAACAGTAACAGGTATACTTGTAGGTTTTATAAGAAGGGGTCTTCGAATAGCGGGCGGTGCAATGTCAGGCGAGAAGAGCCTGCCACTGCGGGTAACTTTGGCTGGACCAGTGATATCGCAGATACTGGCACTAGCGTCGAATTCTTGTTTGATTCCATTTACATACACGTCTGCCCCATAATGCCAGGGGACAGCTTTATCAGATATGTAGGGGAGAGGCCCCGGGACAGTAATGATCACAGGCGCAACTGTCATGATTTGAACAGGCTTCTTCGGGAGAGCCTTGATTGGATTTTTGAAGATGGTAATCACAGAAACTTCTTTCATCGGAACCAATTGAACATCAGTCTTTTTGAATAGAATTTCCTTGCTATCTATTAGGCCTTGGATGCCTAACCTCAGCAAGGGACAATCAGATAGGGAAACAGCACAGAATAGGCAACCTTCACCGCAACCCGGAAATAAACCGGCCCGCAGTAGGTTCTTCTTGACGGTCTTCAGAGGGGTAACAACTTCATCTATCGAAACAGCATACGTTTCTTCCTCAATGGCATTTACCCTATGCTGGGGCATAGGAGCCGTTACAACATTTGGTCTTTCTGGCGCTTCAAACTGAATTTCCTTTGCGTCGATCAGATCTTGCACTTTGTTTCTCAAGGCCCAGCAATCATCAGTAGTGTGCCCGGGACTATCAGAATGATAAGCACACCGGGCATTTGGGTTATACTTAGGGGACGCAGTGTTGACGACCTTAGGAGCTTCTTTGAGGGTCACTAGGTTGGTGGATAACAGTTGGGGTAAAATTTGAGATAAGGTCATACTCAGTCGGGTATACTGCCTCTTGGGCCTTTCGCTTCTTTGTTGATTGTACTGCTGAGGAGCAGCAACAGGTTTGGAGATGACCAAAGCATTGACGGCTTGGCGACTTTCGGGCTTGACTTGTCTTCTAGGACCATAGACGACACTTGCTTCTTTCTTAAACGGCCTCTTCTCAGCACTTGTAGAGGCAGCCTTCTGTATCTTGCCTGACCTGATGCCAGCTTCAATTCTTTCTCCTGTCAATATTAAATCTGTAAATCCAGCGGAGGAGTTACCAACCAAATGATTGAAAAACGGACCAGACAACGTCCCCAGAAACATATCAACCAGTTCTCGATCAGTCAATGGAGGCTGCACCCTGCCAGCCAAATCTCTCCATTTTTGAGCGTACTCTTTGAACCCTTCACCCGTCCCTAGAGACATACCCTGAAGTTGGGTACGCGTAGGAGCGAGATCAGAATTGTATTGGTATTGTCTGTAGAATGCAGTTGCCAAATCTTCCCAGTGTCGGATGCTAGCTCCATCCAATTGGTAGAACCATTCAAGCTGTGACCCCGAGAGGCTATCTTGGAAGAAGTGAATCCAGAGGTTCTTATCCGCCGTGTAAGGTTGGATTTTCCTTACGTACGACCTCAGATGCAGCTTTGGGCAGGAGACCCCATCATACTTGGCGAAGGCAGGTGCCTTAAACTTGTGTGGAATTACTACTCCAGAAGATAATCCCAAATCTCCGAAATCCAGCCCCGGCACATTCTGAATCTCCATGGCGCTCAAGCGGTCCTCCAATTGCTTGTATCTGTCAGCAGCAGGTGGGTATTGTTCGTCGTTATAGTCCGTCTCGTTGTCGGAGACTGCGGGACTAGGAGCTCCTCCCCCTTGGGGACTGTTCTTCTCAGCAGAAGAAGTAGTTGGATCAGCTTCATTATGGAGTGTGTTCCCAAATCTGCGTCCGGTGTTGAACAATGCAGTCCTCTTTTTCTTATTCTTCTTCAGGAGTAGAGTCTTCAACTCTTGCTGACCTTGGGCTAGGCTTAGGACCATCTCTTGAAACTGTGCACTTTGGGCCTGAAGGGCCTTGATTGCTTGCTCACTGGATGAGTCTGGATTCATGATGACTGTGCAAAATAAACAGCGAAGGAGATTAAGCAACCTGTGAAATAGGGTACCTGCTATGCATATGGTGCAATGGAATGCGTATGTTTTATGTTTTCAAAGACAAACAAGATTCAACTTTGTAGACAAAAAGGGAAACACACTTCATTAGATTAAAATTTTCAATTGTTCAACAATTTGCCCTTAGGCATTACAGGAATGAAAAATACTGGAAAGGAAATAAACTATAAAAGGAAACATCCAAAGCTCATCAATGCTCCCATGGCCTCCTCTTTTCAGTGCTGATGTAGTTGTTCAGGACCTGTTCTTCCTCCAATTGCTTAGTCAGCCTCTGGATCTTCCTTTCCTGCTCGTTGAACTTCTCCCGATAGAAATCCCGTTCTTCCTTTAACTGCGCCCAAGATCTCTTCATGGTGTCAAAATCAGTAGGTATCTGAGGAGGGAGGACAGTTGGAGGAACCCCATCTTCATCAGGAGATTCCAGAATGAGAGGTCTAACAGCTTCGTAGGGCATACCCAACTTCTGAGCACGGATGCGGACCCATTTGCAATAGGGCTCCATTGGTAGAGAAGTCTTTGGTCCCAACTCATGTGGGTCAGCTTTGTGGATTCTGTCCCAAGCTTTAATGAATCCCTGGCGTAGTTCGTCACTGTCTGCCTGAAACTCAAAATGGAAGTGAGGAACCAGCATTTCATGAGGCCCATCACCTCTGGCTCTTCCAAACTGACGGAGAGCTAAACACGGATTGTAAGAGATTCCTCCTTGGATACCAATCAACGGGACATTAGGGTATTCTCCGCAACGGTCGATAACAACTACCTCATCCAAACCTCTGAGAGTCCAGGTGACGTCATTATCAGTGAGAGACATTAACCTCCGAGCCCAACCTTTTCCTTCTTCATTCTTCAGCACAAACTTAGGAAGGTGCGAAATAAACCACCTTACTAGCAAAGGAGCACAACACCATGGAGTTCCCCGTTTTCGAGCAGTACGAGCATAGAGTTGTTGTAGAATATCACCCAAAAGAGTGGGTACCGGATTCCGAGACATGAAGATCCTTATGACATGGATACTGATAAAGGTGTCAGGGTTGGGAAACAGCACCAGACCATAGATCAAAAGAGCTAGAACATCCTCATATGCCTTGAAGTCCAAGTCATTCCAGAAATCATTAGCCTTGCCAACCAGAAATTTGACCAAAAAGCCCTTGATCCCATTTCTAGTTTCCCAGTTGGACAATACCTCTTCTTTGGTCAAGGGGAGAATTGCAGCAATCTCTTCAGGCCTAGGAGTCTTTTCCAAACCAGTGAATGGAGTTTGTTCCAGGACAGGGATCCCAAGCAAATAAGAGAACTCTTCCAGGGTAGGAACCAGCTGGAAGTCTTGAAAGGTGAAACAATGGTACAGAGGGTCATAAAACTGGGTCAGAACACTTATCAGTTGTTGGTCCCATTTTGTAGTGATCAAGCCAAGGAGAGAACCATGTCTGTTGATGAAGGAGGTAGTGTTTGGAATCCTCCCAACCAAATCCTTGAGTAAAACTGGTGGTTGAACAAAGTTGAGACGGACAGTATTTCTACGCACGGGCAACATGATGTCCTACAAAACAGAGCAAAGATGAAACCTTTTTTGTCTTTGAAATGGGTTAGTCCTTTATACAGGATGCATGCAATGGTATGATGGAATGATGCTATGATGAAGCACACCACAAATATTCACATAGACAGATAAGGCACACAAGTCACACAAGACACCCTTAGGTTTCAGGCCAACATGAATTTCAGGTATTACCCTCTTTTGGTTTTGTTGGTTAAAACCTGTCCTATCAGAAGTAACCGGGTTCTAGAGGATCTCAAATCATTGGCTACCCTCAATCGGTCATAACTCCAGCATCGCAATCTTTTCTCGCGGCCAGAACCATCTCGAGAGTTTAGCCTCAATGAGTGTAGCATACTGCTACTGTCCTAACAGCCAAGTTGGTCAATTTAGGGTTCTAAGGTTGGTTGGTGTTAAATGACCCCTTAGAAGACCTATATTCTCCCCGTTACAACACAAGGGATACAAGTACAGACTAAGATGCCACACCAACGTAGCCACTGCTTCACCCATGTCGGTCTACGCCGGACAGGTCCCTCACAGATTATGCTACCTAAAAAGGGTATATCCCAGATCCGGGTTAGGATCTATGAACTCCGATGCAAAGCCCACCAATATAAAAGTAAACAAAGCAAACAATTGAAAACAAAGGTGATCTAAGCCCTAAGGTTACTCCACTTTTAATCTCAATTCCCCAGCAGAGTCGCCAGTTCTGTGATACGGTGGGAGAACTGACTTGAGGTTTGCGTTTGTATTCGCAAATGTTGCGGTTAGCAAGAGTCGCCACCGACTTTTTATTTTATCCTAAGGAAAGGTTAAAAAGCACAGCAAAAACCTTTTGAGATGTTTTCTTGGGTTCGGGGAGTAGATTATAGAAAGGGAAGGTATTAGCACCCTTTCTATCCATGGTTATCCATGGGCTCTTAGTTACTTGCTTAGATCACTTGCCTTTTGTTTTCAATTATTTTAAATGGTGCTTGAGTGTGTGGGTTTGAAAATGTTTTTGAAAAGAGGCCAATGTGGTGGCAACCTTTGTAATGATCCATGTGGGGATGTATACAAAGATGTATGTCTTTTGAAAAAGTTTTCATTTGTTTTTGAAGGTTGTTTTGAAAGTGTAGTGATGTGTGATTTTGAAATTAGGCAAGTGTTTTGTTTTGCAAGTTAATTCAAGTAACTAAGAGGTTATCTACTCCTAAATTTCTCAAAAGATCATTGCTATACTTTAACCCTTTTAACAAGTTTGCTCCACCATTGTATTTGGTGGGCAACCTTGTGTTAGGATGTGAAAGGGACAGGCGCGGGTCATCATTTTAGACCATAATTGCAACGGCGTTAAAAGTCTTTGAGCAATTTCTTTAAGGGACTTGATCATTTGTTTTTATTTGTTTTGAAAAGTTTTATCGAGGGACTATGATCATTCAAACTGTTTGCTTTGCCCAAAGAAGTTCAACATGCAATATGGCCCTTTTATTTGAAGGCAACAAGTGGAATACCCTAGGGGGTGCAAGTGTGATTTGTGTGTCCATTTTCATGCTTGTTTATCTTGTATTAGGTCAAGCTATTTTTTATCGTTTTTTTTCGCATACAAACCCTAATTCTAACATGTTATCATTAGAAAGCAATAAAGTGAGAAATTAAAATTACTAAGCTATTACAAAACCAAATATGGGAAAGGGGGTACAAATGTTCAAATGGGGATATTGACAAGAATTTAAATCTAAATTATTACATCATTTGAATATTTGCAATTTAAATAATGTACAAAAATTAAATAAGAATGCAAGATGTACAAAAAATGTTTTGTATATGTATGAAAAAACATTATTTATGTAAAAGAGAAAAGAAAATAAAAATGTATTATTTTTTTGAGTATTTTGAATTTAGGGCAAAAAACCCTAATTTTAAAGAAAAGGTATTATTTTCTAATTTAATACAACTATTTATTTATTATTTATAAAAATAATATAATAATGAAGTATATTGTGAAAAAAAGTATTTTTGTATCAAATATTAATAAAAATGAAAAAAATTCAAGTATTTTTACATTTTAGCTTAAATGTATTAATAAGCATATATATATATATATATATATATATATATATATATATATATATATATATATATATATATATATATATATATATATATATATATATATATATATATATATATATATATATATATTAAACCCTAAATATGTATTATACACAAAATAAGTATTTATTTAATATTTTAATAAAATAAATAAAAGAGTATTTTTTTGTGTGAAATATTTTCAGAAGGTAAATAAAAATAAAAATGTATTGACACTATTTTTTCTATTTTATTCTAATAATGGTATATATATATATTATGCATAAATAAAGAAACAAATCAAATAAATATGCCATAAATTCAGAAAATGATGGAAAAAATATTTTTAATTTTTTAATGCCATGAGAAAAAATAAACAAAGTCAACCAAAAAAGAAAAAGTCAAAAATGTTAAAAAATGAACAAATGGGCTCAGGGGGGTGTGAATAAAAAAAGATAGTGTGAAAAGCAAAATAACACAGGCCCAGCCCACTTCACTCCTTCTTCAACCTCCAGCACAGATATTTGAAAAAACGCGCGCCCCTGTTCTTCAATGTCTAACTCCTGATTCTTGGCTTTTCAGCAAAAACTCATAACACAACAAATGTTCAGCATGAAGAGACGGTTCTAACCATATAAAGAACTTGACCTATCTCTCTAAGATGAGGGAGAATTTCTCCTCCCCCAAATCCTAACCTAATTTTTCTACCATTTTCAAACTCCAAATTCTCTCTACTCAGGCAAAAGAAATGAAATGTAAAGACATGTACATGTTCAGGGCTATGAGTAGGACCTTGTTTCTTCACAAACTTAAGACTAAAGATGCATGATAAGAGAGATACGAGTTCAAAGTTTTACCTGTGCAGTTGAACTTCTATGTGGAGAATGAGGGACTTTCAGTGCAATGTAATGATTGGAAAAGCTTCCTTGAGGTCCAGGGATGCTTTTTCAATGCTCACTTTGTCTTGAACCTTCTTGTATCAAGCTGCAGAACTTCAACTGCAAAAGGAGAAATTAAAAATGGTGGAAACTGTTAGAGTGATTACAGGTCAGTTTTTAGGCCATGGTTAGTTTGCATATGTTGTATGGAAGGTGTATGAATTGATTTTGGTGAGAATGCTCGAGGGAAGTGGGAGTTTGCACTCAATCTGCAGGGGCTCCCCTGTTTGTGCAGTTTCAAGGTGGTTAGAGCGATGGGAGTGTTTCAGATGGCAAGGGCTCGTGTGTTAGCTTGGATTTGGTCTATGGAACGTGTTTGATGACTTTGTTCTTCTGTTTCTAAGCTGAGATGAGAGATGGCATAAGTTATGGACCTTTCTTCACACTTAAGCTACAAAATGCCACTTTGCCCTCTAGGTCAGTACATGCCCTCCCACTATGCTGCTATCCCTTGCCTTGATCAGTGCAATTTGCTCACAAACTTGTGCCAAGAAGATCTTGATTGTACCACTTGGATTGCAAACTTGACATAAAGTTCTTCTTTTCAAGAATGGAAATAATGCTTTTTCTAGTTTAGGCTTAATTCCTTGTGTAATGACCAAAGGCTTAGAATAACAACTTGGTTCAATGGTTTTGCATTAAATTAAGGAGTGTAATTTGGTTTAGGGACCTGTAAAGTAGCACAAACTATGCTGAGTTCAAATTTGCAAAGTTTATGAACATGTTTTGATGAAGAACAAAAGTGAATTCTTGCCAACTTGTGAAATTCGAATCTCTCAAGTTATGAGGTTGTTTGATGAGTTCTTGGACATTTTGGAAAGCTTGGAATGTGTACTACAATCCATCTTTGAAATGCAAATTAAAATTCCAAGTGGAAGGGTATGAAAAGTGGCCTTGAAGTGGGGTAGAAAACCTTGTCAAAATAGGTTAAATTTCACTAAGTTAAAAAATGGTTTAGTGCCCTTATTCAAAAAATTGTAACTTGAGATACAAGCTTCAAATGAGAAAACTTTGTGAATCAAAGTTGTAGATTATGCAACAAGCTACAACTTTCATGTTTTGACGTTTGTTTGAATCCAAATGGATCATGGTGAAAAGATGGGGTAAATTTGGGAAAAAATTAGGGTTTTTCATAACTTAGAAAAATTCTAAGTTATGAAAAATTCCATTTTCAAACCTTAATTTGCATTTTGTGATTTCTTGGTGAACAAGTTTCATGATTTGGCATGTTTTGATGAAAAATGAATCTTGACTCTTGATTTTGACCAAAAAGTCAAAGTTTGACTTTTCAGTATACAGTCAAAATTGATCAATTGACTGGGAAATTCAACTGTCAATCTTGTGTACTTGGGATCTTTTGAGCTTGATGAGCATGTCAAGATAGTTCCATGGGGTCCTTGAGTCCATATGGGAGCTTGGTTTGCCATTGGCTAGGTCAAACAGTCAAAAATTGCCTTTGTGCAGTCAAAACCCTAAAAATGACCATTTTGCCCTTTTGGTGATCTGATCAAATTTCTTGTGGAATTGTGATCCAAACTTGATCAAATGGTCCATATGAGTTCATAATGTTGATGTGGATCAAATTTCATGAGGTTTGACTGTCAATTGGCCACAGTTGACTTTTTCCCCAATACAATTGATTTCTAGGTCAACTGTCCAATTGACTGGGCAAAACTTGGAATCAAGACTTGAAACTTGGTATAGGTAAACTTGGGAGTCCAACATGAAGCATGAAAGTCATCTTAGGCATTTTAGGTCAAAACATCCTTAGGCAAACACAAACCCTAATTTGAGTCCACAGTGCAAGGAGAAGTCCTGAGCAGAGGGAACCCTAACTGAATCTTAATCTTCAAAGGTCTTGTGATGAGAAAATGTTGAGGAAATGGGAGGGCAAATTTTGGGGTACAACAGTTTGTCTTCATAAAAAATACCAAAAGACAAAATATACATACATTCGATCTAATTTCTTTGTAAAAAGTTATTTTCTTTAATAGAATAGAATTTTATTTTTTCTTTCCAAAATTTTCAAACAAAATACTTAGAATTTTATACTTAATTATTTTTTTACTTCATAGATTGTTGTAGTTTTAATTAATTGTTTGATTCGATTTGGTCGTATTGATTGCCTATTTGGACTTTTAATCACATTGATCCATCCCCATTTGTAAATTTGTACCCCCATTCCCGAAAGCTCTGTAATAGCATAGAATTTTAATTTCCACAATTTACTATTTTCCTTATACTGTATAGTAATTAGGCGTGTATGGCAATACATAAAATTAACTGCTAGATAACCTAATCAAAGACAAATTAACTTGAATTAAACACACTTTTCACACGCGCACCTCTAGGGTAACCTCGCTTGTTGCCTCGGAAAAACAGTCATGTCCCTCGAATATGGGACACTTTAGCAAAGACCCTTTGATAAAAAATATCATAGTCCCTCGATGTCCCTCGATGTTTCCTTCGGTAAACGATCTAGTCCCTCACGAAAATTGCTAAAGCATCTCACAAGTTGCCTACTATGACTGTACGATTGACCCGCGTCTGTCCCTTCACATCCAACGGTGGGGCTTCTTACCAAATCTATGGTAAGATAGAAAAATCTAAAGGAGGAGGAAAAGAACATTAGACCTTTTTAGTAGGTAGGATGCTCCTAGTTGCTCGCTTGCTCACAACAAAAACATTTTATACACTAACACTTTCATTTGAAACATTTTCGAAACACAAAGCTCTTTGTACGCGTTCTTATTGAAACGAGAACCATTACAAAGACGTTTTTTTTTCTTTTCAAAATCACTTTCAAAAACACATTCCACAAACACCTCTTTAAACTATTTTCAAAATAAAACTTTGTACGCGTTTGTGATATGGTGGCAGAACCGACTGTTAATATTGGTTTTGCGTTTGTATTTGCAAATGTAGCGGTAAGCAAGAGTCGCCACCGACTTTTCTTTTATCCAACAAAGGAAAGGGTGAAAAGAACAGAAAAAGACCTTTTTCGAGATTTTCTGAGTAAGGGGGGTAGATTATGGAAAGGGAAGGTGTTAGCACCCTTTCCATCTGTGGTTTTCCACGGGCTCTTAGGTACGTGCTCATTTTGAAAACTGTTTGTATTTATGTGTTTTAAAAGACTTTTGTTTGCTTTATGGTAACTCTCGTATCAGTCCTCGAGAGTGTGATAAAGCGTTTTTGAAATTTTATTTTTTTAAAATGTGTAAGTGTGAAAATTTCAGGTTTGAGCAAGTACTTAAGGGTCATCTACCTACTCGAAAAAGGGTGTTATTTTCCTCCTACCCTTTAGATAGTGCTATCTGTGATACGGTGGCAGAACCGACTGTTATACTGGTTTGTGTTCTATATTCGCAAAATGTCGCGCTAAGCAAGAGTCGCCACCGACTTTTATTTTATCCAATCAGGAAAAGGAAAAAGAACAGAAAAAACCTTTTTCGAGATGTTTCTGAGGACGGGGGGTAGATTATAGAAAGGGAAGGTGTTAGCACCCTTTCCATCCATGGTTTTCCATGGGATCTTAGGTACTTGCTCATTTTGAAATTGCTTGTGTGTGCTTTGCTTTGAAAAGTTTTATTTTACTTCATTTTAACCCTTGTCTCTGTCCTCAAGAGTGTTACGAACTGTTTTGAAAACTTTAGTTTGAAAAGTTTGTTTGAAAGTGTATGGTGTAAAAAATGTTTGTTTATTTTGAGCAAGTACTTAAGAACTAATCTACCTACTCGAAAAAAGTCTATTCGTTTTCCTTTAGACAATGCTATCCCATTATTGAGAAATAGGTAGCATCGTTGTTGGAGTTTTAAGGGACGTTTGAAGGGACAGATACGATCACAAAAGCAATGTTAGGGAATTTTAGTAATCCTCCTAAAGCCTTAAAGATCTTTTCTGAGGCAACATCCGAATGGGTCATTTTTAGATCTTTCGGGGCTAGAGGATGACCGCTAACAAACCCTATACTTCATGACCATTTAATCAAAGGCAACCGGAGTGGAGTAAACCTAGAAGTGAGCATGTGCGAGTGAATTTTTTTCCAGTTAATTATCTTTGCACAATTTAGGGTTTTCTACCGTTTTAATTTCCAGTTAATCTTTCCATACAATCCTATTAGCCATGCATCTAGACAGTTAAAAATTGTAGGAATTTAAAGTGCGGAAATAGAAATCCTAACTATTACAGGGCCTCGGGGATGAGGATTACATAACCAAAACTGGGGAATAAGAGCAATAAATAAAACCCTAATTTAAAACTATTACAAACCATCAATAGTTACATTAATAATAAAAAGTAATTAAAATGTACGCGACGATTTAAATGTAAGGATAATTAAAAAGAACCTAAAAACCCTAATTGAAAAAATATTTAAATTAGTTTTGAAGAAAAAATTAATTATATACAAAATTAAACCCTAATTTCTAATTATTTTAAATCATGAAAAATAAGATTGAATTGCTCTAATTTAACTAAATTAATTAATTCAAGGAAACAAAATATTTTTTAAGAAAAAGGTTTTTTGGTGTTTTTGTGATTTTGATTTAATAAATAAAAAAATGATTTATGTGTTATTTTGATAAAAGAGAAAATAATTAGTAAATAAATAAATAAATAAAAATATGAAAGAAAGAAGATTTGGGCCTATTTGCTGGATGAAAGGGGGTGTATTATTGAAAATGCTTAGGCCCAAAGAGCTGGTCAGCCCAGTCAACGCTTGATCTAGTGGTGCTCCCTCTTGATGGTGTACCACAGTCTCTGGAAGGTGGGCCGTTGGATTGGATTGATGGTGAATCTCATGGCTGGATGTTGATGGCACATGGTGAGCGTTTGAGAGGATGATGCACATGATCTGTAAAGGATAAATAAAATGAAGAAAATTGCTGGAACCTGGGATAGAACCCAGGTCCTCACGTTCAACACCAACGCGCCTAGCCATCCAGGCTATTGTTCTTATTTGTTAACATAATAACAATAAAATATAATATATGAAATCAAGTGGCCGAACATAAAAAGCATGCAGAATTCAAATCATCCAAAGGGGTGATGACAAATCACTGTCTTCTTCCTTCTGTCCGTCGTCTTATGTATGTGACTTATACCTACGGATAACGTCTGTAACTAAAACCCTACAAATTTCCAAAATTCACAAAACAAATGATAAATGAAATTGAAGACCAGAATTCAACAGGTCTTGATGCCACGATCCTCATGGTGGATTGTTCTTGGTCTAATTTTACCTGTGGGCAAAAACCCTAAAACGAACACAAAAACCCTAGCAATGGCAAATGCATATATAGGGATCAAAAATTCAATTAAACCATTCAGTCATGTTGCAAACATATCAATGATCACAAATATATCATTCAAATGTGCTTATGATGCAAGAACGGATGTAATCAATTTTAGAAAAGAGAACAAACCGTGTGAGTCGTAGCGTGCGTTTCTGGGCGTGAAAAGGCTTGCAAATGATGGGGATACGTTCCTGGGATGTCCAACAATCTATTTGCAACGTTAGGATGGCTTGAGCTGGCCTGTATGATTGAAACCGATTCACTATTTTCTTGCAAAAATTGAGTTTGTTCTTGGTATTTTCCACGACTGCCAGCCTCTCTTCTGCACTCGGTCTTACTCAATATATATCCCTTAATGAATTAGGGTTATAAAAATTACATGTATCTTTGAAATTTTTGAAGATTTGATCTCATTCCTTACTTATATGATTTGTTTCCAAATTAGGCCTAATCATGCCATTCTTGTGCCAATCCAACTTGATTCGATTTGATCCTGATATGTCAACATAATTAGCTTGTGATCCTGTCCAAAAATCAGATCAAAACAAATCTTTGCTATTAGTTGTCATTTATTTGATTTAATTCAATTTTTAATTAATAAAAAATCAAAATAAAATGGAAAATGAAGCAAATAATTTGTGGGGGAATATTTGGGTCGTGGACCATGTTATGAGTGAGGTGCAAGCATAAAAAGTTAGGCCCATTTAACAAAAAGTGTATTTTTGAGCACATTTGACTTTTGGCAATTTTGCAAAAATGGTCAACTTTGCCAAGGCATATCTCCTCCAATTTTAATCCTAGAGAGGTGTTCTTGGACTTTTTAGAAAGCTTAGGATGTCCCCTAAACAACCCTTTTTGTCTCATCTCAATTGGGTCTTCGATGCTCATGTAATAAGCTTTGATCCAAAAGGTGTTTTTGTTGACTTTTCAAAAAGACTTATAATGTAGAAATTCATATCTTTTGATGAGCGCATATTTTGAACTTGTGGGCTGAAGGTGAATTGTAGGGAATTAAATCCTCTTCAAAATGATCCTTGGATGGAAAATGTTTGATAAAGTATGAGGAAATTATGCTTGGTCAAAGTTTGGTTGACTTTTCCTGAGAAACCCTAATTTAACAACTTTTGGGTTTTGATGAATTAGGGGCATTCCTTGGGGAATCATGATCAACCCTTGATCAAATGATGCATATCACTTCAAAATGTTGATGTTGGCAAAAAATCTTGAAGTTTGACTGTATGTGGGCCACAATTGACTTTTGACCTAGTATAGTTGATTTTCAGGCATCTGAGCAGTTGACTGAGCAAACTTCTTGTGCAAGGCATAATATTTGACATGGATGACCTTGAGAGCATATTAGGACTATGGAAAGCATTTGGGACCTTTGGAGCTCCCACACCCTGATGAAAATGGAAACCCTAATTTGGGGTACATTGCCTTAGGAGAGAGTTTGTCTGGTCAACTCTTGGGCATCCTTGAGCAACTTGAGGACCTCAATGGGCATGTGTTCAATAAAATGAGAGGGAAAATTTTGGGGTACAAAAGCTGCCCCTGTTCAACCTTTTTAAACCCGAGGATGTAGATTGGCTTGTCTGCCTTTCGTAATCTGTAGGTGGAAGATGATTGAACACTAAGTACCCATAAATTTGCACTCGTCTGAGATGGTGCGGGACTGTGTAGATAGTACCGAGAATGGGCTTACAGATTCCATTTGGAAAATATGATGGAGAATCGTCGGAGATGGGCTTAAAGATACCATCCGACAAAGGTGACGGCGAAGCGTCGGAGATGGGCTTAAAGATGCCATCCAAAATAATGTTGATTTTGTGAGATATTCCTTCAATGAGGATTCCTGTTCCTGTCATTGAGGAGGGATCTGCTGAGGAATGTCAGTATCTATCTTTGGGAGAAGTAGAATTTTGGGAGCCTCAGTTGTCTGTTACTCTACTGGGGAATCCTCTTCTAGTCGAGGAGGTGCAAGTGAACTGCTATCTGGTCGTGCTCTAGGCTTTACAGTGATTTTCTAAGGATAATAAGATTAACTGCTATCTGATCGCGCTCCAGGTTTCACAGTGACTTACTGGGGAGATGAGATTAAACTTGCTATCTGGTCGTTCTCCAGACTTTGCAATTTCTCAATTATTATCTGGTCGTACTCCAGGATTCAGAAGGATTTAAGTGGTTATCCGGTCGCATCCGAGTTTCAACTTGAATTTAAGGCATACTAACATCCGGTCATTTTCAGGCTTCATAGTAATTGGCCGAGTAAATTGCTATCTGATTGAATTCCAAGCTTTGCAGTACCTCATACTGTTATCTGGTCGTGCTCTAGGTTTCACAGTGTCTCTTGCCGCTATCTGGTCGTGCTCCAGATTTCATAGCGTCTTATGCCGTTATCTGGTCGTGCGCTAGGCTTCACAGTGTCTTATACCATTATCTAGTCGATTCCATGCTTCATAGTATCTTGTACTGTTATCCGGTTGATTTCCAGGCTTCACAGTAACTTACTGGGGATTAAGCTGTTTTCCGGTCGATTTTTGGGCTTCATAGCTTGAACTATCTGGTCGATTCCAAGCTTCGTGGTATTTTGGAGAAATAAAGATATTATCCGGTCTATTTCCGGGATTCATATTTTGACTCTGAGATATACCATTATCTGGTCAATTCCAGGCTTCATAGTATCTTGGAGAACTCAAGATATTATCTGGTCGATTTCCGGGCTTTATAGCTTGAATTGGAATAGAAATCTTAGTATAGATTTGACTGAACCAGGGAAAACTTGTGAGAACTTCAACTGGGAGAGAAATCTTAGTGTCGATTTGACTGATCCCGGGGGAGGTCTCAGATTAACTTTGACTGGCATAGAAATCAGGGGAATCTTAGCGGAGATTCGGATGACCCAGACGAAAGTCTTAAAACATCTTCAATTGGAATAGAAACCTTAGTGTCGGTTTGACTGAACCAGAGAAAACTTGTGATAACTTCAACTAGGAGAGAAATCTAAGTATCGATTTGACTGATCCCGGGGAGGTCTCGGATTAACTTTTACTGGCATAGAAATCAGGGGAATCTTAGCGGCGATTCGACTGACCCAGAAGAAAGTCTTAAAACATCTTCAACTAGAATAGAAACCTTAGTGTCGGTTTGACTGAACCAAAGATAATTTGTGAGAACTTTAACTAGGAGAGAAATCAGTATCGTTTTGACTGATCCCGGGAGAGGTCTCGTGTTAACTTTGACTGGCATAGAAATCAGGGGAATCTTAGCGGCGATTCGGTTGACCCAGACAAAAGTCTTAAAACGTCTTCAACTGGAATAGAAACCTTAGTGTCGGTTTAACTGAACCAGAGAAAACTTGTGAGAACTTCAACTAGGAGAGAAATCTTAGTATCGATTTGACTGATCCCGAGAGATGTCTCAGATTAACTTTAACCGACATAGAAATCAGGTGAATCTTAGCGGCGATTCGGCTGACCCAGACGAAAGTCTTAAAACGTCTTCAACTGGAATAGAAACCTTAGTGTCGGTTTGACTGAACCAGACAAAAATTGTGAGAACTTCAACTAGGAGAGAAATCTTAGTATCGATTTGACTGATCCCGGGAGAGGTCTCAGATTAACTTTGACTGACATAGAAATCAGGGGAATCTTAGCGGCAATTCGGCTGACCCAGACAAAAGTATTAAAACATCTTCAACTAGAATAGAAACCTTAATGTCGGTTTGACTGAACTAGAGAAAATGTTTGAATATCTTCAACTAGAATAGAAACCTTGGTATTGGTTTGACTGAACCAGAGAAAACTCATGAGAACATGATTGCATCCTTCCCTGAAAGGTAAAGGGTTAGTCGTATGCAATGTCATGATGTATGAAATGTATTGAGTAATGATGTTCTCAAAATAAATGAGATTATGCGGTATAATATATATGCGCATTCCATGATGTATGGATATGTAATTCCATTATGATACTCTCTAGCTGGGGAGAATAAATCCTGGACTGCTGCTGGAGAGTATAAGGAGTTGATTTCTTTGTTTCCGCTGGGGATAGTGAACGAAGATGATTAGCTAGAGATTTACATCCATTCTGCTTGAGAACATTCTGCCGAGAGAGACTTTGTCTGAGAATGATCCTGCGGGGTAATGACTCTGTGGGGGAAGGGAGATACTCTGTTGGAAGATCTGCTGATTTGGAGAAATAAACTCAGCTGAGGATGAACTTCTATTGCTGAAGAGAAGAGCTCTGTTGGAGATCGAGCTTCTTCCTTCAGAGAAATAAACTCTGCTCGGGAGAAAAACTTTATAAACTGTTTATGGTTATATAGCTTGGCTGGGGAATACATATATTAGCTTTCTGAAAGAACCCGCTGGGGAAGTGATTCCTGCTTGGGGACCTGGAGATCAGACTTTGGTTGTCTCGGCTCTGCGAGGAGTATGGGTATCATTGGCTTATATGTGATAGTGACTTCACTTCCAACTGTCTCTGTCCCTTGTACCATGACGGACAGGGTAACTGTCGGTATTTAGGTTTTGCACCAGTTTCTTTGAGTTCTTAGTAACTGTCTTTCTGTTTTATATGCAGATATTTGTGAACAGTAATCATATTCAAATGCATATGTAAAGAATAAAACATAGGACGTTTTTGCAAACAAAACAGAAAAAACAAACACATATTTTGTACTTAAAAGACTCTTTGCATTGATTTGAAATTTGCATATAACAGGCGTTTTTTACAAGGAGGCTGACGCTCTAGTAAGAGAATGCCGCCGTAAAAATGGAAATCATTACAGGAGTTGTGTACAAAAAGAAAATAGCTATGTGTAATGATCCCATTGAGTTTCAATTATGCTATTGCCCCTATATCTTCGAGCATCTCATCACTTTGCTGCTTGTCCGAAGCTGGCTGGTTTGATCGGTACCGTTTGAGCTTGATTACTGATCATTGAGGTCTGATCGCAAGGTGATCCAATGGGACATAGTGATACGCTTTAATCCCTAACTTTTTCCTGGACCATCCTTTCGGGTTTTTAGTCCACCGGGATACCCTTTTTGCCCAAGCCGCCTTTTCAGGTTTTCGACTTGCCGGGTGTACAAATTTTTCATTTTTATCCCTAATTTTTACCCGAACCCTTTTGGTTCGCCGGGATGCCCTTATTTTTTCCTAGGTATGTTAACCTAGTGGGTCTTTATTATGTGTAGTATTTTTTCACTATGTTCGTATTGACAGGGTGTGGGAGGTCTTCACCATCCATGATGGTCAGAATCATGGCTCCACCAGAAAATACATTCTTGAATACAAATGGTCCCTCATAGGTGGGAGTCCATTTGCCCCTGGGATCACCCTGCGGCAGTATAATGCGATTGATTACCAGATCCCCTACTTGATACGCTTGTTGTATGAATTTCTTGTTGAAGGCCTTGATCAATCGTTTTTGATACATTTGACCATGGCAAACAACAATAAGTCTTTTCTCGTTGATTAAGTTCAATTGATCAAGTCGAGTCTGGGTCCAATCGTCTTCACTCAAACCCGCATTCTTCATAATCCGTAGAGAAGGAATTTGGACCTCTATGGGTAGGACAACCTCCATTCCATATACCAGAGAATATGGTGTTACCCCTGTCGACGTACGTGCTGAAGTACGGTACCCGTGAAGAGCAAACAGTAACATCTCGTGCCAATCTTTGTATGTCACTGTCATCTTCTGTATAATCTTTTTGATATTCTCATTAGCAGCTTCGAGAAGAGTTGTGATGCTGAATCTTGAATTGTTTACAGAGTTCAGTGATCATCGAGTTATTGAGATTGGTACAGTTGTCTGTGATAATTCCCTCAGGGATACCATAACGACAAACCAAGTTATGCTTGATGCATCGTGCCACCACATTCTTGGTAACCGTAGCAAATGAGGCAGCCTCAACCCACTTCGTGAAGTAATCAATGGCCACTAGGATGAAGCGATGCCCGTTGGACGCGGTAGGTCTGATCTCGCCGATCATGTCAATGCCCCACATTGAAAAAGGCCATGGAGCCGTCAAAACATTAAAAGGAACTGGAGGTACATGCACCTTATCAGTGTAGATTTGGCACTTATGACTGGTTTGAGAATGTTGATAACAATCGGCTTCTATAGTGGACCAATAATATCCTACCCGTATGATCTTCTTTGCCATGGTGTGTCCAATGGAATGAGTGCCAAAGGTACCTTCGTGTAGGTCTGCCATGATCCTCTTTGCTTCTCTCTTGTCTACACACCACAATAAGGTAGAGTCATGATTGGGCTTATAGAGGACTTCATTGCTGAGGAAGAACTTTGCAGCGAACCTTCTTAGAAATTTCTTGTCATTGACAGATGCCCCCTCGGGGTATTCTTGAGCCTCGAGATACCTTTTCACCTCATGAAACCAAGGTTTGTCAGCTACCTCCTCAATATCAATCTCACAGCAGTATGCCGGTTCATCCAACCTCTCTATGGTGATTAGGGGAGCTTCATTGTCCCGCATGACCTTTAACATTAATGACATAGTAGCTAGCGCGTCCGCTAACTGATTCTCTTCTCGTGGGAAATGTTCAAAGGTGATCTCTTCGAAATGCGGCAGCAGAGTTAGTACATACTCTTTGTAAGGAATAAGGTTCGGGTGCTTCGTGTCCCACTAGCCTTTGATTTGACTTATCACCAAAGTGGAATCCCCGAATACACTCAAGAACTTGATCCTTAGGCCAATAGCAACTCGAAGACCCATAATACATGCTTCATACTCCGCCATGTTGTTGGTACAATTGAAACATAATCAGGCAGTGAACGGAGTATGACAGCCCTCGGGAGATATGATTACAGTGCCAATGCCGTTACCTAGTGCGTTTGAGGCTCCATCAAAATACATAGACCATCGTGATCCTTCCTCAGGTCCTTCATCCGGTCCAGGTTCTTCACAGTCGGTTACTAACATGATATTCTCATCCGGGAACTCAAAATTCATGGACTGGTAGTCGTCCACGACCTGATGCGCCAAATGATCAGCTAACAAACTTCCCTTGATTTCCTTTTGGGTTGTGTATTGGATGTCGTATTCGGTTAATATCATTTTCCATCTTGCTACTTCTGGAGAGAGCGGGCTTCTCGAAAATGTACTTGATCGGATCCATCTTAGATATCAACAAAGTAGTGTTGGTCAACATATACTATCTCAGTCGGCGAGCAGCCCATGCCAAAGCGCAACAAGTTTTCTCGAGCAATGAGTATCGTGTTTCACAGTCGGTAAATTTTTTGCTAAGGTAGTATATTGCGTGCTCTTTTCGACCAGACTCGTCATGCTGCCCCAGCACACACCCCATTGAATTATCTAGCACTGTTAAGTACATTATCAAAGGTCTTTCTTCAGTCGGAGGCATCAGAATAAGAGGCTCTTGGAGATATTGTTTGATTTTGTCAAAGGTTACCTGGCATTCGTCATTCCACTTTACTACTTGATCTTTCTTTAGAAGCTTGAAGATTGGCTCATAAGTAGCAGTCAGATGTGAAATGAATCGGGAAATGTAATTTAGGCGTCCCAAGAAACCTCTAACTTCCTTCTCTGTACGGGGAGCCGACATCTCTTGTATGGCCTTCACCTTTGCAGGGTCTACCTGAATACCTTTTTCAATGACGATGAATCCCAGAAGCTTATCAGACCTTACCCTGAAGGTGCACTTGTTCGGATTTAACCTCAGCTTCTACGTCTTCAACCTATCAAACAACTTTTTTAGATGATCAAGATGTTCTTCTTCAGTTTGAGACCTGGCTATCATATCATCGACGTAAACTGTAACACCCCAATTCTACCCCAAGCAATTATACAATTAAATCAGAGTTATAAAATTTCAAACATACAAATGAATTGGGACGTCACAAATTCTTCTAACAAAGCTCATTGCATTCATTGAGGTTATATAACACTTTCAAAACATCGGATGAACCATCATAACATCTTTAATAAATAGTTCAACATCTACGCAGCGGAATTCTTCAATAACATCTTTAAATAAAACAGCAACTTCGAAACATCTCATATTTAATAATAATCAATTTAAAGCTCAACAACTAAAAATCAGCAATCAAAAATCAGCAAGCGTTCATCCCCCCGAGTGTTACATATCAGAGCAATGACACTGACTCGAACTATTGAAGGTACACAACATTCACTCTAGATTACCTACACGTTACCAACATAAGGGCAACATTCAAACAGAAGGGGTAAGATATCTAACAATATAATAAAGCGCATGATAATTAATATATTAAGTTAGATCAAAAACGTCACCACTTCTCATCTCGTAATCAACAACAATTACAACATATATATATATATATATATATATATATATATATATATATATATATATATATATATATATATATATATATATATATATATATATATATATATATATATATATATATATATATATATATATATATATATATATATATATATATATATATATATATATATATATGTATATATATATATATATATATATGTATATATATTCATCAACATCAAAATACACTTCATCATTCACTCATATAATGCAACTCAAAACTATGCAAATGCATGTGGTACCATTGGAGCAGAACTACCATCTCAAAAATCTGCCAATTAATAGAGGCATCAACAAGGCATAGCCTTCATCTCAAAATTTTCCAATCCAGGCCATCTCAACGAGCATAAGCTCCATCTAAAAAATGCAATGTATGCGACTCATCATGAATGTAATAGCACACTCAGTTAACAACATCTCAAAATACATCTCAAAACATCTCAATCACAGCATCTCATAAACATCTCAAAACAACAACATCTCAATCATCTCAAAACATCTCAATTACAGCATCTCATAAACATCTCAAAACAACAACATCTCAATCATCTCAAAATAATTTATTAAACATCATTTATTTATCAAACGTCATTTATTCATCATAATTATCAAAGACAACTTTAATAACCACATCTCACTAATAACTCAGCTGTATATTACTACTACAGTAATCCATACTGTTATTCTGCAATTCTACATTTTTACTGTCACTAATCCTACTGTCATAATTCTAACAGCAGCCTCTAGACATCTACTATTCATCATTCTGTCCAAAAATCAGCACAACGGTCATCTACGGGAATTAATTCTAAATCTTAGATTAGTTATTAGGATTACACCTCTTAATCATCATCTAGAATAAAGTTCACCGCGTTAGTAAATTAATGCTTCGAACGACATCTCAAACAACATCCTAAAACTCAAGTTACAACAATTAAAACTGATTCTGTCAAAATTAGTCAATATGGGTCGACGCAAAACCCTTGGGGTCAATGCGTAATGCTTCTTCTGCACAGCATGAGTTGACACATCCTCCTTATGGATCGACTCATCCTGGTCCTAATCACAACATGTATCGACACATGCTCCTCTCCGATCGACTCATCCTGAGTCTTGCAACTATCATGTATTGATGCAAGCCCTTCTTGTATCGACTCATCCTGAGTCTTGCAACCCACATGTGTCGACGCATGCTTCCATGAATTGATGCATCCTGTTACTTCCTGCATTATTCTATGATTTGCTTATGTATTTTCACTATGGGAATCTAATTACAGTCATACAAACCTCATTATAATCATGGTAATTCATCACCTAATCATTAACCTATAATACTACATCGATTAAACAACATCATAACGTCATTATTCATTCAAAATTCATCAATCTTCATCATACATCATTCATAATACATCCAATTCAAGAACAAAATAAAAATCCTCTAACCCCACATATCAAACATCATGAACCCAATTATAAAGTCAGAACCCCACCCTTACCTTGGATTGAATGTCGCTCTATAATTTCCGGGTTGAATTCACGTTCTTGCCGTTTTCCACTATTTCCAACAGCTTCACGTTTTCTTTCTCAATCCTTATTTCTTCCTACTGCTTCCTTCTTCTATTCTTTCTCACAAATAATAAAATAACCTAATATTCTATTATTCTTTATTGGGCTTAAAACCAATACCCCCCCTTATTACTTCTACTATCTCACATTAAGACCACCTTAATAATATTACACTTCTAATATTATTTCACCACATAATAATATAATACCACTAATATATTATTATTTCTCCACTTAATAAAATAAATCCAATTATATTATAACACTTCTTCACAAATATTCCAAAAATAATTTAATTAAATAATTAATTAAGTTACAGGCGTTACATAAACCTCTATCTCATGGTGAATCATGTCATGGAACAGAGCTACCATAGCTTGCTGGTAAGTTGCCCCAGCATTCTTCAACCCAAACGGCATCACCTTGTAGCAGAAAGTTCCCCACTGTGTAACAAAGGTTGTCTTCTCCATGTCTTCAGGTGTCATCTTGATCTGATTGTAGCCAGAGAAATCATCCATGAAGGAAAATACTTTGTGTTGTGCGGTGTTGTCAACCAGAACATCGATGTGGGGAAGCGGGAAGTCATCCTTGGGGCTTGCCGTGTTTAGGTCTCTGTAATCCACACACATTCGTACTTTACCATCTTTCTTAGGTACTGGAACCACATTAGCAACCCACTGCGGATAGGATGTGACAGCTAAGAACCTTGCGTTGAACTGCTTCATAACCTCGGCTTTAATCTTCTCTGACATCTCGGGGCGCATAAGACGGAGCTTTTGCTTTACTGGAGGGAAGTCTTCTTTAGTCGGCAGACGATGAACCGCTATATCCGTGTCTAGTCCCGACATGTCTTCATATGACCAGACAAAGATTTCAACATACTCATGCAACATCTGTACCAACCGCTGTTTGACACTAAGCTCCCGATTTGCACCTATCTTAACCTCTTTTCTGTCTTCCTCTGTACCCAAGTTCACTGTCTCAACTGGCTCTTCATGAGGCTGTATGGCCCTTTCTTCTTGCTGTAATAGTCTAGAAAGTTCTCCGGGTACTTCACAATCTTCCTCACCTTCGTCCTCGGCTCGGTTGATCATATTTTCGAAGTCATAATGAGCAGTAGCAGAACTGTTATCAATGGGATCCAAGGTGGATATGGATCTGCATTTGGATACGTGAGTGTGTGTAAGAGCATATCTGTATAGACAAAATAAAAGAAAAGAAAGACAAAGAGCGCAAAATTTGTATGCAAACGTCCAATGCTTTATTAATGTCATATGAAAATGAAACATGATAACCCTTACAAATAGAACCATTGTGCCCCGGGTAAGACACATGGCTATAGAGTTTATATTGTTTTTAAATTACATATTCGAAAAAAATAAAAAAGACAATTACTCCTGAACAAAAGTAATCGGCTCAAAGTCCTTGGCAGTCCAGTTACTGAGTCCACCGTTGGTAGTCAGGAAGATCCAGCTGTCAATGTCGGAATCACCATCAGTGTCTTCAAGTGCATTGACCCCGGGATTGTTGATGCGTAGGGGAGGTCCTCCAGACCGAGCACGACGAACAACCCTTTGAGCACCTGTAGTAAATCCCAAACTAGATTTGTCAGACTTGTAATGAATAACCGAGAGCTGACCCCAAATGGTAGACCCACCTTCTTCAACCACTACTCGTGCATCCTTGAGAGAAGCTATCTTCAAAGGAGGCTTGGTGACTTTCAGAGGATTGTCAATAGTTTCTGCTGTAGCCGAAATCTAAGGTACCTCTTCAAAGTTCTGGAAAGGAGTCTCGATGAACTCGCCATCCATCTCTACATACCTAAAGGAGTTCAAGTGACTGATCATGTACTCCTCTTCACCATGCATAGTGACAATCTTTCCTCTTACTGGGTACTTCAACATTTGGTGGAGGGTGGAAGTAACAACCCCAACCCCATGTATCCAAGGGCGTCCCAACAAGCAAGAATATGATGGTTTGATATCCATTATGTAGAAAGTGGAGTCGAAAGTCTGGGAACCAACTTTGATAGGGACATCCACTTCCCCGTGCACGACCCTCTTCGACCCATCAAAAGCTCTCACTATTATATTGCTAGGCTTCAAAGTCAAGCCTTCGCTGTTCAATCTGTCTAGAGCTTTTTTAGGTAGCACATTCAACGAGGAGCCAATATCTACCAAAACATGGGCCAGAGTCGTGCCCCTGCATTCAACGGAAACATGAAGAGCATCATTATGCTTTCTTCCCTTTGGTGTCAGATCTGCGTCAAAGAAACCCAAACCATTATCGGCAGTTAGACTAGCCACACATTCTTCAAACTGATCAGCAGATGTCTCTTGTGGTACGTGTGTCGTCTTTAAAAACTTAACCAAAGTCTTCGCATGGGCCTCGGAGCACAACAACAAAGCCAACATAGAAATTTTGGGTGGGGTCTGCCCCAACTGCTCGACCACGTTGTAGTCGCTCTTCTTTATTATCTTCAAAATTTCTTCCATTTCTTTCTTGGAAGCTTCTGGTATGGTTACTGAATTAGCCCTTGTCAGGACAGGCTCAATTAGTATGTCTTTTCCTCGAGTCTCGGCCGACTCTGTGATAGGAAGTTCAACAGGAGTAATTACTGGAGTTGCAGTAGTAGTCTCGGGTGGAACCACAACAGGAATGATCACGGGTCCGATAGCGGTCTTTGGAGGAGAAATCTCAAGGGAGAACACTCTTCCACTTCTTGTTATCTTACTGGTTCCGGCAATATTGACAATGTCGGAATCAACATCTTCAACAATCTTATCTTTAGTGGCTAGCATATCCTACTTGACGCCGTAGTAATAGACGTCGTCCCCATAGTTCCAAGGAACAGCTTTATCTGAGGAATATGGGATTGGCCCAGGCATGGTTATGATCAACGAAGTCACTTTCGGAATTGATGTAATCCTGACGGGTCTCTTAGCGGAGGCCCTATGAGGATTGGCGGAAATGGTTATGATGGCAATGTCTTTACAGGAAATAGTTGGAACGGGAGTCTTCTCAAATAGAATCCCTTTGTCATCCATCAGGCGTTGAACACCTGCCTTCAACAAAGGGCAACCAGTCGGTATAAACGAACAAAAGTGGCAACCTTCACCACAGCCCGGAAATAAAACGGCTTTCAACAAACTCTCCTTGATAGTCATGAGTGGGGTTACCAATTCTTCCACAGAGGTTACAAACATATCTTCTTCAACGACATTAACACCCCGACCATGTTTCAGCATAGGAGCAGTGATAACGTTAGGAGTCTCTGGGGGATCAAATTCAATCTTCTTAGCATCAATCAAATCCTGTACTTTGTTCTTAAAGGTCCAGCAGTCATTGGTGTCATGGCCTGGACTCTCCGAATGGTAAGCACAATGAGCATTCGGTTTATAGTAGGGAGAGGTGGTGTTCGGATTTTTCGGAGCTTCCCTCAGAGTAACCAGATTGGTCTTCAGCAACTGAGGTAAAACCTGAGACAACGTCATGTTGATTCGAGTGAACTGTCTAGTTGGCCTCTCTGCTTTCGGCTGATTATTTCTTTGCTGAGCAGGTGCAGGGTTGGGAATCATAACAGCCCCTACCTCCGGACGACACTCAGTTCGATTCTGATTCTTTTGGTTGTATACAACACTGACTTCCTTTTTACCTGCAAATAGCTTCCTTGCCGCACTAGAAGAGGCATCCTTCTGAATTTTTCCACTTTGGATTTCAACTTCCACTCTTTCTCCCATTAAAATTAGTTCAGTAAAACCCACCGATAAACTTCTAATCAGATGGTTGAAGAACGACCCAGTCAAAGTTCCCAAAAACATATCCACGAGCTCCCGGTCATCCAAGGGAGGTTGAACTCTTCCAGCCAAATCTCTCCACTTCTGAGCATAATCCTTGAAACCCTCTGTGATACAGTGGGAGAACTGACTTGAGGTTTTGCGTTTGTGTTCGCAAATGTTTCAGTTTAGCAAGAGTCGCCACCGACTTTTTATTTTATCCTAAGGAAAGGTTAAAAAGCACAGGAAAGACCTTTGAGATGTTTTCTTGGGTTCGGGGAGTAGATTATAGAAAGGGAAGGTATTAGCACCCTTTCTATCCATGGGCTCTTAGTTACTTGTTTAGATCACTTGCTTTGCTTTTCAATTGTTTGAAATGGTATTTTTCAATTGTTTGAAATGGTGCTTTGTGTGTGATTTTGAAAGATGTTTTGAAAAGAGGCCATCGTTGTGGCAACCTTTGTAATGATTCTTGTTTGAATGTATACAAAGGTGTTTTTGTATTTTAAAAGATTTTCAATGTTTGAAAGTAGGGTTTTGAAATTGTGTTGTGAAGTGTGTTTTGAAAATAGCAAGGATATTTTTTCAAGTTTTGATCAAGTAACTAAAAGCTATTTACCCTATTTTACTCAAAGATCTTTCTTATGTTTTTAACCCTTTTAACAGTGTTGTTTCACCATTGTATTTGGTGAACAACCTTGTGTTAGGATGTTAAACGGGACAGGTGCGGGTCATCGTATAGACCATGATAGCAATTGTGTCAAGTATCTTTGGCAATTTTCTTGAGGGACTTGATCATTTTGTTTAGGCAACTCAGATAGCGTCATCGAGGGACTATGATCTTTTGTTTTGTTTTTGTTTTGCCAAAGTACTTGACATGAATACCATGGCCCATTTTTGAAGGCAACAAGTAAATTGTAACCCTAGGGGTGTAAGTGTGCATTGTGTTTGTTTTTCATGCATTTTGTCTTTGATTAGGTCAAACTATTTGTTGATTTTGATTTTGCATACAAACCCTAATTCTCTAATCATGGCATAATTGAAAGCATTAAGTGCGTGAAAATAAATCTAAGCTATTACAACTTTGATATAGGGAGGGGGGGTACAATTTTGAATAGGGGGTATTTGGCAAGAAATATAAAACCCTAATTACTATTACATCCAAATTGAATTCTTTGTGCAAATAAAATAAATGGGCAATATTTAATTAAACAAGATAAATAAATATTAAACAAGATGTATTATGCAAAAAAGAGTTTTTATTTGTTCATGTATGCAAAAGTATTTTTTAATGTAAAAAAGGTATAAAGAAATAAATAAAAGATTAATTTTATTTGTTTTAGGGTAAAAACACTAATTTCTTTAAGAAAATAAATACAATGTATTATTTATGTACAAAAATATATTAATATGTATAAAAATGAAATATATTTAAAAAAGGTATTTTCTAGTATAAATAATAATAAAAATAAAAATGTAATATTTTTGTATTTTATTTCTAAGTATTTAATAAAATAAAAGTATATATATATATATATATATATATATATATATATATATATATATATATATATATATATATATATATATATATATATATATATATATATATATATATATATATATATTAAATATGTTTAGTGTGTGTAAAATAAAAATAAAATATTTACAAAAATATATATATTCAAGAAAATATGTTCAATGTGAACAAAAATAATAAATGAAAATAAAAACATTATTTATATTACTTTCAAGTTTTAACAAATAATATAAAGTATTTAAACCTTTAAATGTTAGAAATAATTAAATTAAATACCAACTAAATGTAAAAAAATATAAAAATATTTTTGGAGTATTTTTTATATTTGAAAATAAAATACCAAAGTCAGAAATGAAATAAAAATGCAAAAATAATAAAAATACAAAGAAATGGGTCAGGGGGTGCGAAACTGAAAAATAAGGTGTTAGAAGCAAAAAGCCAAGCCCAACCCATCAGCTTCATCTTCTTCCTCCAGCACTGTGAAAAACGCGCGCTTGCTACACAAACTCGTATCTCCTGTATTTGTGATCTTTTGTCAAAACTCAAAACATGAAACTTGTAGAGCATCAAACCACAAATCTAACCATATAAAAAACTTAATCTAACTCTTAAAGACCAGAGAGAATTTCTCTGGCCCTAATTTCTAACCTAGTTCATGGATGAAATTCTCTTAGCACGTTTAATATAAATGAAAACTAAGCATATGAATGGTTTCAAGGCAATGAGTACTACATCTTTCATTCACAAACCTAAGGCTAAATGTTCCTAAATAGAGAGATAGAAGTTCATGAAATACCTGTTTCAGTTGAGTTCGAGTTGGACAATGCAACAACTTTCAGTGAGGCTTGAGGTTCTTTTGAGCTTGCTTGATGCTCCCTGAACCTTTCCCAATGCCTAGTTTGTTTTGAAATGGCCTGAATCCTTCTACAGAAGTCAACCTGCATAAGCTTGAAATGAAAATGGTGAACACTATAAATGGAGTTACAGTTGGCAATGGAGGTTTGGGATAACTTGAGTGAGTTGAATGGAAGGTATTGGAACTGATTGCAAGCAAAACGCACGAGTGGAATGTGATTTGGCTTGTGTTTTGCAGGTCCTGCCCTGTTTTGTAAGAAAATGTGGTTTTTGAGTACAAGGGTGTTTTAGAGATGAAAGGCTCATGTTTCTGGCTTACAAGGATGTGCAAGACTTGTTTCAAACCTTTGCTTAAGTTGATTTTATCAGATGTGTGAGATATGGACTATTGGCACAATGACTTGTTTTGAAAGAAAAGTGTGAAGTGACCGTGCTATGGTCTGTACAGGCTATCTCCAAGCATGCTCATAGTTGGTGTACTATGCCTGAGATTAGGGGACTTTGTTTTCAGCAAAAGGCTTGGTCCAATGCTTAAGAGAAACAACTTTGCAAAATTTATGCTTTATGAAAATGGAAGTGTGATCTTTATGCCCAAAATGGAATTATTCAATGTACAATGCTCCCTTGATCAGAGCAATGCCTCTAACCAATGTATTTGCATTCAATTTTTGAGTGTAAATTAGTTTAGAGACCTGTAATCAAGTACAAAGCTAGTTTGGTCAGATTTTACAAGTGGTATGAACATGTATTGGCCATGGTTACAAAGTGAGTTTTTGCCAACTTCAAGCATTCGATTCTCCCTAACCACAAAGGTGTTTGAGGAGTTCTTGGACAGTTTGGAAATCTTGCAACATGTACTATAATATATCTTTGTAATGCAACTTGAGACTCCAAGTGGAACTATGTGAAAAATGGCCAAGAAGATGGGTCAAAATCCTGCCTAAACTAGGGCAAAATTTCTCTAAGTTAAAAGTTTTAGGTACCCTTGTTCCAAAAATCATAACTTGAGATCCAAGATTCTTTTGATAAAACTTTGTGAATCAAAGTTGTAGAAGTTGTGATGGGATACAACTTTAATGTTGTAAGTTTTGTTTGAATCCATTTGCATCTTGGTGAAAATATGGGACAAAGTTAGGAAAAATTAAGAAAATTTCATAACTTAGAAAATTTCTAAGTTATGAAAATTTTCAATTTCAAACCCTAATTTGAAAATTTGGGTTTCTTGATGAAAAAGTTTCATAATTTGACACATCTTGATGAAAAATGACCCTTGGCACTTGACTTTGACCAAAAAGTCAAAGTTTGACTTTTTAGTATATAGTCAAATTTTGATCAGTTGACTGAAAAATTCTTCTGTCAATCCTATGCATTTGAGATCTTTTGCACTTGTTGAATAGGTCAAGATGATGCCATTGAGTCCTTGAGTCCATGGTTGAGCTTCATTTGCCATTGGCTAGGTCAAACAGTCAAAAAATTGCCTTTGCACAGTCAAAACCATAAAAATGACCATTTTGCCCTTTTTGGTGATTTGATCAAATTTCTTATGGAATTGTGGTCCAAACTTGATCAAATGGTTCATATGAGTTCATAATGTTGATGTGGGTCAAAATGCATGAGGTTTGACTGTAAATTTTCCACAGTTGACTTTTTCCCAATACAGTTGATTTCTAGATCAACTGTCCAAATGATTGGGCAAAAATTTGATTCAAGGCTTGAAACTTGGTATGGGAAAACTTATGAGTCCAACATGAAGTATGAAAGTCACTTTGGGCATTGTAGGTCAAAACATCCCTGTGCAAACTAAACCCTAATTTAGGTCAACAGTGCAAGGAGGTGTCTTGAGCAGAGCAAACCCTAGCTTGATCTTGAGTTCCAGGAGCCTTGTGATGAGAAATGTTGATAAAATGAGAGGGCAAATTTTAGGGTACAAAAATTGCCCATGTTCAATCTTCTTGAACCTGAAGATTTAGATTGGCAAGTTTTGCCTTTCGCGACTCGAAGGTAAAAGAGGATTGGACACTAGAGTGCCCGTAAATTTGCACTCGTCAAAATATTGTTGAGGGAATAGGCTTAAAGATTCCATTTGGAGATGGTAGAATCTTGCTGGAGATGGGCTTAAAGATGCCATCTAGGATTTGTTTGTTGAAAATCAGTAGAATGAACATCAGAATGGTATCCGTACTTGGAATGTATCTGAGTTGTATCTGGAGACTGGGTTTATATGAGCAAGGTAATGGAGTCTGTGTTTAGAGCGTATCCAAGCTGTAACTGCATTTGAATGGATGATAGAGAAACATCTGTGTATGGAGCATCTAGATGCTGGGGATAAGTTCTGAATGAGTGGCAGAATGGAAACCGTGTCTGGAGCGTATCTGGACTGTATCTGAAATTGAGATCTGTATGAGTAGCAGAATGATTGACCAAATCTTCAGAGTCACTGAAGGCTAAAGCAGAATAGTCACCCATGGAATCCGGAGTGGATGGGTACCTGCATTTGTGAGTGTGGGTGTGTGTAAGGGATAACCATCCTTAAACAAAACAAAATGCAAAAGGAAAGAAAATGAACACAACAGTTTATAGATGAAAATGTCCAATGATTCATTAAAACATGGCATATGATAATGAAGAAAATCAAGCCCTTACAAATGGACCTATATGCCCCGAGCAAGGCATAAGGTGAAAATAGTGTACGAATTGTTTAGTTATTACAGACCAAAATAGGAAATTGTTCAAAGATAAATTACTGGTTGATGAAGGTGATGGGAATAAAATCCTTTGCTTCCCAGTTGCTTAATCCCCCTTCGATGGTTGGAAAGATCCAATCTTTAAAGTTGTCTTCTTCATCATCGTATTCTACAACATTAATTCCATGGTGAGTGATCCTTATGGGTGGTCCTCCAGCTTTGGAGCGACGCATAACTTTTTGGCCGGCAACAGTAAAACCTAGTCCGAACTTGTCCGTCTTATGGGGAAAATCAGGCATTTGCCCCCATACTGTACTCCTTCCTTCTCTGACTACATCCTCTTCATCCCTGAGAGATGCCATCCTAGCCACATGCTTGGAAACGATAGGCACATCAACCATTGTCTTCGCAACTGCGACCTCAGGAGAAACTTCCTCAAAATGTTGGAAAGGCGTTTCTATGAACTCGCCATCCAACTCCACATAGCGGAAGGAGTTGAGGTGACTTATCATGTACTCTTCCTCGCCGTGCACCGTTATAATCTTACCCTGAACATAATACTTTAGCATTTGGTGTAAAGAGGAGGTAACTGCCCCAACATAGTGGATCCACGGCCTTCCCAGCAAATAAGAATATGAAGGACGGATGTCCATCACATAAAAGGTGGAGTTGAAAACTTCTGTGCCCACTTTGATAGGAATGTCAACCTCTCCGTGAACCATTCTTTTGGACCCATCAAAGGCCCTAACAACGATGTTACTAGGTTTGAGGGTCAATCCTTCGCAGTCCAAACAATCTAACGCTTTCTTCGGCAGCACATTCAAGGATGAACCAGTATCAACTAAGACATGGGCAAGGGTGGTTCCCCTTCATTCAACGGAGACATGCAGCGTGTCGTTGTGCTTCCTTCCCTTAGGAGTCAAATCAGCATCGGAAAAACCAAGACCATTATCAGCAGTAAGGCTGTCCATGCACTCTTGAAACTGGTCAGCCGAAGTTTCTTGAGGCACGTGTGCCGTCTTTAAAAATTTGATTAAGGCCTCAGCATGGGCCTCAGAGCAGAGTAGAAGATCTAACATGGAGATTTTGGAAGGGGTCTTCCCTAGCTGTTCCACGACGTTGTAGTCGCTCCTTTTGATTATCTTTAAGATTTCTTCCATTTCTTTCTGGGTGGTCTCAGGGATTACCACAGTCTGAGCCTTCATCCTGACAGGCGCTTCTAGTATCCCCTTACCCTTATTGGTAGTATCAATAGATGGTATAACTTCAGGAGTATCCAATTCTTCAATTATCGGGCCTTGCATAAATGGCTTAACAGGCATAGAAGCTTTCGAGGGTCCGAAGACTGCTCATGGGGGAGAAATCTCCGGAGAGAAAATCCGTCCGCTGCGAGTTATCTTGCTTGTTCCCGTAATGTTCCCTATATCAGGGGTCTCATCATCAGAGTTCTCTTGGACTGATTCAATCTGTTTGATGCCATGATAGAAGATTTCTCCTCCGTAGTTCCATGGTATCGTCTTGTTAGATTGATACGGGACAGGCCCCGGCATGGTGATTTTCAATGGTACAAATTTAGGATCAGACATAATCTTGACAGGCCTTTTGCAAGCCTTGGGAAGATTGTCGGAGATGGTTATTATTGCAATGTCATTGGTTGAAGTAGCAAAAGTAGCAGGAGTAAAGGTATCAACAGGAGTCTTTTGGAAGAGTATCTCTTGGGTATCCATCAGGCGTTGGATACCTGATTTCAACATTGGGCAGTCAGCTCGTATGTTTAAACAAAAGTAACAGTCTTTTCCACAGCCTGGGAATATCCCGGCTCTCATCAAATTCTCTTTAATCACTGGTAACAGAGTCAAAAGGTCAACAACATTGGTAACATGTAGGTCTTCCATAACGGCATGAACACTATGACTGTGCTTGGGCATTGGGGCAGAAATCACATTCGGCTTTTCGGGCGCATCAAATTCTACCTCCTCGGCGTCAATCAGGTCTTAGATTTTGTTCTTAAGAGCCCAACAGTTGTTGGTATCATGCCCTACACTGTCAGAGTGGTAAGCACATTTTGCATTGGAATGGTAATATGGAGAAGAGGTATTAGGGTTCTTTGGCGCTTCCTTCAAATTGGTAAGATTCAGCTTTAGCAAATGAGGGAGTACTTGAGCCGGTGTCATGTTGATTCGGGTGAACTGCCGTTGTGGCCTTTCTACCCGTTGCTGATTAGATCTTGGCTGATTGCTGCGAGGTTGATCATTTGAAGAGTTTTGAATCATCACCGCCCCTACTGTTGGTCGGCGCTCGGTTCTTCCTTGACTTTTCTGAGAATAAACAGCAGAGGCTTCCTTTTTAGCTGGGAAGGTATTCTTAATATCAGTGGACGCGGAGGCATCTTTTTGAATCTTACCACTTTTAATGCCGACCTCGACCCTTTCGTCGGTCAGAATTAATTCGGTAAATCCCGCGGAGGAACTCCCAATTAAATGATTGAAGAAAGGGCCAGACAGGGTCCCTAGAAACATGTCAACCAACTCTCTATCCGACAATGGTGGCTGTACCCTTCCAGCCAGATCACGCCACTTCTGGGCATACTCTTTAAATCCTTCATTAGAAGCCATACCCATACTCTGTAGTTGAGTACGAGTGGGCGCTAAATCAGCGCTGTATTGGTATTGCCGGTAAAAAGCAACAGCTAAGTCTTCCCAATTATGAACCTCTAATCTCTCGAGTTGATTGAACCAGTCCAATTGTGTGCCTGACAAACTATCTTGGAAAAAATGGACCCAAAGATCTTTATCAGATGAGTGGGGTTGGATCTTCCTGACGTAGAATCTCAGGTGCATCTTTGGGCAGGACAGACCGTCATACTTAGAAAATGTAGGAACTTTGAACTTGGGAGGAATGAAGATCCCAACAACCAACCCTAGTTCTTCGAAATCTAAACCAGGTACCCTTTGCAACTCCATGGCTGCCAATCGATCCTCAAGATTTTTATATTTATCATCCGCCAGGGGATATTGCTGTTCAGAGTAGTCTTCATCCTCTTCCTCTTCTTCCTCTTCAACTTCAGATTCAGAAGGTACCGCAACTCCATTTCCTTTACCAGCCCCTTCATCAGATGTTGAGGGGAACTCGAGAACTTTTCTAGCATTGCTTTCAAACCTTCTTCCAAAAGTGGCTACTCCAGGCCTTTTCTTCTTTTTCTCTTTATTTTTCTCCAACAGTGCTTTAAGGTCCTCTTTACCCTTTGCTAAGGTCATGAGGAGTTGCTGGAATTGAGAATTCTGTGCTTGCAGATCCTTAACCGTCTGCTCCAAATCCATCTTGCTGAAATAAACAGCAAAAAGATAAGGAAACCTGGTGTGAAGACCTGTTTATACATATGATGAATGATGCGTTATCCATGTAATGCATTCAAGGATTCAGAAATTCAAATTTGTTGCAAACAAAAAGAACACACGTCATACTAAGAAGAAATTTGTTAGTACATAAGTGCCCCATGGGCAAAATATTACAAAATTCTTAATGTAAAAGGACATTGCGCATCCTCTTTGGTGCGATGTAAGTGTTGAGAGTTTCCTCCCCATGAAGTCGGCGGGTAAGCTCCAAAACCTTCTTCTCACTGGCATAGAAACTGTCTTCAAAAGTATTCCGTTCTTCTTTGAGTTGGATCCAACTCTTTTGTAATTCTTCCCATGATGTTGGCATGTCAGGATGTAGGAGGGTGTATGGAACCTCTCCTTCCATAACAGGCTCTTTGATCACGGGGAGAATGTGAGGGTATGGCATCATAAGACTTTGGGCGCGGGTTCGTACCCACTTGAGATAAGGCTCAAGGGGGATGGAATTCTTGTGCCCCAGTGTCTTACTATCCACCTTGTTGGGCATCCTCCAAGCTCTGATGAACCTTTGTCAAAGTCCTTGAGCATCGTTGTCGAAGTTAAAAACTACGTCAGGAATCAGCATGTCATGAGGGCCATCCCCCCGAGCATATCCAAACTGTCTTAGAGTTAAACAGGGGTTGTAGGTAATGCCTCCCCTAATGCCAAGTAGTGGGACATTAGGGAATTCCCCACAACGATCAATGATGATGACATTTTCTCTGGACCGAGAACTCCAATGTACATCAGAATATGTGAGGGTCATCAATCGTTGTGACCACCTTAAACCCTGCTCATTCTTCAAAACTGACTGAGGAAGGTGAGAAATAAACCACCTTGCTAGAAGAGGAGTACAACACATGAGAACACCTCTTTTCCTCATTGTTCGTGTGTAAAATGAGTGTAGGATGTCCCCAAGCAATGTGGGTATAGGATTCCGAGATATGAAATTTTTGACAGCGTTCTCATCTATAAGCTGACCAGGGTTTGGGAACAAGACCAACCCATAGATGAGGAGTGCCACAATATCTTCAAAGGCTTGTAGATCTAGAGAATTCCAGCAGTCTTGTGGCTTCTCAAACAGAAACCTTGCCAAGAAACCCTTGACACCACTTCTGGTTTCCCAATGACCCTTGATATCAGATGGTTGCAAGTGTAATGCTTGAGCAACATCTTCAGACTTTGGTTCTTTTTCCGTACCGTTGTAGGGTAGTTGATGAAGAATAGGAATCCTCAGGAGTTGAGAAAATTCCTCCAAAGTGGGTACTAGCTGGTAATCAGGGAATGTGAAGCAATGGTGTAGGGGGTCAAAGAACTGGAAGAGAACTTTCACCATGTCTTCTTCAATGTTGGAGTTGACCTAGTTGAGAAGCCTACCATGTATTTCACTAAAGAGAGAATTCTCTGGAATCCTGGAAGTAAGCTCCTTGAGTTGAGGAGGGATTCTCACAAGGTTGACTTGTATTGTTTTCCTGCGAAGAGATTCCATAACCTACAAAACAAGAACAAAGATGAATATCCAAACCCTTGAAATGGTTAGTGGATGCATATGATGCTTTATGATGTTCATGATGTATGCACAAGCACATGTACAAGCAAGTCACACAAAACCCTAGTTTCAGGCTTGAATGAGGTTTCATAGGTAAGTACCCTCTTGAGCTTAGTTGGCTCAAACCTGTCCTATAAATAGTAACCGGGTTCTAAGGAGCTCAATATCACTGGATTATTTTCTATGTTCATTGTTTTGGTTTAGCCACTTAACTGGCGACCAAAATATTCCAAGAAAACAACCCTCAATGAGTGTAATATCGAGTATCTACCAACTTCGGACTGCACCAAAGCCGGTCATCTCACTACCCCTAAAAAAGGCCAAGATGGTCAAGTAAGGTTCTAAGAGTTCATTAGTGCTTCATGACATCACTCAGCGGCCCCGTATTCTCTTTGATTGACTCAAAGGCTACCGGTACTCACAAATATGTCGCACTAATATAGCTATTGCTTCAACCATGTCGGTATACCCCGCACAGTTTCCATAACGTATTGCTATTTACCTATGAATGTTTCCCAAATCCGGGTGGAGGATTTCAAGCCCAAACAAGAGAACCAAATGTAAAGCAATCAAAGCAATCAAGATAAGCATGCAAAGGTGATCTAAGCCCTAAGGTTACTCCACTTTTAAAGTTATTCCCCAGCAGAGTCGCCAGTTCTGTGATACGGTGGGAGAACTGACTTGAGGTTTTGCGTTTGTGTTCGCAAATGTTTGAGTTTAGCAAGATTCGCCATCGACTTTTTATTTTATCCTAAGGAAAGGTCAAAAAGCACAGGAAAGACCTTTGAGATGTTTTCTTGGGTTCGGGGAGTAGATTATAGAAAGGGAAGGTATTAGCACCCTTTCTATCCATGGTTATCCATGGGCTCTTAGTTACTTGTTTAGATCACTTGCTTTGCTTTTCAATTGTTTGAAATGGTATTCTTCAATTGTTTGAAATGGTGCTTTGTGTGTGATTTTGAAAGATGTTTTGAAAAGAGGCCATCGTTGTGGCAACCTTTGTAATGATTCTTGTTTGAATGTATACAAAGGTGTTTTTGTCTTTTAAAAGATTTTCAATGTTTGAAAGTAGGGTTTTGAAATTGTATTGTGAAGTGTGTTTTGAAAATAGCAAGGATATTTTTGTAAGTTTTGATCAAGTAACTAAAAGCTATTTACCCTATTTTACTCAAAGATATTTCTTATGTTTTTAACCCTTTTAGTAGTGTTGTTTCACCATTGTATTTGCTGAACAACCTTGTGTTAGGATGTTAAACGGGACAGGCGTGGGTCATCGTATAGACCATGATAGCAATTGTGTCAAGTATCATTGGCAATTTTCTTGAGGGACTTGATCATTTTGTTTAGGCAACTCAGATAGCATCATCGAGGGACTATGATCTTTTGTTTTGTTTTTGTTTTGCCAAAGTACTTGACATGCATACCATGGCCCATTTTTGAAGGCAACAAGTGGATTGTAACCCTAGGGGTGTAAGTGTGCATTGTATTTGTTTTTCATGCATTTTGTCTTTGATTAGGTCAAACTATTTGTTGGTTTTGATTTTGCATACAAACCCTAATTCTCTAATCATGGCATAATTGAAAGCATTAAGTGCGTGAAAATAAATCTAAGCTATTACAACTTTGATATAGGGAGGGGAGGGGGTACAATTTTGAATAGGGGGTATTTGGCAAGAAATATAAAACCCTAATTACTATTACATCCAAATTGAATTCTTTATGCAAATAAAATAAATGGGCAATATTTAATTAAACAAGATAAATAAATATTAAACAAGATGTATTATGCATAAAAGAGTTTTTATTTGTTCATGTATGCAAAAGTATTTTTTAATGTAAAAAAAGGTATAAAGAAATAAATAAAAGATTAATTTTATTTGTTTTAGGGTAAAAACCCTAATTTCTTTAAGAAAATAAATACAATGTATTATTTATGTACAAAAATATATTAATATGTATAAAAATGAAATATATTTAAAAAAGGTATTTTCTAGTATAAATAATAATAAAAATAAAAATGTAATATTTTTGTATTTTATTTCTAAGTATTTAATAAAATAAAAGTATATATGTATATATATATATATATATATATATATATATATATATATATATATATATATATATATATATATATATATATATATATATATATATATATATATATATATATATATATATATATATATATATATATATATATATATATATATATATATATATATATATATATATATATATATATATATATTCAAGAAAATATGTTCAATGTAAATAAAAATAATAAATGAAAATAAAAACATTATTTACATTATTTTCAAGTTTTAACAAATAATATAAAGTATTTAACCTTTAAATGTTAGAAATAATTAAAATAAATACCAAATAAATGTAAAAAAATATAAAAATATTTTTGGAGTATTTTTTATATTTGAAAATAAAATACCAAAGTCAGAAATGAAATAAAAATGCAAAAATAATAAAAATACAAAGAAATGGGCCAGGGGGTGTGAAACTGAAAAGAAGGTGTTAGAAGCAAAAAGCCAAGCCCAGCCCATCAGCTTCATCTTCTTCCTCCTGCACTGTGAAAAACGCGCGCTTGCTACACAAACTCGTATTTCCTGTATTTGTGATCTTTTGACAAAACTCAAAACATGAAACTTGTAGAGCATCAAACCACGAATCTAACCATATAAAAAACTTAATCTAACTCTCAAAGACCAGAGAGAATTTCTCTGGCCCTAATTTCTGACCTAGTTTTTTCAGAAAGTTCATGGATGAAATTCTCTTAGCACGTTTGATATAAATGAAAACTAAGCATATGTATGGTTTCAGGGAAATGAGTACTACATCTTTCATTCACAAACCTAAGGCTAAATGTTCCTAAATAGAGAGATAGAAGTTCATGAAATACCTGTTTCAGTTGAGTTCGAGTTGGACAATGCAGCAACTTTCAGTGAGGCTTGAGGTTCTTTTGAGCTTGCTTGATGCTCCCTGAACCTTTCCCATTGCTTAGTTTGTTTTGAAATGGCCTAAATCCTTCTACAAAAGTCAACCTGCACAAGCTTGAAATGAAAATGGTGAACACTGTAAATGGAGTTACAGTTGGCAATGGAGGTTTGGGATAGCTTGAGTGAGTTGAATGGAAGGTATTGGAACTGATTGCAAGCATAACGCACGAGTGGAATGTGGTTTGGCTTGTGTTTTGCAGGTCCTGCCCTGTTTTGCAAGAAAATGTGGTTTTTAAGTACAAGGGTGTTTTAGAGATGAAAGGCTCGTGTTTCTGGCTTACAAGGATGTGCAAGAATTGTCTCAAACCTTTGCTTAAGTTGATTTTATCAGATGTGTGAGATATGGACTATTGGCACAATGACTTGTTTTGAAAGAAAAGTGTGAAGTGACCATGCTATGGCCTGTACAGGCTAGCTCTAAGCATGCTCATAGTTGGTGTACTATGCCTGAGATTAGGGGACTTTATTTTCAGCAAAAGGCTTGGTCCAATGCTCAAGAGAAACAACTTTGCAAAAGTTATGCTTTATGAAAATGGAAGTGTGATCTTTATGCCCAAAATGGAATTATTCAATGTACAATGCTCCCTTGATCAGAACAATGCCTCTAACCAATGTATTTGCATTCAATTTTTGAGTGTAAATTGGTTTAGAGACCTGTAATCAAGTACAAAGCTAGTTTGGTCAGATTTTGCAAGTGGTATGAACATGTATTGGCCATGGTTACAAAGTGAGTTTTTGCCAACTTCAAGCATTCGATTCTCCCTAACCACAATGGTGTTTGAGTAATTCCAAGACAATTTGGAAAGCTTGCAACATGTAATATAATCCATCTTTAAAATGAAACTTGAGAATCCAAGTGGAACTATGTGAAAAATGGCCAAGAAGATGGGTCAAAATCCTGCCTAAACTAGGGCAAAATTTCTCTAAGTTAAAAGTTTTAGGTACCCTTGTTCCAAAAATCATAACTTGAGATCCAAGATTCTTTTGAGAAAAATTTATGAATCAAAGTTTTAGGCTTTGTGATGGGATACAACTTTCATGTTGTAAGTTTTGTTTGAATCCATTTTCATCTTGGTGAAAATATGGGACAAAGTTAGGAAAAATTAAGAAAATTTCATAGCTTAGAAAATTTCTAAGTTATGAAAATTTTCAATTTCAAACCCTAATTTGCAACTTTGGGTTTCTTGATGAACAAGTTTCATAATTTGACACATCTTGATGAAAAATTACCCTTGGCACTTGACTTTGACCAAAAAGTCAAAGTTTGACTTTTTAGTATACAATCAAATTTTGATCAGTTGACTGAAAAATTCATCTGTCAATCCTATGCATTTGAGATCTTTTGCACTTGTTGAATAGGTCAAGATGATGCCATTGAGTCCTTGAGTCCATGGTTGAGCTTAATTTCCCATTGGCTAGGTCAAACAGTCAAAAAATTGCCTTTGCACAGTCAAAACCCTAAAAATGACCATTTTGCCCTTTTTGGTGATCTGATCAAATTTCTTATGGAATTGTGGTCCAAACTTGATCAAATGGTTCATATGAGTTCATAATTTTGATGTGGTTCAAAATTCATGAGGTTTGACTGTAAATTGGCCACAGTTGACTTTTTCCCAATACAACTGATTTCTAGGTCAACTGTCCAAATGACTGGGCAAAAATTTGATTCAAGGCTTGAAACTTGGTATTGGAAAACTTATGAGTCCAACATGAAGTATGAAAGTCACTTTGGGAATTGTAGGTCAAAACATCCATGTGCAAACTCAAACCCTAATTTAGGTCAACAGTGCAAAGAGGTGTCTTGAGCAGAGCAAACCCTAGCTTGATCTTGAGTTCCAGGAGCCTTGTGATGAGAAATGTTGATAAAATGAGAGGGCAAATTTTGGGGTACAACACCCTCGTTTGAATCCATAGACAGATTTTAGAGTTGTGTACGGGTGGGAGCGAGGTCTTCATTATATTGATATTGCTAATAAAATGCAGCAGCAAGGTCTTGCCAGTTACGAACATTGGCTCTTTCCAGATGATAGAACCAATCCAGTTGTGTTCCAGACAGAATGTCTTGGAAGAAGTGAACCCACAGGTCTTTGTCAGCAGTGTGAGGATGTATCTTCCTCACATAAGAACGGAGATACATTTTAGGACAAGAGACTCCATCATACTTAGCAAACACCGATGCCTTTTACTTTAGGGGGATGACAACCCCGGAGACCAGACCCAACTCTTCAAAATCCAGCCCAGGAACCTTCTGGATTTCCATAGTGCTCATACGCTCTTCTAACTGCTTTTACTTTTCATCAGCCGGAGGGTACTGCTCCTCATTGTAATCAGTTTCATTATCAGACTCTTTAGGACTAGGGTCCTCTTCTTTGTCTTCAACCTCTTGATTCTCTCCCTCTTTAGATGAAGAAGCTAGCTCAACAACCTGTCTTGGCAGCCCTCTGAACCTCCTGCTCATATGTGCCACACCGACTGTCCTCTTGGTTTTCTTGTTTTTCTTAGTAATCAGAGCCTTCAACTCTTCCTGTCCTTTGGCCAGAGCCACAATCATTTTTTGGAACTGTGTGTTATGAGTCTGAAGATCTTTCACAGTTTTTTCAAGAGCCATTGCTGAAATAAACATCGGAGGTGATGATAAACCTGTTATGAATCCTGTTATGCAATGATATGTATGATATATGTATGCAATGTTTTCAAAGACTTTGGGAAATTTAACTTTGCGAACCAAAATGAAACAAAGCTTTTATTAGTTAGATTCAAAGCTCAAATGCCTTTTAGGCGTTACAATTAAAAACAAATCTAAAAAACTAGAAAACAAAATAAAAAATCCCATGGATGCTTCCTCTTTGTGCCGAGATAGACATTAAGTCTTCTTTCCTCCTGGAGCTGTTTTGTGAGCTCTAAAACCTTCCTTTCCTGAGCACAGAACTGATCCCTGTAAGTATCCCGCTCTTTCTTTAACTGAATCCAAGACCTCTGTAATTCTCCAAGATTAGTGGGCATATCAGAATAGAGAGTCGTGTAAGGAATACCCCATTCAGTAGTGGGTTCCACAATCACTGGTAGAACGGCCATATAGGGCATCATAAGTTTCTGGGCATGAGCTCGTACCCATTGGAGATATGGTTCCATATGAATGGAAACCTTTGGCCCCAAAGCCTTGGCGCCAGATCTGTTTACCATTCTCCAAGCTCGTATGAACCTCTGGCGATACCCTTGAACATCATCCTCATAGTTGAATATAATGCCCTCGATAAGTAACTCATGGGGACCATCCCTTAGAGCGTAACCAAATTGTCGCAGAGCTAAGCAAGGATTGTAGATTATACCCCCTCTGATGCCGAGTAACGAGACATTAGGGTATTCCCCACAACAGTCAATAATAGCAGTGTTTTCCATAGCTCGGGAACACCAGAGAATATCCGTGTGAGCGAGTGACATTATCCTTTGTGATCAACCCAAACCTTCTTCATTCTTCAGTATGGACTTAGGTAGGTGAGAAATAAACCACCTCGATAGCAATGGCATGCAACACATAAGAACCCCTCTTCTCTTCATGGTACGAGTATGGAGAGCGTGCAAAATATCTCCGAGCAAGGTAGGCACGGGGTTGCGAGAGAGGAAGATCTTGATAGCATTCACATCTATGAATGAGTTTGGATTAGGGAATAGTACTAACCCATAGATTAGAAGGGCTAAGACCTCCTCAAAAGCATGAAAATCTATATCATCCCAAAATAGCTGGGCCTTGTCTATCAGGAACTTGGCTAGAAGACCCTTGACTCCACTTCTTGTTTCCCAATTGGATACCACGTCGACCCGTTTCAGATGCAAGGCTGAGGCAATGACTTCTGGCTTAGGAAATTCTTCCAGACCTGTGAAAGGCAACTGTTCAAGAATGGATATATCCAACATCTGAGAGAACTCTTCCATGGTAGGCACCAAATGATAGTCTGGAAAGGTGAAGCAGTGGTGCTTGGGATCAAAGAACTGAAAGAGTACACTCATCATCTTTTCATCAAAGTTTGAAGTAACCAGGTTGAGAAGTCGACCATGTCTCTTGGTGAACTCAGAAGTTTCAGAAACCCTTGATACTAGTTCTTTGAGTTGGGAAGGTATCTTCACAAAGCTGATTCAGATAGTGTTTATATGAACGGAAGCCATGATCTGCAAAACAGAACAAAGATAAATTCCCTTGGTCCTTGAAATGGTTAGTGTAATAAGAATGGATGTTATGTTATGATGCATGATGTCATGATAAACCACAAGTATAACAAACACAGACAAATCACACCAAGTCCTTAGGTTTAAATCCTCCTTGAGTTTTAAGGTCATACCCTCTTGAAGCTTAGTTGGTTTCAAACCTGTCTTAGAAAAGTAACCGGGTTCTAAAGATTCTCAATATCACTAATCATCCTTTATCGGGCATTGTTTCAGCTCAAGCAATCTTTTCTTGCCGTCGAAATATCCTGAAAGTCTGATCTCAATGAGTGTAGCATCGAGTATCAACCAATCCTCTGCTTTATACCAAGGCTGGCTATCACACTAATTTCTAATGGCCAAGTTTTTTCAACTAAGGTTCTAAGGCCCGTTAGTGCTTCACGACACCACGCGGCGGCCCCGTATTCTCCTCGTTTCCACACTAAGGATACCGGTACCAACCAAAGTGTCACACCAACATAGCCATCGCTTAAACCATATCGGTCTACGCCGTACAGTCTCCACGATCTATTGTTGTTTACCTAAAAAGTGTCCCCAGATCCGGGTGTAGGATCTTTAACAATGCCCAAGCAAAACCCTTTAAGAATAAAGCATACAAAACAAACAAGAAAGCAATTAAAAAAATGACCTAGATCCTAAGGTATACCCCACTTATTTAGTCCCCAGCAGAGTCGCCAGTTCTGTGATACGGTGGCAGAACCGACTGTTATACTGGTTTGCGTTTTGTATCCGCAAAATGTTGCGGTAAGCAAGAGTCACCACCGACTTTTATTTTATCCAATCAGAAAAAGGAAAAAGAACAGAAAAAACCTTTTTCAAGATGTTTCTGAGTACGGGGGGTAGATTATAGAAAGGGAAGGTGTTAGCACCCTTTTCATCCATGGTTTTCCATGGGCTCTTAGGTACTTGCTCATTTTGAAATTGCTTCTGTGTGATTTTCTTTGAAAAGTTTTATTTTACTTCGTTTTAACCCTTGTTTCTGTCCTCAAGAGTGTTACGAAGTGTTTTGAAAACTTTAGTTTGAAAAGTTTGTTTGAAGGTGAATGGTGTAAAAAAACGTTTGTTTGTTTTGAGCAAGTACTTAAGAACTAATCTACCTACTCGAAAAAAGTCTATTCGTTTTCCTTTAGACAATGCTATCCCATTATTGAGAAATAGGTAGCATCGTCGTTGGAGTTTTAAGGGACGTTTGAAGGGACAGATACGATCACAAAAGCAATGTTAGGGAATTTTAGTAATCCTCCTAAAGCCTTAAAGATATTTTCTGAGGCAACATCTGAATGGGTCATTTTTAGATCTTTCGGGGCTAGAGGATGACCGCTAACAAACCCTATACTTCATGACCATTTAATCGAAGGCAACCGGAGTGGAGTAAACCCTAGAAGTGAGCATGTGCGAGTGAATTTTTTTCCAGTTAATTATCTTTGCACAATTTAGGGTTTTCTACCGTTTTAATTTCCAGTTAATCTTTCCATACAATCCTATTAGCCATGCATCTAAACAGTTAAAAATTGCAGGAATTTAAAGTGTGGAAATAGAAATCCTAACTATTACAGGGCCTCGGGGATGGGGATTACATAACCAAAACCGGGGAATAAGAGCAATAAATAAAACCCTAATTTAAAACTATTACAAACCATCAACAATTACATTAATAATAAAAAGTAATTAAAATGCGCGCGACGAATTAAATTCGAGGATAATTAAAAAGAACCTAAAAACCCTAATTGAAAAAATATTTAAATTAGTTTTGAAGAAAAAATTAATTATGTACAAAATTAAACCCTAATTTCTAATTATTTTTAATCATGAAAAATAAAATTTAATTGCCCTAATTTAACTAAATTAATTAATTCAAGGAAACAAAATATTTTTTATGAAAAAGGTTTTTTTGGTGTTTTTGTGATTATGATTTAATAAAAAAAATGATTTATGTGTTATTTTGATAAAAGAGAAAATAATTAGTAAATAAATAAATAAATAAAAATATGAAAGAAAGAAGATTTGGGCCTATTTGCTGGATGAAAGGGGGGTGTATTGTTGAAAATGCTTAGGCCTAAAGAGCTGGTCAGCCCAGTCAACGCTTGATCCAGTGGTGCTCCCTCCTGATGGTGTACCATAGTCTCTAGCAGGTGGGGCGTTGGATTAGATTGATGGTGAATCCCATGGCTGGATGTTGATGGCACATGGTGAGGGTTTGAGAGGATGATGCACCTGATCTGTAAAGGAGAAATAAAATGAAGAAAATTGCTGTGACCTGGGATCGAACCTAGGTCCTCACGTTCAACACCAACGCGCCTACCCATCTGGGCTATTGTTCTTATTTGTGAACATAATAACAATAAAATATAATATATGAAATCAAGTGGATAAATATAAAAAGCGCGCGGAATTCAAATCATCCAATGGGGTGATGACAAATCACCGTATTCTTCCTTTTGTCCGTCGTCTTAGGTATGTGACTTATACCTACGGACAACGTCTGTAACTAAAACCATGCAAATTTCCAAAATTCACTAAACAAATGATAAATGAAATTGAAGACCAGAATTCAACTGGTCTTGATGCCACGATCCTCATGGTGGATTGTTCTTGGTCTAATTTTACCTGTGGACAAAAACCCTAGCAATGGCAAATGCATATATAGGCATAAAAAATTTAATTAAACCATTCAGTCACGTTGCAAATATATCAATGATCACAAATATATCATTCAAATATGCTAATGATGCAAGAATTGATGTAATCGATTTTGGAAAAGAGAACAAACTGTGTGAGTCATATCGTGCGTTTCTGGGCGTGAAAAGGCTTACAAATGACAGGGATACGTTCCTGGGATGTCCAATAATCTATTGGCAACGTTAGGATGGCTTGAGCTGGCCTGTATGATTGAAACCGATTCACTATTTTTTTGCGAAAAATTGAGTTTTTTCTTGGTATTTTCCACGACTGCCAGCCTCTCTTTTGCACTTGGTCTTACTCAATATATATCCCTGAATGAATTAGGGTTATAAAAACTACATGTATCTTTGAAAATTTTGAAGATTTGATCTCATTCCTTCCTTGTATGATTTGTTTCCAAATTAGGCCTAATCATGCCATTCTTGTGCCAATCCATCTTGATTCTATTTGATCCTGATATGTCAACGTAATTAGCTTGTGATCCTGTCAAAAAATCATATCAAAATAAATCTTTGCTATTAGTTGTCATTTATTTGATTTAATTAAATTTTTAATTAATAAAAAATCAAAATAAAATGGAAAATGAAGCAAATAATGTGTGGGTGAATATTTGGGTCGTGGACCATGTTATGAGTGAGGTGCAAGCATAAAAAGTTAGGCCCATTTAACAAAAAGTGTATTTTTGAGCACATTTGACTTTTGGCAATTTTGCAAAAATAGTCAACTTTGCCAAGGCATATCTCCTCCAATTTTAACCCTAGAGAGATGTTCTTGGACTTTTTATAAAGCTTAGGATGTCTACTAAACAACCCTTTTGGTCTCATCTCAATTGGGTCTTCCATGCTCATGTAAGAAGCTTTGACCCAAAAGGTGTTTTTGTTGACTTTTCAAAAAGACCTATAATGTAGAAATTCATATCTTTTGATGAGTGCATATTTTGAACTTGTGGACTGAAGATGAATTGTAGGGAGTTGCATCCTCTTCAAAATGAGCCTTGGATGGAAAATTTATGATAAAGTATGAGGAAATTATGCTTGGTCAAAGTTTGGTTGACTTTTCTTGAGAAACCCTAATTTAACAACTTTTAGGTTTTGATGAATTTGGGGCATTCCTTGGGGAATCATGATAAACCCTTGATAAAATGATGCATATCACTTAAAACTATTGATGTTGACCAAAAATCTTGAAGTTTGACTGTATGTGGGCCACATTTGACTTTTGAACAGGTATAGTTGATTTTCAGGCATCTGAGCAGTTGACTGAGCAAACTTCTTGTGCAAGGCATGATATTTGACATGGATGACCTTGAGAGCATATTAGGACTATGGAAAGAATTTGGGACCTTTGGAGCTCCCACACATTGATGAAAATGGAAACCCTAATTTGGGGTACATTGCCTTAGGAGAGAGTTTGTCTGGTCAACTCTTGGGCATCCTTGAGCAACTTGAGGACCTCAATGGGCATGTGTTGAGTAAAATGAGAGGAAATTTTTTGGGGTACAACACTATCCTACTATTAGTGAATAAGTAGCCCTATCGTCGGATGTTGAGGGACTATTGAAAGGGACACTATGGTTATTGAAGACAACATGTAAGGATATAATAGCATTCGAAGGGTCTGTCATCATATAGGCAACATCGAGGGACAAGATCATTTCTCGTAGGCAACTCGAGGGACGTTTAGGGACCATGATCTTTTATGATGACTTTTATACCGAGGGTCTTTGTTAAGACACCCCTACGTTTGAGGGACATGACCATTATTTTCCGAGGCGACCAAATGAGGTATACCCTAGGGGTGCAAATGTGCAACATTGTGCTTTTTAGTTATGTTTATCTTGCAATTAGTGATCTACTTATTAATTGATTCTTGTCATGCACGCCTAAGTTACTAACAATTATATACAAGCATGTAAAGAAAAAGCGAGAAATAAAGTCCTACGCTATTACAGTGCTTTGGTGTAGATACATAAGCAATGGACTGAAAAGTAAAAATGCGAAAATAAAACCTAGTTAACAATTACAAACCAGGCGCAATTACATAAATGGTAAAAAATAAATCGTATGGAAATAATAATAACGCGCAAAATTAAAATGGGAAAAGTTTTAAACCCTGAAAAAATCTAATTGCTCATTTGAATTTTTTTTTTGTATTTTATGAAAAAATATTTGAATTTTAACCTAATTCTCTAATTAATTTTAATTAATGAAATAAGGTTAAAATTTAATTAATTTGCAAAAAATTAATTTTATTAAAAAATTCTAAATCCTAATTTATGATTTTCTGATTTTTTATGATTTTATATAAAAAATGATTTTTTTGAAATAATTAAAAATGACAAAGAAATTAAATAAGAATAATAAAAAGAAAAGAAGAATGGGCCTGAAGGGGGGGGGGGTGTGAAACCCAAACTGGAGTGTGTTGTTTGAATTTGTCTAAGCCCAAGTCTGGTTGGCCCACTGTTAGCGCCTGATCCCATGTTGTTGTGGTATAGAGGTCCATGGTGTGCCTGTATGCTGGAGGCGCTAGATCCAGAACCATGCAAATTGAATGGCTGGATCTGAGGGTGCATGATACGCGCCTAGGGGTGAGACCTATTGGATCTTCAAGAAACAAGTCAGGAAATATAAAATGTTGGACCTGGGACTCGAACCTAGGTCCTCTCCCTTCCAGCGTGCTTCCTTTACCGTCTGATCCAAGTGTTCATTCGTTATATTAAACAAACAAAAAACAATATAATTAAAATTAAATGCTCAAAAATCCATTTTATAAAAACACACGCGCTGTTTTAAATGGCCTAACCAGGTCATGCCACACATTCATCTTCTTTAGCTGTCTGTCGTTTTAGCTCATGGACTTTTACCCACAGACTATATCCGTCACTAAAAACCTGCAAATCTCAAAAATCTCATACAAGCAATATAAATCCAATTCAAGGTCATGGATCAATTGGGTTTGATCCTCTGAGCATGATGGTACCCTTTATTAGGCCCAATTTTCCGTGTATATGAAAACCCTAAAACGACTATTTAAACCCTAACAATGGCAGGTTATCATATATGCATCAAAACTGGAAAATAATTATTCAAACACGTTCTAAATGCTCATACAAACAAGAATGTATACTCAAATCTATTTCTAATGCATGTATGATCAAAATCAATTTAAAAAATGAAGGTGTAAATTATCATGATGTACGTGATGTTTCTGGATGCTTTGATGCTTGGGAATGATGTTGTTAGCTTCAGAACGTCCCCAGGAATGGATTGCAAGCGTCAAAACTCCTTGAATCCCTCTGCAAATGTCAAACCGATTGCCACTTTTTTGTGAAAAAGTTGGAAGTTTTGTGTGTGTTCTATGCGGCCAATCCTTGTCCTTTTGGTCTGGAAATGTTATGCATATATATATGACCGTATTAGGTTAACAAAATTGGATGGAATCTTGAAGATTTATAAGAGAAAGATTTGATTTTCCTATGAAATTTTAAGTTTCCAAACTTGACCAAAACATGCTCTTTTCTTTCCAATCAACCCTTGCACACAATTATGACTTTCTCATCAAATCCTAGACTCATTATATGGTCATAAAACAAATCTTTGGATTTTATTTCATTATTTCACTATTTGATTTTATTTATTATGATTTAAATGAATAAAAATTCAAATAAATAAAAACAAATCTCATAAAAATAATATAATGGATTTAAATATCTTAAATAATTCCATGGATATGTTTGAGATCCAAAACCCACGCCCATTAGTCCAAAAGATCCAATTTGCTCACATTGACTTTTGTGCATTTCCCTAAAATTGGTCAACTTTAGCAATACATATATTTCTCAATTTTAACCCTATGGGGGTGTTCTTTGACTTTTTAGAGAGATTAGGATGTCCTCTAAACAACCATTTTGGTTTCATCTCAATTGGATCTTTCATATTCATGTAAGGAGCTTTGACCCAAAAGGTGTTTTTGTTGACTTTTTGAAAGGACCTGTAATGTCTGAGCTTATATCTTTTGATTGAAGCATTTGTTTAACTTGAGAGATGAAGAGAAGTTGTAGGGAATTGGATTCTCTTCAAAATTAGCCTTTGAGGAAAAATTTCTGATAAAGTATGAGAAAGTTATGCCTGGTCAAAGTTTGTTGACTTTTACTATAGAAACCCTAACTTACCATTTTTGACTATTGATGAGTTTAGAGCATTTATTGAGGAATCATGATAAACCCTTGATCAGATGACAAATAATACTTTAAAATGTTGATGTTGACCCAAAATCTTGAAGTTTGACTATATTTGGGTCACAATTGACTTTTGACCTAGTATAGTTGATTTCCAGGCATTTGAGCAGTTGACTGAGCAAACTTATTATTCAAGGCATGAAATTTGGCATGGATGATCTTGGGGACATATTAGGACAATGGAGAACATTTGGGATCCTTTGGACTCATACATCTTGCTTGAAATTGAAACCCTAGTTTGAGATTCATTGCCTTAGGAGGAGAATTTGTCTAGTCAATTCTTGGTCATCCTTGAGCAATTGAGGAACTCTAGAGGCATGTATTGAGTGAAAACGGGAGGGGAAATTTTGGGGTACAACAACTGCCCCTGTTCAATCTTCTTAAACCTGAGGATGTAGATTGGCTGGTATGCCTTTCGTGATCTGAAGGTGGGAGATGATTGAACACTAGAGTGCCCAGAAATTTGCACTCGTCTGAAATGATGCTTGACTGTGTAGGTAATATCGGGAATGGTCTTACAAATTCCATTTGGAGAAGGTGACGAAAGAGTCTTCGGAGATGGGCTTAGAGATGCCATATAGAGAATGTGACGGGGAGTCGTCGGAGATGGGCTTAGAGATGCCATATAGAACAATGTTGAGGAGGACTCCGCTGAGGAATGTTGGTCTCCGTTTGGGAAATAGATTTTAGGAGCTTAAGTTGTCCATTACTCTACTGGGGAGTCATCTCTTGATTGAAGAGACGGAAGTGAACTGCTATCTGGTTAGGATCTAGGCTTCACAGTGACTTGTTGAGGATAATAAGGCTGAATGCTATCTGGTCGTATTCCAGGCTTCGCAACGACTTACTGGGGGAATGAGATTAAACTGTTATATGGTCGTGCCCCAGGCTTTGCAGTTTCTTTAACTGGAATAGAAATCAAAAAAATCTTAGTGTCGATTTAACTAAACCAGAGAAAGATATTTAATTAACTTTGTCTGGAACGAAAATCAAAAGAATCTTAGGATCAATTCAACTGAACCAAACAAAAGTCTTGGATCAATCTTCAACTTGAATAGGAATCAGAGAGATCTTAGTGGCCATCTGACTGAACCAGAGAAGGTCTTTAATTAACTTTGACTGGAAAGGAAATCAGAAGAATATTAGGGTCGATTCAACTGAACCAGACAAAAGTCTTGGGTCAATCTTCAATTGGAATAGGAATCAGAGAGATCTTAGTGGCGATCTGACTGAACCAGAGAAGGTCTTTAATTAAATTTGACTGGAACAGAAATCAGAAGAATCTTAGGATCGATTCAACTGAACCAGACCAAAGTCTTGGAATATCTTCAACTGGAATAGGAATCAGAGAGATCTTAGTGGCGATCTGACTGAACCAGAGAAGGTCTTTAATTAACTTTGACTGAGACGGAAATCAGAAGAATCTTAGGATCGATTCAACTGAACTAGACAAAAGTCTTGGAATATCTTCAATTGGAATATGAATCAGAGAGATCTTAGTGGATATATGACTGAACCATAGAAGGTCTTTAATTAACTTTGACTGGGATGGAAATCAGAAGAATCTTAGGATCGATTCAACTGAACCAGACAAGAGTCTCGGAATATCTTCAACTGGAATAGGAATTAGAGAGATCTTAGTGGCGATCTGACTGAACCAGAGAAGGACTTCTGAGAACGTCATTCTGAGGAAGATGATGAAATAGCCTTTCACCAGGCGTAGCTTTTAAGAAAACTACCAGGTCACATAAGTAGCCAACGATGTTTATTGATTTGATCTTTTCCCTGAAAAAGGCAAAGAGTTAGTCATATGCAATGTCATGATGCATGAAAGGCATTGTGGTGATATTCTCATAATAAATGAGAGTAAGCTGTATGTGTATTCCATAATGTATGAATATGGAATGCTATTGTGATGTTTCTTAGTCTGGGAAAGTAAATCCTAGACTGCTGCTGAAGAGTATAAGGAGGCTGAATCATTCGTTTCTGTTGGGGATGATGAATGGATATAATTTGTCGGGGATTTCCTCTTCCTGTTTGAGGATGTTCTACTGGGGATTGACTCTGCTTGAGAAAAACCTAGTGAAGGGAGATGCTTTATTGGAAGATTTTTTCGTTGTAGAGAAATAAACTCTGTTGAGGAATAAAATTCCATAGTTAGAGAAATAAACTCTATCTGGGAGGAGATTTTATAACTGTTTGAAATTATGAAACTCGGCTGGGGAATACAGGTTGCAGCTGGAGAAGGAACTTTGTTGGAGGAGATAATTCCTATTTAGGGAAGAAGAGATCGAAAGTTTGGTTGTTTCTACTCTGTGGGGAACATAGCCGTCATGGGGTCATATGCAATGGTAACTTCGTCTCAAAACTGTATCTACCCCTGTACCTGCTGGAAGGAGTAATTGTCGGGACTAAAATGTTTTTTAGATTTTGCCCCGTTCCTTAAAGTCACGAGCAACTGTCTTTCTATTTCTTATGCAAATATTTGTGAATAGAAATCATATTCAAATGCATATGTCAAGAATAAGTCATTGGACGTTTTTGAAAAACAAGACAGAAAAAGAAAAACAAATAGTTTTGTACTTTCAAAGAAATGATTTATATTGATTTTTTTTGAAGTTTGCTTATAATAGGCATTTTGTACAACGAGGCTAACGTTCTAGTAGGAGAATGCCGCCGTGAGAGAGAAAACTATACAAAATAGCATACAAAGAGAAGAAAACAGCTATGTGTAATAATCACATTGGGTTTCAATTCTGCCATTGCCCTTATGTCTTCGAGCGTCTTATCACTTTGTTACTTGTCCGAAGCTGACTGGACTAATCGGTACCGTTTGAGCTTGATAGTTGATACTAAAGTATGGTCGTAAGGTGATCCAATGGTACATAGTGATACACTTCAAATCCTTAACTTTTTCCTGGACCACCCTTTCGGGTTTTCAGTCCACTGGGATATCATTTTTTGCCCAAGCCACTTTTGCAGGTTTTCGACTTGCCGGATGTACAGATTTTTTGTTTTTATCCCCAACTTTTGCTCGAACCCTTTTGGTTCGCCGGGATGCCCTTATTTTTGCCTAGGCCAGTCAACCTAGCGGGTCTTTGTTTACACGTAGTATATTTTCACCATGTCTACATTAACAGGGTGAAGAAGGTCGTCACCATCCATGGTGGTCAGAATCATGGCTCCACCGGAAAATTTGCTTTTGATCACAAATGGCCCTTCGTAGGTGGGAGTCTATTTTCCCCTGGGATCACCTTGTGGAAGTATGATGCGCTTGATTATCAGATTACCCACTTGATATACTTGATGTCTGACCTTTTTGTCGAAAGCCTTGATCATCCGTTTTTGATACATTTGACCATGACAGACAGCAGTAAGTCTTTTCTCATCAATCAGATCCAGTTGTTCAAGTCGAGTTTGGATCCAATCATCTTTGTTCAAACCTGCATCCTTTATGACCCTCAAGGAAGGGATCTGGACTTCAATAGGCAGGACAACCTCCATACATATACCAGAGAATAGGGTGTTACCCATGTCGACGTTCGTGCTGAGGTGCGGTAACCATGAAAAGAAAATGGTAACATCTCGTGCCAGTCTTTGTATGTCACCGTCATCTTCTGTATAATTTTCTTGATATTCTTGTTAGCAGCCTCCACAGCTCCATTCATCTTCGACCGGTAAGGGGAAGAATTATGATGCTGGATCTTGAATTGTTTACAGAGTTCGGTGATCATTGTATTGTTGAGATTTATACCATTTTCTGTAATGATTCTCTCTGGCACACCATACTGATAAATCAGATTATGCTTGATAAACTGCGCCACAACGTTCTTGGTAACAGTAGCAAAAGAGGCAGCCTCAACCCACTTTGTGAAGTAATCAATGGCCACTAGGATGTAGCAGTGCCCATTGGAAGCGGTAGGTCTAATCTCTCTAATTATGTCAATGCCCCACATTGCAAAGGGCCAGGGAGCCGTCAAGACATTCAAGGGAACCAGAGATACATGCACCTTATCAGGTAGATCTGGCATTTGTGACAAGTTCGAGAATGCTGATAACAATCTGCTTCCATAGTGGACCAATAGTATCCTGCCCGTAGGATCTTTTTAGCCATAGTATGTCCACTAGGGTGGGTGCCAAAGGTACCTTCGTGTAAATCTGCCATAATCTTCTCTGCTTTGCTCTTGTCTATACACCGAAGTAAAGTAGAGTTATGGTTGCGCTTGTAGAGGATTCCATTAATGAGGAAGAACTTTGTGGAGAACCTTCTCAGAAACTTCTTATCATTGACCGATGCCCTCTCGGGATATTCTTGAGCCTCGAGATACCTCTTTACTTCATGAAACCAAGGTTTGTCTGCTACTTCTTCAGTGTCAATCTCATAGCAGTATGCCGGTTCATCCAACCTCTTAATAGTTATTTGGGGAGCCTTGTTGTCCCACTTGACCTTGAACATAGGTGACATAGTAGCTAGAGCGTCTGCTAATTGATTCTATTCTCGTGGGAAATGTTCAAAGGCGACCTCTTTGAAGCCTGGGAGCAATGTCAGCACATGTTCTTTGTAAGGGATAAGGTTCAGGTGCTTCATGTACCACTCTCCTTTGATTTGACTTATAACCAAGGCTGAGTCCCCGAAAATGCTCAAGAACTTGATCCTCAGGTCAATAGTAGCTTTGAGACCCATGATGCATGTTTCGTACTCCGCCATATTATTGGTACAGTTGAAACATAGTCTAGCGGTGAAAGGAGCATGATAATCCTCAAGATATATAATTACAACACCAATGCAGTTTCGGAGTGCATTGGAGGCTCCATAAAAAACCATGGTACATCAGGATCCTTCCTCAGGTCCTTCATCTGGTCCAGGTTCTTCATAGTCAGTCACTAACATAATACTCTTGCTCGGGAACTCAAAATTCATGGACTGGTAGTCATCTACAGCCCAATGAGCCAAATGATCAGCTAGCACACTTCCCTTGATTTCTTTCTGGGTCGTGTATTGGATATCGTATTTGGTCAAGATCATTTGCCATCTTGCTATTCTTCCGGAGAGTGGGCTTCTCGAAGACGTACTTGATCGGATCCATCTTAGATATCAACAAAGTAGTGTGGGTCAACATATACTATCTCAGTCGGCGAGCAACCCATTCCAAAACGCAACAAGTTTTCTCGAGCAGTGAGTATCTTGTTTCACAGTCGGTAAACTTTTTGCTAAGGTAGTATATTGCATTCTCTTTTCGACCGGACTCGTCATGTTACCCCAGCACACAGCCCATTGAATTATCTTACACTGTTAAGTACATTATCATAGGTCTTTCTTCAATCAGAGGCATCGGAATTGGAGGCTCTTAAAGGTATTCCTTGATTCTCTCGAAGGCGGTCTGGCACTTGTCATTCCATTTTACCACGTGATCTTTCTTCAGGAGCTTGAAGATTGGCTCATAAGTAGATGTTAAATGGGAAATGAACCTGGAAATGTAATTTAGGCATCCCAAAAATCCTCTGACCTCCTTCTCAGTGCGAGGAGCCGGCATCTCTTGTATAGCTTTCACCTTTGCAGGGTCTACCTGAATACCCTTGTCACTAACAATGAAAACAAAAGTTTACCAGACCTTACCTCGAAGGTGCACTTGTTCAGGTTTAGCCTCATCTTGTACGTCTTCAACCTATCAAACAACTTTTGTAGATGATCAAGGTGTTCTTCCTTAGTTTGAGATCTGGCTATCATTTCATCCATATAGTCCTCTATCTCATGGTGAATCATGTCATGAAACAAAGCTACCATGGCTCGCTGATAGGTTGCCCCAACATTCTTTAATCCAAACGGCATCACTTTGTAGCAAAAAGTGCTCCATTGTGTGACGAAGGTTGTCTTCTCCATGTCTTTGGGTGCCATCTTGATCTGATTGTAACCAGAGAAACCATCCATGAAGGAAAAGATCTTGTGCTGCACGGTGTTGTCAACTGGAACGTCAATGTGGGGGAGCAGAAAGTCATTTTTGGGGCTTGCCCTGTTCAAATCTTGATAATCCATACACATCCGTACCTTGCCGTCCTTTTTAGGCACCGGAACCACGTTGGAAACCCATTGGGGATAAGAGGTGACAACTAGGAACCCAGTGTTGAACTATTTCATAACCTCTGCTTTGATATTCTCTGACATTTTAGGGCGCATAAGACGAACCTTCTGCTTTACTGGAGGGAAATCTTCTTTAGTTGGTAGACGATAAACCACAATATCCGTGCTAGTCTTGGCATGTCTTCATATGACCAGGCAAATATCTCGACATAATCATGCAACATCTGTATCAACCGTTGTTTGACACCAAGTTCCAGATTCGCACCGATCTTGACTTCTTTTCTGTCTTCCTCTATGCCCAAGTTTATTGTCTCAACTGGCTCTTCACGAGGTTGTATATCCCTCTCTTTCTGCTGTAACAGCCTAGCAAGTTCTCCGGGTACCTCACAATCTTTCTCACCTTCGTCCTCAGCTTGGTTGATCGGATTTTCAAAGTCATAACTGGCAATAGCAGAACTGTTATCAATGGGATCCAGAGTGGATACAGATCTGCAATTTGATACGTGAGTGTGTGTAAGAGCATAGCTGTATAGACAAAGTAAAAGCAGAAAAGAAAAACAAAGAGAGCAAAAATTTGTATGCATAAACGTCCAATGCTTTATTAATGCCATATGAAATTTGCAACATGATTACCCTCACAAATAAACCAATGTGCTCCGGGTAAGACACATGGCCATAAAGTTTATATTGTTTATTACATATCCAAAAAACAAGAAAGACAATTACTTCTGAATAAAAGTAATTGGTACAAAGTCCTTTGCTATCCAGTTACTGGGTCCACCGTTAGTAGTAGGGGAGATCCAACTATCTATGTCATCGTCACCCTCACTGTCTTCTAGAGCGTTGATCCCATGATTGTGATGCGTAGGGGAGGTCTTCCAGCACGAGCGTGTCGAACAACCCTTTGAGCCCCTGAAGAGAAACCCAAACCAAATTTTTTAGACTTGTATAGAATATCAGGGAGTTGGCCCCAGATGGTAGACCCACCTTCTTCAATAACTGCTTTTGCATCCTTGAGAGAAGCCATCTTCAAGAGAGGTCTGGTGAACTTGGGCGGATTAGTGACAGTTTCAGTCGCAACCATAGTCTGATGCTCCTCTTCAAAGTTCTGACACAGAGTTTCAATGAACTCACCATCCATTTCTACACATCTGAAAGAATTCAGGTGACTCACCATGTATTCTTCTTCACTGTGCACCATGACAATCCTTCCTTTCACCGGGTATTTCATCATCTGATGCAGGGTAGATGTGACAGCTCTCGCCCTATGGATCTAAGGGCGACCCAACAAACAAGAATAAGATGGTCTGATATCCATCACGTAGAAGGTAGAGTCGAAAGTCTGAGATCCAACTTTGAAGGGGATGTCCACCTCCCCGTGCACCATTCTCTTCGAACCGTCAAAAGCCCTCACTACAATGTTGCTGGGCTTTAAGGTTAAACCTTCACAGTCTAGTCTATCCAGAGCTTTCTTAGGCAGCACATTCAAATATGAACCATTATCTACCAGGATATGGGCCAAAGTAGTGCCCCTGCATTCAACAGAGACATGCAACACATCATTGTGTTTCCTCTCTCTAGGTGTCAGATCAGCAACAGAAAAACCCAAACTGTTATCAACTTTCAAACTAGCCGCACAATCCTCGAATTGGTCAGCAGAGGTTTCCTGTGGCACATGGGCAATTTTAAGAAATTTTACCAAAGCCTTCGCATGAGCTTCAGAGCACAACAGTAAGGCTAGCATAGAAATCTTGGAAGGGGTCTGCCCCAGCTGCTCGACTACATTGTAGTCGCTCTTCTTTATAATTTTCAAAATTTCTTCCATCTCCTTCTTGGAAGCCTCTGGGATATATACTGATTGCGCCTTCGTCTGGACAGGCTCAACCAATATGTCCTTGCCCCGAGTCTCGGTCGACTCGGTGATAGGGGTCTCAATAGGGGTAATAACAGGAATTGCAGTAGTAGTATCAACAGGAACAAAAGTAGGAATTTCAAAGGACCAGTAACAACTCTTGGAGGAGAAATCTCAGGGGAGAACACTCTTCCACTTCTTGTTATTTTACTGGTTCTAACAATGTTGTCAATGTTGGGATCAGCATTCTCAGAAACCTGGTCTTCAACAGCCAGCAGGTCTTGCTTGACACCGTGGTAGTAGACGTCACCCCTATAGTTCCAGGGAACAGTTTTGTTCGAGGAGTATGGGATTGGCACTGACATAGTAATTATCAGTGGAGTCACCTTCGGAACAGATGTAATCCTGATGGGTCTTTTGGTGGAGACCCTGGGAGGATTGACATAAATGGTTATTATTGAAATATCCTTGCAAGAAATGGTTGGAACGAGAGTCTTCTCAAACAAAATCTCTCTATCATCCATCAGGCGCTAACACCTTCCTTCAACAAATGACAACCAGTCGGTAGAGATAAACAGAAGTGGCAACCTTCGCCACAACTCAGAAATAAACCGGCTTTCAATAAGTTCCACTTAATGGTCAGGATAGGAGTAACATGTTCATCAACGATAGTAACAAACATATAATCTTCAATAGCATTAACACCACGGTCGTGCTTGGTCATAGGATCAGTGATAACATTTGGAATCTCAGGGGCGTCAAATTCAATTTCCTTCGCCTCGAGAAGGTCTTGCACATTGTTTTTCAAAGCCCAACAGTCGTTTGTATCATGACCTGGACTTTCTGAATGATAAGCACAACAGGCATTTGGATTGTAGCGGGGAGAGGAAGTGTTAGGATTCATCGTAGCTTCCTTCAAAGTTACCAGATTAGACTTCAGTAAATGTGGCAAGACTTGAGACATTGTCATATTTATCCGGGTAAACTATCTTGCCGACCTTTCTGTTTTGGGATGATTGTTTCTTTGCTGAATAGGTGCAGGTTTAGAGATCATAACAACCCCTATCGTCAGACGACATTCAGTTCTATCCTGATTCCTTTGATTATACACATCACTAACCTCTTTCTTCCCAACAAATGGCTTCCTTACTGTACTGGAGGATGCATCCTTTTGGATCTTACCACTCCTAATTCTAGCTTCCACTCTTTCCCCTATCAAGATCAATTCAGTAAAGCCGACTGAGGAGCTTCCAATCAGGTGATTGAAATATGGACCAAACAGGGTACCCATAAACATATCCACTAGCTTCTATCATACAGGGGAGGCTGGACTCTTCCTGCTAAGTCCCTCCACTTCTAAGCGTAGTCTTTAAAGCCTTTGCTCGAACCCATAGCCATACTTTGGAGTTGGGTACGGGTGGGAGCAAGGTCTGCATTGTACTGATACTTCTTGTAAAAATAAGCAGCCAGGTCTTCCCAATTACGAACGTTGGCCCTTTCCAGCTGGTAGAACCATTCTAGTTGAGTTCCGGACAAACTATCCTAAAAGGATTGGACCCATAAGTCCTTGTCAGCTGTGTGATGCTGGATCTTCCTCACATAAGATCGGAGGTGCATTTTGGGACATGAAAACCCATCATATTTCGTAAACACTGGCACCTTGAGCTTTTGTGGGATGACAACCCCATACACCAAACCCAGCTCTTCAAAGTCCAGCCCAGGAAATTTCTGGATTTCCATTGCACTTAGACACTCTTCCAGCTGTTTGTACTTTTCGTTGGTCGAAGGATACTGCTCTTCATTGTAATCAGTCTCATTATCAGATTCCCTCGGACTAGGGTCTTACTCTCTTGTCTCCCCCTCTTGATTATATCCTTCTTTGGAGGAAGATGTCAGCTCAAGCAATTGCCTTAGCGGTCCTTTGAATCTCCTTCCCAGATTTAACACACCAGCTGTCCTCCTTGGCTTATTAGTCTTATCTTTCAAAATCAGGGCTTTCAGTTCCTCTTGTCCCTTGGCCAGAGCCATGATCATCTATTGAAACTGTGCTTTCTAAGTCTGTAGATCCTTCACTGTTTGTTCTAGAGCCATTGCTGAAATAAACAGCCAAGAGGATGAGAAACCTGCTATGAAACCTGTTTATGCAATGATATGTATGATATATGTATGCAATGTTTTCAAGGATTTCTAAGACTCAAATTTGCTTAAACAGAAAGAGAACAAACATTAATTGTATTAAAATGTTTTATTGATCACAATAATGCCTTTTGTGCTCACAAGGGAACAAAGCAAAATAAAACTCTCCAAGCTAAGGAAAACTCAACCTTCCCACAGACGCATTCTCTTTGGTGTAATGTAGGCATTTATGCTCCTCTCCTCGTGAAGTAACCGGGTGAGATATAGAACCTTCTTCTTACTGGCGTAGAATTGGGTTTCAAAAGTATCCCGTTTTTCTTTGAGTTGGATCCAGGACTTTCGTAGCTCCTCAAGATCAGTTGGCATATCAGGATGGAGAATAACGTAAGGAGTGTCTCCCTCGACAATTGGTTCCATAATCACAGGTAAGATGGTGGGGTAAGGCATCATAAGACATTGAGAACGTGCTCGCACCCATTTGAGGTAAGGCTCAAGAGGAATGGAATTCTTGTGCCCTAGTGTCTTGCTATCAACTCTATTGATCCTGCCCCAAGCTCGAATGAACCTTTTACAATATCCCTGAACATCATTCTCATAGTCAAATGTGATTCCCTGGACGAGTGTGTCATGAGGACCATCCCTTCTAGCATAACCAAACTGTCGCAACGCCAAACAAGGATTATAAGTGATTCCTCCCTTAATGCCTAAGAGAGAGATATTAGGGAATTCCCCACAGCGATCAATGATGGTAACATTCTCCAAGAATCACGAACACCAATGAATATCTGAATGTGTAAGAGACATCAACCTACGATACCATCTCATACCCTGCTCATTTTTCAAGACAGACCGGGGTAGGTGCGAAATAAAGCACCTATCCAATAGAGGAGTGCAACACAGAATGGGTCCCTCTTCTCTTTAGAGTGCGAGTATGCAGAGAGTGTAGAATATATCCAAGCAAAGTAGGCACCCAATTATGCGACAAAAAAACCTTAACTACATTCACATCTATGAGTTGGTCCGTGTTAGGGAATACTACCATCCCATAGATGAGAAGGGACAACACCTCTTCAAAAGTTTGTAGATCTAGATTATCCCAAAAATAGTGAGCTTTCTCAAATATGAACTTAGCTAGAAATCGTTGGACACCTCCTCCGGTCTCCCAATTTTCCACTACATCAGACCATTGTAAAGACAGAGCTTGAGCAATCTCTTCGAATTTTGGGTCTCTTTCCATACCGTTGAATGGTAACTGATTAAGGATAGGTACCCCCAATAACTGAGAAAACTCCTCCATAGTAGGCACTAACTGGTAATCAGGAAAAGTGAAACAGTGGTGCAACGAGTCAAAGAACTGAAAGAGCACCTTTAATATTTCTTCGTCCGAGGTTGCAGTGACCAAGTTGAGAAGTCGACCATGCTTTTCAATGAAGGGAGAGCTTTCAGGAATCCTTGATGCTAACTCCTTGAGTTGAGGAGGTACTTTTACAAGGTTGATTTGGATAGTGTTCCTGCGAGCGCATGTCATGTCCTACAAAATAAAACAAAGATAAGCCCTAGAAAATCCTTGAAATAGTTAGTATGATATACCATGTTATGATGTTATGATTATGCTAAGAAATCACATATATAGCAAGCACAAGCAAATAACACCAAGACCTTAGGTTTAAGGCTTGCATGGGTTTTAAGGTCATACCCTCTTGAAGTTGGATTGGTTCAACCTGTCCTATAAATAGTAACTGGGTTCTAAGGGATCTCAATATCACTGACCTTTCCTACAAGCTTCGTTCGATAGGCGACTGACTCACAACCAAACAAAACTCAGGAGTCAAGTCTCAATTAGTGTAGCGTCGAGTATCTGCGACCTTGGGAATACACCAAAGACGGCCATCTCACTACGTCCTAATGGCCAAGTTGTTCATTTAAAGGCTCTAAGGTCAGTTGACGCTTCATGACATCATGCAGCGGCCCCGTATTCTCCTTGATTAACTCAAGGGATATCGATACTAACCAAAGTGTCGCATCAACATAGCCATCGCTTCAACCGTGTCGGTATACCCTGCATAGTTTCCACGATCTATTGCTACTTACCTAAAAGGTTTCCCCAGATCCGGGTGTAGGATCTATAGTACCCAAACAATACCCTTAAAAAGTAAATCAAGCAAACAGACAAAGAAGAAATTTTAAAATGATCCAGACCCTAAGGTAAACATCACTTTATTAGTTTTCCCCAGCAGAGTCGCTATTTCTGTGATACGGTGGCAGAACCGACTGTTAATACTGGTTTTATGTTTGTATTCGCAAATGTCGCAGTAAGCAAGAGTCTCCACCAACTTTTTCTTTTATCCAACAAAGGAAAGGGTGAAAAGAACAGAAAAGACCTTTTTTAGAGATTTTCTGAGTAAGGGGGTAGATTATGGAAAGGGAAGGTGTTAGAACCCTTTTCATCCGTGGTTTTCCACGGGCTCTTAGGTACTTGCTCATTTCAAAAAACTGTTTGTGTTTATGTGTTTTGAAAGATTTTTGTTTACTTTATGGTAACTCTCGTATCATTCCTCGAGAGTGTGATAAAGTGTTTTTGAAAAGATTTTTTTTTAAAATGTGTAAGTGTGAAAATTTCAGGTTTGAGCAAGTACTTAAGGGTCATCTACCTACTAGAAAAATGGTGTTCTTTTCCTCTTACCCTTTAGATAGTGATATCCTACTATTAGTGAGTAGGTAGCCCTATCGTCGGATGTTAAGGGACTATCGAAAGGGACACTATGGTCATTGAAGGCAACATGTAAGGATATCTTAGCATTCGAAGGGACTGTCATCATATAGGAAACATCGAGGGACAAGATCATTTCTCGTAGGCAACTCGAGGGACGTTTAGGGACCATGATCTTTTATAATGACTTTTATACCAAGGGTCTTTGCTAAGATACCCCTACGTTCGAGGGACATGACCATTATTTTCCGAGGAGACTAAATGAGGTATACCCTAGGGGTGCAAATGTGCAACAATGTGCTTTTTCAGTTATGTTTATCTTGCAATTAGTTATCTACTGATTAATTGATTCTTGTCATGCACGCCTAAGTTACTAACAAGCGAGAAATAAAGTCCTACGCTATTACAGGGCTTTGGTGTAGATACATAAGCAATGGACTGAAAAATAAAAATGCGAAAATAAAAACCTAGTTAACTATTACAAACCGGGCGCAATTACATAAATGGTAAAAATAAATAAATCGTATGGAAAGAATAATAGCGTGCAAAATTAAAACGGGAAAAAGTTTTAAACCCTGAAAAAAATCTAATTGTTCGTTTAAAAATAATTTTTTTGTATTTTATGAAAAAATAATTGAATTTTAACCTAATTCTCTAATTAATTTTAATTAATGAAATAAGGTTAAAATTAAATTAAATTAATTAATTTGAAAAAAATTAATTTTATTAAAAAATTCTAAATCCTAATTTATGATTTTTTGATTTTTTATGATTTTATAGAAAAAATGATTTTTTTGAAATAATTAAAAATGACAAAGAAATTAAATAAGAATAATAAAAAGAAAAGAAGAATGGGCCTGAAGGGGGGGGGGGGTGAAACCCAAACTGGATTGTGTTGTTTGAATTTATCTAAGCCCAAGTCTGGTTGGCCCATTATTAGCGCCTGATCCCATGTTGTTGTGGTATGGAGGTCCATGGTGTGCCTGCATACTGGAAGCGCTAGATCCAGAACCATGCAAATTGGATGGCTGGATCTGAGGGTGCATGATACGCGCCTGGGGGTGAGACCTATTGGATCTGCAAGAAACAAGTCAGAAAATATAAAATGTTGGACCTGGGACTCGAACCCAGGTCCTCTCTCTTCCAATGCGCTTCCTTTACCGTCTGAGCCAAGTGTTCATTCGTTATATTAAACAAACAAAAAACAATATAATCAAAATTAAATGCCCAAAAATCCCTTTTATAAAAATGCACGCGCTGTTTCAAATGGCCTAACCAGGTCATGCCACACCTTCATCTTCTTCAGCTGTCTGTCGTTTTAGTTCATGGACCTTTACCTACGGACTATATCCGTCACTAAAAACTTGCAAATCTCAAAAATCTCATACAAGCAATATAAATCCAATTTAAGGTCATGGATCAACTGGGTTTGATCCTCTGAGCATGACGGTACCCTTTATTAGGCCCAATTTTGCTTGTACTTGAAAACCTTAAAATGACCGTTTAAACCCTAACAATGCCAGATTATCATATATGAATCAAAACTGGAAATTAATCATTCAAACACGTTCTAAATGCTCATACAAACAAGAATGTATACTCAAAATCTATTTCTAATGCATGTATGATCAAAATTGATTTCAAAAAGGAAGGTGCAAACTGTGATGATGTACATGATGATTCTGGATGCTTTGATGCTTGGGAATGATGCTGTTAGCTTCAGAACGTCCCCAGGAATGGATTGCAAGCGTCAAAACTCCTTGAATCCCTCTGCAAATGTCAAACTGATTGCCACTTTTTTATGAAAAAGTTGGAAGTTTTGTGTGTGCTCTATGCGGCCAATCCTTGTCCTTTTGGTCTGGAAATGTTATGCATATATATTTGAACGTATTAGGTTAACAAAATTGGATGGAATCTTGAAGATTTATGAGAGAAAGATTTGATTTGCCTATGAAATTTTAAGTTTCCAAACTTGGACAAAACATGCTCTTTTCTTTCCAATCAACCCTTGCACGAAATCATGACTTCCTCATCAGATCCTAGACTCATTATATGGTCATAAAACAAATCTTTGGATTATATTTCATTATTTCACTATTTTATTTGATTTATTATGATTTAAATGAACAAAAATTCAAATAAATAAAAACAAATCTCATAAAAATAATATAATGGATTTAAATATCTTAAATAAGTCCATGGAAATGTTTGAGATCCAAAACCCACGCCCATTAGTCCAAAAGATCCAATTTGCTCACATTGACTTTTGTGCATTTCCCTAAAATTAGTCAACTTTAGAAATGCATATCTTTCTCAATTTTAATCCTATGAGGGTTTTCTTAGACTTTTTAGAGAGCTTAGGATGTCCTCTAAACAACCCTTTTGGTTTCATCTCAATTGGATCTTCCATGTTCATGTAAGGAGCTTTGACCCAAAAGGTGTTTTTGTTGACTTTTTGAAAGGACTTGTAATGTCTGAGCTTATATATTTTGATTGAGGCATTTCTTAAAATTGATGACTGAAGAGAAGTTGTAGGGAATTGGATTCTATTCAAAATTAGCCTTTGAGGAAAAATTTCTGATAAAGTATGAGAAAGTTATGCTTAGTCAAAGTTTGGTTGACTTTTCCTATAGAAAGCCTAACTTGCCATTTTTTACTTTTGATGAGTTAGGAGCATTCCTTGAGGAATCATGATCAACCCTTGATCAAATGATGGATAATACTTCAAAATATGGATGTTGACCAAAAATCTTGAAGTTTGACTGTATTGGGTCACAGTTGACTTTTGACCTTGTATAGTTGATTTCTAGGCATTTGAGCAGTTGATTGAGCAAACTTATTGTTCAAGGCATGAAATTTGGCATGGATGATCTTGGGGACATATTTGGACAATGGATAAAATTTGGGATCCTTTGGACTCATACATCTTGCTTGAAATTGAAACCCTAGTTTGAGATTCATTACCTTAGGAGGAGAATTTGTCTAGTCAATTCTTGGTCATCCTTGAGCAATTGAAGACCTCTAGAGGCATGTCTTGAGTGAAAATAGGAGGGAAAATTTTGGGGTACAACCACATTCTTATAGAAACGAGAACCATTACAAAGACATTTTCAAAATACATTCAAAACCCATACCATAAGCACATTTTCAAACAAAAATCAAGTGATCTAGCAAGCAACTAAGAGCCCGTAGAAAACTACGGATGAAAAGGGTGCTAAAATCTTCCCTTTTCATAACCTACCCCCCGAACTCAAGAAAACAATCTCAAAGGTATTTATTGTTCTTTTCAACCTTTCCTTATTGTATAAAAGAAAATTGGTTGATACTCGATACTACACTCATTAGGACCGGACTTTTGGGATATCTCGGCCGCAAGAAAAGATTGATTATACTGAGACAACGCCTAAAAGAAAAGTTAGTGATATTGAGATCCCCTAGAACCCGGTTACTTTCTAGGACGTGTTGAGCCGACTAAACTTCAAGAGGGTACTTACCTACAAACTCCAAGCAAGCCTAAACCTAAGGACTTGTCTGCTTTGTGTGTACATAACAACTTGCTTGCTTTGCATACTTGTACATAACATCATGACATCATACCATGGCATTTCCAATAACCATTTCAAGGATCTAAAGGGCCTATGATGCAGGGTCATGTTGAACCAGGCGCCTATCTAGGGGCAATAGGATTCATTCTCTAATCAAACACCGTCAAAGACCAAAGCACGGTAACTTGAGTCAAGGGCTATGCCCCACTTGACATGGTGAGCTTGATTCTCGTAGAAGGACATTCAACGATGCGAAATCTGTTGATCAAAATTCAAATACTAACATCTTCTTGTGTTTACCATGCGAGATCCTTGAAAACATGCATCCACATACCATGCATCATATCATGACAGGTTTCTCCCATACAGGTCGCCTTATCTTCCTATTGTTTATTTTAGTAAGATAAATATGGAACAAACCATGAAGGATCTTCAAGCACAAAAAGCTCAATTCCAACAAATGTTCCTAACTTTGGCTAAAGGGCAAGAGGACTTGAAGATTCTCCTTCTCAAGGACAACAAGAAAAAGAAAAAGAAGTCAGTGGGTGTCCTGAATTTGGGAAGAAGACCTAGAGGACCAGTCAAGAGAGCTTTAGATCTCTTAACTCCATCAAATGTGGGGAATAATCATGAAGAAGATAACAACCCGGGGACTGATGAAGAGGAACCTGACTACTCTAATGAATAATATCCTCCCGCTGATGATAAATACAAACAGTTGGAGGATCACCTCAATGCTATGGAGATTCAACAGATACCTGGCTTGGACTTTGGAGAGTTAGGGTTGGTTTCCGGAGTGTTCATCCCACCAAAGTTCAAAATCCATACCTTTGCCACGTATGATGGGGTCTCTTGTCCTAAGATGCATATGAGATCTTATGTCCGCAAGATTCAGCTTCACACTGCTGACCGGAAGCTATGGGTCCATTTCTTCTAAGAAAGTTTAGATGGCACTCAGCTAGAGTGGTTATATCAGTTAGAAGGAATCGACATTCACACCTGGGAGGACCTGGCTGCTGCTTTCTTCAAGCAGTACCAATACAACGCTGATCTTGCACTAACTCGTGTGCAATTGCAAAATATGACCATGCGTTCCAACGAGGGCTTTAAAAAGTACGCCCAAAAATGGAGATACTTGGCAGGTAGAGTGCAGCCACCCTTAACGAATAGGGAGCTGATTGACATCTTTATGGGAACCTTGACGAGACCTTTCTTCAATCACCTAATCGGAATCTCCTCGGCTGGGTTCATCGAGCTAATACTGACTGGCGAAAGGGTCAAAGCTGGAATCCAAAGCAGAAAGATCCAAGAAGATACATCCTCTGATGCTCAGAAAAAGCCATACAATGAGAAGAAAGAGTCCAATGTTGTTTACGGCCAAATGGGTCATAACAAGAGCAACCACGACCAACATGTGGGGGCAGTCCTGATCTCCAATCCTGCATCAGTGAAACAACGTCAACAGGGGAATCAGCGTAAGGAGGTCATGCCTAAAAGAAAATTCACTAAGATCAACATGCCATTGGCTCAAGCTCTACAACACATGTTGAAAGCAGAGCTGATTACGTTAAAGGCTCCTCTCCAGAATCCCAATACTTCTGCTCTTACTTATCATCCCAATGAAAGGTGTGCATACCATTCCGATAGTCCTAGACACGACACGAACAACTGTAGGGCTATGAAAAATAAGATCCAAGACATGATTGATACCAAGGAGATCGAGTTCGACCCTCCAGAGGCTCCTAACGTGATCACTGCTCCTATGCCAAATCATTGAGAGCGTCTTGTTCATTTTGAATTTTCAATTGTAATCTCTTTTGTTGTTCAAACATTTATCAATTAATGTCGAACTTTGTTTCATTAATGCATTGCATATGTTTGTCTTGAATTAATTCATTCGTTTTCATTATATTTAAACTATGATTTTTACTCCCTTTATGATATTCAACTCTTGTTTTAAAAGTCGCAAGCCTTTAGAGGGAGGATGACGAAAACAATGCCATAATCTCATACAGTACGCTTTTGGACAAACCTTGTTGACGATGTACATGCGTTCTTTCAATCCCTAAAAAATGGAGTTATAAGGAGGATAATCCCTAGTCAACCCCTTCGATCCAAAGAAGTAGGAGTTTCCTTTTTACACAAACTGAAACCTTTAATCAAAACCTGGGGCAGGGTAGTCTCTCAGTTAATTCAAACGCGCACTCAGTTGCAAACTTTCACTTCGTATACAACGAATGACATCAAAAACATTCCTTCTGAACCAAAAGATGGTGATGGTTCCCTATCAAATAAGCAGTCATCATCTCTCAAAAGAGAAGCCCGCTAAGTCAAAACCTATGAAGGAGACTTAAGAAATACTGAGGCATCCCACTCACTGTAATCTCAAAACAGGAACACTCAGGCAAAAGCCAGGGATAATATATCAAAAAGAGGTCACTAAAAATCCTCAATAACATGAAAAAAAACACGTTGCAAAAATGAATGCCTTCTAACAAACTTAACTTGTCTGAACCATCACCAAAACGCCATTCCAGACTCAATTGGAGTTCAAACGCATAATTAACTGAGCTTGGGACTGAAGAACATCACGAAGAACGGGCGGGTACAATTACACTTTGAGCCTTATCCTTTGTTTCATAAACCGTGAACCTAGACCACGATACAACCTTTCAAAGTCCTAATTGAAGCATGGGTTAGTTTGAAAGCATACTGTTACAAAAGGTATCCTGACTCCTATAAAGCTTACTCTAAATCCTGATTTAAATTCATATACTTGCAAAATTCTTTTATCTTCTAAAATGCATTTTCAAAACTTCAAGAGAAGCATAAACTTTGCATTATTTTGAATACCGCTGTTTGCATATGGCTAATTGTTTGACAACAGAGAAATTCACATGACAAATATTCAGCAAATGAAAGCTCTCTCAATAAACAGAATCATGTCAAATGGAAAGACTATTCCAATGTAAAATCTCTCATAATCAAGGGCCACGACATGACCATTGTCCAACACATCTGGGGCAGTCAAGTCGAGATTCAAAGAATCTATCAAAGAAATGTTGAATAACCAGGGGAAAATCTCCATCTGAATGACTCAAGGGGCAATGTTACGTTGATCATGGGTTTGAACAAAATCCACTATGAAGACTTCCGGTACCATCAAATTGCTTATCTATGCCAATAGTATCAGATGGTGTCAGTATCATGTCTTCGGATCCTCCCATGACAGTTCTTAGAAAATTCTGAGACTTGACCAAAGATCTTGGGTACCACCAATTTGTTTGTCTGTGCCAATAGTATCAGATGGTGTCAGTATCATGTCTTCGGATCCTCCCATGACAATTCTTAGAAATTTTTGAGACTTGACCAAAGATCTTGGGTACCACCAATTTGTTTGTTTGTGCCAGTAGTACTAGATGGTGTCAATATCAGGTCTTCGGTTTCTTCCACAACAGTCTTAGAAAATATCCCTAGGAATTTCAAGGCTACCAGAAATGTGATCAAAATCTTAAACATCGAGGTGCACCAGATTAACTCTAGGGGAAAACAGGCTCCCATATATAAAGGGTCATGTGCGACCAAGCAAACATTTTCTGGCATTACTACAACACTTACTACTAGGAACAATGATAAATCCCCACAAAGTACCCTTCATAAGGTGATCCCCGGTGAAGTCGCCAGAGTCACAAGGCTATCCCCGACAAGTGCAGAAGCATCTTTAAAGAAAAGTGGGGCATCCTCCAGCTGATGACATAGTCAAACTCACCAGCAAATAGAGGAGTTTTGATCTTCTCCCAACAAACGCACACATCACACTAGTTCCCAAACAGAGGGTGTTGTACCCCAAAATTTGCCCTCTCATTTTATCAAGATTTCCCCTCACAAGACTCTTTGAACTCAAGACCAAGCTAGGGTATGCTCTGCTCAAGACATCTCCTTGCACTGTTGACCTAAAATTAGGGTTTGAGTTTGCACAAGTATTTTTGGACTTTCAATGCTCAATGTGACTTTCACGCTTCATATTGGACTCCTAAGATTGCTCATACCAAGTTTCAAGCCTTGAATCAAATTTTTGCCCAGTCAATTGGACAGTTGACCTAGAAATCAGCTGTATTGGGGAAAAAGTCAACTGTGGCCAATTTACATTCAAACCTCATATTTTTTGATCCACATCAACATTATAGGCTCATATGAACCATTTGATCAAGTTTGGACCACAATTCCTCAAGAAATTTGATCAGATCACCAAAAGGGCAAAATTGTCATTTTTAGGGTTTTGACTACACAAGGGCAATTTCTGATTTTTGACCTAGCCAATGGCAAATTGGGTTTAAACATGGATTCAAGGACTCAATGACACCATCTTGACCTAATCACAAGGTTCAAAAGATCTCAAAAGTATTGGGTTGACAGATGAATTTTCCAGTCATTTGATCAAAAATCAACTATACACTGAAAAGTCAAACTTTGACTTTTTGGTCAAAATCATGTGCCAAGGGTCATTTTTCATCAAGATGTGTCAAAACATGAAACTTTTTCATCAAGAAACCTAATTTTGCAAATTAGGGTTTAAGATTGAAAAATTTCATAACTTAGAATTTTTCTAAGTTATGAAATTTTCTTATTTTTTCCCGACTTTGCCCAATATTTTCACCATGATGCAATTGGATTCAAAAAAAACTTCCAACATGAAAGTTTTAGTCCTCCACAAAATATACAACTTTGATTCATAAAGTTTTCCCAAAAGATGCTTGGATCTCAAGTTATGATTTTTGGAATAACAGTCCATGAAACTTTTAACTTAGTGAAACCTCAAGTCAGTTCTCCCACCGTATCACAGAAGGAGATTGCCAACAGTTTACCATCTTATTACATACAGTTCAGATAAAATCTATATGCAGATTCATTCTGATACTCATTCTAGATTCTCTTGCAAATACAGTACAGATATGATCCAGACAAAGATCAATCTTGATACTTATTCAAATGCATCTTCTTAGATACAATTCAGACACAATCTACATGCAGATTCATTCTGATACTCATCTCAGATTCTCTTGCAGATAAAGTACGAACACGATCCAAACGAAGATCCATTCTGATACTTATTCAAAAGCCTCTTCTAGATACAATGCAGATACAATCTAAATACAGATTTATTCTGACATTTATTCCAGACTCTCCTCAGATACAATTCAGATACGATCCAGATATGGATGTTGTTGTACCCCAAAATTTGCCCTCTCATTTTTCAAGTATTTGCACACAAGATATTCTAAGATGTCAAGTTTGCAGCACTAATACATCAATTTAGTCTTGAAATTGGCACAAGGGCAAAATGGTCAATTGCATACTGGAAAGTCAAACTTTGACTTTTTGGTCAACGTTACAACTCAAAGATCAAATTTCATCAAGGCATTCAAAAATATCAAGCTTGATCATTAAGAAGTCAAGAGAATCAAAAATCCAACTTTGCAAGACTTTGAGATTTTTCTAAGTATTCTCTATACTTGGTTAATTTCATTTGCTTCATGAAATTTTTACTACAACTCCAATTAATTCAAGATGATGCAAGTAATTCAACTTATTACAAGGTGACATTTTGCAAAATTACAAATTCTAAAATTATGTCTTGATTAAAACCTTGTCACAATATTTTTGCCTTTAACATAATATGCACAAGACCAAATTTGTGACATGCTACAAACTATGCTGTCCAAAGTTGAAGAAAATATGATATCACATTGCCATAACACACTATGATGCCCTGCAAGAAAGCTTGTGCCATGCTGCCTCCCAAGTATACATACTGCCAATACAGTTCAAAACTGCTCTATGCAGTCTGCCCAAACCTGCACCACAACAGCCCCAAAATTGCACCAAAATGGCAAATGAAATTTTTTGGGAAGAAAGTGTCAAAACAGTAGGCAAAAGCAATTCAAAATGAGTTATTTGTTTTCCCCCCTAAACAACAGTCAAGGGGTCTACAAAAGAGGACAATCTCATAAGACAAAGGGGTTGGATTTTGAAAGAGAGAAAAAAATAGAGAGTTTTGTTGAGCAGAAAAACAATATTCTGTGCAACCTTGACTCATTTTCAAAACAAAAAAACTGCTCTTGTTTAAAACAGAAATCCAACCCATTTCTCCATCATATAAACTTTCCTTTAAACCAAATAACTCATCACATACAAAGGTGGTCCAAAACATCACAAAAACAGCTCCTTTGTTGCTATTCATCTCCATCTTCAAAACACCAAAAACATTACAGTACATTTCAAGTTAGTTCTAGCAGTCCAGAGCAGCTTCCTGAAGACTCACAAGGTTATCACATCATTTGGAAAAGCATTCAGATCTAAAACAACCAGTGTAGCCCAAAGGTAAGTCCTCTTGACTCGATATCTTGTCATTACATCATTAACAAGCTGTTGTTCTTTAAAGACAATATGTAGTACTTTATTATCCTGTTGAACTAGTCATTTGCTTAAGGTTTAGGTTTATTTAATCATTTATTATTCATGTTTATGCATCATATGCCATAAGCTAACCTGTACATTCAGTAAAATAATGTTTAAGGCAGGAAAGTGCAGCATGTATCGATACATATCCTCATGTGTCGACTCATCCTAGTGAAAAACAGGGTATGAGTCGACACATAACCCCCCATGCATTGACTCATACTTATTTCAGGTTACAAAACAGAAGTGGGAAAAGACCATGAGTCGACAAATACGCGTTTCGCGTCGATGCAAGAAGGTGCATGAGTCGACATATCCCATTATGTGTCGACTCATACTGAGCAGATTTTGTTTTACAGGAGCAGGGAAAAGCCTATGAGTCGATACATACACATTTCACATCGATACAAGAAGGTGCATGAGTCGACACATCCCATTATGTGTCGACCCATACTGAACTGATTTTGTTTTACAGGGGAAGGAAGAAGCTATGTGTCGATGCATAGCAACATGGGTCGACACATAGCAGTTCAAAATGCAGTTTTCCTTTTATTTTACACTGTTTTTACATTGTTTTCATTATCATCCGATATGGTTGTAGTATTTCAGTCTCCACTTCATCCCCATTGTAAATTTGTACCCCCATCCCACTAAAGTGATGTAATAGCTTAGGATTTATTTTCCGCATGTTTACTTGCTTTCATATATTGCTAGTAATTAGGATGTATGGTAAGATAAAATAAACAAATAGATAACCTTTCAAATACAAGAAAAAATGCATGCAAACTAACACACTCGCACACTAACACCTCTAGGGCAACCTTACTTTGTCGCCTTTCAGAAAATAGTCATGTCCCTCGAGCATGGGTGTTTTAGCAAAGACCCTTCGATAAAAGATCGTAGTCTCTCGATGACCCTCGATGTTGCCTTCGGCAAACGATCTAGTCCCTAAAATGACATTGCTAAAACGTCCCATATGTTGCCTTCTATGACTATACAAACGTCCCAACGCCCGTCCCTTCACATCCAATGATGGGGCTTCTTACCAAATCAATGGTAAGATAGCAACATCTAAAGGAGGAGGAAAAGCACGTTTAAGACCTTTCAAGTAGGTAGATTCGCTGTTAGTTACTCGCTTGCTCACAACAAAAACATTTTTATACACCCACACTCTCGCCTTTGTACTATTTTCGAAACAAACACTTTATAGGCGTTCTTATAGAAACGAGAACCATTACGAAGTTCCATTTTCAAAATACTTTCAAAAACACATTCCACAAGCACTTTCTTGAAATTTTTTTCGGAACAAACACTTTGTATGCATTCTTATAGAAACGAGAATCATTACAAAGTTATATTTTCAAAATACTTTCAAAAATCACCACCACAAGCACACATTCAAACAAAAACAAGTTGATCTAGCAAGTAACTAAGAGCCCATGGAAAACCATGGATGAAAAGGGTGCTAATACCTTCCCTTTTCATAATCTACCCCCCCAAACTCAAGAAAACATCTCTAAAGGTCTTTCCTGTGCTTTTTCACCTTTCCTTATTGGATAAAAGAAAAATCGATGGCGACTCTTGCTAAATGCAACATTTACGAACACAAACCCTCAAGTCAGTTCTCCCACCGTATCACAGAACTGGCGACTCTGCTGGGGACTTCTTAAAATGGGGTTACCTTAGGGTTAGATCACATTTACTTGCTTACATTGTTTGATTTATATGCTTTATATTATGGTTCTCTGTTTGGGCTTGCTTTGATCCTCCACCTGGATCTGGGACACCTCTTTAGGTAAATAGCTATATATTATGGAAACTGTACGGCGTAGACCGATATGGTTGAAACAATGGCTATGTTAGTGTGACGCATTTCTGGGTACCGGTATCCCTCGTGGTGAATCAAGGAGAATACGGGGCAGCTGAGTGGCGTCATGAAGCACTAACTGACTTTAGAACCCTAATTTAACAAACTTGGCCATTAGGACGTAGTGAGATAACCGGTTTCGGTGTAGAGCTGAAAATTGGTTGATACTCGATACTACACTCATTGAGGCTGGACTTTTGGGATATCTCGGCCGCAAGAAAAGATTGTTGTGCTGAGACAATGCTTAAGGGAAGGTCAGTGATATTGAGATCCCTTAGAACCCGGTTACTATTAACTAGGACATGTTGAGCCAACTAAACTTCAACAGGGTACTTACCTATAAAACCCCATGCAAGCCTAAAACTAAGGACTTGTTTGCTTTGTGTGAATATGTTTATTTGTATATAAACTTGCTTACCTCGCATATTTGTACATAATATCATAACATCATACCATAGCATTTTCAATAACCATTTCAAGGATCTCGAGGGTCTTTGATGCAGGATCACAATAAACCAGACGTCTATCAAGGGGCAAGAGGATTTATTTTCCTCTGACCAAACACCGTCAAAGATCAATTACAATAAACTTAAGTCAAGGGCTATGACCCACTTGACATGGTGAGATTGATTCTCGTGGAAGGACATCTACCGATACAAAGTTCTCCAATCAAAATGTTGATCAAAGTTCAACTTCTAACTTTTTCTTGTGTTTACCCCGCGAGATCCTTGAAAACATGCATCCACATATCATGCATCATATCATGACAAATTTCTCCCATCCAAGTCTTCTTATCTTCCTACTGTTTATTTCAGTAGAGACGGCTCTAGAACAGACTATCAAGGACATCCAGGCTCAAAATGCTCAACTTCAAGAAATGTTCTTGAACCTATTCGAGGGGCAAAAAGAAGTGAAAACTCTCCTCACTAGGGGTATGATCATGGGGAAACCTGGGGACGACAAAGATGACCAGTTGGAGCGGCTACAAACTGAGATAGCCATAATGAAAATCCAGATGATGGGACAACTGGTGGGCCAGATGGCTCTCATCCAAAACTTGGCACAAGGACAAGAAGAGCTAAGAGTCCTCATCAACAAGCTTCATCAAGACAGATGTGACCAAATGGGGTAAACAACTAGAGTTGAGGATCAAATCATCATTAAGCCTCCCATGAGACAAGAAGCCGGAAGACCTCCCCAATTTGCTACTACCTCACGGGTCCAACAACAACCTTGCCAACCACAACAGGGTAATCGGCGTAAGCGGAATACAACTGAAAGACGCTTTACCAAAATCAACATGCCATTGTCTCAAGCACTGCAACACATGTTGGAGGCCAAGCTGGTTACGTTGAAAGACCCCCCCTCAGAATCCCAACACAGCCTCTCTGAAGTACAATCCAAATGCAAGATGTGCGTACCACTCCAACAGTCCTGGACATGACACCAATAGTTATTGGACATTAAGAAATAAAATTCAAGATCTGATTGAAGAAGGAACGCTGGAGTTCACACAAGATGGCCAGACTGAATTCTCCTGCCAAAGGCACTTCACCCAAATCAACATGCCATTGTCACAAGCATTACAACACATGTTGAGGATGAATCTGATTACGGTGATAAACCCTCATCCGAGCCCGTAGAATTCCTCTCCTAACTACAATCCGGAGGCAAGGTGTGCTTATCATTCTGATAGCCCTGGGCATGATACAAATGATTGTTGGGCGTTGAAGTATAAGATTCAAAACCTGATCGACAAAGGAATGCTGGAGTTCACACAAGATGGTCAGACTGAGTTCTTCTGTCATCCTCCAAAGGCTCACCATCTAAAATGACAAGTTTAGACAAAGAGGCTTCTGTTCATTTTGAATTTTCAATTGTAATTTCTTTTGTTATTCAAACAATTATCTATTAATGTCAAACTCTGTTTCATTAATGCATTGCATATGTTTGTCTTGAATTCATCCTTTCGTTTTCACTATATTTAAACTATGCTTTTTACTGTCTTTATGACATTCAACTCTTGCTAAAAGTTACAAGCCTTTAGAGGGAGGATGACGAAAACAATGCCATAATCTCATACAATATGCTTTTGAACAGACCTTGCTGACGATGTACATGCGTTTTTTGTTCAAATCCTAAACACTGGAGTTATAAGGAAGATAATCCCTAGTCAACCCCTTCGAGCCAAAGAAGTAGAAGTTTTTCTTTTTCACAAAATTGAAACCTTTAATCAAAACCCGGGGCATGGTAGTCTCTCAGTTAATTCAAATGCGCGTTTAGCTGCAAACTCTCATCTTGTAATACAACGAATGACATCAAAAAAATTCCTCTAGAATCAAAAGACGGTGATGGTTCCTTATCACATAGGCAGTCACATCTCTAAAAAAAAGGCCCACTAAGTCAAAACCTACAAAGGAGACTTAAGAAAACTGGGGCATCCCGCTGACTGTAATCTCAAAACAAGAACAGTCAGGAAAAAATTAGGGATAACAAATCAAAAGAAAGAGGTCACTACAAATCCTCGACAACATGAAAAAAATGTTGCTAAAATGACTGCCTTCTGACAGACGTAACATGTCTGAACCATCACCAAAACGTCATTCCAGACTCAATTGGAGTTCAAACACACAATTAACCGAGCTTAGGACTGAAGAACATCACGAAGAACGGGTGGGTACAAATACACTTTAAGCCTTTATCCTTTGTTTCTTAAACCGTGAACCAAGCCACGTTACAACCCTTCAAAATTCCTAATTGAAGCATGGGTTAGTTCGAAAGCATACTGTTACAAAAGGTATCCTGACTCTTGTAGGGCTTTACTCAAAATCCTGAGTTGAATATTTCTTACAAAACTTCTTTACTTACTAAAAACGCATTTTTCAAAACTTCAAGACAAGCATAAACTTTGCATTACTTGAATATCACTGTTTGCATATGGCTAATTGTTTGACAGCGGAGAAATTCACACAATGAATGTCCAGTGAACGAAAGCTCTCTCAGTGAACAAAATTAATTCAAGAAGGATGACATGTCCATTGATAAATCTCCTATCAACAAAGGGGCATGACATGTCACTATCCAGCACACTTGGGGCAGTCCAGTCAAGGTTCCAAGAAATCTCCCAAGAATTGCAGAGCAACAAGGGGAAAGTCTCCATCTCCATCACTTGGGGCATTGAACGTCAATCTCAGCAAAGAGTTACGTACATTCAAACATTTTTGGCAATACCACAAACATTAGCTGTTATGGGCAATGCCAAGTCTCCCCAAGGTCCTTCTCATAGGATGATTTTGTAGTAATAGTTTAATCTCTGAAAACCTTTCCCCAGCTCAGAGAACCTCAAGAATCCTCAAAGACTTTCCCCCAACGAAGTCGTCACCTCTCAAGCAGACCGACAACAGGGTTTATTTCCCCAACAAACGACAGGATTCCCCAGCTTGAAGTAGCCTTTCCGACTACTACAAATCAAAGGACCACAACTCCTCTTCCCCAGTAGACTACTCTACAATCCCTAACAAGTTACTGCGAAACCTGGACCCAACCAGGTATCAGTTCAACTTCGACTCCCTAGTAGAGCAACGGACGACTAAGACTCCTAACCTTTTTTTCCCAAGAAGGAATACACATTATCCCCACGGAGTTTTCAATATCCCCCAGCGGAGTTCTCCTCAAACAACAAAACAGGAATCCCCAGTGGAAACATTCTAAGCAAAGTTTGAAGAAACACTAACTCTTCAACAACAATCTAGGGTTTAACGATTCCCCGACATTTGTCGAGGATTTATTTTCCCAGACAAAAATACATTCATTAAACATTTCACATTTAATACCTCTTATTTACATATATGATAAAGTGCATACGACACAATCTCATTTATTTTGAGAACATCATGACATCATGCATTTCATGCATCATGACATTGCATACAACTAATGTTTTAACTTTTCAGGAAAAGGTCAATCAACAGATGGCTACCATCGACTTTTTCAAGTTCTAGATTAATACCTGTAGCAAGCCAGGAAAACTATTTGTGGACAACTGATTGTAGATTAATACCTGTAACAAGCCAGGAAAACTATCTACATGAAGAAATTGAAGATTAATACCTGTAACAAGCCTGGAAAACTATCTTTCTTTCTCAGGTCAAAGATTAATACCTGAAACCAGACAGGACAAATATCTACTCGACCCGCTCAAACAATTCAACCTCCTGATACAGTTCAAATACGCTCCAAATACGGATGCCATCCTGATACTCATTCAGATTCAACCTTTTGATACAGTTCAGATACACACCAGATACGGATGCCATCCTGATACTCGTTCAAAGACAGCTTTCAGATACAGTTCAGATACGCACCAGATACAGATGCCATCCTGATACTCATTTAAAGACAGCTTTCAAATACAGTTTAGATACGCTCCAGATACGGATGCCATCCTGATACTCATTCAGATCCAACTTCTAGATACAGTTCAGATACGCACCGGATACGGATGCCATCCTGACACTTATTCAAAGAAAGCTTTCAGATACAGTTCAGAGACGCACCAGATACGGATGCCATCCTGATACTCATTCAGATCCAGCTTTCAGATACAGTTTCAGATACGCACCGAATACGGATGCCATCCTGATACTCATTCAAAGACAGCTTTCAGATACAGTTCAGATACGCACCAGATACAAATGCCATCCTGATACTCATTCAGATCCAGCTTTCAGATACAGTTTTAGATACGCACCAGATACGGATGCCATCCTGATGCTCATTCAAAGACAGCTTTCAGATACAGTTCAGATACGCACCAGATACGAATGCCATCCTTATACTCATTCAGATCCAGCTTTCAGATACAGTTTCAGATACGCACCTGATTCAGATGCCATCCTGATACTCATTCAAAGACAGCTTTCAAATACAGTTCAGACACGCTCCAGATACGGATGCCATCCTGATACTCATTCAGATCCAACTTTCAGATACAGTTTCAGATACGCACCAGATACGGATGCCATCCTGATACTCATTCAAAGACAGCTTTCAGATACAGTTCAGATACGCTCCAGATACGGATGCCATCCTGATACTCATTCAGATCCAGCTTTTAGATACAGTTTCAGATACGCACCAGATACGAATGCCATCCTAATACTCATTCAAAGACAGCTTTCAGATACAGTTCAGATACGCACCAAATACAGATGCCATCCTGATACTCATTGAGATTCAGCTTTTAGATACAGTTTAGATACGCACCAGATACGAATGCCATCCTGATACTCATTCAGATTCAACTTTCAAATACAGTTCAGATACGCACCAGACACGGACGCTATTCTGATACTCATTCAGCTCTCAGATACACTCCAGATATGGATGTAATTTTGATACTCAACTTACAAATTACAATTCAATAAGCATTCTTGGATGGCATCTACAAGCCCATCTCCAACAACTTTCTATCATCTCTCCAAATGGAATCTTTAAGCCCATTCCTCCTATCATCGCATCGTCGAGTGCAAATTTCTGGGCACTCTAGTGTCCAATCATCTTCCACCTTCGAGTCACGAATGGCAAAACTCGCCAATCTAACTCTTCAGGTTTAAGAAGATTGAACAGGGGCAGCTGTTGTACCCCAAAATTTGCCCTCTCATTTTTCAAGTATTTGCTCACAAGATATTCTAAGACGTCAAGTTTGCAGCACTGATACATCAATTTAGGCTTGAAATTGGCACAAGGGCAAAATGGTCAATTGCATACTGGAAAGTCAAACTTTGACTTTTTGGTCAACATTACAACTCAAAGATCAAATTTCATCAAGACATTCAAAAATATCAAGCTTGATCATTAAGAAGTCAAGAGAATCAAAAATCCAACTTTGCAAGACTTTGAGATTTTTCTAAGTATTCTCTATACTTGGTTAATTTCATTTGCTTCATGGCATTTTTACTACAACTCCAATTAATTCAAGATGATGCAAGTAATTCAAGTTATTACAAGGTGACATTTTGCAAAATTACAAATTCTAAAATTATGTCTTGATTAAAACCTTGTCACAGTATTTTTTCCTTTAACATAATGTGCACAAGACCAAATTTGTGACATGCTACAAACTATGCTATCCAAAGTTGAAGAAAATATGATATCACATTTCCACAACACACTATGCTGCCCTGCAAGAAAGCTTGTGCCATGCTACCTCCCAAGTATACATGCTGCCAATACAGTCCAAAACTGCTCTATGCAGGCTGCCCAAACCTTCACCACAACAGCCGCAAAATTGCACCAAAATGGAAAAGGAAAAATTGTGTGAAGAAAGTGTCAAAACAGTAGGCAAAAGAAATTCAAAATGAGTTATTTGTTTCCCCCCCCTAAACCACAGTCAAGGGGTCTATAAAAGAGGACTGTCTCATAAGATAAAGGGGTTGGATTTTGAAAGAGAGAAAAAAATAGAGAGTTTTGTTGAGCAGAAAAACAATATTCTGTGCAACCATGACTCATTTTCAAAACAAAAAAACTGCTCTTGTTCAAAACAGAAATTCAACCCATTGCTCCACCATACAAACTTTCCTTTAAATCAAACAACTCATCACATACAAAGGTGGTCCAAAACATCACAAAAATAGCTCCTGTGTTGTTATTCATCTCCATCTTCAAAACACCAAAAACATTACAGTACATTCCAACTCAGTTCTAGCAGTCCAGAGCAGCTTCCTGAAGACTCACAAGGTTATCACATCATTTGGAAAAGCATTCAGATCTAAAACAACCAGTGCATCCCAAAGGTAAGTCCTCTTGACTCGATATCTTGTCATTACATCATTAACAAGCTGTTGTTCTTTAAAGACAAGATGAAGTACTTTGTTATCCTATTGAACTAGTCATTTTCTTAAGGTTTAGGTTTATTCAATCATTTATTATTCATGTTTATCTGTTGTACCCCAAAATTTGCCCTCCCATTTCCTCAACATTTTCTCATCACAAGACCTTTAAGAATCAAGATACAATTAGGGTTTCCTCTGCTCAAGACTTCTCCTTGCACTGTGGACTCAAATTAGGGTTTGTGTTTGCCTAAAGATGTTTTGACCTAAAATGCCTAAGATGACTTTCATGCTTCATATTGGACTCCCAAGTTTACCCATACCAAGTTTCAAGTCTTGATTCCAAGTTTTTCCCAGTCAATTGGACAGTTGAGCTAGAAATCAGCTGTATTTGGGAAAAAGTCAACTGTGGCCAATTGACAGTCAAACCTCATGAAATTTGATCCACATCAACATTATGAACTCATATGAACCATTTGATCAAGTTTGGATCACAATTCCACAAGAAATTTGATCAGATCACCAAAAGGGCAAAATGGTCATTTTTAGGGTTTTGACTGCACAAAGGCAATTTTTGACTGTTTGACCTAGCCAATGGCAAATCAAGCTCACTTATGGACTCAAGGACCCCATGGAATTATCTTGACATGCTCATCAAGCTCAAAAGATCCCAAGTACACAAGATTGATAGTTGAATTTCCCAGTCAATTGATCAATTTTGACTGTATACTGAAAAGTCAAACTTTGACTTTTTTGGTCAAAATCAAGAGTCAAGATTCATTTTTCATCAAAACATTACAAATCATGAAACTTGTTCACCAAGAAATCACAAAATGCAAATTAGGGTTTGAAAATGGAATTTTTCATAACTTAGAATTTTTCTAAGTTATGGAAAACCCTAATTTTTTTCCCAACTTTGCCCCATCTTTTCACCATGATCCATTTGGATTCAAACAAAAGTCAAAACATGAAAGTTGTAGCTTGTTGCAAAATCTACAACTTTGATTCACAAAGTTTTCTCATTTGAAGCTTGTATCTCAAGTTATGATTTTTTGAATAAGGGCACTAAACCATCTTTTAACTTAGTGAAATTTGACCTATTTTGACAAGGTTTTCTACCCTACTTCAAGGCCACTTTTCATACCCTTCCAATTGGAATTTTGATTTTCATTTCAAAGATGGATTGTAGTACACATTCCAAGCTTTCCAAAATGTCCAAGAACTCATCAAACAACCTCATAACTTGAGAGATTCGAATTTCACAAGTTGGCAAAAATTCACTTTTGTTCTTCATCAAGACATGTTCATAACCTTGCCAATTTGAAATCAGTTTGCTTTATGCTTGATTACAGGTCCTTGAACCATTTCATACTCAATAATTTAATGCATATTCAATGTGTTAAGGTCATGCTCTTTGTGTTCTAACATTGCATAATGGTTTAATCCTAAACTAGATAAAGTGGAATTTCCATTTTTGAAAAAGTTTAGCTTTATGTCAATTGGTAAATCAAACAAGTACATAGAAGATCTGCTTAGCACAAGATTATGGGCATAACACACTGATCAAGAGGAGTTGATGCAGCACATTAGGGGGTCCTATACTGACCTAGAACACCAATTTGCTTTTGGTAGCTTAAATGTGAAGAAAGGTCCATAACATATGCTATCTCTCATCTCAGCAAAAGAACACAGCACAAAAGATATCAAACACATTCCATAGACCACATTGAAGCTTTGGCACGAGCCATTTCCCTTTCAAACCCTCTCCATCTCAGAACCATCCTCAAACTGCAAAAACAGGGGTGCCCCTGCAGTTTGAGTTCAAACTCCCAATCCCTTCAAGCATTTTGATTCAAACCTTTTCCTCTACCTTCCTTACAACATATGCAAGCTATCCATATCCTAAAATCAGACCTGTAACACCTCCAAGCCACTTCACCATTTTTTAATTTTCTGTTTTGCAGTTGGAGTTCATTAGCTCGATTCAGGAGGTTTCAAGGCAAAGTAGGAACTGGAAAAGCTTCCTTACACTTCAAGGAAGCTGTACAAGTCCTCATTTCACTCTGAAACATCCTCCATTGCCCATCTCGATTCCAACTGAACAGGTATATTCATGGAGTTCTATCTCTCTTGATAGGCATTGTTAGCTTTAGGTTTTTGAAGAAAACATGTCACAATCATAGCCCTGAACATGCTCATATGATTAAATTTCATTTATGTTTCGTGTGCTTAGAGAATTTCATGTCTGAACATTGATGAAAAGTTAGGTCAGGAAAGAGGGGGAGAGAAATTCTCTCTCATCTTGGAGAGATAGGTCATGTTCTTTATATGGTTGAAACCGTCTCTTAATGCTCTACACTTTTCATGTTATGAGTTTTGCTTGAAAGTCCAGGAATCCAGAGTTAGAAAACGCGTGTTTTGTGTGAAGAAAGCTGTACAGAGGTTGAAGAAGAAGTGATCTGGGCTGGGCCTGGATTTGTTTCCTTTTCACACCCCATTTTTTGGTTTACACCCCCCTGAGCCCATTTGCTCATTTTTTGACATTTTTGACTTTTTCTTTTTGGATTGACTTTGCTTATTTTTTCTCATACCATTAAAATTTTTAAAATATTTTTTCCACCACTTTTTGTATTTATGGCATATTTATTTGTTTATTTCTTTTGTTATATACAAATATACATATATATACTATTATTGAAATAAATAGAAAATAGTGTAGATACATTTTTATTATTTTATTTACTTTATGAAAATATTTTACACAAAAAAATATACTTTACTTTTTATTTTTATTAAAATATTTAAATATTTATTTTAGAAAAAATACATATTTAGGGTTATATATATATATATATTTGATTATTAATGTATTTAAGAAAAAGATATAAAAAAATACTTGATCTTTTTTTATTTTTATTAACATTTGATACAAAAAATACCTTTTTCAAAATACACTTCATTTTATTTTATTTTTTTTTATAAATAATAAATAGTAGAATTAAATTAGATAATAATACCTTTTATTTAAAAATTAGGGTTTTTTACCCTAAGTTCAAAAATACTAAAAAATAAATACATTTTTATTTTCTTTTTTTTCCTTTTACATAAATATTTTCTCATACACATAAAAACTTTCTTTTTACATTTCACATATTTATTTAATTTACATTTAAATTACGCAATTTATTTACTATGCAAATATCCAATTGTTGTAATAATTTAGATTTAAATTCTTGTCAATATCCCCATTTGAACATTTGTACCCCCCTTCCCATATTTGGTTGTGTAATAGCTTAGTAATTTTAATTTCGCACTTTATTGCTTTCTAAATAATAACATGCTAGAATTAGGGTTTGTATGCGAAAAAACGATAAAAAATAGTTTGACCTAATACAAGATAAACAAGCATGAAAATGGACACACAAATCACACTTGCACCCCCCTAGGGTATTCCACTTGTTGCCTTTCAAATAAATGGGCCATATTGTATGTTGAACATCTTTGGGCAAAGCAAACAGTTTGAATGATCATAGTCCCTCGATAAAACTTTTCAAAACAAACTAAACAAATGATCAAGTCCCTTAGAGAAATTGCCCAAAGACATTTAACGTCGTTACAATTATGGTCTAAACGATGACCCGCGCCTGTCCCTTTCACATCCTAACACAAGGTTGCCCACCAAATACAATGGTGGTGCAAACTTGTTAAAAGGGTTAAAGTATAGCAATAATCTTTTGAGAAATTTAAGAGTAGATAACCTCTTAGTTACTTGAACCAACTTGCAAAACAAAACACTTGCCTATTTTTCAAACCACACTTCACTACACTTTCAAAACAACTTTCAAAAACAAATGAAAACCTTTTCAAAAAGACATACATCTTTGTATACATCCCCACATGGATCATTACAAAGGTTGCCACCACATTGGCCTCTTTTCAAAAACATTTTCAAAACCCACACACCCAAGCACCATTTAAAACAATTGAAAACAAAAGGCAAGTGATCTAAGCAAGTAACTAAGAGCCCATGGATAACCATGGATAGAAAGGGTGCTAATACCTTCCCTTTCTATAATCTACTCCCCGAACCCAAGAAAACATCTCAAAAGGTTTTTTTGCTGTGCTTTTTAACCTTTCCTTAGGATAAAATAAAAAGTCGGTGGCGACTCTTGCTAACCGCAACATTTGCGAATACAAACGCAAACCTCAAGTCAGTTCTCCCACCGTATCACAGAACTGGCGACTCTGCTGGGGAGACTTCTTTTAAAGTGGAGTAACCTTAGGGTTTAGATCACCTTTGTTTTCAATTGCTTGCTTTGTTTGCTTTTACATATTGTGGGCTTTGTATCGGAGTTTTATAGATCCTAACCCGGATCTGGGGAAACCCTTTTTTAGGTAGCAACAAGGCTGTGAGGGAACTGTGCGGGGTATACCGACATGGTTGAAGCAGTCTGCTACGTTGATGTGGCACTTTGGTGTGTACCGGTAACCCTTGAGTTCAGTCAAGGAGAGTACGGGGCCGCCGCGTGGTGTCATGAAGCATCAACTGACCTTAGGAACCTTAATTGAACCATCTTGGCCTTTTTAGGGTAGTGAGATAACTGACTTTGGTGCAGTCCGAGGTTGGTTGATACTCGATACTACATTCAATTGAGGTTTGCTTTCCTGGAATATTTTGGTCGCCAGTTCAGTGGCTAAATCGAAACGATGAACAATGAAAGCAATCCAGTGATATTGGGACCTTTAGAACCCGGTTACTTTTGATAGGACAGGTTGAGCCCACAAAACTTCAAGAGGGTAACACCCAAACTTCATGCAGGCCTAAACTCTAAGGGTTTGTGTGACTTGTGTGCCTTACCATGTTTGCTTTTGTGAATGTTTATAGTGCATTTAATCATCACATCATTACATCATACAAACATCATGAGCATTGACTAACCGTTTCAAGGGTTTCGAATCTTCATCTTTGTTCTTGTTTTATAGGACATGGAAACTGTTCGCAGAAAGACAATTCAGATTAGCCTTGTAAAGATCCCTCTTCAGCTTAAGGAGCTTCTGTCCAGAATTCCCGAGAGTTCTTCATTCAGTGAGAGACATGGAAAACTCATCAACTTGGTTAACACCAACATTGAGGAGGACTTGATAAAGGTCCTGTTCCAATTCTTTGACCCTCTGCATCACTGTTTCACCTTCCCGGATTATCAGTTGGTGCCTACATTAGAAGAATTCTCCCGACTTCTGAAGGTCCCTATCCTCAATCAACTACCCTACAACGGTATGGAAAAGGAACCCAGACTTGAAGAGATTGCTAAAGCCTTGCACCTACAGACATCCGACCTCAAAGGACATTGGGAAGTGAGAAGTGGTATCAAAGGGTTCTTAGCTAGGTTTCTGTTTGATAAGGCCCAAGAATGTTGGAACTCTCTTGACCTACGAGCTTTTGAAGAAGTTGTAGCCCTCCTTGTCTATGGTTTGGTATTGTTCCCTAACCCAGATCAGCTTATCGATATCAGTGCTGTCCAGATCTTTATGACCAGGAATCCTATACCTACACTGTTGGGGGACATCCTTCACTCATGTTACACTCGAACCATGAGAAGAAGGGGTGTCCTTTTGTGTTGCACTCCTCTCTTGGGAAGGTGGTTTATTTCGCATCTTCCACAAGCAGTTTTGAAGAACGAGCGGGGTTTGAGATGGTCACAACGGTTAATGACTCTCACGCATGCAGATATACATTGGTGTCCTAGGTCCCGGGAAGACGTCACTATCATTGATCGTTGTGGGGAATACCCTAATGTTCCTTTATTTGGAATCAAAGGAGGTATAACCTACAACCCATGCCTGGCTTGGAGACAGTTTGGTTATGCTCGGAAGGATGGCCCTCATGACATGTTAATTCCTGACATAGTCTTCGACTTCGACAACGATACTCAAGGGCTTCGTCAGAGATTTATCAGAGCTTGGAGGATGCCGAGTAGGATAGACAGCAAAACACTGGGGCACCGGAACTCCATCCCGTTGGAGCCTTACCTCAAGTGGGTACGAGCCCGCTCTCAGAAGTTAGTAATGCCTTACCCTCACATGTTACCTGTAATCAAAGAGCCAGTCTTGAAAGGAGAAGCATCCTACACCATTCAACATCCCGACATGCCCACCTCCTGGGAAGAGATGCAGAAGAGCTGGATCCAACTTAAGGAAGAGCGGAATTCTCTTGAGACCAGTCTACATGCTAGTGAAAAGAAGGTCCTGGAACTCACCCGCCTGCTGCACGAGGAAAGGAATCTCAACACCTACATCGCGCCAAAAAGGATGCGCAATGTCTTTTTACCTTAAGGAGTTTATTTTGTAATATTTGGCCCATGAGGCATTTATGTACTAACGAATTTCTCCTTATTAATATGATGTGCGTTCCTTTTTGTCTACAACAAAGTTTGAATGTTCTAAATCCTTGAATGCATTGCATACATACGCATTCCATTGCACCATATGCATAGCAGGTACCCTAATTAACAGGTTGCTTAATTTTCTTCGCTGTTTGTGTGAACAGTCATCATGAATTCGGAGTCATCCAGTGAGCAAGCAATCAAGGCCCTTCAGGCCCAAAGTGCACAGTTTCAAGAGATGGTCCTAAGCCTAGCCCAGGGTCAGCAAGAGTTGAAGACTCTACTCCTGAAGAAGAAGAAGAAAAAGAGAACGGCGATGTTCAACACCGGACGCAGATTTGGGAACACACTCCACAATGAAGCTGATCCAACCACTTCTTCTGCTGAGAAAAACAGTCCCCAAGGGGGAGAAGCACCTAGTCCCGCAGTCTCCGACAACGAGACGGACTATAACGAGGAACAATACCCACCTGCTGCTGACAGATACAAACAATTGGAGGACCGCTTGAGCGCTATGGAAATTCAGAACGTGCCGGGACTGGATTTCGGGGATTTGGGATTATCTTCCGGAGTAGTAATTCCACACAAGTTTAAGGCGCCTGCCTTCGCCAAGTATGATGGGGTCTCCTGCCCAAAGCTGCATCTGAGGTCGTATGTAAGGAAAATCCAACCTTACACGGCAGATAAGAACCTCTGGATTCACTTCTTCCAGGACAGCCTCTCGGGGTCACAACTTGAATGGTTCTACCAATTAGACGGAGCTAGCATCCGGCACTGGGAGGATTTGGCGACTGCTTTCTACAGACAATACCAATATAATTCTGATCTCGCTCCTACGCGTACCCAACTTCAGGGTATGTCTCTAGGGACGGGTGAAGGATTCAAAGAGTACGCTCAAAAATGGAGAGATTTGGCTGGCAGGGTGCAGCCTCCATTAACTGATCGAGAGCTGGTTGATATGTTTCTGGGAACGTTGTCTGGTCCGTTTTTCAATCATTTGGTTGGAAACTCCTCCGCTGGGTTCACAGATCTGATATTAACAGGAGAAAGAATTGAAGCTGGTATCAGGTCAGGCAAGATACAGAAAGCCGCCTCTACAAGTGCTGAGAAGAGGCCATTTAAGAAGGAAGCAAGCGCCGTCTATGGCCCTAGAAGACAAGTCAAGCCCGAAAGTCGCCAAGCCGTTAATGCTTTGGTCATCTCTAAACCTATTGCTGCTCCTCAGCAGTACAATCAGCAAAGAAGTGAAAGGCCCAAGAGGCAGTATACCCGATTGAGCATGACATTATCTCAAATTTTACCCCAACTGTTATCCACCAACCTGGTGACCCTCAAAGAAGCTCCTAAGATCGTCAACACTGCGTCCCCTAAATACAACCCGAATGCCCGGTGTGCTTATCATTCTGATAGTCCCGGGCACACTACTGATGATTGTTGGGCCTTGAGAAACAAAGTGCAAGATCTAATTGACGCAAAAGAAATTCAGTTTGAAGCGCCGGAAAGACCGAATGTTGTAACGGCTCCTATGCCCCAGCATAGGGTAAGTGCCATTGAGGAAGAAGTGTATGCTGTTTCGATAGATGAAGTTGTTACCCCTTTGAAGACTGTTAAGAAGAACCTACCGCGGGCCGGTTTATTTCCGGGTTGCGGCGAAGGTTGCCCATTCTGTGCTATTTCCCTATCTGATTGTCCCTTGCTAAGGTTAGGCATCCAAGGCCTAATGGATAGCAAGGAGATTCTATTCAAAAAGACTGCTGTTCATTTGGTTCCGACGAAAGAAGTGTCCGTGATTACCATCTTCAAAAATCCAACCAAGGCTCCCCCAAAGAAGCCTATTCAAATCTTGACAGTTGCGCCTGTGATCATTACTGTTCCAGGACCCCTCTCCTACGTGTCTGATAAGGCTGTCCCCTGGCATTATGGGGCAGACGTATATGTAAATGGAATCAAGCAAGAATTTGATGCTAGTGCCAGTATCTGCGATATCACCGGTCCAGCTAAAGTCACCCGCAGTGGCAGGCTCTTCTCGCCCGACATTGCGCCGCCCGCTATTCGAAAACCCCTCCTCATAAAACCTGCAAGTTTACCAAGTCCTGTTGCTGATCAAATTGTGTCCCCTGCTGCCGAGTCATCAAATGCTCGGGGCAAAGGGATTGAAGAAGAGCCTGCCCGGATGGAGGCACCAATACCCGTGAATGCTGAGGCCTCCCAACAAGAAATGGAGGAGATTCTGAAAATAATAAAGAAAAGTGATTTTAATGTTGTCGAACAGTTAGGGCATACACCCTCCAAGATCTCCCTGCTTTCCTTATTATTATGTTCCGAGGCCCATGCAAAAGCCTTGATCTCATTTCTCAAGACGGCCCATGTGCCGCAGGAGACGTCTGCAGTTCAGTTCACTGACTGCATAGCAAATTTGACGGCGGACAACGGCTTGGGCTTTTCAGATGCTGACCTAACCGCAAAAGGGAGAAACCACAATGATGCCCTGCATGTCTCTATTGAATGCAGGGGCACTACTCTGGCACATGTATTGGTGGACACTGGTTCTTCTTTGAATGTTCTTCCGAAAAAGGCTTTGGATCGTCTGGATTATGAGGGCCTGGAGTTGAAACCCAGCAATATCATCGTCAGAGCCTTTGACGGTTCCAAGAGGATGGTTCATGGAGAGGTTAACATCCCTATTCGTGTGGGCTCTCAAGTGTTTGACTCTACCTTTTACGTGATGGATATACGTCCATCGTACTCCTGTCTGTTGGGTCGACCTTGGATCCACAAAGCTGGGGCAGTGACCTCCACCTTGCACCAAAAGCTGAAGTATCCCGTCAGGGGAAAAATTGTCACTGTGCAAGGAGAAGAGGAGTATATGGTGAGCCATTTGAATTCCTTCAGGTACATCGAGATGGACGGAGAATTTATTGAAACTCCCTTCCAACATTTCGAGGAGGTACATCCAATTTCAGCAGCTGCGGAGACAATGGCCGAAGAGAATGATTCCTTGAAGATGGTTTCCCTAAGGGATGCCCGGGCTGTGGTTCAGAAAGGCAATGGTGCACACTGGGGTCAGCTTCCTGACTTCACTCAGAAGAACGACAAGTTCGGGCTAGGCTTTACTGCAGAGGCTCAGAGGGCAGTGCGCAAAGAGAAGATTGGAAAGGCTCCGGTGTTTATTTCCAGCTCAAGGGTGAATGCTATCGAGGAGGATGTAGGGGAAGCTGAGTTTGATAATTGGATCTACCCGACTGCCAGCGACGGACCAAGCAACTGGACAGCAAAGGATTTTACCCCTATCACATTTGTCACGCAGTAATTGATTTCTTTTGATTTCCAAATTTGTAACAAACAATATGTTAAAACTCTGTTGGCTCGGTGTCCTGCCCGGGGCATCGTAGCTCCATTTGTGAGGGCTTTTTGTATGACATTTTCATATACCATCAATCAAAACATTGGACGTTTGTTGCATTTCAAATCTTGTGCTCCTTTTCTTTCTGTGTTATACATATTGCAAAACAGCTATATTTACACACACTCACTTATACAGGTTTCAATCTACTCTGGATCTCACTGGTAACAGCTCTGCTACCGCCAATTATGACTTCGAAAATCCGATCAACTTGGCCGAAGACGAAGGTGAAGATGATTGTGAAGTGCCTGGTGAACTCGCAAGACTGCTACTACAGGAAGAGAGGGCTATTCAACCACATGAAGAGCCTGTGGAGACAATTAACCTGGGTACTGAGACAGATAGGAGAGAGGTCAAGATTGGTGCCAATCTAGAGCTCAGCGTGAAGCAACGATTGATCCAGATGCTACAAGACTACATGGAGATTTTTGCTTGGTCCTATGAGGATATGCCTGGTTTGGACGCCGACATTGTAGTTCACCATTTGCCGACCAAGGAAGATTGCCCTCCAGTAAAGCAAAAAGTTCGACGAATGCGTCCAGAGATGTCTGAGAAGATTAAAGCTGAGGTGATGAAACAGTTTGATGCGGGTTTCCTTGCAGTAACTTCTTACCCTCAGTGGGTTGCCAATGTTGTGCCAGTGCCGAAGAAGGACGGTAAGGTCAGAATGTGTGTTGACTACAGGGATCTGAACAGGGCCAGCCCCAAGGATGATTTTCCCCTACCTCACATCGATGTCCTTGTTGATAATACAGCTCAACACAAGGTGTTCTCCTTCATGGATGGCTTCTCAGGGTATAATCAGATCAAGATGGCTCCTGAAGATATGGAGAAGACCACATTTGTAACTCAGTGGGGGACCTTCTGTTATAAGGTCATGCCATTCGGATTGAAAAATGCTGGGGCAACCTATCAGCGTGCCATGGTTGCTTTATTTCATGATATGATCCATCATGAGATTGAAGTATACGTTGATGACATGATTGCAAGATCTCAAACTGAGGAGGAACACCTTGATCATCTGAGGAAGTTGTTTGACCGACTCAAGTTGTACAAGCTGAGATTGAATCCCAACAAATGCACCTTCGGGGTGAGGTCCGGAAAATTGCTAGGTTTCATTGTAAGTGATAAAGGTATCCAGGTGGACCCTGCCAAGGTTAAAGCTATTCAAGAGATGCCGACCCCAAAAACAGAGAAAGAAGTCAGAGGTTTCCTAGGACGACTGAATTACATTGCCCGATTCATCTCACATCTGAATGCTACTTGTGAGCCAATCTTCAAATTACTGAAGAAAGATCAAGTGGTACGCTGGGATGATGAATGTCAGGCCGCCTTTGAAAGAATAAAGGAATATCTCCAAGAGCCACCCATTCTTATGCCACCGGTGGAAGGAAGACCTCTGATACTATACTTGACAGTGCTTGATAATTCAATGGGGTGTGTGCTGGGGCAGCATGACGAGTCTGGTCGAAAAGAGCACGCTATTTATTACTTGAGCAAAAAGTTTACCGACTGTGAGTCTCGTTACTCACTGCTTGAGAAAACTTGCTGCGCTCTTGTATGGGCTGCTCGCCGGCTGAGACAGTATATGCTGACTCACACTACCTTATTGATTTCAAAGATGGACCCCATAAAATACATATTTGAAAAGCCCGCTCTGTCTGGGAGAATAGCGAGATGGCAAATGATCTTAACAGAATATGATATCCAGTATACAACTCAGAAAGCAATTAAGGGAAGTGTACTGGCTGATCATTTGGCACACCAACCTGTGGACGATTATCAATCATTGAACTTTGATTTTCCGGACGAAGACATCATGGTGGTAACTGACTGTGAAGTACCTGGACCGAATGAAGGACCTGAGGAAGGATCCCGATGGTCTATGCATTTTGACGGAGCCTCCAATGCTTTGGGTAACGGCGTCGGCGCTGTAATCATATCTCCCAAAGGAACTCATACTCCCCTCACCGCCCGATTATGTTTCAGCTGCACCAACAACATGGCAGAATATGAGGCATGCATCATGGGTTTACAAGCTGCGATCGATTTGAGGATCAAGTTTCTAAGTGTCTTCGGAGATTCCGCTCTCGTGATCAATCAGATCAAAGGCGAGTGGGATACGAAACACCCGAATCTCATTCCTTACAAGGAGTATGTGTCGACCTTGCTCCCTCACTTTGAAGAGATAACTTTTGAGCATTCCCCTAGAGAGGAGAATCAGCTAGCGGACGCACTAGCCACGATGTCTTCGATGTTCAAAGTTAAATGGGACAATGAGGCTCCCCAAATCACAATCTGGAAGTTGGATGAACCGGCATACTGCTGCGAGCTCGAGGCTGAGAAGGTGACTGAAAAGCCCTGGTATCACGAGGTGAGGAGGTACTTGGAAGCCCAGGAATACCCTGAAGGTGCATCTGTCAATGATAAGAAGTTCATGAGGAGATTTGCTGCAAAATTCTTCCTCAGCAACGGCATTCTCTACAAACGGAATCATGATTCAACTTTGTTACGTTGTGTGGATAAGGCTGAAGCAGAGAAAATCATGATGGAACTGCACGAAGGTACATTTGGGACCCATTCCAGTGGACACACCATGGCTAAGAAAATCCTCCGGGCAGGATATTTCTGGTCCACGATGGAAGCCGATTGTTACCAACACTCCCGGACTTGTCATAAATGCCAGATCTATGCTGACAAGGTGCATATCCCTCCGGTTCCTTTGAATGTCCTAACGGCACCTTGGCCTTTCGCAATGTGGGGCATCGATATGATCGGTGAGATCCGACCGACGGCATCCAATGGACACCGCTTCATCTTGGTGGCAATCGATTACTTCACGAAATGGGTCGAGGCAGCTTCCTATGCCACAGTAACCAAGAGCGTCGTGGCACGATTCATCCGGCATAATCTGATTTGTCGGTACGGAGTCCCAGAAAGAATCATTACGGACAATGGTACCAACCTCAATAACAAAATGATCACTGAACTCTGTGAACAATTCAAGATACAGCACCACAATTCTTCCCCCTATCGGCCGAAGATGAATGGGGCTGTAGAGGCAGCCAATAAAAATATCAAGAAAATTGTGCAGAAGATGACAGTGACCTATAAAGATTGGCACGAGATGTTACCGTTCGCTCTTCATGGGTACCGCACCTCAGCAAGGACATCAACCGGGGCAACTCCTTTCTCCTTGGTCTACGGCATGGAGGCAGTCTTGCCGATCGAAATCCAGATACCCTCTCTCCGGATAATGAAGGATGCAGACTTGAATGAAGATGATTGGATCCAGACTCGACTTGATCAACTAAATCTGATTGACGAAAAGAGGCTCACTGCTATCTGTCATGGTCAAACGTATCAGAAACGGATGATCAGGGCATTTAACAAGAAAGTCAGACCGCAAGAGTATCAAGTTGGGGACCTGGTAATCAAACGCATCATCCTTCCTCAAAGTGATCCCCGGGGAAAATGGACCCCTACTTACGAAGGGCCATTTGTGGTTAAGCGTGTGTTCTCAGGAGGAGCCATGATCCTAACCACCATGGACGGTGACGACCTTCCTCACCCCGCCAATGCGGACATAGTGAAAAAATACTACGCATAAATAAAAGACCCGCTAGGTTGACATACCTAGGCAAAAATAAGGGCTTCCCGGCGAACCAAAAGGGTTCGGGCAAAAATAAGGGATGAAATGAATAAAAATCTGTACACCCGGCAAGTCGAAAACCTGAAAGGGCGGCTTGGGCAAAAAAGGGTATCCCGGTGGACTGAAAACCCGAAAGGGCGGTCCAGGCAAAAGTTAGGGATAAAAGCGTAACACTATGTCTCATTGGATCACTTCGCATCCGGAGTTCGGCATCAACTGTCTGGCCCAAATTTCGGCATTGACCAATCAGCTTCATCTTCAGATTAGGCAGTAAGGCGATGAGACGTTCGAAAACATAAAGGCGATAGCAGAGTTGGAACCCAGTGGGATTGTTCACGTAGCTGTTTTGTTTTCTTTTTCAAAATGTAAACTCTATACTATTTGGCGATGTCCTCTTACTAGGATGTCAGTCTCTTGTACAAAAAACGCCTATTCACAGGCAAAGTTTAAATCAATGAAAATTCACTTGTCCATACAAATTGCCATTGTTTTTCTTTTTTCTGTTTTGTCTTGCGAAGAACGTCCAATGTTCATTTTTGATATATGCATTTGACATTAAATTGCTGATTCATAAATGTTTGCATATGAAAAAGAGATTAATTACAAGTGACATCAAAGACAGGGGCAATGTGGAGTTGTCTAATGCGGTCTAGTTTGTTTTGTCCGCCAAGGCACCAAGGTAGGTTCAACTGAAAATGTGGCCAAATCATCTTAGCTCCCCGCAGAATAAAGCAAGGTTCAGCAGCATTTTCCCCAAGCAGGAGTCGATTCCCCGTCGATCCTGAAAAAGACACAACCTTCCCCGGCAGGTCTTAAAAGCTCATCCCCTGTAGATTCTGCGAGCTTATCCCCGGCGAAGTACGAACGTCACGCCCAAGTTTTATTTAGAGTTATTTCCTCACAAGGACTTATAACTGGGTTATCCTCAGCTAAAAGCCACGGAAGACCGTTCTCGGCAAAAATGCCTTCCATCCCCAGCGAAGTCTATCTTTGATATTCCCAAGCAGAGTTTATCCTTGGAGTTCCCCAGCGGAGTTTACCATCATTATCCTCAGCGGAGTCCATCGTTAAAAGTCCTCAGCGGGCCTCTCATCAAAGCATCAGTCAAGCATCTCTTCCGCAGAGCAGCTTCCCGGCCATTCGTCAAGGATTTATTTTCCTAAGTTGAAATTACACTCATAAACATTTCACATGTTCATACATCTTGCTTACATACATGATGAGACACATACAACATCAAATGTTGAACATCATGACATCATGCATATCATACATCATGACATTGCATACAGCTTACATCTTTGCCTTTTCAGGAAAAAAGACAATCTCAAAAGTGACTACTTTCAACTGTCACAATTCCAGATTCGATACCTGTATCTAGCCAGGGCACATCTGAGTGATCAGTTTCCAGACTCGATTCCTGTATCTAGCCAGGGCACGTCTGAAGATTTCAAAGATTCGACTCCTGTATCCAGCCAGGGCACATCTATCAACTACAACATTTCCAGATTCGATTCCTGTATCCAGCCAGGACATATCTGTTGACCACATTTCCAGACTCGATTCCTGTATCTAGCCAGGGCACGTCTGCAGAGTTCAAAGATTCGACTCCTGTATCCAGCCAGGGCATATCTATTGACGACTATTTCCAGATTCGACTCCTGTATCCAGCCAGGGCACATCTGTGAGCAACCGATTGTAGATTCGATACCTGTATCCAGCCAGGGCATATCTGCATAAGGAGACTGAAGATCAAACACCTGTAACAAGCCAGGAAAACATCTGTCTTTCTTAAAACACACAAGTTCTCGCTAAGGAACCTCTTATGCGATCAACACTTCCAAATGGCATCTATAAGCCCATTCCCGACAAAGTTCTGTCACTTTTCCAGATGGCATCTACAAAGCCCATCACCCTATCCACCATCTCTCCAAATGGCATCTATAAGCCCATTCCCGACACCACGTTGCTGATACTCCAGCATGCGAGTGCAAATTTCCGGGCACTCTAGTGTCCAATCTCCTTTTACCCTCGAGTCACGAAAGGCAAACCTGCCAATCTAACTCTTCAGGTCCAAGAAGATTGAACAGGGGCAACTGTTGTACCCCAAAATTTGCCCTCCCATTTCCTCAACATTTTCTCATCACAAGACCTTTAAGAATCAAGATACAATTAGGGTTTCCTCTGCTCAAGACTTCTCCTTGCACTGTGGACTCAAATTAGGGTTTGTGTTTGCCTAAAGATGTTTTGACCTAAAATGCCTAAGATGACTTTCATGCTTCATATTGGACTCCCAAGTTTACCCATACCAAGTTTCAAGTCTTGATTCCAAGTTTTTCCCAGTCAATTGGACAGTTGAGCTAGAAATCAGCTGTATTGGGGAAAAAGTCAACTGTGGCCAATTGACAGTCAAACCTCATGAAATTTGATCCACATCAACATTATGAACTCATATGAACCATTTGATCAAGTTTGGATCACAATTCCACAAGAAATTTGATCAGATCACCAAAAGGGCAAAATGGTCATTTTTAGGGTTTTGACTGCACAAAGGCAATTTTTGACTGTTTGACCTAGCCAATGGCAAATCAAGCTCACTTATGGACTCAAGGACCCCATGGAATTATCTTGACATGCTCATCAAGCTCAAAAGATCCCAAGTACACAAGATTGATAGTTGAATTTCCCAGTCAATTGATCAATTTTGACTGTATACTGAAAAGTCAAACTTTGACTTTTTTGGTCAAAATCAAGAGTCAAGATTCATTTTTCATCAAAACATTACAAATCATGAAACTTGTTCACCAAGAAATCACAAAATGCAAATTAGGGTTTGAAAATGGAATTTTTCATAACTTAGAATTTTTCTAAGTTATGGAAAACCCTAATTTTTTTCCCAACTTTGCCCCATCTTTTCACCATGATCCATTTGGATTCAAACAAAAGTCAAAACATGAAAGTTGTAGCTTGTTGCAAAATCTACAACTTTGATTCACAAAGTTTTCTCATTTGAAGCTTGTATCTCAAGTTATGATTTTTTGAATAAGGGCACTAAACCATCTTTTAACTTAGTGAAATTTGACCTATTTTGACAAGGTTTTCTACCCTACTTCAAGGCCACTTTTCATACCCTTCCAATTGGAATTTTGATTTGCATTTCAAAGATGGATTGTAGTACACATTCCAAGCTTTCCAAAATGTCCAAGAACTCATCAAACAACCTCATAACTTGAGAGATTCGAATTTCACAAGTTGGCAAAAATTCACTTTTGTTCTTCATCAAGACATGTTCATAACCTTGCCAATTTGAAATCAGTTTGCTTTATGCTTGATTACAGGTCCTTGAACCATTTCATACTCAATAATTTAATGCATATTCAATGTGTTAAGGTCATGCTCTTTGTGTTCTAACATTGCATAATGGTTTAATCCTAAACTAGATAAAGTGGAATTTCCATTTTTGAAAAAGTTTAGCTTTATGTCAATTGGTAAATCAAACAAGTACATAGAAGATCTGCTTAGCACAAGATTATGGGCATAACACACTGATCAAGAGGAGTTGATGCAGCACATTAGGGGGTCCTATACTGACCTAGAACACCAATTTGCTTTTGGTAGCTTAAATGTGAAGAAAGGTCCATAACATATGCTATCTCTCATCTCAGCAAAAGAACACAGCACAAAAGATATCAAACACATTCCATAGACCACATTGAAGCTTTGGCACGAGCCATTTCCCTTTCAAACCCTCTCCATCTCAGAACCATCCTCAAACTGCAAAAACAGGGGTGCCCCTGCAGTTTGAGTTCAAACTCCCAATCCCTTCAAGCATTTTGATTCAAACCTTTTCCTCTACCTTCCTTACAACATATGCAAGCTATCCATATCCTAAAATCAGACCTGTAACACCTCCAAGCCACTTCACCATTTTTTAATTTTCTGTTTTGCAGTTGGAGTTCATTAGCTCGATTCAGGAGGTTTCAAGGCAAAGTAGGAACTGGAAAAGCTTCCTTACACTTCAAGGAAGCTGTACAAGTCCTCATTTCACTCTGAAACATCCTCCATTGCCCAGCTCGATTCCAACTGAACAGGTATATTCATGGAGTTCTATCTCTCTTGTTAGGCATTGTTAGCTTTAGGTTTTTGAAGAAAACATGTCACAATCATAGCCCTGAACATGCTCATATGATTAAATTTCATTTATGTTTCGTGTGCTTAGAGAATTTCATGTCTGAACATTGATGAAAAGTTAGGTCAGGAAAGAGGGGGAGAGAAATTCTCTCTCATCTTGGAGAGATAGGTCATGTTCTTTATATGGTTGAAACCGTCTCTTAATGCTCTACACTTTTCATGTTATGAGTTTTGCTTGAAAGTCCAGGAATCCAGAGTTAGAAAACGCGTGTTTTGTGTGAAGAAAGCTGTACAGAGGTTGAAGAAGAAGTGATCTGGGCTGGGCCTGGATTTGTTTCCTTTTCACACCCCATTTTTTGGTTTACACCCCCCTGAGCCCATTTGCTCATTTTTTGACATTTTTGACTTTTTCTTTTTGGATTGACTTTGCTTATTTTTTCTCATACCATTAAAATTTTTAAAATATTTTTTCCACCACTTTTTGTATTTATGGCATATTTATTTGTTTATTTCTTTTGTTATATACAAATATACATATATATACTATTATTGAAATAAATAGAAAATAGTGTAGATACATTTTTATTATTTTATTTACTTTATGAAAATATTTTACACAAAAAAATATACTTTACTTTTTATTTTTATTAAAATATTTAAATATTTATTTTAGAAAAAATACATATTTAGGGTTATATATATATATATTTGATTATTAATGTATTTAAGAAAAAGATATAAAAAAATACTTGATCTTTTTTTATTTTTATTAACATTTGATACAAAAAATACCTTTTTCAAAATACACTTCATTTTATTTTATTTTTTTTTATAAATAATAAATAGTAGAATTAAATTAGATAATAATACCTTTTATTTAAAAATTAGGGTTTTTTACCCTAAGTTCAAAAATACTAAAAAATAAATACATTTTTATTTTCTTTTTTTTCCTTTTACATAAATATTTTCTCATACACATAAAAACTTTCTTTTTACATTTCACATATTTATTTAATTTACATTTAAATTACGCAATTTATTTACTATGCAAATATCCAATTGTTGTAATAATTTAGATTTAAATTCTTGTCAATATCCCCATTTGAACATTTGTACCCCCCTTCCCATATTTGGTTGTGTAATAGCTTAGTAATTTTAATTTCGCACTTTATTGCTTTCTAAATAATAACATGCTAGAATTAGGGTTTGTATGCGAAAAAACGATAAAAAATAGTTTGACCTAATACAAGATAAACAAGCATGAAAATGGACACACAAATCACACTTGCACCCCCCTAGGGTATTCCACTTGTTGCCTTTCAAATAAATGGGCCATATTGTATGTTGAACATCTTTGGGCAAAGCAAACAGTTTGAATGATCATAGTCCCTCGATAAAACTTTTCAAAACAAACAAAACAAATGATCAAGTCCCTTAGAGAAATTGCCCAAAGACATTTAACGTCGTTACAATTATGGTCTAAACGATGACCCGCGCCTGTCCCTTTCACATCCTAACACAAGGTTGCCCACCAAATACAATGGTGGTGCAAACTTGTTAAAAGGGTTAAAGTATAGCAATAATCTTTTGAGAAATTTAAGAGTAGATAACCTCTTAGTTACTTGAACCAACTTGCAAAACAAAACACTTGCCTATTTTTCAAACCACACTTCACTACACTTTCAAAACAACTTTCAAAAACAAATGAAAACCTTTTCAAAAAGACATACATCTTTGTATACATCCCCACATGGATCATTACAAAGGTTGCCACCACATTGGCCTCTTTTCAAAAACATTTTCAAAACCCACACACCCAAGCACCATTTAAAACAATTGAAAACAAAAGGCAAGTGATCTAAGCAAGTAACTAAGAGCCCATGGATAACCATGGATAGAAAGGGTGCTAATACCTTCCCTTTCTATAATCTACTCCCCGAACCCAAGAAAACATCTCAAAAGGTTTTTTGCTGTGCTTTTTAACCTTTCCTTAGGATAAAATAAAAAGTCGGTGGCGACTCTTGCTAACCGCAACATTTGCGAATACAAACGCAAACCTCAAGTCAGTTCTCCCACTGTATCACATTATCCATCATATTCCATAAGCTAACCTGTACATTCAGTAAAATAATGTTTAAGGCAGGAAAATGCAGCATGTATCGACACATATCCTCATGTGTCGACTCATCCTAGTGAAAAAACAGGGTATGAGTCGACACATAACCCCCCATGCATCGACTCATACTGATTTCAGGTTACGAAATAGAAGTGGGAAAAGACTATGAGTCGACACATACGCGTTTTGCGTCGATGCAAGAAGGTGCATGAGTTGACACATCCCATTATGTGTCGAGTCATACTGAGCAGATTTTGTTTTACAGGAGAAGGGAAAAGCCTATGAGTCAATACATACGCATTTCACATCGATACAAGAAGGTGCATGAGTCGACACATCCCATTATGTTTCGACCCATACTGAACTGATTTTGTTTTACAAGGGAAGGAAGAAGCTATGTGTCGATGCATAGCAACATGGGTCGACACATAGCAATTCAAAATGCAGTTTTCCTTTTATTTTACACTGTTTTTACATTGTTTTCATTATCATTTGATATGGTTGTAATATTTCAGTCTCCACTTCATCCCCATTGTAAATTTGTACCCCCATCCCCCTAAAGTGATGTAATAGCTTAGGATTTATTTTCCGCATGTTTACTTGCTTTCATATATTGCTAGTAATTTGGATGTATGGTAAGATAAAATCAACAAATAGATAACCTTTCAAATACAAGACAAAATGCATGCAAACTAACACAATCGCACACTAACACCTCTAGGGAAACCTCACTTTGTCGCCTTTCGGAAAATAGTCATGTCCCTCAAGCATGGGCGTTTTAGAAAAGACCCTTCGATAAAAGATCGTAGTCCCTCGATGTTGCCTTCGATAAACGATCTAGTCCATAAAACGACATTGCTAAAACGTCCCATATGTTGCCTTATATGACTATACAAACGTCCCAACGCCCGTCCCTTCACATCCAACGATGGGGCTTCTTACCAAATCAATGGTGAGATAACAACATCTAAAGGAGGAGGAAAAGCACGTTTAAGACCTTTCGAGTAGGTAGATTCACTCTTAGTTACTTGCTTGCTCACAACAAAAACATTTTTATACACCCACACTCTCACCTTTGAACTATTTTCGAAACAAACACTTTGTAGGCGTTCTTATAGAAACGAGAACCATTACCAAGTTCCATTTTCAAAATACTTTCAAAAACACATTCCACAAACACTTTCTTGAAAACATTTTAGGAACAAACACTTTGTATGCGTTCTTATAGAAACGAGAATAATTACAAAGTTATATTTTCAAAATAATTTCAAAAATCACCACCACAAGCACACATTCAAACAAAAGCAAGTTGATCTAGCAAGTAAATAAGAGCCCATGGAAAACCATGGATGAAAAGGGTGCTAATACCTTCCCTTTTCATAATCTACCCCCCGAACTCAAGAAAACATCTCTAAAGGTCTTTCCTGTGCTTTTTCACCTTTCCTTATTGGATAAAAGAAAAGTCGGTGGCGACTCTTGCTAACTGCAACATTTGCAAACACAAACGCAAACCCTCAAGTCAGTTCTCCCACCGTATCACAGAACTGGAGACCCTGCTGGGGACTTCTTAAAGTGGGGTTACCTTAGGGTTAGATCACATTTATTTGCTTACATTGTTTGATTTGTATGCTTTATATTATGGTTCTCTATTTGGGCTTGCTTTGATCCTCCACCCGGATCTGGGACACCTCTTTAGATAAATAGCAATAGATTGTGGAAACTGTACGGCGTAGACAGATATGGTTGAAACAATGACTATGTTAGTGTGACGCATTTGTGGATACCGGTATCCCTTGTGGTGAATCGAGGAGAATACGGGGCCGCTGAGTGGCGTCATGAAGCACTAACTGACTTTAGAACCCTAATTGAACAAACTTGGCCATTAGGACGTAGTGAGATAACCGGTTTCAGTGTAGAGATGAAAATTGGTTGATACTCGATACTACACTCATTGAGGCTGGACTTTTAGGATATCTCGGCCGCAAGAAAAGATTGTTGTGCTAAGACAATGCCTAAGGGAAAGGTCAGTGATATTGAGATCCCTTAGAACCCGATTACTATTAACTAGGACAGGTTGAGCCAACTAAACTTCAAGAGGGTACTTACCTATAAAACCCCATGCAAGCCTAAAACTAAGGACTTGTTTGCTTTGTGTGAATATGTTTATTTGTATATAAACTTGCTTACCTCGCATATCTGTACATAACATCATAACATCATACCATATCATTTTCAATAACCATTTCAAGGATCTTGAGGGTCTTTGATGCAGGATCACAATAAACCAGACGTCTACCAAGGGGCAAGAGGATTTATTTTCCTCTGACCAAACACCATCAAAGATCAATTACAACAAACTTGAGTCAAGGGCTATGACCCATTTGACATGGTGAGCTTAATTCTCATGGAAGGACATCCACCGATACAAAGTTCTCCAATCAAAATGATCAAAGTTCAACTTCTAACTTTTTCTTGTGTTTACCCCGCGAGATCCTTGAAAACATGCATCCACATATCATGCATCATATCATGACAGGTTTCTCCCATCTAAGTCTCCTTATCTTCCTACTGTTTATTTCAGTAGAGACGACTCTAGAACAGACTATCAAGGACATCCAGGCTCAAAATGCTCAACTTCAAGAAATGTTCTTAAACCTATCCGAGGGGCAAGAAGAAGTGAAAGCTCTCCTCACTAGGGGCATGATCATGGGGAAACCTGGGGGCGACAAAGATGACCAGTTGGAGCGGCTACAAACTGAGATAGCCATAATGAAAATCCAGATGATGGGACAACTGGTGGGCCAGATGGCTCTCATCCAAAACTTGGCACAAGGACAAGAAGAGCTGAGAGTCCTCATTAACAAGCTTCATCAAGACGAATGTGACCAAATGGGGTAAACAACTAGAGTTGAGGATCAAATCATCATTCAGCCTCCCGTGAGACAAGAAGTCGGAAGACCTCCCCAATTTGCTACTACCTCACGGGTCCAACAACAACCTCGCCAACCACAACAGGGTAATCGACATAAGCGGAATACAACTGAAAGACGCTTTACCAAAATCAACATGCCATTGTCTCAAGCACTGCAACACATGTTGGAGGCCAAGCTGGTTACATTGAAAGACCCCCCTCAGAATCCCAACACAGCCTCTCCGAAGTACAATCCAAATGCAAGATGTGCGCACCACTCCAACAGTCCTGGACATGACACCAATAGCTGTTAGACATTAAGAAATAAAATTCAAGATCTGATTGAAGAAGGAACGCTGGAGTTCACACAAGATGGCCAGACTGAATTCTCCTGCCAAAGGCACTTCACCCAAATCAATATGCCATTGTCACAAGCATTACAACACATGTTGAGGATGAATTTGATTATGGTGATAAACCCTCATCCGAGCCCGAAGACTTCCTCTCCTAACTACAATCCGGAGGCAAGGTGTGCTTATCAATCTGATAGCCCTGGGCATGATACAAATGATTGTTGGGCGTTGAAGTATAAGATTCAAAACCTGGTCGACGAAGGAATGCTGGAGTTCACACAAGATGGTCAGACTGAGTTCTTTTGTCATCCTTCAAAGGCTCACCATCTAAAGTGATAAGTTCAGACAAAGAGGCTTCTGTTCATTTTGAATTTTCAATTGTAATTTCTTTTGTTATTCAAACAATTATCTATTAATGTCAAACTCTGTTTCATTAATGCATTGCATATGTTTGTCTTGAATTCATCCTTTCGTTTTCACTATATTTAAACTATGGTTTTTACTCTCTTTATGACATTCAACTCTTGCTAAAATTTACAAGCCTTTAGAGGGAGGATGACGAAAACAATGCCATAATCTCATACAGTATGCTGTTGAGCAGACCTTACTGACGATGTACATGCGTTTTTTGTTCAAATCCTAAACACTGGAGTTATAAGGAAGATAATCCCTAGTCAACCCCTTCGAGCCAAAGAAGTAGAAGTTTTTCTTTTTCACAAAATTGAAATCTTTAATCAAAACCCAGGGCAGGGTAGTCTCTCAGTTAATTCAAATGCGTGTTTAGCTGCAAACTCTCATCTTGTAATAAAACGAATGACATCAAAAACATTCCTCTAGAATAAAAAGACGGTGATGGTTCCTTATCACATAGGCAGTCACATCTCTAAAAAAAAAGGCCCACTAAGTCAAAACCTACAAAGGAGACTTAAGAAAACCGGGGCAACCCGCTGACTGTAATCTCAAAACAAGAACAGTCAGGCAAAACTTAGGGATAAAAAATCAAAAGAAAAAGGTCACTACAAATCCTCGACAACATGAAAAAAATGTTGCAAAAATGACTGCCTATTGACAGACTTAACATGTCTGAACCATCACCAAAACGTCATTCCAGACTCAATTGGAGTTCAAATGCACAATTAACAAAGCTTAGGACTGAAGAACATCACGAAGAACGGGTGGGTACAAATACACTTTGAGCCTTTATCCTTTGTTTCTTAAACCGTGAACCAAGCCATGTTACAACCCTTCAAAAGTCCTAATTGAATCATGGGTTAGTTCGAAAGCATACTGTTACAAAAGGTATCCTGACTCCTGTAGGGCTTTACTCAAAATCCTGAGTTGAATTTTTCTTACAAAACTTCTTTACTTGCTAAAAACACATTTTCCAAAACTTCAAGACAAGCATAAACTTTGCATTACTTGAATATCACTGTTTGCATATGGCTAATTATTTGACAGCGGAGAAATTCACAAAATGAATGTCCAGTGAACGAAAGCTCTCTCAGTGAACAAAATCAATTCAAGAAGGATGACACGTCCATTGAAAAATCTCCTATCAACAAGGGGCATGACATGTCACTATCCAACACACTTGGGGCAGTCCAGTCAAGGTTCCAAGAAATCTCCCAAGAATTGCAGAGCAACCAGGGGGAAGTCTCCATTTCCATCACTCGGGGCATTGAACGTCAATCTCAACAAAGAGTTACGTACAATCAAACATTTTTGGCAATACCACAAACATTAGCTACTATGGGCAATGCCAAGTCTCCCCAAGGTCCTTCTCATAGGATGATTTCCCAGCAAGAGTTTAATCTCTGAAAACCTTTCCCCAGCTCAGACAACCTCAAGAATCCTCAAAGACTTTCCCCTAACAAAGTCGTCACTTCTCAAGCAGACCGACAACAGGGTTTATTTCCCCAACAAACGACAGGATTCCCCAGCTTGAAGTATCCTTTCCGACTACTACAAATCAAAGGACCACAACTCCTCTTCCCCAGTAGACTACTCTACAATCCCCAACAAGTTACTGCGAAACCTGGATCTAACCAGGTATCAGTTCAACTTCGACTCCCCAGTAGAGCAACGGACGAGTAAGACTCCCAAGCAGGAATACACATTCTCCCCACGGAGTTTTCAATATCCCCCAGCGGAGTTCTCCTCAAAAAACAAAACAGGAATCCCCAGTGGAAACATTCTAAGCAAAGTTTGAAGACACACCAACTCTTCAACAATAATCCAGGGTTTAACGATTCCTCAGCATTTGTCGAGGATTTATTTTCCCAGACAAAAATACATTCATTAAACATTTCACATTTCATACCTCCTATTTACATACATGATAAAGTGCATACGACACAATGTAATTTATTTTGAGAACATCATGACATCATGCATTTCATGCATCGTGACATTGCATACAACTAATGTTTTACCTTTTCAGGAAAAGGTCAATCAACAGATGGCTACCATCAACTTTTTCAAGTTCCAGATTAATACCTGTAGTAAGCCAGGAAAACTATCTATGGACGACTGATTGTAGATTAATACCTGTAACAAGCCAGGAAAACTATCTACATGAAGAGATTGAAGATTAATACCTGTAACAAGCCAGGAAAACTATCTTTCTTTCTCAGGTCAAAGATTAATACCTGAAACCAGACATGACAAATATCTACTCGACCCGCTCAAACAATTCAACCTCCTGATATAGTTCAGATACGCTCCAGATACGGATGCCATCCTGATACTCATTCAGATTCAACCTTTTGATATAGTTCAGATACACACCAGATACGGATGCCATCCTGATACTCATTCAAAGACAGCTTTCAGATATAGTTCGGATACGCACCAGATACGGATGCCATCCTGATACTCATTTAAAGAAAGCTTTCAGATACAGTTCAGATACGGATGTCATCCTGATACTCATTAAGATACAACTTCTAGATACAGTTCAGATACGCACCGGATACGGATGCCATCCTGATACTCATTCAAAGACAGCTTTCAGATATAGTTCAGATACGCAGCAGATACGGATGCTATCCTGATACTCATTCAGATCCAGCTTTCAGATACAGTTTCAGATACGCACCGGATACAAATGCTATCCTAATACTCATTCAAAGACAGCTTTCAGATACAGTTCAGATACGCACCAGATATAGATGCCATCCTGATACTCATTCAGATCCAGCTTTCAGATACAGTTTCAGATACGCACCAGATACGGATGCCATCCTGATACTCATTCAAAGACAGCTTTCAGATACTGTTCAGATATGCACCAGATCCAGATGCCATCCTTACACTGTTTTTACATTGTTTTCATTATCATTTGATATGGTTGTAATATTTCAGTCTCCACTTCATCCCCATTGTAAATTTGTACCCCCATCCCCTTAAAGTGATGTAATAGCTTAGGATTTATTTTCCGCATGTTTACTTGCTTTCATATATTGCTAGTAATTAGGATGTATGGTAAGATAAAATCAGCAAATAGATAACCTTTCAAATACAAGACAAAATGCATTCAAACTAACACACTAACACCTTTAGGGCAACCTCACTTTGTCACCTTTCGGAAAATAGTCATGTCCCTCGAGCATGGGTGTTTTAGCAAAGACCCTTCGATAAAAGATCGCAGTCCCTCGATGACCCTCGATGTTGCCTTCGATAAACGATCTAGTCCCTAAAACGACATTGCTAAAACGTCCCATATGCTGCCTTCTATGACTATACAAATTTCCCAACGTCCGTCCCTTCACATCCAATGATGGGGCTTCTTACCAAATCAATGGTAAGATAGCAACATCTAAAGGAGGAGGAAAAGCACGTTTAAGACATTTCGAGTAGGTAGATTCGCTCTTAGTTACTTGCTTGCTCACAACAAAAATATTTTTATACACCCACGCTCTCACCTATGAACTATTTTCGAAACAGACACTTTATAGGCATTCTCATAGAAACAAGAACCATTACGAAGTTCCATTTTCAAAATACTTTCAAAAACACATTCCACAAACACTTTCTTGAAAACATTTTCGGAACAAACACTTTGTATGCGTTCTTATAGAAACGAGAATCATTACAAAGTTATATTTTCAAAATACTTTCAAAAATCACCACCACAAGCACACATTCAAACAAAAGCAATTTGATCTAGCAAGTAACTAAGAGCCCTTGGAAAACCATGGATGAAAAGGGTGCTAATACCTTCCCTTTTCATAATCTACCCCCCGAACTCAACAAAACATCTCTAAAGGTCTTTCCTGTGCTTTTTCACCTTTCCTTATTGGATAAAAGAAAAGTCGGTGGCGACTCTTGCTAACCGCAACATTTGTAAACACAAACACAAACCCTCAAGTCAGTTCTCCCACTGTATCACAGATGTCATTCTGATACTCGTTTAATATCTCCTCAGATACCATCAAGGCTTGGAATTATTCTGATGTTCCCCTGCTAGCTGATCTTAACTGAGTTAAAAACCTTATGGAGTTTTTGTCAAAAGCGCTCCCTCCAGCAGATCCGTGACACGGTTTATTTCCCCAACAAACGGCAAGATTCCCCAGCTTGAATTTGCTTCCCAAACTATCACAAATCAAGGGACCACAACTCCTCTTCCCCAGTAGACTGCTCTACAATCCCCAATAGCTACCCAGTAGAGCAATGGACAATGAAGACTCCTGAACTCTTTTCCCTAAGCGGAAATCAACACTCTCCAAAGAATTTTCTTCTCAAGAAAAATCAACATTCCCCAAAGGAGTTCTCCTTAAACAACAAAACAAAAATCCCCAACGAAAACATTCTAAAAGCAAGGTCTGGAAAAGTGTGCATACTCTTTATTCCTAACGGCCGCCTGGGATTCAGCTTCCCAAAACTCCCCAGCACTTGTCAAGGATTTATTTTCCAAGACAAAATTACATTCCAACAACATTTCATGCATCATATTATATACATGATAAGCGCATACAACACAAATGCATACGACATAATCTCATTTATTTTGAGATCATTACGCCATGCATTCCATACATCATGGCATTGCATACAACTAACTCTTTACCTTTTCAAGAAAGATCAATCAACAGAAAATTATCATCAACAAATTTCCGACAAGACAAAACAACTATCTGTGAACAAATTAATTATAGATCAATCCCCGAAACGCGACAGGGTGACTATCTACATAACAAATATTTCCTTCAGACCTCTGTTGGTTCAGTTAAATCTCTCAACGGTTTATCCTGATTCTTTCCTGCAGACATCTTCTCTGGTTCAGATAAATCACTCCAAAGATTTATTCCGATTCTTTTCCAGACCTCTGCCAGTTCAGTTTAAATCTCTCAGCGGTTTATCCTGATTCTTTCCCGTTGACATCTTCTCTGGTTCAGATAAATCGCTCCAAAGATTTATCCCGATTCTTTTCCAAACCTCTGCGGTTTAGTTTAAATCTCTAAACGGTTTATCTTGATTCTTTCTCGCAGACATCTTCTCTGGTTCAGATAAATCGCTCCAAAGATTTATTCTGATTCTTTTCCAGACCTCTGCCGGTTTAGTTTAAATATCTCAACGGTTTATCCTGATTCTTTCCCGTAGACATCTTCTCTGGTTCAGATAAATCGCTCCAAGATTTACTCTGATTCTTTCCAGTTAAAGAATATTCAAGACCTCTGCTGGTTTAATTTAAATTTCTCAACGGTTTATCCCGATTCTTTCCCGTAGACATCTTCTTTGGTTCAGATAAATCACTACAAGATTTATTCTGATTCTTTCCAGTTAAAGAATATTCAAGACCTCTGCTGGTTCAGTTTAAATCTCAATGGTTTATCCCGATTCTTTCCCGTAGACATCTTCTCTGGTTCAGATAAATTGCTACAAGATTTATTCTGATTCTTTCCAGTTAAAACACATTCAAGACCTCTGCTGGTTAAGTTTAAATCTCTCAATGGTTTATCACGATTCTTTCCCGTAGACATTTTCTCTGGTTCAAATAAATCGCTCCAAGATTTATTCTGATTCTTTTCATGACCTCTACTGGTTCAGTTTAAATCGATCAATGGTTTATCCCGATTCTTTCCCAGTAGACGCTTTCCCTGGTTCATACAAATCACTCCAAATATTTATCCTGATTCTTTCCAGTTAAAGATTATTCAAGACTTCTGCTAGGTTCAGTTTTAAATCGACCAAAGGTTTATTCTGATTCTTTTCCAGTTGAAGTCAAGCTTAGACTTAGTCTAACTTTTGTTAACAATCACTTTTGAATGGCATCTATAAGCCCATCTCCGACAACTCTTCATCATCACACCAAATGGAATCATTAAGCCCATTCCATACACAATCAACCACCACATCATCGAGTGCGAATTTCTGGGCACTCTAGTGTTCAATCATCTTCCACTTTCAAGCTACGAACGACAAACATGCCAATCTCACTTTTCAAGTTTAAGAAGATTGAACAAGGGCAACTGTTGTACCCCAAAATTTTCCCTCCTATTTTTTTCATTCAAGATGCTATCCTAGGGTTTCTCAAATACTCAAGATGGCTTAGGGTTTGATCATACAAATTCTCTTCCTAGGCATTGAGTCAGCAACTAGGGTTTGGTATTTCTCAAAGAAAATTGAGTCTTAAAGGTTTCAAATGGTCTTCATGGTTCTTCATGTATTCTCAAGGATGTTTGTGCCAAGTTTTGAACCTCCCGTTGCAAGTTTGCTCAGTCAATGGTTCAAATGACTGAAAATCAACTGCATTGACCCAAAAGTCGACCTTCTCAAGATCAAGTTCAAAAGATTGTAATTTCTTCATTATTCAGTATTTTTGAGTGGTTCTTTTTGCGTATGACTCTTCTTGACGTCATCTCTAACTTCTCTTTACAAGTCAAGAGCCGATTATGTGTGAAAGATCATCAAAAATTCGAATACTTTAGAGGACTATGATCCTCACGTTGAGATCATTCATGGAACAAGATGTTGAGTTCGGAGATTCATGTTGAGTTTGAACAAGATTTTGCTTGTAATACAAGTCACCATGTTAGAAATTGGTTTAGGATGATTTGAGGATTCATTTTATTAATGTCTTTGATTTCAATTCAAGTTAGCAAAGCATTACGCGATATCAAAAGTTTCGTCCAAATTTTCAATGGTTCATTCGCACGAATCATTTTGAATTCAATGTTTCAAATACGTTCATCATTTCTCAAGATTCATTCAAAGAGATTATTTTGATTCAAATTTGTCAAAGTGAACCCATATTTCAAGATTGGAAGATTGTGCATCAAGAGGATTAATGGGGAGTTGAGATTGAAATATAGCATTAAAGTTTATCAAATGTATTGTGTAACTAATAAGTTTTGATTCAAGTTCTCAAGGTCATGATTTTATCAATATTTGATTCAAGGCTAAAAATATTCATTCATGTGATTCCTTGGTATATAAAGTACGAATGAACAAAGGAATATATTTGTCAAGATACAAGTATAAAAGATACATTCATTCAAGTTGTACCCATGCTTCATTCATGAGAAAATTCATTCAAGGGTTATGTTGTACCCCAAAATTTGCCCTCTCAATTCTCAAGGCCTTTCTTACAAGGATTTTCAAGGTTCAAGCTTGAACAAGTGCATTTGGATTTTCCAATACCAAAATTAAAAGGAGACTGTCAAAAAGGGAGAAAACAGATAAAAATAACATTTTGACAAATTTGGAGGAAAACATGTCTCTTTCGATTTAGCACCCTTCGACTGACTCTAAGCCTCCTTCGAATGCAACTTGGATTACATCCTTCGTTTTGAGCAAGAGCCTCCTTCGAATGCAACTTGGATTACATCCTTCGTTTTGAGCAAGAGCCTCCGCCGAATGCAACTTGGATTACATCCTTCGTTTTGAGCAAGAGCCTCCTTCGAATGCAACTTGGATTACATCTTTCGTTTTGAGCAAGAGCCTCCTTCGAATGCAACTTGGATTACATCCTTCGTTTTGAGCAAAAACATCCTTCGAATGCAACTTGGATATGTCCTTCATGTTGAACTTAAAGCCTCCTTCGAGTGCAAGTTTAGAAACACCCTTCGATTTAGAAGCCAGGAACTTCCCTCACACTAAAAGGCAATGACTCCCTTTATGTTTGTTTCGACCCAAGCTTCGATTGGGCAATATGCTTCCTTCGAGCATGAGCTTTCGTTTGGCAATACATTTTCTTTGATACAAGCTTAGACTGGGCATTAGCTTGTTTCGACCATAAGGCTTCGACAAAACATTGACTATGTTTGTACTAGCTTCGACTGGACAACATTTAGTGTGCTGCATTTCCATCCCTGACAACCTTCAGCACATGGTTGATGGCCCCTTCAAATGATGCACAAAGGTGATTTGTTCGAAGGACACTTGTTGGAAGAAAGTCAAACAATATGTTGGAAGAAGAAATATTCAAAGATGCTTGCTGCCAAGTTCAGGCATGGTACACTGGCCAAAACTGTTGCACAGCAGTCCTGAAACACTTCCCAATTCCTTGCACCAAAATGGCAATAAAGCACTGTCCCTCGAAGGCTACAAAGAGCAGTTTACTCAAATTGTTCAAATTATTTTGTTTTCCCTCCAAAAACTTCAACCAACTTTGCCTATAAATAAGAGGCTCCAACACATATTTTTGGGAGGATCTTTGGACCAAAGAAACGAATCCTCCAAATTTTCTCAAACACAACAAAAACTCTCAAGTTCATCAACACTTGAGAAATAAAAAAAACCCAGAATCCCAAACACTCACCTCTTTGATTCTGAAGAACACCCCACACATAGAAGTTTGTTCAAACTCAAAGACAACCTTCTGTGACAACTCTTCGAACCAAAAGCAAACCCCCTGTGACTACTCTTTGAATTCAAGAAACGTCCAGGTAGAAGTTCAAGTTCGAATCCCCCATCCATTCAAGGCCTGAAGCAAGGTAAGTCACTCTTACCCTTGAACCTTTCGTTTCATGGCATAGTATGTGAATAATCTTCCCTTTCATTTCAAAACATGTACATAACACTTTGGTTCTTTTCGTTTCCACCTACTTAATATGTTTTCAGAGCTAACCCCTTTCGTTTTGCTGCTTGTTTACTTAAATATGCATTAAGTATTAACTGATTGTAAGGCAATACTAGCATGGCCTTATGCCATGTTTCTGTTCAAAAAGTTCAAAACGAAAGAAACAGGAGACAGGAGTATGAAACGAAGCCTTTGGTTTCCACACTGACTTCCAGGCCCAGCCAGAGACACGATCACACTGATTTCACTGGCCCAATCGAAGAAGGCAACAAGGCAGAAAGGCCCAGCCAGAGGCACACTTGCACTAAGTCCAGGCTCGGACGAAAGGCCCTCCCATACTGGTTCCAGCCTCCAATCGAAGTACATGGCCTGACTGGTGCCAAAGCCCAATCGAAGGCCATGACCTCACTGGTGCGAACTCCCAATCGAAGGAAGCCTAGAAATGAAAATCGAAGGCTGCTCCTGCCCAAATCGAAGGAGCTCATTTTTTACTTCTTTTTATCTTATTTTTTCCTTTACATTTCTATGCACTTCAATATGGTTGTAATAGTGTAGGATTTATTTTTTGCACTTTTTATTACTTTTGTACAAATGCTAGTAACTAGGTGTGTATGGAAAGATAAAACCAACAAGTAGACAACCTCTAATCAAAGACAAATGCATGTAATAAAACACACTTTGCACACGTGCACCCTTAGGGTATCTGCACTTGGTTGCCTAAACAAATGGGCCATGTTATGCATGTCAAGTATTTTGGCAAAACAAAAACAATCAAAATGATCATAGTCCCTCGATGACGCTATCTGAGTTGCCTAAACAAAATGATCAAGTCCCTCAAGAAAATTGCCAAAGATACTTGACACTATTGCTATCATGGTCTATACGATGACCCGCGCATGTCCCGTTAAGCATCCTAAACGCAAGGTTGTTCATCAAACACAATGGTGAAATAACACCGTTAAAAGGGTAAAAAACATAAGAAAAATCTTTGAGTAAAATAGGGTAGACAACTCTTAGTTACTTGATCAAAAATCTTGCAAAACATCCTTGCCATTTTTCAAACACACATCTCAACACAATTTCAAAACAAACTTTCCAAAACATTGAAACATCTTTTCAAAAAGACAAACACCTTTGTAACACATTCAAACAAGAATTGTTACAAAGGTTGCCTAGACAAGGCATCTTTTTCAAAATATTTTCAAAACCACACACAAAACACCATTTTAAGCAATTGAAAAGCAAAGGCAAGTGATCTAAAACAAGTAACTAAGAGCCCATGGATAACCATGGATGAAAAGGGTGCTAACACCTTCTCTTTTCATAATCTACCCCCCGAACCCACAAAACATCTCAAAGGTCTTTACTGTGCCTTTTGACCTTTCCTTAGGATAAAATAAAAAGTCGGTGGCGACTCTTGCTAAACCGAAACATTTGCGAACACAAAACGCAAAATACCAAAGTCAGTTCTCCCACCGTATCACAGAACTGGCGACTCTGCTGGGGAATTTTCTAAAAGTGGGGTTACCTTAGGGTTTTAGATCACCTTTACATGCTTACTTTGATTGCTTTGATTGCTTTACTTTTTGTGTTCCTTGTTTGGGTTTGTTGTAAATCCTACACCCAGATTTGGGGGCACCTTTTTAGGTAAATAGCAATAAACTGTGAGGGAACTGTGCAGGGTATACCGACATGGTTGAAGCAGTAGCTATGTTAGTGTGACATATTTGTGGGTACCGGTAGCCCTTGAGTAGTCAAGGAGAATACGGGGCCGCTGAGTAATGTCATAAAGCACTAACGAACTCTTAGAACCTTACTTGACCATCTTGGCCTTTTTTAGGGGTAGTGAGATGACCGACTTTGGTGCAGTCCGAAGTTGGTAGATACTCGATACTACACTCATTGAGGATTGTTTTCTTGGGATATTATGGTCTCCAGTTAAGTGGCTAAACCAAAACAATGAACATAGAAAATAATCCAGTGATATTGAGCTCCTTAGAACCCGGTTTCTATTTTAGGACAGGTTGAGCCAACTAACTTCCAGAGGGTACTTACCTACAAACCCCATGCAAGCCTAAACCTAAGGACTTGTTTGCTTTGTGTGGATATGACTGTCTGTATATACACTTGCTTACTTTTGCATACATGTACATAACATCATACCATAGCATTTTCAATAACCATTTCAAGGATCTCGAGGGTCTTTTGATGCAGGGTCACGTTGAACCAGACATCTACCAAAGGGCAAGAGGGTTCCCCTCTAAACAAACACCGTCAAAGATCAAGTGCAACAACTTGAATCAGGGGCTATGACCCACTTGACATGGTGAGCTTGATTCTCGTGGAAAGACATCCACCATTACAAAGTTCTCCAATCAAAGATGTTGATCAAAGTTCAACCTCTAACATTTTCTTGTGTTTACCCCGTGAGATTCTTGAAAACATGCATCCAAATATCATGCATTGTATCATAACAGGTTTTCCTTTTCAGGTTTCCTTATTCTCCTACTGTTTATTTAAGTAGAGATGGCTCTAGAGAGGACTGTCAAAGATATCCAGGATCAAAATGCTCAACTTCGAGAAATGTTCTTGAACCTGTCCCAGGGGCAAGAAGAAGTGAAAGCTCTCCTCACAAGGGGCATGGTCCTGGGGAATTCAAGCAGTGTCAGGAATGATCAGTTGGAAGAGCTGCAGATTGAGCTGGAAACAATGAAGATCCAGATGATGGGACAACTGGTGGGCCAGATGCCTCTCATTCAAGACTTGGCTCAAAGACAAGAAGAGCTCAGAGTTCTCGTCAACAAACTGCTTCGAGATAACCAGGTGGGGAAAACACCTAAAGTTGAAGATCAAGTCATCATTCGACCCCCTTTGAGACAAGAAGACAAGGGAAAAGCTCCTCAACTTGCTTCAGGGTCACAAGCCCAGCAACAACCTCGCCAACAACAACAGGGTAATCGGCGTAGGCGGAATACACATGAAAGATGCTTCACCGAAATTGACATGTTATTATCTCAAGCACTGCAACACCTGTTGGAAGCCAAGCTGGTTGTATTAAGGGACCCCCCTCAGAATCCCAACACAGCCTCTCCTAGGTACAATCCAAATGCAAGATGTGCGTACCACTCCAACAGTCCTGGACATGACACCGATAGCTGTTGGACGTTGAGAAATAAAATTCAAGATCTAATTGAAGAAGGAACGCTGGAGTTCACACAAGATGGATAGAATGAATTCTTCTGTCGTCCCTCAAAGGCTCACCACCTAAAGTGACAAGTTCAGACAAAGAGGCTTCTGTTCATTTTGAATTTTCAATTGTAATTTCTTTTGTTATTAAAACAATTATCTATTAATGTCAAACTTTGTTTCATTAATGCATTGCATATGTTTGTCTTGAATTCATCCTTTCATTTTCACTATAATTATGCTTTCTTTATGACATTCAACTCTTGCTAAAAAGTTACAAGCCTTTAGAGGAAGGATGACGAAACAATACCGTCATCTCATACAGTATGCTTTTGAACAAGACCTTGCTGACGATGTACAGGCGTTTCTTTCAAACCCTAAACACTGGAGTTATAAGGAAGATAATCCCTAGTCAACCCCTTCGAGCCAAAGAAGTAGGAGTTTTCTGTTTTAAACACAAATTGAAACCTTTGATTTAAACTTGGGGCAGGGTAGTCTCTCAGTTAATTCAAAAAAAAAAGATGCGCATTGAAGTCGCAAACTCTCAGTTCGTAATACAACGAATAACATCAAAAACTTTCCTTTGGAACCAAAAGACAGTGATGGTTCCTTATCTCATAGGCAGTCATTATCTCTCAAAAGAGAAAAGCCCACTGAGCCAAAACCTACAACGGAGTCTTAAGAAAGCTGGGGCATCCCGCTGACTGTAATCTCGAAAACAGGAACAGTCAGGCAAAAATTAGGGATAACAAATCAAAAGAACGAGGTCGCTACAAATCCTCAACAACATGAAAAATGTTGCAAAAATGACTGCCTTCCAAAATCTAACTTGTGTGAACCATCACCAAAAACGTCGTTCCAGACTCATTTGGAGTTCAAATGCACAATTAACTGAGTTTAGGATTGAAGAACATCACGAAGAGCGGGTGGGTACAAACATACTTTGGGCCTTTATCCTTTGTTTCTTAAACCGTGAACCAAGCCACGTTACAACCCTTCAAAAGTCCTAATTGAAGCATGGGTTAGTTCGAAAGCATACTGTTACAAAAGGTATCCTGACTCCTGTAAGGCTTAGCCCTAAATCTTTTGTTGAATTTGTCTTATAAAAAGTTTTCTGCTAAAAAACGCATTTTCAAAAAACTTCAAGACAAACATAAACTTTGCATTACTTGAATATCACTGTTTGCATTTGGCTATTTGTTTGACAGCGGAGGAATTCACACAACGAGTATCCGATGAACGAAAGCCCTCTCAGTGAACAAAATCACTTCAAAAAGGATGACACTTCCATTGACAAATGTCCTATCAACAAGGGGGCATGACATGTCACTATCCAGCACACCTGGGGCAGTCCAGTCAAGATTTAAAGAAATCTCTAAAGAAGTGCAGAGTAACCAGGGGCAAGTCTCCATCTCCGTCACTTAGGGCATTGAACGTCAACCCCGACAAAGGGTTACATACAATCAAACTTTTTGGCAATGCCACAAACATTCGCTACTAGGGGCAGTGACAAATCTCCCTAAAATCCTTCTCATAGGATGATTCCCCAGCAAGAGTTTAATCTCTGAAAACCTTTCCCCAGCTGAATCAACCTCAAGAATCCTCGAGGACTTCCCCCAACGAAGATGTCACCTCTCTAGCGGACTGACGACATGGTTTATTTCCCCAACAACACCAAGATTCCCCAGCTTAAGTTTGTCTCTCCGACTACTACAAATCAAAGGACCACAACTCCTCTTCCCCAGTAGACTACTCTACAATCCCCAACAAGTTACTGCGAAACCTGGACCCGACCAAATATCAGTTCAACTTCGACTCCCCAGTAGAGCAACGGACCACTAAGAATCCTAAACTCTTTTCCCAAGCAGAAATAAACATACTCCCCACAGAATTTTCAATATCCCCCAGCGGAGTTCTCCTCAAACAACAAAGCAGGGATCCCCGGTGGAAACATTTTGAGCAAAGTCCAAGACAAAATTACACTTTAACAACATTCATAACATATGCATACAAAATACATATGACACAAATCTCATTTTATTTTGAGAACATCATTACACAATGCATACATCATGACATTGCATACAACTAACTCTTTACCTTTTCAGGAAAGATCAATCAACAAGCAAAGATCATCATATTCTAATTTCCTTCTAGAGACAATTCAGATGCGATCCAGATATGGCTGACATTCTGATACTTATTCCAGATTCCTTCTAGAGATAGTTCAGATGCGATCCAGATATGGCTGACATTCTGATACTTATTCCAGATCCCTTCTAGAGACAGTTCAGATGCGATCCAGATATGACTGACATTCTGATACTTATTCCAGATTCCTTCTAGAGACAGTTCAAATGCGATCCAGATATGGCTGACATTCTGATACTTATTCCAGATTCCTTCTAGAGACAGTTCATATGCGATCCAGATATGGCTGACATTCTGATACTTATTCCAGATCCCTTCTAGAGACATTTCAGATGCGATCCAGATATGGTTGACATTCTGATACTTATTCTAGATTCATTCAAAATACAGTCCAGATACGATCCAGATTCAGATGTCATTTTGTCACTCATTCAAAATACAGTCCAGATACGATCCAGATTCGGATGTCATTCTATCACTCATTCAAAATACAGTCCAGATACAATCCAGATTCGGATGTCATTTTGTCACTCATTCAAAATACAGTCCAGATACGATCCAGATTCGGATGTCATTCTGTCACTCATTCAAAATACAGTCCAGATACGATCCAGATTCAGATGTCATTCTGTCACTCATTCAAAATACAGTCCAGATACGATCCAGATTCGGATGTCATTCTGTCACTCATTCAAAATACAGTCCAGATACGATCCAGATTTGGATGTTATTCTGTCACTCATTCAAAATACAGTCCAGATATGATCCAGATTCGGATGTCATTCTGTCACTCATTCAAAATACAGTCCAGATACGATCCAGATTCGGATGTCATTCTGTCACTCATTCAAAATACAGTCCAGATACGATCCAGATTCGGATGTCATTCTGTCACTCATTCAAAATACAGTCCAGATACGATCCAGATTCGGATGTCATTCTGTCACACATTCAAAATACAGTCCAGATACGATCCAGATTCGGATGTCATTCTGTCACTCATTCAAAATACAGTCCAGATACAATCCAGATTCGGATATCATTCTGTCACTCATTCAAAATACAGTCCAGATACGATCCAGATTCGGATGTCATTCTGTCACTCATTCAAAATATAGTCCAAATACGATCCAGATTCAGATGTCATTCTATCACTCATTCAAAATACAGTCCAGATACGATCCAGATTCAGATGTCATTCTGTCACTCATTCAAAATATAGTCCAGATACGATCCAGATTCGGATGTCATTTTGTCACTCATTCAAAATACAGTCCAGATACGATCTAGATTCGGATGTCATTCTGTCACTCATTCAAAATACAGTCCAGATACGATCCAGATTCGGATGTCATTCTGTCACTCATTCAAAATACAGTCCAGATACGATCCAGATTCAGATGTCATTTTATCACTCATTCAAAATACAGTCCAGATACGATCCAAATTCGGATGTCATTCTGTCACTCATTCAAAATACAGTCCAGATACGATCCAGATTCGAATGTCATTCTGTCACTCATTCAAAATACAGTCCAGATACGATCCAGATTCGAATGTCATTCTGTCACTCATTCAAAATACAGTCCAGATGCGATCCAGATTTGAATGTCATTCTGTCACTCATTTAAAATACAGTCCAGATACGATCCAGATTCGGATGTCATTCTGTCACTCATTCAAAATAGAGTTCAGATGCGCTCCAGACACGGACGCCATTCTTTGGCTCATATAGACTCAGTCTCCAGATACAATTTAAATGGATTCCAGACATGGATACCATTTTGATGCTCATTCTTTTGACCTACAACGTTGCACTTACAACAAACATTCTTGGATGGCATCTTTAAGCCCATCTCCAACAAGATTCTGTCACATCTCCAAATGGCATCTTTAAGCCCATTCCCTCAAACTACGCCTTGACGAGTGCAAATTTTTTAGGCACTCTAGTGTCCAATCATCTTTTACCTTCGAGTCGCGAACGGAAAAACTGCCAATCTAACTCTTCAGGTTCAAGAAGATTGAACAGGGGCAGCTGTTGTACCCTAAAATTTGCCCTCTCAATTCTCAAGGCCTTTCTTACAAGGATTTTCATGGTTCAAGCTTGAACAAGTGCATTTGGATTTTCCAATACCAAAATTAAAAGGAGACTGTCAAAAAGGGAGAAAACAGATAAAAATAACATTTTGACAAATTTGGAGGAAAACATGTCTCTTTCGATTTAGCACCCTTCGACTGACTCTAAGCCTCCTTCGAATGCAACTTGGATTACATCCTTCGTTTTGAGCAAGAGCCTCCTTCGAATGCAACTTGGATTACATCCTTCGTTTTGAGCAAGAGCCTCCTCCGAATGCAACTTGGATTACATTCTTCGTTTTGAGCAAGAGCCTCCTTCAAATGCAACTTGGATTACATCTTTCATTTTGAGCAAGAGCCTCCTTCGAATGCAACTTGGATTACATCCTTAGTTTTGAGCAAAAACATCCTTCGAATGCAACTTGGATATGTCCTTCATGTTAAACTTAAAGCCTCCTTCGAGTGCAAGTTTAGAAACACCCTTCGATTCAGAAGCCAGGAACTTCCCTCACACTAAAAGGCAATGACTCCCTTTATGTTTGTTTCGACCCAAGCTTCGATTGGGAAATATGCTTCCTTCGAGCATGAGCTTTCGATTTGGCAATATGTTTTCTTTGATACAAGCTTCGATTGGGCATTAGCTTGTTTCGACCATAAGGCTTCGATAAAACATTGACTACATTTGTACTAGCTTCGACTGGACAATATTTAGTGTGCTGCATTTCCATCCCTGACAAACTTCAGCACATGATTGATGGCCCCTTCAAATGATGCACAAAGGTGATTTGTTCGAAGGACACTTGTTGGAAGAAAGTCAAACAATATGTTGGAAGAAGAAATATTCAAAGATTCTTGCTGCCAAGTTCAGGCATGGTACACTGGCTAAAACTGCTGCACAGCAGTCCTGAAACACTTCCCAATTCCTTGCACCAAAATGGCAATAAAGCACTGTCCCTCGAAGGCTACAAAGAGCAGTTTACTCAAATTGTTCAAATTATTTTGTTTTCCCTCCAAAAACTTCAGCCAACTTTGCCTATAAATAAGAGGCTCCAACACATATTTTTGGGAGGATCTTTGGACCAAAGGAACGAATCCTCCAAATTTTCTCAAACACAACAAAAACTCTCAAGTTCATCAACACTTGAGAAATAAAAAAAACCCAGAATCCCAAACACTCACCTCTTTGATTCTGAAGAACACCCCACACATAGAAGTTTGTTCAAACTCAAAGACAACCTTCTGTGACAACTCTTCGAACCAAAAGCAAACCCCCTGTGACTACTCTTTGAATTCCAGAAACGTCTACGTAGAAGTTCAAGTTCGAATCCTCCATCCATTCAAGGCCTGAAGCAAGGTAAGTCACTCTTACCCTTAAACCTTTCGTTTCATTGCATAGTATGTGAATAATCTTCCCTTTCATTTCAAAACATGTACATAACACTTTGGTTCTTTTCGTTTCCACCGACTTAATATGTTTTCAGAGCTAACCCCTTTCGTTTTGCTGCTTGTTTACTTAAATATGCATTAAGTATTAACTAATTGTAAGGCAATACTAGCATGGCCTTATGCCATATTGCTGTTCAAAAAGTTCAAAACGAAAGAAACAGGAGACATGAGTATGAAACAAAGCCTTTGGTTTCCACACTGACTTCCTGGCCCAGCCAGAGACACGATCACACTGATTTCACTGGCCCAATCGAAGAAGGCAACAAGGCAGAAAGGCCCAGCCAGAGGCACACTTGCACTAAGTCCAGGCTCAGACGAAAGGCACTCCCATGCTGGTGCCAACCTCCAATCGAAGTACATGACCTGACTGGTGCCAAAGCCCAATCGAAGGCTATGACCTCACTGGTGCGAACTCCCAATCGAAGGAAGCCTAGAAATGAAAATCGAAGGCTGCTCCTGCCCAAATCGAAGGAGCTCATTTTTTACTTCTTTTTATCTTATTTTTTCCTTTACATTTCTATGCACTTCAATATGGTTGTAATAGTGTAGGATTTATTTTTTGCACTTTTTATTACTTTTATACAAATGCTAGTAACTAGGTGTGTATGGGAAGATAAAACCAACAAGTAGACAACCTCTAATCAAAGACAAATGCATGCAATAAAACACACTTTGCACACGTGCACCCTTAGGGTATCTCCACTTGGTTGCCTAAACAAATGGGCCATGTTATGCATGTCAAGTATTTTGGAAAAAAAAAACAATCAAAATGATCATAGTCCCTCGATGACGCTATCTGAGTTGCCTAAACAAAATGATCAAGTCCCTCAAGAAAATTTCCAAAGATACTTGACACTATTGCTATCATGGTCTATACGATGACCCGCGCCTGTCCCATTAAGCATCCTAAACGCAAGGTTGTTCATCAAACACAATGATGAAATAACACCGTTAAAAGGGTCAAAAACATAAGAAAAATCTTTGAGTAAAATAGGGTAGACAACTCTTAGTTACTTGATCAAAAATATTGCAAAACATCCTTGCCATTTCAAACACACATCTCAACACAATTTCAAAACAAACTTTCCAAAACATTGAAACATCTTTTCAAAAAGACAAACACCTTTGTAAAACATTCAAACAAGAATTGTTACAAAGGTTGCCTAGACAAGGCATCTTTTTCAAAACATTTTCAAAACCACACACAAAACACCATTTAAAGCAATTGAAAAGTAAAGGCAAGTGATCTAAAACAAGTAACTAAGAGCCCATGGATAACCATGGATGGAAAGGGTGCTAGCACCTTCCCTTTTCATAATCTACCCCCCGAACCCACAAAACATATCAAAGGTCTTTCATGTACTTTTTGACCTTTCCTTAGGATAAAATAAAAAGTTGGTGGCGACTCTTGCTAAACCGAAACATTTGCGAACACAAAACGCAAAATCCCAAAGTCAGTTCTCCCACCGTATCACAGAACTGGCGAATCTGCTGGGGAATTTTCTAAAAGTGGGGTTACCTTAGGGTTTTAGATCACCTTTACATGCTTACTTTGATTGCTTTGATTGCTTTACTTTTTGGGTTCCTTGTTTGGGTTTGTTGTAAATCCTACACCCGGATTTAGGGGGCACCTTTTTAGGTAAATAGAAATAAACTTTGAGGGAACTGTGCGGGGTATACCGACATGGTTGAAGCAGTAGCTATGTTAGTGTGACATATTTGTAGGTACCGGTAGCCCTTGAGTAGTCAAGGAGAATACGGGGCCGCTGAGTGATGTAATGAAGCACTAACGAACTCTTAGAACCTTACTTGACCATCTTGGCCTTTTTTAGGGGTAGTGAGATGACCGACTTTGGTGCAGTCCGAAGTTGGTAGATACTCGATACTACACTCATTGAGGATTATTTTCTTGGGATATTTTGGTTGCCAGTTAAGTGGCTAAACCAAAACAATGAACATAGAAAATAATCCAGTGATATTGAGCTCCTTAGAACCCGGTTTCTATTTTAGGACAGGTTGAGCCAACTAACTTCAAGAGGGTACTTACCTATAAACCCCATGCAAGCCTAAACCTAAGGACTTGTTTGCTTTGTGTGAATATGACTGTCTGTATATACACTTGCTTACTTTTGCATACATGTATATAACATCATACCATAGCATTTTCAATAACCATTTCAAGGATCTCGAGGGTCTTTTGATGCAGGGTCACGTTGAACCAGACATTTACCAAAGGGCAAGAGGGTTCCCCTCTAAACAAACACCATCAAAGATCAAGTGCAACAACTTGAATCAGGGGCTATGACCCACTTGACATGGTGAGCTTGATTCTCGTGGAAAGAAATCCACCATTACAAAGTTCTCCAATCAAAGATGTTGATCAAAGTTCAACCTCTAACATTTTCTTGTGTTTACCCCGCGAGATTCTTGAAAACATGCATCCACATATCATGCATTGTATCATAACAGGTTTTCCTTTTCAGGTTTCCTTATTCTCCTACTGTTTATTTTAGTAGAGATGGCTCTAGAGAGGACTGTCAAAGATATCCAGGATCAAAATGCTCAACTTCGAGAAATGTTCTTGAACCTGTCCCAGGGGCAAGAAGAAGTGAAAGCTCTCCTCACAAGGGGCATGGTCCTGGGGAATTCAAGCATTGTCAGGAATGATCAGTTGGAAGAGCTGCAGATTGAGCTGACAACAATGAAGATCCAGATGATGGGACAACTGGTGGGCCAGATGGCTCTCATTCAAGACTTGGCTTAAAGACAAGAAGAGCTCAGAGTTCTCGTCAACAAACTGCTTCGAGATAACCAGGTGGGGAAAACACCTAAAGTTGAAGATCAAGTCATCATTCGACCCCCTTTGAGACAAGAAGACAAGGGAAAAGCTCCTCAACTTGCTTCAGGGTCACAAGCCCAGCAACAACCTCGCCAACAAAAACAGGGTAATCGGCGTAGGCGGAATACATCTGAAAGACGCTTCACCAAAATTGACATGTCATTATCTCAAGCACTGCAACACCTGTTGGAAGCCAAGCTGGTTGTATTAAGGGACCCCCCTCAGAATCCCAACACAGCCTCTCCTAGGTACAATCCAAATGCAAGATGTGCGTACCACTCCAACAGTCCTGGACATGACACCGATAGCTGTTGGACGTTGAGAAATAAAATTCAAGATCTAATTGAAGAAGGAATGCTGGAGTTCACACAAGATGGCCAGACTGAATTCTTCTGTCGTCCCTCAAAGGCTCACCACCTAAAGTGACAAGTTCAGACAAAGAGGCTTCTATTCATTTTGAATTTTCAATTGTAATTTCTTTTGTTATTAAAACAATTATCTATTAATGTCAAACTTTGTTTCATTAATGCATTGCATATGTTTGTCTTGAATTCATCCTTTCATTTTCACTATAATTATGCTTTCTTTATGACATTCAAATCTTGCTAATAAGTTACAAGCCTTTAGAGGGAGGATGACGAAACAATACTGTAATCTCACACAGTATGCTTTTGAACAAGACCTTGCTGACGATGTACAGGCGTTTCTTTCAAATCCTAAACACTGGAGTTATAAGGAAGATAATCCCTAGTCAACCCCTTCGAGCCAAAGAAGTAGGAGTTTTCTGTTTTAAACACAAATTGAAACCTTTGATTTAAACCTGGGGCAGGGTAGTCTCTCGGTTAATTAAAAAAAAAAGATGCGCATTGAAGTCGCAAACTCTCAGTTCGTAATACAACGAATAACATCAAAAACTTTCCTTTGGAACCAAAAGACAGTGATGGTTCCTTATCTCATAGGCAGTCATTATCTCTCAAAAGAGAAAAGCCCACTGAGCCAAAACCTACAACGGAGTCTTAAGAAAGCTGGGGCATCCCGCTGACTGTAATCTCGAAAACAGGAACAGTCAGGCAAAAATTAGGGATAACAAATCAAAAGAACGAGGTCGCTACAAATCCTCAACAACATGAAAAATGTTGCAAAAATGACTGCCTTCCAAAATCTAACTTGTGTGAACCATCACCAAAAACGTCGTTCCAGACTCATTTGGAGTTCAAATGCACAATTAACTGAGTTTAGGATTGAAGAACATCACGAAGAGCGGGTGGGTACAAACATACTTTGGGCCTTTATCCTTTGTTTCTTAAACCGTGAACCAAGCCACGTTACAACCCTTCAAAAGTCCTAATTGAAGCATGGGTTAGTTCGAAAGCATACTGTTACAAAAGGTATCCTGACTCCTGTAAGGCTTAGCCCTAAATCTTTTGTTGAATTTGTCTTATAAAAAGTTTTCTGCTAAAAAACGCATTTTCAAAAAACTTCAAGACAAACATAAACTTTGCATTACTTGAATATCACTGTTTGCATTTGGCTATTTGTTTGACAGCGGAGGAATTCACACAACGAGTATCCGATGAACGAAAGCCCTCTCAGTGAACAAAATCACTTCAAAAAGGATGACACTTCCATTGACAAATGTCCTATCAACAAGGGGGCATGACATGTCACTATCCAGCACACCTGGGGCAGTCTAGTCAAGATTTCAAGAAATCTCTAAAGAAGTGCAGAGTAACCAGGGGCAAGTCTCCATCTCCGTCACTTGGGGCATTGAACGTCAACCCCGATAAAGGGTTACATACAATCAAACTTTTTGGCAATGCCACAAACATTCGCTACTAGGGGCAGTGACAAATCTCCCCAAAATCCTTCTCATAGGATGATTCCCCAGCAAGAGTTTAATATCTAAAAACCTTTCCCCAGCTGAATCAACCTCAAGAATCCTCGAGGACTTCCCCCAACAAAGATGTCACCTCTCTAGCGGACTGACGACAAGGTTTATTTCCCCAACAACACCAGGATTCCCCAGCTTGAGTTTGCCTCTCCGACTACTACAAATCAAAGGACCACAACTCCTCTTCACCAGTAGACTACTCTACAATCCCCAGCAAGTTACTGCGAAACCTGGACCCGACCAGATATCAGTTCAACTTCGACTCCCCAATAGAGCAACTGACGACTAAGACTCCTAAACTCTTTTCCCAAGCAGAAATAAACATACTCCCCACAGAATTTTCAATATCCCCCAGCAGAGTTCTCCTCAAACAACAAAGCAGGGATCCCCGGTGGAAACATTTTGAGCAAAGTCCAAGACAAAATTACACTTCAACAACATTCATAACATATGCATACAAAATACATATGACACAAATCTCATTTTATTTTGAGAACATCATTACACAATGCATACATCATGACATTGCATACAACTAACTCTTTAACTTTTCAGGAAAGATCAATCAACAGGCAAAGATCATCATATTCTAATTTCCTTCTAGAGACAGTTCAGATGCGATCCAGATATGGCTGACATTCTGATACTTATTCCAGATTCCTTCTAGAGACAGTTCAGATGCGATCCAGATATGGCTGACATTCTGATACTTATTCCAGATCCCTTCTAGAGACAGTTCAGATGCGATCCAGATATGGCTGACATTCTGATACTTATTCTAGATTCCTTCTAGAGACAGTTCAGATGCGATCCAGATATGGCTGACATTCTGATACTTATTCCAGATTCCTTCTACAGACAGTTCAGATGCGATCCAGATATGGCTGACATTCTGATACTTATTCCAGATCCCTTCTAGAGACAGTACATATGCGATCCAGATATGGCTGACATTCTGATACTTATTCTAGATTCATTCAAAATACAGTCCAGATACGATCCAGATTCGGATGTCATTCTGTCACTCATTCAAAATACAGTCCAGATATGATCCAGATTCAGATGTCATTCTGTCACTCATTCAAAATACAGTCCAGATACGATCCAGATTCGGATGTCATTCTGTCACTCATTCAAAATACAGTCCAGATACGATCCAGATTCAGATGTCATTCTGTCACTCATTCAAAATACAGTCCAGATACGATCCAGATTCGGATGTCATTTTGTCACTCATTCAAAATACAGTCCAGATACGATCCAGATTCGGATGTCATTCTGTCACTCATTCAAAATACAGTCCAAATACGATCCAGATTCGGATGTCATTCTGTCACTCATTCAAAATACAGTCCAGATACAATCCAGATTCGGATTTCATTCTGTCACTCATTCAAAATACAGTCCAGATACGATCCAGATTCGGATGTCATTCTGTCACTCATTCAAAATACAGTCCAGATACGATCCAGATTCGGATGTCATTCTGTCACTCATTCAAAATACAGTCCAGATACAATCCAGATTCGGATGTCATTCTGTCACTCATTCAAAATACAGTCCAGATACGATCCAGATTCGGATGTCATTCTGTCACTCATTCAAAATACAGTCCAGATACAATCCAGATTCGGATGTCATTCTGTCACTCATTCAAAATACAGTCCAGATACGATCCAGATTCGGATGTCATTCTGTCACTCATTCAAAATACAGTCCAGATACGATCCAGATTCGGATGTCATTCTGTCACTCATTCAAAATACAGTCCAGATACGATCCAGATTCTGATGTCATTCTGTCACTCATTCAAAATACAGTCCAGATACGATCCAGATTCGGATGTCATTCTGTCACTCATTCAAAATACAGTCCAGATACGATCCAGATTCAGATGTCATTCTGTCACTCATTCAAGGGACTATGATATTTTATCGAGGGTCTTTGCTAAAACGCCCATGTTCGAGGGACATGACTATATTTTCGAGGCAACAAGTGGAATTACCCTAAGGGTGCATGTGTGAATGGTGTGTTTGATTTGCATGCATTTTGTCTTTGATTAGGGCTTGTCTACTTGTTGTTTTTATCTTGCAATACACACCTAATTACTAGCATTTATACAAAAGTAAGAAAAAGTGCAAAAATTAAATCCTACACTATTACAACCATATTGAAGTGCATAGAAATGTAAAGGAAAAAATAAGATAAAAAGAAGTAAAAAAGAGCTCCTTCGATTCAGGCAGGAGCACCCTTCGATTTGCATTTTGTTGGCCTCCTTCAATTTGGGCTAGCACCAGTGAGGTCATGGCCTTCGAATGGGGGTTGGCACCAGTGAGGTCATATCCTTCGATTGGCCTAGAAGTCAGTGTATGGCGAAGCCTTTTGGTTCTGCCTTGTTACCTTGTTGCCTTCTTCGACTGGAGGTTGAAAGCAGTGATGGAATGCCTTTCGACTGAGCCTGGAATCAGTGAAGGCATGCTTTTCGTCTGGGCTTGGAAGTCAACACGGTTTGCCTCCTGGTTGTCTCATTCATTTGACCTGGAGAAAGAGGGTAGAAGCCAGAAGCTTCGTTTCCTATTTCCTGTTTCCTGTTTCTTTCGTTTAAATCATTAAATGGAAACATGGTATGAGGCCATGCTTGTATTTGCCTTGTAAATTATTTAATAGTTAAATTAAGTTCAGGTAAACAGAAAGCAAACCAAAAGGGTTAGCTCTGAAAAATATGTTAAAAGGGTGGAAACGAAAGGAACAATGGTATGTACATGTTTCAAACGAAAGGGAAAATTACTATGCCATGAAACGAAAAGTTCAAAGGTAAGAATAACTTACCTTGCTTCAGGCCTTGAATGGATGTGCGACCTTGAGTGGAGGCCCAGGATGCTGGATTCAAAAGAGGGGGTCAACAGCTGTGCTTGGAACTGTGGATTCGAAGGAAGAGAAAAAGCAAGTGTGATGCTTCTTAGACTCGAAGGAGACTGAAGTGTGGTTGTTCTTCAGAATCAAAGGAGATGAATGTGATTCTAGGTTTTTTGTGATTTCTCAAGTGTTGATGAACTTGAGAGTTTTGTTGTGTTTGAGAAAATTTGGGGGATTCGTTCCTCTGGTCCAAAGATCCTCCCTTAGCTTTGCAAATTCTCCTCTATTTATAGAGAAAAGAATAGACATGTTTGAAGTATCTAGCCTTGCAAAACAATAAAATAATAGGTAACGTGAAAGGTAGATGTGGGGGGCCTGTTGGAAGTTGATTAGACTTGTGCCTCTGGCCATGCTTTTCGTTTAGACGAAATTCAGGTGGAAAGCTGCTTTTATGATAAAAGTACTTTCTATGAAAAGAAAGGGTATGTAGCCTTTAACCAAGGATAGTATTATCCAAAAGACAAAGTTTAAAACCCTTGTACAAGCCTCTGATTATGTAAAGATTCGGAAGCAACATAGCCTGGCAAGTGAGATTTGGTCTTGAGTCGAATGCAAGAATGAGTTCTAAGCACACTTGTTCGAAGGAAGCCTTTGCCTCAGTCGAAGCTTGTGGTCGAAACAAGCTTACTCGAAGGAAGCTAATTCCCAGTCGAAGCTTGGATCGAAACAAACATATTGCCCAATCAAAAGCTCGTGTTCGAAGGAAGCATGTTGCCCAATCGAAGCATGTGGATCGAAACAAACATAAAGGGAGTCATTGCATTTTAGCGAGAGGGAAGTTCCTGGCTTCTGAATCGAAGGGTGTTCCTAAACTTGCATTCTAAGGAGGCTTTAAGTTCAAAATGAAGGACATACTCAAGTTGCATTCGAAGGAGGCTCTTGCTCAAAACGAAGGATGTAATCCAAGTTGCATTCGAAGGAGGCTCTTGCTCAACTGAAGTTTGCACGCAGGAACACAGAAGGTGAGTGCCCAAACGAAGACTTGCATGCAGGCACTTGTGTCCAAACAAAGACTTTGCCTTTCATGGGGTACATGTGGCCAATAGGTCATGACCTTCGATTGCAAGCATGCAGGCAGCATACTTGTCCAATCAAAAGGCTTGCCCTGCATGGGACACTTGTGGCAGCAAAAATTCGTTTTCAAAGCAAGCATGCAGGCAGCAAAAGACAAAAACGAAGCCTACAACAAGGAGTCACACGCCCAGGCAAAAGAGGCACACTAGCAGCCATTTTGAGCAATCGAAGGAGGCCAAGAGTCAATTGAAGGGTGCTGAATCGAAGGAGACCTATTTTCCTCCAAATTTGTCAAAATGTTATTTTTATCTGTTTTCTCCCTTTTTGACAGTTTCCTTTTAATTTTGGTATTGGAAAATCCCAATGCACTTGTGTAAGCTTGAACCTTGAAAATCCTTGTAAGAAAAGCCTTGAGAATTGAGAGGGCGAATTTTGGGGTACAACATCTTGCATCAAGAAACCTGAAATTGTGATAGTACTGTTATTATTTATTTTGGTTAAAAATATATATAATCATGACAACAGAGCACAAACACTGATCCTCAACTGTGATACGGTGGGAGAACTGAATTGAGATTTTGCGTTTGTGTTCGCAAATGTCGCGGTTTAGCAAGAGTCGCCACCAACTTTTATTTTATCCAAAAAGGAAAGGTGAAAAAGCAAAGGAAAGACCTTTAGAGATGTTTTTAAGTTCAGGGGGTAGATTATGAAAAGGGAAGGTGTTAGCACCCTTTTCATCCATGGTCTTCAATGGGCTTTTAGTTACTCTCTAGATCCTTTGATTTTGTTTGAATGTGCTTGTGGTGTGTGTTTTTTGAAAGTATTTTGAAAACGTCTTTGTAACGGTTCTCGTCTCTATAAGAATGCGTACAAAGTCTTTGTTTGGAAAATAGTTCAAAGGAGTGTTTGTAAAATGTATTTTTTTGAAAGTGATTTTGAAAAGGTGTCTTTGTAATGGTTCTCGTCTCTATAAGAACGTGTACAAAGTGTTTGTCTTTTAAAAATGTTTCAAAATGAGAGTGTGGGTGTATAAAATATTTTTGTTGTGAGCAAGCGAGTAACTAGGAGCGAATCTACCTACTCGAAAGGTCTTAAGTGTGCTTTTCCTCCTCCTTTAGATGTTGCTATCTTACCATTGATTTGGTAAGAAGCCCATCGTTGGATGTGAAGGGACGAGTGTTGGGATGTTTGTATAGTCATAGAAGGCAATCCATGGGACGTTTTAGCAGTGTCGTTTTAGAGACTAGATCGTTTACCAAAGGCAACATCGACGGTCATCGAGGGACTACGATCTTTTATCGAGGGTCTTTGCTAAAACGCCCATGTTCGAGGGACATGACTATTTTTATGATAGGCAACAAAGTAGGATTACCCTAAGGGTGTGTGTGTGTGCAAAGTGTGTTTGATTGCATGCATTTATTCTTGATTAGGGTGATCTATTTGTTGATTTTCATGTCTGACCATACACACCCTAGTTACCAACAATGTATGAAAGCAATAAAATGCAGAAATATAAAGTCCTACGCTATTACAATATTTTAGGGATGGGGGTACATATTTACAAATGGGGATTGCAAATAAAAATAAGTCCTAAGTTACTATTACAACCATATTGAAATGTACAATATAAGAAATAAATGGACTTGTTTAGAAAATGTTTTTTTAAAAAATAAATAAATAAATTAGTAAAAGGAAAATATTTTTATGTCTTTTATGTTAATATTAAAAATGATGAAAAGGGAAATAAATGAAAGGCAGAAACAGCGTGTCTGCAAACAAGGAAACAGGGATCAGAAGTTCTGAAGTCAGGCGCGTGACTCAGAAAGGATCGTCTGTGTAATCAGAAGTTCTGGGTTGATACGCTCTAAGGCCCTGCAAGAAACGTTAGAGGGAAAGGGAACAAAGGTTCTGGATTGGTACACTCTGAGGTCCTGCAAGACACGTTAGAGGGAAAACAATAGAAGTTCTGGATTGCTATGTGCTGAAGTCCTTCAAAAACATTAGAGGGAAAACACAAAGGTTCTAGGTGGTGTTCAGCCAGTGAACCAAAAGTCAGAAGTTCTATGTTACGCTAAAACAGTGAATAAACGTCAGCAGTTCAGTGTATTTGACATGTAAGGAGAACTCAGAAGTTTTGTGCCGTGTTAGAACAATGAGTGAATCTTAGAAGTTTTGTGTGTTATCAGCATGTGAAAATCAGAAGTTTTATGTTACATTTCAACACTTTTCTCATATTAATCAACACGTCAGCAACTCATTCAGTTCTTATTAAACAACAAGTCAGAAGGATAATAGCACAACAATTTATAGAAGTTATAATCCTAAATCTGAGTCTAGCCCTAACCAAGAAGTTCTGATCCATAGTTTTTCTATTCATGCAATGATATATACAACATTAATACTATGATATTTACATGTTAATGATGTTCAGAATGAAAAACAAGCAAAGTCAGAAAGACTTACCTTGAACCTGGAACGTGGGCTTGGAGCTTTGAGTGGCTGCCTTTGGATGTTCTGGAATCAGCAAGAGTAACGGAAGAGAAAATGCCAAGTTCTTTGATTCAAAAGGAAGAACAAAGGTTTGTTTTTGTGTATGAGAAATCTGGATTTTTTATGAAGGTTTCACAGCTTTGTTTTCTCTTTTGATAGTTCTCTCTTTCCAAAAGCCATCCCTTTAAATGTTTGATGGAACAAACTATTTATAGATGGATTTTTGTGGTTTTGGGGAAAAAATGAGTTTTAAACATTTTTGGCATACTATCCCTTTGCTTTTTAACACAGTTTTCGTATGCTAATTTGGTGCAAGAAAAACGCAGGCGTGGACTGGATCAGCAGCACCTTGGAGTGTTGTGGCAGCTGGTTGCAGGACTGTGCCATAGTAGGGCAGCAGGTTACTTAAATGAGGTTTTGGTGATGTTCTGATCGCAGAAGATCAGAAGCGTAACCTCCAAATGTTGAAGGGGGATCTTCTGACCGGAGTGTTTAACATAGCTTCCATATGCTGAAGAATCATGTTCTGACCAAAGAGCATCGCTTCTTCATGTTCTGATTGAAGTGTCATGTTTGAACCGTGTTTGCAACTTCTGACTGCACTTGCATAGAGGCTGGCTTAGAAGTTCTAAAGTGTCATATTCTCTAGACACTTAGAAAATTTTCTAAATGTTTAGAAAATTTGATTTTCAAAGTAACTTCTGAATTTTGATTTTTGATGAACCAATTTCATGCCTCAATGAAATATGATTCTTGGAACTTGATTTTTTGATTCTAAAGTCATAGTTTGACTCCTTTGGTGTGTAAATGACCATTTTTCCCTTGTGAACGATTCTCTTGGAAAATTTGTCATTTCAGATTTGCAATTGGATGGAAGCAAACTTGAGGACCCAGAGTAATTCCTTGAGAAATGAGGGAAAATTTTGGGGTACAACAGCTGCCCCTATTCAATCTTCTTACACCTGAAGAGTTAGATTGGTAATTCTACCATTCGTGACTTGAAGGTGGAAGATGATTGAACACTAGAGTGCCCATAAAATTTGCACTCGAAGATGTGTTAGTTGATTATGTAGGGAATGGGCTTAAAGATGCCATTTGGAGAGGTAATGGATAGTTGTTGGAGATGGGCTTAAAGATGCCATCCAGAAATGGTTGCTGGACTATATTTGTAAGCTGGACGACTACTACCTCAGCAAGATGATGAAGGAATCTTGGATGATTACTACCTCAACAGGATGATGATGGAATCTTGGACGATTACTACCTCGGCAGGATGATGAAGGAATCTTGGACGATTACTACCTCAGCAGGATGATGAAGGAATCTTGGATGACTTCTATCTCAGCCGGATGATGAAGGAATCTTAGATGACTTCTACCTCAGCAATATGATGAAGGAATCTTGGATGACTACTACCTCAGCAGGATGATGAAGGAATCTTGGATTATTCCTACTCCAAAAGGTAATGAAGGAATCTTTTACGACTGCTACTCCAAAAGGTAATGAAGGAATCTTTGACGACTGCTACTCCAAAAGGTAATGAAGGAATCTTTTACGACTGCTACTCCAAAAGGTAATGAAGGAATCTTTGATGACTGCTACTCCAAAAGGTAATGAAGGAATCTTTGACGACTGCTACTCCAAAAGGTAATGAAGGAATCTTTGAAGACTGCTACTCCAAAAGGTAATGAAGGAATCTGGATAGTAGGGTTACCTCAGAATAAAAGCCTGGATAATAGGGCTGTGAGAAGGAACCTGGATAGTAGGGTTATTTCGTGATGAAAGCCTGGATAGTAGGGCTGTGAGAAGGAACTTGGATAGTAGGGTTACTTCAGAATGAAAGCCTGGATAATAGGGTTATAAGAAGGAACCTGGATAGTAGGGTTACTTCGGAATAAAATCTTGGATAGTAGGGCTGTGAGAAGGAACCTGGATAGTAGGGTTACTTTGAGATGAAATCCTGGATAGTAGGGCTGTGAGAAGGAACCTGGATAGTAGGGTTACTTCAGAATGAAAGCCTGGATAGTAGGGCTGTGGGAAGGAACCTGGATGGTAGGGTTACTTCGTGAGGAAAGCCTGGATAGTAGGGTTGTGAGAAGGAACCTGGATAGTAGGGTTACTTCGGAATGAAAGCCTGAATAATAGGGCTGTAAGAAGGAACCTGGATGGTAGGGTTACTTCGTGATGAAAGCCTGGATAGTAGGCTGTGAGAAGGAACCTAGATAGTAGGGTTACCTTGGAATGAAAGCCTGGATAGTAGGGATGTGAGAAGGAACCTGGATAGTAGGGTTACTTCGTGATGAAAGCCTGGATAGTAGGGCTGTGAGAAGGAACTTGGATAGTAGGGTTACTTCGGAATGAAAGCCTGGATAGTAGGGCTGTAAGAAGGAACCTGGATAGTAGGGTTACTTCGGAATGAAAGCTTGGATAGTAGGGCTGTGAGAAGGAACCTGGATGGTAGGGTTACTTCGTGATGAAAGCCTGGATAGTAGGGCTGTGAGAAGGAACCTGGATAGTAGGATTACTTCGGAATGAAAGCCTGGATAGTAGGGCTGTGAGAAGGAACCTGGATAGTAGGGTTACTTTGGAATGAAAGCCTGGATAATAGGGATGTGAGAAGGAACCTGGATAGTAAGGTCACTTCGTTTGATCTTGTAGATTAGTTGACCCGTTTGGTTTCAGGAACTGATTTTCTCTTGGTTGCCTGCATATATGATATGTATAACTGCTGGAATTGTTGGTGATAACTGTCTTTCCTGAAAAGATAACAAAGTTAGTTATATGCGATGCATGAAACGCGTTGTGAGACGACGTCCTCGAGATTATGCTGTATGTGATATGTATGTGCATGTCATGATGTATGAACATGAAATGCTATTGTGACATATCCTAGAATGGGAAAATAAATCTCAGACTACTGCTGGAGAGTACAGGAAAGTGAATTCCTGACCGTTGTAGAAAAAGTGGTTCTTCAATTTCCGCTAGGGATGATGAATGGAAGTGACTATGCTGGTGGTTGTAGAGAGGAGGAGTTGTGGTCCTCTTATTTGTAGTAGTCAGAGAGGAAAACTCAAGTTGGGGAATCCTACCGTTTGTTGGGGAAATAAACCTTGTTGCCGGTGTGCTAGAGAGGTGATGACTTCGTTGGGGAAAGTCCTCGAGAATTCTTGAGGTTGTCTCGGCTGGGGAATTATCCTATGAGAATGACTTTGGAGAGACTTATCATTGCCCCTAGCAGCAAATGTTTGTGGCATTGGCATAAAATGTTTGATTGTACGTAACCCTTTGCTGAGATTGACGTTCAATTCCCCAAGTGACGGAGATGGACACCTGCCACTGGTTACTCTGCACTTCTTGAGAGGTTTCCGGGAATCTTGACTGGACTGCCCCAGGTGTGCTAGATAGTGACATGTCATGTCCCCTTGTTAATAGGATTTTTGACAATGGAAGTATCATCCTTCTTGATTTGATTTTGTTCACTGAGAGATCTTTCGTTCACTAGATATTCGTTGTGTGAATTTCTCCGCTGTCAAACAAATAGCCATATGCAAACAATGATATTCAAATAAATGCAAAGTTTATGCTTGTCTTGAAGTTTTGAAAAATGCATTTTTAGCAAGTAAAGAAGTTTGTATTTCAACTCTGGATTTTGAGTAAAGCCTTACAGGAGTCAGGATACCTTTTGTAACAGTATGCTTTCGAACTAACCCATGCTTCAATTAGGACTTTTGAAGGGTTGTAACGTGGCTTGGTTCACGGTTTAAGAAACAAAGGATAAAGGCTCAAAGTATATTTGTACCCACCCGCTCTTCGTGATGTTCTTCAGTTCTAAACTCAGTTAATTGCGCGTTTGAACTCCAATTGAGTCTGGAATGACGTTTTAGTGATGGTTCAGACAAGTTAAGTTTGTTGGAAGGCAGTCATTTTTACAACATTTTTTTCATGTTGTTGAGGATTTGTAATGACCTCTTTCTTTTGATTTGTTATCCCTGATTTTTGCCTGACTGTTCTTGTTTTGAGATTACAGTCAGCGGGATGCCCCAGTTTTCTTAAGTCTCCTTTGTAGGTTTTGACTTAGTGGGCTTTTTTTTGTTGAGATAATGACTGCCTATGTGATAGGGAACCATCACCGTCTTTTGATTCCAGAGGAATGTTTCTTGACGTCATTCGTTGTATTACGAGATGAGAGTTTGCGGCTAAACGCACGTTTGAATTAACTGAGGGACTACCCTGCCCCAGGTTTTGATTAAAGGTTTCAATTTGTGTTAAACCAGAAAACTTCTACTTCTTTGGCTCGAAGGGGTTGACTAGGTATTATCTTCCTTATAACTCCAGTGTTTAGGATTTAAAAAAAACGCCTGTACATCGTCAGCAAGGTCTGTTCAAAAGCATACTGTGTGAGATTATGGCATTGTTTTCGTCATCCTCCCTCTAAAGGCTTGTAACTTTTAGCAAGAGTTGAATGTCTTAAAGAGAGTAAAAATCATAGTTTAAATGTAATGAAAATGAGTGGATCAAATCAAGACAAACATATGCAATGCATTAATGAAACAAAGTTTGACATTAATAGATAATTGTTTGAACAACAAAAGAAATTACAACTGAAAATTCAAATGAACAGAAGCCTCTTTGTTTGAACTTGTCACTTTAGGAGGTGAGCCTTTGGCAGAAGAATTCAGTCTGGCCATCTTGTGTGAACTCCAGCACTCCTTCGTCGATCAGGTTTTGAATCTTGTACTTCAATGCCCAACAATTATTTATATCATGTCCAGGTCTATCAGAATGATAGGAACATCTGGCATCAGGTTTGTAGCTGGGAGAAAAAGTTTTGGGATTTGGATGAGGTCTTATTGGTGTAATCAGATTCATCTTCAACATGTGTTGCAAAGCTTGGGACAGTGGTATGTTAATGTTGGTAAACTGTCTTTTGGGCTCACTTTGCCTTTGCTGATTTTCTGGTTGATGTTGACGAAGTCGTTTGGGCTCGTGACGTGGAAGCAATTTGGGAAGGTCTTCTCTCCCTTAAATCGACTTCTTGTCTCATGGGAGGCCGAATGATGACTTGATCCCCAATTCTAGATGTTTGCCCCCTTTGGTTACATCCATCTTGACGAAGCTTGTTGATGAGGACCCTTAACTCTTCTTGTCCTTGTGCCAGATTTTGGATAAGAGCCATCTGGCCCACCAGTTGTCCCATCATCTGGACTTTCATTACGGCTATCTCGGTTTGTAGCCGCTCCAACTAGTCATTTCCGTTGTCCCCATGATTCCCCATGATCATGCTCCTAGTGAGGAGAGCTTTCACTTTTTCTTGCCCATTGGATAGGTTCAAGAACATCTCTTGAAGTTGAGCATTTTGAGCCTGGATGTCCTTGATAGTCTGCTCTAGAACCATCTCTACTGAAATAAACAGTAGGAAGATAAGGAAATCTGTGTGGGAGAAACCTGTCATGATATGGTGCATGATATATGGATGTATGTTTTCAAGGATCTCGCGGGGTAAACAAGAAACTGTTAGAATTTGATTACAACTTGATTGAATAAACTTCGAGTCATTGAGAGTCCTTATTCAAGAGTCAAGCTCACCATATCGAGTGGTTCATAGCCCTTGACTCAAGATGTTGTACTTGATCTTTGACAGTGTTTGTTTAGAGGAAAATAAATCCTCTTGCACTTTGGTAGACATCTTGGTTCAACGTGACCCTGCATCATAGGCCCTCGAGATCCTTGAAACGGCTATTGAAAATGCTATGGTATGATGTTATGATGTTATGTACAGATATGCGAGGTGAGCAAATTTATATACAAATAATCATATTCACACAAAGCAAACAAATCCTTAGTTTTAGGCTTGCAGGGAGTTTTGTAGGTGAGTACCCTCTTGAAGTTTAGCTGGCTCAACCTGTCCTAGTTAATAGTAACCGGGTTCTAGGGGATCTCAATATCACCGACCTTTCTCTTAAGCATTGTCTCAACACAATCAATCTTTTCTTGCGGCCGAGATATCCCAAAAGTCCAGCCTCAATGAGTGTAGTATCGAGTATCAACCAATTTTCAGCTCTACACCGAAACCAGCTATCTCACTACGTCCTAATGGCCAAGTTTGTTCAATTAGGGTTCTAAAGTCAATTAGTGCTTCATGACGCCACTCAGCGGCCCCGTATTCTCCTCGATTCACCATGAGGGATACCGATACCCACAAATGCGTCACACTAACATAGCCATTGTTTCAACCATATCGGTCTACGTCGTACAGTTTCCATAATCTATTGTTATTTACCTAAAAAGGTGTCCCAAATCCGGGTGGAGGATCAAAGCAAACCCAAACAGAGAACCAAAATGTAAAGCAAACAAATCAAACAAATGTAAGCAAGTAAATGTGATCTAACCCTAAGGTAACCCCACTTTTACAAAATTCCCCAGCAGAGTCGCCAGTTCTGTGATACAGTGGGAGAACTGACTTGAGGTTTTGCATTTATGTTCGCAAATGTTACGATTTAGCAAGAGTCACCACTGACCTTTCTTTTATCCAAAAAGGAAAGGTGAAAAAGCACAGGAAAAACCTTTAGAGATGTTTTTGAGTTCGGGGGGTAGATTATGAAAAGGGAAGGTGTTAGCACCCTTTTCATCCATGGTTTTCCATGGTGTTGTACCCCAAAATTTGCCCTCTCATTTCATCAACATTTTCTCACCACAAGACTCTTGGAACTCAAGATCAAGTTAGGGTTTGCTCTGCTCAAGACCCCTCCTTGCATTGTTGACCCAAATTAGGGTTTGAGTTTGCACGGGGATGTTTTGACCTAAAAGGCCCAAAGTGACTTTCATGCTTCATGTTGGACTTACAAGTTTATCCATACCAAGTTTCAAGCCTTGATTCCAATCTTTGCCCAGTCAATTGGACAATTGACCTAGAAATCAGCTGTATTGGGGAAAAAAGTCAACTGTGGCCAATTGACAGTCAAACCTCATGATTTTTGACCCACATCAACGTAATGAACTCATATGAACTATTTGGTCAAGTTTGGATCACAATTCCACAAGAAATTTGATCAGATCACCAAAAGGGCAAAATGGTCATTTTTAGGGTTTTGACTGCACAAAGGCAATTTTTGACTGTTTGACCTAACCAATGGAAAATCAAGCTCACATATGTACTCAAGGACTCAATGGAATTTTCTTGACCCATTCAACAAGTTCAAAAGATCTCAAATGCACAGGATTGACAGATGAATTTTCCAATCAACTGATCAAAATTTGATTGTATACTGAAAAGTCAAACTTTGACTTTTTGGCCAAAATCAAGTGCCAAGATTCATTTTTCATCAAGACATGTCAAATTATGAAACTTGTTCATCAAGAAATCCAAATTTGCAAATTAGGGTTTAAAATGAGAAAATTTCATAACTTAGAATTTTTCTAAGTTATGAAACTTCCTTATTTTTTCCTAACTTTGTCCCATTTTTTCACCAAGATGCAAATGGATTCAAACAAAACTTGAAACATGAAAGTTGTAGTCCATTGCAAAATCTACAATTTTTATTCACAAAGTTTTCTCAAAGGAAGCTTGTATCTCAAGTTATGATTTTTGGAACAAGGGTGCAAAACATTTTTAACTTAGAGAAATTTTGCCCTATTCTAGGCAGGATTTTTGTCCAACTTCTTGGCCATTTTTCACATGGTTCCACTTGGAGTTTCAATTTTAATTAAAAATATGGATTGTAGTACATATTCCAAGCTTTCCAAATTGTCCAAGAACTTCTCAAACACCCTTGTGGTTAGAGAGAATCGAATTTGCAAAGTTGGCCAAAACTCACTTTTATTCATGACCAATACATGTTCATGGCAACTTGCATTTTCAAATCAGCTTGTACAATGCTAGCTTGCAGGCCTCAAAACCAGTTTCACACACCTTAATTTAATTCCAAACCATTGTATTAAGGTATTATTTCATCCATTTGGACATTACATGCTAAACTAATCCTTAATTGGAAAAAGCAAAGTTTCCATTTTGATAAAGTATCACTTTATGTCAATACATGATCTTTGAAGTACAAGCCAGATCTTTGAGGCAAAGTTTGGTAGACAAATCCCATTTATCAAGAGCAAATTGTGCAGCATAGATAGAGAGGATACACAGGCCTGCATTGCAACTTGAACCTTCTTACTTCAAAAACAAGAAACATTGCAAAACTGAACCAACTCTCACTTCCTGCAAGCATAAGCAAAAACGAACTTTGTAAACATCTTCCATACACCAAAACAAGCCTAAAGCACGACTCATCCATCCCTAAGACCTGCTCATACTCAAAATGCCTGTTTTGCTGCAAAACAGGGCAAGTTCTGCAACTTGACCTCCATAACCATATCCACTCGTGCGTTTTTGCTCAAGCCTGTCCAAACACATTCCATACCATCCACTGAAACTATTCCAAGCCCTGAACTCAAGCTGTAACACCCCTAACCACGTCTTCCATTTTTACTTTCAAGCTGTGCAGGTGGACTTCCATAGCACGATACAGTTGGTTTCAAAGCAAGCTAGGCATTTAGGAAGCATCCTTGGACTTCAGGCAAGCTCAACCAAAGCTCAAACTCAGTTGAAGATACCTACATTGCTCTGTTCAATTCAAGCTGAAACAGGTAAAACCATGGACTTCTATATCTCAATCTAGGAAGAGTTAGGCTTAGGTTTGTGAATGAAACATGCTCTACTCATAGCCTTGAAGCCATACATATGATTACTTTTCATTTATGTTAAGTGTGTTGTGAGAATTTTAGCCATGAACATTGAAGAAAAACTAGGTCAGAAATTGGGGATGATGAAATTCTCCCTGGTTTCTTAGAGTTAGGTCAAGTATTTTATATGTTTGAATTCGTCTTTTGATGCTCTACAATGTTTGTGTTATGAGTTTTGGCTAAAAATCAAGGAATCAGGAGATGGTAGTTGCACAAGGAAACGCGCGTTTTTATTTTCAAAAGGTTGCTGGAGGTTGAAGACAGAGTTGACTTGGGCTGGGCCTGAGTCAACTTGTTTTTTACACCCCTTTTTTTCATTTGCACCCCCCTGACCCATTGTGTGAAATACTTGTCATTTTTGCATTTTTCTTTTTGATTCTGACTTAATATTTTTATTCAAACATAAAAAAACCCTAAAAATATTTTTCCACACATTTTTGCATTTATTTGGCATTTATTTGTTTTATTTAACATATGTATGTAAATAATATAAAACCTTTTTATTTAAAACCCTAAAAAATAATACAAAAATATTTATTTTTCAGTTATTATTTTTTATTTACATTTTGAAAATATTTTCTAAAATATACTTTTTTTTGTAAATAATTAATATTTTATTTTTTGTACATATTTAGCATATCAAATATATATAAATATACATATACATATTTTATTAAATATTTAAGACAAAAATATAGAAATAATACATTTTTATTTTTATTTAATATTTGACATCAAAAATACTTTTTTACAATATACTTCTTAATTTTTATATATAATTAACAAATATTATATATAATTAATAAATGAATACTATTTATTCAAAAACTAGGGTTTTGCCCTAAATGACAAAAATATTCAAAATTTGACCTTTTTATTTTTGTTTATATTTCACATTGAAAAATACTTTCACATACATAAAAAATCATTTTGTGCATAATACATTTTGCATATTTATTGTATTTATTTAAATATTGTACAATTAAATATTTGTATATTCGATATGGATGTAATAGCTTAGAATTTAATTTCTTGTCAAATATCCCCAAATTCAAACTTGTACCCCCATCCCCATAATCATTGTTGTAATAGCTTAGCATTTAAATTTCCGCATTTTAAAGCTTTCAAATTATGCCATGATAGACCTAGGGTTTGTATGCAAATAAAACCAACAAATAGCTTGACCTAGTTCAAGATAAACATGTATGAAAACAAATGCAATGCACACTTGCACCCTTAGGGTTACACCACTTGTTGCCTTCAAAAATGGGCCATGGTTGCATGTCAAGTACTTTGGCAAAACAAAACAAAAACAAAATGATCATAGTCCCTCGATGACGCTATCAAGTTGCCTAAAATGATCAAGTCCCTTGAGAAAATTGCCAAAGATACTTGGCACTATTGCCTCTATGGTCTAAACGATGACCCGCGCCCGTCCCGTTAACATCCTAACACAAGGTTGCTCACCAAATACAATGGTGAAACAATACTGTTAAAAGGGTTAAAACATGAGAAAGATATTTGAGAAATTTAGGGTAGATAGCTCTTGGTTACTTGACCAACTTGCAAAACAATCCTTGCCATTTTTCAAAACACACTTCACAAACACAATTTCCAAAACAAACTTTTAAAAACATTGAAACATCTTTTCAAAAAGATAAACACCCTTGTAAAACATTCAAACAAGAATTGATACAATGGTTGCCTAGACAAGGCATCTTTTTCAAAACATTTTCAAAACCACACACACAAAGCACCATTTCAAACAATTGAAAAGCAAAGGCAAGTAATCTAAGCAAGTAACTAAGAGCCCATGGATAACCATGGATAGAAAGGGTGCTAATACCTTCCCTTTCTATAATCTACTCCCCGAACCCACGAAAACATCTCAAAGGTTTTTCCTGTGCTTTTTAACCTTTCCTCAGGATAAAATAAAAAGTCGGTGGCGACTCTTGCTCAACCGAAACATTTGCGAACAAAAAACGCAAAACCTCAAGTCAGTTCTCCCACCGTATCACACATGGCCTCTTAGTTACTCTCTAGATCACTTGATTTTGTTTGAATGGGATTATGGTGTGTGTTTTTTGAAAGTATTTTGAAAACGTCTTTGTAACGTTTCTCGTCTCTATAAGAACGCGTACAAAGTGTTTGTTTGGAAAATAGTTCAAAGGAGTGTTTGTGAAATGTGTTTTTTTGAAAGTGATTTTGAAAAAGTGTCTTTGTAATGGTTCTCGTCTCTATAAGAACGCGTACAAAGTGTTTGTCTTTTAAAAATGTTTCAAAATGAGAGTGTTGGTGTATAAAATGTTTTTGTTGTGAGCAAGCGAGTAACTAGGAGAGAATCTACCTACTCGAAAGGTCTTAAGTGTGCTTTTCCTCCTCCTATGTTGCTATCTTATCATTGATTTGGTAAGAAGCCCCATCGTTGGATGTGAAGGGATGAGTGTTGGGACATTTGTATAGTCATAGAAGGCAATCTATGGGACATTTTAGCAGTGTTGTTTTAGGGACTAGATTGTTTACCGAAGGCAAGATCGAGGGTCATCAAGGGACTACGATATTTTATCGAGGGTCTTTGCTAAAACGCCCATGTTCGAGGGACATGACTATTTTTATGATAGGCAACAAAGTGGGATTACCCTAAGGGTGCGTGTGTGCAAAGTGTGTTTGATTGCATGCATTTAGTCTTGATTAGGGTGATCTATTTGTTGATTTTCATGTCTTTCCATACACACCCTAGTTACTAACAATTTACGAAAGCAATAAAATGCGGAAATGTAAAGTCCTACGCTATTACAATATTTTAGGGATGGGGGTACATATTTACAAATGAGGATTGCAAATAAAAATAAGTCCTAAGTTACTATTACAACCATATTGAAATGTACAATATAAGAAATAAATGGACTTGTTTAGAAAATGTTTTTGAAAAAAAGAAATAAATTAATTAGTAAAAGGAAAATATTTTTATGTCTTTTTATGTTAATATTAAAAATGATGAAAAGGGAAATAAATGAAAGGCAGAAACAGCGTGTTACTGCAAACAAGGAAACAAGAATCAGAAGTTCTGAAGCCAGGCGCGTGACTCAGAAAGGATTGTCTGTGTAATCAGAAGTTCTGGGTTGATACGCTCTAAGGCCCTGCAAGAAACGTCAGAGGGAAAGGGAAGAATGGTTCTAGATTGGTACACTCTGAGGTCCTGCAAGACACGTTAGAGGGAAAACAACTGAAGTTCTGGATTGCTATGTGTTGAAGTCCTGCAAAAACATTAGAGGGAAAACACAGAGGTTCTGGGTGGTGTTCATCCAGTGAACCAAAAGTCAGAAGTTCTGTGTTACGCTAAAATAATGAATAAACGTCAGCAGTTCAATGTATTTGACATGTAAGGAGAACTCAAAAGTTTTGTACTGTGTTAGAACAATGAGTGAATCTTAGAAGTTCTGTGTGTTATCAGCATGTGAAAATCAGAAGTTCTATGTTACATTTCAACTCTTTTCTCATATTAATAAGCACGTCAGCAACTCATTCAGTTCTTATTAAACAGCAAGTCAGAAGGATAATAGCACAACAGTTTATAGAAGTTATAATCCTAAATCTGAGTCTAGCCCTAATCAAGAAGTTCTGATCCATAGTTTTTCTATTCATGCAATGATATATACAACATTAATACTATAATATTTACATGTTAATGATATTCAGAACGAAAAACAAGCAAAGTCAGAAAGACTTACCTTGAACCTGGAACGTGGGCTTGGAGCTTTGAGTGGCTGCCTTTGGATGTTCTGGAATCAGCAAGAGTAATGAAAGAGAAAATTCCAAGTTTTTTGATTCAAAAGGAAGAACAAAGGTTTGTTTTTGTGTATGATAAATCTGGACTTTTTATGAAGGTTTCACAACTTTGTTTTCTCTTTTGATAGTTCTCTCTTTCCAAAAGCCAGCCCTTTAAACGTGTGATGGAACAAACTATTTATAGATGGGTTGTTGTGGTTTTGGGGGGAAAAACAAATGTGTTTTTAAACATTTTTGGCATATTTTCCCTTTGCTTTTTAATCACAGTTTTCATATGCTAATTTGGTGCAAGAAAAACGCAGGCGTGGACTGGATCAGCAGCACCTTGGAGTGTTGTGGCAGCTGGTTGCAGGACTGTGCCATAGCAGGGAAGAAGGTTACTTAAATGAGGTTTTGGTGATGTTCTGATCGTAGAAGATCTAAAGCGTAACCTCCAAATGCTAAAGGGGGATCTTCTGACCAGAGTGTTGAACATAGCTTCCATATGCTGAAGAATCATGTTCTGACTGAAGCATCATGTTCTGACCAAAGAGAATCGCTTCTGCATGTTCTGATTGAAGCGTCATGTTCTGAACCGTGTTTGAAACTTCTGACTGCACTTGCATAGAGGCTGGCTTAGAATTTATGAAGTGTCATATTCTCTAGACACTTAGAAATTTTTCTAAATGTTTAGAAAATTTGATTTTCAAAGTAACTTCTGACTTTTTATTTTTGATGAACCAATTTCACGCCTTAATGAAATATGATTCTTGGAACTTGATTTTTTAATTCAAAAGTCATAGTTTGACTCCTTTGGTGTGTAAATAACCATTTTTCCCTTGTGAACGATTCTCTTGGAAAATTTGTCATTTCAGATTTGCAATTGGATGGAAGCAAACTTGAGGACCCAGAGTAATTCCTTGAGAAATGAGAGGGAAAATTTTGGGGTACAACATCAACCATTATTACCGCCTATAAAAACTGCCATTTCCACAACATCTGTTCTCCTTCAACTACCCAATTACCCACTCTTCATCTCCCATCCATCCGCACGCATACTCCCTTCAGTTTTTCATTCCCGATTACAACATCTTCGCCACTGTTAACAAAACAACAACACTTTTCCATCACCTTCATCTTCGCTTTAACCCCACCGCCAACACCTTCCATCACCGCCGCTGAGCCAACTCTATCTTCCTCACTGTGAACAACTCAACTCACCGTCGCCGACACCATTATTCCTCCGTTTAGATTTCATCATCTCACCATTTTCTCCAAACCCCGCACGTATAGGATAAGGAGATTATGGAAATCGAATCTTAATTGATCTTGAGAAAAGGAGAGTGATGCGGTTATTGTGGGATTGAAGTCGTGCAATGATGTATGAAGCTGTTGAAGAATATGATGATGGGGAAAGGTGGAGATAGGAAGACGTTGGAGTCTTGGTGTGAGAGGGGAAATCATGGAAGGGATTGAAAGTTTGTGATGATGTTAAGAATTTTAATATTGAGGGGGAGAGAGCATTGGGAATAGATGAAGCCAAAGAGTTTAGAAGAGAGAATTTTATTTCTTGTTCTTTTACGGTACAACAAAGAGAAGAGTTGTTGAATTATTAAGCAAATTTACTTTCCCAATACCCCTATGCCAAAACTGCAGTGCTCCCTAACCCTTCAAGGTTTACGATAGTTTGGGTATGCTTGAAGAGATGGTCCTCATGAGATGATCATCCAAGTTTTGGTGTTCGACTACGAAAGCGGCGATCAAGGCTACCATCAAAGGTTTATGTAAGCTTGGAGGATGGTAAACAAGTTGGATAGTAGGACTTTGGGACACAAAAATTCCATTCCCCTTGAACCTTACCTTAGGTGGGTGAGAGCTCATGCTCAGAGTCTCGCAATGCCTTACCCTTCTATCCTCCCTGTTATCATAGAGCATGTTGTTGAAGGAGATGTCCCGTACACTGTCCTTCACCCCAACATGCCTACCTCTCTCGAAGACTTACAAAGGGATTGGATACAACTTAAGGGGGAGCGAGACACTTTCGAGGCCCAATTCTACGCCAGCAAGAAGAAAGTTCTGGAACTCACCAAGCAACTTCATGAAGAGCGGAGTCTGAACGCCTACATCGCACCAAAGAGGATGCATTCAACTTTTTGTCTTAGAGTTTTGTATTTTTATTTCTTTGTAAGCCCAAAGAGGCATGATGTAATCAAACTTTGATTTATTAATATAACGTGTGTTCCTATTGTCTAAAGCAAATTTAAATCTCTAATTTCCTTGAAATCATTTGCATATGCATCTTCATTCATCATAACGCAAACAAGTTTCTTACAATAGGTATCCTTATCTTTCTACTGTTTATTTCAGTGAGATGGATATTGAACAGACAGTAAAATATCTCCAGGCGCAGAATGCTCAGTTTCAACAAATATTCTTGACTCTGGAAAAAGGACAAGATGAGTTGAAAACCCTGCTGATCAAAGAAAAGAAGAAGAAAGCGAAGAAATCAACCAGTGTTTTGAATCTGGGAAAAAGGTTCAAAGGACAAGCCAGACGGACTCTAGACTTTATAACATCTTCAGGTGAAAGGGATAATCAAGAAGGGAAAAACAAGGAAGTGACTGAACCTCCAGAATCTGAAGAAGAAGAAGAGGCTGACTACTCTGAAGAGCAGTATCCTCCAGCTGATGACAAATACAAACAATTGGAAGATCGCCTCAATGCTATGGAGACCCATAAAGTACCCGGGTTGGATTTTGAGGAGCTAGGACTTGTCTCAAGGGTTGTCATACCGCAGAAATTCAAGGTCCCCACTTTCGCTAAATATGATGGTGTCTCTTGTCCAAATCTGCATTTGAGATCATACATTAGAAAAATTTAACCCCATACTGCGGATAGGAATCTATGGGTGAATTTCTTCCAAGAAAGCTTGTCAGGAACGCAGTTGGATTGGTTCTATCAGTTGGAAGGGACCAACATCCGCAATTGGGAAGATTTGGCAGTCGCTTTTTACAAGCAATACCAGTATAATGCTGACTTAGCTCCAACATGGACACAGTTGTAAGGCATGTCTATGGGTGCAGGTGAAGGTTTCAAGACCTATGCTCAAAAATGGCGGGATCTTGCGGGAAGAGTCCAACCCCCTCTATCTGACAGAGAATTGGTGGAAATGTTCTTAGGCATGCTATCTGGTTCATTCTTCAAACACTTGATCAGAAGCTCCTCGACTGGATTTACCGAATTAATCATGATCGTTGAACGGGTAGAAGCGGGTATAAAAAGTGGAAAAATTCAAAGAGATGCATCCTCAAGTGCGATAAAGAAGCCCTTTATCGGAAAGAATGAGGTCAGTGTTGCATATGACCATAGGAATCAGGACAGAACTGAACGCCGTCCAGCGGTAGGGGCTGTCATGATCTCTAAGCCTGCACCTATTCAACAAAGTAATAACCAGCCTAGAGAGGAAAGACCGGTAAGACAGTTTACCCGGATAAATATGATGCTGTCTCAAGTCTTTCTGCATTTGTTGAAATCTAATCTGGTGACCTTGCGGGAAGCTCCGAAGAATCCCAACACTGCCTCTCCCCATTATAACCGAAATGCCCATTGTGCTTACCATTCAGAAAGTCTAGGTCATGATACAAACGACTGCTGGGCTTTGAAAAACAAGGTACAAGACCTTCTCGAGGCAGAGGAAATTGAATTTGACGCTCCTGAGATCCCAAATGTTATCACCGCTCTTATGCCCAAGCATGATCGTGGTGTTAACGTTGTTGAAGATGATGTGTTTGTTGTTGTTGTTGATGAACTTGTTACTCCTCTCCTAACCGTAAAAAGGAACATGTTGAAGGCCGGTTTATTTCCAGGCTGTGGCGAAGGCTGCCACCTCTGTTTATCCCTACCGACTGGTTGTCATTTATTGAAGGCAGGTGTCCAGCGCCTGATGGATGACAAAGAGATTTTGTTTGAAAAGACTCCCGTTCCAACCGTTTCTTACAAGGATGTTTCAATAGTAACCATTTCTGCCAATCCTCCCAGGGTCTCCACCAAAAGACCTGTTAGGATTACATCTATTTTGAAGGTGACTCCATTGATAATTACTATTCCAGGGCCGATCCCGTACTCCTCAGACAAAACTGTTCCCTGGAACTATGGGGGTGACGTCTACTACCACATCGTCAAGCAAGAATGGATGGCTGTTGAAGACCCGGTTTTTGAGAGGGTTGACCCCGACATCGGAAACATTGTGGGAACCAACAAAATAACCATAAGTGGAAGAATGTTCACCCTTGATATTTCTCCTCCGGAAACTATTACCAGTCCTATGATCATTCCTTCTTTTGTTCCTGCTGATACTACTACTATAGTTCTGTGGTTACCCATGCTGACACCTCTGTCGCCGAGTCTACCGAGACTCGGGGCAAAGGAATTTTGGTTGAACCTATACGGATGAAGGCGTAATCAGTATCTATCCCAGAGGCTTCCAAGAAGGAGATGGAAGAAATTTTGAAAATTATAAAGAGAAGCGACTACAATGTAGTCGAACAACTAGGGCAGACCACTTCAAAGATTTCTATGCTAGCTTTACTGTTGTGCTCTGAAGCTCATGCGAAGGCCTTGGCGAGATTTCTTAAAACTGCCCATGCGCCACAGGAAACCTCTGCTGACCAATTCGAAGATTGTGTGGCCAGTTTGACAACTGATAACGGTTTGGGCTTTTCTGATGCTGATCTGACACCTAGAGGGAGAAAACACAATGAGGCGTTGCATATCTCTGTCGAATGCAGGGGCACTACTTTGGCCCATGTCCTGGTAGATACTGGTTCATCATTGAATGTGTTGCCTAAGAAGTCTATGGATATACTAGACTGTGAAGGTTTGACCTTAAAACCCAACAACATAGTGGTAAGGGCCTTCGACGGTTCAAAGAGAATGGTGCACGGGGAGGTAGACATCCCTATTAAAGTTGGAACTCAGACCTTTGATTCAACTTTCTATGTGATGGATATTCGCCCTTCCTATTCCTGTTTATTGGGCCGACCTTGGATTCATGACGCTGGTGCCGTCACCTCTACATTACATCAGATGTTGAAGTACCCAATCAAGGGAAATATCATCACTGTCCATGGAGAGGAGGAATATATGGTCAGTCACCCGAACTCCTTCAGATATATGGAAATGGATGGTGAATTCATCGAAACTCCGTTTCAGCATTTCGAGGAAGTCCCACAAACAGTTGCGGCAACCAAGACTGTTTCCAAAGTTCCGAAGATTACCAGACCTCCGCTGAAGATGGCTTCTCTGAAAGATGCCAAGGCAGTAATCAAAGAAGGTGGGTGTACCATTTGGGGCCAACTCCCGAATATTCCCTACAAATATGACAAGTTTGGTTTGGGGTTTTACTTCAGGAGCCTAGAAAGCTGTTCGTCGTGCTCGTGCCGGGGAACCACCTTTGCGGATCAGCAACCATGGAGTCAACGTAGTGGAGGATAGTGATGACAGTTGTGACTTGGAAGAATGGATTTTTCCAACTATCAATGGAGGACTCAACAACTGGGAAGCTAAAGAATTTGTCCCTATTACTTTTATCCAACAGTAATTGTCTTTAAATTTTTGTCGGACTTGTAATAATTAAACAATTTAGACTTTTAAAACCTTGTGTCTTACCCGAGGCACAACAGTCCATTTGTAAGGGTTGTTACTTCATTTTCATATGTCATCAATGAATCATGGACGTTTTTGCATGCAAATTTTACGCTCTTTGTTCTTCTTTTTTCTACATTTTTATTTTTTTCAAAGATAACTATGCTCTTACACACACTCACATATCAAAATGCATATCCACATCCACTCAGGATCCCATGGGTAACGGTTATGCTATGGCCTATCATGACTTTGAAAATACGATCTACCAAGACGAAGACGAAGGTGAGGAAGATTGTGAGGTTCCAGGGGAACTATCCAGGTTACTACAATAGGAAGAAAGGACCATACATCCCCATGAAGAACCGGTTGACACAGTTAACTTAGGTACCAAAGAGGACAAGAAAGAAATCAAGGTAGGTGCCAATCTGGAACCTAGTGTCAAGAAGGTCTTAACTCAGTTACTACATGACTATGTTGAGGTCTTTGCTTGGTCATACGAAGACATGCCAGGACTTGACGCTGATATCATGGTCCATCATCTACCGACAAAAGAAGACTGCCCTCCAGTAAAATAGAAAGTCTATCGCATGCAGCCAGAAATGTCAGAGAAGATCAAGACTGAAGTCATGAAACAATTCAACGCCAGATTCTTAGCCGTCACCTCCTATCCATAATGGGTCGCCAATGTTGTTCCAGTGTCTAAAAAGGACGGTAAAGTACGCATGTGTGTGGATTACAAAGATTTGAATAGGGCAAGCCCTAAGGATGATTTCCCGCTTCCCCATATCGTTATTCTGGATGACAATACCGCACAGAATAAAGTATTCTCATTTATGGATGGTTTCTCAGGCTATAATAAAATCAAAATGGCACCCGAGGACATGGAGAAAGCGACATTCGTCACATAGTGGGGCACATTCTGTTACAAAGTTATGCCATTCAGGTTGAAAAACGCAGGGGCAACTTATCAGCGCACCATGGTAGCTCTGTTTCATGATATGATCCATCACGAGATAGAGGTATATGTGGATGACATGATATCCAGATCTCAAACTGAAGAGGAACATCTTGACCATTTGCAGAAACTATTTGAAAGGCTAAAGAAATACAAGCTAAGGTTGAACCCGAGTAAATGCACATTTGGAGTGAGGTCCGGTAAACTCCTAGGCTTCATCGTCAGCAGTAAAGGTATCGAAGTGGACCCTGCAAAGGTAAAAGCAATACAAGAAATGCATGCTCCTCACATCGAGAAGGAAGTCAGAGGATTCTTAGGACGGATAAACTACATCGCCAGATTCATTTCTCACCTAACTGCTACTTGTGAACCAATCTTCAAATTACTGAAGAAAGATCAAGTGTTGGATTGGAACGACGACTTCCATAGATTTGGGAATCAAGTCCTTAAGTGTATTTGGAGATTCAGCCTTAGTCATCAGTCAGATCAAAGGAGAATGGGACACAAAGCACTCTAATCTCATCCCCTACAAAGAACATGTGTTGACATTAATCCCATATTTTGAGGAAATTACCTTTGAGCATTTTCCACGAGAGGAAAATCAACTAGCAGACACACTAGCCACTATGTCATCCATGTTTAAAATTAAGTGGGATGACGAGGCTCCCCAGATCACCATTGAGCGAATGAATGAACCAGCTTACTGTCACGAGATCGATACTGAAGAAGTAGTGGACAAGCCTTGGTTCCATGAAGTTAAGAGGTATCTCGAGGCCCAAGAGTATCCGGAGGGAGCTTCAGTCAATGATAAGAAGTTCTTGAGAAGATTCTCTGCTAAGTTCTTCCTCAATAATGACATTCTCTACAAGCGCAACCACGACTCTACTTTGCTTCGTTTCATAGACAAGAGTGAGGAAGACACGATCATGGCGGATCTACATGAAGGTACTTTTGGCACCCATTATAGTGGGCACACGATGGATAAAAAGATCCTACGGGCGGGGTACTACTGGTCTACCATGGAAGCAGAATGCCGTCAACATTCACGAACCTGTCACAAGTGTCAGATCTATGCTGACAAAGTACATGTGCCTCCAGTGCCTCTAAATGTCCTAACTGCTCCTTGGCCATTCATGATGTGGGGCATTTACATGATTGGAGAAGTCAAACCTACAGCTTCTAATGGACACCGCTTCATCTTGGTTGCCATTGACTACTTCACAAAATGGGTTGAGGCAGCATCCTCTGCTTTAGTCACCAAGAATGTTGTGGCCCGATTCATCAAGTAGAATCTTATCTGTCGATACGGTATTATGGAAAGAATCGTCACAGATAATGGTACAAATCTCAACAATACTATGATCACGGCACTATGCGCGTAATTCAAGATCCAGCATCATAAATCTTCCCCTTACCGGCCAAAGATGAATGGCGCTTCAGAAGCCGCTAATAAAAACATCAAGAAGATCATACAAAAAATGACAGTAACATACAAGGACTAGTATGAGATGTTACCATTCGCTTTCCACGGTTACCGTACCACGGCGCGCACATTAACAGAGGAAACTCCCTTCTCCTTGGTATACGACATAGAAGTTGTTCTACCAATTGAAGTCCAAATACCTTCTCTGAGAATCATAAAAGATGCAGGGTTGAATGAAGATGAATGGATTCAAACTCGACTTGACCAGCTAAACTTAATTGATGAGAAGAGGCTTACGACTGTCTGTAATGGTCAGATGTACCAAAAACGTATGATCAAAGCTTTTAACAAGAAGGTCAGACGTCAGGTATATCGGGTTGGTGATTTGGTAATCAAGCGTATCATATTGCCATAAGGTGATCCAAGGGGCAAATGGACTCCTACATACGAAGGACCATTTGTGATCAAAAGCATATTCTCTGGTAGAGAAATGATCTTAACCACTATGGATGGTGACGACCTTCCGCATCCTGTAAACGCGGACATAGTCAAAAGATACTACGCATGAATAAAGACCCGTTAGGTCGACTGGCCTAGGAAAAAATTAGGGCATCCCGACAAACCGAAAAGGTTCGGGCAAAAATTAGGGATAAAATACAAAAAAATCTGTACACCCGGCAAGCTGAAACCCGAAAGGGCGGCTTGGGCAAAAAAGGGTATCCCGATAGACTGAAACCCTGAAAGGGAGGTCCAGGCAAAAGTTATGGAATTAAAGCGTATGACTATGTCCCGTTGAATCACCTTACAGACAACCTTCAGTATCGACTGACAAACTCAAACGGTTCTTATCAATCCAATCAGCTTCGGACAAAGCAGCAAGTGGACGAGACGCTCAGAGACATGAAGGCTATAGAAGAATGGGAACCCCATGGGATTATTTCATATAGCTATCTTTTCTTTGTATCAATTTTCATTTTCTACGACGACACTCCCTTACTAGGATGTTCGTCTCATTGTATAAAAAATACTTATTCAAGTTAATACAAAGATATTCCTTTGAAAGTTCAAAACTATTTGTTTTTATTTTATTTCCGTGTTTTGTTTGCAAATACGTCCAATGATTATTTTTGAACATATGCATTTGAACATGACTACTGTTTACAAATGAGCAAAAGAAAAGGGAACAAAAAATAGAAAGACAATCACTAATGGATTTAAGAAATAGGATAATATCTATAGACCATTCCATAAAATCCCCCGCAGGTACTTTTTCCAGTAAGAGCGGAAACCGGGACATCCCACTATAGGATCGCTAACGTATCTCCAGTATGCAGCCTAATGGTATCAAGTGCTCTCACATCCCTGACGGAACAAAACTTCCAGTTACCGCTCCAAAGATTCTGATGCGGTGTATTCGCAAGTGTACGAATCGCGTCAGAGTAATATAAAAGATTATCGATCCACAAAGACCAATTGTCGATCTATCGTTTCCTATTGTTATGGTGTTTAGCTAAGTAAATATTAAATAGGGAATTTAGCATGCAAGAAAGTAAAGTGCAGTGAAATAAACTTCAGATATAAAAGTAGGGTCGAATTTAATTCACGTAGTCAGATGATATTCACAATGTTTTGGAATAGAACTACTTATAGGGAAATATTTTCTACTAAAGAAAAGAACTAATTTAACAGGAACTGTCACTTTAGCGTAATCAGAACCGAGTTTACTCTCTAATCAGACCTTCTTATTGTCACTTATAAAAAGGCGTGCATTGCGTTAAAGTAATAAACCTATTTTTAAGAAATGAAGTACTTGACAAAGTTGAAAAGTATTTTGATCTGGAATTTCTAATAAAAAGGGAACCTAACTTTAACCCTATAAACGCGTCCGAAAATAGTTTCAAAATTTATTTCTTTGATAATAAAAATCCCTAACTAACCGGACAAAGCGATTTCGCTTCCTTTGACTAGTTAGAACTAACTGAGTTTAACAAAGGGTTGGACGACTTTTGATCTTACCCAACAATAATAAAGTACAGAAAAACTCGTATTGAAAACCAAAATAGCCCATAAGCATTTATGTTGACACATTATTTGGAATATCGATCTAACTAGATTCCTTACATTCTAGCCCAGTAAGGTTTAGCTTGACATGGGAATGTAAATAGACATGTTAAAATAAATCATGCGAGAAAGTAAATAATTTATAGTGAGGTGCGGGAAATAAACAAAGTAAAAGTAGGTGCGGGAAATAAACAAAGTAAAAGCAGTGTGGGAAATAAACAAAGTAAAAGCAGTGCGGGAAATAAACAAAGTAAAAACAGTGCGGGAAATAAACAAAGTAAAAGTAGTGCGGAAAATAAACAAAGTAAAAGCAGTGCGGAATATATAAATAGTAACCTGCTCCAAACGAGGAGGTTTTAAATCTGGTACAAACTGGAAGTAAAATGTGACTAGAAATAAACAGCAGTTGAAAATAAATGTGGCAAGATAAACTTCTGCCGGAGTGCTCCAAACTCGATTACAGACTCAATCTACGAACTCGATCACAGACTCAATCAACACTGCAATAATTCCCTGATGTGAAGAATTATCGCTTTACAATGGTAAAATTATATGGCTTAAGTTCGCAACTATGGTTAGATCATGTTTGCAACTAAGCTTGGGTGAATTGAAATGAAATCAGGAACTTCTATTTATAGAGGATGAGGAATGCAGGAAATCACAGGAATTTCCCCAACTCCTTTTGGGGGGAAGGGGGAAACATTGTCCAAAGGTGGCTCCCACCATAGAGGCCATGGCGCCCGCCATGAGTGTAAATGAGAAAGGAAGTGGGGAACGTGGCAGTTGAGGCCAGCAGGAGGTGGTCCACGTCATGGCCTACCCTATGACTGGCGCCATGGTGGACGCCATGAGTGCAAATTTGACCTAAACTCCTATTTTTCAGCCTGTTTTCCTTCATTTCTTCAGGGGAGCTATGGATATTTGAAATACCTGGAAAGGAAACAAAATATAGGCATAATACGAGAAAACAATAATAAAAAACCTAAATAACATGTGAAATCAGAGTAAAAAACAAGTGTAAAGTAAGTGTTATCAAATTCTCCCACACTTAAACCTTTGGTTGCCCTCAAGCAAGAACTCTAAATAGATTTTAGAAGAAAAACAGTGTTAGTGAACAAGTTGTGCTGCATGGGGCCTCTGGAATTAAAACAGGGATATATTGATAGGTACTAACTGATTCAAACCAAGGATATCGTAGTGACACTCTTTCGTAAAACAGACATAAGCTTCGTTCTTTTACGAACCAATCCATATCATGCCACTATGCTTAGGCCTATATATTTCCTTTTTTTTTAAATCCTTTTTCATTCAGGCACAATCACATTAAGCCCGTTATTCGTACATGCTCATAGTAAAGTGATCGGGTAGTGATTCTGATCATAAAACGCAGGGCTCTGGTACAAAAAGTTGGTGTAACCCCTTTTATTGACCCATTTATAGTTGCGGGGGATCGGATCATAATCCTCCCTACCAAGTTCAGCACCAAATACCTCTGAACCAACTAAAGATGGGTAAAAAAAATTTTCTTTTTCTTTTTCTTCTTCTTTTGCTTTTACTTTTGCTTTTGCTTTTGCTTTATTTTTCAACATACAAATTTTGTTGAGTTAAATGACTTTGTGAGGGTCACCTATCCCGGGGTTGTAGTTTATAATAAGAACATAGCATATAGATCATTCACTTCTCTTCGGTCCCCTACATAGAGCATGCTTAGACCGGAGCTGACTGCTAGGATAAACTATTCAAGGATTTAAGAATGAAAATTTTTAAGGCCACGACATAGGGGGTATCGGGATAGAATTCCTAAACTTACGAAGCTTAAGGTGTAAAAACGATGCCGATGCTTCGAAAGGTCTTTCCCAAGTCATACTACATCCTATCTCAACCAGGTCTTATAGCCCAACTAAGTTCAAAACACAGTGTTTTTCTTAGGAAAAAAAATTCGGTTAGGCTCAAGAAATGGGGGAGTGGACATACACTAGACCATACAGATATAGATGACCCGTCAAACACATGTATTATTTTGAAAAGAAAGGAAACAAGCAAACTAAAGCAAATAAAGAAGTAAAATAACGAGAAGGAAAATGCAGGAAAATGGAAAAATAAAGCGAGAGAAAAAATAAAGCGAGAAAGCGAGTAAATCTCCTCCCACACTTAAATCGAACATTGTCCCCAATGTTACGAAATAAGAATAGGAAAGAGTCACCTGATAAAGTACTAAGGCTGGATGGGTCCCTCGCCATCCTGCGGTGAATGTCTAGGATGACGGGATCGACTGCAACGACGACTGCTCTGAGAAGCCTCAAACTGGTCGAATCTGGCGGACAAGGAAATCTGTGAACTCTGAATCTCGCGAAGGTTGCCAAGAAGGGAACCTTGAGTGGCCTCCATGAGGGCGGAGTGCCTCTGAAACTGGGCTTGTTTCCTATGTTGCTTGTCGGATATCGCTAATTGAGATTCCATAAGACTTTGAAAAGAGCGGTCCGTCTGCTGTCGCGACGCCTCCATAAAACTCATGTTATCTGCCAGCTGTTGTTGGATTGCAGAAAGTAAACCATCTCTTCTCTCCTCCCGAGCTAGCTGGTCACACCACATCTCTTCATTGATGTAGAAGCCAGGAGCCGTACCTGCAAAAGTGTTAGAAGTAGAAGGTGCATTGTGTGCGGGTGAAGCATGGTGGGGGGACACAGGTGGGGCATGAGGTTCATCCCTTTGCTCGTATTCTTCATCATTCTCGTTTCCGTCCCAAAGTGGAACATTAGGAGGTAATGGACCCGTAAAAGGTGGAGCATCTAGATCGTAGGTCCAGTTCCTTGCAATTCATACATCAGTACGTCTAGTGTAAGGAAGAACGACTGATGGGATAACGACACCTCGAACCATAAGTTCAAAACCACCCGCTCTCCTCACCTTGCACAATTTCATATCTTTTAGAAATTTCAAATTAATTGTGCGGGGAGGCAGGGGTGCACGGGTAGCTATCTCAGCGTCAAGGTGCAGAGCTCTAACAATAGATGTAACTAGTCCTCCAAAAGCTATGGTCCTTGTGTGTCTCAAGACAACAATCATGTGAGAAATCATAAACGGAACTGAATTAATTCTTCTATTAGTGAGACTACCCTGCAAAAATAGAAGTTCTCTAGCATTTACCTTGTTTGGATTCTCCCGGCCAAAAATAGTACAGGCGAGCATATATCGAAAAATTCGAATAGTCGGGTTATGGATCAATGATGCTAAAATTCCTTCAAAAGAATTTATAGAAGAGTTTGACAATTGACGTCATAAGGAAAATGCATCAGTGGACCATTCAGAATCCAAAGGGGTCTCACAAATAGCGCCATCACCATGAGGGATACCCAACAGAGCTGCTAGTTCGTCGGTGCTATATTCATATTTAACATTAAACAAACGGAATTTAACCGTACCGACGGTACTAGCAGTGTCGGGGTGAACCAAATAAATTAGGGAACTTAAGAATTCCCGAGTTAGCCTCTCAAAGGTGGGATCTTTTCTAGTAAAAATGTCATGCAATCCTAGGATGTCAGCTAAATGAAAAAAACTATGATAAAGTCCTAAAGTATACAGACAGTCTTCATCGACATACCTGGTTGAGACAATTTCTCGTCCTTGTAATTTTTCAAGGATTTTCCGTTGTCGGTCTCCGGATTTGCCTTCATGAAGAACGTATCGGTTGAACTCCATTGTTGCTCCTTTGGAAGAAAATTGAAAAAATGGGTGTTGGAGATTGGGAGGAGAAAGTTTGAATTTTTATGATGGTTAGAAAAATGGATGTTGGAGTGGTTAATGGGTAGTAGGTGGTTGAGAAAACGAGAGTTGTTGGGTGGTTAATGGGGTAGTAGGTGGTTGAGAAAATGAGAGGTTTTGGGGTTGAAAATGGAGAAAGTGGGAGGTTTTTGAAAATCTGCCCGTTATAATTCCAGACCCCATGGCGGGTGCCATGGTCTTGGTGGCGGGCGCCATGTTTGAAAATTGGGCTGGACTCAAATTTCTTTGTTTTGTTGGTTTGGGCTTCTTATTCCAATTTCTTCTCATAGGTGCAAACAACAATTCTTCATTTGGTGCTTTCAAGGATTGGTGTATTGAATTTTTTCTTTTATGTTTATAACTTGAAAATAATAAAGTCATAAAAAATAAAATAAAAAATTAATTAAAGAGAAAAGAGTAAAAATAAAAATAAAAAGAAATATACTTAATGATGGTAAGTCACAAAAAATAAAAAGAAAGTAGAATGCAAGAGTTATGCATAAAAATAAATAAGTCTGAAAAAATAAACAACATGATAAAAGAAACAACAAAACAGCAAAACAATGCAGATATGAATCAGGATCATCAAGGAGTGGTAGGGTCTGTGGTCGACTCAGGACCATGAGTTGCAGCTAACTTACTGCGAAGATCATCAATTTCCTGTTGTAGGAGGTCTGCCTCAGTAGAGTGAGTAGCATCAGAAACCATAACCTAAAGAGAGAGGTCTTCAACTTTCTGACGAAGTTGGGCTACCTCTCTATGCAACTCAGCAACCTGTGCATCGATGTTGGGTTGCTACAAAGAGAAATTATTAGAGAATACAATGGTCCTTTCTGGCGATGGACATGGATGATACTCAGGTACCGGAGGTGATTTTCGCTCGTCCACGGTCTCTCCAAGACCTTCTAAGGCATATGTCCAATTGGCAGGGTTATGGACATTGGTCATCATGGGATCAGGCAAGGTAAAATAGTGAACGGTTTTATTATCAATCAGGAGTCTATACTGGTTGGGATTAAAGTAGACTCTTCTCATCAGCCCACGATCCAAACATAAATCAATGTCCATTATAATATATCCATAGTAGGAGGTAAGGTGAGATAACTTACTTGTATGACCCAAAGCAGAAGCAATCTGAGTCACTGTCCCTCCCACATGAAGGATACCTTCAGCAGACTTAGAAGTCATCATGAGATTCCACAGCAGAAAATTTCCACAGGCTACAGGGCGAGACTGGGTCGCACAGTAGAGGAAAAAGATCTCCTCCTCACTAACATGGGTATCCGTGTCGGCCTTCCCTAGGAAAGTGTGAGCAATAACCATCTGAAAATACCTGAAAGCGGGGTTATGAATAACAGGGGATAGTTGAGTGGAAGGGTCAAGGCTCCCTCCAGCAGTAATATCTCTCCAGAATTTCTCTATGTACCTAGCCATGAAATAGCCAACTGGTAGCTCAGGTATAGCATCGGGTGTGGTCTGGAAGCCTAGCAAGTCGCCAAACTCCCTCTGGGTAAAACAATATTCTATCCGGAATAGTCTGAAAGTGAGATATCCATCCTGGTCATTATAGGGCTCAAACTCAAATGAACTGAGGAATTCTAAGGTGAGGTTCCTGTAGGTCACATTTAGGTCATCTGCATACTCGTCCCACTTTAGCTGGTTACATAGATACTTGATACTGGCTTCAAAGCCAAGAGCTTCCATGCAAATCTGGTCTGGATATCTGGTCGGTGCCATGGGTCGTTGTGAAAGGACCGCATAGCTTTGTCTCTGAGTGTCATATCGGAAGGAAACATGCATGTCATCGAAATGCTCCATCCTGAAAAATGTAGTTAGCAAAGACGGCTAGCAGGTGATTCCTGAAATCATAAATTTTGCAACTGTTAGTATAAAGATAAAAATAAAATTTGATAAAGTAAAAAGTAAAATGCAAAAAATAAAAATAAACTCATGGGTTGCCTCCCATGCAGTGCTTGTTTAACTTTGTTAGCTTGACGAGTAAGCTTCATATATCGGAAACTCGTACTGGTGGATCAATCAGAGTGTGGCTAGAGTAGTTGGTGGGAATGTCACCTCCTTCGTAGTGCTTCAACCTCTGGCCATTGACGATGAATGGGCTACAAGAATTGTTCTTGATCTCGACTGCTCCAGATCTTAGGATTCTAGAGACCTCAAAAGGACCAGTCCATCTTGAACGTAGCTTCCCAGGAAAAAGTCACAACCTGGAATTGAAAAGGAGAACAAGGTCGCCTATATTGAAATATTTCTTTACAATTCTTATGTCATGCCAAGTTTTGGTTCTTTCTTTATATATTATAGCATTCTCATAGGCAGACTGGCAGAATTCCTCCAATTTATGAATGTCAAGGATGCGCTTTTCACCAGCAGTCAAATATTCCAAATTCAGGGTCTTAATGGCCCAATAGGCTTTATGCTCTAACTCGAAGGGTAAATGACAAGATTTTCCATAGATTATTGGTAAGGGGTTTTTCTAATATGGGTTTTAAAAGCTGTTTTGTAGGCCCATAGTGCTTCATGCAGCTTCTGAGACCAATCTTTTCTGGAAATTGAAACAGTTTTTTCTAAGATTTGTTTAATCTCCCTGTTAGACACTTCTACTTGGCCGTTAGTCTGTGGGTGATAAGGTGTTTCTACTCTTCTTTACTCCATACTTACTCAAGAGCTTGTTAAAGATTTTGGATATGAAATGTGATCCGCCATCACTTATAACGAGACGGGGTGTTCCAAACCTCGGAAAAATGATATTCTTAAATAACTTGACTACCACTCTTGTTTCGTTTGTGGGTGATGCAATAGCTTCAATCCATTTAGACACGTAGTCCACAGCTACCAAAATGTACCTATTTCCCATTGAAGGTGGAAATGGTCCCATAAAGTCTATACCCCAAACATCAAAGAGTTCAACTTCCTGGATATTCCTCATTGGCATCTCGTCATGTCTCGATATGTTCCAGGTGCCTTGGCATCGGTCGCACTTGACAATGTAGGCATGAACATCGCGCCATAAATATGGCCAATAGAGGCCTGCTTGAAGAATATTGGCGTGCGTTTTAGATATACCTGCATGTCCACCATAAGGTGCAGAATGACAGTGTCTGATGATGTCTTCTATAACCTCTTATGGGATGCAACACCTGAAAATATTATCTATTCCTCTCTTGAATAGGAGTGGTTCATCCCAATAGAAATGTTTAACATCTTTGAAGAACTTCTTTTTCTGTTGGTAATTTAGATTAAGGGGTATGATATCTGCAGCTAGGTAGTTTACAAAATCAGCGTACCAAGGTACACTCTTCATTACTGAAATTTTTTCAAAATCTTTATCTCTGTAAGGCTCGAAATCATCAGTCTTAGCTATAAGTCTGTCATAGGTGAAATCATCATTTATAGGCAATAAGTCAGGTTTTAAGTGTTCTAATCTAGAGAGGTGGTCAGCGACAACATTCTATGTGCCTTTCTTATCCTTAATGTCTAGATCAAACTCTTGGAGTAACAGGATCCATCTAAGTAATCTAGGTTTAGCGTCCTTTTTATTTAATAGATAACGTATGGCAGCATGATCAGTGTAAACAATGATCTTTGCTCCAACTAGGTAGGACCTAAACTTATCTATCGCAAAAATTACTGCCAGTAATTCTTTCTCTGTTGTTGCATAGTTGAGTTGGGCGGTATCTAGGGTTCTACTAGCATAATATATACCATGTAATTTCTTGTCTTTTCGTTGTCCTAGAACAACACCAACTGCATAATCGCTGGCATCGCACATGATTTCAAAAGGTTGTGTCCAATCTGGGGGTTGCATGATCGGAGCTGAAATCAGTGTATGTTTCAAGAATTTAAAAGCTTCGAGACATTTCTCGTCGAAAACAAATTCAAAGTCCTTCATTAGAATATTAGTAAAAGGTTTTGTTATTTTAGAGAAGTCTTTTATAAAACACCGATAAAAACCAGCATGTCCAAGAAAAATTCTAATCTCCCTAATGGTTTTAGGTGGGCTGAGGTTTTTTATAACTTCAATTTTGGCTCTATCGACCTCAATGCCTCTTTCGGAGATAATGTGTCGTAATACTAAACCTTCATTAACCATAAAATGACATTTTTCCCAGTTTAGCACTAGGTTCACCTCTACGCATCTTTCAAGGATTTTTTCGAGGATGGAGAGACAATATTTAAAATTGAATCCACACACCGAGAAATCGTCCATGAAAACTTCCATTATTCCATCTAGGTAATCTGCAAATATAGACAACATACAACGTTGAAAAGTGGCAGGGGCATTACAGAGTCCGAAGGGAATTCGTCTATAGGCGAACGTTCCATAAGGACAGGTAAAGGTTGTTTTCTCTTGATCCTCAGGGTGAATAGGTATTTGGAAAAATCCTGAGTATCCATCTAGATAAATAAAAAGTGTGAGTGTCTGGCTAGACGTTCGAGCATTTGATCTATAAATGGAAGAGGGAAATGATCCTTCCTGGTTGCTTTGTTTAATTTTCTATAATCTATACACATACGCCAACCTCCTTCTGTTCTTTTAGCAATATGCTCACCTTTCTCATTTTCTATGACTGTGATGCCTCCTTTCTTTGGCACCACATGCACAGGGCTCACCCAATTACTATCTGATATTTGGTAAATTATACCAGCCTCTAGTAACTTAAGAACTTCTCTTTTAACAACATCGCTCATTATAGGGTTTATTCTTCTTTGATGTTCTCTTGAGGGTTTTGAGTTTTCCTAAAGATCCGGTGCATGCACACCGATGGACTTATTCCTTTTAAATCAGAGATTTTATACCCTAAAGCTGAGGGATATTTTTGTAAGATCTCTAAGAGTTGAGTTGTCTCGTCTTGACTTAAAATAGCGTTAACTATAACAGGACGATTCATCTCTTTATCTAAGAATTCGTATCTGAGGTTCTTGGGAAGTTCCTTTAGTTCTAAAGATAGTTTCAAAAGGCAAGGCATGGGATCGGGAGTAAGCGATAAACATTCATAGAGGTCGTCATCGATGTAAGGTTCTAAACCTTTAAATCCATCGTCCTCCATAATGAGGGTCGAAGGTAACTTAATATTTTTGTTAGATTCCTCTCTCTTAAGTTCCAATATACACTCGTCAATGACGTCGATGGCATAACAAGCACCTCCTATGACTGGTGCCATTAAGAACTTTGAAAGAATAAATTCTATCTTCTCATCACCCACCTCAAATAATAATTTTTCTTTATTAACGTCAATTATGGCTTCTGATGTTGATAGGAATGGTCTACCTAAGAGGATTGGGATTTCTTCGTCTTCTTTAATATCCATAACCATGAAATCAGTTGGGATATATAGCTGACAGATCTTAACTGGTATGTCTTCAAGTATGCCTATAGGATACTTAACTGATCTATCAGCCAGCTGGAGAGACATTTTAGTCGGCTGCAATTCTCCTAAGTTTAACCTTCTACAAACTGCTAAAGGCATAAGGCTTACGCTAGCTCCTAGATCTAAAAAGGCTTTGTCAATAGTATGATTTCCTAAGATACAAGGAATGGAAAAACTTCCTGGATCCTTTTCTTTCTTGGCAAGTATATTTTCTGAAATAAAATTGCATTCGATAGGTTTGGGATCATCAAGTCTATGCTTGTTGGTCAGGATGTCTTTTAGGAATTTAACATAAGATGGTATCTGAGTGATGGCTTCGGTGAAAGGAATCTCTACATGGAGTTTTTCTATAACTTTAACGAATCTCTGGTATTGATTGTCAAGTTTGGTTTGTTTAAGTCTTTGCAGAAATGGGACTGGGAGTTTGTACGGGGGTGGTGATTTATTAGTTTTATCTTTTAATTCTGGTTCTTTTTGCTTTTCGGGTTCCTCTGGTTCCTCCACTTGGTCTGTAGGCAAAACATTTGTCTTAGGTTGTGAGGGTGTACTCATGGCTGGATTCTTGGGTCCATCGTAAGTAGTCCCACTTTGTAAGGAAATGGCATTCGCTTTCCCTTTAGGATTTGGTTGAGGTTGTCCAGGGAATTGTCCTCCAGGTGTAGTTTGTGGGGCTTGTGTTTGGGCTATCTGCGAGATCTGGGTTTTAAGCATCTTGTTATGCATAATTATTTGATCAACCTTAGTTCCTAATTGCGTGATTAGTTTGTTTACGTGAATATTCTGATTTAGGAACTCTTTGTTTTGCTAGGTATGAGCTGAAATGAAATTTTCCATGATTTTCTCAAGGTTTGGTTTGTGCCACAACTTGCATAGGTTGATTTGGTCTTTGGGCTTGGAAACCTGTAGGTCTCGGAGGTGCAGAGTTTTGTATTGGGCTATTGTTTTTATAAGAAAAGTTTGGGTGATTCCTCCATCCGGGGTTGTAAGTGTTTGAAAATGGGTTTCCTTGGGTGTAATTTATGTGGTCTGGGTAAGGCTCATTCAACAAGTTACATTCCACAGGTTGATGTCCTTGGGTCCCACAGAGTTTGCATTCGGAAGCTACTACGGCTACAGTATTAGGGTTTTGAAACATGTTTTGAACTTTTAAGGCAAGAGAGTCTATTTTAACTTGCATCATGTCTAGAGAATTTATCCTCCTTGGGTATCCTTTTTCTCTACCGTAGCTCGTTCTGTTCCCTATTGGTAATAGTTTTGGGCCATGTCCTCAATGAGAGTGCAGGCTTCTAGGTAAGGTTTATTCATCAATGCGCCACCAGCGGCAACATCGATAGACATCTTTGTGTTGTAATGGAGTCTATTATAGAAGGCGTGGATGATTAGCCATTGTTCTAGGCCATGGTGTGGACACGCTCTTAACAGGTCCTTATATCTCTCCCAAGATTCAAAAATTGATTCTCCTAGGTTTTGGTTAAATCTAGTGATTTGGTTTCTAAGGACAACAGTTTTCCTGGGCGGAAAATATCTTGCGAGAAATACTCTCATAAGGTCTTCCCAGGTTGTTATTGAATTGGGTGGAAATGAATCTAACCAATCTCGTGCTTTATCTCCGAGGGAAAAAGGGAATAATCTTAGTCGTATTGCCTCAGGCGAAGCACCATTGCATTTTAAAGTGTCTGCTAATTGTATAAAAGTTTTTAAGTGTTGATTCGGGTTCTCAGTGGCGAGACCACCGAATTGGTTTTGTTGCACCAATTGTAGCAATGAGGGTTTTAGTTCGAAATTATTTGTGGTTATAGCTGGGTTTACGATACTTGAACTAGGTTCCTTATCTAACGGTTGGGCAAATTCCTTAAGGGGTCTTTGGTTACGATTCTCGGCCATAGTTTTTCTAATTCTACAGAGAAAATGGATGTAACGTTCAGGTTCTGCTAAAGGATTGAATGAAGTTCCGGTGCTGCAAGATCTTCGCATTAACCGGACTATAAAACTTATTCTAGACGGTGCGACTATAGGGTGCGAAATTTGACGAAAAGCCTCCCCGGCAATGGCGCCAAAAACTTGATGCGGTGTATTCGCAAGTGTACGAATCGCGTCAGAGTAATATAAAAGATTATCGATCCACATCGACCAATCGTCAATCTATCGTTTCCTATTGTTACGGTGTTTAGCTAAGTCAATATTAAACAGGGAATTTAGCATGCAATAAAGTAAAGTGCAGCGAAATAAACTTCAGATATAAAAGCAGGGTCGAATGTAATTCAGGTAGTCAGATGATATTTACAATGTTTCGGAATAGAACTACTTATAGGGTAATATTTTCTACTAAAGAAAAGAACTAATTTAACAAGAACCGTCACTTTCGCGTAACCAGAATCGAGTTTACTCTCTAATCATACCTTCTTATTGTCACTTATAAGAAGGCGCGCATTGCGTTAAAGTAATAAACCTATTTTTAAGAAACAGAGTACTTGACCAAGTTTAAAAGTATTTTGATTTGGAATTTCTAATAAAAAGGGAACCTAACTTTAACCCTATAAACGCGTCCGAAAATAGTTTCAAAATTGATTTCTTTGATAATAAAAATCCCAAACTAACCGGACAAAGCGTTTTCGCTTCCTTTGACCAGTTAGAACTAACCGAGTTTAACAAAGGGTTGGACGACTTTCGATCTTACCCAACAACAATAAAGTACAAAAAACTCGTATTAAAAACCAAAATAGCCCATAAGCATTTCTATTGACACATTATTTGGAATATCGATCTAACTAGATTCCTTACATTCTAGCCCAGTAAGGTTTAGCCTGACACGGGAATGTAAATAGACATGTTAAAATAAATCATGCAAGAAAGTAAATAATTTAAAGTGCGGTGCGGGAAATCAAAAAAGTAAAAGCAGGTGCGGGAAATAAACAAAGTAAAAGCAGTGCGAGAAATAAACAAAGTAAAAGCAGTGCGGGAAATAAACAAAGTAAAAGCAGTGTGGGAAATAAACAAAGTAAAAGCAGTGCGGAAAATAAACAAAGTAAAAGCAGTGCGGAATATATAAAATAGAAACCTGCTCCAAACGGGGAGGTTTTAAATCTGGTACAAACTAGAAGTAAAATGCGACTGGAAATAAACAACAGTTGAAAATAAATGTGGCAAGATAAACTTCTGCCGGAGTGCTCCAAACTCGATTACATACTCAATCTATGAACTCGATCACAGACTCAATCAACAATGCAATAATTCCCCGATGTGAAGAATTATCACTTTACAATGGTGAAATTATATGGCTTAAGTTCGCAACTATGGTTGGATCAAGTTTGCAACTAAGCTTGGGTGAATTGAAATGAAATCAGGAACTTCTATTTATAGAGGATGAGGAATGCAGGAAATCACAGGAATGCTCCCCCAACTCCTTTTGGGGGGGGGGGGGGGAAACATCTTCCAAAGGTGGCGCCCGCCATGGAGGCCATGGCGCCCGCCATGAGTGTAAATGAGAAAGGAAGTGGGGGACGTGGCAGTTGAGGCCAGCAGGAGGTGGTCCACGTCATGGCCTACCCTATGGCTGGCACCATGAGTGCAAATTTGACCTAAACTCCTATTTTTCAGCCTGTTTTCCTTCATATCTTCAGGGGAGCTCTGAATATTTGAAATACCTGAAAAGGAAACAAAAGATAGGCATAATACGAGAAAAAAATAATAAAAAACCTAAATAACATGTGAAATCAGAGTAAAAAACAAGTGTAAAGTAAGTGTTATCAGATTCCCCAGTGAAAGTCGCCCAGTTTCTCAGGATTCCCCAACAGGATTTCACGAGGTCCACAAGCAATGCACGATGTTTCCCTTCCACAATAGAGTTTATTTCTCTAATAAATGGAAACTCATCCATCAACACTTCAACTTCAAAATATGAAGACTTACACTCCTCATTCCCAGCAGTACTCAGGGATTTATTTTCCCCGACTCCAACAACATTGTGACATACCAATTAATGTGTCCATACATTACATCCATACGTCATAGCATTGACAACACAGATGCATACAACGCGATCTCGTTTATTTTGAGAAACAAAATTATACCATCCATTTCATACATCATGGCATTGCATGCAACTAACCCTTTACCTTTTCAGGAAAGATCAATCAACAGAAAATTATCGTCAAATTTTCAACAAGCCAATTATAGATCAATTCCCAAGAAAGGACTGATCGACCATCTACATAACATATATCTTCTCCAGATCCCTGCCGGTTCAGTTTAGATCTCTCAATGGTTTATTCTGATTCTTTCCTGGAGACGTCTTCTCTGGTTCAGGAACTTTCTCTAGTTCAGATAAATCGCTCAAAGATCTACTCTGATTCTCTCCAGTTAAAGAATATTCAAGACCTCTTTTGGTTCAATTTAAATCTCTCAATGGTTTATCCTAATACTTTCCAAATGAACATTTCTAGTTCAGATAAATCTCTCAAAGATTTATTCTGATTCTTCTCCAAATCCCTGCTGGTTTAGATAAATCTCTCAACGATTTATTCTGATTCTTTCCTAGTAGGAATTTTCTCTGGTTCAGATAAATCGCTCAAAGATCTACTCTGATTCTCTCCAGTTAAAGAATATTCAAGACCTCTTTTGGTTCAATTTAAACCTCTCAACGGTTTATCCTGATACTTTCCAAATGAACATTTCTGGTTCAGATAAATCGCTCCAAGATTTATTATGATTCTTCCCAGTCAAACAACATAAAAAACTTCTGCAAGTTTCAGATAAATCGCTCCAAAGATTTATTATGATTCTTTTCCAGTTGAAATCAAGTTCAGACTTAGTCCATTTTCTGTCAACAATCACCTTTGGATGGCATCTTTGAGTGCAAATTTCTGAGCACTCTAGTGTTCAATCATCTTCCACCTTCAAGTCACGAATGGCGGATCCGCCAATCTAACTCTCCAGGTTTAAGAAGATTGAACAGAGGCAGCTGTTGCACCCCAAAATTTTCCCTCTCACTTATCAAATATTTTCTTACAAGATCTCCTTTGGTTCAAGACTGCACTAGGTTTGATCAGCTCAAGACACCTCCTTAAGCTCTGATGACTGAAAATTAGGGTTTGAGATTGCACAAGGATAATTGAACTTTTAATGCCTCATATGAATTTCATGGATCATTATGGAACCTCAAGATTGCTCATGTCAAGTTTCACGTCTTGGATCATATTTTTGCTCAATCAATTGATTAGTTGACTTAAAAATCAACTACATTGGGGAAAAAGTCAACTATGGTCAATTTACAGTCAAACTTCATAATTTTTATCCATGTCAACATTATGAACTCATATACGTCATTTGATCAAGTTTGGACCATAATTCCTCAAGAAATTTGATCAGATCATCAGAAGGGCAAAATGGTCAAAATTAGGGTTTTGACTAAGAAAAGGCAATTTTTGATTTTTGACCTAGCAAATGGTTGATTGGTTGGAAACATGATCTCAAGGATTCAATTGTATCATTTTTACCTAATGGCATGGCTCAAAACATTTCTCAAGGTCAATTAATTGATAGTTGATTTTCAGTCAATTGATCAAAACTCAACTGCACACTGAAAAGTCAAACTTTGACTTTTTGGTCAAAATCAAGTGTCAAAGATCACAATTCATCAAAACATGTCAAAATATGAAACTTGTTCATCAAGAAATCAAAAAGTCAAGATTTCATTTTGAAAAGTCAAAGTTTCCAAACTTAGAAATTTTTCTAAGTGTTGAAAACTTCATATTTTTTCACAACTTTGAGCCAATTTTTCACCATGATGCAAGATGATTCAAAGGAAACTTTCAACATGAAAGTTGTAGATCTCAATGAGATCTAAAACATTTCTAAACACAACTCCTCCTAGAAATTCTTGGATTTCAAGTTATTAATCCATGAAATTATGTTCATAAAACTAAAACACTTAGTGAAATTTTGAGCATTTTGGTCAGGATTTTGACCTAACTTCTGGGCCAAGGTTCACATAGTTCCAATTGGATTTTGAAAAAGTGATTCAAATAGAGGTTGTAGAGCACATTACAAGCTTTCTAAAATGTCTAAGAACTCCTTGAGATCATGTTTGATCAAGGAGAATCGAAGGCATGAAGTTGGCATTTCATTCTTGAATTATAAGTCATTTCCATGATGATAAAGAATTCAAATCCAAGCCTATGATGCATAATCTGAAGATGTGAAAAACACAAGAAGGGGGGGGGGGTGAATTGAAAACTTGGATCTAAAACAACTTAATGACACATGATTTTTATCCTGGTTCGTTTGATCTCAAGCTACTCCAGTCCACCCGTCAAGGTGATTTCGCCTCTCTCCAACGAGGTCTTAATCCACTAATATCAAAAGATTACAAACGCTACTTTAACACCTGTTAAAGTCTTCTTGATTACAACCACAATCCGGTTAATCTCAAGGATTTCTTTTACAATATGATTAAACTAAATGTGTTGTTGTTTTTATAATAAAAATGGTTTATCACAACTGTGATAAATTACACAGGTTTAACTTAGAATAAAGATTGAATTTACTTGAGCTTGAATATGCGTGGTTGGTGATCTTAGCAAATTGTTGTGTGTACGTACATGCTTCATTTTGCAAGCTGACTTGTTTATATAGGCAATGTAATGACGTTGTCCATAAAGCAAGTTTAATGTTATAAACACACTTTCCTTTTTGGAGAAGATCTTGTCTGAAGAAAGTCGTTGGCAATAATTCTGTCTTGAATGTTCAGTAACGCTTCAGAGTCTTTTCTCCTTAACTGCTGATGGCGCTTCAGAATATTGATGACTTGGTTTGATATGTCTTTGTTCAGAATCAGATTTTATTTGTAGTTAAGTGCAGGTTCTGGTCACCAATCTTCAGCGTATAATCTGATAGCTTCAGCATGAAATACTTTATGACTTATCTTCTAATGCTGATTTGATCAGAACTTTGCATACATAAAACATATTTTTAAGGTGCATATTTTTTCTTTGTATTTATTTATTCTTTGTATTTGTTATCATCAAAACTCTAACCAAGGGTTGTAGAATCAAACTATGTTCTAACAATCTCCCCCTTTTTGATGATGACAAAAACCATATTTTTTCAATTAAAAAGTAAAGAATAAAAAGTTTAAAATAGAGAAGAAAAACTCCCCCTGAGTTGATTACTTCCCTTAAGTTCCTTGAGTCTTTGAGCTTCAGAGTTTAACTGCGTCTTTCATCAGAGTTTTGTACCTGTTCAAGCTTTTTAGAAGATAGAGGTTAAGTAATTCAGAATGTTTGAGACTTCTATCTCAGTAAACCGTTATTAAAAATATCTTTACTTTCTCCCCCTTTTTGTCAGTTATCAAAAAGGAAATATAATCAGAGCTAAAAAGTTGATTTATATTAAAAAAACAAGAAGCAATGATAAGTAGTTCAGAACAAAAGCAATGTAAAACAAACATTACAGATAAACAGATTTTAAAACAGAAAAGAATCTAAGAGGGAGGAGGAAGGCGTGTGAACAGAGCTTCCAGCAAGCCTTTGATCTGGGTGTTAATTTCCTCTTGTTTTCCCAAGATGCTCTTGATCTCTTTGTTCGTATCCTCCTACTTATCCAACCTTTCCTGGATAACATCATTTGATCTCTTCAATTCTTCCAGAGTTTGCATGACAGAGGAAGGAGTTGGAGATTCTTCAATATCTGGACGCTTCTCAGAGCATTCTGCAGCTTGATCACATTGAACCATTTCCTCTGCTGAGATCATCTCATCTGGAGCAGTAGTCAGAGTGAGACCTTCTGATTCTGGTTGAACTTCATTTGAGGGATGATGTTCTGAGTAGGGAGTATTATCCAGAGAGAGAATATCTTTCTTGAGAAGCTGGCTCAGAACTTGGTCTTTAAAAACCTTTAGCATATCACTGAAATTCCGTTGAACCTGTTCATAGCTCTGTTCTTTTAGCTTCAATGTTTTAGAACTTAGCCAGTTTTTGAAACTTGTCCAAAGATAATCAGAAGCAGCAGGATTAGTCATCTCTAGACTAGCTTACTTCAAGGAGGTTATCCACTCCTGCATTCCTGTTTCAAACATCAACAAACTTGTACCAACATCTGGTGTGGTTTCAGTTGGTTTTGGTTTGGGAATGGCAGTTTTGGTTTTGTGAGATATAACAGCTAAATGTTCTAGTACAGTTGGATCAATGACAAGTCTTACATTTTCATCTGGATTTCTCTTGGGTGAAGGAGAGGGAGAGTCGGGTATGATGATTGGACTGGTTGGGGAATTTGGTGGTGTGGATTCTAGAGAAGAAGGAATTTGTGGAATGTCCAGGATGGTGAGAGGCATGCGGATGGCAAGTGGTTCAGTGATTCCTGGGATTGGGATTGTGTCTGAATCTGAAGTAGGTTCTTCAGATTGGTTGGTTGAAATATTGTGAGGTTCTGGTTCATAGGTCTCAGATGGTTGATTCTCAGAAGTTTGAGCTTATGGTTGTGATTGTTCAGGTTGAGGAGATGGTGGATGAGGAATATCTTGTTATGGAGAGAGAGGTAGTGGAATATCTGGTTGTGGAGAGTGAGGTAGTGGAATATCTGGTTGTGGAACATCTGTTGTAGTTTCGGAGTTTAGATTATCAGGGATTAGAGGATTTGGATTTTGTGGTGTGGGAGCAGAAATATCTTGGTCAAAAGAGTCAATATCTGACAGAACTTTGGCAAGTTCTGGTTGAGTTTGGTCAGGATTTGAATTGATAGGAAGGGAGTGAGTTTCTCTTAGACTTAGAGTTTCTGATGGATCAAACCCTATGTCAAAGTCATCAAAAGTTTGTGGGGTTGGATGTTCTGATTGGGTAGTTAAGGGTTCAGATGTTGATATAGTTATTGATTCTAAAATAGTAACAAAAGAAGGATTACCTTTCTTTTTACAGCTTTTGGAGTCCTTTGGGATGATCCTTCTGCTGCTGCCTTCCTTTTATTGGTCTTCTTCAAAACAACTTCTGGAGCCGCCTGATGCAAGTCTTGGATATTTATTTCTGGTTCAGTGCCATCTGCCTTACACGCATCCATATATCTGACAATTATCTCAGGCTTGAAGTCAATCTCAGAGAAAAGAGGAAAATCATCCAGAGGAATTCTTCTGGAAGTGATGGTTGCAAAAGAAGTAACGTTGGGTTCCTTCTTGATGTTCTCAATAATTTTCATCTTTTTCAGATTCTTTGCATTCAGAGGCTTCCCAGCAGTTGCTTCTAGTGAGCTACTTTCCTTTGCTTCAGTCAGATGCTCTATAAGCCTATTCTATGTCAGAATATCTGATATGAGTCTTCCTAGGGGTATCCAGTCCCTTTTGGTACGCTCATCTTCTCTTGTATCCTTTACACTGGTCCTCAAATGATTAAATAGAAAGTGAGGGAGATTTACCTTAGTCTTCTTGGAGATAAAGTAGATCAGAAACTACTGATCAATGTTTATGTAATCAGGAGAGCTAGTAGGCTTCCTGTGGTTGATGCATCCCAGAATCATCTTAGCCCAGATTCTGTGATGATCCTTCAGAACCTTAATCTTGCTGGAGGGTAGACCCAGAGTGAATATTTCCCTTGCAATTGAAGCAACATCAGAACATCTTTCAGCCATGTCTATACACCTGACACCTCCACCATTGTAACCGATAAGTCTTGAAATTAGGTCTTCAGTAATGACAATCTCCTTCCCCATGACATACGAGGTAAATTGATGGTTTGAGGAGGAAGCATGAATCCAAAATTCTTTGACAAGAATTGGAAACGTTGGCCCTAGAAGACGGTTAAAATATTTGTTCTGTCCTTGAGCATTGACATCTTCAGAGAGATTGAAGCCATTTTCTTGAAGACTTTCAAAATCAACAATCAGTTCTGAAAGAACTTCCAGGTTGTCAATGGGCGTGAGTAGAGTTCTGTATGGTTCTTCATACTGTTCCATAGAAGCAATTTCCTGAGTACTGGTGTTTTGGACGCTTGAAGAAGCCATGTTCACACAAGAAATTTGAGAAAGATGAAAGGGTTTTTGAAAGTACGAACTGAAAACAATTTGAAGGTATTGAGAGAGTAAAAGTGAAAGAATGTAAATAGTGAAACTTGAGTTTAAATAGATTTTCTTGAAAGCATAAACTGTAAGAGAGAGAAACAATTAGTAAAGATTATAAGCATTAATGACAACTGATTTTAGGGGATTCAGAAAGATATTGGAACGGTTACCCAGGACGTGTGTCTCAATGCACCCAATCAGCGCTTTTGACCTTTCAGAAAAGTGAACGTGTGTTCAGCCTCAAAAGGTAGCTGATGAATGGATGACAAATGTTTTCTTACGTGAACAACACACTTCTATCCTTGAAATGAAACGCTCAGATCTTCATGGATAGATTCTGATACAATATGTACTTCTAAAATTCTAAAGGCAGGTTGATCAATAGTTCACAGAAAATAACTAAAATTCTGAAGGTTAAGATATGTAAATAAAACAATTTATTCTGGGCATAGCTTCATGCTGAGATGTTTCAGAATGAAGTTAAACCTATCTTCAGAAAGAGGTTTTGTAAAGACATCAGCCCATTGATGGTCTGTGTCAATGAATTTTAAGTTAAGAATCCCTTTCTGAATATAGTCCCTAATAAAATGATGTTTTATTTCTATATGCTTAGCCCTAGAATGCAAAATAGGATTTTTACTGAGACAAATAGAAGAAGTATTGTCACAGAGGATAGGGATGTTACTCTCAAATATATTGAAGTCCTCAAGTTGACTTTTCATCCAGAGCATCTGTGTACTACATCCAGCTGTTGCTACGTATTCAGCTTCTGCTGTTGATAGTGCTATTGTGGATTGTATTTTGCTGGACCATGAGATCAGATTTTCTCCCAGAAACTGGCAGCTTCCAGAAGTGCTTTTACGTTCTACTCTGTCTCCATCAAAGTCAGCATCACAGTATCCTACTAAGCTGTAATCACTTGATTTTCTATAAAATAAACCCAGATTAGCAGTACCTTTCAGATACTTGAAAATTCGCTTAACTGTTGTTAAGTGAGATTCTCTAGGATCTGATTAGAATCTAGCAGAAATGCAAACACTGAATAGAATGCCAGGCCTTGAAGCCGTCAGATAGAGAAGAGAACCAATCATACCTCTGTATACCTTCTGTTCTACCTTTTTACTTACCTCTTCTTTTTCCAGAATGCACGTGGGATGCATTGGAATCCTTGAGGGCTTACATTCTGAGAGATCAAATTTCTTCAGAAGTTCTCTGACATATTTGCTCTGATGAATGTAAGTTCCTTCTGGAGTTTGATTTATTTGAATCCCCAGAAAGAATTTGAGTTCCTAATTAGGCTCATCTCAAACTATGCCTGCATACATTTAGCAAACTCTCTTCCCAGAGAGGGTTTAGTAGATCTAAATATGATGTCATCAACATAAATCTGACATACTAACATGTCATTCTTAACTGTCTTACATAACAAGGTTGTGTCCACTTTCCCTCTGATGAATTCCTTTTCTAATAGGAAGTTACTTAGTCTTTCATACCAAGCTCTGGGAGCTTGTTTCAGACCATAAAGTGACTTCTTTGGTTTGAAAACATATTCTTGATTTTTAGAACTCCCAAAACCAGGGGGTTGGTGCACATATACCTCTTCATCTATATAGCCATTTAAGAATGCACTTTTGACATCCATCTGATACAGAGTGATGCCTTTATTAATAGCAAATGATATTAAAAGTCTGATAGATTCTAACCTGGCGATTGGAGCAAAGGTTTCTGTATAGTCTATCCCCTCTTGCTGACTATAACCTTGTGCTACCAGTCGTGCTTTGTTTCTGATGACTTCACCTTGTTCGTTCAGTTTGTTTCTGAACACCCATTTTGTACCAATGACGTTGAACACTTTTGGTTTGGGAACCAAATCCCATACGCCATTTCTGGTGAATTGATTTAGTTCCTCTTGCATTGCCAGAATCCAGTCATTGTCCTGAAGTTCTTCATCAATTGTTGTTGGATCTTCCTTCTTTCCCAATATTGTATCTTCTGGGTGATCAATGCTGTTTCTGGATAGTCTTTTATGGAGTTGATCAACAGAAGGCGCTGGATTGCTTGTAGTGACTCTTTCAGCTGTTGAGGGAGTGTCTTTGTTGAGAGCCTCTGATGAGTTGTCTTCAGTACCTCTGAGTTCAACTTCCATACCTGCAAGGAATTCATTCTGCTTTGACTTTTGAGAGTCAAGCTTATCATCAAACCTAACACTGATCGACTCTTCAACAATCTGTGTTTCTGTATTGTATACTTGTACCCTCTTGAGCGTTCAGAATATCCTAACATAATACACTTTTGTGCCTTAGAGTCAAACTTGTTCAAATAATTTTTTGTATTCAGAATAAAACATGTGCATCCAAATGGGTGAAAATAAGAAATGTTGGGCTTTCTGTTCTTCCACAATTCATATGGAGTCTTTTCCAGAACAGGTCTTATGGAGATTCTATTCTGAATGTAACACGCTGTGTTTATTGCCTCTGCCCAGAAGATCTTAGCAACGTTAGTCTCGTTGATCATGGTTCTGGCCATTTCTTGCAATGTTCTATTATTTCGTTCTACAACTCCATTTTGCTGGGGAGTTCTAGGACAAAAGAAATCATGTAGAAGGCCTTTTTCATTAAAGAATAATTCAAAATCTTTATTTTCAAATTCTCCACCATGATCACTTCTGACTTTGACAATTCTAAGATCCTTTTCATTCTGAACTTGGTTGCAGAAGGTAACAAACACATAGTGTGACTCGTCCTTGTGTCTTAAGAACTTTACCCATGTCCATCTGCTATAGTCATCTACGATTACTAACCCATACTTCTTGCCACTGACTGAAGCAATTTTTACTGGTCCAAATAAGTCAATGTGCAGAAGTTCTAATGGCTTAGAGGTGGAAACAACATTTTTAGATTTGAAAGCAGGTTTTGCAAACTTGCCTTTCTGACATGCTTCACACAGAGCATCTGAATTGAACTTTAAGTTAGGAAGTCCTCTGACCAGATTGAGTTTGTTAATCTGAGATATTCTTCTCATACTAACATGTCCCAATCTTCTGTGCCAGATCCATTGCTCGTTGTTAACAGACAGTAGACATTTTACATTCTGACTCTTTAGTTCAGAAAGTTTTATTTTATAAATGTTGTTTTTCCTCTTTCCATTAAATAGGATAGTCCCATCTTTCTGACTATCAGCTTTGCATGAATTTTGATTGAAGATTATATCATAACCATTATCACTTAATTGACTTATGGATAACAGGTTATGCATTAATCCATCAACTAATAAAACATTACTTATAGAGGGAAGATTTCCATTACCTACTATTCCAGAGCCAATGATCTTTCCTCTCTGATTGCCTCCAAAGCCCATGTGGCCTCTGGGCTTAAGTTCCAGGCTTTGGAACATATGCCTTCTTCCCGTCATGTGTCGTGAGCAGCCAGAGTCCAGGTACCATGATTGGTGTCTTAGCCTTGCTGCTAAAGATATCTGCCACATGTATGATTTTATCCTTAGGTACCCACATTTTCTTGGGTCCTGATTTGTTAGTTTTACCAAAATTCTGGTTGAATTTTGGTTTGATAGAATAATCACTACTCGTGTATTTTATGTCATGTGTGTGCCCATATATAAAATGTGAATTGAGTGGTGTGCGTTTTATAACTAAGTCCATGGCATTTTTGTGTGTAGGTACCTTACCTTGATATCCTATTCCTTTTCTGCCATTTCTGCTAACTCCATAGATCATTGAAGCCATCTTGCTTCTGTCTATGTTTTTAGCTAGAAACTTCTGAAAGCTGTGATCATACTCTTTGATGATCTCATCAGCATTGCTGGGAGTTTCAGAGATTGTTTCTTTCTGAGAGTTTTGCAATTGGTTTTCTAATTTTGAAATTTTTTTCTCTTAACTCAGAATTCTCCAATCTGAGACTCTCAGTCTTATCAGAGTCAGAGACAAGATTCCTTTTCAGGTTTCTGAATTTGACTCTAATCTGCTGATACCTTTCCAGAATTTCATTTAGGCTTTCAGCAAGTTCAGCCTTAGTAAAGTTTATGGTAAAGTCAGGGAATACCTCTTCAGTGTCTGATTCTGAGTCTGAACCAGAAGCTTCACTATCTTCTGATACGTTTGCCATAAGAGCTAAGTTTGCTCTTTCATCATTTGATTCTGAGTCAGCTTCAGATGTGTCAGAATCATCCCATGTAACCATGAGGCTTTTCTTATTTTCCTTGAGAAACTTCTTTTTGGGCTTTTCCTTTTGAAGCTTTGGGCAGTCACTTTTGTAGTGCCCTTGATCGTTACATTCATAGCAGATGATGTATTTGTTGTTTGGCTTTCTGTATCCTGAAGAACCTTCAGATCTTCTGTGTCCAGAGGAGGATTCTGACCTTCTGTATCTGGATGAGGATTCATTCTGATTTTCTGATCATCTGGGATTTCTGAACTTCCTTTGTCTCTTCTTCCACAGTTGGTTCACCCTTCTGGAGAGAAGAGATAGTTCATCTTCCTCTGATGAGGATCCATCAGAGGTTTCTTCCACAGCCTGCAAAACTTTGGAGTCAGATTTTCTGTTAGATTTTAAAGCTAATGGCTTACCTTGCTTTTGAGGTTCATCTTCTTCTAGCTCTATCTCGTGACTTCTGAGGGAGCTAACAAGTTCTTCCAGAGAGATTTTGTTGAGATCTTTGGCTAGCTTAAGTGCTGTGACCATTGGCCTCCATTATTTTGGCAAGCCTCTGATGATCTTCTTAATGTGATCAGCAGTAGAATACCCTTTGTCAAGAACTTTTAGTCCAATAACAAGAATTTCAAATCTAGAAAATATAGTTTCTATAGATTCACTATCTTCCATCTTGAATGCCTCATACTTTTGAATGAGCACAAGGGCTTTGGTTTCTTTGACTTGAATGTTGCCTTCATGCGTCATTCTAAGAGAGTCAAACATATTCTTGGCAGTTTCTTTGTTTGATATTTTCTCATATTCTGAATATGAGATGACGCCGAGGAGAATTGTTCTGGCCTTGTGGTGGTTTCTGAATTCACGCTTTTGCTGATCAGACATCATTTTCTTGTCTATCTTCTGACCACGTCCATCCACTGGATGCGTGTATCCATCAGTCACCATGTCCCACAGATCAGCATCATGGGCCAGAAAGAAACTCTCAATTCTGTTTTTCCAGTAGTCAAAGTTCTCTCCATCAAAGACTGGAGGTTTACCACTGAATCTGTCCCTTTCTTCATTGTTGTCATTGCTGATGTTTTGGCTTGGTCCCACCATAGTGTTTTTCTGATGCTTGGATCTTGTACTGACACGGTTAAGTGTTTAAGCTCAGAACCAGGCGCTCTGATGCCAATTGAAGATGTGAAAAACACAAGAAGGGGGGGGGGGGGGGTTGAATTGAAAACTTGGATCTAAAACAGCTTAATGACATAGAATTTTTATCCTGGTTCGTTTGATCTCAAGCTACTCCAGTCCACCCGACAAGGTGATTTCGCCTCTCTCCAACGAGGTCTTAATCCACTAATCTCAAAAGATTACAAACGTTACTTTAACACCTGTTAAAGTCTTCTGGAGTACAACCACGATCCGGTTAATCTCAAGGATTTCTTTTACAATATGATTAAACAAAATGTGTTGTTGTTTTTCTAATAAAAACGGTTTATCACAACTGTGATAAATTACACAGGTTTAGCTTAGAATAAAGATTGAATTTGCTTGAGCTTGAATATGTGTGGTTGGTGATCTTAGAAAATTGTTGTTTGTACGTACATGCTTCATTTTGCAAGATGACTTGTTTATATAGGCAATGTAATGACGTTGTCCATAAAGCAAGTTTAATGTTATAAACACACTTTCCTTTTTGGAGAAGATCTTGTCTGAAGAAAGTCGTTGGCATTAATTTTGTCTTGAATGTTCAGTTACGCTTCAGAGTCTTTTCTCCTTAACTGCTAATGGCGCTTCAGAATATTGATGACTTGGTTTGATATGTCTTTGTTCAGAATCGGAGTTTATTTATAGTTAAGCGCAGGTTCTGGTCACCAATCTTCAGCGTATAATCTGATAGCTTCAGCGTGAAATACTTTATGGCTTATCTTCTGGTGCTGATCTGATCAGAACTTCTGCATACATAAAACATATTTTTAAGGTGCATATTTGTTCTTTGTATTTATTTATTCTTTGTATTTGTTATCATCAAAACTCTAACCAAGGGTTGTAGAATCAAACTATGTTCTAACATAATCTTTGCTTTGCAGGCCTCAAACTTGTTTGGCACTCCATAATTAAATGTTTTCACATCTGTTAGAGGCTTCAATTCAAGCATTCAACGCATTGCCCATGCTTAATTCCATTTTAGGAAGAAAGTAACCATTCCATTCTAGTAAAGTTGCTTTAACCACAAAATAAGTTTTGTCTTGAGCATTGAACTTGTCCTTTCTGCACAAGCTTTCCCTACACAATCAGAATAAGCATGTTTAAAGGTTACAACCACCCTACAAGCTTTGTACTTCACATTGAAACAAGATGTTTCAAGCTTACTTCAAAAACAAGCAAAATCCCATAACTTGTACTTGTGTGATTCTGATCCTCTGAAGCCTCACAATCTTTTCCATACATATGCTTAAGTCATTTTCAAGCTAACACACACATGCTAAAGCCCTGAAACCCCCTAAAGAACAGAACCACCAAAAACATCTCAAAACTTACCATTTCTGAGTTTTGAACCCAATCTCTAAATTTGCTCGTGCGTCTCTGAGCCTTTTACTTTCAAAAGCTTCTAAGTAACATATACAAATAATTCCAACACCTGCAACACAACTGTAACACCTCCATCACCATCCACCATTTTCAAAAACAACACCTTGCAACTTGACTTCTCCAGAACTCCTCAGTCACTTTCATCCCAAACCAAGCATCACATTAGCTTCCTGGGAACTTGAGGAAGCTACCCCAATCACTAGAACTCATCAAAAGCTTCTCAAACTCAAAACACGATACCCTCTTGCAAGGTGAGTTTTCTGACTTTTGAACTATTCATATATGCATTTTTAGGCTTCTATTTTCAAAGATAAAATGTAGATACCATTGCCACGAAGTTGTACATATCCATAGTTTGCATTTATATGGCCTGAGCTTAGAGAATTTTGGAGTTAAAGTTTCTGAAATTTTTAGGTTTTTAATTAGGTCCAGAAAAATTCTCACTCATCTTGGATTTATAGCTTTAGTTATTTATATGTTTGGATTCGTAGGAAGAAATGCCACAACTTTTCATGTTTGTACTTTCCATTTTTGTTGAGAGATGAACAAGTTATAGGTGCTCTGGCTGGCTGAAGGTTGAAGACGAAGTACAAGCCTTGGAAGTATTATGTGTTATGTATTTATCATTTCATTTTAATAAATGGATGTATAGCCACCCCAGTGGTAAGGCAGCGTGCTGGTAACCAAGATGGCGTGGGTTGAACCTCAGCGTGCTGCCTTTTGTTCCTTTTTCACATTTTCCTTTTCTTTTCCTTTGCAGCGCTGAGCCTCCCCCTTTGGGCTTCTTTTTTTTTACTGAAACATATCCCCTGTTTGCTTATATACACGCAACCCAACCTTTTTTATTTTCTGATTTCAAAAATAATAATGGGTCAGGCTTAGTAAAAAAACTGTTTTTTACTTAAAAACACCACAAATCAAATCTTCACCCCCCTGACTTACCCTTTTTTTAATTTTTATTTATTTATCTTTTTATTTTTTTTATTATTAATATTATCATAATATTTATTTTTATTAGTAAAAAAATCCCAAAAAATATTTTATTTATTATTTAGGTAATAATATGTTTATATTTTATTTCTTTTAAGACTAAAAAAACAAAGACAAAAAACATGTTTCTTTAACAAATTAATTTCTTTTTTATTTAAGTAATAATAGACTTAGGTTTAATTAGTTTTTTTAATTAAGATTAATTTAGGAGACCTAGTTCCTTTTATTTAATTAATACTAGTCTAATATTCAAAACCTCTTTCATAAAAACCCTAAAAAACTTTTCTTCTCTAATTAACTTAATTAAATTTTCTTATTTTCTTAGGTTAAATATTTTCTTCTAGTTTATTTAGGTTAAAACAAACAAAATATTTCTTAACAAAAATCCAAACAAATTCATACTCTTTCCCATTTATTCATGCTTGTACATTATTATTTCAATTCTTGTATATTGTTCAATATGGTTATAATAGTTAATTAGATTTAAAATTCTTGCAATCCCCATTTGTAAAAATGTATACCCCATCCCTCAAATAATGTAATAGCGTAGAATATTTAATTTCTGCAATTTATCACTTTATATAAATGCTAGTAATTAGGGTTTATATGAAAAGATAAAATCAATGCTTAGAAAACCCTAATACAAGACAAATCAAGCATGAAAAAGATACACTTGCACACTTTGCACCTCTAGGGTTAACCCCACTTGTTGCCTTGAGAAATAAATGGCCATAATACGCATGTAAGACGTCTTAGCAAAGACAAACAAAAATACAAGATCATAGTCCCTCGATGACGCTACAAATGTTGCCTTACGAATGATCTTAGTCCCTTAAAGAAAATGCTAAGATATCTTACAACATTATTATTCATGACTATACGATGACCCTTTCCCGTCCCTTTTACATCCAAAGATAAGGTTACTTACCAATCCATGGTAAAATAACAATGTCAAAGGAAAGAGAAAATAAACAAGGAAGACTTTTGAGTAGGTAGAATTCTCCTAGTTTCTTGCCCATTTTCAAATCAAAACATCCTTGCTATTTTCAAAACAAACACCAACACTTTCAAAATATCTTTCAAACTTGAAATATTTTCAAAAGATCAACACTTTGTATACGTTCTTACGAACGAGAACTATTACAAAGTTTGCCTAAACGATGGCGCCTTTTCAAAACACTTTCAAAAACCACACAAAGCACATTTTCAAACAAAAGCAAGTGATCTAGTAAGCAACTAATAGCTCGTAGATAACTACGGATGAAAAGGGTGCTAATACCTTCCCTTTTCATAATATACCCCTGAACTCAAGAAAACATCTCTAAAGGTCTTTCATGTTCTTTTAAACCTTTAATTTTGGATAAAAGAAAAGTCAGTGGCGACTCTTGCTAACCGCAACATTTGCGATAAAACTCAAAACAACCAAGTCACTTCTCCCACCTTGTTACATAAGGCATTGAGATGGTATCAACATACTTCTCAATCTTCTTCTATCTTTGCTTAAGAGCTTTTACCCATGCATTCACTTCGGGGAACAAACACTGACTGCTGACGAGAAGATTAGGGAGCTCAAAGTTGTGGATATTGCACCTGATTGAATAATTGGATGCCCCGACGTGATAACCACATATGGCATTGACAACAGGATTTGGAAGGATATTTGTAGATGGTACTGAAGTATGGATCCTAACCCACTGAATCTCAAACGAGTGTGGAAACAAAAGAGAATAAAGCACTAAAATGGGATCACAATCATTCTCCAGGTTTCCTCTATTCTTGTTGATAAAACAAACCTCTTGAATTCAACTGGTAAATAGGAACCATCTGCTGATAAAACGTTCCAAGCACTCAAGATAGTGGATGAAATCCACAAGGCACTTCCATGGTTTGAAAGAAATTCCAAAAGACAAGGAGAAGAGAATAACTCACACTGCAACAGTCGATGTAGGATTGCTGATACTATCATCAAGACTTCCATGTCCTGACTCAACTGGGTCTTCAATGGATTATCTTCCTTCTCGAAGAGTTCCCGATCACGGGCCAAAGTTTGCATGTATACCACAAACAACCACATCTAAATCTTCATATCGGCCGATACCCCACAAAGTCATTCCATAACTGATATATGAACATGTGACAACAAGAATTCAAGTTTATAACTCTGAAGCGAGCACGAATTCTAAATAAGAATTCCCAACTTTGAGTACCTGTTATGAATGCATGAATATGCATGACTATGCATGATGTGCATGAGTAGATGCAATGCCATGTTCGATCATTTCCAAGGAACCCAAATGCTTTTAATTTTGATTTTTAACCAGTAAGAGGTGAAGAAGAGCAATAGAAAGCTCACAAAAATGGTTCCTTGGAAATGGAAATAACATGTGCGTTAAAATGATGTTAACATGTTATGTGTGCAAGAACACGAGATCAAGATTCCATAAAAAAGGAAAATGGTTGCATTGCCTCTAAAATGAATGATGAATATCACCAGATCAAAGGTCTGGCACCATCTCGGAACATAAAAGATTCAAGTACTAAGTGGATCAATAACCGCATGAGACCAAAATCTCCCTATCATAATAGATAATTGTGGAACTGCCGAAATAAACGGCCATCACAAGGTGAGAAGTTCAGAGAAAAACCGAGAGAACACACAGTCACTGACAATATCAAGTCACCATCAAAAGCACACAGTAATTATCAGAACATGGTCACCAACAGAACTCAAGTCAGCAACATAACCAAAGTCACCGTCAGAACTAGAGTCACCATATGTACCTGTAAGAATAAACCATCCCTTCCTACTCACGAGTGAAACTAGGTCATGGTAAATCAAGGGTAACTCAGAATCATGGGTACGCCTGAAGCCACTATCATCGAAACACCGATGTGAAACGATAGCACCCCATTTGTAATCTCATCTGAGCATGGACGACATGAGCGTTCCAGCAAACCAAAGTCGACTAGCCGTTCATGGTCCAATCTATTCCTAAGGTTCCTATGGTTGTCCCTTGGACTGGGTATTGGGCCTTTGACCTCTTGTAACACCCACCCAATCATGAAAATAGAGCCAGCACAACAGATAACCAAATATATGATAAATGGTAAAACGCATGCACAAACAAATGCAAACAGTATATACAAAACTGGAAATAAATAAACACCCAAATAAAACAACAAACAAGAGCTAGGATCGACTCCGGGATGGACCAACAATAGGTCAATCTTTCCCTAGTGAAGTCGCCAACTGAAACAACCGGCCGAACCGTCATCCGATATAAAAATTAATGAAGTCGCCACCGAACATCTTTTATCCCACCGAGAGGGGAAATGTAAACATCGAGAAAACCTGAAAAGGGTGAAATCATGGTCTTGCAACCGAGAGATCGGGTAAGGGAGTATGTTGCACGAGGAGAAGGTATTAGCATCCCACACACCCATAGTACTCTACGGTATCGACTCTTTTTTATTCTAATCTAGGTGTGTTTAAATCTATATCTAAAGCTTAATAGCTAAAAGAAAATGCAAAGAGGGAATGCATGCAAAAGAAAAGAGAAAATAATGTAGGGAAAATAAAAGGTGTGCTCGCTCGGGCCCTACCCCAATGCCTACATATCCCTTTTAAAGAATCAGAGCAGCCGTAGTTTTTGGCTCATATATTTTGGTTGGTTTGTGTTTTTTAGTTAAGAAGACAAAAGCAACAATCAAGATGGAAAAACATTAGATAAATGACAAAACATCAACAACAATGATAAAGCAAAAAAAAAAGGATGACAAAACATCGCTTGGCAACACAAACTCAGATAAGATGATAAAACGTCAGCATGATAGCAAAATATCAGACAAGACGATGAACCATTACACCTAACAATGATATCAAGGATCAAAGTAGGATGCCAAACATACGCGATGGGGAAACATCGGAAAAAGAATATGTGTGATGGCGAAACATCGGCAAAAAGATAGCAAGATAACATGGCAAAGATGGCGAAACATCAATAAACCAGATGATAAAACATCACACCTAACAATGATATTGAGAATCAAAGTAGGATAACAAACATGTGCGCAATGGCGAAACAACGACAAAAAGATAACATGGAAAAGATGGCAAAACATCAATTGTAAGGATGGAAAAACACCACACCTAACAATGATATTGAGAATAAAAGTAGGATAAAAAACATGTGCACGATGGCGAAACACTGGCGAAAAGATAACAAAATATCATGACAAGGATGGAAAAACATCAATTGTAAGGATGGTAAAATATCATGGTAAGGATGGAAAAACATTATTAACAAGGTTTAAAACAAAGTCGAAAGACGCACAAACAAATAAGATTGGTTTGTATCTTTTACCTTGAAGAAAGATTTAAGTTTATTAAAGATGTTTTATGATTTGCCAAGAAGAAACTTTAGTTTTAAGATGCAATATGCAAAGAAAAAGAAAACAACTAAGGGAGACTATCCTAATCTCTAGCCCTAATGTTATCATACAATGATTGGCCCTAAGGTTGAGGATGAAAAAGATAAGTTTATACCCTATGTTAGCATGCATGGATTCCTATCCTAAGGTCTAACTTGATGACTAAACCTACGCGAGCAATCCTAAGGGAACATGGTAAAAATGTCACAGATCCTGTGACAAAAACAAACAAATAGATGACGAAACATCTGGACAAACAACAACTCGAGTACCACTCGAATATCAAACACCTACAAGGCGCAAGCCTAGTAGTAGAAAGGGAGGTTCCTCCATAGACAAGCAACCAAGCATCAGACCAGGGGTCAAGCTACAACCAATGGGAGCGTATCACCCGAGTCAACAAGCTCTAGAATTATAGGAATGCAAAAGGGTCCTTAACCGTGGTATCAATTACCAAGGCAAGAACGATCTGGGGGAAAAGACATAGTGCATGCGTACACTAAGCATCAGTGTTGGTCAACATGAGCTAAAGAAAGTGTGGGGATCCGATTGTGGGAACCCTTTTCACTTGCCTTTAAAGGACTTAAATTCATTCATATCTTGGGCACATGTTCAGAGCATCTACTTATAGAAAGTGAGCATAGGAACGACATGGAATGGAATGTGCGGGGGTCGATTACGAACCCTTTTCGCTCGCCTCCTTTTGAGGACTTTTCACCTGTAATACAATGCGGGAAAAAATATAAACACGCATGCATAATACCTACTTCAAAGGTAGGATTTTAAACAATCACAATTAGCACAACGACAGAATTGCCTTAAACAAGTCTTTAAATAAACCAGAGGGACTCCTGACATATATCAACAACGGAGGTCCCATCATACAATAGAAAGAAATAAAGAGAGGAAACAGTAAAAGGGAAAATAGTGCAATACCAAACGGATAACTATCTGTAGCAAATGAGCAAGCAAAAAGAAACCTAGAGAACTTCAAGAAAACTCTTGAGAGAACTAAACTTCAAGTGTATTAAGTCTTTACAAAAATTGGATAGAGTAACGGCTGTATACGGGTGAATTCCAGATTACAAACAAAGTATATTATCATAATAACCTACACACAAAACAAACAAACAACCCAATATCTTGAGGTGAACCTCAAGAACTCCAGACAAAATATCAATTAAGGCTACAAGGTCTCCAATATAGGCCAAGGTTTCTATTCCTAAGTCCAAGAAGTCTAATACTCCACAATGCCAATGATAGTAACCAAATAGTCCAAGTATCATTAAAGTTTTTTATGGTTTATGTTGATTATTAAACATCTTCAAAAAGAAAAGAAAAGCTCAAGTGAGCAAAATAAAAAATGATATAAAAGTAAAAGCTCAAGTAAATAGTACATAAAGTAAAAGCATAAAAATAAAAGCATAAAGTAACGTAAATTGTTAATTAGTGGTTAGTTGGATGACCATCTTGAAACTTGAATTTGGAACTCATTAGAGGATTGATAGAACCAAATCCTCTCAAAAACAAGTTGCATTTTCTTCTTGTCAAGTATATCACCCATTTTAGAATTCTCAAGGCAACATTTAATGATCAACAATGTTTAAGTGATCCGCGTTGACCAAAATTGATGAAGATCCATTGGAGGATTGGTAGAACCAAAGCCTCCTAATAATGAATCTCAAGGTTATTGGATCAAAGAGATTAAATTAACATACTTGGGATTGCAAACATAGGTTTGGGCCACGAATGATCATTTTCTCAAATCGGGACAAAATTTAGCGCTATGTTAAGCAATCGTAAGTGGACTTATGTAAAAGTCGCACCTATTTTGAGGCTGGTCAATAGCAATCAATCTATGTACTTCATGTTTAGATAAATGATATAGAGATCATTATCCCATAACATGTAATACAATAAGAAAGGGGGATAAGATGAAGAGGGAAGGGACTAGAGTTTCAAATATCATCAATATCATTCGTCCATTTTAGTGAATTTGGTTTATCAACCTATCAACACCCAAGATCAAATGAGATTGAAGAATTTGTCTCACAATATGCCTCAAGTCAGTATCACATGCTATTTCAAGAATCAAACAAGAATCATGTACAAAAGTTTTCAATTTACAAAACATTAATCAAAGGTAAAACCCTAAATGCAATCCTAGATTAAAAATTAGTTTTAAAATAGGAAAATAACTTGAAAAATTGTGAAATGAAATCCCTAACTTCCTAAGGTTCTACAAAAGTCATAAATAAAATTTGGAGTCCCTGGATTGAGGTGGAAATTTGCTTTGGAAATGCAAACTTGGAAACTAGCAAGTATAAGCCTTAAACTAGATGGTTTTGGGAAATAATTTGTGAAAAATATGAAATCACATTGTAAAATTCCAGAAAAATTATTTTTATGACATCAACATGTTTAAACACTCCAAACAGCTTCATCTATGATTTTATAGGTATAGGAAGTTATAACTTTTAATCAATTAATGTGCATGATCAAGCAAAAACACTAAAAAAGGAAATTAAGTTCAAAAATTAAACAATTAGATATAAAGTTCAAATAAATTTGATGTAAAATAACCAAAATGTCAATAAAACTCTAAGGATCATAAATCATATTTTTCTTGAATTTTATCTCAAAAAGAAAAATTAGATAGAAATTATTTACACAATTCAACAAAAATAATACAAATAAAAGATATTATGTCCAAATTATTTTAAAAATGTAACCAAATATTTTATAAAATTGGAAAAAAATTATTATAAAGTAATAAACTCAGATAGGAGTCCAAAAATAATTTTTATGGATTTTTAGATTTAATAGAAACAGGAAAATGAAATTCAAGATTTAAAAGAAATATTAAAACCCTAATTAGTTACATTATTTTATTTAATCAAGAAAAATGAATAAACATAAAAATAAAAATAAAAACATGAAAATATATTTGAAAAGTAGCCTAAAATATTTTTTTCATAATTTTTTAAGTGAAGGAAATATTAAAAGAAAATTGGAGAAAAAACGAAGAAATTAAAATATAAAGCCTTTTACACTTGTTTTTGCAAAAATGCGCTGTAAAAAGAACTGAAACCATGCTCAATTAAAACAGGATACATCATCGTCCCTACCAAAGCCATGCTGTGTGTTTTTCAGTTTTGAAAACTCATTTTCAGATCACCACAACTTGCTCATTTCTTGACGAAAATAAAAAATTCCAACACCAAAGTTCAAGATTGAAATTAGTAGAACATGTTAGGATCAAAAAATTTATGAAATGATGCATGGATGATTGAGAAAAACGCGCGTGAAAGTAGCTACATGAACACGGTTTTGTTTTGCACATTTCAACAAAGAGTTTTCAATCTTGATTTTCTCCCTCAATTTTCCATCAAATCACACGATCCAAAAATGCAAATTGATCACAAAAATGCAAGGATTAATAATATGCTATTGGATTTTTCAAAAGGTTCATGGATTTAAAAAGAAAATACAAGTTGCAGTAGATAGAGAAAATTGATTATCTACCTTGCAATGAATTTGGATGAAGCTTGAGCTCAAATAAAGAGCAAGAAAATTTGAGAGAAGCTTGCTTGAATGTACATAGATTATGAGTAGAGAAGGATGCGAGAGAAGCTTTCTTGCTTAATAATGGTAGAAGTTGTTTGACAATGGAGGAAAGAGAGAGAGAAGAGAGCTTGCTATCAAGAGAGAGGTGCGTGAGAGAGAGAGAGAGAGAGAGAGAGAGTGAGAGAGAGAGAGAGAGAGAGAGATAAGAGCTACTGATTTCTATTCTTTTCTTTCTTTTGAATGTTGAATGAATGATTTTATATAGAGTGAAGAAAGAGAGAAATGGAAAGTAAGAGAAAATGAGAGAATGAGAGAGGGAATGGCATGTTGCATTTTTTAGTGAGTGAGAGTGTAAATCACGCGCCTTTGGATAAGTGAACAAGAGTTGGAGTGTGAGCTGGTAAATGGAGTTTGTATTGGCACAAAAAATTTCATGCATTTTCATGCAACTTTGCTATTTCAAGATCACCTCTTTACCTCCTTATCTCTCTCTCCACAATGCATGAAATGTGACAAACATTGAATCAAAAATGTAGAGGACACTTCATACTCCAACTTTCATGTTCAAATGTTTTCAAAATGAAGCTTGACTCAATGAGATATCTGCTCATGAACACGTGCTTACAAACTGTTTAACAAAATGCCTTTCCTTCCTGGGCTTGCTGCGCGCGTGATGGCTTGCTGGGCAGAAAATTCAGCATGCATAGGGCCTACTTCTCATAATTATATCTCAAAATATATGAAGAATTTGGAGAAACTTTTTGAAGCAACGTTGTTCCTCACATTTAGGGCTTGAACTTTGATGTTGGGCATTTTTCAAAATAATGAATATTTCACATATAAAAGTGATATTGAATGTGCGCCCACAACATGTTTGATGAAATGACTGCCTTGCGTGCGTGCCTTGCCTTGTGTTGGGAAAAAAAATCAGTTTTCAGCTCAAAATCCTAATCATCACATCTTTCTCTACACTTAACCATTTGAGATGATTCTTGAATGAAAAATGAAGAGAAAACTTAAATTTACAACTTTCATGTTTCCAACTTTTTGATTTGAGTCCAAATGGTCATTCAAAAATGGACATGAAGAAGTCAAATTTTTGCATTTTTAACCAAAATTTCACTAAGTGTCAAAATCTTCCAAGCTTCATAACTTTTTTTCTTTCATTTTTTAGACTTGTGGCCACTCCTTCAAAGTTGGATAATTTTTCACCCTCTTTCTAGGCATATAAAGTTTGCACATTTTCAATAAAAATTGAGAAAGTTGTAGCCAGTCAAAATTCAACCTTATGGATACTTAGAAAATTTTCAAAACTTCAAATAACTTCCTTGACAAGTTATCTCCAATTCACACTTCCTCTTAATATTTTTTGCCAATATTGACCATGAAATATGAGAATAGAGATATTGAATTGATGGTTGACCAAAAGTCCACTTGGTCAACAGTTGATTTTGACTGTCTTCTGACAAAATGACCAATTTACCCCTTTTTATCAATTAAACCCTTTGAAGACAAAGTTGATGATCAAACTTACAATGATAGATGCTCATGACTATGCAGAGAATTATGGGATCAAGAATTTCCCAAAAATCCAAAGATCTCCTGATTAAAACTTAAACCCTAGTTTTGCACTCTGCACTAGGAGATAACTTGTCAAGCTTCAAACCACTAATTCCTCTGGGCATCAAGAGAGGCTTTTTGAACAAAATTTATTCCAATGATGATAAAATAATTATGCTTCAATACTTGGCTCATCTAGACCCCAATAACTCCAACTTGGGAAAAACCCTGATTTTGACTGATGAATCCAAAGGATGTGATTTTCCTTATAAACAACACAATACTCAATCTTCTAATGATCCAATGAGGTGGATAAGATATCTTGAGATATGTGATACCTTTGGGCTTGAAAGAACCATAGGTTTAGATAATAAGGCCCTCCTTGAGCAACTTGCCAATACAATCAATCTTCCAAAGCTTGAGGGAGACTTGATAACCAAAATACTTTGATCCTTGCACAATGTATGGATGCAATACAATATGATGTTTAGGATGAAACATAAGTCTACATGAATAGGATAAATTTTGGGGTGCAACACCCATTCCCCGATATTATCCATCAACAGTATCACTTCAGACGAGTGCAAATTTCTTGGCGCTCTAGTGTTCAATCATCTTTCACCTTCCGATCACGAAAGGTAGACAAGTCAATCTAAATCTTCAGGTTTAAGAAGATTGAATAGGGGAAGATGTTTTACCCAAAAATTTGACCTCCCTTTTTACTCAACACATGCCCATTGAGGTCCCCAACTTGCCCAAGGATGACCAAGAATGGACCAGACAAATTCTCCTCCTAAGGCAATAAACCTCTAACTAGGGTTTCTATTTTCATCAAGATGTGTGAGCTACAATGGTCTCAAATGTTTTCCATGGTCCTAATATGTCTTCAAGATTGCACATGACAAATTTCATGCCTTGAACTACAAGTTTGCTCAGTCAACTGCTCAAATGCTTGGAAATCAACTATACTAGGTCAAAAGTCAACTGCGGCCCATATGCAGTCAAACTTCAAGATTTTTTGTCAACATCAACATTTTGAAGTGATATCCATCATTTTATCAAGGGTTGATCACGATTCCTCAATAAATGCTCCTAATTCATCAAAATTCAAAAATTACTAATTAGGGTTTCTATAGGAAAAGTCAATTGAACTTTGACCAGCCATAACTTTCTCATACTTTTTCAAAAAAAATTCCACCAAGGGTCATTTTGAAGATAACCCAATTCCCTACAACTTATCTTCATCCCTCAAGTTCAAGAAATTCATCAATTGAAAGATACAAGCTCAAAGGTTATGGATCCTTTCAAAAAGTCAACAAAAACACCTTTTGGGTCAAAGCTCCTTACACGAACATGGAAGATCCAATTGAGATGAAACCAAAAGGTTTGTTTAGAGGACATCCTAAGATCTCTAAAAATTCCAAGAAAACCCTCATAGGGTTAAGACTAAGAGAGATATGTATTGCTAAAGTTGACCAATTTTTGGAAAAGTGCATGAAGTCTATATTGACCAAACTTGGATTTTTTCCAAATGAGCCTATCGTTTTATGTTTGAAACTTATTTCCAACATGGTCCACGACCTCTAAGCCCACCCATGCATTATTAAATTATTTATGCTATTTATTTTGGTATTTTATTCATTAAAATTAAAAATTAAATAAATAAATAATGGAAATAATATAAGATTGATTTGAAATCATGTTTATATTAAATGTTGGGCAATTTATTATGATTATAGCTAGGAGAAACGTGAAAGGCCGTGGAAGGGAGGAAATATTCAAAATAGGAAAGTTTGGAAGCAAAGTAAAAGACATTGATTCCTTTTTATTTATGCCACATTTGTTGACCTAATATGATTCACTATATATGCACAACAAGATGCCAAGCCAAACACACGCGCAGCTGCCTCAAAAAGAACCCTAGCAAACTGATAAAATTCCAAAGAAAAGTGGAAGTTTGTACCATACGATCCAGCGATTTCCAGGCCAAACAAACTGCATCATTCACTCTCTGAGGCCCTCAGGAGGTCATCCATATCATCCACAAGGCGTGCAACACTCTAGAAGGCCAGACCGATGCATCACCGGACTTTGGTAGAGCTTGGCTTCGAAACCTTTCAAATACATGATATAAATTATTTTTACTTCCATATTCATGTTATTATCATTGCTTGTGAGCATTCTAACGTGTCTCATGTAAGGTACATGGCCAAAATCTCTAACCACTATTGTTAGGGTTTTGAAACGTGAGAGTTTCGTTTTCAGGGCTAGAGACACTTTCAGGCTAATTTAAGGCCAGAATCAGATTCAGGGCTCGATTTTGTGTAGGATAGGACCTTTAACTCTTCGTAAATCTCACGCTTTTGCAAGTTTGGGAATTTGAGTCTCCCAGAGAAGATGGCCGAAGATCCACTCCAGCATTGTTGACCTGTTTGACTCTATTTGGAGCATGCATGTAATTTTATTTTGATCTGATTGGTTCATTCATATTGCTGATGCACGCATTTTTGTTGACTAGGATTATCACTGAATTACCATTATAATACTATTGTGCTATTATATACAGGAATGAGCAGGCAACACAAATGGTAAAGGCATAAGGCATGTGAGGGAAGGGACCTGGGTTCGATCCCAGGTCCAGCAATTTTCCATTTTTTCTAACGTTTGCTTGCAGGATCCTATACGTTGCATCCCCAAAAGTCCACCCTGCATCCTCGCTCTCATCCATTGGACCATCCCCAACTCATATCCAACATTCCATGTGTGTTCCTCATGGTGGACCCTCAGGCGCATCCCCCACTGGATCAGGCAGGCACTGGGCTTTGCATGTTCTGGGCCTAGACCAAATTTAGCTTCACACCTCCCAAACTACTTCAAAACACAGACTCATTTAATTTCATTATTTCACTTTATTTCAATTGTTTTATTTTTTAAATTCATTTTTATTTTAATCATAAAATCAACAAAATCACAAAAAAAAAAAAACAGATTTAGGGTTTTTTCATAATTAAAGTTAATTTTTGTAAATTAATTTAATTTAATTAATTTAATCTTTTTCTTTAAATTAAAATTAATTAGAAATTAGGTTAGAAATTTCAAGTCTTTTCTCAATAAAATACCAAAAATATTTTTCTAAATCAATTAGATTTTTTTAGGTTTTTCAACTTGTTCCCGTTTTAATATTCGCGCGTTTGTTATTCTCTGTTTTATTATTCTTTTCAATTATTGTATATGTACACAGTTTGTAATAGCTTTTAACTTAGGGTTATTTACTTTTGTTTTTATCCCCAAAGTTTTGGTTATGTATTCCCCTCCCTGAAGCCCTGTAATAGCGTAGGATATTTTTGTTTGCTTTATCGTTTTTACTACTGTTAATTGTTTAGATTAATAGGATTGCATGAAAAAGACTAAAAATTAAAACGATTAGATAACCATAATTGCAAGATGTTGTACCCCAAAATTTTCCCGCTCATTTCTCAAAGAATCACCCTGGATCCTCAAGTTTGCTTCCATTCAATTCCAAGCCCTGAATTACAAATTTCCCAAGAAAGTCATTTACAAGGGTAAAATGGTCATTTACGCACTGAAAAGTCAAACCGTGACTTTTGAAAAAAAATCAAGTCTCAAGAATCATATTTCATCAAGACATGTTGGAATGTGAGATTTGTTTCATCAAGAAATTCAAAAGTCAAAATTACTTTGGAAAAGTCAAAATTCTAAAATACTTAGAATTTTTTCTAAGTGTTTAAGAAACATGACAAGCTCAGAACTTCTGATCAGGTTATCACCATGATGCAAGCTGATTCTGGAAGAACTTCTGATACAATAGTTATAGATTTCAATGAGATCTAAAACATTGCAGAACAGAACTTCTCCTGGAAATGCTGGGATTTTAAGTTATAACTCCTCAAAGACACGTCCTTGAAACTGAAACACTCAGCAAACTATGGACACTTTCAAGACAGAGTTTGGTCAGAACTTCTGGGCAAGTTTTCACAAAGGTTCAGTCATAGTTTTCCAGGGTAATTCAAAGAAAGTTAAGAAGCATGTTGCAAGCATCCTATAAAGTCTGAGAGCTCCTTCAGAACATGCTGGAGCAAGGAGATACAAAGATAAGAGGTTGGATGTTACGCTGAAGTTGGACTTCTAATCCAGAATTAAGCAATGATGCAGAATTTCACATGGCAGGATTTCTGGTTTGATAAATCTCATCATCATTTAATGCTCACAACCACTTTTGAGTCTTTATCCAAGGGATTTTCCCCACGTGTACATCTTTTGTCTTGGGATAGCAAACTTTGGTGCAAAAGTGTGCTAGGCCCATGTGTTGCTTTTTCTTTTCCTTAATTCATGCTGACAAATCCAGCTTAAGCATGGCTAAAAGCTGCTAACCACCATGCTTGCTTCAAGAAAAAGGCAACGCTTTAGCATATGAAGGCTATATTCAACGCTTTGGTCAGAACTTGACCAAATCCCAAAACCTTGTTTATACAACCCGCTACAGACCTATAACCAACAGCTAATTCAGCCTACACCTGCATCCCATAATTGCACCAAACTAGCATACAAAGACTGTGATCAAAAGGCAAGGGAACAGGATGCCAAAAAGCTAAAATCCCATTTGTTTCCCCCCCCCCCCCAAAAAAAAATTACAACAAATCCATCTTTAAATAAGTTGCTCCATCACACTTTCAAGGGGTTGGCTTTTGGAGATAAATTGGCCAAAAGAGAGAAAAGGAAGTTGTGAAACCTTCATAAAAATCCAGATTTCCCAAACAGAAAACCAAACCTTTGTTCTTCCTTTTGGATCAAATAACATAAACATTGTTTCGTTACTCTCGCTGACACCAGAACATCTGAAGGCAGCAGCTCAAAGCTCCAAGCCCACACTCCGGATTCAAGGCAAGCCTTTCTGACTTTGCATTTTTTTCATTCAGAACATCATTAATATGTAAATATCACAATTAATGTTGTCCACATCATTGCATAAGTAGAAGAACTATGGATCAGAGCTTCTTGATTAGGGCTAGACTCAGATTTAGGATTAGAACTTCTATAAACAGTTGTGCTATTATCCTTCTGATTTGCACTCACAGTTTTAGCACAACACAGAACTGTTGAGTTCTCCTCACTGTTTTAACATACAAAACTTCTATGATTTTTCTCACTGTTAACACAAAATGAACTTTGAATTCTTACATGCTGATAACACACCGAACTGCTGATGTTCACTCACTAGCTTAGTACAATACAGAACTTCTGATGTTCCCACTCACTATTTTAACACGCACAGAATTTCTAAGACTTTCTCATTGTTCTAACATTCAGAAGTTCAGAACATAGCATCCCAGAACTTTTGTGTTTTCCCCTCTAACGTGTCTTGCAGGACCTCAGAGTGTACCAATCCAGAACTTCTGATTCCATTGACGTTCCTTTCTAAGTCATCACGCGCCTGGCTTCAGAACTTCTGATCCTTGTTTATTTTGCTTGCAGTAACACGCTGTTTCTGTCTTTCATTTATTTCCCTTTTCATCATTTTTAATATTAACATAAAAAGACATAAAAATATTTTCTTTCATTAATTAATTAATTTATTTTTTCATTAACTTTTTTTTTTCCAAACAAGTCCTTTTTCTTTCTTATATTGTACATTTTAATATGGTTGTAATATTAACTTAGGATTTAATTTTATTTGCAACCCCCATTCATAAATATGTACCCCCATCCCTAAAATATTGTAATAGCGTAGGACATTACATTTATGAAATTTATCGCTTTCGAATGTAAATACTAGTAATTAGGGTGTGTATGATAAGACATGAAATCAACAAATAGATCACCCTAATAAAAACTAGATGCATGCAATCAAACACACTTGCACACTAGCACCCTTAGGGTAATCCCACTTTGTTGCTTATCGAAAAAATAGTCATGTCCCTCGAACATGGGCGTTTTAGCAAAGACCCTCGATAAAAGATCGTAGTCCCTCGATGACCCTCAATGTTGCCTTCGGTAAACGATCTAGTCCCTAAAACGAAATTGCTAAAACGTCCCATAGGTTGCCTTCTATTACTATACAAACGTCCCAAACGCCCGTCCCTTCACATCCAACGATGGGGCTTCTTACCAAATCAATGATAAGATAAGCAACATCTAAAGGAGGAGGAAAATAACATCTAAGACCTTTTGAGTAGGTAGGTTCACTCTTAGTTACTCGCTTGCTCACAACAAAAACATTTTTATACACCCACACTCTCATTTTGAAAACATTTTCAAAAGATCAACATCTTTGTATACATTCTTACGAACGAGAATCATTACAAAGATTGCCTAAATGATGGCATCTTTACAAAATACTTTCAAAAACCACACAAAGCACATTTTCAAACAAAAGCAAGTGATCTAGCAAGTAACTAAGAGCCCATGGAAAACCATGGATGAAAAGGGTGCTAATACCTTCCATTTTCATAATCTACCCCCCCCCCCCCCCCCGAACTCAAGAAAACATCTCTAAAGGTCTTTCCTGTGCTTTTTAACCTTTCCTTTTGGATAAAAGAAAAGTCGGTGGCGACTCTTGCTAAACTGCAACATTTACGAATACAAACGCAAAACAAAATGTCAGTTCTCCCACCGTATCACAGAACTGGCGACTCTGTTGGGGAAATTTCTTAAAGTGGGGGTACCTTAGGGTTATATCACATTTACTTGATTTCATTGTTTGATTTGTATGCTTTACATTATGGTTCTCTGTTTGGGCTTGCTTTGATCCTCCACCCGGATCTGGGACACCTTTTTAGGTAAGTAGCAAAAGATTGTGGAAACTGTACAACATAGACCGATATAGTTGAAGCAATAGCTACGTTAGTGTGACACATTTATTGGTACCGGTATCCCTTGTGTTGAAACGAGGAGAATACGGGGCCGTTGAACGGCTTCATGAAGCACTAACTGACCTTAGAACCTTACTTGACCAACTTGGCCATTAGGAAATAGTGAGATAGCCGGTTTCGGTGTAAAGCTGAAAATTGGTTGATACTCGATGCTACACTCATTGAGACTTGACTCCTAAGTTTTGTTTGGTTGCGAGTCAATTGCCTATCGAACGAAGCGTGTGGGAAAGGTCAGTGATATTGAGATCCTTTAGAACCCGGTGTACTATTAACTAGGACAGGTTGAGCTAACTAAACTTCAAGAGGGTACTCACCTACAAACTCCATGCAAGCCTAAAACTAAGGATTTGTCTGCTTTGTGTGAATATTATTATTTGTATATAAACTTGCTTACCTCGGGTATCTGTACATAACATCATAACATTATACCATAGCATTTTCAATAACATTGAACCATAACATTTCAAGGATCTCAAGGGCCTATGATGCAGGGTCACGTTGGACCAGACGTCTAACAAAGGACAAGAGGATTTATTTTCCTCTAACCGAACGCCGTCAAAAATCAAGTACAACAAACCGGAGTCAAAGGCTACAATCCACTTGACATGGTGAGCTTAGTTCTCGTGGAAGGACATCCACCGATACAAAGTTCTCTAATCCAAAACTGTAAGTGACTACTAACCCCGCGAGATCCTTGAAAACATGCATCCACATATCATGATCATATCATGACAGGTTTCTCCCATACATGTATCCTTATCTTCCTGTTGTTTATTTCAGTAAGATGGATATGGAACAAACAGTGAAAGATCTCCAAACTGAAAACTGTCAATTCCAACAAGTGTTCCTGGATATGGCTAAGGGGAAAGAGGACCTGAAAAATCTCCTTCTCAAAGACAAGAGGAAGAAGTCCAAGAAGTCAGTAGGTGTCTTGAACTCGAGAAGAAGACCTAGAGGACCAGTCAAGGGAGCTCTAGATCTTCCATCTCTATCCAACATAGGGGATAGTCATGAAGAAGACGACAGTCTGGATGTTGATGAAGTCGAAGCTGACTACTTTGAGGAACAATATCCTCCCGTTTTTGAAAAGTACAAACAGTTGGAGGATCACCTCAGTGCTATGGAGATTCAACAGATACCCGACTTGGATTTAGGAGACATGGGTTTAGTTTCTGGAGTGGTCATCCCGCCAAAGTTCAAAATCCCTACTTTTTCCCTATACGATGGAGTCTCTTGCCCTAAGATGCACTTAAAGTCTTATGTCCGCAAGATTCAACCATACACAACTGATCTAAAGCATTGGATCCATTTCTTCCAAGAAAGCCTAGTAGGGACTCAACTCGAATGATTCTATCAATCGGAGAGTTCTCGCATCCACACCTGGGAGGATTTAGCTGCTGCTTTCTACAAACAGTATCAGTACAATGCTGATCTTGCACCGACTCGTGTGCAATTGCAGAACATGACCATGGGTTCCAACGAGAGCTTCAAAGGATACGCCCAAAAGTGGAGAGATCTGGCTGGTAGGGTGCAACCCCCTTTAACTGACAGGGAGCTGATTGACATCTTTATGGGAACCTTGAAGGGACCTTTCTTTAAACACCTAATTGGAAGCTCCTCGACCGGGTTCACCGAGCTAATACTGACTGGCGAAAGAGTTGAAGCTAGTATCAAAAGTGGAAAGATCCAAGGAGCTACACCTTCTGATGCTCAGAAAAAGCCATATAATGGGAAGAAAGAATCCAATGTTGTGTATGGTCAAAAGATTCGTCATGACCAACACGTGGGGGCAATCCTGATTTCTGGTTCTGCGTCGCACCAAAAACAGCAAAGGGGAAATTAACGAAGGCCAGACGATCCTAAAAGACAGTTTACCAACATCAACATGCCGCTGTCTCAAGTTCTACAACACTTGTTGAGGATGAATCTGATTGCATTAATAGGACCTCATCCAAACCCCAAAACTTCTTCTCCTAACTACAATCCTAATGCAACGCGTGCTTATCATTCTGACAGCCCCGAGCATGACACTAACGATTGCTGGGTGTTGAAGTACAAGATTCAAAATTTGATTGACGCCATGGAGATCGAGTTTGATCCTCCGGAGACTCCAAACATAGTCACTACTCCTATGCCAAATCATTAAGAGCGTCTTGTTCATTTTGAATTTTTAATTGTAATTTCTTTTGTTATTCAAACAATTATCTATTAATGTCAAACTTTGTTTCATTAATGCATTGCATATGTTTGTCTTGATTTGATCCACTCATTTTCATTACATTTAAACTATGCTTTTTACTCATTTTATGACATTCAACTCTTGCTAAAAGTTACAAGCCTTTAGAGGGAGGATGACGAAAACAATGCCATAATCTCATACAGTCTGCTTTTGAACAGACCTAGCTGACGATGTACATATGTTCTTTCAAATCCTAAACACTGGAGTTATAAGGAAGATAATCTCTAGTCAACCCCTTCGAGCCAAAGAAGTAGAAGTTTTTTTTTCTTACACAAATTGAAACCTTTAATCAAAACCCGGGGTAGGGTAGTCTCTCAGTTAATTCAAATGCGCGTTCAGTCACAAACTTTCACTTCAACAAGTGATATCAAAGATATTTCTCTGGGATCAAAAGACAGTGATGGTTCCCTACCAAATAGGCAATCATTATCTCTCAAAAAGAGAAGCCCACTAAGTCAAAATCCACAAAGGAGACTTAAGAAAACGGGGGCATCCTGCTGACCGTAGTCTCAAAACAAGAACAATCAGGCAAAAATTAGGGATAATAAATAAAAAAGAGGTCACTATAAATCCTCAACAACATGAAAATTGTTGCAAGAAATTACTGCTTTCCGAAAAACTTAACATGTCTGAACCATCACCAAAATGTATTTCCAGACTCAATTGGAGTTCAAACGCAAAGTTAACTTAGTTTAGGATTGAAGAACGTCACGAAGAGCAGGTGGGTACAAATATATTTTGAGCCTTTATCCTTTGTTTATTAAACCATGAACCAAGCCACGTTACAACCCTTCAAAAGTCCTAATTGAAGCATGGGTTAGTTCGAAAGCATACTGTTGCAAAAGGAATCCTGACTCCTGTAAGGCTTTACTCAAAATCCAGAGTTGAATTACAAACTTCTTTACTTGCTAAAAATGCATTTTTCAAAACATCAAGACAAGCATAAACTTTGCCTTTATTTGAATATCACTATTTGCATATGGCTATTTGTTTGACATCAGAGAAATTCACACAACGAATATCCGATGAACGAAAGCTCTCTGAGTGAACAAAATCACTTCAAGTGGGATGACACTTCCAATGACAAAGTCTCTCGTCAACAAGGGGACATGACATGTCACTATCCCGCACACCTAGGGCAGTCCAGTCACGATTCCAAGAATTCTCTCAAAAAGTGCAGAGTAACCAGGGGAAGGTATCCATCTCCGTCACTTGGGGCATTGAATGTCAATCTCAGCAAAGGGTTACGTACAGTCAAACATTTTCTGGCAATGCCATAAACATTTGCTTCTAGGGGCAATGACAAATCTCCCCAAAATCCTTCTCATAAGATGATTCCCCAGTAAGAGTTTAATCTATGAAAAGGTTTCCCCAGATGAGATAACCTCAAGAATCCTAGAGGACTTTCCCCAACAAAGTCGTCACCTCTCTAGTAGACCGGCAACAGGGTTTGTTTCCCCAACAAACGGTAGGATTCCCCAACTTGAATTTGCCTCTCCAACTACTACAAATCAGAGGACCACAACTCCTCTTCCCCCAATAGAATACTCTACAACCCCCAGCAAGTCGTTGGGAAGTCTAGAATCCGACCAGATGACAACTAACTTTTGATTCTCTCCAGCCAAAGATAATTCCCCAATAGAGCAACGGACGACCGAGACTCCTGAACTCTTTTTCCCAAGCAAGAATCAAAACTCCCTACAGAGTTTTCAATATTCCCAAGGGGAGTCCTCCTCAACACAATAAAACAAGAATCCCCAGTGGAAACATTCTAAGAAAAGTTTGAAGACACACCCACTCTTCAATAGCAGTCCAGGATTTAACGACTCCCCAGCATTTGTCAAGGATTTATTTTCCCAGAAAAAATTAAATTTCAACAACACTCATAGCATATGCATACAAAATACATATAACACAAATCTCATTTATTTTGAGAACATCATTACACACTGCATAATTCATGACATTCCAGGAAGCTAATTCTTTACCTTTTCAGGAAAGATCAATCAATAGATAATTATCAATTACAATTTTCAACAAGTTCCAGATTAATACCTGAAATAAGACAGGACAACTATTTGTGGACAACAGATTGAAGATTATTACATGTAACAAGCCAGGACAATTGTCTACAGACCAGGCGAAGCAACCCTACACAGGTTCTTCCTATTTCCAAGATGCAGTTTTACACGGACTCATCATCAGGAAACCCTACACAGGTTCCTCCTATTTCCAAGATTCAGTTTTACACGGACTCATCATCAGGCAAACCTACACATGTTCCTCATATTTCCAAGATGCAGTTTTACACGGACTCATCATCAGGAAACCCTACACAGGTTCTTCCTATTTCTAAGATGCAGTTTTACTCGGACTCATCCTCAGGAAACCCTACACAGGTTCCTCCTATTTCCAAGATGCAGTTTTACACGGATTCATCATCAGGCAACCCTACACAGGTTCCTCCCATTTCCAAGATGCAGTTTTACACTGACTCATCATCAGGAAATCCTACACAGGTTCCTCCTATTTCCAAGATGCAGTTTTACATGGACTCATCATCAGGCAACCCTACACATGTTCCTCCTATTTCTAAGGTGCAGTTTTACACTGACTCATCATTAGGAAACCCTACACAGGTTCCTCCTATTTCCAAGATGTAGTTTTACACGGACTCATCATCAGGCAACCCTACACGGGTTCCTCCTATTTCCAAGATGCAGTTTTACACGGACTCATCATTAGACAACCCTACACAGGTTCCTCCTTTCCAAGATGAAGTTTTACACAGACTCATCATCAGGAAACCCTACACAGGTTTCTCCTCTTTCCAAGATGCAGTTTTACACAAACTCATCCTCAAGAAACCCTACACAGGTTCCTCCTTTCCAAGATGAATTTTTACACGAACTCATCATCAGACAACCCTACACAGGTTCCTCCTGTTTCCAAGATGAAGTTTTACATGGACTCATCATTGAAGCAACCCTACCTAGGTTCCTTCTCACTTCCAGATGCAGTTTTACACAGAGTCATCATAAAGTAATCCTACCCAGGTTCCTTCTCAGGAAATTCAAGATGAAGTTTTACACAGACTCATCATCAAACACCCCTATACAGTTCAGATACGCTCCTGACACATATGCCATTCTGATACTCATTCAGATTCAACTTTTGATACAGTTCAGATACGCTCCAAACACGGATGTCATTCTGATACTCATTTAGATTCAACTTTTGATACAATTCAGATACGCTTTAGACACAGATGCCATTCTGATACTCATTCAGACTCAACCTTCCGATACAGTTTAAATACGCTCCTGACACGGATGCCATTCTGATACTCATTCAAATTCAACGTTTGATACGGTTTAGAAACACTCCAGACACGGGCGCCATTCTAATAACAATTCAGTTCCAGCTTATAGATACAATCCAACAATCATTTCTGGATGGCATCTTCAAGCCCATCTCCAACAACTATCCATTGTCTCTGCAAATGGAATCTTTAAGCCCATTCCCTACATAATCAACTAACACATCTTCGAGTGCAAATTTCCTGGGAACTCTAGTGTTCAATCATCTTCCACCTTCAAGTCACGAATGGCATATTTACCAATCTAACTCTTCAGGTGTAAGAAGATTGAACAAGGGCCGCTGTTGTACCCCAAAATTTGCCCTCTCATTTCTCAAAGAATCACCCTGGATCCTCAAGTTCGCTTCCATCCAATTCCAAGCCCTGAATTACAAATTTCCCAAGAAAGTCATTTACAAGGGTAAAATGGTCATTTACGCACTGAAAAGTCAAACCGTGACTTTTGAAAAAAAATCAAGCCTCAAGAATAATATTTCATCAAGACATGTTGGAATGTGAGATTTGTTTTATCAAGATATTCAAAAGTCAAAATTACTTTGGAAAAGTCAAAATTCTAAAATACTTAGAATTTTTTCTAAGTGTTTAAGAAACATGACAAGCTCAGAACTTCTGATCAGGTTATCATCATGATGCAAGCTGATTCTGGAAGAACTTCTGATACAATAGTTATAGATTTCAATGAGATCTAAAACATTGCAGAACAGAACTTCTCCTGGAAATGATGGGATTTCAAGTTATAACTCCTCAAAGACACTTCCTTGAAACTGAAACACTCAGCAAACTCTGGACACTTTCAAGATAGAGTTTGGTCAGAACTTATGGGAAAGTTTTCACAAAGGTTAAGTCAGAGTTTGCCAGGGTAATTCAAAGAAGGTTAAGAAGCGTGCTGCAAGCTTCCTAGAAAGTTTGAGAGCTCCTTCAGAACATGCTGGAGCAAGAAGATACAAAGACCAGAGGTTGGATGTTATGCTGAAGCTGAACTTCTGATCCAAAATTAAGCAATAATGCAGAATTTCACATGGCAGGATTTCTGGTTTGATAAATCTCATCATCATTTAATGCTCACAACCACTTTTGAGTCTTTATCCAAGGGATTTCCCCCACGTGTACCTCTACTGTCTTGGGATAACAAACTTTGGTGCAAAAGTGTGCTAGGCCCATGTGTTGCTTTTGCTTTTCCTTAATTCATGCTGACAAATCCAGCTTAAGCATGGCTAAAAGCTGCTAACCACCATGCCTGCTTCAATAACAAGGCAACGCTTTAGCATATGAAGGCTATATTCAACACTTTGGTCAGAACTTGACCAAATCCCAAAACCTTGTTTATACAACCCGCTGCAGACCTATAACTAACAAATAATTCAGCCTACGCCTGCATCCCATAATTACACCAAACTAGCATACGAAGACTATGATCAAAAGGCAAGGGAACAAGATGCCAAAAAGCTAAAATCCCATTTGTTTTCCCCCCCAAATATCACAACAAATCCATCTATAAATAAGTTTCTCCATCACACTTTTAAGGGGTTGGCTTTTGGAGAGAGATTGGCCAAAAGAGAGAAAAGGAAGCTGTGAAACCTTCATAAAAATCCAGATTTCCCAAACAGAAAATGAAACCTTTGTTCTTCCTTTTGGATCAAAGAACATAACCACTGTTCCGTTACTCTCGCTGACACCAGAACATCTGAAGGCAACAGCTCAAAGCTCCAAGCCTACACTCCAGATTCAAGGTAAGTCTTCTGACTTTGCATTTTTTTTCATTCAGAACATCATTAATATGTAAATATCACAATTAACGTTGTCCACATCATTGCATAAGTAGAAAAACTATGGATCCGAGCTTCTTGATTAGGGCTAGACTCAGATTTAGGATTAGAACTTCTATAAATTGTTGTGTTGATATCCTTCTGATTTGATGTTTAATAAGAACTAAATAAATTGCATAGAACTTCTGATGTTCACTCACAGTTTTAGCACAACATAGAACTTCTGAGTTCTCCTCACTGTTTAAACATACAAAACTTCTATGACTTTTGTCACTGTTAACACAAGCTGAACTTCTGATTCTTACATGCTGATAATGCACCGAACTGCTGATGTTCACTCACTAGCTTAGTACAATACATAACTTCTGATGTTCTCACTCACTGTTTTAACACGCCCAAAATTTATAAGACTTTCTCATTGTTCTAACATTCAGAAGTTCAACACATAGCAACCCAGAAATTCTGTGTTTTCCCCTCTAACGTGTCTTGCAGGACCTCAGAGTGTACCAATCCAGAACTTCTGATTCCATTGACGTTCCTTTCTGAGTCATCACGCGCCTGGCTTCAGAACTTCTGATCCTTGTTTATTTTGCTTGCAGTAGCACGCTATTTCTGTCTTTCATTTATTTCCCTTTTCATCATTTTTAATGTTAACATGCAAATACATAAATATATTTTCTTTCATTAATTAATTTATTTATTTTTTCATTAAGACAAAAACAGTTTCCAAACAAGTCCTTTTTCTTTCTTATATTATAACTTTCAATATGGTTGTAATAGTAACTTAGGATTTAATTTTATTTGCAATCCCCATTCATAAATATGTACCCCCATCCCTAAAATATTGTAATAGCGTAGGACTTTACATTTCTGCAATTTATCGCTTTCAAATGTAAATACTAGTAATTAAGGTGTGTATGATAAGACATGAAATCAACAAATAGATCACCCTAATCAAAACCAGATGCATGCAATCAAACACACCTGCACACTAGCACCCTTAGGATAATCCCACTTTGTTGCCTATCGGAAAAATAGTCATGTACCTAGAACATGGGCGTTTTAGCAAAGACCCTCGATAAAAGAACGTAGTACCACGATGACCCTCAATGTTGCCTTCGGTAAACGATCTAGTCCCCAAAACGACATTGCTAAAACGTCCCATAGGTTGCCTTTTATGACTATACAAACGTCCCAAATGCCCGTCCCTTCACATCCAACGATGGGGCTTCTTACCAAATCAATGATAAGATAGCAACATCTAAAGGAGGAGGAAAAGAACATCTAAGACCTTTTGAGTAGGTAGGTTTGCTCTTAGTTACTCGCTTTCTCACAACAAAAACATTTTTATACACCCACATTCTCATTTTGAAAACATTTTCAAAAGATCAACATCTTTGTATACATTCTTACGAACGAGAATCATTAAAAAGATTGCCTAAACGATGGCATCTTTACAAAATACTTACAAAAACCACACAAAGCACATTTTCAAACAAAAGCAAGTGATCTAGCAAGTAACTAAGAGCCCATGGAAAACCATGGATGAAAAGGGTGATAATACCTTCCCTTTTCATAATCTACCCCCTCGAACTCAAGAAAACATCTCTAAAGGTCTTTCCTATGCTTTTTCACATTTCCTTTTGGATAAAAGAAAAGTCGGTGGCGACTCTTGCTAAACCGAAAAATTTGTGAATACAAATGAAAAACAAATTGTCAGTTCTCCCACCGTATCTTAGAACTGGCAACTCTGCTGGGGAAATTTATTAAAGTGGGGGTACCTTAGGGTTAGATCACATTTACTTGCTTTCATTGTTTGATTTGTATGCTTTACATTATGGTTCTATGTTAAGGCTTGCTTTGATCCTCCACCCGGATCTGGGACACCTTTTTAGGTAAGTAGCAATAGATTAGTGAAACTGTACGGCGTAGACCGATATGGTTGAAGCAATAGCTACGTTATTATGACACATTTGTTGGTACCCGGTATCCCTTGTGTTGAAACGAGGAGAATACGGGGCCGCTGAGTGGCGTCATGAAGCACTAACTGACCTTAGAACCTTACTTGACCAACTTGGCCATTAGGAAGTAGTGAGATAGTCAGTTTCAGTGTAAAGCTAAAAATTGGTTGATACTCGATGCTACACTCATTGATACTTGACTCCTGAGTTTTGTTTGGTTGCGAGTCAATCACCTATCGAACGAAGCTTGTGGGAAAGGTCAGTGATATTGAGATCCCTTAGAACCCATTTTACTATTAACTAGGACATGTTGAGCCAACTAAACTTCAAGAGTGTACTCACCTACAAACTCCATGCAAGCCTAAAACTAAGAATTTGTCTGATTTGTGGGAATATGAATATTTGTATATTAATATGCTTACCTCGCATATCTGTACACGACATCATAACATCATACCATAGCATTTTCAATAACATTGAACCATAGCATTTCAAGGATCTCGAGGGCCTATGATGCAGGGTCGCGTTGGACCAGACATCTATCAAAGGGCAAGAGGATTTATTTTCCTCTAACCGAACGCTGTCAAAAATCAAGTACTACAAACCAGAGTCAAAGGCTACAACCCACTTGACATGGTGAGCTTAATTCTCGTGGAAGGACATCCACTGATACAAAGTTCTATAATCCAAAACTGTAAGTGACTACTAACCCCGCGAGATCCTTGAAAACATGCATCCACATATCATGCATCATATCATGACAGGTTTCTCCCATACATGTATCCTTATCTTCCTGCTATTTATTTCAGTAAGATGGATACGGAACAAACAGTGAAAGATCTCCAAACTCAAAACTCTCAATTCCAACAAGTGTTCCTGGCTATGGCTAAGGGGCAAGAGGACCTAAAAACTCTCCTTCTCAAAGACAAGAGGAACAAGTCCAAGAAGTCAGTAGGTGTCCTGAACTTGAGAAGAAGACCTAGAGGACCAATCAAGGGAGCTCTAGATCTTCCAACTCCATCCAACATAGGGGATAGTCATGAAGAAGACGACAGTCTGGATGTTGATGAAGTCGAAGCTGACTACTTTGAGAACAATATCCTCCCGCTGTTGACAAGTACAAATAGCTGGAGGATCGCCTCAGTGCTATGGAGATTCAACAGATATCCGACTTGGATTTAGGAGACATGGGTTTAGTTTCTGGAGTGATCATCCCGCCAAAGTTCAAAATCCATACTTTTTCCCTATACGATGGAGTCTCTTGCCCTAAGATGCACTTAAAGTCTTATGTCCGCAAGATTCAACCATACACAAGTGATCTGAAGCTTTGGATCCATTTCTTCCAAGAAAGCCTAGTAGGGACTCAACTCGAATGGTTCTATCAATTGGAGAGTTCTCGCATCCACACCTGGGAGGATTTTGCTGCTGCTTTCTACAAACAGTATCAGTATAATGCTGATCTTGCACCGACTCAAGTGCAATTGCAAAACATAACCATGGGTTCTAACGAGAGCTTAAAAGGATACGCCCAAAAGTGGAGAGATTTGGCTGGTAGGGTGAAACCCCCTTTAATTGACAGGGAGCTGATTGACATCTTTATGGGAACCTTGACGTGACCTTTCTTTAAACACCTAATCGGAAGCTCCTCGGTCGGGTTCACCGAGCTAATACTGATTGGCGAAAGAGTTGAAACTGGTATCAAAAGTGGAAAGATCCAAGGACCTACACCTTCTGATGCTCAGAAAAATCCATATAATGGGAAGAAAGAGTCCAATGCTGTGTATGGTCAAAAGAGTCGTCATGACCAACACGTGGGGGCAATCCTTATTTCTGGTTCTGCGTCGCACCGACAACAGCAAAGGGGAAATCAACGAAGGCCAGATGAGCCCAAAAGACAGTTTACCAACAACAACATGCCGTTGTCTCAAGCACTACAACACTTGTTGAGGATGAATATGATTGCATTAATAGGACCTCATCCAAACCCCAAAAATTTTTCTCCTAACTACAATCCTAATGCAACGTGTGCTTATCATTCTGACAGTCTCGGGCGTGACACTAATGATTACTGGGCACTGAAGTACAAGATTCAGAATTTGATTGACACCAAGGAGATCGAGTTTGATCCTCCGGAGACTCCAAACGTGGTCACTACTCCTATGCCAAATCATTAAGAGCGTCTTGTTCATTTTGAATTTTCAATTGTAATTTCTTTTGTTATTCAAACAATTATCTATTAATGTCAAACTTTGTTTCATTAATGCATTACATATGTTTGTCTTGATTTTATCCACTCATTTTAATTACATTTAAACTATGCTTTTTAATCATTTTATGACATTCAACTCTTGCTAAAAGTTACAAGCCTTTAAAGGGAGGATGACAAAAATAATGCCATAATCTCATACAGTATGCTTTTGAACAGACCTAGCTGACGATGTACATGCGTTCTTTCAAATCCTAAACACTGGAGTTATAAGGAAGATAATCCCTAGTCAACCCCTTCAAGCCAAAGAAGTAGAAGTTTTTCTTTCTTACACAAATTGAAACCTTAAATCAAAACCTAGGGCAGGGTAGTCTCTCAGTTAATTCAAATGCGCGTTCAATCGTAAACTTTCACTTCAACAAGTGATATCAAAGATATTTCTCTAGGATCAAAAGACAGTGATGGTTCCCTACCAAATAGGAAATAATTATCTCTCAAAAAGAGAAGCCCACTAAGTCAAAACCCACAAAGGAGACTTAAGAAAAATGGGGCATCCCGCTGACCGTAGTCTCAAAACAAGAATAGTCAGGAAAAAATTAGGGATAACAAATCAAAAAGAGGTCACTACAAATCCTCAAAAACATGAAAAATGTTGCAAGAAATGTCTGCTTTCTGACAAACTTAACCTGTCTGAACCATCACCAAAATGTATTTCCAGACTCAATTGGAGTTCAAACGCACAGTTAACTGAGTTTAGGATTGAAGAACGTCACGAAGAGCGGGTGGGTACAAATATATTTTGAGCCTTTATCCTTTGTTTCTTAAACCATGAACCAAGCCACGTTACAACCCTTCAAAAGTCCTAATTGAAGCATGGGTTAGTTCGAAAGCATACTGTTGCAAAAGGTATCATGACTCCTGTAAGGCTTTACTCAAAATCCAGAGTTTAATTACAAACTTCTTTACTTGCTAAAAACGCAATTTTCAAAACTTCAAGACACGCATAAAATTTGCCTTTATTTGAATATCACTGTTTGCATATGGCTATTTGTTTGACAGCGGAGAAATTCACACAACGAATATCCGATGAACGAAAGCTCTCTCAGTGAAAAAATCACTTCAAGTGGGATGACACTTCTAATGACAAAGTCTCCCGTCAACAAGGGGACATGACATGTCACTATCCCGCACACCTGGGGCAGTCCAGTCAAGATTCCATGAAATCTCTCAAAAAGTGCAGAGTAACCAGGGGCAGGTATCCATCTCCGTCACTTGGGGCATTGAATGCCAATCTCAGCAAAGGGTTACGTATAATCAAACATTTTCTGGCAATGCCACAAACATTTGCTGCTAGGGGCAATGACAAATCTCCCCAAAATCCTTCTCATAAGATGATTCCCCAGCAAGAGTTTAATCTTTGAAAACCTTTCCCCAGCCGAGACAACCTCAAGAATCCTCGAGGACTTTCCCCAACGAAGTTGTCACCTCTCTAGCAGACCGGCAACAAGGTTTATTTCCCCAACAAATGGTAGGATTCCCCAACTTGAGTTTGCCTCTCCAACTACTTCAAATTAGAGGACCACAACTCCTCTTCCCCCAATAGAATACTCTACAACCCCCAGCAAGTCGTTGTGAAGTCAAGAATCTGACCAGATGACTGCTAACTTTTGATTCTCTCCAGCAAAAGATAATTCTCCAGTAGAGCAACGGACAACCGAGACTCCTGAACTCTTTTTCCCAAGCAAGAATCAAAACTCCCCACATAGTTTTCAATATTCCCCAGCGGAGTTCTCCTGAACATAACAAAACAGGAATCCCCAGTGGAAACATTCTAAGAAAAGTTTGAAGACACACCCACTCTTCAACAACAGTCCAGGATTTAATGACTCCCCGACATTTGTCAAGGATTTATTTTCCCAGAAAAAATTACATTTCAACAACACTCATAGCATATGCATACAAAATACATATAACATAAATCTCATTTATTTTGAGAACATCATTACACACTGCGTAATTCATGACATTCCAGGAAGCTAATTCTTTACCTTTTCAAGAAAGATCAATCAATAGATAATTATCAATAACAATTTTCAACAAGTTCCAGATTAATATCTGAAACACGACAGGACAACTATCTGAGGACAACAGATTGAAGATTATTACATGTAACAAGCCAGGACAATTGTCTACACGACCAGGCGAAGCAACCCTACACAGGTTCCTCCTATTTCCAAGATGCAGTTTTACACGGACTCATCATCAAGCAACCCTGCACAGGTTCCTCCTATTTCCAAGATGCAGTTTTACACGGACTCATCATCAGGCAACCCTACACAGGTTCCTCCTATTTCCAAGATGCATTTTTACATGGACTCGTCATCAGGAAACCCTACACAGGTTCCTCCTATTTCCAAGATGCAGTTTTATACGGACTCATCATCAGGCAACCCTACACAGGTTCCTCCTATTTCCAAGATGCAGTTTTACACAGACTCATCATCAGGCAACCCTACACAGATTCCTCCTATTTCCAAGATGCAGTTTTACACGGACTCATCATCAGGAAACCCTACACAGGTTCTTCCTATTTCCAAGATGCAGTTTTACATGGACTCATCATCAGGCAACCCTACACAGGTTCCTCCTGTCCAAGATGAAGTTTTACATGGACTTATCATCAAGAAACCCTACACAGGCTCCTCCTCTTTCCAAGATGCAGTTTTACACGAACTCATATTCAAGCAACCCTACATAGGTTCCTCCTTTCCAAGATGAATTTTTACACGAACTCATCATCAGGCAACCCTACACAGGTTCCTCCTCTTTCCAAGATGCAGTTTTACACGAACTCATCATCAAGTAACCCTACCCAGGTTCCTTCTCACTTCCAGATGCAGTTTTACACGGACTCATCATCAGGCAACCCTACACAGGTTCCTCCTCTTTCCAAGATGAAGTTTTACATGGACTCATCATTGAAGCAACCCTACCCAGGTTCCTTCTCACTTCCAGATGCAGTTTTACATGGACTCATCATGAAGTAATCCTACCCAGGTTCCTTCTCAGGAAATTCAAGATAATGTTTTACACGAACTCATCATCAAACAACCATATACAGTTCAAATACGCTCCTGACACGAATGCCATTCTGATACTCATTCAGATTCAACTTTTGATACAGTTCAGATACGCTCCAGACGCAGATGACATTCTGATACTCATTTAGATTCAACTTTTGATATAGTTCAGATACGCTCCATACACGGATGCCATTCTGATACTCATTCAGACTCAACTTTCCGATACAGTTCAGATACGCTCCTGACACAGATGCCATTCTAATACTCATTCAAATTTAATGTTTGACACGGTTCAGAAATGCTCTAGACACGGGCGCCATTCTGATAACCATTCAGTTCCAGCTTACAGATACAATCCAACAATCATTTCTGGATGGCATCTTCAAGCCCATCTCCAACAACTATCCATTGTCTCTCCAAATGTCATATTTAAGCCCATTTCCTACATAATCAGCTAACACATCTTCGAGTGCAAATTTTCTGGGCACTCTAGTGTTCAATCATCTTCCACCTTCATGTCACGAATGGCAGATTTACCAATCTAACTCTTTAGGTGTAAGAAGATTGAACAAGGGCAGCTGTTGTACCCCAAAATTTACCCTCTCATTTCTCAAAGAATCACCCTGGATCCTTAAGTTTGCTTCCATCCAATTCCAAGCCCTGAATTACAAATTTCCCAAGAAAGTCATTTACAAGGGTAAAATGGTCATTTACGCACTGAAAAGTCAAACCGTGACTTTTGAAAAAAAATCAAGTCTCAAGAATCATATTTCATCAAGACATGTTGGAATGTTAGATTTGTTTCATCAAGATATTCAAAAGTCAAAATTACTTTGGAAAAGTCAAAATTCTAAAATACTTAGAATTTTTTCTAAGTGTTTAAGAAACATGACAAGCTCAGAACTTCTGATCAGGTTATCACCATGATACAAGCTGATTCTGGAAGAACTTCTGATACAATAGTTATAGATTTCAATGAGATCTAAAACATTGCAGAACAAAACTTCTCCTGGAAATGATGGGATTTCAAGTTATAACTCCTTAAAGTCACGTCCTTGAAACTGAAACACTCAACAAACTCTAGACACTTTCAAGACAGAGTTTGGTCAGAACTTCTGGGCATGTTTTCACAAAGGTTCAGACAGAGTTTTCCAGGGTAATTCAAAGAAGGTTAAGAAGCATGCTGCAAGCTTCCTAGAAAGTCTGAGAGCTCCTTCAGAACATGCTGGAGCAAGGAGATACAAAGATCAGAGGTTGGATGTTACGCTGAAGCTGGACTTCTGATCCAGAATTAAGCAATGATGTAGAATTTCACATGGCAGGACTTCTGGTTTGATAAATCTCATCATCATTTAATGCTCACAACCACTTTTGAGTCTTTATCCAAGGGATTTCCCCCACGCGTATCTCTACTGTCTTGGGATAGCAAACTTTGGTGCAAAAGTGTGCTAAGCCCATGTGTTGCTTTTGCTTTTCCTTAATTCATGCTGACAAATCCAGCTTAAGCATGGCTAAAAGCTGCTAACCACCATGCTTGCTTCAAGAACAAGGCAGTGCTTTAGCATATGAAGGCTATATTCAACGCTTTGGTTAGAACTTGAACAAATCCCAAAACCTTGTTTATACAACCCGCTACAGACCTATAACAAACAGCTAATTCAGCCTACGCCTACATCCCATAATTGCACCAAACTAGCATACAAAGACTGTGATCAAAAGGCAAGGGAACAGGTTTCCAAAAAGCTAAAATCCCATTTGTTTCCCCCCCAAAAAATCACAACGAATCCATCTATAAACAAGTTACTCCATCACACTTTAAAGGGGCTGGCTTTTAGAGAGAGATTGGCCAAAAGAGAGAAAAGGAAGTTGTGAAACCTTCATAAAAATCCAGATTTCCCAAACAGAAAACGAAACCTTTGTTCTTCCTTTTGGATCAAAGAACATAACCACTGTTCTGTTACACTCGCTGACACCAGAACATCTAAAGGCAGCAACTCAAAGCTCCAAGCCCACACTCCAGATTCAAGGTAAGTCTTTCTGACTTTGCATTTTTTTATTCAGAACATCATTAATATGTAAATATCACAATTAATGTTGTCCACATCATTATATAAGTAGAAAAACTGTGGATTAGAGCTTCTTGATTAGGGCTAGACTCAGATTTAGGATTAGAACTTCTATAAACTGTTGTGCTGTTATCCTTCTAATTCGCTGTTTAATAAGAACTGAATAAATTGCATAGAACTTCTGATGTTCACTCACAGTTTTAGCATAACACAAAACTTCTGAGTTCTCCTCACTGTTTTAACATACAAAACTTCTATGATTTTTCTCACTGTTAACACAAACTGAACTTCTGATTCTTACATGCTGATAACACACCGAACTACTGATGTTAACTCACTTGCTTAGTACAATACATAACTTCTGATGTTCCCACTCACTGTTTTAACACGCACAGAATTTCTAAGACTTTCTCATTGTTCTAACATTCAGAAGTTCAGCACATAGCAACCCAGAACTTATGTGTTTTCCCCTGTAACGTGGCTTGCAGGACCTCAGAGTGTACCAATCCAGAACTTATGATTCCATTGATGTTTCTTTCTGAGTCATCACACGCCTGGCTTCAGAACTTCTGATCCTTGTTTATTTTGCTTGCAGTAGCACGCTGTTTCTGTCTTTCATTTATTTCCCTTTTCATCATTTTTAATATTAACATAAAAAGACATAAAAATATTTTCTTTCATTAATTAATTTATTTCTTTTTTCATTAAGACAAAAACATTTTCCAAACAAGTCCTTTTTCTTTCTTATATTGTACATTTCAATATGGTTGTAATAGTAACTTAGAATTTAATTTTATTTGCAACCGCCATTCATAAATATGTACCCCCATCCCTAAAATATTGTAATAGTGTAGGACTTTACATTTCTGCAATTTATCGCTTTCGAATGTAAATACTAGTAATCAGGGTGTGTATGATAAGACATGAAATCAACAAATAGATCACCCTAATCAAAACTAGATGCATGCAATCAAACACACTTGCACACTAGCACCCTTAGGGTAATCCCACTTTGTTGCCTATCGGAAAAATAGTCATGTCCCTCTGACATGGGCGTTTTAGCAAAGACCCTTGATAAAAGATCGTAGTCCCTCGATGACCCCCAATGTTGCCTTCGGTAAACAATCTAGTCCCTAAAACGATATTGCTAAAACGTCCCATAGGTTGCCTTCTATGACTATACAAACGTCCCGAACACCTGTCCCTTCACATCCAACAATGGGGCTTCTTACCAAATCAATGATAAGATAGCAACATCTAAAGGAGGAGGAAAAGAACATCTAAGACCTTTTGAGTAGGTAGGTTCGCTTTTAGTTACTCGCTTGCTCACAACAAAAACATTTTTATACACCCACACTCTCATTTTGAAAACATTTTCAAAAGATCAACATCTTTGTATACATTCTTACGAACGAGAATCATTACAAAGATTGCCTAAATGATGGCATCTTTACAAAATACTTTCAAAAACCACACAAAGCATATTTTCAAACAAAAGTAAGTGATCTAGCAAGTAACTAAGAGCCCATGGAAAACCATGGATGAAAAGGGTGCTAATACCTTCCCTTTTCATAATCTACCCCCCCCCCCCCCCAGAACTCAATAAAACATCTATAAAGGTCTTTCCTGTGCTTTTTCACCTTTCCTTTTGGATAAAAGAAAAGTCGGTGGCAACTCTTGCTAAACCGCAACATTTGCAAATACAAACGCAAAACAAAATGTCAGTTCTCCCACCGTATCACACAAGATAAATGAACTGAATCAATACACTTGCACATGCTCACCCTTAGTGTATCTCCCACTCCGGTTGCCTTCGGAAACAGTCACAATTCTCGAAACGTGAGAATTTTTAGTGGCTGTCCTTTAGTTCAAGAAATCACAAGTCCCTTGATGACCCTTTCGATGTCGCATCGGTTAAAAAGTGATCTTAGAACTTTAGCACAATTACTAAAAGTTCTTGCCCAGTTGCCTTAGTGACCGTAAATGTCCCTTTGATAGTCCCTCAACATCCAACGATAGGGCTACCTATTCACTAATAGTAGGTTAGCACTATCTAAAGGAAAGGAGGAAAAGAACACCTTTTTTGAGTATGTAGATAACTGTTAGGTACTTGCTCAAAAACAATTTTTTCACACTACACTTTCAAAACCTTTTCAAAAAACGCTTTATTAACACTCTTGAGGACTGATACAAGAGTTATCATAAAGAAAACAAGCTTTTCAAAACACACAAACACGAAAGAAATTTTCAAAAATGAGCAAGTGCCTAAGAGCCCATGGAAAACCATAGATGGAAAGGATGCTAACACTTTCCCTTTCCATAATCTACCCCCCTTACTCAGAAACTCTCGAAAAAGGTATTTTTTTGTTCTTTTCACCCTTTCCTTTGTTGGATAAAAGAAAAGTCGGTGGCGACTCCTTCTTACCGCGACATTTGCAAATACAAAATGTAACCAGTATAACAGTCGGTTCTTCCACCGTATCACACATGAGAATATCCTCCGCCGAGTCATCTTCACAAACTCGATACATTCACCGCAAGTCTGAAATACCCCAATCATACTCACCATCAGACCCCCTAGAGAACAAAGGAGTATGATCTTTTCCCCGGTAATGTCGCCAACCTACGGAGTCCCAATCCTCATCAGAAAGTATGTCACCAGCACGACTCGAAAAAATTCTATTCCCCAGCTGAGTTTATTTCTCCAACATAATTCTCCTCTCCAACAAGGCTCACTTCCTCAGCAGAATATATTCCTCTAACAGGTTTATTTCCTCAACAAAGTGTTTCTCTAGCAGGGTTTATTTCCCTAATAGGCTATAGTCTCCCCAGCTTGAGTCTATCCCTTTGACTACTACAAATCACCGGAAAAATTTCTATCTCCAGCAAAGGATAGTCCAGATTGCCATCCCTAGAGAGTTGCTACAGAATCCGAAACCAGGCCAGATATCAGTTAATCTTATCCTCCCCAGACGAGTCGATATCCATATTGAAAACTCGATCAGGCAGCACCTCTAAAGGTTATCCATCTCTTTTATTCCCACCCAAGGTATATAGGAATTAAATTCCCTAGTAGAGCGGTGAACGACCAATGTTCTTGAACTCTTCTTCCAAACAGAAATCAAATTCCCCAGCGGAGTTTCCTCAAATGGAAGGAATTACCAACAGAGACATTCTAGACAAGATTGAAGATTACACATATTCTTCATCCCCAACAACAGTCAGGGATTTATTTTCCCCAGTCATACATGTTATACAAAGCTACTGATATGCTTCAATGACATCTCGCATTCATACATCTCATAACTTATGCATACGAAACGCATATAACACACTCTTATTTACTTTAAGAACATCATTAAGCAATGCATACATGACATTGCATACATCTAAATCTTTATCTTTTAAGGTAAAATCTACAAACAGATGAATATCATCAAAAATTCTCAAACAGGTCCAAGATTAATTCCCGAAACAAGACGAGGAAAATATCTATGTGACCAGGTCAGAGATTAATTCCCCAAACAAGATGGGGCAACTATCTCTAGGGCCAACAAAAATCAGGTCCCAGGTTAATTCCCGAAACAAGACAGGGCAACTATTTGGATGACTAGACACAAATTAATTCCTAAAACAAGACATGGCAACTATCTGTTAAAGCAAATTATAGATCAATTCCCCAAACAGGACGGGGTGACTATCTACATAAACAGGTTGAATATTAACTCCCAAAACAGGATAGAGAAATTATCTATACAGCTGAGCAAAGGTTAACTCCCAAAACAGGATGTGGAAACTATATTTCTATCTTTATGACCAGGTGAAGATCAATTGCCGAATCAGGACAGGGCGACTATCTTGATCACCAGATGGTATGAATTCCCAAAACAGGACGAGTTTACCAACAAAAACAGATTGTAGATCAATTCCCGAAACAGGACGGGGTGACTATCTACATGACAAACACTTCCCTTCAGAGACTGAATTCTAAAAAGTGTTCTCCTTCAGAGCATCATTCTGAAAAGCATCTTCCTCCGAAGGTTTATTCTGAACAACATTTCCTTCATAAATTCATTCTGACAAGCATTTCCCTCAGAGACTAAATCTGACAAGCAGCTACTCAAACACCTTCCCTAGAGGATCATTCTGGAAAGCATTCTTCAAATGAAGTCAAGCGTGGACTCCTTCTGATATTTCCATCAACAGTCACTTTGGATGGCATCTATAAGCCCATCTCCGACGACATTTTGCCATCTCTCTGAATGGCATCTTTAAGCCCATTCAAGCAATATTATCAACCAACAACATCACTTCTCACACAAGCGTGTGCAAATTTCTGGGCACTTAAGTGTTCAATCCTCTTCCATCTTTAGATCATGAATGACGGACATACCAATCTAAATCATCAGGTTTAAGAAGATTAAACAGGGGCATATGTTGTACCCCAAAATCCCCCCCCCCCCCCCCCCACTTTTCTTTAAGACATTCTCCTAAGGTCCTCATTTGCTCAAGGTTGCTCAAGAATTGGTCAGACAAAGTCTCCTCCTAAGCAATGGGTCCACAATTAGGGTTTTATATTTCTCAAGGAATATTGGGTTTTCAAGGTCTCAAGTAGTTTTCATGGTTCTTCATATGTCCCTAAGAATGCTCATGTCAAGTTTCAAACCTTGCATCACAAGTTTGCTCAGTCAATTGCTCAGATGATGGAAAATCAACTGTATTGGGTAAAAAGTCAACCATGGTCAACATACAGTCAAACTTCAAGATTTTTGTCAACACCAACATTTTTAAGTAATGTTTATCATTTGATCAAAGGTTGATCATGATTCCTCATGAAAAGCCCTCAAATCATCAAAAGTCAAAAGTTGCCAAATTAGGGTTTTCTTAGGAGAAGTCAACTGAACTTTGACCAAGCATAAATTTCACATACTTCATCATATCTTCCCCAAATAAAGCTAAATTTTAAGGGAATTCAATTCTCTACAACTTTGTCTCTCTAAGCTCAAGTCCAAAAAGTGCATCATTTGGGAGATATAAGCCAATACATTACATGTCATTTCAAAAGTCAATAAAAAGACACTTTTTGTCAAGGCAACTTACATCAAGATAAATTCTTCAAAATAAAAAATGATCAAAATAGAGGTTGTATAAGACATCTTTATCTTTCTAAAAAGTCCAAGACCACCTTCAAAAGATAAAAATTGAGAGAGTTATGATCAGTGCAAGCTGGGAAATTTTGGGTAAATGTATGAAGTTCAAATTGAGCAAGCTTGATATTTTAGACTATTGGGCCATGATTTAAGAGTCCAAACGTGTTTTATACTCCTTATACACCTCAGAATTCATTCATACACCCCTTGAAATATTTTTATTTTAATTATTTTTGATTTATTCATTAACAATTCAAAATAAATAAAATAAATACATAGACCTTTCTTACAAAGACCAAGCCCATTCCTTTTGCCCTAATTTTCACTATATAATCTCATCAATTCTCATACAAGGCCACACAAAAAAAAAACCTTTCCTCTCAAACTTGTCAAAATATCAACTTTTTTCCAAGAACCATAGAATTTCAAGACCCTACTTACAAGCCCTTTTCACTAAAAAACCTCCATTCCATTCTCTTCCAGCAAGCCTATAGAGTAAGTTTGGACCAAATTGGATGGTCCAAAATGTGTGAAATTGCATTACATGGCATTGATGGTTTCATAATGTGCATAATATGTGTATTTTGATTTTTTTTGTTTGCTTTAACATGTATTAACACTACTAATGCGTTCCTAAGTTTCACTAGTACATGTTTGAATCATCATCGTAACTGTTGTACTCCAAAATTTTCCCTCTTTTCATACACGCATATTATTGGTTTTATGGTTATGGAATAAAGGTATATTTATCAAGTTTCTTCTGGTTACAAGTGACATTTATTTTTCCAATAGATGTTCTCAGAGTATTTTTCGTGCTGAAGATCGGTTCGCCGTTTTGCAATGATTCGGGGTTCAAAGATTCACAAGTCCAACCCGGCGCGTCACATTCAGGTGTTCTTTTTCCAAGATATCTCTAATAATGTATTCTCAAAATCAGGTTCGGCTCAAGAGTCAATTCTTTAAAGAAGGTCTCGGAATGTGTGAGTTTTCTCGAAGAAATAATGTGAAAAAATGTGCTGAAAGTGCAGTTTTTACGCACTAAAAAATTCGTAACTTGAAGATCGTGGCTTGTTTTGAACCCGTTTCGGTGGCCAAAATTTCGTCTTGACGTCATCTATGTATTCATCTGTCACGGATGGAAGCCAATTTCAATCAGAAGTTCTTCAAAAATGCGGATTTATCAAGTATTTTCATACAGAAAATTTGTGACAGAAGTTTATTTGCGTCATGTTCAGAAAATCATAACTTGGTCGATTTTCATCGTATCGAGCTGGTTCCCATGCAAAAATTTCAAAAATTGAGTTGTCTAAGTTTTTACAGGAGGTATTGAGTTCGAACGGTATCCGAAAGGCCTGCGTATTTTGCTCAGAGTGCGCGTGATGCGCCGAACATCCTGAATGCTGAATATTATTTCATCTGGGTCGAAACTTCGAAAATTGATAACTCGGTCAATTTCGGATTGGGCCCATCTTTTTACACAAGTTCACTGACTCAGAGATCTACAACTTTGCTTCCAAAGTCGAGACCGGGTTATGCTCCGATCAATACCAGTTTTTTATTGAAGAACGTGTCAGAGTCGACACTGGAGCCCAAAATAAGTTTGTCTGAGCTAAAACTTCAAAAATTCATAACTGATTCACCGTTTATCTGATTGAGCCCATTTTTGGACAAGAGTTATTTCTCGATGTCGGCTATATTTTGTTTTCACATTTCAACTTCAAAAATTGCACTTAAGCCCCTGCGATTTAGCCTGGAACATGACGAACTCAAGTGAACATTGGAGGTCCAATTGCACATTCAAAGCCCATATCTTTTCTCTAATTTCCATTATATAATCTCACTTTTTTCACACAAACAGAAAGAACGAGAAAAAAAACATTTGCCACAATCCTGTCAAAATATCAAATTCTTTCAAGAACCCTAAAACCTTGAAATCCTTATTACAAACCCCCATCTCACTACAAACAAGCCATCCTTGTTACCAATCCACATCTAAATACTTCTCCAGTAAGGGTAAGGCTGTTTTGATCTCCATGATCAAAAGGGTGTAGAAGCATTCATACATGCCATATCGGTTTTAACATTATAAAATTTCATATATTTGCTTTATTTGTATTTCATGATATATTAATTTATTTAATGTGTTCATGAGATTCAACACTGCAAATTTAGACAGGATCCCATACAGGATTATTACAAAACATTGAGGGCAAAACAGAACAACCAATGCATGACTCATGGCAAGACAGACATCCTGAGGAGGCTAAGGGCGTGCGTTCAACAACCACCCCTATTGGTTTTGGTTTTCTTCCTTTCTATTTATCCTTTTACCTATTTTCATTCTTTCTGTTTAAAATCTTTTTCATAAAACTTAAAATTTTTCACAAACCTTTGATTTTTCATAATAAACTCGAATAATTAATTTTAAGGTTTTTAATCTAATTTTAGGTTTTAAATTAATTTTTGTTCAACACCCACCCCTGACAATATGTATAATTTTGCTTATTTTTAACCCTTTGTGCATCATTTCTTTCTCTTTAATATCTTCCTTAAAAATCCTAAATTCATATAAACTCTAATTTTATTTAAATCAAAAACCATGTTAATTGGAAAACTTAACCTTTTTTACAAACCCTAATTAATTTAGGTATTAAATTTTTTATATTATTATCAACTCTTTTTTTTATTAACTCTTTAATTTAATTAATTAATTTTTTTCTACAAATTAGGAAAATAATTAGGTTTTAGGTTTTCTTTGTAATTAACCCTTTAATTAACCATTTTTTTAACAAATTAGAATTAGATTTTTGTCTTAGTTAGTAACTGAATTTTTGGCTTTTTTTTCATTTATTAATAAATTAAGTTAATTAACTTTTTTTTATTAAAATTAGTTAGAATTAGGTGTTTTAATTAACTTAAAATTATTTTCTACAAAAAAACACCAAAAACATTAACTTAAAATTTTAGGTTTTAATTTTTCCTTAATTTCTTTTTATTTATTCTTTTACATTTTAATTTCTAGGAAAATTGTATAGGTCGCATTATCAATGTAATAGCGTAGATTTATCTTTTATCGCATTTTTTTCTAATTATATAATTGCTTCCATGATGTAATAGTTTTTGGATTTCTTTTCCGCACTCTTCATTATTATGTAACTGCCCCAAAGCTCTGTAATAGCCTAGGTTTACATTTCCGCCTTTACCTTCTGCTACTATATTTAATGCAATACTTAGACTAATAGGATTATATGGAAAGACTGGTAAACTAATTGAACATAGCATAACCTAACTCAAAGATAATATATCTGAAAACAAACACTGCTGCACACTTGCACCCCTAGGATATACCCCACTTGGTTTCCTCGGAAAACAATGGTCACGTCCCTCGAACGTGGGGATATCTTAGCAAAAGACCCTCAATCTAAAAGTCATCATAAAGATCATAGTCCCTTAACGTCCCTCGAGTTGCCTACGAGAAATGATCTTGTCCCTCGATGTTGCCTACGAATATATGACGACAGTCCCTTCAAAATGCTAAGGTATCCTTACAAGTTGCCTTTAATGACCATTATGTCCCTTTCAATAGTCCCTCAAACATCCAACGACTAGGGTTACTTACTCACTAATAGTAGGATAACATGGTCTAAAGGATAGGAGGAAAACAACGTCTTTTTTCGAGTAGGTAGATAACTGTTAAGTACTTGCTCAAACAAACAAACTTTTTCACACCAAACACTTTTTAAACAAAGTTTTCAAAAACAACTTCGTAACACTCTTGAGGACAGAAACAAGGGTTAAAACAAAGTAAAACAAAACTTTTCAAAGCAAGCACACACAAGCAATTTTCAAAATGAGCAAGTACCTAAGAGCCCATGGAAAACCATGGATAGAAAGGGTGATAACACCTTCCCTTTCTATAATCTACCCCCCGTACTCAGAAAGATCTCGAAAAAGGTTTTTTTCTGTTCTTTTTCCTTTTCCTTTGATTGGATAAAATAAAAGTCGGTGGCGACTCTTGCTTACCGCGACATTTTGCGAACAAAAAACGTAAACCAGTATTAACAATCGGTTTTGCCACCGTATCACAAAACTGGCGACTTTGCTGGGGACTTATAAGTGGGGTATACCTTAGGATCTAGGTCATTAAAATTGCTTCTCTTGATTGCTTTGTTTGCTTTATTTTTGAGGGTTTTGTTTGGGATTACTATAGATCCTATACCCGGATCTGGGGGCACTCATTAGGTAAGTAGCAATAGACTGTGAGGGAACTGTAAGATGTAGACCAATACGGTTGAAGCAGTAGCTACGTTGGTGTGGCACTTTGGTTGGTACCGGTATCCTTTGTGGTGAAACGAGGAGAGTACGGGACCGCCGCGTGGTGATGTGAAGCACTAACGAACCTTAGAACCTTAGTTGATCAACTTGACCATTAGAAAGTAGAGATATAGTCGGCCTCGGTGTAGAGCTGAGGATTGGTTGATACTCGATGCTACACTCATTGAGATCATACTTTCGGAATATTTCGGCTGTAAGAAAAGATTGCGTGAGCTGAAACCATGACCGATAAAGGATGGTCAGTGATATTGAGATCCTCTAGAACCCGGTTACTTTTCTAGGACAGGTTTGAAACTAACTTAACTTCAAGAGGGTACTACCTTAAAACCCATGCAAGCCTAAACCTAAGGCTGTTTGTGTGACTTGTGTGCTTTCAACTTGAACTACTTGCACAATTTTATTATCTGACAACATGAGTTCCTTGCAGGTTTTATTTAGAGTCCTTAACTTGTATTTCTTACCGGGTTTACTTGCTTACATCACCTTGCACTTTTTCTTAAACGCATAGCATACATATCATAACATCATGCCTTAACATTTCCTTAACCATCTCAAGGGTTTGTGATGCAGGTTATGATAAATCAGACGTCTAGCAAGGGGCAAGGGGATTTATTTCCCTATAGCCAATGTCGTCTAGAGATCAAAACACGATAACCTGAGTCAGGGGCTATGACCCACTCAATATGGTGAGCTTGACTCTTGAAGACGGAATCTTAATGACACGAAGTTTCTTCAATCAAGCTACAACCAAATTCTAACAGTTTCTTGTTTACCCCGCGAGATCCTTGAAAACATTGCATACATATATCATACATATCATTGCATAACAGGTCTCCCAGTACAGGTCTCTCATGTTCTCGCTGTTTATTTCAGCAATGGCTCTCAAACAAGACAACAGAGATCTTCAAACTCAAGAAGCTCAGTTTAGGGAAATATTCCTAATCCTATCCAAGGGGCAGGAAGAGTTGAAAACACTCCTCGTTGGGAACTTGGTCAAGAAAAGTCCTGAAGACAATAAGGACGAATGGCTGGAACAACTGCAAGCTGAGGTAGGTGCAATGAGAATCCAAATACTGGGGAAGATGACTCTTATCCAAGGCCTAGCCTGAAGGTAAGAAGAGCTGAAACCCATCATCAACCAACTTCATCAAGACGGATACAACAGTATGAAGCAAACAGTCGAGGTTGGGGACCAAGTCATTGATCAACCTCCAAGAAGACAAGAGTTTGGTTTGGTGAAGAGTGGACCTTTCCAAATTCCTACTACCTCACGGGTCCAACAACAACCTCGCCAAAAACAACGAGTTAATCAGAGTAATCCAGATACACCCAAGAAGCAGTTTACCAAACTCAACATGCTGTTGTCTCAAGCTTTACAACACATGTTGAGGATGAATCTGGTTACGTTGATAGGACCTCATCCTACTCCCAAGACTTCTTCTCCTAACTACAATCCTGATGCAAGGTGTGCATATTACTCCAACAGTCCAGGGAATGATACTGACGACTGTTGGAGGTTGAAATACAAAATTCAAGACCTGATTGATGAAGGAGCATTAGAATTCGCACAAGACGGTCAGGCTGAGTTCTTCAGCCATCCCTCCAAGGCATACCATCTGAAGTGACAAGTTCTCACAAGAAGACTTTTCATTCATTAGAATTTTCAATGTGTAATTTTCTTTTGATTTGTTTGAACATTTATTCATATCAAACCTCGTTATTTCATCAATGCATTTCACATGTTTGTCTTGAATCAATTCATTCGTATTCACTATTTCAAAAATGAGTTCTTATTTCCTTTTGTGATATTCAACTCTCGATTAAAAAAGTTGTAAGCCTTTAGAGGGAGGATGACGAAAATGATACCATGATCTCTACAGTATGCTTTTGAACAGACCCCGCTGACGATGTACAGACGTTGTTTCAAATCCCAAATAGTGGAGTTATAAGGAAGATAATCCCTAGTCAACCCCTTTGAGCCAAAGAAGTAGGAGTTTTTCTTTTCACACTAATTAAAACCCTTAATCATAACCTGGGGCAGGGTAGTTTTCTCAGTCAATTTAGACGCACATTCAGTCGCAATCTTCCGCTCTGTATACAATGAATGGCATCGAAGACGTCCTTCTAAATCAAAAGATGGTGATGGTTCCGCATAATCGTCAAGACATGAAGTCGTTATCTCTCAAAATAAAAGCCCGCTAAGTCAAAACCTATGAAGGAGACTTAAGAAAAAAACTAGGGAATCTCGCTGACTGTAATCACAAAAGAAACAGTTCAGGCAAAAGACAGGGATAGTAAAACCAAAAAAGAGGTTACTACAAATCCTCGGCAAAAAAAAAAGATTACAAAATGACTGCCTTTTTCAAATAAACTTTCAGTATCCGAACCATCACGGAAACATCAAGGACAATATTCCAGAACTCAACTGGGATTCTAAAAGCGCAATTAACTGAGCATAGGACTGAAGAACATCACCAAGAGCGGGTGGGTACAAATAAATTTTGAGCCTTTATCCTTTGTTTCTTGAACCGTGAACCAGACCACGTTATAACCCTTAAAAGTCCTAGCTGAAGCATGGGTTAGTTCGAAAGCATACTGTTACAAAAGGTATCCTGACTCCTGTAGGACTTGCTGTAAATCCTGAGTTGACATCACATTTTACAAAATTTGCTTGTTTTACTGAAAAACGCATTTTCAAAAATTTCAAGACAAACATAAGCTTTGCATTCTTAAAATAACATTGTTTGCATATGACTATTTGTTCAATAGCAGAGAAATTCGCATGACAAATATCTAGTGAACAAAAACCTTCTCAATAAAAAGGATCATATCAAGTGGAAAAACACTTCCAACCAAGGGGCACGACATGATCATTGTCCATCATCTGGGGCAGTCAAGTCAAGATTCAAGGAATCTCTCAAAGATGCCAAATAGCTAGGGGCAAATCTCCATTTGAATCACTTGGGGCATTGGGCATGAATTCCAGCAACGCCTATACGATCAAACAAACATCTTCTGGTAGTGTGGCAACACTTACTACTATGGACAATGACAATTCTCCGTACCCGGTGAACATGGACATAATCGGAAAATACTACGCATGAAAAAGACCCGCTAGGTTGACTGGCCTAGGCAAAAATAAGGGCATCCCAGCGACCCAAAAAGGTTCAGGAAAAAGTTAGGGATATACATATGAAAAATCTGTACACCCGGCAAGTCGAAAACCTGAAAAGGCGGCTTGGGAAAAAAAGGGTATCCCGGTGGACTGAAAATCTGAAAAGATAGTCCAAGCAAAAGTTAGGGATTAAAGCGTACGACTATGTCCCGTCATCTTGTCACTTGCCTATCAGTAGAAGACTTATCATTCGGATCGACAGTTACCAAGCACCTCATAAGTTGGGATAACACTCAATCCACAAGGCCTCCGCAGGCACTTTCTCCAGCAGGTACAGAGGCAGAAAAGTCTTGATACGAAGTCATTGTCATATGCTCAGCATGCATCCCAGTAACATCTACACTTCCCACAGAGTAGAGGCAACCAAAGTTTTGATCTCTGCTTCCCCAAACATGATTTATTTTCCCCAGCCAAGCTCTTTCGGAGAGCCGGCCTCTATATTCCCCAGCCGAATTTTGTAATCGCAAGCGGTTCATATAGTTTTATCCCAAGCAGAGTTTATTTCTCTGAATACGGAAGCTCATCCCCAACAGAGTTATTCTCCCGCAGGGTTATTCTCAAACAGAGTCTCTCCCCCGGAAGAGTAGATGTAAACAAGGAGAAAATCTCCACCATAGTCATCTTCGTTCACCATCCCCAGCGGAAGTAGAAGAACCACTTTTTCTACAACGATCAGGAATGTAATTTCCAATACTCTCCAACAGCAGTTAGGGATTTATTTTCCCAAACTCGGACGTGCCACAATAGCATTTCATGTTCATACATCATGACGTGCGCATACATATTGCATACAACATAATCTCATTTATTTTGAGAACGTCATCATACAATGCATTTCATGCATCATATACGATTAATCATGTACCTTTTCAAGAAAGATGGTTATCATCAACAACTTCCAGCAAGTTCAATATTAGCTCCTGAAACTAAACAGAGTAATTATCTGCACGATCAAATGCAGCTTTACACGGGTTCGTCACGAAGCAATCTTACACGGGTTTCTCCTAAATGCAGCTTCACACGGGTTTATCCTGAAAGATCTTACACAGGTCATTTCTCATACATTTCCGAATGAAGTTTTGAACGAACTTATCCTAAAGTAACCTTAACCAGGTTCTTTATGAATTTTTACACGAACTTATCCCAAAGTAACCTTACCTAGGTTCCTTCTGAAGTTTTACACGAACTTATCACAAAGTAACCTTACCCAGGTTCCTGCCGAAGTTTTACATGAACTTATCCAAAAGTAACCTTACCTAGGTTCCTCCTGAAGTTTTACACGAACTTATCACAAAGTAACCTTACCCAGGTTCCTGCCGAAGTTTTACACGAACTTATCCCAAAGTAACCTTACCCAGGTTCCTTCTGAAGTTTTACACGAACTTATCACAAAGTAACCTTACCTAGGTTCCTCCTGAAGTTTTACACGGACTTATCCCGAAGTAACCCTACCCAGGTTCCTCCTAAAGCCCTACACAGACTCATCACGAGCAACCTTACCCAAGTTCCTTCTGAAGGTTTACCCAAACTCCTCCCAAAGCAACCTTACCCAGGTTCCTTCTCAGTTCAGATGCAATTTTACCCAAATTCCTCACAAAGCAACCTTACCCAGGTTCCTTCTCAGTTCAGATGCAGTTTTACCCAAACTCCTCACAAAGCAACCTTACCCAGGTTCCTTCTGAAGTTTTACCCAAACTCCTCCCAAAGCAACCTTACCCAGGTTCCTTCTCAGTTCAGATGCAGTTTTACCCAAACTCCTCCCAAAGCAACCTTACCCAGGTTCCTTCTCAGTTTAGATGCAGTTTTACCCAAACTCCTCCAAAAGCAACCTTACCCAGGTTCCTTCTTAGTTCAGATGCAGTTTTACCCAAACTCCTCCTAAAGCAACCTTACCCAGGTTCCTTCTCAGTTCAGATGCAGTTTTACCCAAACTCCTCCAAAAGCAACCTTACCCAGGTTCCTTCTCGATTCAGATGCAGTTTTACCCAAACTCCTCACAAAGAAATCTTACCCAGGTTCCTCCTTAGTTTAGATACAGTTTTACCCAAACTCCTCACAAAGCAACCGTACCCAGGTTCCTTCTCGGTTCAGATGCAGTTTTACCGACATTCCTCACGAAGCAACCTTACCCAGGTTCCTTCTCACAACCCTACTATCCAGGCTTTCATATCGAAGTAACCCTACTATCCAGGTTCCTTCTCACAACCCTACTATCCCGACTTTCATATCGAAGTAACCCTACTATCCATGTTCCTTCTCACAACCCTACTATCCAGGATTTCATATCGAAGTAACCCTACTATCCAGGTTCCTTCTCACAGCCCTACTATCCAGGATTTCATATCGACGTAACCCTACTATCCAGGTTCCTTCTCACAGCCCTACTATCCAGGCTTTCATATAGAAGTAACCCTACTATCCAGGTTCTTTCTCACAGCGCTACTATCCAGGCTTTCATATCGAAGTAACCCTACAATCCAGGTTCCTTCTCACTGCCCTACTATCCAAGCTTTCATATCGAAGTAACCCTACTATCCAGGTTCCTTCTCACAGCCCTACTATCCCGGCTTTCATATCGAAGTATCCCTACTATCCAGGTTCCTTCTCACAGTCCTACTATCCCGGCTTTCATATCGAAGTAACCCTACTATCCAGGTTCCTTCTCACAGCTCTACTATCCAGGCTTTCATATCGAAGTAACCCTACTATCCAGGTTCCTTCTCACAGCCCTACTATCCAAGCTTTCATATCAAAGTAACCCTACTATCCAGGTTCCTTCTCACAACCCTACTATCCAGGCTTTCATATCGAAGTAACCCTACTATCCAGGTTCCTTCTATCTTATCTCCAGACGGAAGTCCACAACACCGTAACACCTGGACCTAATCAAACATGATTGGTTTCGCATTTCCCCAGTAAGTCGCAGTGCAACTTGTTCCCTGACCAGACATGCAGTTCACTTTCGCTTCCTCAAGCAGGAGTTAGTTCCCCAGTAGAGTAATAGACAACTGAAGCTCCTAAAATTCTATTTCTGCCAAGACAGATACCAACATTCCTCAGCAGATTCCTCACCAACAACAGCAACAGGGACTCTCGTCAAAGGAATATCTCTGGAAATCAATATTCTCTAGATGGCATCTTTAAGCCTATCTCCGACAATTTTCTGTCGCATCCAGGATGGCATCTTTAAGCCCATCCCCGACAATCTTCAATCCTTAACTTCCAAATGGCGTCTGTAAGCCAATTCCCGATAGCTCCCATCAGTACCACTTCATGCGAGTGAAAATTTCCGGGCACTCTAGTGTTCAACCATCTTCCACCTTCAGATCACGAAAGGTAGACAAGCCAATCTAAATCTTCAGGTTTAAGAAGATTGAACATGGGCAGTTGTTATACCCCAAAATTTGCCCTCTTTTCATACACGCATATTATTGGTTTTATGGTTATGGAATAAAGGTATATTTATCAAGCTTCTTCAGGTTACAAGTGATGTTTATTTCGCCAATAGATGTTCTCAAAGGGTTTTCCGTGCTGAAGATTGGTTCGCCGTTTTGCAATGATTTGGGGTTCAAAGATTCACAAGTCCAACCCGGCGCATCATATTCAGGTGTTCTTTCGCCAAGATATCTCTAATAATGTATTCTTAAATTCAGGTTCGGCTCAAGAGTCAATTCTTTAAAGAATTTCTCCGAATGTGTGAGTTTTCTCAAAGAAATATGGTGAAAAAGTATGCTGAAAGTGCAGTTTTTACGCACTAAAAAATTCATAACTTGAAGATTATGACTTGTTTTGAACCCGTTTCGGTGGCCAAAATTTCGTCTTGATGTCATCTATGTATTAATCTCTCACGGATGGAAGCCAATTTCGATCAGAAGTTCTTCAAAAATGCGGATTTATCAAGTATTTTTGTACAGAAAATTTGTGACAAGTTTATATGCGTCATGTTCAAAAAATCATAACTTGGTCGATTTTCATTGTATCGAGCTGGTTCCGGCGCCAAAATTTCAAAAATTGAGTTGGATAAGTTTTCACAGGAGGTATTGAGTTCGAACGGTATCCGAAAGGCCTTCATTTTTTGCTCACAGTGCGCGTGACGCGCCGAAAATCCTGAATGCTGAATAATATTTCATTTGGGTCGAAAATTCATAACTCGGTCAATTTTTTTCGGATTGGGCTCATCTTTTTACACAAGGTCACTGACTCAGATATCTACAACTTTACTTCAAAAGTCGAGACCGGGTTATGCTCTGATCAATACCAATTTTTTATTGAAGAACGTGTCAGAGTCGACACTAGAGCCCAAAATAAGTTTGTTTGAGCTAAAACTTCAAAAATTCATAACTAATTCACCATTTATCTGATTGAGCCCATTTTTGGACAGGAGTTAGTTCTCGATGTCGGCTACATTTTATTTTCACATTTCAACTTCAAAAATTGCACTTAAGCCTCTACGATTTAGCCTGGAACGTGACTGACTCAAGTGAAAATTGGAGGCCCAATTGCACATTCAAAGCCCATATCTTTTCTCTAATTTCCATTATATAATCTCACTTTTTTCACACAAACAGAAAGAACGAGAAAAAAAACCTTTGCCACAATTCTGTCAAAATATCAAATTCTTTCAAGAACCCTAAAATCTTGAAATCCTTATTACAAACCCCCATCTCACTACAAACAAGCCATCCTTGTTACCAATCCACATCTCACTACTTCTCCAATAGGGTAAGGCTGGTTTGATCTCCATGATCAAAAGGGTGTGGAAGCATTCATACATGCCATATCGGTTTTAACATTACAAAATTTCATATATTTGCTTTATTTGTATTTCATGATATAATAATTTATTTAATGTGTTTATGAGATTCAACACTGCAGATTTAGACAGGATCCCATGCAGGATTATTACAAAATGCTGAGGGCAAAACAGAATAACCAATGCATGACTCATGGCAAGACAGGCATCCTGAGGAGGCTAAGGGCGTGGGTTCAACAACCACCTCTATTGGTTTTGGTTTTCTTCCTTTATATTTATCCTTTTACCTATTTTCATTATTTCTGTTTAAAATATTTTTCATAAAACTTAACATTTTTCACAAACCTTTGATTTTTCATAATAAACTCGAATAATTAATTTTAAGGTTTTTTAATCTAATTTTAGGTTTTAAATTAATTTTTGGTTCAACACCCACCCCTGACAATATGTATAATTTTTCTTATTTTTAACCCTTTGTGCATAATTTCTCTCTTTAATATCTTCCTTAAAAACTCTAAATTCATATAAACTCTAATTTTATTTAAATCAAAAACCATATTAATTTGGCAAACTTAACCTTTTTTACAAACCCTAATTAATTTAGATTTTAAATTTTTTTAATTATTATTAATTCTTTTTTTATTAACTCTTTTTTTATTAACTCTTTAATTTAATTAATTAACTTTTTTCTGCAAATTAGGAAAATAATTAGGTTTTAGGTTTTCTTTGTAATTAACCATTTTTTTCAACAAATTAAGATTAGATTTTTGTCTTAGTTAGTAACTGAATTTTTGGCTTTTTTTCATTTATTAATAAATTAAGTTAATTAACTTTTTTTTATTAAAATTAGTTAGAATTAGGTTTTTTAATTAACTTGAAATTATTTTCTACAAAAAAAACACCAAAAACATTAACTTAGAATTTTAGGTTTTAATTTTTCCTTTATGTCTTTTTATTTATTCTTTTACATTTTAATTTCTGGGAAAATTGTATAGGTCGCATTATCAATGTAATAGCGTAGATTTATCTTTTCTCACATTTTTTTTCTAATTATGTAATTGCTTCCGGGATGTAATAGTTTTAGAATTTCTTTTCCGCACTCTTCATTATTATGTAACTGCCCCAAAGCTCTGTAATAGCCTAGGTTTACATTTTCGCCTTTACCTTCTGCTACTATATTTTATGCAATGCTTAGACTAATAGGATTGTATGAAAAGACCGGTAAACTAATTGAACATAGCATAACCTAACTCAAAGATAATATATCTGAAAACAAACATTGCTGCACACTTACACCCCTAGGGTATACCCCACTTGGTTGCCTCGGAAAACAATGGTCATGTCCCTCGAACGTAGGGATATCTTAGCAAAAGATCCTCAATCTAAAAGTCATCATAAATATCATAGTCCCTTAACGTCCCTCGAGTTGCCTACGAGAAATGATCTTGTCCCTCGATGTTGCCTACGAATATATGGCGACAATCCCTTCGAAATGCTAAGGTATACTTACATGTTGCCTTCAATGACCATTACGTCCCTTTCGATAGTCCCTCAAACATCCAACGACTAGGGTTACCTACTCACTAATAGTAGGATAACACGATCTAAAGGATGGGAGGTGTAGCGATAAAAAATGTAGCGGGGTAAATCGGAGATCGAATTATTGATTAATTCGTCTCACAAAAGCAAGAGTCGCCACCACGCTTTATTATTTCCAAAGGAAAAGGGAAAAGAGCGAAATAAAACCCTAAATATGCAATGTAAATAATAATAAAATACAAAGCGTTTTTGAAAAGAGATCTTATGGTTCGGGGGTTGGTTATACAATGGGAAGGTATTAGCACCCAATGCATCTATAGTACTCTATAGGAACCTTTTGAAATATCTATTTTATTTAAAATTGATTGCTTGATTGAAAATAAATCGTTTTGGCCGAAACGAGATACAGACGGGTTTTTGAAGATACGACGACCTAATGTCGAAGTTTTTGCTTAAAGGGCATAAATTTTGAAAAGGTTGAATACTTGAGGAAAAATTATCCTAAGTTTTAATGAAATTCGAAAGTTCGCGCAGTTAGACTTGAGGACATGAAGTCAACAAATTTACTGTTTTTCCTTTGGATTTAAACATAAACAGAATAAACAAATAAATATGGAATAAATAAACAGACAAAATAAGCGGATAATGATTAAATAACGATAATTTAAATGATAGACTAAATGATGCAAATAATGCATTTTCATGATTTTTTGTTTAATATTAACGAAAAGAAAGTATTTTTTAATTTTTACGCATTTTTTTATATGGATAAAAAGCAAGAGAATTATTTAACGAAGACATAATGTTTTTTTAGTTTTTAAGTTTTATTTTATATATGTTGATATTAATATTAATAAAGCAAGAAAAATGAATTAATAAAATATTTTTTAAGTTTTTTTCTATTTTTATATGTTTTAGAGTTTTTGTTTAATGACGATGTAAGAGGAGAATTAATTAGAAAAAAATAAAGTGTCTACATTCTTAAATTCTATATTTTTTATGTATATAAAAATAAAGTACTTATTTAAAAGGTTAAGAGGTTCTAAATTAAATTGAAAGTTATTAATTTACCCTAATGAAATAAAATTAAAACTCCTAAATTAAATCCAAAGTTTAAACTAAAAGGTCAAACTAATTAAAAAAAAAATTACCTAGTTAGACATATCTCTTGTTTTTTATTATACTTACTAATTAATTAACATAATAACAATTCTAAAAGAGATTAGAGAAAGTAAAATAAAAAAAGAAAAAAAGTGTATCAAATAAAAAAAAAGACAAGTAAAATATATGGGCTAGATGGTTTGAGAGGGCCCAAACAGAAAGAAAAAAGAGGGGGTGCAGAAGCAGGTCGTGTGGGCTTAAGTAGGAAAATGGGGTGAGACCCATTAGTTTTACAATTCATTTTAGGGTTAATTGTTGTTTTAGCATAATTGGGATTAGGGTTCTGTGTGGTGTAGAACGGCGCTCATCTCTCTTCTTCGTCTTCGCGTCTTCTTCTCCATGCTTCTGAACTTGCCTAAGCTTCCTTGCCCAATGGCCACCAGCTCTAAACTTCTCTTCCCTCCGACGCAAACCAAGGCACGATGGGTTCACGGTACGAAAACGCTTTCTGATTTGTTAAAGCTTGGTTACATTTTTTTTGCATGTGTTGATTCTGATTACATGATTCTTACTTCGAACTTTTGATGTTATTTGATGCATGAAAGAAAGGGAAGGAAAGGGGTTACCTTCGGAGATGGAGGAGGAGGTCGGGTGAGCGTAGGAGGCCGAGGCGAGGAAGGGAGGCGCGTCACGAGCTTGCTTCGGTGGCCGGTATTTTATATGGTTTCCTTCTTCTTCTTGCTGGTTACCTTAGCTTTGATCTTTCTCTTCTTCTTTTGCCTTGATACTGTATGCTTCGATGTTTTGGACGATTGAGTGCTACTGTTGAAATGCTTACTTTTTGACTAGCATTTTCTTCTTCTTCTCGCCTATACTACTGTATGATTTTGCTTTTTTGGCCTATGATGAATGTATTGAGGCCTTACTGTATGCTTGGGTTTGGAAATTGGTTTAGGCCCTATGCAGGTTTTACTGGTTTTTATGCCATGATGGAAACAGGGGAATAGGTTTTTTTGTTGTTGGGCCATATTGGTTGTATGATTTAAACTGGTTTTATGTTGGTTGGACAGTAGAAAGGATGGTTCTTTGTTTAGGCCATGTGGTAAAATGGTTTGAAAAATGGTTAAGGTTGTGAAATTGTTTTGTGATATATGGTTTTGACAGTAGGATGGTGATGTTGGCTTGAGGGCTCAATCAGTTTGTGAGGTTTAGGCCATATTGGTTTTTATGGTTTTTTGACAGTAGGAATGGTTATGCAGGTTCTTATTGTTTTGGTATCCTTTTGTTGACAACAATTTTTCTAAGTCTTGAAGGCTTGGAGATTTTTGATATGTGATTTTTGTTGTTATGTTATAACAGTCTTCTCTTTTTTTTTTTACGTTACAGGCTGGAGATTTGAATATATTTTCACCCTCTTCCTGGCATTCTGCACCATACTGTTACATCTAATTTGTTTCTATTCCTATTTTATGTTTTTACTTTCTACTGGCTATATTACTGCAGTTTGTCTTGTATCTCTTCCTGCCTAAACCAAACCTGTAAAACCACACTTCCTCCTCTCTTTTTCTCTCTCAGTACAGTTTTGACAATAAAATGATATGCTGTACTATTTTCTGAAATTGCAAAAGGCTGGAATATGATGAAAAAAGGAATGTTACATTGCTTGCATATTGGTTAAACTGCATGTTTTTTGACTTTCAATGCAATAGTATAGCTTATGTTTTGTTTTCTACTATGTGGGCATAGGTTTACGTTGGCATTTGCTTGCTTGCATATGCTGTTGAGATTATGCAGGGACTTTGTATGCTGTGCATATTTTGAAAAAATGCATTGGTTTTTAAAAAATGCAATTAATTTGAAAGATGCAATTTCTTTGACAAAAGTGAATTTGTGCATTCATTTATAAAAATTCCTCTCTTTTTTGTGAACCGGGAGAAATCCTGTGATTTGCAAAAAAGGGTAAACTGATTCCGGCCATTGCTTTTAATGATGAACATTAAATAATTTTGCTTTTAATTATTTGTTCGAATTCTAATTTCTTTTAATTTTGCAGGTAACATCAAGTGAGCAGACAAAAAAATGCATTGGATCAGAAGATTTAGAATTAGGAATATTAGATTAATTTTTTTTATTTCATTTTAACTTTGTAAAATTATTATTGTAATTTTGTTGTAATAAATACAATATTTACACAATAATTATACAATTAGAAAAAATGAATAAAAATCCAATATTCGCCAATTAATTTCTTCCTTCTCTAATTATTTATTTTATCGTTTACAATTCTTTAATCGTATAATAATTGAAAACGAATTTCAACTACCTACATTCAGAATAATAAACAGATAAATAAGTAATTATCATTGATCAATTAATAATCTCAATTATTTAATTCATCATCCATAACTTTCTAAATTATAATAATTAAAATAAAATTTCAATTGTTTAACTTAGAATTACAAATGATTAAATAATCATTATTGACCAATAAACTTTTCCGAATATTTATTATATTATTCATAAATCTTTAAATTATGTAATAACTGAGAATGAATTCCAGTTATTTAAATTTAAGATAGTGAGTAATAAATAAATACTGTCTGCACAATTAATGCGCCTCTTCTCTAATGTTTATTTTATTATCTATACATCTTTAAATTACATAATAATCGAAAACAAATTCCAATTATTTAAATTCAAGATAATAAACAATTAATAAACATTATTTTAGCACGAATCGATTAAATGATTTAGTGTTCAACATAAATAGCTCTCGGCCTGAAAAAAGTTATGAATTTTAAAATCAATGGATCAAAACACTTGTAATGTAATGATGCAGGTAGGAAATGATATCTTAGGTCAAAATTTGGGGTACAACAGCTGCCCCTATTTAAGTTTCTTCTATCCGGAGATATGAAGATTGAAATCTTCGTTTCGACGAGATTGAAGGTACTTAAATACATAATTACGCAAATTTTGTCCTAAGATGCCGTCGTCATGTTTGATATGAATGCAGTGATTGAACTCACAGAGAAAGATATTGTATGAAACAAGACAATGTTGGGGGAATCGAACACCAACAAAACACAGAGACATGGATTATACATTACTGGGGAAACGAGTTATCGACTTTGAACGACAGACTCCTGACAGTGAATAAAACTGAGGGGATACAACCTCTGACCCTAACAAAGAGAGCATCTTGCATAGGCCATAACAGATCATTGATCCAAAACAGTGAGTTCGCAACTCAAGGTCAATGATAGACAGAGAGTATCAAATTGCTGATAACTGATTACCGAATTCTGGAGGTACAGATTCGTAACAGACTTCTCTGCTAGATTTTCGGAGAGATACCAATTAATGCTGAAGTAATAAGATTGTAGATACGAAAGTTGTTCAAATAAAGAAAACTGCCACTTGTTGTCGTCCAAAGAAAATACCGATAACATACAAGCTGCACAAATAAAGAGGTTGCCGCTTGCCGTCGTCCAGAGATGTCAATAACATACAAGTTGTTCAAATAAAGAAACTGCCACTTGCTGTTGTCCAAAGAAAATACCAATAACATACAAGCTGCTCAAATAAAGAAGCTGCCGCTTGCTGTATTCCAGAAAAGTAATAACGTACTGGTAACTCATGAAGAGTTTGCTGCTTGTCGCTTTCAGAAAAATAAAATGACGCACTAGTAGCTCGTGAAGAACTGCTGCTCGGTGCTTTCAGAAAAATAAATGACGCACTAGTAGCTCGTGAAGAACTGCTGCTCGGCGCTTTCAAAAAGTAATAACGCACTAGCAGCTCATGAAGAACTGCTGCTCGGCGCTTTCAAAAATTAAATGACGCACTAGTAGCTCGTGAAGAACTGCTGCTCGGTGCTTTCAAAAAGTAAATGACGCACTAGTAGCTCGTGAAGAACTGCTGCTCGGCGCTTTCAAAAAGTAAATGACGCACTAGTAGCTCGTGAAGAGCTGCTGCTCGGCGCTTTCAAAAAGTAGCGTACAAGTTGCTCATGAAGAGCTGCCGCTTGTCGTTTTCCAACGGTGTCTATAACGTACAAGTTGCTCATGAAGAGCTGCCGCTTGTCGTCTTCCATAAAATAATAACGTACAAGTTGCTCATGAAGAGCTGCCGCTTGTCGTTTTCCAAAAACCAAACAGAAGGAAATTGCGATGATATTGGCAGAGAATGAAATCCTCGTCAAAGAGAACCATGAATCAATCCTTCCCGAGGAGATCACCTACTTAAAGGTGCAACATAAATGCACCAGCCGTCTAGGTCACGAACTTACTGGGGAGAATCAAAGAAATAGCCTACACAAGGGGCAACAACTTCATCTAGGAATAACCTAGAGAGAAAACAGTCAAACAAGACTCCACCCAATGAGAAAGTAACTCGATTGGGGAATTCAGAAAGGAAGCACATTTTCTGCCTAAGCTAACCTTCTACTTGGAAATAAATATGTACGTTGTTCGAATAAACAACGTACAACCCAAAATCAATGGCAAATGTGAATATGCATGCGTGATATAAGTGTAAATGAATAAATGAATGTTATGCTGACAAAACAACCAGACGGAATAACTTGAAGATAATAAGATGTCACAGCATAATAGATACTTGGCCACTCTTGAAAAAGACGGAAAATAACTGGAACTGGAAACACAAAGCAACGTCAGAGCGTATCACGCTACAAGGCTCAAGTCTTCTGAGGAGAAAAGCATCCAAATCCAATCTTCTAACACCAATAGACCACGGTATGAGACAAAGCGTACCACACTTCAGAAATCGCCCAAATAAAGATAGCCAAAATAATGCTTAACTGGAACAGCTGGGGAGTCACCAAACTTAGTACCCCGAGAAACACAAGTTTACACAACCGACACCTCATGATGATTTTAAAAGAAAACGAGTTCATCATGCAAGTATAAGTTACTGCACTATTTCTCAATTCATGACTTGACCATCTTCGGAACGACTGTTAATATTCCTTTCGTTATTCACGACACTTTTTTTTATAAAAAAAAATAAGGATATTTTAAATACTTTGTTTCGAGTACTGCCGTAAAAATTAAAATTTTGCCCACAAAAGGTAATGCTCAAATTTCATTAATAAGATGGTAGTTCGCTAACAACGCGACTCCAACGATTTACAAAAATGTGGGAAATAGTACATGAAATAAAAGGTTATAAAAACAATGATCACTATTCTCCCTAACAACTTTGAATTCCAGAATGTGCTCAGATGCCAAGACTGATTTGACCAGAAGTTTGCCTAAGCGAAATACTTCTTGACTGCATCGGCGTTCATGGGACGCGGAAGGTCTTCACCGTCCATATTGGTGAGAATCATGGCACCTCCAGAGAAGACTTTCTTAACAACATACGGTCCTTCATAATTCGGAGCCCACTTGCCCCTAGAATCAGGTTGGAAAGATAATATTTTCTTGAGTACAAGGTCACCTTCTCTGAACTCGCGCGGTCGAACCTTCTTATCAAAAGCCTTCTTCATCCTCTGCTGATACAATTGACCGTGACACAACGCTGTCAATCTCTTCTCTTCGATTAAATTCAACTGATCATATCTACTTTGACACCATTCAGCCTCAGAAAGTTTAGCTTCCATCAACACTCTCAGAGATGGAATCTCAACCTCCACGGGGAGTACTGCTTCCATACCATAAACTAGGGAAAAAGGGGTCGCGCCCGTTGAAGTTCTAACTGAAGTACGGTACCCATGTAAAGCAAACGGAAGCATTTCATGCCAATCCTTATAAGTTACCACCATCTTCTGGACAATCTTCTTGATATTCTTGTTAGCAGCTTCAACAGCTCCATTCATCTTCGGTCTGTAAGGAGAAGAATTATGATGTTCGATCTTGAACTCTTCACAAAGCTCCTTCATCATCTTGTTATTCAAATTCGAACCATTATCAGTGATGATCTTGCTCGGGATACCGTATCGACAAATGATCTGATTCTTGATAAATCTGACTACCACCTGTCTGGTTACATTAGCATAAGATGCTGCTTCCACCCACTTAGTAAAATAATCAATCGCTACCAAGATGAAACGATGACCATTTGAAGTTTTGGGTTCAATCATCCCAATCATATCAATGCCCCACATAGAGAAAGGCCAAGGTGAAGATATAACATTGAGGAGGGTCGGCGGCACGTGCATCTTGTCCGCATAAATCTGGCATTTATGACATTTCTTCACATACTTGCAGCAATCAGATTCCATTGTCATCCAATAGTAACCAGCTCTCAACATCTTTCTAGCCATTGCATGTCCATTGGCATGAGTGCCAAAGGACCCTTCATGTACTTCTTGCATCAGCATGTCTGCTTCACGTGTGTCCACACATCTGAGCAAGACCAGGTCGTAATTCCTCTTATACAAAACTTCTTCATTGAGAAAGAAACTGCTTGCTAATCTTCTCAACGTCTTCCTATCTTTACTGGATGCCCCAGGCGGGTACTCTTGAGTTTGAAGAACACGTTTAATGTCATAGAACCACGGTTTGTCGTCGGTGACCTCTTCAACTGAAAACACATGAGCAGGTCTGTCGAGGCGCATAACTCGGATTGTAGGCACGTCGTTCCAATCATTCACTTGAAACATTGAAGACAAAGTAGCTAAAGCATCAGCCATTTGATTCTCATCTCTAGGGATATGGTGTAATTATACTTTGTTGAAGAAAGTTAACAATCTTCTAGCATAGTCTCTGTAAGGGATCAAACCAGGATGACGAGTCTCCCATTCTCCTTTGATTTGATTAATCACCAATGCTGAATCTCCGTAAATATCAATAATCTTAATCCTTAGATCCACTGCTTCTTCGAGACCCATAATACATGCCTCATATTCAGCCATGTTGTTCGTACAGTCAAACTTCAGTCTTGCCGTGAACGGGATATGAGTACCTCGGGGAGTAACGATGGTTGCCCCAATTCCATTTCCATAGGAATTCACAGCTCCGTCAAATATCAAACCCCAACGGGATTCAGGGTCAGGTCCTTCTTCAGGTAACGGCTCTTCACAATCTTTAGCTTTCAAGTACATAACATCTTCATCTGGGAAATCGAACTTGATGGATTGATAGTCTTCAATTGGTTGGTGAGCCAAATGATCGGCTAAAATACTTCCTTTGATCGCTTTCTGAGTGTGATACTCAATGTCATATTCAGATAACAACATCTGCCAACGGGCTATTCTTCCAGATAAGGCGGGCTTCTCAAAGATATACTTGATCGGATCCATTTTGGAGATCAACCAAGTAGTGTGGTTAATCATATACTGGCGCAGACGGCGAGCAGCCCAGGCTAAAGCACAACAGGTTTTCTCAAGTAATGAGTACCGAGACTCATAGTCTGTGAATTTCTTACTCAAATAGTATATGGCATGTTCTTTTCTTCCAGTCTCATCTTGTTGACCAAGCACACATCCCATGGAATCTTCCAATATAGTCAGGTACATAATCAATGGTCTTCCTTCCACTGGGGGAATCAAAATGGGAAGTTCAAGTAAATATTCTTTGATGCTATCAAAAGCTCTCTGACAATCTTCTGTCCACACACATCCTTGGTTCTTTCGGAGAAGCTTGAAAATCGGCCCACATGTAGCAGTCATATGAGATATAAACCTAGAAATGTAATTCAGTCTCCCAAGGAATCCTCTTACTTGTTTTTCCATCTTGGGTGCGGGCATTTCCCGAATAGCTTTGACTTTATCAGGATCTACTTCGATACCCTTCTGACTGACAACGAAACCCAGAAGTCTCCCATAACGAACACCAAAAGTGCATTTGTTGGGATTCAGACGGAGTTTGTACTTCCTCAAACGCTGGAACAACTTCAACAAATGCTCCAAGTGATCTTCCTCAGTTTGTGATTTGGCAATCATGTCATCCACATACACTTCGATCTCCTTATGCATCATGTCATGGAACAAAGCAGTCATGGCCCTTTGGTATGTTGCGCCAGCATTCCTCAAACCAAACGGCATAACCCGATAACAAAAGGTTCCCCACGGTGTAATGAAAGCGATCTTCTCCATATCTTCCGGCGCCATCTTGATTTGATTGTAACCAGAAAAACCATCCATGAAAGAAAAGACTTTGAACTTGGCGGTACTGTCGACCAATACATCAATATGAGGTAATGGGAAATCATCCTTCAGACTAGCTCTATTCAGATCTCTGTAATCTACACACATCCGAACTTTGCCATCTTTCTTTGCAACCGGCACTATGTTGGCTAACCACTGAGGATAAACCGACGTAACAAGGAAACCTGCGTTAATCTGCTTCTGAACCTCCTCTTTGATCTTGTCAGCCATATCAGGATGAGTCCTTCTCAACTTCTGCTTGATCGGCGGACACTCAGGTCTCAACGGTAAACGATGCTCCACAATGTCATTGTCCAACCCTGGCATATCTTTGTAGGACCAAGCAAACACGTCAACATACTCTTTGAGAAGCTCCAACATCTTCTCCTTAACTTCCGGGATAAGCAATGCTCCGACTTTGACTTCCTTTCTATCTTCTTCATCACCCAAGTTGACCAACTCTACAGGTTCTTCAAATGGTTGAATAATCTTCTCATCATGCTCAAGCAAACGGGAAATCTCAACAGGAACCTCTTCATCATCCTCTTCTTCGGCTCTGAACACAGGGAATTCAAAGTTGGGAGAGGGCATAGGATCACTGTTTTCGATGGTTAAGTCATGGATTAATCTGCACATATGATTATGCTTTATTTTAGAAATCGATTTGTGCAAATAAAACAAAATGTTATTAATTAATTTTCATTGCTATTTCCCAGAAAAAAGTGAAAAATAAAACAACAGTGGACAAAATAACATTTTTATTCATTGAAGGGAAATATTTGAAACAAAGAGCCCAAACATCTCTCTTTTGCCTTGGGCAGAGCAAAAGGAATTATTTTTCATAGCCCGACACAAAATACGTTTCGCCTTGGGCAGAGCGAATTTTTTCAAAGGAAAATAAACAAAACATTACTCGGAAATATGCATAACCACAGGAACATCAACAGCTATCCAGTTTTGGCAAGCCAATCCAGGCGTCACAAACACGGGCAAATCCTCCTCGGAATCATCATCTATGATAGCATCAACCTCAGGATGTACAAACCCTGCACTTCGGAAAACCTCTTGAATTGGACGAACAACCACCTCTTTCTCGACCCTTGCAGATATTGGATGAAAACCCAGACCTTCCCCAGACTTGTTTTCGGGTAACGTCAACACCTGGCCCTATCCTTCGGCCGAACCACTTTCCACCACTCGCCGCGCATCCTCAAAAGAAGAGATGGATGCCCCTTGCTTCTTCACTGTATTCTCAGCAACAGATAGACCCTGGAACTGGGTCCCCACATCCTCGTCAGCATCAATAAAAGAAAATGATGATAAATGGCTTACCACCATAGCCTGCTCTCCCCCAATCATCACTAGCTTCCCATGTCTTACAAACTTTAGTCTCTGATGGAGCGTAGAGGTGACTGCCCCGACATCATGGATCCAGGGACGACCGAATAAACAGCTGTAGGCAGCACGGATATCCATCACTTGGAAAGTGATTTGAAAAGTATGGGGACCAATCACTATAGGAAGATCCACTTCACCAATAACTGTCTTCCTAGAACCATCAAATGCTTTAACAATTACTCCACTAGGCCTCATAGGAGCACCTGGATATGAGAGCCGAGACAACATAGTCTTGGGCATCACATTCAACGATGAACCTGTATCCACCAACACACTTGATAAGGTATCGTTTCCACAACTTACTGAGATGTGCAAAGCCATATTATGATTTCTCCCCTCCTCCGGGAGTTCTTCATCACTGAAACCAAGATTGTTACACGAAGTTATATTTCCCACAATCCCATCAAACTGATCAACCGTCACATCATGGTCCACGAACGCCTGGTCCAAGACCTTCATCAAGGCTTCTCTATGCGCACCAGAATCTCTCAATAAGGCAAGCAAGGAAATCTTGGAAGGTGTTTGCAAAAGTTGGTCCACAATCCTATATTCACTTCTCTTGATAAGTTTCAAAGTCTCGTCATCCCCAGGGTGAGGGATAGGTTCACTGGATCGGCCTATCTCAACCCTTGGTTCAACATTTCTTACTGGAATCTCCGCCGGTATGGGCCTCCTAACTTGAACTTCCGGTCTCCTCGACGGTACTGCTGCAAAAACACGCCCACTTCTTGTAACTCTACTCACATCAGCAATGTTAACAAAAGACGGTCTCGTTGGTATAGGGACTTCTACCCCATTCTCAATCATTGTGGCGTTATACTTGTACGGCACAACTTGGTCTGAGCTGTAAGGCACAAGGCCAGGTGGGTAAATAATCAAAGGATCAACAGGCGCAGTCTGACTGTTGTAAGCAATCCCTACTGATTCTGGCAAATTGAATTGTGGTGTGATAACATTCACTTCATCTTCCGGATTTCGGTCATAGGTAATAGTGATAACTCTCTGATCTAGCAACTTTTGAATATCCTCCTTCACGATAGGACAGTCATCCTCTCTTGAACAAAACTCACAAACGTCATAATCATGCTGGTGCCTAACAAAGGCAAGTCTTCTCAAACTCTGATGTAGCCTGACCAATGACTCTCTTATATGTTCTACTTGAAAAACTCGGAACTTCCCTGGACAACCTTCCACCATATTCACCGAAGCTGCCCCATGTCGAGGCAAAGGATTATCTCTAACATTTGGATTAACATCCTTAAAAGACAAGATACCATTCTTAATTAACCTCTGCACGTCCGCCTTCAGAGCAAAGCAATTCTCAAGGTTGTGCCCCAGCGACCCTTGATGGTATTCACAAAACTGGTCTGCCTTGTACCACGGAGAAGCACTGTTCGGTGCGACAGGAGGAGGCTTCGTCGTTATGAGATTCTTTCTGATAAGAGCAGGGAACAATTCAGTATACGTCATAGGAATGGCATCGAACTGCGGTTTTCTGGGTGAACGGTTCTGATTGTTGAACGGATAAGCCTGTTGTCGAGGCTGTTGCTGAAAAGGCCGTTGTTGAGTTGGTGGAGTTTGATGAGCTGGGGTCATCAAAGTTGGGCGGACAGCCGGAGTGACTGCCGCAACGTGAGAGTAACCTCTCCTAGGCCTACCTGGAAACAAAGCGCTAACATCCTGCTCTTTTCTTTTCGGGAAAACACTTCCAAACTTCTTCGCACTGCTAGACGGACTCCCTTCTTTAACCAAACGCCCTTCACGAATCCCTTCCTCTAATCGCATGCCCATGCTTACCATTTCGGTAAAGTCACTAGGTGCGCTGGCTATCATTCTCTCATAGTAAAAGGATCCTAAAGTCTTCAAAAATATCTTAGTCATCTCTTTCTCCTCAAGAGGTGGATAGATTTGAGCAGCAATTTCACGCCACCTCTGGGCGTACTCCTTAAAAGATTCCCGGTCTCTCTGCGACATCGCCCGGAGTTGATCCCGGTCCGGCGCCATGTCAACGTTGTACTTGTACTGATGGACAAAGGCTTCACTAAGATCGTTAAAGTTGCGGATTCGAATGCTGTCTAAACCCATATACCACTTTAGAGCAGCACCCGTCAAACTGTCTTGAAAATAATGAATCAACAAATCATGATCATCGGAGTACGTAGACATCTACCTCACGTACATTGTCAAGTGGATTCTAGGACACGAATCACCCTTATATCTCTCAAAATCTGGCACTTTGAATTTCGCTGGAATCTTGACATTCGAAACTAAACAAAGGTCATGCGTACTCTTCCCAAACAAATCCTTCCCTTTCAATGCTCTAAGCTCCTTCTGCATTTCCTGGAACTGATCCTGAAATTCTTCTATTCTATCAAAAAGACCCAAACTTTCAGCTAGCTCGGCAGGATAGGTAGGTTCATTCAAGTAAGGTACGGAGTGAACCACAGGAGCAACGGTCGTCATAATTGGTTGCGGAAAAGGTGTTACAGACGGAATTACTGGCGGCATGGCAGTTGTCTCTGACTGAGGGAGAGACAAAGCAGGTTGAAATAAAGGTTGTGCGGCAGGTTGATACCCCTCTGGCACAAATTTATAAGGCATCCCCCATGGAAAACCTTTCGGCATCTGATGTTGAAGCGGAGATTTGATTTGAGTTACGGAGGCAGGAACTGTGACAATCTCGGAAACCACTGGAGTTGAAGTCTGAATCTCGGCAGCCGTAGTCGATGGATGATTCTGAACAGCCACCAAACTTTCCACTAACGCGGTTAACTTTTCCATCTCGGCACGAAGTGTAGCAACTTCCCCACGAAGCTCATGATTTTCCTGTTCCAAATCTTCCATTTTCCTTTGACAATTGGCCCGAGTGTCGTATCGGTGAGACAGCTTGACAACCTTTGGTGGAAAAAGAACGAGGATGAGACTCTAGAAAACATGTGAAGTGGAATGTGAAATGATGCATGATGGCGATGCAAATGATGACTCATTTTAAAAGTTTTTCAAGGAACTTTAATAATTTTGCATACATCAATGGTAAAGGAATTTGGAACAACAAAAACTCAATCCATTAATCGAAAGCGATAAATTACAACTTACAATTTGGAACAGTAAATTACAACCTTGGGATAACAAATCCAATAATGAAAGCAATAAATTACAACTTCGAAACATGGAAACCATAGTAAAGTGATAAATTACAATTTTAAACATGAAAGCAATAAATTACAACTTTGGAGCATGAAGCCCATAATAAAACAATAAATTACAACTTCGGAGCATAAAGCCCTTAATAAAACAATAAATTACAATTTCGGAGCATGAAGCCCTTTACATAGTTTTACAAAATGACATCAATAAAATAAACTAAAAACTAAAGCTCACTCGGAATCCTTAGATGACGGACCAAACACCAGCTGTAATCGGAGCTTCTTGATCTTTTCTTCGTAAAAGTCTTCCATCACTTTCTTCTCGGCTATCAGTCGATCGATGATTTCCTTCTGCGGATTAGGAACAAGAGCAACGCTTACCGGACCCTCCTTCTTTCTCTTCCTTTCACTCGCATACTTCTTCAGCAAGGCATCCTTCTGACGAAGTTTCTCATCGTGGTCAACGAACCGGCCGTCTTGAATAAGCAGCAACTCCTCCTTTTCTTTTAGTTGTCGAGTCAGGACTCGATTCTCATATTCAGACATATGGTACTTTTCCTTCCAAGCATCCCTCTCGGACTTCATCCTAGCCAGATTTCCTTGATATTCTCCTACATCCGCGATAGGGATAACAACAGATGATGGTGCGATGGCAGGGAATAAAGGTTTCTCAAGTTTATATGGCATCTTGAGAGCACAAGCCCTAGCACGGATCCACTGCAGGTAAGGCTCCAAAGAAACGACACCTCTATGTCCCAGCACGTCTCTCCCTTTCCTATGGATGTGGCGCCAAGCTCCTTCGATCTCCCTCTTAGCTGCCTGATGATCTTGTCCTTCCTGAAGAAAGAAACCACTCACATGGATGCTGTTCGACTTATCTCTCATCGGGTACCCGAATTGACGGCGCGCTAGAACAGGGTTGTAGTTGATTCCACCCCTCGTACCGAGAAGAGGTACGTTAGCAAAAGCACCACAGCTATCAATGATCTCCACGTCGTGGTAAACTCGATTATACCAGTCAATGTCGAAATGAGTGAGAGCCATAATCTTTGGCGCCCAACGCGGTTCCTTCTCGAGATCCCAGAAAGCATCAGACCCAGGTAAATGCGAGACGTACCACTGATACAGCAATGGCACACAACAAATAATCATCCCTCCTTGATAAGAGTTTCGAAGATGGATGGAGTAATACGTACCCCTAGCAGCGTAGGGACCGGATTTCCAATCAGGAAAATTCTGATGGCGTTGATATCCACAAATTTATCAACGTTATGGAATAAGAATAGACCATACGCGAGTAGAGCAAACACGTCCTCGAAGGCAACAACATCCTTTGTATCAGCAAAGTGGCGAGCTTTCTTCAACAGAAACTGCGCCGGCAAACCCCGGATTCCCCCTTTCGTAGTCATATTCTCCTCTACCTCTGACTTCCTCAAGTGGGTGATAGCTGCTATCTCGTGGGATTTGGGCTCCTCTTCTAATCCAGAAAAAGGAACACGGTCGGCGATCGGCAAACCAAGAATATAGGAGTACTCCTCTAAAGTGGGCATCAACTGATAATCCGGAAAGGTGAAACATCGGTACAAGGGATCATAGAACTGAACCAACGTGTTGAGGATGCCTTTCTTCATCTTGTGCTTCATGAGCGGTACGATGGACCCATACTTCTTCTGAAAATCTGTCGGACTCTCTATCTTCGGAATCAAACTCTTCAGTTCTTCAATCTCGGGCTCCTTGAAGCTAAAGCTTCGAGTATTTCTCCTTCCAAGTTCCATAATACCCTGAGACGTCTGCAAAAATCATTCCAAAGTTCCTTGAAAAAAAAGCTTTTTTTTTACAAAGATGTTGATGAATGCATGAATGAATGATAATGCAACAGTCACACACAAGTTTGCAAACATGGGGTTCAAAGGTTCAACGTTCAGCATGGAGTCGAGGGTAGAGACCACCCAAAGGTATGTACTAACGGTTCAATCACACCTGTAAGACATGGTTCTGAGGGTTCCCAGAGTCTACATTCCTCCTTCGGATATTACCAACGTCTTGATTACTCAATAATTAGCAATATTCTCAAGAGAAACTCGTCCGAGCGTAGCATCGCGTAACAACTACTTCCAAATTACTCCGTTGTAATCTCCGCGCTACACCTAAAAAGGCCAAGATGGGTTGGGGTTCTACGGTCCTCAACTTCTCGGGCTCCTAGGTCGAAAATAATAATGTCTTCCCGATTACTCGGTAAACAAATATTAAGTTCAAGAGGGCCTTCCATTGAGTGGGGGATCTCATGCCTCCTTCTTCGGGATTACTCCCTCAAAGTTAACATGACTATACCGCCCGTCCTATTCCTCAAGTGTTACTTAATCCGGGTATAGGATTCGTCCTTTGAAAAAAAACCCAAACACCCCAATTTAAACACATAATCAAGCAAATCAAATAATAATAAAACAGATAAAACAAATTAGGCTTAACCCACTTAGGGATGGACCAGCAAGAGGTCAATCTCTCCCCAGCAGAGTCGCCAATTCTGTAGCGATAAAAAATGTAGCGGGGTAAATCGGAGATCGAATTATTGATTAATTCGTCTCACAAAAGCAAGAGTCGCCACCGCGCTTTATTATTTCCAAAGGAAAAGGGAAAAGAGCGAAATAAAACCCTAAATATGCAATGTAAATAATAATAAAATACAAAGCGTTTTTGAAAAGAGATCTTATGGTTCGGGGGTTGGTTATACAATGGGAAGGTATTAGCACCCAATGCATCTATAGTACTCTATAGGAACCTTTTGAAATATCTATTTTATTTAAAATTGATTGCTTGATTGAAAATAAATCGTTTTGGCCGAAACGGGATACAGACGGGTTTTTGAAGATACGACGACCTAATGTCGAAGTTTTTGCTTAAAGGGCATAAATTTTGAAAAGGTTGAATACTTGAGGAAAAATTATCCTAAGTTTTAATGAAATGCGAAAGTTCGCGCAGTTAGACTTGAGGACATGAAGTCAACAAATTTACTGTTTTTCCTTTGGATTTAAACATAAACAGAATAAACAAATAAATATGGAATAAATAAACAGACAAAATAAGCGGATAATGATTAAATAACGATAATTTAAATGATAGACTAAATGATGCAAATAATGCATTTTCATGATTTTTTGTTTAATATTAACGAAAAGAAAGTATTTTTTAATTTTTACGCATTTTTTGATATGGATAAAAAGCAAGAGAATTATTTAACGAAGACATAATGTTTTTTTAGTTTTTAAGTTTTATTTTATATATGTTGATATTAATATTAATAAAGCAAGAAAAATGAATTAATAAAATATTTTTTAAGTTTTTTTCTATTTTTATATGTTTTAGAGTTTTTGTTTAATGACGATGTAAGAGGAGAATTAATTAGAAAAAAATAAAGTGTCTACATTCTTAAATTCTATATTTTTTATGTATATAAAAATAAAGTACTTATTTAAAAGGTTAAGAGGTTCTAAATTAAATTGAAAGTTATTAATTTACCCTAATGAAATAAAATTAAAACTCCTAAATTAAATCCAAAGTTTAAACTAAAAGGTCAAACTAATTAAAAAAAAATTACCTAGTTAGACATATCTCTTGTTTTTTATTATACTTACTAATTAATTAACATAATAACAATTCTAAAAGAGATTAGAGAAAGTAAAATAAAAAAAGAAAAAAAGTGTATCAAATAAAAAAAAAAGACAAGTAAAATATATGGGCTAGATGGTTTGAGAGGGCCCAAACAGAAAGAAAAAAGAGGGGGTGCAGAAGCAGGTCGTGTGGGCTTAAGTAGCAAAATGGGGTGAGACCCATTAGTTTTACAATTCATTTTAGGGTTAATTGTTGTTTTAGCATAATTGGGATTAGGGTTCTGTGTGGTGTAGAACGGCGCTCATCTCTCTTCTTCGTCTTCGCGTCTTCTTCTCCATGCTTCTGAACTTGCCTAAGCTTCCTTGCCCAATGGCCACCAGCTCTAAACTTCTCTTCCCTCCGACGCAAACCAAGGCACGATGGGTTCACGGTACGAAAACGCTTTCTGATTTGTTAAAGCTTGGTTACATTTTTTTTGCATGTGTTGATTCTGATTACATGATTCTTACTTCGAACTTTTGATGTTATTTGATGCATGAAAGAAAGGGAAGGAAAGGGGTTACCTTCGGAGACGGAGGAGGAGGTCGGGTGAGCGTAGGAGGCCGAGGCGAGGAAGGGAGGCGCGTCACGAGGTTGCTTCGGTGGCCGGTATTTTATATGGTTTCCTTCTTCTTCTTGCTGGTTACCTTAGCTTTGATCTTTCTCTTCTTCTTTTGCCTTGATACTGTATGCTTCGATGTTTTGGACGATTGAGTGCTACTGTTGAAATGCTTACTTTTTTACTAGCATTTTCTTCTTCTTCTCGCCTATACTACTGTATGTTTTTTCTTTTTTGGCCAATGATGAATGTATTGAGGCCTTACTGTATGCTTGGGTTTGGAAATTGGTTTAGGCCCTATGCAGGTTTTACTGGTTTTTATGCCATGATGGAAACAGGGGAATAGGTTTTTTTGTTGTTAGGCCATATTGGTTGTATGGTTTAAACTGGTTTTGTGTTGGTTGGACAGTAGAAAGGATGGTTCTTTGTTTAGGCCATGTGGTAAAATGGTTTGAAAAATGGTTAAGGTTGTGAAATTGTTTTGTGATATATGGTTTTGACAGTAGGATGGTGATGTTGGCTTGAGGGCTCAATCATTTTGTGAGGTTTAGGCCATATTGGTTTTTATGGTTTTTTGACAGTAGGAATGGTTATGCAGGTTCTTATTGTTTTGGTATCCTTTTGTTGACAACAATTTTTCTAAGTCTTGAAGGCTTGGAGATTTTTGATATGTGATTTTTGTTGTTATGTTATAACAGTCTTCTCTTTTTTTTTACGTTACAGGCTGGAGATTTGAATATATTTTCACCCTCTTCCTGGCATTCTGCACCATACTGTTACATCTAATTTGTTTCTATTCCTATTTTATGTTTTTACTTTCTACTGGCTATATTACTGCAGTTTGTCTTGTATCTCTTCCTGCCTAAACCAAACCTGTAAAACCACACTTCCTCCTCTCTTTTTCTCTCTCAGTACAGTTTTGACAATAAAATGATATGCTGTACTATTTTCTGAAATTGCAAAAGGCTGGAATATGATGAAAAAAGGAATGTTACATTGCTTGCATATTGGTTAAACTGCATGTTTTTTGACTTTCAATGCAATAGTATAACTTATGTTTTGTTTTCTACTATGTGGGCATAGGTTTACGTTGGCATTTGCTTGCTTGCATATGCTGTTGAGATTATGCAGGGACTTTGTATGCTGTGCATATTTTGAAAAAATGCATTGGTTTTTAAAAAATGCAATTAATTTGAAAGATGCAATTTCTTTGACAAAAGTGAATTTGTGCATTCATTTATAAAAATTCCTCTCTTTTTTGTGAACCGGGAGAAATCCCGTGATTTGCAAAAAAGGGTAAACTGATTCCGGCCATTGCTTTTAATGATGAACATTAAATAATTTTGCTTTTAATTATTTGTTCGAATTTTAATTTCTTTTAATTTTGCAGGTAACATCAAGTGAGCAGACAAAAAAATGCATTGGATCAGAAGATTTAGAATTAGGAATATTAGATTAATTTTTTTTATTTCATTTTAACTTTGTAAAATTATTATTGTAATTTTGTTGTAATAAATACAATATTTACACAATAATTATACAATTAGAAAAAATGAATAAAAATCCAATATTCGCCAATTAATTTCTTCCTTCTCTAATTATTTATTTTATCGTTTACAATTCTTTAATCGTATAATAATTGAAAACGAATTTCAACTACCTACATTCAGAATAATAAACAGATAAATAAGTAATTATCATTGATCAATTAATAATCTCAATTATTTAATTCATCATCCATAACTTTCTAAATTATAATAATTAAAATAAAATTTCAATTGTTTAACTTAGAATGACAAATGATTAAATAATCATTATTGACCAATAAACTTTTCCGAATATTTATTATATTATTCATAAATCTTTAAATTATGTAATAACTGAGAATGAATTCCAGTTATTTAAATTTAAGATAGTGAGTAATAAATAAATACTGTCTGCATAATTAATGTGCCTCTTCTCTAATGTTTATTTTATTATCTATACATCTTTAAATTACATAATAATCGAAAACAAATTCCAATTATTTAAATTCAAGATAATAAACAATTAATAAACATTATTTTAGCACGAATCGATTAAATGATTTAGTGTTCAACATAAATAGCTCTCGGCCTGAAAAAAGTTATGAATTTTAAAATCAATGGATCAAAACACTTGTAATGTAATGATGCAGGTAGGAAATGATATCTTAGGTCAAAATTTGGGGTACAACAGGAGGAAAATAACGCCTTTTTTCGAGTAGGTAGATAACTGTTAAGTACTTGCTCAAACAAACAAACTTTTTCACACCAAACACTTTTCAAACAAAGTTTTCAAAAACAACTTCGTAACACTCTTGAGGACAGAAACAAGGGTTAAAACAAAGTAAAACAAAACTTTTCAAAGCAAGCACACACAAGCAATTTTCAAAATGAGCAAGCACCTAAGAGCCTATGGAAAACCATGGATAGAAAGGGTGCTAACACCTTCCCTTTCTATAATCTACCCCCCGTACTCAGAAACATCTCGAAAAAGGTTTTTTCTGTTCTTTTTCCTTTTCCTTTGATTGGATAAAATAAAAGTCGGTGGCGACTCTTACTTACCGTGACATTTTTCAAACAAAAAACACAAACCAATATTAACAGTCGGTTCTGCCACCATATCACAGTGACCCCATGCAGTTAGAATCATAGGATGCCATGTTTTCTACGATCTACCTTGCTTGCACTATAGCTCTTAAACCAGCCAGTTTTAGATCAAAATAATTATCCCATCAAACTGGTAGCCCTTGATTTAGGGGGGTAAGATGTTTTTGGGTTGCTAATTCCTTGTGTTTTGCAAGTTTTGAAAGAAGGAGCTACTAGAGAAGACGATCAGAGCTAGGGCTCTGACGCCTCTCCGGCTAATACAATCAAGCGTATAATATATATTTATTGATTCAATTATATAAATGGATGTTTAGCCCCCCCAATTTCAGGAACGCACGCTAAGGCATTGGTCTTCCAGATCACGGGTTCGATTCCCGACTTTTCCAAAATTCTCATGTTTTTATATTTTTTGTAGGGTTAACATATAATGCAATGAATCTATCATCCAACACCAACCAGCGCTTGTGGTGAGCTTGTTGCTGGAAATGCTGAAGGGCGTGGGTTCAACACTCACCCCTACTTTTTTGGTTATGTTCTATGTTTCTCACTCTTTTTCACCATTTTTTTCTTTAAAACCTTTTTTTCAAAACATTTTTTAATAAACCCTAACATAAAACCTTTTTTTAATAAACTCAAATAATTTAATTTTAGGTTTTCATTTAATTAACTTAATTTAATTGTAGGTTAATTTAATTTTAGGTTAATTTAATTTTATGTTTTTTAATTTAGTCATTTTAATTTTATGTTTTATTTAATCAACCCTAATTTAATTTTTTTAGATTTTCTCAATTAATTTAAAATCAACCTAGATTTTAAGGTTTGTTTGCTTAATTAAATAACTTTTTTTAATCAATAAAAATCAATTAGACTTTAGGTTGATTATCAAAAGTTTTTCATCATACTATCACAAAACAAATTTTCCATTTTTTCCTTTTACCGCTTCACGTGCTTTATTACTTTTGCATTTTCTTTTTTCCCCAATTATGTAACTGCTACAGTTTGTAATAGTTTAAATTAGGGTTTTACTTTCTATTTCCCCCGTTTTTACTATTTTGTACCCCCACTCTCGAAGCTTTGTAATAGCATATGACCTTTTAATTTATGCCTTTACTTTCTGCATTTACTACTTTCCTTATTATTGTATAGTAACTAGGCATGTATTGCAAGACTAAAAAACGAACATAGCTAACCCTAAATACAAGATAAATAACTGAATTGAATCACTTTTCACACACGCACCTCTAGGGTAACCCCACTTGTTTCCTTCGGATAAACATGGTCATATCCCTCGAACATAGGGATATCCTTAGCAAATACCCTCGGTTAAAATTATCATAAAAGATCATAGTCCCTCGAATTGCCTACGAGAAATGATCTTGACCCTCGATGTTGCCTACGAATATGTGATAATAGTCCCTTCGAATTGCTAAGGTATCCCTATATGTTGCCTTCTATTACCATAATGACGACCCTACGCATGTCCCTTCACATCCAACGACAAGGCTCCCTACTAACTAATTGTAGGATATCACTATCTAAAGGAAGAGGAAAATAACGGGAAAGACTTTTTGAGTAGGTAGATTGCTCATAATCGCTTGCTCAAAAAGACAAAATATCTTTTTTACAAACACTTTCTTCTGAAATATTTTCAAAAACAAACACTTTGTACGCATTCTTAACTGATACAAGAATCATTACAAAGTTGCCATACTTAGGTGTTGTACCCCAAAATTTTCCCTCTCACTTTACAAGGCATTTCTCACAAGGATTCTCAAGGTTCAAGCTTGCACAAGTATATTGGGATTTTCAGTACCAAGATTAAAAGGAAACTGTAAAAAAAAGGGGGGGGGGGAAACAGATAAAAATAATATTTTGACAAATTTGGAGAAAAATAAGTGTTTTTCGATTCAGCTCCTTCGATTGGCCTTTTGGCCTCTTTCAATGCAAGCATGGCTTGCATCCCTCGACTGGGCGTGGGCCTCTGGAACATTGGCTTGGATTCACAAGGCACAAAGCCTCATGTAGCCTCCTTCGATTCAAAGGCAAAAGACTCCCTTTTGGCATACTTTGATTTTCAGTTTTTGCCTCCTGTATGCCTCTTTCGTTTGGGCATCTTAGCAAGCCTAGCATGCCTCTTTCGTTTGGGCATGTGGCTCCCTTCATGCTTTCTTTGTTTGGGCGTATGAGTCCTTTAGAACAAGATTTTGGTCAAACCTTTCGTTTGGGCATGTGGTTCACTTCATGTTTGCATGAAGTCACAAAGCAGGGACCCCTTACATACACTCCTTCGTTTGGCCACTTGGACCTTTGGCAGGCAAGCCTTCGACTGGACAGAACCACCTTCACAAGGTTTCGTTTATAACGCTTGTCCCCTTCGAATCAACATCTTTCGAATACAACTCTGGATATCTCATTCGAAGGACATGCTTGATGGTCCATTCGAAGGATTTACAAGCCCACTTTAAGGCATGTTTTTGGTGACCCATCCAAGGGTCACACTTTTGGCCCCATCGAAGGGTGCACAAAAGTGACCCAGTCGAAAGGCACTTGTTGGAGGAAAATCAAATAATATTATTGGGAGAAGAGTCTGGACGAAGAAGGATCAAAACGAAAGGGTGAAATATTTAAAGATGATTGCTGCCAAGTTCAGGCCTGGTACACTGGCCAAAACTGCTGCACAACATTCCTGAAACACTGCCCCATTCTTGCACTAAAATAGCATACAAGGCACTGTCTCTCGAAATCTACAAAGAGCAGGTTACTCAATTTGTTCAAACCTTTTATTTTCCCTCCAAAAGCTTAAGGCAACTTTGCCTATAAATAAGAGTCTCCCAACACATGATTGAGGAGGACTTTTTGTCCAGAGGAACGAATCTTCAAATTTCTCAAATATCATAAAGCTCTCAAACACTTAAACACTTGTGAAAACACAAACCTAGAATCCAAACACTTGTCCCCTTCGAATCTGAAGCATCCTTGTACCTTGTTACCTTTCGAATCCAGTAGGAAGAACCTCACATTGGTTTTTCTATTTTGAATCCAGTATCAAAGGCCTAACCCCTGGTCACTCCCTTCGAATCCATAAGCGCTCAAGGCAACCACTTCAAAGTCCAACACACCGTGCAACCTCCAGCAAGGTAAGTTGTTCCAAACCTTGAACATTTCTTTTCTTGTATAACATGTAAAAAAACTTTCTTTTTGTTTCAAACATGCACATACCATTGTTCTTCTTTTTGTTTCCGCCCCTTTAATATGTTTTCATAGCTAATCCTTTTGTTTTGCTTCTTGTTTACCTAAACATGCATTAAGTATTAAGCTGACCATAAGGTAATGCTAGCATGGCCTTAGGCCATGTTGCTATTCAAGAGTTCAAACGAAAGAAACAAGAAACATGAAGTAGGAAATGAAGCCTCTGGCTTCCATATTAACCTCCAGGTCAAACGAAAGAGGCATCCAGAAGGCACACTATGCTGACTTCCAGGCCTAGACGAAAGACACACCTACACTGATTCCAGGCCCAATCGAAAGGCGCTTCCTCACTGCTTTCAACCCCCAGTCAAAGTAAGCAGAAAGGAAGATTGCATCTCACACTGATTTCAGGCCCAGTCGAAAGGTATAACATGCTGACCCCCAGGCCTCAGTCGAAAGTCACGCTTTCACCCCTTTCAGGCCAAATTGAAGAGAGCCAGAAAATGCAGAATCAAAGGGTTTTCTTCCTAAATCGAAAGACCCATTTTTCTTACTTTTATTTTATTTTTTCCTTTATATTTTCATGCAATTAAATATGGTTGTAATAGTGTAGGATTTTATCCTTCTGCAATTTATTACTTTTGTATGATTGCTAGTAAAATAGGTTATGTATGGCAAGATAAAAACAACAAGTAGACAAACCCTAATCAAAGAATAAATGCATGCAAATCAAACACACTATTCACACATGCACACCTAGGGTAATTCCACTTGTTTCCTCGGAAAAATAGTCATGTCCCTCGAATATGGGCGTTTTAGAAAAGACTCTCGATAAAAGATCGTAGTCCCTCGATGTCCCTCAATGTTGCCTTCGGTAAACGATCTAGTACCTAAACGACATTGCTAAAATGTCCCACAGGTTGCCTTCTATGACTATACAAATGTCCCACGCTCGTCCCTTCACATCCAATGATGGGGCTTCTTACCAAATCAATGGTAAGATAGCAACATCTAAAGGAAAAGGAAAAGATTATTTAAGACCTTTTGAGTAGTTAGGTTGCTCCTAGTTGCTCGCTTGCTCACAACAAAAACATTTTATACACCAATACTTTCACTTTGAAACATTTTCAAAAGACAAAATATTTTGTACGTATTCTTATAGAAACAAGAACCATTACAAAGACACCTTTTCAAAATCACTTTCAAAAACACATTCCACATAACATTTCTTTGAACTATTTTCCAAAAAACACTTTGTACGTGTTCTTATAGAAACGAGAGTCATTACAAATACGTTTTCAAAATACTTTCAAAAACCACACCACAAGCACATTTACAAGCAAAAGCAAGTGATCTAGCAAGCAACTAAGAGCCCGTAGATAACTACGGATGAAAAGGGTGGTAACACCTTCCCTTTTCATAACCTACCCCCCGAACTCAAGAAATAATCTCGAAAGGTCTTTCCTATTCTTCTGAACCTTTCCTTATTGGATAAAAGAAAAGTCGGCGGTGACTCTTGCTATCCACAACAAATGCGATCAAACGCAAAACACCCAAAGCCAGTTCTTCCACCGTGTTTCAGAACTGGCGACTTTGTTGGGGATGTACTTAAAATTGGGGTTACCTTAGGGCGAGATCACCTTTACTTGCTTTTCATTGTTTGACTTGTTTGCTTTACATTATGGTTCCTTGTTTGGGTTTGTTTTGATCCTTTACCTGGATCTGGGGCACCTTTTTAGGTAAGTAGCAATAAGTTGTGGAAATTGTGCGGGGTATACCGACATGGTCTAAGCAATAGCTACGTTAGTGTAATACATTTGTTGGTACCGGTATCCCTTGAGTAGTCAAGGAGAATACGGGGTCGCTGAGAAGTGTCATGAAGCACTAACTGACTTTAGAACCTTAATTGAACAAGTTGGCCATTAGGAAGTAGTGAGATAGCCAGTTTTGGTGGAAAGCTGAAAATTGTTTGATACTCGATACTACACTCATAGAGATTGGACTTTTGGGATATCTCGGCCGCAAGAAAATATTGATTGTGATGAGACAATTCCTAAAAGAAAGGTCAGTAATATTGAGATCCCCTAAAACCCGGTTACTTCCTAGGACAGGTTGAGCCAACTAAATTTCAAGAGGGTACTTACCTACAAACTCCATGCAAGCCTAAACCTAAGGACTTGTCTGCTTTGTGTTTACCTAACAACTTGCTTGCTTTACATACCTATACATAACATCATAAACATCATAACATCATAAGCATTCTCACTAACCATTTCAAGGATTTAGGAATTTATCTTTGCTTTATTTTGTAGGTCATGAATCCCATTCGAAGGAATACCATCCGGATCAGCTTCGTGAAAGCACACCCTCAACTCCAAGAGTTAGCATCAAGGGTTCCTGGAGACTCTCCTTTTACCAAGAAATATGGTCAAATCCCCATCTTGGGGCGTAAGAACTCCATTCCTTTGGAGCCTTATCTTAAGTGGGTATGAACTCGTGCTCAAAGACTTGGTATTCCATACCCTGCCACTTTTCCTATCATCATGGAGCCATTAGTTGAAGGAGATGTTCCTTATGTTATCTCTCACCCTACCATGCCTACTTCTCTTGAAGACTTACAAAGAGCTTGGATCCAGTTGAAGGAAGAACGACACACTTTCGAGGCCCAGTTCGATGCGAGTGAAAAGAAGGTCCTGGAGCTTACGAGACAGCTTCATGAGGAGCGAAATCTGAACGCCTACATCGCGGAAAAGAGGATGCGTTCAACCTTTTTGTCTTAGGAGCTTATTTTTCTTTATTTCCTCCATTGTAAGCCCAAGGGGCACGATTATAATCAATTTAAACTTATTAATACAACTGATGTTTGCTCCTTTCTTTGTCTATAACAAATTTAAATTTTCTAAGTCCTTGAAAACATTGCATCCATATACCATGCATCATATCATGACAGACTTTTCCACACAGGTCTCTCATCTGCTTACTATTTATTTCAGCAGAGATGGCTCTAGAACAGACTATCAAAGACATTCAGACTCAAAATACTTAACTTCAGGAAATGTTTTTGAACCTGTCCAAGGGACAAGAAGAGGTGAAAGCACTCCTCACTAGGGGCATGATCATGGGGAATCCCGAGGACAACAAGGATGACCAGTTGGAACGGTTACAAACTGAAATGGAAACAATGAAGATCCAGATGATGGGATAACTAGTGGGCCAGATGGCTCTTATCCAAAACTTAGCTCGAGGACAAGAGGAGCTAAGGACCCTCGTCAACAAACTTCATCAAGACAGTTGCAACCGGATGAAACAAACCATCGAGATTGGGGATCAAGTCATCGTTCAGCCTCCCATGAGGTAAGGGTCCGGTTTGGTGGAGAGTAGACCGTTCCAAATTACTGCCACGTCTCGAGTCCAACAACAACCTCGCCAACAACAACAAGGGAATCAGCGCAAGGAGGTCACACCTAAGAGATAATTTACCAAGATCGGCATGTCATTAGCTCAGGTGTTACAACACACATTGAAGGCAGAGCTAATTACATTAAAGGCTCCTCCCCGGAATCCTAGCACAACTTCTCCTAGTTACCATCCCAATGAGAGGTGTGCATACCATTTTGATGGTCATGGGCATGATACGAACAGTTGTTGGGCTCTGAAGAACAGGATTCAGGACCTAATCGAAGAAGGAGTTTTAGAATTTACACAAGACGATCAACTGGAACTCTTCTATCACCCCTTAAGGGAATCCAATTGAAGCGATGGTATGGGCGAAGAAATTTTCTGTTTATTCAAATTTTCAGTTGTAATTTCTTTGTTTATCTAAACACTTATCTCTATGTCAGACTTTGGTTACTCTCATTGATGCATTAAATATGTTTGTTTTGAATTAATCCATTCATTTTCATTCTATTTAAACTATGATCTTTACTCCCTTTATGATATTCAACTCTTGTTTCAAAAAGTTGCAAGCCTTTAGAGGGAGGATGACGAAAATAATGCCATAATCTCATACAGTATGCTTTTGGACAGACCTTGCTAATGATGTACATGCGTTCTTTCAATTCCTAAACACTGGAGTTATAAGGAGCATAATCCCTAGTTAACCCCTTTGAGCTAAAGAAGTAGGAGTTTCCTTTTTACACAAATTGAAACCTTTAATCAAAACCCGGGGCAGGGTAGTCTCTCAGTTAATTCAAAGCGTGCGTTCAGTCGCAAACTTTCACTTCATACTTAACGAATGACATCAAAAACATTCCCTCTGAACCAAAATATGGTGATGGTTCCCTATCAATTAGGCAGTCGTTATCTCTCAAAAGAAAAGCCCACTAAGTCAAAACCTACGAAGGAGACTTAAGAAAAACTGAGGCATCTCGCTGACCGTAATCTCAAAAACACGAACAGTCAAGCAAAATCAGGGATGATAAATCAAAAAGAGGTCACTACAAATCCTTAACAACATGAAAAATGTTGCAGAAATGACTGTCTTCTGACAAACTTAACTTGTCTGAACCATCACCAAAATGTCATTCCAGACTCAATTGGAGTTCAAACGTATAATTAACTGAGTTTAGGACTGAAAAACATCACGAAGAACGGGCGGGTACAAATACACTTTGAGCCTTATCCTTTGTTTCTTAAACCGTGAACCAAGCCACATTATAACCCTTCAAAATTCCTAATTGAAGCATGGGCTAGTTCGAAAGCATACTGTTACAAAAGGTATCCTGACTCTTGTAAGGCTTACTCTAAATCATGAGTTGAATTCAAATTCTTACAAAAAATCTTTTATTTGAAAAACGCATTTTCGAAACTTCAAGACAAGCATAAACTTTTCATTATTTGAATATCGTTGTTTGCATATGGCTAATTGTTTGACAACAGAGAAATTCACACAATGAATATCCAGTAAACGGAAGTTCTCTCAGTGAGAAAAATCACTTCAAATGGGATGACACTTCCAATGACAAATCTCCTATAAGCAAAGGGGCATGGCACGTCACTGTCCAACACATCTGGGGCAGTCAAGTCCAGATTCCAAGAAATCTCTCAAGAAGTGCTAAAAAACTAGGGGTAGATCTGCATCCGAGTCACTTGGGGAATTGAATGTGAACTCCAACAAACGGTTGTTATAGTCAAGCAAACATTCCCTAGCAATACTACAAAGACTTGCTACTAGGGGCAGTGAAAAATCTCCCACAAAGTCCTTTTCATAGGGTGATTCCCAGCCAGAGTTTCAATCTCTGAAAACTTCTCCCCAACTGGTTTTGATCTCAAGAATCTTCGAAGAGTTCTACCAAAAGGAAACGCCTCTTCAGCAGGCTGGCGACATGATTTATTTCCCCAACAAGCGGCAAGATTTTCCAACTTGAATTTGCCTCTCAGACTATCACACATCAAGGGACCACAACTCCTCTTCCCCAGTAGTCTGCTCTACAATCCCCAGTGAGTTGCTGTAAAACCTGGGATACAACCAGATAACAATTAATTTCTTTGTCCTGAACAAGTTGTTAACTCCCTTTAGTAACACTCCAATTCTACCCCAACAATTATATAAATAAATCAGAGTTATAAAATTCAATCATGAAAACGAATCGGGACGTCAAAAATTCTTCTATCAAACACACTGCATTCATCGTGGATATATAACACTTTGTAAAACATCGGATGAACCATCATCATAACATCTTTAATTAAATAATTCAACATCTACGCATCAGAATTCTTAATAACATCTCTATCATCAGTACAGTAACTTCAAACAACAAACACTTAATGATAATCAACTTAAGGTTCAACAATTGAACAATCAACAATCGAAAGCAACAAGCGTTCATCCCCCCCCCCCCCCTGAGTGTTACATATCAGAGTAATGACACAGTCTCAAACTACCGAAGGTAAACAGCCTTCACTCTCGATTACCTGCACGTTACCAACATAAGGGCAACATTCAAACAGAAGGGGTGAGATATATAACAATATATTAAAGCACATGATAATTAATATATTAAATTAGATCACATAACATCACCACTTCTCATCTCATAATCAACAATAATAATACTCATTCACAACATCAATACACACTTCTTTATGCAGCTATATAATGCGACTCAATACTATGCGAATGCATGTGGTACCATTGGAGCAGAACTACCATCTCAAAAATTTGCCAATTAATAGAGGCATCAACAAGACATAATCCTTCATCTCATTATTCGCCAATACAGGCCATCTCAACGAGCATAAGCTCTATCTTAAAATGCAATGTATGCGACACAATCATAAATGTAATAACAACACCATAATTAACAACATCTCAATACAACATCATCGTTGGCCAAAGGCCTACATCTTAAATCATCTCAACATCTCTTCATCAACATCTCATATCATTATAATAATTCATCAAACATCATTTATTCACCAAATATCATTTATTCATCATAAATGATCAACACAACATCATTAATAACATCTCATCAACAACTCAGTTGTACATGAATATGACAGTAATTCATACTGCTATTCTGTAATCTTACATCATTTCTATCAGTACTCCTACTGTTACAAATCAAACAGCAACCTACAAACATTTCATCCTCATCATTCTGCACAGAACCAACATAACGATCAACACGGGAGATAACTATAAATCCTAAATTAGATACTAGTATTACACTTCCTATTCTTCGTTTTAATCCTTAAGAATAAGGCTCATCGCGTTAGCTATTCAACGCTTCGAATGACATCTCAAACGACATCCTAAAACTCAAGTTACAGCATTTATAAACTGAATCTGCCAAAAATCAGACAATATGGATCGACGCGAAACGTCTTGGATCAACGCATACTGCACTAAACTCGCAACATGAGTCGATGCATCCTCTCTTGGATCGACTCATCCCGAGTTTGGCACACAACATATATCGACACATGCATCCTACATATCGACTCATCCTGAGTCTGGAAGTCCTTATGGATCGACGTAAACCTCTTCGTGTCGACTCATCCTGAGTCTTTCAACCTTCATGTATCGACACATCATGTTTGGGATCGACGCATCCTGTTACATCCTGCATAAATTCTGCGATTTTCTCTGCGTTCTCACTACGTGTTTCATATTTTAAGCCCTAAAAACTTAATCTAATCCTAAATAATCATCACTTACAATTATCTTATAATCCTACATCGATTAAACCACATCGGGACATCATTATTCATCTAAAATTCATCAAGTCTTCATCATACAACATCATATACATTCAATTCAAGAACAAGACAACAATCACCTCTAACCCCACATACCAATCATCATGAACCCAATTATAGAGTCAGAACGCCACCCTTACCTTGGATTGAAGGTCGCTCTATAATCTTCCAGTTGAATTCTCGTTCTGCCGTTTTTTCCTCTTTTTCCAGCAGCTTCACGTTCTTCTTCTCAATCCTTATTCTTCTACTGCCTCTTATTTCTATCCTTTCTAACAATAATAAAATAACCTATTATTCTTTATTCCTTATTGGGCTTAAAACTGACACACACCCCTTATTACTTATATTCCTTCAAAATAAGCCTACATCAAATAATATTATACTTCTAATATTATTTCTCCACTTAATAAAATTATTAAATCCAATTAAACGCAACACATCTTCACAAGTATTCCAAAAATAATTTAATTAAATAATTAATTAAATTACGGGCGTTACAACTCTCCCCCACTTAGAATATTTTAGTCCTCAAAAATTTACCTTAATCAAACAACTCAGGGTAGGAGTCTCGCATCTTGCTCTCCAACTCCCAAGTCATGCTTTCTCCGAAAGCTCCTAGCCAAACTACTTTAACCAAAACAATCTCTTTGCCCCTCAGAGTCTTAGTTTCACGATCCGCGATCCGTACAGGCATCGTCTCCACCGTAAGATTATCCCGTACTTGCACATCGTCCATATGAATCACATGAGATGGATCTGAAATATACTTCCGAAGTTGCGACACATGAAACACATCATGCAAATTCAAAATATTAGGCGGTAAAGCCACTCTATAAGCAACATTCCCCACTCTCTCCGAAATCTGATACGGTCCAATAAAACGAGAAGTGAGCTTCTTAGACTTCAACGCTCGCCCAACACCAGTCACAGGTGTAACTCTCAAAAACACATGGTCACCAGCTTGAAATTCTAAATATTTCCTTCGCTTGTCATGATAACTCTTCTGTCTACTTGAAGCTTTCATCTTTTCTCGAATCAACTTCACCTTCTCAGTAGTCTCACGAACAAGTTCAGGTCCAAGTACTACACTTTCACCAGATTCATGCCAACATAAAGAAGTTCTACATCTCCGACCATACAACGCTTCAAAAGGTGCCATCCCAATACTAGAATGGTAACTGTTATTATGGGTGAACTCTATCAACGGAAGATAAGTCTCCCACGTACCTCCCTGCTCAAGAACACATGCTCTCAACAAGTTTTCCAACGATTGAATAGTTCATTCAATCTGACCATCTGTCTGAGGATGATACGCTGAAATCAACCTCAACTTAGAACCCAACGCTTCTTGCAAACTCTTCCAAAAATCAGAAGTAAATCTTGGATCTCTATCTGACACAATGCATAAAGGAACACCATGCAGCTTCACAATCACACTCGTGTAAATCTCTTCCAACTTCGACACTGGAAAACTGATGTTAATAGGAATAAAATGAATTGACTTCGTAAGCCTATCAACAATCACCCAAATCGAATCATGTCCTCTTAAAGTATTAGGTAACCCCGCCACAAAGTCCATTGAAATGCTATCCCATTTCCATTATGGAACTTCTAACGGTTGCATTAATCCTACAGGCTTCTGATGTTCAACTTTCGACTTCTGACAAGTCAAACATGCATACACAAACCGAGCCACATCACTCTTCATTCCAGGCCACCAAAACAAACCTTTCAAATCTTGATACATCTCTGTAGCTCCTGGATGAATACTCAACTTACTTCTATGACTCTCTTCAAGTATCACTTTCTTCATCTCATCATCATCAGGAATACAAATCCGGTTACGAAATCTTAACACACCTTGCGCATCTAGCTTAAAATCACTATTCTCAGACTGATCAATCCCAACCATCAAATCTACCAGTTTAACATCCAACTTCTGAGCTTCTCTGATACTGTCTAGAAATTCATTATTAATCTTCAACTTACCCAACATAACACTCTGCAGCGTAACCTCACAAACTAAGCTCATACTCTGAACTGCTCAATTAATTCCAACTCTTTAACCATCATTGCTGACATATGTAATGTCTTTCTACTCAACGCATCAGTTACCACATTCGCCTTTCCTGGATGATAATTCAAACCGAAATCATAATCCTTTAACAATTCCAACCATCTTCGTTGCCTCATATTCAGCTCCTTCTGATCAAATAAATACTTTAAGCTCTTATGGTCACTAAACACTTCAAATCTAGAACCATAAAGATAATGCCTCCAAATCTTCAACACAAAGACAACTGAGCAAGTTCTAAATCATGCGTAGAGTAGTTCTTCTCATGAGTCCTCAACTGCCTTGACGCATAAGCAACTATCTTACCATTCTGCATAAGCACACCTCCTAAACCCATCTTAGAAGCATCACAATATACCACAAAAGGCTCTCCTGGATTAGGCAACGTCAAAATTGGAGCCGACGTCAACCTCTTCTTCAATTCTGTAAAACTTTCTTTGCACTGAACATCCCATAAAAAAGCTCTACCTTTACAAGTCAACTTAGTCAACGAAAGTGCCAACTTAGAAAAACCTTCGATAGACCTTCTATAATAACCAGCTAATCTCAAGAAGCTTCTAATCTCAGTAGTTGACTTCGGAGTTTCCCATTGCAACACAGCATCAACCTTCGATGGATCTACAATAATGCCACTACCTGAGATCACATGACCAAGAAAACTGACCTCCTTCAACCAGAATTCACACTTGGACAACTTTGCATACAACTTCTTCTCTTTCAAAAATTGCAATACTACTCTTAAGTGTTCAACATGCTCTTCTTCTGACTTAGAGTAAATCAAAATATCATCAATGAACACCACTACAAACCGATCCAAATAAGTATGAAAGATACGATTCATATATTCCATGAATACTCCCAGTGCATTAGTAACACTGAAAGGCATCACTAACTCATAATGTCCATAACACGTTCTGAAAGCCATCTTCTGGATATCTTCATCCTTCACTTTAATCTGATGGTAACCCGACCATAAATCAATCTTACTAAACACACGAGCATCCACAAATTGGTCCATCAAGTCATCTATTCTTGGAAGCAGATACTTGTTCTTAATCGTCACTTTATTCAACTGTCTATAATCAACACAAAGCCTCATACTTCCAACTTTCTTCTTTACTAACAACACTGGAGCTCCCCACGGCGATACACTTGGTCTTACAAACTTCTTCTCAAGTAACTATTCCAACAGCTTCTTTAACTCTGACAATTCAGATGCAGACATCCTGTATGGTTCCATAGACATAGGTCTAGTACCAGGTACAAGATCAATTGCAAATTCAACTTCCCTCTCCGCGGTACATCAAGAATCTCATCAGGGAAAACTTCAGGAAATTCGCACACCACATGCAATTCCTCAATTATGGCTTGAGTCTCTACAGATAGCGACGCCATCAACGAGAACATTTGTGCTTCCTCTTGCATCAACTTCCTCAACTGTTTAGCAGTCAACAAACCATCCTCCTCTTCTTCAGGAGTAGAAAACTTCACAGACTTGTCATAACAGTTAATATGAACACAGTTATGCTCTAACCAGTTCATACCCAAAATCACATCTAAACCTCTTAACGGTAAACAAACCAAATCAACAGCAAATTCTCTATCGAAGATCGACAAGGGACACTTCAAACATAGAAAAGAAGTAGTCACCGACCCCTTGGCTGGAGTATCAACGACCATTTCTCCATTCAAAGAAGACAACATAAGACCAAATCTTTCAACACAATCGGCATCAATAAAACAATGCGTAGCACCGGTATCAATAATAGTAATTAAAGGAGTATTATTAATGAAACATGTACCTCTGATAAGTCTGTCCTCAGCAGCTGTCTGATCCTCAACCAAAGCAAACACTTTACCACTTGATTGAGCCCTCTTCGGTTTCGGACACTAACTACCAATGTGCCCTTCTTCTCTACAATTGAAACAAACTACATCCTTATGTTCACACTCAGATACAACATGTACGTTCTTACCACAACAGAAACACCTCTTCACTTCAGTAGTACACACATTACTCTTATGCCCAGATTTTCCACACTTAAAACAAACCACACCAGCATGAGCATCTCCCCCACTAGTCCTCTGTTGGTGCTTACCCCTCTTCTCATTGATAATCTTCTAATGAGCATTATTATCCTCCTCATAAATCCTTCAACTATCAACCAAATCAGCAAAGACATAGATCTTCTGGTATCCAACTGCCTTCTTGATCTTCGGGCGCAACCCGTTCTCAAACTTGATACACTTCGAAAATTTAGCATCTGCCTCAATGTAATGTAGATAAAACTTAGCCAACTCAGAAAACTTGACAGCATACTCAACAACTGACATATTCCCTTGCTTCAGCTCAAGGAATTCAATTTCCTTCTTACCACAGACATCTTCAAGAAAGTACTTCCTCAGAAATTCCCTACGGAACACAGCCCAAGTGACATTCTCACCTGCAGCTTCTAACTTTTGACAAGTCTCTAGCCACCAGTCATCAGCTTCGACTACTAGCATATGAGTCCCATACTGAACCTTTTGCGCTGGAGTGCAATTCATCACACGGAAGATTCTCTCAATCTCTTTCAATCACTCAAATGCTCCATCAGGATCATACTTTCCCTTGAACGTAGGTGGATTCTCTCTCTAGAAAGTCGCCAAGCTACGAGATCCAGCATTCCCGTCAGCATTCGGCTGATTTTCCATCGCATGAGTCATTGCTTCTAGAGCAGCAACAAGTGCAGCATCATTCCTTCCAGCCATCTTAACTTCTCACTAAAACATAAACAACGGTTAGAACTCAAATTAACAATACTCGATTGTTAGACAACTACGACTCGACGACAAGGTCAGACAAACCTTTTACTCTGATACCAACTTTGTAACACCCCAATTCTACCCCGGCAATTATATAAATAACTCAGAGTTATAAAATTCAATCATGCAAACGAATCGGAATGTCACAAATTCTTCTATCAAACACATTAAATTCATCGTGGATATATAACACTTTGTAAAACATCGGATGAACCATCATCCTAACATCTTTAATTAAATAATTCAACATCTACGCAGCGGAATTCTTAATAACATCTCTATCATCGGTACAGTAACTTCAAACAACAAACACTTAATGATAATCAACTTAAGATTCAATAACTGAATAATCAACAATCAAAAGCAACAAGCATTCATCCCCCCCCCCCCGAGTGTTACATATCAGAGCAATGACACCGACTCGAACTACCGAAGGTATACAACCTTCACTCTCGATTACCTGCAGGTTACCAACATAAGGGCAACATTCAAACAGAATGGATGAGATATCTAACAATATAATAAAGCGTATGATAATTAATATATTAAATTAGATCACATAACTTCACCACTTCTCATCTCATAATCAACAATAATAATACTCATTCACAACATCAATACACACTTCTTTATGCATCCATATAATGCGACTCAATACTATGCGAATTCATGTTGTACCATTGGAGCAGAACTCCCATCTCAAAAAATTTCCAATTAATAGAGGCATCAACAAGGCATAAGCCTTCATCTCATTATTCGCCAATACAGGCCATCTCAACGAGCATAAGCTCCATTTCAAAATGCAATGTATGCGACACAATCATGAATGTAATAACAACACCATAATTAACAACATCTCAATACAACATCATCGTTGGCCAAAGGCCTACATCTTAAAGCATCTCAACATCTCTTCATCAACATCTCATATCATCATAATAATTCATCAAACATCATTTATTCACCAAATAACATTTATTCATCATAAATTATCAACACAATGTCATTAATAACATCTCATCAACAACTCAGTTGTACATTAATACGAAATTAATTCATACTGCTATTCTGTAATCTTACATCATTTCTATTAGTACTCCTACTGTTACAAATCAAACAGCAGCCTACAAACATTTCATCCTCATCATTCTGCACAAAACCAACATAACAATCAACACGGGAGCTAACTCTAAATCCTAAATTGGATACTAGGATTACAATTCCCATTCTTCGTTTTAATCCTCAAGAATAAGGCTCATCGCGTTAGCTATTCAACGCTTCGAAAGACATCTCAAACGACATCCTAAAACTCAAGTTACAACATTCACAAACTGAATCTGCCATAAATCAGACAATATGGATCGACGTGAAACGTCTTGGATCGATGTGTACTGCACTAAACTCGCAACATGAGTCGATGCATCCTCTCTTGGATCGACTCATCCTGAGTCGGGCACACAACATGTATCGACACATGCATCCTACGTATCGACTCATCCTAAGTCTGGAAGTCCTTATAGATCAACGCAAACCTCTTCGTGTCGAATCATCCCGAGTCTTTCAACCTTCATGTATTGAAACATCATGTTTGAGGTCGACGCATCCTGTTACATCCTGCATAAATTCTGCGATTTTCTCTGTGTTCTCACTATAAGTTTCATATTTTAAGCCCTAAAAACTTAATCTAATCCTAGATAATCATCACTTATAATTATCCTATAATCCTTCATCGATTAAACCACATCGGGACATCATTATTCATCTAAAATTCATCAAGTCTTCATCATACAACATCATATACATTCAATTCAAGAACAAGACAACAATCACCTCTAACCCCACATACCAATCATCATGGACCCAATTATAGAGTCAGAACCCCACCCTTACCTTGGATTAAAGGTCACTCTATAATCTTCCGGATGAATTCTCGTTCTGCCGTTATTTCCTCTTTTTCCAACAGCTTCACGTTCTTCTTCTCAATCCTTATTCTTCTACTGCCTCTTCTTTCTATCCTTTCTAACAATAATAAAATAACCTATTATTCTTTATTCCTTATTGGGCTTAAAACTAACACCCCCCTTATTACTTATATTCCTTCAAAATAAGCCCACATCAAATAATATTATACTTCTAATATTATTTCTCCACTTAATAAAATAATTAAATCCAATTAAACGCAACACATCTTCACAAGTATTCCAAAAATAATTTAATTAAATAATTAATTAAATTACGGGCGTTACACCTTTCTCTTCCATCAAGAGATAGCTCCCCAGTAGAGCAACATACAACTAAAACTCCTGATCTCTTTTCCCCAAGCGGAAATCAACACTCTCTACAGAATTTTCTTCTCAAGCATAATCAACATTCCCCGGCGGAGTTCTCCTCAAACAAAAAACAGGAATCCCCAGCGGAAACATTATAAAGATCAGGTCTGGAAAGGTGTGCATACTCTTCATCCCCAACGGCCATCCGGGATTCAGCTTCCCAAAACTCCCCATCACTTGTCAAAGATTTATTTTCCAAGACAAAATTATATTCCAACAACATTTCATGCATCATATTACACACATGATAAATGCATACATCATAATCTCATTTATTTTGAGAAACATCATTACGCCATGCATTTCATCCATCATAACATTGCATGCAACTAACTCTTTTCCTTTTCCGGAAAAGGTCAACAAATAAGTGTCATTAATCTGTAAACTTCTCCGAGATAAAATCAAGCTTGGATTTCTTCATCCGCTGAAGTAGTAATCGTTTCAGATTCCTTCATCATCCACTGAGGTAATAATCGTCCAATGTTCCTTCGTTACCTTTTGGACTAGTAATCGTCCAGGATTCCTTCATCATCTATCATCATCAAGCTTAATAGCTAAAATCAGACAGGATAAATATCTGTGAACAAATTAATTGTAGATCAATTCCCGAAACAAGACGGGGTGACTATCTACATGACAAACACTTCCTTTAAAAACCTCTACTGGTTCAGTTTAAATCTCTCAACGATTTATCCTGATTCTCTCTGATAGACATTTTCTCTGGTTCAGATAGATCGCTCCAGGATTTATTCTGATTCATTCCAGTTAAAGAATATTCAAGACCTCTGCTTGTTCATTTTAAATCTCTCAATGGTTTATCTTGATTCCTTTCCAGTAGAAATTTTCTCTTGTTCAAATAGATCACTCCAAGATTTATTCAGATTCGTTCTAGTTAAATAATATTCAAGACCTCTGCTGGTTCATTTTAAATCTCTCATTGGTTTATCTTGATTACTTTCCGGTAGACATTTTCTCTGGTTCAGATAGATCACTCCAAGATTTATTCTGATTCGTTCCAGTTAAAAAAAATTCAAGGCTTCTACTGGTTCATTTTAAATCTCTCAATGGTTTATCTTGATTCCTTTCTGGTAGACATTTTCTCTGGTTCAGATAGATCACTCCAAGATTTATTCTGATTCGTTCCAGTTAAAGAATATTCAAGACTTCCGCTGGTTCATTTTAAATCTCTCAATGGTTTATCTTGATTCCTTTCCGGTAGACATTTTCTCTGGTTTAGATAGATCGCTCCAAGATTTATTCTGATTCATTCCAGTTAAAGAATGTTTAAGACTTCAGCTGGTTCACTTTAAATCTCTCAATGGTTTATCTTGATTCCTTTCCGATAGACATTTTCTCTGGTTCAGATAGATCGCTCCAAGATTTATTTTGATTCGTTCGAGTTAAAGAATGTTCAAGACTTCTACTGGTTCATTTTAAATCTCTCAATGGTTTATCATTGATTCCTTTCCGGTAGACATTTTCTATGGTTCAGATAGATCGCTCCAAGAGTTATTCTGATTCGTTACAGTTAAATAATATTCAAGGCTTCTACTGGTTCATTTTAAATCTCTCAATGGTTTATCTTGATTCTTTTCCGGTACACATTTTCTCTAGTTCAGATAGATCGCTCCAAGGTTTATTCTATTTCATTCCAGTTAAAGAATATTCAAGACCTCTGCTGGTTCATTTTAAATCTCTCAATGGTTTATCTTGATTCCTTTCTGTTAGACTTCTTCTCTGGTTCAGATAGATCGCTCCAAGATTTATTCTGATTCTTTTCCAGTGGAAGTCAAATTTAGCTTAGTCTAATTTCTACCAACAATCACCTTTGGATGGCATCTATAAGCCCATCTCCGATAACTCTCCATCATCCCTGTAAATGGCATCTCTAATCCCATTCCATACACAATTAACCACCACATTATCAAGTGTAAATTTCTTGGCACTCTAGTGTTCAATCATCTTCCACCTTCAAGTCATGAATGTCAGATTCGCCAATCTAACTCTTCAGGTTTAAGAAGATTGAACAGGGGCAGCTGTTATACCCCAAAATTTTCCCTCTCACTTTTCAAGGAATTTCTCACAAGGATTCTCAAGGTTCAAGCTTGTACAAGTACATTTGGATTTTCATTACCAAGATTAAAAGGAGACTGTCAAAAAAGGGGGAAAATAGATAAAAAATAATATTTTGACAAATTTGGAGAAAAACAAGTGTTTTTCGATTCAGCTCCTTCGATTGGCCTTTTGGCTTCTTTCGAAGCAAGCATGGCTTGCATCCTTCGACTGGGCATGGGCCTCTGGCACACTGGCTTGGATTCACAAGGCACAAAGCCTCATGTAGCCTCCTTCGATTCCAAGGAAAAAGACTCCCTTTTGGAATCCTTCGGTTTTCACTTTTTGCCTCCTGTATGCCTCTTTCGTTTGGGCATATTTGCAAGCCTAACAAGCCTCTTTTGTTTGGGCATGTGGCTCCCTTCATGCTTTCTTCGTTTGGGCGTATGAGTCCTTAAGTACAAGGTTTGGTCAAACCTTTCGTTTGGGCGTGTGGTTCCCTTCATGTTTGCATGAAGTCATAAAGAAGGGACCCCTTATGTACACTCCTTCGTTTGGCCACTTGGACCTTTGGCAGGAAAGCCTTCGTCTGGACAGAACCACCTTCACAAGGTTTCGTTTATAACGCTTGTCCCCTTTGAATTTGCATCTTTCGAATCCAACTCTGGGCATCCCATTCAAAGGACATGCTTGATGGTCCATTCAAAGGATTTACAAGCCCACTTTAAGGCATGTTTTTGGTGACCCATCCAAGGGTCACACTTTTGGCCCCTTTGAAGGGTGCACAAAAGTGACCCAGTCGAAAGGCATTTGTTGGAGGAAAATCAAATAATATTTTTGGGAGAAGAGTCTGGACGAAGAAGGGTCAACACAAAAGGGTGAAATATTCAAAGATGCTTGGTGCCATGTTCAGGCCTGATACACTGGCCAAAACTGCTACACAACAGTCCTGAAACACTGCCCCATTCTTGCACCAAAATAGCATACAAGGCACTTTCTCTCGGAAGCTACAAAGAGCAGGTTACTCAATTTTTTCAAACCTTTTGTTTTCCCTCCAAAAGCTTCAGGCATCCTTGCCTATAAATAAGAGGCTCCCAACACATGATTGAAGAGGACTTTTTGGCCAGAGGAACGAATCTTCAAATTTCTCAAATACCATAAAGCTCTCAAACACTTAAACACTTGTGAAAACACAAATCCAAAATCCAAACACCTGTCCCCTTTGAATCTGAAGCATCCATGTACCTTGTTACCTTTCGAATCCAGCAAGAAGAACCTCACATTGGTTTTTATCTTTCGAATCCAGTATCAAAGGCCTAACCCCTGGTCCCTCCTTTCGAATCCATAAGTGCTCAAGGAAACCACTTCAAGGTCTAGCACACCCTCCACCCTACAGTAAGGTAAGTTGTTCCAAACCTTGAACTTTTTATTTCTTGTATAACATGTAAATAAACTTTCTTTTTGTTTCAAACATGCACATTCCATTGTTCTTCTTTTCGTTTCCACCCCTTTAATATGTTTTCAGAGCTAATCCTTTTGTTTTTATTCTTGTTTACCTAAACATGCATTAAGTATTAAGCTGACCATAAGGTAATGCTAGCATGGCCTTAGGCCATGTTGCTATTCAAGAGTTCAAATGAAAGAAACAGGAAACGGGAAGTAGGAAACGAAGCCTTTGGCTTCCACACTAACCTTCAGGTCAAACGAAAGAGGCAGCCAGAAAGCACACTGTGCTTACTTACAGGCCCAGACGAAAGGCACACCTACACTGATTCTAGGCCCAGTTAAAAGATGCTCCCTCACTGCTTTCAACCCCCATTCTAAGGAGGCAAAAAGGCATATTGCATCTCACACTAATTTCAGGCCCAGTCGAAAGGTACAACATGCTGACCCCCAGGCCTCAGTCGAAAGTCACGCTTTCACCCCTCTCAGGCCAAATCGAAGAGAGCCAGAAAATGCAGAATCAAAGGGTTTTCTGCCTAAATTGAAAGACCCATTTTTCTTGCTTCTATTTTATTTTTTCCTTTATATTTTCATGCAATTCAATATGGTTGTAATAGTGTAGGATTTTATCCTTCTGCATTTTATTACTTTTGTATGATTGCTAGTAAAATAGGGTATGTATGGCAAGATAAAAACAACAAGTAGACAACCCCTAATAAAAGACTAAATGCATGCAAATGAAACATATTATTCACACATGCACCCCTAGGGTAATTCCACTTGTCGCCTCAGAAAAATAGTCATGCCCCTCGAATATGGGCGTTTTAGCAAAGGCCCTCGATAAAAGATTGAGTCCCTCGATGTCCCTCAATTTTGCCTTCGATAAACGATCTAGTCCCTAAATGACATTGCTAAAACGTCCCACATGTTGCCTTCTATGACTATACAAACGTCCCACGCTCCTCCCTTCACATCCAATGATGGGGCTTCTTACCAAATAAATGGTAAGATAGAAACATCTAAATGAAAAGGAAAAGAACGTTTAAGACCTTTTGAGTAGTTAGGTTGCTCCTAGTTGCTCGCTTGCTCACAACAAAAAAAATTTATACACCAACACTTTCACTTTGAAACATTTTCAAAAGACAAAATACTTTGTACGTGTTCTTATAGAAACAAGAACCATTACAAAGACACCTTTTCAAAATCACTTTCAAAAACACATTCCACATAACAGTTCTTTGAACTATTTTCCAAACAACACTTTGAACGCGTTCTTATAGAAAAGAGAGCCATTACAAAGACGTTTTCAAAATACTTTCAAAAACCACACCACAAGCACATTTTCAAGAAAAATCAAGTGATCTAGCAAGCAACTAAGAGCCCGTAGATAACTACGGATGAAAAGGGTGCTAACACCTTCCCTTTTCATAACCTATCCCCCGAACTCAAGAAATAATCTCGAAAGGTATTTCTTGTTCTTTTCAAACTTTCCTTATTAGATAAAATAAAAGTCAATGGTGACTCTTGCTATTCGCAACAAATGAGATCAAACGCAAAAAACCCAAATTTAGTTCTCCCACCGTGTTACATTAGGCATTTTTGCAAAATATTTTCAAACACATGAAAAGAAAGCATTTCAAAAAAAAAGTGAGCTAGCGGTTAAGAGCCCGTAGATAACTACGGATGAAAAGGATGCTAACACCTTCCCTTTTCATAACCTACCCCCCGAACTCAAAAATCTCGAAGGTCTTTCCTGTTCTTTTCACCTTTTCCTTATTGGATAAAAGAAAAGCTGGTAGCGACTCTAGCTATCTGCAATATTTGAGATAAAATGCAAAACAAGTCAGTTCTCCCACCGTATTAAAGATTGATATATTTTTCACTTAATCCAAACACATCAATGTGCATAAGATTAAATGTTTTGGGAAAGAAACATAATTCTTTTCTTCGAAATAAGTTTTTGAAAACTTTGTCTTTTGACATGCTTCACTGAAAGCATCTGAAGTAAACTCCAGTTAAGGCAAGCCTTTGAAAATTTCAGGCTTGTTTAGTTGAGAAAACTTTCTCATGCTGACATAAATTAAACATATGAGTTATGACCACTGCTTCTCATTAACATTCATGAGACAAACTATTTATAGTTTTATAAGGTTAGAGAGCCTGGTCTCATAAGTGTTGTTTCTCTCCTATCATTGAAAGGATATAGCCATCCTAATAACTATATTGGAATGACAAAGTTTGAGTTTTTATCTCAAATAGCACTTGAGAACATAAGGTGGTGAATACAAAGTGTGACACATCCTTGTCTTAGAGAAGCTTCACTTAAGTCCTCTTGCTATAATTATTTAAAATAACTAATCCTTACTTCTTTTCATTGATTGATATATTTTTCACTTAATCCAAACTATTTTTAGTTTTATATGGTCAGAGAGCATGGTCTCATAAGTGTCGTTTCTCTTCCTTTCATTGAAAGGATATAGGCATCCTAACAGGTACTATTTCGGAGCCCGTGATTCCTTTTGATCACCTCCGAAACCAATGATAATTTTTAGGCTTAAGTTCCAGACTTTGGAACATATGCCTTTTTCCCCTCATGTGTTACAAGTAGCCAAAGTCGAGGTACCAAGAAAAGTGTTTCAATTGCACTGCTAAGGATGTTTTCAATATAGATGATCTTATCCTTTGGTACCTATAATATCTTGGGTCCTTTCTTGTTAGATCTACCAGAGTTGTGAGCAACTTTGGTTTCAGCAGAAGAATAATCATATTTGCAAGAGTTAAAACTAATTGGTTTAGCCAATTGATTTTCATCGGATTCAGAATGATATTTCTCTTCATCTTTTCCATCTTCTTTTAGCACAAACTCGGAAGGCACAAAATGAGAGTATAAGGTAGTTGTTATGTTTTCCTTATTAGAGATATATTTTTAATAAGGATCATAACAAATACCATTAACTCCATTTCTGCTTACACCTTAGATCATGGAAGCTAGCACACTTTCCCTGTGCTCTTATCTAGATATTTCTAGAAGGCTTTGTCATATTTCTCAATGACACCATTAGTACTTTCAGTGACTTCTGGAAGAGTTCTCGTGCGTTTAAGGGCGGAGTTTTTATATTTCAATAAAAAAATTCATCTTTTAAAATAAAAATTTCTTTCTTCAGCTTACTGATTTCAACAGATACAAATTCATGGGTCTTTTTGAGATCCTTGAACTGAATCCTGAGTAACTCATGTTTTTCCAAAATTTAAACTAAGGAGAATGTTAATTCAAAATGAGTAAAGTCATAGAATACCTCCTTGCAGAATACTTCTTCCGTTTCTAAATCAAATTCATCTTCTAAGGGGAATACTTCACTAGATGTTCCAATATGAGTCGTCAACACCATGTTAGCATGTTCTCCATCTAAGTCGTAGTCAGACGAGTCTGAATCATCCAACGTTGCCATTAGCCTTTTCTTCTCGTCTTTGAGAGCTTTCTTCCTTGGTATGTCCTTTTGAATATGAGGATAATTATAACGCCCCAGACTGCTTTCGGGAATACCGACTGACCCCACAAACAAACACATGTCTTTTCAGCATGATTTGGCCTCACTCACATGCTTTCCGGGAAACTTCCCAGAAGGTCACCATCCCATAATTGCTCCAAGTCAAGCACGCTTAACTGTGGAGTTCTTATGAATGAGCTACCGAAAAGAAGATGCATCTTGTTGGTATAGGTAGTACCAATTAGGCCTCGGGATCCCTCTCATTCCGATATGGCGACCACCTTTGCCCTCTTAGACCTCGGGTGTTACATGCGGTGCAATCACTCCTCTCCCTTTTCGGCCTTGAGTGTTACAACAATCATTCTTGTAGTGTACTAGCTCATTGCATTCATAACAAATGACTTTGTTGCCACTGGACTTTCTTTGACCAAACGTTGATTTAAAGCGACCTCTAGTCCTTCTTGAACTTCTAAACTTGTTGCCTTGATTTCTCTTCCAGAGACGGTTAACCCTTCTAGTTAATAGAGAAAACTCATCATATTCATCATCAGAATCTCCTTCTGAATCCTCAATCTCTTCTGCTTGAAGAGCTTTGGACTTCTCAAATTTTCTGACAGATTTAAGAGCATTAAACTTTATCTTCTTCTGCGGTTCATCTTGTTCTAGCTTAATCTCATGACTTCTTAGAGAACTTATCAGTTCCTCTAGAGAAGTATTGTTTAGATCCTTTGCAAGCTTTAGTGCAATTACCATAGGCATCCATTTGGATGGCAAGCTTCTGATAATATTATTTACATGATCTGCTATTGAATAACCTTTGTTCAGAACTCCCAGTCCTACAACTAAGGTTTGAAATCTTTAGAACATGACTTCAATGCATTCATCATCCCCCATTTTGAAAGCTTCATATTTCTGAATCAAGGCTAGCGCCTTGGTTTCCTTGACTGGATCATTTCCTTCATGAGTTATTTTGAGAGAATCAAATATAGACTTAGAAAAGTCTTTATTTGAGATCTGCACATACTCAATATAAGAAATCACATTCAGCAAGATGGTTCTTACTTTATAATGATTCTTACAATATTTCTTTTGTTGATTAGTCATAGCTCCCCTAGCTATTTCTTTTCTAGTATTACCTGTGGGAGGTATGTAGCCATCGACTACTATATCCCAAAGATCAATATCATAACCTAGAAAGAAGCTTTCTAGTCTACCTTTCTAGTATTCAAACTTTTCTCCATCGAATATGGTAGGTTTAACATTATAACCTTTATTGTTTGAATCTAATGCAGCAACAACTGATGTGGGTTCAACTATTGTTGGTATGGGTTCAACCATTGTGTTTCTTCAATGAAAAACTCATCTAGATATTTATCTGACACGGTTAAGTGTTTGATAACTATCTATACCAGAATTAGAGCTTTGATGTCAATTGAAGGTGTGAGAAACACAAGAAAGGGGGGGTTTGAATTAGGTTTCACCAAATAAAATATTTTCGTTGGTGATAAACCAAGTACGCTTAGAGTATAAACCAGTAAATGAACATAATTATTTTTATCCTGGTTCGCTATTAACTAAGCTACTCCAATACACCCTCACAAGGATGATTTCACCTCCAATAAGGACTTAATCCACTATAACCAAACTTATTATAGAATAACCCACAACAAGTCTGATCAACCTTATTGGCACCCCCAATAAGTGTGTCGATCCTTAATGTAAATCCATTCAAGCTGTAACATGAGTCTTCTTGAGCTCAGACCTTCACTCAGTCTCTTAAAGTATCATTCAACAACAGTTGGGTACTTTTAGTACAATGAAGAACACCTAAGTGTTATACTGCAAGATACGAGAAATAACTCCTTGCTTATTTACAAAACTGTACACAAATGATTTCTCTACATAGTTTGCACAATGCTTTAATGAGATTAGAAAGGTAAATCGTAAATCTAGTTGTTGGTTCTCAATGGTTATAATGAGATTAGTCACTGTCAAGTACAAAAGAACTATCCTTGCGCCAATCTAGAAGAGTAGAGGTCACAATCACTTTATGTACCTTTTGTACACTATCACACGTTAACCATTTTGAAAATTTTCTTCTTGATCTACAGAGGCTTCAGATATTTGAATGTTGAACATTAAAGCTTGTTGTAGAAGTATATTTCTTAAGCCTTAGAACCCAAGTCATGGAGTCTTCAGAACTTGTCATATAAAACCTTGTCTTTAGAGTCTTCAACACTTGGTTGTAAGAACTTCCTTTTCTTCAGATCATCAGAACATGTTCAGTAGAACCTTGTCTTCATAACCTTCAAAACTTGTAACACACAGAAGTAAAGCTTTAGAAGGCCTCTAAAGCTAAACCACAAAGCCACGGTCAGAAATTCTTGTACTAACATTCCTAAGACACACTGCAGAAGATCAGTTCAGAACCTTGACTTTAACAAACATGTAACCACATGTTTTCTTCTAGAGTGTATGTTCAAAACCCGATGACATCACATGCCTTATATCAAAGTTAGAATGTTATAGCAGGATCTACACACTAGACGAAACCATTAGTGTATACAGTTATTCTCTAAGATATTATGTGAAGTTATCATCAAAATCTCAAGGCCATGTATAGGAAAAACTTCTTGTTCTTACATATTTACCTTGCCTTTATCTTTAATTCAGAGACCATATGTCTCAACATCTCTTAGGACATCTTTGATCTGATATACCAGAATTTCAATTCTTATCAGAACAGGCATCTTGTTCTGTTTCTAGGTGAGATCTAGGAAGACACTTTCTGGTACTGTGGACAAGGAAGGAGGTTTACTGAAAAGATGTGTGAACGTGGTCAGTTCATATTGTTGTTTGGATGATCCCTTGAAGGAGAGTATTGAATGGTGTGATAGGGTGAGATATGGTCCTATTTGAAGTTATCAGGCACATTACTTTGGTCATGAGCTGTTGTGTTTCTGATTGGTGTGTTTGATTTATTTTCAAACCTATGTTTTTCTGTTGTCACATGGATTATGGTGCTTATGAGCAAGGATGATCAAGCCGTTCCTGAAGATTATTGAGGAGTTTTTTATTTGTGTTCCGCTGCATATGTATCTGAAGAATAATCCTGGTGGTTCCTCATGTCTCTGGTGTTGAGGTTGTAATAATCTATGCTTCTCTAAAAGTGTATCCCATGATGTTTTGATACTTGTAGGGTAGCTTTAACCAACTTGCTAAAGTTTCCAAAGTTAATTGAGTTTCATCTTAAGTCCACTTATAAAGGCACTTATAAATGAGTTTTTTGAAAGGAGATATGAAGAAAGTTAAAAGCAATTTATTTTTGCTTCCAACTCTAAAAGGCCACTCTCCGGTTTTTTTATATAAAGGATCTCTTAGTGTGTTCCTTGGAAAGATGTTCTACTAGATGTTGGAACATCACATTAGCAAAGTATGCAGAATCCAGTTGGACAAAGGAATGGCATAGCATACAATATGGGTGTGTGTTAATCACATATGTTGGGAATTTTCTCTAGAATTTGAAGAGGCTTCTGGGTTGTGAGTCTAAGAAGTTTCTATCCATGAAATATGTCTTAGATATGTGTGTTGGTCAAGAGATGATCAATATTTTTTTACTCCTTGGATTAGTTTATTTCTGATCCAAGAAAGTAGGAGTGCAGAGGTTGAGCTCTATTTTCTAGTGGAGAATTGTTAAATACATATCAACTAGAGTCTTTATGGAGGTCAAGTTTAAATGTCGAGGACATTCTCTCTGATATCTGGAAGATTCCTCTTATCAAAAGGAGCCAATTTTGTGTTGGAGAAGGAACTTGAAGCAACAATTAGTCAAGATGCCTGGCTGGTGTTTTTCATAAACAAGATGGAGGTTGTTTACTTATAATTGATAATGTTATCAAGTCTATGACAACATGGGAATCATGTTTTATCATAATGAAAGAGACATCCAAGTTTTGTTCTTCTTGAATAAGGAGGAGTTTGTAGATTAGGACTTATTGGGGGAAGGTGTGTATACTCAAGGGAGGTCCTCCTCAAGCTTAGGGTCCAATTATTTGGTGTCCTCATATGATGAAACATTTGTTTTTGCAAGGAATTAAGTACTATCCCTAAAGGAAATAAGTGCATCTTTGAGTCTTGGAGGATTGGAAGAAGAAGACTTGTATGGAACAGTCTGTTGGTGGTATGATGCTCATTCAAAATACCCCATTTATTGTAGTTTGCCCAAGATACTTTTTAGAGGGAATCTCCTCTTTATGTGTAGAAGAATGGCGTCTAACACCTTAAAGTCAAACAAGAGGTATGGTTATTATGCTTATAAAAAGAAGCTTTTGAGGTGTGTACTAGGCAGGTTACTACATGTATCCATGGTTCTCTTGTGTCCCCTTCAAGAGATGTGTATGGGTTACTATGGATGTTGTCTCTGGAACCATAGTAAATGGTGAAATCCATATGATTTAGATAGATGTCTAAACTAATGTTGGAACATCATCTCAAGTGTTTGCTTCTTCAATAAAGGAAGTTGCCTTGAAGATTCATGGTGTGAGGATTGATGATCACCGTTAGTTTCAAAAATGGATTGTTTGACTATGATAAAGTATAAAGCCAAGTCACTGGCCTAATATGACATAGTGTGTGGTGTGAATATCTGCAATGACTATTTGTCAGGCTGGAAAATTTGCTTGTGCTAAGTGGTGTGCAGAAGAAGGATAATAAACCAAAATGTTCTTCCATTTGTGAGGAGGGTAGCATTATCTATTGTTCATGTGTGGGAAATGTTCCTTTGATGAAGGTGTGCATATCACTGGTGGAAAATAATTTGATGAGAGATGTGTATTTGTTTGATGTGTTGATGCAGGATTATTGTCTGAATAGCATGACTCATAAAGTATATGAGAGTATATTTCCTGGTGTTTTTGAAGCTGTGTTCTATGGAGATCTTTTTGGGTCAAGGACTTCCATGAAAAAATAATTCCTATGAATAATCAATAACCAAAGCTATTGGGATATGTGATAAGAAGCATATGCTCTATATGATGTTGTGACATCATGCTTGTTGAAGATGCTTGGGATTATGAATGTGGAGGTTGATGCTCAACTTTATTGTTAGAATGAGAAGATTCTAATATTGTTTACAGTAGTTTGTTTGATGATTACATGACTACTATGTTGAAGACCCCCCCCCCTTGTATCAACAATTGCTAGTGGAGTGCAAGGGAGGAGTATCAGATAAAGTGATTTGATCTGTATGCTTACGAGGAAGTGGTTTCTTTTGCTACAAGTAACTCTGGATCTTGAGAAGCAAGCAAACTGAAGATTTTGTTTGACATATGGGTAATGTCAAAGAAAGTGTGCATGTCGTCTTGGTAATCCAAAGAGGTATGACAACATGTGTGGATCTCTAAGGCCGTGTATCAGATGTGTCCTTGAAGAAGTCAGAAGATCTGGATGTGCTCTCAAGGAGCTAGAGAATATGGTTCAGGATTGTTTTCACAAAGGTGTGAATGTGTTCAGCAGGTGTGTGAAGTTATTATCCTTCACTATGAGAATGTGAAGTCCTGCATGTGATTTCATCTAGTGCTTAAGAAATCATCCTCTACAGGAACATTGTTTACCCATGACAGGGGGAGCTAAGTTCTGGTCTATGGATTGTTGCTACAATGGTGAAGATATTATGAAGCTTGCTTGTGTTCCAAGCTTGTGGAAATTATATACCTCTTGTGAGGTTGTGATGTCAGACAACATGTTGTGACATAAGGCTACTTGATGTAGTTATTTGTGTTTTTGACCGGGCATGTACGGTTCTAGCCATGTGAAGATGATTGGTTGAATCATGTGGACTCTGAGAGATGGTGTTTGTGTCTAGGATAATTTGTTTTTCTATGAAGATTGAGGAGGAACTTAATGGTTATTTTGGTTTATGAATGATAGATACCACTCATGTGATGTCTTGGTATCTTGGTACTTTTCTCTGATTGTATCTAAAAGGAGTGTACTTAGAGTCCAGTGGAAGACATTGTGATTATGCTTCAGTGCATAAGGAGAAGTCCGTGAAACATCTTTTGCTGATTGCTGAAGAAGTTTGTATTTGAGTTTTAGACAATGTCTGACAGGATGTCAGGACTTTGTTAGGACATGTTTTCCTTGATACCATCAAGGAAATATTTCGGACATTGTAACCAAGCACAAGTCATGTGGGAGTGTAAAACAGACTTGTTGACCATGCATGCGCATTTATTGGTACCGTTATTTCCAAAAGAATCAGTCCAGAATCAATAAAGACGTTTAAAACAGATTTGAATGGTTCATGTTTATTGGTATGGTTATCTTCCTCAAATAACATTTTCTTTGACCAAGACCAATTGTTACAGTATAGGATTGTTAAATTCCTAAATAACTGCTCGGGTATTTATAGAGGTCATTTCTTCTCTTCCTTCATCTTGTTGTTGGGTGTTTTCAAATTAGTCTTATGGCTTTGTCTGGGTATGGGTGAACACTGTTTGGGAATGGTTTTGTGAAAGCTCTATTTTTCATATTATGGATAAAAAGGGGGAGCAGTATGTGAGGTGGTTGTTGGTTTGTGGTGTTGAGTTGGTATGATGCAATGGAGCTATTGTGAAGAAGATGTCTATAATACGGTGGGGGAACAGACTTTTTTTGGTTTTATCCAAATGTGCGGATAGCAAGAGTCGCCACTGACTTTTCATTTATCCAATATTTAGGAAAGGTGAAAAGAACAGGAAAGACCTTGATAGATTTTGAGTTCGGGGGGTAAGTTATAAAAAGGGAAGGTGTTATTACCCCTTTCATCTGTAGTTATCTACGGGATCTTAATTGCTTAGCTCACTTTTGAAAACTTGATTTGTGTATGTATAATTTATTTGAAAATGTTTTGAAATCACCGATGTAAGGCTGACTTTGTAATGATTCTTGTATCAGTCCTCAAGAATGTATACAAAGTGTTTTGAAAATATTTGTTTGAAAGTGATGTGTGAAAAAATGTTTGTGAGAAAAGTTGTGAGCAAGAAATTAAGAGTTCCTTACCTACTAAATTATTTCTTGTTCTTTTCCTTATCCTTTAGAGATAATATTATCCATACCATTAATTGGTAGGTATCCCTATCTATTGGATGTGAAGGGACATGCGTAGGATCGTCGAATGGTCATCGAAGGAAATAGGTAAGGATACTTTAGAAATTGTATCGAAGGGACTATCATCATTTACTCATAGGAAACTCGAAGGGACTAGATCATTTTATAGGCAGCTCGAAGGTTCATCGAGGAATTATGATCTTTATTCGAAAGGGACTATGATAATTTAATCGAGGGTCGTTTGCTAAAGTATCCCTACTTTCAAGGGACATGACCAATATCGTAAGGCAACAAGAGAGGATACCCTAGAGGTGCAAGTGCACAAAGTGTATTGATTTAGTTATATTATCTTGAGAATTTAAGGTTTTCTACATTTGTTTTTAATCTTGCCATACAAACCCTAGTTACTAATCATAGCATACAAATATAAGTGCGAGAATATAAATTTTCTACGCTATTACATGGCTTTGGGAGAGATACATAAGTACAAAGAATGCAGAAAATAAATCTACGCTATTACAACCTATGAGCAGTTACATAATTTGGAAAAAATAATGCGAGAAAGGAAACCTACGCTATTACATTAGAGAGTGTGACTTATAAACTTTGTCTAATAAAATTAAATAGTAAAAAGAAATAAGAAAAAGAATATTAAAATGAAAAATGTTTTTGTGGTTTTTTGTGGAAAATAGTTTAAATGATAATAGTAATTAAAAACCTAGTTCTAATTAATTTTAATATTTAAGGAAAAAGTTGATTAATTAATTAATTTGGTAAATAAAAAATATATCAATAAAATTAAGTATTAGTTAAAACCCTAAACCTAATTTATTAGTATTAAAAAAAATTAGGTCAGTTTTAATGATTGATTAAAAGTTAATTAGGGTTAGAAAAGAAAAAAGAAAAGAAATTAGGTTAAAACAAAATAGGGTAAAAAGATTTGCATGGGGTGGGTGTTGAACACACACCCCTTAGCTTCACAGGCGCGCTTCCCTGCCACCGAGTCAACGCGTTATTGGTGATAGAGAACAGGAACTGATCATTATGTAATAACTCTGCATGTTAGTTTGGAAAATAGCAAAAAATAAATGTTGCAAGACAGGGATCGAACCCATGCCCTTTCATTTAACAAGCCTCCATCTCAACCAACTGTGCTACGCTTTTAATCTGTTAACATAATAGAAACAAAACAATATATTATAAACCAGTGAAGCAGAGAAGTGCCGAAGCCCTAGCTCCGGTCGTCTTCTCCGGCGAGACCATTCTTCAACTTGTAAAAACAACGCGCTTTAGGGATTAAGAAGGACCTTATCCCCCTAATTTGGACCTCTTGAATCCAATGGTGATATTTTTTTGGGCTAATTCATCCTGTATAACGAGATACGATCAACATAAGGCAAAATAGTGAAATAATGGTGATAGAGTTTTCTGTTATCATGGGCCTCATGCAAGGGATAAAACCTGTGCTAATTTGTCTTAGGAACACATTGAAATTGTTAGTTTAAACCAAAGCATCACAAATATTAAAATATGAATTTCACAAAATATGTCAAACCGGCGATGGAATGAATGCGAGTTTTAGATGCATTTGATCATCAAGAATGATCAAAACTTACTCTATGATACCTCAGGGATTGATTTGAATGATTATATAGCCGTAAGGATGGTTGCAAATTGGAATTCGAGTTAAACCTTCTTTTCAACTTTTCAATCTCAAAAACCCTTCTTTCTTGGCAGCCACGCGTGTTCTCCCTTTTTCTGAACATGTTGTGTTTATATAGAGAAAGTATTAGGTTAAAAAGATGGGCTTGGACATCATGATTGAGAGATGTGAAGATTTGATTCAAAATTAACATGAAAAGTTTCTAAATTTGACCAAATGATATCTTCATGAGCTCACACAGTTTCTTGCTTCTCAAGATTTATATTTGGGCCTCCATCATGATTAAAACAATATCCACACACCTTAATCTATTTAATTAGTATTTTATTTGATTTATTTTACTTTTAATTAAATAAAATCAAAATAAAAAGAAATATAAACCAAAAAATAAGTGAATGGATTTAAGAGCCTATTATGAGGTCAGGAACACATTCGGACCTTAAAAGATAAGCCCATTAGCCCAAAAATTAAAATTTGTTCAATTTGAGTTTCATGCATTTTCTCAAAATTGCCCAACTTGAACCAATCATAACTCACTCAATTTTTATTATATGAAGGTGATCTTTTAGTTTTTGGAAAACTCAAGATGTCCCCTACAATCTTCATGTTGGTCATTTTTTCATTTGAAGCCTTTATATTGATGTAAATTGCTTTGACAAAAAGTGACTTCTTGTTGACTTTTAAAATGACCTGTAATGTTTTGGCTCATATCTCTCAAATGAAGCGTTTGTTGGACTTGATCTTAGAGATACAAAGTTGTATATAATTGAATTTAATTCTAAATGAGAATTGGTTGAGAATTTTCTGATGAAGCGTGTGAAAGTTATGCTTGGTCAAAGTTCAATTGACTTCTCCTTAAGAAAACCCTAATTTAGTAACTTTTGACTTTTGATGAATCTTGAGTTTTCTTGATGAATCATGATCAACCCTTGATAAAATGATGAATGTGACTTTAAAATCTTAATGTTGACCAAAAATCTTGAAGTTTGACTGTAAATTGGTCAAAATTGACTTTTTGTCCAATGTAGTTGATTTTCAATCACCTGGCTAATTGTCTGAGCAAATTTGTGCTGCAAGGCTTGAAATTTGGTATGAGGATACTTTGAGGCATATGAGAACCCATGAAGTCCACTTTAGGCATTATAAGTCCAGGTTTCCTTGAGAAAAACAAAATCCTATTTGTAGGTCACTGCTTAGAAGGAGGGTTTGTCTGATCAATCTTTGAATAGTCTTGAGCAATTGAGACCTTCACGAGTGTAATACGGTGGGAGAACTGACTTGGGTGTTTTTCATTTTATCGAAATTATTGTGGATAGAAAGAGTCGTCAACGAATTTTCTTTTATCCAATAAAGGAAAGGGTGAAAAGAACACGAAAGACCTTTTGAGAATTTTCTTGAGTTCGGGGGGTAGGTTATGAAAAGGGAAGGTGTTAGCACCCTTTTCATCCGTAGTTATATATGGGATCTTAGTTGCTATCTCACTTTGAAATTCTGTTTGAAATGTGTTTGTGGTTTATTTGAAAGTATTTTTTTGAAAAGTGCCATCGTTTATGCGAACTTTGTAATGATTCTCGTCTCTATAAGAATGTATACAAAGTGTTGACTTTTGAAAATATTTCATTAGAAAGTGTTGGTGTGTTTTGAAAGATGTTTTGAAAATGGTTGTGAGCAAGCAACTACGAGTGTTCTACCTACTCAAAAAGTCTTTGTTCATTTCCTCCTCCTTTAGATAGTGTAATCTTACCATTAGTTAGTAAGTAACCATATCATTGGATGTGAAAGGACGGGCGTGGGTCATCATATAGTCATAGAAAGCAACATTGTAGGATACCTTAGCAATTTCTGTAAGGGTCTAAAATCATTTATAAAGGAAACATTTGAAGGGTCATCGAGGGACTATGATCTTGTTTTTGATTGTTTTTTGCTAAAGTATCCCACATTTACGTAACATGACTATTTTTATCTTTAGGCAACAAGTGAGGTTAGCCTTAGAGGTGCAAATGTGAAAAGTGTGTTGTTTTCATTTGAATTGTCTTGAATTAGGGTTTTTTATTTGTTGATTTTATGTCTTGTCATACAAACCCTAATTACTAGCATATATGTTGAAAGCGGTAAATTGCAGAAATGTAAAATTCTACGCTATTACATCATTTAGGGATGAGGGTACAAATTTACAAATGGGGAGATAAAAGCAAATAAAACCTAATTTTACTATTACAACCATATTGGATGAATAAATAATGTACAAGAATATAAAGGCAATATGAAAGAAAAATGAAATTGTTTTTGTTTGGATTTTTGTGAAAGGGTTTAACCTAATTAAACTAAAAAGAAAATAGTTAATTAGTCTAGATTACTTTAAGAGAACTAAACCTAAATTAATTAAGGAGAAGAAGTAAAATAATTAAGAAAACAAATATTTTTAGGGTTTTTATGAAAAGGTTTTTAGCCTATTTAATTAAAACTAAAATGAATGGAAAGAAATTAATTAATTAAACTTCCAAATTCTAAATTAACTTAATTAAAATAAACTAATTTTAATATTAACTTATTAAGAAAATAAATTTGTTAAAGAAATGTTTTTGGTCTTTTTGTCTAAAAGAAATAAAATAAAAATATACTAAATATCTAAATAATAAATATAAAATGTTTTTGGTATTTTTTATTAATAAAATAATAATAATAATAAATAAAAGAGAATAAAATAAAAATATAAAATTAAAGTCAGGGGGTTTTAAAATGAAAATGGGGTTTAAAAGTAAAACAAGTTTTGTTTTGTATTAGGCCTAATGGTGTTTTTGTTATAATCAGAAAATAAAACAAAAATAAGAAAAATATAATGTCGGGTTGTGTATCATTAAGTATTCAGGGGGTGAAAGGGAGTAAAAAGTGAATGGCCCAAAGTAAAGAAGCCCAGCGAGTCTACCAAACAAAAAAAGTTATAAAATGTAATGAAAAATAGAAAAATGTGGCACTGGAGCTCGAACCCAGGTCACAAGGGTCATAGGTGCGTGCTCTCTACCACTGGGGTGTCTATACATACAGTGTTATAAACAAAACCATAAATATATATTACAAAACCAGTTCTAGTGAAAAACTTCATCTTCTTCCTCGCGACAGCCAGAGCTTCTACAACTCATTCATTTCTCAACCATTCTCAAAAGTATGAACATCAAAATTCTTAGAAATTTCACCATGATTCTAGAAATGTAAATAACTTAAATAAAGACTCAAAGATGAGCACAAATTTTAACTAATACCAATTCTAACCTATTTTTTTTTCCAGAAAGTTCAGGCTCAAAATTCTCACTACTAAAGCAACATAAATGAAATCTAAGGGCATTGTTAGTTTCAGGGCTATGATATCTACATCTTATCTTCACAAATCAGAATCAAATGATGCTTGTATGAAGAGATAAAAGTTCAGAAAACTCACCTTGTAGATGGAGATCATGTTTCTAGTTTGAGCAGCTTTCAAGGTGTTGTAATGATCTGGTTAGCTTCCTTGAACCTCTAGGAAGCTAAAGAAATGCTTAGCTTGAGTTGTGGATAGCGGAATGGTGCTATAGAAGTCAAAGTGCAGCACTTTGTTTTTGCTTATGGAGGATGGTGGTGGAGGTGTTACAGTTCTAAAACAGGGATATGGATGAACTATATTTAATATATGGAAGCTTTGAAAACAGTTTTGAGGGGAAACACACGATGAAAATGAAAGATACAAGTTTTTGGGCAGAACTGTGTACAAAGGGAGTTTTGTATGAAATTTTTGGCTAGAGGGAGTTTAAAGGAGTTCCAAGGCTTGTAATTTCGTGTTTCAAGTTGCATAAGAGTGTCTTAGTTTATAGGAAAAGGTTTGAGAGCTTGAGGTGGTCAGAATCACAAGATCACAAGTTATGGGATTTTGACTTGTTTTTGAAGCAAGCTTGACAAATATGGTTTCAAGGCAAGATACAAAGCTATATAGAGTGGTTACAAACTTTAAACATGCTTATCTAACTTTTTATAGGAAGCTTGTGCATAAGGAACAAGTTCAAAGCTCAATACAAGTTGACTTTGCTTAAAGCTTGCTTTATGAGAATAGAATGGTAACTTTCTTCCAAATATGGCAAATTGCTTTGGATAACGGCTTAATCACTTGGATCATACCTCAATAAATTATGTAAATAATTAATTATAGAGTGACTTACAAGTTAGAAGACTTTAAAAACAAGATTGTGTAGCATAGGCTTGAGATTTGAATTCTTGTTCATCACAAAGATGACCTATAATTCAAGTTTGAAACCCTAACTTCATCTCTTTGATTCTCTTAGCTCAAAAGTGATATCATTGAGTTCTTGGACGTTTTGAAAAGCTTGTTACATTATATAAAACTTTCATGTTGTCCATTTTTTAAGAATCAATTTGGAACTATGTGAAAAAGTGTCATGAAGTTAGGTCAAAAATCTGCCTAAACTAGGTCAAATTTTCACTAAGTGTTTTAAGAAAAAGTGCATGACTTTGTTTATTCATAACTAAAAATCAAAGAATTTATAGGACTTGATAAGTATAGAAAAGTTGTAGATCTCATAAATATCTACAACTTTCATGTTGGAAGTTTTCTTTGAATCAACTTGCATCTTGATGAAAAATTGAGATGAAGTTATGAAAAAATAAGACTAAAAATACTTAGAAAAATTCTAAGTCTTGAAAAGTTTGACTTTTTAAGATAAATTTTGACTTTCTTAATTTCTTGATGATCAAGTTTAATATTTTTGAATGTCTTGATGAAATGTGATCTTTGAAACTCAATTTTGATCAAAAAGTCACAGTTTGACTTTTGTGTATCAGTTGACTTTTCATCAGTTGGCTGAATTTCAACTATCAATCAATTGATATTGAGAAATATTTTGAGTCATGAAATTAGGTCAAGACATTGTATTTGAATCCTTAAGATCATGCTTCAAACCATTAGATCATGTGTTAGATCAAAAACCCTTAATCAGTCAAATACAGTTAAAACCCTAATTTTGACCATTTTGCCCTTTTGATGATTTGAACATTTTTCTTGGGGAATTGTGATCCAAAATTGATCAATTGATACATATAACTTAAAAATGTTGTTATTGGTAAAAAATATTGAAGTTTGAATGTAGGTTGATCACATTTGACTTTTTATCCAATATAGTTGATTTTGGGTCATCTGACTAATTGGCTGAGCAATTTTGAGATGCAAGACTTGAAACTTGATATGAGAATTCTTGAAGGTCCATAATGATCCATGAAAGTCAATTGAAACATTATAAGTCCAATTGTCCTTGTGAAAATCCAAACCCTAATTTGAGACTTTAGTGTTAGGGAGATGGCTTAACCTAGTCAATACTTGTGTAAGCTTGAACCATTGAAGATTTTTGTGAGAAATATCTTGAGAAAAGAGAGGGAAAATTTTGGGGTACAACAACTTCCCCTGTTCAATCTTCTTCCACTTGAAGAGTTAGATTGGCGGGTCCGCCATTCGTGACTTGAAGGTGGAAGATGATTGAACACTAGAGTGCCCAAAATTTGCACTTGATGATGTGTTAGTTGACTATGTTGGGAATGGGCTTAAAGATCCCATTTAGAGAAATGATAAAGAATTTATCAGAGATGGGCTTGTAGATGCCATCCAGAGTGATTGTTGGTAGAAATTGGAATAAGTATCAGAATAAATCTTTGGTCGATTTATACTGAAACAATAGATGTCTTTTGCCTGTTTTTAACTGGAAGAGATAAATCTAACCAGAAGAGGATGTTGTTTGGAGACTTCACTAGGGAAATAATCCTAACCAAAAGAGTTCTGTTGATTATCTGTCTTTAACTATAAGATATAAATCTAACTAGAAGAGGTCTGTCGTTCGCCTGTCTTTAACTAGAAGAAATAAATCTAACCAGGAGAGGCCTATCATTTGCCTATCATTATCTGGAAGAAGTAAATCCAGCCATAAGAGATTTGTTGATTGCCTGTCATTAACTGGAAGATGTAAATCCAACCAGAGGAGGTCTGTTGATTGCCTATCATTAACTGGAAGAAGTAAATCCAATCAGAGGAGGTCTGTTGATTGCCTATCATTAACTGGAAGAAGTAAATCCAACCAGAGGAGGTATGTTGATTTCCTATCATTAACTGGAAGAAGTGAATAAAACCAGAAGAGATATGTCGCTCACCTATCATTAACTGGAAGAAATAAATCCAACCAGAAGAGGTCTGTCAATTGCCTGTCTTTAACTGGAAGAAATAAATCTAACCAGAAGAGGTCTTTGTTTGGTAGACTGATTTCCCCTGAAAGGAAAAAGGTTAGTTGCATATAGATGTATGCATGGCGTAATTATCTTCTCAAAAATAAATGGGATTATGTTATATGTATTTGTCATGTATGTGCTATGATGTATGAATGTTATTGAAATATATCTTTGTCTAGGAAAATAAATCCTTGACAAATGTTGGGGAGTGTTGGGAAGCAAAATCCTGGACTACCGCTGGAGACAAAGAGTATGTGTATCTTTGATTTGTTTAGAGTGTTCCACTAGGGATTCTTGTCTCATTGTTTTGAGGAAATTTTGTGGGGAATGTCGATTTTTGCTTGAGGGGTAGAGTTCAGGAACCTTGGTTGTCCATTACTCTACCGGGGAATTATAACTTGATTGGGGAGAGTAAAAGTTAACTGGTATCTGGTCGAATTCAAGGCTTTGTAGCAACTTTTTTGGGTTTTTTGGGGACAAAAAGGGTTTTTCCGGTTGATTTGTGATAGTCTGAGAAAAGACTCGTGTTGGGGAATCTGTAGCTTGTTGGGGAAATAAACCTTGTTGAGGAGAATATTTTGAGGATCTTATTGGGGAGATGAATTCTTTTGGGGAGAACTCCGTGAAGTTTTCAGTTAAGACCAACTCAGTTGGGGAGAGGGTTTTCAAGAGATTATTCTTTGTAGGGATAATCTTATTGAAGCAACTCAGTGGGGATATCCCAAATCCTTAAGTAAATTCTTATTACCTATATTTGTTAATAGTTAATCATGTTCATATGCGTATGTTAGTTCAATTTTAATCATTGGACATTTTTGCACTCAAAACAGAAAAAACAAAAAGTTTTTACTTCGAAGTATATATTTGTATTGGTGTTTTGCCTATAATCAGGAGTTTTTCTACAAGGAGACATAAATCCTAGTAAGAGGAAATCGTCGAAAGAATGAAAGAAATACAAAGTGAAAACAAATTAATAGTCATGTGGAAGTAATCTCATTGGCTTCCAACTCCACCATTGCCCCTATGTCTTTGAACATCATCCCTTACCGTTGAAAGAAGTTGGTTAAATTGATCTTATACCATTGACCTTAGACCTTTGTAATAACGCTGGATGTAGTGATTTCACGGGACATAGTCATACGCTTTGATCCTTAACTTTTGCCTGGACCGCCCTTTTGGGTTTTCAGTTCACCAGGATACCCCTTTTTTTCCAAGCCGCCTTTTTGGGTTTTCGACTTGCCGGGTGTATAATCTTTTGTATATATCCCTAACTTTTTCCCGAACCCTTTTGGTTCGCCGGGATGCACTTATTTTTACCTAGGTATGTCAACCTAGTGGGTCATTTTTATGCATAGTATTTTTTAACTATGTCTGTGTTCACCAAATGCGGAAAATATTCGTCGTCCATAGTAGTTAGCATCATAGCTCCGCAAGAGAATACTTTTTAACCATAATGGCCCTTCGTAAGTGGGAGTCCATTTGCCCATGGGATCGCCTTGAGGAAGAATGGTGCGCTTTATTACCAAATCGCCAGTCTGATACACTTGAGGTTTGATCTTTTTGTTGAAAACCTTGATCATACGCTTTTGATACATTTGACCATGACAAACAGCAGCCAATCTCTTCTCGTCAATTAAGTTCAACTGATCCAACCTAGTCTAAATCCATTCATCTTTTCCTAAGTCTGCTTCTTTCATAATCCTTAAGGAAGGAATTTGAACTTCCATAGGCAGGACAACTTCCATGGCATATACTAAAGAGAAAGGTGTTGCCGCAGTTGGCGTTCGAGCCGAAGTACGGTAGCCATGAAGAGCAAACGGTAACATCTCGTGCCAGTCTTTATAGGTTATGACCATCTTTTGCATAATCTTCTTTATGTTTTTATTGGAAGCTTCTACTGCGCCATTCATCTTAGGTCTGTATGGAGAAGAGTTGTGATGCTTGATTTAGAATTGTGTACAAAGTTTAGTGATCACAACATTGTTGAGATTGGTTTTGTTATCAGTGGTGATCCTTTCAGGGATGTCATACCGGCAGATAAGGTTATGCTTGATAAACTGGGCTACAACATTCTTAGTGATTGAGGCAAATGAAGCAGCTTCGACCCATTTGGTGAAGTAGTCGATGGAAACGAGGATGAAAAGATGTCCATTGGAGGCAGTGGGCTTGATCTATTCGATCATGTCAATGCCCCACATTGCAAATGGCCACGGAGCAGTCATGACCTTCAAAGGAATTGGAGGCATGTGAACCTTGTAAGCATAGATTTGACACTTATGGCAAGTTCTCGAGTGATGGTGACAATCAGTTTCCATAGTCGACCAATAGTAACCATCCCTCAAAATCTTTTTGGCCATAGTGTGTTTGTTTGAGAAAATTTTGGAGATTCGTTCCTCTGGCCAAAAAGTCCTCTCTTTCTTTGCAAATGTTTCTCTATTTATAAAGTAAAGGTTGAAGGTGTTTTGAAGTAAATAGGTTTGTATGGGCGTGAAACAAGTTAGTCCCTTTTCGTTGTTCCCACGTTTCCAGTACAAGTGGGGGTCTGCTGGCAGAAGATTGGACTTATGCTTCTGGCATTGCTTGTGTTCAGACAAAAATCAGGTTGGAAGCTGCTATTGTGATAAAAGTACTCTCTATGAAAAAAAGTACGTAGCCTTTTCTATTTTAACCAAGAATAGTATTATCCAATAGACAAAGTTTTCATCCTTTGTACAAGATTCTGATTATGTAAAGATTTGGAAGCAAAATAGCCTGACAAGTAGGGTAAGGCTATGAGATTTGCTCAAACTTGCTTCAAAGGATCCAGAGTTGGGTTCGAAGGAAATCAGAACTCCAATTGAAGCTTTGTGTGAAGGTGGCTCTTGTCCAATCGAAGGCTTGCCTGCCAGGGGTCACATGTGGCCAAACAAAAGAGTGTACATAGGGGGTCCCTGCCTTGTGACTTCATGCCCACATGCAAAATATCTATATTCAAACGAAGCTTGCATGAAGGGAACCAACATGCCCAAACGAAACGCGTAACCAATAGCTTGTACTGAAAGATTCATGTGCCCAAATGAAGGGTGTGACCAGTAGCTTGCATTGAAGGAACCACATGCCCAAATGAAAGGTGCATGTAGGAGGCTAAAATGTCCAGATTCGAAAGAGGCACAAAGGATGCTACTGTCTTATGAATCGAAGGAAGCATGAAAGAAGTCCTAGTCCAATCAAAGAAGTCTTGAAAGAGACTAAAGTCCAAACGAAATAAGGGAAATCGAAGAAGGCCTAAAGGATACCAAAGTCTAATCGAAGCCTTGTGAATCGAAGTAGATTTGTAGGGGACAAAAAATTCAATCGAAGCAAGGGAAATCGAAGAAAACTTATTTTTCTCCAATTTTGTTAAAAATATTATTTTTATCTGCTTTGCCCTTTTTAACAGTTTCCTCCAATTGTACTTGTGCAAGCCTGAACTTTGAGAATCCTTGTGAGAAATGCCTTCAGAAATGAGAGGGAAAATTTTGGGGTACAACAGCTGCCCCTGTTCAATCTTCTTAAACCTGAAGAGTTAGATTGGCAAGCCAACCATTCGTGGCTTGAAGGTGGAAGATGATTGAACACTAAAGTACCCAGAAATTTGCACTCGATGATATGTTAGTTGACTATGTAGGGAATAGGCTTAAAGATGCCATTTGGAGAAATGATTGAAAGTTCTTGGTGATGGGCTTATAGATGCCATCCAGAGTGACTATGTGTGATACGGTTGGAGAACTGACTTGAGGTTTTGCGTTTTATCGCAAATGTTGCGGTTAGCAAGAGTCACCTCCGACTTTTCTTTTATCCAAAAGGAAAGGTAAAAAAGCACAGGAAAGACCTTTGAGATTGTTTCTTGACTTCGGGGGGTAGATTATGAAAAGGGAAGGTATTAGCACTCTTTTCATCCATGGTTTTCCATGAGCTCTTAGTTACTTGCTAGATCACTTGCTTTTTCTTGAAATTGTGCTTTGCATGGTTTTGAAAGTATTTTGTAAAAGAGGCCATTGTTTAGGCAATCTTTATAATGATTCTCGTTCGTAAGAATGTATACAAAGATGTTTCTCTTTTTGAAAATGTTTTTAAGTTTGTAAGATATATTGAAATGTGTGTGTTTGTTTTGAAAATAGAAAGGATATTTGTTTGAAATGGAGCAAGTAACTAAAAGTAATCTACCTACTCAAATGTCTTTCTTGTTCATTTTCTTTTCCTTTGATATTGTTGTCTTACCATTGATTTTGTAAGAAACCCTATCTTTGGATGTAAATGGGACGGGCGTGGGTCATCGTATAACCATGATTAGCAATGTTGCGAAGTATCTTAGCATTTTGAGGGACTAAGATCATTTTTGTAAGGCAACTTTGAATAGTGTCATCGAGGGACTATGATCTTGTTTTTTTGTTTGTTTTGCTAAGATACCTTACATGCGTAATATGGCCATTTTGATCAAGGCAACCAAGTGGAGTAACCCTAGGGGTGTTTGTGTGCAAGTGTGTCATTTTCATGCTTGATTTTGTCTTGAATTAGGGTTTTCTATTTGATTGTTTTTATCTTGCAATACAAACCCTAATTATAAACATGTTATATATAAAGCGATAAATTGCGGAAAGTAAATATCCTACGCTATTATAATCATTTGGGGATGGGGTGTACAAATTTACAAATGGGGATTGCAAGAAATTAAAGTCCTAATTATCTATTACAACCATATTGAATAGCAATGAAGCAAATATATGAAGCATGTAAAAGAAAAATGAAAGAAAAAGAAAATATTTTGGATCATTATGTGTCAACACATGCCGTAAAATCAAGCTTCTCGAATGCACGTTGGTTTTGATGAAGACAAATCATGATTGATAAAGAAGGTAAAAATTATTGATCAAGCTAAAAGCCTCTTTGGATGAAGTCTTTGGTTCAAGCCCTTAGCAAATTTCAAGGTATAATGATAATACTTACCTTGAACTTAAGATATAGATGCTCAATGGTCAAAAGAAACATTTTATATTGTCCAACCCTTTATTCAAGTTATTTCAAAGCAAAAAATCAATTTTTATTTGAGTGCAATCGATTGCATGCTTCAGTTTTTCAAAACATTGGCTACTGACTTCCAGTGCAATCTATTTGCATGGTTGTGCAATCGATTGCACACTCAAAATATTTGGAAATCTGGCTACTGGAACCCCGTGCAATCGATTTGCATGGTTGTGCAATCGATTGCACACTGTATGATTTTGAAAAACAGCTGCCTTACACCTGCCTGTTCATGATGCTATTTCATGGAAAACCTTTTACTCAATCTTGGAAATTGTTCATGATTTTTTTCAAACCTTTTCTTCAAAGTCACTGCATTTTAGCTTCAAAAATGAACCAAATGATGATGATTGAAATAAAGAGTTTAAAGTTAAGGAGACTTACCTTGCAGCTAGAGTTTATGATTTGAACTTGAGGTGTTGCCTTGTGGACTATTATGACCTTTTTCAGTTATGAGATTTTTGAGAGTTTGTCAACAAAACTTCTGGTTTTCTTTCTCCCTTTTTTCTCTTCTCTCTCTCTCTCTCTCTCTCTCTCTCTCTCTCTCTCTCTCTCTCTCTCTCTCTCTCTCTCTCTCTTTTTCTAACCTCCTTGTCTAGCAAATGCTTCTTCTATTTATAGGCAAAGGACTTGTGAACAAAGGCTGAATAGGTTTACAAGACAACATGTTATGGTTTGGTTGGGATGTAAGTATCAAACTATGTCAAGTACTCAATGGTTCTAAGATGAAGGACCAAAGTTGCTGGTTAGAGGGGTTATTTTCCATGTTTTATGGTGGAGTAAAATCAGAAACAAAGTATGGGCTCAAGACAAGTTTGGTACAAAAAGCTTACTTTTCAAGAATAGAAATGGTGCCTTTATGCCATAAATGGAAAGATCCTTTGGATAATGGCTTAAACACTTGGGTAATAGCTCAAAAGTGGGTGTAAACATTAAATTATGTAGAGATTTGCAAGCAAGAAGGCCCGCAACATAAGATTACGCAACATAGCATAAGGGTTTTATTGTGTGTTCTTCAATAGAATGACTTGCAAATCAAGGGAGGATGCCCAACTTCACCCCCCTTGAATCTCCTAGCTCAAGTATGATAAATTCATGCTCTTGGATGTTTTGGAAAGCTTGAAACATCCTCTATAACTTTCATGTTTACCACTTTTGTTAAATCAAACTGGAACTTGATGGAAATTGGCCAAGAAGTTAGGATAAAAACCTATCCAAACCTGCTGAAAAATTCTCTAAGTGTTTATTCAAAAATGCCATGACTTCATGAATTTATAACTCAAAATCCAAACATTTCTAGAAAAAGTCCTGCTCTACAATGTTTTAGATCTCATTGAGATCTACAACTTTTATGTTGGAGGGTTTTCTTGAATCATCTTACATCATGGTGAAAAGTTGACATGAAGAAATGAAATTATCATGTATAAAAGACACTTAGAAAATTTCTAAGTCTTGGAAATCTTGACTTTTCAAGTTGACTTTTGTCTTTCTTAACTTATTGATGATCAAACTTGATATTTTTGAATGTCTTGATGAATTGTGATATTTGAAACTTAATTTTGACCAAAAAGTTAAAGTTTGACTTTTGGTGCTATAGTTGACTTTTTCACCTATACGGCTGATTTTATATCATCTGATCAATTGATTGAGCAAAAATGCGATCTAAGACCTGAAACTTGACATGAGAAATCTTGAGAGTCCAAAATGATCCATGAAAGTCAAATGGAGCATTAAAAGTCCATTTGTCCTTGTGCCAATTTTAAGCCTAAATTGATGTATCAATGCTGCAAACTTTACATCGTAGAATATCTTGTGAGCAAATACTTGACAAATGAGAGGGAAAATTTTGGGGTACAACAGCTGCCCCTGTTCAATCTTCTTAAACCAGAAGAGTTAGATTGGCGAGTTCTGCCATTCGTGACTCGAAGGTGGAAGATGATTGGACACTAGAGTGCTCAGAAATTTACACTCGGCGATGCGATGATAGGAGGAATGGGCTTAAAGATGCCATTTGGAGAGGTGATAGAATCTTGTTGGAGATGGTCTTGTAGATTCCATCCAAGGATGCTTGTTGAATTATAATTTTTAAGTTGAAAGAATGAGTATTAGAATTGCGTCCATGTCTGGAGTGTATCTGAGTTGTATCTGAAAGCTGAATCTGAATGAGTATCAGGATGGCATTCATATATGGAGCACATCTGAACTGTATCTGAAAGCTGCATCTGAATGAGTATCAGGATGGCATCCATATCTGGAGCGTATCTGAACTGTATCTGAAAGTTGAATCTGAATGAGTATCAGGATGACATCCGTATTTGGAGCATATCTGAACTGTATCTGAAAGCTGAATCTGAATGAGTATCAGGATGGCATCCGTATCTGGAGCGTATCTGAACTGTATCTAGAAGCTGAATCTGAATGAGTATCAGGATGGCATCCATATCTAGAGTGTATTTGAACTGTATCTGAAAGCTGAATCTGAATAAGTATCAGGATGACATCTACATCTGGAGCATATCTGAACTGTATCTAGAAGCTGAATCTGAATGAGTATCAGGATGGAATCTGTATCTGGAGCATATCTGAAAGCTTGGCAGGATGATGAAGGAATCTTGGACGATTACTACTCCAAAAAGATAATGACCTTTATCTGTTGATTGATCTTTCCTGAAAAGGTAAAGAGTTAGTTGTATGCAATGTCATGATGTATGCATTATGTAATGATGTTCTCAAAATAAATGAGATTTGTGTTATATGTATTTTGTATGCATATGCTATTAATGTTGTTGAAATGTAATTTTGTCTTTGGAAAATAAATCATTTACAAGTGTTGGGGAGTTATTAAATCCTGGATTACTGTTGAAGAGTAGGTGTGCCTTCAAACTTCTCTTAGAATGTTTCCATCGGGGATTCATGTTTTGTCGTTTGAGGAAGTGAACTACTATCTGGTCAAATTCCAGGCTTTGCGGCACCTTATACTGTTATTTGGTCAAAATCCAGGCTTCACAGTGTTTTTGGAGAAGGGAACTACTATCTGGTCGAAATCTAGGCTTCGCAGCACCTTATACTGTTATCTGGTCGAAATCTAGGCTTCACAGTGTTTTTGAGAAGGGAACTACTATCTGGTCAAAATCTAGGCTTCGCAGCACCTTATACTGTTATCTGGTCGAAATCCAGGCTTCACAATGTTTTTGGAGAAGGGAACTACTATCTGGTCGAAGTCCAGGCTTCGCAACACCTTATATTGTTATCTAGTGGAAATCCAGGCTTCATAGTGTTTTTGGAGAAGGGAACTACTATTTGGTCGAAATCCAGGCTTCACAGCACCTTATACTGTTATCTGGTCGAAATCCAGGCTTCACAGTGTTTTTGGAGAAGGGAACTACTATCTGGTCGAAATCCAGGCTTCGTAGCACTTTACACTATTATCTGGTTGAAATCCAGGCTTTACAGTGTTTTTGGAGAAGGGATCTACTATCTGGTCGAAATCCAGGCTTTGCAGCACCTTATACTGTTATCTGGTCGAAATCCAGGCTTCATAGTGTTTTTGGAGAAGGGAACTACTATTTGGTCGAAGTCCAGGCTTTGCAGCACCTTATATTGTTATTTGGTTGAAATCCAGGCTTCACAATGTTTTTGGAGAAGGGAACTACTATCTGGTCGAAATCCAGGCTTCGCAGCACCTTATACTATTATCTGGTCGAAATCCAGGCTTCACATTGTTTTTGGAGAAGGGAACTACTATCTGGTCGAAATCTGGGCTTCGCATCACCTTATATTGTTATCTGGTCGAAATCCAGGCTTCACAGTGTTTTTGGAGAAGGGAACTACTATCTGGTCGAAATCCAGGCTTCGCAGCACCTTATACTATTATCTGGTCGAAATCCAGGCTTCATAGTGTTTTTGGAGAAGGGAACTACTATCTGGTCGAAATCTAGGCTTTGCGGCACCTTATACTGTTATCTGGTCGAAATCCAGGCTTCAGTGTTTTTGGAGAAGGGAACTGCTATCTGGTCGAAATCCAGACTTCGCAGCACCTTATACTGTTATCTGGTCGAAATCCAGGCTTCACAGTTTTTGCTGGGGATTGTAGAGTATTCTATTGGTGAAGAGGAGTTGTGGTCCTTTGATTTGTAGTAGTCGGAGAGGCAAACTCAAGCTGGGGAATCCTGCCATTTGTTGGGGAAATAAACCCTGTTGCTCAGTCTGTTGGAGAGGTGGTGACTTCACTGGCAGAAATCCTCGAGGATTCTTGAAGTCGACTCAGTTGGGAAGAGGTTTTCAGAGATTGAAAATATGGTTGGGGAATCATCCTATGAGAAGGATTTTGGGGAGATTTGTCACTGCCCCTAGTAGCGAGTGTTTGTGGCACTTCAAGGAACTAATTGACTGTACGTAACCCTTGGTTGGGATTTGCATTCAATGCCTCAAATAATGGAGATGGAGACTTGCCCTTGGTTATTCTGTACTTCTTAAGAGATTCCTTGGAATCTTGACTGGACTGCCCCAGGTGTGCTTGGATAGTGACATGTCATGCCCCCTTGTTGATAGGAGATTTGTCATTGTAAGTGTCATCCCACTCGAAGTGATTTTGTTCACTGGGAGAGCTTTCGTTCATCGGATATTCGTTGTGTGAATTTCTCTGCTGTCAAACAAATAGCCATATGCAAACAACGATATTCAAATAATGCAAAGTTTATGCTTGTCTTGAAATTTTGAAAATGCCTTTTTTAGCAAGAAATTTTGTAAGAAAAATTTAACTCAGGATTTTGAGTAAAGCCTTACAGGAGTCAGGATACCTTTTGTAACAGTATGCTTTCGAACTAACCCATGCTTCAATTAGGAATTTTGAAAGGTAGTAGCGTGGTTTGGTTCATGGTTTAAGAAACAAAGGATAAAGGCTCAAAGTATATTTGTACTCGCCCGCTCTTCGTGATGTTCCTCGGTCCTAAACTCAGCTAGTTGTGCGTTTGAACTCCAATTGAGTTTGGAATGACATTTTGGTGATGGTTCAGACAAGTTAAGTTTATCGGAAGGAAATCATTTTTTTGCATCCTTTTTCATGTTGTTGAGGATTTGTAGTGACCTCTTTTTGATTTGTTATCCCTCATTTTTGCCTGACTGTTCTTGTTTTGAGATTACAGTCAGCGGGATGCCCTAGTTTTCTTAAGTCTCCTTTATAGGTTTTGACTTACTCTACTTTTCTTTTTGAGAGATAATGACTTCCTATGTGATTGGGAACCATCATCGTCTTTTGATTCCAGAGGAATGTTTTGATGTCATTCGTTGTATTACAAGATGAGAGTTTGCAGCTAAACGCGCATTTGAATTAACTGAGAGACTACCTTGCCCCAGGTTTTGATTAAAGGTTTCAATTTGTGTTAAAACAGAAAACTTCTACTTCTTTGGGTCGAAGGGGTTGACTAGGGATTATCTTCCTTATAACTCCTGTGTTTAGGATTTGAAAGAAACGCATGTACATCGTCAGCAAGGTCTGTCTAAAAGCATACTGTATAAGATTATGGCATTGTTTTCGTCATCCTCCCTCTAAAGGCTTGTAACTTTTAGCAAGAGTTAAATGTCATAAGAAGAATAAAAAGCATAGTTTAAATATAGTGAAAATGAAAGGATGGATTCAAGACAAACATATGCAATACATTAATGAAATAGAGTTTGACATTAATAGATAATTGTTTGAATAACAAAAGAAATTACAATTGAAAATTCAAAATGAACAGAAGCCTCTTTGTCTAAACTTGTCACTTTAGGTTGTGAGCCTTTGAGGTACGGCATAAGAATTCAGTCTTCCCATCTTGTGTGAATTCCAACATTCCTTTGTTGATCAGGTTTTGAATATTATACTTCAGCGCCCAACAATCGTTTGAATCATGCCCAGGACCATCAGAATGATAGGCACACCTGGCATCAGGATTGTAGCTGGGAGAAAAAGTTTTGGGATTTGGATGAGGTCTTATTGGTGTAATCAGATTCATCCTCAGCATGTGTTGCAAAGCTTGGGAGAGTGGTATGTTGATGTTGGTAAATTGTCTTTTGGGCTCGCTTTGCCTTTGCTGATTTTCCGGTTGATGTTGACGAAGTTATTGTTGTGCTCGTGATGTGGAAGCAAATTGGGAAATTCTTCTCTCCCTTAAACCATCTTCTTGTCTCATGCGAGGCTGAATGATGACTTGATCCTCAACTCTAGTTATTTTCCCCATTTGGTTACATACGTCTTGATGAAGCTTGTTTATGAGGACTCTTAGCTCTTCTTGTCCTTGTGCCATGTTTTGGATGAGAGCCATCTGGCCCACCAGTTGTCCCATCATCTGGATTTTCATTATGGCTATCTCAGTTCGTAGCCGCTCCAACTGGTCATCTTTGTTGCCCTCAGGATTCCCCATGATCATGCCCCTAGTGAGGAGAGCTTTCACTTCTTCTTTCCCCTTGGATAGGTTCAAGAACATTTCTCGGAGTTGAGCGTTTTGAGCCTAGATGTCCTTGATAGTCTGCTTTAGATCCATCTCTACTGAAATAAATAGTAGGAAGATAAGGAGACTTGTATGGGAGAAACCTGTCATGATATGATGCATGATATGTGGATGCATGTTTTCAAGGATTTCAAAGAGTCAAATTTGTTTTAGAAAAAAAAGGAAGCACACGTTATATTAATAAGATAAAGTTTGAGTACATCAATGCCCCTTGGACAAAATAATACAAAACTCTATGATAAAAAAGTAGTCTACATCCTCTTTGGTGCAATGTAGGAGTTCAGGGTCCGCTCCTCATGAAGTAGCCTAGTGAGTTCCAAAACCTTCTTCTCGCTTGCATAAAATTGGGTTTCAAAAGTATCTCGCTCTCCTTTGAGTTGTATCCAATCCCTTTGCAGGTCTTCAAGAGATGTGGTCGTGTCAGGATGTAGGATAGTGTATTGAACATCTCCATCCTTGAGAGGCTCAATGATTACCGGGAGAATGGAGGGGTAAGGCATCATAAGACTCTGAGCGCGAGTTAGTACCCATTCGAGGTAAGGCTCAAGAGGTATGGAATTCTTGTGTCCCAAAGTCTTGCTATCCACCATGTTTAGCATCCTCCAAGCTCGGATAAATCTCTGGCGTAGACCTTGATCGTCATTGTCGTAGTCGAATACCAAACCTTGAATCATCATTTCATGTGGGCCATCCCTTCGGGCGTAACCAAACTATCTTAAGGCTAAGCATGGGTTGTAGGTGATGCCTTCCCTAATTCCAAGTATAGGGACATTAGGGAATTCTCCACAGCGGTTGACAATGATAACATTCTCTTTGGATCGAGAGCACCAATGAATGTATGAATGTTTAAGCGTCATCAACCTTTGTGACCATCTTAATCCTTGCTCATTCTTCAAGACTGATTGGGGAAGATGAGAAATAAACTATCTTTCTAAGAGATGAGTTCAACATATAAGGACACTTCTTTTCCTCATTGTGCGAGTGTGAAAAGAGTGTAGGATATCCCCTAGCAATGTAGGCACCAGGTTGCGTGACATGAAGATTTTGACGGGGTTCACATCTATGAGTTGGTAAGGATTTGGAAACAAAACCATCCCATAGATGAGAAGAGCCACAATTTCCTCAAAGGCTTACAAGTCTAAGGAATTCCAACAACTTTGGGCTTTCTCAAACAGGAACTTAGCTAAGAAACCTTTGACACCACTCCTTGTTTCCCAATGGGTTGTGACATCAGATGAGTGCAAGTGTAGAGCTTGAGCAATCTCTTCTGGCTTTGGGTCTCTTTCCTTACCGTTGAAAGGTAGTTGATTGAGAATGAGAATCCTCAAGAGTTGGGAGAATTCTTCCAAAGTAGGCACAAGTTCATAGTCGGGGAATGTGAAGCAATGGTGAAAAGGATCAAAGAACTGAAAGAACACCTTCATCATATCCTCATCTGTGTTGGAGGTGACCAAGTTGAGTAGAAGACCATGTCTCTTGGTGAATAGAGAGTTCTCAGGAATCTTAGAAGCTAGCTCCCTAAGTTGTGGAGGAATTCTCACAAGGTTGACCTGAATAGTTTTCCTGCGAAGTGAATCCATTTCCTACAAAACAAGAACAAAGATGAATCCCAAAATCCTTGAAATGGTTAGTGGATGTATATGATGTTCATGATGTCCATGATGTTATGTACAAGTATGCATATACAAGCAAAGCAAACAAGTTCTTAGTTCAGGCTTGCATGGAGTTTTATAGGTAAGTACCCTCTTGAAGTTTAGTTGGCTTAAACTTGTCCTAATAATAGTATCCGGGTTCTAAGGAGCTCAATATCACTGGATTGTTTCCTTGGTCATTGTTTCAGCTCAAGCCTCTTTAATGGCGACCGAAATATCCTAAGAAACCAAACCTCAATGAGTGTAGCATCGAGTATCTACCAACTTCGGACTGTACCAAAGCCGGTTATCTCACTACATCCTAAAGGCCAAGTTGGTTAAGTAAAGGTTCTAGAAGTTCATTAGTGCTTCATGACATCACTCAGCGTCCCCGTATTCTCTTTGATTAACTCAAAGGCTACTGGTACCCATAAATATGTCACACTAACATAGCTATTGCTTAGACCATGTCGATATACCCTGCATAGTTTCCACAACATATTGCTACTTACCTATAATGTATCCCAAATCCGGGTAGAGGATTCAAACCCAAACAAAGAACCATAATGTAAAGCATACAAATCAAACAATGTAAGCAAGTAAATATGATCTATCCCTAAGGTAACCCCACTTTTATAATTCTCCCCAGTAGAGTCGCCAGTTCTGTGATACGATGGAAGAACTGAATTGAGGTTTTGTGTTTTATCGCAAATGTTGCGGTTAGCAAGAGTCACCACCGACTTTTCTTTTATCCAAAAGGAAAGGTAAAAAAGCACAGGAAAGACCTTTGAGATTGTTTCTTGAGTTCGGGGGGTAGATTATGAAAAGGAAGGTATTAGCACTCTTTTCATCCATGGTTTTCCATGGGCTCTTAGTTACTTGCTAGATCACTTGCTTTTGTTTGAAATTATGCTTTTTGTGGTTTTGAAAGTATTTTGTAAAAGAGGCCATTGTTTAGGCAATCTTTGTAATGATTCTCATTCGTAAGAATGTATACAAAGATGTTTGTCTTTTTGAAAATGTTTTTAAGTTTGTAAGATATTTTGAAATGTGTGTGTTTGTTTTGAAAATAGCAAGGATATTTGTTTGAAATGGAGCAAGTAACTAAAAGTAATCTACCTACTCAAATGTCTTTCTTGTTCATTTTCTTTTCCTTTGATATTGTTATCGTACCATTGATTTGGTAAGCAACCCTATCTTTGGATGTAAACGGGACGGGCGTGGGTCATCGTATAACCATGATTAGCAATGTTGCAAAGTATCTTAGCATTTTAAGGGACTAAGATCATTTTTGTAAGGCAACTTTGAATAGCGTCATCGAGGGACTATGATCTTGTTTTTTTGTTTGTTTTGCTAAGATATCTTACATGCGTAATATGGCCATTTTGTTCAAGGCAACCAAGTTGAGTAACCCTAGGGGTGTTTGTGTGCAAGTGTGTCATTTTCATGCTTGATTTTGTCTTGAATTAGGGTTTTCTATTTGATTGTTTTTATCTTTCCATACAAAACATAATTATTAACATGTTATATATAAAGCGATAAATTGCGGAAAGTAAATATCCTACGCTATTACAATCATTTGGGGATGGGGTGTACAAATTTACAAATGGGGATTGCAAGAAATTAAAGTCCTAATTATCTATTACAACCATATTGAATAGCCATGAAGCAAATATATGAAGCATGTAAAAGAAAAATGAAAGAAAAAGAAAACATTTTGGATCATTATGTGTCGACACATGCCGTAAAATCAAGCTTCTCGAATGCACGTTGGTTTTGATGAATTCAAATCATGATTGATAAAGAAGGTAAAAATTATTGATCAAGCTAAAAGCCTCTTTGGATGAAGTCTTTGGTTCAAGCCCTTAGCAAATTTCAAGGTATAATGATAATACTTACCTTGAACTTAAGATATAGATGCTCAATGGTCAAAAGAAACATTTTATATTGTCCAACCCTTTATTCAAGTTCTTTCAAAGCAAAAAATCAATTTTTATTTGAGTGCAATCGATTTGCATGTTAGTGCAATCGATTGCATGCTTCAGTTTTTCAAAACATTGGCTACTGAATTCCACTGCAATCGATTTGCATGGTTGTGCAATCGATTGCATACTCAAAATATTTGGAAATCTGGCTACTGGAACCCCGTGCAATCGATTTGCATGGTTGTGCAATCGATTGCACACTGTATGATTTTGAAAAACAGCTGCCTTACACCTGCCTGTTCATGATGCTATTTCATGGAAAACCTTTTACTCAATCTTGGAAATTGTTCATGATTTTTTTCAAACCTTTTCTTCAAAGGTCACTGCTTTTTAGCTTCAAAAATGAACCAAATGATGATGATTGAAATGAAGAGTTTAAAGTTAAGGAGACTTACCTTGCAGCTAGAGTTTATGTTTTGAACTTGAGGTGTTGCCTTGTGGACTGTTATGACCTTTTTCAGTTATGATATTTTTGAGAGTTTGTCAACAAAACTTCTGGTTTTCTTTCTCCCTTTTTTCTCTTATATCTCTCTTTTTTTCTAACCTCCTTGTCTTGCAAATGCTTCTTCTATTTATAGGCAAATGACTTGTGAACAAAGGTTGAATAGGTTTACAAGAGAACATGTTATGGTTTGGTTGGGATGTAAGTATCAAACTATGTCAAGTACTCCATGGTTCCAAGATGAAGTACCAAAGTTGCTGGTTTAGAGGGGTTGATTTCCATGTTTTTTGGTGGAGTAAAATCAGAAACAAACAAAGTATGGGCTCAAGACAAGTTTTGTACAAAAAGCTTGCTTTTCAAGAATAGCAATAGTGCCTTTATGCCATAAATGGAAAGATCCTTTGGATAATGGCTTAAACACTTGGGTAATAGGTCAAAATTGGGTGTAAACATTAAATTATGTAGAGATTTGCAAGCAAGAAGGCCTGCAACATAAGATTATGCAGCATAGCATAAGGGTTTTGTTGTGTGTTCTTCAATAGAATGACTTGCAAATCAAGGGTGGATGCCCAACTTCATCTCCTTGAATCTCCTAGCTCAAGTATGATAAATTCATGCTCTTGGGTGTTTTGGAAAGCTTGAAACATCCTCCATAACTTTCATGTTGACCACTTTTGCTAAATCAAACTGGAACTTGATGGAAATTGGCCAAGAAGTTAGGATAAAAACCTGTCCAAACCTGCTGAAAAATTCTCTAAGTGTTTATTCAAAAATGCCATGACTTCATGAATTTATAACTCAAAATCCAAACATTTCTAGAAAATTCCTGCTCTACAATGTTTTAGATCTCATTGAGATGTACAACTTTTATGTTGGAGGTTTTCCTTGAATCATCTTACATCATGGTGAAAAGTTGACATGAAGAAATGGAATTATCATGTATAAAAGACACTTAGAAAATTTCTAAGTCTTGGAAATCTTGACTTTTCAAGTTGACTTTTGACTTTCTTAACTTATTGATGATCAAACTTTATATTTTTGAATGTCTTGATGAATTGTAATATTTGAAACTTAATTTTGACCAAAAAGTTAAAGTTTGACTTTTGGTGCTACAGTTGACGTTTTTCACCAATACGGCTGATTTTAGGTCATCTGATCAATTGACTGAGCAAAAATGCGATCTAAGACCTGAAACTTGACATGAGCAACCTTGAGAGTCCAAAATGATCCATGAAAGTCAAATGGGGCATTAAAAGTCCATTTTTCCTTGTGCCAATTTCAAGCCTAAATTGATGTATCATTGCTGCAAACTTGACGTTGTAGAATATCTTGTGAGAAAATACTTGACAAATGAGAGAGCAAATTTTGGGGTACCACACTATGGAAGGTATCAGGATTAATCTTTTAGTTGATTTATACTAAAATAGTAGATGTCTTTTGCCTATTTTTAATCTAGAAGAACTAAATCTAACCAGAAGAGGTCTTCATTCGCTTGTCTTTAACTAGAAGAAATAAATCTAACCAGAAGAGGTCTTTGATTGTTTATTTGTGATGGGCCTGCGTAGGGCTGTTGTTAGGAGACATATGAGAGGGAAGCCTGGGTAGGGATGCTTCAGAATGAGTCCGTGTGAAACTGCATCTGGAAATGAGAAGGAACCTGGGTAGGGTTACTTTATGATGAGTCTGGGTAAAACTGCATTTGGAAATGAGAAGGAACATGGGTAGGGTTACTTCAGTTGGTCGAGTAGATAGCTGTCCTGTCTTATTTCAGGTATTAATCTTTGACCTCAGAAAGAAAGATGGTTTTCCTGGCTTGTTACAGGTATTAATCTTCAATCTGCTCATGTAGATAGCTTTCATGGCTTGTTACAAGTATTAATCTATAATCAGTTGTTCTCAGATAGTTTTCCTAGCTTGTTACATGTATTAATCTTGAACTCTTTTTTGTTGGTTGTTGAGATAGTTGTCCTGTCTGGTTTCAGGTATTAAACTCTGACCTCAGAAGGAAAGATAGTTTTCCTGGCTTGTTACAGGTATTAATCTTCAATCTTCTCATGTAGATAGATTTCCTGGCTTGTTACAGGTATTAATCTACAATCAATTATTCTCAGATAGTTTCCTGACTTGTTACAGGTATTAATCTGGAACTCTTTTTTGTTGGTCGTTGAGATAGTTGTCCTGTCTGGTTTCAGGTATTAATCTCTGAACTCAGAAAGAAAGATAGATTTCCTGGCTTGTTACATGTATTAATCTTCAATATGCTCATGTAGATAGCTTTCCTGGCTTGTTACATGTATTAATCTACAATCAGTTGTTCTCAGATAGTTTTCCTGGCTTGTTACATGTATTAATCTAGAACCGTTGAAAATTGTTGATGATAATTATCTGTTGATTGATCTTTCCAGAAAAGGTAAAGAATTAGCTTCCTGCAGTATCATGATGTATGAAATGCATGGCGTAATGATGTTTTTCAACATAAATGAGATTATGCTTTATTCATTTATCATGTATGTAAATATGATGCATGAAATGTTGTTGGAATGTAATTTTGTCTTGGAAAAAAAATCCTTGACAAATGTTGGGGAGTTTTGGGAAGTTGTATCCCGGACGGCCGTTGGGGATGAAGAGTATGCACGCCTTTCCAAACCTTGTCTTTAGAATGTTTCTGCTAATGTTTCCGCTAGGGATTCCTGTTTTGTTGATTGAGGAGAACTCCGCTGGGGAAGTTGACTTTGCTTGAGAAGAAAACTATGTGGAGGACATTGATTTATGCGTGGGGAAAAGAGTTTAGAAGTCTCAGTTGTCTGTTTCTCTACTAGGGATTTAATCCTTACTGGAGAGAATTAAAAGTTAGCTGTTATCTGGTCAAAATCTAGGCTTGGCAGCAAATTATTGAGGATAAATGAAGTTGACAGTTATCTGGTCGTGTTCTAAGCTTCACAACGACTTACTAGGGAAGATTAAATTAACTGTTATCTGGTCGGATTCCAGGCTTCGTAGAAAATTTCTTGGGAGAGTGAAGTTAAACTGTTATTTGGTTGGACTCCAGGCTTTGCAGTAACTTGGTAGAAAGGATAAAGTTGAACTGATATCTGGCCGGGTCCAGGCTTTGCAGTAACTTACTGGGGATTGTAGAAAAGTATACTGGGGAAGAGGAGTTGTGGTCCCTTTATTTGTAATAGTCAGAGAGGCAAACTTAAGCTGGGGAATCTGTAGTTTGTTGGGGAAATAAACCCTATCACCAGTCTATTGGGGAGGTATCTTATTTTGGCAGAAATCCTTGAGGATTCTTGAGATCAACTCAGTTTGGGAGAAGTTTTCAGAGATTAAAACCCTGGCTATGGGTCATCCTATGAAAAAGATTTTGGGGGAGATTTGTCACTGCCCCTAGTAGCAGGTGTTTCCACACTGCTAGAAGATGTTTGTTTGATCGTACATGATTCGTTGCTGGAACTCATGTCCAATTCCCCAAGTGATTCAGATGGAGACCTGCCCCTGGTATATTCAGCGTTTCTTGAGAGATTTCTTGGAATCTTGACTGGACTAACCCAGGTGTGTTGGGCAGTGATCATGCTGATGCCCCCTTGCTTATAGGAGATCTGTCATTAGGAGTGTCATCCCACTTGATGTGATTTTGTTCATTGGGAGGTTTTTTTGTTCACTGGATATTCGTCATGCGAATTTCTCCGCTGTCAAACAAATAGCTAAATGCAAACAACGATATTCAAATAATGCAAAGTTCATGCTTGTCTTTGATGTTTTGAAAAAGCGTTTTAGCAGATAAAAGAATTTTTGTAAGAAAATTCAACTCAGGATTTAGAGTAAAGCCTTACAGGAGTCAGGATAACTTTTGTAACAGTATGCTTTCGAATTAACCCATGCTTCAATTAGGACTTTTGAAGGGTTGTAACGTGGCTTGGTTCACGGTTTAAGAAACAAATGATAAAGGCTCAAATTTCATTTGTACCCCACCCACTCTTCGTGATGTTGTTCAGTCCTAAACTCAGTTAATTGTACGTTCGAACTCCAATGACGTTTTGGTGATGGTTCAGACAAGTTTAGTTTATCGAAAGGAAGTCATTTTTTGCAACATTTTTCATGTTGTTGAGGATTTGTAGTGACCTTTTTTTTTATTTATTATTCCTGATTTTTTCCTGACTTTTCCTGTTTTGAGATTACAGTCAGCGGGATGCCCCAGTTTTTCTTAAGTCTCCTTTGTAGGTTTTAACTTAGTGGGTTTTTCTTTTTGAGAGATAATAATTGTCTATGTGATAGGGAACTGTGATACGGTGGGAGAACTGACTTGAGGTTTTGCGTTTTTTATTCGCAAATGTTTCGGTTGAGCAAGAGTCGCCACCGACTTTTTATTTTATCCTAAGGAAAGGTTAAAAAGCACAGCAAAATCCTTTGAGATGTTTTCTTTGGTTCGGGGAGTAGATTATAGAAAGGGAAGGTATTAGCACCCTTTCTATCCATGGTTATCCATGGGCTCTTAGTTACTTGCTTAGATCAACTTGCCTTAATTTTCAATTGTTTGAAATGGTGCTTTGTGTGTGTGGGTTTGAAAAATGTTTTGAAAAGAAGCCAATGTGGTGGCAACCTTTGTAATGATCCATGTTGGGATGTATACAAAGGTGTATGTCTTTTGAAAAGGTTTTCATTGTTTTTGAAAGTTGTTTTTGAAAGTGTAGTGATGTGTGGTTTGAAAAAATAGGCAAGTGTTTTGTTTTGCAAGTTTGATTCAAGTAACTAAGAGTTTGTCTACTCCTAAATTTCTCAAAGATTTCTCCTATGTTTTTAACCCTTTTAACAATTTTGTTCCACCATTGCATTTGGTGGACAATCTTGTGTTAGGATGTGAAAGGGACGGGCACGGGTCATCGTTTGGGCCATATTGCATGTTAGGTCTCTTTGGGCAAAACAAACACAATCCAAATGATCATAGTCCCTCGATGACGCTTTCAAAGTTGCCTAAAAAATGATCAAGTCCCTCCAAGAGAAATTGCCCAAAAATACTTGGCACCATTGCAATTATGGCCTAAACGATGACCCGTGCCCGTCCCTTTCACATCCTAACACAAGATTGTCCACCAAATGCAATGGTGGAACAAAATTGTTAAAAGGGTTAAAAACATAGGAGAAATCTTTGAGAAATTTAGGAGTAGACAAACTCTTAGTTACTTGAATCAAACTTGCAAAACAAAACACTTGCCTATTTTTTCAAACCACACATCACTACACTTTCAAAAACAACTTTCCAAAACAATGAAAACCTTTTCAAAAGACATACACCTTTGTATACATCCCAACATGGATCATTACAAAGGTTGCCACCACATTGGCTTCTTTTCAAAACATTTTTCAAACCCACACACACAAAGCACCATTTCAAACAATTGAAAATTAAGGCAAGTTGATCTAAGCAAGTAACTAAGAGCCCATGGATAACCATGGATAGAAAGGGTGCTAATACCTTCCCTTTCTATAATCTACTCCCCGAACCCAAGAAAACATCTCAAAGGTTTTTGCTGTGCTTTTTAACCTTTCCTTAGGATAAAATAAAAAGTCGGTGGCGACTCTTGCTCAACCGAAACATTTGCAAATAAAAAACGCAAAACCTCAAGTCAGTTCTCCCACCGTATCACAGAACTGGCGACTCTGCTGGGGATAACAATGATAAACTCCGCTGGGGATTGCGTTGATAAGTTATGTTGGGGAACTTTGATGAACTCCGCTGGGGATAGGAAGAATTTCGCCGAGGGCGATCTTCCGTGGCAATTAGCTTAGGATAACCCAGTTATAAGCCCTTATGAGGAATAACTTTGAATAAAGCCCGGGAGAGACGTCCGTACTCTGCAGGGGATAAGCTTCCAGAATCTACTGGGGATAAGCTTCAAGACCTGTTGGGGATATGGATTCCAAATTTCCTGGGGAAACTTTCGGACTGTACTGGTAAATGGTTCCACTGGAGTGTCTGTATTCCGCCGGGGAACAATATTAGATCAAGACTGCGGGGATGCTTGCTGTTGAATGCCTATACTCCGCTGGGGAATGTTGATATCTTCTAGGGCTACCCAACTTCCTTTAGGCTGACCATAGACTTACTCTTCTGGAGGAGAGTATTGCTGACTTGCTAGGGAAACAGGGTGCCTATTGTAAGGCTGATGATAGACTAACTCTTACTAGGGAGAGAATTGCTGAATCTTGTCTTACTCTGTGGGGAGTTGAGGCAACTTGGTAACATTCTTCAGTTGAATCTACCTTGGTACCTTGGCAGACAAAGCAACTAGACTGCCTGGACGATTCTACATTGCCCCTGTTTCTGATGTCACCTGTAATTAGTCTTTTGTTTCGTATGCAAGTATTTATGAATTAGCAATTTAATGTCAAATGCATATATCAAAAATGAACATTGGACGTTCTTCGCAAGACAAAACAGAAAAAAGGAAAAACAATTGGCAATTTGTTTGGAAAAGTGAATTTGTATTGATTTTGAATTTTGCCTGTAAATAGGCGTTTTTGTACAAGAGGCTGACGTCCTAGTAAGAGAACGCCGCCGAAAGTCATAAAGTTTATACAATTTTGAAAAGGAAACAAAACAGCTATGTGCACAAAATTCCTACTGGGTTCCAACTCTGCTATTGCCTTTATGTCTTCAAGCGTCTCATCACTTTGCTGCTTAGTTGAAGATGAAGCTGATTGATCGATGTCGAAGTCTGAGCCCGATAGTTGATGCCGAATTCTGGATGCAAGGTGATCCAATGAGACATAGCGTTACGCTTTATCCCTAACTTTTGCCTGGACCGCCCTTTCGGGTTTTCATTCCACTGGGATACCCATTTTTGCCCAAGCTGCCTTTTCAGGTTTTCGACTTGCCGGGTGTACAGATTGTTTTCATTTCATCCCTTATTTTTGCCCGAACTCTTTTGGTTCGGCGGGAAGCCCTTATTTTTGCCTAGGTATGTCAACCTAGCGGGTCTTTTATTCACGCGTAGTATCTTTTTACTATGTCTGCATTGGCGGGGTGAGGAAGGTCGTCACCATCCATGGTGGTTAGAATCATGGCTCCTCCTGAGAACACATGTTTAACCATAAATGGCCCTTCGTACGTAGGGGTCCATTTTCCCCTGGGATCACCTTGAGGAAGGATGATGCGCTTGATTACCAGGTCCCCAACTTGATACTCTTGTGGTCTGACTTTCTTGTTAAATGCCCTGATCATCCGTTTTTGATACGTCTGACCATGACAGATAGCAGTGAGTCTCTTTTCGTCAATTAGGTTTAATTGATCAAGTCGAGTCTGGATCCAGTCGTCTTCACTCAGATCTGCATCCTTCATTATCCGGAGAGAGGGTATCTGGACTTCAATCGGCAAGACTGCCTCCATGCCATAGACCAAGGAAAAGGGTGTTGCCCCGGTTGACGTCCTTGCTGAGGTACGGTACCCATGAAGAGCAAATGGTAACATTTCGTGCCAATCTTTGTAGGTCACTGTCATCTTCTGCAAAATCTTTTTGATATTCTTATTAGCTTCTTCTACAGCCCCATTCATCTTCGGCCGGTAAGGAGAAGAGTTGTGGTGCTGTATCTTGAATTGCTCGCAGAGCTCAGTGATCATCTTGTTGTTAAGATTGGTACCATTTATCCGTAATGATTCTTTCCGGGACGCCGTACCGACAGATCAGATTATGCCGAATGAAACATGCTACGACGCTCTTGGTTACGGTGGCGTAGGAAGCTGCCTCCACCCACTTCGTGAAGTAATAAATCGCTACCAAGATGAAGCGATGCCCGTTGAATGCCGTCAGTCGGATATTGCCGATCATATCAATGCCCCACATTGCAAAAGGCCAAGGTGCCGTCAGGACGTTCAGAGGAACCGGAGGGATGTGCACCTTATTAGCATAGATCTGGCATTTATGACAAGTTCGTGAATGTTGGTAACAGTCGGCTTCCATTGTGGACCAGAAATATCCTGCCCGAAGGATTTTCTTTGCCATGGTGTGTCCACTGGAATGTGTTCTGAATGTGCCTTCATGTAGCTCTACCATGATCTTCTCTGCTTCTGTCTTATCCACACAACGCAGTAAAGTTGAATCATGGTTTCGTTTGTAGAGAATTCCGTTGCTGAGGAAGAATTTTGCCGCAAACCTTCTCAGAAACTTTTTGCCATTGACAGATGCACCTTCAGGGTATTCCTGGGCTTCCAAGTATCTCTTCACCTCATGATACCAGGGTTTTTTGATTACCTCTTTGGCCTAAAGATCGCAACAGTATGCAGGTTCGTCCAACTTCCAGATAATGATCCGGGGAGTCTCGTTGTCCCATTTGACTTTGAACATTAAAGACATCGTAGCTAGTGTGTCCGCTAACTGATTCTCTTCTCTTGGGAAGTGTTCAAAAGTTATCTCTTCAAAGTGGGGAAGCAAAGTCAACACATACTCCTTGTAAGGAATAATATTTGGGTGTTTCGTATCCCACTCCCCTTTGATCTGATTGATCACGAGAGCGGAATCTCCGAAGACACTCAGAAACTTGATCCTCAAGTCGATCGCAGCTTGAAGACCCATGATACATGCCTCGTATTCTGCCATGTTGTTGGTGCAGTTGAAACACAACCGGGCGGTGAGTGGAGTATGAGTGCCTTTTGGGGATATGATCACAATGCCGATACCATTACCCAAAGCGTTGGAGGCTCCGTCAAAGTGCATAGACCATCGAGATCCTTCTTCAGGTCCTTCATCCGGTCCAGGTACTTCACAGTCGGTTACTACCATGATATCTTCGTCCGGAAATTCAAAGTTCAATGATTGGTAATCGTCCACAGGTTGGTGTGCCAAATGATCTGCCAATACACTTCCCTTGATTGCTTTTTGAGTTGTGTACTGGATATCATATTCTGTCAAGATCATTTTCCATCTTGCTATTCTTCCAGACAAAGCAGGCTTTTCGAATATGTACTTGATGGGATCCATTTTTGAAATCAACAGAGTAGTGTGAGTCAACATGTACTGTCTCAGCCGGCGAGCAACCCATACCAGAGCGCAGCAAGTTTTCTCGAGCAGTGAGTACCGAGACTCACAGTCGGTAAACTTTTTTCTCAGGTAATAAATAGCGTGCTCTTTTCGGCCAGACTCGTCATGCTGCCCCAACACACACCCCATTGAGTTGTCAAGTACTGTCAAGTATAGTATTAGAGGTCTCCCTTCCACTGGTGGCATAAGAATGGGTGGCTCTTGGAGATATTCCTTTATCTTTTCGAAAGCGGCCTGACATTCATCGTTCCAACGTACTACTTGATCTTTCTTCAGCAATTTGAAGATTGGCTCACAGGTAGCAGTTAGATGTGAGATGAATCGGGCAATGTAATTCAATCGTCCTAGAAAGCCTCGGACTTCTTTCTATGTCTTGGGAGTCGGCATCTCTTGTATGGCTTTCACCTTGGCAGGGTCCACCTGAATACCTTTGTCGCTTACAATGAAACCTAGCAATTTTCCAGACTTCACCCCGAAGGTGCATTTGTTTGGGTTCAACCTCAGCTTGTACAACTTCAGTCGGTCAAACAGCTTCCGCAGATGGTCAAGGTGTTCCTCCTCAGTTTGGGACCTTGCAATCATATCATCGACGTACACTTCAATCTCATGATGGACCATATCATGAAATAAAGCAACCATGGCACGTTGGTAGGTTGCCCCAGCATTTTTCAACCCAAATGGCATGACCTTGTAGCAGAAGGTGCCCCACTGAGTCACAAAGGTAGTCTTTTCCATATCTTCAGGAGCCATCTTGATCTGATTATACCCTGAAAAACCATCCATGAAGGAGAACACCTTGTGTTGAGCAGTATTGTCAACAAGAACGTCGATGTGAGGCAGAGGGAAATCATCTTTAGGGCTGGCCCTGTTCAAATCCCTGTAGTCAACACACATTCTGACTTTACCGTCCTTCTTCGGCACTGGCACCATGTTGGCAACCCACTGAGGGTAATAAGTTACTGCTAGAAACCCGGCATCGAATTGCTTCATAACCTCAGCTTTGATCTTTTCGGACATCTCTGGACGCATACGGCAGACCTTTTGCTTTACCGGAGGGCAATCTTCCTTGGTAGGTAGGTGATGAACTACAATGTCGGCATCCAAACCAGGCATGTCTTTGTAAGACCAAGCAAAGATTTCCATGTAGTAATGCAGCATCTGGATCAATCGTTGCTTCAAGCTGAGCTCTAGATTGGCACCAATCTTGACTTCTTTTCTATCTGTCTCAGTACCCAGGTTTATTGTTTCCACCGGCTCTTCATGCGGATGAATGGCCCTCTCTTCTTGGAGTAGAAGTCTTGCGAGTTCACCAGGCACTTCGCAATCATCTTCACCTTCGTCTTCAGCCAAGTTGATCGGATTTTCGAAGTCATAGCTGGCAGTAGCAAAGCTGTTACCAGTGAGATCCAGAGTGGATTGAAACCTGTATAAGTGAGTGTGTGTAAATATAGCTGTTTTGCAATATATAACACAAAGAAAAAGAGCACAAGATTTGAAATGCAACAAATGTCCAATGTTTTGATTAATGATATATGGAAATGTCATACAAAAAGCCCTCACAAATGGAGCCACGGTGCCCCGGGTAGGACACCGAGCCAATAAAAGTTTCAACATATTATTTGTTACAAATTGAAAATCAAAAGAGTTCATTATTGCGTGACAAATGTAATAGGTGTAAAATCCTTGGCCGTCCAGTTGCTTGGTCCGTTGCTGGTTGTCGGATAGATCCAACTATCAAATTTTGCTTCCTCTACGTCCTCCTCGATAGCATTCACCCTTGGGTTGGTTATGAACACCGGAGCCTTTCTGATCCTTTCTTTGCGAACAGCCCTCTGAGCCTCTGCAGTGAAGCCCAGCCCAAACTTGTCATTCTTTTGAGTAAAGTCAGGAAGTTGACCCCAGTTTGCGCACTTTCCTTTCTTGATTACAGCCCGTGCATCCTTCAAGGAAGCCATCTTCAAAGGAAAGTCTTCTTCAACCACTGTCTCATCTGACGCCAACGTTGGAGGTACCTCCTCAAAATGTTGAAAGGGGGTTTCAATAAACTCCCCGTCCATCTCGATATACCGGAATGAATTCAAGTGACTAACCATGTATTCCTCCTCACCTTGCAGAGTAACAATCTTCCCTTTGACAGGGTATTTGAGCTTTTGATGTAGAGTGGATGTTACCGCCCCAGCCTTGTGAATCCAGGGTCGTCCCAGCAAACAGGAATAAGATGGACGAATATCCATCACGTAGAACGTTGAGTCAAAGACTTGGGAACCCACACGAATAGGAATGTCTACCTCACCATGCACCATCCTCTTAGAACCATCGAAGGCTCTAACAATGATATTACTAGGATTCAATTCCAGGCCCTCACAATCCAAGCGATCTAAGGCCTTCTTGGGCAATACATTCAGGGAAGACCCGGTGTCCACCAACACGTGTGCAAGAGTAGTGCCCCTGCATTCTATGGAAACATGCAGGGCATCATTGTGGTTTTTCCCTTTGGCGGTAAGGTCTGCATCCGAGAAACCCAAACCATTGTCGGCGGTCAAATTAGCCACGCAGTTAGTGAATTGATCTGCAGATGTCTCTTGCGGCACATGGGCCGTTTTCAGAAATGAAATCAAGGCCTTGGCGTGGGCCTCTGAGCACAGCAGCAAAGATAGCATAGAGATCTTGGAGGGGGTATGCCCCAGCTGTTCAACGACATTGAAGTCACTCTTTTTAATGATTTTAAGGATTTCCTCCATCTCTTGCTGGGAGGCTTCAACAGCGGTATTTTTTGGTGCCTCCGTCCGGGCAAGAAAATCGGTAGCAGCTTCTTTGCCCCGAGCATCAGAGGACTCAGCGGCAGTAGTAGACACAGGAACTTGATTTGGAACATGCACACTTGCGGGTGTGATGATAAGAGGTTTTCGGATAACTGGTGGTGCAATGTCAGGCGAGAAGAGCCTGCCACTGCGAGTAATCTTGGCGGGACCAGTGATGTTACTGATACTGGTACCGGTGTTGAACTCCTGCTTCACTCCAAGCACATATACGTCTGCCCCATAGTGCCATGGGACAGCCTTGTCAGATTCATAGGGGGGAGGCCCCGGAACAGTAATGGTAATGGGTGCAACAGACATAATTTTGACTGGCTTCCTTGGGAGAGCCTTGGTAGGATTGTTGAAAATTGTGACGACAGATACTTCTTCAGCGGAAACAAACGGAACAACAGTTTTCTTGAACATAATTTCTTTGCTATCCATCAGGCTTTGGATGCCTGATTTCAGCAGCGGACAACCGGTAGGGATAACAGCACACAGGAGGCAACCCTTGCTACAACCCGGAAATAAACCGGCCAGCAGTAGGTTCCTCTTAACAGTCAATAGAGGGGTAGCAGCATCATTCACCGAAACATCAAATAAATCTTCTTCGACGGCATTTACTCTATGCTGGGGCATAGGAGCAATTACAACATTTGGCCTCTCGGGCGCCTCAAACTGAATTTCCTTCGCATCGATAAGGTCTTGAACCTTATTTCTCAGGGCCCATCAATCATCAGTAGTATGCCCGGGGCTATCAGAATGATAAGCACAACGGGCATTTGGGTTATACTTAGGAGATGCAGTATTCACGGCCTTTGGAGCCTCTTTGATGGTCACCAAGTTGGTTGATAATAGTTGCGGTAAGATTTGTGACAAGGTCATACTCAGCCGAGTGTATTGCCTCTTGGGCCTCTCACGCCTTTGTTGATTGTACTGCTGAGGAGCAGCAACAGGTTTTGAAATTACCAAGGCATTGACGGCTTGGCGGCTTTCTGGCTTGACTTGTCTTCTAGGACCATAGACTGCACTAGCTTCCTTCTTGAAAGGCCTCTTCTCAGTACTTGCGGAGGCAGCTTTCTGTATCTTTCCTGACCTAATGCCAGCTTCTATACTTTCACCCGTCAGGATCAAATCCGTAAACCCAGCGGAGGAATTACCAACCAGATGATTGAAGAAAGGACCATACAAGGTCCCTAGAAACATGTCAACCAGCTCACGATCAGTCAAAAGAGGCTGCACCCTGCCAGCCAAATCTCTCCATTTTTGCGCATATTCTTTGAACCCTTCGCTCGTTCCTAGAGACATACCCTGAAGTTGGGTACGTGTAGGAGCGAGGTCAGAATTGTATTTATATTGTCTATAAAATGAGGTAGCCAAATCTTCCCAATGTCGGATACTGGTTCCATCTAGCTGATAGAACCACTCAAGTTGTGACCCCGAAAGGCTATCTTGGAAGAAGTGGATCCAAAGATTTTTGTCTGCCGTGTAAGGTTGGATCTTCCTTACGTACGATCTAAGATGCAGCTTTGGACAGGAAGCCTCGTCGTATTTGGAAAAGGCAGGCGCCTTGAACTTGTGTGGGATTACCACCCCAGAAGATAACCCTAAATCTCCGAAATCCAGCCCCGACACATTTTGAATCTCCATGGCACTCAAGCGGTCCTCTAATTGCTTGTATCGGTCAGCAGCAGGTGGGTATTGTTCGTCATTGTAATTCGTCTCGTTGTCAGAGACTGCAGGACTAGGAGCCCCTCCCCCTTGGGGACTGTCTTTCTCTGCAGAGGAAGTAGTTGGATCAGCCTCATTATGGAGTGTGTTCCCAAACCTGCGTCCAGTGTTGAATAATGCAGTCCTCTTCTTCTTTTTCTTCTTTAGGAGAAGAGCCTTCAACTCTTGTTGACCTTGAGCCAGGCTCATGACCATCTCTTGAAACTGGGCACTCTGGGCCTGGAGGGCCTTGATAGCTTGCTCACTGGATGATTCAGGATTCATGATGACTGTTCAAAATAAACAGCGAAGGAGATTAAGCAACATGTAGAAAAAAGGGTACCTGTTATGCACATGATGCATGAGATGCTATTTATGCAATGCATTCAAGGATTTTAGAAATTCACAATTGTTGCAAACAAAAAAGAACGCACGTCATATTAATAAGAAAAGATTTGTTAGTACATAAATGCCCCATGGGCCAAATATTACAAAAACAACTTCTCAAGGCAAAAAGACATTGCGCATCCTCTTTAGCGCAATGTAGGTGTTGAGGGCCTCTTGCTCATGGAGTCGGCGGGTGAGCTCTAGAAACTTCTTCTCGCTGGCGTAGAAGCTGGCTTCAAAAGTGTTCCGTTCCTCCTTGAGTTGGATCCAACTCTTCTACATCTCCTCCCACGATGTAGGCATGTCAGGATGTAGGATGGTGTAGGGAACCTCTCCTTCCTTGACGGGCTCTTTAATCACAGGGAGAACATGAGGATATGGAATCATTAGACTCTGGGCTCGGGCTCGTACCCACTTGAGATAAGGCTCAAGAGGGATGGAGTTCTTGTGCCCTAGTGTCTGGCTATCAACCTTGTTGGGCCTCCCCCAAGCTCTGATGAATCTTTGGCGAAGTCCTTGCGCATCTTTGTCGAAGTCAAAAACTAGGTAAGGAATCAACATGTCGTGAGGGCCATCTCTTCGTGCATATCCAAATTGCCTCAAAGCTAGACAAGGATTGTAGGTGATACCTCCTCTGATTCCAAGTAAAGGAACATTAGGAAATTCTCCACAACGATCGACGATGATGACATTTTCTCTGGACCGAGAACACCAATGTACATCAGAGTGAGTACGAGTCATCAACCGTTGGGACCACCTTGAGCCTTGGTCGTTCTTCAAAACAGATTGTGGAAGGTGCGAAATAAACCACCTTTCAAGGAGAGGAGTACAGCACATGAGAACACCCCTCTTTCTCATTGTTCGTGTGTAAAATGAGTGAAGGATGTCCCCAAGCAATGTTGGTATTGGATTTCTGGACAAGAAGATTTTGACGGCGTTGACCTCTACAAGCTGGTCAGGATTTGGGAACAAGACCAACCCATAGATAAGGAGTGCCACAATTTCTTCAAAGGCTTGTAGGTCCAATGAATTCCAACATTCTTGTGCCTTCTCAAACAAGAATTTTGCTAAGAAACCTTTGACGCCGCTTCTAGTTTCCCAATGCCCCTTGATGTCAGAAGGCTGTAGATGTAATGCTCGAGCAAAATCTTCAGACTTTGGTTCCTTTTCCGTACCGTTGAAAGGTAGTTGATTTAGGATAGGAATTCTCAGGAGTTGAGAAAATTCCTCCAAGGTTGGTACCAACTGGTAGTCGGGGAAAGTGAAACAGTGGTGAAGAGGGTCAAAGAACTAGAATAGCACTTTCATCATGTCCTCTTCAATGTTGGTGTTGACTAAGCTGAGCAGTCTACCATGTCTTTCACTGAAGGATGAGCTTTCCGGAATTCTTGATGTGAGCTCCTTGAGTTGAGGAGGGATTCTCACAAGGTTGACTTGGATGGTTTTTTTGCGAGGAATTTCCATGACCTACAAAACAAGAACAGAGATAAAGATCTAAACCCTTGAAGTGGTTAGTAAATGCATATGATGCTTTATGATATTTATGATGTATGCACAAGCATATGTACAAGCAATTCACACCAAACCCTAGTTTCAGGCTTGCATGGGGTTTCATAGGTAAGTACCCTCTTGAGTGTAGTTGGCTTAAAAACCTGTCCTATAAATAGTAACCGGGTTCTAAGGAGCTCAATATCACTGGATTGTTTTCATTGTTCATTGTTTTGGTTTAGCCACTTAACTAGCGACCAAAATATTCCAAGAAAACAACCCTCAATGAGTGTAGTATCGAGTATCTACCAACTTCGGACTGCACCAAAGCCGGTCATCTCACTACCCCTAATGAAAGGCCAAGATGGTCAAGTAAGGTTCTAGGTCATTAGTGCTTAGTGACATCACTCAGCGGCCCCGTATTCTCCTTGATTGAACTCAAGGGTTACCGGTACTCACAAATATGTCGCACTAATATAGCTATTGCTTCGACCGTGTCGGTATACCCCGCACAGTTTCCACAATGTATTGCTATCTATGAATGTTTCCCAAAATCCGGGTGTAGGATTGTAAACCCAAACAAGAGAGCCAAGATATAAAGCAATCAAATCAAACAATTAATCATGCAAGAAGGTGATCTAAGCCCTAAGGTTACTCCACTTAAAAGTTATCCCCAGCAGAGTCGCCAGTTCTGTGATACGGTGGGAGAACTGACTTGAGGTTTTTCGTTTTTTATTCGCAAATGTTTCGGTTGAGCAAGAGTCGCCACCGACTTTTTATTTTATCCTAAGGAAAGGTTAAAAAGCACAGCAAAAACCTTTGAGATGTTTTCTTGGGTTCGGGGAGTAGATTATAGAAAGGGAAGGTATTAGCACCCTTTCTATCCATGGTTATCCATGGGCTCTTAGTTACTTGCTTAGATCAACTTGCCTTAATTTTCAATTGTTTGAAATGGTGCTTTGTGTGTGTGGGTTTGAAAAATGTTTTGAAAAGAAGCCAATGTGGTGGCAACCTTTGTAATGATCCATGTTGGGATGTATACAAAGGTGTATGTCTTTTGAAAAGGTTTTCATTGTTTTTGAAAGTTGTTTTTGAAAGTGTAGTGATGTGTGGTTTGAAAAAATAGACAAGTGTTTTGTTTTGCAAGTTTGATTCAAGTAACTAAGAGTTTGTCTACTGCTAAATTTCTCAAAGATTTCTCCTATGTTTTTAACCCTTTTAACAATTTTGTTCCACCATTGCATTTGGTGGACAATCTTGTGTTAGGATGTGAAAGGGACGGGCACGGGTCATCGTTTAGGCCATAATTGCAATGGTGCCAAGTATCTTTGGGCAATTTCTCTTGGAGGGACTTGATCATTTTTTAGGCAACTTTCGAAAGCGTCATCGAGGGACTATGATCATTTGAATTGTGTTTGTTTTGCCCAAAGAGACCTAACATGCAATATGGCCCATTATTGAAGGCAACAAGTGGGATACCCTAGGGGTGCAAGTGTGATTAGTGTTGTCCATTTTCATGCTTGTTTATCTTGAAATTAGGTCAAACTATTTTGGTTAATTGATTTGCATACAAACCCTAATTCTAACATGGCATAATTAGAAAGCATTAAAGTGCGAAAAATAAAGTTCCTAAGTTATTACAACACAATATGGGAAGGGGGGGTACAAATGTTCAAATGGTGGTATTTTGACAAGGAATTTAAACCTAACTATTACATCAAATAGAATTATACAAATTATTTAATGTGCAATAATTAAATAAAATAAGATAAATATGCAAAGATGCAAAAAATAATTTTTTATGTGTATGTAAAAAGTGTTTTTTATGTGTCAAATAAACAAAAATAAAAAGTATTAATTTTTGGAGTTTTTATGTATTTAGGGCAAAAACCCTAATTTCATTAAATAAAAAGTATTAATTATTTAATATGTACAATGTTTAATAATTATGTACAAAAATAAAATAAAAATGAAGTATATTTGTAAAAAAGGTATTTTTAGTGTTAAATATTAATAAAAATAAAAATGTATATATTTTGTATTTTTTAACCTAAATATACTAATATACATATATGTATTTGTATTATTTACTAAATATATATTATATACAAAATAATAATATTTAATATTTATAAAAAAAAGAGTATATTTTATATAAAATATTTTCAGAAGATAAAATAAAATAAAAATTGGAAAATAAATGTGTTTACATTATTTTTTAGTATTTTTTAAATAAAAGTATATCTAGGTATTTATTTATGTACAAACATTATTTTAAACAAATAAATGCCTAATAAATTCAAAAATGGTTTAAAAAATATTTTTTATATTTTTAATATTATTAGAAAAAATAAATAAGTCAGAAATAAAAAGAAAAATCAAGAAAATGTCTCAAATAAGCACAATGGGCCAGGGGGGGGTTCAAAAGCAAACATAGGGTGCAAATAAGAAAAGTGAAACAGGCCCAGCCCAAAGACCCTGTCATCTTTAACCTCCAGCATTTCTGTTCAAAAAAACATGCGTTTGCTATCTCCAGATTCCTTGATCTTTTGCCAAATCTTCCAACATGAAACCTGTAGAGCTTGAAACCACGATTCTAGACATATAAAGAAATCAATCTCCTCTCAGAAATGAGAGAGAATTTCTTCTCCCCCAATTCCTGACCTAGTTTTTGTTCCATGTTCAGACATCAAATTCTCATAGCACACGTAACATAAATGAAAACTAATTATATGGGCATGTTCAAGGCTATGAATGTGACATAATTTCTTCACAAACCTTAAGGTAACAATGCCTGGATAGAGAGATACAAGTTCGTGAACTTACCTGTTCAGTTGGAATCGTATTTGGTGATGGAGGTGTTTTCAATGCAAGATGATGATTGGTATAGCTTCCTTGATGTCTAGTGATGCTATTCCAAGCTTTAGTTTGCTTTGAAACCAAGTGAATCGTGTTATGGAACTTCAACTGCAAAACAGAAAAATGAAAATGGTGATGTTAGCTAGGGATGTTATAGGTCGTGTTTGAGGTTTGGAATAGTTTCAAGGGATGTTGTGGGATGTGTTTGAAGTGGTTTTAGCAAGAATGCATGAATGGATTGAGTTATGGAACTCAATCTGCAGCAGGTACCCTGTTTGGGCAGTTTGAGGGTGATTCTGTGTTTGAGAAGGCAATGGAGATGGTTAGCTCGTGTTTCAGCTTAGGTTTGATGATTAGAAAGTGTTTGATAACTTTGCTTAAGCTCTGGTTTACAGGAATGAGAGTTGTTAGTTGTTATGCTAGCTTTCTTCTTACTTAAGCAACAAAATGCCAAGTTGAGTTTTAGACGGATGGAGGCCCCTCTATTGTGCTGCTAAGCATGCCCTTGATCAGTGGGATTAGTTCAAAAACTTGTTCCAAGGAGATTTGTTGTGTACCTCCTGATTTGCTAATTGACATAAAGTTCTACTTTTGCAAAAATGGACATTATGCTTTTTCTATTTTAGGACTAAACCTTCATGTAATGCTTAAACACATAATGCAAGGCTTGAACACAAAGGGTTTGCATTTCATTTATGAGTGAAAATGGGATATAGGACCTGTAATCAAGTTGTGCAAGCTGATTTCAAAATGGCCTAGATGTATGAACATGTAACTTGGCCATAAACAAAGTGACTTTTTCCCAATTTGCCAAATTCGATTCTCCCTAACCATGAGGTTGTTTGATGAGTTCTTGGACATTTTGGAAAGCTTGGAATGTGTACTACAATCCATCTTTGAAATGAAAATTTAAATTCCAAGAGTAAGTATGTGAAAAATGGTCTTGAAGTTAGGAAATAATCCTGCCTAAAATGGTTCAAAATTTCTCTAAGTTAAGAATGGTTTGGTACCCTTGTTCCAAAAATTGTAACTTGAGCTACAAGCTTCTTTTTGGGAAAACTTTGTGAATCAAAGTTGTATATTTTGCAATGGACTAAAACTTTCATGTTTTGACTTTTCCTTGAATCCAAATGAATCTTGGTGAGAAAGTGGGACAAAGTTAGGAAAAAATTAGGGTTTTTCATAACTTAGAAAAATTCTAAGTTATGAAAAATCTTCATTTCAAACCCTAATTTGCAATTCTTGATTTCTTGATGAACAAGTTTCATGATTTGGCATGTTTTGATGGAAAATGAATCTTGACACTTGATTTTGACCAAAAAGTCAAAGTTTGACTTTTCAGTATATAGTCAAAATTGATCAATTGACTGGGAAATTCAACTGTCAATCTTGTGCATTTGGGAACTTTTGAACTTGTTGAGTATGTAAAAACAATTCCATGGGGTCCTTGAGTCCATATGTGAGCTTGGTTTGCCATTGGCTAGGTCAAACAGTCAAAAATTGCCTTTGTGCAGTCAAAACCCTAAAAATGACTATTTTGCCCTTTTGGTGATCTGATCAAATTTCTTGTGGAATTGTGATCCAAACTTGATCAAATGGTCCATATGAGTTCATAATGTTGACGTGGGTCAATTTCCATGAGATTTGACTGTCAATTGGCCACAGTTGACTTTTTCCCCAATACAGTTGATTTCTAGGTCGACTGTCCAATTGACTGGGCAAAATTTGGAATCAAGACTTGAAACTTGGTATGGATAGACTTGGGAGTCCAACATGAAGCATGAAAGTCATCTTAGGCATTTTAGGTCAAAATATCTTTGTGCAAACACAAACCCTAATTTGGGTCAACAGTGCAATGAGAAGTCTTGAGCAGAGGAAACCCTAACTGGATCTTGAGCTCCAAGGGTCTTGTGATGAGAAAATGTTGAGGAAATGGGAGGGAAAATTTTGGGGTACAACAGGAACCATCACCGTCTTTTGATTCCAGAGGAATGTTTTTGATGTCATTCGTTGTATACGAAGTGAAAGTTTGTGATTGGACACGCATTTGAATTAACTGAGAGACTACCCTGCCCCAGGTTTTGATTAAAGGTTTAAATTTGTGTACAAAGGAAACTCCTAATTCTTTTGCTCAAAGGGGTTGACTAGGGATTATCCTCCTTATAACTCTAGTGTTTAGGAATTGAAAGAACGCCTATACATCGTCAGCAAGGTCTGTCCAAAAGCATATTGTATGAGATCATGACATTGTTTTTGTCATCCTCCCTCTAAAGGCTTGCAAATTTTAAAACAAGAGTTGAATGTCAAAAAGAGAGTAAAAAGCATAGTTTAAATATAGTGAAAACGAATGGATGAATTCAAGACAAACATATGCAATGCATTAATGAAAAAAAGTTTAACATTAATATATAAGTGTTTGAACAACAAAATAAATTACAATTGAAAATTCAAAATGAACTGGAACACTCAATGATTTGGCATGGGAGCGGTGATTACATTGGGAGTCTCAGGAGGACCAAACTCAATCACCTTAGCGTAAATCATATTCTGAATCTTGTACTTCAGCGCCCAACAATCATTAGTATTATGCCCGGGACTGTCGGAATGATAAGCACACATTGCGTCAGGATTGTAATTAGCATAAGAAGTTTTGGGGTTGGGATGAGGCCCTATCAACGTAATCAGATTCATCTTCAACAAGTGTTGCAACGCTTGAGACAGCGACATGTTGATGTTGGTAAATTGTATTTTGGGCTCGTTTGGCCTTCGTTGATTTCCCCTTTGTTGTTGCTGAGATGCAGGACTGGAGATCAGGACTGCCCCCACATATTGGTCGTGATGGCTCTTTTTAGGACCTTTTTGGCCGTAAACTTCATTGGACTCTTTCTTCCCATTGTATGACTTTTTCTGAACATCAGAGGATGTAGCTCCTTGGATCTTTCCACTTTTGATGCCAGCTTCGACCCTTTCTCCAGTCAATATTATCTCGGTGAAACGGGCCGAGGAGCTTCCGATTAGGTGATTAAAGAAAGGTCCCGTCAAAGTTCCCATAAAGATGTCAATCAGATCCCTGTCAGTTAAGGGTGGCTGCACCCTGCCAGCCAAGTCTCTCCACTTTTGGGTGTATTCTTTGAAGCCCTTGTTGGAATGCATGGTCATATTCTGCAATTGCACACGAGTTGGTGCAAGATAAGCGTTGTATTGGTACTGCTTGTAAAAGAAGCAGCTAGATCTTCCCAAGTGTGAATATGGGAACTCTCCAATTGATAGAACCACTCAAGTTGCATCCCAGCTAAACTATCTTGGATGAAGTGGATTCAAACCTTCTGATCAGTTGTGTATGGTTGAATCTTGCAGACATAAGACTTTAGGTGCATCTTAGGGCAAAAGACTCCATCGTACGGGGTAAAGCTAGGGATTTTGAACTTTGGTGGGATGACCACTCCAGGGACCAAACCCATGTCTCCTAAGTCCAAGCCAGGCACAACTTGGATCTCCACAGCTTTTAGTCTGTCTTCAAGCTGTTTGTATTTTTCATCCGCTGGTGGATACTGCTCCTCAGAAGAGTCTTCGTCATCAGTAGCTATGTTAGCTCTAATGCTTCCAGCTTCCTCTTCTTGACTGTCTTGAGAAGAAGCGTCTTCTTTTTGAGCTAGCTGGGCATTCCCCTTTGACCTTCTCCTTACGTTGAGGATGACCGACTTTTTCTTCTTCTTGCTCTCTGTGGTGAAGAGTGTTTTCAGATCTTCTGCCCCTGGGCCAAGTTCATGAGCGCTTGTTGGAACTGAGCGTTTTGAGCTTGGAGATCTTTAACTGTTTGCTCTAGAGCCATCTCTTACTGAAATAAATAGTAAGAAAATGAGAAAGCCTGTACAGGAAAACCTGTTATGATGACATGCATGATATGTGGATGCAATGTTTTCAAGGATCTCGCGGGCTAAACACAAGAAGATGTTATAATTTGAACGTTGATCAACAACTTTGATTCAGGAACTTCATATCGGTTGATGTCCTTCCACGAGAATCAAGCTCACCATGTCAAGTGGGTCATAGCCCTTGACTCAAGTTGTACTTTGACCTTTGACGGTGTTTGGTTAGAAGAAAATAAATCCTCTTGCCCCTTGATAGACGTCTGATTCAACATGACCCTACATCGTAGGCCCTTGAGATCCTTGAAATGGTTATTGAAAATAGTATGATGTTATGATGTTATGTACAAGTATGCAAAGTAAGCAAGTTGTTATGTATAAATAATCATAGACACACAAAGAAAACAAGTCCTTAGGTTTAGGCTTGCATGGAGTTTGTAGGTAACTACCCTCTTGAAGTTTAGTTGACTCGAACTGTCTTAGTAATAGTAATCGGGTTCTAGGGGATCTCAATATCACTGATCTTTCTTCATCGGGCATTGTTTCAGCGTAAGCCTCTTTAATGGAAACCGAAATATCCTGAAAGTCCAATCTCAATGAGCGTAGCATTGAGTATCAACCAACTTCGGACTGCACCAAATCCGGCTACCTCACTACTTTCTAATGGCCAAGTTGGTCAAGTAAAGGTTCTAAAGTCAGTTAGTGCTTCATGACACCACACAGCGGCCCTGTATTCTCCTTGACTACTCAAGGGCTACCGGTACCAACAAATGTGTCACACTAACGTCGCTATTGCTTATACCATGTCGGTATATCCTGCACAGTTTCCATAATCTATTGTTACATACCTAAAATGTGCCCCAGATCCGGGTAGAGGATCAAAATAAGCCCAAACAAGGAACCATAATGTAAAGCATGCAAGTCATACAAGGAAAGCAAGTTAATGTGATATAACCCTAAGGTAACCACACTTTTAAAGAAGTCCCCAGCAGAGTCACCAGTTCTGTAACACGGTGGGAGAAATGACTTGGGTGTTTTGCGTTTGATTGCAATTGTTGTGGATAGCAAGAGTCGCCACCGACTTTTCTTTTATCCAACAAGGAAAGGCTGTAAAGAATAGGAAATACCTTTCAAGATTATTTCTTAAGTTCGGGGGGTAGGTTATGAAAAGGGAAGGTATTAGCACTCTTTTCATCCATAGTTATCTATGGGCTCTTAGTTGCTTGATAGATCACTTGTTTTGTTTGAAAATGTGCTTGTGGTGTGGTTTTGAAAGTATTTTTAAAATGTGCCTTTGTAATGATTCTCGTTTCTATAAGAACACATAAAAAGTGTTGTTTGGAAAATAGTTCAAAGAAGTGTTTGTGTAATGTGTTTTTGAAACTAATTTTGAAAAGGGTGTCTTTGTAATGGTTTTCGTCTCTATAAGTGCACATACAAAGTGTTGTCTTTTGAAAATATTTCAAAATGAAAGTGTTGGTGTATAAAATGCTTTTGTTGTGAGCAAGCGAGCAACTAGGAGAAACCTACCTACTCAAAAGGTATTAAATGTTTTTCCTCCTCCTTTAGATGTTGCTATCTTGCCATTGATTTAGTAAGAAGCCCCATCATTGTATGTGAAGGGACAGGCGTGGGTCATCGTATAGTCATGATAGAAATGTTATGGGATATCTTAGCATTTCTCTTAAGGGACTAAGATCAATTGTAAGGCAACATTCGAAGCGTCATCGAGGGACTATGATCTTGTATTTTAATTATTTTTGCTAAGACGTCTCACATGCATAACATGACCATTTTTTTAAGGAAACAAGTGGAATTACCCTAGGGGTGCATGTGTGAATAGTGTGTTTGATTTGCATGCATTTAGTCTTTGATTTTTTAGATTGTCTACTTGTTGGTTTTATCTTACCATACATCCTAATTACTAACATTTATATAAATCAATAAAAACAAAGAAAACAAAATATCCAACACTATTACAACCATATTGAATAGCAAGGAAATGTAAAGACAAATACAAAATAAAGAAGGGAAAATAAGCCTTTTCGACCCAGGCAGCAGCATCCTTCGATCTGCTCTTCCTGGCTTCTTTCGATTTGGCCTGGAAGGGGTGAAGGCATGGCTTTCGACTGAGGCCTGGGGGTCAGCATGTTATGCCTTTCAATTAGGGCCTGGAAGTCATCATGTTGTGCCTTTCGACTAGGGCCTGGGAGTCAACATGTTGTGTGTGATAAAGTGGGAGAACTGACTTGAGGTTTTATGTTTGTGTTCGCAAATGTTTCGGTTTAGCAAGAGTCGCCACCGACTTTTTATTTTATCCTAAGGAAAGGTCAAAAAGCACAGGAAAGACCTTTGAGATGTTTTCTTGGGTTCGGGGAGTAGATTATAGAAAGGGAAGGTATTAGCACCCTTTCTATCCATGGTTATCCATGGGCTCTTAATTACTTGCTTAGATCACTTGCTTTGCTTTTCAATTGTTTGAAATGGTGCTTTGTGTGTGATTTTGAAAGATGTTTTGAAAAGAGGCCATCGTTGTGGCAACCTTTGTAATGATTCTTGTTTGAATGTATACAAAGGTGTTTTTCTCTTTTGAAAAGTTTTCAATGTTGGAAAGTAAGGTTTTGAAATTGTGTTGTGAAGTGTATTTTGAAAATAGCAAGGATGTTTTTGCAAGCTTGATCAAGTAACTAGGAGCTATCTACCCTATTCTACTCAAAGATCTTTCTTATGTTTTTAACCCTTTTAACAGTGTTGTTTCACCATTGTATTTGGTGAACAACCTTGTGTTAGGATGTTAAACGGGACAGGCGCGGGTCATCGTATAGACCATGATAGCAATAATGTCAATTATCTTTGGAAATTTTCTTGAGGGACTTGATCATTTTGTTTAGGCAACTCGGATAGCATCATCGAGGGACCGTGATCTTTTTTTTGATTGTTTTTATTTTACCAAAGTACCCAACATGCATACCATGGCCCATTTTTGAAGGCAACAAGTGGATTGTAACCCTAGGGGTGCAAGTGTGCATTGTGTTTGTTTTTCATGCATGTTATCTTGGATCAGGTCAAACTACTTGTTGATCTTATTTGCAGACAAACCCTAGGTCTAAGCATGGCATAATTGAAAGCTTTTAAATGTGCGAGAATTTAAATGCTACACTATTACAACATGATATAGGGAGGGGGGTACAAATTTGAATTGGGGATATTTGACAAGAAATTAAACCCTAGATTACTATTACAACCAAATTGAATGTATAAGATACAATATTTAAATGTACAATAATTGAAATAAATACAATAAATAAATATAAATAAAATGCATTATGTACAAAATGACTTTTTATGTATGTAAAAAAAAAGTGTTTTTAATATGTGAAGTAAAAATAAATAAAGAAAAACTCAAGTTTAATTATTTTTTCATTTAGGGCAAAACCCTAATTTTCTTAAATAAATAGCATTATTTAATATTTATTTACAAATATATATATATCAATGTGTAAAAAATAAAAGTATATTGTAAAGATGATTTTTTTTAGTGCAAAATATTAATAAAAATAAAAATGTAATATTTTTGTATTTTTGTCCTAATTATTTAATAAAATAAAGTATATAAGTATATATATATATATATATATATATATATATATATATATATATATATATATATATATATATATATATATATATATATATATATATATATATATATATATATATATATATATATATATATATATATATATATATATATATATATATATATATATATATATATATATATATATATATATATATATATATAGAAATTAATTATTTACAAAAAAATGTGTATATTCAAGAAAATATTTTCAAGTGTAAATAAAAATAATAAATGAAGATAAGTATATTTTTTATATTATTTTAGGTTTTAATAAAAAGAATATAAATCATTTAAATATTTTTTATACTAGTAATAATTAGAATAAATTCCAAATAAATATAAAAATTTATGAAAATAATTTTTAGGTATTTTTTTATGTTAGAAGATAAAATATCAACATCAAAAATGAAATAAAATGCAAAAAATGACAAATATGCAAGCAAATGGGTCAGGGGGGTGCAAACTGAATATGCATGTGTGGAAAGCAAAAGCAACTCAGGCCCAGCCCAAGCAACTTCATCTTCTTCCTCAGTTTCAAACAAAACACGCGTTCTGTACTTCCAATGCTATCTCCTGATTCTTTGATTTTTTGACAAAACTCATAACATGAACATTGTAGAGAATTAAACTACGAATTCAACCATATAAAAAACTTGGATTAACTCTCAAAGATCAGAGAGAATTTCTCTGGCCCTAATTTCTAACCTAGTTTTTTCAGAAAGTTCATGAGTGAAATTCTCTCAGCACGATTAATGTAAATGGAAACTAAGCATATGTATGGCTTCAGGGCTATGAGTACAAAATATTTCATTCACAAACCTAAGCCTAACCATTCCTAAATAGGGAGATAGAATACATGAAATACTTGTTTCAGTTGACTTCGAGTTGGACAATGCAGCAACTTTCAATGGTGTTTGAGCTTCTCTTGAGCTTGCCTGAGGTCCAAGGAAGCTTCTCCAATGCTTGGCTTGCTTTGAAACAACTTGAATCGTGCTGTAGAACTCAACCTGCAGAGATTTGAAATGAAAATGGCAAAGTGTGTTAGAGGTGTTACAGCTTGCAATGGGGGCCAGGGATAGTTCAAGTGAGTTGATTGGAAGGTGTTGGAACTATCTTGGGACAAAATGCACGATGGAATTTTGTTGTGGCTTGCAAAATGCAGAACCTGCCCTGTTTTGCAGAAAAACAGTGATTCTGATTATATGGAGGTTTGAGTGATGAAAGGGTCGTGTTTTAGGCTTGTTGGGAGGTATGGAACTTGTCTACAATGTTTGTTTAATCTTGTGTTAACATAAATGAAAGATTGCTTATGTTTTGCAAGTTTTCTCTACTTGAAGTTCAAATGTGGAAGTGAAGTTACAGGCTTGTATAGGCTGTCAAATATGCTTGCATACATTGCTCTTGGCCCCTCTGATTTGTGGATTTGTTTTGCTGCAAGAGATCTTGGACCAATGCTCAAGGATTGTTGGTTTGACATAAAGCATACTTAAGCAAAAATGGAAATTTTCCTTTTTCTACTTAAGGCTTAATCTTGTGTATAATGTCCAAATGAATAAAACAAAGGCTTAGACTGATGGATTGGCATTAAATTATGGAGTGTAAATTGGTTTTGAGGCCTGTAATGTCAAATCAAGCTAGCTAGATCATAATTGGAAGTTGTTATGAACATGTATTGGCCATGGACAAAAGTGAGTTTTTGCCAAATTCAAGCATTCGATTCTCTCTAACCACAAGGGTGTTTGAGGCGTTCTTGGACAATTTGGAAAGCTTGGAACATGTACCACAATCCATCTTTGCAATGCAACTTGAAATTCCAAGTGGAACTAAGCGAAAAGTGGCCAAGAAGATGGGTCCAAATCCTGCATAGATTAGGGCAAATTTTCTCTAAGTTAAAAGTTTTAGGTACCCTTGTTCCAAAAATCATAACTTGAGATTGTTTACCAGGGTATTTGGTAAACAACCGCTGATCCTCCAAATGGTTACTTATTTGGTTACTCGCAGGATCGATCAGATTGATCCTAGGACATAGGTTGATTTTGAAGTTTTGATTAAATTGGATATTAGTTAAATGACAATAAAATAAAGAGGCTTTAAATAAATTGCATGAAGAAAGGACTTGGTAAAATAAATAAGGCTTTAAATGAAAGGGTTCGACAGGAAAGTAAAGAAGAAAGCAAATAAATTTCTGGGAAAGTAAACGACTTTGATTAATAAAGTTGGTGTTTCACACATACATTTCTCAACAATTCTTTCTCACACGCTGGGTACTCGAATCTATATGAGTGACTTTGTATAGAATTGTGAACACACGCGAGAAACTACATGACTACTACTATTTATACTAAAACATCCCAAGTAACCGTCGGGCAGTTACACTGCTTCGAGATGATTCCACTTGGCACGTTCTCAGCGTTCGACGCTCCAGATCTTCGCACGTCGCACTTGGTAACCGCTGGAAACCGTTTTCCCTCCAAACGCTTGAATTTCAAACTGCTCCACTCTGAACCATCGAACACCTTCGTCGAGAAGCATCTTCGACGAGAAACTCCCTCGACGTCGAAGGCAACCTACTTCTCCCTTGGAAGAAATCTTTTAAGTACCTTGCCATCTTTCGATGGGCATTTCGACAGACCTAGCTAGTCGAAAACATCCTTCAGCTTTAATGGCTGACATTAATAAAACAAAGGTGTCGAATTTAGGAGCCAACAAATTGCCCCCCAAGAATGCCTTATTTCGACTCTGAAAGAAAAAGGCATTCTTTGAAACGCCATTCGACACCTGTCTTTTCACGCTTAGTCACAAATTAAATTGTGCACTTTTTGTTGTCTTCTACCAACCACTGGCAATCCCAAGAAAACCATCATTTATCCGTACCTAAGACGTCACTTCAGTACGGCGTGCAGTGCCAAACGTCATTTCAGAATTTGTCATTATGACAATTCCCAAAAACGAGGACGCACGCTGCGTCCCTCTATTTCTGCAGAACGGCTAAAACAACAGGGGGATGCCACGTGTCCCACTATCTCCTGCAACATTTAATGGCATTTAATGTCCTCGGTTTTGGGGATTTTCCCCACTACTATAAATAGCAGTAAGTACCCCATTGTGGGAATTTTTACGCCATCTAGCTTTCAGACTTCTCCATTTTCACACAAACTTGTCATCTTTGCAAAAACCTTTCCTCCTTCACTTCGTCTTCAACCTCATCATTAACAATGGCATCTGGTTCCAGTGCTCCTAGCGCTACCGTACCATCTAGAAACGTCAAACCTAAGGTTTTCGTCACCGCTCCAGTAGTAACTTCTACGGGCCAACGAAGGGTCCCCGAACCCTTGGACATCGCCGTACGTGATGCTTACTCACACCACCTTATGATCCCGGTTGGATATTCCAACCAGATCTTTGTTATGTCTGGCCCCTTGTATCCAAGTATTGCTGAGGCCATGAAGATCAAGAGTTACTTTCCGGTAGTTGAGAAACTCAAACCGGTTGCATGCGCCAAGAAAGATGCAGAGGATAATGAAGAACCTGCTAAAGAGAAAATCGACCTTCGTTTCTTCAACAAAGGTGTTAGGGCTTTCAGGTCTGGCCCTAGCCTTACTCCTGATTACGTTGCTTGGCTGGAAAAGATGGAGAAACGCCAAGCTTCGATCTGGAAAGATATGGGGATTTTCGACCTGGTGATGCTGTCAAAGACAGGTTTGAACTATTCTCCAGAGATGTTGATAGCTTCCCTACTTTTCTGGGACTACTCCCACTTTACTTTCCATCTTCCCTGTGGGATGCTGACTCCTACACTCTTCGATGTGGCCGCTATCACTGGCCTTCGACCCACCGGGGACTACTTCGATCCGGAGGAGATGTCGGAGGATCAAATTGGATTCTCTGCCACCAAACCAACCTATACCACCTTCATCAATCACTACCACGACAGGTCGACAGATGCTGTGTCGGATGTCGAACACATAGCGTTTCTAGCCTTATGGCTGACTCGCTTTGTATTTTGCTCGAAGTCCTTACAGGTGACCAAGAAGATGGTCACTCTCGCCACTCAACTCCATCATGGCCAAAATATCTGTTTGGCAGAATTGATTTTGGCTAGCCTCTATGATTCAATTAGTAATGGGGCAACTCTTCTAAAAATTATCGAGAACAGGGCCAGTTTGCTACTTGCTTGGCCTTTTTGGCTGCTCCAACTGTGGCTCAATGCCACCTTCGAATCTTTCTTGCCTAAGAAGGTTCAAATAAATGAGCAGGCTCCAGAGATAGCGAACAGACGCGTCGAAGGAACCAGACTGGCTCTGTTGACGCCTATGGAAGATGGACTGGAGTTTCAACAAACTTTCACCAACTTCGTTCTGATGTTTGCTCGAAGGAAAGAGTTTGTTTCGACTATGGCTCCGTTTGCTCGACGGAAGGTAGGCCCGGCATGGTTCATAAGGCCACATCAAAGGACGTCGAGTGGTCCTCAAGTTGACGAACATACAACAATGTGGGAGGCGTTCCTCACACCAAGGATCATGCCTCTTCGATTCAAGAGCTCTAAGACTCACTTGAGTCTGATTGCATACCAACCAAACCTGGTATCTCTCCAGTTTGGTATTATTCAAACCCTACCTTCTCCAATTTTTCCAAGAGAGAAGTCTATGTTGTACTTCTGCAATGATTACACCGAAGAAGCTGCCACTAAACATATCGGAAGATATGCTGGTCTAACAGTTCTCTCGTTGTTTGACTACCAGCTCAACTTTCTTTGCTCACCATCCTTCGAGGAGTGGTGGAAAAGTTATTACGCTGAGGAGTTCTTCAACGAGAAGGACTTCGTGGATGAGCTTCAGAAATCTTTTGTCCTTGTGTTGGACAAAATAAAGAAATGTAAGTTCATCCTTTCACATTACTTTGTCTTTCTCTTTCGACTGCTAGCCTGTTAACTATTTATTTGATTTCAGTTGTTCGAAAGCCTGTAGCCAAGAAGGCTGCAGAAAGACAACAGGGAGGAGGCCCCTCAACAAAACCTCCACCGCCGGCGAAGACTACAGCGCCGGCGAAGACCACAACCAACCAACAGGGGGAAGGCCCTTCGAAGAAGCCTTCTGTATCGGTAACCAGACTTTCATTCTTTTCTTCTGGCTTTCGACTTTTGACTTTCGATGCAATTGCTAAATCGAATTCCCATTGGTTTTTTAGGCACCTTCGCCCAAGAAACGGCCAGCACTGGTGGTCGAATCTGGGAGCGATGAAGAAGGTGATTCTCCCCCTGCTCCTCTAAAAAGGCGAAAGCTGACGAAGGACGCTCCTGCTCCTGCTCCTGAGGGTCGAACAATTAGAATAAAGGTTGCTGGGAGAAAACCCAGGCCACCTCCAGTGTTCATTGAGGAGCCAACGGAGGAGGAACTAAACGTTCTTCTCAATAAGCCTGTCGAAAGCGACAATTCCAGCCCTGGGGCTGAAGCTAATTTACAGGTAATCTCTTAGACCTTTCTGTAACTTAGGTGTAGATACCTACATTCGATTATGTCTTTTTCGATTTCTGAAGATTCTTCCTCTTTCCTTTCTCAGGACACCACTGAAAGCTCACCGCTAAGGACCTCTGAAACACTGGAGTCTGCTGAACTCAGCAGGCCACAAGAAAAAGGCTTGGAAAATGATGAAGCCCATACTGAAATAAATGAGGCCAATGCTGAGACGGTAGAAAAACCCACAGAAGATCCTCAAACGGAAGAACAACAGCCAAAAGAGGTCCAGGTGGTGGATCTGTCGGAAGAGAATCGTGACGAAGGGGACCATGGCAATGCTGGCGAAGAAAACCAAGGTGCCGCTGGCGAAGAGAACCAAGGTAACGCTGGCGAAGGGCACCAAGGTAACGCTGGCGAAGGGCACCAAGATGACGCTGGTACTGCCCCAGTCCGAGTCGAAGGGAAACAAGTCGAGACACCTAACACTCAACAGCCTCAAACCCAAGACAATGCTGTTGCAAGGGCTGTTACCTCAACGAAGCACATGTCGAAAGAGGACTTAGAACTCTTGAAACAAACTGACCCTGTTAGCTATCTCAACGCAATCATCGAGAGCAAGAGTTCGTCCGATGCTAGTCAGGAGGTTCCTACCCTGTCGGGGAAGTCCACTGAAACCTCTCCTCTTGATGAAGCTTTAGCAAAGGTTAAGGCCCAGTTTTTCAAGAAGGACTTGATGAAGGCTTTAGAGGGGGACCCCACTGCTCCATCATACTTGAGGGATGTTTTGAATGCTGTCGACTTGTTAGCTGTAGCTCCAGAAGTTTCAGGCTTGATCATGGAGTTACACTCCATTATTGATCAAGTCTCAACAGATTATAGGCGCCAAAGGGGCTTTAATAGTCAGCTTGAGGTGCTATATGGCAAAAGCTCTTCTGCATGGACTGCTGTTTCGGAGACGACTTCTCGAATTTAGGAGTTGTCGAAGAAAAAAGCATCTACACAGGAAGAAGTCGATGCCATCGATCGAGAGAATGCTTCCTTCAGGGCACAAATCGAAGAAATAGAGGCTAAGATAAATGCCAACACTAAACGCAAGGAGGAACTTCTTTCGACCATCCCAGACACCGAGAGTCAAACTGAAATCAAACAGGACCTGGAATTTGCTGAGAAGGCCCAAGGCTTCGACGATCAGATTGCCAAGCTTGTGCAGGCGAATGCCTGGTGCAAGAAAAGATTGGAGCTGCAGCAAGTCAAATACCTTCGACTCAAGGACTCTGTTCCCTTCTGATTGATTCAGCTTTTGTAACCATATTTTGTAATCTATATTCGACAACATTTCCATCTTGGCTAAAATTATAAAAAATTTCCATTTTGGCTTTTTATGGTTAATTTAGTCTTGTTATTTTATTATTTTATTTTTATCTCTTGGAGTGTAGGTTTGTATTTTTTCAAATATTTACCATTTACTCTCAAGAGCCTTTTATCTTCACCTAACTCTTCGACTTCATAGGCTCCACCAGAAAAAGTTTGGATAACTCTGAATGGTCCTTCCCATTTGGGTGACCATTTCCCCATGCTTCGATCCCTTCGATCCATGGGAAGAATTACCTTCCAAACTAGTTCTTCAGGCAAAAATACCTTAGGTTTTACCTTTTTATTATAAGAGTCTTCTACTCTTTTCTTCTGAAGCCTGAGTAGGTCAAGAGCGCGCAATCTCTCTTCGTCTAAATCCACGAGTTCGTCTAACATCATGTTCCAATCAATTTCAGAGGGAATATCATAATGCCTCTGAACCCTTGCAGATTGAAGACAAATTTCTGCTGGCAACACTGCATCATGGCCAAAAGTTAGCCTATATGGTGTTGTACCTGTGGCTTCTTTTGGGGACGTTCGACAAGCCCACAGAATCTGGTCTAACGTCTTGTGCCAATTCTTTGGTTTCTTCCCAACATGCTTTTTTATCAAGCCAATCACCACTTTGTTTGCTGCTTCGACTTGACCATTTGCCTGTGCATAATAAGGCGTTGATGTTAGGAGTTTGAAACCTGTTTCCTGAGCAAATTCCTGCATCTTTCGACCAGTGAAAACTGATCCTTGATCAGTTGTTATCGTCTCAGGGATTCCATACCTAAAGATAATGTTCTTTTGAATAAATTCAATGACATTTTCTTGGTCTACATTGACTAAAGGGATAGCTTCGATCCACTTAGTAAAGTAATCAATGCCTACCAGTATGTATTTCTGACTCTTTGATGATGCTGGTCGAATCTCTCCAATGAGGTCCAACGCCCATCCTCTAAAGGGCCAAGGCTTCACTATCGAGTGAAGTTCGCTTGCTGGTACATGTTGGATGCCTGTATGGACTTGACACTCTTGACAACCTTTGGCGAACTCAACACAATCTTTCAGCATAGTGGGCCAATATAGTCCTTGTCGAAACAACAACCATTTCATCTTATGGCCTGCTTGGTGAGCCCCACATGCTCCAGCGTGCGTAGTCGAAAGGGCTATGTATGCCTCAGTTTCACTTAAGCATTTTAGCAATACCCCTTCAGGCGTTTTCTTGAATAACTCATTACCCATGAGTACATAACTCAACGCCCTGTACTTTGTTTTTCGTTCTGTCAAAGCTCCTGGATTTTGAAGATAGTCCACAATGGGTTTCCTCCAATCTTGCTCTGATAAATTATCTATGAACGAAATTTCGAAGTTACTTTGATCAGCATATCCTAGTCTCGTCGATTCCAAGTCTGTTGGTGATAGACAAGTTGCTTTTATCTTTTCTCGAACTTCGATTGCTCTTTGCAATCTCGTTTTTGAAATCTTATACCCAGATGCAATCTGTGCCAAGTCGTTGGCTATTTGATTTTCGACTCTGGGTATGTGTCGAATATTGATCGTTTCAAATTTTTTCAATAAACGATTTGCTATCACAAAGTACATAATGAGATTCTCTCTTATGCATTTATATTCCTTTGTGACTTGCTTAATGACTAACTCTGAGTCTCCCATTATTTCGACTCGAGTTGCCCCCAATTCCAACAATATCTCAAGGCCAGTAATTAGAGCTTCATACTCAGCCTCATTGTTCGAACAAGAACCTGATATTTTGTACTTGAATGTTGTTGGAATTTTATCTGGAGAAATAATCAAGACTCCTACCCCTGTTCCATCTTTATGGCTGGAACCATCGAAGTAGAATTTCCAAGGCTCTATCTCCACATAATTAATATCCTCAACTTGGATTGAGTGGTCGACTATGAAGTCTGCAACCACTTGTCCTTTTACTGCCTTAAGAGGCATAAAGGTCAAGGAGTATTCAGTTAATGCTAATGCCCACTTGCCAATTCGACTGTGCAAGATAGGTTTCGACAACATATACTTGAAAACATCAAAATGAGACAAAAAATACACATCAACTGGTTTTATATATTGCTTGAGTTTTGTACAAGAGAAATACAGACATAGACACAATTTTTCAACTTCACTATATCTAGTTTCTGCATCGTTCAAAACTCTACTGAGATAGTAAATGGGTCTTTCGACTCCATTCTCATCCTCTTGGGCTAACATGCTTCCCAAAGTTTTGTCGGATGCAGCTATGTACAATCTCATACTCCTATTGCTACAAGGAGGCACCAAAATAGGTGGCTTAGTGAGGTACCCTTTGATTTTTTCGAAGGCTTCTTGTTGCTCTTGCCCCCATTCGAACCCTTCTTTATTCAGTCGAAGTAAGGGTGAAAAGGCCTGAGCTTTCCCACTTAGATTAGATATGAATCTCCTTAAGAAATTTATCTTGCCTAACAGAGATTGCAGTTCCTTCTTATTCGATGGCGCTTTCGCTTCCAGAATTGCCTTCGTCTTGTTCTGGTTGATTTTGATTCCTTTCTTGTGGACAACGAAGCCCAAGAAATCTCCAGCTTTCACACAGAATGCGCACTTCAAAGGGTTCATCTTCAGACCATGTTCTCTCATTCTTTCGAATGATTGTCGAAGGTGGTCAATATGATTCTTCCTGGAAACAGACTTTATAACAATGTCATCAATATATACTTGCATAAAAGTGTTAATAAAATCATGGAAGATAGTATTCATTGCCCGCTGGTACGTTGCGCCAGCGTTCTTTAGGCCAAAAGGCATCACTACCCATTCGTAAGTGCCTAAGGCCCCAGGGCATCGAAAAGCTATTTTCGACACATCCTCTTCAACAATGAATATTTGATTATATCTTGAATAACCATCGAGCATACTCAGGTATTCATAGCCAGCGGCAGAATCGACTAGCATTTCCGCCACAGGCATAGGATATTCATCTTTGGGTGTAGCAGCATTCAAATCTCTGAAATCTATGCACACCCTTAACGTACCATTTTTCTTAATTACTGGCACAATGTTTGCAATCCATTCGACATACCTTGTAACACGTATGAATTTGCATTTCAGCAGTCTTTCGACCTCCGTCTTGATCTTCGACAGTATTTCTGGAGCGAAGCGCCTTGGATTTTGCTTGATTGGCTTCTTCCCCGGTTTGATTGGCAACTGAAGTTCTACCAATCCTCTGTCGAGACCAGGCATTTCGTCATAATCCCATGCAAAACAGTCTTTGAACTCTTTCAGCAATTGGATTACTTCCAACCTAAGTTCTGGATCAATTTTGGCGCTGATGTAAGTTGGCCTTTTCTCTGACCCTTCGCCTAAGTTGATTTCTTCTAAAGGATCTTGCGCTAACATTTTAATGTTGTTCGCCAAGGGGTCCTTTTCGAAGCCCAAAGGCTCATCGTCATAGATGGCGTCGAGCCTCTGTTCCTGCATTTCTTCTGGCATGGTATCAGGGGGTTTTGGATCAAAATCCTTTCCTGGACCTGCAGCAGATAACTGTTGATCATTGGCCTGTGTGGCCATGTACTTTACTTCGGCTTCGAGAGCCGTTATCATCTTAGTTTCGGCTACATAATCCGAAATTCGCTTCAAAGATTGTGACTCAGTCATTATCACTGAATTCACTTCCCCAACCAGTTGGTTGGATATTAGTTAACCCACTGAAGTCTATGTGGGACAAGTCTTCTCTGTCCCATTGGAAACCATGCTCAGGGTGCAGGTATAGGGAACAAAAAGTGTTTGGCGCTGGCGCCATGTCGAAGTCAGGTGTTGGACATGGCCCTATGTGAGCCAAGTTCTTGTCGAAATCTGCCAACCCCAGGTGATTCACTTCGCCCAGGTAGTAGCTTTGATCTGCCTCTATGTTTTCGACCATCCCATCTGGACGCCATAGGAGCAGCCTCTGGTGCATTGATGATGGCACAGCTCCAACACCATGAATCCATTCACGGCCCAACAAAAGATTGTAGTTAGGTTTGGCCGATATGACCATAAACATCGTTGGTCGAAGGATAGATCCTACTTTGATATCCAGCTGGATCACCCCCATAGTGGTCCCTATGCCGCCCTCATAGTTCGACAGGACCATGTTGTGAGGCTTAATGTCCTCATCCCTTTTGCCAATTTTCCTTAGCATATAGTGAGGAATAATGTTGATGGTCGCCCCGCAATCCACCAAAATTTTATTCACAGTAGTTTCTTCGAGTTTAGCCCTTATAAATAAAGGCTTGAGGTGATTTTTCATCGCCTCTGTAGGTGGCTCGAAGAACCCATTTTGTTCCTCAGTGGTGCCATTGTCCATGACGAAATAGCACACTGGCCTGTGTTTGGCCATTTCTTGTTCCACTTCCCAGTCACTTACTTCGACCTCCACCTGTCGGTTGAATTCTCTGGGCAGCACTGAGACTATATTCACCATTATGTCCAAAGTATCATCAGACTCAGAATCGTCTTCGTCTTCGACTTCACTTTGGTTAGGCCAAACTAGCCTGTTGGTTACTGGCTCTCTTTCTAGAGGTTTCCTTTGCTTCCTTTGAGGAACGTTCGAACTGGTTTCTGCCTTTGGTTCGTTGGCAGCCTCCCTTTCAGCTTTTCGTCTCCTTTGGTATCTCCTCCATTGAGATCGAGACATGGGATTTTTACCTTTGTAGTTGCTTGACACTTGTGAAACTTTAGGTGCAGCAACCTGAGGCTCTTTCTTTTGAGTCAAAGAGGAACCCCTTGGCACGCTGAAAGAGTGCCATCTCTCCTCACTTGGCCTTTTTCGACCAGAGGTTTTGTACCAAGTATCTACTGGCACATTTGTGGGAGGCCTAAAAGTCAATGGCCTCTTTTCTTGGTTTGAACCTCTTTGGGAGGCTCTTCTGGGATCATGTCGAAGATCAGCATTTTCCCTTTTCTTATTCGCTGCTCTTACGCCTTGAATGTGCTCAGCAGCTTTTTTGTCAAAGATCGAACTGCATCTTGGACACAGCATCACCTCTGATTTCTTTTTCTGGCATCTTTGTAGAAAATCTGCCAAATTTTCATTTTCCCGAGGGAAAGCAGTCTTATTAGCTTGTTCTTGCCTCATGGCCTCTTCTGATGCTTTTGGGTCAGAAAGTTCGACCATGTTGATATTCATTGTATCTTTGTTAGCAAGAGTTAACTGCTTCATTTGTATCTCCAGATTCTCCGTCTGGCCTTGAACTGTGGCCCAGTGGGAACTGGGTTTTGGTCCAATTTTTTGTGCTTCAGCGGTCTCCAACTTCGGGCTTTCGACCGCTTTCTGAACTGCTTCAATTGTCTTCCTGGATAAATTTCCAGAAAAACTGCCAAAGATTGGCATGTTGATGTGGTCCTTTGAGACTTCGACCATTGTAATTCTTGGCTTCTTCGACTGGCTCCTGGTTGCCTCTATCACGTTCACCTCAGAGGGCTCAGCATAGTGGGCTTCAGCCTGCAATGGATTTGAGTCGACAACCATGGGGGTTTTGTCAGCAAACTTCAACCTCCCTTCTTCGATAGCGTCTTGCACAAGATTCCTGAAAAGAAAACATTGAGAAGTTTTATGGCCCAAAAAATTATGATATTTGCAAAAACCTCTCTTCTTTCTTTGATCAAGAGGAGGCACTTTTACCCCTGGGGGCACTATCATTTGGCCATCTTTAACAAGCAAGTCGAATATTTCATCACATTTTGTGATGTCAAAACTATAAGTCTTTTTGGGGAACCTATCGTTGGTCCTCTCTGGACCAATGGGATTTTTCCCACTTGAGGGGACTAACAGTTTACAAGAGTATGGTGGCCCTTGTTTCAGTTCTGCTAAATCGACTTCTCCTTCTTCGACAGCTAAAGTATCGTCAAAGGATTCCGGATCTTCGTCATCCATCTCAACGTACGCTATCCTCTCTCTCTTGTGAGTTTTCGTTGCCTTTGCTTTTTCAGCTTTGAGGCGTTCTACTTGTCGAACTCTATCGGCCAGTTGGGCCATGTCTCTCAGGTATTGGGTGTCTAGCTTCTTCCTAATGGAATAATCTAAACCGCCTGCGGCTATTTCGACTAACTCATGTTCTGGCACTTGTGTAAAACATCTCGCCTTGAGCAACCTAAACCTATTTAGATATTCGTCTATAGGTTCAGTGAAACGTCTCTTCACACTGGCCAATTCTTTCAGGCTTATCTTGGTTTGCCCCATGTAGAATTGTTCATGGAACAATCTTTCCAACTGGGTCCAATGATGGATCGAATTGGGGGGAAGAGTTGTAAACCAAGTAAAAGCGTTCTTTGTTAAAGAACTCGGGAAGTACTTGATCCTCAGGTTTTCGTTATTCGAAATGTCACCTGCTTCGATCAAGTATCTCGCCACATGCTCGACAGTAGATTCTGTCGTGTCCCCAGAGAACTTAGTAAATTTGGGGACTTTGCATCTAGGAGGTAAGTCTGTCTGTAACACGTACTCTGACAATGGAGATGTAAAGTTGGGCCTTCGAAAGCCCATGTTCATCCCATTTTGAGTCATGATCCTTTCGATCATGGTTGCCAGATTATTTTCCAAACCCGTATTCTGGTATTGGATATGCTGGACTACTTCGTCAGCATTTTGGTTTCTGTTAATTAACCTTACCTCTGGGGTTATTACCCTAGGTTCCTCGACGGGTTGCTCCAATCGTGCCCTAAGGTTTTCTTCGACAGGCTGTTGAGCCTGGTTGATGGTGGTTTCTTCCTCTAAGAATATCCCCTGGTTTCCCCTTATTTGCGCCCTTTGGGGTTGTCGAACAGGTTGGGGTACTCCAAAGAAATCAGTCAAACGCGTCATTTGCGCTGTCACTTGCTGATTCGATTGAGTAGTGTTTTGTATTAGAGGGTTTAGCACTGTACTCAAAGTTTGTGCCAACATTTGCACCATATCGTGGTTGCTTTCGTCCATTTGTTGCCTCAAGACTGTTGTCGAGGCATTTGTAAGGCCATGGGCTACTTGGGACGTTCCTCCTAAGAGTTGGGTCCTATTTCTATTTGCCATTCCTACTCCAGAACCTTGGAGTGGCGAAGAGGCACTCACTAAAGGGTCTGAAAAAGTGGACGCAGCATTCGTCAGGCTAGCCAATTCAGAAGTTGGCATACCATAGAGTGGCATAAATCCTGGTGGCCCAAAAGGCCTTGTGCCTAAATTTCCCCTTGGTGGGGGAGTTCCCAAAGGCATCCTGGGGCCCGTGAACGAAAGTAATGGCCTCGTTGCTGTGACCGTTACTGCTGGTGTCGAACCAACAGTTGTCACTTCACTTACGGTCGTACTAACCGTTGCTCCCACATTCGTTTGTGGGATTTCGTTATTGTTTGGCGGATTCGCCATCTCTTCCCTTCTTCCGGCAGTATTGTTATCGTTAGTGTATATTCTACCACTTCTCAATAACATACAACACTCTTCGGAAAGATGAGATTATTTTCAACAACCAACACACTGTCCCACCAGGTGTGCCAATTTGTTTACCAGGGTATTTGGTAAACAACCGCTGATCCTCCAAATGGTTACTTATTTGGTTACTCGCAGGATCGATCAGATTGATCCTAGGACATAGGTTGATTTTGAAGTTTTGATTAAATTGGATATTAGTTAAATGACAATAAAATAAAGAGGCTTTAAATAAATTGCATGAAGAAAGGACTTGGTAAAATAAATAAGGCTTTAAATGAAAGGGTTCGACAGGAAAGTAAAGAAGAAAGCAAATAAATTTCTGGGAAAGTAGACGACTTTGATTAATAAAGTTGGTGTTTCACACATACATTTCTCAACAATTCTTTCTCACACGCTGGGTACTCGAATCTATATGAGTGACTTTGTATAGAATTGTGAACACACGCGAGAAACTACATGACTACTACTATTTATACTAAAACATCCCAAGTAACCGTCGGGCAGTTACACTGCTTCGAGATGATTCAACTTGGCACGTTCTCAGCGTTCGACGCTCCAGATCTTCACACGTCGCACTTGGTAACCGCTGGAAACCGTTTTCCCTCCAAACGCTTGAATTTCAAACTGCTCCACTCTGAACCATCGAACACCTTCGTCGAGAAGCATCTTCGACGAGAAACTCCCTCGACGTCGAAGGCAACCTACTTCTCCCTTGGAAGAAATCTTTTAAGTACCTTGCCATCTTTCGATGGGCATTTCGACAGACCTAGCTAGTCGAAAACATCCTTCAGCTTTAATGGCTGACATTAATAAAACAAAGGTGTCGAATTTAGGAGCCAACAGAGATACAAGCTTCTTTTGAGAAAACTTTGTGAATAAAAGTTGTAGACTTTGTGATGGAGTACAACTTTCATGTTGCAAGTTTTGTTTGAATCCATTTGCATCTTGGTGAAAGAATGGGACAAAGTTAGGAAAAAATAAGAAAATTTCATAACTTAGAAAAATTCTAAGTTATGAAATATTTCCATTCTAAACCCTAATTTGAATTTTTGGGTTTCTTGATGAACAAGTTTCATAATTTGACATGTCTTGATGAAAAATAACTCTTGGCACTTGATTTTGACCAAAAAAGTCAAAGTTTGACTTTTCAGTGTATAGTCAAATTTTGATCAGTTGACTGAAAAATTCATTTGTCAATCATATGCATTTGAGATCTTTTGAACTTGTTGAATGGGTCAAGACAATTTCATTGAGTCCTTGAGTCCATGGTTGAGCTTTTATTTGCCATTGGCTAGGTCAAACAGTCAAAAATTGCCTTTGTGCAGTCAAAACCCTAAAAATGACCATTTTACCCTTTTGGGGTTCTGATCAAATTTCTTGTGGAATTGTGATCCAATATTGATCAAATGGTTCATATGAGTTCATAATGTTGATGTGGGTCAAATTTCATGAGGTTTGACTGTCAATTGGCCACAGTTGACTTTTTCCCCAATACAGCTGACTTCTAGGTTAACTGTCCAATTGACTGGGCAAAGATTTGAATCAAGGCTTGAAACTTGGTATGGGCAAACTTGTGATTCCAACATGAAGTATGAAAGCCACTTTGGGCATTGTAGGCCAAAACATCCCTGTGCAAACTCAAACCCTAATTTAGGTCAACAGTGCAAGGAGGTGTCTTGAGCAGAGCAAACCCTAGTTTGATCTTGAGTTCCAAGAGTCTTATGATGAGAAAATGTTGGTGAAATGAGAGGGCAAATTTTGGGGTACAAAAGTTGCCCCTGTTCAATCTTCTTGAACCTGAAGAGTTAGATTGGCAAGTTTGCCTTTCGTGACTCAAGGGTAAAAGAGGATTGGACACTCAAGTGCCCGTAAATTTGCACTCGTCAAAACATAGATGCGGGAGTGGGCTTAAAGATGCCCTTTGGAGATGGTAGGATATTGCTGGAGACGGGCTTAAAGATGCCATCCAAGAATCTTTGTTGAATTACAATGCTGTAGGTCAAAAGAATGAGTATCAAAAGGGTATCCGTGTCTGGAATGCACTTGAACTGTATCTGGAGACTGAGTTTGTATGAGCAAAGGAATGTCTTCCGTGTTTGGAGCGTATCCGAGCTGTAACTGTATGTGAACTTCAAATGAATATCAGAATGACTTCCGTGTCTGGAGTGTATCTGTATTGATAGTTGAATCTGAATGAGAGATAGAATGGCCGCCGTGTCTGGAGCATATCTAGTCTGTGTCGGATTACTGAAGTCTGAATGAGTAATAGAATGACTGCCGTGTCTGGGGTGTATTTGTATTGATAGTTGAATCTGAATGAGATATAGAATGACCGTCGTGTCTGGAGCATATCTAGTCTGTGTCGGATTACTGAAGTCTGAATGAGTAATAGAATGATCGTCGTGTCTGGGGTGTATCTGCACTGTATTTGACTTGAAATTATGAATGAGTAATAGAATGACAGCCGTGTCTGGGGTGTATCCATATTGTATCTGGACAACTGTTAACGATAGCCTTTTAATCTTATCCTGAAAAGGGTAAAATGTTAGCTAAAACACGAAGTTATATTGCATGATATGTATGATGCAATGAATTGTAATCCATGTTTATGATATATGGATGTAATGGTTATGCATGCAAGCTGAATAGTTGTCTTGCTCAGGAAGATAAATCCTGGATAGTTGGAGATAATGAAATCTTTGATTGCTGTCAGGGAAAGTAAATCCTTGACCAATGCTGGGGATTAACAAGGCCTCTGACAACTTCTGCGGGGAATGAGAATCCTTCATGACTAGGGGAACTTCTGGAAATCTCTTATGGGGAATGGAAACCTTGGAGGCTTCTGCTTGGAGGAAAGAGACCGAGAATCTTCGATCCTGCTGGGAGGTAAACTCTGTGGGGAAATGCTCACTATTTTGGCTCCGCTGGGGATAGGATTTTCAGGGTTTTCGAACTTCACCGGGAATCTTGAAGCTTAACTCTGATGGGAATTTTGAAATTCAACTCAACTGGGGAATCAAGCTTTTTAGAAAGTATTGGCTCTGCTGAGGATCTTGAAGCTTAACTCCGTTGGGAAAAATACTCCAATTTTAGCTTTGTAGGGGATTTCTTCTGAAATGGAACAAGGATATCCTCCTACACCTTCAACCTATCAGTAATTATCCTTTTCAATTTTGTTTTATTTGTAAGCATTGATTATATTCAAATGCATATGCCTATTTAACAAAACATTGGACGTTTTCAACTAAAACATAAGTGTAAAAAAAAAAAAAAAAATGCAAGCAAATTTCTGCACTTTGAAGTATATTTGTACTAATTTTTGGTAAACATCTTTGTACAAAGGAGACAGACATCCTAGTAAGAGAATGTTGTCGTAAAAATTGAGAAAAATTTATATACAAAAAGAAAGATGGCTATGTGCAACAATTCCATGGGGTTCCCATTCTGCTATAGCCTTCACAACTCTGAGTATCTGTCTATTCGTTGCTTCATCCGTAGATGATTGGATTGATCAGAAGCTTGGAGCTTATTGGTGAAAAGATTATTCTTAAAGTAATCCGACGAGACATAGTCATACGCTTTTAAATTCCCTAACTTTTGCCTGAACTGCCCTTTCGGGTTTTCGATCCACCGGGAAACCCTTTTTTGCCCAAGCTGCCCTTTCGGGTTTTCAACTTGCCGGGTGTACAAATTTTTTTATTTTATCCCTAATTTTTGCCTGAACCGCCCTTTCGGGTTTTCGATTCACCGGGATGCCCATTTCTGCCCAAGTCGCTCTTTCGGGTTTTCAACTTGTCGGGTCGTTTTATGCATAGTATCTTTTGACTATATCTGCGTTCGCAGGGTGCGGTAAGTCATCACCGTCCATGGTGGTCAGAATCATTGCCCCACCAGAAAAGATGCTCTTGATTACAAATGGTCCTTCATAAGTAGGAGTCCACTTGCCCTTGGGATCACTTTGCGGTAAGATGATCCGCTTGATTACAAGATCTCCGACTTGATATACCTGACGCTTAACCTTTTTGTTGAAAGCCTTGATCATGCGTTTTTGATACGCCTGACCATGAAAAACAGCAGTAAGTCGCTTCTCGTCGATCAAATTGAGTTGATCAAGCCGGGTCTGAATCCAATCGTCTTCACTCAAACCAGCGTCTTTCATAATCCTTAAGGAAGGAATCTGAACTTCCATGGGTAACACAGCTTCCATGCCATACACCAAGGAAAATGGGGTTGCCCCTGTTGAAGTACGTGTCGTGGTGCGATATCCATGCAGAACAAACGGTAACATGTCATGTCAGTCTTTGTAGGTGATTGTCATCTTTTGAATAATCTTTTTGATATTTTTGTTCGCGGCTTCAACAACACCGTTCATCTTTGGCCGATAGGGAGATGAATTATGATGATAAATCTTGCACTGTTCGCACAGAGCGGTGATCATGGTATTGTTCAAATTTGTACCGTTGTCTGTGATGATCCTGTCGGGGACACCATACCGGCATACGAGGTTCTGCTTGATGAAGCGGGCAACCACATTCTTTGTAACAGAGGCAAAGGAAGCTGCTTCGACCCACTTGGTAAAATAATCAATAGCGACCAAAATGAAGCGATGTCTATTGGACGTCGTAGGTTTGATCTCTCCAATCATGTCAATGCCCCACATTGCGAATGGCCAAGGAGCTGTCAGAATGTTGAGAGGAACAGGAGGAATATGTACCTTGTCGGTGTAGATTTGGCATTTGTGGCAAGTACGGGAATGTTGGTGACAATCAGCTTCCATGGTAGACCAGTAGTAGCCTGCCCTTAGAATCTTCTTAGCCATCGTATGTCCGCTCAAATGGGTGCCAAATGTACCACTGTGTATTTCAGTCATGATCAACTCTGCTTCAGCTTTGTCCACACAACGAAGTAAAACACAATCATGGTTGCGTTTATAAAGGATGTCATTGCTTAGGAAGAACTTGGCAGCAAATCTCCTTAAGAACTTTTTGTCATTGACGGAAGCTCCTTCGGGGTATTCTCTAGCATGGAGATACCTTTTGATTTCATGAAACCAGGGTTGTTCCATTCACTAGTGCAGAAATGACTTTTTACATCGGGTGAAATTGACTTTTTACATCGGTTTTGAGTCCGATGTAAAGTCAGGCGATATAGTAAATCAGGGACTTTTTACATCGGTTCTGGGACCGATGTAAAAAGTCCCTTTTTTACATCGGTTATAATATCAGAACCGATGTAATAACCTGTTATTATGCACATTTTTAAAAAAATTGATCCAGTTTTTTACATCGGTTGGAAGTAATACCCGATGTAAAAAGTCCCTTTTTTACATCGGTTATAATATATGAACTGATGTAAGAAACAGTTATTATGCACATTTTTTAAAAAAATTGATCCAATTTTTTACATCGGTTGGAAGTAATACCCGATGTAAAAAGTCCCCAGCGACGCGACTTTTTACATCGGTTATTATCCCCAACCGATGTAAAAAGTCCCTTTTTGAAAGTTTTTACATCAGTTTTTACTAATAACCGATGTAAAATGTATGAAATTTTTTTGGAATAGATTATTTATTTTCTGGATGTTTCCTTGTACAAATATAATTTGTACCCATTTTTTCATATTTTTCCAATATCACACAGACTATATTTATGTCGCTATATAGATTTCATAGCTTTCCAACATCACATATATCACATCTAGGTCGATGTTTTCATATTTTTTACAACAAACTTACAAATTGAACAATTGTATTGCAAACTTGTATTGTATTACAACAAACAAACTTACAATTATAAATTCTTCACAAAATATACAATAATATTCAACTATTTATAAGTCTTTTTTCAAAACTTACAATTACATATTATTCACAAAATATACAAAAATATTCAACTATTTATAAGTTTCCAAACTTAAATTACCAATATAAAATCTTCGGTAGACAACACCAAAATCACATTGCCTGACAATAAATAATAACAATTAACATCAGCAAAAAAATCAAGAAACTCAATAAATGTGCAAAAACCATATGTATTGTGCAAAAACCACAACTTATACAATTCTATAAAACTCACCAAGATAAACTTAATTTTCATGTAACTCAAAGAAACATTTTGCCCAACGAAGTCGCAAATCATACAAATCATCTTGTGTTAATTCTGTTGGGTCATCAAATACCTATAATACATAAATATAACAATATAGAATTAATTTTTAAAAATTCATATTAAGTCGAAAAATAAAAAGTAAATAACAAAGTAAAGTTATTTTTAGTACATGCATCCAATTCTCGGTTATATTAGTAAAGTTATTTTTGCTTCTTCTGTGTTATGTTGAGGATTCACAAAACTGGGCTGATGGGTTGAGGACAGCAACCTTGCCCACATCTGGTCTGTTATCACGACTCTCTTCTGCCCCTCGTTTATAAGCTGCACATACAAAATAACATTTTCACTTATGGTAAACTAATGATACAGCACCGATACAATGGCTCCTATACAAAGCAAAAACAAAGCATAGTGCAGAAAAAGGGTGTCCAATTTGTGCCTATGTTGATTGCATGTAACATTATGTTAATGTGATATCAAAGAGTTGCAGTAACTTACATGAAATGGAATGTAACAATTTCTGCCATTAACTGGACCAACTGTGAAGCCTGTGTATCCAGCCATTGCACCATGAACGGCACTTTGAGCAAGTAAGGTGCAAAACACATTATCAGATGCATTACTTGGAATAGCACGGATCATGTAAGTAGGATCTGCAACACAAATTTTCTTTATTTTTGTTCCCTGCATTTTATTCTTTAATCAATAATACAAATACAGTTCCAAATAAAGAACTCACCAATGTACTTCAGATTTATAGTCATCTTCTTATTTCTTGCAAAGTGATCCTACGTTAGAAACAAACATTTTAATGTAAGATAAAAACTAAAAAAAAAGGAAAATTTTGAGATGTCTTACCTTAATTTTCAGAGATAACCAAAGACCAACATCATGAAACAAGTCATCTGAAGCAGCATCTGGCCTATTCATATTAGATTTGTCACTAGGAAGAATTAGCTCCTGACCTGCACCTTCAGCTATTACTATAACCATGTGTCCTTGTTCTCTCAATCTCCTCTCAATGAACTCCAGTACTCCACCTGGTCCCTCAAGGTAAAAGGGTGATTCTGGAATCAAACAACAGTCCACATCTCGGCTTGCAAGAGTTGCATACATGGCTATAAATCCTGCATCAATATGCCACCATAACAACTAACCATGAGTTCTGAACAGTCCCGTTCAACTGGTTGAACAGGAATTGAATTGTGATTCAACCGGTTGGTTCAACCGATTTTTACCATAAGAATGAATGAAGCTTACCACTGCAACGCCCCATTAACTTCACAACACCGATACCATTTTCAGCACTTTCTGCTTCAACATGAGCAGAATTAATAGCTCTTTGTGCCTCTTCAACAGCAGTGTCAAAACCAATTGACTTGTCAATTACCTGATTCAAATACAGAACAACATTGAATAAGTATATTGAATAGAACTTTTACATATTCAGTCAAAGGATCCTTACAGGGATATCATTATCAATAGTTTTCGGAATTCCAACCACTGCAACTTTCAATCCCCGCCTTCTAATTTCCTGAGTACATCACCAAAATTTTCTATGTAAGTAAAGTCTGACACATAATTGTTTCAGTCAGAGATCGAACTTAGATGTTTCTGATCAATTTGACCATAATTAAAAGTTGTTAACCACTTGAGTCTAACCAATCCGTTCTCAAACTACGTCAATTAGTCACTACCTCAAAAATCAAAGTTGCTTCATTTTGAGTTCCGAATCCTCCAAGTATATAAACCTGATTAATGCCTCGATCCTGAATACTGTCAACAATCTTTGAAGTATCATGTCCTCCATAGGATGTCTTCAAAATGGTTCCACCGCGTTTGTGGATATCATTGACAATCTTCGGCGTTAAAGGAATTGTATTTCTAGAGTAAAAGCCTCTATATCCACCCTACATTCAACCAAACCTCTACGATCTAGATCAACTTTTCATGAAACAAAATCTAGAAAATTGAGCACTGTCATATAAATTATGCATACCTCTATTCCCAAAACTCTGTGCACTCCATACATATGGTATAATCCACAAACTAATTCTCTTATCACTGTATTTAATCCCGGACAAAGACCACCACATGTAACAATACAAGCACGCACATCGTTTGAATCAAAATATACCTGCAATACATCCACTTTGTATTGTATTATATATATATATATATATATATATATATATATATATATATATATATATATATATATATATATATATATATATATATATATATATATATATATATATATATATGTGTGTATATATATATATATATATATATATATATATATATATATATATATATATATATATATATATATATATATATATATATATATGTGTGCAAGCCGATGTTTTAATTTCGATCAAACAGAAGAAGAAAAAAACCTTCTGAGCAGGTCCAGCGCGTCGAAAAAGGGTCCCTCTTGGACTATTTTTATGAACAACAATCTATAAAAAAAAGGAAACAATTTAGAATAATTAACTCGGAAACACTGAAAGAATTGTATAGAGGATGAGAAAGAGAAGCGAATGTTACAAAACGACTTACCTGCTGCGCAACAGTATCATCTGAATGTACATAATACTGTCTGTGGAAACATGAATTAACCAGGTTAATCACTGAATCAAACATTCCAATTAATCCCTTGTTGAATAAGTGATTTCAGAGAGATAATAGGAAATTGATTGGAAAACAGCTTATGCACAAGTGTTTCTATATAAAGATAATCACACAAAATAAGGCTAAGCAAATGATTTGACTGAAATTGATCACATACTTGAAACGGCGGTGAAAAGTCGTGAACGGCGTTAATAGAGTGAACGACGTGAAACGGCGGCAAGGAGACGTAATCAAATTTCAACAAACTGCATCATCTATGTTCATCAAACAAATCTGCAAATTCACAACAAAAATCATCATCAATGGCGGTCGAAAATGATGAAACACGAACGAACAGAACCACCGCGGTCGAAGAGGACGACCGGAAATGGCGGTCGAAGAGGAAGACCGGAAACGGTGGCCGGAACGGCGGTCAAAGAATATTACCGAAAAGGGGCAATCGGAATCGGCCGAAACGGCAGCCGAAAAGTCGCGGTGATGGTGATGAAGACGGTTGGCAATCAGAATCGGGCGGGCATGCAGAATCGGAATCGGAAGCGAGGTTGAGGAGGCGCAACGCGATAGAGTGGTGGAAGAATAACGATGGAGTTGTAATTTTTCTACTGTTTGGGAAATAAGGGTTTGGCACCTATTACATCGGTGCATTGTAATAACCGATGTAAGGGTTGGATGGCTATTACATCGGTGCATTGTAATACCCGATGTAAGGGTTGGCAAGTTTTTTTTTTTTTACAATGCACCTATTACATCGGTGCATTGTAATACCCGATGTAAGGGTTGGCAAGCTTTTTTTCTGACTTTTTTTTTACAATGCACCTATTACATCGGTGCATTGTAATACCCGATGTAATAAGTTGCAAAAAAATTAATTTATTCTTTAATTTATTTTTTATATTAATATCTGTTGTGAAGATATTACATCGGTTTTTAGTCAACCGATGTAATATGTTGCATGTTTTTTATTAATATTTCTACTACCTTGTTTCTTATTTACAAAAATGCCACCGTATTTTTTTCTGAAAACTTTTTACATCGGTGGATGCGTTTGCCCGATGTAATAGGTAGCAAAATATATTTTTTTCATATTTTTTATATCATTGCAAATAAATACCTGATGTAAAAAGTTTGTTAATTGTATTTTTTACATCATATATTTTGATACCCGATGTAAAAACCTTTTCTCAAATGTCTTTTTTTTAGTAGTGATTATTTCTTCGGTATTAATCTCATGACAGTGCGCATGTTCGTCCATTCGCTCGATGGTGAATTGGGGAGCCTCGTTATCCCAGTTGAGTTTAAACACGGAAGACATTGTAGCCAGAGTATCTGCTAGTTGATTCTCTTCTCGCGGGAAATGCTCGAAAGTAATCTGCTCGAAATGAGGCAACAAAGTCAGGACATGTTCTTTGTATGGGATAAGATTAGGATGTTTGGTGTCCCACTCTCCTTTGACTTTACTGATAACCAAAGCCAAGTCCCCAAATACGACCAAAGATTTGATCCCCAGGTCTATAGCAGCCTTGAGACCAAAGATGCAAGATTCATATTTGGCCATGTTGTTGGTACAGCTGAAACAAAGTCGGGCAGTGAAGGGTGTATGGCAACCTTCTAGAGAGATGAGTACCGCACCGATACCGTTGCCAAGTGCATTTGAAGCACCATCAAAGTACAGGGTCCATCGGGATCCTTGTTCAGGTCCGTCATACGGTCTGTTTCCTTCAATGTTGTCTAATGTCATAATGTCCTCGTCAGGGAAGTCGAATCTCATAGACTGATAATCGTCGACGGCTTGATGAGCTAGATGGTCAGCTAGTACACTCCCCTTTATAGCCTTTTGGGTAGTATACTGGATATCATATTCAGTCAGGATCATTTGCCATCTAGAAATTCTTCCAGATAAAGCCGGCTTCTCAAAGATATACTTGATTGGATCCATCTTGGAAATCAGCAAAGTGGTATGAGTCAACATATACTGCCTTAGTCGGCGAGCAGCCCATACCAAAGCGCAGCAAGTTTTCTTGAGCAGTGAGTAGCGAGTCTCACAGTCGGTAAACTTTTTGCTAAGGTAATAAATGACATGCTCTTTTCGGCCAGACTCGTCATATTGGCCCAGTACGTACCCCATTGAGTTATCCAAAACAGTCAGATACATGATCAATGGCCTTCCTTCGACGGGTGGCATCAGAATAGGAGGTTATAGTAAGTACTCTTTGATCATATCAAAAGCAACTTGACAATCATCGTTGCATTCAACTACCTGATCTTTTTTCAGCAATTTGAAAATTGGCTCGCAGGTAGATGTCAGGTGAGAGATGAACCTCGCAATATAGTTCAAGCGTCCCAAGAATCCTCTAACCTCCTTTTCAGTACGGGGGGCAGGAATTTCTTGTATAGCCTTTACTTTAGTTGGATCAACCTTAATGCCTTTGTTGCTGACAATAAATCCCAAAAGTTTACCAGACCTAACTCCAAAAGTGCACTTGCTTGGATTCAATTTGAGTTTATACTCCTTCAACCTGGCAAACAGCTTTTGCAAATGACTAAGGTGTTCTTCTTCTGTCTGTGATCGAGCTATCATATCGTCTACGTAAACATCGATCTCATGATGTATCATATCATGAAACAAAGCCACCATGGCGCGTTGATAGGTTGCCCCTGCGTTCTTCAGTCCGAACGACATCACTTTGTAGCAGAAGGTACCCCATTGCGTGACAAAGGTAGTTTTCTCCATGTCCTCGGGGGCCATTTTAATCTGGTTGTAGCCTGAGAATCCGTCCATGAAGGAAAAAACCTTGTGTTGAGCTGTGTTGTCAACAAAGATGTCAATATGCGGTAGGGGAAAATCGTCTTTAGGGCTGGCCCTGTTCAAATCCCAATAGTCCACACACATTCTGACCTTGCCGTCCTTTTTGGGTATGGGCAAAATGTTAGCAACCCGTTGTGGATAGGTTGTAACAGCCAGAAAGCCAGCATTGAATTGCTTCATTACTTCAACCTTGATCTTCTCAGACATGTCAAGCCTCATTCGGCGGACCTTTTGCTTGACCGGTGGACAGTCCTCTCTTGTAGGGAGACGGTGAACCACAATATCTGTGTCTAACCCTGGCATGTCTTCATAAGACCAAGCGAAGATTTCAACGTATTCATTCAACAACTGCACTAAGCGCTCCTTGACATCTGGTTCCAGATTGGCACCCACTTTTACTTCTTTCCTGTCTTCCTCTGTCCCTAAGTTGATGATTTCTAGCAACTCCTCATGAGGCATAATAGCCCGCTCTTCTTGTTGTAAAAGTCTGGCTAACTCTCCTGGCACTTCACAATCTTCGTCAACTTCGTACTCAGCGTGATTGACCAAATCCTCAGAGTTATCGAAGGCTGAAACAGAACAGTTGCCCATGGAATCCGGAATGGATGGGTACCTGCATTTGTGAGTGTGGGTGTGTGTAAGGGATAACCATCCTTAAACAAACAAAAATGCAAAAGGAAAGAAAATGAACACAAAGTTTATAGATGAAAAACGTCCAATGATTCATTAAAACATGGCATATGATTATGAAGAAAATCAAGCCCTTACAAATGGACCTACATGCCCCGGGCAAGGCATGAGGTGAAAATAGTGTGCGAATTGTTTTAGTTATTACAGACCATAAAAATGGGAAATTGTTCAAAGATAAAATTACTGGTTGATAAAGGTGATATGAACAAAATCCTTTGCTTCCCAATTGCTCAAACCCCCTTCGACGGTCGGGAAGATCCAGTCCTCAAAATGGCTCTCTTCATCTTCATCTTCTACAGCATTGATTCCATGGTGTGAGATTTTGACGGGTGGCCCTCCATCCTTGGAGCGACGCATAGCCCTCTGTCCTGCAGCAGTAAACCCTAAACCAAACTTGTCCGTCTTATGGGGAAAGTCAGGCAACTGTCCCCATACTTTGCTCTTCCCCTCTTTAATCACAACCTCTGCGTCTTTGAGAGATGCCATCCTAGATACATGCTTGGGAATGATAGGCACCTTAACCGTTGTCTTCGCAACTGCTACCTCGGGAGAAACTTCCTCAAAATGCTGGAAAGGCGTTTCGATGAACTCTCTATCCAGCTCCACATAACAGAAGGAGTTGAGATGACTTATCATGTACTCTTCCTCGCCGTGCACAATTATGATTTTACCCTTAACATGGTATTTCAGCATCTGATGCAAAGAGGAGGTAGCTGCCCCGGCATAATGGATCCACGGTCTTCCTAGCAAACACGAGTATGACGGAAGGATGTCCATTACGTAGAAGGTGGAGTTTAACACTTCGGTGCCTACCTTGATAGGAATATCAACCTCTCCATGAACCATTCTTTTGGAACCATCGAAAGCCCTAACGACGATGTTACTAGGTTTGAGGATCAGACCTTCGCAATCCAAACAGTCTAAGGCTTTCTTTGGCAGCACATTTAGGGAAGAACCAGTATCAACGAAGACATGGGCGAGAGTAGTTCCCCGACATTCAACTGAAACATGTAATGTATCATTGTGCTTCCTTCCTTTAGGAGTTAAGTCAACGTCGGAAAAGCCCAGACCATTGTCAGCAGTAAGACTGGCCACACATTCCTGAAATTGGTCAGCCGAAGTATCTTAGGGTACATGTGCCGCTTTTAAGAATTTGATTAGGGCCTTGGCATGGGCCTCAGAACAAAGCAGAAGAGCCAACATTGAAATTTTAGAAGGAGTCTGCCCCAGTTGTTCTACAACGTCGTAGTCACTTTTTCTGATTATTTTTAGGATTTCATCCATTTCCTTCTGAGTGGTTTCGGGGATAACCACAGCATGAGCCTTCGTCCTGACAGGCATTTCCAGTATCCCCTTACCCTTGTCGGTATTATCAGCAGATGGTCTTTCTTCAGGAGTATTTAATTCTTCAATTACTGGGCCTTGCACAGAGAGCCCAACAGGTGTAGAAGCTTTTAAGGGTCCGAAAACTGCTCGAGAGGGAGCAATCTCCGGAGAAAAGATTCGGCCACTGCGGATTATTTTGCTTGTACCCGCGATGTTCCATATATCAGGGTCTTCTTCAGAAATCTCTCGGACTGTTTCGATTTGTTTGATGTCGTGGTAGAAGATTTCTCCCCCATAGTTCCACGATATCATTTTGCTTGATTGGTACGGGACAGGTCCCGGCATGGTAATCTTTAAAGGTACACATTCAGAGTTGGGTGTAATCCTGATAGGCCTTTTGCAAGCCTTGGGAGGATTGTCGGAAATGGTTATGATAGCAATATTGTTGGTTGAAGTATCACAAGTATCAGGAGTAATTGGATTGAAAGTGTTAACAGGGGTTTTCTGGAAAAGTATCTCTTGAGTATCCATCAGGCGTTGGACACCCGACTTCAACATTGAACAATCACCTCGAATGTTCAAACAAAAATAACAGTCTTTACCACAACCAGGAAAGATCCCAGCTCTCAACAAATTTTCTTTAATTACAAGCAATGGAGTCAACAGATTGGCAACATCAGTAACATGGAGGTTTTCCAAAATGGCATGCACATTGTGGTCGTGCTTGGGCATCAGAGCAGATATAACATTGGGCTTCTCAGGAGCATTAAATTCAACCTCTTTGGCGTCAATTAAGTCCTGAATTTTGTTCTTAAATGCCCAGCAATTATTGGTATCGTGTCCAGCACTGTCGGAATGGTAAGCACATTTGGCGTTAGAGTGGTAGTACGGAGAGGAGGTGTTGGGGTTTTTTGACGCCTCTTTCAAACTGGTCAGATTCATCTTCAACAAATGGGGAAGGACCTGAGCGGGCGTCATGTTGATGCGGGTGAACTGCCTTTGTGGCCGTTCTACCCGTTGTTGATTAGGTCTCGACTGATTGTTACGAGGTTGATCATTTGACGAATTTTAAATCATCACGGCCCCTACAGTCGGCCGGCACTCAGTTCTTCCCAATCCCTTTTGAGAATACACAGCCGATGCTTCTTTCTTGGCTGGGAAAGGTTTTTTAACAGTTGTGGATGCGGAAGCATCCTTTTGAATCTTTCCGCTTTTAATACAGGCCTCCACCCTTTCGCCGGTCAGAATCAGTTTAGTAAATCCCGCAGAAGAGCTCCCGATTAGATGGTTGAAGAAAGGGCCATATAGGGTCCCCAAAAACATGTCAACTAATTCCCTATCTGATAGCGGTGGCTGTACTCTTCCAGCCAGATCACGCCACTTCTGGGCGTACTCCTTAAACCCTTCATTTGAATCCAACCCCATACTTTGTAACTGAGTACGAGTGGGCGCCAAATCAGCATTGTACTGATACTGACGATAAAAAGCAGCTGCCAAGTCTTCCCAATTGTGAACCTCTGATCTCTCGAGCTGATAAAACTAATCTAACTGAGTGCCAGACAAGCTTCCTTGGAAAAAGTGTACCCAGAGGTCTTTATCGGATGAATGAGGTTGGATTTTTCTAACATATGACCTCAGGTGCATCTTAGGGCAAGACAAACCGTCGTACTTGGCAAATGTTGGCACCTTGAACTTGGGAGGGATAACAATCCCAGCTACCAACCCTAATTCCTCAAAATCTAAACCGGGTACCCTCTGCAATTCCATAGCTGCCAATCTGTCTTCAAGATTCTTATATTTGTCATCCGCTGGTGGATACTGTTGTTTTGAGTAGTCTTCGTCTTCTTCCTCCTCTTCCTCTTCAACCTCGGATTCAGAAGGCACAATAGTCCCTTTCCCTTTTCCGGCCCCTTCGTCAGACGTTGAGGGGAACTCAAGAACTCTTTTGGCCTGATGTTCAAATCTTCTTCCCAAAGTGGCTACTCCGAGTCTCTTTTTCTTTTTCTCTTTATTCTTCTCCAATAAGGTCCTCCTGACACTTTGCCAAGGTCATGAGGAGTTGCTGAAATTGTGAATTTTGTGCCTGTAGATCCTTTACTGTTTGCTCCAAATCCATCTTGCTGAAATAAACAGCAGAAAGATAAGGAAACCTGGCTTGAAGACCTGTTTATGCATATGATGAATGGTATGTTATTCATGTAATGCATTCAAGGGTTCAAAAATTCAAATTTGTTGCAAATAAAAAAGAACGCACGTCATATTAAGAAGAAATTTGTTAGTACATAAATTCCCTATGGGCGAAATATTACAAAATTCTTAATGTAAAAAGACATTACGCATCCTCTTTGGTGCGATGTAGGTGTTGAGAGTTTCCTCCTCGTGAAGTCGGCGGGTGAGCTCCAAAACCTTCTTCTCACTGGCATAGAAGTTGGCTTCAAAAGTATCTTGTTCTTCCTTGAGTTGGATCTAACTTTTTTGCATTTCCTCCCATGATGTTGGCATGTCAGGATGTAGGATGGTGTATGGAACCTCTCCTTCCATAACAGGCTCTTTGATCAAGGTGAGAATGTGAGGATATGGCATCATAAGATTCTGGGAGCGGGTTCGTACCCATTTGAGGTAAGGCTCAAGGGGGATGGAATTCTTGTGCCCCAGCGTCTTACTATCCACCTTGTTAGGAATCCTCCAAGCTCTGATGAACCTTTGTCAAAGTCCTTGCGCGTCGTTGTCGAAGTCAAAAACTATGTCAGGGATCAGCATGTCATGAGGGCCATCCCTCCGAGCATATCCAAATTGTCTCAAGGCTAGACAGGGGTTGTAGGTGATGCCTCCCCTAATGCCAAGTAGTGGGACATTAGGGAATTCCCCACAACAATCAATGAGGATGACATTTTTTCTGGACCGAGAATACCAATGTACATCAGAATGTGTGTGGGTCATCAATCGTTGTGACCACCTTAAACCCTGCTCATTCTTCAGAACTGATTGTGGAAGGTGAGAAATAAACCACCTTGCTAGGAGAGGAGTACAACACATGAGAACACCTCTTTTCCTCATTGTTCGTGTGTAAAATGAGTGTAGCATGTCCCCAAGCAATGTAGGTATGTGATTTCTGGATATGAAAATCTTGACAGCATTCACATCTATAAGCTGGTCAGGATTTAGGAACAAGACCAACCCATAGATAAGGAGTGCCACAATCTCTTCAAAGGCTTGTAGATCAAGAGAATTCCAGCATTCTTGTGCCTTCTCAAACAAAAACTTTGCCAAGAATCCCTTGACACCACTTCTGGTTTCCCAATGCCCCTTGATGTCAGATGGTTGCAAGTGTAATGCTTGAGCAACATCTTCAGGCTTTGGTTCTTTTTCCGTACCGTTGTAGGGTAGTTGATTAAGAATAGGAATTCTCAAGAGTTGAGAAAATTCCTCCAAAGTAGGTAGCAATTGGTAGTCAGGGAATGTGAAACAGTGTTGTAGGGGGTCAAAGAACTGGAAGAGAACTTTAACCATGTCTTCTTCAATGTTGGTGTTGACTAAGCTGAGGAGTCTACCATGTCTTTCACTGAAGAGAGAATTCTCTAGAATCTTGGACGTAAGCTCCTTGAGTTGAGGAGGGATTCTCACAAGGTTGATTTGAATTGTTTTCCTGCAAAGAGATTCCATGACCTACAAAACAAGAACAAAGATGAAGATCTAAACCCTTGAAATGGTTAGTGGATGCATATGATGCTTTATGATGTTCATGATGTATGCACAAGCACATGTACAGGCAAGTCACACAAAACCCTAGTTTCAGGCTTGCATGAGGTTTCATAGGTAAGTACCCTCTTGAGTTTAGTTGGCTCAAAACTTGTCCTATAAATAGTAACCGGGTTCTAAGGAGCTCAATATCATTGAATTGTTTTCTATGTTCATTGTTTTGGTTTAGCCACTTAACTAGCGACCAAAATATTCCAAGAAAATAATCCTCAATGAGTGTAGTATCGAGTATCTACCAACTTCGGACTGCACCAAAGCCGGTTATCTCACTACCCCTAATGAAAGGCCAAGATGGTCGAGTAAGGTTCTAGTTCATTAGTGCTTCATGACATCATGCAGCGGCCCCGTATTCTCTTTGATTTACTCAAAGGCTACCGGTACTCACAAATATGTCGCACTAATATAGCTATTGCTTCAACCGTGTCGGTATACCCCACACAGTTTCCATAATGTATTGCTATCTATGAATGTTTCCCAAATCCGGGTTGAGGATTTCGAGCCCAAACAAGAGAACCAAAATTTAAAGCAATCAAAGCAAACAATAGTCATGCAAAGGGTGATCTAAACCCTAAGGTTACTCCACTTTTAAAGATATCCCCAGCGGAGTCGCCAGTTCTGTGATACGGTGGGAGAACTGACTTGAGGTTTTACGTTTGTGTTCGCAAATGTTTCAGTTTAGCAAGAGTCGCCACCGGCTTTTTGTTTTATCCTAAGGAAAGGTCAAAAAGCACAGGAAATACCTTTGAGATGTTTTCTTGGGTTCAGGGAGTAGATTATAGAAAGGGAAGGTATTAGCACCCTTTCTATCCATGGTTATCCATGGGCTCTTAATTACTTGCTTAGATCACTTGCTTTGCTTTTTAATTGTTTGGAATGGTGATTTTCAATTGTTTGAAATGGTGCTTTGTGTGTGATTTTGAAAGACGTTTTGAAAAGAGGTCATCATTGTGGCAACCTTTGTAATGATTCTTGTTTGAATGTATACAAAGGTGTTTTTGTCTTTTGAAAAGTTTTCAATGTTGGAAAGTAGGGTTTTGAAATTGTGTTGTGAAGTGTGTTTTGAAAATAGCAAGGATGTTTTTGCAAGCTTGATCAAGTAACTAGGAGCTATCTACCCTATTCTACTCAAAGATCTTTCTTATGTTTTTAACCCTTTTAACAGTGTTGTTTCACCATTGTATTTGGTGAACAACCTTGTGTTAGGATGTTAAACGGGACAGGCGCGGGTCATCGTATAGACCATGATAGCAATAATGTCAATTATCTTTGGCAATTTTCTTGAGGGACTTGATCATTTTGTTTAGGCAACTCGGATAGCGTCATCGAGGGACTATGATCTTTTTTTGATTTTTTTTATTTTACCAAAGTACCCAACATGCATACCATGGCCCATTTTTGAAGGCAACAAGTGGATTGTAACCCTAGGGGTGCACGTGTGCATTGTGTTTGTTTTTCATGTATGTTATCTTGGATCAGGTCAAACTACTTGTTGATCTTATTTGCATACAAACCCTAGGTCTAAGCATGGCATAATTGAAAGCTTTTAAATGTGCGAGAATTTAAATGCTACACTATTACAACATGATATAGGGAGGGGGTACAAATTTGAATTGGGGATATTTGACAAGAAATTAAACCCTAGATTACTATTACAACCAAATTGAATGTATAAGATACAATATTTAAATGTACAATAATTGAAATAAATACAATAAATAAATGTAAATAAAATGCATTATGTACAAAATGATTTTTTATGTATGTAAAAAAAAAGTGTTTTTAATATGTGAAGTAAAAATAAATAAAGAAAAAGTCAAGTTTAATTATTTTTTCATTTAGGGCAAAACCCTAATTTTCTTAAATAAATAGCATTATTTAATATTTATTTACAAATATATATATATCAATGTGTAAAAAATAAAAGTATATTGTAAAGATGATTTTTTTTAGTGCAAAATATTAATAAAAATAAAAATGTAATATTTTTGTATTTTTGTCCTAATTATTTAATAAAATAAAGTAATATATATATATATATATATATATATATATATATATATATATATATATATATATATATATATATATATATATATATATATATATATATATATATATATATATATATATATATATATATATATATATATATATATATATATATATGTGTGTGTGTATTCAAGAAAATATTTTCAAGTGTAAATAAAAATAATAAATGAAGATAAGTATATTTTTTATATTATTTTAGGTTTTAATAAAAAGAATATAAAGCATTTAAATATTTTTTATACTAGTAATAATTAGAATAAATTCCAAATAAATATAAAAATTTATGAAAATAATTTTTAGGTATTTTTTTATGTTAGAAGATAAAATATCAACATCAAAAATGAAATAAAATGCAAAAAATGACAAATATGCAAGCAAATGGGCCAGGGGGGTGCAAACTGAATATGCATGTGTGGAAAGCAAAAGCAACTCAGGCCCAGCCCAAGCAACTTCATCTTCTTCCTCAGTTTCAAACAAAACACGCGTTCTGTACTTCCAATGCTATCTCCTGATTCTTTGATTTTTTGACAAAACTCATAACATGAACATTGTAGAGAATTAAACAACGAATTCAACCATATAAAAAACATGGATTAACTCTCAAAGACCAGAGAGAATTTCTCTGGCCCTAATTTCTAACCTAGTTTTTTCAGAAAGTTCATGAGTGAAATTCTCTCAGCACGATTAATGTAAATGAAAACTAAGCATATGTATGGCTTCAGGGCTATGAGTACAACATATTTCATTCACAAACCTAAGCCTAACCATTCCTAAATAGGGAGATAGAAGTCCATGAAATACCTGTTTCAGTTGACTTTGAGCTGGACAATGCAGCAACTTTCAATGGTGTTTGAGCTTCTCTTGAGCTTGCCTGAGGTCCAAGGAAGCTTCTCCAATGTTTGGCTTGCTTTGAAACAACTTGAATCGTGCTGTAGAACTCAACCTGCAGAGATTTGAAATGAAAATGGAAAAGTGTGTTAGAGGTGTTACAGCTTGCAATGGGGGCCTGGGATAGTTCAAGTGAGTTGATTGGAAGGTGTTGGAACTATCTTGGGACAAAACGCACGATGGAATTTTGTTGTGGCTTACAAAATGCAGAACCTGCCCTGTTTTGCAGAAAAACAGTGATTCTGAGTATATGGAGGTTTGAGTGATGAAAGGGTCGTGTTTTAGGCTTGTTGGGAGGTATGGAACTTGTCTACAATGTTTTTTTAAGCTTGTGTTAACATAAATGAAAGATTGCTTATGTTTTGCAAGTTTTCTCTACTTGAAGTTCAAATGTGGAAGTGAAGTTACAGGCTTGTATAGGCTGTTAAATATGCTTGCATACATTTCTCTTGGCCCCTCTGATTTGGGGATTTGTTTTGCTGCAAGAGATCTTGGACCAATGCTCAAGGATTGTTGGTTTGACATAAAGCATACTTAAGCAAAAATGGAAATTTGCCTTTTTCTACTTAAGGCTTAATCTTGTGTATAATTTCCAAATGAACAAAACAAAGGCTTAGACTGATGGATTGGCATTAAATTATGGAGTGTAAATTGGTTTTGAGGCCTGTAATGTCAAACCAAGCTAGCTAGATCAGAATTGCAAGTTGTTATGAACATGTATTGGCCATGGACAAAAGTGAGTTTTTGCCAACTTCAAGCATTCGATTCTCTCTAACCACAAGGGTGTTTGAGGAGTTCTTGGACAATTTGGAAAGCTTGGAACATGTACCACAATCCATCTTTGCAATGAAACTTGAAATTCGAAGTGGAACTAAGTGAAAAGTGGCCAAGAAGATGGGTCCAAATCCTGCCTAGATTAGGGCAAATTTTCTCTAAGTTAAAAGTTTTAGGTACCCTTGTTCCAAAAATCATAACTTGAGATACAAGCTTCTTTTGAGAAAACTTTGTGAATAAAAGTTGTAGACTTTGTGATGGACTACAACTTTCATGTTACAAGTTTTGTTTGAATCCATTTTCATCTTTGTGAAATAATGGGACAAAGTTATGAAAAAATAAGAAAATTTCATAACTTAGAAAAATTCTAAGTTATGAAATTTTTCCATTTTAAACCCTAATTTGCATTTTTGGGTTTCTTGATGAACAAGTTTCATAATTTTACATGTCTTGATGAAAAATAACTCTTGGCACTTGATTTTGACCAAAAAAGTCAAAGTTTGACTTTTCAGTGTACAATCAAATTTTGATCAGTTAACTGAAAAATTCATCTGTCAATCCTATGCATTTGAGATCTTTTGAACTTGTTGAATGGGTCAAGACAATGTCATTGAGTCCTTGAGTCCATGGTTGAGCTTTGATTTGCCATTGGCTAGGTCAAACAGTCAAAAATCGCCTCTGTGCAGTTAAAACCCTAAAAATGACCATTTTACCCTTTTGGGGTTCTGATCAAATTTCTTGTGGAATTATGATCCAATATTGATCAAATGGTTCATATGAGTTCATAATGTTGATGTGGGTCAAATTTCATGAGGTTTGACTGTCAATTGGCCACAGTTGACTTTTTCCCCAATACAGCTGACTTCTAGGTCAACTGTCCAATTGACTGGGCAAAGATTTGAATCAAGGCTTGAAACTTGGTATGGGAAAACTTGTGAGTCCAACATGAAGTATGAAAGCCACTTTTGGAATTGTAGGCCAAAACATCCCTGTGAAAACTCAAACCCTAATTTAGGTCAACAGTGCAAGGAGGTGTCTTGAGCAGAGCAAACCCTAGTTTGATTTTGAGTTCCAAGAGTCTTGTGATGAGAAAATGTTGGTGAAATGAGAGGGAAAATTTTGGGGTAAAACATTGTGCCTTTCGACTGGACCTGGAACCAAGATGCCATCTGCCTTTCTGCCTCCTTCGACTGGGGATTGAAAGTAGTGAGGGAGTGTCTTTCGTTTGGGCCTGGACTTAATACAAGCGTGTCTTCTGGCTGCCTCCTTCGACTGGGCCTGGAATCAACATGGTGCGCCTTCTGGATGCCTCTTTCTTTTGACCTGAATGCTAGTGTGGAAGCCAGAGGCTTCGTTTTCTACTTCCTGTTTCTTGTTGTCCTTCATTTGAGATGTTAAATAGTAACATGGCCTAAGGCCATGCTAGCACTGCCTTAGGGCCAGGTTAGTTTTTTTAAAGCATATTTAATAAACCAATAAACAGAACCCAAAAGGATTATCCATGAAAACAAACTAAAAGGGTGGAAACGAAAAGATGAACAATGGTATGTACATGTTTGAAACGAAAAGAAAGTTTATTCACATATCATGCCTGAAACGAAGGATTCAAGGGTAAGAAGAACTTACCTTGCTTCAAGCTGGAGCGTGTGTTGGACCTTTAAGTGGCTGAACTAAATGCTCCTGGATTCGAAGGAAAGAAATAGGTGTGGTGTTCCTTTGACTGGATTCGAAGGTCAGGAGGTGTTAGGGTGGCGTTTGTTATTTCTGGGTTTGAAGGAGAAGAACATGTGTAATGTTCTTTCTTGCTGGATTTGAAGGGGAACAAAAGTGTGTGGGACTTTTCACAATCGAAAGAGGTAAATGTTAGATTATGGGTTTTTGTTTTCACAAGTGTTTAAGTGCTTGAGAGCTTTATTGTGTTTGAGAAAATTTTGGAGATTCGTTCCTCTGGCCAAAAAGTCCTCTCTTTCTTTGCAAATGTTTCTCTATTTATAGAGAAAAGGTTAAAGGTGTTTTGAAGTAAACAGGTTTGTATGAGGGTGAAACAAGTCAGTCCCTTTTCGTTGTTCCCACGTTTCCAGTACAAGTGGGGGCCTGCTGGCAGAAGATTGGACTTGTGCTTCTAGCATTGCTTGTGTTCCGACAAAAATCAGGTTGGAAGCTGCTTTTGTGATAAAAGTACTCTCTATGAAAAAAAGTACGTAGCCTTTGCTATTTTAACCAAGAATAGTATTATCCAATAGACAAAGCTTTCATCCTTTGTACAAGCTTCTGATTATGTAAATATTTGGAAGCAAAATAGCCTGACAAGTAGGGTAAAGCTATGAGATTTGCTCAAACTTGCATCGAAGGATCCAGTGTTGGGTTCGAAAGATGCTAATTTGAAGGAAATTAAAACTCCAATTGAAGCTTTGTGTGAAGGTGGCTCTTTTCCAATCGAAGGCTTGCCTGCCAGGGGTTACATGTATCCAAACGAAAGAGTGTACATAGGGGGGCCCTTCCTTGTGAATTCATTCTAACATGCAAAATATCTATGTTCAAATGAAGCTTGCATGAAGGGAACCAACATGCCCAAATGAAAAGTGTGACCAGTAGCTTGTACTGAAAGATTCATGTGCCCAAACGAAGGGTGTGACCAGTAGCCTGTACTGAAGGAACCACATGCCCAAATGAAAGGTGCATGTAGGAGGCCATAATGTCCAGATTCAAAAGAGGCACAAAGGATGCTACTATCTTATGAATCAAAGGAAGCATGAAAGAAGTCCTAGTCCAATCGAAGCAGTCTTGAAAGAGACTAAAGTCCAAACGAAACAAGGGAAATCGAAGAAGGCCTGAAGGAGACCAAAGTCCAATTGAAGCCTTGTGAATCGAAGTAGATTGGCAGGGGACCAAAAATCCAATCGAAGCAAGGGAAATCGAAGAAAACTTATTTTTCTCCAATTTTGTTGAAAAGATTATTTTTATCTGCTTTTCCCTTTTTAACAGTTTCCTCCAATTGTACTTGTGCAAGCTTGAACTTTGAGAATCCTTGTGAGAAATGCCTTGAGAAATGAGAGGGAAAATTTTGGGGTACAACAATGTTTCCGCTAGAGTGAGTCCCAAAGACACCCTCATGCATGTCTTCCATGATTTTCTCTGCCTCCTTCTTGTCCATACAACGGAGCAGAGTAGAATCATGGTTGTGTTTGTACAGGATTCCATTGCTTAGGAAGAATTTGGCTAAGAACCTTCGCAGGAATTTCTTGTCGTTGATTGAGGCTCCTTCAGGATACTCTTGTGCTTCAAGATATCTCCTTACTTCATGATACCAAGGCTTCTCCTCATCAATGTTAATCTCATAGAAGTGCGCAGGTTCGTCAAATCTTTCGATTTTAATTCTGGGAGTTTCGTTGTCCTAATTGACCTTGAACATGGATGACATTGTTGCTAAGGCATCTGCTAACTGATTTTCATCCCTTAGAAAGTGCTCAAAGGTGATCTCCTCAAAGCATGGGATCAAAGTTAACACAAGATCTTTGTAGGGGATCAGATTTGGATGCTTAGTATCCCATTCTCCTTTAACTTGACTGATTACTAAAGCTGAATCTCCATATACGCTTAAGAATTTGATTCTTAGGTCAATGGCAGCCTAAAGACCCTAGATGCATGCTTCATACTTGGCCATGTTGTTTGTACAATAGAAGCATAGCCTGGAAGGGAAAGGCAGATGGCCACCATAGGGGGAAATAATCACAGAACCAATTCCATTACTTAAAGCATTAGAAGCTCCATCTAAAACCATAGTCCATCAGGATCCTTGTTCAGGTCCATCATACAGTCCAGGCTTTTCACAATCAGTTACTAGCATGATATTCTCGTCCGGGAATTCAAAGTTCATATATTGGTAATCATGAACAACTTGATGGGCCAAATAATCTGCTAGCACACTTCCTTTGATGGCCTTTTGTGTAGTGTATTAGATATCATATTCAGTCAGGATCATTTGCCATCTAGCTATTCATTCAGAGAGAGCTGAATTCTCGAAGATGTACTTGATAGGGTCCATCTTAGAAATCAACAAAGTGGTATGAGTCAACATATAGTGTCTTAGCCGGAGAGTAGCCCATGCCAGATCACAACAAGTTTTCTTGAGAAGTTAATATCTTATTTCACAGTTAGTAAACTTTTTGCTTAGGTAGTAAATTGCATGCTCTTTTCGTCCAGACTCGTCATGTTGGCCCAACACATACCCCATTGAATCCTCTAATACAATCAGGTACATAGTCAAAGGTCTTCCTTCAACTGGAGGCATCAGGATGGGAGGTTCTTGCAGATATTCTTTTATTTTGTCAAAGGTTGCTTGGCAGTCGTCGTTCCATCTGACTACTTAATCTTTCTTCAACAGCTTGAAGATTGGCTCACAAGTAGCAGTTAGGTGAGATATGAATCGGGCAATATAGTTAAGTCGACCTAAGAAACCCCTGACCTCCTTCTCAGTACAGGGATATGAGATTTCTTGTATGGCTTTGAATTTTGTATGGTCTACCTCAATACCTTTTACATTTACGACAAACGCTAAGAGTTTTCCAGATCTTACCCCGAAGGTGCATTTGTTGGGATTCAGCCTTAACTTCTATTTCTTCAACCTCTCAAACAACTTGTGAAGATGATTAAGGTGTTGTTCCTTAGTTTGCGACCTTGAAATCATATCATCAATGTACACTTCTATCTCGTTATGGATCATATAATGAAATAGAGCTACCATAGGTCGTTGATAGGTTTCCCTTGCATTCTTCAAACCGAAAGGTATGACCTTATAACAAAAAGTGCCCCATTGTGTGACAAAGGTGGTCTTATCCATGTACTCGGGAGCCATTTTGATTTGGTTGTAGCCGGAGAAGCCATCTATGAAGGATAATACTTTATGTTGAGCAGTGTTGTCTACCAAGACGTCAATATGTGGTAGTGGGAAATCATCCTTGGGACTGGCCCCATTCAAATCTCTGTAGTCTATGCACATACGAACTTTTCCATCTTTCTTCAGTATTGGGACCACATTTTCAACTCCTTGGGGATATGACGTCACTGGAAGAAAACATGTATTGAACTGTTTCATTACTTCAGCTTTTACCTTTTCAGACATGTTTGGCCGTATACGACGAACTTTTTGCTTGACTAGAGGACAATCTTCCTTTGTTGGTAGATGATGGACCACAATTTCAGTATCAAGTCCTGACATATCTTCATATAACCAAGCAAACACCTCAACATAGTCATACAACATCTGAATCAATATGCCTTTGACGCCGTCTTCCAAATTGGTGTTGATCTTGACCTCTTCTTGTTTGCTTCAGTACCTAGGTTGATCACTTCAACTGGTTCCTCGTGCGGTTGAATGGCCTTTTTCTCTTGTATCAGAAGTCTGGCTAGTTCCTCAGGTATTTCATAATCTTCTTCGCCTTCTTCTTCGGCTTGGTAGATTAGATGTTCAAAGTCATAGATGGTGTGATACGGTGGCAGAACCGACAGTTTTGAAATGCTGGTTTGCGTTTTTGCGTTTTGTGTTCGCAAAATGTCGCGGTAAGCAAGAGTCGCCACCGACTTTTATTTCATCCAACCAGAAAGGAAAAAAGTACAGAAAAAAAAAATCATTTTTTGAGATATTCTGAGTACGGGGGGTAGATTATAGAAAGGGAAGATGTTAGCACCCTCTCTATCCATGGTTTTCCATGGGCTCTTAGGTACTTGCTCATCTTTAAAATTGCTTGTGTATGTGTTTTGTTTTGGAAAAGTTTAACTTCGTGATAACCTTTGTATCAGTCCTCAAAGGTGTGACAAAGTTGTTTTGAAAATTGTTTTGAAATGTGTAAGTGTGAAAAAGGTTTGATTTGAGCAAGTACCTACTAGCATCTACTTACTTTAAAAAAGATAGTTTCTATTCTCACTCCTTTAGACAGCGCTATCCTACTATTGAGAAATAGGTAGCACCGTCGTTGGAGTTGTAAGGGTCAATTCGAAAGGGACGAACGATCACTAAAGTAATGTTAGGACACCTTAGTAATAACCCTAGAGTCTTAAGATCATATTCGAGGAAACACTTCCGAGGCAACATTTCCGAGGCAACGTTTGATCTTTTTAGACAAAAGGGTAACCACTAAGTCATCTTATACTTAATGACCGTTTACCGAAGGCAACCTAAGTGTGAGTATACCCTAAGAGTGGCATGTGCGAGTGATTTGTTTCAATTATTTATCTTTGCACATTAGGATTTTCTAACTGGATTAAGTTGTCATGCATTCTTGTCATACAATCCTATTAATCATACATCTAAACAGTCAAATATTTGCAAGAATTAAAATGCGAGAAAGTGAATCTACGCTATTATAAGGCTTCGGGGATTGGGATTAATTACATAGCCAAAACCCTTAAAAGATGATAAATAAAAGAAAATCCAAGATTAAACTATTACATACCATGAACAGTTACATCAATATTGTAAAAATAATAAACACGCGCGATGGATCGTATGCAAGATGATTAGGGTTTTGAACCTTGACTTAAACCTAATTGCGATTAGTAAAAAAATGGTTTTCGCTTTGTTTTGTTAATTTAAGAAAAAAATAGAGAAATGGTTATATTAAATTAAAGAGATGAGCCTAATTCTAATTAATTTTAAGAAATAATTGAATTAATTTATTCTAAAACCTATTTTTTGTATTTTTATTTATTTGAGAAAGAAAATAATTAAAACCAAGAATTAAACCTAATCTTGCTAATTAATTTTAATTGTAAAAAAAGTTAAATATTACCCTAAGTTAAATAATACTAAATTAAATTAAATTTGATTAAAAAAAATAATTCTAATTTTGTGAACTCTTGATTTTATGATTTTATTAAAATAAATTATTTTTGTCTTGAAAATAAAATAAATAAATAAATTAAAAAGAATTAAAGAAAATAATCAAAGAAAGGTGAGAATGGGCCTGATTGCATTAGCAAAAGAGGAGGGGGTGTGGTTTGAAATTCTGAGCCCAACAATCTCCAGGCCCTTTTGACTTTGCCCAATCCCGTGTGCGCGTTTGACTGGGGCGCATGGTGGTCCTCCAGGGGGAAGGCGTTAGATCTGAAGCCTTGGAGGATTGAACGATCAGATCTGGACAGCACATGGTGGATCCCTTGACATGTAATATGCTGGATTTCCTGTTCAAGAAAAACATGAATAAAAGTTGGGACCTGGGGATCGAACCCAGGTCCTTATACATTCTTCCCTTTCACGCTTGCCAACTGAGCTGGCTGTTTTAGTTATACATATAATTAAAAACAATCATAATATGATAAAACAAAATGTTAAACTTTAAAACGCGCGAAATTCAAACTGGCAAGTCAGGGAGCGCCACGTATGGTTATCTTCTTCCTCCCACCGTCGCTTTAGGTTTTGTGGCTTTTACCTACAGACATCAAGCATAGGTATAGCCCCTGTCCCTTCCAACATCCTATACGCGCATGATAAATGAAAACTAATGGTACCTATCAACTCGTTTCAACCTCACGAGCATCATGGTACCATTATTAATGCCCAATTTTTCTTGTATAAGAAACCCCTAAAAACAAAGAAACAAACCCTAGCCATGGCAGTTTTACGTACAGTCAATAAAAATGTAATTGAATATAGTGGTTAGCTTGCAAACATCTCAAGGATTGTAAATATGCCAATCAATCATGCTAAATATGCCAGAATTAATATATTCGAATTCAAGAAAATAGGCAAACCGTGTGAACAATACAGGGTGATTCTGAGCGTCCTAGACCTTGCAAACGATCTTGTTGGCTTCAGGGATGATTCAAGAATCTGAATTGATCTTTTGGAACCCTTGAAACGGCCCGTGGAGCACAATTCGATCGACACTTTTTCCTTGAATTTTTGCAATTGGTTCTGCCTCTTTCACGATTCTTTTTTCCTCTCTTTTGGTCTTCCTTTGTTCCTTATGTATAATTGAGTGCATTAGGGTTAAAGTTTGTATCTAATCTTTTCCATTTATGAAGATTGATCAATGATTTATTCCTTGCACCAAATCTTTCCAAATCAAGCATTTTCAATCTTTTTCTATTCATATGAAGCCTTGCACAATTTGATCTTGTCTCCAGCTGTATAATGACTCTAATCATGCACAAAATCTCAAGGTTTAAATGATTTTTGATATTTTCATTATTTTAAATTGATTTTATTTGATTTAAATAAAATAAAATCAAAATAAATAACAAAAATTAAATAATGCCAAGTGGAAGGGCTCATAGGTCTTGGATCATATTACAAACTCAGTGCAAGCATAAAAAGTTGGGCCCATTTAGCAAAAAATGCAATTTTGGACACATTTGACTTTTGGCAATTTTGCAAAAAAGGTCAACTTGGCCAATGCATAACTCTCTCATATTAATTGAGTCTTCCATGTTCATGTATGAAGCTTTGATCCAAAAGGTGTTTTTGTTGACTTTTCAAAATGACCTATAATGTCAAAATTTATATCTTTTTGTGAGTGAATTTTTTGATCTTGGGAGATGAAGATGAATTGTAGGTAATTTCATCCTATTCAAAATGAGCTTTGAATGGGTCATTTCTAATAAAGTATGAGAAAGTTATGCTTGGTCAAAGTTGAGTTGACTTTTCCTACAAAACCCTAATTTAGTAACTTTTGGGTTTTGATGAATTGTGAGCAATCCTTGATGAATCATGATCAACCCTTGATCAAATTATGAATGGTACTTCAAAATGAGGATTTTGACCAAAAATCTTGAGATTTGACTGTATGTGGGCCACAGTTGACTTTTGACCTAGCACAGTCGATTTTCAGGCCTTTGAGCAATTGACTGAGAAAACTTCCTCTACAAGGCTTGATACTTGACATGGATGATCTTGAGAACATATTAGGACAATAGTAGGAATTTAGGATCCTTTGGACTTGATCATCTTGATGCAAAATGAAACCCTAATTTGAGGTAGACTGCCTTAGGAGAGAGTTTGTCTGATCAACTCTTGGACCTCCTTGAGCAATTTGAGGACCTCACTTAACATGTATTGAGAAAATATGGGAGGGAAAATTTTGGGGTACAACAGATGGCAATAGCAGAGTCGTTGTCAATGAGATCCGGAGTGGGTGTGGATCTGCAAATATGTGTGTTTGCATGTAAGGTCACATGGTATTTTGAAAGTGCAATAAAGTGAAAGAAATACAATGATCGCAAAATTTGAATGCAAAAGAGTCCAATGTTTTTCACTAAATGATCATATGGCATATGAAAATGAACAAACCATTAACAAATGGACCATGGTGCCCCGGGCATGGCACATGGCTTAAAGTCATTGTTTCAATAAAATTACGGACAAAGTTCTTAAATTAATAAAACAGTAAATGGTAATTACTCCTTGTTGAAGGAGATTGGAATGAAGTCCTTGGTACGCCAGTTGTTGAGCCCTTCATCAGCAGTCAGGTAGATCCAGTCATCAAAGTCACAGTCATTGTCAGAGCCTTCAAGAGCATTCACTTCATGATTACTGATGTGAAGAGGTGATTTCCCCGCACAAGCATGTCTGGCCTCCTTTTTAGCTTTGGAAGTGAAGCCCAAACCACATTTGTATGACTTGAAAGGGATGTCTGGGAGTTGTCTCCAAATGGTACAACCTCCGTCTTCGATCACAGTGCAAGCATCTTTAAGGGAAGCCATTCTAGGCATATCTTTAATAGCGTTTGGAACATCAGGAGTACCCTTGGCAGCAACAACCATGGGAGAGACCACTTCAAAGGCTTGACAAGGAATTTCTATGAACTCGCCGTCCATCTCAACATACTTAAACAAATTCAAGTGGCTAACCATAAACTATTCTTCACCACAGACGGTAATAATCTTTCCTTTGACTAGATATTTCAACTTTTGATGAAGTGTAGAAGTCACTGCTCCTACCCCATGTATCCAAGGGCGTCCAAGTAGACAAGAGTAAGCAGGACGGATATCCATCGCATAGATAGTTGATTTTAAAATTTGAGACCCAACTTTGATGGGGAGATCAACTTCCCCATAGACCATCCTTTTGGATCCGTCAAAATCCCTTACCATAATGTCACTTGACTTCAACACCAAACCTTCGCAGTCCAATCGATCTAGGGCACCTTTGGGCAGGACATTTAGAGAGGAACCAATTTCGACCAATACATGGGCTAGAGTGGTTCCTTTGCATTCAATGGAGACATGCAAAGTTTATTATGATTTCTTCCATCTGGAGTTAAATCAGCATCCGAAAATCCCAACCCATTATCGGCAATCAAGCTCTCTAAACAATTTTCAAACTGATCGGATGTAGTCTCTTGAGGAACATGAGCTTTCTTTATAAATTTTATCAATATTTGAGCATGCGTATTGGAGAAAATTAATAAAGATAACATAGAAATCTTAGAGGGAACCAGGGAAAACCCCAACTTTCAACAAATTATTTTTAACAAACTTTAGCAGAGTGGTCAAGTCATTAACTAAGGAAACAAAAGCAGTATCTTCAATAGCGTTGACACCTTTGCCATGATTTGGCATAGGTGCGGTGATTACATTCAGAGTTGGAGGAGGATCAAATTCAATGGTCTTGTTGTCAAAGAGATCTTAGATCTTGCATTTTAATGCCCAACAATGATCAGTGTCATGTCCGGGACTATTAGAATGGTAAACATATTTGGAGTTCGGGTTATACTTTGGAGATGAAACATTGGGATTTGAAGGGGGGTCACGCAATGTTACCAAATTAGCCTTCAACAGGTGTTGTAGGGATTGAGATAGTGACATGTTGATCCTTGTAAATTGTCTTCTCGGAATATCAGGTATTTGGTAGTTAGCTTATTGTTGTGGTCTTTAAGTAGAGGTAAGATTGGAGATCAGAACTGCATTAACAGATTGACATGGTCCTTCTTGACATGGCCCCTTGACCCATATACGGAATTAGTTTAATTTTTGCCGGTAAAAGGTTTTTTCACGGTATTTGATGTAGAGGCGGAGGCCATGTGTATCTTTCCACTTTTAATACCTCTCTTGAACCTTTCACCAGTCAAGATCAACTCAGTGAAACCAGATGATGAGCTCCCAATTAGTAAGTTCAAAAATGGCCCAGCCAATGTTCCTATGAACATATCTACCATTTTTCTGTCAGTCAATGGTGGTTGCACCCTGCCAGCCAGGTCTCTCCATTTCTGCACGTACTCTTTAAAGCCTTCATTGGAACCCATGGTCATTCCTTGTAACTACACTCTAGTTGGCGCCAGATCGACATTGTACTGATATTGACGGTGGAAGGCAGTGGCCAAGTCCTCCCAAGTATGGATGTTGGAACCTTCTAACTAGTAAAACCACTCTAATTGAGTGCCAGACAGACTTTCTTGAAAGAAGTGCACCCACAACTTCTTATCGGTGATATCGGTGTTATCGGTGGTAGTAAGAGAACACCGCCGAAAGATGGAAATTACAATTTAACAAGAAAAACAGCTATGTGAAAGAATCCCATTGGGTTCCAATTCTGCCATTTCCTTTATGTCTTCAAGCATCTCATCACTTTCCTGCTTGGTTGAAGGTGGATCAGATTCATTGGCGCCATCTGAGCTTGATAGTTGATATCGAGGTCTGATTGCAAGATGATCCAATGAGACATAGTGTTACGCTTCAATCCCTAACTTTTGCCTGGACCGCCCTTTCGGGTTTTCAATCTACCGGGATACCCTTTTTTGCCCAAGTCTCCTTTTCAGGTTTTCGACTTTCCGGGTGTACAATTTTTTATTTTCATCCCTTACTTTTTCCCGAACCCTTTTGGTTCGTCGGGAAGCCCTTATTTTTGCCTAGGTCGGTCAACCTAGCGGGTCTTTGATTATGCGTAGTATCTTTTCACTATGTCTGCATTGACGGGGTGAGGAAGGTCGTCACCATCCATGGTGGTTAGAATCATAGCTCCTCCCGAGAAAATGTTCTTAACCACAAATGGCCCTTCGTATGTAGGGGTCCATTTTCCCCTAGAATCACCATACGTCGGTATGATGCGTTTTATCACTAGATCCCCAACTTGATATTCCTGACGTCTAACCTTCTTGTTAAAATCCTTGACCATCCGCTTTTGATACGTCTGACCATGGAAAATAGCAGTAAGTCTCTTTTCATTAATTAGATTCAGCTGATCAAGTCGTGTTTGGATCCAGTCGTCTTCGCTCAAACTCGCATCCTTCATAATCCTGAGAGAGGGTATCTGGACCTTGATGGGTAGGATTGTCTCCATGCCATATACCAGAGAGTAGGGTGTTGCTCCTGTTGACGTCCGTGCTGAGGTACGGTGCCAATGAAGAGCAAACGGTAACATCTCGTGCTAGTCTTTGTATGTCACCGTCATCTTCTGCACAATTTTCTTGATGTTCTTATTAGCTGCCTCAACAGCCCCATTCATCTTCGACTGATAGGGAGAAGAATTATGATGTTGTATCTTGAATTGTTTGCAGAGCTCGGTGATCATTGTATTATTGAGATTCATACCATTGTCAGTAATGATCCTCTCGGGGATACCGTATCGGCAGATCAGATTGTACCTGATGAACCACGCTACGACGTTCTTGGTCACTGTAGCAAAGGAAGCTGCCTCAACCCACTTCGTAAAGTAATTAATTGATACCAGAATGAAACGATGCCCGTTAGACGCGGTAGGTCTGATCTCGCCGATCATGTCGATGCCCCACATTGCAAAGGGCCAAGGAGCTATCAAAACGTTCAAAGGAACCGGAGGTACATGCACCTTGTCAGCATAGACTTGGCACTTATGACAGGTCTGAGAGTGTTGATAACAATCGGCTTCCATAGTAGACCAGTAATATCATGCCCGTAGGATTTACTTCGCCATGGTATGTGCACTGGAATGAGTTCCGAAAGTACCTTCATGTAACTCTGCCATGATCCTTTCTGCCTCGCTCTTGTCCACACATCGCAGTAAAGTTGAATCATGGTTACGCTTATAGAGGATACCATTAATGATGAAAAACCTCACAGCGAACCTCCTCAGAAACTTTTTATCATACATAGATGCCCCCTCAGGGTATTCTTGAGCCTCAAGATATCTCTTTACCTCCTGGAACCAGGGTTTATCTGCCACCTCCTCAGTCTCAATGTCACAACAATGTGCGGGTTCGTCCAACCTCTCGATGGTAATCTGGGGAGCTTCATTGTCCCACCTGACTTTGAACATAAAATACATGGTAGCTAGTGCGTCCGCTAACTGGTTTTCCTCTCTTGGGAAATGTTCAAAGGTTATCTCCTCAAAGCGCGGGAGCAATGTCAGTACATACTCTTTGTAAGGAATAAGATTCGGGTGCTTCGTATCCCACTCGCCTTTGATCTGACTTATCACCAGAGCAGAATTTCTGAATACACTCAAGAACTTGATCCTTAGGTCAATAGTAGCTCGGAGCCACATGATGCACGCTTCATACTCCGCCATATTGTTGGTGCAGTTGAAACATAATCGGGCGGTGAACGGAGTATGACACCCTTCAAGAGATATGATTATGGCGCCAATTCCATTTCCCAATGCGTTTGAGGCTCCATCAAAATACATAGACCATCGGGATCCTTCCTCAGGTCCTTCATCCGGTCCAGGTTCTTCGCAGTCGGTTACCAACATGATGTTCTCATCCGGGAACTCGAAATTCATGGACTGGTAGTCATCCACGGCCTGATGTGCCAAATGATCTACCAATACACTCCCCTTGATTGCTTTTTGGGTTGTGTATTGGATATCGTACTCAGTTAGGATCATCTTCCATCTTGCTATCCTTCCAGAGAGAGCGGGCTTCTCGAAGATATACTTGATTGGATCCATCTTTGATATCAACAGGGTAGTGTGAGTCAGCATATACTGTCTCAGCCGACGAGCAGCCCATGCCAAAGCACAACAATTTTTCTCGAGCAAAGAGTATCGGGTCTCACAGTCGGTATACTTTTTCTAAGGTAGTAAATAATATGCTCTTTTCGGCCAGACTCGTCATGCTGCCCCAACACACACCCCATTGAATTGTCTAGCACTGTCAAGTATAATATCAAAGGTCTTCCTTCTACTAGAGACATCATAATTGGTGGTTCTTGAAGGTATTCCTTGATTCTTTCGAAAGCGGTCTGGCATTCATCATTCCACTTTACCACTTGATCTTTCTTCAGCAGCTTGAAGATTGGCTCACAAGTAGCAGTCAGATGTGAAATGAACCTGGAAATGTCATTGAGACGTCCCAAGAAACCTCTGACTTCTTTTTCTGTGCGGGGTACCGGCATCTCTTGTATGGCCTTTACCTTCGCAGGGTCCACCTGAATATCTTTATCACTGACGACGAAACCCAGAAGCTTACCAGATCTTACCCCGAAGGTACACTTGTTCGGATTCAACCTCAACTTATATTTCTTCAACCTGTCAAACAGTTTCTGGAGATGATCGAGATTCTCTTCCTCAGTCTAAGACCTGGCTATCATGTCATCAACATACACCTAGATCTCGTGGTGAATCATATCGTGGAACAAAGCGACCATGGCGCGCTGATAAGTTGTCCCAACATTCTTCAACCCAAAAGGCATTACCTTGTAACAGAAGGTGCCCCACTGTGTAAAGAAGGTTGTCTTCTCTGTCCTCAGGAGCCATCTTGATCTGGTTGTAGCCAGAAAAACCATCCATAAAGGAGAAGATCTTGTGATGCGCGGTGTTGTCGACTAGAACATCAATGTGAGGAAGTGGGAAGTCGTCCTTAGGGCTTGCCCTATTCAGATCTCTATAGTCCACACACATCCATACCTTACCATCCTTCTTAGGTACAGGAACAACGTTAGCAACCCACTGCGGATAAGAAGTGACGGCTAAGAATCCTGCGTCGAACTGCTTCATGACCTCTGCCTTGATTTTCTCTGACATTTCAGGGCACATACGGCGAAATTTCTGCTTTACCGAAGGGCAGTATTCTTTGGTTGGCAGGTGATGTACCACAATATCAGTGTCCAACCCAGGCATATCTTCATAGGACCAGGCGAAGATCTCAACATAATCGTGCAGCATCTGTATTAGCCGTTGTTTGACACTAGGCTCCAGATTAGCACCTATTTTAACCTCCTTCATGTCTTCCTCTGTACCCAAATTCACTGACTCGACTGGCTCTTCATGAGGCTGTATGGCTCTTTCTTCCTGCTGTAATAGTCTAGCAAGCTCTCTCGGCACCTCACAATCATCCTCACCTTCGTCCTCGGCTTGGTTGATCGGATTTTCGAAGTCATAACCGGCAGTAGCAGAACTTTTACCAATGGGATCCAGAGTGGATATGGATCTGCATTATGATACGTGAGTGTGTGTAAGAGCATAGCTGTTTTGAATAATGGGAGACAGAAAAGAAAAACAAGGAGCGCAAAATTTTTAATGCAAAAAAAGTCCAATGTTTTATTAATGATATATGAAAATGACAAATAATAATAGCCCTCACAAGCGAAGCCAAGGTGCCTCAAGCAAGGCACCAGGCTATAAAGTTTCAGACTGTTTATTACAAATCTTAAAACAAAAGTCAATTACTGTGAAATAAAAGAAACAGGTATGAAGTCCTTTGTCGTCCAGTTATTCAGTCCACCATTGGCTGTTGGGTAGATCCAGATGTCGATGTCTGAATCTTCTTCATTGTCTTCAACTGCGTCAACTCCCCGATTGCCGATGAGTAGAGGAGGTCTTCCAATTCGCGCGCGCCTAACAGCCCTCTGAGCCCCTGAAGTAAAGTCCAAACCAAATTTGTCAGTTTTGTGAGTAAAATCAGGGAGCCGACCCCAATTGGTACACCCACCTTCTTCAACAACAGCCCTTGCATCCTTGAGAGAAGCCATCTTCAACGGAGGTTTGTTGGTATTAACTTCAGTTGACGCCAAAGTCTGATGGACCTCCTCGAAGTTCTGACAAGGAGTTTCTATGAACTCCCCATCCATCTACACATAACGGAAATAATTGAGATAACTTACCATGTACTCTTCTTCACCTCGTACCGTGACAATTTTCCCTTGTACCGGGTACTTCAGCATCTGATGGAGTGTGGAAGTGACTGCCCCAACCCTATGGATCCAGGGACGACCCAACAAACAAGAATATGATGGTCTGATGTCCATTACATATAAGGTGGATCCAAAGGTCTAAGAACCCACTTTGACAGGGATGTCCACCTCCCCGTGCACCATCCTTTTTGATCCATTAAAAGCCCTAACCACAATGTTACTCGGCTTCAAAGTCAAACCCTCACAGTCCAAATGGTCCAACGCTTTCTTTGGCAGAACATTCAGCGAAGACCCGGTGTCAACCAGCACATGAGCCATAGTGGTGCCCCTGCACTCAATCGAGACATGCAGAGCATCATTATGATTCTTCCCCTTAGCAGTCAGATATGTATCTGAAAATCCTAGCCCATTGTCAGCAGTCAGGCTAGCCACACAATCTTTGAACTGATCTGCAGAAGTTTCCTGCGGCACATGCGCAGTCTTGAGAAAGGCAATCAAAGCCTTTGCATGGGCTTCAAAACACAATAGCAGAGACAACATGGAGATCTTTGATGGGGTCTTCCCCAGCTGTTCGACCACATTGTAGTCACTTTTCTTGATAATTTTCAGTATTTCCTCTATTTCTTGTTTAGAGGCTTCCACCATAATTTTCCTAGGTGCCTCCGTCCGGGCAGGCTCACCTATGATTTCTTTGCCCCGAGTCTTAGATGGCTCGGTGATAGGGGTGATGACTGGAGTAGGAACTGGAGCAGTAGTTGATGTACTAGCAAATGGAATAACAATAGGCTTGTGGACAGTCGGAGGGGATATCTCAGGAGAAAAGAGTCTTCCACTTCTGGTGACTTTGCTAGCCCCGACAATATTACTGACATCAGTATCAGCTTCTTCATTATTCAACTCTTGCTTAATGCCATGATAATACACATCAGCACCATCGTGCCATGGGATAGACTTGTCTGAAGTGTATGGGATGGGACCGGGAACGGTGATTATTAGCGGAGCAATTCTTGGAACCGATGTAATCCTAATAGGTTTTCTCGAGGAAACCTTGGAAGGATTGGCGGAAATGGTTATGATGGCAACATCTTCATTGGGAACAACAGGGGTCATAGTCTTCTCGAATATAATCTCTTTATTATCCATCAGGCGCTGAACACCTGACTTCAATAAATGGCAACCAGTAGGTAGAATAGAGCACATGTTGGAACCTTCACCACAACCCGGGAATACACCGGCTAATAACAGATTTCTCTTAACAGTCATCAGAAGAGTAGAAATTTCTTCAACAAAGGTCACACAAAAATTATTGTCAACAACATTAACCCCACGACCATGCATGGGCATTGGAGCAGTTATTACATTTGGCTTTTCTGGAGCATCAAACTCTATCTCCTTAGCTTCCAGCAAATCTTGTACTTTGTTTCTCAAAGCCCAACAATCATTGGTATCATGGCTAGGGCTTTCAGAATGGTAGGCGCACCGCGCATTGGGATTGTATCTAGGAGAGGTAGTGTTGGGATTTTTGGGAGCCTCCCTCAATGTGGTCAAGTTAGATTTTAGCAGGTGAGGTAACACTTTAGCCAATGTCATGCTAATGCGGGTAAACTGCTGCTGAGGTCTTTCCACCCTCTGTTGATTGTTGCGTTGTGGATCAACAGCGGGTCTTGGTATCATTACAGCACTTACCGTTGGACGGTGTTCAGGTCTGTTTTGGCCCCTCGGGCTATAAACTGCACTGGCTTCCTTCTTCCCCGTAAAAGGTTTCTTTATTGAACTCGAAGAGGTGTCCTTCTGTATTTTTCCACTTTGAATTCCAGCCTCCACTCTTTCTCCAGTTAAAATCAACTCGGTGAAACCAGACGATGAACTGCCGATCAAGTGATTGAAAAATGGACCAGACAACGTCCCCAAGAACATATCAACTAACTTCCGATCAGATAAAGGGGGTTGAACTCTGCCAGCCAAATATCTCCATTTCTGAGCGTAATCTTTGAAACCTTCGCCTGCACCCATGGACATACTCTAAAGTTGAGTACGAGTGGGAGCAAGGTCGGTATTATACTGGTACTGCTTGTAGAAAGCGGCAGCAAGATCTTCCCAATTTCAAACATTGGCCCCTTCCAACTAGTAGAACCATTCAAGCTGAGTCCCTGACAGACTATCTTGAAAGAAGTGCACCCACAAATTTCTATCAGCTGTGTGGGGTTGAATTTTCCTGACATAAGAGCGGAGATGGAGTTTCGGGATAGACACTCCGTCATACTTAGCAAAAACGGGAGCCTTGAATTTTTGAGGGATGACTACCCCAGATACCAGTCCTAGTTCTCCGAAATCCAAACCAGGTATCTTCTGGATTTCCATAGCACTCAGACGATCTTCTAGCTGCTTGTACCTATCCTCGGCAGGAGGATATTGCTCATCATTAAAATCAGTATCATTATCAGAGACTGCAGGACTGGGGCCCTTTTCTTCTTCTTGGTTCTCCCCTTCTTTGGATGAAGAGGTCAGATAAGCTTGGTGCCTCAACCTTTCTCCAAACCTTATGCCCATATTCAGAAACCCGACCTTCTTCTTCTTCTTCTTTTCTTTCAGAATGAGAGTTTTTAGATCCTCTTGTCCCTTAGCCAGACTTATGAATATCTATTGGAACTGGGTGTTCTGTGCCTAAAGCTCTATGATGGCTTGATCAAAAGACATTTCTGCTGAAATAAACTGCGGAGAAGATAAGAAACCTGTAGTGATACCTGTGATGATGTGCATGATAATGGGATGCGTATGTAATGATCTCAAAGACTTTGGGAGATTTAAATTTGCAAACCAAAAATAAACAAACTTTATTAGCTTAACTTTTAAATGTTCAACAATGCCCTTAAGGCGTTACAAAGAAGTAAATAAAAACAAATCTAAAACTAGAAAAGCATAATCAAAAGTCCCATGGACGCTTTCTCTTTGTGCTGATGTAGTCATTGAGCACTCTTTCCTCCTCGAGTTGTCTGGTGAGCTTCAAAACCTTCCTCTCCTGCTCATGGAACTGCTCCCTGTAAGTATCTCGCTCATTCTTCAACTGAATCCAAGACCTTTGTAGCTCCCCAAGATCAGTAGGCATGTAAGGATAGAGAACTGTGTAAGGAATACCGTCTTTAGTAGTGGGTTCCACAATCACTGATAACACTGCTGCATATGGCATCACAAGCTTCTGTGCACGAGCTCGGACCCATTGGAGGTAAGGCTGCATAGGAAGGGAAGTCTTTGGTCCCAACTCATGGGGGTCTGATATATTTACCATGCCCCAAGCTCGTATGAATCTCCGGTGATGCCCTTGAGCATCCTCTTCATAGTCGAATGCAATATCCTCGAGAAGTAACCTATGGGGACCATCCCTCTGAGCACGACCAAATTGTCGTAAAGCTAGACAAGGATTGTAAGTTATACCTCCTCTAATACCAAGTAATGGAACATTAGGGTACCCCCCACAATGGTCAATAACAACAACATCCTCCATAGCTCGGGAACACCAAATAATATATGTATGAGCAAGTGACATTATTTTGTGCGACCAACCCAAACCCTCTTCGTTCTTCAGCACAGACTTAGGGAGGTGAGAAATAAACCACCTGGACAACAATGGCATGCAGCACATAAGAGTTCCTCTTATCCTTGTGGTACGAGTATAAAGAGCGTGCAAGATATCTCTAAGCAAGGTAGGCACAGAATTGCGAGAGAGGAAAATCTTGATAGCATTCACATCTATAGAGGAATCCGGATTAGGGAAGAGAACCAAACTATAGATAAGCAGAGCCAAGACATCTTCAAAAGCCTGAAAATCTAGATCATCCCATAATAGCTTAGCTTGGTCTATCAGAAATTTGGCTAGAAAACCTTCGACTCCGTTTTGAGTTTCCCAGTTGGATACCACATCGGCCCGTTTCAAATTCAAAGTTGAGGCAATGACTTATGACTTAGGAATTTCTTCTATACCTATGAAGGGTACCTGTTTAAGAATTTATATTCCCAATAGATGGGAGAATTGCTCCAAGGTGGGTACCAACTGATAATCTGGAAAGGTGAAACAGTGATGCTCGGGATCGAAGAAATGGAAAAGTACACTCATCATCTGTTCGTCAGGGTTTGAAGTAACCAAGCTGAGAAGTTGATCATGTCTCTTGATGAACACAGAGGTTTCAGAAATCTTTGACACTAGCTCTTTGAGTTGGGATGGTATCTCCACAAAGTTGACTCGGATAGTCTTTCTACGTGCGGAAGTCATGATCTGCAAAATAGAACAAAGATAAATTCCCTTGGTCTTTGAAATGGTTAGTGTAATGAAGCATGTATGCTATGGTATGATGCATGATGTCATGATAAAAACAATAGGTATAGCGGATAACAAGCATGGAAAAGGCAAACAAGTCACACAAAGCCCTTAGGTTTAAGGCTTGCATGAGGTCAAAGGGAATACCCTCTGGAAGTTAAGTTGGTTTCAACCTGTCCTAGAAAAATTAACCGGGTTCTAGGGGATCTCAATATCACTGACCATCCTCCATCGGTCATGGTTTCAGCTCATGCAATCTTTTCTTGCAGCGGGAACTATCTCGAGAGTATGGTCTCAATGAGCGAGCATCGAGTATCAACCAGTTCTCAGCTTTAGACCGAGGCCGGCTATCTCACTACTTTCTAATGGCCAAGTTGGACGATTAAAGGTTCTAAGGTCAGTTGATGCTTAACGACACCACGCGGCGGACCCATATTCTCCTCGTTTCTCCACAAGGGATACCGGTACCAACCAAAGTGCCACACCAACGTAGCCACTGCTTCAACCGTATCGGTCTATGCTATACATTTCCCTCACAGTCTATTGCTACTTACCTAAAAGGTATCTCTCAGATCCGGGTTATGATCTATAGTAACCCCAAGAAGAAACCCTTAAAAGTAAAGCAAACAAAACAAACAAGAGAAGCAATTATGATGAACTAGATCCTAAGGTATACCCCATTTATAAAGTCCCCAGCAGAGTCGCCAGTTCTATGATACAGTGGCAGAACCGACTGTTTTGAAATGCTGCCATAGATTTGGGAATCAAGTCCTTAAGTGTATTTGGAGATTCAGCTTTAGTCATCAGTCAGATAAAAGGAGAATGGGACATGAAGCATCCTAATCTCATACCTTACAAAGAACATGTGTTGACATTAATCCCACATTTTGAGGAAATTACCTTTGAGCATTTTCCACGAGAGGAAAATCAACTAGTGGACGCGCTAGCCACTATGTCATCCATGTTCAAAGTTAGGTGGGATAATGAAGCTCCTCAGATCACCATAGGGAGGATGGACGAACCAGCTCACTGTCACGAGATTGATACTGAAGAAGTAGTTGACAAGCCTTGGTTCCATGAAATTAAGAGATATCTCGAGGCCCAAGAGTATCTGGAGGGAGCTTCAGTCAATGATAAGAATTTCCTGAGAAGGTTTTCTGCCAAATTCTTCCTCAGTAACAGAATCCTCTATAAGCGCAACCACGACTCTATTGTGCTTCAGTGCATAAACACGATGGCTAAAAAGATCCTACAGGCAGGATACTACTGGTCCACCATGGAAGCGGATTGTTATCAACATTCACGAACTTGTCACAAGTGCCAGATCTATGCTGACAAAGTACATGTGCCTCCGGTTCCTCTAAACATCCTGACTGCTCCTTGGCCATTCGCAATGTGGGGCATTGACATGATTGGAGAGATCAAACCCACTGATTCTAATGGACACCGCTTCATCTTGGTTGCCATTGATTACTTCATGAAGTGGGTCAAGGCAGCTTTACTCGCTTCGGTTACCAAGAACGTTCCTGATTCATCAAACAGAACCTTATCTGTCAGTATGGTATCCTAGAGAGAATCATCACAGATAATGGTATCAATCTCAACAATACTATGATTACCGCACTATGCGTGCAATTCAATATACAACATCATAACTCTTCTCCTTACTGGCCGAAGATGAATGGCACTGTGGAAGCCGCTAATAAAAACATCAAGAAGATCATACAAAAAATGACAGTGACCTATAAGGACTAGCATGAGATGTTACCATTTCCTCTCCACGGTTACCGTACCACGGCGCGCACATCAATAGGGGAAACTCCTTTCTCTTTGGTATACAGCATGGAAGATGTCCTACCAATTGAAGTCCAAATAACTTCTCTGAGAATCATGAGGGATGCAGAGTTGAATGAAGATGAATGGATTCAAACTCGACTTGACTAGTTGAACTTGATTGATGAGAAGAGTCTTAAAACTGTCTACCATGGTCAAATGTACCAAAAACGTATGGTCAAAGCTTTTAACAAGAAGGTCAGATGTCAGGTATATCGGGTTGGTGACTTGGTAATCAAACGTATCATACTACCACAAGGTGATCCCAGCGGAAAATGGACTCCTACATACGAAGGACCATTTATGATTAAAAACATATTTTCCGATGGAGCAATGATCTTAACCACTATGGATGGCGAAGACCTTCTGCACCCTGTAAACACGGACATAGTTAAAAAATACTACGCATGAAAAAAGACCCGCTAGGTCGACTGGCCTAGGAAAAAATTAGGGATAAATACAAAAAAATATGTACACCCGACAAGTTGAAAACCTGAAAGGGCAGCTTGGGCAAAAAAGGGTATCCCAGTGGACTGAAAACTCGAAAGGGCGGTCCAGGGAAAAGTTAGGATTTAAAGCATATGTCTATGTCCCATTGGATCACCTTACAGACAACCTTCAGTATCAACTGACAAACTTAAACAGTACTAATCAATCCAATCAGCTTTGGACGAAGCAACAAGTGGATGAGACGCTCAGAGACATGAAGGCTATAGCAGAGTGGGAACCCCATGGGATTATTTCACATAGCTGTCTTTTCTTTGTATCAGTTTTCATTTTTACAACGACATTATCTTACTAGGATGTTCGTCTCTTTATACAAAAATACTCATTCAAGTTAATACAAAGATATTCCTTTAAGAGTGCAAAACTATCTGTTTTTCTTTTACTTTCCTGTTTTGTTTGCAAAAACGTCCAGTGATTATTTTTGAACATATGCATTTGAATGTAATTATTGTTTACAAATGAGCAAAAAAAATGGGGGAACAGAAAACAGAAAGACAATTATTAATGGCTTTAAGAAATAAGATAATATCTATAGGCCATTCCATGAAATCCCCGCAGGTACTTTCTCCGACAGGAGAAGAAGCAAAGACATCCTGCTACAGGATCACTAGTGTATCTCCAGTATGCAGCCTAATCGTATCAGGTACTCTCACATCCCCAACGAAGCAAAACTTCCAGTTACTGCTCAAAAGATTCCCCAATGAAAGTCGCCCAGCTTCTCAGGATTCCCCTACAGGATTTCACTAAGTCCACAAGAAATGCACGATGTTTCCCTTCCCCGAAAGAGTTTATTTCTCTAATAATGGAAGCCCATCCATCAATGCTTCAAATTTAACAAAATACGAAGACTTACACTCCTTATTCCCAGCGGCAGTAAGGGATTTATTTTCCTCAATCCAACAACACTGGAGCAGAACAATTAATATGTTCATACATTGCATTTTATACATCATGGAATTGTATACAACTAACTCTTCACCTTTTCAGGAAAGATCAATCAACAAAAAATTATCATCAACAAATTTCTAACAAGACAGGATAACTATTTATGGTCAAATCAATTACAGATAAATTCCCGAGAAAGGACTGGTTGACTGTCTACATAACAAATATTTCCTTCAGACCTCTTCCGGTTCAGTTTAAATCTCTCAACGGTTTATCCTGATTCTTTCTCGCATACATCTTCTCTGGTTCAGATAAATCGCTCCAAAGATTTATTCTGATTCTTTTCCATACCTCTGCTGGTTCAGTTTGAATCTCTCAACGGTTTATCCTGATTCTTTCCCACAGACATCTTCTATGGTTCAGATAAATCGCTCCAAAGATTTATTCTGATTCTTTTTCAGACCTCTGCTGGTTCAGTTTAAATCTCTCAATGGTTTATCCTGATTCTTTCCCACAGGTATCTTCTCTATTTCAGATAAATCGCTCCAAAGATTTATTCTGATTTTTTCCAGACCTCTACCAGTTCAGTTTAAATCTCTCAACGGTTTATCCTGATTTTTTCCCGTAGACATTTTCTCCGGTTCAGATAAATCGCTCCAAGATTTGTTCTGATTCTTTCAAATTAAAGAATACCCAATACCTTTGTTGGTTCAATTTAAATCTCTCAATGGTTTATCCTGATTCTTTCCCGTAGACATTTTCTCCGGTTCAGATAAATCGCTCCAAGATTTGTTCTGATTCTTTTCCAGACTTCTGCTGGTTCAGTTTAAATCTCTCAAGGATTCAACCTGATTCTTTCCAAGTTAAAGATTATTCAGAACTTCTGCTGGTTCAGTTTAAATCAACCAAAGGTTTATTCTGTTTCTTTTCCAATTAAAGTCAAGTTTAGACTTAGTCTAATTTTTATCAACAATCATCTTTCAGATGGAATCTATAAGCCCATCTTCGACAACTCTCCATCATTTCCCCAAATGGTATCTTTAAGCCCATTCCCTACACAATCAACCAACACATCATCGAGTGCAAATTTTTGGGCACTCTTCTAGTGTTCAATCATCTTCCACTTTCAAGCTACGAACGATAAACATGCCAGTCTCACTTTTCAAGTTTAAGAAGATTGAACAGGGGAAGTTGTTGTACCCCAAAATTTTCCCTCCCATTTTTCATTTAAGATACCATCCTAGGATTTCTCGAATACTCAATTTGGCTCAGAAGTTGATCAGACAGATTCTCTTCCTAGGAAGTAAGTCAACAATTAGGGTTTGGTATTTCTCAAAGAAAATTGAGTCTTCAAGGTTTCAAATGGTCTTCATAGATCTTCATGTCTCCTCAAGGATTTTCGTGCCAGTTTATAAACTTTGCATTGCAAGTTTTCTCAGTCGATGGTTCAGATGACTGAAAATGACTGCATTGACCCAAAAATCGACCTTTGCAAGATCAAGTTCAAACGATTGTAACTTCTTTATTATTAGATATTTTTGAGTGATTATTCTTGCGTATGACTCTCCTTGACGTCATCTCCAACTTCTCTTTACAAGTCAAGAGCCGATTACGTGCGAAAGATTATCAGAAATTCGAATGCTTTAAAGAAATGTCATCTACAAATTTCCTTAAAGATTGGAGTCAAATTATGCTTTGAATGCTATGGAATTTATTGAAAAAATTATGGGTCATGTTTTGATTTGGAAAAAATTCTCAACTTCTAATTTTCGTTCATATCATGGCGGGATTTTCCAAAGCGTCGTTTGATCATGTGAATTGAAGTACAAGTGCAAAAGTGCAGGATTATTTGAATTTGAATCAAGAACGGGTTCAATGTTGCAAAATTTTCTTTCTAGTACCCAATTCCATAAAATCAAGTATCCAAGTTCGTCGATTAAATTGCAATATTGATTCAAGAAGATTTACGAATTGGGAATTTTGAGCAAAATGAACCCTAATTTCTAGAGGATTATTTCAAGAAGGGTAAGAACAAAGTCCATTGAAATAGATTTCATTTATTGCAAGAACAAAGTTATAAGATCTTTTTGTCTTACTTACATTACAATTCAAGATGATTCAAGAATGCAAGATTATAAAAAAGCTTCATTTGTTTTAAATTTATAAAGTGAATTGGAATACACTTTACAAGTTTCTAAACCTCAAAATTCAAATCACAAGATTCACAATGTTACAAAATTCCTAACAAAGTACTAAGCTACAAAGGAATTTCTTCATCTTCAAGTCTTTATCAAACACTTGAAGTCACTCTTCACCAATTCTCCCTATTGTCCATTTTGCTCGTGTATGTAACAAAGAAAGAGAGAAATGGTTAGCAAACAATTCATGTTTGAAACAAGAAATAAGAATTTTTCAAAGAATTTTTCTTCTCATCATTAGGGTTTCTCGAAAGAATCAGTGTGCGGCTTAGGGAATTCACCATTAAATCATTTGCCAAAGCCCAACAAAGGCCTCATTTATCTTTGCCAATCAGTTTTTTATCATTGGCCCAAAAATGTTTTCATTGCAAATCACAAAACATATTTTGGTTCACAAAGAAAACAAAATACTATCAAAGAATAGAAAACCAGTCTGCATTACTGTAAACAAAACAAAATACAAGAGAACAAATACTGTCAAAAAAGCATACTGCATTGCAGCCTGCACTGCTGCCCAGGTCTGTACCAAGAAAAAAAGTCCAACAATTGCATAAAATTGGCAAATAAGAAAACTGCAACAAAAAGAAGCAAAGCAGCATAACAAATCTGTTAAAAATCCATATCCTTTTCCCGCCAAAAGTTGTTTTCAGATGAATATAAGGAAGACAGTAACACAACAAAAGGGATCGGGTTTTTCTGCCATCAGAAGAAAAAAAAAGATAACAAAGCAGTTTTACAGCAACCAAGCTATATACAAAAATCATAAAAACAGTTAGTTAAAAGGCCAGGAATCAAAGAAATCCCCATTTTTTTGCCATCATTTTCTTTAAACCATAACCCTTTAGAAAAGTTTCTATTCAAGAATACAAAAAGTATAACAAAGGGTCAAGAAGTGAACTCCCCTGTCAAATGAAAGTCGTGAAGTCACCAGTAGCAAAAGCAAGCACAACATTTTTAGAAAACTGATCCCGACCGGTAAAATTTTCATTATTGCTCTGCATTCAACATAAATATCAAACCTCCTGCATGCATTATTTTAATGTTATAATAAAAAATAATACAATAAAAATCCAAAAAAAAGAATTATACAGTACAACCAACTCTTTCTGCCATTCAACAGCCACTGCAAAACCCGTTTCAACCCATACTAACCACCTTCCAATCCAGTTCGCCTATGTTTGTTTCATAACATCACCCGCTGGTTTTTACGGCTGCGCCTCCTTTAAGCCACCTTAAAAACCAAACTACCCCCCACCACAATCATGGCGGATGTTTCGGTAACGAAAAGATTGAAGATTGTGGCATTTTGAGTGATGATGATGGGTGGTTTGTTTGAGCGAAAGAAGAGTGGCTGAAACAGGTTTTGAGAAAACATCAGACGTTGGTAATGATGATGAAGAGGGAGAGGAAGTAATCGTTAGACTTAACAATGTTTTCTTCTTACGGTAAAAAATAAGAACAAGTGACAATAATTATTTCAACTTTTCCCTTTCCAAGACTTAAACGGCGCGCTACTGTTGTAACTAGGGTTCTCAAAACCCTTCTTTTCCATCTTCTCAACCGAGTCGCCCTATTGGGCCTGTTGACCCAATACATTATGAATCTTCATCTTATATTTCATTTAAATCTCAATAATAAACGAATGAATAATTGGTGCAGTTTGTTAAGGCGTGTTGCTTTGAAGGAGAAGTCCCGGGTTCGAGACCCCCTGAGACATTTTCCTTTTCTTTTCTGAGTTTAGTTTCTTCTTTTTTTTGGAAAATAAAAAAAACTATTGGGCCTTACAATTATTTTCTAACCCATCCAGATTTCTACCTCACACCCCCTTTTTCAGTTTAACACCACCTTTCTATTTTGTTTTGTTCTAATAATTAGTTTGACTCTATTTGTTTTACTAATTTAATAAATTATGTAGTTTTGTTAGATAATTTTCTTAATTAGCTTAATTTAATTTAGGAAAACTTTGTAAATAATCTTACTAATTAACTTTTTCTTTAGTCTTAATTTGTTTGTTTTTCATAAAAAATACCAAAAGACAAAATTTGCATACATTTGATTTAATTTCTTTAGTTAATTATTTTCTTTAATAGAATAGAATTTTATTTTTCTTTCTAAACTTTTCAAACAAATACCAAGAATTTTATTTCCATACTTTGTTAATTAATTTTTACTTCATAGATTGTTGTAGTTTTAATTAATGATTCGATTTGATTTGGTTGTATTGATTGCCTATTTGAACTTTTAATCGCATTAATCCATCCTTATTTATAAATTTGTACCCCCATTCCCAAAAGCTTTGTAATAGTGTAGAATTTTAATTTCCGCGATTTAACGTTTTCCTTATATTGTAGAGTAATTAGGCATGTATGGCAAGATTTAAAAAAAACCGCTAGATAACCCTAATTAAAGAATAAATTAACTTGAATCAAACACACTTTCACACGCGGACCTCTAGGGTAACCTCACTTGTTGCCTCAGAAAAACAGTCATGTCCCTCAAATATGGGACGCTTTAGCAAAGACCCTTCGATAAAAATATCGTATTCCCTCGATGTCCCTCGATGTTGTCTTTGATAAAACGATCTAGTCCCTTACGAAAATTGCTAAAGCGTCTCACAATTTGCCTTCTATGACTGTATGATTGACCCGCACTTGTCCCTTCACATCCAACGATGGGGCTTCTTACCAAATCAATGGTAAGATAGCAACATCTAAAGGAGGAGGAAAAGAACATTTAAGACCTTTTGAGTAGGTAGGTTTCTCCTAGTTGCTCGCTTGCTCACAAAAAAAAAATTTTTACACCAACACTTTCATTTTGAAACATTTTAAAAAAATATAAGCTCTTTGTACGCGTTCTTATAGAAACGAGAACCATTACAAAGACACAATTTTCAAAATACTTTCAAAACCCACACCATAAGCACATTTTCAAACAAAAAGAAAGTGATCTAGAAAGCAACTAAGAGCCCGTAGATAACTACGGATGAAAAGGGTGCTAACACCTTCCCTTTTCATAACCTACCCCCCGAACTCAAGAAATAATCTCGAAAGGTCTTTTCTGTTCTTTTCAACCTTTCCTTATTGGATAAAAGAACAGTCGGTGGTGACTCTTGCTATCCACAATAATTGCGATCAAACGCAAAACAACTAAGTCATTTTTCCCACCATATTACAGCAACCTATGAGACGTTTTAGCAATTTTTTTTAGGGACTAGATCGTTTACCAAAGGCAACATTGAGGAACATCGAGGGACTACGATCTTTTTATCAAGGAAATTTTGCTAAAACACCCATATTCGAGGGACATGACTATTTTCCGAGGCAACAAGTGAGATTACCCAAGAGGTGCAGGTGTGTGAATAGTGTGTTTGATTGCATGCATTTTTGTCTTGAATTTAAAGGTTATCTATTTGTTGATTTTATCTTGCCATATAATAATGTACGAAAGTAATAAAAATGCAAAGAATAAATCCTAAGTTATTGCAACCATAAAAAAACAAAATAAAAAAGAGGAAAAGTGAGTCTTTCGACCCAGGCAGTATGCTCCTTCGATTCACCCTATTTCAGCGTCTTTCGATTGGGCCTGTAAGGCAGAATGGATATGTATCCTTCTGTTTACCGTGAAAAATGGTAAACAACCGTTGATCTTCCAAAAGGTTACTTATTTGGTGACTAGCAGGATCGATCAGATTGACCCTAAGACATGTTTGATTTGTTGTAGTTCGACTAATCCTAATGGTGATTAATGCCAGTAAAGTAAAGACACTTTAAGTAAATTGCATGGAGAAAAGCTTGATAAAATAAATAAAAGCGTTAAGGAATTGTTAAATAAAAGGCTTCGACGGAAGTAAATAAATGAACAACGGTAAATTGCTTGAATATAAAAGATTTTTATTGATTTAAATGGTGTTTCACACATACATTCTCAATGATTCTTTCTCTCACGCTGGGTACTTGAATCTAAAAGAGTGACTTGTATAAAATGATGAACACTCTAATAACTACATAAAAACTTAGCATTTATACTAAGAAAAATCCTAAGTAACCGCTGGGCAGTTACACCGCTTTGAGATGACACCACATGGCACGCTCATAACCTTCGACGCCTATGTTCTCGACACGTTGCACTTGGTAACTGCTGGGAACCGTTTTCCCTCCAACAATTCAAATCTCAAACCGCTCGACCTTGGGCATCAGGGACCTTTGTCGAGAGGTTCCTTCGACGTCGAAGACAACAAGATTCCAACTTAAAGGAATTTCTCTAAGTATCTTGTCATTCTTTGATGAGCCTTCGACATGATCAGTTGGTCGAAGCCTTCTTATGTAGGAAACTCTTCTGACTCATAATTAATGGTCTATATGATAATAAACATGGGTGTCGAATTTAGGAGCCAACAAATTGCCCCCCAAGAATGTCTTATTTCGACACTGAAAAGAAAAAGGCATTCTTTGATATTCCATTCGACACATGTCCTTCAATGTCAGCCACAAATTAGTTTGTATGCTTTTCGTCTCCTACCAACCAACTGACAATCTCAAAAAGTCATCATTTCACCTTTTCCCAAGACGTCACTTCAGTAAGGCGTTCTTTCACGCACGATGTCCTTTCAAATGTTGTCATCATGATTATTTCCCGAAATCGAGGACGCACGCTGCAACGTTTCCGTTCTTCAGAACGGTTACAGCTCCAAATGAGTGCCACGTGCCCCACTCTTGTCTGTGGAATTAAATGACCTCGAGCCTTGTGATTTTTCAATCACTATAAATAGCACTAAGTGCCTCTGTTGGACTCTTTACGCTTTCTTGCATCCAAATCTCCAGTCGAACGAAATTTTCTGCAAGTAAACCTTTGCTTCTTCCTCTTCATCCATCTTCATCTCAAACCAAAAAATGGCTTCACGTACTCGTGCTTCCAATGTCCCCAGATCTAGCACTCCCTCTAAAACTACTCAACCGGAAATCTTCTCAACCGCTCCGATAGTTAACTCCATGGGAATGCGAAGGGTTCCTGAACCCATGGGAGATGCTGAGCGTGAAACTTATGGTTCTCAACTGCTGATTCCTGTTGGGTATTCCAACCAGGTTTTTGCCATGTCAGGTCCTCTTTCAACATGCATTGCTGACCCAACGAAAATCGAGGGTTTCTTCCCCGTGCATGAGGCACTCAAACCTATTGGGTGCTCAAAGAAGGCGACAGATGATATCGAAGATCCTGCAAAAGAGAAAATAGATCTTCGGTTCTTTAACAGGGGGGGTTAGGGCTTTTAGGTCTAGCCTTAACCTTACACCAGAATACAACGCTTGGCTCAACAAGATGGAGATGTGCCAGGCTTCGATTTGGAAAGGCATGGGGATTTATGACCTAGCCATGCTGTCCAAAACTGGTCTGAACTACTGTCCTGAAATGCTGGTAGCTTCTTTGCTGTTTTGGGACTATACTCACTATACCTTCCACTTGCCTTGTGGAATGGTAACGCCCACTCTCTTCGACATGGCCGCTATTACTGGTCTTCGACCAACTGGGGACTACTTCGACCCAGAGGAAATGTCTGAAGACCAGATTGGGTTTTCTGCTACCAAACCCACTTATACCACATACACCAACCATTACCATGACAAATCGACGGCTGTGGTGACTGATGTGGAGCACATCGCGTTTCTAGCCCTTTGGCTGTCGCGCTTCGTGTTCCGCATGAAATCCCTACAGGTGACAAAGAAAATGGTCACCCTCGCTACTCAGCTTCATCACGGCCAAAACATCTGTTTGGCCGAATTAATACTGGCAAACTTGTATGAGTCGATAAGCAGTGGAGCGGCTCAATTAAAAATAATAGAAAATAGAGCCAGCTTGCTGCTTGCTGGTCCCTTATGGCTACTTCAACTCTGGCTAAATGCCACTTTTGAGTCTTTTCTACCCCAGAAGACTCAAATAAATGAAAAGGCTCCTGAGATAGCCAAAAGGCGCGTCGAAGGCACCAGGCTTGCCTTATTAACTCCTACTGAAGATGGGCTAGAACTACAAAAGACCTTTGCAAACTTCGTTCAGATGTTTGCAGGGAGGAAGGAATTTACCTCGACCATGGCCCCTTTCGCTGGTCGAAAGTTTGGTCCAGGGTGGTTTACCAGGCCCCATCCTAAATCATCAGAGGATCCTCACCTTGAAGATCACACACCAATGTGGGAAGCGTTTCTCACTCCAAGGATAATGCCATTGCGCTTCAAGAGTTCAAAGAATCAGCTGAGCCTGATTGCCTACCAGCCAAATCTTGTCTCTCGATAGTTTGGCATTATCCAATCGCTTCCTTCTCCAATTTATCCCCGGGAGAAATCGTTGTTGTACTTTTGTAATGACTACTCTGAGGATGCCGCTACTAGGCATATTAGTAGGTACGTTGGTCGGACCGTACTATCATTGTTCGACTACCAACTCAACTTCCTCTGTTCACCATCTTTTGAAGACTGGTGGAAGAGATATTACGTCGAAGAGTTCTTCGACGAAAAGGATTTTGCAGACGAACTCCAGAAGTCCTTCGTCTTGGTTCTCGACAAAATAAAGAAATGTATGTTCCCTCTTCAAATTATACTTGTCTTTCCATTTCAACTTATATATGCCAAATATAACTTGTGAACGTTTTTTCTTTCAGTTGTTCGAAAACCTGTGGCTAAGAAAGCCACAGACAGCCATCAGGGTGGAGGTCCCTCTACAAAACCTCCAGCACAGGTAACAAAAATTTCTCTTGTTTCCTGCTTTGGTTTTAAACATTCTTGTTCCCGATGCCGTGTTTTAAATCGACTCCATTTGGGACTTTCAGGAACCTGCGCCCAAGAAGCGACCTATATTAACGGTCGAATCTTCGAGTGGCAACGAGGAGGAATCTCCTCCTGTTCCTCTTAAACGGAGAAAGCTGAAAAAGGCTGCCCCTGCTCCTGAGCCTCGACCTGTGATTAGAACTGAAGTCACAGGGAATAAACCCAGGCCACCTCCTGTGATCATCGAAGAACCCACGGAGGAGAAGTTAAATGTCTTGCTCGGCAAACCCGTTGAGAGTGACAACTCCAGCCCTGGGGCTGAGGTTCCTTTACAGATAGTGCCTTCGACCACTTTTAATTTAGGTGTCGATGATCACCTTCGATTGTGCATCTCTCTAATCAGAATATTTTTCCTTTTCTATTTTTAGGAAACGACTGGAACATCAGCACCAACTGGGCATCCTGTCGAAGGTTCTGATACCTTTGTAAACAGCGCAGGGGAACCCACTTACCATCCTTCTTCTTTCGTCAGTTCTGCTAACGAAGTGAATCAAACTTCGGAGCCACAAGATTTTGCTGACCATAGCAGACAACGAGAGGGGGAACTGGTGGATGATGAAGTTCTTGCTAAAACAGAGGGTGTCCCTGAGGAGCATCACCAGGAGGAAGCTCAAGTGGTCAATGAGACAGAAGGGCAACATGATGAAGAGGGTCATGTTGACGCTGACGCTGCTGAAAATGCTCAGCCCCAAACCCACATTGCTGCAGAAACGGTTACCTCAACAAAGCCCAGGTCTAAAGAGGATTTGGCCCTCTTGAAGCAAAACGATCCAATTGGCTACCTGAATGCCATCATCGAGAGCAGGGAAAATTCATCTGACCCTAGCCATGATGCTTCTACTGCATCAGGGAAGTCTACTTCGACTTCTCCTCTCGATGAGGTCTTGAAGAAAGTCAAGGCTCAGTTCTTCAATAGGGATCTAATGAAGGCTTTGGAGGGGGATCCTACTGCCCAGTCTTGTTTGGGGGTTGTCTTGGGTGCAGTCGATTTGCTTGCTGTTTCTCCAGAGATTTCCAGCTTCATCTTGGAGTTATACTCCATTATTGACCAAGTCTCTGCGGATTATAATCGTCGAAGGGGGTTCAACAGCCAACTCGAAACGCTACATGGCAAGAGTTCTTCTGCTTGGACTGAAGTAGCTGAATCGACTTCTCAAATTGCAGAATTGTCGAAACAGAAGACGTCCAAGCAACAAGAAATCGAAGCCATAGATCAGGATAACACCTCTATACGGGCGCAGATAGAGGAGTTGGAAGCCAGGTTAAATGCTAACACTAAGCGCAAAGAGGAACTCCTTTCGACCGTTTCATACGCAGATAGCCAAGATGAAGTTACTCGAGGCCTAGAGTTCGCTGAAAGGGCCCAAACCCTAGATGACCAGATTGCCAAAATCTCTCAAGCGAATGCCTTGTGTAACAAACGAATGGAGTTACAGCGAGCCAAATATCTTCGTCTCAAAGCCTCTGTCCCTTTTTAATTTTGCTCTGTACTTCATTGACCATGTACTGTAATTTGTGTAATACAATGTAGCCATTTTGGTTAATCAATGTCATTTTCCATTTTGGCTTTATGGTTCACTTAGTCATTAATTGTTATTCATTTTGATCTCTTGGAGCATAGGTTTATATTTTTTCAAATATTTGCCGTTTACTCTCAAGAGTCTTTTATCTTCGCTTAACTCTTCGATCTCATAAGCTCCACCAGAAAAAGTTTGAATAATTTTGAAGGGTCCTTCCCACTTGGGTGACCATTTTCCCATGCTTCGATCTCTTCGATCCATAGGAAGAATTACCTTCCAAACTAGTTCTTCAAGCGTGAATGCCTTAGGTTTTACTTTCTTATTGTAAGAGTCTTCCACTCTTTTCTTCTGAATTCTCAGTAGGTCGAGAGCTCGTAGTCTTTCTTCGTCTAAATCTACCAATTCATATAACATCATATCCCAATAAACCTCAGAGGGGATATCTTGATGTCTTTGAACCCTTGCTGATTGAAGACAAATTTCTGCTGGCAGTACTGCGTCATAACCATAAGTTAGCTGATATGGTGTTGTACCTGTGGCTTCCTTTGGGGACGTTCGACAGGCCCACAAGATCTGGTCTAACGTTTTATGCCAATTTTTTGGCTTCTTTCCCCCATGCTTTTTGATCAGGCCAATCACTATTTTATTCGCTGCTTCGACTTGACCATTTGCCTGTGCGTAATAAGGTGTTGATGTTAGGAGTCTAAAGCCTGTTTCTTGAGCGAATTCATGCATCTTTCGACCAGTAAACACTGACCCTTGATCAGTTGTTATAGTCTCAAGGATTCCAAATCTGTAGATAATGTTCTTTTGAATAAATTCAATGACATTTTCTTGGTCTGCATTGACTAAAGGGATAGCTTCGATCCATTTAGTGAAATAATCAATGCCTACCAGTATATATTTCTGGCTCTTTGATGATGCTGGTCGAATCTCTCCAATAAGATCCAACGCCCATCCTCTAAAAGGCCAAGGCTTCACTATTGAATGAAGCTCGTTTGCTGGTACATGTTGGATACCAGTGTGGACTTGGCATTCCTGACAACCCTTCGCGAACTCGACGCAATCTTTCAAGATAGTAGGCCAATATAGTCCTTGTCGAAACAACAACCATTTCATTTTATGACCTACTTGGTGAGCTCCACATGCTCCAACATGCGTAGTCGAAAGGGCTATGTATGCTTCGGTTTCGCTTAAGCACTTTAGCAATACCCCTTCAGGCGTCTTTTTGAATAACTCATTACCCATCAGTACGTAACTTAACACCCTATATTTTATTTTTCGTTCTGTCAAAGCTGCTGGATTTTGTAGATAATCTACAATGGGTTTCCTCCAATCCTGCTCTGATAAATTGTCTATGAACAAAATTTCGAAATTCCTTCGATCAGCATACCCTAGTCTTGTCGATTCCAAATCAGTTGGAGACAAGCTGGTTGCTTTTATTTTTTCTCGAACTTCGATTGCTCTTTGTAATCTCATTTTTGAAATTTTGTACCCAGATGCAATTTGTGCCAAATCATTGGCTACTTGGTTTTCCAATCTAGGTATGTGTCGAATATTAACCACTTCGAATTTTTTCAATAAACGATTTGTTATCACAAAGTACATAATGAGATTTTCCCTTATACATTTGTACTCTTTTGTGACTTGCTTAATGACTAACTCTGAGTCTCCCATTATTTCGACTCGAGTTGCCCCCAATTCCAACAATATTTCAAGGCCAATAATTAGAGCTTCGTATTCAGCCTCATTGTTCAAACAAGTACCTTCTATCTTGTACTTGAATGTTGTTGGAATTTTTTCTGGAGAAATAATTAAGACCCCTACTCTCGTTCCATCTTTATGGCTGGAACGATCAAAGTAAAATTTCCAGGGTTCTATCTCCACGTAATTTATATTTTCAACCTGAATCGAGTGGTCGACTATAAAGTTTGCTACCACTTGTCCTTTTACTGCCTTAAGAGGCATAAAGGTCAATGAATACTCAGTTAATGCTAGCGCCCACTTGCCAATTCGACTGTGCAAGATGGGTTTCGACAACATGTATTTGAAAACATCAAAATGAGAAGAAATATACACATCAACTGGTTTTATATACTGTTTGAGCTTTGTACAAGAGAAATAAAGACATAGACATTATTTTTCAACTTCGCTATATCTAGTTTATGCATCGTTCAAAACTCTGCTAAGGTAGTAAATGGGTCTTTCGACTCCATTTTCATCTTCTTGGGCTAACATGCTTCCCAAAGTTTTTTCGGATGTAGCTATGTACAATCTCATACTCCTATTGCTACAAGGAGGCACCAAAATAGGTGGCTTAGTGAGATACCCTTTGATCTTCTCGAAGGCATCCTGTTGCTCTTGCCCCCACTCGAATCCTTCCTTATTCAATCGAAGTAAGGGTGAGAAGGCTTGCGCTTTTCCACTTAGGTTAGATATAAATCTCCTTAAGAAGTTTATCTTGCCCAGCAGAGATTGCAGTTCCTTCTTATTCGTTGGCGCTTTCGCTTCCAAGATTGCCTTTGTCTTGTTCTGGTTGATTTCGATTCCTTTCTTGTGGACGACGAAGCCCAAGAAATCTCCAGCTTTCACACAGAACGCACATTTGAAAGGGTTCATTTTTAGACCATGCTTTCTCATTCTCTCAAATGATTGTCGAAGGTGGTCTATATGGTTCTTCCTGGAAACAAATTTTACAACAATATCGTCAATATATACTTGCATGAAAGTGTTAATAAAATCATGGAAGATAGAATTCATCGCTCGCTGATATGTTGCCCCAGCGTTTTTCAGACCAAAAGACATTACTACCCATTCATAAGTTCCTATAGCCCCAGGGCATTGAAAAGCTGTTTTCGACACATCTTCTTCAGCAATAAAAATTTGGTTGTATCCTGAGTAACCGTCGAGCATGCTCAGGTACTCGTGGCCAGCGGCAAAGTCGACTAGCATTTCCGCCACAGGCATAGGATATTCATCTTTGGGTATTGCAGCATTCATATCTCTGAAATCTATGCACACCCTCAACGTACCATTTTTCTTAATTATTGGCACAATTTTTGCAATCCATTCGACATACCTCGTAGCTCGTATGAATTTGCACTTCAACAGTCTTTCGACTTCTGTTTTGATCTTCGACAGTATTTCTGGAGCGAAGCATCTTGGACATTGCTTGACTGGCTTTTTTCCAGGTTTGATTGGCAACTGAAGTTCTACCAATCCTCTGTCAAGACCAGGCATCTCGTCGTAATCCCATGCAAAGCAGTCCCTGAACTCCTTTAATAATTGGATCACTTTAACCCTGAGCTCTGGGTCTATTTTGGCGCTGATGTAAGTGGGCCTTTTATTTAACCCTTCACCCAAGTTGATTTCTTCTAAAGGATCATGTGCTAACATTTTGATGTTGTTCGCCAGGGGGTCCTTTTCGAATCCCAAAGGCTCATCATCGTAGATGGCGTCGAGCCTTTGATCCTGCATTCCTTCTGTCACGATATCAGGAGGTTCTGGGTCGAAATCTTTTCCAGGACCTATATCTGGTGGTTCTGGGTCATTGGCCTTGTTGGCCATATATTTTACTTCGGCTTCGAGAGCCGCTATAATCCTTGTTTCGGCTACGTAAGCCGAAATTCGCTGCAATGCTTGTGACTCAGTCATTGTCATTGAATTCACTTCCCTAACCAGTTGGCTGGATGTCATTTAGCCCACTGAAATCAATGTGGGACAAGTCTTCTTTATCCCATTGAAACCCATGATCAGGATGCAGGTACAAGGAACAAAAAGCATTTGGCGCTGGCGCCATGTCGAAGTCAGGTGCTGGACATGGCCCAATGTGAGCCAAATTTTTGTCGAAGTCAGCTCTCCCTAGGTGATTTACTTCGCCTAAGTAGTAGCTCAGATTTGCTTCTATATTCTCGACAATTCCATCAGGACGCCATAATATCACCCTTTGGTGCATTGATGATGGTATTGCTCCTACACCATGTATCCATTCTCGGCCCAACAAAAGGTTGTAATTTGGTTTAGCCGATATGACCATAAACATGGTTGGTCGAAGGATGGATCCCACTTTGAGATCTAGTTGAATCACACCCATGGTGGTCCCTATTCCGCCTTCGTAGTTCGATAGGACCATATTATGAGGCTTGATGTTTTCATCACTGTTGCCTATTTTTCTTAGCATTAAGTGGGGGATTATCTTGATGGTTTCCCCACAGTCCACCAAGATTTTGTTTACAGTGGCCTCTTCGAGTTTTTTCCCTTATGAATAAAGGCTTGAGGTGACTTTTCATCGCCTCATTAGGTGGTTCGAAGAAACCATTCTACTCTTCAGTGCAGCCATTACCCATGACAAAGTAGCAAACTGGCCTATGCTTGGCCATCTCTTGTTCGACTTCCCAGTCGTTCGATTCGACTTCCATTTGGCGGTTGAATTCTATTGGAAAAACTGAAACTATATTTACCGATGTCTAATGTGTCGTCAGACTCAGAGCCATCTTCGTCACCAGCTTCGCCTTGTTCAGGCCATACCAACCTATTGGACATCGGTTCCCTCTCCAAAGGCTTTCTTTGCTTTCGCTGGGGGACGTTTGTACTTGACTCTGGTTTTGGTTCGTTGACAGCTTCTCTCAGCCTTGCGCCGTCTTTGGTATCTTCTCCACTGGGATTGAGACATTGGGTTCTTTCCCTTGTAGTTACTTGATACTTGGGTCACTTTGGAGGCACCTACATGAGGTTATTTCTTGTGTGTCAAAGATGAACCTCTTGGCACTTCAAAGGAATGCCACCCTTCTTTGTTGGGTCTCTTTCGACTCGTTGTTTTGAGCCATGTATCAACTGGCACATTGGTTGGAGGCCTGAAAGTTGGTGGCCTTCTTTCCTGATTTGAACCCTTTTGGTAGGTTCTTCTGGGATCGTGTCGAGCATCAGAGCCTGCACCCTTTTGGGCATTTCTGCTCCAATTTCTGTTTGCTTCTCTCACACCTTCGATGTGTTCAGCAGCTTTCTTGTCAAAAATAGAGCTGCACCAAGGAGACAACATCACTTCTGATTTCTTCTTCTGGCATCGTTGCATGAATTCTGCCAGATTTTTGTTCTCTAGAGGAAAAGCTTTTTTGTTTGCTTGCTCTTGCCTGATGGTCTCCTTTGAAACTTTTGATTCAGAGATTTCGACCATGTTGACATTCATGTTGTCTTTAGTAGCAAGAGTCATTTGCTTCATTTGAGCCTCCAGGTCTTTAGTCTGGCCTTGCACTGCAGCCAAGTAGGAAACGGGTTTAGTTCCATATTTTGAGGCTCCAACTGTCTCCAGTTTTGGACCTTCAGCGGCCTTTTGGACTGCTTCAATTGTCTTTCTAGAAAGGTTCCCAGAAAAACTGCCAAAGATTGGCATATTGATATGATCTTTGGTGACTTCGACCATAGTTATCCCTGGCCTTTTCACCTGACTTCTGGAAGCTTCGATCACATTCACTTCTGAAGGTTCAGCATAGTGGGCTTCCGCTTGCAAAGGGCTCGAATCCACCTTCACAGGGGCCTTATCAGCGAACTTCAGCCTCCCTTCTTCGATAGCATTCTGCACGAGATCCCTGAAAAGAAAACATTGAGATGTTTTATGGCCCAGAAAGTTATGATATTTACAATAGCCTCTTTTCTTTATTTGATCAAGAGGAGGTACTTTTATCCCTGGGGGTATTATTAATTGGCCATCTTTTACAAGTAAATCAAAAATTTCATCACATTTCGTAATATCGAAACTGTAAGTCTTTTTAGGGAACCTATCATTGGCCTTTTCAGACCCAGTGGGGTTTTTTCCACTTGAGGGGACTAGTAATTTGCAAGAGTATGGTGGCCCTTGTTTTAACTCATCCAAATCGACCTCACTTTCTTCGACGGCTATAGGCTCGTCGAATGTTTCTGGATCTTCATCGTCCATTTCGACATACGCTATCCTTTCTCTTTTATGAGTTTTCGTCGCCCTGGCTTTTTCAGCTTTAAGGCGTTCTACCTGTAGAACCCTATCGGCCAATTGGGCCATGTTCCTCAGGTACTGAGTGTCTAATTTCTTCCTAATGGAGTAATCTAGACCTCCTGCGGCTATTTCGACTAACTCATGTTCTGGCACTTGCGTAAAGCATCTTGCCTTGAGCAATCTAAACCTATTTAGGTATTCGTCTATAGGCTCAGTGAATCTCCTCTTTACACTGGCCAACTCTTTCAGGCTTATCTTGGTTTGTCCCATGTAGAATTGCTCATGGAATAATCTCTCCAACTGAGTCCAATGGTGGATCGAATTGGGAGGGAGAGTTGTGAACCAAGTAAACACATTCTTTGTTAGGGAACTTGGGAAATACTTAATCCTCAGGTTCTCATTGTTTGAAATTTCTCCTGCTTCGATTAAATATCTTGCCACATGTTCGGCAGTGGATTCTGTGGTGTCCCTTGAAAACTTAGTGAACTTAGGGACTTTGCATCTAGGAGGCAAGTCCGTTTGTAACACATATTCTGACAGCGGGGATGTGAAGTTGGGCCTACGGAAGCCCGTATTCATCCCATTTTGCATCATGATTCTTTCAATCATGGCTGTCAAGTTATTCTCCAAACCAACATTCTGCTATTGGATCCGCTGAACTACTTCGTCAGCATTTTGGTTTCTATTAACCATCCTTATTTCCGGGGCTATGACTCTAGGCTCTTCGACCCCGGGTTGCTCCATTTGTACCCTAAGGTTCTCTTCGACAGGCTGCTGGACTTGGTTAATAATGGTTTCTTCCTCTAGAAGTATGCCTTGGTTCCCCCTTATTTGTGCCCTTTGAGGTTGTCGAATAGGTTGGGGTACCCCAAAAAAGTCAGCCAGACGCGACATTTGCGTTATCATTTACTGATTCGACTGGGTGGTATTCTATATTAGAGGATTTAGCACTGTACTTAAAGTTTGCGCCAACATTTGAAGCATGTCGTGGTTGCTTTCGTCCATTTGCTGCCTCAAGACTGCTGTCGAGGCATTTGTAAGGCCATGCATTACTTGGGACGTTCCTCCTAAGATTTGGGTCCTACCCCTGTTCGCCATACCAACCCCAGAGCCTTGGAGTGACGAAGAGGCGCTCACTAAAGGATCTGAAAAAGTGGACGTAGCATTTGTCAGGCTAGCCAATTCAGAAGTTGGCATGCCATAAAGTGGTTCTCGATTTAAACTGATTGTCGAAAATCCTGGGGGAACATATGGCCTAGTTCCTTGGTTTCCCCTTGGTGGGGGAGTTCCCAAAGGCATTATGGGGCCTGTAAATGGAGGTAATGGCCCCGTTTGTGTAACCGTTACTGTTGGCATTGAACCAGCGGTTACCACTTCACTTACAGTTGGGATAACCGTTGCTCCCACGTTTGTCTGTGGGATTTCTCCGTTGTTTGGTGGATTCGCCATTTCTTCACTTCTTCTCCTAGTATTGGTTTCATTGGTGTATATTCTACCACTTCTCAATAACATGCAATACTCTCGAAAAAGGAGGATATTTTATATAAAATGGTTAATCGTGAGAAAATCAACACAAGGTCCCACCAGGTGTGCCAATTTGTTTACCGTGAAAAATGGTAAACAACCGCTGATCTTCCAAAAGGTTACTTATTTGGTGACTAGCAGGATCGATCAGATAGATCCTAAGACATGGTTGATTTGTTGTAGTTCGACTAATCCTAATGGTGATTAATTCCAGTAAAGTAAAGACACTTTAAGTAAATTGCATGAAGAAAAGCTTGATAGAATAAATAAAAGCGTTAAGGAATTGTTAAATAAAAGGCTTCGACGGAAGTAAATAAATGAACAACGGTAAATTGCTTGAATATAAAAGATTTTTATTGATTTAAATGGTGTTTCACACATACATTCTCAATGATTCTTTCTCTCACGCTGGGTACTTGAATCTAAATGAGTGACTTGTATAAAATGATGAACACTCTAATAACTACATAAATACTTAGTATTTATACTAAGAAAAATCCTAAGTAACCGTTGGGCAGTTACACCGCTTTGAGATGACGCCACATGGCATGCTCACAACCTTCGACGCCTATCTTCTCGACACGTTGCACTTGGTAACTACTGAGAACCGTTTTCCCTCCAACAATTCAAATCTCAAACCGCTCGACCTTGGGCACCAGGGACCTTTGTCGAGAGGTTCCTTCGACGTCGAAGACAACAAGATTCCAACTTAAAGGAATTTCTCTAAGTATATTGTCATTCTTTGATGAGCCTTCGACATGATCAGTTGGTCGAAGCCTTCTTATGTAGGAAACTCTTCTGACTCATAATTAATGGTCTATATGATAATAAACATGGGTGTCGAATTTAGGAGCCAACACCTTCGATCATGCCTTTTTTCTATGCTTACTTCGATTGGACCTGAAAAACAAAAATGAATATGTCCTTCGACCACACCCCTTTTTCTACTTACTTCGACTGGACCTACAAAAAAAATGAATATGTCCTTCGACCACACCTCTTTCGTTTTAGATAGCAGCATGGGGCGAAGCCTAAAAGGCTTTGATTCACACAACCTTCTTTCTGTTTTCTTCGTTTGGGAACTAAGTAGCAGCATGGGGTGAGGCCATGCTAATATTGCTTCATGGCCAGATTAGTTCTTAAAAAAAATATGTTTGATAAATAAAGAAAAACAAACTAAAAGACTTAGCAAAGAAAGCAAACGAAAAAAAGGTGAGAATAAAGACAAATAAAACAAAGTAATGATGATGCTTGAAACGAAAAGAAATGATTATTCACATGTTATGCTTGAATGAAAGGTTAAGGTCAAGAGAACTTACCTTGCTTGGAACTGGGATGTGGGTTTTGGGCTTGAGTTATTTCCCTGGGTGCTCTTGGATTCGAAGGGGAAGAAGAAAACGTGGTGTTTCTTTGGCTAGATTCGAAAACCAAGAAAAGTTTGTTTATGTTTGTTTATTTATGGATTTTAAAGAAACAAGTGTGGTGCTTCTTCAAGTTTTGGGTTTGAGGGGGGTGTTAAGTGTTTGAGAATTTTGAGAGTTCTTTTGAAGATTCTTATTCTTTTCCCTTTTTCTTTTCCATCCCCTTTGATGTGCAAATGAACTCTCTATTTTATAGAGAGAAAATTTGGAATGAGCAGATTTGTGAAGGAATAAAATATAGTTTCTTTGAAAGGCCAACATTCACTTGTGTCAACTTTTTATAATCCCAAGATAAAAGTACTAAAATCAATGGTTGAGATGGGTGGCTGCTAGTTTATAGGGGGCAAGCGTGCAGAAGAGGCAAGCGTAAGGCTCAAGAACTTTCTAAAAAGGTAGTGATGTCATCATGAACAAGTTGGCTTGAAGAACAACTTAATATGGAGTGAGACATAAGTTGGAGGCCTATGTAGCCTGACCTATGGAAAACTTGGCTCTTTGAATCAAATCCTTCATTTTTCATAGAATTCGACCAGACTTAACAAAGCAGCATTCGTTTCCACCAGTTGTGTATCCTTCGAATGGACCAACCATGTGTTCTTCAAATGGACCTCTTCATCTGAATGTGACACTAAGTCTTCTTGCTTTTGATCACTTAGGCCCAACCCTTCTACCAGAGTCAAAAGTAACCAAAACCAAATATTTTCCAACCATGGCAAGTCCTTCGAATAGACCACCAAGTTGTGTATCATAATGCAGCGCTATGTATGTTGAAGGGTCTGCAGATGGATTTGAAGGTGATATGAAAGTGATTCAAGATAATCATGAAGATTGATTCGAAGCCAGCATGTAGGTGCATTTGAAGGAGACATGATGGTGACATTGCCTTTTGCACACTAACATGAGGAAAACTCATGCCTTGTGAATCAAAGCAAACACATAAGGAGCCAATGGTGCAATCAAAACCAGCATGCAGGAGGTCCCTACTTTGGGTCAATGGAAAACCTTTAGAAGGCCATTGCCCTCTGAATCGAAGAAAGATTTCAGAAGGTCATCTCCTTCTGAATTGAAGGAAACTAATATGAAGGATATAATGCCCAGTCGAAGCTAGCATGCAGAAGGAAAATGCTTTATGAGACAAACATTTAGGAGGCCATTGCTCTCTGAATCGAAGCTTGCATGCAGGGGATTTTTCAGTGAATCAAAACAAAGCTGCAGGAGGTCATTACTTTAATGAAGCTTATGGACCAAAGGATGCATGAAGGGTTCTAGAGTTGGATTCGACGTATGTTGCTTTTGAAAGGAAACCATACTCCAATCGAAGCTTTGTGAGAAGGTAATCCTTGCCAAATCGAATCTCTCCTATAGGAGGTCATTGCTCTCTAAATTGAAGCTTGCATACAGGAGGTCACATGCTTTGTCGAAGCTTGTGGAAAACTTGCTCGAAGGAAATCCAAATGTTCAATCGAAGTGTGTGAATCAAAGCTCGCTCGAAGAAGCCATAATGTTCAGTTGAAGGATGAATGAGTCGAAGCAAGCTTGCTTTTCTTCAATTTTGTCAAAAAGTCATTTTTTATCGGTTTTTCCCTTTTTGTCTGTTTTGTGCTTGTGCAAACTTTGAGATTTTGAAAATACTTGTGAGAAAATGCCTTGAGAAATGAGAGGGAAAATTTTGGGGTACAACAGCTGCCCCTGTTAAATCTTCTTGAACCTGAAGAGTGAGATTGGTAGATCCTCCTTTCGTGACTTGAAAGTGAAAGATGATTGAACACTTAAAGTGCCCAGAAATTTGCCTTTGACGTGTTAAATTGGGAATGGGATTATAGATTCCATTTGGAGAGATGATGAATATTTGTTGGAAACGAGCTTACAGATGCTATCCATAGTGATAGAAAATGTATTTGTTTTGCCTGTCTTATCCTGCAAGGAAAGGGTTAGTTGCATGCAGAAATATGCATGGCGTAGTGATGTTCTCAAAATAAATGAGATTATGTTGTATGCGTATGTTGTATGGTGCGTGAAGATGAAATGTATTTGAAGTGCATCCTTGTCTAGGAAAATAAATCTTTGACAAATACTAGGGAGCCTTGGGAAGCTGAATCCCAAACTGTTGCTGAGGATGAAGAGCACACTCCTCTTTAGACTTTGTTTTTAGGATGTTTTTGCTGGGGAATTTTGTTGTGTTTTGAGAAGACTCTGAGGAGAATGTTGATCTCCTGTCTTGGGAAAAAGAGTTCAGGAGTCTTAATTGTCTGTTGCTCTATTGGGGAATTATCTCTTGAAAGTCAGTTGTTATCTGGTCGGACTCCAGGTTTCACAATAACTTGCTGGGGATTGAGAAATTGACGGTTATCTGGATGTTTTCCAGGTTTTACAGTAACTCGTTGGGGATTGTAGAAAAAGTATACTGGGGAAAAGGAGTTTTGTTTAGTGATTTGCAAAAGTAAAACTATCATCCGTTCGGGTCTAGGTTTTAAGAATTTAAACTGGAGGTTGACTATTATCTGGTCGGGTCCAGGCTTTAGCAACTTTAAAAAATGGGATTGACTGTTATCCGGTCGGGTCCAGGCTTCAACAACTTGGAACGAGATTAACTATTATCTGGTCGGGTCTAGGCTTCAGTAACTTGGAATTGTGGTTTACTGTTATTCGGTCGGATCTGGACTTCACAGTAAATTGGACTGGTGGTTAACTATTATCTGGTCAGGTCCAGGCTTTAGCAACTTAAAAGGGGATTGACTGTTATCCGGTCGGATCCTGGTTTCAGCAAATAAAAAAGTTAAACTGTTATCTGGTCGATCCCAGGCTTTAGTAACTTGGAATGGTGGTTTACTGTTAACCGGTTTGATCCAGTCTTCACAGTAAGTTGGACTGGTGGTTAACTGTTATCTGGTCGGGTTCAGGCTTCAGCAACTTAAAAGGGGATTGACTGTTATCCGGTCGGATCCAGGTTTCAGCAAATAAAGAAGTTAAATTGTTCTCTGGTCGGGCCCAGTTGGACCTAGTCTTCACTGTGATTTGAGGGTAGGGTGAAGTTGAACTAGTATCTGGTCGGGTCCAGGTTTCATAGAAACTTGCTTGAAAGGATGAAGTTGACTGTTATATGGTCGTGTTCCAGGCTTTTCAGCAACTTTCGGAGATAGAAAAGACTCTATTGGTGACTTTACTGGGGTTCAGGGGTTGTGGTCCCTTGATTCGTAATGGTCTGAGAGGTAAACTCAAGTTGGAGAGGACAGACTCAGCCGGGGAAGACAGACTCAGTTGGGGGATTTGTTGTTTGTTGGGGAAATAAACCATGTTGAGGAATATTTGATGAGCTACTGGGGGAGATGTATTCTTTTGAAAAAACTCCTCAGGACTTCTTTTTATGACCAAATCAGCTGGGAAGAGAGTTTTCCAAGGATTGAAACTCTGACTGGGGAGTTCATGGATCCAACTTTGTGAGGATAATGCTAATGGAAAAACTCTGTGGGGATGTATGGAATGCAACTAGGGAGATGTTTGTTTTGAAACATATGTTTGCTAAAAAAAAGTTTAATCACATTCGTATGCATATGTTCATTCAATTTTAGTCATTGGACCTCTTAGTATTTAAAACAGAAAATAAAAAAAAGGTTTGTACTTCGAAGTATATTTGTATTGATGTTTTTCCCATAAATAGGCTCTTTGTTCAAAGAGACAGAAATCCTAGTAAGAGGAAATCGCCAAAAGAAATGAAAAGAGTACAGAGTAAAAAAATAGCCATGTGAATGTGATCTCGTTGTCCCCACACTGCTATTGCCTTTATGTCTTTGAGTAAACCTTTTCCATGGAACGAAGTCGATTGGATTGATTTTGGACCATTTGAACTTTCAAATTTTTGGTAATAAAACTGGCCGTGGGGATTCCACGGGACATAATCATACACTTTAATCCTTAACTTTTTCCTGGACCGCCATTTTGGGTTTTCAGCCCACCAGGATACCCATTTTTGCCCAAGTCTCCCTTTCAGGTTTTCGACTTGCCGGGTGTATAATCTTTTGCATATATCCCTGATTTTTTCCCGAACCCTTTTGGTTCGCCGGGATGCCCTTATTTTTTCCTAGGTGTGTCAACCTAGCGGGTCATTTTATGCATAGTATTTTTTAATTATGTCTGCGTTTACGGGATGTGGGAAATCTTCTCCATCCATAGTAGTTAGCATCATGGCACCACAAGAGAAGACTTTCTTTACAACAAATGGTCCTTCGTAAGTGGGAGTCCATTTGCCCCTGGGGTCGCCTTATTGAAGAATAATGCATTTTATTACCAATTCGCCAATTTGATACACTCGAGGCTTGATCTTTTTGTTGAATGCTTTGATCATATGCCTTTGATACATTTGACCATGGAAAACAGCGGTCAACCGTTTCTCATCGATCAAGTTCAGTTGATCCAACCTAGTCTGAATCCATTCATCCTCGCCTAGACCTGCTTCTTCATTATCCTTAAAGAAGGAATTTTAACTTCTATGGGAAAGAAGGCTTCCATGCCATAGACCAAAGAGAAAGGAGTTTCCCCAATTGACGTGCGAGCCGTAGTACGATAGCCATGGAGAGCAAATGGTAACATCTCATGCCAATCTTTGTAGGTTACCACCATCTTTTGCACAATCTTCTTGATATTTTTATTGGCAGCTTCCACTGCGCCATTCATCTTGGGTCTATATGGAGAAGAATTATGATGCTTGATTTTAAACTGAGTACAAATTTCCGTAATCATAACATTATTGAGATTAGTTCCATTGTTGGTGATAATCCTTTCGGGGATGCCATAACAGTAGATGAGATTATGCTTAATGAACCTGGCTACAACGTTCTTAGTAACTGAGGCATATGAAGCAGCTTCGACCCACTTGGTAAAATAATAAATGGAAACAAGAATGAAATGGTGTCCATTTGAAGCAGTAGGTTTGATTTCTCCGATCATGTCAATGCCCCACATCGCAAATGGCCACGGAGCAATCATGACATGTAAGGGAATAGGTGGTACATGGACCTTGTCAGCATAGATTTGACACTTATGGCAAGTTCTTGAATGATGATGACAATCAGTTTCCATTATGGAACAATAGTAACCAGCCCTCTGGATTTTCTTGGTTGTAGTATATCCACTAGAGTGGGTCCCAAAGAGGCCATCGTGCATATCTTCCATAATATTCTCTACCTCCTTCTTGTCACACATCGGAGTAGAGTAGAATCATGATTGTGCTTGTATAGGGTTCCATTACTAAGAAAGAATTTGGCTAAGAATCTTCGCAAAAACTTCTTATCATTGACGGAAGCCCCTTCCGGATATTCTTATGTTTCAAGATATCTTTTCACCTTGTGATACCATGGTTTCTCTTCGTCAGTGTTAAGCTCATAGCAGTGTGCGGGTTCATCAAATATTTCGATTGTTATCATAGGAGCTTCGTTGTCCCATTTGACCTTGAACATGGAAGACATTTTGGCCAAAGTGTCAGCTAACTGATTTTCCTCCCTAGGGAAATGCTCAAAGGTGATCTCCTCGAAGTATAGAGTTAGAGTTAACACAAGTTCTTTGTATGGAATGAGGTTAAGATGCTTGGTATCCCATTCTCCCTTTACTTGGCTAATAACTAGAGCAGAATCTCCAAATACATCCAAGTGTTTGATCCTCAAGTCAATGGCAACCCTCAGGCCTAAGATGCATGCTTCGTACTCGACGATGTTATTCGTACAATCGAAGCATAATCTAGCAGTGAAAGGAGTGTGACAACCTTCAGGAGAGATTATCACAACACCAATTCTGTTACCCAGAGCATTGGAGGGCCCATCAAAAACCATAGTCCATCAGGATCCTTGTTCGGGTCCCTCATACGATCCAAGCTTTGCACCATCGATCACTAACATGATATTCTCATCCGGAAATTAAAAGTTCATAGATTGATAGTTATTAACAGCTTGGTGAGCCAAATGATCTGCTAATATACTTCCTTTGATGGCCTTTTGAGTTGTATACTGGATATTATATTGAGTCAGAATCATTTTCCATCTAGCTATCCGTCAGGATAGAGCAGGCTTTTCGAAGATGTATTTGATAGGGTCCATTTTAGAGATCAATAGAGTGGTGTGAGTCAGCATATACTGTCTTAGCCGGCGAGCAGTCCATGCCAAAGTGCAGCAAGTTTTCTCGAGTAGTGAATATCTGGTTTCACAGTCGGTAAACTTTTTGCTCAGGTAGTAAATTGCATGCTCTTTTCGGCCAGACTCGTCATGTTGGCCCAACACACACCCCATAGATTTCTCTAGCACAGTCAAGTACATGATCAAAGGTCTTCCTTCAATTAGAGGCATGAAGATAGGGGGCTCTTGCAAATATTCCTTGATTTTGTTGAAGGCAACATGGCAGTCGTCGTTCCATTTGACTACTTGATCTTTCTTCAAGAGTTTGAAGATTGGATCACAAGTAGCAGTTAAATGAGAGATGAAGCGAGCAATGTAATTAAGACGACCCAAGAATCCGCTGACCTCCTTTTCAGAATGGGGAACTGGAATTTCTTGAATGGCCTTTACTTTTGTAGGATCAACTTCGATTCCTTTGCCACTGACGATGAAACCTAGAAGCTTCCCAGACCTTACTCCGAATGTGAATTTATTAGGATTCAACCTCAATTTGTACTTCTTTAGCCTCTCAAATAGCTTATGTAGGTGATCGAGATGCCCTTCTTCGATTTGCAATCTAGAAATCATATCATTCACATAGACTTCTATTTCATGATGAATCATATCATGAAATAAAGCTACCATTGCCCATTGATATGTTGCCCCTGCATTATTTATCCAAATGGCATAAATTTATAACAAAAGGTGCCCCATTGTGTAACAAAAGCCGTATTTTCCATGTCTTCGGGAGCCATCTTGATTTGGTCGTAGCCAAAAAATCCATCCATGAAGGAGAAGACTTTGTGTTGAGCGGTGTTGTCAACCAAGACGTCAATATGTGGTAGAGGGAAATCATCTTTGGGGCTTTCCCTATTCAGATCTCTATAATCCACACACATGCGAACCTTTCCATCTTTCTTTGGCACAGGGACCACGTTTTCCACCCATTGAGGATAAGATGTGACGGCTAGAAAACCCGCATCAAACTGCTTCATTACCTCGGCTTTTATCTTTTCGGACATGTCAGGTTGCATGCGACGAACCTTTTGCTTAACAGGGGGAAATCTTCCTTTGTTGGTAGGCGATGCACCACAATGCCGGTATCCAACCCGGGCATATCTTCATACGACCAAGAAAACACTTCAACATAATCATGTAACATCTGAACCAATTTTCTCTTAATACCATTTTTTATGTTGGCCCCGATCTTGACCTCTCTTTTATCTGTCTTTGTGCCTAAGTTGATAACTTCGACTGATTCTTCGTGAGGTTGAATAGCTATCTCTTCTTGCATTATAAGTCTGGCTAATTCTCCTGGTATTTCACAATCTTCCTCGCCTTCGTCTTCGACTTGGCTAACTGGATGTTTGAAATCATAACTGGTAATATTAAAGTCATGGGCAATGAGATCCGGAGTGGATGACAATCTGCAAGTGTGTGTGTGTGTGTGTGTGCATGTAAAGTACATGGCTATTTTGAGAAAAATACAATAAAAGGAAAGAAAGATAATGAACGCGTAAATTTAAATGCCAAAAAGGCCTAATGGTTTATATTAAATAATCATATGATAGATGAACATGAACAAAATCCCTTTAACAAAATAAACCAAAGTGCCCCGGGCAAGGCATATGGCTTAAAAGTCAGACATAAATTCTTGAATTGGCAGAAGATGGTAAACAATAATTACTCCTCTATGAAGGAGATAGGTGTGAAGTCTTTTTCCTGCCAGTTGGTGAGCTTTCCTTTGACAGTAGGGTAGATCCATTCTTCAAAAGGGCATTCATTGTCAGAATCTTCTACAACATTCACTTTATGATTTCTGATGCGGAGAGGTGTCTTTCCCACACGAGCGCGTCTAACCTCTTTTTGAGCTTGACTGGTGAAACCCAATCTGAACTTGTCTATTTTAAACGGGATGTCGAGAAGTTGGCCCCAAATAATACAATCTCCCTCTTTGACCATGGCACGGGCATCCTTGAGTGAAATCATTATTGGTACAAATTCATTAGCTTTTGACATAATGGATGAGGCTTTGGTGGCAGCGACCATAGGAGGAACGATTTCAAAGGCATGGCATGGAGTTTCTATGAATTCTCCATCCATTTCCACATATTTGAAGGAATTAATATGGCTCACCATAAATTCTTCTTCACTGCTGACAATAACGATCTTCCCTTGGACTGGATACTTTAGTTTTTGATTAAGGGTGGATGTCATTGCCCCTGCCCCAAGGATCAAAGGGCGTCCAAGCAGACAAGACTAGGCGGGACGTATGTCCATTATGTAAAAGGTATATTTGAAAGTATGTGAGCCAACTTTAATTGGGAGATCCACCTATCCATGAACCAATCTCTTAGTCCCATCGAAAGCCCTCACGAAAATATCACTTGGGTTTAAAACCAATCCCTCACAATCCAGGCGATTTAAAGCACGCTTGGGTAGCATATTTAACGATGATCTAGTATCAACTAAGAGATGATCTATGGTAGTCCCCTTGCATTCAACAGAGATATGTAAGGCTTTGTTGTGATTTCTTCCCATAGGGGTCAGATCGGCGTTAGAGAATCCTAAGTTTTTACCATCCGTTAAACTTGCCACACAATTCTCAAACTGGTCAGCAATGGTTTCCTGAGGTACGTGGGCCTTCTTCCAGAATTTGATCAAGGCTTGGGCATGAATGTCTGAACACAGTAACAATGACAACATGGAAATTTTGGAAGGGGTCTTCCCCAGCTGCTCCACTATTTTAAAGTCACTTTTCTTTATGATTTTTAATATTTCCTCCATCTCTTGATTGGAGGGTTCTTCAGCATTAGCTTCTTTGGTAGGTATGTAATGCGGTGGGAAAACTGACTTGGGATGTTTTGCGTTTGATTGTAATTGTCAAGGTTAGCAAGAGTCGCCATCAGCTTTTCTTTTATCCAAAAGGAAAGGTGGAAAAGAACAGGAAAGACCTTTGAGATTATTTCTTGAGTTCGGGGGGAGATTATGAAAAGGGAAGGTGTTAGCACCCTTTTCATCCATAGTTATCTATGGGCTCTTAGTTGCTTTCTAGATCACTTTCTTTTGTTTAAAAATGTGCTTTGTAGTGGTTTTGAAAGTATTTTTGAAAAGGCGCCTTCGTTTAGGAAAACTTTGTAATGGTTATCGTTCGTAAGAATGTATACAAAGTGTTGGACTTTTTGAAAATATTTCCTGTTTGGAAAGTATTTGTTTATTTTAAAAGTGTTTGTTTTGAAAGTGAGCAAGGATGTTTGTTTTGAAAGTGAGCAAGCAACTAAGAATGTTTCTACCTACTCAAAAGTCTTTTGTTCATTTCTCATTTCCTTTGATATTGCTATCTTACCATTGATTGGTAAGAAGCCTTATCTTTGGATTTAAAGGGACGGGCGTGGGTCCTTGTATGGTAATGTTAGCAATATTGTGAGATATTTTAGTGTTTCTATTTGAGGGTCTAAGATCATTTGAAAGGCAACATTTGTAGCGTCATCGAGGGACTATGATCTTGTATTTTTGATTCTTTTTTCTAAGATATCCCACATGCATAACATGACCATTTTTGTAAGGAAACAAGTGGAATTACCCTAAGGGTGCATGTGTGAATAATGTGTTTGATTTGCATGCATTATTTATCTTTGATTAGGGTTATCTACTTGTTGATTTTATCTTTCCATACAAACCCTAATTACTAGCATTTATATGAAAGCGATAAATTGCTGAAAGTAAAATTACTACACTATTACATCATTAGGGGGACGGGGTATACAAATTTACAAATGGGGATTGTAAGAAAGTAAACCTAATTATCTATTACAACCATATTGAATAATGTACAAGAATTGAAAGAAAATGATATACAAGGATATAAATGGAAAAAGAAATGGATTTTGTTTGGTTTTTGAGGAAAAGGGTTTTAACCTAATTATCTAAAAGAAAATTATTAATTAAATATTAACCTAAACTAATTAAGAAAAAGAAAATAAGTTAAAAAGCATTTTTTAGGTTTTTTAGAAAAGGTTTTAAGTTTAATAAAAATAGTATGGAAATTAATTAATTAAAAGAAATCTAAATTCTAAATTCATTTTAAATAAAAAAAGAAAATAACTAAACCTAAATCTAATTATTAATTTATTAAGAAAAAGAAATTAAGTTTGTTTAAGAAAAATATTTTTTGTCTTTTTGTTTTATAAAAAATATATATAAGTATGTAAATAATACTTTTGGATTTTTATTAATATATATAAGTATGGAAATGAGAGATACAAGTTCAAAGTCAAAAACTGGGTATCAATGGTGCTTTTGGGAAATTTCTGGCTTGTAAGTGTTTGAGAGAGTTTTAGGGTGCTTGAGCTCTTGTGTTAGCTCACAAATAGTGTCTCTATTTATAAGCAAAAAGTTTGGATGCTTGAAGAAGTCAGAAATCAAAAATCACATGTTTGTGGATTTTTGCTTGTTTTTGAAGAAAGCTTGAAAAATGTGGTTCGAATGCACAAGTACCTGGTTTATAGGGTGGGTTAGAAGCTTTAAACATGTTGCTTTGGAGCATACATGTTGTGTGTGTTCAGAACAACAAGTTAGAGGCTCAAGAAGAGTGGACTTTGTGATTAAAGCCACTTTTCCAAAATGACAATGTTGCCTTTCTTCCTAAAATGGTATTAAGCATGGACAATGCATTGAATGCTTGGATTAGGGCATAAAACTTTACATAATATGTATACTTAGGGGTTAATAGACTTATGGAACAAGATTATGCTCAATTTTTTACATTGGATCAAAAGGTTCTTTATGAAGAATTGACTTGTAATTCAAGTTTGAAACCCTAACTTCTTGCCTTGGATTCTCTTAGCTCAAGTATGATCTCAATGAGTTATTCGACATTTTGGAAAGCTTGTAACATCCTCTACAAACTTTATGTTGGAAATTTTTGAAGATTCATCTTGGAAATAGGTGAAAGGTTGCCATGAAGTTGGTACCAAAAATCTGCCTAACTAGGGCAAAATTTCACTAAGTGTTCAAGTTTCATAAGCATGTCTTCACAAATTCATAACTTGAAATCTAAGCATTTAGAGGAAAAGTTCTTCCTTCAATGTTTTAGATCTCATTGAGATCTACAACTTTCATGTTGGAAGTTTTCGTTGAATCATCTTGCATTATGGTGGAAATTTGGCTCAAAGTTATGAAAAAAAGAGAACTTTTCAACACTTAGAAAAAATTCTAAGTCTTGGAAATTTGACTTTTCAAAGATGAATTTTAAATTTTAAATTCCTTGATGAAAAAGTTCCATATTTTTACATGTCTTGATGAATTGTAATCTTTGAAACTTGATTTTGATCAAAAAGTCAAAGTCTGACTTTTCAGTGTACAGTTGACTTTTTATCAGTTGACTGAAATTTATCCGCCAATCAATTGATCTTGAGAAATGTTTTAAGCCATGGAATTAGGTCAAAAATGGATTATTTGAATCCTTGAGATCATGTCATAAACCAATAAGTCATTTTTTAGGCCAAAAGTCAAAAATTGAACTTCCTTAGTAAAAACCCCAATTTTGACAATTTTTCCCTTTTGATGATTTGGTCAAATTTCTTGAGGAATTATGATCCAAATTTGATCAAATGAAATATATGAGTTCATGATTTTGATATGGATAAAAAATTATGAAGTTTGACTATAAATTGACCACAATTGACTTTTTCCTCAATACAATTGATTTTAGGTCAACTGATCAATTGGCTGAGCAAAAATGTGATCCAAGACTTGAAACTTGGCATGAGCAATCTTGAGGGCTAAAAATGATTCATGAAAGTAAATTGAGGCTTATAAAGTTCAATTATCCTTGTACAAACTCAAACCCTAATTTGAGTCATCAGTGCTTGAGGAGGTGTCTTGAACTGATCAAACCTTGTGCAGTCTTGAATCAAAGGAGATCTTATGAGATATTTCTTGAGAAATGAGAGGGAAAATTTTGAGGTACAACATCTGCCCCTGTTCAATCTTCTTAAACCTGAAGAGTTAGATTGGAGAATCCACCATTCGTGACTTGAAGGTGGAAGATGATTGAACACTAGAGTGCCCAGAAATTTGCACTTGAAGATGTATTGGGAATGGGCTTATAGATGACATTTGGAGGAATGGTGGTAAATACTAGAAGAAGTATCAGAACAAATCTTTGGTTGATTTATACTAAAAACTTGACGTTTTACCGGTGGGAAAAAGGGTTAGTAAAATGCAAATGTATGCATGATGTTCACAAAATGAATGAGATTGTGCTAAATACATTTCGTATGTATATGTTATGATGTATGAATGTGGGATGCATATTTTGTCCGGGAAAATAAATCCCTGACTACTATTGAGGAGTTCTGGGAAGCAGAATTCCGGATTGCTGTTGGGGATGAAGAATATACATATCTTCAAATTTTGTTGGTAGAATGCTTTTACTGGGGATTATCTCTTGAATGTTAATTGTTATCTGGTCGGGTCCAGGATTCACAACAACTTACTGAGGACGAGGAGGTCAACTGCTATCTGGTCGGATTCTAGGTTTCACGGTAACTTACTGGGGAAGAATAAATTAACTGTTATCTGGTCGGATTCCAGGCTTCGCAAAAAATTTCTTGAAATTAAACTGTTATCTGGTCGGATCCAGGCTTCACAGTAACTTGAAATGGTAACTAATATCTAGTCGGGTCCAGGCTTCATGGTTTTTGAAAAGTTATACTATTATTTGGTCGGGTCCAGGCTTCATAGTGTCTCGCTGGGGATTGTAGCTAGTTGTTATCTGGTCGGACTCCAGACTTCACAATAACTTGCTTGAATAGACGAAGTTGAACTGATATCTGGTCGGATCCAGGCTTCAAAGACTTTGAGGTGGAGGAAGTTAATTGCTATTTGGTCTGGTCCAGGCTTCATAATAAACTTGTCTGGAGAGATGGAGTTGAACTGATATTTGGTCGGATCCAGGCTTTATAGTAACTTGCTTGGAACTTAGTTGTTATCTGGTCGGATTCCAGGTTTCACAACGAACTTCTGAGGGGAATTTCTATCTGGTCGGATTCAGGCTTCACAATAACTTACTTGAAAAGATGAAGTTGAAAACTGATATCTGGCCAGATCCAGGATTCACAGTAACTTGTTGGGGTAGAGGCAAACTCTATTGTGGAAAAGAAGTTAAACCCTGGTCTGGTCGAGTCCAGGTTCTTCAATATCTAGAAGAGTTAAACTATTATTTGGTCGGGTCCAGGTTTCATAGTATTTGAAAGTTGTACTATTATCTGGTCGGGTCCAGTCTTTATAGTATTTGAAAGGTTACACTATTATCTGGTCGGATCTAGGCTTCATAGTATCTTTTGGAGACAGTAAAGGTTTTGCTGACGACTTTACTGGGGATTAAGGGTTATGACCCTCTGATTTGTAATAGTCTGAAAGGCAAACTCAAGCTGGAGAGGACAGACCATGCTGGGGAATTTTGTTGTTCGTTGTTTGTTAGGGAAATAAACCAGGTTGGGGAAATAAATCCTGTTGACGAATACTTGATGAACTGCTGACGAGGTGAGTTCTTTTAGGAAGAGATCCACAAGGCTTCTTATTTTAGGACCAAGTTATCTAGGGAGAAAGCTGTCAAGGGATTGAGACTCTGGATGGGTATCAACCTATGCAAAGAGACTTCGTGGGTAACTCTGTTGAGGATTGGTTTATTGTACCCGATCTTGTGGGGATAATGTTAATGAAATAACTCCGTGGGGATATTCCATATACATTAAAGATATGCTTGTTGCTGCTTAGCAGGACACATGTGTCAAATAGTTTTAATTATGTTCACATGCATATGTTCGTTATATTTTAGTCATTGGACATTTTTGCATTCACAACAAAACAGAAAGTTTGCACTTTAAAGTATATTTGTATTGATATTTTGCCCATGAATAATCATTTTTTGTACAAAGAGACAGAGATCCTAGTAAGAGGAAATCATCGAAAGGAAAACAAAAATTGAGAACAAAAACAAATAGCCATGTGGAAATGATCTCATTGCATTCCAACTCTACTATTGCCCCCAATGTCTTTGAATGCCCTTTGTTGTTGACAAAAGTTGATTGGATTGATCTTGGACCGTTTGAACTCGGACCTTGGTAATAAATTCGATTGTGGTAATTCCACGGGACATAGTCATACGCTTTCAACCCTTAACTCTTGCCTGGACCGCCCTTTCGAGTTTTCAGCCCACCAAGATACCCATTTTTGCCCAAGTCGCCCTTTCGGGTTTTCAACTTGTCGGGTGTACAATCTTTTGCATATATCCCTAATTTTTGCCCAAACCTTTTGGTTTGCCGAGATGCCCTTATCTTGCCTAGGTGTGTCAACCTAGCGGGTCTCTTATGCGTAGTATTTTTTAACTATGTTCGCGTTCACAGGATGTGGGAAGTCTTCACCATCCATGGTAGTCAGCATCATGGCACCACCAGAGAACACTCTCTTGACAACAAATGGCCCTTTGTAAGTGGGAGTCCATTTTCCCCTGGGATCGCCTTGTGGTAGAATGATGTGCTTTATCACCAAGTCACCAGCTTGATATACTCGAGGCTTGATCTTTTTGTTGAAAGCCTTGATCATACGTTTTTGGTACATCTGACCATGACAAACAGCAGTCAGTCACTTTTCATCGATCAAGTTCAACTAATCCAATCTTATTTGAATCCACTCGTCTTCACCTAGGCCTGCCTCCTTCATAATTCTTAGTGAGGGAATCTGAACTTCCACTGGCAGAACAGCTTCCATGCCATAGACCAAAGAAAAGGGAGTTTCCCCAGTTAATGTCCTAGTTGAAGTACGGTAGCCATGAAGAACAAACGACAACATCTCATGCCAGTCCTTGTAGGTTACTACCATCTTCTGCACAATCTTCTTAATGTTTTTGTTGGCCGCTTCGACTGCACCATTCATTTTAGGTCTATATGGAGAAGAATTGTGATGCTTGATTTTGAACTGAGTGCAAAGTTTTGTAATCATACCATTGTTGAGGTTAGTCCCATTGTCAGTGATAATCCTTTCGGAATACCATAGCGGTAGATGAGGTTATGTTTGATGAATCTGGCTACCACGTACTTTATGACTGAGGCAAATGAAGTGGCTTCAACCCATTTGGTGAAATAATCGATAACGATAAGAATGAAGCGGTGTCCATTGGAAGCAGTGGGCTTGATCTCTCCAATCATGTCAATGCCCCACATTGAAAATGTCCACTGAGCGGTCATGGCGTTCAGAGGGATAGGAGGCACATGGACCTTGTCAGCATATATTTGGCATTTGTGGCAAGTCCTTGAGTGTTGATGGCAATCAGTCTCCATCGTTAACCAATAGTAGCCAGCTCTCAGGATCCTCTTGGCCATAGTATGTCCGCTTGAGTGAGTCCCAAAGAGACCATCATGCATGTCTTCCATAATTTCCTCTGCCTCCTTCTTGCCCACACATCGGAGTAGAGTAGAATCATGGTTGCGCTTGTACAATATTTTGTTACTTAGGAAGAATTTAGTTGAAAATATTCGTAAGAACTTCCTGTCGTTGATGGAAGCTCCTTCGGGATACTCTTGTTCTTCAAGTTATCTCTTCACCTCATGGTACCAAGGCTTTTTGTGTCAGTCTTAAGCTCACAGCAGTGTGCAGGTTCGTCAAGTCTCTCAATTGTAATCATAGGAGCTTCGTTGTCCCATCTGACCTTGAACATAGAAGACATTATGGCCAAAGCATCAGTCAGTTGATTTTCCTCCCTAGGGAAATGTTCAAATGTGACCTCTTCGGAGTAAGGAATCAGAGATAGCACTAGCTCCTTGTAATGGATGAGATTAGGTTGCTTAGTGTCCCAATCTCCTTTTACTTGGCTAATCACTAGAGCGAAATCCCCAAACACGTTCAAATGCTTGATTCTCAAATCAATGGCATCCTTCAGACCTAGAATGCATGCTTCGTACTCAGCCATGTTGTTCGTACAATCAAAGCATAGTCTGGCAGTGAAAGGAGTGTGGCAACCTTCAGTGGAGATGATCACAACACCTATTCTGTTACCCAAGGAGTTGGAAGCCCCATCGAAGACCATAGTCCATCAGGATCCTTGTGCAGGTCTGTCATACGGTCCAGGTTTCACACAGTTGGTCACTAGCATGATGTTCTCATCTGGGAAGTCAAAGTTCATAGACTGATAATCATCAGCAGCTTGATGGGCCAAATTATCTTCTAATACACTCCCTTTAATGGCCTTTTGTGTTGTGTATTGAATGTCGTACTCAGTCAAGATCATTTGCCATCTAGCTATCCGTCAGGAAAGAGTAGGTTTCGTAAAGATGTACTTGATTGGGCCCATCTTAGAAATCAACAGAATGGTATGAGTCAACATATACTGTCTTAGCCGGTGAGCAGCCCATGCCAGAGCGCAGCAAGTTTTCTCAAGTAGTGAATATCTGGTTTCACAGTCGGTAAACTTTTTGCTCAGGTAGTAAATAGCATGCTCTTTTCGACCAGACTCATCATGTTGGCCCAAAACACACCCCATAGAGTTCTCTAGTACTGTCAAGTACATGATCAACGGTCTTCCTTCAACTGGAGGCATGAGAGTAGGAGGTTCTTGCAGATATTCTTTGATTTTGTCAAAGGTAGCTTGGCATTCATCGTTCCATCTGACTACTTGATCTTTCTTCAAGAGTTTGAAGATTGGCTCACAAGTAGCAGTTAAGTGAGATATGAAGCAGGAGATGTAGTTAAGACGACCCAAGAATCCTCTAACTTCCTTTTCAGAATGGGGGACTGGCATTTCTTGGATGACCCTTACCTTGGCGGGATCGACTTCGATGCCTTTACCACTGACAACAAAACCTAGAAGCTTTCCAGATCGCACTCAAAAGGTGCACTTATTGGGGTTCAACCTCAACTTGTACTTTTTCAACCTCTCCAATAGCTTGTACAGGTGACTAAGATGCTCCTCTTCGGTTTGTGACCTTGCAATCATATCATTCACATATACCTCTATTTCATGATGGATCATATCATGAAACGAAGCTACCATAGCCCTTTGATATGTTGCCCCTGCATTCTTCAATCCGAACGGCATGACCTTGTAGCAAAAGGTGCTCCATTGCGTAACGAAAGTGGTCTTCTCCATGTCTTCGGGAGCCATCCTAATTTAATTATAGCCTGAGAAACCATCCATGAAAGATAAAACTTTATGCTGAGCAGTGTTATCGACCAAGACATCAATATGAGGTAGAGGGAAGTCATCCTTGGGGCTTGCCCTATTTAGATCCCTATAATCTATGAACATACGAACTTTTCCGTCTTTCTTTGGCACTAGAACCACATTGGCAACCCATTGGGGGTAGGATGTCACAGCTAGGAATCCGGCATCAAATTGTTTCATCACTTCAGCTTTTATCTTTTCAGATATGTCAGGCCTCATGCGACAAACTTTTTGTTTGACAGGATGACAATCTTCCTTTGTCGGCAGACGATGAACTATAATGTCCGTATCCAACCCTGACATATCTTCACACGACCAAGCAAACACTTCCACGTAGTCTTGCAACATCTGAACCTATTTTCTTTTGACACTTCTTTCCAGGTTAGCGCCAATCTTGACTTCTTTCTTGTCTGTCTCAGTACCTAGATTGATGACTTCAACTGAGTCTTCGTGCGGCTGAATAGATTTTTCTTCTTGTAATAGAAGTCTGGCTAGTCCTCCCGGTATTTCACAATCTTCCTCGCCTTCGTCTTTGGCTTGGTTAATTGGATATTTGAAGTCATAGTTGGCAATAGTAGAGTCATTGGCAATGAGATCCAGAGTGGATGAGGACCTGCAAGAATGTGTGTGTGTGTGTGTGTGTGTGTGTGTGTGTGTGCATGTAAGATACATGGCTATTTTGAAAAATGTATTTGAAAAAAAAAGACAATGAGCACAAAGATTTGAATGCAAAAGTCCAATGATTTGTATTGAATGATTATATGATAAGATGAACATAAATAAAACCCTTGACAAATGGACCAAAGTTCCCCGGGCCAGCCACATGGCTTAAAAGTCATTGTTTATTATTACAAACAAAATGTTCTTGAATTAAAAGGAATCAATAAACAAGTGATTACTCCTCAATGAAGGAGATGGGAACGAATTCCCATGCGTGCCAATTGTTGAGCTCCGTTGTAGTAGGGTATACCCAATCTTCAAATGCAACTTCATCATCTTAACCACCTACAACGTTAACTTCATGACTCCCAATACAGAGAGGGGGCTTCCCTACGCGAGTGCGCCTTACTTCTTTCTGAGCCTTGATAGTGAAGACCAAACCACATTTTTCTGCTTTGAATGGTATCTCGAGGAGTTGCCCCCAAGTATCAAAGCTTCCTTCTTCGACTGCAGCACAAGCATCTTTTAATGAAACCATGTTTGGCTACAACCTTAACAGCCTTGGACACATCAGAGGAACATTTGGCAGTAGCAATCATTGGGGGCACAACTTCAAAAGCCTGACATGGGGTTTCTATAAATTCTCCATCCATATCCACATATTTGAAAGAGTTGAGGTGGCTTGCCATGAACTCCTCCTCACCACAGTCAGCGACAATCCTTCCTTTGACCGAATAATTGAGCTTTTGATGAAGAGTTGACGTTACTGCCCCTGCTCCATGGATCCAAGGGAAACCCAACAAACGGGAGTAGGCAGGACAGATATCCATGATGTAGAAAGTAGAGTTAAAAATTTGTGAGCCCACCTTGATCGGGAGATCCACCTCTCCATGAACTGTCCTTTTGGACCCATCGAAAGCCCTCACAATAATATCACTTGGTTTTAAAACTAAACCTTCACAGTCTAAACGGTCTAATGCCCCCTTGGGTAGCACTTTTAAAGAAGAGCCAGTGTCGACCAAAACATGTGCTAGGGTAGTCCCCTTACATTCAACATAAACATGTAGAGATTTTTTATGGTTCTTTCCAAGTGGTGTCAGATCAGCATCCGAGAACCCCAAACCATTATTGGCCGTCAAGCTTGCCACACAATTTTCAAACTGGTCGGTTGAGGTCTCATGAGGGACATGAGTCTTCTTCAAGAATTTGATTAATGCCTGAGCATGGGCATCGGAACAGAGTAACAAATATAACATGGAAATCTTGGAAGGGGTTTGCCCCAACTGCTCCACAATCTTGAAATCGCTCCTTTTTATAATTTTCAAGATCTCATCCATTTCACGAGCGGAAGGTTCTCCATCAGCAATGTCTTTTGCGGGTATTTCTATCTCAGCGGACTCAACTACCTTCTTTTTCCCCTTGTATCGGTACTAGGCTTAGCAGCGGTGATGCGGACAGGTGCCTTTGTAAAACCTAGTGGTGAGATGTTGGGTGAAAAGATTCTCCCAGTTCTAGTCACCTTACTAGATCTAGTAATGTTACCAATGTCATCAGTTTTTCTTTCTTTAATCCAAGCATCTTGCTCTATCCCATGGTAAAACACCTCAGCACCATAGTTCCATGGTACTGCTTTGTTGGAAGAGTATGGAATTGGCCCGGGGTGGTAATTATTAGAGGAGCAACAATTGGTTCATTTGAAATCCTGATAGGACCTTTGGAGGAGATCCTAAGAGGCTTGTTTGAGATGGTTATAATGGAGAGATCTTCACACTTATTGGTCAAACTTTTAGCGGGCAGAGTCTTCTCAAATAGGATCTAATGGCTATTCATCAGGCGTTGAATGCCTTCCTTCAGCCCTTCGCATCCATTGAGTTGTTTGGCACAACAAGCACAGTCCTTCAAACAGCCAGGGAAAATCTTGGCTTTCAACATATTCTTTTTGATGATGTTTAACGGAGTAGTCAAGTCTTCGACGGAGGAAACAAAAATTGTATCTTCAACGGTATTGACACCCTTGCCATGATTTGGCATAGGCGCGGTGATTACATTCAGAGTTGGAGGAGGATCAAATTCAATGGTCTTGTTGTCTATTAAGTCTTGAATTTTATTCTTCAGTGCGCAACATTGGTCAGTCTCATGCCCGTGACTATTCGAGTGATATGCACATTTGGAATTCAGATTGTACTTGGGTGAAGAGGTATCTGGATTGGCCGGAGGATCACGTAGTGTCACCAAATTAGCCTTTAGTAGGTACTGTAAGGCTTGGGATAGTGACATGCCTATCCTTGTGAATTGTCTTGGTGGAGCCTGAAATCGTTGATGATTTGAAGATGGTCTTTGAGCCAGAGTTGGATTGGAAATCGGACAGCATTAACAGACAGACGGTCATCCCTCTTGGTACGGGCCCTTTCCCCATACACAACATTCATTTCTTTCTTCCCGATAAAAGGTTTCTTTATAGGATTGGAGGTGGAGGCAGACGCCATGGGAATCTTCCCACTTTTGATACCGCTTTCAACTCTTTCACCGGTTAAGATTAGCTCGGTGAAACCGGTTGAAGAACAACCAACCAACAAGTGGAAAAATGGACCAGATAAAGTGCCCATAAACATATCAATATGCTCCCTATCAGTCAAAGATGGTTGAACCCTACTGGAAAGGTCTCTCCACTTTTGTGCGCACTCTTTGAACCCTTCATTCTTCCCCATTGTCATGTCTTGCAACTGAACTCTTGTTGGAGCCAAGTCGGCATTATACTGGTATTGGTGGTAGAAAGTGGTGGCTAAATATTCCCATGTATGGATACGAGAACCATCCAATTGGTAAAACCACTCTAGTTGCGTCCCAGCCAAACTTTCTTGAAAAAAGTGAACCCAGAGTTTCTTCTCAGCGGTGTGCGGTTGAATTTTGCGCACATAAGATTTCAGGTGAAGTTTTAGAAAGGAAACCCCATCGTATTTTGCAAAGACCGGTATCTTGAATTTGTGGGGAATTACAACCACAAATATTAAACCCAAATCATCAAAGTCCAAACCAGGGATGGCTTGAATCTCAACGGCCTTCAATCTGTCTTCTAGCTTCTTGTACTTGACATCGGAAGGAGGAAACTGCTTGTCAAAATAATCATTATCATCAGACGCTTGATCATTGATACACCCAGCCTGGGTACTCCTAGCTTCTCCAATATGATTCTCGTCTTCCTCAGATGAGTCTTGCACTACTGGGATCTGACGGACCTACTCTTTGAATCTTCTACCCATGTTGACTAGGGCTTTCCTCTTTGGTTTCTTTTTGCTGCTAGCAACGCCATCAAGTCTTGTTGCCCCTTGGCTAGGGTCAGCGGAGTCTCTTGAAACTGAGAGTTTTATGCTTGTAGGTCCTTAAATGTTTTCTCGATATCCATCTTACTGAAATAAACAACAGAAAGATAAGGAAACCTGTCGTGTGAAAACCTGTTATGTTATGATGCATGGAAGATGTGTATGCAAATGATTTCAAGGATTTATGAAATTTAAATTTGTATAGGCAAAGAATGAACATACGTCAAATTTCATTAATTAGTTCAAAATGATTACAAAATGCCTCTTGGGCTTACAAAATAAATCTCTAAGATAAAAAGGTCGAACGCATCCTCTTCGGCGCAATGTAGGCGTTCAAGCTTTGCTCGTCATGTAGCTTCTTTGTAAGCTCCAAGACCCTTTTCTCACTAGCGCAGAATTGAGCTTCAAAGGTATCTCGTTCTTCCTTCAATTGAACCCAACCCTTTTTCAAGTCTTCAAGAGAAGTAGGCACGCTGGGATGGAGGACAGTGTACGAGACGTCTCCTTCAATCACAGGTTCCATGATAACTGGTAGGATGGAGGGATAAGGCATCACAAGTTTCTGAGCACGAGTTCGCACCCACCTAAGGTAAGGCCCAAGGGGAATATAATTCTTGTGTCCCAGCGTCTTACTATCCACTTTGTTTACCATCCTCCAAGCTCGTATAAACCTCTGACGGCAGCCTTGATCGTTGCTCTCATAGTCGAATACCACTCCTTGGATGAGCATATCATGAGGACCATCTCTTCGGGCGTATCCAAACTGTCGCAAGGCTAAGAAAGGGTTGTAAGTGATACCTTCTCTAATACTAAGAAAAGGGACATTAGGGAATTCCCCATAACGGTCGATGATAGTAACGTTCTCTAAGGATTGAGAACACCAGTGAATATTCAAATGTATGTGCATCATCAACCTATGGGACCACCTCAAACCTTGCTCGTTCTTCAACACATATCGGGGAAGATGTGAAATAAGCCATCTATCCAAAAGAGGAGTGCAACACATGAGGGCCACTCTCTTCCTCATAGTGCGAGAGTGTAGAGAATGTAGGATATCTCCCAATAAAGTAGGCATCAGATTGCGAGATATGAAGATTTTGACAGCATTTAAATCTATAAGTTGGTCAGGGTTTGGAAACAAAACCATCCCATAGATGAGAAGGGCTAAGATTTCTTCAAAAGCTTGTAATCCAAAGAATTCCAACAATATTTATCTTTCTCAAACAATAACTTGGCTAAGAACCCTTTGACACCACTCCTTGTTTCCCAATTAGTCGTGACATCAGATTGTTTCAAGTGTAGCGCTCGGGCAATCTCTCCATGTCTTGGGTCTCTTTCCGTACCGTTGAAAGGTAGTTGATTGAGAATAGGAATCCTCAATAGTTGAGAGAATTCTTTCATAGTAGGCACAAGCTGATAATCGAGAAAAGTAAAGCAATGGTGTAGAGGATCAAAAAACTTGAAAAGCACCTTCATCATATCTTCATCAGTGCTAGAGGTAACCAAATTTAGGAGGCGGCCATGTCTTTCGGTGAATGAAGAATTCTCAGGGACCCTTGATGCTAAATCTTTGAGTTGAGAAGGAATTCTTACGAGTTTAACTTGGATAGTATTCTTGCGGATAGAAGCCATGTCCTACAAAACATAACAAAGATAAATCCCAATAATCCTTAAAACGGTTAGTAAGAATGCTTATGATGTTATGATGTTTATGATGCTATGTACAAGTAAGCATATACAAACAAGGAAAACAAGTCCTTAGGTTTAGGCTTACATGGATTCTTATAGGTAAGTACCCTCTTGAAGTTTAGTTGGCTCAAACCTGTCCTAGAAATAGTAACCAGGTTCTAAGGGATCTCAATATCACAGATCTTTCTTATCGGGCATTGTTTCAGCGCAAGCCTCTTTCATGGCGACCAAAATATCCCGAGAAACATGATCTCAATGAGCGTAGTATCAAGTATCAACCAACTTTGGACTGCACTAAATCCGGTTATCTCACTACTTCCTAATGGCCAACTTGGTCAAGTAAAGGTTCTAAAGTCAGTTAGTGCTTCATGACACCACACAGCGGCCCCGTATTCTCCTTTACTACTCAAGGGCTACCGGTACCTACAAATGTGTCACACTAACGTAGATATTGCTTAGACCATGTCGGTATACCCCGTACATTTTCCATAGTGTATTGATACTTACCTATAAGGTATCCCCAAATCCGGGTACAGGATCAAAGCAAGCCCAAATAAGGAACCAAAATATAAAGCAAGCAAGTCAAACAATGAAAGCAAGTAAAGGTGATCTAGCCCTAAGGTAACCCTACTTTTAACTTTATCCCCAGCAGAGTCTCCAGTTCTGTAATATGATGGGAGAACTAACTTGGGATGTTTTGCATTTGATCGCAATTTTCGCAGTTAGCAAGAGTCGCCACCGACTTTTCTTTTATCCAAAAGGAAAAGTGGAAAAGAACAGGAAATACCTTTGATATTATTTCTGGAGTTCGGGGGGTAGATTATGAAAAGGAAAGGTGTTAGCACCCTTTTCATCCATAGTTATCTATGGGCTCTTAGTTGCTTGCTAGATCACTTGCTTTTGTTTGAAAATGTGCTTTGTAGTGGTTTTGAAAGTATTTTTGAAAAGGCGCCTTCGTTTAGGCAAACTTTGTAATGGTTCTTGTTTGTAAGAACGTATACAAAGTGTTAGACTATTTAAAAATATTTCATGTTTGGAAAGTATTTATTTGTTTTGAAAGTGTTTGTTTTGAAAGTGAGAAAGGATGTTTGTTTTGAAAGTGAGCAAGCAACTAAGAATGTTTCTACCTACTCTAAAGTCTTTTGTTCATTTCTCCTTTCCTTTGATATTTCTATCTTACCATTGATTGATAAGATGCCTTATCTTTGGATGTAAAGGGACGGGCGTGGGTCATCGTATGGTCATGATAGCAATATTGTAAGATATCTTAGCATTTCTCTTTGAGGGACTAGGATCATTTGAAAGTCAACATTTGTAGTGTCATTGAGGGACTATGATCTTGTATTTTTTATTGTTTTTGCTAAGATATCCCACATGCATAACATGACCATTTTTGTAAGGCAACAAGTGGAATTACCCTAAGGGTGCATGTGTGAATAATGTGTTTGACTTGGATGCATTGTTTATCTTTGATTAGGGTTATCTACTTGTTGATTTTATCTTTCCATACAAAACCTAATTACTAGCATTTATATGAAAGTGATAAATTGTGGAAAGCAAAATTACTACGCTATTACATCATTAGGGGGATGGGGTATACAAATTTAAAAATGGGGATTGCAATAAATTAAACATAATTATCTATTACAACCATATTGAATAATGTACAAGAATTGAAAGAAAATAATATACAAGGATATAAATGGAAAAATAAATGGATTTTTTTTGGTTTTTGAGGAAAAGGGTTTTAACCTAATTATCTAAAAGAAAATTATTAATTAAATATTAACCTAAACTAATTAAGAAAAAGAAAATAAGTTAAAAAACATTTTTTAGGTTTTTTAGAAAAGGTTTTAAGTTTAATAAAAATAGTATGGAAATTAATTAATTAAAAGAAATCTAAATTCTAAATTAATTTTAAATAAAAAAATAAAATTACTAAACCTAAATCTAATTATTAATTTATTAAGAAAAAGAAATTAAGTTTGTTTAAGAAAAATATTTTTTGTCTTTTTGTTTTATAAAAAAAATATAAGTATGTAAATAATATTTTTGGATTTTTATTAATAAAAATAATAATAATAATAATAATAATAATAATAACAATAAATAAAAATAATAAATTAAAGAAAATAAAATTAAAAAATGAAAATAAAGTCAGGAGGTAAAAAAGGAATTTAGGGGTTAATTAGAAAAAACAGATTTTGAAGCTTGGCCCAATGGGATTTTTTTGTACTCAAAAAATAAAACAAAAGGTTGGGCCAGTGTTGTGCAGTTAAATGGGGGTGAGAATCAGCAAAAAATGGTAGAGGCCCAGTATTGGAGGCCCATCGCGCTGACTTGTAACAAGGAGAAAGAAAATGTTGAAAAATAACAAAAAAGTGGCAGCGGTAGGGCTTGAACCCACGCCCTGAACATGAAACGTGTGTTGCCTTACCACTGGGGTGGCTATACATCTGTTAACTTAAATGAAACAGTAAATACATAACATAAATCCAGTCCTAGAAATGACTTCATCTTTAACCTTCAGTCATGGTTCTTGTAACTTACTCATTTCTCATCCAAAATGAAAAATGTAAACATGAAAGTTTCTCCATTTTTCTATACGAATCCAACCATATAAATATCATAAGCTATAAATCAAAGATGAATGAGAATTTCTAATGGTACCAAATTATGACCTAACTTTTTTAGAAAGTTCAAACTTAAAATTCCCACTCCTCAAGCAATATAAATGAATTTTAAGGACATGGTCATCTTCAGGGCTATGATATCTACATTTTGTCTTTAAAAATGGAAAGATAACAATGCCTATATGAAGATTTCAAAAGTCATAAAAATCACCTCAAAAATGGAATTCGTGTTTTGCAAATGAGCTTGATTCAAGGTGCTACAATGATCAGGTTAGCTTCCTTGAGTCTCGAGGAAGCTAATGCAATGATTAGCTTGAGCTATGGATGGCTGAAATGGTCGGGAGAAGTCAACTTGTAGACTCTGTTTATTGGTTATGGAGGTTGATGAAAATGGTGTTACAGTCTTGGAACAAGGACATGGATGGACTATATTTGAGGTATAGGAGCTTTGCAAATGAGTTTGAGGGAAAACGCACGAGGGAAATGAGAGATACAAGTTCAAAGTCAAAAACTGGGTATCAATGGTATTTTTGGGCAATTTCTGGCTTGTAAGTGTTTGAGAGAGTTTCAGGGTGCTTGAGCTCTTGTGTTAGCTCACAAATAGTGTCTTTATTTATAATCAAAAAGTTTGGATGCTTGGAGAAGTCAGAAATCAAAAATCACATGTTTGTGGATTTTTGCTTGTTTTTGAAGAAAGCTTGAAAAATATGGTTCCAATGCACAAGTACCTGGTTTATAGGGTGGCTTAGAAGCTTTAAACATGTTGCTTCTGAGCATACATGTTGTGTGTGTTCAGAACAACAAGTTAGAGGCTCAAGAAGAGTGGACTTTATGATTAAAGCCACTTTTCCAAAATGACAATGTTGCCTTTCTTCCTAAAATGGTATTAATAATGGACAATACATTGAATGCTTGAATTAGGGCATAAAACTTTGAATAATCATCTGACTAAAGGTAGACTTCAGGGTTAATAGACTTATGGAACAATATTATGCAGCATTTTTTACATTGGATCAAAAGGTTCTTTATGAACAAATGACTTGTAATTCAAGTTTGAAACCCTAACTTCTTGCCTTCGATTCTCTTATCTCAAGTATGATCTCAATGAGTTCTTGGACATTTTGGAAAGCTTGTAACATCCTCTACAACCTCTATGTTGGACATTTTTGAAGATTCGTCTTGGAACTAGGTGAAAAGTTACCATGAAGTTGGCACCAAAAATCTGCCTAACTAAGGCAAAATTTCACTAAGTGTTCAAGTTTCATGAGCATGTCTTCACAAATTCATAACTTGAAATATAAGAATTTCTAGGAAAATTTCTGCCCTACAATGTTTTATATCTCATTGATATCTACAACTTTCATGTTGGAAGTTTCCCATGAATCATCTTGCATCATGGTGGAAATTTGGCTCAAAGTTATGAAAAAAAGTGAATTTTTCAACACTTAGAAAAAATTCTAAGTCTTGGAAATTTGACTTTTCAAAGATGAATTTTGACTTTTCAATTCCTTGATGAACAAGTTTCATATTTTGACATGTCTTGAAGAATTTTAATCTTTGAAATTTGATTTTGATCAAAAAGTCAAAGTTTGATTTTTCAGTGTACAATTGACTTTTCATCAGTTGACTGAAATTTATCTGTCAATCAATTGATCTTGAAAAATGTTTTGAGCCATTCCATTAGGTCAAAAATGAAGTGTTTGAATCCTTGAGATCATGTCTTAAACCAATAAGTCATTTTTTAGGCCAAAAGTCAAAAATTGAACTTCCTCAGTCAAAACTCTAATTTTGACCATTTTGCCCTTTTGATGATCTGATCAAATTTCTTGAGGATTTGTGATCCAAATTTGATCAAATGACATATATGAGTTCATGATGTTGATATGGATAAAAAATTATGAAGTTTGAATGTAAATTGACCACAGTTGACTTTTCCCCCAATACATCTGATTTTAGGTCAACTGATCAATTGGCTGAGCAAAAATGTGATCCAAGACTTGAAACTTGGCATGAGCAATCTTGAGGGATCAAAATGATTCATGAAATTAAATTAAGGCTTATAAAGTTCAATTATCCTTGTACAAACTCAAACCCTAATTTGAGTCATCAGTGCTTGAGGAGGTGTCTTGAGCTGATCAAACCTTGTGCTGTCTTGAATCAAAGGAGATCTTATGAGAGATTTCTTGAGAAATGAGAGGGAAAATTTTGGGGTACAACAAGGTGCCTCTATACTAGCAGGCTCACCTTCTCTTTCTTTGTCTTTGGTGTTGGTACTGGACTTGTTATTGGTTATGCGGGCGAGAATTGTTGTAGTAACGGGTGGTAAAATATCAGGGGAAAATATCCTCCCTGTTCTCGTTACTTTACTAGAACCAGCGATGTTCGTGATATCAGCTTTATTTTCGTCGATCAAAGAATCTTGTTTTATCTCGTGGTAATAAACCTCCACACCATAGTTCAATGGAACTGCTCTATCCGAGGAGTAGGGGATGGGCCTAGTGGCAGTGATTATTAAAGGGGAGATGGTTGGTTCATTTGAAATCCTAATAGGACCATTTGAGGGGATCCTGAAAGGCTTATTGGAAATTGTTATCACATATAGGTCTTCAATTCTGTTGGTCAAACTCTTGATGGCCGGAATCTTTTCAAACAGAATCTCGCGACTATTTACCAAGCGTTGCACACCTTTCTTCAATTGCTTGCACCCACTCACTTATTGATCACGGTAGACACAATCTTTAGAACAGCCAAGGAAAAACCCGACTTTTAACAAGTTAACCTTCACAATAGTTAACGGAGTTATTAAATATTCAATGGAGGAAACAAAAGTGATATCATCAACTACATTAACAATTTTGCCATGGTTTGGCATCGGTGCGGTTATTACATTAGGAGTAGCTGGTGGATCAAATTCAATTGACTTGTTGTCTATCAGATCCTGAATCTTATTCTTCAGAGCCCAACACTGGTCAGTTTCATGTCGGGGGATGTTGGAATGATATGCACATTTGGCATTTGGATTGTATTTAGGTGATGAAGTATTCAGATTGGATGGTGGATCACACAGTGTCACTAGATTGGCCTTCAACAGATGTTGCAAGGCTTGGGACAGTGACCTGCTAATCTTCGTGAATTGTCTTCGTGGAATTTCGGATCGTTGATTATTGAAGGATTATCTTTGAGCAGACGGAGGATTAGATATTAACACAGCATTAACAGAAGGTCGATGATCCTTCTTGGCATGGGCCTTTTCCCCATACACAACATTTGCTTCTTTCTTTATAATGAAAGGTTTCTTTGTAGTGTTGGAAGGGGAAGCAGACGTCATTGGGATTTTTCCTCTCTTAATACTGCTTTCTACCCTTTCACCGGTCAGTATTAACTCGGTGAAGCCAGATGAGGAACTTCCAATTAATAGGTTGAAAAATGGGCAAGTCAATGTACCAATGAACATGTCAATTAATTCTTTGTCAGTGAGCGGTGGTTGGACCCTACCAGTGAGATCTCTCCATTTTTGTGCATACTCCTTGAACCCCTCATTTGCACCCATCGCCATACCTTGAAGTTGAACTCTGGTTGGTGCCAAGTCGGTATTGTATTGATATTGATGATAGGAAGTGGTGGCTAGATATTCCCATTTGTGGATACGGGAACCCTCCAATTGATAGAACCATTCTAGTTGAGTTCCAGTCAGACTCTCTTGGAAGAAGTGGATCCAGAGCTTTATGTCGATGGTGTGCGGTTGCATCTTGCGCCCGTAAGACCTAAGGTGAATTTTTGGGAAGGAGACCCCATCATATTTGGCAAAGACTAGTATTTTGAATTTACAGGGAATGACGACCCCAGGCACTAATCCCAAATCGCCAAAATCCAAACCAGGTACGGCTTGAATTTCAACAGCTTTTAGCCTATCCTCTAACCATTTGTATCTATCCTCGACAGGTGGGTATTTCTCATCAAAGTAGTCTTTATCTTCAGAAGCTTGAGTATTTGCAACTTCAGCATGGGTGCTTCTTACCTCCTCATCTTGATCTTCGTCCTCTTCAGACGACTCTTCAACTACTTGACGAACCGAACCTTTAAATCTCTGGCCCATGTTGATGAAGGCCTTCTTTTTTGTCTTCTTTTTGGTTGTCAATATTTCCATCATATCTTGTTGTCCTTTAGCCAGGGTCAACAAAGTTTCTTGAAATTGGGCATTCTGGCTTGCAAGTCCTTCACTGTTTGTTCGATGTCCATCTTACTGAAATAAACAATAGAGAGATAAGGAAGCATGCCGTGGAGAATCTGTTAGAACATAGTTTGATTCTACAACCCTTGGTTAGAGTTTTGATGATAACAAATACAAATAATAAATAATAAATACAAAGAACAAATATGCACCCTAAAAATTATGTTTTTATGTATGCAGAAGTTCTGACCATATCAGCATCAGAAGATAAGCCATAAGAGCTACACGCTGAAAAAATCAGAACATACGCTGAAGATTGATGACCAGAACCTGCGCTTAATCAAAGTAAACTCTGATTCTGAACAAGAACATACCAATCCAAGTCATCAATATTTTGAAGCGTCATCAGTAGGCAAGGAGATAAGATTATGAAGCGTTACTGATCATTCATAACAGCATCAACTCCAACGGCTTCTTTCAGACAGGATCTTCTCCAAATGGAAAGTGTGTTAATGACATTAAATATGCTTTATGATCAATGTTATTCCACTGCCTATATAAAAAAGTCAGCATTCAAAATCAAGAACGATTTTGCTACATTACCACTCACGCATATTCAAAGCTGCAAGCAATATCATTTACATTTCCAAGCTATAATCCTGTGTAATTTATCACATTAGTGATAAACAGTTTTTGTAAGAAAAACAACAACACATATCTTGTATAATTATATTGAAATAGTGTTCCTTGAGATTAACCGGACTGTGGTTGCACTCAAGAAGACTTTAACAGTTGTTAAAGTAGTGATTATAATCTTGTTGAGATTAGTGAATTAAGACCTCGTTGGAGAGAGGCGAAATCACCTTGACGGGTAGACTGGAGTAGTTTGAGATCAAACGAACCAGGATAAAAATACTGTTTCATTACGCATTTGATTTCAATTTTGTCAATTAACCCCCCCCCCCCCCCCCCCCCCTTCTTGTGTTTTTCACATCTTCAATTGGCATCAAAGCTCCTGGTTCTGAGCTTAAACACTTAACCGTGTCAGTACAAGATCCAAGCTTCAGAAAAAACACTATGGTGGGACCAAGCCAAAACATCAGCAATGACAACCATGAAGACAAGGACAGATTCAGTGGCAAACCTCCAGTCTTTGATGGAGAAAACTTTGACTACTGGAAAGACATAATTGAGAGTTTCTTTCTGGCTCATGATGCTGATCTATGGGACATGGTGACTGATGGATGCATGCACCCAGTGGATGGACGTGGTCAGAAGATAGACAGAAAAATGATGTCTGATCAGCAAAAGCGTGAATTCAGAAACCACCACAAGGCAAGAACAATACTTCTCAGCGCCATCTCATACTCAGAATATGAGAAAATATCAAACAGAGAGACTGCCAAGAACATGTTTGACTCTCTGAGAATGACGCATGAAGGCAACATTCAAGTAAAAGAGACCAAGGCCCTTGCACTCATTCAGAAGTATGAGGCATTCAAGATGGAACATAGTGAATCAATAGAAACTATGTTTTCAAGATTCCAAATCCTTGTTGCTGGACTAAAGGTTCTTGACAAAGGGTATTCCACTGTTGATCACGTTAATAAGATCATCAGAAGTTTGCCCAAACAATGGAGGCCAATGGTCATAACACTTAAGCTAGCCAAAGAACTCGACAAAATTTCTCTGGAGGAACTTGTCTGCTCCCTCAGAAGTCACGAGATAGAGCTAGAAGAAGATGAGCCTCAAAAGCAAGGTAAGCCATTAGCTTTAAAATCTAACAGAAAATATGACTCTAAAGTTTTGCAGGCTGTGGAAGAAACTTCTGATGGATCCTCATCAGAATAAGATGAACTGTCTCTCTTCTCTAGAAGGGTGAACCAACTGTGGAAGCAAAAGACAAAGGAAGTTCAGAAATCCCAGAAGATCAGAGAATCAGAATGAACCCTCCTCCAAATACAGAAAGTCTGAGGCTTCCTCTGGACACAGAAGATCTAAAGGTTCTTCAGGATACAAAAAGCCAAATAACAAGGACATCATCTACTATGAATGTAACGAGCAAGGGCACTACAAAAGTTACTTCCCAAAGCTTCGGAAAGAAAAGCCCAAAAAGAAGTTCTTCAAGGAAAAGAAGAAAAGCCTCATGGCTACATGGGATGATTCTGACACATCTGAAGCTGACTCAGAATTAGATGATGAAAGAGCAAACATAGCTTTCATGGCAAACGTATCAGAAGATAGTGAAGCTTCTGGTTCAGACTCAGAATCAGACACTGAAGAGGTATTTCCTAATTTTACCATAAACTTTACTAAGGCTGAACTTGCAGAAAGTCTAAATGAAATTCTAGAAAGGTATCAGCAAATCAGAGTCAAATTCAGGAACCTAAAAGGGATCTTGCCTCTGACTCTGAAAAGTCAGAGAGTCTCAGATTAGAGAATTCTGAGTTAAAAGAAAAAAATTTCAGAATTAGAAAATGACTTACAAAACTCTCAAAAGGAAACTATCTCTGAGACTCCCAGTAATGCTGATGAGATCATCAAAGAGTATGATCACATGTTTCAGAAGTTTCTAGCTAAAAACATAGACAGAAGCAAGATGGCTTCAATGATCTATGGAGTTAGCAGAAATGGCAGAAAAGGGATAGGATATCAAGGTAAGGTATTTACACCAAAAAATTCCATGAACTTAGTTATAAAACGCACACCACTCAAATCACACTTTATATATGGGCACACACATGACATAAAATACACAAGTAGTGATTACTCTGTCATACCAAAATTCAATCAGAATTTTGGTAAAACTAACCAATCAGGACCCAAAAAAATGTGGGTACCTAAGGATAAAATTATACATGTAGCATATATCTTTAGCAGCAAGGCTAAGACACCAGTCATGGTACCTGGACTCTGGTTACTCGCGACACATGACGGGAAGAAGGCATATGTTCCAAAACCTGGAACTTAAGCCTGGAGGCTACGTAGGCTTTGGAGGCAATCAGAGAGGAAAAATCACTGGCTCTGGAACAATAGGTAATGGAAATCTTCCCTCTATAAATAATGTATTATTAGTTAATGGATTAATGCATAACCTGTTATCCATAATTCAATTAAGTGATAACGGTTATGATATAATCTTTAATCAAAATTCATGCAAAGCTGTTAGTTAGAAAGATGGGACTATATTATTTAATGGAAAGAGGAAAAACAACATTTATAAAATAAAACTTTCTGAACTAAAGAGTCAGAATGTAAAATGCCTACTTTCTGTTAACAACGAGCAATGGGTCTGGCACAGAAGATTGTGGCATGTTAGTATGAGAAGAATATCTCAAATTAACAAACTCAATTTGGTCAGAGGACTTCTTGATTTGAAGTTCAGCTAAGATTCTCTGTGTAAGGCATGTCAGAAAGGCAAATTTGCAAAACCTGCTTTCAAATCTAAAAATGTTGTTTCCACCTCTAAGCCATTAGAACTTCTGCACATTGACTTATTTGGACCAGTAAAAACTGTGTCAGACAGCAGCAAGAAGTATGGGTTAGTAATCATAGATGACTATAGCAATTGGACATGGGTAAAGTTCTTAAGACACAAGGACGAGTCACACTCTGTGTTCGTTACCTTCTGCAACCAAGTTCAGAATGAAAAGGATCTTAGAATTGTCAAAGTCAGAAGTGATCATGGTGGGGAATTTGAAAATAAAAATTTTGAATTATTTTTTAATGAAAAAGGCATCTTGCACGACTTCTCTTATCCTAGAACTCCCCAGCAAAATGGAGTTGTAGAACGAAAGAACAGAACATTCCATGAAATGGCCAGAACCATAATCAACGAGCCTAACGTTGCTAAGATCTTCTGGGCAGAGGCAATTAACACAGCGTGTTACATTCAGAATAGAATCTCTATAAGACTTATTCTGGAAAAGAATCCATATGAATTGTGGAAGAACAGAAAGCCCAACATTTCTTATTTTCATCCATTTGGATGAACATGCTTTATTTTGAATACAAAAAATTATTTGAACAAGTTTGACTCCAAAGCACAAAAGTGTATTATGTTAGGATACTCTAAACGTTCAAGAGGGTACAGAGTATACAATACAGAAACACAGATTGTTGAAGAGTCAATCAGTGTTAGGTTTGATGATAAGCTTGACTCTCAAAAGTCAAAGCAGAGAGAATTCCTTGCAGGTATGGAAGTTGAACTCACATGTACTGAAGACAACTTACCAGAAGTTCTCAACAGAGACACTCCCTCAACATCAGAAAGAGTTATAGCAAGCAATCCAGCACATTCTGTTGATCAACTCTAGAAAAGACTATCCAGAAGCAGCATTGATCACCCAGAAGATACAATACTGGGAAAGAAGGATGATCCAATCAGAATAAGATCAACATTCAGAAACTCTAAAGAATTCCTCATGGGACTGGTCTCTCTGATTGAACCAACAATAATTGATGAAGCACTTCTGGACAATGACTGGATTCTGGAAATGTAGGAGGAACTGAATCAATTTACCAGAAATGACGTATGGGATATGGTTCCCAAACCAAAAGGATTCAACGTCATTGGTACAAAGTGGGTATTCAGAAACAAACTGGACGAGCAAGGTGAAGTCATCAGAAACAAAGCATGACTGGTAGCACAAGGTTTAATCAACAAGAGGGTATATACTATACAGAAACCTTTGCTCCAGTCGCCAGGTTAGAATCTATCAGACTTTTAATATCATTTTCTATACACAATGGCATCACTCTATATCAGATGGATGTCAAAAGTGCATTCTTAAATGGCTATTGTGATCCGGTGGGAGAACTGACTTGAGGTTTTGCGTTTTATTACAAATGTTGCGGTTAGCAAGAGTCGCCACCGACTTTTCTTTTATCCAAAAGGAAAGGTGAAAAAAGCACAGGGAAGACCTTTGAGATGTTTTCTTGAGTTCGGGGGGTAGATTATGAAAAGGGAAGGTGTTAGCACCCTTTTCATCCATGGTTTTCCATGGGCTCTTAGTTACTTGCTAGATCACTTGCTTTTGTTTGTTTGAAATTGTGTTTGGTGTGGTTTTGAAAGTATTTTGTAAAAGAGGCCATTTGTTTAGGCAATCTTTGTAATGATTCTCGTTCGTAAGAATGTATACAAAGATGTTTTTTTTTTTTAAATGTTTTCAATGTTTGTAAAATGTTTGGAAATGTGTGTGTGTTTGTTCTAAAAAATAGCAAGGATTGTTTGAAATGGAGCAAGTAACTTAGAAGCTATCTACCTACTCAAATGTATTTCTTGTGTATTTTCTATTCCTTTGACATTGTTGGCTTACCATTGATTTGGTAAGCAATCCTATATTTGGATGTTAACGGGACGATCGCGGGTCATTGTATAACCATGATTAGTAATGTTGTGAGGTATCTTAGTGTTTCTTTTTGAGAGACTAAGATCATTGTGAAAGGGAACATTTATAGCGTCATCGAGGGACTATGATCTTGTATTTCGATTATTTTTGCTAAGATACCCCACATGCATAACATGTCTATTTTTTTAGGCAACAAGTGGAGTTAACCTTAAAGGTGCTAGTGTGCAAGTGTGTTTGATTGCATGAATTTTAATCTTGATTAGGGTGATCTATTTGTTGATTTTATGTCTTGCTTTACACACCCTAATTACTAGCAATATATGAAAGCAATAAAAAGTGCAGATAGTAAATATCCTACGTGTTGTACCCCAAAATTTGTCCTCCCATATTTTTCAAGGTTTGTCAAGAATCATCCTCAATTGGTTCAAGACTTCTCAAAGATTGCACAGTCAAACATCCTCCTAAGCCAGTCAAAATTAGGGTTTTGGTTCTTGCAAGAAATTTGAGAATTTCAATGGCTCAATCAAGTCCCCATAGGCCTATACACATTGTCAATCATCTACATGCCAAGTTTCAAGGCTCACAAGGTCAAGTTGCACAGTCAAAAGCCCTAGTTGCTCCACAGTCAACTGCAGGGGTAAAATGGTCATTTTGCAGTCAAAAGTCAAAAAATTTGGTCAACATATTATTTTGAGCTCATAATCATCATTTGATCAAGTCTTGATCATGATTCCACAAGCATGGCTCAAAAATCATCAAGATGCAAAAGTTTCCATTTTTGGACAGTTGAAAAGTCAACTGTAAATTGACCAAGGCATAACTTTTTCATGGTTCATCAGAAAAATCCCATCCAATGCTCATTTTGAAGGGGAGGACATTTCCTACAACTCATCTTCACATTCCAAGTCCAAGAAATTCTCTCACAAAAAGTTATCAATTTCTACATTATAGGTCATTTTCAAAAGTCAACAAAAAGGCATTTTAAGTCAAAGACCATAACTTGAGATTGGTAAATCAAAATGACATGGGACCAAAGGCATTGGTTAGAGGACTTCAAGGACTTTCCAAAATGTCCAAGAACATGTTCATATGATCAAAATTGAGAAAGATATTCATTGGAGAAGTTGGGAAATTTTTGTGAAATGGCAAAAGTCAACTATCCTTAAAAGTTCAATTTTTGACAAAAGGGCCCACTTTCTTCCACTTGATTCAGCCTTGTCATGCCACCCACGTGTCCCATGATTAATTTCAAGATCAAACATTTATTTTTCCATTTTTATTTAATTTTTATTGATTTAATTCATTTTAAATCCATAATAATTCAAATAAAATCAAAAAAATTAATGGAATAGTATCTTGTGGTTTGAATAGCTTTCATATACCATGTGCCAGCTAACAAACTCGTGCCAAGCCTTTTTGTGCATAAAATCCAAGATTTGAACCAAGTTTGGAAAGTCCTTTAATGGTGGTCAACCAAGATCTCAAGCCTTCAATACACAAGGTTAAGGCTCAGCTGCTGACCTAATTTCATTCATACCTACATAAGCAAGCGTGACAAACCTAATTCACAACGTAGAGATCACTGAAACGGCCAAAGAAAAAGTGCAAAGTTGTCAAAAAAGTGTGAGATCAAAAGGGGTGTTGCAAGCATTTTCAGATCAAAAGGAGAGCGTGACATCCTTCCTTGCCATCCCCTGAAGCCAAAGCGACCACAAACGCGTCCTAAGACCACCTATCAAGCACTGTAAGTTCTTCCAAACTCACCCCTGTACACGAAACTTGAACTCTCTATTCTTGCATTGTTTCTCAAAAATATTGGCATAATCATGTTGCTTGTTTGATTTCTGACGTAACTGCATTATCCAATTTGGTTTTTAGGCCCTGAATCGTGGTGCCCGATTCTAGGGTTCATCTTTTTGCGTTTTAGGTATTTTGACTACAGGTGAAATTAGAACAAAGCATGGGTATGGATGGATTCAGGGGATATAGACGAGATCAACAATGGTTTTGAAATGGGTTTTCATGGCCTAGGGACGGTTTTCAGAAAGGCCTACGAAACTACCTGCGGATAAAAATCCGCAGGTAAAAAACCAGTATCAAAGGAAGAAGACGCTGACGCGTCCCCCTCTCATTTGTCCGTTTAAAATAACGCGCGTTTTATTTTTTTTTCAGGCTTTGTTTTGATTTATCAATATAATAATTATGTATTGTTATGATAACAAATGAAGGCAAGTGGCTCAGTGGAAGGACGCGCTGGCAAATGATCACTGGGACCTGGGTTAGAATCCCAGGTCCCCCAAAATATTTATTTGTTTTTTCTTTACATGATCTCATGCAGCGCTATACAAGGCATTCCACCATAAGTCTCAATCATCCAAGCGCCAGGTGTTTACAAGCAGCGATCCCATGGCTTAGATTGGACAACCACCATGTATCCAGTCAACACGTGCTACAGAGAATTCAGAAGGTCAACGCAGGCTTGGGGTTAATGGGCTTGGAATCTGCTAGCAAACCTCCATTCTGGGCCCAGAACCCCCCCTTTGGTTCATCCTTTTTTCTTTTATTTTATATTTTCGATTTTTATTTATTAACTTTTTTCTTCTAATTATTATTATTATCACTAAAACTAATTAATTAACATTTTCACAATAAAAATTCAGAAAACTAAAAAATGTAAATATTTTATTTTTATTAATTTCACTTAGGTTTAATTATTTTGTAAATAAATACTAATTTACATTAATCTAGTTTAATTAGGTTGAATTTTAATTTTCTTTTACAATAAATAAAAATGAATTAGACTTAGGGTTTTTTGACACTTTTAGTTTCTTTTTTTATTTTATTCCATTAAAAACATAAAAAACACAAAAAAAAACATTTTTTTTCTTTTAATAAATTGATTAATTAATAATTAGGCTTAATTTCATTAATTGCAAAAAAAAGGGACAATTTCAATTCTTTTCTCAAAAAAAAAAAGGGTCAAAACCCTAAGGACGTCCCGATTCAATCTTTCGCGCGCATTTTTATTCTAATTCATTATATTTGTGTATCTGCTCAGAAATGTAATAGTTAATTAGGGTTTATCGCTTTATTTACTTTTCTCGCACTTATTTTCAAAACGGGTTTTTGTTTTTGGCGATGTATATACCCGCGCCTTGTAATAGCTAGATTTACCTTTTCCGTACTTTATTTTCCGCACTCTTAACTGTTAAAAAATGCATGAAAGACTTGTATGAAAAATAAAATCAATCTGTAGCTCACAAATAACATGTACAAGATAAACATAAACTGAAACAACACACATGCACATGCCACTCCTAGGGTACGCCTCACTGGTTTCTTCGAACGTGGTCGTCAAGTATAGGGTGTTTTAGAGGTCGCCCTCCTGTCTAAAGATTCAATTTCCTCAAAACGGTTGCCTCGGATAAAAAGGATCTAAGACATTAGGGTTACCGCTAAGGTGTCCTACTATTGCTTTTGTGACCACATTGTCCCTAATAATCGAATTGACCCGAATAACTCCAACGATGGTGCTACCTACCTCTCAATGGTGGGACAGCACTATCTAAAGGACTCGTACACAGCCTAATTCCTTAGAGTAGGTAGATTCTCCTGGGTACTTGCTCTTTCAAACAAACAAAACAACTTTTCGCACCTACACTTTCAAATGGTTTTTAAACAAATATTTCATACACTCTTGAGGACAGATACAAGAGTTACTTAGAAATTTTTCAAACGAAACTTTTTCAAAATCCACACACACTTGAAAAGCAAACAATTTTTGAAAACATAAGAGCAAGTACCTAAGAGCCCGTGGATAACCACGGATAGAAAGGGTGCTAACACCTTCCCTTTCTATAAATATACCTCCCGAACCGAGAAACATTCTCGAATAAGGAATTTTGTTGTGCTTTTGTCCTTTCCATGTTGGAGAACATAAAAGACGATGGCGACTCTTGCTTACCGCGATATTTCACGAACCAGCTTAAAAAACAGTCAGTTCTATTTCCACCGATCACAGAACTGGCGACTCTGCTGGGGACACTTAATAAGTGAGGTGTACCTTAGGATTAGACCACTCTTATGTTTTCAATTGCTTGTTTTGTTTGCTTTAAAATTGTGGGCCTGTTTTGGGAGTTTCATAGATCCTAACCCGGATCTGGGGGATACCTTTTAGAAAGTAGCAACAAACTGTGAGGGAACTGTGCGGGGTATACCGACACGGTTGAAGCAGTTTGCTATGTTGATGTGGCACTTTGGTGAGTACGGATAACCCTTGAGTCAAGTCAAGGAGAGTACGGGGCCGCCGTGTGGTTTCGTGAAGCATCAACTGACCTTAGGAACCTTACTTGACCATCCTGGCCTCTTTAGGGGTAGTGAGATGACCGACTTTGGTGCAGTCCGAAGTTGGTAGATACTCGATACTACACTCATTGAGGGTTATTTTCTTGGAATATTTTGATCGCCAGTCCAGTGGCTAAATCAAAACAATGAACATATAAAACAACCCAATGATATTGAGCTCCTTAGAACCCGGTTACTTTTGATAGGACAGGTTTTGAGCCCACCAACTTCAAGAGGGTAGTACCCCAAACTTCATGCTGGCCTAAACTCTAAGGGCTGTCTGGTGTGACTTGTGTGCCTTATCATGTTTGCTTTTTGTGAATGCTTGTGGTGTGTCCTTATCATAACATCATAGCATCATACAACATCATATGTATTTACTAACCACTTCAAGGGTTCGAATCTTCATCTTTGTTCTTGTTTCGTAGGACATGGAATCTCTCCGTAGAAAGACAATTCAAATCAACCTTGTAAGGGTCCCTCCTCAGCTTAAGGAGCTTACATCTAGGATTCCCGAGAACTCTTCCTTCAGTGAAAGGCATGGTAGACTCATCAGCTTGGTCAATACCAACATTGAAGAGGATATGGTGAAAGTGTTGTTCCAGTTCTTTGACCCTTCGCACCACTGTTTTACTTTCCCGGATTATCAATTGGTGCCTACTTTGGAAGAGTTTTCTCAGCTTCTGAGGGTTCCCATTCTCGGTCAACTACCCTACAACGGTACGGAAAGGGAACCAAAACTTGAAGAGGTTGCTAAAGCATTACACCTACAACCATCTGACATCAAGGGACATTGGGAAGTTAGAAGTGGTATCAAAGGATTCTTGGCAAAGTTCCTGTTTGAGAAAGCACAAGAATGTTAGAATTCCCTTGACCTACAAGCCTTTGAAGAAGTTGTGGCACTCCTTGTCTATGGGTTGGTGTTGTTCCCGAATCCGGATCAGCTTATAGATATCAATGCTGTCAAGATTTTCATGTCCAGGAATCCCATACCTACGTTGCTTGGGGACATCCTCCGCTCATGTTACACTCGAACCATGAGAAAAAGAGGTGTTCTCATGTGCTGCACTCCTCTCCTGGCAAGGTGGTTTATTTCGCACCTTCCACAATCAGTTTTAAAGAACGAGCGGGGTTTGAGATGGTCACAACGATTAATGACTCTTACACATACTGATATACATTGGTGTTCTCGGTCTAGAGAAAATGTCACTATCATTGACCGTTGCGGAGAGTATCCTAATGTTCCTTTACTTGGAATCAGAGGAGGCATTACTTATAACCCCTGTCTGTCTTTGAGGCAGTTTGGATATGCTCGGAGGGATGGCCCTCACGACATGTTGATTCCTGACATAGTTTTTGACTTCGACAACAATACACAAGGACTTCACCAGAGGTTTATCAGAGCTTGGAGGATGCCTAACAAGGTGGATAGTAAGACACTGGGGCACAAGAACTCCATCCCCCTGGAGCCTTATCTCAAGTGGGTACGAGCCCGCTCCCAGAAGCTGGTGATGCCATATCCTCATGTTCTCCCCGTGATCAAAGAGCCAGTTTTGGAAGGAGAGGTGCCATACACCATTCAACATCCTGACATGCCAACATCTTGGGAAGAAATGCAAAAGAGCTGGATCCAACTCAAGGAAGAACGGAATTCTCTTGAAACCAGTATACATGCCAGTGAGAAGAAGGTATCGGAACTCACCCGTCTACTGCACGAGGAAAAGACTCTCAACACCTACATCGCTCCAAAGAGGATGCGCAGTGTATTTTGGGATTAATTATTTTGTAATGTTTTGCCCATGAGGCCCTGATGTACTGAACAGATTATTTCTTAATATAACGTGTGTTCCTTTTTGTCTACAACGAATTTGAACTTTCGAACCCTTGAATGCATTGCATAAACAGCATATCATGCATCATGTGTATAACAAGTACCCTTTTTCTACAGGTTGCTTAATCTTCTTCGCTGTTTATTTCAGCACTCAATCATCATGTCTTCCGAACCTACTACCGAACAAGCTATCAAGGCCCTCCAGGCCCAGAACGCCCAATTTCAAGAGCTGGTCATGAGCTTAGCCCAGGGTCAACAGGAGTTGAAGACTCTGCTCTTGAAGGAGAAGAAGAAGAAGAAGAAAAGGACTGTGCTGTTTAAACCGGATGGAGGTTTGGGAATACACTACAGAATGAGGCTGATCAGGCTACTCCATCTGTTGGGGAAGACAGCCCACAAGGGAGAGAGGTTCCTAGTCCCGTGGTCTCCGACAACGAGACATATTTCAATGATGAACAGTACCCTCCTGCTGAGGACAGGTACAAACAGCTGGAGGACCGGTTAAATGCTATGGAGATTCAACGTGTGCCTGGGTTGGACTTTGGAGACCTAGGTTTATCTTCTGGGGTGGTGATCCCACACAAGTTCAAGGAACCTGCCTTTGTGAAGTACGAAGGGGCTTCCTGTCCTAAACTGCATCTCAGATCTTATGTAAGGAAGATCCAGCCTTACACTGCAGACAAGAACTTATGGATCCATTTCTTCCAGGAGAGTCTTTCAGGGACTCAACTCGAATGGTTCTATCTGCTGGATGGAACCAATATTCGTAACTGGGAGGACTTGGCTACTGCATTTTATAAGCAGTATCAGTACAATTCCGACCTCGCTCCCACGGGTACCCAACTCCAGAGTATGTCACTTGGGACGGGTGAAGGTTTTAAGGAGTACGCGCAAAAGTGGAGAGACCTGGCTGGCAGGGTGCAGCCACCGTTGACTGACCGTGAACTCGTGGACATGTTCTTGGGGACCCTGTCCGGTCCATTCTTCAACCACCTGATTGGTAATTCTTCTGCTGGGTTTACAGATCTGATCTTAACCGGTGAGAGGATAGAAGTTGGTATCAAGTCGGGGAAGATACAGAAAGGTGCCTCCTCGAGTACTGAAAAGAAGCCCTTCAAGAAGGAAGCTAGTGCTGTTTATGGTCCCAGAAGACAGAACAAACCGGAACGCCGCCAAGCTGTCAATGCGGTGGTAATTTCTAAGCCTACTGCTGCTCCTCAGCAATATATCCAACCAAGGGGTGAGAGACCCAAAAGGCAGTACACTCGGCTCAGCATGACCCTGTCTCAGATTTTGCCGCAACTACTGTCAACCAATCTGGTGACTGTCAAAGAAGCTCCGAAGGTGGTAAACACAACATCTCTGAAGTACAATCCCAACGCCCGTTGTGCTTATCACTCTGACAGCCCGGGGCATTCTACGGACGATTATTGGGATCTGAGGAATAAGGTTCAGGACCTTATTGATGCTAAAGAAATACAGTTCGAGGCGCCCGAAAGGCCCAATGTTGTGACTGCTCCCATGCCCCAGCATGGAGTGAATGTTGTGGAAGAAGACCTGTATGTGGCCTCCGTGGATGATATTGTTACTCCATTATTGACTGTCAAGAGGAACCTGTTGCTAGCCGGTTTATTTCTTGGATGTAGTAAGGGTTGCCTTCTATGTGCTGTTTCACCTGCTGGTTGTCCTTTGTTGAAGTCAGGTGTCCAAAACCTGATGGATAACAAAGAAATCTTGTTCGAGAAGATTGCTATTCCTGTTATCCCTACTGAAGAAGTTTCTATTGTCACTATCTTCAACAACCCTCCTAAGGCTCCCTCAAAGAAGCCTGTCAAAATCATGTCTACTCAGAAGATTGCTCCTATCATCATCATTGTTTCGGGGCCCATCGCCTATAAATCTGACAAAGCTGTCCCGTGGCACTATGGGGCAGATGTTTATGTTATTGGAGTAAAACAAGAGTTTAATACTAGTACCGGCGTCACCAACATCACTGGGCCTGCTAAAGTCACTCGCAGTGGCAGGCTCTTCTCACCTGATATTGCGCCACCAGCTATTCAGAGACTTCTTGTCATCACACCTGCAAGTGTGCCCACTCCTCTGCCTGATCAAGTTCCTGTTTCTACCCCTGCTGCTGAGTCATCTGACGCTCGGGGCAAAGGGATTGCTACTGATATGCCTGCCCAGATGGAGGCACCGAAGACAACCGCTATTGAAGCTTCCAAGCAAGAGATGGAAGAGATTCTCAAGATTATCAAGAAGAGTGATTTCAACGTAGTTGAGCAGCTGGGGCACACCCCATCAAAGATTTCTATGCTATCACTGTTGTTGTGTTCAGAGGCCCATGCCAAGGCCCTGATTGCCTTCCTGAAGACAGCCCACGTGCCACAAGAGACGTTTGCTGATCAATTTACCGATTGTATGGCCAACTTAACTGCTGATAATGGGTTGGGTTTCTCTGACGCCGATCTGACTGCCAATGTAAAGAACCATAACGATGCCCTGCATGTCTCCATTGAATGCAGGGGCACTACTCTTGCCCATGTGTTGGTTGACACCGGTTCTTCGTTGAACGTATTACCCAAGAAAGCTTTAGACAGGTTGGATTGTGAGGGTTTAGAGCTCAAGCCTAGTAACATTGTTGTCCGGGCCTTTGACGGGTCGAAAAGGATGGTACATGGTGAAGTTGACATTCCAATAAGGGTTGGTTCTCAGGTCTTTGATTCAACGTTCTATGTGATGGACATCCGACCATCCTATTCTTGTTTGCTGGGTCGTCCATGGATCCACAAGGCTGGAGCTGTGACCTCCACATTACATCAGAAGCTTAAGTACCTGGTCCGAGGGAAGATTGTTACAGTGCAAGGGGAGGAGGAATATATGGTCAGCCACCTCAACTCGTTCCGGTATGTAGAGATGGATGGGGAGTTCATTGAGACCCCCTTTCAACATTTTGAAGAGGTGCCTCAGACACTGGCGTCAGCAGAGACTATGACTGAAGAAGGCTCTCCTTTGAAGATGGCTTCCTTAAAGGATGCCCGGGCTGTTATTGAGAAGGGTGAGTGTGCAAACTGGGGCCGACTTCCTGATTTTACTCCGAAGACTGACAAGTTTGGTTTGGGTTTCACTGCAGAGGCTCAGAGGGTTGTGCGTAAGGCAAGGATTGGAAGACCTCCTGTATTCATCACCAACCCGGGAGTGAATGCTATTGAAGACGATGTGGAGGAATCTGAATTTGACAGCTGGATCTACCCAACGACCAACGGTGGACCAAGCAACTGGACTGCGAAAGATTTCATACCTATTACTTTTGTCACTCAGTAATGAACTCCTTTGTTTTGAATTTTTAATGAACAATAATTTGAAACTTTATGGCCCGGTGTCTTACCCGGGGCACCGTGGCTTCATTTGTGAGGGCTTATTATTTGTCATTTTCATATATCATGAATAAAAACATTGGACGTTTTTCGCATTTCAAATCTTGTGCTCCCTTTCTTTCTTTTTATATTGCAAAACAGCTATATTTACACACACTCACCTATACAGGTTCCAATCCACTTTGGATCTCATTGGTAACGACTCTGCTACTTCCAGTTATGACTTCGAAAATCCGATCAACTTAGCCGAAGACGAAGGTGAAGATGATTGCGAAGTGCCTGGCGAGCTTGCAAGACTGCTACTCCAAGAAGAGAGGGCCATTCAGCCACATGAAGAGCCAGTGGAAACGGTAAATCTGGGTACTGAGATAGACAGAAAGGAGGTCAAGATTGGTGCTAATCTGGAGGCTAGTGTGAAACAACGGTTGATTCAGATGCTGCATGACTACGTGGAAATCTTTGCCTGGTCTTACGAAGACATGCCTGGGTTGGATACTGACATTGTGGTTCATCACCTGCCTACCAAGGAAGATTGTCCTCCCGTAAAACAGAAGGTCCACCGCATGCGTCCAGAGATGTCCGAGAAAATCAAGGATGAGGTTATGAAACAATTTGATGCCGGGTTTCTAGCAGTGACTTCCTACCCTCAGTGGGTTGCCAACGTGGTTCCAGTGCCGAAGAAGGATGGTAAGGTCCGAATGTGTGTTGATTACAGGGATTTGAATAGGGCGAGCCCCAAGGATGACTTCCCTTTGCCCCACATCGACGTCATGGTTAACAACACTGCTCAACATAAGGTATTCTCCTTCATGGATGGTTTCTCAGGTTATAATCAAATCAAGATGGCTCCTGAATACATGGAGAAGACCACCTTTGTCACTCAGTGGGGCACCTTTTGCTACAAGGTCATGCATTTTGGGTTGAAAAATGCTGGGGCAACGTACCAACGTGCCATGGTTGCTTTATTTCATGACATGATCCATCATGAGATAGAAGTATATGTCGACGATATGATTGCAAGGTCCCAAACTGAGGAGGAACACCTTGACCATCTGCAGAAGCTGTTTGACCGTCTGAAGTTGTACAAGCTGAGGTTGAACCCAAACAAGTGCACCTTTGGGGTAAGATCTGGAAAACTATTGGGTTTCGTCGTGAGCGATAAAGGTATTCAAGTGGACCCTGCCAAAGTGAAAGCCATACAAGAGATGCCAGTTCCCAAGACTGAAAAAGAAGTCAGAGGCTTTCTAGGACGGCTGAACTACATTGCCTGATTCATCTCACATCTAACTGCTACCTGTGAGCCAATCTTCAAGCTACTGAAGAAAGATCAAGTAGTACGTTGGAACGATGAATGTCAGGCTGCTTTCGAAAGAATCAAAGAGTATCTCCAAGAACCACCCATTCTTATGCCACCGATTGAAGGGAGACCTCTAATATTATACTTGACAGTACTTGACAGCTCAATGGGGTGTGTGCTGGGGAAGCATGACGAGTCTGGCCGAAAAGAGCACGCCATTTATTACCTTAGCAAAAAGTTTACCGACTGTGAGACCCGATACTCACTGCTCGAGAAAACTTGTTGCGCTTTGGTATGGGCTGCTCGCCGGCTGAGACAGTATATGCTGACTCACACTACTCTGTTGATTTCAAAAATGGATCCAATCAAGTACATATTCGAAAAGCCTGCCTTGTCCGGAAGAATTGCAAGATGGCAGATGATCTTGACAGAATATGACATCCAGTACACCACTCAAAAAGCAATCAAGGGAAGTGTATTGGCAGACCATTTGGCACATCAGGCAGTGGACGACTACCAGTCCATGAACTTTGAATTTCCAGACGAGAATATCATGGTAGTGACTGATTGTGAAGTACCTGGACCGGATGAAGGACCTGAGGAAGGATCCCGATGGTCTATGCACTTTGACGGAGCCTCAAACGCTTTGGGTATCGGCATTGGCGCTGTGATCATATCCCCTAAAGGCACTCATACTCCACTTACTGCCTGGCTATGTTTCAACTGCACCAACAACATGGCGGAGTATGAAGCATGCATCATGGGTCTTCAAGCTGCAATTGACCTAAGGATTAAGTTTTTGAGTGTCTTCGGAGATTCCGCTCTCGTGATCAGCCAGATCAAAGGCGAGTGGGATACGAAACACCCAAATCTTATTCCCTACAAGGAGTATGTGTTGACATTGATCCCCCACTTCGAAGAGATAACTTTTGAACACTTCCCAAGAGAGGAGAATCAGTTGGCGGACGCGTTAGCTACGATGTCTTCTATGTTCAAAGTCAAATGGGACAACGAGGCTCCCCGGATCATTATCTGGAAACTGGATGAACCTGCACATTGCTGTGATCTTGAGGCTGAAGAGGTAACTGAAAAACCTTGGTATCATGAAGTGAAGAGGTACTTGGAAGCTCAAGAATACCCCGAGGGTGCATCTGTTAATAACAAAAGTTCCTGAGAAGGTTCGCGGCAAAGTTCTTCCTCAGCAACGACATTCTGTACAAGCGAAACCATGATTCGACCTTACTGTGTTGTGTGGATAAGACTGAAGCAGAAAGGATCATGGCAGAGCTACATGAAGGTACCTTCGGAACACATTCTAGTGGACATACCATGGCAAAGAAAATCCTTCGGGCAGGATATTTTTGGTCCACAATGGAAGCTGACTGTTATCAACATTCTCGTACGTGTCACAAATGCCAGATCTATGCTGATAAGGTGCACATTCCCCCAGTTCCTCTGAACGTCTTAACAGCACCTTGGCCTTTTGCAATGTGGGGCATTGATATGATCGGCGAGATCAGACCTACAGCATCCAACGGGCATCTCTTCATCCTGGTAGCGATTGATTACTTCACAAAGTGGGTTGAAGCAGCTTCCTATGCTACAGTAACCAAGAACGTCGTGGCACGGTTCATTCGGCATAACCTGATTTGTCGATACGGCGTCCCAGAAAGGATCATTACGGACAATGGTACCAATCTTAACAACAAGATGATCACTGAGATCTGCGAGTAATTCAAGATATAGCACCACAACTCTTCTCCCTACCGGCCGAAGATGAATGGGGCTGTAGAAGCGGCAAATAAGAATATCAAGAAGATTATGCAGAAGATGATAGTGACCTACAAAGATTGGAACAAGATGTTACTGTTTGCTCTTCATGGGTACCGTACCTCAGCACGGACGTCAACAGGGGCAACTCCCTTTTCCTTGGTCTATGGCATGGAGGCAGTCTTGCCTATTGAAGTCCAGATACCCTCTCTCCGGATAATGAAGGATGCAGATTTGAGCGAAGATGACTGGATCCAGACTCAGCTTGATCAATTAAACCTAATCGACGAAAAGAGACTCACCGCTATTTGTCATGGTCAAACGTACCAAAAACGGATGATCAGGGCATTTAACAAGAAAGTTAGACGACAAGAGTATCAAGTCGGAGACCTGGTAATCAAGCGCATCATTCTTCCTCAAAGTGATCCCAGGGGCAAATGGACCCCTACGTATGAAGGGCCATTTGTGGTTAAACATATCTTCTCAGGAGGAGCTATGATTCTAACCACCATGGATGGTGACGACCTTTCTCACCCCGCCAATGCGGACATAGTAAAAAGATACTACGCGTGATTAAAGACCCTCTAGGTTGACACACCTAGGCAAAAATAAGGGCTTCCCGGCGAACCAAAAGGGTTCGGGAAAAAATAAGGGATGAAATGAAAAAATCTGTACACCCGGCAAGTCGAAAACCTGAAAAGGCGGCTTTGGCAAAAATGGGTATCCCGGTGGACTGAAAACCCGAAAGGGCGGTCCAGGAAAAAGTTAGGGATAAAGCGTAATACTATGTCTCATTGGATCACCTTGCATCCAGAATCCGGTATCAACTATCAGGTTCAGACGGCATCAAGCAATCAGCTTTATCTTCAACTAAGCAGCAAAGTGATGAGACGCTTGAAGACATAAAGGCGATAGCAGAGTTGGAACCCAGTGGGATTATTTTTTTCACCTAGCTGTTTTGTTTTCCTTTTCACAAACTGTATAAACTCTATGTTGTTCGGCGGCGGTCTCTTACTAGGACGTCAGCCTCTTGTACATAAACACCTATTTACAGGCAAATTCAAAATCAATACAAATTCACTTTTCAGACAAATTGCCAATTGTTTTTCCTTTATCTGTTTTGTCTTGCGAAGAACGTCCAATGTTCATTTTTGATATATGCATTTGACATTAATTGCTAATCATAAATATTTGCATGCGAAACAAAGGACTAATTACAGGTGACATCAGAAACAGGGGCAATAATGAGTTGTCTAAGCGATCTAGTTGCTCTGTCCATCAAGGTACCAAGGTAAGTTCGGCTGAAGAATGTAATCAGGATACCTTCACTCACCGCAGAGTAACACAAGACTCAACAATACTCTCCCAAGCAGAGTTGGTCTCCCACCGGCCCCGATAAGGCACAGTATCTCCAGCAAGTCAGTGATACTCTCCACAAGCAGAGTTAGCCTACTGTCAGCCTTAAGGAAGTTGGGTATCCCCAGAAAATCTCAATATTCCCCAGCAGAGTATACAGATATTCCTCAACAAGCGTCCCCGGCAGTCTTAATCTAAGATTGTTCCCCGGCGGAATACCAGACATCCCAGTGGAGCCACTTCCCCAGTACAGTTCAAAAGTTTCCCCAGGAGAGTTGAACCATCTCCCTAGTAGATTCTGGAAGCTTATCCCCAGTAGATTCTGGAAGCTTATCCCCAGTAGATTCCGGAAGCTTGTCCCCTGCAGAGTACCAACGTATCTCTCCCCGACCATGTTTAGAGGTTATTCCCCACCAGAGCCTATAACTGGGTTATCCTCAGCAAATTACAATGGAAAGACCGTCCTCGGCGAAGTTCTTCCTATCCCCGGCGAAGTTCATCAAATTCCCTAACAAAACTCATCAACGGAATCCCCAACAGAATTATCATCAAAATCTCAGCGAAGTATCTCTTCCCACAGAGTAATTCCCTGCAGAGTAATCTCTTCACCAAGTTTATCCCCCAACGGAGTCATCTTCTCCTACCGGTTTATTCTTGCAAACATCCTTGTTCATCATCCCCCAGCGGAAATGAAGAACTCTATTCTTCAACGTCAGCCCAGGATTCAAGTTCCCGGCATTCGTCAAGGATTTATTTTCCTAGACGAAAATACATTCATAAACATTTCACATTTCATACATCCTGCTTACATACATGATAAAGTGCATACGACACGATCTCATTTATTTTTGAGAACATCATGACATCTTGCATTTCATACATCATGACATTGCATACAAATGATGTTTTGCCTTTTCAGGAAAAAGGTCAATACAAAGATGATTACTATCAACTATCGCAGTTCCAGATTCGATACATGTATCTATCCAGGGCATATCTGTGAGTATTTGATTGTAGATTCGACACCTGTATCTAGCCAGGGCATGTCTGCATGAAGAGTTTAGAGATTCGATTCCTGTATCCAGCCAGGGCATATCTGTAGACGACCAATTCCAGATTCGATTCCTGTATCTAGCCAGGGCATATCTGTGAGTATTTGATTGTAGATTCGACACCTGTATCTAGCCAGGGCATGTCTGCATGAAGAGTTTAGAGATTCGATTCCTGTATCCAGCCAGGGCATATCTGTAGACGACCAATTCCAGATTCGATTCCTGTATCTAGCCAGGGCATATATGTGAGTAACTGATTGTAGATTCGACACCTATATCTAGCCAGGGCATGTCTGCATGAAGATTTTAGAGATTTGATTCCTGTATCCAGCCAGGGCATATCTGTAGACGACCAATTCCAGATTCGATTCCTGTATCTAGCCAGGGCATATCTGTGAGTAACTGATTGTAGATTCGACACCTGCATCTAGCCAGGGCATGTCTGCATGAAGAGTTTAGAGATTCGATTCCTGTATCCAGCCAGGGCATATCTGTAGACGACCAGTTCCGGATTCGATACCTGTATCTAGCCAGGGCATATCTGTGAGTGATTGTGGATTCGATACCTGTATCCAGCCAGGGCATATCTGCATGAAGAGTTTAGAGATTCGATACCTGTATCCAGCCAGGGCATATCTGTAGACGACAAATTCCAGATTCGACACCTGTATCCAGCCAGGGCATATCTGTAGACGACCGATTCCAGATTTGATACCTGTAGCTAGCCAGGGCATATTTGTGAGCAATTGATTGTAGATTCGATACCTGTATCTAGCCAAGGCATATCTGCATGAAGAGTTTGAAGATCAACCCCTGTAACAGGCCAGGAAATTATCTTTCTTTCTCAGGTACGCAAGTTCTCGCTAAGGAATCTCTTACGCGATCGACACCTTCAGATGGCATCTATAAGCCCATCTCCACAACTATCCATCACGTTTCCAAATGGCATCTATAATCCCATTCCCGACAAGGTTTTGTCACATTTCCAAATGGCATCTATAAGCCCATTCCCAACAAGGTTCTGTCACGTCTCTAGATGGCATCTATAAGCCCATCCTCCTATCCACCACCTCTCCAAATGGCATCTGTAAGCCCATTCCCGACATCACACTGTTGACACTACACTATGTGAGTGCAAATTTCTGGGCACTCTAGTGTTCAATCACCTTCCACCTTCGGATTACGAAAGGCACGTAAGCCAATCTACATCCTCAGGTCTAAGAAGATTGAACAGGGGCAACTGTTGTACCCCAAAATTTTCCCTCCCATATTCTTCAAGGTTTGTCAAGAATCATCCTCAATTGGTTCAAGACTTCTCAAAGATTGCACAGTCAAACATCCTCCTAAGCCAGTCAAAATTAGGGTTTTGGTTCTTGCAAGAAATTTGAGAATTTCAATGGCTCAATCAAGTCCCCATAGGCCTATACACATTGTCAATCATCTACATGCCAAGTTTCAAGGCTCACAAGGTCAAGTTGCACAGTCAAAAGCCCTAGTTGCTCCACAGTCAACTGTAGGGGTAAAATGGTCATTTTGCAGTCAAAAGTCAAAGTTTTTGGTCAACATCTTATTTTGAGATCATAATCATCATTTGATCAAGTCTTGATCATGATTCCACAAGCATGGCTCAAAAATCATCAAGATGCAAAAGTTTCCATTTTTGGACAATTGAAAAGTCAACTGTAAATTGACCAAGGCATAACTTTTTCATGGTTCATCAGAAAAATCCCATCCAATTCTCATTTTGAAGGGGAGGACATTTCCTACAACTCATCTTCACATTCCAAGTCCAAGAAATGCTCTCACAAAAAGTTATCAATTTCTACATTATAGGTCATTTTCAAAAGTCAACAAAAAGGAATTTTAAGTCAAAGACCATAACTTGAGATTGGTAAATCAAAATGACATGGGACCAAAGGCATTGGTTAGAGGACTTCATGACCTTTCCAAAATTTCCAAGAACATGTTCATATGTTCAAAATTGAGCAAGATATGGATTGGAGAAGTTGGGAAATTTTTGTGAAATGGCAAAAGTCAACTATCCTTAAAACTTCAATTTTTGACAAAAGGGCCCACTTTCTTCCACTTGATTCAGCCTTGTCATGCCACCCACGTGTCCCATGATTAATTTCAAGATAAAACATTTTTTTTCCATTTTTATTTAATTTTTATTGATTTAATTCATTTTAAATCCATAATAATTCAAATAAAATCAAAAAAATTAATGGAATAGTATCTTGTGGTTTGAATAGCTTTCATATACCATGTGCCAGCTAACAAACTCGTGCCAAGCCTTTTTATGCATAAAATCCAAGATTTGAACCAAGTTTGGAAAGTCCTTTAATGGTGGTCAACCAAGATCTCAAGCCTTCAATACACAAGGTTAAGGCTCAGCTGCTGACCTAATTTCATTCATACCTACATAAGCAAGCGTGACAAACCTAATTCACAACCTAGAGATCACTGAAACGGCCAGAGAAAAAGTGCAAAGTTGTCAAAAAAGTGTGAGATCAAAAGGGGTGTTGCAAGCATTTTCAGATTAAAAGAAGAGCGTGACATCCTTCCTTGCCATCCCCTAAAGCCAAAGAGACCACAAACGCGTCCTAAGACCACCTATCAAGCACTGTAAGTTCTTCCAAACTCACCCCTGTACACGAAACTTGAACTCTCTATTCTTGCATTGTTTCTCAAAAATATTGGCATAATCATGTTGCTTGTTTTATTTCTGACGTAACTGCATTATCCAATTTGGTTTTTAGGCCCTGAATCGTGGTGCCCGATTCTAGGGTTCATCTTTTTGCATTTTAGGTATTTTGACTACAGGTGAAATTAGAACAAAGCATGGGTATGGATGGATTCAGGGGACATGGACGAGATCAACCATGGTTTTGAAATGGGTTTTCATGGCCTAGGGACGATTTTCAGAAAGGCCTACGAAACTACCTGCGGATAAAAATCCGCAGGTAAAAAACCAGTATCAAAGGAAGAAGACGCTGACGCGTCCCCCTCTCATTTGTCCGTTTAAAATAACGCGCATTTTTTTTTCAGGCTTTGTTTTGATTTATCAATATAATAATTATGTATTGTTATGATAACAAATGAAGGAAAGTGGCTCAGTGGAAGGACGCGTTGGCAAATGATCACTGCGACCTGGGTTCGAATCCCAGGTCCCCCAAAATATTTATTTGTTCTTTTCTTCACATGATCTCATGCAGCGCTATACAAGGCATTCCACCATAAGTCTCAATCATCCAGGCGCCAGGTGTTTACAAGCAGCGATCCCATGGCTTAGATTGGACGACCACCATGTATCCAGTCAACACGTGCTACAGAGAATTCAGAAGGTCAACGCAGGCTTGGGGTTAATGGTCTTGGAATCTGCTAGCAAACCTCCATTCTGGGCCCAGAACCCCCCTTTGGTTTATCCGTTTTTCTTTTATTTTATATTTTCCATTTTTATTTATTAACTTTTTTCTTCTAATTATTATTATTATCACTAAAACTAATTAATTAACATTTTCACAATAAAAATTCAGAAAACTAAAAAATGTAAATATTTTATTTTTATTAATTTCACTTAGGTTTAATTATTTTGTAAATAAATACTAATTTACATTAATCTAGTTTAATTAGGTTGAATTTTAATTTTCTTTTACAATAAATAAAAATGAATTAGACTTAGGGTTTTTTGACACTTTTAATTTCTTTTTTATTTTATTCCATTAAACACATAAAAAACACAAAAAAAACATTTTTTTTTCTTTTAATAAATTGATTAATTAATAATTAGGCTTAATTTCATTAATTGCAAAAAAAAGGGACAATTTCAATTCTTTTCTCAAAAAAAAAAAGGGGTCAAAACCCTAAGGACGTCCCGATTCAATCTTTCGCGCGCATTTTTATTCTAATTCATTATATTTGTGTATCTGCTCAGAAATGTAATAGTTAATTAGGGTTTATTGCTTTATTTACTTTTCTCGCACTTATTTTCAAAACGGGTTTTTGTTTTTGGCGATGTATATACCCGCGCCTTGTAATAGCTAGATTTACCTTTTCCGCACTTTATTTTCCGCACTCTTAACTGTTAAAAAATGCATGAAAGACTTGTATGAAAAATAAAATCAATTCGTAGCTCACAAATAACATGTACAAGATAAACATAAACTGAAACAACACACATGCACATGCCACTCCTAGGGTACGCCTCACTGGTTGCCTCGAACGTGGTCGTCAAGTATAGGGTGTTTTAGAGGTCTCCCTCCTGTCTAAAGATCCAGTTGCCTCGAAACGGTTGCCTCAGATAAAAAGGATCTAAGACATTAGGGTTACCGCTAAGGTGTCCTACTATTGCTTTGGTGACCACATTGTCCCTAATAATCGAATTGACCCGAATAACTCTAACGATGGTGCTACCTACCTCTCAATGGTGGGACAACACTATCTAAAGGACTCTTACACAGCCTAATTCCTTAGAGTAGGTAGATTCTTCTGGGTACTTGCTCTTTCAAACAAACAAAACAACTTTTCGCACCTACACTTTCAAAAGGTTTTCAAACAAATATTTCATACACTCTTGAGGACAGATACAAGAGTTACTTAGAAATTTTTCAAACGAAACTTTTTCAAAACCCACACACACTTGAAAAGCAAACAATTTTTGAAAACATAAGAGCAAGTACCTAAGAGCCCGTGGATAACCACGGATAGAAAGGGTGCTAACACCTTCCCTTTCTATAAATCTACCTCCCAAACCGAGAAACATTCTCGAATAAGGAATTTTGCTGTGCTTTTGTCCTTTCCATGTTGGAGAACATAAAAGATGGTGGCAACTCTTGCTTACCGCGACATTTCACGAACCAGCTTAAAAAACAGCCAGTTCTATTTCCACCGATCACACTACGCTATTACAATCATTAGGGGTGTGGGGTGTACAGATTTCCAAATAGGGATTGCAAATAAAATTAAATCCTAAGTTACTATTACAACCATATTGAAATGTATAAGAATGTACAAGAAAATGTGAAATGAACTTGTTTTGTTTTAAGAAAATATTTTTGATCTTTTGTTTTAAGAAATAAAATAAAGTGTGAAAGAAATATTTTTTGATGCTTTGTTCTAAAAAATAAAATAAAGTGTGAAATAAATATTTTTTTATGTTTGCTGGTTAGTGGAATAGATACTGATAGTAAAAATAGTGCGGAAAGGAAAAAGGGATCAGCGTATTGCTGATTAAATGAAATCAGAGGTTCTGACCCTGGCACGCTGCAAAACAGAAACCTGTTAGTGAAAATGTAAAGGGTTAGAAGCTCTGAACCCACTGAGAATGCATTAGTTTTCAGAAGTTCTGAAATTAATGGTAACAAAACAGACTCCAGAAATACTGGTGCCACTGATAGAACTAGGTCTCTCTCTCTCTCTCTATGCTAGTCAGAACATATGCAATTTGGTTATTTCTCCACAAAACAGAAGACATGCATAGAACAGTTACAGCAAGTGTCATAGTGTTTCAGAAAAAAGAGATATCAGAATCATAAATCAGAGGCAAGTAATCATTCGTTAATCCTAATTCTGAGTTATAGTTTCTTCAAGAAAGCTCTGAACTGATTCATTCTCCACTTAAGCAGACATATGCATGAAATCCCAGAATATGTACAACATCAGAAACATGATATCTACATTGTATTTTTGAATATGTAAATCTAGTAATGCTTGAGTAATGGGGTGAAAGTCGATAGAAACTTACCTTCCAGCTGGAAGAAGGGCTGTGAACTAGAGTTAACCTCAGCTCTGATGACATTCTGAAAAGCTTCTCCACGTACTCAGTAAGTTGAAGGTTTTCAATTTCTGGAAATGGCAAGGAGGTGATGTTCTGATTTCCTAGATTGGATGTATGAAGAAGGTATAGTAGTGTGAATATAGAAGCTATGGCAGTTTCCAATGTGTGGATCAGAAACTGTGTGGATGGTTTTTTAGTCAAGAAATATTTGAGAACAAATGGAAGCTTGGGGGCAAGGGATCAAAAGTTAACAGTTTTTATTTGTTGTGTTTTCAGTTCTTGAAGTTCTAGGAATTTTGACAGAGATTCAAGGGTTTTATTTCTCAAAAATTCTCTCTCCCTTTCCAGTGGCCAAAGGTGTTCTATTTATAGGCAATGTTTTGTGGGTTTGAATTGTCAAGTAGCGCCAACATCATATGCTAGACGCTGACTTAATCTTGAAGCAAGTTAAGAAAAAAAGGTGTGATAGTTGACAGTTTCTTAGCCTAGGCTGGATTAGCAAGCAGGGATTAAGGAAAAGTAAACCCACAAGCAAAAAGCAGCGCATGGACCCATACTTAATTCTGTACAAAAGTACTTCTACATGACACGTGGAGATATCCTTTGGACAAAGACTCAAAAGTGGTTGTGAGCATTAATGAGTATTAAATGATGATGAGATTTGTCAAAAATCAGAAATCCTGTAAATGTGAGATTTTGCATCATTGCTTAAATTTGGGCCAGAAGTTCCAATTCAGCGTAGTCCAAAACAACACACCCAAATTCTGATCTTAGTATCATGTTGCCTCAGTAAGCTCTGAAGGATCCTCGGGTTTTACAGCATGTTCTGAAAGAGCATTCATACTTTCTATCACGCTTTAAAATCTTCTTTGTTTTACCCTGGCAAACTCTGACTGAGCTTACGTAGATGTTGAAGAGCCATGCTCTGACTGAAGACTATGTGCTGAACCAAGTTTACAACTTCTGACTGCCCTGCCTGGAGGATGGCTCAGAAGTTCTGAAGTGTCATTTTTTCTTAAATACTTAGAAAAATCCCAAGTATTTAGAAATTTGGCTTTTTCATAGCAATTTTGACCTTTGAACTTTTAGATGAAACAAAATTTCCATTTCAACGTGTCTTGACAAAATTTGATTTTGAGATTTGATTTTTTTGATCCAAAAATCAAAGTTTGACCTTTTAAAGTGAAAATGACTATTTTTCCCTTGCAGGCGACTTTCTTGAGAAATTTGTAATTCAAAGCTTGGGATTGGATGGAAGTAAACCTGAGGATCCAGGGTGACTTCTTGGAAAAAGAGAGGGCAAATTTTGGGGTACAACAGCTGCCCCTGTTCAATCTTCTTTAACCTGAAAAGTTAGATTGGCGAGATTCGCCATTCGTGACTCGAAGGTGGAAGATGATTGGACACTAGTATGCCCGTAAATTTGCACTCGACAAAGTGTAGTTGAGGGAATGGGCTTAAAGATGCCATTTGGAGAGGTGATAGAATCTTATTGGAGATGGGCTTGTAGATGCCATCCAAGAATGTTTGTTGAATTGTAATTTGTAAGTTAAAAGAATAAGTATCAGAATGGTGTCTGTATCTGGAACGTATCTGAGCTGTATCTGGAGACTGAATCTGTATGAGCAACAGAATAGCATCCGTGTCTGGAGCGTATCCGAGCTGTATCTGAACTTGAATCTGAATGAGTAACAGAATGGCTTCCGCATCTGGAGCGTATCTGGACAGTATCATGAACTTGAAATCCGAATAAGTGTCAGAATGGCATCCGTGTCTGGAGCGTATCTGGACTGTATCATGAACTTGAAATCTAAATAAGTATTAGAATGGCATCTGTGTCTGGAGCGTATCTGAGATGTATCTGAACTTGAATCTGAATGAGTATCAGAATGGCACCCGTGTCTGGAGCGTATCTGAATTGTATCTGAAAGATGAATCTGAATGAGTAACAGAATGGCAACCGTGTCTGGAGCGTATCCGTACTGCATCTGAAAGCTGAATCTGAATGAGTAACAGAATGGCAACCGTGTCTGGAGCGTATCTGAACTGTATCTAGATTGCATACTGTTAATGGTAGCTTGTTAATCTTATCCTGAAAAGGGTAAAATGTTAGCTGAAATACAAAGTTATGTTGCATGGAATGTGTGATGAAATATATGTGCTTTATCAATGTTTATGATATGTGGATGTAATGTATGCGCATGTAAGCTGATTTGTTGTATTACTGAGGAAAATAAATCCTTGACTGCTGCTGAGGCTATGTGGATTCTTCATGTCTTGAAGTTGGGGTATTGACAAAAATTCCGTCATGAGAGTAATGCCATGTACTGCTTGAGGAATCTGTTTGGGGAATCCAGAGAATTTGATGACTTCTACTGGGAATTAATAATGGGAGTACGTGTTTCGTTGGGGAATATTGAATACTCTGTGGGGAAAAAAGCTTATTCCTGTTTGGGAAAAGTTCAGGAATTTCGGTCGCCTGTCACCCTACCGGGGAGTTATCCTAGGTTGGGGAAAAACAAAAGTTAGTTGGCGTCCGGTTGATCTTCAAGCTTCAAGACAACTTGCTGGGGAATTTGGAGAAACTGGATGGTTTCCATCGGGGATTAGTAGTTCGAAGTTTCAGCTCCGCTGGGGATCTTAATGACGTACTGTTGGGATTTCTCATGGAATAGCCTAAAGACGTTTTCCTATTCTTTCAACCTGTCAGTAGTTGTTCTTTTTCATTTTGTTTATTTGTAAACAGTAATTATGTTCAAATGCATATGTTCATTAATGAATCATTGGACGTTTTTGCAAATAAAACACAAGTGTAAAAGAAAAGGACAAATAGTTTCCTGTATTTTAAAGAGATATCTTTGTATTTACATTGAATAAGTATTTTGTACAAAGGAGACAGACATCCTAGTAAGAGGATGGTGTCATGAAAAATAAGAAAAATTTATACAAATAAAGATAGCTATGTGTGATAATCCCATGGGGTTCCCATTCTGCTATAACCTTCGTATCTCCGAATATCTTGTCCATTTGTTGCTTCGTCCGAAGATGATTGAATTGATCAGAAGCTCCAAGTTTGTCAGTGAAGAGATTGTCCTCAAAGTGATCCGACGAGACATAGTCATATGCTTTAATTCCCTAACTTTTTCCTGGACCACCCTTTTGGGTTTTTAATCCACCGGGAAACCCTTTTTTGCCCAAGTCTCCCTTTCGGGTTTTCAACTTGCCGGGTGTACAGATTTTTTTATTTTATCCCTAATTTTTTGCCCGAACCTTTTGGTTCTCTGGGATGCCCTTGTTTTGCCTAGGTGTGTCAACCTAACGGGTTTTTTATGCGTAGTATCTTTTGACTATGTCTGCGTTCGTAGGGTGCGGCAGGTCGTCGTCGTCCATGGTGGTTAAGATCATTGCCCCACTGGAAAAGATGTTCTTGATTACAAATGGTCCTTCATAGGTAGGAGTCCATTTTCCCCTGGGATCACTTTGTGGCAAGATGATGCGCTTGATCACTAGATCTCCAACTTTATATACTTGGCGTCTGACTTTCTTGTTGAAAGCCTTGATCATCCGTTTTTGATACATCTGACCATGGAAAACAGCAGTAAGTCTCTTTTCATCAATTAAGTTCAGTTGATCAAGTCGGGTTTGGATCCAATCGTCCTCGTTCAAACCTGCATCTTTCATAATTCTCAAAGAGGGGATCTGAACCTCAATAGGTAAAACAACCTCTATGCCATAAACCAAAGAATACGGTGTTGCCCCAAATGATGTGCGATCCGTGGTACGGTACCCATGGAGAGCAAACGGTAGCATCTCATGCCAGTCTTTATAGGTGACTGTCATCTTCTGTATGATCTTTTTAATGTTTTTATTAGCAGCTTCGATGGCACCATTCATCTTTGGCCGATAGGGGGATGAATTATGATGTTGAATCTTGAAATGCTCGCACAGGGCGGTGATCATAGTATTGTTAAGGTTTGTACCTTTATCAGTGATGATCCTTTCTGGGATACCGTACCGGCAAATAAGATTCTGCTTGATGAAGCAGGCAACAACATTCTTAGTAACGGATGCGAAGGAAGCTGCTTCGACCCACTTTGTGAAATAATCAATGGCCACTAGAATGAAGCGGTGTCCATTGGAGGCTGTAGGCTTGATCTCCCCAATCATATCGATTCCCCACTTAGTAAAGGGCCAAGGAGCTGTTAAGACATTTAGAGGAACCGGAGGAACGTGCACCTTGTCCGCATAGATTTGACACTTATGACAGGTCCGGGAGTGTTGATAGCAGTCTGCTTCCATGGTAGACCAATAATAGCCTGCCCGTAGGATTTTCTTCGCCATCGTATGCCCACTAGAGTGAGTGCCAAAGGTACCTTCATGTAATTCAGCCATGATCTTTTCAGCTTCAATGTTATCCATATAACGGAGCAGAATAGAGTCATGATTTCGTTTGTACAGGATGCCATTACTTAGGAAGAACTTAGTGGAGAATCTCCTTAGGAACTTTTTATCATTGATTGAAGCTCCTTCTGGATATTCTTGAGCCTCGAGATACCTTTTGACTTCATGAAACTAAGGTTGGTCCACTACTTCTTCAGTATTAATCTCGTGACAGTGTGCTGGTTCGTCCATTCGTTCAATGGTGATCTGGGGAGCCTCGTTATCCCAATTAAGTTTAAACATAGATGACATTGTGGCTAGAGCATCTGCTAGCTGATTTTCTTCTCGCAGGAAATGCTCGAAGGTAATCTGCTCGAAATGTGGTAACAATGTCAAAACATGTTCCTTGTAAGGGATAAGGTTAGGATGCTTAGTGTCCCACTCTCCTTTGATCTGACTGATGACCAAAGTTGAATTTCCAAACACATCTAAAGATTTGATTCCCAAGTCTAAGGCAGCCTTGAGACCAAAGATGCATGCTTTGTATTCCGCCATGTTGTTTGTACAGTTGAAGCAAAGTCTGGAAGTAAAAGGAGTGTGACACCCTTCCGGAGATATAAATACAGCATCGATACCATTACCAAGTGCATTGGATTCCCCATCAAAGAACAGGGTCCATCGGGATCCTTGTTCAGGTCCGTCATATGGCCTGATTTCTTCACAATTGTCTAATGTCATGATGTCTTCATCCGGGAATTCAAACTTCATGGACTGATAATCTTCTACAGCTTGATGGGCAAGATGATCAGCTAGTATACTGCCCTTTATAGATTTTTGGGTCGTGTACTGTATGTCATATTCTATTAGGATCATTTGCCATCTAGCTATGCTCCCAGACAGAGCAGGCTTCTCAAAGATGTACTTTATCGGATCCATCTTAGATATCAGCAAAGTGGTATGAGTCAACATATACTGTCTTAGCGGGCGAGCAGCCCATACCAGAGCGCAGCAAGTTTTCTCGAGCAGTGAATATCTGGTTTCACAGTCGGTAAACTTTTTGCTTAAGTAGTAAATAGCATGCTCTTTTCGGCCAAACTCGTCATGCTGCCCCAATAAACACCCCCATTGAGTTCTCTAAAATGGTCAGATACATGATTAGCGGTCTTCCCTCGACTGGTGGCATCAAGACAGGAGGCTCTTGTAAATATTCTTTGATTTTGTCAAAATCGATCTGGCATTCATCATTCCATCTGACTACTTGATCTTTCTTCAACAGCTTGAAGATTGGTTCACAAGTAGATGTTAAGTGAGAAATGAATATGGCAATATAGTTCAGGCGTCCCAAGAATCCTCTGACTTCCTTCTCAGTGTGAGGAGCAAACATTTCTTGTATCGCTTTGACCTTGGCAGGATCACCCTCTATGCCTTTGTTGCTGACAATGAAACCTAAGAGTTTACCGGACCGGACTCTGAATGTGCACTTGTTCGGGTTCAACCTTAGTTTATACTCCTTCAATCTGACAAACAGCTTCTGCAAGTGATCAAGGTGCTCCTCTTCAGTTTGTGATCGGGCTATCATGTCATCTACATAGACCTCTATCTCATGATGTATCATATCATGAAACAAAGTTACCATGGCGCGCTGGTAGGTTTCCCCAGCATTCTTCAGCCCGAATGGCATCACTTTGTAGCAGAATGTGCCCCACTGTGTGACAAACGTAGTTTTCTCCATGTCTTCAGGTGCCATTTTGATTTGATTATAGCCTGAGAATCCGTCCATGAAAGAAAATACTTTATGTTGGGCCGTATTATCCACCAAGATGTCGATGTGGGGAAGCGGAAAATCATCTTTAGGGTTGGCCCTGTTTAAATCTCTATAATCCATGCACATCCGTACTTTACTGTCCTTTTTAGGCACGGGAACAATGTTGGCAACCCATTGAGGATAGGAAGTATCAGCCAAAAATCTAGCATTGAATTGTTTCATAACTTCTGCTTTGATCTTCTCTGACATGTCAGGTCTCATGCGGCAGACTTTTTGTTTCACTGGTGGACAGTCTTCTCTTGTGGGTAGACGGTGTACCACGATTTCTGTATCAAGTCCTGGCATGTCTTTGTATGACCAGTAAAAGATCTCAACATGATCATGCAATAGCTGAATTAGACGCTCCTTGATACTCGGCTCTAGGTTGGCACCCACTTTGATTTCTTTTCTATCTTCCTCGGTACCCAAGTTGATTGTATCTAAAAGCTCCTCATGAGGCTGAATAGCTCTTTCCTCTTGTTGTAGTAGTCTATCCAATTCCCCCGGTACTTCACAATCTTCCTCACCTTCGTCTTCGGCTTGGTAGATTAGATCATCAGAGTCACTAAAGGCCATAGCAGTATCGTTACCCATGGGATCCGGAATGGAGGGGTACCTGCATTTGTGAGTGTGGGTGTGTGTAAGGGCATAGCCATCTTTAAACAATAAAAATGTAAAAGAAAGACAATGAGCACAAAAAGTTTGTATGTGAAAAAGGTCCATGATTCATTGAATGTCATATGAAGATGAAATAAAAACCCTTATAAATGGACCATTGTACCTCGGGTAAGACACAAGGTTGAAAATGTACGAATTGTTTGTGAATATTACAAGTCCAACAGAAATGTAAAAGATAAATGACTGAGAGATAAAAGTTATTGGGACAAAGTCTTTGGCTTCCTAGTTGCGAAGTCCTCCGTTGACAGTAGGAAATATCCAATCTTCCAAGCTGCCATCTTCTTCACTGTCTTCCACTACATTGACCTCTTGGTTGCTAATCTTCAAAGGTGTCCCTCCAGCACGGGCACGGCGCACATCCTTCTGAGCAGTTGAAGTAAACCCTAAGCCAAACTTGTCCGATTTATACGAGATGTCCAGAAGCTCCCCCCAGATGGTGCATCCACCCTCCTCTATTACTGCCTTTGCATCCTTTAGAGATGACATCCGAAGCGGAGGTCTTGTGATCCTGGGAATCGAGGATACCGTCTTGGTTACTGCTACCTCTTGCGAGACTTCTTAGAAATGCTGAAAAGGAGTTTCAATGAACTCGCTATCCAATTCCATATATTAGAAAGAATTCATATGACTAATCATGTATTCTTCTTCCCCATGGACAGTTATGATCTTCCCTTGGACCGGGTATTTCAGCATTTGGTGTAGTGTAGAGGTGACGGCACCGGCATTATTGATCCAAGGCTGTCCTAACAGACATGAATAAGAGGGACGAATGTCCATCACATAAAAAGTTGAGTTTAAAGTATGATTTCCCACCTTTATCGGGATGTCCACCTCCCTGTGGACCATCCTCTTTGAACCATCAAAAGCTCTTATGACTATGTTACTGGGTTTCAATGTCAGTCCTTCGCAATCCAATCTATCCAGAGCTTTCTTCGGTAAAACGTTCAAAGATGAGCCAGTGTCTACCAATACATGGGCTAGGGTTGTTCCTTTACACTCCACAGAGACATGCAATGCCTCATTGTGTTTTCTCCCTTTTGGTGTCAGATCTGCATCGGAGAAGCCTAAGCCATTATCAGCTGTCAAACTGGCCACACAGTCTTGGAATTGGTCAGCGGATGTCTCTTGTGGCACATGGGCTGTCTTTAGAAACTTCACCAGAGCTTTCGCATGTGCCTCAGAACACAGCAACAAAGCCAACATGGAGATCTTGGAGGGGGTTTGACCCAACTGTTCAACCACATCATAATCACTCTTCTTTATTATTCTTAGGATCTCCTCCATTTCTTTCTTGGAGGTTTCGAGGATGATCAATGGTTGAGCCTTCGTCCTGACAGGCTCTTCTTGAATACCTTTTCCCCGAACATCAGCAGCAGAAGTATTTGTGGGGATAACAGCAGGGGTTGTGTCGTCTTCATTGATAGGAGTACTTGCGGATATGATTATTGGTATGGAGGTAACCTTTGGAGCAGCCACGGGTCCAAAAATTGCCTTTGGAGGGGCAATTTCTGGAGAGAAGATTCTACCGCTGCGGGTAATCTTGCTTGTTCCGGCAATATTGCTAATGTTGGAGTTTTCTTCTTCGGAGCTCTCTTCTTCGGCAGTCAGTTCATCTTGTTTAACACCATGTTGGTAGATTTCTCCACCGTAATTCCATGGCACTGTTTTATCTGACTCATACGGGACCGGCCCGGGCATTTTGATTTTAAGAGGAGTTTTTTTTGGAGCCGATGTAATCCTAACGGGTCTTTTAGGGACCCTGGAAGGATTGGCGGAGATGGTTATGATTGAAACGTCTTCAACAGGAATAGGTAAAACAAGAGTTTTTTCAAACAGAATTTCTTGATTGTCTATCAGGCGTTGGATACCTGTTTTCAACAGAGGGCAATCGGTTAATGAGGATAAGCAATGATGACAGTCTTCCTTACAACCTGGGAATACCCCAGCTTTCAACAAGTTCATTTTAATGATCGGGAGCAGAGTCAACAGTTCATCCACTGCGGCAACAAATAAATCTTCCTCGACAGCATTGGCATTGTGACCATGCCTAGGCATCGGAGCGGAAATGACATTTGGTTTTTCCGGTGCATCAAACTCAACTTCCTTTGCATCTATAAGGTCTTGAATTTTGTTCTTCAGAGCCCAACAGTTGTTAGTGTCGTGCCCTGGACTTTCAGAATGGTATGCGCATCTGGCATTTGGGTGGTAATGAGGGGACGCAGTATTAGGATTCTTTGGGGCCTCCTTTAAAGTCGCCAGATTCAATTTCAGAAGATATGGTAGAACCTCGGTTGGAGTCATATTAATCCTGGTAAATTGTCGGACTGGCCTTTCACCCTTGGCTGATTAGTTCTTGGTTGATCAGATGTAGGCTTTGGGATCATAACGGCCCCCATCGTTGGTCGGCGTTCAACTCTCCCTTGATTCCTTTGTGAATAAACAGCAGACACTTTCTTCTTCCCAGTGAAAGGCTTTCTCATAGCTGTAGAAGCAGACGCATCCTTCTGAATCTTCCCGCTTTTTATACCGGCTTCCACCCTTTCTCCGGTTAATATTAGCTCAGTAAACCCAACAGATGAACTCCTAATCATATGGTTGAAGAAAGGACCCGATAGGGTACCCAAGAACATATCCACCAACTCCCTCTCAGACAGAGGGGGTTGTACTCTTCCAGCTAGATCTCTCCATTTCTGCGCGTAATCTTTGAAACCTTCATTTGAATCCATAGCCATACTCTGAAGTTGAGTACGGGTTGGCGCCAAATCTTCGTTGTATTGGTATTGCTTATAGAAAGCGGCGGCAAGATCTTCCCAGTTGTGGACGTCGGCCCTTTCCAATTGGTAAAACCAATCAAGTTATGTTCCGGATAAGCTGTCTTGAAATAAATGGACCCACAAGTCTTTGTCGGCAGAGTGCGGCTGAATCTTCCTTACGTATGACCGGAGGTGCATTTTGGGACATGACACCCTATCATATTTTGCAAATAGCGGCACTTTGAACTTTGGTGGGATCACAATTCCTGACACTAGCCCCAATTCCTCAAAGTCTAGACCTGGTACTTTCTGTATTTCCATAGCGTTTATACGCTATTCAAGATGTCGGTATTTATCATCCGCTGGAGGATACTGCTCCTCGGAATAATCTTCCTCTTCCTCCTCTTCTTCATACTCTGACGAAACTGCTGTTTCTTTTCCTTTTCTTTCTCCTTCATCAGATGTTGTTGGAAAATCCAAAGTTCTTCTAGCCTGTCCCTGAAACCTTATTCCCATGATTACCACGCCAGTTGGTTTCTTCTCTTTCTTCTTTTTATCTTTTGCTAGCTGTGATACGGTGGGAGAACTGACTAGTGTTTTGCGTTCGCATTCGCACTTGTGCGGTTGAGCAAGAGTCTCCACCGACTTTTTATTTTATCCTAAAGGAAAGGTTAAAAAGCACAGCAAAAACCTTTTGGGATATTTCGTGGGTTCGAGGGGTAGATTATGAAAAGGGAAGGTATTAGCACCCTTTTCATCCATGGTTATCCATGGGCTCTTAGTTACTTGGTTTTTAGATCACTTGCCTTGTTTTTTCGATTGCTTTAAAAATGGTGTGTGTGTGTGTTGGGTTTTGAAAATGTTTTGGAAAAAAATGCCTTGTCTTAGGCAACTAATGTATTTGACTCGTGTTTGAGTGTTTTACAAAAGTGTGAATCTTTTCGAAAAGATGTTTTCAAATGTTTTTGAGAGTTTGTTTGAAAGTGTCGTGGATTGTGGTTTTTGAAAAGAAGGCAAGTGTTTTTGCAAGTTTGATCTCAAGTAACTAAGAGTTTTGTCTACCCTATTGTACTCAAAGGTTTTTGTCATGTTTTAACCCCTTTTAACAATTTTGTTCTACCATTGAAATTGGTAGGCAATCTTGCATTTAGGAAGTTTATTCGGGACGGGCGCGGGTCATCGTATGGACCATGAATGCAATGATGCCAAGTGTCTTTGGCAATTTTGCTTTGAAGGGACTATGATCATTCCGTTTAGGCAACACTTTGAGGGACTTATGATCATTTTGAATTTGTTTTGCCAAAGATACTGGACGTGCAAGCATGGCCCATTTTGGAAGGCAACATGTGGGATTACCCTAGGGGGTGCAAGTGTGATTGTGTATTGATTACATGTATTTGTCTTGTATTAGGTTATCTAGCGCTTGTTTTTATGTACATACAAACCCTAGGTCTAACCATGGTATAATTGGAAAACTGTAAATTGCGGAATGTAAAATCTACGCTATTACAAAATAGTGTCCGGGAGTGGGGGTATAAATGTACAAAGGGGATGAGACTTATAGTATCCAATAAGTTACAACCAAATCGAATGTGCGATCAAACGTAAATATCAAATATACAAATATAAGAGAAAAATGTGTATAAGGCAATGTGAATGTATTTGTGTAAGTGTACATGTATATGGGTATGTGTAATTATTTACAAGCGCGAATTGTGGAATTGAAACGTATTAGGGTTTTTGACCTAGAGAAATGTTTTAAATGAATCTTTGATTTGTATGGCTTTGATATGTATAAAGGAAAAAAGTGTTTTTTATTAAATGTTCAAGTTTTAATTAAAAAGTATTTTAGTCAAATGTTTGTGAATTTCAATATTAGAAAAATGTATATATTGTTATGTACAAATATGTATATTAATTAAAAAGTTTTCAATTTTAATATAGGATAAAATGATATGTACAAATGTATTTTAATCAAGTATTTAGAAATTAAATTATGTATATAGAAAAACATTTAATTATACTTAAAGAAAAGATGTATTTTTTTACTAAACGAATTGTATTGATTAAGAGAGTAAATAAATAAAAAGAAGAAAGTATTTTCAGTTTTTTTTTAATATATGAGGCAAAAATGTATTTTAATTAAGTTAGTATTTTACAAAGAAAAAAAGAAGTAAATATTGTTTATAAAATAAAAAAAAGGGTTAGTGTTCAATGTATGTTAAAGGAAACAGAAAGGAAATATCTTTAATGGGCTTTAGAGAGACTTAGAGACGGGTCAGGCCCATGCTTAACTTGAACGAATTTTAGGGTTAGTGATTGTTAGTTCAGTTTGGTAATGAAAGTTTTAGGGTTAGCAGCGGCGCGCCGTGCATTCGTCTTCTCCGATCATCAACCTCCTGAACGCTTCTCTTTCCGGCCATCAACGTCACTCCTGAAGCCTTTCTTCCCTCCATAACATGAACTCAGCGCCCTTGATACAAGGTTCGTTTTAGTGTTTATGCTTTTATCTCTGTTTTTACGAATTTGTGTTTCAATTTGAGTTCTGATTCCTGAATTCGTACTATTGTGATGTGGTGAAGAGGAAAGGGGGAGAGGATTGGCTACCTGACTTTTTTGGAGATGGAGGAGAGGCGGAGGAGTGACGCTTTAGGAGGCCGGGACGGCGTGAACGGTGATGCTTGCCCTTGGTGACCCTGGTATCTTCGTTCTCACCTCTTGCTATGTGAGGGTTTTATGATGATTTGTACTGCCTGAAAACCTTCTTTCTAATTCACTTCTTTATCTCTCTTTTTCTACTGCGTGTCCCTTTGAATTGTTGGTTGCTTTTGATACTACTCTTCTCCCTCTGGCCTGTGTTACCTTGGATGGTTGCTTTGATTGTCTTGAATTTTATTGCCCAATGATGTTTGTACTGAGGGCCTAGGTTGCCTCCTTCTTCTTCTTCTCTCGTGTTGCTGTATGCTTGTTTATGTTGGATGCTTTTGATATCGCCTATGATGAGGAAAGAAAACTCTGAGGCTTAGGAGTTGGTTGGAATATAGATGTTGCTGGCCCTCTGAGATGGATGCTAGTTTGCTTCTGTGAGTTGCCTTTTACCTGTGTTGGCTTATGTTTGACAATATGGTTGAGGGGTTATGTTGGTTCAGTTTTTGTTTATGTGTTTGTGCTAGCAAATGTTTTGATGGTTAGGCTTTTGAGGTTAAGACAGGGTGTTGGTTTTATCAGTTTTATCTTTTCACTTCTCTATCCTTCTTGAACTGTGTTGTGTTTATTCTGTTTTTGGATGGGTTTGAGGCATCAGGTTATGGTAGTGCAGGCTCACAGTTTGAAGCTTGGCTTTGTGACTTTTGGCTTAAGCTGGTTTAGTTTGACAGTATGGTGGTTTAGTTCACATGTTTTTGGGTTTGTGAGGCTAATGGTAAGGCAGGATATGCTTCAGTTGCTCTTATGCTTTGGTTTGGATCTTTTTGAATAGGCAGGTTTTTGAGTCTTTGAGTTTTTGTGTCTTTGGTTGATTGTTGTAGGTTATGCTTCAGTGTGTTATGTTGTTGGTATCTGCTGTTTGATGAGGTTGAATGGTTTTTATGTGAATTGGACAGGTTTTGTGGTTATGACAGCATGTTATGGTGTTTTTGCTTAGGTTTGAATTTGTATGTTTTTATGACAGGCCGGTTTTGGCATCAACAGGTTTTGGTGCTTTGTTTATCAGGTTTTGAATGTTTTTAAGGTTGAGGCAGGGTTGATGATGTTTTATGGTTCTGTGCTTGCAGATAATATATTTTTTTGTGATATTGGTGCTTGGCTCAATCAGGTTTGACAGTATGTTTTCTTGTGTTCTTTTGTCCTCTTTCCCTTGGTCTTTGGCGCCCAATCTTTATTCAAACCTTGGTCTTCTCTTTGATCCAAGCTTGCTGGGTAGTTTTACAAAGTTTCTTGGCACTTTTCCATTTTTGGTAATGATCTATGCTGTGTACTTCTGCCCAGTTTTGAATAATGCTGAATTGTATTCTCTTTTTTGTATATCTTTTCTGTCTTCCCTGCCTAAGCCTAAAACCTGCCTATGCTGCTTTATCTCTCTCCTTCTCATTCTATGGTACAGTAAGGAATTTTATATGATTTTATTTCTTGTACTTTCTCTGAAGGGGCCCTACTGGTGGGAAATGATGAAAAAGATTTTAGTTGCTTGCATAATACATTTTCTACATCTTTATCTTGTTTTGACAGTTTGGATCTGACTTTACATTTTGATATCCTTTCCAAATCCTTCTTATTGGCAGCCTTGAGTAGACTTACACTTTTGACAGTAGATTGCTCTTTTGCTTTTGATAGAAAGTGGAATTGGATTTGAACTATGCAGTTTGAATTTTGGATTTTATGCATTTGACATTTTTTTTTATGATAAAAATCTTCCCTCTTTGTGAACCGGGAGAAATCCCGTGATTTGCAGAGAGGGTCAACTGATCCCAGTCAGTGGCCCCTAATGATGAGCAAATTTTAACCGTCTCTTTTAATTTTAACTGCTTTCTGACTTCCTCTTTCTTTCTTCTTTTTTTTTTCGCAGATAAAAAATGGAGCACCGGAATGAAGTGAAGAATGAAGAATTAGAAATAGGATAGAATTTTTATTTTCAGTTTAATTTTTGTACATCATTATTATTTTAAATACTTTGTAATAAATATTAGTATCCAAATAATAACAATTGTAACAATTATTAAATGTGAAATAAAAAATTCCATTGATATTTAATTCTCTTTCAATTCCTTTTCTTTAATTGTTTACTTGTTATTTATAGTTCCTTAAATAAAATAAAATAAAATGAAAGTTTAAACTTCAAATATTTTAATTCTTAGAACCATAAATAATCAACTAAACCTTTGATGATCAAAATAAATGAATTTGACGTATCCATTATTCAAAGCAACGCACAGTCGAACGCAAAAAACTTAATCAGATGCAATCCCTTTTTCACTGATTCTTTTGCCAAGCACTGTAATTCCACATTGCACACATCCCTTTTGACTGGTGAATTCAAACCAACTGCCTCATTTACCGATTAAATCAAGATAACGCGAATTTTAACCCGAATCTCGGAATAAACTGCAAAGTGCGGTAGAATTTAGATTCTTCTGAGAATATGCCCATAAAACCTTAATTCCTGATTAAATGCCAGATAACGCTCGCCTGATCAAAATTGAACCAAAAATCGTCCAAACTCTGAGCCAACTGCATGAAACAAATCAGAACTCTGAAAATCAGTAAAAAAAACCCTAATTTTGCTTGACTGTCAAGAAAAGTCCGTTTGTCCGATTCTTGTGCCAGTTTGAAAAGTCAGGAAATGTCTGAAGCTGAGATTGCTTGTAGAAAAATGCGAGGGCAAATTTTGGGGTACAACACTAGCAGAGTCTCCAGCTCCTCTTGTCCTTTGGCCAAGGTTATGAGTAACTGTTGAAACTGCATGTTTTGAGTTTGAAGATCTTTGACTGTCTGTTCGAGATCCATCTTACTGAAATAAACAGTAGATAAATGAAGAAACTTGTTGCAAAGACCTGTTTATGTCATGATGAATGATATGTGCATATGTAATGTTTTCAAGGATTTTAAAAGATTCAAGTTCGTTTTAAACAAAAAGTAACACACGTTATATTAATAAGATAAAGTTTGAGTACATCAATGCTGCTTGGGAAATACAATGCTCTAAGATAAAAAAGTAGTGTGCATCCTCTTTGGTGCAATGTAGGCATTTAGAGTCTGCTCCTCATGAAGTAGCCTAGTGAGTTCCAAAACCTTATTCTCGCTTGCGTAGAATTGGGCTTCGAAAGTATCACGTTCTCCTTTGAGCTGTATCCAATCCCTTTGTAGGTCTTCAAGAGATGTGGGCATGTCAGGATGTAGGATAGTGTATGGAACTTCTCCCTCCTTAACAGGCTCAATGATCACCGGGAGGATGGAAGGATAAGGCATCATAAGACTTTGAGCGCGGGTTCGTACCCACTTGAGGTAAGTCTCAAGAGGGATGGAATTCTTGTGTCCCAAAGTCTTTCTATCCACCTTGTTTAGCATCCTCCAAGCTCGGATGAATCTCTGGCGAAGACCTTGATCGTCGTTGTCGTAGTCGAAAACCAAGCCTTGAATCAACATATTATGTGGGCCATCCCTTCGGGCATAACCAAACCGTCTTAGAGCCAAGCATGGGCTGTAGGTGATGCCTTCCCTAATGCCAAGTATAGGGACATTAGGGAATTCCCCACAACGGTCAACAATGATAACATTCTCTTTGGATCGAGAACACCAATGAATATCTGAATGTTTAAGCGTCATTAACCTTTGTGACCACCTCAAACCTTGCTCATTCTTTAAGACTGGTTGGGGAAGATGAGAAATAAACCATCTTGCCAAGAGAGGAGTTCAACACATAAGAACACCTCTTTTCCTCATTGTACGAGTGTGAAAAGAGTGTAAGATATCTCCAAGCAACGTAGGCACCGGATTGCATGACATGAAGATTTTGACAGCACTCACATCTATGAGTTGGCCAGGGTTGGGAAACAAGACCATCCCATAGATAAGAAGAGCCACAATTTCCTCAAATGCTTGCAAGTCCAAGGAATTCCAACAACTTTGGGCCTTCTCAAACAAGAACTTTGCTAAGAAGCCTTTGACACCACTTCTAGTTTTCCAATGGGTTGTGACATCAGATGAGTGCAAGTGCAGGGCTTGAGCAATCTCTTCTGGCTTTGGATCTCTTTCCGTACCATTGAAAGGTAGTTGATTGAGAATGGGAATCCTCAAGAATTGAGAGAATTCTTCCAAAGTAGGCACAAGTTGATAGTCGGGAAATGTAAAGCAATGATGCAAAGGATCCAAGAACTAGAAGAGAACTTTCATCATGTCCTCCTCTGTGTTGGAGGTGACCAAGTTGAGTAAACGACCATGCCTCTCGGTGAATGGAGAGTTCTCAGGGATCCTTGAAGTTAGCTCCTTGAGTTGTGGAGGAATTCTTACAAGGTTGACTTGGATAGTTTTCCTGCGAAGTGACTCCATATCCTACAAAACAAGAACAAAGATGAATTTTCAAAATCCTTGAAATGGTTAGTGGATGCATATGATGCTCATGATGTCCATGATGTTATGCTCAAGTATATATGTACAATAAAATCAAACAAGTTCTTAGTTTAGGCTTGCATGGGGTTTTATAGGTAAGTACCCTCTTAAAGTTTAGTTGGCTCAACCTGTCCTAACAATAGTAACTGGGTTCTAAGGAGCTCAATATCACTGGATTGCTTCCTTGTTCATTGTTTCAGTTCAAGCCTCTTTACTGGCGACCGAAATATCCCAAGAAACCAACCCTCAATGAGTTTAGTATCGAGTATCTACCAACTTCGGACTGCACCAAAGCCGGTCATCTCACTACATCCAAAAGGCCAAGTTGGTCAAGTAAAGGGTTCTAGAAGTTCATTAGTGCTTCATGACATCACACAGCGGCCCCATATTCTCTTTGATTGACTCAAAGGCTACCAGTACCCACAAATATGTCACACTAACATAGCTATTTCTTAGACCAAGTTTCCACAACGTATTGCTATTTACCTATAATGTTTCCCAAATTCGGGTGGAGGATTCAAACCCAAACAAAGAACTAAAAATGTAAAGCACACAAGTCAAACAATGTAAGCAAATAAATGTAATCTAAACCCTAAGGTAACCCCACTTTTATAATTTATTCCCCAACAGAGTCACCAGTTCTGTGATCCGGTGGGAGAACTGGCTTGAGGTTTTTTGTTTTATCTCAAATGTTGCGGTTAGCAAGGATTGTTTGAAATGGAGCAAGTAACTTAGAAGCTATCTACCTACTCAAATGTATTTCTTGTGTATTTTCTATTCCTTTGACATTGTTGGCTTACCATTGATTTGGTAAGCAACCCTATCTTTGGATGTTAACGGGACGAGCGCAGGTCATCGTATAACCATGATTAGTAATGTTGTGAGGTATCTTAGTGTTTCTTTTTGAGGGACTAAGATCACTGTGAAAGGGAACATTTATAGCGTCATCGAGGGACTATGATCTTGTATTTCGATTATTTTTGCTAAGATACCCCACATGCATAACATGTCTATTTTTTAGGCAACAAGTGGAGTTAACCTTAAAGGTGCTAGTGTGCAAGTGTGTTTGATTGCATGAATTTTAATCTTGATTAGGGTGATCTATTTGTTGATTTCATGTCTTGCTTTACACACCCTAATTACTAGCAATATATGAAAGCAATAAAAAGTGCAGATAGTAAATATCCTACGCTATTACAATCATTAGGGGGGTGGGGTGTACAGATTTACAAATGGGGATTGCAAATAAAATTAAATCCTAAGTTACTATTACAACCATATTGAAATGTATAAGAATGTACAAGAAAATGTGAAATGAACTTGTTTTGTTTTAAGAAAATATTTTTGATCTTTTGTTTTAAGAAATAAAATAAAGTGTGAAAGAAATATTTTCTGATGTTTTGTTTTAAAAAATAAAATAAAGTGTGAAAGAAATATTTTTTGATGTTTGCTGGTTAGTGGAGTAGATACTGATAGTAAAAATAGTCAGGAAAGGAAAAAGGGATCGGCGTATTGCTGATTAAATGAAATCAGAGGTTCTGACCCTGGCACGCTGCAAAACAAAAACTTGTTAGTGAAATTGTAAAGGGTCAGAAGCTCTGAACCCACTGAGAACGCAATAGTTTTCAGAAGTTCTGAAATTACTGGTAACAAAACAGACTCTAGAAACACTGGTGCCACTGACAGAACTAGGTCTCTCTCTCTCTATGCTAGTCAGAACATCTGAAATTTGGTTATTTCTCCACAAAACAGAAGACATGCATAGAACAGTTACAGCAGGTGTCATAGTGTTTCAGAAACAAGAGATATCAGAATCATAAATCAGAGGCAAGTAAGCATTCGCTAATCCTAATTATGAGTTCTAGTTTATTCGAGAAAGCTCTGAACTGATTCATTCTCCACTTAAGCAGACATATGCATGAAATCCCAGAATATGTACAACATCAGAAATATGATATCTACATTGTATTTTTGAATATGTAAATCTAGTAATGCTTGAGTAATGGGGTGAAAGTCAGCAGAAACTTACCTTCCAGCTGGAAGAAGTGCTATGAACTAGAGTTAACCTCAGCTCTGATGACGTTCTGAAAAGCTTCCCCACGTACTTAGTAAGTTGAAGGTTTTCAATTTCTGGAAATGGCAAGGAGGTGATGTTTTGATTTCCTAGATTGGATGTATGGAGAAGGTATAGTAGTGTGAATACATAAGCTATGGCAGTTTCTAATGTGTGGATCAAAAACTGTGTGGATGGTTTTTTAGTCAAGAAATATTTGAGAACAAATGGAAGCTTGGGGGAAAGGGATCAAAAGTTAACAGTTTTTGTTTGTTGTGTTTTCAGTTCTTGAAGTTCTAGGAATTTTGACAGAGATTCAAGGCTTTTATTTCTCAAAAATTCTCTCTCCCTTTCCAGTGGCCAAAGGTGTTCTATTTATAGGCAAAGTTTTGTGGGTTTGAAATGTCAAGTAGCGCCAACATCATATGCTAGACGCTGACTTGTTCTTGAAGCAAGTTAAGAAAAAAAGGTGTGATAGTTGACAGTTTCTTAGCCTAGGCTGGATTAGCAAGCAGGGATTAAGGAAAAGTAAACCCACAAGCGAAAAGCAGCGCATAGACCCATACTTAATTCTGTACAAAAGTACTTCTACATTACACGTGGAGATATCCTTTGGACAAAGACTCAAAAGTGGTTGTGAGCATTAATGAGCATTAAATGATGATGAGATTTGTCAAAAATCAGAAATCCTATAATTGTGAGATTTTTGCATCATTGCTTAAATCTGGGCCAGAAGTTCCAATTCAGCATAGTCTAAAACAACGCACCCAAATTCTGATCTTAGTATCCTGTTGCCTCAGTAAGCTCTGAAGGATCCTCAGGTTTTACAGCATGTTCTGAAAGAGCATTCAGACTTTCTATCACGCTTTAAATTCTTCTTTGTTTTACCCTGGCAAACTCTGACTAAGCTTGCGTAGATGTTGAAGAGCCATGCTCTGACTGAAGACTATGTGCTGAACCAAGTTTACAACTTCTGACTGCCCTGCCTGGAGGTTGGCTCAGAAGTTCTGAAGTGTCATTTTTTCTTAAATACTTATAAAAATCCCAAGTATTTAGAAATTTGGCTTTTTCATAGCAATTTTGACCTTTGAACTTTTAGATGAAACAAAATTCCCATTTCAACGTGTCTTGACAAAATATGATTTTGAGATTTGATTTTTTTGATCCAAAAATTAAAGTTTGACCTTTTAAAGTGAAAATGACTATTTTTCCCTTGCAGACGACTTTCTTGAGAAATTTGTAATTTAAAGCTTGGGATTGGATGGAAGTAAACCTGAGGATCCAGGGTGACTTCTTGGAAAAAGAGAGGGCAAATTTTGGGGTACAACAGCTATATAGATGAAGAGGTATTTGTGTACCAACCTCCTGGTTTTGAGAACTCCAAAAATCCAGAATATGTTTTCAAACTGAAAAAGTCACTCTATGGTCTGAAACAAGCTCCCAGGGCTTGGTATGAAAGACTAAGTAACTTTCTGTTAGAAAAGGAGTTCACCAGAGGGAAAGTGGACACAACCTTGTTCTGTAAGACAATTAAGAATGACATATTATTATGTCAGATTTATGTTGATGATATCATATTTGGATCTACTAAACCCTCTCTGGGAAGAGAGTTTGCTAAATGTATGCAGGCAGAGTTTGAGATGAGCCTAATGGGGGAACTCAAATTCTTTCTGGGCATTCAGATAAACCAAACTCCAGAAGGAACTTACATTCATCAGAGCAAATATGTCAGAGAACTTCTGAAGAAATTTGATCTCTCAGAATGTAAGCCCTCAAAAATCCCAATGCATCCCACGTGCATTCTGGAAAAGGAAGAGGTAAGCAAAAAGATAGAACAGAAGGTCTACAGAGGTATGATTGGTTCTCTCCTCTATCTGACGGCTTCAAGGCCTGACATTTTATTTAGTGTTTGCTTATGTGCTACATTCCAATCAGATCCTAAAGAATCTCACTTAATAGCAGTTAAGCGAATTTTCAAGTATCTGAAAGGTACTGCTAATCTGGGTTTGTTTTATAGAAAATCAAATGATTACAGCTTAGTAGGATATTGTGATGCTGACTTCGCTGGAGCCAGAGTAGAACGTAAAAGCACTTCTGGAAGCTGCCAGTTTCTGGGAGAAAATCTGATCTCATGGTCCAGCAAGAGACAATCCACAATAGCACTATCAACAGCTGAAGCTGAATACATAGCAGCTGATGGATGTAGCACGCAAATGCTCTGGATGAAAAGTCAACTTGAAGACTTCAACATATTTGAGAGTAACGTTCCTATCCTCTGTGACAATACTTCTGCTATTTGTCCCAGCAAGAATCTAATTTTGCATTCTAGGGCTAAGCATGTAGAAATAAAACATCATTTTATTAGGGACTATATTCAGAAAGGGATTCTTAACTTAAAATTCATTGACACAGACCATCAATGGGCTGATGTCTTTACAAAACCTCTTTTTGAAGATAGGTTTAACTTCATTATGAATCATCTCAACATGAAGCTATGCCCAGAATAAAATATTTTATTTGTATATCTTAACCTTCATAAATTTTTTATTTTCTGTGAACTACTGACCAACCTGTCTTCAGAGTTTTAGAAGTACATATTGCATCAGAATCTATCCATGAAGATTTGAACGTTTCATTTCAAGGATAGAAGCGTGTTGTTCACATAATCAAACAATTGTCATCCATTCATCAGCTACTTTCTGAGGTTGAACATGCGTTCACTTTTCTGAAAGGTCAAAAACGCTGATTGGGTGCATTGAGACACATGTCATGGGTAACCGTTCCAGTATCTTTCTGAATCCCCTAATTTCAGTTGTCATTAATGCTTATAATCATGACTAATTATTTCTCTCTCTTACTATTTACGCTTTCAAGAAAAAATATTTAAACTCAAATCTTACTTTGTTTTACATTCACTTCTTTTTAATCTCTAAATACTTTCTATCGTTTCAAGTTCTTATTTTCAAAAAACCCTTTCATCTTCCTCAAATCTTGTGTGAACAATGGCTTCTTCAAGCGTCCAAAACATCAGTACTCAGAAATCTGCTTCAATGGAACAGTACGAAGAACCTTACAGAATGCTACTCACTCCCATTGATAATTTGGAAGTTCTTTCAGAACTGATTATTGAATTTGAAAGCTTATAAGAAAACGGCTTCAATCTATATGAAGACGTCACTGCTCAAGGTTAGAACAGATACTTTGACCGTCTACTGGGGCCAACATTTCCAATCCTTGTCAAAGAATTCTGGATACATGCTTCTTCTTCAAATCATCAAGTTACCTCTTATGTCATGGGGAAGAAAATTGTCATTACATAAGACCTAATTTCAAAGCTTATTGGTTACAATGGTGGAGGTGTCAGATGCATTGACATGGCTGAGAGATGCTCTGATGTAGCCTCTATTGCAAGGGAAATATTTACTCATGGACTTCCCTCCAGCAAAATCAGAGATCTGAAGGATCACCACGGAATTTGGGCAAGAATTATTCTGGGGTGTATCAACCACAGGAAGCCAACTAGCTCTCCTGATTATATCAACATTGATTAGCAGTTTCTGATCTATTTTATTTCTAAGAGGACTAAGGTAAACCTTCCACACTTGATGTTTAATCACCTTAGAACGAGTGTGAAGGAAACAAGAGAATATGAACAGACCAAGAGGGACTGGATTCCCTTAGGCAGGCTCATATCAGATATTCTGACAGAGAATAGGTTGATAGAGCATTTGACTGAAGCTCATGAAATCAACACACTGGAAGCAACCGCTGGGAAGCCCCTGAACGCAAAAAATCTGAAGAAGATGAAAATCATTGAGAATATCAAGAAGGAACCCAACGTTACTTCTTTTGCAACCATCACATCAAGAAGAATTCCTCTGGATGATTTTCCTCTTTTCTCTGAGATTGACTCTAAGCCAGAGATAATAGTCAGATATATGGATGCTTGTAAGGCATATGGTACTGCACCAGAAATCAACATATAGGATTTGCATAAGACGGCTCCAGAAGTTGTTTTGAAGAAGACCAAGAAAAGGAAAGCTGCAGCAGAAGGACCATCTCAGAGGACTCCAAAAGCTGCCAAAAAGAAAGGTAATCCTTCCTCTGTTACTATTATAGAATCAATAAATATATCAACATCTGAAGCCATGCCTTCTCAACCAGAAAACCCATCACCACAAACATTTGAAGACTTTGACATAGGGTTTGACCCATCAGAAACTTTAGGTCTAAATGAAACTCACTCCCTTTCTCATAATCCAAATCCTGAACAAAACCAACCAGAACTTGCCAAAGTTCTGTCTGATATTGATTTATTTGACTAAGACTTTTCAGCTCCTGTACCACAAAATCCAAACTCTGATACCACACCAGCAATTCTGCATCAACTCTCTCCCCAAACAGAAATTCCTCATCCAAATTAACATCAACCATAAATTCCTCAAACAGAAATACAACAACCAGGAGTTCAACCTTCTGAAAATCAATCTTCTGTTATCGATGAACCAGAACCTCCTCATGTTTCAACAAACCAATCTGAAGAACCTCATTCAGATTCTGATATTATCCTTATACCTAGAATCACATAACCACTTGTTATTCGCATGCCTCTCACCATCCACGATATTCCAGAAATCCCATCATCTCTGGAATCCACTCCTCCAAATACCCCCACTAGACCAATCATTATACCTGACTCTCCCACTCCTTCACCTACTAGCCTTCCAGCTGACAATCTGAGACTTTTCGTTGATCCAATCTTACTGGAAAGACTAACCAAAACATCTCTCAAAACCACCATTCCCAAACCCAAACCAACTGAAACCACATCAGACCCATTAGATGTTGGTACAAATTTGTTGATTTTTGAAACAAGAATGCAGGAATGGATAACTTCTTTGAAGCATGCTAGTCAAGAGATGACTAATCCTGCTGTTTCTGATTATCTGTGGACAAGATTCAGAAACTGGCTTAGTTCTGAAACGCTGAAGCTGAAGGAAGAGAGTTATGAACAGGTTTAACAAAACTTTAGTGATAAGCTGAAGGCTTTTCAAGAACAAGTTCTGATCCCACTGTTCAAGAAAGAAATCCTTTCTCTGGATAATGCTCCCTGGAAAGAGCATCACCCCTCAGATGAAGTTCAACCAGAATCAGAAAGTCTCTCCCTGACTGCTGCTCTAGAAGACTTGGTTACAGCAGAAGCAATGGTTCACTCTCAAAAATTTGCAGAATGCTCTGAGCAACGTCCAACTCCTGAAGAATCTCCAGCACCTTCCTTAGTCATGCAAACTCTGGAAGAGTTGAAGAAAGAAAATGCTCTTATTCATGCTAGGTTGGATCAGCAGGAGGACACAAACAAGGAGATTAAAAGCATTCTAGGTAAACAGAAAGACACCACAAAGGAAATCAGAGGCATCATGGGCAAGCAAGAAGAATCTAATACTCAGATCAAAAGCTTGCTGGAAGCGTTGTTCACACGTCTTCCCCCTCCTTCTTAGATTTCTGTTTTAAATCTGTTTATCTGTAACGCTTATTTTTTACCTCTTTTATTCTGGAACTTATCATTGCTTAATGTTTTTAATATAATTCTTATCTTTTGGCTCTGATTATATTACCTTTTTGATAACTTACAAAAAGGGGGAGAAAGTAAGATATTTTCAATAAAGGTTTACCGAGACAAAAGTCTCAAACATTCTAAATTACTTTACCTCTACTTTCTGAGAATATTTGAACATGGTGAGAAAGTACAAACTCTGATAGAAGATGCAGCTAAAATCTGATGCTCAATGAACTTAAGGGAAGTAATCAACTCAGGGGGAGTTTCTCTTAAATCTTTTGTTCTTTATTTTTTAATTGAAAAATCTAGTTTTTGTCATCATCAAAAAAGGGGAGATTGTTAGAACATAGTTTGATTCTACAACCCTTGGTTAGAGTTTTGATGGTAACAAATACAAAGAATAAATAATAAATACAAAGAACAAATATGCACCCTAAAAATTATGTTTTTATGTATGCAGAAGTTCTGACCATATCAGCATCAAAAGATAAGCCATAAGAGCTACACGCTGAAGTAATCAGAACATGCACTGGAGATTGATGACCAGAACCTGCGCTTAATCAAAGTAAACTCTAATTCTGAACAAGAACATACCAATCCAAGTCATCAATATTCTGAAGCGTCATCAGCAGGCAAGGAGATAAGATTCTGAAGCGTTACTGATCATTCATAACAGCATCAATTCCAACGGCTTCTTTCAGACAGGATCTTCTCCAAATGGAAAGTGTGTTAATGACATTAAACATGCTTTATGATCAACGTTATTCCACTGCCTATATAAAAAGGTTAGCATTCAAAATCAAGAACGATTTTGCTACATTACCACTCACGCATATTCAAAGCTGCAAGCAATATCATTTACATTTCCAAGCTATAATCCTGTGTAATTTATCACAGTAGTGATAAACAGTTTTTGTAAGAAAAACAACAACACATATCTTGTATAATTATATTGAAACAGTGTTCCTTGAGATTAACCGGATTGGGTTGCACTTAAGAAGACATTAACAGTTGTTAAAGTAGTGATTGTAATCTTGTTGAGATTAGTGAATTAAGACCTCGTTGGAGAGAGGCGAAATCACCTTTACGGGTGGACTGGAGTAGTTTGAGATCAAATGAACCAGGATAAAAATACCGTGTCATTACGCATTTGATTTCAAGTTTGTCAATTCAACCCCCCCCCCCCCCTTCTTGTGTTTTTCACATCTTCAGAATCTGTTTATGTCATGATGCATGAAAATGCGTATGCAAATGATTTCAAGGACTTAGAAGATTTAAATTTGCTTAGACAAAAAGAATAAGCATCATTTGTATTAATAAGTTTGGTTCAATTAAAAACATTCCTCTTGGGCTTACAATGGAAGGAATAAACATAAAACAACTTCTTTAAGATAAAAAGGTTGAGCGCATCCTCTTTGGCGTGACGTAGGCATTCAAATTTCGCTCTTCAGAAGCTGTTTTGTGAGCTCCATAACTTTCTTCTCACTGGCATAGAATTGGGTTTCAAATGTATCTCGTTCTTATTTGAGCTGGACCCAAGACTTTTTCAATTCTTCGAAGTTTGTTGGCATATCCGGATAGAAGACAGTATATGGAACGTCTCCTTCGACAACATGTTCCATGATGATAGGTAAAATGGTGCATGCTCGCACCCATTTAAGATAAGGCTCTAAAGGGATTGAGTTATTATTCCCCAATGTCTTGCTATCCATTTTGTTCACCATACCCCAAGCACGAATGAACCTCTAACGGTACCCTTGGACATCGTTCTCATAGTCGAATGCAATTCCCTGAACCAGTGCATCATGAGGACCGTCCCTCCTAGCATACCCAAACAGTCACAACTCCAAACAAGGATTGTAAGTGATACCTCCCCTAATGCCAAGTAGAGGGAAATTAGGGAATTCTCCACAAAGGTCAATAGTAGTAAGTCTTTCCATAGATCGCGCGCACCAATAGATATCTGAATGTGTAAGCGACATTAACCTACTAGATCATCTTAAACCTTGCTCGTTTTTTATAGTAGATGGGGGTCGGTGCCAAATAAACCACCTAGCTAAAAGAGGAGTGCAACACATCAGGAGTCCTCTTCCCTTATGGTACGGGAGTGAAAATAATGCAAGATATCCCCAAGTAAAGTGGGCACCGGATTATGAGATTGAAAAATTTTGACAGCGTTCACATCTATAAGTTGGTCCGGATTGGGGAACAAGACCATCCCATAGATGAGAAGAGCCAACACTTCTTCTAAGGCTTGTAAATCCAAAGCATCCCAAAATAATTGAGCCCTTTCAAACAAAAACTTGGCCAAAAACCCTTTGACGCCACTTCTCGTTTCCCAATTAGCCGTAACATCAGATCATTTAAAATGTAAAGCTCGAGCAATAACCTCGGGTCTTAGGTCTCTTTTAATACTGTTGAAGGGTAGTTGGTCAAGGATAGGGATCCCCAAGAGTCGAGAAAATTATTCCATAGTGGGCACAAGCTGGTAATCAGGAAAGGTAAAGCAATGGTGCAAGGGGTCAAAGAATTGGAAAAGTACTTTCATCATGTCTTCATCATAGCTTGAAGTGACCAGGTCAAGATGTCGCCCATGTCTCTCGGTAAATGAAGAATTCCCAGGAACCCTTGATGCTAATTCTTTGAGTTGAGGAGGTACTCTTACGAGGTTGACTTGGATAGTATTTCTTCGAGTGGGAGTCATGTCCTACAAAACAAAACAAAATAAATCCCTAGGTACTTGAAATGGTTAATAAAAAATGCCATGGTATGATGTCATGATGTTTATGCACAAATATATAAGCAAATAAAAATAAGCCCTTAGGTTTAGACTTGCATGGGGTTCACAGGTAAGTACCCTTTTAGTTGGCTCATCTTGTCCTATAAAGTAACCAGGTTCTAAGAGATCTCATTATCACTGATCCTTCTTCATCGGGAATTGTTCCAGTGCAAACCTCTTTATTGGCGACTAAAATATCCAAAGAGTCAGATCTTAATGAGTGTAGCATCGAGTATTAACAAACTTTGGACTGCACCAAAGTCGGATATCTCACTACTTCCTAATGGCCAAGTTGTTCAATTAAGGTTCTAAGGTCAGTTAGTGCTTCATGACACCACACAACGGACTCGTATTCTCCTTGACTACTCAAGGGCTACCGGTACCAACAAATGTGTCACACTAACGTAGCTATTGTTTCAACCATGTCGGTATACCCCACACAGTTTCCACAATCTATTGCTACTTACCTAAAAGGTGTTCCCCGATCCAGGTAGAGGATCAATACAACCCAAACAAAGAACCATAATGTAAAGCAAATAAGTCAAATAATGAAAGCAAGTAAATGTGATCTAACTCTAAGGTAACCGCACTTTTAATATATGTAAGTCTCGAAGATTTTATTTGAAAAGATGTCGCAAAACCTTGTGAACGAATCACTAGCCAGGATGCGACATGGATTTTTTTGTATGAAGGATAACAAAAGCTTATGATAACAATCACATTAATTTAGAAAAATTAATGGGAGTCAGGAAACACTATCTCATTAGAGTATGCTTTCGAGATAAACATTGTTTTAATTAGGACTTTTGAGGGTTGTAACGTGGTATGGTTCACGGTTTTAGAAGAAAATATTTAAGGCTCAAAAATATTTGGTTCCCACCCCCTTCGTAATGTTCTTCAGTCCTAAGTTCAAATAACTTGACACAACCATTCATCTCTCAAAAGAAATTTTGAGATGGTTGAGGAATCAAACAAGGTTTTCTTTGGACATGCAAGTCACTTATTACTGCTTCTTTTGGGTTCCTTATCATACGACTCTGTTCTTTGCTGAGGATTTCACACTATAATCCTTTATCGCATTTCAGGATTTCCATTTCTTCCTTGTTTTCTGGAAAAATTCCTTTTGACTTTGACTCTGAAGTGCATCGGGATGCCCTGACTTTTGCCTAAGTGACTTGTTTTTTTAAGTTCTGACTTAGCGGGGCTTTTTGTCTCTTTCTTTTTTCATCATCGTTTTTTATTTATTATTTTTTTTCTTTTTAAATAAGTCGCGTGACTTCGAGTCATTTGTGACTTGTTGGAAGAATTGTAAATGCCCTATTTCTGGGTAGATGAAATATAACCATTGTTGTATCATCATATGTTGATCTCCCGGTGTGCGAGAGATAGCCATTAAGATATCGTTAATTGATGCACCCTCCTGATAACCTGATAAGTGAAGATTAACCATCGCGGTTTTGACTTTCCTTAACCTTTCGAGGGATAACCATTGTTGTATCCTTAGATGCACACTCTTGATGAGATCTGAATACTCAATCAGATCAACTGAACACTACCCTGCCCCGGGTTAAAATGAGGTTTTTTTTCTGAATATAAAAAGAAACTCCTACTTCAAGGCTCAAAGGGGCTAACAAAGGTTTCACTCCCTTATATCTCCGGTGTTTGAGGATTTGAAACAATGTTTGTACATCGTCAACGGGTTTTTATCCAAAAGCATACAACCAGAACATTTGTGTTTTTATATCATCATCCTCCCTCCAATCTCTGCCTAGGCGAGAGAATGATTAACAAGTTGGTATCATAAATCAATTTAAAATTGAAAATTAATACCAGTGAAACGAATGAATTTCTTCAAGACAAACATACTCATTGTATTAAGATTAAACATTCAAATGCAAACAAGTTCTTACATGCAAACAATGGAATGATAAACAAGAAAAAATTACAAATGAGAAAGCAGTAAAAGTGATAATAAACTAAGATGACTCTCTTATCTGGTCTTGCACCGAAGGAAACATTTCCCAAACTTTGGAACTACCACCAACAGAGATTCATTCATGCTCTACTAAGGAATTATTTTGAATATTAGGGCCAATGTCCTTAAATGACAAGATACCGCTTCAGACCAACCTCTGAACTTTGACCTTCAAAAAGAAAAGCAATCTTCTAAATCATTCCCAGGAGCATCCTGATGAAAGGCACAGGAAGCGCCAGCCTTATATCCTCTTGGCAATTTTTCAAGAACAACTGGTGGACCTCGGGTTTAAACTAGATTCTTCTTCAACAAATAAAGATACAACTTTTTGTATGTCATTGGAATTGGATCGAAGCTCATTTTCCTCTGATGACCTTTCCCTTGATTTCTTTGTTGAGGTGCCATCAGATATGCAATAGCATTCGGAGCTTCAGAAGTAACTATTGTCTGTTGAGGCTGAGCAATTGGTGGCTGATTCTAAGAAGCCACCAAAGATTCCATCAGAGCAGTGAGATTGGCCATATCGGCCTTCAGAGCAGAAACTTCCCCGCACAGCTCGTGATTCTCTTATTCTAAATTGTTCATCTTCCTTCTGAAATTAGCCCGAGTATTGTACCGGTGAGACATCTTGCTGAACAAAGTAAAGAAGCTTGGTAAGATACCTGGATATGCATAACAAATGCAAGAAGTGTGTACAATATGATGCATGAGGTGTAATTCACATGATTGTTTAAAAGTTTTTAAAACCAAGTTTTCAAAGAACTTTGGAACATTATAAACTAATTGAAAACATCAACTAAAAGACATAATTGGGATAACTGGAAAACTCATTTAATTAATATTGGGAGGATTACATTGGAAGTACAAGACTTCACTAATCCTAAACAAAAGAAAGAGAAAGCTAAATCCTCAGGTCCAAATGAACTGCATCCAATTAAGATCCAACACCGTGTTTTAAAATCTTCTTGAGCTTGAATTTGGAATGCTAAAGGAAAATAAATCCTCTTGCACTCTTCTCTTCTACTTTGCTGATAATCGGGAAAATAAATCACGGATACAAAGGATTTAGGAACTAGATCAAGAGCGTGGAGAAATCCATCTTCAAGTTTGCTAGGAGAATTTGAAGTCCCAAGGACTAGAACCAAGGATTAAGGCTTTCTCAATTCTTCTGAATTAGGACTCTTGACATTGTACTTCTTAGTACTCTTTCCAAAATCTATAATTACAAAACTTGTGATGTTTGCAAGAAAAAGTCTTAAGTTCCTTAAAATTTGGTTAAAATAATGCTCATGGGTGCATGGATGCATGATGCAACAATCACACACAAGATCACAAGCATATGGTTCATAGGTTCAACGTCACGAGCATGAGGTCAAAGGTACTACCCATTAGGTATGATCTAAAAGTTTATCACCTGTCGAATAAGGTTCTAGAGGTTCCCAGAGTCTACATCCTTCCTTCAGATGTTACTAACTTCCCGATTAACTCGGTAATTAGTAATATTCTCAAGAAAAACTCGTCCGAGCGTAGTATCGCGTGACAACTATTTCTGGATTACTCTATCATAGCTTCCTCACTACACCTAAAAGGCCAAGATAGGTTAGGTAATCTAAGGTCCTCAGCTTCAGCAGGCTCCCAGGTCGAAAGCAGCATATCTTCCCGATTACTCGGTAAATGACACTACTGTCAAATGGGCCTCCACTGAGTGGGGGATATCATGTCTCCTTTTTTGGGATTACTCCCTCAAAGTTAACCTGACTATACCGCCCGTCCTATCTTAAGTTTTCCTAAGTCCGGGTATAGGACTCATGAGTAATCACCAAGCACCCTGAAAACCAAGAAAATCCAGACAAACATATATACAATCATATAACATATAACACACAATAACACATATACAAATACAAACAAAGATAGGTTTAACCCACTTAGGGATGGACCAGTAAGAGATCAATCATTCCCCAGTGAAGTCGCCATTTTTTTCTGTAGCGGTAGAAATGTTGAGACTAAGCCATTAGATTGACTTGACTTATACAAATCAAAATAAAATCGCCACCGCACTTTATTGTTTCCAAAGGAATGGGATAAGAGAAAATAACCCAAAAAGAGGGGGAAAGATTCAAGGTAAGGGGGTTGGTTATGCAAAGGGAAGGTATTAGCACCCTAAACATCCACAGTGCTCCGCATGAACCTCTTTGTAAAATCTGTATATTTTGGCTATAAAATATTGTATAAAAATAGATGGTGGAGGTGAGAAAAGAAATATTTTTTTAATGATTTTTGCACCCGCCGCGATTGTGAACCTTTAGTGCCTACGTACCACTTTCCGTGCAATAGGGGATCAGGGTACATGTAGTTCCTCTTTAAAAAATTTAAAACACAAGTGTGTTGGTTAATTTTATGAGATAAGACATCAACGTCATTGTCTGTGTGGAAAACATACTTACTACCCACAATCACGAGAAAGGAGAATTTACATCATCTCAAAGTGGAGGATATGGCTTGTATTTTAAAATCAACAATGCCTCACTCAACACCTAAGTGGAAAATATCTCTCTTCACTATATATTATAGAAGTATAGTTTTTTGCATCACTATAAGGATTGACAAGAGTCCAATATTTTGAGGAAAATTTTAAAGATAAGAGCCAAAATGGCAAAATGGTTTGAATGAGATTGATTGACTTTTAGTCTTCTCACAAAACTGTCAAGGTACTACTAAGTTGATTGAAGTTGGTTTATGAAAATGTTTTGAAAATTCATGGACCTAAGTCCAAGTTTATTATGAAAGTGGTTCAAGTTTAGAAACAAGAAGAGTTTTCAAAAGGAGGGAGAAGATTTTTGAAATTAAAGAAAGATGGGAGGAGATGAAGAGACTATCCTAAAGCATAAGCTAAAAGCTAGGGAGAAGAACCATCTAACCAACAAGAAGACAGCATTTGACATTATGAGTCAAGATAGAATTCCCATTCTTTGGATTGAAACCAAGAAAGCAAAGATAATAGACCTCTTGAGAAAACCAAGCTTTAATTGAATTAAGTCTTCACAAAAATTGGACAGAGTAACGGTTGTATACAAATGAATTCCATATTACAAACAAAGTATGTAATCACAATAACCTACACACAAAACAAACAAACAACTCAATTTCTTGAGGTAAACCTCAAGAACTCCAGACAAAATATCAATTAAGGTCACAAGGTCTCCAACATAGGCCAAGGTCTCTAATCCTAAGTCTAAGAAGTCCAATACTCCATAATGCCAAGGATAGTAACCAAATAGTCCAAGTATCATTAATGTTTTTTATGGTTCATATTGATTATTAAGTATCTTCAAAAAGAAAAGAAAAGCTCAAGTGAGCAAAATAAAAATGACATAAAACTAAATGCTCAAGTGAGAAAAGATAAAAATAGCATGGAATGTAAATGCTAAAGTAAATGGTACATAAAGTAAAGAGCATAAAATTAAAGCATAAGCTAAAGTCAATTGTTAGAAGTTAATGGTTAGTTGGATGACCATCTTTAAACTTGCATTTGGAACTCATGTGAGGATTGGTAGAACCAAATCCTCTCAACAACAAGTTGCATTTGCTTTTTGTCAAGTATATCATCCATTTAAGAATCCTCAAGGCAACATTTAATAATCAGCGATGTTTAAGTGATTTGCGTTGACCAAAATTGATGAAGTTCCATTGGAGGATTGGTAGAACCAAAGCCTCCTAACAATGAATCTCAAGGTTATTGGATCAAATGGATCAAATTAACATACTTGGGCTTGCAAACATAGGTTTGGGCCACGAATGATCCTTTACTCGAATCGGGACAAAATTTAGCGCTATGTTAAGCAATCCTAAGTGGAATTATGTAGAAGTCTCACCTATTTTGAGGTTGGTCAATAACAATCTATGTACTTCGTGTTTGGATAAATGATATAGAGATCATCATCCCTTAACATGTAGCACAATTAAAAAAAAGAAAGGGATAAGATGAAGAAGGAGGGGAATGATAAGCTAACTTGGATCATGTTGTATGGTGGGAGAACTGACTTGGGTGTTTTGCAATTGATCGCAATTGTTACGGATAGCAAGAGTCACCACCGGCTTTTCTTTTATCCAATAAGGAAATGGTGAAAAGAACAGGAAAGACCTTTGAGATGTTTTCTTGAGTTCGGGGGGTAGGTTATGAAAATGGAAGGTATTAGCACCCTTTTTATCCGTAGTTATCTATGGGCTCTTAGTTGCTTCCTAAATCACTTGCTTTGTTTAAAAATGTGTTTGTGGTGGATTTTTAAAGTATTTTTGAAAAGCGCCTTCATTTAGGCAAACTTTGTAATGATTCTCGTATAAGAATGTATACAAAGTGTTGGAATTTTAACAATATTTCATATTTTGGAAAAGTGTTTGGTGTGTCTGAAAAATGTTTTGTTTTTGAGAATAGATTGTGAGTAAGCAACTAAGAACGTTCTACCTTACTCAAAAGTCTTTTGTTCATTTCTCTCTTCCTTTTATATTGCTATCTTACCATTGATTGGTAAGAAACCTTATCTTTGGATGTAAAGGGACAGACATGGGTCAATTATAGTCATAGAAGGCAACCTATGAGACATTTTAGCAATTTTTTGTTTAGGGACTAGATCGTTTACCGAAGGCAACATTGAGGGACATCGAGGGACTACGATCTTTTTATCAAGGGACTTTTGCTAAACCGCCCATATTCGAGGGACATGACTATTTTTCGAGGCAACAAGTGAGATTATCCTAGAGGTGCATGTGTGTGAATAGTGTGTTTGATTGCATGCATTTTTGTCTTGAATTTAAAGGTTATCTATTTTTTGATTTTATCTTACCATATATCCTAATTACTAATATTGTACGAAAGTAATAAAAATGCAAAATAAAAAAGAGGAAAAGTGAGTCTTTCGACCCAGGCAGTATGCTCCTTCGATTCACCCTATTTCAGCGTCTTTCGATTGGGCCTGTAAGGTAGCATGAATATGTATCCTTCGATCATGCCTTTTTTCTCTGCTTACTTTGATTGGACCTACAAAACAAAAATGAATATGTCCTTCGACCACACCCCTTTTCTTCTTACTTCGACTGGACCTGAAAAACAAAAATGAATACGTCCTTTGACCACACCTCTTTTGTTTTAGATAGTAGCATGGGGCGAAACCTAAAAGGCTTCGATTCATACAACCTTCTTTTTGTTCTCTTTGTTTGGGGACTAAGTATAAGCATGGGGTGAGGCCATGCTATTATTGCTTCATGGCCAGATTAATTCTTTAAAAAAATATGTTTGATAAATAAAGAAAAACAAACTAAAAGACTTAGCAAAGAAAGCAAATGAAAAAAAGGTGAGAATAAAGACAAATAAAACAAAGTAATGATGATGCTTGAAACGAAAAGAAATGAGTATTCACATGTTATGCATGAACGAAAGGTTAAGGTCAAGAGAACTTACCTTGCTTGGAACTGGGATATGGGTTTTGGGCTTGAGTTGTTTCCCTGGGCGCTCTTGGATTCGAAGGGGAAGAAGCAAATGTGGTGTTTCTTTGGCTAGATTTGAAAACCAAGAAAAGTTGGTTTGTGTTTGTTTATTTATGGATTTTAAAGAAACAAGTGTGGTGCTTCTTCAAGTTATGGGTTTGAGGGGGGTGTTAAGTGTTTGAGAGTTTTGAGAGTTGTTTTGAAGATTCTTCTTCTATTTCCTTTTTCTTTTCCAACCCCTTTGATGTGCAAATGAACTCTATATTTATAGGGAGAAAATTTGGAATGAGCAACTTTGTGAAGGAATAAAATATAGTTTCTTTGAAAGGCCAACATCCACTTTGTTGCACCCCAAAATTTCCCCCCCCCCCATATTCTTCAAGATTTGCAAAGAGCATGCTTCAAAATCTCCCAAGGGTTGCACAGTCCAATTGCCTCCTAACAGTCAAGAATTAGGGTTTGGGTTTCTGGCAAAGAAATTGAAGTTTCCAAGGGTCCAATCAAGTCCCACATGCCTATAAACATGGTCAAGCATCCTCATGCCAAGTTTCAAGACTCACAGCACAAGATTGCACAGTCAAAAACCCTAATTGCTCAACAGTCAACTATAGGGGTAAAATGGTCATTTGACAGTCAAAAGTCCAAATTTTTGGTCAACATCTTATTTTGAAGCCACAAACATCATTTGATCAATTCTTGATCATGATTCTCAAGGCATGGCTCAAAAAGTCTCAAGATGCAAAAGTTTCCATTTTTGGACAGTTGAAAAAGTCAACTGTAACTTGACCAAGGCATAACTTCCACATGGTTTATCAGAAAAATTCCATCCAAAGCTCATTTTGAAGAGAAAGACATTTCCTACAATTCCTCTTCACACTTCAAGTCCAAGAAATGCTCTCACAAAAAGTTATCAATCTCAACATTATAGGTCATTTTCAAAAGTCAACAAAAATGGACTTTAAGTCAAAGACCATAACTTGAGATTGGTAAATCAAAATGACATGCGACCAAAGGCATTGGTTAGAGGACTTCAAGACCTTTCCAAAATATCCAAGAACATGATCAAAGCTTAAAAATTGAGCAAGATATGCCTTGTGGAAATTGGGAAATTTTTGGGAATTTTGAAAAGTCAACTTTGCTTCAAATGCCTCAAAATTGCTAATGGGCCACAATTTCTCCCAAGAATCATCATCCAAAAGCTATTCACGACCCATTGGCCCAAAGGGGAGTTATTTTCTTATTTTTAATTTATTAATTGAATTTTTTAAATCTATTAATTCATTTAATTCAAATTAAATATAAAAAAATACTAAATGCCACCTTTCAAATCTTTTTATGCAGCATTTCTACTCATCATAACCTCAGGATTTCGTGCATACTCAATATCGAAAGAATCTCCAATGATTGGCATATTTGGCATGAAAAAAAGATTGAAAGAATCATGGAAGATCACAAAATTCAAAAGCATTGATTCCTTGGATATTAGGCTTGTTTTGTTACCCTAATCCATCCCTCATATAAGCCAGAACCTAAACCTAATGAGAAGAACCAAGAAGCTGCGCCCAAGAAGAATATACACTTTGCACTTTTCTCTAAAAAATTTCAAAACTGAAAACAGTTAGAGTTTGTTTCAAGGCAAAATAACCATTCCATAAGCTTGCTTACATTGCCAGGGATCTTTCCCAATCAAAATCAAGTCTTCATACAGCCAGAAACGGTAGAATCACGTGGCCCTGTTCCCAATTTTTTTCATAATCGTATTTGCATTTGCACCTCTTTTCCATATGTTTTAATCACTGATTCATACTAACATGGTTGTTCTAAAGCTGTTGGCATCATTTAATTGAGTTTTTAAGCCCTATACGCGAATCCACCATGGAAGTTGCCTAGGGTTTCAAAGATGTGAAATTGGGGTTTCTCGCCTGGGGAAAAATTAGACAGCAAGACTTATACCATTGAAATCGTGACATTCCAACGAATCTAAAACACTCATCGCGCCTTTTTTATATTTGTTCAATTTCTATTCGCTATTTTTTGGTGTTTCAGATTGTGGGGGTTTAAAACCCCCGCTATCTAGTTTTATTTTTCAGGTAGAACAAACAGCAATTGAAGAAGATGATGCGTGGAGGAATGTGATTGGGGCGTTCAAATCATTGGCGCGTTTTTTTTGTTGGTTCCAGAATAATTGCACGTTTCTCTTATATTATTTGTGTCCCATATTAATAACAAAGAGCATAAGCAGCGCAGCTGGCAAAGCATTGGCACGGTAAACGTTGGGACCTGGGTTCGATTCCCAGGTCCCCCTCTTTCTTCAATAATATTTTTTCCAATGCACTTCCATGCAACGTGTTATCCAGGTTCCACAATACACCTTCACATCAGTGCCTGCCACATGTCCTTGAAGATCAATCCAGTGGCTATCACCAGCTATCCACCATACGCCTCAGTCAACACATCCATATGCAAGCCAGAAAAGTCAAATGGGCCTTCTTCAAATGGGCCAAATTGCTGTGAATTCACCTCCAACTTTGGGTCAACACCCCTCTTGTTTGTATCTCTTTCCCTTTTTCTTTTTTCTTTCTTTTTATTTTATTTGTTTTAATTATTTTCTTTTAATTCATAAAATTAATTTTAATAACATAAAAATACCAAAAATCAGGAATCATAAAAATAAAATATATTTTATTTAATATTATTTTGTAAATAAATTTGGTTAACTAATTTAGTTTTAATTTTAGGCTTAATTCAATGTTTTTTAATAAACTAAAAAATATAGAGATTAGGGTTTTAATGCTTTTATTCTTTTTCTTTTCTTTTTACCATTTTTAAGTATTAATTATTTTTATCAATAAATATGCCATGTAAATAATTAATGTAAATTAGGTCAAACTTGAAAATATTTTCTTTAATAATTAAAAACAATTTAGAACTAGGTTTTTATTTAATTTTTAATTCCATTTAATTTTCTCTAATTTCATAAATACAAAAAAACATAAAAAATAAGTCCTTTCCTTTCTTTAATTTAATTAGTTTAATAATTTCAATTTAATTTCCTAAAAGGGTCCAACGCCCTCGCATTCTCGATTTTATTTCTTTTCACACATTTACTTTTATTTCCTTTTTAAATTTCATGTACTTGCCCCAAAGCCTTGTAATAGATTAATTAGGGTATTTACTTTCCGCATTTTTATTTATTTCAAATCGGGTCTTGGTTTAATTTGGCAATGTAGACCCGCGCCTTTGTAATAGCGTAGGACTTTTATATTTCCGCACCTTTTAACTGTTAATAACCACATGAAAGAATGAATGCCAAAAATAAAAACAAAGCGTAGATCACCAATGCATGACAAGATAAACATAATTGAAAATGACACACGAATTCACACACCACCCCTAGGGTACGTCTCACTGTTGCCTTGCCCCTCGAAACGTGGTCGTCGAGTAGAGGATGTTTTAGTAAGTCCTCATGTCCATGAACATGGCATGAGGGTAGCTTCTAAGGTGTCTTCCTATTGCTCTGGTGACCACACTGTCCCTAAACTCGAATTGACCCGAACACCTCCAACGGTGGTGCTACCTACCTCTCAATGGTGGGATGGCACTATCTTAAGGACATTTACACAGACGAATTCCTTAGGGTGGGTAGATGACTTGTAGATACTTGCTCTAATTCAAAACAAATCAAAACACTTTTCACAATGACACTTTTCAAAAAGCTTTCAAAACAACTTTTCAAACACTCTTGAGGAATGATACAAGAGTCGAACTGAAATTTCAAACGAAACTTTTTCAAACCCACTCTGAAAAGCAAACAAACATTTTTTGAAAACACAAGTGAGCAAGTATCTAAGAGCCCATGGATAACCATGGATAGAAAGGGTGCTAACACCTTCCCTTTCTATAAATCTACCTCCCGAACCGAGAACTAATCTCAATAAGGAATTTTTCTGTGCTTTTGTCCTTTCCATTTGGAGAAAATAAAAGACGGTGGCGACTCTTGCTTCCGCGACATTTCGCGAACCAACGTTAAACAGTCAGTTCCAGATCCACCGATCACAGAACTGGCGACTCTGCTGGGGAGAATTTTATAAAGTGAGGTGTACCTTAGGATAGTTCATAACTGTGTTTTCAATTGTTTTGACTTGTTTGCTTTAAATTGTGGGTTGCATCGGAGTTACATAGATCCTAACCCGGATCTGGGGATACCCTGTTTAGGTAGCATAAGCTGTGAGGGACCTGTCCGGCGTAGACCGACACGGGTGAAGCAGTGGCTACGTTGGTGTGGCACCTTGGTCTGTACCGAGATCCCTTGTGTTGCAACGAGGAGAATATGGGTCTTCTGAGGAGTCATTAAGCACCAACAGACCTTAGAACCTTAAATGACACAACTTGGCCATTAGAACAGTAGCAGTATGCTACGCCCATTGAGGCTAAACTCTCGTGATGGTTCTGGCCGCAAGAAAAGATTGTGATGCTGGAGTTATGACCGATTGAGGGTAGTCAATGATATTGGGATCCTCTAAGAACCCGGTTACTTTTGATAGGACAAGTATGAACCAACAAACTGAAAGAGGGTAATACCTAGACCTCATGCTGGCCTAAACTTTAAGGGCTTGTCTTGTGTGACTTGTGTGCCTTACCATGTTTGCCTTTGTAAATATTTGTGGTGTGCTTTATCATAACATCATAACATCATGAGCATTGCATGCATCCTGCATAAGGACTGACCATTTCAAAGACAAGAAGGTTTCACCTTTGCTCTGTTTTGTAGGACATCATGATTCCTATGCGAAGGAATACTATCCGGTTCAACTTTGTTCACCCACCTGAGGTACTTGAAGAATTGGTTAGCAGAATTCCAAATACCACTTCCTTCATCCAGAGGCATGGTTCTCTTCTCAATTTAGTCACTGCAAAGCGGGATCAACAGTTGATGAGTGTCCTGACCCAGTTCTATGACCCTCTGTACCAGTGCTTCACCTTTCAAGACTTCCAACTGGTCCCTACCCTGGAAGAGTTCTCTGATTTGCTTGGTATCCCTATCTTGGATCAGACTCCCTTTACTGGTTGGGAAAAGACCCTCAGGCTTGGGGAGGTTGCTGCAGCTCTTCCCATCAAGAGGTAATGGACAACTGGGTGACTAGAAGCGGAGTTAAGGGTTTCCTGGCCAAGTTTCTGATTGGTAAAGCTAACAGTTTCTGGAATGACTTGGACTTTAGGGCATATGAAGACATTCTGGCTCTATTAATCTATGGGCTAGTCTTATTTCCTAATCCTGACAACTTCATCAATGTCACTGCCATAAGGATCTTTATGTCTCAGAACCCTGTGCCCACTCTCTTGGGTGACATCCTGCAACAACTTTATGCTCGTACTGCCCGAAGACGAGGAACTCTATGGTGTTGTATCCCTTTGTTGGTGAGGTGGTTTATTTCGCACCTCCCTAAGTTCGTGCTGAAGAACCAAGAAGGAAGAGGTTGGGCTCATAGGTTAATGTCTCTCACTGATAAGGACGTCATTTGGACTCTCAGAGGTTTGGATGAGGTAGCTGTTATTGATCGTTGCGGAGAATACCCTAATGTTCCTTTGATGGGTACCCAAGGAGGAATTTCTTACAATCCATGTCTAGCTCTCCGTCAGTTTGGGAGGGCCAGAAGAGCAGGGCCTCATGAGATGTTGGTGCCTCACATCAGTTTTGAGTTTCAGGTGGATAGTGACGAGCTGCGTCGTAAGTTCATCAAGGCTTGGGACAGAGTTCATAAAGCTGACCCACGAGAGTTGGGGCCAAAGACTTCTCTACCTATGGAAGCCTACTACAAATGGGTTCGCATCCGTGCTCAGAAGTTAGGTATGCCATACGAAGCTGTCAGACCCGTCATTCTTGAGTATCCTGACAAAGATGGGGCTCTTCCAACTGTCCTCCCTCCTCAGATACCCACTGATTATGAGACATTAAAGAGGTCTTGGTCGCAACTGCAAGAAGAACGGGATTCGTATCGGGAAAAGTTCAACGAGCAGGAATTGAAGATCCAGAAGCTGACAAAGCAGTTGGAGAATGAGCGAGCTCTGAATGACTACATCCGTACTGAGAAGAGGAGACCCTGGGATCAATGAGGAGCTCTGGATGTTCTTTTACAGTTTTATTTCCCTTTTCAGTATTTCCATTTTTTGTAACGCCTAAGGGATATCTGTTGAACAATTTAAGTTTCAAAGTTGAATCTAATGAAGTGTGTTCCTTTTTTGTTTACAAAGTTGATTCCTGATTGTCTTTGAAAACATAAATCATACACATTCCATTCATCATGTGCATAGCAGGTATTCTTCTTTTCAGGTTGCTTACTGTTCTTCGCTGTTTATTTCAGCATCATGAACCCTGACTCATCATCAACCGAGATGTCTATCAAGGCCCTTCAGGCGCAGAATGCGCAATTTCAGGAGTTGATCATGGGTTTGGCTCAAGGCCAAGAGGAGCTGAAGGCTTTACTCCTGAAGAAGGAGAAGAAGAAGAAGAAGAGAACTGTTCTTTTCAACTCGGGCCGGAGGTTTGGTAATACTCTGCAGAATGAGTAAGCGGGTTCTTCTGTAGGCAAAGACAATCCCCAGGGGGGAGGGGCTCCAAGTCCAGTGGTCTCTGACAACGAGACTGACTTTAATGAGGAACAGTATCCTCCTGCTGAAGACCGGTACAAGCAGTTGGAAGACAGACTGAATGCCATGGAGATCCAACAAGTGCCTGGGCTGGATTTCGAAGATTTGGGCTTATCTACTGGTGTGATCATTCCTCACAAATTTAAGGCACCATCTTTCACCAAGTATGACGGGGCGTCTTGTCCCAAGCTACACCTCAGATCTTATGTGCGGAAGATTCAGCCGTACACAGTGGATAAGAATTTGTGGATCCACTTCTTCCAGGAGAGTCTTTCAGGGACTCATCTCGAATGGTTCTATCAGCTGGATGGAACCAAAGTTCGTAATTGGGAGGAGTTGGCTACTGCTTTTTATAAGCAGTATCAATATAATGCCGACCTTGCTCCTAAACGTACCCAACTCCAGGGTATGTCACTAGGATCAAGCGAAGGTTTTAAAGAGTATGCACAGAAGTGGAGGGATCTGGCTGGCAGGGTGCAGCCTCCGTTAACTGACCGTGAGCTGGTGGATATGTTCTTGGGGACCCTATCCGAGCCGTTTTTCAAGCATCTTATCGGTAACTCGTCTGCAGGATTCACTGATCTTATTCTGACTGGGGAGAGGATAGAGGCTGGAATGAAGTCCGGTAAAATTCAGAAGGGTGCATCTTCAAGTGCTGAGAAGAAACCCTTTAAGAAGGAGGCCAGTGCTGTATATGGGCCTAGAAGACAAGAGAAACCAGAACGCCGCCAATCTGTCAACGCGGTGATGATCGCAAAGCCTGCTGCCGCTCCTCGGAAAACCAATCCACAAAGGGCTAAAAGACCCAGAAGAGAGTTTACCCGGCTGAGTATGACCCTATCACAAATCTTGCCGCAGTTTCTATCCACCAACTTGGTGACTGTCAGAGAGGCCCCAAAGGTTGTGAATACTGCCTCTCCCAAGTACAATCCAAATGCCCGTTGTGCTTATCACTCTGATAGCCTGGGGCATTCCACTGATGACTGTTGGGCCTTAAGGAATAAGGTGCAAGACCTTATTGACGCAAAGGAGATACAATTTGAGGCGCCTGAAAGGCCAAATGTGGTAACTGCTCCTATGCCCCAGCATGGAGTAAATGTTGTTGATGAAGATGTATATGTCGTTTTTGTGAATGATGTAGCTACTCCTCTGATGACTGTTAAGAGGAATCTACTGCTGGCCGGTTTATTTTCGGGTTGTAGTGAAGGTTGCCTTTTGTGTGCTGTTTCCCTTTCTGGTTGTCCTTTGCTGAAGTTAGGCATCTAAAGCCTGATGGACAGCAAAGAGATTTTGTTCAAGAAGACCGTTGTTCCGTTTGTTCCTGTGGAAGAAGTATCTGTGGTTACAATTTTCAATAATCCAATCAAGGCTCCCCCAAGGAAGCCAGTTAAAATCATGACTGTCGCACCCATTGTTATTACTGTCCCGGGGCCTCTCCCCTATGAATCTGATAAGGCTGTCCCATGGCACTATGGGGCAGATGTATATGTACATGGTATAAAGCAAGAGTTCAACACTGGTACCAGCATCAGCAATATCACTGGTCCAGCAAAAGTTACCCGCAGTGGCAGGCTCTTCTCGCCTGACATTGCTCCACCAGCTATTCGAAGACCTCTCGTTATAACACCTGCAAGTGCACCTGTTCCCATTTCTGATCAAGTTGTTTCCCCTGCTGCCGAGTCATCTAATGCTCGGGGCAAAGGGATTGAAGATGAGCCTGCCCGGATGGAGGCACCAAAATCTGTGAATGTTGAAGCCTCCCAGCAAGAGATGGAGGAAATTCTCAAAATAATCAAGAAGAGTGACTTCAATGTCGTTGAACAGCTGGGGCATACCCCCTCTAAGATCTATATGCTCTCCTTGTTGCTATGCTCAGAGGCCCATGCTAAGGCCCTGATTTCATTTCTCAAGATGGCCCGTGTGCCACAGGAGACGTCTGCAGTCCAGTTTACTGATTGCGTAGCCAATTTGACAGCCGACAATGGTTTGGGTTTCTCGGATGCTGACCTTACTGCTAAGGGAAAGAACCACAATGATGCCCTGCATGTCTCTATTGAATGCAGGGGCACTACTCTTGCGCACGTATTGGTGGACACCGGCTCTTCCCTAAATGTGCTACCCAAAAAGGCCTTAGACCGGTTGGATTGTGAGGGCCTGGAGCTGAAACCTAGCAACATCATTGTCAGAGCCTTTGACGGTTCTAAGAGGATGGTCCATGGAGAGGTAGACATTCCTATTCGTGCGGGTTCCCAAGTATTCGACTCAACTTTCTATGTGATGGATATCCGTCCATCTTATTCCTGTTTACTGGGTCGACCTTGGATTCACAAAGCTGGGGCAGTGACCTCTACCCTACACCAGAAGCTCAAGTACCCTGTAAAAGGGAAGATTGTCACTGTGCAGGGGGAGGAGGAGTATATGGTTAGTCACTTGAATTCCTTCTGATATATTGAGATGGACGGGGAGTTTATTGAAACCCCCTTTCAGCATTTTGAAGAGGTACCTCCAACATTGGCAGCGGCAGAAACAGTGGTTGAAGAGGATGTTCCTTTGAAGATGGCTTCCCTGAAGGATGCCCGGGCTGTAATCGAGAAAGGTGAATGTGCTAACTGGGGCAGGCTCCCTGATTTCACTCTTAAAACTGACAAGTTTGGACTGGGTTTTACTGCAGAGGCTCAGAGGGTTGTGCGCAAAGCTAGAACCAGAAGACCTCCTGTGCTCATCACCAATCCAGGAGTGAATGCCATTGGGGATGAAGATGAAGTGGAAGAGTCAGAGTTTGATAGCTGGATCTACCCGACGACTGATGGTGGATTGACCAATTGGACTGCTAAAGATCATACTCGTGTTACTTTTATTACGCAGTAATAAACTCCTTTGTTTTTGTTGTTTATAATAAACAATGAATTAAAACTCTATGGCCCGGTGTCTTACCCAGGGCACGGTGGCTTCATTTGTGAGGGCATATTAATTGTCATTTCATATATCATGAATAAATACCTGGGACGTTTTCTCGCACTTCAAATCTTATGCTCCTTTTCTTTCTTTCCTTTCTTTATATATTGCAAAACAGCTGTATTTACACACACTCACTCATACAGGTTTCAATCCACTCTGGATCTCACTGGTAACGACTCTGCTACTGCTAGTTATGACGTCGAAAATCCGATCAACTTAGCCGAAGACGAAGGTGAAGATGATTGCGAAGTGCCTGGCGAGCTTGCAAGACTGTTACTCCAAGAAGAGAGGGCAATTCAACCACATGAAGAGCCGGTGGAAACAATAAATCTGGGTACTAATACAGATAGGAAGGAGGTCAAGATTGGTGCCAACCTAGAGCTCAGCGTGAAGCAACGGTTGACTCAGATGTTACATGATTACATGGAGATCTTTGCCTGGTCCTACGAAGACATGCCTGGGTTGGATACCGACATTGTGGTCCATCATTTGCCTACCAAGGAAGACTGCCCTCCGGTTAAGCAAAAAGTCCGCCGTATGCGTCCAGAGATGTCCGAGAAGATTAAAGTCGAGGTTATGAAGCAATTCGATGCCGGTTTTCTTGCAGTGACTTCTTACCCTTAGTGGGTTGCTAATGTGGTGCCGGTACCAAAGAAAGATGGAAAGGTCAGAATGTGTGTTGACTACAGGGACCTGAACAGGGCCATCCCCAAGGATGACTTCCCTCTACCTCATATTGATGTCCTTGTTGATAATACTGCTCAGCACAAGGTGTTCTCCTTCATGGACGGTTTTTCAGGCTATAATCAGATCAAGATGGCTCCTGAAGACAAGGAAAAGACTACCTTTGTTACTCAGTGGGGCACCTTCTGCTACAAGGTCATGCCTTTTGGACTGAAGAATGCTGGGGCAACCTATCAACGTGCCATGGTTGCTTTATTTCATGACATGATCCATCATGAGATAGAAGTGTATGTCGACGACATGATTGCAAGGTCCCAAACCGAGGAGGAACACCTTGACCATCTGCAGAAACTGTTTGACCGTTTGAAACTGTACAAGCTGAGGTTGAACCCGAACAAGTGCACCTTCGGGGTAAGATCTGGGAAGTTGTTAGGCTTTGTTGTAAGTGACAAGGGTATTCAAGTGGACCCTGCCAAGGTTAAAGCTATTCAAGAGATGCCAGTTCCTAAGACAGAGAAAGAGGTCAGAGGCTTTCTAGGACGTCTGAATTATATTGCCCGGTTCATCTCGCACCTAACTGCTACCTGTGAGCCAATCTTTAAGCTGCTGAAGAAAGATCAGGTAGTACGTTGGAACGATGAATGTCAGGCCGCTTTTGACAGAATCAAAGAGTATCTCCAAGAACCACCCATTCTTATGCCACCAGTTGAAGGGAGACCTCTGATACTATACCTGACAGTACTTGACAATTCAATGGGGTGTGTGCTGGGGCAGCATGACGAGTCTGGCCGAAAAGAGCATGCCATTTATTACCTTAGCAAAAAGTTTACCGACTGTGAGACCTGATACTCACTGCTCGAGAAAACTTGCTGCGCTTTGGTATGGGCTGCTCGCCGGCTGAGACAGTATATGCTGACTCACACTACCTTGTTGATTTCAAAGATGGATCCTATAAAGTACATATTCGAAAAGCCTGCTCTGTCTGGGAGAATAGCAAGATGGCAAATGATCTTGACAGAATACGACATCCAGTACATGACTCAGAAAGCCATCAAAGGAAGTGTATTGGCAGACCACTTGGCACATCAGGCAGTAGACGACTATCAGTCAATGAACTTCGAGTTTCTAGACGAGAGCATCATGATTGTGACTGATTGTGAAGTACCTGGACCAGATGAAGGACCTGAGGAAGGATCCCGATGGTCTATGCACTTTGACGGAGCCTCCAATGCTTTGGGTAACGGTATCGGCGCTGTGATCATATCCCCTCAAGGCACTCATACTCCACTTACTGCCCGGCTATGTTTCAACTGCACCAACAACATGGCGGAGTATGAGGCATGCATCATGGGTCTCCAAGCTGCGATCGACATAAGGATCAAGTTTATGAGTGTCTTCGGAGATTCCGCTCTCGTGATCAATCAGATCAAAGGCGAGTGGGATACGAAACATCCGAATCTTATTCCTTACAGAGAATGTGTAGTGACAATGATCCCCCACTTCACAGAGATAACCTTTGAACACTTTCCGAGAGAGGAGAATCAGCTGGCGGACGCGTTAGCTACAATGTCTTCTATGTTCAAGGTCAAATGGGATAATGAGGCTCCCCGGATCATCATTTGGAAACTGGACGAACCGGCATACTGTTGTGATCTTGAGACTGAATTGGTGACTGAGAAGCCTTGGTACTATGAGGTGAAGAGATACTTGGAAGCCCAGGAGTATCCTGAAGGTGCCTCTGTCAATGACAAAAAGTTTCTAAGAAGGTTCGCGGCAAAGTTCTTCCTTAGAAACGGCATTCTGTACAAGCGAAACCATGATTCGACCTTACTGCGTTGTGTGGATAAGACTGAAGCAGAAAGGATCATGGCAGAACTGCATGAGGGTACCTTCGGAACAAATTCCAGTAGACACACTATGGCAAAGAAGATCCTTCGGGCAGGGTATTTCTGGTCCACAATGGAAGCCGACTGCTACCAACATTCTCGGACATGTCACAAATGCCAGATTTATGCAGACAAGGTGCACGTTCCCCCAGTTCCTCTGAACGTCCTGACTGCACCTTGGCCTTTTGCAATGTGGGGCATAGATATGATTGGTGAGATTAAACTTACAGCATCCAACGGGCATCGCTTCATCCTTGTAGCGATTGATTACTTTACGAAGTGGGTTGAAGCAGCTTCCTATGCTACGGTAACCAAGAATGTTGTGGCACGGTTCATCCGGCACAATCTGATATGTCGGTACGGCGTCCCTGAAAGGATCATTACAGACAACGGTACCAATCTCAATAACAAGATGATCACTGAGCTCTGCGAGCAATTTAAGATACAGCACCACAACTCTTCTCCTTACCGGTCGAAGATGAATGGGGCTGTAGAAGCAGCGAATAAAAATATCAAGAAAATTGTGCAGAAGATGACAGTGACCTATAAAGATTGGCACGAGATGTTACCGTTCGCTCTTCATGGGTACCGTACCTCAGCAAGGACGTCAACCGGGGCAACTCCTTTTTCCTTGGTCTACGGCATGGAGGCAGTCTTACCGATCGAAGTGCAGATACCCTCTCTCCGGATAATGAAGGATGCAGATCTGAGCGAAGATGATTGGATCCAGACACGACTTGATCAGTTAAATCTAATTGACGAAAAGAGACTTGCGGCTATTTGTCATGGTCAGACGTACCAAAAACGGATGATCAGGGCATTTAACAAAAAGGTCAGACCACAAGAATATCAAGTTGGGGATCTGGTAATCAAACGTATCATCCTTCCTCAGAGTGATCCAAGGGGCAAATGGACCCCTACATACGAAGGGCCATTTGTGGTTAAACATGTGTTCTCAAGAGGAGCCATGATTCTTACCACCATGGATGGTGACGACCTTCCTCACCCCGCCAATGCAGACATAGTAAAAAGATACTACGCATGAAAAAAGACCCGCTAGGTTGACATACCTAGGCAAAAATTAGGGCTCTTGGCGAACCAAAAGGGTCCGGGCAAAATGAAGGGATGAAATGAAAAAAATCTGTACACCCGGCAAGTCGAAAACCTGAAAAGGCGGCTTGGGCAAAAATGGGTATCCCGGTGGACTGAAAACCCGAAAGGGCAGTCCAGGCAAAAGTTAGGGATAAAGCGTAATACTATGTCTCATTGGATCACCTTTGCATCCAGAATCCGGTATCAACATCAAGTTCAGACGGCATCAATCAATCAGCTTCATCCTCGACTAGGTCATCAAGTGATGAGACGCTCGAAGATATAAGGGCGATAGCAGAGTTGGAACCCAGTGGGATCGTTCTTTTCACACAGCTGTTTTATTTTCCCTTTGTACAAATTGTATAAACTTTTTTGTTCGGCGGCGTTCTCTTACTAGGACGTCAGCCTCTTGTACATAAACGCCTATTTTACAGGCAAATTCAAAAATCAATATAAATACACTTTTCAGTTAAGATTGCCAATTGTTTTTTCATTTTCTGTTTTGTTTTGCAAGGAACGTCCAAGGTTCAATTTGTGATATATGCATTTGACACTAATTGCTAACTCATAAATATTTGCATACGAAACAAAGGATTAATTACAGGTAACATTAGAAACAGGGGCAATAATGAGTTGTCTAAGCGATCTAATTGCTCTATCCACCAAGGTACCAAGGTAAGTTCAGCCGAAGAACATAGCCAATATACCTTAATTCCCCAGAGAGTGAGCCAGCAAGTCAGTGCACTCTCCCCAAGCAAAGTTATACTATCAGCCTTAAGGAAGTTGGGTATCCCCCGCAGATCTCAACATTCCCCAGCACATTATACAGATATTCTTAAACAAGCATCCCCGGCAGTCTTGACCTAAAGATTGTTCCCCGGCGGTATATCAAACATTCAGTGGAATCTCTTCCCAGTCCATCTCAAAATTTCCCCAGGAGAGTCCAATCAAGATTTCCCCAGGAAAGTTTGAATCATCTCCCCAGCAGTAAGCTTATCCCTAGTAGATTATGGAAGCTTACCCCCTACAGAGCACGAACGCGTCCCTGGCTTTATTCAAAGTTTATTTCCCTACCAGGATATAATTGGGTTATCCTCAGCCAAAAGCCACAGAAAGATCGTCCCCAGCGAAGTCTTCTTACCCCCAGCAAAGTCTATTAACACTTCCAACAACAACGGTATCCCCAGCGGAGTTGTCATCAACATCTCAGCAAAGTACCTCTCTCCCCACAGAGTATTGTTCCCCAGCAAGGTCGCTAGAGTAGTTATTCCCCGCAGAGTAATCTCTTCATCAAGTTTATTCCCCAACGGAGTTATCTTCTCCTACCGGTATTCTTGCAACTATCATCCCCAGCGGAAACAACAAAGCATTGTTCTCCAACATCAGCCCAGGATGTGACTTCCCGGCACCCGTCAAGGATTTATTTTCCTAAGACGAAAACATACATTCATAAACATCACATACATCATGATACATGCATAAACGCATCATACCTTACAATCTCATTTATGTTGAGAACATCATTGCTTGATCCATATCATGCATTGCATATGACTGACCTTTACCTTTCAGGAAAGATCCAGTTAAGTTCTCAGCTATATTCCAAGACCTAGCCTGGTTCAGTTAAGTCGACCCTAAGATTTTCCTGATTCTTATCCAGTCAAAGGCCTTCTCTGGTTCAGTCAGATCGACCCCAAGATCTCCCTGATTCTTATCCAGTTGAAGATTCTAAGACCTTGTCCGGTTCAGTTAAATCGACCCTAAGATTTTCCTGATTCTTATCCAGTCAAAGGCCTTCTCTGGTTCAGTCAGATCGACCCCAAGATATCCCTGATTCTTATCCAGTTGAAGATTCCAAGACCTTGTCCGGTTCAGTTAAATCGACCCTAAGATTTTCCTGATTCTTATCCAGTCAAAGGCCTTCTCTGGTTCAGTCAGATCGACCCTAAGATCTCCCTGATTCTTATCCAGTTGAAGATATTCCAAGACCTTGCCCAGTTCAGTTAAATCGACCCTAAGATTTTCCTGATTCTTATCCAGTCAAAGGCCTTCTCTGGTTCAATCAGATCGACCCTAAGATCTCCCTGATTCTTATCCAGTTGAAGATATTCCAAGACCTTGCCCGGTTCAGTTAAATCGACCCTAAGATTTTCCTGATTCTTATCCAGTCAAAGGCCTTCTCCGGTTCAGTCAGATCGACCATAAGATCTCCATGATTCTTATCCCAGTAGAAGACATCCAAGATTCTCTCAGCGTTACTGTTGAGGTAGTAATCGCCTATGATTCTCTCATCATTACTGTTGAGGTTGAAGTCGCCCAAGATTCTCTCATCGTTACTGTTGAGGTAGTAATCGCCTATGATTCTCTCATCATTACTGTTGAGTTTGAAGTCGCCCAAGATTCTCTCATCGTTACTGTTGAGTTAGTAATCGCCTATGATTCTCTCATCGTTACTGTTGAGGTTGAAGTCGCCTATGATTCTCTCCCCGTTACTGTGGAGGTAGTAATCGCCCCAGATTCTCTCATCGTTACTGTTGAGGTAGTAATCGCCCCAGGTTCTCTCATCGTCCCGCTGAGGTAGTAACCATCCCTGATTCGTTCATCACCTTTTGAAGCTCCAGATTCAATTCCTGTAACCAGTCAGGGCGCATCTACACAAAGAGTTTGAAGACCAGCTCCTGTAACAGGCCAGGTACTCATTTTCTTTTTCAGGTACGCAGGTTCTCGCTAAGGAATCTCTTACGCGATCGACACCCAGATGGCATCTATAAGCCCATCCACCTTCCATCACCTCTCAACATGGCATCTATAAGCCCATATTCCTATCCATCAATCTCCAAATGGCATCTGTAAGCCCATTCCCACCATCACACTGCTACTATGTGAGCGCAAATTTTTGGGCACTCTAGTGTTCAATCATCTTCCACCTTCGGATTACGAAAGGCACGTCAGCCAATCTGCATCCTCAGGTCTAAGAAGATTGAACAGGGGCAACTGTTGCACCCCAAAATTTTCCATCCCATATTCTTCAAGATTTGCAAAGAGCATGCTTCAAAATCTCCCAAGGGTTGCACAGTCCAATTGCCTCCTAACAGTCAAGAATTAGGGTTTGGGTTTCTGGCAGAGAAATTGAAGTTTCCAAGGGTCCAATCAAGTCCCACATGCCTATAAACATGGTCAAGCATCCTCATGCCAAGTTTCAAGACTCACAACACAAGATTGCACAGTCAAAAACCCTAATTGCTCAGCAGTCAACTGTAGGGGTAAAATGGTCATTTGACAGTCAAAAGTCCAAATTTTTGGTCAACATCTTATTTTGAAGCCACAAACATCATTTGATCAATTCTTGATCATGATTCTCAAGGCATGGCTCAAAAAGTCTCAAGATGCAAAAGTTTTCATTTTTGGGCAGTTGAAAAAGTCAACTGTAACTTGACCAAGGCATAACTTCCACATGGTTTATCAGAAAAATTCCATCTAAAGCTCATTTTGAAGAGAAAGACATTTCCTACAATTCCTCTTCACACTTCAAGTCCAAGAAATGCTCTCACAAAAAGTTATCAATCTCAACATTATAGGTCATTTTCAAAAGTCAACAAAAAGGGACTTTAAGTCAAAGACCATAACTTGATATTGGTAAATCAAAATGACATGGGACCAAAGGCATTGGTTAGAGGACTTCAAGACCTTTCCAAAATGTCCAAGAACATGATCGAAGCTTAAAAATTGAGCAAGATATGCCTTGTGGAAATTGGGAAATTTTTGGGAATTTTGAAAAGTCAACTTTGCTTCAAATGCCTCAAAATTGCTAATGGGTCACAATTTCTCCCAAGAATCATCATCCAAAAGCTATGCACGACCCATTGGCCCAAAGGGGAGTTATTTTCTTATTTTTAATTTATTAATTGAATTTTTAAATCTATTAATTCATTTAATTCAAATTAAATATAAAAAAATACTAAATGCCACCTTTCAAATCTTTTTATGCAACATTTCTACTCATCATAACCTCAGGATTTCGTGCATACTCAATATGGAAAGAATCTCCAATGATTGGCATATTTGGCATGAAAAAAAGATTGAAAGAATCATGGAAGATCACAAAATTCAAAAGCATTGATTCCTTAGATATTAGGCTTGTTTTGTTACCCTAATTCATCCCTCATATAAGCCAGAACCTAAACCTAATGAGAAGAACCAAGAAGCTGCGCCCAAGAAGAATATACACTTTGCACTTTTCTCTAAAAAATTTCAAAACTGAAAACACAGTTAGAGTTTGTTTCAAGGCAAAATAACCATTCCATAAGCTTGCTTACATTGCCAGGGATCTTTCCCAATCAAAATCAAGTCTTCATACAGCCAGAAACGGTAGAATCACGTGGCCCTGTTCCCAATTTTTTTCATAATCGTATTTGCATTTGCACCTCTTTTCCATATGTTTTAATCACTGATTCATACTAACATGGTTGTTCTAAAGCTGTTGGCATCATTTAATTGAGTTTTTAAGCCCTATACGCGAATCCACCATGGAAGTTGCCTAGGGTTTCAAAGATGTGAAATTGGGGTTTCTCGCCTGGGGAAAAATTAGACAGCAAGACTTATACCATTGAAATCGTGACATTCCAACGAATCTAAAACACTCATCGCGCCTTTTTTATATTTGTTCAATTTCTATTCGCTATTTTTTGGTGTTTCAGATTGTGGGGGTTTAAAACCCCCGCTATCTAGTTTTATTTTTCAGGTAGAACAAACAGCAATTGAAGAAGATGATGCGTGGAGGAATGTGATTGGGGCGTTCAAATCATTGGCGCGTTTTTTTTGTTGGTTCCAGAATAATTGCACGTTTCTCTTATATTATTTGTGTCCCATATTAATAACAAAGAGCATAAGCAGCGCAGCTGGCAAAGCATTGGCACGGTAAACGTTGGGACCTGGGTTCGATTCCCAGGTCCCCCTCTTTCTTCAATAATATTTTTTCCAATGCACTTCCATGCAACGTGTTATCCAGGTTCCACAATACACCTTCACATCAGTGCCTGCCACATGTCCTTGAAGATCAATCCAGTGGCTATCACCAGCTATCCACCATACGCCTCAGTCAACACATCCATATGCAAGCCAGAAAAGTCAAAAGGGCCTTCTTCAAATGGGCCAAATTGCTGTGAATTCACCTCCAACTTTGGGTCAACACCCCTCTTGTTTGTATCTCTTTCCCTTTTTCTTTTTTCTTTCTTTTTATTTTATTTGTTTTAATTATTTTCTTTTAATTCATAAAATTAATTTTAATAACATAAAAATACCAAAAATCAGGAATCATAAAAATAAAATATATTTTATTTAATATTATTTTGTAAATAAATTTGGTTAACTAATTTAGTTTTAATTTTAGGCTTAATTCAATGTTTTTTAATAAACTAAAAAATATAGAGATTAGGGTTTTAATGCTTTTATTCTTTTTCTTTTCTTTTTACCATTTTTAAGTATTAATTATTTTTATCAATAAATATGCCATGTAAATAATTAATGTAAATTAGGTCAAACTTGAAAATATTTTCTTTAATAATTAAAAACAATTTAGAACTAGGTTTTTATTTAATTTTTAATTCCATTTAATTTTCTCTAATTTCATAAATACAAAAAAACATAAAAAATAAGTCCTTTCCTTTCTTTAATTTAATTAGTTTAATAATTTCAATTTAATTTCCTAAAAGGGTCCAACGCCCTCGCATTCTCGATTTTATTTCTTTTCACACATTTACTTTTATTTCCTTTTTAAATTTCATGTACTTGCCCCAAAGCCTTGTAATAGATTAATTAGGGTATTTACTTTCCGCATTTTTATTTATTTCAAATCGGGTCTTGGTTTAATTTGGCAATGTAGACCCGCGCCTTTGTAATAGCGTAGGACTTTTATATTTCCGCACCTTTTAACTGTTAATAACCACATGAAAGAATGAATGCCAAAAATAAAAACAAAGCGTAGATCACCAATGCATGACAAGATAAACATAATTGAAAATTACACACGAATTCACACACCACCCCTAGGGTACGTCTCACTGTTGCCTTGCCCCTCGAAACGTGGCCGTCGAGTAGAGGATGTTTTAGTAAGTCCTCATGTCCATGAACATGGCATGAGGGTAGCTTCTAAGGTGTCTTCCTATTGCTCTGGTGACCATACTGTCCCTAAACTCGAATTGACCCGAACACCTCCAACGGTGGTGCTACCTACCTCTCAATGGTGGGATGGCACTATCTTAAGGACATTTACACAGACGAATTCCTTAGGGTAGGTAGATGACTCGTAGATACTTGCTCTAATTCAAAACAAATCAAAACTCTTTTCACAATGACACTTTTCAAAAAGCTTTCAAAACAACTTTTCAAACACTCTTGAGGACTGATACAAGAGTCGAACTGAAATTTCAAACGAAACTTTTTCAAACCCACTCTGAAAAGCAAACAAACATTTTTTGAAAACACAAGTGAGCAAGTATCTAAGAGCCCATGGATAACCATGGATAGAAAGGGTGCTAACACCTTCCCTTTCTATAAATCTACCTCCCGAACCGAGAACTAATCTCAATAAGGAATTTTTCTGTGCTTTTGTCCTTTCCATTTGGAGAAAATAAAAGACGGTGGCGACTCTTGCTTCCGTGACATTTCGCGAACCAGCGTTAAACAGTCCGTTCCAGATCCACCGATCACAAACTTGTGTCAACTTTTTATAATCCCAAGGTAAAAGTACTGAAATCAATGGTTGAGATGGGTGGCTCCAAGTTTATAGGGGGAAAGTGTGCAGAAGAGGCAGGCGCAAGGCTCAAGAACTTTCTAAAAAGGTAGTGATGTCATCAAGAACAAGTTGGCTTGAAGAACAATTTAATATGGAGTGAGGCACGAGTTGGAGGCCTATATAGCCTGACCTATGGACAACTTGACTCTTTGAATCGAATCCTTCATTTTCATAGCGTTCGACCAGACTTAACAAAGCAACATTCGTTTCCACCAGTTGTGTATCCTTAGAATGGACCAATTGTGTGTTCTTCGAATGACCCTCTTCAGCTGAATGTGACATTGAGACTTCTTGCTTTTGATCACATAGTCCCAACCCTTCGACCAGACTCAAAAGTAACCAAAACCAAATATTTTCCAACCATGGCAAGTACTTTGAATGGGCCACTAAGTTGTGTATCATAATGCAGCGCTATGTGTGTTGAAGGGTCTGCAGATGGATTCGAAGGTGATATGAAAGTGATTCAAGATAATCATGAAGATTGATTCGAAGCCAGCATGTAGGTGCATTCGAAGGAGAAATGAAGGTGACAATGCCTTGTGCAAGCTAACATGAGGAAAACTCCTTCCTTTTGAATCAAAGCAAACATGTAAGGAGCCAATGGTGCAATCGAAACCAGCATGTTGGAGGTCCCTACTCTGGGTCAATGGAAAACCATCAGAAGGCCATTGCCCTCTAAATCGAAGAAAGATTTCAGAAGGTCATCTCCTTCTTAATCGAAGGAAACTAATATGAAGGTCATAATACCCAGTCGAAGCTAGCATGCAGAAGGAAAATGCTTTGTGAGAAAAACATTCAGGAGGACATTGCTCTCTGAATTGAAGCTTGCATGCAGGGGCTTTTTCAGTGAATAAAAAAAAACCTGCAAGAGGTCATTACTTGAATGAAGCTTGTAGACTAAAGGATGCATGAAGGGGTCCAGAGTTGGATTCGACGTATGTTGCTTTTGAAAGGAAACCATACTCCAATCGAGGCTTTGTGATAAGGTAATCCTTGCCCAATCGAAGCTTTCCTGCAGGAAGTCATTGCTCTCTAAATCGAAGCATGCATGCAAGAGGTCACATGCTTTGTTGAAGCATGTGGAAAACTTGCTCGAAGGAAAGCCAAATGTTCAATCGAAGCATGTGAATCAAGGCTCGCTCGAAGAAGCCAGAATATTCAGTCGAAGGATGAATGAGTCGAAGCAAGCTTGCTTTTCTTCAATTTTGTCAAAAAATCATTTTTTATCTATTTTGCCCTTTCTGTTTGTTTTGTGCTTGTGCAAACTTTGAGCTTTTGAAAATACTTGTTAGAAAATGCCTTGAGAAATGAGAGGGAAAATTTTGCGGTACAATAGACCACTACCTTAAATTGAATTCATCTTTAAATTCAATCACTCATCTAGATGGATTAAAGCACTAAACATATCATTAATCTAAAGCACCAAAAATGAATTAAATAATTCACTCTTTGGTGGATTTGAATTGATGAACATTTATCCAACTTCATCTACACCCAAAGTCCATTGAATTTAAAGAGAAATTGGACATTTAAAATTGCAATCCAAATCAATAATCAAAATGAGTGAGTAGAAAAAGATAGATGGGTCAAAACAGCCCCAAAACAAGGAAGAAAAAGCATTTTTGTTCTGTTGCAATCGATTGCGTTGCTGATGCAATCGATTGCATCCGTGCATTTTTTCAAAAAAATTAAATTTCGCTCTGTGACAATAGATTGTTTTATTACAGCAATCGATTGCACTCTGTAAAAATCAGAAAAATAACATTTCAAAAGGCCAAATTCTTGTTCAAACTTTCCATTAAACACCTTATGAACATTGATTCAATTGAGCATGAAAATTCCATCAAATTATGAGAAAATAGCACCAATGGAATCACTAAATAATGCTCAATGAATCAAGCCCAAAGATCAAGAAGAGATCACATTATGAAAGATGAAAAATCCAACTTACCAAAGGTAGATCTAGAGAATTATCAAAACAACTTCAAGAATTTTCTTCAATTCAACCCCAAGAATCAATTGCCCAAGCTTGGATGTAGAGAATTAATGAATAAAAAGTGTTTAGATGAAGGTTTAGCTCAAATATTAGTAAGCTTCAATGCAAAGCTTACTAACTTTTTTTGAAAATGGAGCATTGAGTGAATTTGGTAGATGGAGAGAATTGAGAGATTTTTTAGCAAAATGAGTTTGGCTATCAAAAGCTTGTGATTTGAATGAAACGAGGGCTCTATTTATAGAGTTTAGGCTTGGGATTAGTGGTGGTTTGGTAATTAATTCTTGGAGACAAAATTTGAATTAATGGTATATCTTTCAAAAAATAAAAAATTGGAGCCAAAATCTGAATTAATGATATATATTTTAAAAAATGAAAAATTGGCACCAAAATTTGAATTAATGATATATATTTCAAAAAAATGAAAAATTGGCACCAAAATTTAAATTAATGATATATATTTCAGGAAATGAAAAATTGGCACCAAACTTGACAAGCTCGAAATTGTTGATTTTTTCAAATTTTCACATTATGCAATCGATTGCATCAGTGTTTTTTTCAAAAATGGCCCAAAAATGCACTCCGTGCAGTCGATTGCACTCTAAGAGAAATCGATTGTACAGTGGAAAAAATGTATTTTTTTTTGTAAATAGAGATTTTAGGAAAATAATACCGGAAAACTTTATTTCTCAGTTGCTTTGACTCGGTACCTACAAAACACAAATATTCAAAGACAATTATTTTTTTTTGTATTTTGATTAGAAGTTAGTCGACAATACATATATAAAATACACAACTAAGGTGTTTGAAGATTCCTCAAGAGAAAACTTAAAGATATGAGATAGAAAAAGAGGAAGCACCAACCCTAATGTGATCTTGTTATGATCGAGTTGATATGATATGGTAGGGGAATCTTAGGGGGGAAATTGGGGTACAACAAAGGGGTACAAAGTGATACAAAGAAAAACATCTATGTGGAAACGATCCCATCGAGTTTCAACTCTACTATTGCCCATATGTCTTCAAGCATCTCATCCCTTGTCGTCTGAAGAAGTTGATTGAATTGGTATGTACCTTTTGAAATTGATGCTGGTAATAAAACTGGTTGTAAATAGATGGGTGATCTAACGAGACATAGTCCTTTTGGGTTTTCAGTCCACCGGGATATCCTTTTTTTCCCAAGCCGCCTTTTCAGGTTTTCGACTTGTCGGATGTACAATATATATATATATATATATATATATATCCCTAATTTTTTCCCGAACCCTTTTGGTTTGTCGGGATTCCCTTATTTTTGCCTAGGCTAGTTAACCTAGTGGGTCTCTTTTATGCGTATTACTTTTTGACTATGTCCGTGTTCACAGGGTATGGAAAATCTTCACCGTCCATGATGGTAAGTATCATAGCACCACCTGAAAATATCTTTTTGATCACAAATGTCCCTTCATATATGAGAGTCCATTTCCCCTTGGGATCCCCTTGTGGTAGGATGATGTGTTTTATTACCAAATCACCAACTTGGTACAATTGATGTTTTACTTTCTTGTTAAAGGCCTTGATCATGCATTTCTGATACACCTGACCGTGACAAACAACCGTGAGCCTTTTTTCATCAATCAAGTTTATCTGGTCCAGTCGAGTCTGGATCTATTCGTCTTTATCTAAGCATGCATCTTTCGTAATCCTTAGGGAAGGAATCCGGACTTTGATGGGTAAGACAACCTTCATATTATAGACTAGAGAGAATGGGGTTTTCCCAGTTAATGTACGTACTGAAGTGCAATAACCATGAAGAGCAAATGGTAGCATCTCATGCCAATCTATGTATGTCACTGTCATCTTCTGCAAAATCTTCTTGATATTCTTGTTGGTGGCTTCTACTGCGCCATTCATATTTGGTCGATACAGAGAAGAATTGTGGTGCTTAATCTTGAACTGCATGCAGAGTTCCATGATCATAGTATTGTTAAGATTGGCACCATTGTCTGTGATGATCCTTTCAAGTATTCCATATCGACATATAAGGTTATGCTTAATTAATCGAGCCATAACATTCTTGGTAACAGAGGCAAATGAGGCTGCTTCTACCCACTTAGTGAAATGATCAATAGCGACAAGGATGAAACGATGCCCATTGGAAGCAATAGGTTTAATCTCTCCAATCATATCAATGCCCCATATTGAAAATGGCCAAGGAGAAGTCAAGACATTCAAAGGAACCGGAGGCACATGTATTTTGTCAACATAAATTTGGCGTTTATGACATGTTCTGGAATGATGATGACAATTGACTTCCATGGTAGACCAATAATACGCTGCTCTCAGAATCTTCTTAGCCATTGTATGTCCACTGGAGTGAGTACCAAAGACTCCTTCATGCACATCTTCCATAATCTTCTCAACTTTCTTCTTGTCTACACAATGAAGCAGAGTTGGATCGTGGTTGCGCTTGTACAAGATTCTGTTACTCAGAAAGAACTTGGCGGAGAACCTCCTTAGAAATTTCTTATCATTGATAGATTCACCTTTAGGGTAATCTTGAGTTTTGAGGTATCTTTTTACTTCGTGGTACCAAGGCTTTTCCTCTACTCCATCAGTATCAACTTCGTAGCAATGTATCGGTTCATCTAGTCTCTCAATAGCAATTCGAGGAGCTTCATTGTCCTATCTGACTTTGAACATAGATAACATGGTAACTAATGTGTCTGCCAACTAATTCTCTTCTCGTGGAATGTGTTAAAAAGTGATTTCTTCGTAGTACGAAATTAATGTCAACACATGCTCTCGATAAGGAATGAGATTTAGATGCTTCTTATCCCATTCTCCCTTAACTTGACTGATCACTAGGGCTGAGTCCCTATATACATTCAAGAATGTAATCCTCATATCAATGGCAGCCTTGATACCCATGATGCATGCTTCATACTCGCCTTATTGTTGGTACAGTCAAAACATAATCTGGCGGTGAAAGGCATATGGAAACCCTTGGAAGAGACAATCACAACACCGATTCCATTACCAAACACGTTGGAAGGTCCATCGAAAACCATAGTCCATTGGGATCCCAGTTCAGGTCCTTCATACGGTCCAGGTTCTTCATAATCAGTAACTAGCATGATATTCTCATTTGGGAACTCAAAATTCATAGACTGATAGTCATCTACGGTCTGATGAGCCAAATGATCTACCATTACACTTCCTTTGATTGCCTTCTGAGTAGTGTACTAAATGTTGTATTCTGTCAAGACCATTTGCCATCTTGTTATTCTTCCAGAGAGAGCGGGTTTCTCGAATATGTATTTTATTGGATCCATCTTAGAGATCAATAAAGTAGTATGAGTCAACATATACTGTCTCAATCGGCGAGCAGCCCATGCCAAAGTGCAGCAAGTTTTCTCGAGCAGTGAGTATCTTATTTCACATTCGGTAAACTTTTTGCTAAGGTAGTATATTGCACGCTCTTTTAGACCAGACTCATCATGATGCCCCAATAGACACCCCCATTGAGTTCTCTAATACTGTCAAGTACATGATCATAGGTCTTCCTTCAACCGGTGGCATTAGAACTGGAGGTTCCTGGATATACTTCTTAATTTTGTCGAAGGATATCTGACAATCATTGTTCCACTTCACTACTTGATCTTTCTTTAGTAACTTGAAGATTGGCTCGCAAATAGCAGTCAAATAGGAAATGAATTTGGCAATATAGTTCAGTCGTCCCAAGAAACCTATGACTTCCTTCTCAGTACGGGGAGCTGGAATTTCTTGAATGGTTTTAACCTTGGCAGGATCAACTTCAATACCTTTACCACTGACGATGAAACCTAGGAGTTTACCATATCTTACCCCAAAGGTGCACTTGTTTGGATTAAACCTAAATGTATACTTCTTCAATCTCTCAAACAGTTTGTGTAGGTGGTCGAGATATTCTTCTTCAGTCTGGGACCTAGCTATCATGTCATCCATGTAAACCTCTATCTCATGATGAATCATATCATGGAACAAAGCTTCCATAGCACGCTGATATGTTGCATCGGCGTTCTTCAAACCAAAAGGCATAACTTTGTAACAAAAAGTGCCCCACTGTGTGAAAAAGGTAGTCTTCTCCATGTCTTCGGGTGCCATATTGATTTGATTATAACCAGAGAAACCATCCATGAAGGAAAATACTTTGTGCTAAGCGATGTTATCAACTAGAACATCAATATGTGGAAGCGGAAAGTCATCTTTGGGGCTTGCCCTATTCAAATCCCTATAGTCTATACACATACGCACCTTACCTTCCTTCTTAGGTACTGGCACCACATTTTTAACCCACTGAGGATAGGACGTAACAACTAAGAAACCTACATTGAACTGCTTCATAACCTCATCTTTTATCTTTTCAGACATTTCAGGACGCATACGACGAACCTTCTGCTTTATAGGATGACAACCTTCCTTCATTGGTAATCGGTGAACCAAAATATCAATATCAAGCCCTGACATGTCTTTGTATGACCAAGAAAAGATCTCAACATAGTCGCACAACATCTGGATTAATCTCTTTTTGACACTATCTTCTAGGTCGGCACCTATCTTGGCTTCTTTCTTGTCCTCTTCGGTACCCAAGTTCACAACTTCGACTGGCTCTTCATGTTGTCGTATGGCTCTTTCTTCCTGTATTAACATCCTAGCAAGCTCTCCAGGTACTTCACAATCTTCCTCACCTTCTTCCTCGGCTTGGTAGATCGGATTTTTGAAGTCATAATTGGCAATAGCAGGATTGTTATTAATGGGATCCATGATGGATATGGACATGAAATTTGTTGTATGTGTGTGTGTAAGAACATATAGTTATTTTGAAAGTAATAAAGTAAAAGAAAGAGAAAGAGCGCAAAATTTGAATGCAAACATCCAATGATTTATTAAATGAAAATATGATGATGAATAATGACAAACCTAACAAGTGGACCATTGTGCCCCGGGTAAGGCACGAGGCTTAAAGTTATTGTTTAAATTACATAATCAAAAACTTGAAAGTAAGAAAATAGAAAATAGCATTTACTCCTTACTAAAGGAGATTGGTATAAATTCTTCATCTTCCAATTGTTGAGCCCATTGTCGGTAGTAGGGGAAACCCAACTGTCTATATCGCATTCGTTATCAGCGTCTTCCACAATGTTGACTTGATTGTTGTGAACTCCATTTTTGTTGATGTAGAATGGCGGTCTCCCAGAATTAGCATGAGCACGACGGACAACCCTCTGAGCGTGTGAGGTAAAACTCAAACCAAATTTGTCGGACTTGTAAGGAATATCGGAAAGCTGACCCCAAACAGTGCTACCACCTTCTTTTACCACAGCCTTAGCGTCTTTTAGAGAAGCCATTTTTGGTGGAATCTTGGTAACCTTAGGAATAGTATGAGCAACTTTGTCAATAGGGGTTGTGTGAGGAATAACTTCAAAGGTATGGTGCAGAGTCTCGAAGAATTCCCCATCTAACTCAACATACTTGAAGGAATTCATCTGGCTCATCATGTATTCTTCTTTGCTGCAAACTGTAACGATTTTTCCTTTCACGGGATACTTCAACTTTTGGTGTAAAGTAGAAGTAACAACGCACGCCACATGAATCCAAGGGCGTCCAAGCAAACAGGAATAGGTTGGACGAATGTCCATCACATAGAAAGTAGAGTCAAAGACCTGGGAACCCACTTTGATTGGAAGTTCAACCTCTCCATGAACCATTCTCTTTGAACCATCAAAAGCTCTCTCACCATAATGTCACTGGATTTTAGCACAATCCCCTCACAGTCAAGTTTGTCTAAAGCAGCTTTTGGAAATACATTTAATGAGGAACATGTGTCCACCAACACGTAAGATAAGGTAGTACCCCTACACTCAATAGAGACATGTAGGGCCTTATTATGATTCCTTCCTACGGGAGTTAAATCAGCATCAGAAAAGCCTAGCCCATTATCAATTGTCAGGTTAGCAAAATAATTTTTGAACTGATCAACAAAGATTTCCTACGGTACATGGGCATTTTTTAGGAACTTTACCAAATCCTAAGCATGGGCTTTAGAGCACAACAACAAAGATAGCATAGATATTTTGGAGGGGTCTTCCCTAACTGTTCAACAATTTTATAGTCACTATTTCGAATAATCATTAGTATTTCCTCCATCTCTTGCTTGGAGGTATCTTCAACAATAACTTCTTTCGACGATTCAGTCTGGGTGGGCTCAGTCATCTGTTCTTTGCTTCGAGTCTCAATAGTTGATTCAGTAGTAGTGATACGAACTGGTGTAGTAAAAGCCTTCAGAGAGATCTATGGAGAGAAAACCCTTCCATTTCCTGTAACCTTACTATTCCCAGCAATATTGCCAATGCTGGGATCAGTAACTTCAGTATTTTCATCTTTGACAGTCAACGGTTCTTGCTTGACACCATGGTAGTAGACATCAACTCCATAATTCCAATGGATAGCCTTGTCAGAGGAATATGGAATTGGCCTAAGTGCAGTAATGATTAGAGGAGCAACCCTCAGTTCGATAATAATCTTCCCAAGACCTTTATAAGTGATCCTTACAGGAGTACCGGAAATTGTAGTTACAGATACGTCTTGGGATATACTCTCCACAAAAGGAGTCTTCTCAAATATAATTGCATGGTCATCCATCAAATGTTGAATACCTTCTTTCAGTAGGGCATAATCATTGGATTGAGAAGCACAATAGTAGCAGTCTTCAACGTAACCCGGAAATAAATCGGCTTGCAGTAGCTTCTCCTTAACAATCATCAGAGGAGTAGTCAAGTCATTCACATCGGAAACATAAGAAACATCATCAATAGCATTAATGCCCTTGTCATGATTAGGCATAGGTGCAGTGATCACATTAGGAGTCTCAGGAGGGTCAAATTCAATCTCGTTAGAGTCAATCATGTCTTGAATCTTATTTTTCAGAGCCTAACAGTTGTTAGTGTCATGCCCAGGATTGTTGGAGTGATATGCACATCTTGCATTGGGATTGTAACAGGGAGAGGAAGTATTGAGATTATGAGGAGGATCCTTCAATGTAATTAGCTCTGCCTTCAACATATGTTACAATGCTTGAGACAACGACATGTTGATCTTTGTGAACTGTCTCCTGGGTGCATCCTGCCTATGCTGATTATTCTATTGTTGTTGCACTGATGCAGGATTAGAGATCACCACTGCCCCCACATATTGGTTATGGTCACCCTTATTATGACCCTTTTGGTCGTACGCAACATTGGATTCTTTCTTACCATTATAAGACTTCTTCATTGTATTTGAAGATGTAGCCACTTAATTTTACTGCTTCTGATTCCATTCTCAACCTGCTCTCCTGTCAATATCAGTTCAGTGAAACCGGATGAAGAACTTCTAAGTAGATGATTATATAAAGTACGTGTTAGCGTACTCATGAACATGTCAACCAATTCCCTATCAGCCAAAAGAGGTTGAACTATGCCTGCCAGATCTCTCCATTTCTATGTGTACTCTTTAAAGCCTTCCTCAGAACCCATGGACATACTCTATAGTTGCATGCGGGTTGGTGCCAAATCAAAATTGTATTGGTATTATTTATAGAAAGTTGCAGCCAAATCTTCCCAGGTATGGATATTGGCACCTTCAAGTTGATAATACAGTTCCAGCTGTGTTCCAGACAGACTCTCTTGAAAGAAATGCAACCATAATTTCTTGTCAGTAGTGTGTGGTTGAATTTTCTGAACATATGATCTCAAGTGCAGCTTTTGGCAGAAAACGCCATCATACTTCTCAAAGGCGGGAGTTTTGAACTTAGGAGGAATGATGACTCCAGAGACCAAACCCAATTCTTCAAAGTTCAATTCAGGCACCTTTTGGATCTCCATAGCATTCAGACGCTCTTCCAGCAACTTATACTTCTCGTCAGCAAGGGGATATTGTTCATCTAATTAATCCCCTTCCTCTTCATCAAGAAACTTGTCAGAACCAAGATTACTTCTTTTAGTTTTAAAACTTATATCGTCTTCATCATGTTTGTCATCTTCGTCTGATGGGATATCAAGATCTCGAGCTTGCTTGACTGGACCTCTGAATCATCTCCCCATATTAAGAATGTTGATTGGTTAATTTGTATTCTTCTTCTTCTCGTTGGTGACGAGCATCTCCAGTTCTTGTCCCTTGGCTAAGTTTAGGAACATTTGTTGGAATTGAGCATTCTGAGCCTGGAGTTCTTTGACTGTATGTTCAAGAGCCATTTTCTGCCGAAATAAACAGCAAGAAGATGAGAAACTTGTCTTGGAAACATGTTATGCAATGATATGTAAGACATGTAGATGCATATGCAATGTTTTCAAGGATCTCGTGGGATTTAAATTTGAAATATTAGAAATTGAATCTAGTTGCAGCTTTGTATGAAGAACTTTGAGTCTTCATCTTTGAACGTCCTTCTATAAGAATCAAGCTCACCATATCAAGTGGGTCATAGCCTCTGACTCAAGAAAATGTAATTTGATCTTGACGGCATCTGGCTAGAGGAAAATAAATCCTCTTGCCTCTTGTTATAAATCTGGCTTATGATAATCATGCACCATAAATCCCTAAGATCCTTGAAATGGTTAGTAAAAATGCTATGTTATGAAGATATGATGTTATGATGTTATGTTCATGTTAAATAAGCAAACACAAACAAGTCACACAAGAGTCTTAGGTTTAAAGGCTTGCATGAAGTCCATAGGTAAATACGATCCCTATTGAAGTTAAGTTGGCTCAACATGTCCTAAAATAGTAACCGGATTCTAGGAATCTCATATCACCGATCTTTCTCGCAAGCTTTATTTTAGCACGACAACTGGTTTGCCACCAAAACATCCTGAGATTTGAATCTCAATGAGCATAGTTTCGAGTATCAACCAACCTTGGAATGCACCAAAGCTGACCATCTCACTACTTTCTAATGGCCAAGATGGGTCAATTAAGGTTCTAGAAGTAAGTTAGTGTTAACGACACCATATGGAAGCCTAATGTTATCCTTGAATGACTCAAGGAACATAAGTACAAACCAAAGTGTCACACTAACTGTAGCCATCATTTAAACCATATTGGTCTATGTCGTGCAGTCTTTATGATCTATTGCTACTTGCCTAAGGAATTCCTAGATCCAGGTGTAGGATCTTACAAGCATTTATACCCAAACAAAACCCTTAAAGTAAAGCAAGAAACGCATATAATTAAAGCAAGTAAAGTGATCTAACCCTAAGGTAACCCCTCTTTTTTAAGTACTCCCCAACAGAGTCTCCAGTTTTGTTATACGATGGGAGAACTGGCTTTTTTTGGTTTTATCCAAATGTGAAGATAGCAAGAGTCGCCATCGACTTTTCTTTTATCCAATATTTTGGAAAGGTGAAAATAATAGGAAATACCTTGATAGATTTTGAGTTCAGGGGGTAAATTATGAAAATGGAAGGTGTTAGCACCCTTTTCAACTGTAGTTATCTACGGGCTCTTAATTGCTTAGCTCACTTTTGAAAACTTGCTTTGTGTGCGTGTGATTTATTTGAAAATGTTTTGAAATTTCCGATGTAAGGCTGACTTTGTAATGATTCTTGTATCAGTCCTCAATAATGCATACAAAGTATTTTGAAAATATTTGTTTGAAAGTGATGTTTGAAAAAATGTGTGTGAGAAAAGTTGTGAGCAAGCAATTAAGAGTTCCTTACCCACTAAAGTCTTTCTTGTTCTTTTCCTTCTCCTTTAGAGATAGTACTATCCATACCATTAGTTGGTAGGTAGCCCTATCTATTGGATGTGATGGGACAGGCGTAGGGTCGTAGAATGGTCACCGAAGGCAACAAGTAAGGATACTTTAGCAATTGTATCAAAGGGACTATCATCATTTGCTCGTAGGCAACTCGAATGGACTAGATCATTTTGTAGGCAGCTCGAAGGATCATCGAGGGATTATGATCTTTATTTAAAAGGGACTATGATGATTTAATTGAGGGTCTTTTGCTAAAGTATCCCCACTTTCGAGGGACGTGACCAATATTGTAAGGCAACAAGAGAGGATACCATAGAGGTGTAAGTGTGTGAAGTGTATTGATTCAGTTATATTATCTTGATAATTTAGGGTTTTCTATGTTTGTTTTTAATCTTGACATACAAACCCTAGTTACTAATCATAGTATACAAATATAAGTGCGATAATATAAATGTCCTATGCTATTACATGCTTTGGGAGAGATACATAAGTACAAAGAATGCGAAAAATAAATCTATGCTATTATATCCTGTGAGAAGTTACATAATTAGGAAAAAATAATGCGAGAAAGGAAACCTACACTATTACATTAGAGAGTGTGACCTATAAACTTTGTCTAATAAAATTAAATAGTAAAAAGAAATAAGAAAAAGAATGTTAAAATTAAAAATGTTTTTGTAGTTTTTTATAGAAAATAGTTGAAATGATAATAGTAATTAAAAACCTAATTTTAATTAATTTTAATATTTAAGGAAAAAAAGTTGATTAATTAATTAATTTGGTTAATAAAAAATATATCAATAAAATTAAGTATTAGTTAAAACCCTAAACCTAATTTATTAGTATTAAGAAAAAAATTAGGTTAGTTTTAATGATTCATTAAAAGTTAATTAGGGTTAGAAAAGAAAAAAGAAAAGAAATTATGTTAAAACAAAATAGGGTAAACATATTTTCATGGGGTGGGTGTTGAACCCACTCCGCTTAGCTTCACATGCGCACTTCCCTGCCACTGAGCCAACGCATTATTGGCGATAGAGAACATGAACAGATCATTATGTAATAACCCTGCATGTTAGTTTGGAAAATAGCAAAAAATAAATGTTGTAAGACAGGGATCAAACCCACACCCTTTTGTTTAACATACCCTTGTCTTAACCAACTGCACTACGCTTTCAATCTGTTAACATAATCGAAACAAAACAATATATTATAAACCAGTGAACTGGAGAAGCGTCGGATCCCTAGCTCCGGTCATCTTCTCCGACGAGGCCATTCTTCAACCTGCAAAAATAACACACGTTAGGGATTAAGAAGGACCCTATCCCCGTAATTTGTACCTCCTGAATCCAATGGTGATGTTCTTTTGGTCATTTTTCCATTTGAAGCCTTTATCTTGATGTAAATTGATTTGACAAAAAGTGTCTTTTTGTTGACTTTTAAAATGACATGTAATGTTTTGGCTCATATCTCTCAAATGAAGCATTTTTGGCCTTGAGCTTAAAGATACAAAGTTGTAGAGAATTGCATTTACTTCAAAATGAGCTTTGGTTGAGAATTTTCTAATGAAGCATGTGAAAGTTATGATTGGTCAAAGTTCAGTTGACTTCTCCTTAAGAAAACCCTAATTTAGTAACTTTTGACTTTTGATGAATCTTGAGTTTTCTTGATGAATCATGATCATCCCTTAATCAAATGATGAATGTGACTCCAAAATCTTGATGTTGACCAAAAATCTGGAAGTTTGACTGTAAATGGTCAAAGTTGACTTTTTTCCAATATAGTTGATTTTCAATCATCTGGCTAATTGTCTGAGCAAATTTGTGCTGCAAGGCTTGAAATTTCGTATGAGGATACTTTGAAGCATATGAGAACCCATGAAGTCAACTTGAGGCATTAGAAGTCTAGTTTTCCTTGAGAAAAATAAAACCCTAGTTGTAGGTCACTACTTAGGAGGAGGGTTTGTCTGATCAATCTTTGAATAGTCTTGATAAATTGAGACCTTCATGAGCATGAGGATATATCTTGAATTAATTTGTCTTAAAAAATGGGATGGAAAATTTTGGGGTACAACAATGTCGAACCAGATGTCATGACATCAATCAGACTGAATACATGTTGTTATGCTTAGTAGCTTCTGAAGACTAACTCTGATGTTTTGTATTTTTTTCTTATTGATGTAATCTTAGGTTTAATGTGTTTATTTATTTTAGCCAAAAAATTTCAAGGGGGAGATTGTTATTTCTCTGGTTGTAGGATTAGCATTAATTTTAGAAAATTAAATATGGCAGAAATATGTTAAATAGGATGAGTTAACTTGCTGAGAAAAATAGGTTGAACAAGAATACCTATGTTATGGAGAAACATGTTAAGTAGAGATGTTTTATCAACTGAAGAAAACATGTTAGACAAGATATCCTATGCAGAGTCATTCGACATTGTGACTGTATTGGGTTGGGCTGTTAGATCAGTTGAAGATTTAATAGATGTAGAATATTCTGAAAATATTATGCTATCCTATGTGGCGCTGATTTTAGGGTCTGGAATATTCATGTTGAATTCAAGAAGAATATTTACTTTATAATTATGGAGACAAATAGGAAGGCTATGATTGAAGACCTATTTTTGCGCAGAAGTTTCTGCAGATTTGTAGCAGCTGATATGTTGTGATTTGAAGTCCAAATCCAGTTGGGAAAATGGTTATAAATAGAAGTGTTTGTAATCTAAAAGAGTACGAGTCCAAAATGTAGAAGTATTAAGGCTTTGTCTATGTGCGACTCTCTAGGAGATTTGGTTTGTGTTATTTGTGAGCCTCTCTAATATCATGTTGAGAGAAAAGTAGGGCATTTTTAATAGAGTTGTAATTCTCTATTATTCATTGTTAAGCATTTAAGCATCGAATGGTTATTGTTCTTGGAGGAAGCTTGTAATTAACTTTAAGTATTGTTCTTGGTCAAGAGTATTGGATAAGTTGTGTGTCTTTGAAGAGTGTCTTCTAAAGTTGTTATTATTGTGTTATTAATTTGATATTGTGAAGTCAAGCTTCTTAATGATGAACATTGTTTTGATGAAGACAAATCTCTTAGTGATAAGAAGGCAAAGATGAAGTTCAAAGATAAAGCATCATGTTAAAATTCAAGAAATTACACTTCAAAGTTAAAGCATCATGATTCAAGGCTTTGAACTCAAGCTATTACATTTCAAGAAGGTATAATGATAATATTTACCTTCATTAAAGTCTTAGATGCTCAAGTAAATCAAACACTCATTGCATAACTTATCCATTCCTATAACACAAAAGTCTTAGGCAAATTTCTCAAGTTTTTCTCTAAGCAATCGATTGTTGCATTAGTGCAATCGATTTCTCACTGAAGCATTTTCAAAAATATTGCCTAAAACATATTAGCATATTTTTCGTCTTATTTATGCAATCGCTTGTTGCTTTGGTGGAATCGATTGCTCACTAAAAATTTTTGAAAAATATAGTTGTTGGCCCTTGTGCAATAGATTATTGTTTTTGTGCAATCAATTGCACCCTGAACGAAATTGAAAAACAATCCCATTTTTCACGCATCTTCGTGCACCACTTCGGGAAACCATTTCATTTTATCTTGGAATTTGTTCATGATATTTTTGCATAACTTTACCATGTTTCATAGAGGTGTTATGCACTTATAAATACATGAAATTTAAAATAAAAAATTACCTCTTCCAATCAAATCTCTTAGAATTTTTAAAATTCACAATTCTAGTTTTCAACTTTTATTCAAGATATTTTCTACATATTTTCACATCATTCAAACCAGAAAATACTTGAGAAATCTAACACCTTAGTAATTGTGAATTATTATCATTGGAAGGGAAGATCAATTATATTGATATGCCACTCAAAGTGATAAATATACTCCAACCTTATTATTCAAATAATTTCCAGATTTGGTTTGTAATATCTTGTTGTCCAGGATTGTTGGAAGCAAGGGAGCCATTAAGAGAAGTTTTTTTTTCTTAGTGTACTTAGTGAAAATCCAAGAGGATTGTTCTTGGTGGTTTTATTGGTTAGAGTCTTGTATAAAAATACTGGGTTCTCTTGTCTAGGGATCTAAAATTAATGAAATCTCTTACATGTTATAAGGGGACTAGACGTACCTTCAAATTATGAAGGGAACTAGGATACATCCTTGTGTCATTTATTTTTCTGCACTTTATTTCTTTCATAAACGCATCACAAACCAGAAAAATAATATCCTTCATCACTAAAACCAGAAAAAATTTAAAGTACCTAATCCACCCCCTCTTAGGTGCACTCAATACTTACAATTGGAATCAGAGCAAGTTATAAGTAACATGTTCCTAAAGATCCAAAATGGCTTTCGTAAATCAAAATCCAGTTTTCAAAGATGGTCGTAGCAATAACATGCCTCCATTGTTTTGTGGTAAATACTTTTATTTTTGGAAAATTTGGATGAAGGCTCATTTAGAAGCACGGCGAGAAGAAATATGGGATGTTGTCCAAAATGGTCCATTTTTTACTACAAGTGTTGTCAACAGTGTTGGTACGTTAAAACCTAAAGGTTCATGGGATGAAGATGATGAGAAAAAGGTCGATTATGACAAGAAAGCAATCAATTTTCTTCAAGGTGCACTTAGCATGGATGAATTCTTTCGTGTTTCGGCATGCACAACAGCAAAGGAGATTTTGGGTACCTTGGTAGAAACTCATGAAGGAACTGATGAAGTTAAAAGATCAAGATTTTTACATTGAGTCAAGAATACAAACTATTCAGAATGCAGCCCCGAGAATCAATCATCGACTTACAGAAAAGATTTGTGCACTTGACAAATCATTTGAAAGCACTCGGTAATACTTTAACCAATGAAGACCTTAATGTTAAAATGCTTAAATATTTATCCAGGAAATGACAACCAAAAGTGACGGCAATATCCGAGAAGAAGAATTTATCCATAATGACTTCCACTACTTTATTCTGAAACTTCAAGAATATGAGCCCGAACTTCCAAGACTTGAAAATCATGAAATCCAAGTAAAATATTAAAAAGACATTTATTTAAAGACAAAGATAAAAAATCATTATAGCTATCAAGACGATGAATCCACTAGTAGTAAAGATGATGATCTTATCAAAAAGATTGAAAAATTCCTAAGAAAAGAAAATAAAAAGGATACCATTAAAGGGGAAGCACCACCAAGGAAAATTGAATTCTTTGAATATGGAGAAAATGTCATGTTAAAAGTGAATGCCCTAAATTTCAAAACAAGAATAAATACTTCAAAAGAAAGAAGGACAAAAGACCAAATAAAGCATATGTAGCATGGGATGACAACGAAATAAGTTCAACTTCAGATGAATAACATGTAAATATTGCATTTATAATAACACATCATTTTGATGACAAAGAAGAAGAGGTTAGTAATGAAATATCTTCTTATGATAATGATGTTATAAATTCTATTGATGGAACTACTTAATGAATGTAAGATTTTGTATAAAAAGGTGTCAACTCAAACGAAACATATATCATATCTTGAAGAAAAGATTAACACCATGTAAAAAGATTTTCAAATTGAAAAACAAAGTTTTCTTGAAAAAGAAAAATAAAATATTACATGCAAAGAGTGTGAATTATTTTATTTCCAAATTGTCCAACTGAAAAGAGTTCTTGAAAGGTATGAAAAGGGACAAATTGGATTCGATAATGTCCATAGTCAACAGAGATATTCTAATAATAAAAGTGGTCTTGGTTATTCAAAGTTTAACAAATCAAGTATTAGTAAAACTATCTTTGTTAAGGCAAGTAACCAATCCAACAAGGAAAAGGAGAATAAAGCACAAAAGATTCATTATTATCTTAAAAGGAAAAAAATTCCTAAAAATAAATCATATGTTCCTAGATATAGAAGTAACTTTGTTCCTACGTGTTTTTATTGTGGATAAGTGTCCATACACCTAATTCTTGTGGTGTTAGAAGATTTAGTGTGTCAAGTGGGCACTATGTGTGGGTTAACAAGGGAACTAACTATGATGGACGCAAAGCACATTGGATACCAAATTAAACTTAATTAGTTTTGTAGGTTTGCTTAAGGACCACTTAAAACTTATGGTGTTTTGTTAAGTGGTATTTCTAAAGCATTTGATGGGAGACATAAACTTACTTTCAAATCTAGTTCAATAGTCCAAGGGTTATTTCACATATGGGGAATACCTTAAAGGAAGAATTCTTGGCATTGACAAAGTTGGAGCACTAACTTTCACATCCATTGAAGATGTAATTTATGTTAAAGGACTAAAGTATAATCTTATAAGTATAAATTAACTTAGTGACAAAGGCTTTAAAATCATGTTCACAAATGATGAATGTTTGATGAAATAACTCTTGAGGTAAAACTCAAAGGTATAAGAATAATCAATTGTTGCTTATGTTCTATGTTGGATGATTAATGCATGTTTATCATTTTGTTATCTTTCACCCATTTTTCCCTTTTATTTGATAATGTCAAAGGGGAAGAAAAGTGTAATGTGTTATGTTTGTGTATTTCCTTATCTTAAACTTTCAAGGTACATAGAATCCTTCAAGATGATCAAGTCCAAATAATTCTAACCTTCACATACAAGGGGGAGTTATAAATCTTAGGGGGAGAAGTGTTCCGGAAATTAGAAAGCATCAAAATAATTGTTTTTCATCATTAAAAAGGGGGACAATGTGAAGTCAAGCTTCTCCATGATGAACATTGTTTTGACGAAGACAAATCTCGTAGTGACAAGAAGGAAAAGATGAAGTTAAAATATAAAGCATCATGTTCAAATTAAGGAAATTACATTTCAAAGTTAAAGCATAATGATTCAAGGTTTTGAACTCAAGCTATTGCATTTCAAGAAGGTATAATAATAATATTTACCTTCACTAAAGTCTTAGATGCTCAAGTAAATTAAACACTCATTGCACAACTTATCCATGCTAATAACATAAAAGTCTTAGGCAAATTTCTCAAGTTTTCCTCTGTGCAATCGATTGCTCACTGAAGCATTTTCAGAAATATTTCCTAAAAACTGTTAGCAGAGTTTTCGTCTTATTTGTGCAATCGATTGCTGCTTTGGTGCAATCGATTTCTCACTGAGACTTTTTGAAAAAATACAGTTGTTGGCCCTTGCACAATAGATTTTTGTTTTTGTGCAATCGATTGCACCCTGAACGAAATTGAAAAACATTCCCATTTTTCACACATCTTCATGCACCACTTCATGGAACCATTTCATTTTATCTTGGCATTTGTTCATGGTATTTTTGCATAAGTTTACCATGTTTCATATAGGTGTTATGCACTTTTAAATACAAGAAATTTCAAATTAAAAATGACCTCTTCCAATCAAATCTCTTATAATTTTCAGAATTCACAATTCTAGTTTTCAACTCTTATTCAAGATATTTTCTGCATATTTTCACATCATTCAAACCAGAAAATACTTGAGCAATCTAACACCTTAGTACTTGTGAATTATTATCATTGTACTAGAAGATCAATTATATTGATACGTCACTCAAAGTGATAAATATACTACAACTTTATTATTCAAATAATTTCCAGATTTGGTTTGTAATATCTTATTGTTCAGGATTATTGGAAACAATAGCGTAGAAAGGAAATGATTGTTTTCTTGTTCTACTTCTTTGGTTATATCTTGTTGTCCGGGGTTGTTGGAAGCAAGAGGGTCATTAAGAGAGGATTGTTCTCTTAGTGTACTTAGTGAACATCCAAGAGGATTGTTCTTGGTGGTTTTATTGGTTATAGTCTTGTATAGAAAGACTAGGTTATCTTGTCTAGGGATATAACAATAATGAAATCTCTTACATATTGTAAGGGGATTAGAAGTACCTTCAGACTATGAAGGGAACTAGGATACGTCCTTATGTCGTTTATTTTTCTGCACTTTATTTCTTTCATAAACGCATCATAAACTAGAACAATAATATCCTTCATCACTAAAACCAGAAAAAATTTAAACTACCTAATTCACCCTCTCTCTTAGGCGCACTCAATACTTACAATTGGCATCAAAGCAGGTTATAGGTAACCTGTTCCTAATGATCCATAATGGCTTCCGTAAATCAAAATATGGTTTTTAGAGATGGTGGTAGCAATAACAAGCCTCCATTATTTTGTGGTGAATACTTTGATTTTTGGAAAAATGCATGAAGGCTTGTTTAGAAGCATAGGGAGAAGAAACCTGGGATGCTGTCCAAAATGGTCCATTTGTTCCTGCAAGTGTTGTCAATGGTGTTCGTACGTCAAAGCCTAAAGGTTCATTGGATGAAGATGATAAGAAAAAAAAGTCCTTTATGACAAGAAAGAAATCAATCTTCTTCAAGGTGCACTTAGCGTGGATGAATTTTTTCATGTTTCAGCATGCACAATGATAAAGGAAATTTTTGATACCTTAGTAGAAACTCATGAAGGAACCGGTGAAGTTAAAAGATCAAGATTTATTACATTGAGTCAATCCTCGAGAATCAATCCTCGACTTGAAAAAAAGATTCGTACAATTGACAAATCATTTGAAAGCACTCGGTAAGACTTTATTTAATGATGAACTTAATCTTAAAGTTCTTAAATATTTATCCAGGGAATGACAACCAAAAGTGACGGCAATATCCGAGAAGAAGAATCTATCTATAATGACTTTCGCTACTTTGTTCGGAAAACTACAAGAATATGAGACAGAACTTACAAGACTTGAAAAGCATGAAATTCAAGTAAAAAATTCAAAAGACATTGCTTTAAAGACAAGGATAAAAATCATTATATCAATCAAGAGTATGAATCCACTAATAGTGAAGATGATGATCTAATCAAGAAGATTAAAAAATTCCTAAGAAAAGAAAAAGAAAAAGGATGTCATTAAAGGGGAAGCAACACAAAGGAAAATTAAATGCTTTGAATATGGAGAAAAAGGTCATGTTAAAAGTGAATTCCCTAAATTTCAAAAGAAGAATAAATACTTCAAAGGAAAGAAGGACAAAAGACTAAAGAAAGCATATGTATCATGGGATGACAATGAAATAAGTTCATCTTCAAATGAAGAACATGTAAATATTGCATTTATAATAACATATCATTCTGATGACGAAGAAGAAGAGGTTAGTAATGAAATATCTTCTTATGATAATGATGCTCTAAATGCTATTGATGAACTACTTAATGAATGTAAGACTTGGTATAAAAAGGTGTCAACTCAAAAGAAACATATATCATCTCTTGAAGAAAAGATTAACACCATGGAAAAAGATTTTCAAATTGAAAAACAAAGTTTTCTTAAAAAAGAAAAATAAAATCTTACATGCAAAGTGTGTGAATCACTTTGTTTCCAAATTATCCAATTGAAGAGAGTTCTTGAAAGGTATAAAAAGGGGAAAAATTGGATTGGATAATGTCCATAGTCAACAAAGATATTCTAATAATAAAAGTGGTCTTGGTTATTCAAAGTTTAACAAACCAAGTACTAGTAAAACTATCTTTGTTAAGGCAAGTGACCGATCCAACAAGTAAAAAGTGAATGAATCACAAAAGATTCATTATTATCTTAAAAGGAAAACATTTCCAAAAAAAAATCCTATGTTCCTAGATATAGAAGTAAGTTTGTTCCTACATATTTTTATTGTGGTATAAGTGGCCATACACCTAATGCTTGCTGTGTTAGAAGCTTTAGTTTGTCAAGTGGGCACCATATGTGGGTTAATAAGGGAACTAACTATGATGTACCCAAATCACATTGGGTTCCAAATCAACCTTAATTTTTTTTGTAGGTTTGCTTAAGGACCACTTAAAATTTATGGTGTTTTGTTAAGTGGTGGTTCTAAAGCATTTGATGGGAGACATAAACTAACTTTCAAATCTAGTTTAATAGTCCAATGGTTATTTCACATATGAGGAATATCTTAAAGGAAGAATTCTTGGCATTGACAAAGTTGAAGCACTAACTTTCACATTCATTTAAGATGTACTTTATGTTAAAGGACTAAAGTATAATCTTATAAGTATAACTTAACTTTGTGACAAAGGCTTCAAAATTAAGTTCACAAAGGATGAATGTTTGATGAAGTAACTCTTGAGGTAAAACTCAAAGGTATAAGAATAATAAATCTTTGCTTATGTTCTATGTTGAATGATTAATGCATGTTTATAATTTTATTATCTTTCACCCATCTTTACCTTTTATTTGATAATGTCAAAGGGGGAGAAAAGTGTTATGTGTTATGTTTGTGTATTTCCTTATCTTAAACTTTCAAGGTACAAATAATACTTCAAGATGATCAAGTCAAAATAATTCTAAGCTTCACATATAAAGGGGTGTTATAAATCTTAGTGGGAGAAGTATTCCAGAAATTAGAAAGCATCAAAAGTATTGTTTGTCATCATCAAAAAGGGGGACAATGTAAAGTCAAGCTTCTCTATGATAAACATTTTTTTGATGAAGACAAATATCTTAGTGACAAGAAGGCAAAAATGATGATCAAATATAAAGCATCATGTTCAAATTCAATCAATTACATTTCAAAGTTACAGCATAATGATTCAAGGCTTTGAACTCAAGCTATTGCATTTCAAGAAGGTATAATAATAATATTTACCTTCACTAAAGTCTTAGATTCTAAAGTAAATCAAACACTCGTTGCATAACTTATCCATGCCCATAACACAAAAGTATTAGGCAAATTTCTCACGTTTTACTCTGTGAAATTGATTGGTGCATTAGTGCAATTGATTTCTCATTGAAGCATTTTCAAAAATATTGCCTAAAAACTGTTAGCATATTTTTCGTCTTATTTGTGTAATCGATTGCGGCTTTGGTGAAATCGATTGCTCACTGAAACTTTTTGAAAAAATATAGTTGTTGGTCCTTGTGCAATAGATTGTTGTTTTTTTGCAATCGATTGCACCCTGAACAAAATTGAAAAACAGTTCCATTTTGTCACACATCTTCATGCACCACTTCATGGAACCATTTCATTTTATCTTGGCATTTGTTCTTGATATTTTTGCATAACTTTACGATGTTTCATAGAGGTGTTATGCACTTATAAATACATGAAATTTCAAATCAAAAATCAACTCTTCCAATCAAAACTCTTAGAATTTTGAGAATTCACAATTCTAGTTTTCAACTCTTATTCAAGATATTTTCTGCATATTTTTACATCATTCAAAGCAAAAAAAAAAAAACTTCAGCAATCTAACACCTTAGTACTTGTGAATTATTATCATTGTACGAGAAGATCAATTATATTGATACGTCACTCAAAGTGATAAATATACTACAACTTTATTATTTAAATAATTTCCAGATTTGGTTTGTAATATCTTGTTGTCCAGGATTGTTGGAAACAAGAGAGTAGAAAGGAAATGATTGTTTTCTTGTTCTACTTCTTTGGTTGTATCTTGTTGTCCAGGATTGTTGTAAGCAAGAGAGTCATTAAGAGAGGATTGTTCTCTTAGTGTATTTAGTGAATATCCAAGAGGATTGTTCTTGGTAGTTTTATTGGTTAGAGTCTTGTATAAAAAGACTAGGTTGTCTTGTCTAGGGATCTAACAATAATGCAATATCTTAAAAGTTGTAAGGGGATTAGAAGTACCTTCAAACTATGAAGGGAACTAGGATACATCCTTGTGTCATTTATTTTTCTGCACTTTATTTCTTTCATAAATGCATCATAAACCAGAACAATAATATCCTTCATCACTAAAACCAGAAAAAATTTAAAGTACCTAATTCACCCTCTCTCTTAGGGGAACTCAATACTTAAAATTGGCATCAAAGAAAGTTATAGGTAATCTGTTCCTAAAGATCTAGAATGGATTCCGTAAATCAAAATCTGGCTTTCAGAGATTGTTGTAGCAATAACAAGCCTCCATTGTTTTGTGGTGAATACTTTGATTTTTGGAAATTTTGCATGAAGGCTCGTTTAGAAGCATAGGGAGAAGAAATATGGGATGATGTCCAAAATGGTCCATTTGTTCTTATAAGTTTTGTCAACAGTGTTCGTACGTCAAAGCCTAAAGGTTCATTGGATGAAAATGATAAGAAAAAAGTCCTTTATGACAAGAAAGCAATCAATCTTCTTCAAGGTGCACTTAGCATGGATGAATTTTTTTCATGTTTCAGCATGCACACTGATAAAGGAAATTTATGATACCTTGGTAGAAACTCATGAAGGAACCTGTGAAGTTAAAAGATCATGATTTTTTTACATTTAGTCAAGAATACGAACTATTCAGAATGAAACCCCGAGAATCAATCCTCGACTTGCAGAAAAGATTTGTGCACTTGACAAATCATTTGAAAGCACTCGGTAAGACTTTAACTAATGATGACCTTAATCTTAAAGTGATTAAATATTTATCCATGGAATGACAACCAAAAGTGACGGCAATATCTGAGAAGAAGAATCTATCTATAATGACTTTCGCTACTTTGTTCGGAAAACTTCAAGAATGTGAAACGGAACTTATAAGACTGGAAAATCATGAAATCCAAGTAAAAAAATTCAAAAGACATTGCTTTAAAGACAAGGATAAAAAATCATGATAGCAATCAACAAGATGAATCTACTAGTAGTGAAGATGATGATCTTATCAAGAAGATTAAAATATTCCTAAGAAAAGAAAAAGAAAAAGGATATCATTAAAGGGGAAGCACCACCAAGTAAAATTAAATGCTTTGAATGTGGAGAAAAAGTTCATGTTAAAAGTGAATTCCCTAAATTTCAAAAGAAGAATAAATACTCAAAGGAAAGAAGGAAAAAAGACTAAAGAAGGCATATGTAGCATTGGATGATAATGAAATAACTTTATCTTCATATGAAGAACATGTAAATATTGCATTTATAATAACACATCATTCTGATGACGAAGAAGAAGAGGTTAGTAATGAAATGTCTTCTTATCATAATGATGCTCTAAATTCTATTGATGAACTACTTAATTAATGTAATACTTGGTATAAAAAGGTGTCAAATAAAAAGAAACATATATCATCTCTTGAATAAAAGATTGACACCATGGAAAAAGATTTTCAAATTGAAAAACAAAATTTTCTTGAAAAAGAAAAACAAAATCTTACATGCAAAGAGTGTGAATCACTTTGTTTCCAAATTATCCAATTGAAAAGAGTTCTTGAAAGGTATGAAAAGGGACAAATTGGATTGGATAATGTCCATAGTCAACAAATATATTCTAATAATAAAAGTGGTCTTGGTTATTCAAAGTTTAACAAATCAAGTACTAGTAAAACTATCTTTGTTAAGGCAAATGACCGATCCAACAAAGAAAAAGTGAATAAATCACAAAAGACTCATTATTATCTTAAAAGGAAAACATTTCCTAAAAAAATCATATGTTCCTAGATATAGAAGTAACTTTGTTTCTACATATTTTTACTTTGGTATAAGTGGCCATACACCTAATGCTTGTTGTGTTAGAAGCTTTAGTGTGACAAGTGGGCACTATGTGTGGGTTAAGAAGTGAACTAACTATGATGTACCCAAAGCACATTGGGTTCCAAATCAAACTTAATTTGTTTTGTAGGTTTGCTTAAGGACCACTTAAAATTAATGGTGTTTTGTTAAGTGGTGGTTCTAAAGCATTTGATGGGAGACATAAACTAATTTTCAAATCTATTTCAATAGTCCAAGGGTTATTTCACATATGAGGAATATCTTAAAGGAATAATTCTTGGCATTGACAAAGTTGAAGCACTAACTTTCACATCCATTGAAGATGTTTTTTATGTTAAAGGACTAAAGTATAATCTTATAAGTATAACTTAACTTTATGACATATGATTCAAAATCATGTTCACAAAGGATGAATGTTTGATGAAGTAACTCTTGAGGTAAAACTCAAAGGTATAAGAATAATCAATCGTTGCTTATGTTCTATGTTGAATGATTAATGCATTTTTATCATTTTATTGTCTTTCACCCATATTTACCTTCTATTTGATAATGTCAAAGGGGGAGAAAAGTGTTATGTGTTATGTTTGTGTATTTCCTTATCTTAGACTATCAAGGTACAAATAATACTTCAAGATGATCAAGTCCAAATAATTCTAAGCTTCACATACTAAGGGGAGTTATACATCTTAGTGGGAGAAGTATTTCAGAAATTAGAAAGCATCAAAATTATTGTTTGCCATCATCAAAAAGGGGAACAATGTGAAGTCAAGCTTCTCTATGATAAACATTTTTTTGATGAAGACAAATCTCTTAGTGATAAGAAGGCAAAGATGATGTTCAAATATAAAGCATCATGTTCAAATTTAAGCAATTACATTTTAAAGTTAAAGCATAATGATTTAAGGCTTTGAACCAAGCTATTACATTTCAAGAAGGTATGATAATAATAATATTTACCTTCACTAAAGTCTTAGATGCTCAAGTAAATCAAACACTCATTGCATAAATTATCCATGCCCATAACACAAAAGTCTTAGGAAAATTTATCAAGTTTTCCTCTGTGAAATCGATTGGTGCATTAGTGCAATTGATTTCTCACTGAAGCATTTTCAAAAATATTGCCTAAAAACTGTTAGCATATTTTTCGTCTTATATGTGCAATTGATTGCTGCTTTGGTGAAAACGATTACTCATTGAAACTTTTTGAAAAAATATAGCTGTTGGTCCTTGTGCATTAGATTGTTGTTTTTTTGCAATCGATTTCACCCTGAATGGAATTTAAAAAAAAGTTCCATTTTGTCACACATCTTCATGTACCACTTCATGGAACCATTTCACTTTATCATGGAATTTGTTCATGATATTTTTTCATAGCTTTACCATGTTTCATAGAGGTGTTATACACTTATAAATACATGAAATTTCAAATAAAAAATCACCTCTTCCAATCAAATCTCTTAGAATTTTCAGAATTCACAATTCTAGTTTTCAAATTTTATTTAAGATATTTTCTACATATTTTCACATCACTCAAACCAGAAAATACTTGAGAAATCTAACACCTTAGTAATCGTGAATTATTATCATTGGAAGGGAAGATCAGTTATATTGATATGTCACTAGATATGATAAATATACTACAACTTTATTATTCAAATAATTTCTAGATTTGGTTTGTAATATCTTATTGTCCAGGATTGTTGGAAACAAGAGAGTAGAAAGGAAAAGATTATTTTCTTGTTCTACTTCTTTGGTTGTATCTTGTTGTCCAATATTGTTGGAAGCAAGAGAGGATTTTTTTTCTTAGTTTACTTAGTGAAAATCCAAGAGGATTGTTCTTGGTGGTTTTATTGGTTAGAGTCTTGTATAGAAAGACTAGGTTCTCTTGTCTAGGGATCTAACAATAATGAAATCTCTTACATGTTGTAAGGGGATTAGATGTACCTTCGGATTGTAAAAGGAAACTAGGATACATCCTTGTGTCGTTTATTTTTCTGCACTTTATTTCTTTCATAAATGCATCATAAACCAGAATAATAATATCATTCATCACTAAAACTAGAAAAAATTTAAAGTACTTTATTCACCCCATCTTAGGAACATTTAATACTTATAGATATCACTACAGTGATAGGGAGTGAATGGGTATACTTATATCTAGGAGTTCCTAGGTAGAAGTTGTACTAGGTAGAGATTAAGTGATAAGTTGTAAGTGGGGGAGTTTAGCTTTGAATTGATACTACTGATAGTAGATTTCCTTCTTGGATTAGTAGCCTTCAGAGTAGGTGTTGTTGTACACCAAACTGGGTTAACAATTACGTGTGTTATTTTATTTTTCAGTACTGTTTATGTATATTCACCTTGCCATTATGTTTAATTCAGAGATCAGATGTCTCGACATCTCTTAGGACATATGTGATTTGATATACCATAATTTCAAACCTTATATGCTTGGATATTATTAACACAATAAACACATTTTTTATGAAAAATCAATGGCTTTGTTTGCTTCTATTCCAATCACTGTAAAATAAACTTTGATACGATACTAACATGTCATTCTTGACAGTAATTTGACACAATAAAATAATTATAATCCACATGTTGCAACAACTTGAAATAAGATCACAGTTTGAATTCTTATAATCCACACGTGCTTTTAAGATTTGATATAGTAGACAAAGGTAACAGATGCTTACTAATGAGATTCCTAAAGCTTGTTTGTCTTCTCTAAAATTTCAGTTGCATAAGCATGTTAATGATGGAAGTTATAATTAATTAAAATAACATATAACTATATAAAATAACTCAAATTGAAACTTATAACATTAAAATTGCTAAGTTATTGTGTAAGAACCTTTACGGGTCAAATCAGACCATCAAAAGATGAAATGCACAAGTACCTTACCTTGTAAAAAGCTGCAATTTCAAAAAAGTAACATAGACATGAAATGGAATTCTTTCTAGCTAATCACCAGAAAATAATCCCTTTGATTTTGCCTCCAGCTCAAATGTGTGAGAGGACATCACCCCTACAATTAAATAGTAAGACTTGTTTGTAAGAAGAAATAAACCAAAATGTATCAAAGAAGAAATATACTAAAAAGATCTTCCAATTTCCAAGCGGTCGTATGATAGCTTATGTACATAGATAACCTGAAATTACAAAAGATCATGAAAAACTATCTCTCCAGTATTTCTTCAAACAACTCACACACCTTATTCTTATGTCACCATATCTCGAATACTCTTAAATTATGGTGTTCCATGTGACATTATTCCTCTGTGGCATTTCATCAAACAGTAGACATGTATCAATGAAGAATGGAGTTCTTGAATTCCTTGAAGAAGCATGTTTTGTATCTAACGCATTGGCTTCATTCACAAGTACATTTGTATCGTTCTTTCATCATAACACATCATAACATACAAATTTCTCAATATATACAGCTTATGGTTACATTGACTGATGAATTTAAGTAAGGCTGCTCAAAATCCCCTACATCAGAACTCAAAGCTCAACCAAACCCATTCAAACAACAAAAAAGCTCTTTTCCAAATCCCAGAGACACCCCACACATCAATATCAGTTCCATAATGTTTGTGCAAAACCTCTGGTGCAACATAGTATGGGCTTCCAACAACATCACTAAAGATTTCACCTGAAAAACACATTAGTTTGGTAAGCATACACATCACTTTGACATTATTATTTACCTTGATCCCATTGCTCTCATAAATCCATTTATTTACTGAAAAATGTTATAATCTATCACTCTCCTAGTGCTATAGAATGAAGCAAGTGCAGCAATGAAATCATAATCATATTAGCCAGTATCACCGACACATAGTTAATTGGTTCACTCAATTCTTATTAGACAATAACATTCCTTTTATGAAAAGATAATAACCATCTCAGCCTTCAACAATAATCACATCCATTATCAATATGTTGTAGTTTAGATCCAGAAAATCCAGTACCTCAACATACAACATGATAACAATGATGCAGAAGCATACAATAGTCTCAGCAAATAATGCACCTTTAAACAAAAAATGTAAAGGAAATAGAAATCTAAGAGACAAAATTCCAGTTCACAACGGGAAAATATCTCGATTTCTTAACAACTACTAAGAACACCAAAAGACGATGTATTAGAATTTAGTTATGTAATTTTCTAACCTGTACAAATTTAGATGGTATAGTGTTCTGGACGGGCTCAATGGCAAAGCAAGGGCCAATCCACTTCTGCATATAGGAAGATCCAGTGACCTTGGCCCAATAAAACATGAAGGATAAATGACACTTTATCCATTTTGCTCGTCAACCAAGGAGTTCTGGCCACCAGGGTCTCCATAGTTACTTCTGCCCGTTCAAATAGGCTATTCCTCGTCCTGCCTGGACGCTCAAGGATATCCACCCAGGAATGACCAGAAATCACTTCTTCCTGTGAGACATTTCTATGTCCGTTGTAACAGCTAATTCCTGGAAGTTATCTTTTTTTGAGGAACCTGATATCCAAGCACCGGGGGAAATATATAAACCTTCACACTTGTGAGGGCCAGGTATTCAATATTCACTCTAAAAACCCTAATCTCACTCTTGTATCTCTTTTTACCCTTTCTTACTTGATCGTTGGAGTTCTTTTCAGGTACACCCCCTCCTCTCCATCAATTCTAGCCTATAAGACGTCATCTCTTCGGCCCACTTTCAAGTTCTGATCAATTGGTAAGATCAGTGGCGCCGTGTGTGGGAAATTCGTTCTCCCCATCTTTCTTTCCTCAAAACTAAAGATCAAAGTGAAATTCAAAGACTCCTATCATGGTCGATCACGATGACAACTTCTGGAAAAACTGTTCTCTCCCATGTCCGCAAGACAGATGGAAACAAAGAACCACCTCATCTCGAGGATATCCCCGACATCAGAGACGATTGAACCATGTCTCCCGACTCGATCGATGCTAATCACGATGACATTCAATTCTTAGAGAATCAGACGTTCAAGAAGTCCTCTGAGAAGCCACCAACAATCCTTAGCCAGTTCTAATTCTGCCAACACCGACCCGACCATGGCAGCTCTGCTCGCTACCCTCAATCAGACCAACACTCTAATCCTGCAACAAAGTAATGAGATTGGGGCTTGGAAAAAGAAATGCCCGTCAAGATATCCTCCTCAAAGACTCTGATGACATGAATCCCGCAGTCCATCACCATTAAGGCGTAGCAGCCATTTCGTACGCGAGAAGGAAGAGATTTCATTTCTCAAGAAACAAGGTCACACCCCTCCCCATAAAGATCAATGCTCCCCGATCACCAAGAAGATGAAGGGTACTGAATGGCCAGATGACAATCGTTCACCATCACCAAAGTCGAAGTGCCGCCAGAGGAGCATATCTCCCCGTCAGGACGACATCCCCCGATGAAGAAGAAACAATTTCTCTCCACCACTGTCATCTAATTGTAGCAACAACGACGAGCCCCGTGGCCCATAATCCAGAGAAATTATGGAGACCCCACTTTCTATCATCCTGAAGAAACCCCTAAACTCGGGTACATATGATGGGACTGCAGATCCAGACGAGCATATCGAGAATATCGATGCTCTGCTCGACTATAGAGGATGCAGAGGAGCAATTAAATGTTGACTCTTCTCGACAATGCTCAGAGAGGGAGCCATGGCTTGGTACAAGAGCCTCCATGATGAGTCCATCACATCTTAGAAGAACTTGGGAAGACAATTTTTCAGGCATTTTATGACATCTCGCTGACACCCCAAATCAGAAGCTCGTTGTAGGTCATAATCTAAGGGAAGGATGAGTCCCTCTGAGGTACATTGAAAGGTTCAACAAGGAAGACGTCCATGTCTCCATGACTGAAGGGGTGAAAAAATACCTCCTCAAGCGAGGCTTATGCCCTTGCATCGACTTCGCCAAAGCGGTTGGCATTAAAACTCTTGCAACACTAGATGCCCTCCTGCTTAAGGCACATGCGTACATCCAGTACGAAGAGAAAAAGGCTGCCAACAACATGTGAGACTCGTGACATCCAGAAAATGAAAAAGTCTCAAAGAATGGATAACCCTCTACATTCCGTCGGGGAGCAGAAAATAAAAGGGAGGACAAATCCTGCGATTCAAGAAACTACAAGGGGACCACGGGTCATTTCCATGATTATACCCCCTTAAATGCTTCGCGCGAGCATATTCTGACCGAATATGTAAACTCAGAGTTCCAACAAGTCGGGGTTTACTTTCCCCGACAAAAACCGTCCAAGCCAAGGAAGGACAAGTGCAAGTACTTCCCATTTCATAAAAGTCACTATCACATTATGGAAGACTGCATCCACCTGAAGGATTCCATAGAGATCCTCATCCGAGATGGGTATCTCAAGTGATATAAAAAGAAGGAAGGTCCTCGTGAGGATGCCCAAGAGTCCAAAAAAGTTGAGGAGGAGAATCCCTACCCCGATGAAAGCTTCATGACAGTTGCCCTGAGCATTACCTGACCGAAAGACTTCTACTCCCCTAACCTGGACGAAGTCCCCCTGTACTTCATAACCCACAATCCTTGGCAGACACTTCCATTAGCTATGGTTATTTCTGTTAGGGGCTTCAACAAATGTATCATAGGCTCAGTAAAAAGAAGATTCGATCAACTTATGGACACTAGCTCCGAGAATAATTCCACCCTCGATAAGTTTAGAGGAAGCTCTAATCCCATCGTATTTTACCAGGAGGAGCAGCCTGGTGGGGCTCCCAATTCCAGCGTCCCTCTGCTCATACGAGTACAAATGGCCAATTTCGATGTCAAGCACATTTTAGTCGATTAAAAAATCTTAGTTAATATCATGTACTCCCAGTTGTTCACCACATTACAGCTCAACGAGACTCACTTGACCCCTTATATAGGATCTGAACTCCAGGGATTCAACGAATCTGTCCCCAAACCTTTGGGATATGTTGAGCTGATCGTCACATTCAGGGCAACAGAGACGACCAGGTCCATCAACATGCAATTTCTCGTGGTGGATTGTCCATCATTGTATCAGGGTATATTCGGGAGGCCCACACTAGACGAACTGATAGCAATGCCCTCCACTCTGCACCTGAAGATGAAATACTACACCGAGGAGGAACTCGTTGCCACCTGACATACAAGCAGCGAGAAAATGCTTTGAAGCGGCTGCTAAGGGTTTAAGATCCATCAGCATACAACACAGAACAACCTACAGATCTACTCTGCCCAGTAGTTCCGAAGAGCCAAAGCCACTACCATATATCAATGCAATCGACCAAGATAGTCGGTTCATAAAAGAAGATCTCTGAAAGCAGAAGAGGAAGGGGAAAGAGCCCCTACTAGATGCAGAGAGCTCCTCGTCATCAACGAGCAGCAAATATCCCACACACCCCGTACGACCAATCCCAGACAGGGAGTTCGAGCTCATCCCCCTGGGTAGCAATCATACCAAAGGAGTCATAATCGGTGTTGATCTCCTCGACTTGGCGAAAAGACAACTGAAGGCGTGCCTAAGGGAAAATGTAGACTTGTTTGTCTGGAGCGCAGCAGAGATGCCCAACTTGGTCCATAAATAGCTTGTCACCACCTGACAATTGATCATGCCCTTAAGGCAGTCGCCCGACGTAGGCGTAGGTAATCTCTGGAGAAAAGGAGGTTGGCGAGCAAGCTGTAAAAGACCTCCTAGAGGAAAATTTAATGTGTGAAGCCTAGTACACAACCTAGCTACCTAATGTAGTGCTCGTAAAGAAATCTAATGGAAAATGGCGCATGTGTATTGACTATACCGATCTCAATAGGGATTTCCCCAAATATTCTTATCCCATACCCAATATAGATAAATTAGTTGATAATTTTGCAAGTTTTAAATTACTCTTGTTCATGGACGCGTATTCCGGATACAACCAGATCCCCGTGGCAAAGACAGATAAAAAGTACATGGCCTTCATGACCGAGTTGGGAAACTATTACTACAACGTAATACCCTTCGGTATGAAGAACGACGATGCTACTTACCAACAGATGATGAAAAAGGTCTTCCGAGGAGAAATTAGAGACATGCTCGAGGTTTACATGGACGACATGATCATAAAATCCAACGAGGAAACCGACCATGCAATCCACCTAAAGAAAGTCTTTGACCAAGCAAGGAAATGCAGAATTCGATTCAACCCATAAAAATGCACCTTCGATGTATAGGATGGCAAGTTCCTCGGTTTCTACCTAAAAGAACGAGGAATTGAGGCCAATCCAGAAAAATATCAGGTATTTTCTGAGTTTCCAACGCCGAACTCAAAGAAATCAATCCAAATCCTGAACGGAATGCTCACTTTGTTATCCCGCATCGTGACAAAATCTACCCAGCACGCACTCCCCCTCTTCAAACTTCTTCGCAAAGAGGTGGCCAAAGCCATTGTCAAAGCCATCAGTCCTTTCATGACCAGATAAAGAAGAAACTTTATACCTCTATATGGCCATGACATCTGAGGCCATAAGCGCATCCCTCATTCAAGAGACCCCTGAGGGGCAGAAACCCATTTATTTCACGAGCAAAGCCTTATAGGTTCTTGAAGTAAGATACCAGCAGATCGAGAAAGTAGCCTTAGTGCTCATCAATGCGGCGAGGAGGCTGAGACACTATTTCCTAGCACACACGATTGTAGTCCGGACAGAATAACCAATAAAGCAATTACTCTAACGACCTGACATGGCGGGAAGAATGCTCAAATGGTCACTAGAAATCTCTAAGTTAGATATCAAATACGAGAGCAGGAAAGCCCTCAAAGCCCAAGTACTGGCCAACTTCGTAGCAAAGATGACCTCGCCAACCTCCTCTGTGAGCGAAGCACGCAAATGAACCATCTTCGTCGATGAAGCTTCCAACTCAACCGTAAGAAGGCCATGAATTATATTGGAAAATAAGGAAGGAATCTTGATTGAAGTCTCCCTCATACTACCCTTTGGGACTTCAATCAACCAAGTCGAGTATGAAACATTTCTAGCAGGACTATGTCTGGTCGTAGATTTGGGAGCCGAAGAAGTAAAGATCTTCACAGATTCTCACCTTGTCGCCTCGCAGGTACGAGTAGAATACCATGTCAAAAACAAACATCTCTCCGAATATTGGAATCTGCTCCGAGAGTGAATGAAGAAATTCTATTCCATAGATGTACAACATGTTCCCCACAAACACATCACTCGGGAAGATATCTTGTCAAAATTGGCGAGCACAAAGAAGAAAGGAGGAAACAAGTCGGTAATACAGGAAATACTTCCTAGACCAAGCATTGAGGAACCCTCCTTGGTTCTACACGTGTACTCCATCAGTGATAATACTTTCTGGATGACCCCTATATACAACTACCTCACAAAAGAAGAATTACCTACCGATCATAAGGAGGCCAACATGGTTAGAAGAAGAGCCTGCTCCTACGTTCTGGTCGAAGGCAGATTGTACAGAAGGGGATTCTCCATCCCCATCCTTAAATGTGTCGAAGAAAACAAAGTAGCCCACATCTTGCATGAAATCCATGAAGGAATCAACGTCCAACACCTGGGCAAAAGATCCCTTTCCAGAAAAGCACTATGGGCAGGATACAACTAGCCTACCATGCAACACGATGCTAAAGAACACATAAAGAAATATGACAAATTCCAACGCCACGGGACATGCAATAGGAACCTCCAAGCGAGCTAAAGTCTCTCTCGTCCCCCTGGCCCTTTGCATGGTGGGGCATGGACATCCTCGGGCCATTCGTAGTAGGATCAAACCAAAATAAGTACTTGATAGTAGTCATGGATTACTTCACAAAATGGATAGAAGCAGAAGCATTAACCAGAATCACCATGCAAAACATTCTCCATTTCTACAAAAGAAACATTCTTGCCCAGCTTGGCATTCCCTAAGCAATTGTCATCGACAACGGGACATATTTCAAGGACAAAACTTCAAGGAATTCGTTGCCAAATTAGTCACCACCTAACACTTTGCATCCGTCGAGTATCCGCAAACAAACGGTCAAGATGGGTTTGTGAACAGGATGATCCTACGAGGCCTCTAACAAAGGTTGGATGAAACAAAGAATAGATGGGTCGATGAGCTACACAATGTTCCTCAGGCCTATCGAACAACAAATCACTCATCCACCAGGCAAACCCCCTTCCGACTAGCATATGGAACCGAGGTTATCATCCCCATTGAAATGAGAGAGCCCTCAAGACGAACTGAAGCCCCTCTCGACAAAGAGATGAACGAAGAAGCACTAAGAGAGGAGCTCGACCTTGTTGAGGAAATCCGAGTAGAAGCATCCTTACGAGAAGCCTCTCTCAAAAAAAAATCACCATATGATATGACACCAAAGTCCCATGACGCTAATTCGAAGTCAGAAGCCTAGTCCTGAAGAGAAACCACAAAGAATCTCGAGAAGGCAAGCTCGCCGCAAACTGGGAAGGCCCCTATTGTATCCACGCAAAAACGGGGAACGAGGCCTACTGTTGTACCCCAAAATTTTCCCTCCAATTTTTCATTCAAGATACTATCCTAGGGTTTCTCGAATACCTAATTTGGCTCAGAAGTTGATCAGACAGATTCTCTTCCTAAGTAGTAAATCAGCAATTAGGGTTTTGCATTTCTCAAAGAAAATTGAGTCTTCAAGGTTTAAAATTGTCTTCATAGGTCATCATGTTTCCTCAAGGTTGTTTAAGTCAATTTTCAAACCTCACATTGCAAGTGTGCTCAATCAATGGTCCAGATAACTGAAAACGACTACGTCGACTTGAAAATCGCCTTTTTGCAAAAACAAATTCAAACGATCGTAACTTTTTCATTATTCAATATTTTTGAATGGTTTTTCTTGCGTGTGATTCTCCTTGATTCCATCCCAAATCTCTTTTCATAAATCAGGAACTGATTATGCATAGAGGATCACCAAAAATTCGAATGCGTTGGAAGTCGCATCATGAATTTTAACCTAATTTCAAATAACAGTCGTCTGATTTCTAAGAATTGTTTTTTTTTCAAGTTACAAGACTTTGAGACGATTATTTCTGTTCATGGTCATATGTGATGTCGCTCACGGGTTTATGTTCAAAGAATCGAAGGAAAATTGGGTTTGGAAGACTTTAAAATTATCGAATCGTCGCAAGGCATTTGTTGATTTTGAATTTTTCTTAAACACAGTTTACTGAAAGATTAACGTTTGTTCTCAGAGCATGTTTGTTTGGACAAGATGTGAAGATTAAGACTGTCATTTAATACAATCATGATCTTAGATTCAAGTTGACCAAATGATTTACATTCTTAAACATTTATTTTGTTTAGGAATTGGAGTACAAGGTGCATGTTTTGTTTGAAATACAGTTACAAAGTTGTTTGGATTATTTGGAATTCAAGTTACCAGACTGAAGCATTTTATTTCAAATATTCTGATTGGGAATTTCAAAAAATCCAATTAGAATACAAAAGTTTGTACAAGATCCTATCATACCAAAATAGTTCAAATCTTTGTATCATTGCACTGCAAATAAAATTACAAATTTTGTTTGTTTACAAAGAATTGAAAATTTCTTGTTTGCAAAGGATTTCAAGTTCTAATACTTCATTGATCACAAGGATACTTCATGCTACAATTCAAGTTCTTCCCCAATTTCAAACACACCATCCAAGGTTGTTACAAACTTCAATTCTTTCAATACTTTATGTTTTACAACTTATTGTTATTCAAGGTTACATTGGTATAACTATTGAATACAATACTTCCAAAATACATCAAAGTACAAGAGGAATTGTTCTAAGTTACAGAGAAAAATCAAGTGAACATTTGACCTAAGAGAAACTAGTCCATGATCAAGTTGCTTGAAAATTCAAATTATATCATTTATTTTGACTTTTCTCCAAGACCTTCATGTTTGCCACGGATTCCTTGCATTCTTTGCCTTTCCATCTCCACTTTTGTTCACATGAAACAAGAGAAAGAGAGCATGATAAGTACAAGAAAGAAACATGAACATGAACAAGGAATTTTCAAAAGAGCTATTTCACAAATTCATCACTAGGGTTTGTGTAGGAATCAGAATTAGGGTGTGGTTGTCAAATCATGTTCAAACATTCCACAAAGCCTCATTTGATTTGTTTCACATAATCAGATTTTTAAATGTTTAATCATAGGCCCCAAATTCTATTGAAAATCACAAGAAAGATTGCCTTTCTTGGTTCACAAAAGAAAAAGAAAAAAGACATATGCAAGGCAGGCCTACAAGCAAACCAAGACAGCAAACAACGGCAGTAAAATACAAAAGGGAAAGTGACAGCAGTTGCAAACATTACAAAAGCAAGCAAGCTGCCCAAACAAAGCCACAGCAGCTGCAAAGCAAACCAAAAAGTTGCCCAACCTGCTATACATACAACACCCAAATTGCAGCACAAATAACAGTCAACCACAGTCCACACAGCAGGCAACCACAGTCCAAACAGCAAGCTAGTGCAAAAAAAATAGCAATATAGTTTCATGTCAAACAAGGCAGCATAGGATGTTAAGGCAACAAGTAAAAGCATAATATAGCAAAGAGGCAAGCATGCTCAAACAATCACATGTCATCATTTCCCTAATATAAACCCTTCAGAAAATATATAATAATAAGCAAAGACTGCTTTATTGGATGCAAAGATGAAAAGGGAAAGAGACAAGTTTTGGAAAGGTATCACCTAGGCCATAAACAGTCCCAAAGTTTCCTAGCCAACTGCTATCATTGGCTGTAAAAACAGCCCTGCTACAGCCTGCGCCAAAACTTGCACTAAAATGGGAAAACATAACCTTCACTCTAAAGCCCAAAGTTAGAAAACCATTTTTATTCAAAATTCATCAAACCTTCCCTCCATTTTTCTGACTTCTCAGTCACTATAACACAGGACAAAAGGGCAAAAAAAAGGAGAGATATATACAAAATCCAGCGAGAATCACCAACTACAGGGAGAGTCAAATTTTTCCATAAATTTCTAGTCCCAATCAAACACTCAAAAAACCAGAAAGAATAACCAACAACTCAAAAAAACAAAGATTCACAGTGAACCAATAACTCAAACAAACAGCAATCAACACTCTTTAGCACACCACAGGAGCACGCCCATGGTGCACCTCCTGGAGATTGTTGCACCTGATCAGCCAGAAGCATTGGGTTTTTCCCTTTATTTGGGCCAACTAGATTTATTTCTACACCCCCCAGATTTGCTCTAATGTAGGGCCATTTCTAAACTTTTCCCTTATATATTTTTTTATTTTTTATTTTTTTATTTTTGTTTTATATTTCAGCATATATTTAAAGTTGCAAATAGATTAATATTTGTTTTAAATAATTATTAACTTTAAAATAATTTTTGTTTGAAATTATTAATTAAATTATTAATTAATTTTATCAAATGAAAAGAGTTTTAACTTAAATAATTATTTAATGGTTTGGACTTGTATTGTGTGATTTAAGTGTTTATTTCTTATTGTCACCCCCATTCATTAATTTGTACCCCCATTCCCGAAGCTTTGTAATAGCGCAGAATTTCAATTTCCGCACTTTACTATTTTACTTATTATTGTATAGTAATTAGGCGTGTATCGCAAGATTCAAAATCAATCGCTAGATAACCTAATTTCAAAGACAAAATAACTTGAATCAAATACACTTTTTCACACGCGCACCTCTAGGGTAACCTCGCTCGTTGCTTCGGAAATACAGTCATGTCCCTCAAATATGGGACGCTTTAGCAAAGCCCCTTTGATAAAAAAGATCGTAGTCCCCCGATGTCCCTCGATGTTGCCCTCGGTAAAATGATCTAGTCCCTTAAAAAAATTGCTAAAGCGTCTCACAAGTTGCCTTCTATGACTGTACAAACGTCTCACGCCTGTCCCTTCACATCCAATAATGGGGCTTCTTACCAAATAAATGGTAAGATAGCAACATCCAAAGGAGGAAGAAGAGAATATTTAAGACCTTTTCGAGTAGGTAGATTCACTCCTAGTTACTCGCTTGCTCGCGACAAAAACCTTTTTACACCGACACTTTCGTCTCAAAACATTTTCGAAAAGACAAAACATTTTGTATACGTTCTTATAGAGACGAGAACCATTGCAAAACATATTTTCAAAAACCACTTTCAAAAACACATTCCACAAACACATCTTTGAACTATTTTTCGAAATAAAACTTTATACGCGTTCTTATAGAGACGAGAACCATTGAAAAGACATTTTCAAAATACTTTTAAAACCCACACCACAAACACATTCAAACCAAAGCAAGTGATCTAGAGAGTAACTAAGAGCCCATGGAAAACCATGGATGAAAAGGGTGCTAATACCTTCCCTTTTCATAATCTACCCCCTGAACCCGAGAAAATCTCGAAAGGTCTTTCCTGTGCTTTTTTACCTTTCCTTTTGGATAAAAGAAAAGTCGGTGGCAACTCTTGCTATCCGCACAAATGCGATCAAAACAAAAAACACCCAAGTCAGTTATCCCACCGTATCACACCTACTACTTATAAAACTTACATGGGGAAAAACTTGCTCGACCTTGAAACGCTGAAAAACTGAAGCAATATTATAGTTAAGGCACAAATACAGTCGGCGTGCTTTATCGAAACAACAAATACAACACGTCTTACCATATGTGTATGCTCGAGTACAAGCATAACACCTCAAATACAAAGAGGCAAGACTCCACTCTTTTAGCGAGTAGATTCTTCGCCCGATGGGGAAAACTCCAATGAGCTCCACCATCGTCGTACCATGGTGGCTGAACACCTATCTCGCAATGGAAAATTCATGCCACCGAGCTCAGGCCCCAAATGAGACTTGAGTTCTAGCCCATGCCTGGAAATTACCTTGGTCGTTCGACCAGTCTCCTCGTACTGGGGAGCCTCAATAATAACGAGCAAACCTCCTAAAATCTGAAGCAAAATAAACGTCTCAAGCAGATAAGCATACAGACATGCAAAACATAACAAAAGCAATAATTCATGCACAAATAAAAATAAATACTTAAATAGTGCAGATTAGAGAAAACGACCGCCAAGGTCAAAAATATGTGAAAAATAACCACGAAGGTCGCAATTGTCAAAATGATTACATAAAGGGATCCAAAGGCCGCCATCCAAAGATAATAACAAGTGGCCACGAGGACCACGATTTTTTTAAAGTTACATTAAAACGGGCAGAGCCCCTAGAACAAGCAAATTACAATCAAACAGCAGGCAGGCCGAACAAGACAAAGAAACAGTAAACACCAATCAACTGACAGGTTGAGGCTACTCTTCAGGCTGAGAACGCACTTTAATATCAGGATATGGCTGCACGGGCTCCCTTGGAGACTGGATAGAATCTGCCACATGCCCGTTTGCCACCTCAAGAAAATCAGGGACAACCATATGATCGTTAACCACGCTGTGAAGGAAACTAGTCCCAATCAAGACAAAGTTGACACCCAGATTCACAAGACGAATATGAGCCACTATGTTCTTAAATTCATCCTCAACAGCCACGAGAGCATCATTGTCAGTCTGCTGAATACGAGGAACCAGCTGGGCCCTGGTCATCAACCTCTTGACATCCTCTAGCTTCTCATCATTAGGGACCATGGCAAACTTGAGCTCGTTCACCTCCTTCTCAAGAGATTTCTTCTCAACCGCACGGGCATCCCTTTCCTCAATCAGGACCTTATTTTTCCTTTTCAAGCTCCTCATTATCGGCTTTCAACTTTTTAAACTTTGCCTTAAGAGCCTTGTACGCATCCCTGGGTTTCCTCAACTTCATCTCCTCAGAACTCCCTTCCTCGATGTGAATCACCATTGCACCTAAGATCCTCATCAAGGCAGCCGCATCCTGGGCCATCAAGGTCCTTTTGCTCGAGCGGTCCATCTCCCCGTATGCCAAGGACTCTACCTTGTGGACCCCTAAAGAAGAGCCTTCGAAGAAGGTCCTGTCGTGGAAGCAAGGTGGCAGCAACTGAATTCTGGAGATCTCCTACTACACAAAATAATCTCTGTCTCCTACTACACAAAAGCAAAATCCAGAAACTATATCAAAGAAATCTTATACTACACAAAAGAAATATACTTCATTTCCTACTTCAAAAAAGATGAGTTCAGCAATTGAACTCCAGGGATCCCCTACTACACAAAATAATCTCTGTCTTCTACTATACAAAAGCAAAATCCAGAAACTGTATAAAAAACATCTTCTACTACACAGAAGAAATAAACTTCATCTCCTACTTTACAAAAGATGAGTTCAGCAACTGAATTCTGGGGATCTCCTACTACACAAAAGAATCTCCGTCTTCTACTACACATAAGCAAAATCCAGAAACTATAGGGTTTGAAAAGGTTACCAATTAAATTGGATTTGGAAAATGAGGAACTAGTCAAACTAGACCTGTCGAGGGGTAATAAAATTGGCTTATGCTTCAATGCATGTTTGAATTTTTCTATGGCGTAATGCTCCATGAACAATGGAAATGCTACGTGTTTGGGTAGATTCAATGTAATGATGCATGTTTATGCGTTTCACTAGGGAATGGCAATATCAAAATGAATTGTCGAGGAATCCAGGAACATCTGAGAAGTCCCCATTGGGAAACTGGTCTTCAGTGAGGAATAAAATTTTGGACTAATGACCACTAAGTATAAAATGCGATGCGAGATTGCAATTCAAACACTAGAACTCTGAGGAAGGATGCCACTTGAAAAGTGGAATTTGGAAAGGATACTGCAAAAATAAATTGCAGACCATTGAGAAATCATCTTGACTTCAAACAACTTTTAACTTCTTTAGGAAAAGATCAATTATCTTCCTGCTGAAAATAAGGAATGCTTCGCTGGGGGAAAAGATCATCTTATGTAGATTTCTTGATGCAAGCGACTTCTACCGAGGATAATAATGATTCTTGAACAAAAGAAACTCAAAAAAAAAACTTCGCTTGTGAATGAATATTCAATTGGAGAGGAGAACTTCTCTAACAAGAACTCCTTCAAGCTAACTTTTCACCGGGGATGATACAACATCTTCCATTCACTAGGGAAAAAGATAATTCTTAAGAGAACTCTCACAAGTGCGGGCTATATCGTGGAAGCGAACCTCGGAAGGCCTTAAAACAATCACAACTTTACTATTGAGAGATGACTTCTTGATCAACATCACGGTGATGAAAGCATCAAGTGCAAACTCTGCTGAAGAAAAGCAGACCCATACATACCTTGATGGGGCATAAATCCTTACTTGGGGAGAAAAGGAATATCAAACCAGAAACTATCGAAGTTAAACTCCACTGGAGATAATATAACCTCTTATGTCACTAGGGGATAAAAGAGTTTTTAATACTCTCATCAGCATTCACAACACGGGGGACGCCAAATGATTGAAATATCCATCGTTGCTTTGGAGAGAAAACCCGCTCTACTGGGGAAAAGCAAACGACTTCGTGGGGATAAGACAAAGATCTCTTACTGGTAATTCTTACAAGAATATTTAAGAGATGCAAAGCACCATGGGGAGATAAATGTCAACCATACTGGGGAGAGAGATGCATACCACACCGGGGAGATGGGTGTAAACTTCACGGGGAAGACGAGTGCCAACCTCACTGGGGAAGTATATGTGAACTTCATTGGGGAGATAGACAGTGGTATCAACCCTCATTAGGGAGAAAAATAATGGTACCATACCTCACTGGGGATAAAGATTTAAACCTCATTTGGGAGATGGCAAACCACACTTGGGGATAAACAACTGTACCTAACCCAAAAGATATACTCCCTTAGGGAGAAGATCCGTGAAGTGGAGCTTCTTAACGAGTAAGCCTTTTTTGAGTGAAAGTGCGGACTACACTGGGGAAAAGGATTTTTTTGAAGAAACACCATTTCCATCAAGAACTTTGTATTGGTAATAGCCTCAAAAAACCTCTGCTTTATGTCTGTACCCCAATAGTCAATGAGTGAACACAAGGTACATGCAAAATGAAAACACAACAACAAGCCCAAGGTATGATCTATGAAGGGATCTGCATTGGGAGGGTCTTTCCACCATAACAACTTGAAATTACTTTCCCCAACATCTTCAAATTCTGAAATGACTCTCTTCTGATAAATGGATTCTAGGAGAGACCTGTCGAAATCATGACGCAACTGTCCCATATTAACTAAACTATGAGGGGTCGAATCCTGGCTTGAATGCCCCATATTGACTAAATATTAAAACTCTAACCTTCTTAAGGGTAAAGAATTTTGGGAACAACCTTTATGATTATCTGAAAGTGGCATGCCCCTACTCCACAGAGTTTTTGGGATAATCTATTTCAGCTTCTTCGGATCTTTTGGAGAAGTTGGTTGAATCTTAATGTAACTGCCCCAGATTGGATGCACTCGACACATCTTTTGCTCAACAAAGACTTCAATCTCTACCCTCTCCCGGTTGGATCAAATCGTGAGGCTCAAACGGAGTCCTTAGGCAACATGCCCCTGGCTATGACCATTCTCTTGAAATGATTGGTTTTTACTCCACATAGTTCAAGTCCTTTTAATTTGACGTGCCCATGCCTTTTACTGATTTCTATCATAGAAACTTTCTTTGGTGTCAAATAACTGTTTGCAAATAGAATTAAGTTTTTTATGAGAATTAAAATTCTAATGCAAAGCCTATATTGGTCTTGAAGTTTAAAAAAACTTGGAATGAAATGATGTCACAACTCTGTTGTGAACGAATCACTAGCTCGAGAGCAACATTTGAAAATATTTTTTCATGAAAGATAATGCAAGCATATGATACCAATCACATATATTTTAACACACCTTTTAGGAGTCGATTAACGTTATCTCGTTGTAGTATGTCTTCGAAATAAACCCTCTTTCAATTAAGACTTTTAAGGGTTGTAACGTTGCCTGGTTAACATTTTCAGAAGAAAAAAATATTTAAGGCTCAATATTTATTTGTAACCACTCATTATCCATGATATTCTCTAGTCCTACATTCATTTAACTCGATATGAGCACTCATCTCTCAAGAGGAGTACGAGACAATTGAGGAACCATAGAGATTCTTTGGACACCATAGTCACTCACCTTTTGTTTTTTTTGGTGTCTGATCACGCGACATTGTTCTTTGCTGAGGATTTTTATTTGGTAATCCTTTTCTCATTTTGTGCTTTTTCAATCTTTTATGCTTCCCTAACTTTTGCTTGGACAAATTCTTTTGAATTTTGATTTTGAAGTTCAGCGGGATGATCTAACTTTTTCCTAAGTCGCTTGTTTTCAAGATTTTTATTTTCTTTTTACTTAGAGGGATTTCTTTCTTTTTTTCAATCATTTCTTTCTTTTCTTTGAATGAGTCGTGTGATCCTGATTCTTTTGACTTGCCGAAAAGTTGGTGACTACCATGCTGCTTAGTTGATGAGGGATAACCATTGTAGTATTGTCATCTTTTGTCCTGCTGACAGACGAAGGATGACCATTATGATTGATCCTTAGATATGCACTGCTGATAAGATTTGAATTCTCGATCATATTAACTAAACATTAACCTACCCCTGGGTTAAAAATGAGGGTTTTTTCTAACTATAAAAGAAACTCCTACTTCAAGGCTCAAAGGGGTTGACGAGGGTTTCACTGCCTTATATCTCAAGTGTTTAGGAATTGAAACAATGCTTGTACATCCTCAACAGGGTTCTATTCAAAAGCATATAACCAGAGATTTTTTCATTTTCAATTATCATCATCCTCCCTCCAATCTTTGTCTAAGAAAAAACTAGTACAATTGGTATTATAATGCAAGAAAAACCTTTCATGAGTGAAAAAAATTGATGAGTGTAAACGAATGAATCACTTCAAGACCAACATACTTATTGCATTAAAATTAATATTAAAAAACAACCAAGTTCATACATGCAAACAATATTTAAGCGAACAAGAAAAATTACACATGAAAGTATAGTAAAGAACACGATAATTGTCATTGTAGAGGAGACTTGACTCCATCTAGGCTTATTGATTCATGAGACTTTTGAAAGTCTTGACAATCATTTAGGCAATAGATTCCCACTATTATCTGGTGTGAACATAATAGCCCTTGAATCAATCAGATCTTGAACTTTTTCTCTGAATGACACGCAATCCTCAATTGAATGGCCAGGTGCCCCAGCATGGTAACTACACATGATGTTAGGATCAAATCCCTCGGGATAAGGAGAAAACACAAGATCCAACTACTTGGTTTCCACCAAGTAAAGTTTGCGTAGTTGCAAGAACAATTGGCCATAAGGCATAGGCATTGTGTCAAACACTCTTTTTGGATTTGTGTCCTTCTGCCTTCCCTGTTGCTGACGTCTCTGTCGATAGGTTTGCGGCTGCAGCGCATGCTGAATTGGCTGGGCATATAGAAGATACTGATTCTGATTAACCAACTGATTTCCCTAACTTGAAAATGGTTGCTGGAGAGAAACCTCTAGGAGTACAGGCTCTGGTTGACGTGACCCTAAACGCAAGGTGTAACCTTGAAGATGAGAAGGTGTATCCATCTTCCCTACAGTAGATGGGTAGGATTAATTGGTACACTCAGGCCATTGGAAGTAAACAACATTGTCCCAACATCAAGCAAATACCAGACTTTGTGCTTAAATGCCACACAGTTCTTAACATTATGACCAAGTTCCCTTGAGTGGAACTCACATTTAGCATTACTATCATAATCAAGTGGAAGCTTTGTAGAAGGACGACCCAAAGTACAGAGCTCAACCAACTGGCATCCGAGAAATCAAGGAAGTAAGTGAGCATACATCATTGGAATGGGATCAAATTGCCTCTTAGGTTGCTTCTGTCTTTGCTGAGAAGCCTTTCCCTTGGACTATCTTGGGGAACAAAAACTGGTTGCAGACGGGAAGACCCTGAAACACAAGGTTGTGGAGGAGATACATGAATTACTCCATGACTTGAAGGAGATCCCAAAGCAAGGGGAGGAACAACAACTTCTGATGCAGCAACGGGTATAAGATCTTCTTCCTTTCTCAACACTGTTCTTAGAACTTCCATAACCAAACTCAACTGAGTCTTTTCCTCTCTAAGGAGTTCCTGACCATGGACCAAAGCTTGTACGTCCACCATAAACATCCCCATTTGACCCTTCATCTCATCCAATTCCCCATGAAGTTGTTCCATATCTTATTTCTAATCATGGAGAAGTGAGAAGTCAAGATTCATAGTTCTAAAAAGAATACAAGGCCTGAATAAGAATTTCCCCAACTCTGAGTACCTGTTATGGATGCATGCAGATACATGAAGTGTATGAGTGGATGCAACACCATGTTGAATGATTTCCAAGGAACCCGTATGCTTTTAACTTTGATTTTAAGCCAGTAAAAGATAGACAAACACAACATAAGGCTCGCAAGCACGATTCCTTGGAAATGGAAAGAACATGTGTGTTAAAATAGTGTTAACATGTTATGTATGCAAGTGCATTAATACGGGATCAAAGCTTCCACAACACTGGATATTTGCTATGTTGTTTCTGAATATGCCAAAAATATCGAGATTAAAGGTCTGGAACATAAAACAGAAGAACACATAGTCACCAATAGAAATCCAAAACATAACCATGAGAATCACAAAGTCACCAATAGTACCTATAAGATCAATCCCTCCCCACCACGAGTGAAGTATAGGTCAGGGTAAGGTCAAAAGTAACTCAGAGTCTTGAGTTCGCCTGAAAATACTATCATCGTTACACCTACATAATAATGATAGTACCTTACTTAAACCTCGTCTGAGCATGGCATACATAACTGCACTAGTAGGATCTACATCCAGTAGCCGTCATGTCTCCACTTTATTCCTATGTGTTCCTAAGAGTTTACAACTCTGGCCTGAGTATTGGGCCTTTTACCTCAATAGTAACATCCACCCACCAAGAAAACATAGAAGATCCAGCACAGCAGCAATAACCAGTATATAGAAAGCATTAAAATGCAATGCATACATATGCAGACAAATATATACAAATGAGAAATCTATAAAGCATAAAGATGAACACCCATGAAAACAAAACAACAAAAGCTAGGACTGACTCACGGGATGGACCAGCAATTGGTTAACCTTTCCCCAGTGAATTCGCCATCTGAAACAACTGGGAAAATCATCGAGATAAAATCAATGAAGTCGCCATCGAGTATTTATTTATCCCACATAAGGGAAAGGAAAAACATCAAAGAAAAACCTGAGAAGGGAGAAATCATGGTCTTGCGATTGAGAGATCGGGTACCGAAAGTTGATTATGCAAGGGGAAGGTATTAGAACCCCTCATGTACGTGGTACTCCACGGGATCCACTCTTGTTGTTCTAATCAAAGGGTGTGTTCATATCTAAAGCTTACGAGCTAAGGGAAAATGCATGTATGCAAAGTGTATATACAAAGAAAAAGGTTTTATTAGTCGTTCCCTCTGGTTGTGAACCTTTAGTGCCTATGTACCACCTTTTATGTAGTAGGGGATCTGGGCACTCGTAGTTCTCCTAGAAAATGATGATTGGTTGCATGTTTTTTATGAACAATGCTATCGAAGCATGTTCTTTTTGACAAGGTTTTAAAAGAAAAAGTCCGAAGATAAAAAGGTTTGCATTGGTTGGTGTTTTTTTAGTGGGATAATAGCAAATGGATCCCACTAGAGGGGCACTCACTACTTCTCCATTTATTTACAAAAAGGTTTGCAATTTGAACCGTAATAAAGTACGGAAGTGAAAGAAGAGCAAAATTCAGTTTGAACTGATTCGCTCTACGCCACAAGACTCAACTGCATACGATTCACATCTTTAATTATTAAGATTTTTAATTTTTCTTAAGAAAATAAGTTTTTTGTTTTAATGATGCAAAAGGGGAATGAAAAAGTCTAAGGGAGACTAACAATCCTAATGTTATCATGCAATGGTGGTCCTAAAGTTTGGATACAAAAGGGAAACATCTACCTAAGTTAGCATGCATGAATTACAATCATAATGTCTACCTTGAATCGAGAATGAAATAGGTGAACCTAAGGGAACATGAAAAGGTGATCCTAAAAGAACAAGCAAAAGTTCATGGAAGTAAACACACAAAGATGCTAACAAGAATCAAACATGAGTTATTTGTACATTAAAATAAAGGTCGATGAGTCGAAGGACCCTTCTTCCATAAGAATAGCTCAATCAAATCGAGTAACAACTATAAGCATCATCATTAACAAACGTGAGCTAATATCGCTGAAATAATGACAAGGTGTGGGGGATGATTACGATCCCTATTTTTCCACTTTATTTACTCAAAGGACAAGAGACGAACGATTTAAAGCATCAACTTATGATGCGAGCTAAAAATGACCAAGGGACTAGAAAGTGTGGGGGCCGATTGTGAGCCCGATTGTTCCACTTTTATTGACTCGATTGCAAGCACAAAGTAAAAGGGGAGGTAAATTGCTTTCTTTGAGGAGTTTAACAAAACAAGATTTTCCCCTTTATGAGGTCTTTTGCACAAACAAGTAATTGCTCCTTTTTGAGGTCTTTTATTAACAATAATGTAAACAAACAAGTTTGTAATGCCTACGGGGGTAGATCTTTAGCTCATGCATCTCTATTCCTAATTCTCATGGAAAAGAATTTAAAAGATAATGCAGAATCAAAAACAAAATCAGAAAAAGTTACCAAACGAACGAAACGTCCGTAGCAAAGCATAATAAAAGCAAGAAACTCAAACATCTTCGTGCAAGCTTCACCAATCAAAGAAAAGAGTCATAAATCAATTGCTCGGAATTAGCGCCAGAGTATCATCAATGTGAAAATGAATCACAATCAACATCCTAATATCAAACAAACAATCCTGCATAAGATATAAGTCTCGACAAAACAAAAGTATATCAAGAAAAGGAAAGTCAAGTAAAGTCAAGAATTACCAAATCAATGCGAAGAACCGAAGTAATCCAAAGGAGGAAATGTCTGATCGGAAGCAAGCTCGCAAGGAGGGAGTCGGTCGCACAAAGGCCGATCGAGGCGAGGATCCGGGTGGAATGGTGAGAGAAGACGCGAGGGAGGTCGGTTTTGGATGGTGGCTACTCGGTCGAACACGCAGCTGGCTGGGGTGGTGGTGCTCGGTCGGAGGGTGGAAGGCCGGCGAGAGAGAGAGGTAAGCCTTGAGAGATTTTCTTGCACTTGAAAAAATTGAGAGAGAAACTTGTGTTCATGAGTTAATTTTGTGAAAAATGAGTCAAAAGTCCTTTTTGGAATTGAATTGAAAGAATATATAATGGAGCTCTTGGGCCTTGTTTTGCAAATGGAAATGAAAAATCAATTTTGGAGTCACATTCCCTTATTTTTTGGTAACGCAGAATTTTCAGCTTTTTTTTTGTACAGTTCAAGAACAATCCACAAGCTCATAACTTTTGGTGTATAATTTGAACTCGAGCCTTGAAGAAAAATCGTAGATGACAAAATTTGTGACGTCGTGATGAAAGAATTGACCCAATACGATAAAAATTGAGAGAGTTATTAATTTCACAATAGCGAGAAACTTGCAGCTAGATTTTTGTCTTTTTGGTTGCGCGGCTTTTCCACCGTATACATGGAGAAAAGAGCCGTAAATCAAAGTCTTCTTAGCACAATTCGAACTTGGGACCTGAAGAAAAGTTGTAGCTAACAAAATTTATGATCTCATGTCACAAGAATCATCTCAAAATGTTAAAAATTGAGAAATTTATGATTTTTGCAATATTGAAAAAATAGTCTACTGGACATCCGCTTCTCTACAAAATTTTCAGGTAATTCACACTTTCATATATCTTCTTCATAGAACTGGCTTCTGACTCAAACATATGAAATGAAAAGAATATCAAGGCGGTTTTAATTTCCAAAGAACCACTCAAAGATAATTTTCCAGACGGGAGTTAGAAATTTTGCAACACAAACTGCAAAATACTGCATTTTTGCTCAAATTGTCCTGAATCGACCAGAACGCTTGATTTTATTTGCAATTTGAGGCATGATGAAACACATGAGAGATTTACATGATGATGACTTGATTACTCATTGATTAAATTGCTCAGAAAAATATATGAAATGCACTTCAATTCCGAAAACCCTGAGTTTCTGCTGCACTGTATTAACTGACGAACAATTGCCTTCTGTAGCTCAACGCAGATAAATGCTTTGATCATGTAACCATGGAATCAGTGATATGTATGCATGAGTATGTTAAATAAAAATAATCCAATTAGTGTTAAACTGAAGAGTGCGAATTTTGGGGTGCAACAATGAGGAAGAAGAAAGCAATCGATAGAGAGAAATATAACAATTGTAGATTAATGACGGAGAAACGATTATGGAATTCAGAAGAGAAACAGTTATGGAAACTGCTATAGAAGGTGACGGAAGAACAAATCTAGTAAACCATGGTAGAATGATTTTATTTTGGAAGGAGAAAAAAGAAATTGAAATGGATTAAATAAAACTGAAAGGTGGATGCTTAGACTATCCACGTGGCAGCGTGTGGAAAGAGAAAGAAACTTTTGTATTTAACAGAACAATAAACTTTCTTATATGATAGACTAATATTTCTATCTTAATAAATAATATTATTTTAATTATGTATTCATCTCTTAAATACATCAAAGTCACAAAATCACAGTAACATTAAAGTCACAGTAACAATAAAGTCACTGAATCCTCTCCCGTTTGACCAATGACCAATATAACTGTATCTTTGTAACTTCTACAAACTTTAATATATTTATGTTTTTATCTAGACTTTTACTAATAAATATTTCTTCTTCTTCATATATTAAACTATTTTTCAGCCTTATTCCTTTTTGTTTTTTATGATTATATATAAATACTTCTTGAATAATATTTTTTTACTAATGTTTAAAATGTCGGTATTGAACCCTCTTCTTCATTATTCTCTTAATCTTTTTTCATTGAAATAAAAAATATTTAAGAGTGATAATAAATTAAGAGAGATAGAGAGTAAGGAAATCAAACAAGAAAATATTGAAGGAAAGAATTCAAAGAGGATTACTTAAGGTACCCTATATATTACTATCACACTCTTGTAAAAAATTCAAAATATCCCTAGAATCTGAAGATATGTCTTCAAACGCACACCAAACACACACAATCCATGTTGACTTTGAGTCATGGCCCAATTTTATGTATGATCTTACCGGTGATCAGAACCTGTAAGGGATCAATATCTTCGTCTACAAAGTTTGTAATAAGGAGGAGGGATGTACCTGCAAGAGACTCCGACGCTCAGGTAAGAAAGAGTGTAAAGAGATACAAGATAGAAAGTCAAGGGTTTTAGAAGTGAGTGATGAATATCAAATATTGAATATATGGCCCTCACAAGTGTGAAAGTTTATATAGTTCCCCCGACGCTTGGTCATTGGTTCCTATTTTTGGGCCTAGATATTAGGTTCCTCAAAACTAGGTACCTACCAGGAACTAGACGTTGTAACAGGCAGGGTTGCTCGAAACTAGACGTTACAACGAGTAGAGAAGTGCTTCACGGGCAAGCATGGCCTCTGGTCGTTCCTAGGTGGCTATGCTCGTGTTGCTTGGCAGGATGAGAACTAACCTGTTTGAGGGGGAGCCGGACAGGAGCCCCTCAAGTCATTTCTCCTAGACGCAAGAGTGATTACTTAGAATTAGCTCGTGTGTCGAGGAGACGATAATGTCATTGGCGCTTGTCGTAGGAGACGAAGATATTCCAATATTTCCCAAGTACAAATATGTACAAGGAATCTAGACACTGCCTCACGTGCTCGGCTAGCAGGGAGTCGAACAGTTAATTGGACTTCGTATCGTTTGCGTGCCATGGCTGCATCGAGCCACACATTGTAGCAGAGGCGTAATGATGGCAATCTAAGGACTAGGGTTAATAATGACTGTTGCGCTGCCCTGGGTCGCGTGTGCATGTGCACGTGTGTTAAGGTTGCTCTATAAACAGGTAAAAGGACAGTTCATTTTCACTTTTGCTTATCTCTCTCTCTCTCTCTCTCTCTCTCTCTCTCTCTCTCTCTCTCTCTCTCTCTCTCTCTCTCTCTCTCTTTGTTTTTAGCTTCCTCCGCCGTTGTCGCTATTTGCCGCTGCAACAGAAGCACTGAACACAGCTTTAATATCTTCGATCATGTAAGTCTTTTATTTCGGTTTACTCCATGTTATCTTTAGCTTTGTTTTGTTTAGATTGCATGCCAATGGATTGAAATTAGAAGGTGTGGGCATTAGCTCTGGCGATTGTTGGTGTTTGACAGCGGTTGGGCCATTTTCAGACACATCTCGCTGTTGAGAGGGTGAGTTTTAGCTAGGGCTTCGTGTGCCTCTAGGAATTCTGGAGTTGTGGTTTGGGCGGCAATATGCTCGTCGTTGATTAGTCCGCTGAGTTCCCTGGTTGACTCACGAGTTTTCTGATGAACATTCATTGTTTCCTGGGTTTCTATGAATTTTCTTATGTACGTATGAGTTTTCCGGTGAGTCTTCAAATGGAGTTCCAGGTTAATATATCTGGGAGGTTTCAGATCGAATGGGCTGGTTTTTATGGTGTCCTTGCTTGAGGATTGAGTAAGGGCTTTGGACAAGGACCTTGTTCTCGTGTCTTCATATGCCCTTTCACTTTATTAGCGGTGGAAGGATGGATTTGATTTGATCGTCAAATTCACTTTTGTCCTCTATTTTTTAGGTGAAAAGGGCTACATATTCTGAGGAAGAAATTATAGTCAAGCAGACCGAGACTTCCGGGGAAGAGCAGACAACCTTGGACCCCAATGAGTGGATTTCTCCAGAGCCACGGGGGATAGCCTCACGTTTTTCTTCCTTCCACAAGGAGGCTTTAACAGAAGTATGAGGCAAAATGAGTTTGTCAAATGCAAAGAAGGATTGGAAGGTCTCGTTTCCTGGGGAGGACGAGCAAATCTGCTCACCGTTCAAGATCGATCAGTTCCCTGTGTATGAATGTGTTTTTAGGAAGATGGGGCTTCATATGTCGTTCTCTAATCTTTAGGTCGCGGTTCTTGCCCGTCTGGATTTGGCGCCCTCACAGCTTAATCTGAACTCGCTGGCCTTTACTCAGGCGTTCGAGATTGTTTGTGACTACTCTAATATTGGGGCCATAATTCCCCTATTCTTTGCATGTTTCCATCTTCAACGACAGACGACCTCAATGGGTCTGTTCGGATGGGTTTCCTTGAAGCAGTCAAGGAAGTTGTTCAAGGTATACTCAGATTATATCTGAACATTTAAGAATAGGTACTATGTGTTTTTTCTCGTATCTCAAAGGGTCATCGATTCCTTACTCTGTTGGGAGATTATGACATATGATGATGGGAAGCCCCATACTGAGTGAGGACAGTAAGCAGAAGAGACATCAATTTCAAAGATTCTGCTTTTCCTAGAGTCAGGATCATTTTGACTAACAAACCAAGGAGTATATCGTCCGTATGGACGACTTGGAATAGGATGAATGGGAAATCTATAACAAACGGGGGACTTTCGTCGACAACTTTGTCCCTGTCCAGTGCATGACCTAGCGCGGGGAAATTATTCTTGACGAGGACATGGAGCCTATGCTCGCGGCTCGGCTTATTAATAAAAAGGGTATCCTTGATTGTGCTACCTACGAGGAGGCCCTATCACTTTTAGGTAGCTTTTGCATTATTGTTATCTTCTTGTTTGTTTTCTTCCTTTTACTGATTTTTCTTCGTTTCTTGTTACAGATAAAATGTTGAATGCTCAAGAGTATATGGTTAGGATGGAAGCATCCAACAAGACGAAGTAGTTGAATAAAGGTCACCTTCTTAAGAGCGGCCTGGGCGGCTCCGTGGTTCCGCCTTCTACGGGTTCAAAGAACTCCTCTTCTACTTCTATTAGGGAGCATCCTTTTCCACAGCCGGTGAGTTCGGCCAGAAAGCGTCACCGAGTTGGAGGGGACACCATGGACTTTACCTTGAAGAGGTCTCCAAAAAAGTACGAGTTGCCTCCCTGTTGGCTTTAAAGGAGCTACTTCGAAGGGGGTCCCTCTTTGAAGGTTCCGCGAGCAGAGTCTCTACACTAGGAGAATTTGAATCAACCGAGCAAGAGGAAGAATCTTGCCCAGGATGTTGTCGGTGTGATGAGGATATTAGAGTTGGTGGTGGTCCATACCGAGGAGAGGACCCCTACTTTCAAGGAGGTGAGGGACCTTCGCGTGACTAACGTGGCTCTTCAGGCGAAGATGACTAAGTTGAAGTCTGATAAGGAGAAGTTAGAAAAGTAGAGGGCTGAGGAGGTGGCTCAGTTGACCTTTGATAAATAAAAACTCGAGGATAGGGTCGTTGCTTTGGAAGCTGATACGGCCCTAGATGAGGACGAAAATGAGGGGATAAGGCAACTGAGAACTCGTGCCGAGTTGGTTGACCGTATCCGCTTGACAGAGGGCGATTATGTGGCGGTCGATGAGGACAACTTCAATAATATGGTGGACCAGCTTAGGATTACCAATCCTGATGTTGAGCTTAGTACGGCTAGGACCAGGTTTCTTTACAGTATGGTCGACGGGAATATCTTTATCCTCGATTTTCTTAACCTTGGAGAAGACGAGCGTCCTACTCTAGAGGAGCTTGTCTGTGAAGAGCAGTCGCAACCCAGCAACTGATAAGCTTCTCCATTATTTTCTTTTATTCGGCCTGCATATCGTAGTTTGTAGTATTTGTTTTGGGGGGATTTTGCCCGATTTAATGTAACACCCATTTAGCTTCGATCTTTTGTGGCCACTGCTTTGGTTTTAATTTGATTGTTACTTGTTTTTATCTATGCATGATTTGTACTTATTAAAATACAAATTTGCAACATTTGAGTATTTAGAATGACTTACATCCTTTTTCTTGCCTTGACAATGATTTGTCATGAAACAATAGTTTTCCTCTTCATCACTCTCACTTGAGCTTTCATTGTTTGAGACATCACTATCACTATCCCAAGAAACATAGGCTTGTTTAGGATTTCTAGAGTTGTTTCGTTGACCCTTCCCTTTCTTCTTAGCAAGTGAAGGATAATTCAGTCTATAATGACCTGGTTTTCCGTATTCATAGCACATACCCTTTGACGTATCCTTTTTGTTGTCTTCATCTTTAGAGGAGGATAATTGTCTTCTAAATTTGACAAGATTATTATCGGAGTGTTTGACGCCATTCTTTCGAATGTATCAATTATATCTTTTTACAAACAATCATATCTCTTCATCATCCGAATTCTTTTCATTACTATAGTCACTATTATTTGAGAGCTCTTCCACTGAGGACTTTGAGCTTGAAGCCTTGAGAGCCTTAGACTTCAATACTTCCTCCTTGAAGGCCCCATTTTCTTTTTTCTTTTTCTCAAGCTTCTTTTCATGTTTACCTAAGAAATTGAGTTCTTGCTCATGCTCTTCTAACTTACCAAACAATATGGTGAGATCGAGTGTATCAAGGTTATTAGCTTCCTTGATCATGGTGACTTTTGGTTGCCAATTTCTAGTAATACATCTTGTTGTACCCCAAAATTTTCCCTCTCATTTCTCAATAATTTCCTCCCAAGATCTTCCATGACATCAAGTTCAGCACTAATACATCAATTTAGGTTTGGAATTGGCACAAGGGCAAAATGCTAAATTACACATTGGAAAAGTCAAACTTTGACTTTTGGATCAAAATCAAGTTCCAAGAATCATATTTCATCAAGACATGTTGAAATATGAAGTTTGTTTCATTAAGAAAATCAAAAGTCAAAATTACTTTGGAAAAGTCAAAATTCTAAACACTTAGAAATTTTTCTAAGTGTTTAGGAAAGATGATAAGTTCAGAACTTCTGGCCAGATTTTCACTATGATGTAAGCTGATTCTGGAAGAACTTATGACATAAGAGTTGTAGACCTCAACAAAATCTCAAACATTACATAACAGAACTTCTCCTAGAAATGTTGGGATCTCAAGTTATACATCTTCAAAGACACGTCCCTGAAACTTAAACACTTAGTAAATTTTGAGCATTTTCAAATCTAAATTTGGTTACATCTTCTGGGCCAGTTTTCACGAAGGTTCAACAATAGTTTGCAAGAGTAATTCAAAGGAAGTCTACAAAGCGTGTTACAAGCTTTCTGAAAAAATCTGAGAACTCCTTCAGAACATGCTGAAATAGGGAGATTTATAGATCAGAAGTTGGATGTTTATTCTAAGTCACGCTGATGCTGAACTTCTGACCCAGAATTAAGCTATGATGCATAATCTCATATTGCAGGATTCTGTTTTGACAAATCTCATAATCATTTAATGCTCACACCCACTTTTAAGTCTTTATCCAAAGGATTTCCCCACGTGTGACATAGAAGTACCATTGATGTCCTTGAAAATCAAACTTTTGTACAAGAGTATGTTGGGCCCATGCTTTGCTTTTGCTTCTAAGGGTACTTTTCCTTAATTCATGTTTACAAATCCAGCTTAGGCACGGCTAAAAGTTGCTAACCACCACACTTGTTTAACTTGGTTCAATAACAAGTCAGTGCCCTAGCATGATGGTTGTACTCTTGACTTCTCAAAGCTACAAAATCCTTGCCTATAAATTGAACTTCATTTGCAACTATAAAGAGGTTGAAAAATTGAAAAGAAAATGCCTTGAAACCTTGTTAAAAATTCCAGGAATCCGAAACTGCAAACACAAATACAAAACCTGTTAGTTTTTTATTCTTGCATTCAAACTCCAATTTTCCTCAAGTGTTTCTTGACCAAATCATCCATACCACTTCTGATATACATTTAGAAGCCGTCCTAACTTCTGTTTTCAGACTATGACACGTTCTCCATCAATCTCTACCTCAAAAAGTCAAAACTTTGCTTCTTGGCTGCTCCAAAATTTTCCAGCCATCCATAGCCCAAGTTAAAGGTTGTTCGAGCCTTCTGAGCACGTGAGGAAGTTGATCAGAACATCACAGCAGTCAGAACTAGGCTCTAGCTCACAGGACATTTTCCAGCTGCAAGGTAAGCTTCTACTTACTCTCATTATACTACTTAGGCATTGTTAGATTTGCATGTTCAAAAATACAATGTAGACATCCTGACTCTGATTTTGTACATATTCATAGATTTTATGTATTTTTTCCTAAGTAGAGAGAACTTCAATTCAGATCTTATTAAGGAAATTAGGATTCAGAATTAGGATTAACAAAATTCATGCTTGCTTCTGATTTGTAGTTCTGACATCTTATATTTCTGAAACATGATGAAATTTGCCATAACTGCTATGTTTGAATTTTCCATTTTCTGTTGAAATATGACTAAGTTGCAGATGCTCTGATTAGCATGGAGAAGGAGATGAAGTTCATCATTAGAGTTTACTTTGTGATACATGTTTATACTTCTACTTCTAATACTGGATGTGTAGCCACCCCAGTGGCAGAGAGCGTGCGCATAAGACATTAGTGCTAAGGGTCATGTGTTCTATCCCCAAAAGCATCTTTTTTTAGGTTTATTTATTGACATTTTCATCCATTTATCTGTCAGACAATATTCCTAGACCAGAACTTCTAGATATTCTCACCCAATAGCATTATCACCTAACTCTCTCAATAACCAGAACTTCTAGGTCTCCAGTCACATTAGAACTTCTAGGCTCTCTCAAACAACTGGAACTTCTGACCTACCAGTGATATTAGAACTTCTAGATTCCCAACTGCACTAGAACTTCTAGACTCCCTCAGCAATCAGAATTTCTAGGCTTTCCTTTGTTTCCAGCAATCTCAGAACTTCAGTGTACCCAGACCCAGAACTTATGACCTTTCCCATTTCTGCTAACATGTTATTTTTTATTTACAGCGCATCAGAGTCAGAGTTTTTGCCTCTTATTTCTGTCCTTTCAGCAACGTGTTGATTCTGACCCCTTTTCCTCTTATTATTTTATTTTATCTTTAATAATCAAAAACTCCAAAAAATATTTTTTATATTCACATACTTTATTTTATCTCTTTTAAAACCAAAAGATCAAAAATATTTTCTTAAGCAAACTTATTTCTTTTCTTAACAAAAACAAAACAAGTCCATTTTACATTTCTTGTACATTATTTCAATATGGTTGTAATAGATAATTATGACTTTAAGTTCTTACAATCCCTATTTGTAAATTTGTACATCACATCCCCCAAATGATGTAATAGCGTAGAATATTTACTTTTCGCAATTTATCAGTTTCATAGAAATGCTAGTAAAACAGGATTTGTATGGGAAGATAAAAACAACAATTAGACAACCCTAATTAAAGACTAAATGTATGCAAATCAAACACACTATTCACACATGCACCCATAGGGTTACTTCTGCTTGTTGCCTAAAAATGGTCATGTTATGCATGTGAGACGTCTTAGCAAAAACAATTAAAATACAAGATCATAGTCCCTCGATGATGCTATGAATGTTTCCTTTTCAAATGATCTTAGTCCCTCAAGAGAAATGCTAAGATATCTCACAACATTGCTATCATGGCTATACGATGACCCACACCCGTCCCTTTACATCCAAAGATATGGATTCTTACCAACTAATGGTAAGATAGCAATATCAAAGGAAAGGAGGAAATGAACAAAAGACTTTTGAGAAGGTAGAAACGTTCTTAGTTGCTTGCTCACTTTCAAAACAAACACTAAATACTTTCAAAGCAAACATACACCAAACACTTTAAAAAACATGAAATATTTTCAAAAGAACAATACTTTGTATGCGTTCTTACAAAACGAAAACCATTACAAAGTTTTCCTAAATGAAAGCGCCTTTTTCAAAATACTTTCAAAAACCACCACAAAGCATATTTTCAAACAAAAGCAAGTGATCTAGCAAGTAACGAAGAGCCCATAGATAAGTATGGATGAAAAGGGTGCTAACACCTTCCCTTTTCATAATCTACCCCCCGAATTCAAGAAATAATATCAAAGGTCTTTCCTATTCTTTTCCAGCTTTCCTTTTGGATAAAAGAAAAGTCGGTGGCGACTCTTGCTAACTGCAACAATTGCGATCAAACGCAAAACATCCCAAGTCAGTTCTCCCACCGTATTACAGAACTGGCGACTCTGTTGGGGATTTCAAAGTGGGGTTACCTTAGGGCTAGATCACCTTTATTTGCTTTCATTGTTTGACTTGCTTGCTTTACATTTTGTTTCCTTGTTTGGGCTTACTTTGATCCTCTACCCGGATTTGGGACACCTTTTTAGGCAAGTAGCAATAGATTGTAGAAACTGTACGGTGTAGACCGATATGGTTGAAACAATGGCTACGTTAGTGTGACGCATTTGTGGGTACCAGTATCCCTTGTGTTGAATCAAGGAGAATACATGGCTGCTGAGTGGCGTCATGAAGCACTAACTGACCTTAGAACCTTAATTGAATAACTTGGCCATTAGGACGTAGTGAGATGACCGGTTTTGGTGGAAAGCTGAAAATTGGTTGATACTCGATACTACACTCATTGAGATTGGACTTTTGGGATATCTCAGTCGCAAGAAAAGATTGATTGTGCTGAGACAATGCCTAAAAGAAAGGCCAGTGATATTGAGACCCTTTAGAACCTGGTTACTATTACTAGGACAGGTTTGAGTCAAGTAAGACTTCAAGAGGGTACTTACCTACAAACTCCATGCAAGCCTAAACCTAAGGACTTGTTTGCCTTGCGTGTATATGCTTACTTCTACATAACATCATAAACATCATAACATGATGCACATTATCACTAACCATTTCAAGGATTTAGGAATTTATCTTTGTTTTTGTTTTGTAGGCCATGAGCTATGTCCGAAGAAATACCATTAGAATAAACTTTGTGAAAGCACACCCTCAACTCCAAGAGTTAGTTTCAAGGGTACCTGAAGACTCTCCTTTCACCAAGAAGTATGGTCGACTCCTCAATTTGGCTACCTCCAATTTCCAAGAAGATATGATGTGCGTGCTCTTCCAATTTTTTGATCCCATGCATCATTGCTTCACTTTCCATGACTATCAGTTAGTGCCAACACTAGAAGAATTCTCTTTGCTATTGGGAGTTCCCGTGCTTGAACAAGCACCGTTCCCCGGTTTAGAAGGGATTCCAAAACCTGAAGTCATTACCAAAGCCCTGCATCTAAAGAGAGCCGGCATTATAGCGAATTGGGAGACAAGAAGCGGAGAGCAAGGGTTCCTAGCCAAATTCTTATGGGAGAAGGCTCGTTCATTCTGGGAAGATATGGATTTTCAAGCCTTTGAAGACATCTTATCCCTTCTCATCTATGGTTTGGTGCTATTTCCCAACTCAGACCAATTCATAGATGTGAATGCCATCACAGTCTTTCTCTCTCGTAATCCTATACCTACCTTGTTGGGAGACATCTTACATTGTTTCCATACCCGCACCATGAAGAAAAGAGGTACTCTCTTGTGTTGTATTCCCCTACTTGCCAAGTGGTTTATTTCGCACTTACCTCGATCAACCTTGAAGAATGAGCAAAGGTTGACATGGTCTCAAAAGATGATGTCCCTCACCCACTTTGATATCCATTGGTGTTCGAGATCCTTGGCAGATACTTCTATCATTAACCATTATGGGGAATTCCCTAATGTCCCTTTGCTTGGCATTAAGGGAGGTATCACTTACAACCCTTGCTTAGCCTTGCAACAGTTTGGTTATGCCCGAAGAAATGGTCCTCGTGACATGCTCACCCAAGGAGTGGTATTTTACTACGAGAGCGACGATCAAGGCTACCGCCAGAGGTTTGCGAGAGCTTGGATGATGGTAAATAAAGCAGATAGTGGGACATTGGGACGTGTGATACGGTAGGAAGAACATACTGTTTTTTGGAATGCTGGTTTGCGTTTTGCGTTTGTTTTTGCAAAATGTCGCGGTAAGCAAGAGTCGCCACCGACTTTTATTTTATCCAACAAGGAAAGGAAAAAAGCATAGAAAAATTCCTTTTTCGAGATATTTCTCAGGTTCGGGGGGTAGATTATAGAAAGGGAAGGTACTAGCACCCTTTCTATCTGTGGTTATCCGAGGGCTCTTAGGTACTTGCTCAATTGTTTTCAAAATATTGCTTTCTTTGTGCTTGTGGGTTTGAAAGAGTTTTTGTTTAAAACTTTGATTTAACTCTTGCTTCTGTCCTCAAGAGTGTAATGAAGTGTTTTTTTGAAAACTTTGTTTGAAAAGTGTAAGTGTGAAAAGTCTTTTTATTTTTGAAAGAGCAAGTATCTAAGAACCATCTACCTATTCGAAAAAGGAATCGCTCCATGCTAATATCCTTTAGACAATGCTATCCCACTATTGATGAGTAGGTAGCACCGTCGTTGGAGTTTTAAGGGTCAATTCGAATGCGGAACTTACGGTCACCAAAGCAATGTTAGGATGCTTTAATGGTAACCCTAATGTCTTAGATCATTTGTTTGAGGCAACAATATCCGAGGCAACCGTTTCGAGGCGACTATGATCTTTAGACAAGAGGGCGACCTCTAAAACGACTTATACTCAATGACCGCGTACGAAGACAACCAAGTGGGGTGTACCCTAAGAGTGTGCATGTGCGAGTGTGTCGTTTTCAGTTATTTTTTTATCTTTGTACATGTTAATGGTGATCTAAGTTGATTTTAGGTTAAAATATTCAGTCTTGTCATGCATCCCTATTATCAAACATCTAACAGTTATAAATTGCGGAAAATAAATTGCGGAATTTAAATTACAAGGCGTCGGGTATTTACATCGCCAAAGACAAACCCTTTAAAAATAAATAAAGCGATAAAAAATAAATAAAGGTCCTATTAACTATTACAAATCGGGAGCAAGTACATTAATAAGATAAAAGGAAATAAGTTGCGTGCGGGAAATTAAATCGAGCGCAAAGTTCTAGGGTTTTGACCCTTTTTGTTAAAGAAAAGATCTTTTGTTGTTTTTGATTTTGAGAAAGAAATAAATTCTAAGTTAATTACTAAATTAAATTAAATAAACTAATTAATGAAAATAAATTATTTTTGGTTTTTTGGTATTTTAAGAAAGAAATCAAATTTAATGTTAGTAATTAAAACCTAAATTAATTCTAATTTAATTTTAATTGTTTACAAAAGAGTTAAAGTTATTCTAATAATAAGAAAACTAAATTAATTTAATTAGTGTTTACTAATAAAAATTAAAATTAAAATTTGATTTTACAAAGAAAATATTTTTGTGGTTTTTATTTTATAAAGAAAAAGAAATTTGATTGGTTAGTAGTTAAATAAAATAATAAAACAAATAATAAAACTAAATAAATAAAATAGCAAAAGAAAGAGGTTTGGGCCTGATTTTGGTGGTCTGAATAGCAAATATGAGGCCCATTAAACGCTGGCCCTGTTGACTCCTGAGATCATGTGTGCATGCGCTGACTTGGACTATGGTGGACGTTCCCCTTGGACCACCAGATCTGGCAAATGGCCATCTGGCTGTTGGATGTGGGAGGGCGCATGGTATGCTGTAGCAAGGCAAATGCACCAAATCACTTGAAAAATAAAATTATGAATTAAAGTGGGGGACCTGGGATTCGAACCCAGGTCCTGGACGTGATTGCCAGCTCGCCTTGCCACTACGCTGAATTAACTTGTTTGTTAATAATATACAAATAATACATAATAAAAGAAAACAAATTAATGGCCAAAAAAGACAAAAAGCACGCGCGCAATATTTGAATGGAGCAATGGTTGAGTGCCACGTATTGTCTTCAACCTTCGTCTGTGGCTAAAAACCTGTAAAAACCTATAGCCACGGACACAGCCCGTCACTAAAAGTCATGCATACTCCAAAATCTGCTATGAGCCATGAAAATGAATTCTAAGGGCATGGTTGTGCCCGTCTCATCATCCCGGTCATAACCATACCCTTCTTGATAGCCAATTTTTTCTGAAACGAAAACACCCAAAAATATCCACGAAAACCTAGCTATGGCATTTTGCAGTATAGGTCAGATAAATAAAATTAAATTATGCCAAAAGCTTGGAAATGTTATGAGGATTTCAAATATACCAATAATTTACTCAAATGATGCAAGAGTGATGATTTACGAATTCAAGGAAGAAGCAGATTATCGTGGTACTTACAACTCGTTGTGGTGTCTGAGAATGATTGCTTTTGATCCAGGAAGGTTGAGTGTACGTCCAAGAAACGATTGGGACCGGTCTAAGCTTCTGAAATTGCCTCTAGCTATGGATTCGATTCCACACTTTTTAGTGAATTTTTCAACTTTTGTATTGCCTATTCTTGCAGCCTCCAACCTCTATTTTCGTGCCTTTGCCTTCCTTATGTAATGTATATTGCATTAGGGTAAGAAACTTGGTACAAATCTCTCCATATCAATGCTCATGAATTGGATTTGATTCCACCATTACAACCTTCCAAATTTGGCCTAAATCATATCTTCCTGTAACCAAGGCACTTGATGCGAATTTGATTCACATAATAGTTGTATTCAAAGCCTAAAGCAAACAAAAAATCATGAGTTATAAATACTTTTGATTTTATATGATTTTATTTTATTTAAAGTGAATAAATTCAATTAAAAATCAAATTAAAAAATAAAAATAAGATATGGGCTCATGGCTGAAGCTAGGACATGTTGGCAATGATGTAAGCTCAGATTAAGTGGAAAAGAATGGGCCCATTTGACAAAATTTGAAGTTTTGGGGATAGTTGACTTTTGGCAATTTTGCAAAAATGTATAACTTCAACAATGTATAACTTCTTCAATTTTGAACCTTTGGAGGTGTTCTTGGACTTTTTAGAAATCTTGATATGTCCTCTAACGAACCCTTTTGGTCTTATCGCATTTTGATATTCCATTCACAAGTTATAAGCTTTAGAAAAAAATGTGTTTTTGTTGACTTTCAAAAATGACCTATAATGTCCAAATTTATAACTTCTTGTGAGTGCATTTTCTGGTATTGGGGTATGAATATGGATTGTAGGAAATTTCATTATATTCAAAATGATCTTTGGATGAGTCATTTCGCATAAATTATGAGAAAGTTATGCTTGGTCAAAGTTGAGTTAACTTTTCCTGCAAAACCCTAATTTAGCAACTTTTGAGTCTTGATGAATCTTGAGCAATCCTTGAGGAATCATGATCAACCCTTGATCAAATGATGAAATATACTTCAAAATGATAATGTTGACAAAAAATCTTGAGGTTTGACTGTATTTGGGTCACAGTTGACTTTTGCCCTAGCACAGTCGATTTTTGGACCCTTTGAGCAATTGACTGATCAAACTTCCTCTACAAGGCTTGAAATTTGACATGGATGACCTTGAGAACATATTAGGACATGGTGGAGCACTTGAGGTCATTTGGACTCAAGGATCTTGATGCAACACAAAACCCTAATTTGGGGTTGACTGCCTTAGGAGATAGCTTGTTTGACCAACTCTTGAGCCAACTTGAGCAACTTGGAGATTTTTCTTGAAATGTTTTCAGAAATATGAGAGGGAAAATTTTGGGATACAACAGCTGCCCCTGTTCAATCTTCTTAAACCTGAGGATATAGATTTGTTTTCATGCCCTTCGTGATCCGAAGGTGGAAGATGATTGAACACTAGAGTGCCCAGAAATTTGCACTCGCATGAAGTGGTGTCAGCCTTGTGATGTCGGGAATGGGCTTACAAATGCCATTTCGAAATTGTTGGCGGGAGGATGGGCTTAAAGATGCCATCTGCATGACTGTTGATCGCATAAGAGATTCCTTAGTGAGAACTTGCATACCTGTTGTTGTGGAAGATTCCGCTGGGGAAGCCTGGTTTTTGTTGAGATTTAGGAACATGCATGTGCTTCAACTGAGAGAATGCCTCTGCTGAGCTTTAAGAACTCGTCCGTAATTCAAATGGGGGAAACATCTTCATCAAAATCTAGGATTGTCTGGTCTTCAACAGAGGATAATTCTGTTGAGATTTTAGAACTCGTCCATACTTCGATGGAGGAAAATTGTCGAGATTGAGAACCTTATCTGAAATTCAACCGAGGATAATTAAGTTGAGATTTAAGAACCGGTCGGGTCTTCGACTGAGGGAAACATCTTCTTCAAGATCTAGCAACTGTCTGGTCTTCAACGGAGTATAATTCTATTGAGATTGTAGAACTCGTCCACACTTTGACGGAAGAAAATTGTCGAGATTGAGACCTTATCTGAAATTCAACCGAGGATAATTCAGTTGAAATTTAAGAACCGGTCAGGTCTTCGACTGAGGGAAACATCTTCATCAAGATCTAGGAATTGTCTGGTCTTTAACGGAGTATAATTTTGTTGAGATTGTAGAACTCGTCCACACTTTGACGGAGTAAAATTGTCGAGATTGAGAACCTTATCTGAAATTCAACCGAGGATAATTCAGTTGAGATTTAAGAACCAGTCAGGTCTTCGATTGAGGGAAACATCTTCATCAAGATCTAGGAATTGTCTGGTCTTCAATGGAGTATAATTTTGCTGAGATTGTAGAACTCGTCCACACTTCGACGGAGGAAAATTGCCGAGATTGAGAACCTTATATGAAATTCAAACGAGGATAATTTAGTTGAGATTTAAGAACCGGTCAGGTCTTCGACTGAGGGAAACATCTTCATCAAGATCTAGGAACTGTATCGTCTTCAACGAAGTATAATTCTATTGAGATTGTAGAACTCGTCCACACTTTGACGGAGGAAAATTGTCGAGATTGAGAACCTTATCTGAAATTCAACCGAGGATAATTAAGTTGAGATTTAAGAACCGGTCAGGTCTTCGACTGAGGGAAACATCTTCATCAAGATCTTGTAACTGTCTGGTCTTCAATGGAGTATAATTCTGTTGAGATTGTAGAACTTGTCCACACTTCGACGGAGGAAAATTGTCGAGATTGAGAACCTTATCTGAAATTCAACCGAGGATAATTCAGTTGAGATTTAAGAACCAGTCAGGTCTTCTACTGAGGGAAACATCTTCATCAAGATCTAGGAACTGTCCGGTCTTCAACGGAGTATAATTCTGTTGAGATTGTAGAACTCGTCCACACTTCGACGGAGGAAAATTGTCGAGATTGAGAACCTTATCTGAAATTCAACCGAGGATAATTTAGTTTAGATTTAAGAACCGGTCAGGTCTTCGACTGAGGGAAACATCTTCATCAAGATCTAAGAACTGTCTAGTCTTCAACAGAGTATAATTCTGTTGAGATTGTAGAACTCGTCCACACTTCGACGGAGGAAAATTGTCGGGATTGAGAACCTTATCTGAAATTCAACCAAGGATAATTCAGTTGAGATTTAAGAACCGGTCAGGTCTTCGACTGAGGGAAACATCTTCATCAAGATCTAGGAACTGTCTGGTCTTCAACGGAGTATAATTCTGTTGAGATTGTAAAACTCGTCCACACTTCGACGGAGGAAAATTGTCGAGATTGAAAACCTTATCTGAAATTCAACCGAGGATAATTCAGTTGAGATTTAAGAACCGGTCAGGTCTTCGACATAGCTGAGAACTTAACTGCCTCCTTCCTGAAAGGTAAAGGTCAGTCATATGCAATGCATGATATAGATCAAGCAATGATGTTCTCAAAATAAATGAGATTGTGTTGTATGATGCGTATATGTATGTATCATGATGTATGGAAATGTAATGTTTTTAGCTGGGGAAAATAAATCCCGGATAGCTGCTAGGGAGTATAGAGTTGGATTCTTCATTTCCGTTGGGGATGGTGAACGAAGATGATTGTGAGAATAAACTTGTGGGAGAGAATAACTCCGTTGGGGAATAAACTGAAGAGGAGATTACTCTGTGGAGAGGAGATGTTCTGCTGAGGATTCCACCGATAAATTCTGCTGGGGATGAATTACCGTTGCTGGTGATACTGAATCCTGTTGGGGATTGAATTCCTGTTTGTGAAAGGAAAGAACTCCGCTGGGGATGATCTTTCAGTTGCGACTTCACTGGGGATAACCTTTTAGACTCTAATGGGGATAATCCTTTGAGATTTGCTGGGGACAATCTTCCTTTGAACTCGGTTGGGGATATTTATTTTTATACTCCGTCGGGGACGAACTTCTAGAGTCTACTAGGGATGATTCTTCAACTCCACTGGGGAAGCTTTTTCAGACTGCACTGGGAAAATTTTAACTCCACTGGGGATATCCTGTATTCTGCCGGGGAATATTCTTATACTCCGCTGGGGAATATTAAGACTGTCGGGGATATTAAGCCTTTTCAGTGTTGATGGTAGATAAACTCTGCTTGGGGAGAATATTACTGACTCATTCACAGTTACAAGCCTCAGCTGGGGAGAGCTATCTTTACTGTCTTACTCTGCGGAGAGTGAATGTTACTGGGACGCGTGCTGAGGATATGATGATGGCTTTGCATCAATACTTTTTTGCCCCTGTATCTGCGGGAGAAGGTGCCTGCGAAGGCCTTGTGGATCGAGTATTATCCCAGCCTATGAGGTTCTTGGTAATTGCCGATTGAAGTGACAAGTCTTCTTCTGGTAGGCAAGTGGCGAGATGACGGGACATAGTCGTACGCTTTAATCCCTAATTTTTTCCTGGACCGCCCTTTCGGATTTTCAGTCCATCGGGATACCCTTTTTTTCCCAAGCCGCCTTTTCAGGTTTTCAACTTGTCGGGTGTATAATTTTTCATTCTCATCCCTAATTTTTTCCTGAACCCTTTTGGTTCGCCGGGAAGCCCTTATTTTTGCCTAGGCCAGTCAACCTAGTGGGTCTTTATTCATGCGCGGTATTTTCTGACTATGTCCACGCTCTCTGAGTGTAGGGAGTTGTCACTGTCGGTAATGTTGTGTTGCCATACTCCCAGAAGATGTTCGTTTGATCATGCAAGATTCGCTGCTGGAACTCATATCCAATGCCCGAAGTGATTCAGATGGAGATTTGCCTCTGGCTATTTGGCATCTTTGAGAGATTCTCTGAATCTTGACTTGACTGCCCCAGATGATGGACAATGATCATGTCTGCCCCTTGGTTGGAAGTGCTTTTTCACTTGAGGTGACCCTTTTTATTGAGAAGGTTTTTTTTCTTCACTAGATATTCGTCGTGCGAATTTCTCTGCTATTGAGCAAACAATCATATGCAAATAATGTTATTTTAAGAATGCAAAGCTTATGTCTGTTTTGAAGTTCTTTGAAAATGCAGTTTTCAATAAAACAAGCGAATTTTTGTAAAATGTGATGTCAACTCAGGATTTTACAGCAAGTCTTACAGGAGTCAGGATACCTTTTGTAACAGTATGCTTTCGAACTAACCCATGCCTCAGCTAGGACTTTTAAGGGTTATAACGTGGCCTGGTTCACAGTTCAAGAAACAAAGGATAAAGGCTCAAAATTTATGTGTACCCACCCATTCTTCATGATGTTCTTCGATCCTAAACTCAGCTAATCGTGCATTTAGAATCCCAGTTGAGTTCTGGAATATTGTCCTTGATGTTCCGGTGATGGTTCAGATACTGACAGTTATTTTGAATAGGCAGACATTTCTTTTTGTTGAGGGTTTGTAGGACTTCTTTCTTTTTGGTTTTTATTATCCCTGTTTTTTGCATGAACTGTTTCTTTTTGTGATTACAGTCAGCGGGATGCCCCAGTTTTTCTTAAGTCTCCTTCACAGGTTTTAACTTGATGGGCTTTTATTTCGAGAGATAATGACTGCATGTCCTTACGATTATACGGAACCATCACCATATTTTTCTTTGGAAGGACTTCTTTGATGCCATTCATCGTGCACCTGAATTAACTGAGAAAACTACCCTGCCCCAGGTTATAATTAAGGGTTTTAATTTGTGAAAAGAAAAACTACAACTTCTTTGGCTCAAAGGGGTTGACGAGAGATTATCTTCCTTATAACTCCACTGTTTAGGATTTGAAACAATGCTTGTACATCGTCAGCGGGGTCTGTTCAAAAGCATACTGTAGAGATTTTGGTATCATTTTCTTCATCCTCCCTCTAAAGGCTTAAATTTTTTTTTAATCGAGAGTTGATCATCACAAAAATGAAAACAATTTGAATATAGTGAATACGAATGGATTGATTCAAAATAGACATATGAAATGCATTGATAAAGTAATAAAGTTTGACATGAATAAATGTTCGAACAATCAAAAGAAAATTACAACTTGAAAACTCTAATGAACAAAAAGTCTTCTCGTCTCAGTACTTGTCACTTCAAATGGTGAACCTTGGGGGATGGCAAAAGAATTCAATCTGACCGTCTTGTGTGAGTTCCAATGCTCCTTCGTCAATCAGGTCTTGAATTTTGTTTCTCAACGCCCAACAACTGTTAGTTTCATGCCCCGGGCTGTTGGAGTGATATGCACACCTTGCATCAGGATTGTACCTTGGGGAGGCTATATGGGGATTCTGAGGAGGGTCCCTTAACGTCACCAGATTCAATCTCAACAGGTGTTGTAAAGCTTGAGACAGCGGCATGTTGAGCTTTGTAAACTGCCTCTTGGGTGTATCCGGCTTACTCTGATTAACCCGTTGTTTTTGGCGATGTTGTTGTTGGACCCGTGAGGTAGCAGCAACTTGGAGAGATATATTCTTCATCAAACCAAACCTTTGACTTCTCGGAAGTTGATTAATGACTTGGTCCCCGGCCTTGACTGTTTGCTTCATGTTATTGTATCTGTCTTGATGAAGCTGGTTGATAATGGTTCTCAACTCTTCTTGTTCCCGAGCTAAGCCTTGGATAAGAGCCATCTGCCCCAGCATCTGGGTTTTCATGGCACTGAACTCAGCTTGCAGTTGTTCCAGCCGTTCGTCCTTATTGTCTTCAGGACTTTTCTTGACCAAGTTCCCAACGAGGATTGTTTTCAACTCTTCCTTCCCCTTGGATAGGTTTAAGAATACGTCCCTGAACTGAGCTTCTCGAGTTTGAAGATCTTGGTTGTCTGGTTGGAAACCATTGCTAAAATAAACAACAAGAACATGAGAGACCTGTACTGGGAGACCTGTTATGCAATGATATGTATGTATGCAATGTTTTCAAGGATCCCGCGGGATAAACAAGAAACTTGTTAGAATTTGAATTTTGCAGCTTTGATTGAAGAACTTCATGTTGTTAAGAGTCCTTCTTCAAGAGTTAAGCTCACCATATCGAGTGGGTCATAGCCCCTGACTCAAGTCATCTTGTTTTGATTTATAGACAACATTGTCTAGAGGAAAATAAATCCTCTTTTCCCCTTGCTTGACATATGATTTACCATAACCTGCATCACAAACCCTTGAGATCCTTGAAATGGTTAAGGAAATGTTAAGGCATGATGTTATGATATGTATGATATGCGTTTAAGCAAAAGTGTGAGGTGATGTAAGTGAACCCTGCAATAAATCCAAATTATTGGATAAGGACTGTAAACAAAACCTGTAAGGAACTCATGTTGTCAGATAACAAGAATGTGCAAGTAGTTCAAGTTTGAAGGCACACAAGTCACGCAATAGCCCTTAAATTTCAGGCTGGCATGGAGTTTAGGTATTACCCTCTTTCAGTTTAGTTGGTTCAAACCTGTCCTAAAAATAGTAACCGGGTTCTAGAGGATCTCAATATCACTGACTACCCTCGATCGGTCATAATTCCAGTTTAGCAACCTTTTCTTGTGGTCGGAATCATCGCGAGAGTTTAGTCTCAATGAGTGTAGCATGCTGCTACTGTTCTATGGCCAAGTTGGTCTATTTAAAGGTTCTAAGGTCAGTTGGTGCTTAATGACCCCTTAGCAGACCCATATTCTCCTCGTTGCGCCACAAGGGATATCAGTACATACTAAAGTGCCACACCAACGTAGCTACTATTTCAACTGTATCGGTCTACGCCGTACAGTTCCCTCACATTTTATTGCTACTTACCTAAAGGGTATCCCCCAGATCCGGGTTAGGATCTATAGTAACTCCGATACAAGTCCACAAATATAAAGCATACAAGTCAAGCAATTGAAAACATTATGATGAACTATTCCTAAGGTACACCCCACTTATAAGCTCCCCAGCAGAGTCGCCAGTTCTGTGATACGGTGGGAAGAACTGACTGTTTTTTGGAATGTTGGTTTACGTTTTACGTTTGTTTTTGCAAAATGTCGCGGTAAGCAAGAGTCGCCACCAACTTTTATTTTATCCAGCAAGGAAAGGAAAAAAGCACAGAAAAATTCCTTTTTCGAGATATTTCTCGGGTTCGGGGGGTAGATTATAGAAAGGGAAGGTATTAGCACCCTTTCTATCCGTGGTTATCCAAGGGGTCTTAGGTACTTGCTCAATTGTTTTCAAAATATTACTTTCTTTGTGCATGTGGGTTTGAAAAAGTTTTTGTTTAAAACTTCGATTTAACTCTTGCTTCTGTCCTCAAGAGTGTAATGAAGTGTTTTTTTGAAAACTTTGTTTGAAAAGTGTAAGTGTGAAAAGTCTTTTTGTTTTTGAAAGAGCAAGTATCTAAGAACCATCTACCTACTCGAAAAAGGAATCGCTCCATGCTAATATCCTTTAGAAAATGATATCCCACTATTGATGAGTAGGTAGCACTGTCGTTGGAGTTTTAAGGGTCAATTTGAATGCGGGACTTACGGTCACCAAAGCAATGTTAGGATGTTTTAGCGGTAATCCTAATGTCTTAGATCATTTGTTTGAGGCAACAATATCTGAGGCAACCGTTTCGAGGCGACTATGATCTTTAGACAAGAGGGCGACCTCTAAAACGACCTATACTCAATGACCACGTACGAAGGCAACCAAGTGGGGTGTACCCTAAGAGTGCGCATGTGCGAGTGTGTTGTTTTCAGTTATTTTTTATCTTTGTACATGTTAATGGTGATCTAAGTTGATTTTAGGTTAAAATATCCAGTCTTGTCATGCATCCCTATTATCAAACATCTAACAGTTATAAATTGCGGAAAATAAATTGCAAAATTTAAATTACAAGGCGTCAGGTATTTACATCGCCAAAGACAAACCCTTTAAAAATAAATAAAGCGATAAAAAATAAATAAAGGTCCTATTAACTATTACAAACCGGGAGCAAGTACATTAATAAGATAAAAGGAAATAAGTCGCGTGCGGGAAATTAAATCGAGCGCAAAGTTCTAGGGTTTTGACCCTTTTTGTTAAAGAAAAGATCTTTTGTTGTTTTTGATTTTGAGAAAGAAATAAATTCTAAGTTAATTACTAAATTAAATTAAATAAACTAATTAATGAAAATAAATTATTTTTGGTTTTTTGGTATTTTAAGAAAGAAATCAAAATTAATGTTAGTAATTAAAACCTAAATTAATTCTAATTTAATTTTAATTGTTTACAAAAGAGTTAAAGTTATTCTAATAATAAAAAAAAACTAAATTAATTTAATTAGTGTTTACTAATAAAAATTAAAACAAAAATTTGATTTTACAAAGAAAATATTTTTATGGTTTTTATTTTATAAAGAAAAAGAAATTTGATTGGTTAGTAGTTAAATAAAATAATAAAACAAATAATAAAACTAAATAAATAAAATAGCAAAAGAAAGAGGTTTGGGCCTGATTTTGGTGGTCTGAATAGCAAATATGAGGCCCATTAAACGCTGGCCCTGTTGACTCCTGAGATCATGTGTGCATGCGCTGACTTGGACTATGGTGGACGTTCCCCTTGGACCACCAGATCTGGCAAATGGCCATCTGGTTGTTGGATGTAGGAGGGCGCATGGTATGCTGTAGCAAGGCAAATGCACCAAATCACCTGAAAAATAAAATTATGAATGAAAGTGGGGGACCTGGGATTCGAACCCAAGTCCTGAACGTGATTTCCAGCTCGCCTTGCCACTACGCTGAATTAACTTGTTTGTTAATAATATACAAATAATACATAATAAAAGAAAACAAATTAATGGCAAAAAAAGACAAAAAGCACGCGCGCAATATTTGAATGGAGCAATGGTTGAGTGCCACGTATTGTCTTCAACCTTCGTCTGTGGCTAAAAACCTGTAAAAACCTATAGCCACGGACACAGCCCGTCACTAAAAGTCATGCATACTCCAAAATCGGCTATGAGCCATGAAAATGAATTCTAAGGGCATGGTTGTGCCCGTCTCATCATCCCGGTCACAACCATACCCTTCTTGATAGCCAATTTTTCCTGAAACGAAAACACCCAAAAATATCCACGAAAACCTAGCTATGGCATTTTGCAGTATAGGTCAGATAAATAAAATTAAATTATGCCAAAAGCTTGGAAATGTTATGAGGATTTCAAATATACCAATAATTTACTCAAATGATGCAAGAGTGATGATTTACAAATTCAAGGAAGAAGTGGATTATCGTGGTACTTATAGCTCGTTGTGGTGTCTGAGAATGATTGCTTTTGATCCAGGAAGGTTGAGTGTACGTCCAGGAAACGATTGGGACCGGTCTAAGCTTCTGAAATTGCCTCTAGCTATGGATTTGATTCCATACTTTTTAGTGAATTTTGCAACTTTTGTATTGCCTATTCTTGCAGCCTCCAACCTCTATTTTCGTGCCTTTGCCTTCCTTATGTAATGTATATTGCATTAGGGTAAGAAACTTGGTACAAATCTCTCCATATCAATGCTCATGAATTGGATTTGATTCCACCATTACAACCTTCCAAATTTGGCCTAAATCATATCTTCTTGTAACCAATGCACTTGATGAGAATTTGATTCACATAATAGCTGTATTCAAAGCCTAAAGCAACCAAAAAATCATGAGTTATAAATACTTTTGATTTTATATGATTTTATTTGATTTAAAGTGAATAAATTCAATTAAAAATCAAATTAAAAAATAAAAATAAGATATGGGCTCATGGCTGAAGCTAGGACATGTGGGCAATGATTTAAGCTCAGATTAAGTGGAAAAGAATGGGCCCATTTGACAAAATTTGATGTTTTGGGGATAGTTGACTTTTGGCAATTTTGCAAAAATGTCCAACTTCAACAATGCATAACTTCTTCAATTTTGAACTTTTGGAGGTTTTCTTGGACTTTTTAGAAAGCTTGAGATGTTCTATAACCAACCCTTTTGGTCTCATATCATTTTGATATTCCATGCTCAAGTTATAAGCTTTGGCAAAAAAGGTGTTTTTGTTGACTTTCAAAAATGACCTATAATGTCCAAATTTATAACTTCTTGTGAGTGCATTTTCTGATCTTGGGGTATGAATATGGATTGTAGGAAATTGCATTATCTTCAAAATTAGATTTGGATGGGTCATTTATCATAAAGTATGAGAAAGGTATGCTTGGTCAAAGTTGAGTTGACTTTTCCTACAAAACCCTAATTTAGCAACTTTTGAGTCTTGATGAATCTTGAGCAATCCTTGAGGAATCATGATCAACCCTTTATCAAATGATGAAATATCCTTCAAAATGATAATGTTGACAAAAAAAATCTTGAGGTTTGACTGTATTTGGGTCACAGTTGACTTTTGCCTAAGCACAGTCGATTTTTGGACCCTTTGAGCAATTGACTGACCAAACTTCCTCTGCAAGGCTTAAAATTTGACATGGATGACCTTGAGAACATATTAGGACATTGGGGAGAACTTGAGGTCATTTGGACTCAAGGATCTTGATGCAACACAAAACCCTAATTTGGGGCTGACTGCCTTAAGAGATAACTTGTTTGACCAACTCTTGAGCCAACTTGAGCAACTTGGAGATTTTTCTTGCAATGTTTTGAGAAATATGAGAGGGAAAATTTTGGGGGTACAACAGGACGCAAGAATTCTATTCCCTTTGAACCTTATCTTAGGTGGGTACAAGCTCGTGCTCAAAAGCTCATGATTCCTTACCCCTCCATCCTACCAGTTGTCATGGAGCCTGTTGCTGAAGAAGAAGTCCCATATGCTGTCCTCCATCCTAACATTCCTACTTCTCTTGAAGACTTGCAAAAAGGTTGGATTCAGATAAAGGAAGAACGATTCACTTTTGAAGCTCAGTTCTATGTGAGTGAGAAAAGGGTCTTGGAGATTACAAAGCAACTACACGAAGAACGAAGCTTGAACGCCTATCTTGCACCAAAGAGAATGTGTTTAACCTTTTTATCTTAGAGATTTATTTTGTAAACCCAAGAGGCATGTTGTAATCATTTTTAACTAATTAACGAATTTTGACGTTTGTTCATTCCTTGTCTATACAAATTTAAATTTCATAAATCCTTGAAAACATAGCATCCATATGACATGCATCATATCATGACGGGTTTCTCCCATGAAGGTATCTTTATCTTCTTACTGTTTATTTCAGCAAGACATGGCCCTAGAATAGACCATCAAGAGAATTCAGATTCAAAATGCTCAACTTCAAGAGATGTTTTTGAACCTATATAAGGGACAAGAAGAGGTGAAGGTGATCCTCACCAGGGGCATGGTCATGGGAAATCATGAGGACGACAAGGATAACCAGCTAGAGCGGCTACAAACTAAGATAGCCATAATGATGGTCCAAATGATGGGACAACTGGTGGGCCAGATGGCTCTTAGACAAAACCTGGCTCAAGGATAAGAGGAGTTGAGAGCCCTTGTCAACCAACTTTATCAAGACGGTTACAACCGTATGAAACACACAGTCAAGATTGGGGATTAAATCTCTACTTAGCCGCACATGAGATAAGAAGCTGGTTCAGGGGAGAACAGACTATTCTGAATTGCTGCCACATCACGGACCGAACCACCACCCCGCCAACAAGAACTGGGTAATCGGAGTAAACGGGTCCCATCTGTAGACAATTTACCAAACTCGACATGCCAATATCGTAAGTCTTGCAACACTTGCTAAAACTGAATTTGGTCACGTTAAGGGATCCTCCTCGAAATCCCAATACCTCTGCTCCTAGCTATCACCCTAATGCAATATGTGCATACCATTCCAATAATCTTGGGCATGATGCGGATGACTGTTGGGCTTTGAAAAGTAAGATCCAAGACTTGATCGACGAAGGAGTGCTAGAGTTCACACAAGGTGGTCAGACTGAATTCTTCTGCCATCCCTCAAAGGCTCACCACCTAAAATGACACGTTCAGACAAGGAGGCTTTTGTTCATTTAAAGTTTCAATTATAATTTCTTTTGTTATTCAAACAATTATCTATTAATATTAAACTATGTTTCATTAATGCATTGCATATGTTTGTCTTGAATTCATCCATTCGTTTTCACTATATTTAAACTATGCTTTTTACTCTCAACTCTTGCTAAAAGTTACAAGCCTTTAGAGGGAGGATTACGAAAATAATGCCTTAATCCCATACAGTATGCTTTTGGACAGACCTTGCTAACAATGTACATGCGTTCTTTCAAATCCTAAACACTGGAGTTATAAGGAAGATAATCCCTAGTCAACCCCTCTGAGCCAAAGAAGTAGGAGTTTTCTTTTTTTACAAAAAAGTTGAAACCTTTAATCAAAACCCGGGGCAGGGTAGTCTCTCAGTTAATTCAAATGCACGTTCAGTCGCAAACTTTCACTTCGTAATACAACGAATGACGTCAAAAATATTCCTCTGGAATCAAAAGATAGTGATGGTTCCCTATCACATAGGCAGTCATTGTCTCTCAAAAAAGAAAAGCCCGCTAAGTCAAAACCTATGAAGGAGACTTAAGAAAAAAACTGGGGCATCCCGCTGGGTGTAATCTCAAAACAAGAACGGTCAGGCAAAATCAGGGATAATAAACCAAAAAGAGGTCACTGAAAATCCTCAACAACATAAAAAATGTTGCAAAAAATGACTGCCTTCAGATAAACTAAATTTGTCTGAACCATCACCAAAACATCATTGGAGTTCGAACGTATAATTAACTGAGTTTAGGACTGAAGAACATCACGAAGAACGCGTGGGTACAAATAAAATTGAGGCATGGGTTAATTCGAAAGAATACTGTTAGAAAAGGTATCCTGACTCCTGTAAGGCTTTACTCTAAATCCTGAGTTGAATTTTTTTGCAATTTTTTTTATCTGCTAAAACACCTTTTTAAAAATTCAAGACAAGTATAAACTTTGCATTATTTGAATATCATGTTTTGCATATGGCTAATTGTTTGACAGCAGAGAAATTCGCACGGTGAATATCCAGTGAACAAAACCCTCTCAATGAACAAAATCACTTCAGGTGGGAAGACGCTTCCCATAACAGATCCCCTATAAGCAAGGGGCACGACATGATCATTATCTAGCACATCTGGGGCAGTCCAGTCAAGATTCCAAAAGATCTCTCAAGAAATGCTGAATAACCAGGAACAGGTCTATATCTGAATCACTCAGGCCATTGAATGCAAATCCCATCAAAGGATTACGTATATTCAAACATTTCCTGACAGTGCCACAAACACCTGCTACTAGGGGCAATGACAAATCCCCTACAAATTCCTTTTCATAGGGTGACCCCAGCCAGGTTTTCAATCTCTGAAAACTTCTCCCCAACTGACTTGACCTCAAGAATCCTCGAGGATTCCTGCCAAAAGAAGACTCCTCCCCACCAGACTGGAGACATGGTTTATTTCCCCAACAAACTACAGATTCTCCAGCTTGAGATTGCCTCTCCGACTGTTACAAATCAAGGGACCACAACTCCTCTTCCCCAGTAGACTTTTCTATAATCCTCCCTAGTAAGTTATTGCAAAAGCCTGGACCCGGCCAGATATCAGTTCAACTTCATCCTTTCTAGCAGGTTACTGCAAATCCTGGAGTCCGACCAAATAACAGTTTAACTTCATTCTCCCAAGAAATTTTATGTGAAGTCTGGAATCCGACCAAATAATAGTTAATTTTCCCCAGTAAGTCACTGCGAAGCCTGGAATACGACTGGATAATAGTTAACTTCTCTATCCCCAGCAAATTATTGTGAAGCTGGGAATCCGACCAGATAATAGCTAAACGTTCTTCCTCTCCTTTCAGGAGATAACTCCCAAGTAGAGAAAAAGACAACTAAGACTCCTGAACTCTTTTCCCCAAGAAGAGATCAACACTCTCCACAGAACCTTTTTAAGCAAAGTCAACGTTCCCCAGCGGATTTCTCCTCAAAACAACAAAACAGGATTCCCTGAAGGAAACATCCTAAAACAAGGTCCGAAGAGGAGCATACTCTTCATCCATAGTAGCGGTCCGGGATTTCATTTCCCAAAGTTCCCCAATGTTTGTCAAGGATTTATTTTCCTAGACAAAGTTACATTTCAACAAATACTTCACATTATATATTGATTAACATACATGATATATGCATACATCATAGCTTCATTTTGAGAACATCATTACATAATGCATTTCATACATCATGACATTGCATACAACTAATTTTTTTCCTTTTCAGGAAAAGGTCAATAAGCAGATGGCTATCATCCACAATTTTGAACAGGTCCAAGTTTAGTTTCTGAATCAAGACAGAGCAACTACCTATGTGACCAGATGCAGCTTTACACGGACTCATCATAAAATAATCTTACATGGATTCCTATTCATCATTAAAGCAAACCTTTTCAAGTTCCAGATTAATACTTGTAACAAGCCAGGAAAACTATATACATGAGGAGATTGAAGATTAACACCTGTAACAAGCCAGGAAAACTATCTTTCTTTCTCAGGTCAGAGATTAATACCTGAAATCAAACAGGATAATTATCTGCACGACCAGCTGATGTTACCCTACCCAGGTTTCTTCTCATTTCCAGATGCTTTTGCACGAACTCACCATGGAAATAACCTTACCCAGCTTTACACGGGCTCATCATGAAGCAATATTACATGGATTCTTTCTATCTTCCAAATGTAGTTTTACACGGACTCATCATGAAGTTACCCTATCCAGGTTCCTTCTCATACATTTCCAGATGCAGTTTTACACAAACTCATCATGAAGTTACCCTACACAGATGAAGTTTTACACAGACTCATCATAAAGAAGCCCTACACAGGCGACCAAAGACCTCTTCTGGTTAGATTCATTTCTTCCAATTAATGATAGGAAACCAAATACCTCCTCTGGATAGATTCATTTCTTCTAGTTAAAACAGGCGACCAAAGACCTCCTCTGGTTAGATTCATTTCTTGCAGTTAAAATAGGCGACCAAAGACCTCCTCTAGATAGATTCATTTCTTCCAGTTAAAACAGGCGACCAAAGACCTCCTCTGGTTAGATTTATTTCTTCCAGTTAATGACAGGCAACCAAAGACCTCCTCTGGTTAGATTTATTTCTTCTAGTTAATGACAGGCAACTAAAGACCTTCTCTGGTTAGATTCATTTCTTCCAGTTAAAACAGGAGACCAAAGACCTCCTCTGGTCAGATTCATTTCTTCCAGTTAAAACAGGCGACCAAAGACCTCCTCTGGTTAGATTTATTTCTTCCAGTTAATGACAGGAAACCAAAGACCTCCTCTGGTTAGATTTATTTCTTCTATTTAATGACAGACAACCAAAGATCTCCTCTGGTTAGATTTATTTCTTCCAGTTAAAACAGGTGACCAAAGACCTCCTCTGGTTAGATTCATTTCTTCCAGTTAAAACAGGTGACCAAAGACCTCCCCTGGTTAGATTCATTTCTTCCAGTTAAAATAGGCGACCAAAGACCTCCTCTGGTTAGATTCATTTCTTCCAGTTAAAATAGGCGACCAAAGACCTCCTCTGGTTAGATTCATTTCTTCCAGTTAAAACGGGCAAAAGACATCTATTATTTCAGTGTAAATCAACCAAAAGATTTATCCTGATATTTTCCATCATTTCTCCAAATGGCATATATAAGCCCATCTCCAACAACTTTCCATCATTTCTCCAAATGGAATCTTTAAGCTCATTCCCTACACAGTCAACTACCACATCATCGAGTGCAAATTTCTGGTCACTTTAGTGTTCAATCATCTTCCCCCTTCAAGTCACGAATGGCGGACTCGCCAATTTAACTCTTCAGGTTTAGGAAGGTTGAAAAGGGGAAGCTGTTGTATCCCAAAATTTTCCCTCTCATTTCTCAAGAATTTCCTCCTAAGATCTTCCATGACATCAAGTTCAGCACTGATACATCAATTTAGGATTGGAATTGGCACAAGGGCAAAATGGTCAATTGCATACTAGAAAAGTCAAACTTTGAATTTTGGATCAAAATCAAGTTCCAAGAATCATATTTCATCAAGACATGTTGAAATATGAAGTTTGTTTCATCAAGAAAATCAAAATTCAAAATTACTTTGGAAAAGTCAAAATTCTAAACACTTAGAAAATTTTCTAAGTGTTTAGGAAAGATGATAAGTTCAGAACTTCTGGCCAGATTTTCACCATGATGCAAGCTGATTCTGGAAGAACTTCTGATACAAGAGTTGTAGACCTTAACAAAATCTCAAACATTGCAAAACAAAATTTCTCCTAGAAACATTGGGATCTCAAGTTATACATCTTCAAAGACACATCCCTGAAACTTAAACACTTAGTAAATTCTGCGCATTTTCAAATCAGAATTTGGTTACAACTTCTGGGCCAGTTTTCACAAATGTTCAACCAGAGTTTGCAAGAGTAATTCAAAGAAAGTCTACAAAGCGTGTTACAAGCTTTATGAAAAGTCTGAGAACTCCTTCAGAACATGCTGGAGCAGGGAGATTCAAAGATCAGAAGTTGGATGTTTTTTCTAAGTCACATTGATGTTGAACTTCTGACCCAGAATTAAGCTATGATGCATAATCTCATATTGCAGGATTCTATTTTGACAAATATCATCATCATTTAATGCTCAAACCCACTTTTAAGTCTTTATCCAAAGGATTTCCCCATGTGTGACATAGAAGTACCATTGTTGTCCTTGAAAAGAAAACTTTTGTACAAGAGTATGTTGGGCTGATGCTTTGCTTTTGCTTCTGAGGGTACTTTTCCTTAATTCATGCTTACAAATCCAGCTTAGGCATGACTAAAAGCTATTAACCACCATACTTGTTTAACTTGCTTTAAGAACAAGTCAGCGCCCTAGCATGATGGTTGTACTCTTGACTTTTCCAAGCTATAAAATCCTTGCATATAAATTGAACTTCATTTGCAACTGTAAAGAGGTCAAAAAATTGAAAAGAAAAAGCCTTGAAACCTTGCTAAAAATTCCAGGAATTCAAAACTGCAAACACAAATACAAAAACTGCTAGTTTTTTATTCTTGCATTCAAACTCCAATTTTCCTCAAGTTTTTCTTGACCAAATCATCCATACAACTTCTGGTATACATTTAGAAGTTGTCCTAACTTCTATTTTCATATTGTGACATGTTCTCCATCAATCCCCACCTCAAAAAGTCAAAACTTTGCTTCTTGGCTGCTCCGGAATTTTCCAGCCATCCATAACCCAAGTTAAAGGTTGTTCCAGTCTTCTGAGCACGTGAGGAAGCTGATCAGAACATCACAACAGTCATAACCAGGCTCCAGCTCACAGGACATTTTCCAGCTACAAGGTAAGCTTCTGCTGACTCTCATTATACTACTTAGGCATTGTTAGATTTGCATGTTCAAAAATACAATGTAGATATCCTGACTCTGATTCTGTACATATTCATAGATTTTATGTATTTTTTCCTAAGTAGAGAGAAATTCAGTTCAGAGCTTCTTGAGGAAATTAGGATTCAGAATTACGATTAAAAAAATTCATGTTTGCTTCTGATTTGTAGTTCTGACATCTTATATTTCTGAAACATGATAAAATTTGCCATAACTTCTATGTTTGCATTTTCGATTTTCTGTTGAAAAATGACTAAGTTGCAGATGCTCTGATTAGCTTGGAGAAGGAGATGAAGTTCATCATTAGAGTTTACTTTGTGATACATGTTTATACTTCTTCTTCTAATACCAGATGTGTAGCCACCCCAGTGGGAGAGAGCGTGTGCATAAGACATTAGTGCTAAGGGTCCTGGGTTCTAGCCCTAGAAGCATCTTTTTTCAGGTTTATTTATTTACATTTTCACCCATTTATCTGTAAAATAATATTCCTAGACCAGAACTTCTAGATATCCTCACCCAACAACATTATCACCTAACTCTCTCAATAACTAGAACTTCTAGGTCTCCAGTTGCATTAGAACTTCTAGGCTCTCTCAAACAACCGGAACTTCTGACCTGCCAGTGATATTAGAACTTCTAGATTCCCAACTGCATTAGAACTTCTATACTCCCTCAGCAATCAGAATTTCTAGGCTTTCCTTTGTTCAGCAACCTCAGAACTTCAGTGTACCCAGACCCAGAACTTCAGACCTTTCCCATTTATGCTAACATGTTATTTTTTATTTGCAGCGCATCAGAGTCAGAGTTTCTGCCTCTTATTTCTGTCCTTTCAGCAACGTGCTAATTCTGACCCCTTTTCCTATTATTATTTTATTTTATCTTTAATAATCAAAAACTCCAAAAAATATTTTTTATATTCACATACTTTATTTTATCTCTTTTAAAACCAAAAGATCAAAAATATTTTCTTAAGCAAACTTATTTCTTTTCTTAACAAAAACAAAACAAGTCCATTTTACATTTCTTGTACATTATTTCAATATGGTTGTAATAGATAATTAGGACGTTAATTTCTTGCAATCCCTATTTGTAAATTTGTACACCCCATCCCCCAAATGATGTAATAGCGTGAAATATTTACTTTTCGCAATTTATCGCTTTCATATAAATGCTAGTAAAACAGGATTTGTATGGGAAGATAAAAACAACAAGTAGACAAACTTAATCAAAGACTAAATGCATGCAAATCAAACACACTATTAACACATGCACCCCTAGGGTTACTTCCGCTTGTTGCCTAAAAATGGTCATGTTATGCATGTGAGACGTGTTAGCAAAAATAATTAAAATACAAGATCATAGTCCCTCGATAACGCTATGAATGTTGCCTTTTCAAATGATCTTAGTCCCTCAAGAGAAATACTAAGATATCTCACAACATTGCTATCATGACTATACATTGATCCACGCTCGTCCCTTTACATCCAAAGATAAGGATTCTTACCAACCAATGGTAAGATAGCAATATCAAAGGAAAGGAGGAAATGAACAAAAGACTTTTTAGTAGGTAGAAATGTTCTTAGTTTTTTGCTCACTTTCAAAACAAACACCAAATAATTTCAAAACAAACATACACCAAACACTTTTAAAAAATGAAATATTTTCAAAAGTTCAACATTTTGTATGCGTTCTTACAAAACGAGAACCATTACAAAGTTTGCCTAAATGAAGGCGCCTTTTCAAAATACTTTCAAAAACCATCATAATGCATATTTTCAAACAAAAGCAAGTGATCTAGAAAGCAACTAAGAGCCCATAGATAACTATGGATGAAAATGGTGCTAACACATTCCCTTTTCATAATCTACCCCCCGAACTCAAGAAATAATCTCAAAGGCCTTTCCTGTTCTTTTCCACCTTTCCTTTTGGATAAAAGAAAAGTCGGTGGTGACTCTTGCTAACCGCAACAATTGCGATCAAACGCAAAACATCCCAAGTCAGTTCTCCCATCGTATTACACCAACATCTTGTTAGTAGCAATAGCATTGGAAATAGGATTGCCTAGTAAATTTAAACAATTAATAAGATAAGAGAACCTCTTTTACATGAGCTATGGTTTCCCCTTGCTTCATGCAAAAGAGTTTGAACTCTTGATTAAGTGTATTAATTCTAGCTTGTTTAACCTCATTAGTTCCTTTATAGGCCATTTGTATAGCATCCAACATACCTTTAGCGGGTTGACAATGGGAAATATGGAAAAATTCTTACTATGAAAAATTGTTGATACAAGAGAAGTATTCAAGAGCAACTCCATAAATCCCAAGGTTGTTGTTGATTCAACCCCTTCTCCACTTTTGATCTTGAGAGAGACCAAAACATAATAGATGAAAAATGACTATTTGGATCTTGCTACTCCTTTGCATTCTTTATCTCCAAAGCTTTCGTGCACTGTCAATTTCAAACTATTACAACACAAAACTTCAACTATCCGGTACTCCAAGTTACTTCCTTGCAGAGATTTCAAACACTCCAAGGTTCCTTGCAAAGATTTTAAGCACTTCAAGGTTGTTTACTTTACCATAATTACCTCTCGAACTTCTTTCACGAAAACCCCCAAATCAACCAATGATCTTGGAGGACAAACCCGAGGTTTTTCTTGGATGAAAACCCCTACAAAACTCCACCCAATACACAATTGGACACTACCAATCCTCGTCTAGATGGCACCCAAAATGAACATCATTATAATATAATGCCAGGGTGCATGCATAGATTAGAGGTTGAAGATAAAGAGATAAATAAGATAATTTTATGGTTTTCAACAAGTTATGAATGATTCATGAAAGAGTATTTATAGTTTTGGAACTTTTTAGGGAAAAATAGGTAAATTCAGAATAAAAAGATTTAAAGAAATTAACCAAACATAATAGTATGTGTCAACCTATGTATCGTATGTGTTGGAACATACATGAATTTTAAAATGTATATGTCGACCCATGAGAAGCCATGTGTCGACCAAAACAAGTCAGAAGCTACAGACTTTAAAATGATAGTAAATGTGTCGACCTAAAAAGAGGATGTGTCGACACATAAAATAAGAATTCTACAATTTCACAAAAGCTTCAGTATGTGTCGACCTGAATCATGCATGTGTCGGCCTAAGACTTACAGAGGCTACATGCTTTAATAATGGGTTACATGAGTCAACCAGAAATACGGATGTATCGACACATGTAGTGAAAAAACTATTTTTTAATGACTTGGATCAATTTCAAGATGTTTTTTAATGATTCCTAAGACCTATAATGCAGAGGAGTTCCACAAGACATAAGGATACTATCCAATACTTAGAAGTGTAAGCTTTTCCCAGTTTTGACATCATTCAAAACATTTGACGATGAATTATGTACTCACAATTGCTTTTGTTAAGTTTCGCATGTTTGTATGCTCGTTTGTCGCTGTTGTACCCCAAAATTTGCCCTCTCATGTTTTCAAAGGTCTTCCCCCTGCATGGTTGATCACAAACCCTTGGCTAAGGAAAAAGAAATTTTTTTAGTGATGCTTTAAGTACATTTCGATTGGCATTCTGAAAGACCCTTCGATTGGTATTCTGAAGGAGCCTTTCGATTGGCATTATGGACAAGCACTTCGATTTGCATTACGTCAAGGCCTTCGATTGGTATTCAGAAAGACCCTTCGATTGGCATTCTGAAAGACCCTTCGATTGGTATTCTGAAGGAGCCTTTCGATTGGCATTATGTGAAGAAGTGAAAAACACAAGAAGGGGGGTTGAATTGTTGAAACTTAAAATCAAATGCAGACAACACGTTATTTTTATCCTGGTTCGTTTGATCTCAAACTACTCCAGTCCACCCGTCAAGGTGATTTCGCCTCTCTCCAACGAGGTCTTAATCCACTATATTCAATTGAATATTACAACTGCTTTAACAACTGCTAAATCCTTCTTGAGTCTAAACCACAGACCGGTTTCTCAAGGAAATTCTTTCTTACAGATAAATGAACAATATGTATGTTGAATGTTTTCTGGAAAAACTATATATCACAATTGTGATAATACACAAAATGAAGCTTAAGAAACTATATTGCTAGAACTATAGAGTGAGCAATTTGAGAGCTTTAGCAAACTGTATGAGTGAGGATGAAGATGATTGGCTTATGTGTGTAGGAGAATTGTAGCGTATTGTAGATCATTAATCATTATCCTTTTCCTTTCTCACTGATTTGTTTAAATACTTCTTGGAATAGATACGTTTATGCCAATAATTCCATTTCAATGATCATTACGTTCTTTCCATTTTGAGAAGATCTTTGTCTTGGAATAGAGCCGTTGGTAATTAATCTGCCTTGAATGCAGTAACGTTAACACTTCAGAATGTTCTGCTTAATGAAGATCTGAGCGTGTTGGCTTTAGATTATTCTGAATGCTTTTAAGTGCTGATGACATTGTTAAGATCTTGATCAGAGTCAGAGCATGTTGAGTGCAGGTTCTGTTCATCAGACTACAGCGTAGGACATGTTTGATCTTCTGATGTGATGTTGATATTCTGATGTTCTGATGCTGATTCCATCAGAGTTTCCTGTAAATACACAACATAATTTTAGGTAGCATCTATGTCTTATATAATTCTCATAATTCATTTAATCTTGTATTTGTTATCATCAAAACTCTAACTGAGGGTTGTAGAATCAAACTATGTTCTAACAATCTCCCCCTTTTTGATGATGACAAAAACCAGATTTTTTCAATTAAAATAAAATGATGAAAGTATCAGAGTTTAAGGATAGGGAGGAAACGATATTAGAGATAATCAGATAATGATTAAAAGTATCAGAGCTAAGAGGATAAGGAATAAAAAATATCAGAGTAATGATGAGAAAAACTCCCCCTGAGTTGATTATTTCCCTTTGATTCCTTGAGACCTTGAGCATCAGAACTTTACTGAACTTTCTTGGAGCATCAGAATTTTACTTTATCAGAGTTCATCAGATTCTTGTACCTGTAAGCTTTTAGAACATCAATTATATAAGGATGTTAGAATGTTTGAGACGTTTGTCTCAGTAAACCGTTATTGAATAATATCATTCTTTCTCCCCCTTTTTGTCAGCGATCAAAAGGCATATATAATCAGAGTTAAAAAGATCAGAGCAAAACACGTTTGTATTAAAATAGAAGCAATGATAGTTTAGAGCAAGTAGAAAGATTACAGACGAACATGTAAAGAAAACAAGGAAAACACAAGAAAAATCTAAGAAGAAGGAGGAAGAAGAACACAAACACAGATATCAGAAATATTGCTTGAAAACGAAAGTAAGGGTAAACGTTGTGAATGGTGTGAATGGTGTTTAAATAGGTTTTGAAAAAGTTTTTTTTTAAAAACATAAACGCTTAAGAGAGAGAAATAAATCATGATTAATAGCATTTAATGATGGCTGATTTTGGGGGATTTCAGAAAGATACTTAAACGGTTACCAGTGACATGTGTCTCAATGCAACCAATCAGCGCTTTGCCTTTTCAGAAGCGTGAATGCGTGTTTAGCCTCAGGAACCAGCTGATGACTGGATGACACTTGTTTGCTTTGAGTGAACATCACTTCTATCCTTGAACTGAAGAGCTCAGAGCTTCATGGATAGATTCTGATACAATCTGCATTTCTAAAATTCTGAAAGAGGATTGATCAGAAGTTCACAGAGTAATAAACATAATTCTGAAGGTTAATATATAAAATTAAAACAGTTTTATTCTAGACAGAGCTTCATGCTGAGATGATTCAGAATGAAGTTGAACCTATCTTCAGAAAGTGGTTTTATAAAGATATCAGCCCATTGATGGTCTGTATCAATAAATTTTAAGTTTAAAATTCCTTTCTGAATATAGTCCCTAATAAAATGATGTTTTATTTCTATATGCTTAGCCCTAGAATGCAAAATTGGATTTCTACTTAAGCAAATAGCATAAGTATTATCATAGAGTATAGGAATGTTACTCTCATAAATCTGGAAGTCCTCAAGTTGACTTTTCATCCAGAGCATTTGTGTGCTGCATCCAGCTGCTGCTATGTATTCAGCTTCTACTGTTGATAGAGCAATGGTGGATTGTCTTTTGCTGGACCACGAGATCAGATTTTCTCCCAGAAACTGGCAGCTTCCAGAAGTGCTTTTATGTTTTACTCTGTCTCCAGCAAAGTCAGCATCACAGTAACCTACTAAGCTGTAATCACCAGATTTTCTATAGAACAAACCCAGATTAGTAGTACCTTTCAGATACTTGAAAATTCGCTTAACAACTGTTAAGTGAGATTCTCTAGGATCTGATTGGAATCTTGCACAAATGCATACACTGAATAAAATATCAGGCCTTGAAGCAGTCAGATAAAGAAGAGAACCAATCATACCTCTGTAGACCTTATGTTCTACCTTTTTGCTTACCTCTTCTCTTTCCAGAATGCACGTGGGATGCATTGGAATCTTTGATGGCTTACATTCTGAGATATCAAATTTCTTCAGAAGTTCTCTGACATATTTTCTCTGATGAATGTAAGTTCCTTCTGGGATTTGATTGATCTGAATTCCCAGAAAGAATTTCAGTTCTCCCATTAGGCTCATCTCAAATTCTGCCTGCATACACTTAGCAAATTTTCTTCCCAGAGAAGGTTTAGTAGATCCAAATATAATATCATCAACATAAATCTGGCAGACTAAAATGTCATCCTTAACTGTCTTACAGAATAAGGTTGTGTCCACCTTCCCTCTGGTGAATTGCTTTTCTAACGGGAAGTTACTTAGTCTTTCATACCAAGCTCTGGGAGCTTGTTTCAGACCATACAGTGACTTCTTCAGTTTGAAAACATATTCTGGATTTTTTGAACTTTCAAAACCAGGGGGTTGGTGCACATATACCTCTTCTTCTATATAGCCATTTAAGAATGCACTCTTGACATCCATCAGATACAGAGTGATGCCTTTATTAACAGCAAAAGAAATTAAAAGTCTGATAGATTCTAACCTGGCGACTGGAGCAAAGGTTTCTGTATAGTCTATCCCCTCTTGTTGACTATAACCTTGTGCCACCAATCGTGCCTTGTTTCTGATGACTTCACCTTGTTCATTCAGCTTGTTTCTGAACACCCATTTTGTTCCAATGACGTTGAATCCTTTTGGTTTAGGAACTAGATCCCATACGTCATTTCTTGTGAATTGATTCAGCTCCTCTTGCATTGCTAGAATCCAGTCATTGTCCAGAAGTGCTTCATCAATTGACGATGGTTCAATCAGAGAGACAAGTCCCATGAGGGATTCTTCAGAGTTTCTGAAGCTGGCTCTTGTTCTGATTGGATCTTCCTTTCTTCCTAAGATTGTTTCTTCTGGATGATCCATGCTGCTTCTGGATGGTATTTTCTGAGGTTGATCAACAGAAGATGTTGGATTGCTTGCAGTACCTCTTTCTGATGTTGATGGAGTGTCTCTATAAGAGCTTCTGATGACTTGTCTTCAGTACCTGTGAATTCAACTTCCATACCTGCAAGTAATTCATTTTGCTTTGACTTTTGAGAGTCAGGCTTATCATCAAAACGAACACTGATTGATTCTTCCACAATTTGTGTTTCTGTATTGTATACTTTGTACCCTCTTGAGTGTTCAGAGTATCCTAACATAATACACTTCTGTGCTTTAGAGTCAAACTTGTTCAAATAATTTTTAGTATTCAAAATAAAACAAGTACATCCAAATGGATGAAAATATGAAATGTTGGGCTTTCTGTTCTTCCACAATTCATATGGAGTCTTTTCCAGAATAGGTCTTATGGAGATTCTATTCTGAATTTAGCACGCTGTGTTTATTGCCTCTGCCCAGAAGATCTTAGCAACGTTAGTCTCGTTGATCATGGTTCTGGCCATTTCTTGCAATGTTCTGTTCTTTCGTTTTACAACTCCATTTTGCTGGGGAGTTCTAGGACAAGAGAAATCATGCAGAATGCCTTTGTCATTAAAAAATGATTCAAAATCTTTATTTTCAAACTCTCCACCATGATCACTTCTGACTTTGACGATTCTAAGATCCTTTTCATTCTGAACTTGGTTACAGAAGGTGACAAACACAGAGTGTGACTCGTCCTTGTGTCTTAAGAACTTTACCCATGTCCATCTGCTATAGTCATCTACGATTACTAACCCATACTTCTCGCCACTGACTGAAGCAGTTTTAACTGGTCCAAATAAGTCAATGTACAGAAGTTCTAATGGCTTAGAGGTGGAAACAACGTTTTTAGATTTAAAAGCAGGTTTTGTAAACTTGCCTTTCTGACATGCTTCACACAGAGCATCTGAATTGAACTTCAGGTTAGGAAGTCCTCTGACCATATTGAGTTTGTTAATCTGAGATATTCTTCTCATACTAACATGCCCCAATCTTCTGTGCCAGATCCATTGCTCGTTGTTAACAGACAGAAGACACTTTACATTCTGACTTTTTAGTTCAGAAAGTTTGATTTTGTAAATGTTGTTTCTCCTCTTTCCATTAAACAGGATAGTCCCATCTTTCTGACTAATAGCTTTACATGAATTTTGATTAAAGATTATATCATAACCGTTATCACTTAATTGACTTATGGATAACAGGTTATGCATTAATCCATCTACTAATAAGACATTACTGATAGAGGGAAGATTTCCATTACCTACTGTTCCAGAGCCAATGATCTTTCCCCTCTAATTGCCTTCAAACCCTACATGGCCTCCAGGCTTAAGTTCCAGGCTTTGGAACATATGCCTTCTTCCCGTCATGTGTCGTGAGCAACCAGAGTCCAGGTACCATGACTGGTGTTTCTGCTTTGCTGCTAAAGATATCTCTTCTGTGTCTGATTCAGAGTCTGATTCAGAAGCTTCACTGTCTTCTGATATGTTCGCCATGAGAGCTATGTTTTCTCTCTCATCATCTGATTCTGAGTCAGCTTCAGATGTGTCAGAGTCATCCCATGTGGCCATGAGACTTTTCTTCTTTTCCTTGCCAAACTTTCTTCTGGGCTTTTCCTTCTGAAGCTTTGGACAATCACTCTTGTAGTGTCCTTGCTCGTTGCATTCATAGCAGATGATGTCCTTGTTGTTTGGCTTTCTGCTTCCTGAAGAGCCTTCAGATCTTCTGTGTTCAGAGGAGGATTCTGACCTTCTGTATATGGAGGAGGATTCGTTCTGGTTCTCAGATCTTCTAGGAGTCGTGAACTTTCTTTGCCTCTGCTTCCACAGTTGGTTCACCCTTCTGGAGAGGAGAGACAGTTCATCTTCTTCTGATGAGGACCCATCAGAGGTTTCTTCAACAGCCTGCAAAACCTTAGAGTCAAATTTTCTGTTAGATTTTAAAGCTAAAGGCTTACCATGCTTTTGAGGTTCATCAGCTTCTAGCTCTATCTCGTGACTTCTGAGGGAGATGACAAGTTCCTCCAGAGAGATTGTATTGAGATCATTATCTAGCTTCAGCGCTGTGACCATTGGCCTCCACTGTTTTGGCAAGCTTCTGATGATCTTCTTGACATGATCAGCAGTAGAATACCCTTTGTCCAGAACTTTGAGGCAAGCAACCATAATCTGAAATCTTGAGAACATTGTTTCAATAGATTCACTTTCTTCCATCTTGAAAGCCTCATACTTCTGGATGAGCGCAAGAGCTTTAGTTTCTTTAACTTGAAGGTTGCCTTCATGCGTCATTCTGAGAGAATCAAACATGTTCTTAGCAGTGTCTCTGTTTGATATTTTTTCATATTCAGAGTAAGAGATAGCACTGAGAAGAATAGTTCTGGCCTTGTGATGATTCTTGAAATCACACTTTTGTTGGTCAGACATTGCTTTCATGTCAATCTTTTGACCACTTGCATTCACTGGGTGGGTGTATCCATCTGTCACCATATCCCACAGATCAGCATCATGGGCTAGAAAGAAGCTTTCAATTCTGTCTTTCCAGTAATCAAAGTTCTCTCCATCAAAGACTGGAGGTTTGCCACCGAATCTGTCTCTTTCTTCATTGTGTTCATTGCTGATGTTTTGATGTTGTCCTGCCATAGTGTTTTTCAATGTTAGATCTTGTACTGACACGGTTAAGTGTTATGAACACAGAACCAGGCGCTCTGATGCCAATTGAAGAAGGGAAAAACACAAGAAGAGGGTTGAATTATTGAAACTTGAAATCAAATGCAGACAACACGTTATTTTTATCCTGGTTCGTTTGATCTCAAACTACTCCAGTCCACCCGTCAAGGTGATTTTGCCTCTCTCCAACGAGGTCTTAATCCACTATATTCAACTGAATATTACAAATGCTTTAACAACTGCTAAAGCCTTCTTGAGTCTAAACCACAGACCGGTTTCTCAAGGAAATTCTTTCTTACAGATAAATGAATAATATGTGTGTTGAATGTTTTCTGGAAAAACTATATATCACAACTGTGATAATACACAAAATGAAGCTTAAGAAACTATATTGCTAGAACTATAGAGTGAGCAATTTGAGAGCTTTAGTAAACTGTATGAGTGAGGATGAAGATGATTGGCTTATGCGTGTAGGAGAATTGTAGAGTATTGTAGATCATTAATCATTATCCTTTTCCTTTCTCACTGATTTGTTTAAATACATCTTGGAATAGATACGTTGATGCCAATAATTCCATTTCAATGATCATTACATTCTTTCCATTTTGAGAAGATCTTTGTCTTGGAATAGAGCCGTTGGTAATTAATCTGCCTTGAATGCAGTAACGTTAACACTTCAGAATGTTCTGCTTAATGAAGATCTGAGCGTGTTGGCTTTAGCTTATTCTGAATGCTTTTGAGTGCTGATGACATTGTTAAGATCTTGATCAGAGTCAGAGCATGTTGAGTGCAGGTTCTGTTCATCAGACTACAGCGTAGCACATGTTTGATCTTCTGATGTGATGTTGATATTCTGATGTTCTGATGCTGATTCCATCAGAATTTCCTGTAAATATACAACATAATTTTAGGTAGCATCTATGTCTTATATAATTCTCATAATTCATTTAATCTTGTATTTGTTATCATCAAAACTCTAACTGAGGGTTGTAGAATCAAACTATGTTCTAACATTATGGACAAGCACTTTGATTTGCATTATGTCAAGGCCTTCGATTGGCATTCAGAAAGACCCTTCGATTGGCATTCTGAAAGACCCTTCGATTGGTATTCTGAAGGAGCCTTTCGATTGGCATTATAGACAAGCACTTCGATTGGCATTATGTCAAGGCCTTCGATTGGAATTCTGAAAGACCTTTTTGTTTGGCACCCTGGGCCAAGCCTTTCAATTGGCATGCCAAGGGATCCTTCGATTTAGCATTGTGTCAAGGCAGCTTCGACAGGCATGTTAACCAGACCCTTCGATTAGCATGAACAACACCTTTCGATTGGCCTGTTAACAAAGCCTTTCGATTGGAATTTTAATTAGTAACCTTCGATTGATATTTGGACCAGGGCCATTTGAAGAACTCCTTCTAGGCCATTTGAAAGAGGCCATCAAGAGGGAACTCAAAAAAAAACATGTCCAGGTACACTGAACATGATAAAATGGCATGTTTTTCCTTGCAAATATGGCAATAATTAAATGCTGATTGTGGATTCAATTCCCGAGTTAAAGGCCAGATTCTTGCCTTTTCTGTTCCTAACTCCACAACAGCTGATTCGACCAGAGTGATTCTTTTCAAATCAAGCAGTCGAAGCAGAAAAAGCCCATTCGAAGGAGGCAACTCAAGACCAATCGAAGAGCATGTCCTGAAGGCATTCGAAAATCAAAAGTGTCCAGATTCATTCCAGATTCCAAAGAGACACAAATGTTTCAAAAAAGGAAATATTTTAATGTGTCTGATTCTTGTCTCATAGCTTTAATGGCCTGGTTAAATGGTTGTCCCTTGCCATTTTCATGCACCCTCACACTCCTATAAATACGAGGCCAGTGACACATTACCAAGGAGGGAAAAAAACACAAAAAATAAAGAAAAGAAATAGGAAAGATTTGGAGATACGCTACCCATAACCCACCAAAGGTTATCAGCATTGTCATCCAAGCCAAAGCAGCCATCCAGCGAACATCTCCACACCCAGAGCCACAAATCATACATCTTCAATAGGTAAGGGTTTGCAAAACCAAAATTGCACCTTCATGGCGTTTAAATACACATTGCACATGTATTCTTGTTATTACTGATTGTGTTGCATGTAAGCTGAAGTGCAAAGATGAGATCGTGCCATTACTTGGGCACGATCTGAGTTTCTCCTTCGAACCTCAGAATAAAACAAACCCAGACCCAGATTCAGTAGATTCACGTTGAGGAAGGATCAGAATTGGGAGGAGATTCAAATCAGGGGGGTAAAGTCCCCCCTGGACCTTTAACATTTGTTTCATTTTGCAGGAAATATATTCTCAGAATCCTGTTCAGAGTTTCGAAGCTTAGCAGCTTAGCTTCAAACTGGATCCAGGATTTCCAGATCGAAGGATGATATATCCAGATCGAACACCCCCAAAGTGCAGCCCCTCATGCACCTTCGATCAAGCCTCTTCACTGGGTCGAAAGACAGCCCACACCTCTTTCGACCCAGGCCTCCAGAATTATACTTTTTTTTTATTTACTGCTTGTTCCTTCGATTTCATTTTTGTTTTGACCATTTTATTTCTTTTTTTTAATCAACATAAAATCAAAAAGTACAAAAAACATTAGGCTAGTTTTTTTCCTATTAAATTAACTTGGTTAATTAATCATTTAATTATCTTAACATTTTTCCAAAACTAAAATTTAGTAGATTTAGATCATTTTCTCAAAAACTAAAATTAAGTAGATTTAGATCATTTTCCCAAAATAAAATAAAACAACAAAAAGATTTTATTCTTAGGATTTTTAGAGGTTATTTTCAGATTCGCGCACATTTATTTTATTATAACTGCCTACTGGTTTGTAATAGCTTAACTAAGACTTTTACACTTTACTGCTTTATTCCCCCAATTTTGGACATGTAAATAATCCCCCTCCCCGAAGCCTTGTAATAGCGTAGGATTTACAATTCCCGCACTTTAAATTCCTGTACATATATTAACTGTTTAGATGTATGCTAACTAGGATTGCATGACAAGATCTATCTTGACTTAAAATCAACCGTAGCTCAACATAACATGTACAAAGATAATATAAACTGAAAAACAATACACTCGCACATGCCACTCTTAGGGTACGCCTCACTTGGTTGCCTCGAACGTGGTCATTGAGTATAGGAAGTCTTAGAGGTCGCCCTCCTGTCCAAAGATCAAAGTTGCCTCGATAAAAAGGATCTAAGACATTAGGGTTACCGCTAAAGCATCCTAACATTGCTTTAGTGACCACGCGTCCCTTAAATCGAATTGACCCGAAAAATCCAACGACGGTGCTACCTACTCCTCAATAGTGGGATAGCACTGTCTAAAGGATATTTGCACAGTTTAATTCCTTTTTGAGTAGGTAGAGGTTCTTAAGTACTTGCTCCTTTTTAAAACAAAACAAAACTTTTCGCACTTACACTCTCTTCAAAAACAAAACTCTTTTTAAAAACCCACAAACACAAAGAAAAGCAAACTTTTGAAAACATAGTGAGCAAGTACCTAAGAGCCTGTGGATAACCACAGATAGAAAGGGTGCTAACACCTTCCCTTTTTATAATCTACCTCCCGAACCCGAGAAACATATCGAAAAGGAATTTTTCTGTGCTTTTGTCCTTTCCTTGTTGGATAAAATAAAAGACGGTGGCGACTCTTGCTTACCGTGACATTTTGCGAAAAAAAACATAAACGCGAACCAGCATTCTAAAACAGTCAGTTCTCATTCCCACCGATCACAGAACTGGCGACTCTGCTGGGGATTAAAGAGTGAGGTGTACCTTAGGATTAGATCACTTGTGTTTTCAATTGTATTGCTTTGTATGCTTTTAATTTTGTGGGTTTGTATTGGAGTTCTATAGATCCTAACCCGGATTTGGGAAACATTCATAGATAGCAATACGTTGTGGAAACTGTGTGGGGTATACCGACACGGTTGAAGCAATAGCTATATTAGTGCGACATATTTGTGAGTACCGGTAGCCTTTGAGTCAATCAAAGAGAATACGGGGCCGCTGAGTGATGTCACTAAGCACTAATGAGCTAGAACCTTACTTGACCATCTTGGCCTTTTTAGGGGTAGTGAGATGACCGACTTTGGTGCAGTCCGAAGTTGGTAGATACTCGATACTACACTCATTGAGGATTGTTTTCTTGGAATATTTTGGTCTCTAGTTCAGTGGCTAAACCAAAACGATGAACATAGAAAACAATCCAATGATATTGAGCTCCTTAGAACCCGGTTACTATTTATAGGACAGATTTTGAGCCAACTACACTCAAGAGGGTACTTACCTATGAAACTCCATGCCAGCCTAAGCTTAAGGCTATATGTGTGACTTGTGTGCCTTCAAACTCGAACTACTTGCACATTCTTGTTATCTGACAACATGAGTTCCTTGCAGGTTTTGGTTTACAGTCCTTATCCGATAATTTGGATTTATTGCAGGGTTTACTTACATCACTTCACACTTTAGCTTAAACGCATATCATACACATCATAACATCATGCCTTAACATTTCCTTAACCATTTCAAGGATCTCAAGGGCTTGTGATACAGGTTATGGTAAATCAAAAGCAAGGGGCAAAGGGGATTTATTTTCCTCTAGCCAAGGTTGTCTAGAAATCCAAGCACGATAACTTGAGTCAGGGGCTATGACCCACTCGATATGGTGAGCTTGACTCTTGAGGAAGGACTCCCAGCAATATGAAGTTCCTTCAATCAAGCTGCCAGATTCAGATTCTAACATTTTCTTGTTTACCCCGCGAGATCCTTGAAAACATTGCATACATATCATTGCATAACAGGTCTCCCAGTACAGGTCTCTTATCTTCTTCGTTGTTTATTTCAGCAATCATCATGTCTGCTGAACCTTCAACCGAGCAAGCTATCAAGGCCCTCCAGGCCCAGAATGCCCAATTTCAAGAGTTGGTCATGAGCCTAGCTAAGGGTCAGCAGGACCTGAAGACCCTGATTCTGAAAGAGAGGAAGAAGGAGAAAAAGAGGACCATCCTGTTCAATACTGGATGCAGGTTTGGAAACGGGCTGCAGAATGAAGTTGATCTGACCACCTCATTTGGAGGGAAAGACAGTCCACAAGAAAGGAGGGATTCTAGCCCTCAAGTCTCCGACAATGAGACGGACTATGATGAAGAACAGTATCCTCCTGCTGAGGATAAGTACAAACAACTGGAAGACCGTTTAAACGCTATGGAGACACAGAAGGTGCCCGGTCTGGACTTTGGAGATCTGGGTCTATCATCTGGGGTGGTGATTCCCCATAAGTTCAAGGCACCTGCCTTTGCCAAGTATGACGGAGCTTCCTGTCCCAAGCTGCACATCCGGTCATATGTGAGGAAGATCCAACCTTACACTGCTGATAAGAACTTATGGATCCATTTCTTTCAAGACAGTCTCTCAGGGACTCAGCTTGAGTGGTTCTATCAACTGGATGGAGCCAGTATCCGCAGCTGGGAAGATTTGGCTACTGCATTCTATAGGCAGTATCAGTATAACTCTGACCTTGCTCCTACACGTACCCAACTCCAGGGCATGTCAATAGGGATGGGTGAAGGATTTAAAGAGTATGCTCAAAAATGGAGAGACCTTGCCAGAAGGGTGCAACCACCTTTAGCTGATCGTGAGCTTGTTGATATGTTTTTGGGGACCCTGTTTGGTCCATTCTTTAACCATTTGATTGGAAGCTCGCCAGCCGGGTTTACAGACCTTATCTTGACTGGTGAGAGGATTGAAGCTGGTATTAAGGCTGGGAAGATACAGAAGGGTGCCTCATCGGGCACCAAGAAGAAGCCGTTTAAGAAAGAATCCAGTGTTGTCTACGGTTCAAGAAGACAGAATAGATCTGAACACCACCAAGCTATCAACGCGGTTGTTATTTCAAAACCTGCTGGTGCTCCTCAGCATCACAACCAACAAAGGGGCGAGAGACCTCGAAGGCAATTCACTCGCCTCAGCATGACTTTGTCTCAGATGTTGCCACAGTTGCTGAAGACCAATCTGGTGACTCTAAAAGAAGCTCTGAAGATTTTAAATACAACATCACCAAGGCATAACCCTAACGCCCGCTGCGCTTATCACTCTGATAGCCCGGGGAATAATACGGATGATTGTTGGGCTTTGAAGAACAAGGTTCAAGACCTAATCGAGGCTAAGGAAATTGAATTCGAATCTCCTGAGACTCCCAATGTGATCACTGCTCCCTTGCCAAAATATGGCTAGGATTGAAAGCACTTTTGTTCGTTTGAATTCTGAAGTTGTATTTTTCTTTGCTTATTCAAACAATTATTATCATGTCGAACTCTTTTATTTCATTAATGCATTACACGTGTCTATTTTGAATTAATTGTTTTCACCATGCTTAAATTACTTCATATTTCCTTTTTGTGATGTTCAACTCTCGATCAAAAAAAAAACTCTAAGCCTTTAGAGGGAGGATGACGAAACAATGCCATAATCTCATACAGTATGCTTTTGGATAGACCTTGCTGACGATGTACATGCGTTTCTTTCAAATCCTAAACACTGGAGTTATAAGGAAGATAATCCCTAGTCAACCCCTTCGAGCCAAAGAAGTAGGAGTTTTCTATTTTAAACACAAATTGAAACCTTTAATTTAAACCTGGGGCAGGGTAGTCTCTCAGTTAATTCAAAAGATGCGCATTGAAGTCGCAAAACTCTCAGTTCATAATACAACGAACGACATCAAAAGCATTCCTATGGAATCAAGAGACAGTGGTGGTTCCTTATTTCATAGGCAGTCAATCTCTCAAAAGAGAAAAGCCCACTGAACCAAAACCTATAAAGAAGGCTTAAGAAAGCTGGGGCATCCCGCTGACTGTAATCTCGAAAACAGGAACAGTCAGGAAAAAGTTAGGGATAACAAATCAAAAGAACGAGGTCGCTACAAATCCTCAACAACAAGAAAAATGTTGCAAAAATGACTGCCTTCCAACAAATTCAACTTGTGTGAACCATCACCAAAAACGTCGTTCCTGACTCATTAGGAGTTCAAATGCACAATTAACTGAGTTTAGGATTGAAGAACATCACGAAGAGCGGGTGGGTACAAATATACTTTGAGCCTTTATCCTTTGCTTCTTAAACCGTGAACCAAGCCACGTTACAACCCTTAAAAGTCCTAGCTGAAGCACGGGTTAGTTCGAAAGCATACTGTTACGAAAGGTATCCTAACTCCTGTAAGGCTCGCTGTAAAATCCTGAGTTGACATCACATTTTACAAAAATTAGCTTGTTTTATTGAAAACTGTATTTTCAACAACTTCAAGACAGACATAAGCTTTGCATTCTTAAAATAACATTGTTTGCATATGACTATTTGTTCAAATAACAGAGAAATTCGCACGACGAATATCTAGTGAACAAAAACCTTTTCAATAAAAAGGGTCATCTCAAGTGGAAGAAACACTTCCAACCAAGGGGCAGACATAATCATTGTCTATCATCTGGGGCAGTCAAGTCAAGATTCAAGGAGTCTCTCAAAGATGCCAAATAGCCAGGGGTAGATCTCCATCTGAATCACTTGGGGCATTGGACATGAATTCCAGCAACGAATCTTGCATGATCAAACATCTTCTGGTAGTATGGCAACACGACACTACTGACAGTGACACCTCTCTACATCCTGAGGGAATGGACATAGTCAAAAAGTACTACACATAATCAAAGACCCGCTAGGTTGACTGGCCTAGGCAAAAATAAGGGCTTCCCGGCGAACCAAAAGGGTTCGGGCAAAAATTAGGGATAAAAATGGAAAAAATATGTACACCCGGCAAATCGAAAACCTGAAAAGGCGACTTGGGCAAAAAAGGGTATCCCGATGGACTGAAAACCCGAAAGGGCGGTCCAGGCAAAAATTAGGGATCAAAGCGTATGATTATGTCCCGTCATCTCGTCACTTACCTACCAGAGGAAGACTTGTCATTTCAATCGAAAGATACCAAGCACCTCATAGGTGGGGATAATACTCGGTCCACGGGGCCTCCGCAGGCACCTTCTCCCGCAGAAACAGGGGCAATAAGAATTGTCCGAACTGTGTAAATGCTTTGTTCACCAGGTACAAAGGTATATTCAGCTGAAGAATATGGCTAAGATACCTTCACTCCCCGCAGAATAAGGCAGTAATGGTAGCTCTCCCAGCTGAGACTTGCAACCATGAATGAATCAGCAATACTCTCCCCTAAGCAGAGTCAATCTACCATCAGCCCTAAAAAGGTCGGGTATCCCCAGAAGGTCTTAATCTTCCTCAGCGGAGTATAAAGGTATTCCCTAGCAAGTATAAGAGCATCTTCGGCAGTCTTAATATTCTTCAACAGAGTATAAGAATGTTCCCCGGTGGAATACAAGATACCCCCAATAGAGCCATTTCCCCAACACAGTCTAAAAAAGCTTCTCTGCCAGACTCAAATCATATTACCCAGTAGATTATGGAAGCTTATCCCCTACAGAATACAAATGTATCTCCCCAGCCAAATTTAGAAGTTATCCTCACAAGAGTCTAACCGGGTTATCCTCAGCAAGTTGCAACTGAAAGATCATCCCCAGCGAAGTTCTTTCTTTCCCCCAGCGGAGTTCATCATCAAAATCCCCAACAGAGCTTATCAACGGAATCCCCAGCGGAGTTTATCATTAAAATCTCAGCAAAGTATCTCTTCCACATAGAGTAATTCCCCGCAGAGTAATCTCTTCACCATGTTTATTCCCCAACGGAGTTATTTTCTCCTACAGGTTTATTCTCACAACCATCTTTGTTCTTCATCCCCATTAGAAACATTCTAAACAAAGTTTGAAGACAGACATACTCTTCAACAGCAGCCCAGGATTTGACAAACTCCCCGGCATTTGTCAAGGATTTATTTTCCCAGACGAAAATACATTCATAAACATTTCACATTTCATACCTCCTATTTACATACATGATAAAGTGCATACGACACGATCTCATTTATTTTTGAGAATATCATGACATCATGCATTTCATACATCATGACATTGCATACAGCTAACGTTTTACCTTTTTCAGGAAAAGGTCAATCAAAAGATGGCTACCATCAACCTTTTTAATTCCCAGTTTAATACCTGTAGCAAGCCAGGAAAATATTTGTGGACGACTGATTGTAGATTAATACCTGTAACAAGCCAGGAAAATTATCTACATGAAGAGATTGAAGATTAATACCTGTAACAAGCCAGGAAGACCTTTCTTTCTCAGGTCAGAGATTAATACCTGAAACCAGCCAGGACAAATATCTCCTCGACCAACCTTTTCAGGTCCCAGTTTAATACCTGTAGCAAGCCAGGAAAATATCTGTGGACGACTGATTGTAGATTAATACCTGTAACAAGCCAGGAAAATTATCTACATGAAGAGATTTAAGATTAATACCTGTAACAAGCCAGGAAGACCTTTCTTTCTCAGGTCAGAGATTAATACCTGAAACCATCCAGGACAAATATCTCCTCGACCAACCTTTTCAAGTCCCAATTTAATACCTGTAGCAAGCCAGGAAAAATATATGTGGACGACTGATTGTAGATTAATACCTGTAACAAGCCAGGAAAATTATCTACATGAAGAGATTGAAGATTAATACCTGTAACAAGCCAGGAAGACCTTTCTTTCTCAGGTCAGAGATTAATACCTGAAACCAACCAGGACAGATATCTCCTCAACCAACCTTTTCAAGTCCCAGTTTAATACCTGTAGCAAGCCAGGAAAAATATCTGTGGACGACTGATTGTAGGTTAATACCTGAAACCATCCAGGAAAATTATCTACATGAAGAGATTGAAGATTAATACCTGTAACAAGCCAGGAAGACTTTCTTTCTCAGGTCAGAGATTAATACCTGAAACCAGCCAGGACAGATATCTCCTCGACCAACCTTTTCAAGTCCCAGTTTAATACCTATAGCAAGCCAGGAAAAACAATCTGTGGACGACTGATTGTAGATTAATACCTGTAACAAGCCAGGAAAATCATCTACGCGAAGAGATTGAAGATTAATACTTGTAACAAGCCAGGAAAACTATATTTCTTTCTCAGGTCAGCGATTAATACTTGGAACTAGACAGGACAAGTTCTATAACCTCAACTGTATACTCCCGGTGAGCATGAGTCAGTTCCTAAATCTCAACAAAAGTTAGACTTCCCCAGCGGAATCTTCTACAAACAACAGGTATGCAAGTTCTCGCTAAGGAATCTCTTATGCGATCGACACTCCTACAGATGGCATCTATAAGCCCATCCTCCTACCAACCATCTCCAAATGGCATCTGTAAGCCCATTCCCAACGTCACACTCCTGATACTACACCATGCGAGTGCAAATTTCTGGGCACTCTAGTGTTCAATTATCTTCCACCTTCGGATCACGAAAGGCTCGAAAGCCAATCTATATCCTCAGGTTTAAGAAAATTGAACAGGGGAAATTGTTGTACCCCAAAATTTTCCCTCTCATGTTTTCAAAGGTCTTCCCCCTGCATGGTTGATCACAAACCCTTGGCTAAGGAAAAAGAAATTTTTTGAGTGGTGCTTTAAGTACATTTCGATTGGCATTCTGAAAGACCCTTCGATTGGTATTCTGAAGGAGCCTTTCGATTGGCATTATGGACAAGCACTTCGATTTGCATTACGTTAAGGCCTTCGATTGGTATTCAGAAAGACCCTTCGATTGGCATTCTGAAAGACCCTTCGATTGGTATTCTGAAGGAGCCTTTTGATTGGCATTATGGACAAGCACTTCGATTTGCATTATGTCAAGGCCTTCGATTGGCATTCAGAAAGACCCTTCGATTGACATTCTGAAAGACCCTTCGATTGGTATTCTGAAGGAGCCTTTCGATTGGCATTATGGACAAGCACTTCGATTGGCATTATGTCAAGGCCTTCGATTGGAATTCTGAAAGACCTTTTCGTTTGGCACCCTGGGCCAAGCCTTTCAATTGGCATGCCAAGGGATCCTTCGATTTAGCATTGTGTCAAGGCAGCTTCGACAGGCATGTTAACCAGACCCTTCGATTAACATGAACATCACCTTTCGATTTGCCTATTAACAAAGCCTTTCGATTGGAATTTTAATTAGTACCCGTCGATTGATATTTGGACCAGGGCCATTTGAAGAACTCCTTCTAGGCCATTTGAAAGAGGCCATCAAGAGGGAACTCAAAAAAAAACATGTCCAGGTACACTGAACATGATAAAATGGCATGTTTTTCCTTGCAAATATGGCAATAATTAAATGCTGATTGTGGATTCAATTCCCGAGTTAAAGGCCAGATTCTTGCCTTTTCTGTTCCTAACTCCACAACAGCTGATTCGACCAGAGTGATTCTTTTCAAATCAAGCAGTCGAAGCAGAAAAAGCCCATTCGAAGGAGGCAACTCAAGACCAATCGAAGAGCATGTCCTGAAGGCATTCGAAAATCAAAAGTGTCCAGATTCATTCCAGATTCCAAAGAGACACAAATGTTTCAAAAAAGGAAATATTTTAATGTGTCTGATTCTTGTCTCATAGCTTTAATGGCCTGGTTAAATGGTTGTCCCTTGCCATTTTCATGCACCCTCACACTCCTATAAATACGAGGCCAGTGACACATTACCAAGGAGGGAAAAAAACACAAAAAATAAAGAAAAGAAATAGGAAAGATTTGGAGATACGCTACCCATAACCCACCAAAGGTTATCAGCATTGTCATCCAAGCCAAAGCAGCCATCCAGCGAACATCTCCACACCCAGAGCCACAAATCATACATCTTCAATAGGTAAGGGTTTGCAAAACCAAAATTGCACCTTCATGGCGTTTAAATACACATTGCACATGTATTCTTGTTATTACTGATTGTGTTGCATGTAAGCTGAAGTGCAAAGATGAGATCGTGCCATTACTTGGGCACGATCTGAGTTTCTCCTTCGAACCTCAGAATAAAACAAACCCAGACCCAGATTCAGTAGATTCACGTTGAGGAAGGATCAGAATTGGGAGGAGATTCAAATCAGGGGGGTAAAGTCCCCCCTGGACCTTTAACATTTGTTTCATTTTGCAGGAAATATATTCTCAGAATCCTGTTCAGAGTTTCGAAGCTTAGCAGCTTAGCTTCAAACTGGATCCAGGATTTCCAGATCGAAGGATGATATATCCAGATCGAACACCCCCAAAGTGCAGCCCCTCATGCACCTTCGATCAAGCCTCTTCACTGGGTCGAAAGACAGCCCACACCTCTTTCGACCCAGGCCTCCAGAATTATACTTTTTTTTTATTTACTGCTTGTTCCTTCGATTTCATTTTTGTTTTGACCATTTTATTTCTTTTTTTTAATCAACATAAAATCAAAAAGTACAAAAAACATTAGGCTAGTTTTTTTCCTATTAAATTAACTTGGTTAATTAATCATTTAATTATCTTAACATTTTTCCAAAACTAAAATTTAGTAGATTTAGATCATTTTCTCAAAAACTAAAATTAAGTAGATTTAGATCATTTTCCCAAAATAAAATAAAACAACAAAAAGATTTTATTCTTAGGATTTTTAGAGGTTATTTTCAGATTCGCGCACGTTTATTTTATTATAACTGCCTACTGGTTTGTAATAGCTTAACTAAGACTTTTACACTTTACTGCTTTATTCCCCCAATTTTGGACATGTAAATAATCCCCCTCCCCGAAGCCTTGTAATAGCGTAGGATTTACAATTCCCGCACTTTAAATTCCTGTACATATATTAACTGTTTAGATGTATGCTAACTAGGATTGCATGACAAGATCTATCTTGACTTAAAATCAACCGTAGCTCAACATAACATGTACAAAGATAATATAAACTGAAAAACAATACACTCGCACATGCCACTCTTAGGGTACGCCTCACTTGGTTGCCTCGAACGTGGTCATTGAGTATAGGAAGTCTTAGAGGTCGCCCTCCTATCCAAAGATCAAAGTTGCCTCGAAATGGTTGCCTCGATAAAAATGATCTAAGACATTAGGGTTACCGCTAAAGCATCCTAACATTGCTTTAGTGACCACACGTCCCTTAAATCGAATTGACCCGAAAAATCCAACGACGGTGCTACCTACTCCTTAATAGTGGGATAGCACTGTCTAAAGGACATTTGCACAGTTTAATTCCTTTTTGAGTAGGTAGAGGTTCTTAAGTACTTGCTCCTTTTTAAAACAAAACAAAACTTTTCGCACTTACACTCTCTTCAAAAACAAAACTCTTTTTAAAAACCCACAAACACAAAGAAAAGCAAACTTTTGAAAACATAGTGAGCAAGTACCTAAGAGCCTGTGGATAACCACAGATAGAAAGGGTGCTAACACCTTCCCTTTCTATAATCTACCTCCCGAACCCGAGAAACATCTTGAAAAGGAATTTTTCTGTGCTTTTGTCCTTTCCTTGTTGGATAAAATAAAAGACGGTGGCGACTCTTGCTTACCGCGACATTTTGCAAAAACAAACGCAAACGCGAACCAGCATTCCAAAACAGTCAGTTCTCATTCCCACCGATCACAGAACTGGCGACTCTGTTGGGGATCGGTAAGAATGAGAACTGATAGTTTTGGAATGTTGGTTCGCGTCTGCGTTTGTTTTTGCAAAATGTCACGGTAAGCAAGAGTCTCCACCGTCTTTTATTTTATCCAACAAGGAAAGGACAAAAGCACAGAAAAATTCCTTTTTGAGGTGTTTCTCGGGTTCGGGAGGTAGATTATAGAAAGGGAAGGTGTTGGCACCCTTTCTATCCATGGTTATCCACGGGCTCTTAGGTACTTGCTCACTATGTTTTCAAAAGTTTGCTTTTCTTTGTGTTTGTGGGTTTTTAAAAAGAGTTTTGTTTTTGAAGAGAGTGTAAGTGCGAAAAGTTTTGTTTCGTTTTAAAAAGGAGCAAGTACTTAAGAACCTCTACCTACTAAAAAAGGAATTAAACTGTGCAAATGTCCTTTAGACAGTGCTATCCCACTATTGAGGAGTAGGTAGCACCGTCGTTGGAGTTTTCGGTTCAATACAATTTAAGGGACGCGTGGTCACTAAAGCAATGTTAGGATGCTTTAGCGGTAACCCTAATGTCTTAGATCATTTTTATCGAGGCAACCATTTCGAGGCAACTTTGATCTTTGGACAGGATGACGACCTCTAAGACTTCCTATACTCAATGACCACGTTCGAGGCAACCAAGTGAGGCGTACCCTAAGAGTGGCATGTGCGAGTGTATTGTTTTTCAGTTTATATTATCTTTGTACATGTTATGGTGAGCTACGGTTGATTTTAAGTCAAGATAGATCTTGTCATGCAATCCTAGTTAGCATACATCTAAACAATTAATATATGTACAGGAATTTAAAGTGCGGGAATTGTAAATCCTACGCTATTACAAGGCTTCGGGGAGGGGGATTATTTACATGTCCAAAATTGGGGGAATAAAGCAGTAAAGTGTAAAAGTCTTAGTTAAGCTATTACAAACCAGTAGGCAGTTATAATAAAATAAACGCGCGCGAATCTGAAAATAACCTCTAAAAATCCTAAGAATAAAATCTTTTTGTTGTTTTATTTTATTTTGGGAAAATGATCTAAATCTACTTAATTTTAGTTTTTGAGAAAATGATCTAAATCTACTTAATTTTAGTTTTGGAAAAATGTTAAGATAATTAAATGATTAATTAACCAAGTTAATTTAATAGAAAAAAACTAGCCTAATGTTTTTTGTGTTTTTGATTTTATGTTGATTAAAAAAAAGAAATAAAATGGTCAAAACAAAAATGAAATCGAAGGAGCAGGCAGTAAATAAAAAAAAGTATAATTTTGGAGGCCTGGGTCGAAAGAGGTGTGGGTTGTCTTTCGACCCAGTGAAGAGGCTTGATCGAAGGTGCATGAGGGGCTGCACTTTGGGGGTGTTAGATCTGGATATGTCATCCTTCGATCTGGAAATCCTGGATCCAGTTCGAAGCTAAGCTGCTAAGCTTCAAAACTCTGAACAGGATTCTGAGAATATATTTCCTGCAAAATGAAACAAATGTTAAAGGTCCAGGGGGGACTTTACCCCCCTGATTCGAATCTCCTCCCAATTCTGATCCTTCCTCAACGTGAATCTGCTGAATCTGGGTCTGGGTTTGTTTTATTCTGAGGTTCGAAGGAGAAACTCAGATCGTGCCCAAGTAATGGCACGATCTCATCTTTGCACTTCAGCTTACATGCAACACAATCAGTAATAACAAGAATACATATGCAATGTGTATTTAAACGTCATGAAGGTGCAATTTTGGTTTTGCAAACCCTTACCTATTGAAGATGTATGATCTGTGGCTCTGGGTGTGGAGATGTTCGCTGGATGGCTGCTTTGGCTTGGATGACAATGTTGATAACCTTTGGTGGGTTGTGGGCAGCGTATCTCTAAATCTTTCATGTTTCTTTTCTTTATTTTTTCTGTGTTTTTTTCCCTCCTTGGTAATGTGTCACTGGCCTCGTATTTATAGGAGTGTGAGGGTGCATGAAAATGGCAAGGGACAACCATTTAACCAGGCCATTAAAGCTATGAGACAAGAATCAGACACATTAAAATATTTCCTTTTTTGAAACATTCTTGTCTCTTTGGAATCTGGAATGAATCTGGACACTTTTGATTTTCGAATGCCTTCAGGCCATGCTCTTCTATTGGTCTTGAGTTGCCTCCTTCGAATGGGCTTTTTCTACTTCGACTGCTTGATTTGAAAAGAATCACTCTGGTCGAATCAGCTCTTGTGGAGTTAGGAACAGAAAAGGCAAGAATCTGGCCTTTAACTCAGGAATTGAATCCACAATCAGCATTTAATTATTGCCATATTTGCAAGGAAAAACATGCCATTTTCTCATGTTCAGTGTACCTGGACATGTTTTTTTTAGTGCCCTCTTGATGGCCTCTTTCAAATGGCCTGGAAGGAGTTCTTCAAATGGCCCTGGTCCAAATATCAATCGAAGGGTGTGATCGGTGGATCTGGAACTGACTGTTTTAAAGCTGGTTCGCGAAATGTCGCGGAAGCAAGAGTCGCCACCGTCTTTTATTTTCTCCAATTGGAAAGGACAAAAGCACAGAAAAATTCCTTTAAAGAGATTACTCTCGGTTCGGGAGGTAGGTTATAGAAAGGGAAGGTGTTAGCACCCTTTCTATCCATGGTTATCCATGGGCTCTTAGATACTTGCTCAATGTGTTTTCAAAATGTTTGCTTGCTTTTCGATGTGGGTTTCAAAAATATTCTTTGAAAAGTTTCAGTTCAACTCGTACGTCAGAGTGTTTGAAAAGTTTGTTTTGAAAGTTTTTTGAAAGTGTGTTGGTGTGAAAAGTATTTTGATTTGTTTGAAATTAGAGCAAGTATCCTTGAGAACCTACCTACCCTAAGGAATTCGTCTGCGTAAATGTCCTTTAAAGTAGTGCCATCCCACCATTGAAAGGTAGGTAGCACCACCGTTGGAGGTGTTCGGGTCAATTCGAGGTTTAGGGACATGGTGATCACAGGAGCAATAGGAAGACACCTTAGAAGCTACCCTCATGCCGGGTTCCCGGATCATGAGGACTTACTAAGACGTCCTCTACTCGACGATCACCTTCCGAGGGGGCAAGGCAACAGTGAAGCGTACCCTAGGGGTGATATGTGAATTGTGTGTCATTTTCAGTTTATTGTTTGTCTTGTCATGCATTGGTGATCTAACGATTCGATTTTATTTTTGGGCATTCATTCTTTCATGTTATTGTTTAACAGTTAAAAGTGCGGGAATTTAAAGTGCGGAAAAGATAAAAGTCCTACGCTATTACAAAGGGCGCGGGTCTACAACGCCAAATTAATCCAGACCCGATTTAAAATAAATTGCAGAAAAGAAATGTCTAATAGCTATTACATGGCTTTGGTACAAGTACATTATATTCACAAAAGAAATAAATGAAACGCGCGAAAAAGAAAATAATCAAATGCGAGGGCGTTGAACCCTTTAAAGGAATTAAAATAATTAAGTTATCTAAAATTAAAATTAAATGAAAAATGGTATTTTTGTGTTTTTTTAGATTTAAAAGAAAAAAGAAAAATTAATTAAAATTAAAATGCTAAACCCTAGTTCTAATGTTTTTTAAGTTTATTATGAAAATATTGACTTTTAACCTAATTTAACTCTAAATTAATTTATGTACAATTTTTAATTTATGAAAATAAATAATATTATTATTCTGAAAAAAAGGAAAATTAAAAAAGAAAATAAAAAGTTATTAAACCTAAATTCTATGTTTGGATTTTTATTATGAAAAATATTTGATAAATCTAAATTAAAGCTAAATAATTACATGTTATTATTTATACAAAAAAACAAACAATATTTAAAATAAAATAATTATTAAATTTTTTGACTTTTCTGATTTTTGTGATGTTTTTGTATTTTTTTGTAAAAAATAACTATTGAATTAAAACAACAAAACAAAATAAAATAATAATTAAATGATATAAGAAAAATAAATTAAATGGGCAAACCATGGTGGGGTGTAGCCCCAGAATTGGAGGTTCAGGCCTGGAGTTTTCTGGCCCAATGGCTTGAAACCCGTTTGACTTTTCCAATCTTGTGTGATGCTTTGACTGGGGCTTATTGTGTTCCTCAGATCCATGCCATTGATTCCATCTTCAGGGGATACGTGGACGTTTGGGTGATGGTAGAACATGGTGCGCCTTAATGAGAAACCTGCACAGGAACTTGAATAGAAAAATAATGTGGAAATTGTGTAGACCTGGGACTTGAACCCAGGTCATTGAGGTTAACGCGTTGATAGCTTGCCAGCTGAGCTACTTAATTTCAATTAACATAATATGGTTAATAAATAATAAAAAGAATAAACAAAACGTTAATGATTCCACGCGCGCATTTTCAAATTCCTCCAATCCGCTTGTGCCACGCCATCATCTCTTTCGTTTTCCTGAAACACAAAGAAAGAAGGCAACGGTTTTTGAAGCGTTGCAAAAAGGTGTCTATTGAAAAATAGCGATTAGAGTTATGAGCTTCATAAATTGTTCGCGAGGTATGTCTCTTGTTCGTTGGAGCACGCTGATTGCAGTGGTAATGGTCTTGAGTTCCAATTGTTCCTTGGGTGAGAAACCCCAATTCAAGAACTCTGAAAACCTAAATTTCAATCATGGTGAAATCCCATACACGATACAAAAATCAAATTGAATATCAGGGTTAGCTTGGAAACACCACATGGAACAAGAATATACTATTGAAATGCAATGAAGATGCTTAGAATTGAGAATACGATTTCAAAAAATTTTCTGTACAGTTTGGGTTGTAGCTACCGTTTCTTCGCGTTTTGATTGAGGTTAGGAATTGGGATGCGTTCAGAATTTGTCCAGGAAGCTAATGGAAAAAGAATTGAGGCTTAAAATTCCCTCTAACATTGAAATCAGTTTTGCATTATATGGCCAATTTTTCAAAGTTCCAATCAGCTTTTGAGCGAGCCTTTTGCTGTACTATGGTTAGGGTTTGACTTAGGGCTTATGCTGGAATGGAATTGGCTTGCTAACTGACCTAGATTCATGCTCATGAAGGAACAAGTCCTAGGGTTTTTACCATTAACCAAGTTTCCTTCTTTTAAGCCAAGACCTAGACCTAGTGTGAAACTTAACCCTAGCCTGAGTTTTTGAATTGGCCCATGATACATGGAAATTGTTCAAGTTCACATGACACTATTCCATTGGTTTTTGAATTTTATTTGAATTTTCAAAGATTTAAAATGAATTAAATTATTAAAAATTAAATAAAATAGAAAAATCAATATTTGGTCTTGAAATTAACCATGGGACACGTGTGTGGCATGACAAGGATGAACCAAGTGGAAAAAATGGGGCCCTTTTGTCAAAAATTGGAGTTTCAAGGATAGTTGACTTTTGCCATTTCACAAAAATTTCCCAACTTCTACAAGGCATAACTTGCTCAATTTTTAAGCTTTTCACATGTTCTTGGACATTTTGGAAAGGTCTTTGAGTCCTCTAACCAATGCCTTTGGTCCCATGTCATTTTGATTTTCCAATCTCAAGTTATGGCCTTTGACTTAAAGTCCCTTTTTGTTGACTTTTGAAAATGACCTATAATGTTGAAATTGATAACTTTTTGTGAGAGAATTTCTTGGACTTGAAGTATGAAGATGAGTTGTAGGAAATGTCTTTCTCTTCAAAATGAGCTTTGGATGGAATTTTTCTGATAATCCATGTGAAAGTTATGCCATGGTCAATTTCAGTTGACTTTTTCAGCTGTCCAAATATAGCAACTTTTGCATCTTTGATGATTTCTGAGCCAAATTTTGAGAATCATGATCAAGCATTGATCAAATGATGTTTGTGGCTTCAAAATGATATGTTGACCAAAAATTTGAACTTTTGACTGCCAAATGACCATTTTGCCCCTACAGTTGACTGTAGTGCAATTTAGGGTTTTGACTGTGCAATCTTGAGCTGAATGCCTTGAAACTTGATATGAGGATGCTTGACCATGTTTGTAAGCATATGAGACTTGATTGGGCCTTTGAAAACTTCCTTTTCTTGATCAGACTCAAAACCCTAATTTTGACTGTATAGGAGACAGTTGAACTGCATAACCCTTGGGGAATTTTGTGACTTGGCTTGGCAATTTCTTGAAGAATATGGGAGGGCAAATTTTGGGGTATAACAGTTGCCCCTGTTCAATCTTCTTAGACCTGAGGATGCAGATTGGCTGACGTGCCTTTCGTAATCCGAGGGTAAAAGATGATTGGACACTAGAGTGCCCGGAAATTTGCGCTCACATGTTAGCAATGATGGTGGAATGGGCTTATAGATGCCATCTGGATGTTTGATTGCGTAGGAGATTCCTTGACGAGAACCTGTATACCTGCAAAACAGAAAATGAGTACCTGACACGTTGCAGGAGCTAATGTTTAGATGCCTGGTATAGATGTGTCCTGACTGGTTACAGGAGCTGAGTCTGGAGCTTCAAACGACGATGAAAGAACCAGGGATGATTACTTCCTTAGCATGAATGGTAAGAGAGCCTTGGGTGACTTTAACTTCAACAACGCTCGTTGAGAAAAATCTGGGGTGTCTTCTACTGGGATAAGAATCAGGGAGATCTTAGGGTCGATCTGACTGAACCAGAGAGGCCTTTGACTGGGTAAGAATCAGGAAAATCTTAAGGTCGATTTAACTGAACCGGTCTAGGTCTTGAAATGTCTTCAACTGGATAAGCATCAGGAAAATCTTGGGACGATTTAACTGAACCAGAGAAGGCCTTTGACTGGATAAGCATCAGGAAAATCTTGGGACGATTTAACTGAACCGGTCTAGGTCTTGAAATGTCTTCAACTGGATAAGCATCAGGGAGATCTTGGGACGATTTAACTGAACCAGAGAAGGCCTTTGACTGGATAAGAATCAGGAAAATCTTGGGACGATTTAACTGAACCGGTCTAGGTCTTGAAATGTCTTCAACTGGATAAGCATCAGGAAAATCTTGGGACGATTTAACTGAACCAGAGAAGGCCTTTGACTGGATAAGCATCAGGAAAATCTTAGGACGATTTAACTGAACCGGTCTAGGTCTTGAAATGTCTTCAATGGGATAAGCATCAGGAAAATCTTGGGACGATTTAACTGAACCAGAGAAGGCCTTTGACTGGATAAGAATCAGGAAAATCTTGGGACGATTTAACTGAACCGGTCTAGGTCTTGAAATGTCTTCAATGGGATAAGCATCAGGAAAATCTTGGGACGATTTAACTGAACCAGAGAAGGCCTTTGACTGGATAAGAATCAGGAAAATCTTGGGACGATTTAACTGAACCGGTCTAGGTCTTGAAATGTCTTCAACTGGATAAGCATCAGGGAGATCTTGGGACGATTTGACTGAACCAGAGAAGGCCTTTGACTGGATAAGCATCAGGAAAATCTTGGGACGATTTAACTGAACCGGTCTAGGTCTTGAAATGTCTTCAACTGGACAAGCATCAGGGAGATCTTAGGGTCGATCTGACTGAACCAGAGAAGGCCTTTGACTGGATAAGCATCAGGAAAATCTTGGGACGATTTAACTGAACCGGTCTAGGTCTTGAAATGTAGCTTGAGAACTTAACTGGATCTTTCCTGAAAGGTAAAAGTCAATCATATGCAATGCATGATATGGATCAAGCAATGATGTTCTCAACATAAATGAGATTTGTATGATGCAGTGCGTTATGCATACTATAATGATGTATGTGATGTTTTATGTATGTTTTCGTCTAGGAAAATGAATCCTTGACGGGTGCCGGGAAGTTATATCCTGGGCTGATGTCGAAGAGTAGATTTGCCTCCGCTGGGGATGATGACTGCAAGGATACCGGTAGGAGAAGATAACTCCGTTGCGGAATAAACTTGGCGAATGGAAGATTCTGCGGGGAGAAAAGATACTCTAGTGATCATGCTGGGAAGCAATACTCTGTGGGAAGAGAGATGCCTTGCTGAGTGTTGATAGTAACTCTGTTGGGGATACCGTTGTTGTATTGGAAGTGTGAATAGACTTCGCTGGGGATAGGAAGGAATTATGTTGACGACGACCTTTCCGTGGCTTTTGGCTGAGGATAACCCAGTTATATCCTGTTAAGGAAATAACTCTTTAAATGGAGCCGGACGACGCGTTCGTGCTCTGCGAGGGGATAAGCTTCCAGAATATACTGGGGAGAAGCTTACTGCTTGGGGAGACGAATTCCATCTTTCCTGGGGAACTTGGATGGGATTCTCCTGGGGAAGTTTTGATATGCTGGGAAGTGACTCCTTTGAATGTTGATGTATGCCGCAGGGGAACAATCTTTAGACCAAGACTGCCGGGGATGCTTGTTAAGAATATATGCTGCTGGGGAATATTGGGATCTACTGGAGGATACCCAATTTCCTTGAGACTTGTTAACTTTGTTTGGGGAAGAATGCACTGACTTGCTGTCTCACTCTCTGGGGAATTTAAGATGCCTGGTTAGGTTCTTTAGCTGAACCTACCTTGGTACCTGGGAGGATAGAACAATTAGATTGCTCTTAGACAACTCCTTATTGCCCCTTGTTTCTGAAGTGGGAGAGGAAGACTTGAGAGGTGCTGATAGCTTGCTGATGGACAAACCTTCTTCTGGTAGGCAGGTGACGAGATGACAGGACATAGTCGTACGCTTTGATCCCTAACTTTTGCCTGGACCGCCCTTTCGGGTTTTCAGTCCACTGGGACACCCATTTTTTACCAAGCCGCCTTTTCAGGTTTTCGACTCGCCGGGTGTACAGTTTTTTTTTTTATATTCATCCCTTGTTTTTGCCCGAACCCTTTTGGTTCGCCGGGAAGCCCTTATTTTTGCCTAGGTGTGTCAACCTAGCGGGTCTTTGATTTTGCGTATTATTTTTCGACTATGTCTATGCTCTCAGAATGTAGGGAGATGCCCCTGTCAGTAGCATTGCGTTGCCGTACCACTAGAAGATGTCTGATCAGGCAAGATTCGTTGTCGGAATGCCCCAGGTGATCCAGATGGAGATTTGCCCCAGGCTGGTTGGCCTTTTGAGAGATTCTCTGGATCTTGACTTAACTGCCCCAGATGGTAGACCATGATCATGTCGTGCCCCTTGATTGGAGATACTCTTGTTCATTAGACTTTCGTCATGCGAATTTCTATGCTGTTCAAACAAAAAGTCATATGCAAACAAAGTTATGTTAAAAATGCAAAGCTTATGTCTGTCTCGAAGATTTTGAAAATGCATTCTTTTTGATAAAACAAGTAAATGTTTGTAAAAACATGATGTCAACTCCGTATTTACCGTGGGCCTTCAGGAGTCAGGATACCTTTCGTAACAGTATGCTTTCGAACTAACCCATGCTTCAGCTAGGACTCTTGAGGGTTATAACGTGGCCTGGTTCACGGTTTAAGAAACAAAGAATAAAGGCTCAAATTATTTGTACCCACCCACTCTTCGTGACGTTCTTCAAACCTAAATTCAGTTGATCATGCGTTAGACCTTGTTTAAGTCTTTGCTCGGATTTTCCGGTGATGATTCGGATGTTAATAACTTATTTTGAATAGGCAGTCCTTCCTTTTTGTTGAGGGTTTGTGAGACCTCTTTCTTGATTTTTGTTATCCCTTTCCCTTTTTGCCTGAACTGTTTCCTTTTTGGAATTACAGTCAGCGGGGTGCCCCAGTTTTGTAAGCCTCCTTCATGGGTTTTGACTTAATGGGTTTTTCATTTTTTGAGATAATGACTGCCTGTCCTTGTGCTTTATTCAGAACCATCACTGTCTTTTGTTTTGTAAGGACTCCTTTGGTGCCATTTGTTATGCACTTGGATCAACTGAGAGAACTACCATGCCCCAGATTATGATAAAGGGTTTTAAATTTCGAAAAGCAAAACTCCTACTTCTTTGGCTCAGAGGGGTTGACGAGGGATTATCATCCTTATAACTCCAGTGTTTAGGGATTGAAACAATGCCTGTACCTCACCAGCGGGGTCTGTTCAAAAGCATACTGTAGATCGTGGTATCGTTTTCGTCATCCTCCCTCAAGAGGCTTAGAGTTTAGATCCAGGGTTGACATCAGAAAAAATATGAAAATAGTTTGCATATAGTGAATGCGAATATATTGATTCAAAAATAGACATAAGCGATGCATTAATGGAATAACAATGTTTTAACAATGAGTAAATGTTTGAACAATCGAAAGAAAATTACAACTTGAAAATTCTAATAAACACAAGTCTTCTAGCCTCAGGGCTTGTTACTTCAAATGGTGAACCTCACAGGGATAGTAGAAGAACTCGACCTGACCATCTGGGGTGAATTCCACAGCTCCTTCATCAATCAGGCTTTGGATTTTGTACCTCAACTTCCAACAGTTATCAGTATCATGCCCCGGGCTGTTAGAATGGTATGCACACCTGGCCTCGGGATTATAGTTGGGTGAAGAAGTCTTAGGATTAGGGTGAGGTCCTATCAACGTCACCAGATTCAACTTCAACAGGTGTTGCAAAGCTTGGGACAGCGACGTGTTGAGCTGGGTGAATTGTCTTTTGGGCTCATCTGGCTGAAGCTGGTGAGGTTGATACTGAATTGGTGATACTGGGGCCATATGAGGAACTTTCTCCTTGCTTCTTTGTCTCAAAGACGGTCGAACGATGGCTGGCTTTTTACCCTTAGATGTTTGCCCCAGTTGGTTACCCTGAAGCAGTTGGTTGACGAGAAACCGGAGCTCATCTTGTCTTTGAGCTAAACCTTGAATGGCATTCCTCTGCCCCAGCATTTGGGCTTTCAATGCATCCACCTCAGCTTGTAGGTGTTCCAGCCTTTCATCCTCAGCACTGTTCCTGACAAAAGTCTCCATGAGAAGTGTCCTTAGCTCTTCCTGCCCCTTGGATAGATTCAGAAGGATTTTCCCGAACCGGGTCTCTTGAGCAAGAAAGTCCTGATTGTCTTGTTGGGAAGCCATGGCTGAAATAAACAGCGGGAAAGGTGAGTGACCTGCAAAAGGGATACCTGTAATGCAATGATGTGTATGATATGCATGCAATGTTTTCAAGGACCTCGCGGGGTAAACAAGGAAATTTGTTAGCATTTGGATCCGGTAGTTTGATTGGGAAAAACTTCATATTTGTTGAGAGTTTTTCTTCCAAGGGTCAAAGGCTCACCATATCCAGTGGGTCATAGCCCGTGACTTTAGTCATTATGTCTGGTTTTGATTTCCAAACAACCTTGGTTAGGGCACCTTCTTCAGGAGTTAGAGCTCACCATATCAAGTGGGTCATAGCCCCTGACAACTTTGTCTAGAGGAAAATAAATCCTCTTTGCCCCTTTGCTGGGATAATTGCTTCACCATGACCTGCATCACAAGCCTTTGAGGTCCTTGAAATAGGTTAGGATGTATGCAATGGTATGATGTCATGCTATGCATGGGGTGATGTAGGTAAACCCTGTTATGAGCCCCAATTAAGGACTATAAACAGACCCTGCAAGAAATTCAGTATACTTTGTTATGAGTCCCAATTAAGGACTATAAACAAAACCTGCAAGCAATTTGGTAAACCCTGTTATGAGTCCTAATTAAGGACTATAAACGAAACCTGCAAGAGACTTAGTAAACCCGGTTAGGAGTCCCAATTAAGGACTGTAAACGAAACCTGCAAGTAGTTCATGTGTCAGATAACAAGCATGCAAGTAGTCAAGTACGAAGGCACACAAGTCACACAAGAGAAACCCTTAGAGTTTAAGCCAGCATGGGGTCTGGGTATTACCCTCTTGAAGTTGGTGAGTTCAACCTGTCCTAATCAAAGTAACCGGGTTCTAAGGTTCCCAATATCACGGGATTGCTTTCATTGTTCATCGTTTCGATTTAGCCACTGAACTGGCGACCGAAATATTCCAGGAAAGCAACCCTCAATTGAGTGTAGTATCGAGTATCAACCAACCTCGGACTGCACCAAAGTCAGTTATCTCACTACCCTAAAGAGGCCAAGATAGTTCAATTAAGGTTCCTAAGGTCTGTTGATGCTTCACGACACCACGCGGAGGCCCCGTACTCTCCTTGACTGAACTCAAGGGTTACCGGTACACACCAAAGTGCCACATCAACGTAGCAGACTGCTTCAACCATGTCGGTATACCCCGCACAGTTCCCTCACAGCCTTGTTGCTACTTTCTAAGAAGGTATCCCCAGATCCGGGTTTAGGATCTATAGAACTCCCAAGACAGTCCCACAATTTAAAGCAAGCAAGTCAATACAATTGAAAACACAATTATGAACTATCCCTAAGGTACACCCCACTTTAAGATATCCCCAGCAGAGTCGCCAGTTCTGTGATCGGTGGATCTGGAACTGACTGTTTTAAAGCTGGTTCGCGAAATGTCGCGGAAGCAAGAGTCGCCACCGTCTTTTATTTTCTCCAATTGGAAAGGACAAAAGCACAGAAAAATTCCTTTAAAGAGATTACTCTCGGTTCGGGAGGTAGGTTATAGAAAGGGAAGGTGTTAGCACCCTTTCTATCCATGGTTATCCATGGGCTCTTAGATACTTGCTCAATGTGTTTTCAAAATGTTTGCTTGCTTTTCGATGTGGGTTTCAAAAATATTCTTTGAAAAGTTTCAGTTCAACTCGTACGTCAGAGTGTTTGAAAAGTTTGTTTTGAAAGTTTTTTGAAAGTGTGTTGGTGTGAAAAGTATTTTGATTTGTTTGAAATTAGAGCAAGTATCCTTGAGAACCTACCTACCCTAAGGAATTCGTCTGTGTAAATGTCCTTTAAAGTAGTGCCATCCCACCATTGAAAGGTAGGTAGCACCACCGTTGGAGGTGTTCGGGTCAATTCGAGGTTTAGGGACATGGTGATCACAGGAGCAATAGGAAGACACCTTAGAAGCTACCCTCATGCCGGGTTCCCGGATCATGAGGACTTACTAAGACGTCCTCTACTCGACGATCACCTTCCGAGGGGGCAAGGCAACAGTGAAGCGTACCCTAGGGGTGATATGTGAATTGTGTGTCATTTTCAGTTTATTGTTTGTCTTGTCATGCATTGGTGATCTAACGATTCGATTTTATTTTTGGGCATTCATTCTTTCATGTTATTGTTTAACAGTTAAAAGTGCGGGAATTTAAAGTGCGGAAAAGATAAAAGTCCTACGCTATTACAAAGGGCGCGGGTCTACAACGCCAAATTAATCCAGACCCGATTTAAAATAAATTGCAGAAAAGAAATGTCTAATAGCTATTACATGGCTTTGGTACAAGTACATTATATTCACAAAAGAAATAAATGAAACGCGCGAAAAAGAAAATAATCAAATGCGAGGGCGTTGAACCCTTTAAAGGAATTAAAATAATTAAGTTATCTAAAATTAGAATTAAATGAAAAATGGTATTTTTGTGTTTTTTTAGATTTAAAAGAAAAAAGAAAAATTAATTAAAATTAAAATGCTAAACCCTAGTTCTAATGTTTTTTAAGTTTATTATGAAAATATTGACTTTTAACCTAATTTAACTCTAAATTAATTTATGTACAATTTTTAATTTATGAAAATAAATAATATTATTATTCTGAAAAAAAGGAAAATTAAAAAAGAAAATAAAAAGTTATTAAACCTAAATTCTATGTTTGGATTTTTATTATGAAAAATATTTGATAAATCTAAATTAAAGCTAAATAATTACATGTTATTATTTATACAAAAAAACAAACAATATTTAAAATAAAATAATTATTAAATTTTTTGACTTTTCTGATTTTTGTGATGTTTTTGTATTTTTTTGTAAAAAATAACTATTGAATTAAAACAACAAAACAAAATAAAATAATAATTAAATGATATAAGAAAAATAAATTAAATGGGCAAACCATGGTGGGGTGTAGCCCCAGAATTGGAGGTTCAGGCCTGGAGTTTTCTGGCCCAATGGCTTGAAACCCGTTTGACTTTTCCAATCTTGTGTGATGCTTTGACTGGGGCTTATTGTGTTCCTCAGATCCATGCCATTGATTCCATCTTCAGGGGATACGTGGACGTTTGGGTGATGGTAGAACATGGTGCGCCTTAATGAGAAACCTGCACAGGAACTTGAATAGAAAAATAATGTGGAAATTGTGTAGACCTGGGACTTGAACCCAGGTCATTGAGGTTAACGCGTTGATAGCTTGCCATCTGAGCTACTTAATTTCAATTAACATAATATGGTTAATAAATAATAAAAAGAATAAACAAAACGTTAATGATTCCACGCGCGCATTTTCAAATTCCTCCAATCCGCTTGTGCCACGCCATCATCTCTTTCGTTTTCCTGAAACACAAAGAAAGAAGGCAACGGTTTTTGAAGCGTTGCAAAAAGGTGTCTATTGAAAAATAGCGATTAGAGTTATGAGCTTCATAAATTGTTCGCGAGGTATGTCTCTTGTTCGTTGGAGCACGCTGATTGCAGTGGTAATGGTCTTGAGTTCCAATTGTTCCTTGGGTGAGAAACCCCAATTCAAGAACTCTGAAAACCTAAATTTCAATCATGGTGAAATCCCATACACGATGCAAAAATCAAATTGAATATCAGGGTTAGCTTGGAAACACCACATGGAACAAGAATATACTATTGAAATGCAATGAAGATGCTTAGAATTGAGAATACGATTTCAAAAAAATTTCTGTACAGTTTGGGTTGTAGCTACCGTTTCTTCGCGTTTTGATTGAGGTTAGGAATTGGGATGCGTTCAGAATTTGTCCAGGAAGCTAATGGAAAAAGAATTGAGGCTTAAAACTCCCTCTAACATTGAAATCAGTTTTGCATTATATGGCCAATTTTTCAAAGTTCCAATCAGCTTTTGAGCGAGCCTTTTGCTGTACTATGGTTAGGGTTTGACTTAGGGCTTATGCTGGAATGGAATTGGCTTGCTAACTGACCTAGATTCATGCTCATGAAGGAACAAGTCCTAGGGTTTTTACCATTAACCAAGTTTCCTTCTTTTAAGCCAAGACCTAGACCTAGTGTGAAACTTAACCCTAGCCTGAGTTTTTGAATTGGCCCATGATACATGGAAATTGTTCAAGTTCACATGACACTATTCCATTGGTTTTTGAATTTTATTTGAATTTTCAAAGATTTAAAATGAATTAAATTATTAAAAATTAAATAAAATAGAAAAATCAATATTTGGTCTTGAAATTAACCATGGGACACGTGTGTGGCATGACAAGGATGAACCAAGTGGAAAAAATGGGGCCCTTTTGTCAAAAATTGGAGTTTCAAGGATAGTTGACTTTTGCCATTTCACAAAAATTTCCCAACTTCTACAAGGCATAACTTGCTCAATGTTTAAGCTTTTCACATGTTCTTGGACATTTTGGAAAGGTCTTTGAGTCCTCTAACCAATGCCTTTGGTCCCATGTCATTTTGATTTTCCAATCTCAAGTTATGGCCTTTGACTTAAAGTCCCTTTTTGTTGACTTTTGAAAATGACCTATAATGTTGAAATTGATAACTTTTTGTGAGAGCATTTCTTGGACTTGAAGTATGAAGATGAGTTGTAGGAAATGTCTTTCTCTTCAAAATGAGCTTTGGATGGAATTTTTCTGATAATCCATGTGAAAGTTATGCCATGGTCAATTTCAGTTGACTTTTTCAGCTGTCCAAATATAGCAACTTTTGCATCTTTGATGATTTCTGAGCCAAATTTTGAGAATCATGATCAAGCATTGATCAAATGATGTTTGTGGCTTCAAAATGATATGTTGACCAAAAATTTGAACTTTTGACTGCCAAATGACCATTTTGCCCCTACAGTTGACTGTAGTGCAATTTAGGGTTTTGACTGTGCAATCTTGAGCTGAATGCCTTGAAACTTGATATGAGGATGCTTGACCATGTTTGTAAGCATATGAGACTTGATTGGGCCTTTGAAAACTTCCTTTTCTTGATCAGACTCAAAACCCTAATTTTGACTGTATAGGAGACAGTTGAACTGCATAACCCTTGGGGAATTTTGTGACTTGGCTTGGCAATTTCTTGAAGAATATGGGAGGGCAAATTTTGGGGTATAACAAAGGGTACTAATTAAAATTCCAATCGAAAGGCTTTGTTAACAGGCCAATCGAAAGGTGTTGTTCATGCTAATCGAAGGGTCTGGTTAACATGCCTGTCAAAGCTGCCTTGACACAATACTAAATCGAAGGATCCCTTGGCATGCCAATTGAAAGGCTTGGCCCAGGGTGCCAAACGAAAAGGTCTTTCAGAATTCCAATCGAAGGCCTTGACATAATGCCAATCGAAGTGCTTGTCCATAATGCCAATCGAAAGGCTCCTTCAGAATACCAATCGAAGGGTCTTTCAGAATGCCAATAGAAGGGTCTTTCTGAATGCCAATCGAAGGCCTTGACATAATTCAAATCGAAGTGCTTGTCCATAATGCCAATCGAAAGGCTCCTTCAGAATACCAATTGAAGGGTCTTTCAGAATGCCAATCGAAGGGTCTTTCTGAATACCAATCGAAGGCCTTGACATAATGCAAATCGAAGTGCTTGTCCATAATGCCAATCGAAAGGCTCCTCCAGAATACCAATCGAAGGGTCTTTCAGAATGCTAATCGAAATGTACTTAAAGCACCACTCAAAAAAAAATTCCTTAGCCAAGGTTTTGTGATCAACCATGCAGGGGGAAGACCTTTGAAAACATGAGAGGGAAAATTTTTGGTACAACAGTCGCAGACGTTTATTTTCTTTTTACCAAATATATTTGGGGATTTGCTCGACGGTATCGATATCCACCAGTGTGGGGAACTGGTCGAATGGCCGAGATTATTTTCTGGGCAGAAGGATGAGTCTAGTTTTTGTTGACTGAGTTCCAAACTCGGCGGCATGAACTTCCAATTGCGAGCTGGGTGTTTTTCCATCACGGTACAAAGACGATGGAGGTTGTTTGAGTTTTCACCGCCAGGATCAGGTTCTGCTCATTAAAGAGTGGAAAACTCGCCATTTTGTTCGTATTAAGGTGTTATGCTTGTACCTGAGCACACACATGTTGTCGAGGTTGTTGTGCTCATTGTTTTGACAAAGCAAGCCGACTATTTTTGCGCCTTAACTCTAATATTGTTTTATTTTTTCGGTATTCCATGGTCGAGCAAGTTCTTCCCCTTGCAAGTTTTCGAGGTATTATGCATGTTCCCCTTTTTTGCTCGGACGCGATAGGGGCCTTCCTAATTTGAGGTGAGCTTTCCTTCATGGGAATCTTTGTGATTTATCCTCAAAACCAGGCTGTCGACTTTGAGTTCTCGTCGTATGACTTTGGCGTCATGATGAAGGGCGATTCTTTATTTTAGTGAGGCCTCTCTGAGGGCTGCCCCTGATTGGACCTCCTCAACAAGGTCGGGCTCCTCTCTTAGTGCCTCGTCATTCATTTGCCCGTCAAGAGGATCTTTCGTTCCTCTAGATGGATCTCTGATTTCCACCAGGATCATTGATTCATTATCGTATGCTAGATAAAATGGGGTTTCCCCGATGGTCGAGTGAGAAGTTGTTCGGTAGGCCCAAAGCATGTTGTGTAGGTCCTCGACCCACTTCCTTTTTGTTTTGTCAAGCCTTCGTTTGAGGCCACATAGGATCACCCTATTTGCAACTTCATCTTTCCCATTTGTTTATGTAGGTGTTTAGGTATTGGCTTGCATTTTTGGTAAATTCCAAGTGTATGTGTGAATGTCATGACTGATGTCATAACATTCTAGTTCAGGTTGTACTAACTCTTTAGGTACATATGCAGAAAAATATTGTAACTCAAATACTGATGTTTATAAGTGTGTATCTGAGCATGTTTGCAAAATGATCACATTTAGCTAATCAGTAGACAGGTTTTCTCAGATGTCATAACAGATGTTATGACATCCTGTTCTGAACTAGCAGAATTACAGGATTGGATAAGTCTGAGTTTTTTCAGGAAATAACTCAGTCCTTCCTAAACAGAATCCTGCGTTTTCTGAGGAGCAACCTCGCTCAATCCTAACCTGATCAACAAAGTACTATGACCTGGTCATTAGGTCAAAAGGAATCAACCCTAGGTTTTTGGAAACCCTAACTGAAGTTGCAGCTGCTATATATTCAACAGAGCTGCGGTTTTTGAAGATCATCCCTGCTGATTGATTAGAAGATCGAGTTTGTAATCTGTATAGATTTGTTTATTGTACTCCAAGCAATTATCATTGTGATAAGTGTCTTGGAATAGGTTTCAATTGTAAGGGTTGTGTAGCACTCAAAGCTTTGAAGCAAGAGTGTTTGAATGTTACTTGACTAAAGCTGTGAAGCAGAGTCAAGTTAGTTGTGTACATCACTCAAAGCTGTGAAGCACGAGTGATTGTGTTACTTGATTAAAAAGCTGTGAAGCTTAATCAAGTGTGTGTTTTGAAGAGTGTCTTCAACAATTCTCAAGTCAAATTTGTTTATGTATCACTGCTGTGATTGAGGGGGAGTGAGTAGGAACTCAGGTTTAAGTTGTACTTAGATTAGAATTGCATTGGGTAGGTCTTAAGTGAAGGAGATAAACTGGTTGGTTTATTCCTGAATTAACATCTCTTATAGTGGATTCTCTCCCTGGCTTGGTAGCCCCCAGAGTAGGTGTTGTTGCACACTGAACTGGGTAAACAATTGACTGTGTTATTTACTGCTTTTGTATTTGCTGTCATATAGTAAGTCAGATACGGTGTCATAACATTGGACGTGACATTGAGTATCTGTAGCCAGAATTTTCAATTGGTATCAGAGCAGGCACCCTGCCTGTATTACTGGGTGAGATCTAGGGATATCACTTTCTGGCACTATGGACAAAGAAGGAGTTTTTGGAAATAGACCACCCATTCTGGATGGAACTAATTATGACTACTGGAAACCTCGTATGATTGCATTCCTAAAATCTCTGGACAAAAAGGCTTGGAGAGCTGCTGACAAAGGATGGATTCATCCCACCATAACTGAAAGAGATGGGACAATCAGTCTGAAGCCTGAGGAAGAGTGGAGTAAAGAAGAAGATGAGTTAGCTCTGGGAAATTCAAAAGCCTTAAATGCCTTGTTCAATGGAATTGATAGAAACATCTTCAGATTAGTACATCAATATGAACTGGCCAAGGAAGTTTGGGACACCCTCAAAACTACTCATGAGGGCACTTCCAAAGTAAAGATGTCAAGGCTTCAGATGTTGACCACTAAGTTTGAGAATCTAAAAATGATGGAAGATGAAACCATCCATGAATTTCACATGAACATCTTGGAGATTGCCAACACCTCAGGAGCACTGGGAGAAAAAATGTCAGAAGAAAAACTGGTGAGGAAGATTCTCAGATCCTTGCCTAAAAGATTTGCAATGAAGGTAACTGCCATAGAGGAAGCCCAGGACATTAGCAAGTTAAAAGTGGATGAACTTATTGGGTCTCTTCAGACTTTTGAGATGGGGATCACTGATAATGGTGACAAGAAGAACAAAAGCATAGCACTTGTAACCAACACTGATGTTGAACACAAGGAGGATGAAGAAGAAAACATATCAGAAGCCATTGCCATGCTTGGAAGACAGTTCAACAGGCTCATCAAAAGAATGGACCCAAAGTCAAGGTCAAATGTTCATAACATTCCTTCTGACATTGACAGTTCCAGCAGAAGACCAAGATCAGAAGATAAGGAAAACCAAGGCAGAGGAATTCAATGCCATGGATGTGAAGGATATGGACATATTCGAGCTGGATGTCCTACCTTTCTTAAGAAGCAAAAGAAAGGAATGACTGTTACTTGGTCTGACTATGATTCAGAAAGCAATTCTGAAGAAGAATCTGCCAAACTAGTTACTGCCCTAACTAGTGTTTGTACTTCTGAAAGTGACACCAGTGATGAAGAAGTAACATTTGAAGAACTGGCTGATACCTACAAGAAATTGTGTATCAGAAGTGGTGAAATCTGTGTGCAAAATGAGAAACAATCAAAACTCATTGTAAAGCTGGAGGCTGAAAAGAGAGCAAATCTTGAAACTATAAGTCATTTAGAAGAAGAAGTTCAACTGCTGAACTCACAACTGAATCAAATGACCAAATCAGTCAAGATGTTGACAAATGGAACAGACAAATTGGAAGAGATTCTTCAGGCTGGACAAAATATGGGAAATAAATCTGGCCTAGGATTTGTGGAAACAAAGAAATTTGTTACCAGGAAGCAAATGTCAAACCAGATGTCTCAACATTACTCTCAACATCAGGGACAGAGACACATGAAGAAGAGGTACCAAAGATGGAGATGTCATCATTGTGGGAAATATGGTCACATAAAGCCCTTCTGCTACAGACTACATGGATATCCTAATCAGAAATCAGATGTCAAACCTAAGTCTAAAAAGGTACCACACGCTCCTCAATGGAAGAAAAAGGCTATTGCACTGATAGCACACACTTCCCTGAAGATCTCAGCAAAGGAAGATTGGTACTTTGACAGTGGATGTTCCAGACACATGACTGGATTCAAAAATCTCCTCAATAATGTTATGCCTCACACCACCAGTTTTGTGACCTTTGGAGATGGTGCTAAAGGAGAAATCAAAGGAGTTGGTAATTTGGACTACCCTGGAGTTCCAAGTCTGAATAAGGTACTGCTGGTAAAAGGGTTGACTACTAATCTCATCAGCATCAGTCAATTATGTGATCTAGGATTCATGGTCAACTTCTCAAGATCTGAATGTCTATTGTTTAATGAAAAACTAGATATTGTAATGAGAGGAATAAAATCCAAAAATAACTGTTATGTGTGGCAGCCTGAGAACACTGATATCCACACTTTCAGTCAAATCATCAAAGAAGAAAAAGATATGAAACAGTGGCAGCATAAACTTGAAGGAATGAAAAGAGCTATTCCTATGGAAGATGTCAGAAGAACTCCTAAACTACAGGCTGATAATATATGTGATGTGGCAAAGAACAAGTCTCATAAATTCTGTTCTCAAAAATTCTGGTCAACACAGATGCTACCTGAAGACAATGTTACACAAGATGTTGTGACATTGTGGTGTGATAATCTGAAAACATTCAACATTTCCTTAAACCCTATTGACTTTGGAGAGAAGAAATCATTTGAACTGAAACATAGGTTCTCTGAGCTTCAGCTAACTGATTCTTCTATCAAGGCGCTTGTTGGAAATCAACTTGAAAATTTGAAGGGCAGATTGGGTATTCACCAACAAGAGAAATTATAGCAATTAGTTTTGCTGAAAACAAGGGTTGAAGGGATTAACTCTATTAAGTCTATATTTAGTGGGTTGATCATATTCATTCACAATTCCTTCAAAAGCCTTCAGAAGTTGAAAAGACTCCCTTGTACTCCCTATCTCTCTCATCCTTGCAATCTGTTTTCTCCTCCCAATCAAAGAGCTTTCTCAAATTGCTACTGCTACTCAACGTTAAACACAATGTCTCAGACATCATCTTCCACTATGGCGGCTTCGTCTCACTCATCATCATCGTCATCTGATCAAGATTCTAGGGCAATCACAACGTGCATAGAATCTGAAGTACTTGAGGTCACTCCTCTCAGGGAGATGGCAACTAACCCAGCCAAAATCAAGAAGCTCAGGACCAGACATGCAGGAAGAACTCAAGCTGCAGTCTCTTGTAATTCTTCTCTTCCTTCATCTACTATACCTAATAAAGAAGGAACAGTTCAAGTACACCAAGCTATTGCTAGACTGGTTACTAGCATTCTGAGTGGCAACCAATTTGTACCGGGGATTTCTATTCCCTTGAATCAATCTGAAAGTCCAAATGTGGAAGGTTCTGAAAATATAGATGTCACTGAGGATGTTGTGACACCGAAAGACAACATTCAGAATCCCTCTGAAAAGGCTGCTGATCCACCTATCATTGATGTGGATGAAGAGTACTCAGATAATGAACTGATTGTTAATGTGAACCCTAGCATTGCTAGGAGATTGATGAAAAGAAAAAGTAGTGAGACTGTTAAACCTAAGAAGTCCAAGGCTGAAGGGATGGCTGAACAAATTCAGACAAAAGGGAAGAAGGCACAGGTGCTGTCTGCTAGACAACCAATCTCCAAGAAAAGAAAAGAACCTGAAACTTCTGACTCTGATGATGAATCAGAATTTGAGATTGACATTGACAATGCTCCCATCAGAAGGAAGCTCCCTTCCAGCAAGATTGCTAGAGTACCTGAAGTGCCAACTGACAACATCTCCTTTCATCATCCTGATAATGCAAACAGGTGGAAGTATGTTTGCTTGAAGAGAATAGCCTTGGAGAGAGAACTCAACAATGATGCTTTGGAGTGCAAAGACATCATGGAGCTGATCAGGAATGCTGGGCTAATAAAGACTGTGATGAAGTTTGGCAAATGCTATGAAAATCTGGTTAAAGAGTTTGTAGTGAACTTATCCAATGATTGTGCTGATGGGAGGTCAGCTGACTTTGAGAGTGTGTTTGTTAGAGGAAGAAAGGTCAAGTTCTCTCCATCAGAAATCAACAAGTTTCTTGGAAGAACAAATAAGGACTGTCCTGACCTAGAGGCAACTGACAATGAAGTATGCTTGACCATCACTGCCAGGCAAGTAAAGTGCTGGCCATTGAAAGGGAAGTTGAATGCTAGTAAACTCAGCATGAAATTTGCCATCTTGCATAAAATAGGTGCAGCAAATTGGGTGCCTACAAATCACAAATCAACCATCTCCACAGGATTGGGGAGATTCATCTATGCTGTAGGAACCAAGACTGCCTTTGACTATGGAAGGTACATTTTTGAACAAACCTTGAAGCATGCTGGCAGTTATGCTGTCAAAGGACCAATTGCCTTTCCCTCCCTCATTTGTGGAATCATCCTTGCACAATATCCTGACATACTTGTAGCAAGAGATACAGTCTGCAAAAGAGCCCCTGCCCTTGGCCTGCACTACAAACTGTTTCAGGGATCCCATGCTCCAGACATTGTCATAACATCAGCTGAGACATCGTCTGCAAAGAGCCAGTCCAAAACATCAGATGTCATAGCTGTCTTAAAAGAAACTTGCAAAGATCTGGATGCTAGAAAAAGGACCCTAGAAGCACTAATTGCCAAGCTAGAAAAGGAAGAAGCTGAAGCAAGCATGAGGGAAGAAGATGAAGAAAGTGGCTCCTCTGAGTCTGATGACAGTACTTGAAGGATGATTGCTGCTTGGTGGTGTTGCTGGTGGAGTTTGGAAGTATGTTCTGCTGTTGTCTGCTGCTGATCTCATTATTTTGTCTTGGATAACTGTATTACTTTATAAACATGTAATCTTTGGCCCATTTGTGGCTAAAGTGGGGGAGAATATTTGGTACTGCTTAATTAGTACTTAACACTATATTTTTCTGCTGTCATATATTTCTGCTGCTATCTATCTATCTCTGATTGTTTAGGGACTTTAGCCAAAAATCTGCCAAAGGGGGAGTTTGTAGGTGTTTAGGTATTGGCTTGCATTTTTGGTAAATTCCAAGTGTATGTGTGAATGTCATGACTGATGTCATAACATTCTAGTTCAGGTTGTACTAACTCTTTAGGTACATATGCAGAAAAATATTGTAACTCAAATACTGATGTTTATAAGTGTGTATCTGAGCATGTTTGCAAAATGATCACATTTAGCTAATCAGTAGACAGGTTTTCTCAGATGTCATAACAGATGTTATGACATCCTGTTCTGAACTAGCAGAATTACAGGATTGGATAAGTCTGAGTTTTTTCAGGAAATAACTCAGTCCTTCCTAAACAGAATCCTGCGTTTTCTGAGGAGCAACCTCGCTCAATCCTAACCTGATCAACAAAGTACTGTGACCTGGTCATTAGGTCAAAAGGAATCAACCCTAGGTTTTTGGAAACCCTAACTGAAGTTGCAGCTGCTATATATTCAACAGAGCTGCGGTTTTTGAAGATCATCCCTGCTGATTGATTAGAAGATCGAGTTTGTAATCTGTATAGATTTGTTTATTGTACTCCAAGCAATTATCATTGTGATAAGTGTCTTGGAATAGGTTTCAATTGTAAGGGTTGTGTAGCACTCAAAGCTTTGAAGCAAGAGTGTTTGAATGTTACTTGACTAAAGCTGTGAAGCAGAGTCAAGTTAGTTGTGTACATCACTCAAAGCTGTGAAGCACGAGTGATTGTGTTACTTGATTAAAAAGCTGTGAAGCTTAATCAAGTGTGTGTTTTGAAGAGTGTCTTCAACAATTCTCAAGTCAAATTTGTTTATGTATCACTGCTGTGATTGAGGGGGAGTGAGTAGGAACTCAGGTTTAAGTTGTACTTAGATTAGAATTGCATTGGGTAGGTCTTAAGTGAAGGAGATAAACTGGTTGGTTTATTCCTGAATTAACATCTCTTATAGTGGATTCTCTCCCTGGCTTGGTAGCCCCCAGAGTAGGTGTTGTTGCACACTGAACTGGGTAAACAATTGACTGTGTTATTTACTGCTTTTGTATTTGCTGTCATATAGTAAGTCAGATACGGTGTCATAACATTGGACGTGACATTGAGTATCTGTAGCCAGAATTTTCAGTTTAAGGTTGCTTGACAAAAGCAAAGTACTGAACGGTGCCCAGTTTCGTGACGAATTCTTGAAAATTCTTGACCGTGAATTGTGTTCTGTTGTCGGTGACAATGGCTTGAGGTATGTCGAACCGAGAAAGTATATTTCATTTGTAGAAATAGAGTATGTTTTATGCGGTTATTTTGGCTAAGGCTTCTGCTTCTATCCATTTTGTGAAGCAGTCCACACCGACTATCAGATACTTATTTTTCCTAGACCCTACGATGAAGGGACCGAGGATGTCTAGTCCCCACCACGCGTAGGGCCATGGGGAAGATAGGGACTTGAGATTGTTTGGTGGTGTTAAGTGCATATCCTCATGGCGTTGGCATTTGTCGCATTTCTTTACATGATCTTTTACATCGTGATGCATGGTGGGACAGTAATATCTTGCCCGTAGGGCTTTCCTCGCGAGGGACCTTCCTCTGAGGTGTTGGGTGTTAATTCCTTTGTGGACTTCTTGTAGGATATGGGTGACTCTGGTCTCCTCGATACATTTGAGGATAGGAATGAAGAACCTCTCCTTGATATAGTTTGTTTTCTACCAAGATGTACAAATAGGCCCATTGCTTGACCATATTGGCTTCTTTTTGGTCGGATGGCAGTTCTCCCTTGTGAGGTTGTTGCATATCGGGGTCATCCAGTAGCTGATGTCGCTGATGGAGTTTATGTCTATAGTCTGAGAAATTTTTTTGATGCTAGGTCGAGGGAGTATTTCTCAAATTACCGACTTGTTTCCCCCTTTCCTTTTCGTGCTCGCTAGTTTCGACAAAATATTTGCCCGAGTGTTTTGTTTGTGGGGAACATGTTGAACCTCCACGGATTCAAATTTTGTTATCCTTTCTTGGACTAGGGTCAAGTACTCTGAGACTGATATTCCCCTCAGAGTTAGGACGCGATGAGTTGGGAGTTAGTGAAGATTTTCACTTCCTCGGCACCTAAGTCCTCGCCCAGTCATAATCCAGCGAGGAAGACCTCATACTCTTCATGGTTATTGGCGGTTGGAAATGATAAGGTGAGGGAGACTTCGATCAGGGTCCCTTCCTCATTCTCAAGGATGATGACTACCCCACTTCCCGTCGAGCTGGAAGCTCCATCTACGAAGATGGTCCATTTTTCATGCCCTGGATGCCGGGGACGTGGAGGAAGTTATCTCGGTTGTGAAGTCAACCAGCTTGGCTTTAAGGTACTTTCTTCTCTCTTATCATATGCCTAATTCAGACAATTCCAACGACCATTTGAGCATTTTGCCTGCCATATCCAGGCGTCCCAGCAATTTCCTTAAAGGCTGATCTGTTCGTACTACGATGGTGCGGGTCAGGAAGTAATGCCTTAATCTTCTTTTTGTGTTGATGAGGGTTAGGGACACCTTCTAAATCAGCTGGTATTTGAGTTATGGACCTTGTAAGGCCTTGCTCGTAAAGAATATGGGCTTTTGCCCCTCAGTGGTTTCTCAAATTAGGGCGACGCTGACAGCCACGACGGGATAAAGATAGAGGACCGGTGGTCACAAAAGGGCTTGATTGAGGTGGAAGAGGGCTTGCTCTCACTCCTCAGTCCTCTCGAAGGATGTCTCTTTGAGAAGGAGTTTGAAGAAAGGTAGTGCGTGTTGGGCGAATTTTTCCATGAAGCGGGACAATGAGGTCATCATTCTGTTCAGAGATTGGATAGACTTCTTCAAGCTTGGCGTCGAAAATTTGGAGAAATTTTGGCACTTGCCGGGGTTGGATTCAACTCCTCGTTCTGTTTAGTAGAAACCGAGGAATTTCCATGCTCATACATCGAAGGTGCATTTCTCCAAATTGAACCACATCTTGCACTTCCTCATCTATTCGAAGACCCTCTTTAGATGGAGCTTGTGATCAGATTCCTCTTGGGACTTCACGATCATGTCTTCTATATAGACTTCGAGCATGTCTCCAATATCTCCATGGAAGACCTTGTTCATCATTCTCTAGTAAGTAGTGCTTGTGTTTTTCAGGTTGAAGGGCATTACATTGTAGTAATAGTTTCCTGACTCGATCGTGAAAGTCGTATACTTCTTGTCACACTTTGCCATGGGGATCTGGTTGTAACTAGAGTATGCATCCATGAACGATAATAGTTTAAAACCTGCAGAATTATCAACTAATTTATCTATGTTGGGCAAGGGATAAGCATCTTTGGGGCACGCCCTATTAAGATCGAAGTAGTCAATGCACATGCGTCATTTTCCATTAGATTTATTTACTAGTACAACATTGGATATCCAGGTTGTGTACTGAGCTTCACTTATAAATTTTGCCTCTAGGAGGTCTTTTACAGCCTACTCGACAACCTCTGTTTTCTCCGGAGACTACTTTCGCCTACACTGAAATACGACCTTAAGGGCAGGATCTATAGTCAGTTGATGACATGCTATCTCCAGGTCCAAGCCTGGCATTTCATATGTGCTCCATGCGAACAAGTATGGGTTTTCCCTTAAGCAATCCTTCAGTTGTCTCCTCGTTAAGTCGGGCAAACATGTACCAATCTTTAATGCTTTGTCGGGGTCATCCCCGAGGGAAATAAGCTCAGAATCCCCATCTGGAATTGGTCGCAGATACCGGGAAGGATCCTCACTGAGGGAGGTCAATGTAGACAGAGTTTCTACTGGCGGGATTTCCTTCCCATTCCGCTTCTGCTCCCGTAAATCCTCCTCAAAGAAGCGACTGTTAAGGTCGATTGATTCGTTGTGCTGCAGCGACATTGGCTCCTCGTAGCTGCTGGGATGGAGAGGTTTGCTAGTTATTCTAGGGGGTGCATTGATGGTGTTCATCTCCTTTAAGGCTTCTTCGAAGCACCTCCTCGCTGCTTCAATATCTCCGTGGAGGATGGCAACCAGTCCTTCTGAAGTGCAGTACTTCATCTTCATGTGTACCATTGAGGGCACAATTATGAGTTTGGCCAAAGTTGTCCTTTCGAATATGTGTTGGTATAAATAGGGGCAATCTACTACTAGGAACTGGGTTTTGATGGACCTGGCCGTTTTGGCTTCCCCGAAAGTGACAATCAACTCGACGAAACCACATGGCTTGGTGACTGAGCCGTTGAAACCTTGGAGGTTCGAGCCTACGTAAGGTGTTATGTGTGTTTTGTTGGGATGTAGTATGGTGAACAATTAGGAATACATGATGTCCACTGAGCTTCCCTGGTCGATAAGGATACGCCTGACATCAAAGTTGTCCATCTGCGCCCGTATGAACAAAGGGATGCTCGAATTTGGAGCCCCACCTGGTAGTTCTTCACAGTAGAAAGAAATTGGGATAGAGCTTCCCCGAAATTTGTCAAGGTCATAGCTCTTGTTGGAGCTTGCTTCAATCAGCTGCTCGAACCTCCTCTTCACTGAGCCCATGATGAATTTATTAAAACCTCTGCCGAAGATGACCATGGCAGCAGGGAATGTCTCCCAGGGACTGTGCATCGTGAAGTACATGGGGTGCTCGTATTTGTCGGGGATGTAGAAATCTTCGAGCCGTGAAATACACATGGCAACAAGCATTGCGATATTGTCTGGGGAAGGTTTAACTTTTTTGATTTTCTTTGACTCGGGTGCATCCTCGGGGGGGCATTCTTCTTCTTGTACTACTTTAGATTCCCATCTCTGATGAGGATCTCAATTACATTTTTCAAGTGGATGCAGTCTTCTGTTATGTGCTAGTGGATTATGTGGAACCGGTAATATTTTGATTTGGCCCTCCCAGGCTTGGGCGGTGTTTGTCGAGGAAACTAGACCCCTGCCTGGCGAAACTCTGAATTGGTGCAGTCGGTGAGGATTAGCTTGCGATAGGTGGTTAGAGGTGTGTAGTCATGAAACCTGTCAGATGGTCCCTTGTATTTTCGTGAATCACGAGGCTTGTCATCTTTCCTCTTCTCAACTCATCGATGACATATCGAGGGATCATCATATTTTGAACCCTTGGCATTCTCATGGTGCCTCGAGTCCCGAACATAATTGGCTGCTTCCTTTTCTACGTATTGGATGTACGCTTGTGCCTTGAGGAGGAGGGAGTCCAGGCAGGACGGAGTCCAGGGAGGAGGGAGTTTCAATGCCGATGACTTAGGCAAAGTCGCTGCATGGGCGCAGTCTGTGCTCGAGAAGGTATTTCTTCATATCATCAACGGTGGAGACTTGAACGGCCTCACGATTGAACCTCTCGATATATGCTCAAAGATACTTATCCTTGCCTTGGATGATTGCTTCGAGTGAAGCCTATGACTCTGGATGCCAACGAGAAGCCGTGAAATGCATGGAGAACTGCTTTCTAAGGTTCCTCCAAGACATGATGGATTCGTTAGGCAGACTTTTATACCACTCCATTGCTCCTTTTCTGAGTGTGGCGAGGAATAATCTACATTTTATGATTCCTTTCACACTTCGGTAATCGAACAGAGCGTCGATGTTTTCGAGGTGATCATCTGGGTCAGCGGGTCCCAACGTATGTCCCCAGGTTGGGGGATTTATCCATTCCGTCAGGGAGTGGTGCCTCCATGATTTCTCGTGATAACAGATCGTGGGGGTCGTCATCATCACTCCAGCTTTTGGATCAAGGATGAGAGTAATTCCTTCCTCGGTGTGGACTCTTGGCTCGTCGGGGAGATGGGCTCCTTGGGTGAATCTTTGATTTCGGTAGAGGTGAATGATGGTCATCTTTTCATGGATCGGTGTAGCGGTAGAAATGTTGATACTAAGCCATTAGATTGACTTAACTCGTACAAATCAAATAAAAATCACCACCGCGCTTTATTGTTTCCGAAGGAAATGGGAAAAGAGCGAATAAACACAAAAAGAAATATGGAGAGAATCTAGGTACGGGGGTTGTTTATGCAAAGGGAAGTGTTGTACCCCAAAATTTGCCTTCTCATTTCTCAAGGATTTTCTCACAAGATCTTTTATGACATCAAGTTTGCAGCACTGATACATCAATTTAGGCTTGGAATTGGCAAAAGGGAAAAATGGTCAATTGCATACTGTAAAGTCAAACTTTGACTTTTTGGTCAACATTACATTCCAAAGATCAAATTTCTTCAAGACATTCAAGAATATCAAGCTTGATCATCAAGGAATCAAGAAAGTCAAAAGTCAATGTGAAAGTTCAAACCCTTCAAGACTTAGAAATTTTTCTAAGTGTTTTTTATACATGATAATCTCATTTCTTCATGCCAACTTTTCACATTGATGCAAGATGATTCAAGAGAAGATTCCAACATGAAAGTTGTATATCTCCATGATATATACAACACTTCTTTACACAACTTCTCCTAAAGAGGCTTGGATTTCAGGTTATAAATTCATGAAGTCATGACATTTTCATTTAAACACTTAGAGAAATTTTCAGCTGTTTTGGTTAGGTTTTTATCCCAACTACTTGCCCATTTTTCATCAAGTTCCAGTTTGATTTAACAAAAGTGGCCAACGTGAAAGTTATGGAGGGTGTTTCAAGCTTTCTAAAACATCCAAGAGCATGAATATATCATATTTGAGCTAGAAGATACAAGGATTTGAAGTTGAGCATCCATTCTTGAATTACAAGCCATTTTTGTTGAAGAACACATAATCCAATTGGCATGATGTGCTGCATAATCTCACTTTGCAGGTCTTGTGACTTGCAAATCTCAACATAATTTAATGTTTACACAAGAGCTTGAGCTATTACCCAAGTGTTTGAGCCATTGTCCAAAAGATCTTTCCATTTATGGCATAAAGGCACCATTGCTACTCTTGAAAAGCAAGCCTTTTGGTACAAAGTTTGTCTTGAGCCCATACCTTGCTTGTTTTTGATTTCACTCCACTATAAAACAGGGAAACCAACCCCTTTAAACCAGCAACTTTGGTACTTCACCTTGGGACCATGGAGTACTTGACATAGTTTGATACTTACATCCTAACCAAACCATAACATGTTGTGTTGTAAACATATTCAGCCTTTGTTCACAAACCTCCTGCCTATAAATAGAAGAAACATTTGCAAGACAAAGAGGTTAGAAAAAATAAGGAGAACAGCCAGAAGTTTTATTGATAAACCCTTAAAATCTCATATTCACAAAAATCCATAACAGTCCATAAAACCTCCTGTGATCGGTGGAAATAGAACTGACTGTTTTGAAATGCTGGTTCGCAAAATGTCGCGGTAAGCAAGAGTCGCCACCATCTTTTATGTTCTCCAACAAGGAAAGGACAAAAGCACAACAAAATTCCTTTTCGAGATGTCTCTCGGTTCGGGAGGTAGATTATAGAAAGGGAAGATGTTAGCACCCTTTCTATCCGTGGTTATCCATGGGCTCTTAGGTACTTGCTCACTATGTTTTCAAAAATGTTTTCTTTTCTTGTGTTTGTGGGTTTTGAAAAAGTTTCAAGAAGGAATTTGAGGCCCATTAGCAAAAACAAAGTGTTTTGAGCAAAGTTGACTTTTGCAAATTCATGAAAATTTCCCAACTTCTCCAATGCATATCTTGCTCAATTTTGATCATATGAACATGTTCTTGGACATTTTGGAAAGTTATTGAAGTCCTCTAACCAATGCCTTTGGTCCCATGTCATTTGGATTTTCCAATCTCAAGCTATGGTCTTTGACTTAAAGTGCATTTTTGTTGACTTTTGAAATTGACCTATAATGTAGAAATTGATAACTTTTTGTGAGAGCATTTCTTGGACTTGGAATGTGAAGATGAGTTGTAGTAAATGTCATCCCCATCAAAATGAGAATTGGATGGAATTTTTCTGATGAACCATGAAAAAGTTATGCCTTGGTCAAGATACCGTTGACTTTTCTACTGTCCAAAAATAGTAACTTTTGCATCTTTGATGATTTTTGAGCTTCCCTTGTGGAATCATGATCAAGACTTGATCAAATGATGATTGTGTACTCAAAATAAGATGTTGACCAAAAATTCTGACCTTTGACTGCAAAATGACCATTTTACCCCTACAGTTGATTGTGAAGCAAATAAGGCTTTTGACTGTGGAATTTGGTACTGTGAGTCTTGAAACTTAGTATGTAGGTGCTTGACAATGTATATAGGCATATGAGACTTGATTTGAGCCATTGAAAACCTCAAATTATTTGAAATAAACAAAACCCTAATTTCAGCTGGCTTATGAGGCATTTGGACTGTGCAACCCCTTGAGAAATCTTGAGCCATTTGAAGATGATTCTTGACAAACTTTGAAGAATATGGGAGGGCAAATTTTGGGGTACAACAGTTTCCCCTGCTCAATCTTCTTAAACCTGAGGATGTAGATTGGCCTGCGTGCCTTTCGTGATCCGAAGGTGGAAGATGATTGAACACTAGAGTGCCCAGAAATTTGCACTCGCATAATGGAGTATCAGCAATGTGATGTCGGGAATGGGCTTACAGATGCCATTTGGAGAGATGATGGATAGGAGGATGGGCTTATAGATGCCATCTGGAAATGTGTGTCGATCGCGTAAGAGATTCCTTAGCGAGAACTTGCATACTGGAGAAAGAAAGGTAATTTTCCTGTCTGGTTTAAGGTGTTGATTTTCAATCTCATCATGTAGATAACTTTCCTGGATAGATACAGGTATAGAACTACAATCGGTCGCTCACAGATATGCCTTGGCTAGATACAGGTATCGAATCTGGAACTTCAAGGGTTGGTCGAGATAGATTTCCTGGCTGGATACAGGTGTAGATCTCTAACTTGAGAATGAAAGATAATTTCCTGGCCTGTTACAGGTGTTGATCTTCAAACTCTTCATGCAGATACTTTCCTGGCTAGATACAGGTATAGATCTACAATCAATCGCTCACAGATATGCCCTGGCTAGATACAGGTATCGAATCTGGAACTTCAAAAGGTTGGTCGAGATAGCTTTCCTGGCTGGATACAGGTGTAGATCTCTAACTTGAGAAAGAAAGATGACTTCCTGGCTAGATACAGGTATTGATCTTCAATCTCTTCATGCAGATACTTTCTTGGCTAGTTACAGGTATAGATCTACAATTAATCGCTCACAGATATGCCCTGGCTAGATACAGGTATCGAATCTGGAACTTCAAAAGGTTGGTCGAGATAGCTTTCCTGGCTGGATACAGGTGTAGACCTCTGACCTGAGAATGAAAGATAATTTCCTAGCCTGTTACAGGTGTTGATCCTCAATCTCTTCATGCAGATACTTTCCTGGCTAGATACAGGTATCGAATCTGGCACTTCAAAAGGTTGGTCGAGATAGCTTTCCTGGCTGGATACAGGTGTAGACCTCTGACCTGAGAATGAAAGATAATTTCCTGGCCTGTTACAGGTGTTGATCTTCAATCTCTTCATGCAGATACTTTCCTGGCTAGATACAGGTATAGATCTACAATCAATCGCTCACAGATATGTCCTGGCTAGATACAGGTATCGAATCTGGAACTTCAAAAGGTTGATCGAGATAGCTTTCCTGGCTGGATACTGGCGTAGACCTCTAATCAGTCGCTCACAGATATACCCTGGCTAGATACAGGTATCGAATCTGGAACTTCAAAAGGTTGATCGAGATAACTTTCCTGGCTGGATACAGGCGTAGACCTCTAATCAGTCGCTCACAGATATGCCCTGGCTAGATACAGGTATCGAATCTGGAACTTCAAAATGTTGATGGTAATCATCTTTTGATTGACCTTTTCCTGAAAAGGCAAAACATTAGTTGTATGCAATGTCTGAAGAAGTGAAAAACACAAGAAGGGGGGGTTGAATTGTAAAACTGAAAATCAATGCAATGAACAAGATATTTTTATCCTGGTTCGTTTGATCTCAAACTACTCCAGTCCACCCGTCAAGGTGATTTCGCCTCTCTCCAACGAGGTCTTAATCCACTATATTCAACTGAATATTACAAACTGCTTTAACAACTGCTAAAGCCTTCTTGATGCAAACCACAACCCGGTTTGTCAAGGAAACACTTTCTTACAAAGAAGATAAATCTAAGTGTGTGAATGTTTTCTACAAAACTGTATCACAACTGTGATGTATACACAACTTAAGCTTATGAAACTAGATTGCTAAACAATGATTGAGTAAGAGGATATGTAGCGTTTAGCAAACTGAGAGAAGGAAGATTATGATCAGCTTTTAGGCGTGTAAAGAGTTGGAGAGCATTAGCCAATTCAATCTTCATAGTCTTGTTTATATAGCACTGAGATTGTTGAACGTTGGAGCAATATTATTGATTCAATGCTAATAACAAACTTTCCTTATCGAGCATATCTTGTCTGGAATGAGGCCGTTGGTAATAATTTGCTTTCAATGCACGGTACCGTTGCTTACTTAATGCATGTTCTGGCTTGGCTCATTCTGACTCTGCTTAGCTGCTGATGAACTGTTGTTTTATTTATCAGAGTGTTGAGCGCAGTTCTGTTCATCAGGCTTCAGCATACACGTGAGTTAATCTTCTGATTCTGGTATTCTGATATAGCAACTTCTGATGCTGATGTCAAGAACCAAATTTCTGATGCTGATTAGGTGTGATCTTGCTTATACCTATCAGAGTATCTGCAAATCAGAACGTAATAATTTAGGCAGCAAATAGTTCATACATGAATCATATAAATAATATATCTTTTCATTTTGTTATCATCAAAACTTAAACATAGGGTAGTAGATTCAAACTTTGTTCTAACAATCTCCCCCTTTTTGATGATGACAAAAACTGGATATTTTTAATTGAAAATAACGTGAAAAGGTATCAGAGAAATGTATCAGAGTAAGAGGTTATCAAAGATAAGGGATAAGAGTTGAGAGATACTCCCCCTGAGTTTATTGCTTCCCTTTTTGATTCCAAGAGTTCTTCAGGATCAGATCTTTTTGCCTTTCTTTGAACATCAGAGTATCAGAGTCTTTGACTATCAGAAGCTTTAGATTAGCATATCAGAGCAGAGCTTCAGATCAGCGTATCAGAGCTTTTCTTGTCAGAGCTTTGCTTTGGGTCAGAGTATCAGAGTGGGTCTGAGTATCAGAGCTTTAGTCTTCAGAGTATCATGGAGCTTTCTTGTACCTGTAGACTTAAGCAAAACAGAAAACATATTCAAGTATAACAGAGTTAGAATGTTCGAGAATTTCTGTCTTAGTAATCCGTTATTGTTTAAAATATCATTCTTGTTCTCCTCCTTTTTGTCAGCAATCAAAAAGTGTAAGTGATGTGCTAAAACAATTAAGATCGGAAAAACTTGTCATATTAAGAGGTTCAGAATTAAACAAAACATATTAAAGCAGTACATCAGATAATCAAGGAAAACATGAAAATGACATGAATGAAAAAACTAAGGTTGGGGAGGAAAGCGTGTGAATAGGTTCTCCAGCGTGGCTTTGATCTGATCAGCAGTCTCATTCTGCTTGTGTACCATGCTGACAACTGTTTCAATCTTGCTATCCTGCACATCCATTCTTTCTTTCATCTTCTGGTCGTTTTCATCCATCCTCTGCTGCAGACGCATGTCATTCAGCTTCAGCTCTTCCAGAGTCTGCCTGTCCAAGGCAGCTTGAGAAACATCAGAAGCAGGGAGCTTCTGAGAGCTTTCTGCAACATCTTATGCTTGACTTGCTTCAGCTTGAATGGTCTTGTCTTCTTCTGGTTGCACCTTTGAAGCTAGCTGTTTCTCAGACCATGGCTCACTATCCAAAGGGAGCACGGCTTCCTGAGGCAGCTGACTTTCAACTTCCTTCAGCAGCTTGCTGAAGTTCTGTTGTGCCTGCTCATAGTTGATATCCTGCAACTTGAGGGCTTCAGCTCGTACCCAAATTCTGAATTGTGACCAGAGCTGGTCAGAGGCAGCTGGGTCAATCTTTCCAGGACAGACTTGCTTCAGAGAAGCAATCCACTGCTGCAAACCTGTTTCAAAATTCATAATACCAGAGCCAACATCTGGTTGTTTTGGTTTTGGGATGGCTATTTTATGTTTCAGATCAGCAAGACGGTCAAAGATTGTTAAGTCTATGAAGGTCCTGCTGGGGTTTTCGATGGTTTGCTTGGCAGCTGTTTGTTTTGGAGATGGAGTGGGAGAATCAGAAATTATGATTGGACTGTTTGATGTTTTGGGAGTATTTGGTGGTGTAGATTCTGATGAGGATGGCAGCTGGGCCATTGTGACTGTTGTTCCACATGGCAGCTGGATTGCCAGAGGTGATGGTTGAGGTGAATGAGGTTCAGAAGGTGGAGGAGAAGGAGTTTCAGAGTGATGAAACTCAGGTTGAGGTGATGGTGGATGAATTTCTGGTTGAGGAGAGGGAGACGGAATTGCTGGTTGTGGAGAAGTTGTTGGAATTTCTGGTTGTTCAGGGATAAGAGGTTCTTCTGGAATGGATTAGAGAGGTTGTTGTTGTTCTGGTTCTTCAGCAGATTGTTGTTGTTCTGGTTGTGGAGGAGGGACAATTTGTGGTTCAGAGTTTGGATTGGAGGAGTGATCAGAAGTGTGTTGATCAATGTCAGACAGCACTTTGTCAATTGCTGATGTTGTTGATATTGTTGGTTTTGGGTGTTTGGTTCTGGGTCTTTTGAGTTGTAATGCCTCAGAAGGGTCATCTTCTGGTTCAGTTTCATCTATTGTTGGGATGGGGATTGAGATTCTATGAGAGGTTGGAGGTGGAATAGATGCTGGAATAGTAGAAGAATTTAAAACAGAAGCAGCAGATAAATTACCTCTTTTCTTGGGTGTCTGCTGGGATGATCCTTCTGAAGGTGCCTTCCTTTTCTTCGTCTTCTTCAGAGTCACTTCTGGTTGAGGTTAGTGCAGATCTTTGATCTTCAGATTTGGATCTGTACCATCAGCTTTGCACGCGTCCATATATCTGAGAACTACCACTGGCTTGGATTCTATCTGAGAGAATAAAGGAAAGTCACTCAGTGGAACTCTTCTGCTGGTGATATCAGCAATAGGAGTAGCGCTGGGTTCCTTTTTGATATTCTCTATCAACTTCATTTTCTTCAAGTTCTTCGCGTTCAGAGGCTTCCCAACCGTTGGTTCAATGGTGCTTAACTCTTGAGCTTCTATCAGATGCTCTATCAGCCTATTCTCTGTCAGAATATCTGATATCAACCTTCCAAAGGGTATCCAATCCCTCTTTGTTCTTTCTTCTTCCCTGGTTTCCTTCACGCTTGTTCTGAGGTGGTTGAACAGAAGATGAGCCAAGTTGATTTTTACCTTCTGATTAATAAAGTAGATCAGAAACTGCTGATCCACATTTATGTAATCAGGGGAACTAGTTGGCTTCCTATGGTTGAAGCACCCCAGAATTATCTTTGCCCAAACTCTGTGATGATCCTTCAAATCTTTGATCTTGCTGCTGGGCACCCCATGGGTGAAAATCCTTTCAGCTATGACGCCCACGTCAGCACATCTCTCAGCCATATCAATACAGCGGACGCCACCGCCACTGTAGCCTATTAACCTTGCTATGTGATCCTCAGTGATCACAATCTTCTTCCCCATGATGTATGAGGTGACTTGATGCGTTGAAGCCGTCGCATGAATCCAAAATTCCTTGACTAACATAGGGAATGTTGGTCCAACCAACCTGTCAAAATACCTTTCCCATTTCTGTGCCCTAACTTCTTCTGTTAGGTCAAAACCGTTTTCCTTCAAGCTTCCAAAATCAATGATCAATTCAGATAACACTTCAAGATTCTTCACAAGAGTGAGGAGTGTTCTGAATGGCACTTGATACTGTTCAGATGATGCTTTCTTCTGAGAACCTGCAGAAGCACTGCTGGAGGTTGCCATGTTCACACTAAAAGATTTTGAGACGAAAAGCTGAGAAAATGGGTTTGAGAGAGATGAACACAGAAAAATGCAGAGAATGCTTGAGAAATAGTGAGAAACTGTAAAAAATTAGAATGAGAGGTTAATGTGTTTAAATAGGGTTCAGAATATTTTGAAATTGTAAACGTTTTTAAGAGAGAGAAATAAAATCATGATTACGTTTTAAAAACATGATTACTTTCATTTAATGCTTGCTGATTTTGGGGGATTTGAGAAAGATACTTAAAAACGGTTACCAGACATGTGTCTCAATGCACCCAATCAGCGTTTTGCCTTCTCAGAAGCGTGCACGCGTTCTTCTTCAGAGATTTGCTGATGATTGGATGACACTTGTTTGATGTAGTGATCAGCACGTCTGTCTTTGAGCTTAGACTCTCAGATCTTTAGACTTGCATCTGATACAATCTGCATGTTCTATCTTTCTGAAAAGAGATTGACCAGACGTTCACAGAGAAACAGATACATTATGAAGATAAATATATGGAATTAAAACATTTTCAATCTGGGCAGATTTTCATGCTGAGATGTTTCAGAATGAAATTGAACCTATCTTCAGAAAGGGGTTTAGTGAAGATATCAGCCCATTGATGGTCTGTATCTATAAATTTTAAGTTCAAAATTCCTTTCTGAATATAGTCTCTAATGAAGTGATGTTTTATTTCTATATGCTTAGCTCTAGAATGTAAAATGGGATTCTTACTTAAGCAAATAGCAGAAGTATTATCACAGAGTATAGGAATGTTACTCTCAAAAATCTGGAAGTCTTCAAGCTGAATTTTCATCCAGAGCATTTGTATGCTACATCCTGCTGCTGCTATGTACTCAGCTTCTGCTGTTGATAGTGCAATTGTTGATTGCCTTTTGCTGGACCAAGAGATCAGATTTTCTCCCAGAAACTGGCAGCTTCCAGAAGTACTTTTACGCTCCACTCTGTCTCCAGCAAAGTCAGCATCGCAGTAGCCTACTAAACTGTAATCACTAGATTTTCTATAAAACAAACCCAGATTAGTAGTACCTTTCAGATACTTGAAAATTCGCTTAACAGCTGTTAAGTGAGATTCTCTAGGATCTGATTGGAATCTAGCACAAATACAAACGCTGAATAATATATCAGGTCTTGAAGCAGTCAGATAGAGGAGAGAACCAATCATACCTCTGTAGACTTTCTGTTCTACATTTTTGCTTACCTATTCTCTTTCCAGAATGCACGTGGGATGCATTGGAATCTTTGATGGCTTACATTCTGAGAGGTCAAATTTCTTCAGAAGATCTCTGATGTATTTGCTCTGATGAATGTAAGTTCCCTCTGGAGTTTGATTGATATGAATTCCTAGAAAGAATTTCAGTTCCCCCATGAGGCTCATCTCAAATTCTGCCTGCATACACTTAGCAAATTTTCTTCCAAGAGAAGGATTAGTAGAACCAAAAATAATATCATCAACGTAAATTTGACAGACTAAGATGTCATTCTTAACTGATTTACAGAATAAGGTAGTGTCCACCTTCCCTCTGGTGAATTCATTTTCTAACAGAAAGTTACTTAGCCTCTCATACCAAGCTCTGGGAGCTTGTTTCAGACCATATAGTGACTTCTTTAGTTTGAAAACATGTTCTGGATGTTTTGTATTTTCAAAACCAGGGGGTTGGTGCACATAAACCTCTTCTTCTATATAACCGTTTAAGAATGCACTCTTGACATCCATCTGATACAGAGTGATGCCTTTATTAACAGCAAATGAAATTAAAAGTCTGATAGATTCTAACCTGGCGATTGGGGCAAAGGTTTCTGTATAGTCTATCCCCTCTTGCTGACTATAACCTTGTGCAACCAGTCGTGCCTTGTTTCTGATGACTTCACCTTGTTCATTTAGCTTGTTTCTGAACACCCATCTTGTTCCAATGACGTTGAATCCTTTAGGTCTGGGAACGAGATCCCATACGTCATTTCTGGTGAATTGATTCAGCTCTTCTTGCATTTCCAGAATCCAGTCATTATCCAGAAGTGCTTCATCAATAGAAGAAGTTTCAATCAGAGACACAAGTCCCATGAGAGTTTCTTCAGAGTTTCTGAAGCTTGCTCTTGTTCTGATTGGATCTTCCTTTCTTCCTAAGATAGTCTCTTCTGGGTGATCCAGGCTGCTTCTGGGTAATCTCTTCGGAGGTTGATCAGCAGCTGTTGTAGGATTGCTAGCAGTGCTCCTTTCAGACGTTGAAGGAGTGTCTGTGTTGAGAGCTTCTGATGACTTGTCTTCAGAACCTGTAAATTCAATTTCCATACCTGCAAAAACTTCATTCTGCTTTGACTTTTCAGAGTCAAGCTTATCATCAAAACGAACACTGATTGATTCTTCCACAATCTGTGTTTCTATATTGTATACTCTGTACCCTCTTGAGAATTCAGAGTATCCTAACATAATACACTTCTGTGCTTTAGAGTCAAACTTGTTCAAATAATTCTTTGTATTTAACATAAAGCAAGTACATCCAAATGGATGAAAATATGAAATGTTGGGCTTTCTGTTCTTCCACAATTCATATGGAGTCTTTTCCAGAATAGGTCTTATTGAGATTCTATTCTGAATGTAGCACGCTGTGTTTCTTGCCTCTGCCTAGAAGATCTTAGCAACGTTTGTCTCATTGATCATGGTTCTGGCCATTTCTTGCAATGTTCTGTTCTTTCGTTCTACAACTCCATTTTGTTGGGGAGTTCTAGGACAAGAGAAATCATGCAGAATGCCTTTGTCATTAAAGAATGACTCAAAATCTTTGTTTTCAAATTCTCCACCATGATCACTTCTGACTTTAACGATTTTAAGATCCTTTTCATTCTGAACTTGGTTACAGAAGGTAACAAACACAGAGTGTGACTCGTCCTTGTGTCTTAAGAACTTTACCCATGTCCATCTGCTATAGTCATCTACGATTACTAACCCATACTTCTTGCCACTGACTGAAGCAGTTTTAACTGGTCCAAATAAGTCAATGTGCAGAAGTTCTAATGGCTTAGAGGTAGAAACAATATTTTTAGATTTAAAAGAAGGTTTTGCAAACTTGCCTTTTTGACATGCTTCACACAGAGCATCTGAATTGAACTTCAAATTAGGAAGTCCTCTGACCAGATTGAGTTTGTTAATCTGAGATATTCTTCTCATACTAACATGCCCCAATCTTCTGTGCCAGATCCACTGCTCGTTGTTAACAGACAGAAGGCACTTTACATTCTGACTCTTTAGTTCAGAAAGTTTGATTTTGTAAATGTTGTTTTTCCTCTTACCATTAAATAGGATAGTCCCATCTTTCTGACTAACAGCTTTACATGATTTTTGATTAAAGATTATATCATAACCGTTATCACTTAATTGACTTATGGATAACAGATTATGCATTAATCCATCTACTAGCAGAACATTATTGATAGAGGGAAGATTTCCATTACCTACAGTTCCAGAGCCAATTATCTTTCCCCTCTGATTGCCTCCAAAGCCAACGTGGCCTCCAGGCTTAAGTTCCAGGCTTTGGAACATATGCCTTCTTCCCGTCATGTGTCGCGAGCAGCCAGAGTCCAGGTACCATGACTGGTGTTTCTGACTTGCTGCTAAAGATATCTGCAACATGTATTATTTTATCCTTAGGTACCCAGATTTTCTTGGGTCCTGATTTGTTAGTTTTACCAAAACTCTGGTTGAATTTTGGTTTCACAGAGTGCTTACTGCTAGTGTATTTAATATCATGTGTGTGACCATACACAAAATGTGAATTTAGAGGAGTGTGTTTAATAGTTAAGTCCATGACATTCTTTGGTGTAGGAACCTTACCCTGGTATCCTATTCCTTTCCTGCCGTTTCTGCTAACTCCATAGATCATTGAAGCCATTTTGCTTCTATCTATGCTTTTAGCAAGGAACTTCTGGAAACTGTGATCATACTCCTTGATGATCTCATCAGCGTTGCTGGGAGTTTCAGAAATTGGTTCCTTCTGAGAGTTTTGTAAAGTATTTTATAATTTTGAAATCTTATTTCTCAGCTCAGAATTCTCCAATTTGAGACTCTCAGTCTTATTAGAGTCAGATTCAAGATTCCTTTTCAGGTCTCTGAATTTAACTCTAATTTGCTGATACCTTTCCAGAATCTCATTAAGGCTTTCAGCAAGTTCAGCCTTGGTAAAATTAACAGCAAAGTTAGGAAATACCTCTTCAGTGTCTGATTCAGAGTCTGATTCAGAAGCTTCACTATCTTCTGAAATGTTGGCCATGAGAGCTATGTTTGCCCTCTCATCATCTGATTCTGAGTCAGCTTCAGACGAGTCAGAGTCATCCCATGTAGCCATGAGACTTTTCTTCTTTTCTCTTCCAAACTTCTTTTTGGGCTTTTCCCTCTGAAGCTTTGGGTAGTCACTCTTGTAGTGTCCTTGCTCATTGCACTCATAGCAGATGATGTCCTTGGTGTTTGGCTTTTTGCTACTTGAGGAGCCTTCAGATCTTCTGTATCCAGAGGAAGAATCTGTCCTTCTGTATTTGGAAGAGGACTCGTTCTGATCAGATCTTCTGGGATTCCTGAACTTCCTTTGTCTTTGCTTCCACAGTTGATTTACTCTTCTGGAGAGGCGGGAGAGTTCGTCTTCTTCTGATGAGGATCCATCAGATGTTTCTTCAACTGCCTGCAAAACTTTAGACTCAGATTTTTTGTTAGATTTTAATGCTAAAGGCTTACCTTGCTTCTGAGGCTCGTCAGCTTCTAGCTCTATCTCATGACTTCTGAGGGAGCTGATAAGTTCCTCCAGAGTGATTTTGTTGAGATCTTTAGCTAGCTTCAGAGCTATAACCATTGGTCTCCACTGCTTGGGTAAACTTCTGATGATTTTCTTGACATGGTCAGCAGTAGAGTATCCTTTGTCCAGAACCTTGAGACCAGCTACCAGAATCTGGAATCTTGAGAACATTGTTTCAATGGATTCAGATTCTTCCATTTTGAACGCCTCAAACTTCTGAATGAGCGCCAGAGCTTTAGTTTCTTTGACCTGAACGTTGCCCTCATGCGTCATTCTGAGTGAGTCAAAAATGTTCTTTGCTGTGTCTCTGTTTGAGATCTTTTCATATTCAGTATAGGAGATGGCGCTGAGGAGGATGGTTCTGGCCTTGTGGTGATTCTTGAAGTCACGCTTTTGTTGGTCAGACATTGTTTTTCTATCAATCTTCTGACCGCTTGCATTCACAGGGTGCGTGTATCCATCTGTCACCATATCCCACAGATCAGCATCATGTGCCAGAAAGAAGCTTTCAATTCTGTCTTTCCAGTAATCAAAGTTTTCTACATCAAAGACTGGAGGTTTGCCACTGAATCTGTCTCTGTCCTCATGGTTGTCATTGCTGGTGTGAGAATAGTTTCCTGCCATTGTGTTTTTCTGACGCTGGATCTTGTACTGACACGGTTAAGTGTTTTAGCTCAGAACCAGGCGCTCTGATGCCAATTGAAGAAGTGAAAAACACAAGAAGGGGGGGTTGAATTGTAAAACTGAAAATCAATGCAATGAACAAGATATTTTTATCCTGGTTCGTTTGATCTCAAACTACTCCAGTCCACCCGTCAAGGTGATTTCGCCTCTCTCCAACGAGGTCTTAATCCACTATATTCAACTGAATATTACAAACTGCTTTAACAACTGCTAAAGCCTTCTTGATGCAAACCACAACCCGGTTTGTCAAGGAAACACTTTCTTACAAAGAAGATAAATCTAAGTGTGTGAATGTTTTCTACAAAACTGTATCACAACTGTGATGTATACACAACTTAAGCTTATGAAACTAGATTGCTAAACAATGATTGAGTAAGAGGATATGTAGCGTTTAGCAAACTGAGAGAAGGAAGATTATGATCAGCTTTTAGGCGTGTAAAGAGTTGGAGAGCATTAGCCAATTCAATCTTCATAGTCTTGTTTATATAGCACTGAGATTGTTGAACGTTGGAGCAATATTCTTGATTCAATGCTAATAACAAACTTTCCTTATCGAGCATATCTTGTCTGGAATGAGGCCGTTGGTAATAATTTGCTTTCAATGCACGGTACTGTTGCTTACTTAATGCATGTTCTGGCTTGGCTCATTCTGACTCTGCTTAGCTGCTGATGAACTGTTGTTTTATTTATCAGAGTGTTGAGCGCAGTTCTGTTCATCAGGCTTCAGCATACACGTGAGTTAATCTTCTGATTCTGGTATTTTGATATAGCAACTTCTGATGCTGATGTCAAGAACCAAATTTCTGATGCTGATTAGGTGTGATCTTGCTTATACCTATCAGAGTATCTGCAAATCAGAACGTAATAATTTAGGCAGCAAATAGTTCATACATGAATCATATAAATAATATATCTTTTCATTTTGTTATCATCAAAACTTAAACATAGGGTAGTAGATTCAAACTTTGTTCTAACAATGTCATGATGTATGAAATGCATGATGTCATGATGTTCTCAAAATAAATGAGATTGTGTGATATGATGCGCATATGCATGTATCATGATGTATGACAAGGTGGTGTTTTAGCTGGGGAAAATAAATCCCGGTTAGCTGCTGGAGAATGACGTTGAATTTTTCGTTTCCGCTGGGGATGATGAACGAAGGTAATTGCAAGAATAAACCGGTAGGAGAAGATGACTCCGTTGGGGAATAAACCTGATGGAGAGATTACTCTGCGGGGAATTACTCTGTGGGGAAGAGATACTTCGCTGAGAATTTAACGATGACTCTGCTGGGGATTCTGTTGATAAGTTCTATTAGGGATTTTGATGACCTCCGCCGGGGATAGGAAGAACTTCGCTAAGGACGATCTATCCGTTGCAATTTGCTGAGGATAACCCAGTTAGACTCTGGTGGGGAATAACCTTTGAACATGGTCGGGGAGAGATATTTGTACTCTGCGGGAGACAAGCTTCCAGGATCTACTGGGGAGATGATTCAACTCTCCTGGGAAACTTTTGAGGAAATGGCTCCACTGGGGTGTCTGTATTCTGTCGGGGAACAATCTTATATTTCTGTCGAGGAATATTAAGACTGTTGGGGATGCTTGCTGAGGGATATTTGTATACTTCACCGGGGAATGTTAAGATCTTCTGAGGATACCCAACTTCCTTAGGGCTGACATTAGCCTAACTCTGCTCGGAGGAGAGTATTGCTGACTTGCTGGAGATATCGTGCCTTTTTAGGGCTGATGGGAGACCAACTCTGCTTGGGGAGAGTATTGCTGAATCTTGTCTTACTCTACGGGGAGTGGAGATATCTTAGTTACATTCTTCAGTCGAACCTACCTTGGTACCTTGGTGGACAGAGCAACTAGACCGCTTAGACAATTCTTATTACCCTTGTTTCTAATATCACCTGTAATTAGTCCTTTGTTTCGCATGCAAATATTTATGATTAGCAATTAATGTCAAATGCATATATCAAAAATGATCATTGGACGTTCTTTGCAAAACAAAACAGATAAATGAAAAACAATTTGCAATTTGTCTGAAAAATGAGCTTGTATTGATTTTGAAGTTTGCCTGTAAATAGGCCTTTTTTGTACAAGAGACTGACGTTCTAGTAAGAGAACGCCGCCGAATAATAGAGTTTATATAATTTGTGAAAAGGAAACAAAACAGCTATGTGAAAAATCCCACTGGGTTCCAACTCTGCTATCGCCCTTATGTCTCCAAGTGTCTCATCACTTTGCTGCTTAGTTGGAGATGAAGCTGATTGATTGGTGTCGTCTGAGCCTGACAGTTGATACAGAAGTCTGGATGCCGGGTGATCCAATGAGACATAGTATTTACGCTTATCCCTAATTTTTGCCTGGACCGCCCTTTCGGGTTTTCAGTCCACCGGGATACTCATTTTTGCCCAAGCCGCCTTTTCAGGTTTTCGACTTGCCGGGTGTACAGATTTTCTTTCATTTCATCCCTTATTTTTTCCCGAACCCTTTTGGTTCGCCGGGAAGCCCTTATTTTTGCCTAGGCCAGTCGACCTAGCGGGTCTTTTATCATGCGTAGTATCTTTTTACTATGTCTGCATTGGAGGGGTGAGGAAGGTCGTCACCATCCATGGTGGTTAGGATCATAGCACCTCCTTAGAAGATGTTCTTAACCACAAATGGCCCTTCGTACGTGGGGGTCCATTTGCCCCTGGGATCACCTTGAGGTAGAATGATGCGCTTGATTACCAGGTCCCCAACTTGATACTCTTGTCGTCTGACTTTTTTGTTAAAAGCCCTGATCATCCGTTTTTGGTACGTCTGACCATGGCAAATAGCAGTGAGTCTCTTTTCGTCAATTAGGTTTAATTGATCAAGCCGGGTCTGGATCCAGTCATCTTCGCTCAAACCTGCATCCTTCATTATCCGGAGAGAGGGTATCTGAACTTCAATGGGCAACACTGCCTCCATGCCATATACCAAGGAAAAGGGTGTTGCCCCTGTTGACGTCCGTGCTGAGGTACGGTGCCCATGAAGAGCAAACGGTAACATTTCTTGCCAATCTTTGTAGGTCACTGTCATCTTCTGCACAATCTTCTTGATATTCTTATTAGCTGCTTCTACAGTCCCATTCATCTTCGGTCGGTAAGGAGAAGAGTTGTGGTGTTGTATCTTGAATTGCTCGCAGAGCTCAGTGATCATCTTGTTGTTGAGATTGATACCATTGTCCATAATGATCCTCTCAGGTACACCGTATCGACAGATCAGGTTGTGTCGAATGAACCGTGCCACTACGTTCTTGGTTACCGTAGCGAAGGAAGCTGCCTCAACCCACTTCGTAAAGTAATCAATTGCTACCAGGACGAAGCGATGCCCGTTGGATGCCGTAGGTCTGATCTCACCGATCATATCAATGCCCCACATTGCAAAAGGCCAAGGTGCTGTCAAGACGTTCAGAGGAACTGGAGGAATGTGCACCTTATCAGCATAGATCTGGCACTTGTGACATGTCTGAGAATGTTGATAACAGTCGGCTTCCATTGTGGACCAGTAATATCCTGCCTGAAGGATTTTCTTTGCCATGGTATGTCCACTGGAATGAGTTCCGAAGGTACCTTCATGTAGCTCTGCCATGATCCTTTCTGCTTCAGTCTTATCCACACAACGCAGTAAGGTTGAATCATGGTTTCGTTTGTAGAGAATGTCATTGCTGAGGAAGAACTTTGCCGCGAACCTTCTCATAAACTTGTTGTCATTGATAGATGCACCCTCGGGGTATTCTTGAGCTTCAAGGTACCTCTTCACCTCATGATACCAAGGCTTTTATGTTGCCTCTTCGGTTTCAAGATCACAGCAATGTGCAGGTTCACCCAATTTCCAAATAATGATCCCGGGAGCCTCGTTATCCCATTTGACTTTGAACATAGAAGACATCGTAGCTAACGCGTCCGCCAGCTGATTCTCCTCTCTTGGGAAGTGTTCAAAGGTTATCTCCTCGAAATGGGGAATCAACGTCAATACATACTCCTTGTAAGGAATAAGATTTGGGTGTTTCGTATCCCACTTGCCTTTGATCTGACTGATCACGAGAGCGGAATCTCCGAAGACACTCGGAAACTTGATCCTTAGGTCAATTGTAGCTCTAAGTCCCATAATGCAAGCTTCATACTCCGCCATGTTGTTGGTGCAGTTGAAACATAGTCGGGCGGTAAGTGGAGTATGAGTGCCTTTTAGAGATATGATCATAGCGCCAATGTCGTTACCCAAAGCGTTTGAGGCTCCGTCAAAGTGCATAGACCATCGAGATCCTTCCTCAGGTCCTTCATCCGGTCCAGGTACTTCACAATCAGTCACTACCATGATGTTCTCGTCTAGAAATTCAAAGTTCATAGATTGGTAGGCATCCACTGCTTGGTGTGCCAAATGGTCTGCCAATACACTTCCCTTGATTGCTTTTTGAGTCGTGCACTGGATGTCGTATTCAGTCAAGATCATCTGCCATCTTGCTATTCTTCCGGACAAGGCAGGCTTTTCGAAGATGTACTTGATTGGATCCATCTTTGAAATCAACAGAGTAGTGTGAGTCAACATATACTGTCTCAGCCGGCGAGCAGCCCATACCAAAGCGCATCAAGTTCTCTCGAGCAGTGAGTATCGGGTCTCACAGTCGGTAAACTTTTTTCTAAGGTAATAAATAGCGTGCTCTTTTCGGCCAGACTCGTCATGCTGCCCCAACACACACCCCATTGAGCTGTCAAGTACTGTCAAGTATAAGATTAGAGGTCTCCCCTCAACCGGTGGCATAAGGATGGGCGGTTCTTGGAGATACTCTTTGATTCTTTCGAAAGCGGCCTGACATTCATCGTTCCAACGTACTACTTGATCTTTCTTCAGTAGCTTGAAGATTGGTTCACAGGTAGCAGTTAGATGCGAGATGAATCGGGCGATGTAGTTCAACCGTCCTAGAAAGCCTTTGACTTCTTTCTCTGTCTTGGGAACTGGAATCTCTTGTATGGCTTTCACTTTGGTAGGGTCCACTTGAATACCTTTGTCGCTCACGACGAAGCCTAGCAGTTTTCCAGATCTCACCCCGAAGGTGCACTTGTTCGGGTTTAGTCTCAGCTTGTACAACTTCAACCGGTCAAACAGCTTCTGCAGATGGTCAAGGTGTTCCTCCTCAGTTTGGGACCTTGCAATCATATCATCGACATATACTTCAATCTCGTGATGGATCATATCATGGAACAAGGCAACCATGGCACATTGATAGGTTGCCCCAGCATTTTTCAACTCAAAAGGCATGACCTTGTAACAGAAGGTGCCCCACTGAGTGACGAAAGTGGTCTTCTCCATGTCTTCAGGAGCCATCTTGATCTAATTATAACCTCAGAACCCGTCCATGAAGGAGAATACCTTATGCTGAGCAGTGTTGTCAACCAGAACATCGATGTGAGGCAGAGGGAAGTCATCCTTAGGGCTCGCCCTATTCAAATCCCTGTAGTCAACATACATTCGGACCTTACCATATTTCTTCGGCACTGGAACCACGTTGGCAACCCACTGAGGGTAAGAAGTTACTGCTAGAAACCCGGCATCAAATTGTTTCATAACTTCAGCTTTGATTTTCTCGGACATCTCTGGGCGCATACGGCGGACCTTCTGCTTTACCGGAGGACAGTCTTCCTTAGTAGGCAAGTGATGAACCACAATGTCGGTATCCAACCCAGGCATATCTTCGTAAGACCAGGCAAAGATTTCCACATAGTCATGCAGCATCTGAATCAACCGTTGTTTCACACTAAGCTCCAAATTGGCACCAATCTTGACTTCCTTTTTGTATGTCTCAATACCCAGATTTACCATTTCCACTGGCTCTTCATGTGGCTAAATGGCCCTCTCTTCGTGGAGTAGCGGTCTTGCAAGCTCACCAGGCACTTCGCAATCATCTTCACCTTCGTCTTCGGCTAAGTTGATCGGATTTTCGAAGTCATAACTGGCAGTAGCAGAGTCGTTATCAGTGGGATCCAGAGTGGATTGGAACCTGTATAGGTGAGTGTGTGTAAATATAGCTGTTTTGCAATATATAATAAAGAAAGAAAGGAGCGCAAGATTTGAAATGCAAAAAACGTCCAATGCTTTTATTAATGATATATGAAAATGACACACAAAAGCCCTCACAAATGAAGCCACGGTGCCCCGGGTAAGACACCGGGCCATAGAGTTTCAAATTATTGTTTGTTACAAATTCAAAACAAAGGAGTTCATTACTGAGTGACAAAAGTAATAGGTGTGAAGTCTTTGGCAGTCCAGTTGCTTGGTCCACCGTTGGTTATTGGGTAGATCCAGCTGTCGAATTCAGATTCCTCCACGTCTTCTTCAATAGCATTTACTCCCGGATTGGTGATGAATACAGGAGGTCTTCCAATCCTTGCCTTACGAACAGCCCGCTGAGCTTCTGTAGTGAAACCCAAGCCAAACTTGTCAGTCTTCGGAGTGAAATCAGGAAGTCGGCCCCAGTTTGCACACTCACCTTTCTCAACCACAGCCCGGACATCCTTCAAGGAAGCCATCTTCAAAGGAGAATCATCAATCACAGTCTCAGCTGAGGCCAGCGTCTGAGAGACCTCTTCAAAGTGTTGAAAGGGGGTCTCAATGAACTCCCCATCCATCTCTATGTACCGGAATGAGTTGAGGTGGTTGACCATGTATTCTTCCTCCCCCTGAACTGTCACAATCTTCCTTCTGACCGGGTATTTCAGCTTCTGATGCAATATGGAGGTCACAGCTCCAGCCTTATGGATCCAAGGACGACCCAGAAAACAAGAGTAGGACGGTCGGATGTCCATCACATAGAATGTTGAATCAAAGACCTGAGAACCAACCCTGATTGGAATGTCAACTTCACCATGTACCATCCTTTTGGACCCGTCAAAGGCTCGGACAACAATGTTACTTGGCTTGAGCTCTAAACCCTCGCAATCCAACCTGTCTAGAGCTTTCTTGGGTAATACGTTCAACGAGGAACCGGTGTCAACCAACACATGGGCAAGAGTAGTGCCCCTGCATTTAATGGAGACATGCAGGGCATCGTTATGGTTCTTCCCTTTAGCAGTCAGATCAGCGTCGGAGAAACCCAAACCATTATCAGCAGTTAAGTTGGCCACACAATCGGTAAACTGATCAGCTGACGTTTCTTGTGGCACATGGGTCGTCTTTAGAAAGGTGATCAGAGCCTTGGCATGGGCCTCTGAACACAACAGCAGTGATAGCATAGAAATTTTTGATGGGGTGTGCCCCAGCTGCTCAACTACATTAAAATCACTCTTCTTGATAATCTTAAGAATCTCTTCCATTTCCTGCTTGGAAGCTTCAACAACGGTTGTCTTTGGTGCCTCCGTCTGGGCAGGCATATCAGTAGCAATCCCTTTGCCCCGAGCGTCAGATGACTCGGCGGCAGGGGTAGAAATAAGAACTTGGTCAGGAAGGGAAGCAGGCACACTTGCAGGTGTGATGACAATAGGTCTCTGGATAGCTGGAGGCGCAATATCTGGTGAGAAGAGCCTGCCACTGCCAGTGACTTTTGCAGGCCCGGTGATGTTGATGACGTCGGTACTAGTATCAAACTCTTGTTTTACTCCAAGAACATAAACATCTGCCCCATAGTGCCAAGGGACAGCTTTGTCAGATTTATAGGGGATGGGCCCCGGAACAGTGATGATTATAGGTGCAACCTTCTGAGTAGACGTGATTTTGACAGGCTTCTTTGAGGGAGCCTTAGGAGAGTTGTTGAAAATAGTAACAATGGACACTTCTTCAGTAGGGGTAGCAGGAACAGCAATCTTCTCGAACAAGATCTCTTTATTATCCATCAGGTTTTGGACGCCTGACTTCAACAACGGACAACCAGTAGGTGAAACAGAACATAGATGGCAACTATTGTACCCCAAAATATGCCCTCCCATATTCTTCAAGATTTGTCAAGATTAAACTTCAAAATCTCTCAAGGGTTGCACAGTCCAATTGCCTCCTAACAGTCAAAAATTAGGGTTTTGGTTCTGGCAAAGAAATTGAAGTTTCCAAGGGTCCAAACAAGTCCCACATGCCTATAAACATTGTCAAACATCCACATGCCAAGTTTCAGGACTCACAGCACCAGATTGCACAGTCAAAAATCCTAATTGCCCTACAGTCAACTGCAGGGGCAAAATGGTCATTTGACAGTCAAAAGTCAAAAATTTTGGTCAACATCTTATTTTGAAGCCACAAACATCATTTGATCAATTCTTGATCATGATTCTCAAGGCATGGCTCAAAAAGTCTCAAGATGCAAAAGTTTCTATTTTTGGACAACTGAAAAGTCAACTGCAAATTGACCAAGGCATAACTTCCACATGGTTTATCAGAAAAATTCCATCCAAAGCTCATTTTGAATAGAATGACATTTCCTACAACTCTTCTTCACACTTCAAGTCCAAGAAATGCTCTCACAAAAAGTTATCAATTTCAACATTATAGGTCATTTTCAAAAGTCAACAAAAAGGCACTTTAAGTCAAAGACCATAACTTGATATTGGTAAATCAAAATGACATGGGACCAAAGACATTGGTTAGATGACTTCAAGACCTTTCCAAAATGTCCAAGAACATGATCAAAGATTAAAAATTGAGCAAGATATGCCTTGTGGAAGTTGGGAAATTTTTGGGAATTTTGAAAAGTCAACTTTGCTTCAAATGCCTCAAAATTGCTAATGGGCCTCAATTTCTTCCATGAATCATTACCCAAAGGCTATGAACGACCCATTGACATCCAAGGGAGTTATTTTCTCATTTTTGATTAATTATTTGAATTTTTATTATTATTAATTCACTTAATTAAAATTAAATATGAAAAAATATCAAATGGCACCTTTCAAATCTTTTTATGCAGCATATTCACTCTTTATGTACTCAATATTTCGTGCATCATCCAAAAAGGAAAGAATCTCCCATAATTGGCAATGATTGGTATGGAAAAGTTTGAAGAAAAGATATGGAAAATCAAATATTCAAAATCATTAAACCAATGGATTTTGGGCTGACTTTTGACCTAGTTCTACTCACATACATATGCACATTGAAACCTAAGGCTGAAGAATACAGAAGCTGCGCAGAAACCTAAAGAACAAAACTTGCATTTTTTGAAAAAAAGTGAGAAATTGTTTTCATACATATAGCTGGTTTCAAGGCCTCAAAAGGATTCCAAAAGCTTGCTAACACTACCAGGAAGCTATTCCAATCGAAACCAATCCTTCATACTCAAAGAATTGGTATAACCGGATTGCATTTTTCATGAAATTTTCCATATTCGTGTTTGCATTTTCATGCATTATTAATGTCTTTTAATGATTGATTTATACTAACATGATGATTCTGAAGCTAATGGCACAAATCAATTGAAGAATGGTTGCCTGTATAGAAAGTTACCATGAATGCATATTAGGGTTTCAGAAACTTTGAAAAAGGGGTTCGTTCGTATGGAAAAATTGGACAATAAGACCAGTACCATTGAAATCAGGAGATCCAAACGAATTGATCTCACACCTCGCGCCCTTTTTCTTTTTGACTATCACCTAATCGCTATTTTACAGGTTGAAGCTTAGTGGGGGTTTAAAACCCCCGCTATCTATGTTTTATTTTCAGGCAAAACGAAGAAGAAAGAGGACGTGTCTCCTGATTACTGGCGCATTTGAATTTTGGCGCGGTGGACATCACTAAGTGTTGTTTTGTGTTATGTTATTTGCTTGCCAATTCCAATACAACGCACGCGCATAGCTCAGACGGTTGGACGTGCATTGGGTGAACGCTGGGACCTGGGTTCGATTCCCAGGTCCCCCTCTCATATTTCATAATTTTGCCTTTAACATATTTCCATGCAGCGTCTCTTTCAAAGACCATCATACACCTTCACATGCTGGCTTGCCACATAATCTGGAAGATCAATCCAATGGCCAGAATATGCAATCCATGATACACACTCAGTCAACCACATGTACGCAAGCATAGAAAGTCAACGTGGCCAGATTTCTAGTGGGCCTGAATTCCTTGCAAAAATCCCCTAATTGGGCCAGAAACCCCCCCATGGTTTGCATATTTATATTTTTATTTTAATTCTCCTTTTTATTCTTTTATTTGTTTTATTGTTTTATTAATTTCACAAAAATAATTTTCATAATAAAAATAAATACAGAAAAATACAAAAAATATGTTTTATTGTTATTAATTTAATGCATTAATATTTTTATCTTAAATAATTAATTTAGGTTAATTTAGGTTTTCAATTTTAATGTTTTCTTAATAACTAAAAAAATGTAGAAATTAGGTTTTTAGCATTTTTATTCTTTTTCTTAATAAAATAATTTCCTCTTCTTATTATTATTATTAACTATTAATTATTTTGTAAATACTCATGTAATTAAATAATTAGTATAAATTAGGTCAAAACTTAAACATTTTTCTTTAACAATTAAAAGTAATTTAGAAATAGGTTTTAATTTAACTTCTAATTTAATTTCTTTTATTTCATAAATACAAAAAAACATAAAAAATAACTTCTTTTCTCATTAAATAATTAATTAACCTTCAATTTTAATTTAATTTCTCAAAAGGGTCCAACGCCCTCGCATATTCGATTCTAGTTTCTTTTCACGCGTTTGTCCTTATTTTTTGTTTCGAATATTATGTAAATGTTCAAAGCCTTGTAATAGTAATTAGGGACTTTATTTATTTTCCGCATTTTATTAAAAAAACGGGTCTTTGTTAATTTGGCGATGTATAGACCCGCGCCTTGTAATAGCGTAGGACCTTTATTTTCCGCATTTTAATTTCTGCACCTTTAAATTGCTAATTGCATGAAAGAATGAATGGCCCAAATAAAATCAAAGCGTAGCTCACCAAATGCATGACAAGATAAAACGTAACTGAAAACAACACACAATTCACATACCACTCTTAGGGTACGCCTCACTGTTGCCTTGCCCTCGAAACGTGGTCGTCGAGTATAGGACGTTTTAGTAAGTCCTTATGTCCATGACATGATCCAGTTGCCTCGAAATGGTTGCCTCGGAATAAAAAGGATCAATGGCATAAGGGTAGCTTCTAAGGTGTCCTACCGTTGCTCTGGTGACCACACTGTCCCTAACAAACGAATTGACCTGAACACCTCCAACGGTGGTGCTACCTACCTCTCAATGGTGGGATGGCACTACCTCAAGGACATTTACACAGACTAATTCCTTAGGGTAGGTAGATGACTCATAGATACTTGCTCTATTTCAAAAAACAAATCAAAAACTCTTTTCACACTGACACTTTTCAAAAAGCTTTCAAAACAATTTTTCAAACACTCTTGAGGACTGATACAAGAGTCGATCTGAAATCTTTAAATGAAACTTTTTCAAACCCACTCACACTTTGAAAAGCAAACACTTTTGAAAACACAAATGAGCAAGTATCTAAGAGCCCATGGATAACCATGGATAGAAAGGGTGCTAACACCTTCCCTTTCTATAAATCTACCTCCCGAACCGAGAAACTATCTCATAAGGAATTTTGTTGTGCTTTTGTCCTGTCCATGTTGGAGAAAATAAAAGACGGTGGCGACTCTTGCTTACCGCGACATTTCGCGAACCAGCATTAAACAGTCAGTTCCAGATCCACCGATCACAGAACTGGCGACTCTGCTGGGGAATTTATAAAGTGAGGTGTACCTTAGGATAGCTCATACTTATGTTTTCAATTGTCTGATTTGTGTGCTTTAATACAGTGGGCCTGTCTTGGGAGTTCTATAGATCCTAACCCGGATCTGGGGGATACCTTCTTAGAAAGTAGCAACGAGACTGTGAGGGAACTGTGCGGGGTATACCGACATGGTTGAAGCAGTCTGCTACGTTGATGTGGCACTTTGGTGTGTACCGGTAACCCTTGAGTTCAGTCAAGGAGAGTACGGGGCCGCCGCGTGGTGTCGTGAAGCATCAACTGACCTTAGGAACCTTAATTGAACCATCTTGGCCTCTTTAGGGTAGTGAGATAACTGACTTTGGTGCAGTCCGAGGTTGGTTGATACTCGATACTACACTCAATTGAGGGTTGTTTTCTTGGAATATTTCGATCTCCAGTTCAGTGGCTAAATCGAAACGATGAACAATGAAAGCAATCCAATGATATTGGGACCCTTAGAACCCGATTACTTTGATAGGACAGGTTTGAGCCCACCAACTTCAAGAGGGTAATACCTAGACCCCATGCTGGCCTGAACTCTAAGGGCTCTTTGTGTGACTTGTGTGCCTTCGAGCTTGACTATGTGCATGCTTGTTATCTGACACTTGAGTTTCTCGCAGGTTTTGTTTATAGTCCTTAATCTGGACTCATAACAGGGTTTACCTATATCACTCCATGCATAGCATAACATCATACCATTGCATACATCCTGCATAAGGACTAACCCTTTTCAAGGATCTCAAGGGTCTGTGATGCAGGTCATGATGAACCAACTGTCTAGCAAGGGGCAAAGGGGATTTATTGTCCTCTAGCCAAGGTTATCAGGGGCTATGACCCACTCGATATGGTGAGCCTTGACTCTTGAAGAAGGACTCTCGACAACATGAAGCTCCTTCAATCAAGCTACTGGATTCAAATTCTGACAATTTTTTCTTGTTTACCCCGCGAGATCCTTGAAAACATTGCATATATATACATACATATCATTGCATAACAGGTACCCTTTTGACAGGTCACTTACCATCTCCGCTGTTTATTTCAGCAATGGCTTCCCAACAAGATAACCAGGATCTTCAGGCTCAAGAGATTCAGTTCAGGGAGATCTTCCTAAGCCTATCCAAGGGGCAAGAAGAGTTAAGGACACTCCTCATGGGGAATCTGGCCAAGCAAAACCCCGAAGATGACAAGGACGAACGACTAAAACGTCTACAAGCTGAGGTAGACACATTGAAAACCCAGATGCTAGGGAAAAGGGCTCTCGTCCAAGGTTTAGCTCGGGAGCAAGAAGAGTTGAGGACCATGATCAGTCAACTCCATCAAGACAGATACAACATGAAGCAATCAGTCCAAGTCAGGGACCAAGTCATTAATCAGCCTCCAAGAAGTCAAAGGTTTGGTTTAATGAATGGGCCTCTCCAAGCTGCTACTACTTCACAGGTCCAACAACGACCTCTCCAAGAACAACGGGCTGATCAGAGCAAGCCAGACAAGCCTAAAAGGCAGTTCACCAAGCTCAACGTGTCACCGTCTCAAGCTTTACAACAATTGTTGAGGTTGAATCTGGTGACGTTAAGGGACCCCCCTAAGAATCTCAATACAACCTCCCTAAAGTACAATCCTGAGGAAAGATGTGCATACCACTCTGACAGTCCAGGACATGACACCGACGACTGCTGGGCTCTGAAGAATAAGATCCAAGACCTGATTAATGAAAGAGCTGTGGATTTCACCCAGATGGGCCAGGCTGAATGCTCTTGCCATCCCTACAAGATGCACCAGTCGAAGTAACAAGCCCTGAGACTAGAAGTCTTTTGTTCATTAGAATTTTTCAAGTTGTGATTTTCTTTTGATTGTTCAAACATTTATTCATGTTAAACATTGTTATTTCATTAATGCACTACACATGTCTGTTTTGAAGTAATTATTTCGTATTCACTATTTCAAATTGCTTTCATATTTTTGTGATGTTCAACGCTCGGTTAACAATTCTAAGCCTCTTGAGGGAGGATGACGAAAACGATACCGCAATCTATAGTATGCTTTTGAACAGACCCCGCTGATGAGGTACAAGCATTGTTTCAATCCCTAAACACTGGAGTTATAAGGAAGATAATCCCTCGTCAACCCCTCTGAGCCAAAGAAGTAGGAGTTTTTCTTTTCGAAATTTAAAACCCTTTATCATAACCTGGGGCAGGGTAGTTCTCTCAGTTGATCCAAGTGCATAACAAATGGCACCAAAGCGGTCCTTACAAAAAAAAAAAGAAGACAATGATGATTCTGAATAATCATAAGGATAGGCAGTCATTATATCTCAAAACTAAAAACCCAATAAGTCAAAACCTATGAAGGAGACTTACAAAACTGGGGCATCCCGCTGACTGTAATCACAAAAGAAACAGTTCAGGAAAAATTTAGGGATAGCAAAATCAAAAAGAAAGAGGTCATACAAACCCTCAACAAAAACAAAAAATGACTGCCTATTCAGAATAAATCATCAATATCTGAACCATCATTGGAACGTCAGGACAAAGACTCAAACAAGGTCTAACACACGATCAACTGAGCCTAGGTTTGAAGAACATCACGAAGAGTGGGTGGGTACAAATAATTTGAGCCTTTATCCTTTGTTTCTTAAACCATGAACCAGGCCACACTACAACCCTTAAAAGTCCTAGCTGAAGCATGGGTTAGTTCGAAAGCATACTGTTACAAAAGGTATCCTGACTCCTTAAGGCTTGCGGTAAAATAATGAGTTGACATCACTGTTTACAAAAAAATTCACTTGTTTTTATGAAAAAAGAATGCATTTTCAAAATCTTCAAGACAGACATAAGCTTTGCATTTTGATATAACATTGTTTGCATATGACTTCTTGTTTGAACAGCAGAGAAATTCACACGACGAATATCCAGTGAATAAAATCTTCTCAACAAAAGCTCAAATAGAAGAAGCACTCCCAATCAAGGGGCAGACATGATCATGGTCTATTATCTGGGGCAGTCCAATCAAGATTCGGAGAATCTCTCAAAGACCAAATCTCTGCCTGAGTCACTTGGGGGCGTTCCAGCAACGAATCTTGCCTGATCAAACATCTTCTGGTGGCATGGCAAAACACTTCTAACAGGGGCAACTCCCTACATTCTGAGAGCATGGACATAGTCGAAAAAATACTACGCGTAATCAAAGACCCGCTAGGTTGACACACCTAGGAAAAAATAAGGGCTTCCCGGCGAACCAAAAAAGGTTCGGGCAAAACTAAGGGATGAATATGAAAAAACTGTACACCCGGCAAGTCGAAAACCTGAAAAGGCGGCTTGGGCAAAAATGGGTATCCCGGTGGACTGAAAACCCGAAAGGGCGGTCCAGGCAAAAGTTAGGGAGCAAAAGCGTACGACTATGTCCCGGCGCCTCGTCACTTGCCTATCAGAAGAAGGTTTGTCAAACGACAGTTATCAAGACTCCACCAGTATCTTCTCCCACAGAAACAGGGGCAGTAATGAGTCGTCCAAGCGATCTAATTGCTTTGTCCATAAGATACAAGGTATGATCAGCTGAAGAAGGTAACCAAGATATCTTAATTCCCCAGAGAGTGAGCAAGCAAGTCAATGCGCTCTCCCCAAGCAGAGTTATCATGTCAGCCTTAAGGAAGTTGGGCATCCTCCAGCAAATATCAAACATTCCTAAGCAGAGTACACAGACATTCCTAACAAGCATCCCCGGCAGTCTTGATCTAAGATTGTTCCCCGGCGGTATGCCAGACATTCACCGGAGCCACTTCCCCAATATATCTCAAAGATTTACCCAGGAGAGTCCAGTCTGAAGATTTCCCCAGGAAAGCTGAATCATCTCCCCAACAGGAAGCTCATCCCCAGTAGATTCTGGAAGCTTCCCCCCTGCAGAGCACGAACGCGTCCCCCGGCTTTATTCAAAGGTTATTTCCCTACCAGGATATAACTGGGTTATCCTCAGCCAATAACCAGGGAAAGATCGTCCCCGACAAAGTCTTCCTATCCCCCAGCGGAGTTTATCATATTCTTCAACAAAACTCAACAATGGTATCCCCAATGGAGTTCTCATTCATCTCAGCGAAGCACCTCTCCTCCCACAGAGTATTGTTCCCCAGCAAGATCGCCAGAGTAGTTATTCCCCGCAGAGTAATCTCTTCATCAAGTTTATTACCCAACGGAGTCATCTTCTCCTACCGGTTCATTCTTGTAATCTTTATCCCCATCAGAAATGAAGAGCTCTCTTCAACCATCAGCCCAGGATTTAACTCCCGGCATTCGTCAAGGATATATTTTCCTAGACAAAAATACCTTCAAAAACATCACATACATCATGATACATGCATAAACGCATCATATATTACAATCTCATTTATGTTGAGAACATCATTGTTTGATCCATGGCATGCATTACATACGACTGACTTTTACATTTCAGGAAAGATCCAGTTAAGTTCTCAGCTATTCCAAGACCTTGCCTGGTTCAGTTAAATCGACTCCTAAAGATTTTTCTGATGTAGATCTAGTCAAAGGCCTTCTCTGGTCCAGTTAAATCGATTCCTAAAGATTTTCCTGATGAAGACCCAGTTGAAGATTCCAAGACCTTGCCTGGTTCAGTTAAATCGACTCCTAAAGATTTTTCTGATGCCGATCCAGTCAAAGGCCTTCTCTGGTCCAGTTAAATCGATTCTTAAAGATTTTCCTGATGAAGACCCATTTGAAGATTCCAAGACCTTGCCTGGTTCAGTTAAATCGACTCCTAAAGATTTTTCTGATGCCGATCCAGTCAAAGGCCTTCTCTGGTCCAGTTAAATCGATTCCTAACGATTTTCCTGATGAAGACCCAGTGGAAGATTCAAAGACCTTGCCTGGTCCAGTTAAATCGACTCCTAAAGATTTTTCTGATGCCGATCTAGTCAAAGGCCTCCTCTGGTCCAGTTAAATCGATTCCTAAAGATTTTCCTGATGAAGACTCAGTAGAAGACATCAAAGATTCCTTCATCGTTACTGTTGAGGTAGTAATCGCCCAAGGTTCTCTCATCGTTACTGTTGAGATAGTAATCGCCCAAGGTTCTCTCATCGTTACTGTTGAGGTAGTAATCGCCCAAGGTTCTCTCATCGTTACTGTTGAGGTAGTAATCGCCCAAGGTTCTCTCATCGTTACTGTTGAGGTAGTAATCGCCCAAGGTTCTCTCATCGTTACTGTTGAGGTAGTAATCGCCCAGGGTTCTCTCATTGTTACTGTTGAGGTAGTAATCGCCCAAGGTTCTCTCATCGTTACTGTTGAGGTAGTAATCGCCCAAGCTTCTCTCATCGTTACTGTTGAGGTAGTAATCGCCCAAGGTTCTCTCATTGTTACTGTTGAGATAGTAATCGCCCAAGGTTCTCTCATCGTTACTGTTGAGGTAGTAATCGCCCAAGGTTCTCTCATCATTACTGTTGAGGTAGTAATCGCCCAAGGTTCTCTCATCGTTACTGTTGAGGTAGTAATCGCCCAAGGTTCTCTCATCGTTACTGTTGAGGTAGTAATCGCCCAAGGTTCTCTCATCGTTACTGTTGAGGTAGTAATCGTCCAAGGTTCTCTCATCGTTACTGTTGAGGTACGCAGGTTCTCGCTAAGGAATCTCTTAGGCGATCAACACCTAGATGGCATCTATAAGCCCATCCACATACTGACAGTCTCCAAATGGCATCTATAAGCCCATTCCCGACAAGACCTCGTCACCACACCAGATGGCATCTATAAGCCCATCCCCCTATCCAGCATCTCTCCAAATGGCATCTGTAAGCCCATTCCCTGCATCATATTGTTGATACTCTACTATGTGAGTGCAAATTTCTGGGCACTCTAGTGTTCAATCATCTTCCACCTTCGGATTACGAAAGGCATATCAGCCAATCTACATCCTCAAGTCTAAGAAGATTGAACAGGGGAAACTGTTGTACCCCAAAATTTGCCCTCCCATATTCTTCAAGATTTGTCAAGATTAAACTTCAAAATCTCTCAAGGGTTGCACAGTCCAATTGCCTCCTAACAGTCAAAAATTAGGGTTTTGGTTCTGGCAAAGAAATTGAAGTTTCCAAGGGTCTAAACAAGTCCCACATGCCTATAAACATTGTCAAACATCCACATGCCAAGTTTCAGGACTCACAGCACCAGATTGCACAGTCAAAAACCCTAATTGCCCTACAGTCAACTGCAGGGGCAAAATGGTCATTTGACAGTCAAAAGTCAAAAAATTTGGTCAACATCTTATTTTGAAGCCACAAACATCATTTGATCAATTCTTGATCATGATTCTCAAGGCATGGCTCAAAAAGTCTCAAGATGCAAAAGTTTCTATTTTTGGACAGTTGAAAAGTCAACTGCAAATTGACCAAGGCATAACTTCCACATGGTTTATCAGAAAAATCCCATCCAAAGCTCATTTTGAATAGAATGACATTTCCTACAACTCATCTTCACACTTCAAGTACAAGAAATGCTCTCACAAAAAGTTATCAATTTCAACATTATAGGTCATTTTCAAAAGTCAACAAAAAGGCACTTTAAGTCAAAGACCATAACTTGAGATTGGTAAATCAAAATGACATGGGACCAAAGACATTGGTTATAGGACTTCAAGACCTTTCCAAAATGTCCAAGAACATGATCAAAGATTAAAAATTGAGCAAGATATGCCTTGTGGAAGTTGGGAAATTTTTGGGAATTTTGAAAAGTCAACTTTGCTTCAAATGCCTCAAAATTGCTAATGGGCCTCAATTTCTTCCATGAATCATTACCCAAAGGCTATGCACGACCCATTGACATCCAAGGGAGTTATTTTCTCATTTTTGATTAATTATTTGAATTTTTATTATTATTAATTCACTTAATTAAAATTAAATATGAAAAAATATCAAATGGCACCTTTCAAATCTTTTTATGCAGCATATTCACTCTTTATGTACTCAATATTTCGTGCATCATCCAAAAAGGAAAGAATCTCCCATAATTGGAAATGATTGGTATGGAAAAGTTTGAAGAAAAGATATGGAAAATCAAATATTCAAAATCATTAAACCAATGGATTTTGGGCTGACTTTTGACCTAGTTCTACTCACATACATATGCACATTGAAACCTAAGGCTGAAGAATACAGAAGCTACGCAGAAACCTAAAGAACAAAACTTGCAATTTTTGAAAAAAAGTGAGAAACTGTTTTCATACATAGAGCTGGTTTCAAGGCCTCAAAAGGATTCCAAAAGCTTGCTAACACTACCAGGAAGCTATTCCAATCGAAACCAATCCTCCATACTCAAAGAATTGGTATAACCGGATTGCATTTTTCATGAAATTTTCCATATTCGTGTTTGCATTTTCATGCATTATTAATGTCTTTTAATGATTGATTTATACTAACATGATGATTCTGAAGCTAATGGCACAAATCAATTGAAGAATGGCTGCCTGTATAGAAAGTTACCATGAATGCATATTAGGGTTTCAGAAACTTTGAAAGAGGGGTTCATTCGTCTGGAAAAATTGGACAATAAGACCAGTACCATTGAAATCAGGAGATCCAAACGAATTGATCTCACACCTCGCGCCCTTTTTCTTTTTGACTATCACCTAATCGCTATTTTTCAGGTTGAAGCTTAGTGGGGGTTTAAAACCCCCGCTATCTATGTTTTATTTTCAGGCAAAACGAAGAAGAAAGAGGATGTGTCTCCTGATGACTGGCGCATTTGAATTTTGGCGCGGTGGACATCACTAAGTGATGTTTTGTGTTATGTTATTTGCTTGCCAATTCCAATACAACGCGCGCGCATAGCTCAGACGGTTGGACGTGCATTGGGTGAACGCTGGGACCTGGGTTCGATTCCCAGGTCCCCCTCTCATATTTCATAATTTTGCCTTTAACATATTTCCATGCAGCGTCTCTTTCAAAGACCACCATACACCTTCACATGCTGGCTTGCCACATAATCTGGAAGATCAATCCAATGGCCAGAATATGCAATCCATGATACACACTCAGTCAACCACATGTATGCAAGCATAGAAAGTCAACGTGGCCAGATTTCTAGTGGGCCTGAATTCCTTGCAAAAATCTCCTAATTGGGCCAGAAACCCCCCCATGGTTTGCATATTTATATTTTTATTTTAATTCTCCTTTTTATTCTTTTATTTGTTTTATTGTTTTATTAATTTCACAAAAATAATTTTCATAATAAAAATAAATACAGAAAAATAAAAAAATATGTTTTATTATTATTAATTTAATGCATTAATATTTTTATCTTAAATAATTAATTTAGGTTAATTTAGGTTTTCAATTTTAATGTTTTCTTAATAACTAAAAAAATGTAGAAATTAGGTTTTTAGCATTTTTATTCTTTTTCTTAATAAAATAATTTCCTCTTCTTATTATTATTATTAACTATTAATTATTTTGTAAATACTCATGTAATTAAATAATTAGTATAAATTAGGTCAAAACTTAAACATTTTTCTTTAACAATTAAAAGTAATTTAGAACTAGGTTTTAATTTAACTTCTAATTTAATTTCTTTTATTTCATAAATACAAAAAAACATAAAAAATAACTTCTTTTCTCATTAAATAATTAATTAACCTTCAATTTTAATTTAATTTCTCAAAAGGGTCCAACGCCCTCGCATATTCGATTCTAGTTTCTTTTCACGCGTTTGTCCTTATTTTTTGTTTCGAATATTATGTAATTGTTCAAAGCCTTGTAATAGTAATTAGGGACTTTATTTATTTTCCGCATTTTATTAAAAAACGGGTCTTTGTTAATTTGGCGATGTATAGACCCGCGCCTTGTAATAGCGTAGGACCTTTATTTTCCGCATTTTAATTTCCGCACCTTTAAATTGCTAATTGCATGAAAGAATGAATGGCCCAAATAAAATCAAAGCGTAGCTCACCAAATGCATGACAAGATAAAACGTAACTGAAAACAACACACAATTCACACACCACTCTTAGGGTATGCCTCACTGTTGCCTTTCCCTCGAAACGTGGTCGTCGAGTATAGGACGTTTTAGTAAGTCCTTATGTCCATGACATGATCCAGTTGCCTCGAAACGGTTTCCTCGAAATAAAAAGGATCAATGGCATAAGGGTAGCTTCTAAGGTGTCCTACCGTTGCTCTGGTGACCACACTGTCCCTAACAAACAAATTGACCCGAACACCTCCAACGGTGGTGCTACCTACCTCTCAATGGTGGGATGGCACTACCTCAAGGACATTTACACAGCCTAATTCCTTAGGGTAGGTAGATGACTCATAGATACTTGCTCTATTTCAAAAAACAAATCAAAAACTCTTTTCACACTGACACTTTTCAAAAAGCTTTCAAAACAATTTTTCAAACACTCTTGAGGACTGATACAAGAGTCGATCTGAAATCTTTAAACGAAACTTTTTCAAACCCACTCACACTTTGAAAAGCAAACACTTTTGAAAACACAAATGAGCAAGTATCTAAGAGCCCATGGATAACCATGGATAGAAAGGGTGCTAACACCTTCCCTTTCTATAAATCTACCTCCCGAACCGAGAAACTATCTCATAAGGAATTTTGCTGTGCTTTTGTCCTGTCCATGTTGGAGAAAATAAAAGACGGTGGCGACTCTTTCTTACCGCGACATTTCGCGAACCAGCGTTAAACAGTCAGTTCCAGATCCACCGATCACAGCAACCTTTACTACATCCCGGAAATAAACCGGCTAGCAACAGGTTCTTTTTGACAGTCAACAGCGGAGTAACAATATCATCCACAAAGGCTACATACAGGTCTTCCTCTACAGCATTCACTCCATGCTTGGGCATGGGAGCAGTCACAACATTGGGCCTTTCTGGCGCCTCGAACTCTATCTCTTTAGCATCGATAAGGTCCTGAATCTTATTCTTCAGAGCCCAACAGTCATCCGTAGTATGCCCCGGGCTGTCAGAGTGATAAGCGCAGCGGGCGTTGGGATTATACTTTGGAGATGTTGTGTTTACCATCTTCGGAGCTTCTTTGACAGTTACCAGATTGGTTGACAGTAGTTACGGCAATATCTGGGACAAGGTCATACTGAGCCGAGTGTACTGCCTTTTGGTTCTCTCACCCCTTGGCTGGTTGTATTGCTGAGGAGCAGCAGCAGGCTTTGAAATTACCACCGCGTTGATAGCTTGGCGGCGTTCCGGTTTATTCTGTCTCCTTGAACCATAAACAACACTAGATTCCTTCTTGAAGGGATTATTTTCAGTACTCGAGGAGGCACCTTTCTGTATCTTCCCAGACTTGATACCAACTTCTATCCTCTCACCAGTCAAGATCAGATCTGTAAACCCAGCAGAAGAATTTCCAATCAGATGGTTGAAGAACGGACCAGACAGGGTCCCCAGGAACATATCAACAAGCTCACGGTCAGTCAAAGGTGGCTGCACCCTTCCAGCCAGGTCTCTCCACTTTTGGGCATATTCCTTAAATCCTTCACCCGTCCCTAGTGACATACCCTGGAGTTGGGTACGCATAGGAGCGAGGTCGGAATTATACTGATATTGCTTGTAGAACGCAGTAGCCAAGTCCTCACATTTACGAATGCTGGCTCCATCCAGCTGATAGAACCATTCGAGTTGAGTCCCTGAAAGACTATCCTGGAAGAAATGGATCCATAAATTCTTGTCAGCAGTATACGGTTGGATCTTCCTTACATATGATCTGAAATGCAGTTTAGGACAGGAAGCTCCGTCGTACTTTGCAAAAGCAGGTGCCTTGAACTTGTGAGGAATCACCACCCCAGAAGATAAGCCTAGGTCTCCAAAGTCCAACCCGGGCACATGTTGAATCTCCATAGCACTTAAACGGTCCTCCAGCTATTTGTACCTATCCTCAGCAGGAGGGTACTGCTCATCATTAAAATTTGTCTCGTTGTCGGAGACCACGGGACTAGGAACCCTTCTCTCTTGGGGACTGTCCTTGCCTACAGATGAGGTAGTCAGCTCAGCCTCATTCTGTAGTCCATTCCCAAATCTGCGTCCAGTGTTGAACAGCACAGTCCTCTTCTTCTTCTTCTTCAGAATCAGAGTCTTCAACTCTTGTTGACCCTGGGCTAAGCTCATGACCAACTCCTGGAACTGGGCATTCTGGGCCTGGAGGGCCTTGATGGCTTGTTCAGTAGTAGGTTCAGAAGTCATGATGATTGCTTAAATACACAACGAAGAAGATAAGTGACCTGTAAAAAGGGTACCTGTTATGCATATGATGACATGAAATGCGTATGATTTATGTTTTCAAAGACAATCGGGATTCAACTTTGTAGACAAGAAAGGAAACAAACTTTATTAGATTCAACTTTGGAATTGTTCAACAAATTTCCCTTAGGCGTTACAAAAATGGAAAATACTGAAAAGGAAATAAAAGCTGTAAAAGAAACATCCAAAGCCCATTAGTGCTCCCATGGCCTCTTCTTCTTGGTACGGATATAGTCATTCAGGATCCGCTCGTTCTCCAATTGCTTTGTCAGCTTCTGGATCTTCTGTTCTTGTTCATTGAACCTTTCCCGATAAGAATCCCGTTCTGCCTGTAGTTGCGCCCAAGACCTCTTTAGTGTATCAACATCAGTGGGTATCTGAGGGTGAAGAACAGTTGGAGGAACCTCGTCTCTGTCAGGAAATTCAAGAATGATAGGTCTGACAGCTTCGTATGGCATACCTAACTTCTGAGCACGGATGCGGACCCATCTGAAGTATGACTCCATAGGCAGAGAAGTCCTTGGCCCCAACTCATGTGGGTCAGTTTTGTGAATTTTGTCCCAAGCCCTGATGAATCTACGGCGTAGCTCGTCACTGTCTACCTGAAACTCAAAACTGATGTGAGGTACCAACATCTCATGAGGCCCTGCTCTTCTGGCTCTTCCAAACTGACGGAGAGCTAAACATGGGTTATAGGAGATTCCTCCCTGGGTACCGATCAATGGAACATTAGGATACTCTCCGCAACGATCAATAACGGCCACTTCATCTAAACCTCTGAGAGTCCAAATGATGTCATTATCAGTAAGAGACATTAACCTATGAGCCCAGCCCCTTCCTTCTTTTTTCTTCAGTATGAACTTAGGGAGGTGCAAAATAAACCACCTCACTAACAAAGGAGCACAACACCATAGAGTTCCCCATCTTCGGGCAGTACGAGCATAGAGTTATTGCAGGATATCACCCAAGAGAGTGGGTATAGGGTTCCGAGACATGAAGATCCTTATGGCATTGACATTAACAAAGGTATCAGGATTTGGAAACAATACCAGACCATAGATTAAGAGAGCCAGAATGTCTTCGTACGCCCTGAAGTCTAAGTCATTCCATAAACTATTAGCTTTGCTAATCAGAAACTTAGCCAAAAAGCCCTTAACTCCACTTCTAGTCTCCCAGTTATCCATTACTTCTTTGGTGGTCAAGGGAAGGGCTGCAACAATCTCCTCGAGCCTAAGAGTCTTTTACCAACCAGTGAATGGAGTCTGTTCCAAGACAGGGATACCAAGCAAATCAGAGAATTCTTCCAGGGTAGGGACCAGCTGGAAGTCTTGAAAGGTGAAGCAATGGTATAACGGATCATAAAACTGGGTCAGGACGCTCATCAGCTGTTGGTCCCACTTTGAAGTGACTAAACCGAGAAGAGAACCATGCCTCTTGATGAAAGAAGTAGTGTTTGGAATCCTATCAACCAATTCTTTAAGCAAATCAGGTGGGTGAACAAAGTTGAGCCAGATAGTGTTCCTTCGCATAGGCATCATGATGTCCTACAAAACAGAGCAAAGATGAAACCCTCTTGTCTTTGAAATGGGTTAGTCCTTATGCAGGATGCATGCAATGTTATGATGGTATGATGTTATGATAAAGCACACCACAAGTATTCACAGGAGGCAAACATGATAAGGCACACAAGTCACACAAGACAGCCCTTAGAGTTCAGGCCAGCATGAAGTTTAGGTACTACCCTCTTTCAGTTTCGTTGATTAAAACCTGTCCTAGAAAATAGTAACCGGGTTCTAGAGGATCTCAATATCACTGACTACCCTCAATCGGTCATAACTCCAGCTTCGCAATCTTTTCTTGCAGCCGGAACCATCGCGAGAGTTTATCCTCAATGAGTGTAGCATACTGCTACTGTTCTATGGCCAAGTTGGGTCAATTTAGGGTTCTAAGGTCGGTTGGTGCTTAATGAATCCTCAGAAGACCCATATTCTCCTCGTTCCAACACAAGGGATATCGGTACAGACCAAGGTGTCACACCAACGTAGCTATTGCTTCACCCGTGTCGGTCTACGCCGGACAGGTCCCTCACAGCTTTTGCTACCTAAAGGGTATTCCCCAGATCCGGGTTAGGATCTATGAAACTCCGATGCAAGCCCACAAATATATATCAAACAAAGCATGCAATTGAAAACATAGAATGATCTAATCCTAAGGTACACCTCACTTATTAAGGTCCCCAGCAGAGTCGTCAGTTCTGTGATCGGTGGAAATAGAACTGACTGTTTTGAAATGCTGGTTCGCGAAATGTCGCGGTAAGCAAGAGTCACCACCGTCTTTTATGTTCTCCAACAAGGAAAGGACAAAAGCACAACAAAATTCCTTTTCGAGATGTCTCTCGGTTCAGGAGGTAGATTATAGAAAGGGAAGGTGTTAACACCCTTTCTATCTGTGGTTATACACGGGCTCTTAGGTACTTGCTCACTATGTTTTCAAAAATGTTTGCTTTTCTTGTGTTTGTGGGTTTTGAAAAAGTTTCAAGAAGGAATTTGAGGCCCATTAGCAAAAACAAAGTGTTTTGAGCAAAGTTGACTTTTGCAAATTCATGAAAATTTCCCAACTTCTCCAATGCATATCTTGCTCAATTTTGATCATATGAACATGTTATTGGACATTTTGGAAAGGTCTTGAAGTCCTCTAACCAATGCCTTTGGTCCCATTTCATTTGGATTTTCCAATCTCAAGTTATGGTCTTTGATTTAAAGTGCATTTTTGTTGACTTTTGAAATTGACCTATAATGTAGAAATTGATAACTTTTTGTGAGAGCATTTCTTGGACTTGGAATGTGAAGATGAGTTGTAGGAAATGTCATCCCCTTCAAAATGAGCATTGGATGGAATTTTTATGATGAACCATGAAAAAGTTATGCCTTGGTCAAGATATAATTGACTTTTCTGCTGTCCAAAAATAGTAACTTTTGCATCTTTGATGATTTTTGAGCTTCCCTTGTGGAATCATGATCAAGACTTGATAAAATGATGATTGTGTACTCAAAATAATATGTTGACCAAAAATTCTGACCTTTGACTGCAAAATGACCATTTTACCCCTGTAGTTGATTGTGAAGCAAATAAGGCTTTTGACTGTGGAATTTGGCACTGTGAGTCTTGAAACTTGGTATGTAGGTGCTTGACAATGTATATAGGCATATGAGACTTGATTGAGCCATTGCAAACCTCAAATTCTTTGAAAGAAACAAAACCCTAATTTCAGCTGGCTTAGGAGGCATTTGGACTGTGCAACCCCTTGAGAAATCTTGAGCCATTTGAAGATGATTCTTGACAAACTTTGAAGAATATGGGAGGGAAAATTTTGGGGTACAACACCTCCACTCTTGAGTTTTGAAGTCTAAACCTTTAAACCTCTTACACTTTGCATATTCCATCTAAAAAACCATCCAAACATCTCATACCACACAGAGGTTGTTTAGTAACCTTCAACAAAAAGGAAAGTCTAGCAGCCTGTTGGAGCTTCCTTAAGGTTCATACAACATCTTGAAGGGTATTTGGATTCAAAACCTAAAGTGAAGTTTTAAGGTAAGTCATCTTTACCTTGCCTTTTCCATACATCAACTTTTCTGTTTATAGGATGTAGCAATCACTATTTTTGAAGTTAATCATTTATTTGTTGTTCATGTTATTCATTTGTATGTTAAAAACTAACTGACGTATGCAAAGAATGGTGTTTAAGGAAGAAAAAGGCAGGATGTATCGACACATATCAATATGTGTCGACCCATCTTAGTGAAAATACAGGGTATGAGTCGACACATAACCCTCATGCATCGACCCATACTGAGTTCAGGTCACAAAACAGAAGCTGGAAAAGCCTATGAGTCGATACATACGCATTTCGCATCGGTACAAGAAGGTGCATCAGTCGACACATCCCATTATGTGTCGACCCATACTGAACTAATTTTGTCTTACAGGAGAAGGGAAAAGCCTATGAGTCGATAGATACGCATTTCGCATCGATATAAGAAGGTGCATGAGTTGACATATCCCATTATGTGTCGACCCATAATAAACTGATTTTGTTTTACAGGAGCGGGGAAAAGCCTATGAGTCGATACATACGCATTTCGCGTCGATACAAGAAGGTGCATGAGTCGACACATCTCATTATGTGTCGACCCATACTGAACTGATTTCACTTTACAGGGGCAAGGAGAAGCTATGTGTCGATGCATAGCAGCATGGGTCGACACATAGCAGTTTAAAAGTGCATTTTTCCTTTATTTTGCACTGTTTTCACATTCTTTTCATTATCATTCGATGTGGTTGTAATATTTTAGATACTACTTCACCCCCATTGTTAAATTGTACCTCCATCCCCCTAAAGTGATGTAATAGCTTAGATTATACTTTCCGCTTTTTACTTGTTTTTCATACATTGCTAGTAAATAAGATGTATGGCAAGATAAAAACAACAAAATAGACAACCCTAAAACAAGACAAAATGAATGCAAACTAACACACTATTCACACGTGCACCCTTAGGGTAATTCCACTTGTTGCCTTTCAGAAAATAGTCATGTCCCTCGAGCATGGGCGTTTTAGCAAATACCCTCGATAAAAGATCGTAGTCCCTCGATGACCCTCGATGTTGCCTTTGGTAAACGATCTAGTCCCTAAAACGACATTGCTAAAACGTCCCATATGTTGCCTTCTATGACTATACAAACTTCCCAACGCCCGTCCCTTCACATCCAATGATGGGGATTCTTACCAAAACAATGGTAAGATAGTCACATCTAAAGGAGAAAGAAAAGCACATTTAAGACCTTTCGAGTAGGTAGATTCGCTCTTAGTTACTCGCTTGCTCACAACAAAAACATTTTTACCCACACTCTCATCTTTGAACTATTTTTGAAACAAACACTTTATAGGCGTTCTTATAGAAACGAGAACCATTACGAAGTTCCATTTTCAAAATACTTTCAAAAACACATCTCACAAACACACCTTTGAATTATTTTTGAAACAAACACTTTGTAGGCGTTCTTATAGAAACGAGAACCATTACGAAGTTCCATTTTCAAAAATACTTTCAAAACCACACACACACAAAGCACAATTTCAAACAAAAGCAAGTGATCTAGCAAGTAACTAAGAGCCCATGGAAAACCATGGATGAAAAGGGTGCTAATACCTTCCCTTTTCATAATCTACCCCCCGAACTCAAAAACATCTCTAAAGGTCTTTCCTGTGCTTTTTCACCTTTCCTTTTTGGATAAAAGAAAAGTCGGTGGCGACTCTTGCTAACCGTGAAATTTGCGATAAAACGCAAAACCTCAAGTCAGTTCTCCCACCGCATCACAGGAAGTTATTAGCATCCTAAACATCTACGGTACTCTACAGAAACCTCTTTCAAAATCTGTGTATTTTGGCTATAAAAGGTGTATACAAAGTAAGATGGTGGAGATGAGAAAAGAAGTATTTTTTTATAATTTTTGCACCCTCTACGGTTGTGAACCTTTAGTGCCTACGTACCACCTTCCGTGTAATAAGGGATCACGATACTCGTAGTTCTCCTTAAAATATTTAAAACACATGTGTGTTGGTTAATTTTAATAGAAAAGACATCTCATCATATCTGAGTGGAAAACATACTTACTACCCACAATTATGAGAAATGAGCATTTGCATCATCTCAAAGTGGAGGACATAGTCTTAGATTTATAATCAATAAGACATCACTCAAAACCTAAGTGGAAAATGACTCACTTCACTACATATCATAGAAGTATAACAGCCTGCATCACTAAAAGAATCAACAAGAATCTAATCTTTTGAGAAAAGAGTTTTAAAATAAAAAAATCTAAAGTGGCAAAATGGTTTGAATGAATTTAATGAATTTTAGTCTTGAAAAAAGATGTCAAAGTATGATTAAATTGATTAAAGGTTTAATTAATAAATAAAAAATTAAAAATGCATGGACCTAAGTCCAAGTTTATTATGAAAGTGGTTCAAGTTTTGAAAAACAAGAAGAATTTTGAAAAGGAGGGAGAAGATTTTTGAAATTGAAGAAGACGGGAGGAGATGAAGGGACTATCCAATATACACAATGTAAAAGCTAAGATAAAGAACAGTCTAACCCACAAGAAGGCAACACTTGACATGAAGAAGTCAATGTAGAATTCCCATCCTTTGGATTAAAACCAAGCAATCAAAATACTAAATCCCTGATGAATACCAAGCTTCAGATGAATTAAGAACCAAGCAAAGTCTTCACTGATAAAAAAATTGGCCAGAGTAACAACTGTATACAGAGGAATCCCCAATCACAGACAAAGCATGAAATCAGAATAACATGCACACAGTAAAATTTTAAACCAATTCCTTGTAGTAAACCCCAAGGACTTCCAAAAATCTTCAAAATAAAATATCAGCCAAAGATCACAGAGCCCAATGTCTCAGGGCTTCTAATCCTAAGTCTCAGGAATCCAAAACTCCGAAGTGCCAAAAATAGTAAACAGATATTCCAAGTAACCTTAACAAATTTCAGTGTCCAAGTTTATTATTAAGTATATTTACAAAAGAAAATAAAGCTCAAGTGAGCAAATACAAAAAGACAGAAAGTAAATACTCAAGTGAGCAAAAGAAAAATACCATGAGATGTAAATGCTTAAAGGTAAATGCCATAAAGTAAAGAGATAAATTAAATGCATAAAGTAAAAGCATAAAGTAAAGTCAGTGGTTAATAGTCAATGGTTAGAAGTTAGTGATTAATAGTTGAAGGTTGAATATTTTTAGAAGAGTAATCCATGATGATTTGAATATTGAGCGTAGGTCAAAGTTGATGAAGACTCATTAGATGATTGATACAATCAAAGCCTACTAACAATGAACTTTCAAGGTTATTGACCATAGTTCAATATTTAATCATCCTTGGGCTTACAAACCCAGGGTTTGAAGCACTAAGAATTAATCAAATAAAAGATGAAAAATGGGGATTTCAAATTATATGATCCATGATGGTTTGAGCCTTGAACATAGATCAAAGTTAATGAAGACTCATTATAGGATTGATAGAATCAAAGCCTCCTAACAATGATTCATCAAGGTTTTTAACCATAGCTCAAAACTTAACCATACTTGGGCTTGCAAACATCAAGTTTGGGCCCCTAAGAACCAATCAATAGGAAGGAAGAAAGGGGATGAGATAAAGGGGAAAAAGGGAAATCACAGTGTAACCAATGCCTCAGATGAATTAGGGTTTGAAATATAATCAACATCATTCATCCATTTTGGTGGATTTGGTTTTTCAATCTATCAACACCCAAGATCCAATGAGGTTGAGGAACTTGTCCCAAAGTAACACTCAAGTGTCTCCAAATCAGAACCAATCACAAAAATAATTAAAATATAATTAACAAAAACAATATTTAAATGATTAATAAAAAGGAAATAATTGGTAAAATTCAAAAATTGTATTAAAATACCAAATAAAAATCACCAAAAAATATCAGAGGTCAAACATGAGTCACCAAATGGTGACGAAATTTTTTAGAATTTTCAAAAGTCATGAACTATTTTTAAAATAATGAAATGAGAAAAAATAAACCAAAACTTGTAAAAAAATAGTAAAATCAAAAATAAAAATAAAATCTGGTCACCAATATTTGTCAAAAGGTCATTGAATCCTTCTATAATTTTTTCAGAATTTTAAAAGGTCTAAAAATATTTTCAAACAATTAAAACAAATCAAAAGATGAGAAAAATCATAAAAAATGTCAAATCAGAAAATAAAATTATGAAAAAAAATGAGAATCAAAAAGAGAATATTCAAAAAATATTTTTAGTAATTTTTTTCATGATTTTCAAGTCAGAAATGAATTTTTTGTGAAATTTTGAAGTTTAAAACAAATAAAATAAAAATCAGAAAATAAAATAATAAACTGTGATACGGTGGCAGAACCGACTGTTTTAAAAAATGTTGGTTTGCGTTTTGCGTTTTTATTCGCAAAATGTCGCGGTAAGCAAGAGTCGCCACCGACTTTTATTTTATCCAACCGGAAAGGAAAAAAAGCACAGAAAAATCCTTTTTCGAGATTTGAGTACGGGGGGTAGATTATAGAAAGGGAAGGTGTTAGCACCCTTTCTATCCATGGTTTTCCATGGGCTCTTAGGTACTTGCTCATCTTTTAAAATTGCTTGTGTGTGTTTGTTTTGAAAAGTTTTGTTTTACTTCGTTTTAACCCTTGTTTCTGTCCTCAAGAGTGTTACGAAGTTGTTTTTGAAAACTTTAGTTTGAAAAGAGTGTAATTGTGAAAAGTTTGATTTTGAGCAAGTACCTATTAGCATCTACCTACTCGAAAAAAGATCGTTTATGTTCTTGTTTCCTTTAGACAGCGCTATCCTACTATTGAGAAATAGGTAGCACCGTCGTTGGAATTGTAAGGGTCAATTCAAAAGGGACGTACGATCAATAAAGCAATGTTAGGACATCTTAGTAATAACCCTAGAGTCTTAAGATCATATTCGAGGCAACATTTCCAAACGGGACTTCTGATCTTTGTTTAGACGGGAGGGCAACCACTAAGGCACCTTATACTTAATGATCGTTTACCGAAGGCAACCGAAGTGAGAGTATACCCTAAGAGTGTGCATGTGCGAGTGATTTGATTTCAGTTATTATCTTTGCATATTAGGGTTTTCTAGTCATTTTAAATTATCATGCAATCTTGTCATACAATCCTATTAACATACATCTAACAGTTAATATTTGCGAGAATTAAAATGCGAGAAAATAAAACCTACGCTATTACAAGGCTTCGGGGTAGGGATTAATTACATAGCCAAAAACCCGTAAAAATGATGAATAAAGAAAATCCTAGATTAACTATTATATACTGTGAGTAGTTACATTAATATTGCAAAAATAATAAACGCGTGCGATGAATCGAAAACGAGAGATTTAGGGTTTTGACCCCAACTACCTAATTGTAATTAAAAGAAAAATCATTTTTTTGTCGTTTTTGTGTTATTTGAGAAAATAAAGTTCAATTGAATAAAAATAACTTAATTACTAATTAATTTAAGTTAAGAAAAATAATTAAGTTAACCTATTTTTTGCATTTTTTATTTTGAGAAAGAAATAAAATTAAATCAAGAGTTAAACCCTAATTTGCTAATTGATTTTAATTATATAAAAAAAGTTAGAATTATCCTAGATTAAATTAAACTAATATTAAATTAAATTTGATAAAATAAAACCTAATCCTAATTTTTTTGTGAAACTCTTGATTTTATGATTTTATGATTTTATGAAAAAAAGAAATTAATTGTGTTAGAAAATAATCAAATAAATTAAATAAATAAAAGAAATAACTAGAAAAGAAAAAGAATGGACCTGGTGTTATTTAGCAAGAAGGGGGTGTGGCTTGCAATTCTGAGCCCAATAAGCTCCTGGCCCCATTGACTTTGCTAGATCCTGTGGGCATGCTTGACTCCAGCGCATGGTGGGCCTTCAAGGGATGAACCTTAGATCTGCAGCCTTGATGATCTGAAGGTTGGATGCTGATGATGCATGGTAGACTCGTGGGATACTAGCACACTGGGCGTTTCAAGGCGTGGGGGAGCTTGATAGTGATTGAAACACGATCCCGGGGAGTCCAGCAATTGATTGGAATGATTAGAATGGCTTGAGATGGCCTGAAACTTGTAAATCAGTTTGCAACTTTTTCTTGAATTTTTGAGATTTGTTCTTTCTCTTGCATGCATTCGGCCTCTTCTTTTTGGTCTGCACTTGATCCTTATGTATACCAGAGTGTATTAGGGTTGCAACTTTGTATCAAATCTCTTTCAATTATGAAAATTGATTCATGATTTCATCCTTGTACCAAATATTTCCAAAATAAGTAAATTCAATATTTTGTGTCCATATATGCCTTGCACGATTTGATCTTGTCTCCAGCTGCATATTGAACCTAATCATGCACAAAATCTCAAGATTTAATTAGTTTTTGATATTTTCATTATTTTATATTGATTTTATTTGATTTAAATGAAATAAAATCAAAATAAATAACAAAAATAAAAGAATGACAAGTGGAAGGGCTCATTGGTCGTGGGTCACATTACAAACTCAGTGCAAGCATAACAAGTTGGGGCCATTTAGCAAAAAAATGCAATTTTGGCCACATTTGACTTTTGGCAATTTTGGAAAAAGGGTCAACTCTCTCAATTTTGACCCTAGAGAGGTGTTCTTAGACTTTTTAGAAAGCTTAAGATGTCCTCTAACAACCTTTTTGGTCTCATCTCAATTGAGTCTTCCATGTTCATGTATGAAGCTTTGACCCAAAAGGTGTTTTTGTTTACTTTCCAAAATGACATATAATGTCCAAATTCATATCTTCTTGTGAGTGCATATTTTGAACTTGGGAGCTGAAGATGGATTGTAGGGAATTGAATCCTCTTAAAATTGAGCTTTGAATGGGTCATTTCTGATAAAGTATGAGAAAGTTGTTCTTGGTCAAAGTTGGGTTGACTTTTCCTAGAAAACCCTAATTTCGCAACTTTTGGGTTTTGATGAATTGTGAGCAATCCTTGAGGAATCATGATCAACCCTTGACCAAATGATGAATAATACTTCAAAATGATAATGTTGACCAAAAATCTTGAAGTTTGACTGTTTGTGGGCCACAGTTGACTTTTGCCCTAACACAGTCGATTTTCAGGCCTTTGAGCAATTGACTGAGCAAACTCCCTCTGTAAGGCTTGAAACTTGACATGGATGATCTTGAGAACATATTAGGACAATGGTGAGAATTTGGAATCCTTTGGACTCAAGCATCTTGATGCAAAATGAAACCCTAATTTAAGGTAGACTACCTTAGGAGAGAATTTGTCTGGTCAACTCTTGGACTTCCTTGAGCAATTTGAGGACCTCACTTGACATGTATTGAGAAATATGGGAGGGAAAATTTTGGGGTACAATAGCTGCCCCTGTTCAATCTTCTTAAACCTTAGGATGTAGATTGGCTTGTCTGCCTTTCGTGATCTGAAGGTTGAAGATGATTGAACACTAGAGTGCCCAGAAATTTGCACTCGCACGAAGTGGTGGTTGTTTTGCAATATCAGGAATGGGTTTATAGATGCCATTTGGAAATTAGTGATGGAATATGGGCTTAAAGATGTCATCTGAAGGAGTGTCGATCGCATAAGAGATTCCTTTGCGAGATCCCGTATACCTGTTGTTGAGGAGGACTTCGCTAGGGAATGCTGGTCTCCGCCTTGGGAGAAGTAGAATTTTAGGAGCTTCAGTTGTCTGTTACTCTACTGGGGAATCATCTCTTAGTCGAGGAGGTGAGAATGAACTACTATCTGGTCGTGCTCCAGGCTCTATAGTGATTTGCTGAGGATAATAAGACTACTACTATCTGGTCGTGCTCCAAGTTTTACAGTGACTTACTGGGGAGATGAGATTAAACTTGCTATCTGGTCGTGCCCCGGGATTTGCAATTTCTCCATTCTTATCTGGTCGTGCTCCAGGCTTCAGAAGGAATTAGGTGGTTATCCGGTCTCATCCAGGTTTCAACTTGAATTTAAGGCATACTAATATCCGGTCGATTTTCGAGCCTCATAGTGATTGGCCGAGTAAACTGCTATTTGGTCGAATTCCAAGCTTTGCAGTACCTTATAATGTTATCTGGTCGTGTCCCAGGCTTCAGTGTCCTTTGCTGCTATTTGGTCGTGATCCAGTCTTCAAAGCGTCTTATATTGTTATTTGGTCGTACGACAGGCTTCACGGTGTCTTATACCACTGTCTCGTCGATTCCAGGCTTCGTGGTATCTTGTACTGCTATCTGGTCGATTTCCAGGCTTCACAATAACTTACTGAGGGGTTAAGCTGTTTTCTGGTCGATTTACAGGCTTCATAGCTTGTATTTAAGATATACCATTATCTGGTCGATTCCAGGCTTCGTAGTATTCTGGAGAACTCAAGATATTATCCGGTCGATTCCCGGGCTTCATAGCTTAAACTGGAATAGAAATCTTAGTATCGATTTGACTGAACCTGGGGAAACTTGTGAGAACTTGATTGCATCTTTCCCTGAAAGGTAAAGAGTTAGTCGTATGTAATGTCATTATGTATGAAATGTATTGGGTAATGATGTTTTCAAAATAAATGAGATTGTGCTGTATGATGCATATGTGCATGCCACGATGTATGGATATGCAATGTTCTTGTGATATTCTCCGGCAGGGGAGAATAAATCCTGGATTGCTGTTGGAGAATATAAGGAGGTGAGCTCTTTGTTCTCGCTGGGGATAGTGACCAAAGATGGTTAGTTGGAGACTTGCATCCGTTCTACTCGAGAATATTCTGCCGAGAGAGACTCTGTTTGAGAATAATCCTGTGGGAGAATGACTTTGTGGGGAAGAGAGATACTCTGTTGGATGGTCTGCTAATTTGGAGAAATAAACTCCGCTGGTGGTGAACTTCTATTGCTGATGACAGATAAACTCTGCTTGGGGAGAAATTTGCCGACTCATTCGTGATTATGAACCTCGACTGGGGAGAGTTAACACCACTGTCTTTAAATACTTCCTACTCTGTGGGGAGTGTATATACCTTTAGTCATATTCTCAAGCTGGCTCTATCCCTGTACCTGGTGGATAGAGCAACTGTAAGGTTTTAACACTTCTTATTTGCCCCCGTTCCTGGAATTACGAGTAATTGTCTTTTGTTTCATATGTAAATATTTATGAGCAACAATTATGTTCAAATGCATATATCAAAAATGAATCATTGGATGTTCTTGCAAAACAAAACAGAAAAAGAAAGAAAACAAGTTGAAATTTGTGAAATTGAATTGTATTGATTTTTGAAATTGGCCTGTAATAGGCATTTTGTACAAGAGGTTGACGTCCTAGTAAGAGAACGCTGCCGAGGGAACAAAAATTATACATTTTGTGTAAAAAGAAAGAAAAACAGTTATGTGAACAATCCCATTGGGTTCCAACTCTGCTATTGCCTTTATATCTTCGAGAGTCTTATTACTTTGCTACTTGGTCAAAGGTAGATCAGATTGATTGGCACCGTCCGAGCTTGATAGTCGATACCGAAGTTTGGTTGCAAGATGATCCAATGATACATAGTGTTACGCTTTGATCCCTAATTTTTGCCTGGACCGCCCTTTCAGGTTTTCAGTCCATCGAGATACCCTTTTTTACCCAAGCCGCCTTTTCAGGTTTACGACTTGTCGGGTGTACAGTTTTTTCATTTTCATCCCTTACTTTTTCCCGAACCCTTTTGATTCGCCGAGAAGCCCTTATTTTTGCCTAGGCTAGTCAACCTAGCGGGTCTTTGATTATGCGTAGTATCTTTTCACTATGTCTGCATTGATGGGGTGAGGAAGGTCGTCACTATCCATGGTGGTTAGAATCATAGCTCCTCCCGATAAAATGTTCTTAACCACAAATGGCCCTTCGTATGTGGGGGTCCATTTTCCCCTGGGATCACCTTGCGGTAGTATGATGCGCTTGATCACCAGATCCACAACTTGATATTCTTGTCGTCTGACTTTCTTGTTAAAAGCCTTGATCATTCGCTTTTGATACGTCTGACCATGACCAAATAGCAGTAAGTCTCTTTTCATCAATTAAATTCAGCTGATCAAGTCGAGTCTGGATCCATTCATCTTTGTTCAAACTCGCATCCTTCATAATCCGGAGAGAGGGTATCTGGACTTCGATGGGTAGGACTGCCTCCATGCCATATACCAGAGAGTAGGGTGTTGCCCCTGTTGACGTCCGCGCTGAGGTATGGTACCCATGAAGAGCAAATGGTAACATCTAGTGCCAGTCTTTGTATGTCACTGTCATCTTCTGCACAATCTTCTTGATGTTCTTATTAACTGCTTCAACAACCCCATTCATCTTCGGCCGGTAGGGAGAAGAATTATAATGTTGTATCTTAAACTATTTGCAGAGCTCGGTGATCATTGTATTGTTGAGATTTGTACCATTGTCCGTAATGATCCTCTCTGGTACACCGTATCGACAGATCAGATTGTGTCGGATAAACCGTGCCACGACGTTCTTGGTCATTGTAGCAAAGAAAGCTGCCTCAACCCACTTCATAAAGTAATCAATTGCTACCAGAATGAAACGATGACCGTTAGACGCGGTAGGTCTGATCTCGCTGATCATGTCGATGCCCCACATTGCAAAGGGCCAAGGAGCTGTCATAACATTCAGAGGGACGGGAGGTACATGCACCTTATCTGCATATACTTGGCACTTATGACAGGTCCGAGAGTGTTGATAACAATCGGCCTCAATAGTAGACCAGTAATATCTTTCCCGTAGGATTTTCTTTGCCATGGTATGTCCACTGGAATGAGTTCCGAAGGTACCTTCATGTAACTCTTCCATGATCCTTTCTGCCTCACTTTCATCCATGCATCAAAATAAGGTTGAATCATGGTTATGCTTATAGAGGATCCCATTACTGATGAAGAACTTTGCAGCGAACCTTCTCAGAAACTTCTTATCATTAACAGATGCCCCCTTGGGGTATTCTTGAGCCTCAAGATACCTCTTCACCTCGTGAAACCAGGGTTTAACTACTACCTCCTTAGTCTCAATGTCACAACAATGTGCGGGTTCGTCCAACCTCTCGATAGTAATCTGGGGAGCCTCATTATCCCACCTGACTTTGAACATAGAAGACATGGTAGCTAGCGCGTCCGCTAACTGGTTTTCCTCTCTTGGGAAGTGTTCAAAGGTTATCTCTTCGAAGTGCGGGAGCAATGTCAGTACGTATTCTTTGTACGGAATAAGATTTGGGTGCTTTGTATCCCACTCGCCTTTAATCTGACTGATCACTAGGTCGGAATATCCGAATACACTCAAGAACTTAATCCTCAGGTCAATAGCATCTCGAAGACCCAGGACACATGCTTCGTACTCCGCCATATTGTTGGTGCAGTTAAAACATAATTTGGCGGTGAACGGAGTATGACAGCCCTCGGGAGATATAATTACAGCACCAATGCCATTACCCAATGTGTTTAATGCTCCATCAAAATACATAGACCATCGGGATCCCTCCTCAGGTCCTTCATCCGGTCCAGGTTCTTCACAGTTGGTCACCAACATGATGTTCTCATCCGGGAACTCGATATTCATGGATTGGTAGTCATCCACTGCCTGATGCACCAAATGATCCACCAATACACTCCCCTTGATTGCTTTTTGGGTGGTGTATTAGATGTCTTACTCGGTTAAGATCATCAGCCATCTTGCTATTCTTCCGGATAAGGCAGGATTTTCGAAGATATACTTGATTGGATCCATTTTTGATATCAATAAGGTGGTGTGAGTCAGCATATACTGTCTCAGCCGGCGAGCAGCCCATGCCAAAGCGCAGCAAGTTTTCTCGAGCAATGAGTATCGGGTCTCACAGTCAGTAAACTTTTTGCTAAGGTAGTAAATAGCGTGCTCTTTTCGGCCAGACTCGTCATGTTGCCCCAGCAGACACCCCATTGAACTATCCAGTACTGTCAAGTATAAGATCAAAGGTCTTCCTTCAACTGGAGGCATCAAAATTGGTGGCTCTTGGAGGTATTCCTTGATTCTCTCGAAATCGGTCTTGCATTCATCATTCCACTTTACCACTTGATCTTTCTTCAGCAGCTTGAAGATTGGCTCACAAGTAGCGGTCTGATGTGAAATGAACCGGGCGATGTAGTTCAGACGTCCCAAAAAGCCTCTAACTTCCTTTTCTATGCGGGGAGCCGACATCTCTTGTATGGCTTTTACCTTGGCAGGGTCCACCTGAATACCCTTATCGCTAACAACGAAACCCAGCAGCTTGCCAGACCTTACCCCGAAGGTGCACTTGTTCGGGTTCAACCTCAGCTTGTACCTCTTCAACCTGTCGAACAGTTTCTGGAGATGGTCAAGGTGCTCTTCCTCAGTCTGGGACCTTGCGATCATGTCATCAACATAAACCTCAATCTCATGGTGAATCATGTCGTGGAACAAAGCGACCATGGCGCGCTAATAAGTTTCCCCAGCATTCTTCAACCCAAAAGGCATTACCTTGTAACAGAAGGTGCCCCATTGTGTAACGAAGGTTGTCTTCTCCATGTCCTCAGGAGCCATCTTGATCTGATTGTAACCAGAAAAACCATCCATAAAGGAGAAGATCTTATGCTGCGCGGTGTTGTCGACCAGAACATCGATGTGAGGAAGTGGGAAGTCATCTTTGGGGCTCGCCCTGTTCAGATCTCTATAGTCCACACACATCCGTACCTTAACATCCTTCTTAGGTACTGGAACAACGTTGGCAACCCACTGCGGATAAGAAGTAACAGCTAAAAATCCCGCATCGAACTGTTTCATGACCTCAGCTTTGATTTTCTCAGACATCTCAGGGCGCATACGGCGAATCTTCTGCTTTATCGGAGGACAGTCTTCTTTAGTTGGCAAGCGATGAACCACAATATCAGTGTCCAAACTAGGCATATCCTCATAAGACCAATCGAAGATCTCAACATAGTCGCATAGCATCTGTATCAACCGCGGTTTGACACTAGGCTCCAGATTCTCACATATCTTGACCTCTTTCCTGTCTTCATCTGTACCCAAATTCACTGATTCAACTGGCTCTTCATGAGGCTGTATGGCCCTTTCTTCCTGTAGTAACAGTCTAGCAAGTTCTCCAGGTACCTCACAATCATCCTCACCTTCTTCCTCGGCTTGGTTGATCAGATTTTCGAAGTCATAACCGACAATAGCAGAACTATTATCAATGGGATCCATAGTGGATATTGATATGTAGTATGATACGTGAGTGTGTGTAAGAGAATAGCCGTTTTTGATAAAGTGAGAGACAGAAAAAATAAAAACAAGGAGCGCAAAATTTTTAATGCAAGAAATGTCTAATGCTTTATTAATGATATATGAAATGACAAATAATAAGCCCTCACAAGCAAAGCCAAGGTGCCTCGGGCAAGGCACCGAGCCGTAAAGTTTTAAACTGTCTATTACAACTCTTAAAACAAAAGTCAATTACTGTGGAATAAAATAAACAGGTATGAAGTCCTTCGCCGTCCAGTTGTTCAGTCCTCCATTGGTTGTTGGGTAGATCCAGCTGTCAGCATCCGGGTTCTCATCATCAGCATCTTCTGTGGCAGAGATAACCTCAATAGCATTGATTCCCGAGCCATGCTTGGGCATGGGTGCAGTTATGACGTTGGGCTTCTCCGGAGCGTCAAACTCAATCTCTTTGGCTTCGATCAAGTCTTGCACTTTGTTTTTCAAGGCCCAACAGTTTTTTGTATCATGACCTGGACTTTCAGAGTGATAGGCGCAGCGGGCATTCGGGTTATAATGGGGAGATATGGTGTTGGGGTTCTTTGGGGCCTCCCTCATAGTTACCAGATTGGTCTTCAATAATTGTGGTAGAATTTGAGTCAAGGTCATATTGAGCCGAGTGAACTGCCTCTGTGGTCTTTCCACCCTTTGTTGATTGTTGCGTTGTGGAGCAACTGTGGGTCTTGATATCACTACCACATTTACTGCTTGACGGTGTTCATGTCTGCTTTGGCCCCTCGGGCCGTAGACTGCACTAGCTTCTTTCTTACTGGTGAAAGGCTTCTTTACTGCACTTGACGAAGTATCCTTCTGTATCTTACCACTTCGGATACCAGCTTCTACTCTCTCTCCAGTCAAGATCAACTCAGTAAACCCAGATGACGAACTGCCGATCAGATGATTGAAAAATGGACCAGATAGCGTCCCTAGAAACATGTCAACCAACTCCCTATCAGACAAAGGGGGTTGGACTCTTCTAGCCAAGTCTCTCCACTTTTGAGCATAGTCTTTGAAACCTTCGCCTGCACCCATGGACATACTCTGAAGTTGAGTACGAGTAGGAGCAAGGTCGGCATTATACTGGTACTGCTTGTAGAAAGCGTCAGCAAGATCCTCCCAGTTTCGAACATTGGCCCCTTCCAACTGGTAGAACCATTCAAGCTGAGTCCCTGACAGACTATCTTGAAAGAAGTGCACCCACAAATTTCTATCAGCTGTGTGGGGTTGAATTTTCCTGACATAAGAGCGGAGATGGAGTTTTGGGCAAGACACTCCATCATACTTAGCAAAAACTGGAGCCTTGAACTTCTGAGGGATGACTACTCCAGATACCAGTCCTAGTTCTCTGAAATCCAAACCAGGTATCTTCTGGATTTCCATAGCACTCAGACGGTCTTCTAGCTGCTTGTACCTATCCTCGACAGGAGGATATTACTCATCATCAAAATCATTATCATTATCCGAGATTGCATGACTGGGGACCTTTTCTTCTTCTTGGTTCTCCCTGTCCTTGGATGAGGAGATCAGATCAGCTGATTTTCTTATCCTTTCTCCAACCTTCTTCTTCTTCTTCTCTTTCAGAATGAGAGTCTTCAAATCTTCTTTCCCTTTAGCCAGACTTAAGAACATCTGCTGGAATTGGGCGTTTTGTGCCTGAAGATCTTTGATGGCTTGATCGGAAGACATTGAGGCTGAAATAAACAGCAAAGAAGATGAGAAACCTGTAATGGTACTTGTAATGGTGTGCATGATAATGGGATGCGTATGTAATGATTTCAACGACCTTGGGAAATTTAAATTTGCAAACCAAACATAAACAAACTTTATTAGATTAACTTGTAAAAGGTTCAATAATGCCTTTGAGGCGTTACAAAGAAATAAATGGAAAACAAATCTAGAACTAGAAAAGCAAAAGCAAAAGTCCCATGGACGCTTCCTCTTGGTGCTGACGTGGTCATTGATCACTCTTTCTTCCTCGAGCTGCCTGGTGAGCTTCAAAATCTTCCTTTCTTGCTCATGGTACTTTTCCCGGTAAGTATCCCTTTCCTCTTTCAGCTGAATCCAAGACCACTGCAATGCCCCGGGATCAGTGGGAATGTCAGGATAAATAACCGTGTAAGGAACACCCTCTTCATTAGTGGGCTCCACAATCACTGGCAATACGACTTCATAAGGAATCCCAAGCTTATGGGCACGAGCTCAGACCCATTGGAGGTAAGGCTGCATAGGAAGGGAAGTCCTTGGTCCCAACTCTTAGGGGTCAGATCTGTTCACCATGCCCCAACTCTTGGGGATACCGGTACCAATCAATGTGCCACATCAACGTAGCTAATGCTTCAACCGTATCGGTCTATGTTGTACAGTTCCCTCACAGTTTATTGCTACTTACCTAAAAGGTATCCCCAGATCCGGGTTAGGATCTATAATAACTCCCAAACAAAACCCTTAAAAGTAAAGCAACCAAAACAAACAAGAGAAGCAATTATGATGAATTGGATCCTAAGGTATACCCCACTTATATCCCCAGCAGAATCGCCAGTTCTGTGATACGGTGGCAGAACCGACTGTTTTGAAAAATGATGGTTTGTGTTTTGTGTTTTTATTCGCAAAATGTCGCGGTAAGCAAGAGTCGCCATCGACTTTTATTTTATCCAACCGGAAATGAAAAAAAGCACAGAAAAAATCCTTTTTCGAGATTTTGAGTACAGGGGGTAGATTATAGAAAGGGAAGGTGTTAGCACCCTTTCTATCCATGGTTTTCCATGGGCTCTTAGGTACTTGCTCATCTTTTAAAATTGCTTGTGTGTGTTTGTTTTGAAAAGTTTTGTTTTACTTCGTTTTCACCCTTGTTTCTGTCCTCAAGAGTGTTACGAAGTTGTTTTTGAAAACTTTAGTTTGAAAAGAGTGTAAGTGTGAAAAGTTTGATTTTGAGCAAGTACCTATTAGCATCTACCTACTCAAAAAAAGATCGTTTATGTTCTTGTTTCCTTTAGACAGCGCTATCCTACTATTGAGAAATAGGTAGCACCGTTGTTGGAATTGTAAGGGTCAATTCGAAAGGGACGTACGATCACTAAAGCAATGTTAGGACATCTTAGTAATAACCCTAGAGTCTTAAGATCATATTCGAGGCAACATTTCCGAGGCAATATTTCCGAACGGGATTTCTGATCTTTGTTTAGACGGGAGGGAAACCATTAAGACACCCTATACTTAATGATCATTTACCGAAGGCAACCGAAGTGAGAGTATACCCTAAGAGTGCGCATGTGCGAGTGATTTGATTTTAGTTATTATCTTTGCATATTAGGGTTTTCTAGTCGTATTAAATTATCATGCAATCTTGTCATACAATCCTATTAACATACATCTAACAGTTAACATTTGCAAGAATTAAAATGCGAGAAAATAAAACCTACGTTGTTACAAGGCTTCGGAGTATGGATTAATTACATAGCCAAAAACTCGTAAAAACGATGAATAAAGAAAATCCTAGATTAACTATTACATACTGTGAGCAGTTACATTAATATTGCAAAAATAATAAACGCGCGCGATGAATCGAAAATGAGAGATTTAGGGTTTTGACCCCAACTACCTAATTGTAATTAAAAGAAAAATTATTTTTTTGTCGTTTTTGTGTTATTTGAGAAAATAAAGTTCAATTGAATAAAAATAACCTAATTACTAATTAATTTAAGTTAAGAAAAATAATTAAGTTAACCTATTTTTTGCATTTTTTATTTTGAGAAAGAAACAAAATTAAATCAAGAGTTAAACCCTAATTTTCTAATTGATTTTAATTATATATAAAAAGTTAGGATTATCCTAGATTAAATTAAACTAATATTAAATTAAATTTGATAAAATAAAACCTAATCCTAATTTTTTTGTGAAACTCTGAATTTTATGATTTTATGAAATAAAGAAATTAATTGTGTTAGAAAATAATTAAACAAATTAAATAGATAAAAGAAATAACTAGAAAAGAAAAAGAATGGGCCTGGTGTTGTTTAGCAAGAAGGGGGTGTGGCTTGCAATTCTGAGCCCAATAAGCTCCTGGCACCATTGACTTTTCTAGATCCTGTGGGCATGCTTGACTCCAGCGCATGGTGGGCCTTCAAGGGATGAACCTTGGATCTGCAGCCTTGATGATCTGATGGTTGGATGCTGATGATGCATGGTAGACTCGTGGGATACTATGACACAGGGCGTTTCAAGGCGTTGGGGAGCTTGCTACTGATTGAAACACGATCCTGGGGAGTCCAGCAATTGATTAGAATGATTAGAATGGCTTGAGATGGCCTGAAACTTGTAAATCAGTTTGCCACTTTTTCTTGAATTTTTGAGATTCGCTCTTTCTCTTGCACGCCTCCAGCCTCTTCTTTTTGGTCTGCACTTGATCCTTATGTATACTAGAGTGTATTAGGGTTGCAACTTTGTATCAAATCTCTTTCAGTTATAAAGATTGATTCATGATTTCATCCTTGTACCAAATCTTTCCAAAATAAGCAAATTCAATCTTTTTGTGTCCATATAAGCCTTGCACGATTTGATCTTGTCTCCAGCTGCATATTGAACCTAATCATGCACAAAATCTCAAGATTTAATTAGTTTTTGATATTTTCATTATTTTATATTGATTTTATTTTATTTAAATGAAATAAAATCAAAATAAATAACAAAAATAAAATAATGACAAGTGGAAGGGCTCATGGGTCGTGGGTCACATTACAAACTCAGTGCAAGCCTAAAAAGTTGGGCCCATTTAGCAAAAAATGCAATTTTGGCCACATTTGACTTTTGGCAATTTTGCAAAAAGGGTCAAATTTACCAATATATAACTCTCTCAATTTTGACCCTAGAGAGGTGTTCTTGGAATTTTTATAAAGCTTAATATTTCCTCTAAGCAACCTTTTTGGTCTCATCTCAATTGAGTCTTCCATGTTCATGTATGAAGCTTTGACCCAAAAGGTGTTTTTGTTGACTTTCCAAAATGACCTATAATGTCCAAAATCATATCTTCTTGTGAGTGCATATTTTGAACTTGGTAGATGAAGGTGGATTGTAGGTAATTGCATCCTCTTTAAATTTAGCTTTGAAATGGTCATTTCTGATAAAGTATAAGAAAGTTGTGCTTGGTCAAAGTTGGGTTGACTTTTCCTACAAAACCCTAATTTAGAAACTTTTGGGTTTTGATGAATTGTGAGCAATCCTTGAGGAATAATGATCAACCCTTAATAAAATGATGAATAATACTTCAAAATGAGAATGTTGACCAAAAATATTGAAATTTGACTGTTTGTGGGCCATAGTTGACTTTTGCCCTAGCATAGTCGATTTTCAGGCCTTTGAGCAATTGACTGAGCAAACTTCCTCTGTAAGGCTTGAAACTTGACATGGATGATATTGAGAACATATTAGGACAATGGTGAGCATTTGGGATCCTTTGGACTCAAGCATCTTGATGCAAAATGAAACCCTAATTTGAGGTAGACTGCCTTAGGAGAGAGTTTGTCTGGTCAACTCTTGGACTTCCTTGAGCAATTTGAGGACCTCACTTGACATGTATTGAGAAACATGGGAGGGCAAATTTTTGGGTACAACATAAACCAAAAAGATCTGGACCATTAGATCAGTGGCAAAACGCGTTAGTTAGCATATTCAAGGGATCTGACGCGCTGTGCATGATATGGTCTTCATTTAATAACACACCAGATCTTTAATAAAAAACAGAAGATAAAAATTAAAACCAAAAGATGTGGACCATTGGATCAATGTCAAAATGCGTTAGTAAGCAGATCCAAAAGACCTGACGCGCTATGCATGTGATGGACCTTAGCAAGAAACACACATAGATTATGAAAAATGAGCTAATCAAAATAAAACAAGTGTCAATGGATCATTGGTTGAAGAACAACACATAGGTCGTCTTCAATCTCCAGACACCTGCGTCTGGGATTTCTATGAGTTTCTTCAAATGGAAAAATTAGAAACTCATAGTGGTATCATTGGATTCGTCTCTTCCAGACAATCCTAACCCTACCCTCGCGAAAAATTTATGTAAAACACAACATAGTCGATTTGAGAAAAACCAAAGCAAAATTGCAAAATTGATTTTATAAATAAATGCTCAATTCTCAAAAAAAAATGAAAACCAAAAGAAGTATGAGAATCAGAGGAAGAAGGACTACAAGTTAGTAACTTGTTTAGATCGATTTGGTTAAGAATACTACCTGAGCGAAGCTCAAGAAGTTTTCTCTGAAACTGAACTTTTGTATCTCGAATTATGGCTCAATTTGCTTGGTTTAAGTGATGGAGAGTTTGTATGATTATGGAGATCGATGAATCAGAAGAGAATTTGAGGTGAGAAGGCTTGAATTTATGAAATGGATTTTCAAATTTCAAGCTTCAAGTGAGACTTTGGTAGGGTATTTTGGTTGTTCAAGCTTACAAAAATGAGTGGAATATAGTTTGTATTTATAGGATAAGTGAACAGAATCAAGAGGAGGGGTGAATGATACAATTTGAGTGGAAATCATGCACATCCGTGGTCATGAAGAAAGTGTGATCACATGTGCATCAAAAATCATCAAAATGATGCATTTTGACACTCTAAATGATCCAAACATCTCTGTTAATCATGTTTAAGTGTAAAATACACACAAATTTGGTTATTAGAAGTCACATTATGGAAATTGCAATCTGACTGCCATGAGAAACTTCAGTTCCAAGGTACCAACTTTGAATCCATGGTGCATACAACTCAGGAGGCTTTATGACATGATTCTTGAAGTATTTCAAAGACAAGGTCACAATATTTATAATATGCCGAGAAAGACTCCGTTTAGATAATTGAGCTGAAAATTATGTCCTCTTGAAATCGTGAAAAAACAAATTGTCTTTTGTACTCAGAAATATTTCTAAGTGTTGAGCTTTAAAATGACCTATAATGTCTTGCAAACTTTCAAGGCCTTCCACTCAAAATTTTATCTTTATCTTGAAGATGAAATGAATTAAACTCTTCAAATTGAATTGTGGAATTGAGATCATTAAAAAATCATAAAAACTGAAAGAGTTATGGCCTTTGGGAGATGATGAACAAATTTGGAGAAATCCACAAATGACCTATAATCTTTTCAATTCTTTAAAGACTCTCCATATATTTTCAAGCCTTGTAACTTGAAACAAAGTTGTATTAGACATCCTCAAGTTTATTGTGAAAAAAGAATGTGTTCTAGGATATAAAATATGACCAAATTATGGTCTTTTTAAGTCACACAAGAGAATACCATAGCTTTTCCAAAGGACTTGTAATATTCTTCAAACTTAAATGGTTTTCCATTCAAAACTAGCCTTAGATCCTTGAAGACAAGTTATTAATGACTCTCCAAAGAGAATCATGGCATTAGAATCAACCTAAAATCTCAAAACTTGAGCAAGATATGGTCTTTGGAAGTCAACCTCACCTCACTCAGAGAGTACCAAAATGACTTGTAACCCCTTTCAACTTTTGATGACTTTCAAATCACAAATGGATCTTGACATGTAAAAAGAAGTTGTTATAGATGATGATAAGAATCCATAGAAAAAATAACCAACTCAAAATGTTAAAAATTGAGTGAGTTATGCACTTGTGGTCATTGAATCAAGTACTTGTTCAATTAGGTCAAACTTGTTGAATCAACCTTGAATATTTTGAACTTTCTTTGCATAATAGAGTATGATGGATCACATTTAGACCTTGAAATAATGTTATCTTGAAGCATACTCAACGATGGAGTTTAAGTCTTAATGAAACTTGTAGAAGAAGGCATGGAAATAAACACATTAACCTATGAATCTTCTTGATGAATGCCATTCTCTTTGAAGCAAGATTGACCTTAAATGAAATTGAGAGAGTTCTTTAAACCAAATAATTATGATGTAATCAACATATCTTTGAAGCTCAAACTTCTAAGCTTCATTGAACAACCATTTGACTGAGGACTATCCCTCAAAACCCTAGGTTAAATGGTGAGATGGATGCAATTGTGTCATCACCTACAATATAAACATCCAAAGACACACACACACACACACACACACACACACACACACACACACACACACACACACACACACACACACACACACATACATATATATATATATATATATATATATATATATATATATATATATATATATATATATATATATATATATATATATATATGTATGTATATATATATATTGATGTTAGTTACGAGTCAATCAACATAATATACACATATACAAGATACATGATTCAAGGTGCTTGGTGATCCCTCAAGAGAAAACTTAAAAGATAAGAGAGAGTAGAAGAGAGAACCAACCCTAATATGTGATCTTAATGTATTGATGATGAGAGATGATGAGAGATCTTAGGGGAAAACATTGGGGTATCACACTCGGACCGTGTCTTCTTTCGGGAGCGATAATCTCTGCGAGGAGGAGAGTGATTTCACTTTCTGTCGAGTGTAATCTCTGTTTTTTCCTGCACTAGTCGATGACCACGTAGTTATGGCGAAGAACTGTGTGACATGCTTCGTCGATATCTCTGGGGAGGACATTTTGATAGTTTCTTCACCAATGCCTCGATCCTGTTGTTCCGATGAAGGATCAGGGTGTTGGTTTAATTTATGGAAGCAAATAGAGATGACATGGCCAAATCGGTGCTAGTCGACATTGGGACCGGCTGGAGAGTGGTTAATGCTTCTTCTTGGTCTTTCTTAGATCTACCAACTTCTAAGAAATGGGTGTCATCGTCCTCGAGGGGAGGGAATATGTCGTCATTATCAGCCTTATGAATGGGGGATAAGATGGTTTTTCCAATAAGATGGTCATCATCGTGATTGGCTATGATCAGAATCTGGTGATGTTTCTCTCATCTTTAGTTTCCGGGGAAAGAAAGACAGGGAAAGCAGTTTCCCACAGACAATGCCTCTGATCTTACCGGTGATCAGAACCTGTAAGGAGTCAATATCTTCGTTTGTAAAGTTGTTAATAAGGAGGAAGGGGTGTACCTTCAAGGCACTCCAGTGCTCAGGTAAGAAAGAGTGGAAAAAGATGCAAGATAGATAGTCAAGGGTATTAAAATTGAGTGATGAATATCAAATATTGCATACCTGGCCCTCATAAGTGTGAGGGTTTATATAGTTCCCCGACGCTTGGCCATTGGTTCCTATTTTTGGGACTAGATATTAGGTTCCTCAAAAATAGGTAGCTTCCAGGAACTAGTCATTGTAACAGGTAGGGTTGCTCAGAACTAGCCATTACAATGATAAGAAAAGTGCTTCATGGGCAAGCATGACCTATGGTCCTTCCTATGTGGCTATCCTCGTGTGGCTTGGCAAGATGAGAACTAGTATGTTTGAGCGAACATAAGTGACCACTTAGACCCTGAGTGTTGTACCCCAAAATTTTCCCTCTCATTTCTCAATAAATATCTCATAAGATCTCCTTTGGTTCAAGACTACACAAGGCTTGATCAGCTCAAGACACCTCCTTAAGCACTGATCACTCAAATTAGGGTTTGAGTTTTCACAAGGATAATTGAACTTTCAAAGCCTCAAATGACTTTCATGGATCATTTTGGACCCTCAAGATTACTCATGTCAAGTTTTAAGTCTTGGATCACATTTTTGCTCAGTCAATTGATCAGATGACCTAAATTCAGTTGTATTGGGGAAAAAAGTCAATTGTGGTCAATTTAAAGTCAAACTTCATAATTTTTTATCCATATAAACATCATGAACTCATATATGTCAATTGATCAAGTTTAGATCACAATTCCTAAAGAAATTTGATCAGATCATCAAAAGGGCAAAATGGTCAAAATTAGGGTTTTGACTAAGAAGGTGCAATTTTTGACTTTTGACCTAACCAATGAATTATTGGTTTAAGACATGATATCAGGGATTCAAATACATCATTTTGACCTAATTGCATGGCTCAAAACATCTCAATATCAATTGATTGATAGTTGAATTTCAGTCAACTGATGAAAAGTCAATTGTACACTAAAAAGTCAAACTTTGACTTTTTGATCAAAATCAAGTTTCAAAGATTACAATTCCTCAAGACATGTCAAAATATGAAACTTGTTCATCAAGAAATCAAAAAGTCAAAATCCATCTTTGAAAAGTCAAAATTCCAAGACTTAGAATTTTTTCTAAGTGTTGGAAAGTTCACATTTTTTCACAACTCTATGCCAAATTTCCACCATGATGCAAGATGATTCAAGGGAAACTTCCAACATGAAAGTTGTAGATCTCAATGAGATCTAAAACATTGTAGGGCATAACTTTTTCTATAAATTATTGGATTTCAAGTTATGATTTTGTGAAGACATGCTCATGAAACTAAAAAGACTTAGTGAAAATGCCCTAGTTAGGCAGGATTTTGACCTAACTTCATGGCAATTTTTCACCTAGTTCCAAATTGAATTTTCAAAAATGTCCAACATAAAGGTTGTAGGGGATGTTACAAGATTTCCAAAATGTCCAAGAACTCATTTAGATAATGTTTGGGCTAAGATAATCGAAGCCATGAAGTTAGGGTTTCATTCTTGTTTTGCAAGGCAAATTTGTGAAGAACAGTTGATCAAATCTTCAAGCATGATGTACAAATCCCACTTTGCAGGATTCTAAATTGCCTTTCAATCCATAGTTAAATTTTCACACAACTGTTAGAGCTTTGATCTAACCATTTGAGGCATTTTCCAAATGGTTATTCTATTAATGGCACAAAGGTAACACTTCCATTTTGGAAAAACAAGCTTTATCGCAAAAGTCAATGCATAGAGCTACCAACTTGTTTCATATGAGTACAAGCAATGTCAAAGATAAAAGCAACATGTCTAGATCCTCCAAGAAACTCAAACCTTGCTTTTACTATGCCTTGAAACCATGTTTTCCACTTTTCTTCAAAATCAAGTAACATAGTCATAACCCTATATCCCACAAATTTGTCAACCTCAATGGCTCTAACCTTTTTCTTATAAATATAAAAGTCTATTGCAAGAGAATACACGAATTCACAAGCCCTAAAACTCTCCCAAACTCAGACCTGCATTACAAACATCTATTGTTGCATATTCTGACCAAAAACTCCAAACTCAGAATCCACTTGTGCGTTTCTTGGCTTTTCACTTCCAATAGTTCCTAAACATCATCTACAAATAATTTCACACCTTGTTACACGACTGTAACACCATCTTCATAAACTTCCATAACCAAAAAACAGAGCTTGCACCTTGACTTCTCTAGCACGATTCAAACACTCCCAGCATCAAGTAAGCATTGCATTAGCTTCCTGGGAACTTGAGGAAGCTAACCTGATCACCACAACTCCTTGAAAGCAGATCAAACCCATTTCACGATTTTTAGTTTTGAGGTGTTTTTTATGAACTTCTATCTCTTCATACAAGCATCATTTGATTCTGATTTGTGAAGATAAAATGTAGATATCATTGCCCTGAAGCTCTACATAACCATAGTTTTCATTTATATTGCTTGAGCTTAGAGAATTTTAGGTTTGAATATCTGAAAAAAGTTAGGTCAGAATTTGGTAATTTTATAAATTCTTGCTCATCTTTGAGAATTAGCTTAAGTTATTTACATATTCATAATCGTGATGAAATTTCTAACAAGTTTGATGTTGGAAGTTTTGTGAATAGATGAGAAATTAGTAAGTTACAGGAACTATGGCTAGAGGTTGAAGATGAAGTCATTTTCAAGACTGGATTTGTGTTATGTATTATTGGCTTTGTTTAAGCTAACAGATGTATAGCCAACCCAGTGGTAAGGCAGCGTGCGTTTCATGTTCAGGGTGTGGGTTCAAGCCTCAGCGCTGCCACTTTTTGTTATTTCTCAAACATTTTTTCTCTTTTTGCCACAAGTCAGCGCTTGGGCCTAAGGCCAATGAACCTTCCATTTTTGCTGCACCACACCCCCTGCCTTCTTATCATAACATAGGCCCAACCTTTTTTTTATTTTATTTTTCTGATCACAAAAAATATTAATGGGCCAAACTCAAACAAAACTGTTTTTTTCTAACAAACTCCCAAATCTCATTTCAAATCCCCTTGACTTTTATTTTTATATTTTATTTTATTTTATTTTATTTTTCTTTATTATTTTTATTATTACTATTATTATTATTACTTTTATTAATAAAAAATCCAAAAATATATTTTTCTTCATTATTTACATGCTTATATTTTTATTTTCTTTATAAAACTAAAAAGGCAAAAATATTTTCTTAAACAAACTTAATTTTCTTTTTCTTAATAAATTAATAATTAGATTTAGGTTTATTTATTTTCTTTTTTTATTTAAAGTTAACTTAGAACTTAGATTTATTTTAATTAATTTATATACTATTTTTATTAAACTTAAAAATCTTTTCTAAAAAACCCTAAAAATGCTTTCTAACTTGTTTTCTTTTCTTAATTAGTTTAGGCTTAATTTTATTTATTTTAATTAATTATTTTCCTTTAGATAATTAGGTTAAAATTAAACCCTTAACAAAATCCAAACAAAAATCATTTCCTTTCCATTTATATCCTTGTACATTATATTTTCATTTCTTGTACACTATTTAACATGGTTGTAATAGATAATTAGGTTTAATTTCTTGCAATCCCCATCTGTAAATTTGTATACCCCATCCTCCTAATGATGTAATAGCGTAGTAATTTTACTTTTCGCAATTTATCGCTTTCATATAAATGATAGTAATTAGGGTTTGTATGGAAAGATGACATCAACAAGTAGATAACCCTAATCAAAGATTAAATTCATGCAAATGAAACACATTATTCACACATGCACCCTTAGGGTAATTCCACTTGTTGCCTTACAAAAATGGTCATGTTATGCATGTGGGATGTCTTAGTAAAAACAATCAAAAATATAAGATCATAGTCCCTCGATGACGCTTGAAATGTTGCCTTTTAAATGGTCTTAGTCCCTCAAAGAGAAATGCTAAGATATCTCACAATATTGATATCATGACTATACGATGACCCACGCACGTCCCTTTACATCCAAATATAAGGCTTCTTACCAAATCAATGGTAAGATAGAAATATCAAATGAAGGAAGAAATGAACAAAGACTTTTGAGTAGGTAGATTATTCCTAGTTGCTTGCTCACTTTCAAAACAAACATCCTTGCTCACTTTCAAAACAAACACCAAACACTTTCAAAACATGAAATATTTTCAAAAAAAAATCCAACACTTTGTATATGTTCTTACGAACAAGAACCATTACAAAGTCTACCTAAACGAAGGCTCCTTTTCAAAAATACTTTCAAAACCACTGCAAAGCATATTTTCAAACAAAAGCAAGTGATCTAGCAAGCAACTAAGAGCCCATAGATAACTATAGATGAAAAGGGTGCTAACACCTTCCCTTTTCATAATCTACCCCCCGAACTCAAGAAATAATCTCAAAGATCTTTCTTATTCTTTTCAACCTTTCCTTTTGGATAAAAGAAAAGTCGGTGGCGACTGTTGCTAACCGTAACAATTGCGATCAAACGCAAAACATCCCAAGTCAGTTCTCTTACCGTATTAGAGAACTGGCGACTCTGCTGGGGAAATAACTTAAAAGTGGGGTTACCTTAGGGTTAGATCACCTTTATTTGCTTTCATTGTTTGACTTGTTTTCTTTACATTTTGGTTCCTTGTTTGGGCTTGCTTTGATCCTCTACCCGGATCTGGGACACCTTTTTAGGTAAGTAGCAATAGATTTTGGAAACTGTACGGTGTAGACCGATATGGTTGAAAGAATGGCTACGTTAGTGTGATGAATTTGTGGGTACCGGTACCCCTTGTGTTTAATCGAGGAGAATACGAGACTGCTGAGTGGCGTCATGAAGCATTAACTGACTTTAGAACCATAATTGAACAAACTTGGCCATTAGGATGTAGTGAGATGACCGGTTTCGGTGGAAAGCTGAAAATTGGTTGATACTCGATACTACACTCATTGAGATTGGACTTTTGGGATATCTCGGCCGCAAGAAAAGATTGATTGTGCTGAGACAATGCCTAAAAGAAAGGTCAGTGATATTGAGACCCTTTAGAACCCAGTTACTATTACTAGGACAGGTTTGAGCCAACTAAACTTCAAGAGGGTATTTGCCTATAAAACTCCATGCAAGCCTAAACCTAAGGACTTGTTTGCCTTGTGTGTATATGCTTACTTGTACATAACATCATAAACATCATAACATCATACACATTCTCACTAACCATTTCAAGGATTTAGGAATTTATCTTTGTCTTTGTTTTGTAGGCCATAAACTTCGTCCGAAGAAATACCATTAGAATCAACTTTTTGAAAGCACGCCCTCAACTCCAAGAGTTAGTGTCAAGGATACCTGAAGACTCTTCTTTCACCAAGAAGTATGGTCGACTCCTCAATTTGGCTACCTCTAATTTCCATGAAGAGATGATGTGTGTACTCTTCCAATTCTTTAATCCCATGCATCATTGCTCCACCTTCCCCGACTATCAGTTAGTGCCAACACTAGAAGAATTCTCTTTGCTATTAGGAGTGCCCGTGCTTTATCAAGCACTATTCACCGGTTTAGAAGGGATTCCAAAACCTGAAGTCATTGTCGAGGGCCTGCATCTGAAGAGGTCTGACATTGTAGCAAATTGGGAGACAAAAAGCAGAGTTCAAGGGTTCTTAGCCAAGTTCTGGTTGGAGAAGGCTCGTTCATTTTGGGAAGATTTGGATTTTCAAGCCTTTGAAGATGTCCTAGCCCTTCTCATCTATGGTTTGGTTCTATTTCCCAACTCGGACCAATTCATAGATGTGAATGCCATCACAGTATTTCTCTCTCGTAATCCTATACCTACCTTCCTGGGAGACATCTTGCATTGTTTCCATACTCGTATTATGAAGAAAAGAGGTACTCCCTTGTGTTGTATTCCCCTACTTTCCAAGTGGTTTGTTTCGCACTTACCTCGGTCGACATTGAAGAACGGGAAAAGATTGACATGGTCTCAATGGATGATGTCCCTCACCCACTCTGATATCCATTGGTGTTCGAGATCCTTGGCGAATACTTCTATCATTGAACGTTGTGGGGAACTCCCTAATTTCCCTCTACTTGGCATTAGGGGAGGTATAACTTACAATCCTTTCTTAGCCTTGCGACAGTTTGGTTACGCTCGAAGAGATGGTCCTCATGATATGCTCGTCCAAGGAGTGGTATTTGATTACGAGAGCGACAATCAAGGCTACCATCAAAGGTTTGCATGAGCTTGGATGATGGTAAACAAAGCAGATAGTGAGATACTGGGATGCAAGAATTCTATTCCATTTGAACCTTATCTTAGGTGGGTGCGAGCTCGTGTTCAGAAGCTCATGATGCATTACCCCTTCATCCTACCGGTTATCATTGAGTCTATTGCTGAAGAAGAAGTCCCATATATTTTCCTCCATCCCAACATGCCTACTTCTGTTGAAGACTTGCAAAAGGGTTGGATTCAGCTAAAGGAAGAACAAGACACTTTCAAAGCTCAGTGCTATGCGAGTGAGAAAAGGGTTTTGGAGCTTACAAAGCAACTACATGAAGAATGGAGCTTGGACGCCTATCCTTCACCAAAGAGGATGCGTCCGGTCTTTTTATCTTAGAGATTTATTTTGTAAGCACAAGAGGCATATTGTAATCATTTTGAACTAATTAATGGAATTTGAAGTTTGTTCATTTTTTGTCTATACAAATTTAAATTTCATAAATCCTTGGAATCATTTGCATATACATCTTCCATGCATCATAACATAACAGGTTTTCACACGATAGGTTTCTTTATCTTTCTGTTGTTTATTTCAGCAAGATGGATATCGAGAAAACAGTGAAGGACCTACAAGCACAAAACTCTCAGTTTCAAGAGACTCTGCTGACCCTATCCAAGGGGCAACAAGACTTGATGGCGTTGCTAGCAACCAAAAAGAAACCAAAGAGGAAAGCCCTAGTCAACATGGGTAGAAGATTCAAAGAGTCGGTCCGTCAGATCCCGGTAGTGGAAGACTCATATGAGGAAGACGAGAATCATATTGGAGAATCTAGGAGTAACCATGTTGGGTGTATCAATGATCAAGCGTCTGATGATGAAGATTATTTTGAAGAGCAGTATCCTCCTTCCGATGTTAAATACAAGCAGCTAGAAGACAGATTGAAGGCCGTTGAGATTTAAGCCGTCCCTGGTTTAGATTTTGATGATTTGGCTTTAATATCTGGGGTTATCATTCCCCACAAATTCAAGATACCAGTATTTGCAAAGTACAATGGGGTTTCCTGTCCAAAACTTCACCTGAAGTCTTATGTGCACAAGATTCAACCGCACACAACCGACAAGAAACTCTAGGTGCACTTTTTCAAGAAAGCTTGGCTGGGACGCAACTAGAGTGGTTTTACCAATTGGATGGTTCCTGTATCCGTACATGGGAAGACTTAGCCACCACTTTCTACCACCAATACCAGTATAATGTCGAATTGGAACCGACAAGAGTTCAGTTGCAAGACATGACAATAGGTAAGAATGAAGGGTTCAAAGAGTACGCCCAAAAATGGAGAGACCTCGCCAGTAGGGTTCAACCACCTTTGACTGATAGGGAGCACATTGACATGTTTATGGGCACCTTATCTGTTCGATTCTTTAACTTATTGGTTGGTTGTTCTTTCTCCGGTTTCACCGAGCTTATCTACCAGTGAAAGAGTTGAAAGCAGTATCAAAAGCGGGAAGATTACCATGGCATCTGCCTCCACCTCCAATCCCGTAAAGAAACCTTTTACTGCGAAGAAAGAAACGAATGTTATGTATAGGGCAAGGGCCCGTACTAAGAATGATGACCTCCAGTCCGTTAATGTTGTATGGATTTCCAATCCAACTCCTGCTCAAAGACCATCTGCCAATCATCAGCGGTTTGAGACTTCGCGAAGACAATTCACAAGGATATGCATGTCACTATCCCAAGCCTTACAACACCTGCTAAAGGCTAATTTGGTGACACTGCGTGATCCTCTGGCTAATCCAGATACCTCTTCACCTAAATACAATCCAAATGCTAAGTGTGCATATCACTCAAATAGTCCCAGGCATGAGACTGACCAATCTTGGGCACTGAAGAATAAAATTCAAGATTTAATAGACAACAAGACCATTGAATTTGATCCTCCTCCAACTCCGAATTTAATTAGCGCGCCTATGCCAAACCATGGCAAGGGTTTCAATGTTGTTGAAGATACCATTTTTGTTTCCGCCGTCAAAGACTTGACTACTCCGTTAACCACTATCAAGAAGAATTTGTTGAAAGTCGGGATTTTCCCTGGCTGTTTGAAGGATTGTGACTGATGTGCCAAACAACTCAATGGATGCAAAGGACTGAAGGAAGGCATTCAACACCTGATGAATAGTCATGAGATCCTATTTGAGAAGACTCCGCCTACCAAAAGTTTGACCAATAAGATTGAAGATCTATCCATCATAACTATCTCAAACAAGCCTCTTAGGATCTCCTCCAAGGGGCCTATCAGGAATTCAAATGAACCGATTGTTGCTCCTATGATAATTACCGCTCCCAGACCAATTGCGTACTCTTCTAACAAAGCAGTGCCATGGAACTATGGTGCTGAGGTGTTTTACCATGGAATAAAGCAAGACGCTTGGATTGAAGAAAGCAAAGCAGCTGACATTGGTAACATTACTGACTCCAGTAAGGTGACCAGAATTGGGAGAATCTTTTCACCCAACATCTCACCACCAATTGTTACAAAGGCACCTGTCTGCATCACCGCTACTAAGCCTAGTGCTGACCCAAAGGGAAAAGAGAAAGTAGTTGAGACTGTTGAGTCAGAAATACCCACAAAATACATTACTGTTGATAAGCCTTCCGCTCGAGAAATGGATGAGATCTTGAAAATTATAAAAAAGAGTGATTTCAAGATTGTGGAGCAGTTGGGGCAAACCCCTTCCAAGATTTCCATGTTATCTTTACTACTTTGTTCTGATGCTCATGCTCGGGCATTAATCAAATTCTTGAATAAGGCTCTTGTCCCTTATGAGACCACAATAGACCAGTTTGAAAATTGTGTGGCAAGCTTGACGGTCGATAATGGTTTGGGGTTCTCGGATGCTGATCTGACACCACTTGGAGAGAACCATAATAAAGCTCTACATGTTTCTGTGGAATATAAGGGGACTACCTTAGCACATGTTATGGTTGACACTGGCTCTTCTTTAAATGTGCTACCCAAGGGAGCTTTGGACCGTTTAGACTATGAAGGACTAATTTTGAAACCAAGTGATATTATTGTGATAGCTTTCAATGGGTCCAAAAGGAAAGTTCATGGAGAGGTGGATCTCCCGATCAAGGTGGGCTCATAGATTTTCAACTCTACTTTCTACATCATGGATATTCATCCTGCCTACTCCTATCTGTTGGGTCGCCCTTTAATCCATGGAGTAGGGGCAGTAACGTCAACTCTTCATTAAAAAATCAAGTATCCGGTCAAAGGAAGAATTGTCACTGTCTGTGGTGAGGAGGAGTTCATGGTAAGCCACCTCAACTATTTCAAATATGTGGAAATGGATGGCGAATTTATAGAGACCCCGCGTCAGGCTTTTGAAGTTGTGCCACCAATGGTTGCTACTGCCAAATGTTCCTCAGATGTGTCCAAAGCTGGTAAGGTCGTGCCAAAGATGGTTTCATTCAAAGATGCTTGTGCTGCAGTCGAAGAAGGAAGTTGTGATACTTGGGGGAAACTCCTCAAGATCCCATTCAAAGTAGACAAATGTGGTTTGGGTTTTACTATCAAAGCTCAGAAGGAAGTGAGGCGGGCTCATGCAGGGAAGCTACATGTCCGTATTGGAAGTCATGAAGTTAACTCTATGGGTGATTCTGATGATGAATGTGCATTTGAAGAATGGGTATATCCTACTACAATGGAGCTCAACAATTGTCAAGCATAGGACTTCATTCCCATCCCCTTCATTGAGGAGTAATCACTTGTTTATTGCTTTCTTTTAATTCAAGAACATTTTGTCTGTAATATTAAACAATGACTTTTAAGCCATATGCCTGGCCCAGGGCACTATGGTCCATTTGTCAAGGGTTTTATTTATGATCATCATATGATCATTCAATACAAATAATTGGACTTTTGAATTCAAATATTTGTGCTCATTCTCTTTCTTTTTCTTTAAAATACGTTTTTCAAAATAGCCATGTATCTTACATGCACACACACACACACTCTTGCAGGTCCTCATCCACTCTGGATCTCATTGCCAATGACTCTACTATTGCCAACTATGACTTCGAATGTCCAATTAACCAAGCCAAAGATGAAGGCAAGGAAGATTGTGAAATACCGAGAGAACTAGCCAGACTTCTATTACAAGAGGAAAAAGCTATTCAGTCGCACGAAGAGTCAGTTGAAGTCATCAATCTGGGTACCGAGACAGACAAGAAAGAGGTCAAGATAGGCGTTAACCTGGAAAGCAGTGTCAAAAGCAGATTGGTTCATATGTTGCATGACTATGTGGAAGTGTTTGCTTGGTTGTATGAAGATATGTCAGGGTTGGATACCGACATTGAAGTTCATTGTCTACTGACAAAGGAATATTGTCCTCCTATCAAACAAAAAGTCAATCACATGAGGCCTGACATGTCTGAAAAGATAAAAGTTGAAGTGATGAAATAATTTAATATCGGATTCCTAGCTGTGACATCTTACCCCCAATGGGTTGCAAATGTGGTGCCAGTACCAAAGAATGACGGAAAAGTTAGCATGTGCGTAGATTATAGGGATCTGAATAGGGCAAGCCCCAAGGATGACTTCCCTCTACCTCATATTGTTGTCTTGGTCGATAACACTGCTCAGCATAAAGTTTTCTCTTTCATGGATGGTTTCTTAGGCTATAATCAAATTAGGATGGCTCCCGAAGACATGGAGAAGACCACTTTCGTTACGCAGTGGGGCACCTTTTGCTACAAGGTCATGCCGTTTGGATTGAAGAATACATGGGAAACATATCAAAGGGCTATGGTAGCTTTGTTTCATGATATAATCCATCATGAAATAGAGGTATATGTGGATGATATGATTGCAAGATCACAAAATGAGGAGGAACATCTCGATCACCTGTACAAACTATTCAAGAGGTTGAAAAAGTACAAGTTGAGGTTGAACCCCAATAAGTGCAAATTTGGAGTGCGATATGGAAAGCTTCTAGGTTTTGTTGTCGGTGGTAAAGGCATCAAAGTCGATCCCGCCAAGGTAAAGGCCATCCAAGAAATGCCAGTCCCCCATTCTGAAAAGGAAGTTAGAGGATTCTTGGGTCGTCTTAATTACATCACCCGCTTCATATCTCACTTGACTGCTACTTGTGAGCCAATCTTCAAACTCTTGAAGAAAGATCCAGTAGTCAGATGGAATGATGAATGTCAAGCTGCCTTCGACAAAATCAAAGAATATCTACAAGAACCTCCTATTCTCATGCCTCCGGTTGAAGGAAAACCCTTGATCATGTATTTGACAGTACTAGAGAATTCTATGGGGTATGTTTTGGGCCAACATGATGAGTCCGACCGAAAAGAGTATGCTATTTACTACCTGAGCAAAAAGTTTACCGACTGTGAAACCAGATATTCACTGCTCGAGAAAACTTGTCGTGCTCTGGCATGGGCTGCTCGCTGGCTAAGACAGTATATGTTGACTCATACCACTCTGTTGATTTCTAACATGGACCCAATAAAGTACATCTTCGAGAAACCTGCTCTTTCCGGACGGATAGCTAGATGGAAAATGATCTTGACTGAGTACGATATTTAATACACAATGCAAAAGGCCATTAAAGGAAGCGTACTAGCAGATCATTTGTCCCATCAAGCTGTTGATGATTATCAGTCTATGAACTTTGACTTCCCAGATAGTGATCGACTGCGTGAAACCTGTACCGTATGACGGACCTGAACAAGGATCCCCATGGATTATGGTATTCGATGGGGCTTCAAATGCCTTGGGTAACAGAATTGGTGTTATGATCGTCTCTCCTGAAGGTTGCCACACTCCTTTCATTTCCAGATTATGCTTCGATTGTACAAACAACATGGCTGAGTATGAAGCATGCATTTGGGGTCTGAAGGCTGCCATTGATTTGAGGATCAAGCATTTGAATGTGATTAGGGATTCCGCTCTAGTGATTAGCCAAGTAAAAGGATATTGGGACACTAAACACCCTAATCTCATCCCTTATAAGGAACTTGTGCGATATCTGATTCCTTGTTTTGAAGAGATCACCTTTGAACACTTCCCTAGGGAAGAAAATCAGTTAGCCGATGCTTTGGCCACAATGTCTTCTATGTTCAAGGTCAGATGGGACAACGAAGCTCCTATGATTACAATTGAGAGATTTGATGAACCTACACACTACTATGAGCTCGACACTGACGCCGAGAAGCCATGGTACCATGAGGTGAAGAGATACCTTGAAGCACAAGAATACCCTGAAGGAGCATCCATCAATGACAGAAAGTTATTACGAAGATTTTCAGCCAAATTCTTCCTAAGTAACAGAATATTGTACAAGCGCAACCATGACTCTACTTTACTCTGATGAGTGGATAATAAGGAGGCGGAGGAAATTATGGAAGATATGCATGATGGTCTCTTTGGGACTCACTCTAGAGGACATACTATGGCCAAGAAAATCTTGAGAGCTGGCTACTATTGGTTAACGATGGAGACTGATTGCCATCAACATTCAAGGACTTGCCATAAATGCAAAATCTATGCTGACAAGGTCCATGTGCCTCCTATCCCTCTGAACGTCATGACCGCTTATTGGCTATTTGCAATGTGGGGCATTGACATGATTGGAGAGATCAAGCCCACTGCTTCTAATGGACATCGCTTCATTCTGGTCGCTATTGATTATTTCACCAAATGGATCGAAGCCGCCTCATTTGCCTCGGTCACAAAGAATGTAGTAGCCAGATTCATCAAACATAACCTCATCTACCGTTATGGTATCCCCGAAAGGATCATCACCGACAATGGGACTAACCTCAACAATGTTATGATTATCGAACTTTGAACTCAGTTCAAAATCAAGCATCACAATTCTTCTCCTTATAGACCTAAAATGAATGGCGTAGTCGAAGCAGCCAACAAAAACATTAAGAAGATTATGCAGAAGATGGTAGTAACCTACAAGGATTGGCATGAGATGTTACCGCTTTCTCTTCATGGCTACTGTACTTTAGCTAGAACATCAACTGGGGAAACTTCCTTTTCTTTAGTCTATGGCATGGAAATTGTTTTGCCAGTGGAAGTTCAAATTCCCTCACTAAGGATTATGAATGAGGCGGGCCTAGGAGAAGACGAGTGGATTCAGATAAGATTGGATCAGTTGAACTTGATCGATGACAAGAGACTGGCTGTCGTTTGTCATGGTCAGATGTACTAAAAACGTATGATCAAGGCTTTCAACAAAAAGATCAAGCCTCGAGTATATCAAGCTGGTGACTTGGTGATAAAGCGTATCATTCTTCCACAAGGGGATCCCAGGGGAAAATGGACTCCCACCTACGAAGGACCATTTGTTGTCAAGAGAGTGTTCTCTGGCGGTGCCATGATGCTGACTACCATGGATGGTGAAGACTTACCACATCCTGTGAATGCAGACATAGTTAAAAAATACTACGCATAAGAGAACCGCTAGGTTGACGCACCTAGGCAAGATAAGGGCATCTCGGAAAACGAAAAGGTTTGGGAAAAAATTAGGGATATATGCAAAAGATTGTACACCCGGCAAGTTGAAAACCCGAAAGGGAGACTTGGACAAAAATGGGTATCCTGGTGAGATGAAAACCCGAAAGGGCGATCCAGGAAAAAACTAAGGATTGAAAGCGTATGACTATGTCCCGTGGAATCACCACAGTCGACTTTATTACCAAGGTCCGAGTTCAAGCGATCCAAGATCAATCCAATCAACTTTTGTCAACAGCAAGGGACGTTCGAAGACATAGGGGCGATAGTAGAGTCGGAATGTAATGAGATCATTTGCACGTGGCTATTTATCTTTGTTTTCAATTTTCGTTTTCCTTTTGAATAGTTCCTCTTACTAGGACCTTCGTCTCTTTGTACAAAAACGCCTATTCACGGGAAAAATATCAATACAAATATACTTTGAGGTGCAAACTTTATGTTCTTGTTTTGAACGCAAAAATGTCCAATGACTAAAATTGAACGAACATATGCATGTGAACATAATAAAAACTATTTGGCACATGTGTCCTTCTAAGAAGCAGCAAGCATCTCTTTAATGTATATGAAATATCCCCAGAGTTATCTCATTAGCATTATCCCCACAAGATCGACTACAATAAACCTTTCCCTTAACAGAGTTACCCACAAAGTCTCTTTGCATGGTTTGATTCCCAGCCAGAGCCTTAATTTCTTGACATCTCTCTCTCTAGCTAAGTTGGTCCTAAAATAAGAAGCCTTATGGATCTCTTCCTAAAAGAACTCACCTCGTCAGCAGTTCCTCAACAAGGTTCACTTCCTCAACAAACAGCAAAACTCCCCGGCTGAGTTTGTCTTCCCCGGATGAGTCTATCCTCTCCAGCTTGAGTGTGCCTTTCAGACTATTACAAATCAGGGGGCCATAACCCCTAATCCCCAATGGTGTCGCCAACAAAGTAATTACTATCTCCAAAAAGTTGTTGTGAAGCCTGGCTCCGACCAGATAATAGTATAACTTTCAGATACTACGAAGACTGGACCCGACCAGATAATAGTACAACTTTCATTCATTATGAAGCCTAGACCCGACCAGATAATAATGTAACCTTTCAGATACTATGAAGCCTGGCCCCTACCAGATAATAGTACAATTTTTAGATACTACGAAGACTGGAACCCGACCAGATAATAGTACAACTTTCAAATACTATGAAGCCTGGACCCGACCAGATAATAGTGAAACTTTCAGATTCTACTAAGACTAGACCTGGCCAGATGATAGTACAACTTTCAGTTACTATGAGGACTGGACCCGACCAGGTAATAGTTAACTTCTCAAGACTCTATGAAGCCTAGACCCGACCAGATAATAGTTTAACTCTTCAAGATACTGAAGAACCTGGACTCAACCAGACAAGGGTTTAACTTATTTTCCCCAGTAGAGTTTGCCTATACCCCAACAAGTTATTATGAAGCCTGGACCCGACCAAATAGCAGTTAACTTCATCCACCTTAGAAATCTGCAAATCCTGGAATCTGACCAGATAGCGGTTTGATGTCATTAAGTTACTGTGAAGCCTGCATCCGACTAGATATCAATTCAACTTCGTCTATTCAAGTAAGTCATTGTGAAGCCTGGACCCGACCAGATAACTGAAGATGTGAAAAACACAAGAAGGGGGGGTTGAATTGTAAAACTTGAATCAAAAGCTTAAACAACACAGTATTTTTATCCTGGTTCGTTTGATCTCAAACTACTCCGGTCCACCCGTCAAGGTGATTTCGCCTCTCTCCAACGAGGTCTTAATCCACTATATTCAAAGGAATACAACAACTACTTTAACAACTATTAAATCCTTCTTGAGTATAACCACAAACCGGTTTATCTCAAGGGAATTTCTTTACAGATAATTAAACAATGATGTGTGTTAATGTTTTCTAACAAAACTATATATCACAATTGTGATAATACACAAATTAAGCTTGGAAGAAAAACTGAATTGCTAATGCTTTTGCGTAGGCGTGGTTTGAAGGCTTAGCAAAATGTATGAGTGCGTGCGTGAAGATTATTAGCCTTTTCTTTTCTCACACAGACTTGTTTATATAGCCAAGGCAAAGATACGTTGTTGTCCATAAATCACTTTCAATGATAATAACGTTCTTTCCTTTTTGAGAAGATCTTGTCTTGAATAAAGCCGTTGGTAATTAATCTGTCTTGAATGCTTAGTAACGCTTCAGAGTCTTCTTTATGATAATCAGAGTGTTCTTTGCTTTAACTGATGCTGATGCTTCTGAGTGTTGATGACTTGGTAAGGATCTTGATCAGAGTGTTTTATGCGCAGATTCTGGTCATCAAGCTTCAGCGTATGATCTGGTAGCTTCAGCGTGTAGCATATGTTATTGATCTTCTGATGCTGACACATCTTCTGATGATGATGTTGATACTGATCTTCTGATGATGATTCCATCAGAACTTCTATAAATACACAACATAATTTTAAGTAGTATATGTGTCTTATATATATAAATCTTACAATTTATTTAATCTTGTATTTTGTTATCATCAAAACTCTAATTGAGGGTTGTAGAATCAAACTATGTTCTAACAATCTCCCCCTTTTTGATGATGACAAAAACCATATTTTTTTTCAATTAAAAATAAAGAATAGAAGGTATCAGAGATTAAAAATAATAAGTAAAAGGTATCAGAGCTAAGGAGAGAAAACTCCCCCTAAGTTGATTACTTCCCTTTAATTCCATGAGTCTTTGAGCATCAGAACTTTATTGCATCTTTCGTCAGAATTTTGTACCTGTTCAAGCTTTTCAGAAGAAAGAAATTCAAGTAGATCAGAATGTCAGAGTGTTTGAGACTTATGTCTCAGTAATCCGTTATTGAAAAATATCATTCTTTCTCCCCCTTTTTGTCAGTTATCAAAAAGCACAAATAATCAGAGCTAAAATGATCAGAGCTAAAATGTGTTTATATTAAAAACAGAAGCAATGATAAGTTCAGAACATGTAAAAATATTACAGATAAATAAGTTATAAAAACAACAAGGAAATTTCTAAGAAGGAGGAGGAAGTCGTGTGAACAGAGCTTCCAACATGCTCTTGATTTGGCTGCTGGTTTCCTGTTGCTGAGTTAACATGCTGGCTATTGCATCAATTTTGGTGTCCTGCTTATCCATTCTTTCATTCATCAGCATATCAGATCTTTTCAAGTCTTCAAGAGTCTGCCTGTCAATGGATGAAGCTTGAGGATCTTCAGAAACAGGATGCTTCTCAGAGCTTTTTGCAATAACTTCTTCTTGAACCAGTGCTTCAGCGGGAATCAGCAGATCTTGAGTATCAGGTTGAACTTTGGATGCTGGACGATGTTCAGACCATGGAGCACTGTCCAGAGGGAGAACTTCTTCTTTAAGCAGCTTGCTCAGAACTGGATCTTCAATTTCTTTCAGCAGATTGCTGAAATTCTGTTGAGCTTGTCCATAGCTCTGTTCTTGCAACTTAAAGGTTTCAGAGCATACCCATCTTCTGAACTTTGTCCAAAGGTAGTCAAAAGCAGCAGGATCAACCAGCTCAAGACTAGCTTGTTTCAGAGAAGTGATCCACTTCTGTACTTCTGTTTCAAAGTTCAATATGTTGGTACCAACATCTGGATGTTTTGGTTTAGGGATAACAGTTTTGTTGGTTATTGCAGCAAGGCGTTCAAGGACTGTTAAATCAATGACAGTCTTGTTGTGGTCATCTGAATTGTCTTTTGGTGAGGGAGTGGGAGAGTCAGGAATTATGATTGGACTTGACGGAGAATTTGGTGGAGTTAATTCTGGTGAAGAGGGAAGTTGAGGAATATTCACAATGGTACCAAGGGGCAACTGAATGGCCAGAGGTACTGGTTCAGGGGATTCAGAGGGTTGAGCCTCAGAGGTTTGAATCTTAGGTTGTGGAGATTGTTCAGGTTGAGGAGAGGGTGGATTAATTTCTGGTTGAGGAGAGGAAGGTAGTGGGATTTCTGGTTCTGGAGAGAGTGGAATTTCTGGTATTGGTGAGATGGGAATTTCTGGTTGTGGTTCTGTGTGGGTTTCAGGATTTGGATTATCTGGTATGGGAGCAGAAGTGTGTTGGTCTATATCAGAAAGAACTTTTTCAAGTTCTTGTTGGGTTTCAACAATATTTGGATTTTGAGGTTGGGAGCGGGATCTTCTTAGAGTTAATGATTCAGAGGGATCAAAGTCAAGGTCAAAATCATCAAAAGTTTGAGGTGTTGGGTTTTCAGATTGAGTGGTAGTTGGGATAAATGTTGATACAGCAATTGAATCTAAAACAGTTACAGAAGAAGGATTACCCTTCTTTTTAGGAGTCCGCTGAGATGATCCTTCTGCTTCATCCTTCCTTTTCTTGGTCTTCTTCAGAACAACTTCTGGAGCCTTCTGTTGCAGATCCTGGATGTTCAGATTTGGTGTTGTACCATCAGCTTTACAAGAATCCAGATATCTCAGAATTATATCTGGTTTAAAGTCAATCTCTGAGAACAGAGGAAAGTCATCCAGAGGGACTCTTCTGCTGGAGATTTCAGCAAAAGGAGTGACGCTGGGTTCCTTCTTAATGTTCTCAATCAACTTCATCTTATTTAGATTCTTAGCGTTCAGCTGTTTTCCCACCGTAGCTTCCAAAGAGCTGATTTCTTGAGCCTCTGTAAGATGATCAATCAGCTTATTCTCTGTTAGAATATCTGATATCAGTCTTCCGAAGGGTATCCAATCCCTTTTGTACGTTCCTCTTCTCTTGTTTCCTTAACACTTGTTCTGAGATGGTTGAACAGAAGATGAGCTAGATTTATCTTGACCTTCTGAGAGATGAAATAGATCAGAAACTGCTGATCAATATTAATGTAATCAGGAGAGCTGGTAGGCTTCCTGTGGTTGAAGCACCCCAGAATGATCTTGGCCCAAATTCTGTGTTTGTCTTTCAAATCCCTTATCTTGCTGGAGTGAAGCCCCAGAGTGAAGATTTCCCTTGCAATTAGGGCAGCATCAGCACACCTTTCTGCCATGTCAATGCAACGAACACCACCACCACTGTACCCTATTAAACGTGCAATGAGGTCTTCAGTGATAACAATCTTTTTCCCCATGATGTAATATGTAACTTGATGATTGGAAGAAGAAGCGTGAATCCAAAATTCCTTTACCAGAATAGGAAATGTTGGACCCACCAGTCTGTCAAAATACTTTTCCCAGCCTTGAGCTTTAACCTCTTCAGATAGATCAAACCCATTCTCTTGAAGGCTGTTGAAATCCACGATTAATTATGACAGAACTTCAAGATTTTTTATTGGAGTTAGAAGCGTTCTGTAAGGTTCTTCGTATTGTTCAGATGAAACAGTTTTCTGGGAACCTAAAGTAGGAATTCTAGAAGAAGCCATGTTCACACGAAGGTTGTGAAAGAGATTGAAAGGGTTTCTTGAGGAAGTAAGAACGCTGAAATTAGTAAGTTTGAGAGAAAATGAAAGTGAAGGTAAAGCGTGTAAATGGTGTGAAGTGTGTTTAAATAGATTTCTAAAAAGGTTTTGAAAACATAAACGTTAAGAGAGAGAAATTAATAATGATTATTAGCATTTAATGATAGCTGATTTTAGGGGATTCAGAAAGATATTTGGAACGGTTACCCGTGACATGTGTCTCAATGCATCCAATCAGCGCTTTGCCTTTTTCAGAAACGTGAACGCGTGTTCAGCCTCAGAAAATAGCTGATGACTGGATGACACTTGTTTGCTTGAGTGAACATCACATTTATATCATTGAAATGAAGCGCTCAGATCTTCATGGATAGATTCTGATACAATCTGCACTTCTAAAATTCTGAAAGAAGATTGATCAGTAGTTCACAGAAAAATAAACAAAGTTCTGAAGGTTAAGATATGGAATCAAAACAATTTTATTTTGGGCAGAGCTTCATGCTGAGATGTTTCAGAATGAAGTTGAACCTATCTTCAGAAAGAGGTTTTGTAAAAATATCAGCCTATTGATGGTCTGTGTTAATAAATTTTAAATTTTAAATCCCTTTATAAATATAGTCCCTAATAAAATGATGTTTTATTTCTATATGCTTAGCCCTAGAATGTAAAATTGGATTTTTGCTGAGACAAATAGAAGAAGTATTGTCACAGAGGATAGGAATGTTACTCTCAAATATCTGGAAGTCCTCAAGTTGACTTTTCATCCAGAGCATCAATGTGCTGCATCCAACTGTTGCTATGTATTTAGCTTCTGCTGTTGATAGATCAATTGTGGATTGTCTTTTGCTGGACCAAGAGATCATATTTTCTCCCAGAAACTGGCAGCTTCCAGAAGTGCTTTTGCGCTCTACTATGTCTCCAGCAAAATCAGCATCACAGTATCCTACTAAGCTGTAATCACTTGATTTTCTATAAAACAAACCCAAATTAGTAGTACCTTTCAGATACTTGAAAATTCTCTTAACTGCTGTTAAGTGAGATTCTCTAGGATCTGATTGGAATCTAGCACAAATGCATACACTGAAGAAAATGTCAGGCCTTGAAGCCGTCAGATATAAAAGAGAACCAATCATACCTCTGTAGACCTTCTGTTCTACCTTTTTACTTACCTCTTCTCTTTCCATAATGCACGTGGAATGCATTAGAATCTTTGATGGCTTACATTCTGAAAGATCAAATTTCTTCAGAAGTTCTCTAAGATATTTGCTCTGATGAATGTAAGTTCCTTCTGGGGTTTGATTAATCTGGATGCCCATAAAGAATTTTAGTTCCCCCATTAGGCTCATCTCAAATTCTGCCTGCATACACTTAGCAAACTTTCTTCCCAGAGAAGGTTTAGTAGATCCAAATATGATGTCATCAACATAAATCTGACATACTAAAAAGTCATTCTTAACTGTCTTACAGAATAAGGTTGTGTCCACTTTCCCTCTGGTGAATTCCTTTTCTAACAGGAAGTTACTTAGTCTTTCATACCAAGCTCTGGGAGCTTGTTTCAGACCATACAGTGACTTCTTTAGTTTGAAAACATATTTTGGATTTTTGGAACTTTCAAAGCCAGGGGGTTGGTGCACATATACCTCTTCTTCTATATAGCCATTTAAGAATGCACTCTTAACATCCATCTGATACAGAGTGATGCCTTTATTAACAGCAAATGAGATTAAGAGTCTGATAGATTCTACCCTGGCGACTGGAGCAAAGGTTTCTGTATAGTCTATCCCCTCTTGCTGACTATAACCTTGTGCTACCAATCGTGCTTTGTTTCTGATGACTTCACCTTGTTCATTCAGTTTGTTTCTGAACACCCATTTTGTTCCAATGACGTTGAATCCTTTTGGTTTAGGAACTAGATCCCATATGTCATTTCTTGTGAATTGATTTAGCTCCTCTTGCATTGCTAGAATCCAGTCATTGTCCATAAGTGCTTCATCAATTGTTGATGGTTCAATTAGAGAAACAAGTCCCATGAGGGATTCTTCAGAGTTTCTGAAGCTAGATCTTGTTCTGATTGGATATTCCTTTCTTCCTAGGATTGTTTCTTCTGGGTGATCCATGCTGCTTCTGGATAGTCTTTTCTGAAGTTGATCAACAGAAGGTGTTGGATTGCTTGCAGTGCCACTTTATGATGTTGAGGGAGAGTCTTTGTTAAGAGCTTCTGATGACTTGTCTTCAGTACCTATGAATTCAACTTCCATACCTGCAAGTAATTCATTCTGCTTTGACTTTTGAGAGTCAAGCTTATCATCAAAACGAACACTGATTGATTCTTCCACAATCTGTGTTTCTGTATTGTATACTTTGTACCCTCTTGAGCGTTCAGAGTATCCTAACATAATACACTTTTGTGCCTTAGAGTCAAACTTGTTCAAATAATTTTTTGTATTCAAAATAAAGCAAGTACATCCAAATGGATGAAAATAGGAAATGTTGGGCTTTCTGTTCTTCCACAATTCATATGGAGTCTTTTCCAGAATAGGTCTTATGGAGATTCTATTCTGAATGTAACACGCTGTGTTTATTGCCTCTGCCCAGAAGATCTTAGCAACGCTAGTCTCGTTGATCATGGTTCTGGCTATTTCTTGCAATGTTCCGTTCTTTCGTTCTACAACTCCATTTTGCTGGGGAGTTCTAGGACAAGAGAAATCATGCAGAATGCCTTTGTCATTAAAGAATGACTCAAAATCTTTGTTTTCAAATTCTCCACCATGATCACTTCTGACTTTGACGATTCTAAGATCCTTTTCATTCTGAACTTGGTTGCAGAAGGTGACAAACACAGAGTGTGACTCGTCCTTGTGTCTTAAGAACTTTACCCATGTCCATCTGCTATAGTCATATACGATTACTAACCCATACTTCTTGCCACTAACTTAAGCAGTTTTAACTGGTCCAAATAAGTAAATGTGCAGAAGTTCTAATGGCTTAGAGGTGGAAACAACGTTTTTGGATTTGAAAGCTGGTTTTGCAAACTTGCCTTTCTGACATGCTTCACACAGAGCATCTGAATTGAACTTCAGGTTAGGAAGTCCTCTGACCAGATTGAGTTTGTTAATCTGAGATATTCTTCTCATACTAACATGTCCCAATCTTCTGTGCCAGATCCATTGCTCGTTGTTAACAGACAGAAGACACTTTACATTCTGACTTTTTAGTTCAGAAAGTTTTATTTTATAAATGTTGTTTCTCCTCTTTCCATTAAATAGGATAGTCCCATCTTTCTGACTAACAGCTTTGCATGAATTTTGATTAAAGATTATATCATAACCGTTATCACTTAATTGACTAATGGATAACAGGTTATGCATTAATCCATCTACTAATAAAACATTAGTTATAGAGGGAAGATTTCCATTACCTACTGTTCCAGAGCCAATGATCTTTCCTCTCTGATTGCCTCCAAAACCTATGTGGCCTCCAGGCTTAAGTTCCAGGCTTTGGAACATATGCCTTCTTCCCGTCATGTGTCGTGAGCAGCCATAGTCCAGGTACCATGACTGGTGTTTCTGCTTTGCTGCTAAATATATCTGCCACATGTATTATTTTATCCTTAGGTACCCATATTTTCTTGGGTCCTGATTTGTTAGTTTTACCAAAACTCTGGTTGAATTTTGGTTTGACAGAATAATTACTACTTGTATATTTGATGTCATGTGTGTGCCCATATATAAAGTGTGAATCAAGTGGAGTATGTTTTATAACTAAATCCATGGCATTTTTTGGTGTAGGTACCTTACCTTGGTATCCTATTCCTTTTCTGCCATTTCTGCTAACTCCATAGATCATTGAAGCCATTTTGCTTCTATCTATGTTTTAGCTAGAAACTTCTGAAAGTTGTGATCATACTCCTTGATGATCTCATCAGCACTGCTGGGAGTTTCAGGGATTGTTTCCTTCTGAGAGTTTTGCAATAGATTTTCTAATTTTGAAATTTTATTTTTAACTCAGAATTCTCCAATTTGAGACTCTCAGTCTTATCAGAGTCAGAAGCAAGATCCCTTTTCAGGTTTCTGAATTTGACTCTGATCTGCTGATATCTTTCCAGAATTTCATTAAGGCTTTCAGCTAGTTCAGCCTTAGTAAAGTTTATAGTAAAGTCAGGGAATACCTCTTCTGTATCTGATTCAGATTCTGACTCAGAAGCTTCACTGTCTTCTGTTATGTTTGCCATGAGAGCTATGTTTGCTCTTTCATCATCTGATTCTAAGTCAGCTTCAGATGTGTCAGAATCATCCTATGTAGCCATGAGACTTTTCTTCTTTTCCTTGCCAAACTTCTTTTTGGGCTTTTCCTTCTGAAGCTTTGGGCAATCACTTTTGTAGTGCCCTTGCTCGTTACATTCATAACAGATGATGTCTTTGTTGTTTGGCTTTCTGTTTCCTGAAGAACCTTCAGATATTCTGTGTCCAGAGGAGGATTCTGACCTTCTGTATCTGGAGAAAGATTCATTCTGATTTTCTGATCTTCTGGGATTCCTGAACTTCCTTTGCCTCTGCTTCCATAATTGGTTCACCCTTCTGGAGAGGAGAGATAGTTCATCTTCTTCTGATGAGGACACATCAGAGGTTTCTTTAACAGCCTACAAAACTTTGGAGTCAGATTTTCTGTTAGATTTTAAAGCTAATGGCTTACCTTGCTTTTGAGGTTCATCTGCTTCTAGCTCTATGTCGTGACTTCCGAGGGAGCTGACAAGTTCCTCCAGAGAGATTTTGTTGAGATCCTTGGCTAGCTTAAGCGCTGTGACCATTGGCCTCCACTGTTTTGGCAAGCTTATGATGATCTTCTTAACATGATCAGCAGTGGAATACCCTTTGTCAAGAACTTTCAGACCAGCAACAAGAATTTGAAATCTTGAAAACATAGTCTCTATTGATTCACTCTCTTCCATCTTGAATGCCTCATACTTCTGAATGAGTGCAAGGGCTTTGGTTTCTTTGACTTGAATGTTGCCTTCATGCGTCATTCTCAGAGAGTCAAACATATTCTTTGCAGTGTCTCTGTTTGATATCTTCTCATATTCTGAATAAGAGGTGGCGCTGAGAAGAATTGTTCTGGCCTTGTGATGATTTCTGAAATCACGCTTTTGCTGATCAGACATTGCTTTCCTGTCAATCTTCTGACCACTTCCATCCACTGGGTGCGTGTATCCATCAGTCATCATGTCCTACAGATCAGCATCATGGGCCAAAAAGAAACTCTCAATTCTGTCTTTCCAGTAGTCAAAGTTCTCTCCATCAAAGACTGGAGGTTTGCCACCGAATCTGTCTCTTTCTTCATTGTTGTCATTGCTGATGTTTTGATTTGGTCCTGCCATTGTGTTTTTCTGACGCTGGATCTTGTACTGACACGGTTAAGTGTTATAAGCTCAGAACCAGGCGCTCTGATGCCAATTGAAGATGTGAAAAACACAAGAAGGGGGGTTGAATTGTAAAACTTAAATCAAAAGCTTAAACAACACAGTATTTTTATCATGGTTCGTTTGATCTCAAACTACTCCAGTCCACCCGTCAAGGTGATTTCGCCTCTCTCCAACGAGGTCTTAATCCACTATATTCAAAGGAATACAACAACTACTTTAACAACTGTTAAATCCTTCTTGAGTATAACCATAAACCGGTTTATCTCAAGGGAATTTCTTTATAGATAATTGAATAATGATGTGTGTTAATGTTTTCTAACAAAACTATATATCACAACTGTGATAATACACAAATTAAGCTTGGAAGAAAAACTGAATTGCTAATGCTTTTGCGTAGGCGTGGTTTGAAGGCTTAGCAAAATGTATGAGTGCTTGCGTGAAGATTATTAGCCTTTTCTTTTCTCACACAGACTTGTTTATATAGCCAAGGCAAAGATACGTTGTTGTCCATAAATCACTTTCAATGATAATAACGTTCTTTCCTTTTTGAGAAGATCTTGTCTTGAATAAATCCGTTGGTAATTAATCTGTCTTGAATGCTTAGTAACGCTTCAGAGTCTTCTTTATGATAATCAGAGTGTTCTTTGCTTTAACTGATGCTGACACTTCTGAGTGCTGATGACTTGGTAAGGATCTTGATCAGAGTCAAAGTGTTTTATGCGCAGATTCTGGTCATCAAGCTTCAGCGTATGATCTGGTAGCTTCAGCGTGTAGCATATGTTATTGATCTTCTGATGTCGACACATCTTCTGATGCTGATGTTGATACTGATCTTCTGATGCTGATTCCATCAGAACTTCTGTAAATACACAACATAATTTTAAGTAGTATATGTGTCTTATATATATAAATCTTACAATTTATTTAATCTTGTATTTTGTTATCATCAAAACTCTAATTGAGGGTTGTAGAATCAAACTATGTTCTAACAATAACAACTAGCTATAACCCCCAACGAGTCACTATGAAGCCTGGACCCGACCAGATAGTAGCTGCCACTTCAAGTTACTGTGAAGCCTGGATCCGACCAGATAACAGTTTAATTCCAAGAAATTTTCTGCGAAGCCTGGAATCCGACCAAATAACAGTTAATTTATCCTTCCCCGGTAAGTTACCGTGAAACCTAGAACCCGAACAGATAGCAGTTGACTTCCTCATCCTCAGCAAGTTGTTGTGAAGCCTGGACCCGACCAAATAACAGCTAACATTCAAGAGATAATCCCCGGTAGAAGCATTATGTCACCAAAGTTTGAAGATATATATTCTTCATCCCCAACAACAATCTGGGACTTAGCTTCCCAAAGTTCCTCAATAGTAGTCAAGGATTTATTTTCTTGGACAAATATGCATCCCACGTTCATGCATCATAGCATATACATACAAAACACATTTAGCACAATCTCATTCATCTTGTGAACATCATGCATACATATGCATTTAACTAACCCTTTTTCCCACAGGTAAAGCATCAAGTTTTAGTATAAATCGACCAAATATTTATGTTGATACTTCTTCCAGTATTTACCATCATTCCTCCAAATGGCATATGTAAGCCCATTCCCAATACATCTTCGAGTGCAAATTTCTGGGCACTCTAGTGTTCAATCATCTTCCACCTTCAAGTCACGAATGGAGGATCCGCCAATCTAACTCTTCAGGTTTAAGAATATTGAACAGGGGCAGCTGTTGTACCCCAAAATTTTCCCTCTCATTTCTCAAGAAATATCTCATACGATCTCCTTTGGTTCAAGACTACACAAGGCTTGATCAGCTCAAGACACCTCCTTAAGCATTGATGACTCAAATTAGGGTTTGAGTTTTCACAAGGATAATTGAACTTTAAAAGCCTCAAATGACTTTAATGTATTATTTTGGACCCTCAATATTTCTCATGTCAAGTTTCAGGTCTTGGATCACATTTTTGCTCAGTCAATTGATCAGTTGACCTAAATTCAATTGTATTGGGGAAAAAGTCAATTGTGGTCAATTTACAGTCAAACTTCATAATTTTTATCCATGTCAACATCATGAACTCATATATGTCAATTGGTCAAGTTTAGATCATAATTCCTTAAGAAATTTGATCAGATCATCAAAAGGGCAAAATGGTTAAAATTAGGGTTTTGACTGAGAAGGTGCAATTTTTTACTTTTGACCTAACCAATGACTTATTGATTTAAGACATGACCTCAAGGATTCAAATACATCATTTTGACCTAATGGAATGGCTCAAAACATCTCTCAAGATCAATTGATTTATAGTTGAATTTCAGTCAACTAATGAAAAGTCAACTGTAGACTGAAAAGTCAAACTTTGTCTTTTTGATCAAAATCAAGTTTCAAAGATTACAGTTCCTCAAGACATGTCAAAATATGAAACTTGTTCATCAAGAAATCAAAAATTAAAAATTCATCTTTGAAAAGTCAAAATTCCAAGACTTAGAATTTTTTCTAAGTGTTGGAAAGTTCACATTTTTTCACGACTTTATGCCAAATTTCCACCATGATGCAAGATGATTCAAGGGAAACTTCCAACCTGAAAGTTGTAGATCTCAATGAGATCTAAAACATTGTAGGGCAGAACTCTTTCTATAAATGCTTGGATTTCAAGTTATGATTTTGTGAAGACATGCTCATGAAACTAAAAAGACTTAGTGAAATTTTGCCCTAGTTAGGCAGAATTTTGACCTAACTTCATGGCAATTTTTTACCTAGTTCCAAAATGAATTTTCAAAAATGTCCAACATGAAGGTTGTAGGGGATGTTACAAGATTTCTAAAATGTTAAGGAACTCAGTGAGATCATGTTTGGGCTAAGAGAATCGAAGCCATGAAGTTAGGGTTTAATTCTTGTTTTGCAAGGCAAATTTGTGAAGAACACTTTATCCAATCTTCAAGCATGTTGTACAAATCCCACTTTGCAGGCTTCTAAATTGCCTTTCACTCCATAATTAAATGTTTACAAAACTGTTAGAGCTTTGATCCAAGCATTTGAGGCATTGTCCAAATGGTTATTCCATTAATGGCACAAAGGTAACACTTCTATTTTGAAAAAGCAAGCTTTATTGCAAAAGTCAATGTATAAAGCTCCTAACTTGTTTCATCTGAGTACAAGCAATGTCAAAGATAAAAGCAACATGTCAAGAGCCTCCAAGAAACTCAGACCATGCTTGTACTATGTCTTGAAACCATGTTTTCCACTTTTCTTCAAAATCAAGTAACATAGCCATAACCCTATATCCCACAAATCTGTCAACCTCAAGGGCTCTAACCTTTTTCTTATAACTATACAAGTCTATTGCAAGAGAATACATGAATGCACAAGCCCTAAAACTCTCGCAAACTCAGAACTGCATTACAAACCTCCATTGTTGCATATTCTGACCAAAAACCAAACTCAGAATCCACTCGTGCGTTTCTTGGCTTTTCACTTCCAAAAGTTCCTAAACATGATCTACAAACAATCTCACACCCTGTTACACGAATGTAACACCATTTCATCAACTTCCATAACCAAAAAACATCGCTTTCACCTTGACTTCTCTAGCATGATTCAAGCACTCCCAGCATCAAGTAAGCATCGCATTAGCTTCCTGGGAACTTGAGGAAGCTAACCTGATCATCACAACTCCTTGAAAGCAGCTCAAACTCATTTCACGATTTCCAGTTTTGAGGTATTTTTTCTGAACTTCTATCTCTTTATACAAGCATCATTTGATTCTGATTTGTAAAGATAAAATGTAGATATCATTACCCTGAAGTTGTACATGTCCATAATTTTCATTTATATTGCTTGAGCTTAGAGAATTTTAGGTTTGAATCTCTGAAAAAATTTAGGTCAGAATTTGGTACTTTTAAAAATTCTTGCTCATCTTTTTAGAATTAGCTTAAGTTATTTACATATTCAGAATCGTGATGAAATTTCTAACAAGTTTGATGTTGGAAGTTTTGTGAATGGATAGGAAATGAGTGAATTGCAGGAACCATGGATGGAGATTGAAGATGAAGTCATTTTCAGGGCTGGATTTGTGTTATGTATTATTGGTTTTGTTTAAGTTAACGGATGTATAGCCACCCTAGTGGTAAGACAACACGTGTTTCATGATCAGTGTGTAGGTTCAAGCCCTAGCGCTGCCACTTTTTGTTATTTCTCAAATGTTTTCTCTCTTTTTGCCACAAGTCAGCGCTTGGGCCTAAGGCCATTGGACCTTCCATTTTTGCTGCACCACACCCCCTGCCTGCTTATCATAACATAGGCCCAACCTTTTTTTATATTTTATTTTTCTGATCACAAAAAATATTAATGGGCCAAACTCAAACAAAACTGTTTTTTTCTAACAAACTCCCAAATCCCATTTCAAACCCCCCTGACTTTTATTTTTATATTTTATTTCATTTTATTTTTCTTTATTATTATTTTTATTATTATTATTATTATTATTATTTTTATTAATAAAAAATCCAAAAATATATTTTTCTTCATTATTTACATGCTTATATTTTTATTTTCTTTATAAAACTAAAAAGACAAAAATATTTTCTTAAAAAAACTTAATTTTCTTTTTCTTAATAAATTAATAATTAGGTTTAGGTTTAGTTATTTTCTTTTTTTTATTTAAAGTTAACTTAGAACTTAGGTTTCTTTTAATTAATTAATATATATACTATTTTTGTTAAACTTAAAAACCTTTTCTAAAAAACCCTAAAAATGCTTTCTAACTTGTTTTCTTTTCTTAATTAGTTTAGGTTTAATTTTATTTATTTTAATTAATTATTTTTCTTTAGATAATTAGGTTAAAACCAAACCCTTAATAAAATCCAAACAAAAATCATTTCCTTTCCATTTATATCCTTGTACATTATATTTTCATTTCTTGTATACTATTCAATATGGTTGTAATAAATAATTAAGTTTAATTTCTTGCAATCTCCATCTGTAAATTTGTATACCCCATCCCCCTAATGATGTAATAATGTAGTAATTTTACTTTTCGCAATTTATTACTTTCATATAAATGCTAGTAATTAGGGTTTGTATAAAAAGATGAAATCAACATGTAAATAACCCTAATCAAAGATTAAATACATGCAAATCAAACACACTATTCACACATGCACCCTTAGGGTAATTCCACTTGTTGCCTTACAAAAATGGTCATGTTATGCATGTGGGATGTCTTAGCAAAAACAATCAAAAATATAAGATCATAGTCCCTCGATGACGCTTCAAATGTTGCCTTTCAAATGATCTTAGTACCTCAAAGAGAAATGCTAAGATATCTCACAATATTGCTATCTTGACTATACGATGACCCACGCCCGTCCCTTTATATCCAAAGATAAGGCTTCTTACCAAATCAATGGCAAGATAGCAATATCAAAGGAAGGAAGAAATGAACAAAGACTTTTGAGTAGGTAGATTATTCCTAGTTGCTTGCTCACTTTCAAAATAAACATCCTTGCTCACTTTCAAAATAAACACCAAACACTTTCAAAACATGAAATATTTTCAAAAAAAATCCAACACTTTGTATACGATCTTACGAACGAGAACCATTACAAAGTTTTCCTAAACGAATGCGCCTTTTCAAAAATACTTTCAAAAATACTTTCAAAACCACTACAAAGCACACTTTCAAACAAAAGCAAGTGATCTAGCAAGCAACTAAGATCCCATAGATAACTATGGATGAAATTGGTGCTAACACCTTCCCTTTTCATAATCTACCTCCCGAACTCAAGAAATAATCTCAAAGGTCTTTCCTGTTCTTTTCAACCTTTCCTTTTGGATAAAAGAAAAGTAGGTGGCGACTCTTACTAACCGCAACAATTGCGATCAAACATCCCAAGTCAGTTCTCCCACTGTATTACACTGAGGGTCAATCGAGTAGGGCTCCTCGAGCGAGGGGTAGAAGGAAAAAGGTGTCATTTATCCATTCTTACTCATTGGGCCAAGGTCATTGGGCCTTCCTAGACACGTAAGTAGATTGGGCTCTGCTTAGCTATTGGGCTAGTCCAGAATAATGTATATTTTGATTCCAGAGATATATCTCCGTAATCCTTACGGAGTTGTATTTCTTGAGAATTCTGAAGCAAAACAAACTAGAGGACCAAAAATATGTAGTTTGACAAATATGTAATCGTTAAAATAAACCAAACATTCAATTTCAATATCCGGGTGGAGGTTCCAACATTTTCATAATATCTTCGATCGATTTTGAAAGTGTTGCACTCGGTCAAAACTTTTGTTTCAAAACGGAAACAAGTATTCTATATAGACCTTAAATTTTCACCTGTCTTCAGCTCAAAGTTGTTAAACTCAATCTTCCCTTCATTGTCAATCGACTGTGAACGGTACTCAAGCTTCTCAATTTTTCCATTGTCGGTGTATGGTAGGAGATTATGCAGTATGTGTTTTAGATCTGCAATAAAGGTATACTCATTGATCTTAAATTCAATTGAGTGTTTCACAACATTAAAATATACATTTGCATCGTTTCAATTGATGTTCATTCTGGTGTAATATGTTTTGGTATGAAACATGAGAAAAAAGCCCATACTTATAGTATTTATGGAGAAATATGGCCCTAATAAATTCTATCTTGTACCAGGGGATGTTCCTGAGATGCATTTTTGGTATCATCCCATTCTTTTATTTCAGAGATGTATTTTCAGAACCTCTCAGAATAGAATGAAATTTTGTTCCAGAGAGAAACAAAAACTGTATTAAATTCAAAAAAAAAATAATCAAAAAACATAAAAATGTATTGAAATATTCTAAAAATGTATATATTATACATAATTAATATTAATATAAGATTACATAAAATAGGTTGTTGAATAAAAACTAAAATGAACCGAAATATATGTCGCCAACTAATTCTATATCTACGGGTGGTGCCCTATTTGACTTTTATTTATTTGACTCTATTTCAATCTCGCTTAATTTGGTGAACTCTTGCATTCTTTCCACAAAATGGTTCGAACAAGTATCAATTTTTGCTGTTGAATGAGATGTCCACTTTAGTGATGCCAATGGTATTAGACATCCCGATTTCAAATAAGCTTGAATAAAGTGCCACAAATTTGAAATCTACCCAACACATATAATACCATCATTTGGGTTTGGAGATGAGGCAGCGCGCAGTGGAAAAATGTTTCATAAGAACCATGTCTTGCAAAATCAATACACTCTTTCATACACACTTGTTATGAGATAGCTCATTTTATCCAGTGCTGGTCCACTAATGCAAGGAATACGGTATTCATAAATTGCATTGAACTTTTATTTTTTCTTGTATAGTGGCGTGTATGATTCCTCATGACCCTTCAACTTTTGGATAAGTTTATGGCAGAATATTGTGTGATCCTCTTCTCTTTTACCGAGTAAAGCAGAAACAACTCGAAAACTACTGTTATCGTTGCCCTCAACATTGACGATCCGTTCAACGTATCTGTGTATAAAAACCAACATCTCTTTAATGAATGAAATTTTTGGTGGACGTGGTGAATGAGGTAGTTTGCTAATGCGAGCTCCTTGTGAAAAATATAATTCATGCCTGCTCGAGATATGTTGCCGACCAAATAAGAATAAAGTTTGTTGTCTTTGAATGTGTGTTCCACGTTGTGATGTTGCGACCAAATGATGTCAATATCTTATTATGTTGATTTTGGATCATTTAGTTCACAAACTCTCAATCTCTACACAAATCATCCTTAATATTTCCCAACCAATTCTTCAGTGTAGCATAGACAGACCCAACTCGGTTAGTTGTTGCATTTTTAAGGTGTCTAACTTGATCGGTCCAAGCACAAACAATTTTCTCCTTCACCTGGTCCAGAATTGTACTTTCAACATATTTCAACAAATCTAGATAATTCTCATAAACCTTCCTAAAATATATAACGACATTAGCGTATAACTTTTTTGTAGAAGAATTTATTATAACATTCCATACATCCATTATTCTTTCCATTATCACGTCCGCCTTGACCATTTTTCTGTCTTCAGCCTTTATCTATTTCGTCCATACTGCGGGTTTAACCCGACTTCTCATATTTTTTGTTATGTGATACCTATAAAGTAATGCATAAGAAGTGGAAAATACCTTTGCAACCTAATTCTGTAAATCAGTGTCACATTCGATGACAATTACTTTCGACATGTCTTCTTGGTCCTTCAAAATTACCCGACACACCTCTAAAGCCCAAGTAACATTTTTCTCTTTTTTTGTTCTCTAAAAATTCAAATCCGACAAAATAAGTCTTCTTAGTAGAGGTAACACAAATAATTTCTAATAATGGAAGGGTTGTATTTGTTGGTCTTATATGTTGAATCAATGATTAGCACAATAGGAAATTTGTTGAACAACTTGATGGAATATAGATGAATCAAAATATATCTCTAACAGTTACTCGATCCTCGCACATTCGGTACCTAGATACATAATTATTGTCATCCAGAATTTTCAAGAGTTGTTCCAGTTCAGTTCTATCCCCCTCAACGTCTTGTTATTAAGGGCCTGGATATTGTATACTTTCCTGGTATTTGAGATATTTCCAGGTCTTTTACATTTCAAACTTTCAAGTATGTTTTTTGGTTGTTCCATATTCAATGTCATGTTAGAAACACATTCCTTCTCTTCCGGCATGAGGCGATGTGCAATTGGATGCCCGACTAAATTTTCACACATGTCATGGTTATGTAATCCACATACCGCATTAAATTTCCATTTGTCATTTGCTATAACCATACAACTTAAAGAGACACTCACATTTTCTTGAATCGATGTCATCTCGTTTGAATTTTTGGAGGGGAGTTGTATACTTCTCACTTCTTTTGCATACCATTGTCACAAATGCAACTCTTATATCTGAACTATTATCCAACTTTCTGATTATAACACCAAACCCCAATTCGGATGCCTCTGTACGAATCTGTTGAAGCATGTAATCATGAAATTCAAACTCTTGTCTATTTGTAAATTGGTTGCCAACATCTACCTCCTTCATAACAACATGTTTGCCATCCAGAACCATAATAGGTTTGGGGAAAACATCGGGATGCACCATATCTAATGAAAATAATAACATAAATGTTCAAAAACAGATGAAATTGAAAATAGATTGGGGGCAAATAATAACATATAGACTTCAGAAATGCATTTCCAGAGGAATTCATACAGAATCCAAAAATACATTTCTAAATTCAACGTAAGTTTTCCAACTACAAAACAAGATTAATGTGAGCAACGGGACTTGAAATAAACGATAATCACCTAGAATTCTAGCTTATTTTGCTCCTTTTGTTGTGATGAAACACTAGAATAAATGTTTGAAGTGAAAATCTTAATTGAAAATGGAAGAGTTTTTTGAAAGAGCTTTGAGAAAAAATAAGCATGTGGTATGATCATGTATGTGTCTGTTTTATTAAAATCAAATTTGATAATTTTGAAAATGCATCCCCAAAAGTATCGACATGCAAAGATGAAATTTTTTCAAATTATCAATTAGAAACTCTGAAAATGCATTTCGGAAAATCCATTGGGATGCTCAATAATCAATAAATTGATAAGATTTGTTTGGAGATGTATCTTTGAAATAAAGTTTTAAACAAAATGGGGTGACACTCATTTGAAGAGTTATTCAATAAAGTAAATGATACGGCCAAAAATACCTCTCTAAAATCTGAGGGGACAATTTCATAAAAATCCATAGTGTTTTTTCACCTTTTAAATGAAATTAGTAATCCGAATTAAAAAGCATGAAATGTCTATCAAGACTTGAACTCGCTTGGTTATTGTTAGTCAAACATATTCTTTTTATCGATAGTTTCGTTATGATTTTGAGAACTAAAAATTGAACAACAACTATAAATATTTGTTTCTTGAATACCGAAAATAATAGGCAAAATACTCTTTTTAGTTCCGTAACTTTAGATTGGGGTTCATTTTGGTTCCTCAATTTTAAAAACGATCATTTTGGTCTCTCAACTTTTCAAAACGTGTCACGTTAGTCCTTTCCGTCTAAATTTCACTAACGACGTCAATTATATGCTGACGTGTAACCTTAGCAATGGAAAAAATAAACGCTGTATTTAATTTTTCTGGGTTTTAATTAAACTCTTCATTTTTTTCCCTAAAGCTAAAAAAATAATTCAAAATAGACAATTCAGAAATGGCTTGATCTACTAGGAAAAGTATAAGTGGCTACCATATTGACATTTTCCTTTAAGCTACATTTGCAGTGTTATTTTGAGAGACTGTGTCAAACTTCAAGCTTCTGGCTACATCAAAGAAATGTGCTAGCTTCTTCAGATGTACCAACAAGAACATTGTGCCTAAGATTTAAAATGTGTCCAGTATCTATCACACGCTCGAGAAGGCCACCATTTCCATTTATATAAAGAACAACTGGTTTCTCTAGGCACTTTTTCTTCACCAAATTTACAATCTGGAAGTTGAGAAAGTAGTATGTAACGAACAACGAAAAGTTTGAAAACCTAAAACAATTTTGAGGCAAGAAAGAAGTGGTGATTTTCCTCTAGTTACCTCTTTAATATAAGGTTTTGACCAAAGTTTCCACATATGAGGAGGTAGTTGTCCACCCCATGAATCAAATATTTATATGCAGTGAGCCCCCGATTCGACTTGGAAAACGATGCAATCTGTTATTGCCTTTGTCAAATGAGAAAGTAAAGTCCTCAATATATGTGTTGTCGTATGACACATGCTTTTAATGTTTGTATACGTGCGTGTTGTACCTCCTTCAACTATATATGTTGTTAATGTCCAAGGCACTCCCACAAAACCTAAAACAGCAGCATCACCAAGAATAGCCTTCGAAGAATCACCAAGAAAAACAACCAATTTTTATCTCTTTCTGCAAAGTCTTGAATGATACTCCTACAAATATAAGATTATGTTATAAAGTTGAAAACTTTTGTTGGTGACTGTGCATAAACAGAGGCAATTGGGAGTTGGAAACTTTTGTTAGTGACTGAGTGTGGGGTGGGTTCATCAACATACTTCTGATAGAAACCCACCAATCCTTTTTATTCTCACTTTGACTATCTTTGAAATTAATGTTGGATTCAGTAAAATCATATTTTTGTTGAGTTGAAGATTTAATAATTGGTGGATATGAGGAATGGTTTATTTTGAATTTTTTATAGTTTTGGAGAAGATAAAAAAACTTTGGGCGAGAATTCCAAGTTAGCCGTATGATGAGAAATAATAGAGAGATAAATAAGAGAGTCGAATATACCAAAATTAAGAAAAGAAAAGAGAACAATGCGCGCGATTCCAGTCTCCACGGAAGCTTTCCTATTCCCTCAACCATCACCCTCTTCCATTTCCTCCACCCTTTTATTCTCTCATTCTTTTCATTTCAACAAAACCCTTTCCACCACACCACGCTCCTTCACCTCCAAAACTAAAACCACTCCTTTCTTCTCTCCAGCTTCCAAATCCAACAACCTCGATGATGACGACAACGACTCTGGGAATTTGTTGGCCACAGAGGATAACGAAATTCAAGAACCAGACTCGTTGGTTGAGGATGGGGTTTTCATAGAGGTGACCAAGCTTGAGAAGAATTCACGCAGAATCGAGTCTAGGATTTCAATCGACGCTACACTTGACTCCGTTTGGGATATTTTGACTGATTATGAGAGGCTGCCGGATTTTATTCCTGGCCTTGCTCTTAGTAAATTGATACAAAAAGCTCCCTCTTTTGCTCGACTTTTGCAGGTTATTTCTTCACACCATGCTTTTCTATGTTTTTTCTTGTTCATCAATTTGGTTTTTTTGCTGACCCATTTTCATCTCAACAGATTGGAGAGCAGAACTTGGCATTTGGGCTAAAATTTGATGCCAAAGGTGTTATAGATTGTTACGAGAAAGAATTGGAGACTCTTCCATCCGGTATCAAGCGTGACATAGACTTCAAGATGATTGAAGGGGATTTTCAACTCTTTGAAGGAAAATGGTCTATTTCACAGGTACGGTTTTTTTTCTTCCTTTCTTGTTTGAATTCTTCTGGCTCCGGCATAAAAATCATATATACTAAAAATGATCAATGACTTTGTTTTCAAAGATCATAAGTTTGTGAGATTTTGAAACCGTATTCAACTAGGTTGGCACAAATCCAGTGCTAATTTCCTAGATAATGATGGTTTTGCAGCTGTTCAGCAGTGGAAGTGACGAGTCTCCAGTACGAGAGATTAGCACAACACTTTCGTACATTGTTGATGTTAAGCCGAAGATGTGGTTGCCCGTTGGGCTCATAGAGGGTAGACTTTGTAAAGAGATAAAAAAGAACCTTATATCCATAAGGGGCGAAGCTCAGAAAGCTATTGACAGAACCGTGGATGTAAATCAATTCGGATGAGATATGTAAATATTATCATAGTAAAAATGAATACAAGTCAAATTCATTCTGTCAATTCTCACTTTGCAAAGTTGCAAGATTGGCCATATTATGTTCCTAAATTATGTTCAAGTTCTGGACTGGAAAACCACACTGATAATTACTTTGAACCCTTTAATACTCACTGGAGAAAGTGCCAGTTTTTATTTTCTGCTTGTGGCAACAGTCCCAGATACTGCTGAATGTAGGATTCAAGCTATGTAATTGCAATGGTAACACAGGTATCCATGAAGTTGGAATGTTTGGCTGACCAACACAGATAACCACACACCCAATGAAAATATTCACTTCAGAGTGCAGTACTCATAGATGAATGATGGTTGTTACTTTAACTGGGGTGGATTTATATAGTAAATAAGAATACCTAAATATTTTTGTTATAACATAATATTAGTAGTACTCCCTCTCTTTAATATAAAAAATTTATATGTTTTACTTTTCCAATACAATATTAATTAGTTTTTACCAATTTTATTCTTAATTAATTATGTCTGCACTACTTTTAAGGTATTAAATTTCACTTTGTTTTTATGACAATGTAAAAGTAATCAATAATCATTAAAGACAATTTTATAAATGTGTTATATTTATTTTTTTATTCATTTTTTTTTTTTAATTTGTGTGCCATCATCTTTAAAAAACTTTTATTTTAGGATGGAGGGAGTATTTCACATTGAGAATTTAGCGCACTTAATATTTTGTTTGAGATGTTTGCATAGATCACTCGTATCAAAAGCATCCTTGAGTCTCCCATTGAATTTCTCAATGATATCAATGTTACCACTAATAATGGGAATATCGTCAACAGAGACAAATAACAAAATCTGTGATTTCGATACCTTTTATGTATGCACCAATTAATTGACTTATGAGGAAGAAGGCTCAACAAGTGGTCATGTGTTATTTCTCTCTAGCATTGATTTCATCTTTTGCTCATTTGATTTCTATTGTGGATATGCAAAGCCTTTCCTACCAACTGATAGCCCCGGTGTTTCTCATGAAAGCCAGGTGTACCAACTCTCCATCATCAGAGAATTTCTTTTTCCACGTGGTTGTATCGAGTTAAACCTCTCAAAACTTAAAAATATTTCGGCATGTTTCGGATATGCACATTTGAAATCACAATTTTTCCACGTTTTAACACTTAAACGTTGGATTTAAAATTTTAGAGTTAGTTTCAGATATGCATATCCGAAACCACCTGCGAATATGTCAACATATGTTTCAAATATGCATATCCAAAATATTGTATGTTTATGTCTTTTTTTTAAAAACATCATTACCACTACCTAATAAACGGACAAACGGACAAACATAAAATGATACGATTTGGACGAAAAATGAAACGAACATAACAATACGGACATAACAATTAGATTAGATGTTCAGAAATAGAGAAACATAATATAATACATAAGTTGTTCAGAAAATACGTAATGTCAAAATATTACACCGGTAAAAACATAAAACATAACATAGGCTACTACTAATGCATATGCCCTAATCCTAATCTCATGTAACCTCCTCTGCCTCCTATATTACGCCGCACTGGATACCTTGATAACCATCCTCCCAACGATGACAACCGTCTCAGGACCTCCCCTCTCAATGATCCCGAAATTCAATGCCTCCTGCCCAAGAATGTATATCTGTTGACAGATCGGTAAGAGATCAGTGGCATGGTCATCCTCGGCCTACTGGTTTTCCAAGAGCTCCTCATGAGCTAACCTAGATGAACGTTCTGGACCGCCCGATGTCATGATAGGTTGTGACACGTTAAAGAACCATGTCATGTATCCTTCTACATAATACCAACTCCTAGATGCCGACATCATCCGATACTCATGTGGCACCAAATGATTCTCCCAATCCTGAAAGATGTCATCGAGTTCCCGACAGACAATGGTGTCAGGAGCAGCCTGAAATAGAGACCTCTGTATCATCTGCACAAACCCAAACTGTCAGATACACTGCTCCAGAAGATACATGACCATCATATTCGACCCACATGCTAGCCACCCGGAGTATAATGAGATGAGGCCGAAGGGGACACAACATCCATGTGATCCTCGAAAGGCGTCCATTTGATATCATCATGATTAGTACGATCAAGATACACTCAGTAAGACAACACTTTATGATACCCTTTGTGGAGGACATACTTTACAGCTCTCAGCATGCCGTTAGTATAAGTCGGATCACGCTCAAAACCATGAATGTGGTGGACATGAGAGATTATCCAGCTCTGAAACACAAATTAGAGAATATGTAAGTACAAATTATAAAAAATAAATTAAATGCAATAGTTGGAATGAAAGGTATAGTGAGGAGTGTGCAAGAGTCAGTGAGCTACCCCGTCCTCCAGTTTGAAGCTTCATTCAGCTCTGATAGAGATATACCAAAATGGTGGCCCTCTAGTTCCACTTACGAACTATACTCAAATTCATAAAATACCGGAGGTATATCACATCTATGTAGGTTGCATTTTTATCCACAAAGAGGGGTGTGTCAACCAAGCAAATGAAGTAACACCACAAAGCACAATCTTGATGGTACTTAACAAAAACCTCATCATCATCACCCTCGACCCTTGTTGCTGCAATCATGTGCTCTTCATATAGCTTCTTCTTCTTGCCCTAAATCATCCAAAAATCTTATTTTATCACTCAAACACCAATAGTTAACTACTCTAACATCAACCTACACAATATAATTAATTCTAACTAACCTAATAAACTATTATATCATTACAAAGTGAATCAAATGGAAATGGAGAAAACTTACACAAACTTGGAGCTTTGGAGATGAGTTGGAATAAGTTGAAATGAGTAAAAATGAGGAGATGAGTTGGAATGAGTAGAAATTTCAAGTTTGAGTAGACAAATGGGTGGTTTTGGGTTTGTAAACGTGAAAATTGATTCTAAAGCGTTAAAACGTTGAAGACAATTAAATGATTTCGGATATGCACATCCGAAGTATTAAATTATGGGGTTGATTTGGATATGCACATGCGAAGTCACCTTTTCTTAACAAAATAAAATGACTTCAGATATGCACATGAAAATCCATCTATTATTGACAAATACAATGCATTCGGATAAGCACATCCAAAATTTGGAAGTATTTTGGATTTTTTGCGTGGAACCTGCACATTCAGGTGTAAAAAGAAATTCTCCATCATCATTGATTACATTATCTGAAAGGACCTTGTGATCATTGATTCTTATTTAAGAGAATCATCTTCTTACCGATCTTCTATCAGCCCTTGACTCATCTCTAAGAGGTGGTTCATCCTTTACAACTTGATGCACATTTTAACAGATTGAAATGTGACCCTACTATAGGGTATTCCTTCCCATTTTCAACATGCTTTTTCATCTACAGTAATATCTTTTTATTGATGACAATCTTTTGTTGGTGAGAATCAAACAACTTGTATGGTCGTCTAGAATCATAGTGAATCAAGATCAATGCCTCACTTTTATCAGCCAACATCCTTCTTCTTTCATTTGGGACATGTTTGTAACATTAAGATCCAAAATTATCTTTAAGGTTTTGTTTAGGAGTTTAGAAGGGAAGATTTTGAAAAATGATTTTTTTTAAAAATTATAGAAATTTGTTTAACATTTTTTGAAAAAAATATTTTGTAAAATGTGATAAAATAGTGCTTATCATTAATATATTTTTAATTTTTCAAATACTACAACAACAAAAATTATATTTGAGTAATTTGTCTAAGCTCTCCAAATCCATCCTCTAAATCAATATTTTAGAAATCAGACCAGTCATCAAATTGGTGAAGGTATTGGGTCACTAGTTAGAATGTCAATGGGACGGGGGCGGGGGATACGTTCCAATTTCAATCTTCGCCCTCGAATTTACTCCCCATTCTTATATCGGATCCCCGCCACGGGAGGATTTTGTCCCTCATCCCCATCTCCACGGATCCTCGCGGATCCCCACGATTTCTGCGGATATCTATAAACATAAATTTTTATTTATTATTTTTTACTAAATTAATAGAAAAAATTTAAAAATTAACCACAAGAAATTAATAAACTAATCATCTATGATAAATATATTATTTTAACAATATTTAATCTTGAGATTCATGAACACAAAATTTTCAAACTTTAGAAAAATTAAAATAGTCATTTAGATCTCTCTCTCTCTCTCTCTCTCTCTCTCTCTCTCTCTCTCTCTCTCTCTCTCTCTCTCTCTCTCTCTCTCTTACTAACATTGCATATGTGTTTTACATTTGTTTATAAAACAAGTTATTTGAAATGATAAATAAACTTACATAGAAATGTTAAGTTATATAGTAATTAACGATATTATAGAATTCTAGTGCGGGGCGGAGACTCCACGGGGTGGGGGATATGTTCGTCATCCCCATCCTCAAAATATATTCAGGGAAATTTATTCTCCATTCCCGTCCCCACGGGGAGAAATATCCCCATTTTTGGGGCCCCAAACAGGGAGCCCCCGCGAGGATCCCCACTAACGGGTGCAAACGGACATCCCTAATCACTGGTTCATTGATCGAACCATTAAGTCATTGGTCGAACCACATAACTAAACTGTATTAAACCAGATAACTAGGTTGAATAAACTAGTCTTTATAACAAAATTATATATTTATCAAATCGGTCGAACCAGATGACTCGGTCTCTAAAGAATATCACGACACCTACAAAATTTCAAAATTTCATAATTTTACATGTTCATTCTTTAAATTCAAGTTCTAAATATAATCACCAGTCACAACAAAATAATAAAAAATACAAATTTAAATAAATTTTGAACTTGATCTAATTGCAAATAAGGAAAAGTTGTTCAAAATAAGTTTTGAATAAAGTTTAATTATATTTTAATTATATATTTTTTAAAATTATGAAAACGTGTCGTTTTGTCAGAGAAAAAAAAGCATGCATTTGAACCGTCAATTTTCAAAAATCCCTGGTTCACCGGTTTTGACCAAGTTTCCACTGGTTCAATAGCATATCGATCTAGCAATCATACCAGACTGATGACCCCTTTAGTTCCCGGTTCAACTGGCCGGTTCGGTCCGGTTTTTAAAACATTGCTCTAAATACAAATTTTAAGTTCTCCAAATTAGGAGAATTTTTGTGTTATGAATAAAAGTAAACAGTCCAAAACCCAGCAAACCAAAATCTTTCAATTTTTTCCACTCAATCCTTTCTTTTTTTCAAAATCCTTTCCCCCTTCCCTTTCAAACTCCCAAAAAAAACCTAAATGTTCGACACTTGACATGTTACTTGACAACAATTCTTCCAATGTGATGTCTCATAATCTCCTTCTTATGCACCTATTAAACACATAAGCAACAATAAACATTTGTTGGAACAAGCACAAAACTTGAAGGGTGAATCAATGGAGAAAATGGTGAACTAGAGAAGGTGAAGTGAAAATAAAATGACATTTATTTTCACAACATTACATGTGGGAGTATTTATAGGATACTAAAATACAACTTGGAACCAAACATGCCCAAAAAACAGCTCAAAAAACAAAAACACGGGACAAAAATCTATTTCACCAAAGGGGAGAATCAATTTCCCCTTTGCAACACAGAAAATACAAAAAGCTGGACAAAAAGAAAACACTGTGGAAATTGATTTCCAATTTCCAGGAAATCAATTTCCTCTTTGATGTCTCCAAATTTCTAATTCCAAAAGTGCTTTTTTAATAAGTTGTTTCCAACGTAACACTCTCAGAAGCTTCCACAATACATTTGAATTAGGGTTAACGTACTTTTTGGTCCCTCTAAATAAGTCAAACTTCGTTTTTAGTCCCTCTAAAATTTTTCTTCAAAGAATGGTCCTCCTAAAAATTTAAATTTTAAATTTTTGTCCCTCATGACAAAACCATAGCTAAAATGGTCTCTAATTTCACCGCTAAATTAAAAACAATCGCTAAAAATCATTGCTAAAACTGTCGTTAAATTGTAAAAACCGTCGCTAAATTGCAGGAGGGACCAAAAGTTAAATTTTAAATTTTTAGGAGAACCATTCTTTGAAGGAAAATTTTAGAGAGGCTAAAAATAAAGTTTGAGATATTTAGAGAGACCAAAAAGTTCATTAACCCTTTAAATTATTAAGGATTTCCAATACACCACCTTAATTCAAATGCTCGAAGTTCTTCATGTCCAAGTGTTGGCTGAAGATTTTGATAATATTATTAGGAGCCAAATGAATTAAACGTTTCGATCGAAATGAAGTAAAGCGTCATGTTTCGAAGTAGCAGAGGCAGTGTTTCGAATAAGCATGTCAAAGCTGGAGCTTCGAGTGGCAATTATGGGAACATATCTAAAGAAGTCTCGAAATAACAACAAGGCTGTGTCTGGGAAGTGAGTTCGAAACGGAGAAATACCAAAGCATTTGAAATTCAAATGGAAGCGGGACATTCGAAGTTTGAAATTTATGTGCTGGAGCATTTGGAGACACGTGGAAAGAAGAAAGAGGCATTGTTCTGCATGTTCTGAACGTGGCATAATCCTATAGCAAGACCGTTATGGTCGAATTAGTATAAATAGAAGTCTTAGTATTAGGATTTCGTGTGTCATATCTATTGTACTAAATACTCAGTAACATTCAAACTACCACATGGCAAGGGAAACGAATGCAAGAGCAATGTACGTATGATAGCACCAAATATTTATGATTTAATGAAAACCTTTTACCATTTCCAGCACTTTCCTTTATCATTCTGTCAAATAACATTTATAAGTTTTCTCATTTACAGTCTTTTCACTTCGAAATCTCTTCATTAAAGTTTTACATTTCAATGCTTTCTTCACATTTCAAGCACTTTACATTTCAGAAAACTGTCATATTTTCCATGCCTTTACCTTCAAGCTTTATCCTTCGAACGCCTATTTTTACTTAAAGTCATTTACAGATTTCTTGCATTAAACGCTTTCTTCATATTTCAAACCTTTTACGTTCCAGAAATCCTTTACATTAACTGTTTTTATAATTCAAAACCATTTGCTTGCCTTTTATGCAATTTTACATGTCTTTACAATTAACATTTATTCATGCAACTTAGTTTCGTACACGCACATTTTGATTACATCTTTAGACCTTTAAGAGAGAAATCGAAATAAGCCAAACACCTATACAACACTCAAATATCAACCATGAATATCTGTTCGATCATGAGAGTTACCCTAATGACCAAGGAATCCTAGGATCAATCTAGTCAATCCTGTGAGTTACCAGAGGAATTGAATAACAGTCAGAAAGATTATTCGATAGTTTGGAAGACTAGCGGTTATTTACCAGAAATCACTGGAAACAAATTGGCACACCTGGTGGGACCAATAATTGAATATTAGAAATAAAGATTGTTGAGACATAACCATCATAAAAACGTTGGAACCTAAGAAGTTTGCTGTTTTATGAACCTGAGAAGTGGTAAAATAACCAACAGCAACCAACCTTTATCCAGAAGAAAACGTTTGGACAAAATGTCTAATTCTGACAATCAACAAGGGGAACAAAATGCCCCACATACAACAGGCACTAATGTGTCCACTTCGATCGGAACATCTAATGTGATCCCTTCGAATGCACAGTCTGTTGCATCTTCAACCAGTAACATAGCCACCAATGGAGTAAGTGGCATATCAACTAATAGTTCGATCTTAGGAAATACTGGAACCATTGGTTACCCTGGGGGATTCGTTCCACCATCAGGGACACAATCCCATTTCGCCACTCCATTAACTAGACCACCCGGTTTCGATGGAAATAGAACCAGAAATTCCTCTTATGGAATGCCAACATCTTTTATGGCAGGTTTACACAATTCCACATCGAATTCATCCCCACAACTAGGGTCTGGGTCTGGGGAGAATCAGTTTATGACAAATAACCAAGGGTCAGTGGGTTATAGCACAATGCCTATCTTAACCACAGAAAACCAGTTGGCTTTTAGGCAATTGATGGATGACAGTAACCATAATATGATAGGGGTGTTAGCACAAACCATGCAGGAGATATTTGCCCCAATAGTGCAAAATGTGACTGTGACAAACAGGGAAAACGCTGACAACATGAGTCGAATAGCAGATTTCTTTGCTCCCCCAGAAAGGCGTAGGCAGAATCAGGCGGGATTTCGAGCAAACATGCCTGTTATAGAACAAATTGCTAACGACCCAATTTATAGACCACCCAGAGAAGAAGTTAACTTAGGGGCCAGGGCACCAAGGTTAGAAGCCCCAATAATCCCAGGCCCACAAAGAGAAATTATGGAACCAGGGGCAAGGGTCGAAAGGCTAGAAGCCCCAGAGTTTCGAGAAGAACAACCTAGGGGAGTTGTCTTGGTTGGTCGAAATCAAGATGCCGATGCTGTCGTTCATAGAATTCGAAACGATAACATCTTGGCAGAAAACAATCTAACCACCATGATAGAGAGAGTCATGGCCCAAAATGGCCTCAATACAGGAATGAGAAGGCCAAATTATGCTTCTCCTATATTGGATTGCATAATGCATACTGATTTACCAAGGGGATATAAAGTCCCTAAATTTACAAAGTTCGCTGGGGATACCAATGAGTCAACAGTCGAACACATAGCGAGATATCTAACCGAAGTGGGAGATATAGACAATAATGAAGATCTCAGGATCAAATACTTCCCAAGTTCCTTGACTAAAAACGCCTTCACATGGTTTACCACTTTGCCTCCTGGGTCCATTGATACTTGGGCTCTCTTGGAGAGATTATTCCATGAACAATTTTACATGGGACAGTCGAAAATAAGCTTGAAGGAATTGGCCAGTGTTAAGAGAAAGTTCACCGAACCCATAGATGATTATCTGAATAGATTTAGGCTTTTGAAATCTAGATGTTACACAGTAGTGCCTGAACATGAGTTAGTCGAAATGGCCGCTGGTGGCTTGGATTATTCTATTCGAAAGAAACTAGACACTCAATATTTGAGGGATATGGCTCAGTTAGCCGATAGGGTTCGAGAGGTCGAAAGACTAAAGGCCGAAAAAGCCAGAGTCTTTAAGAATAGCAAGAAAGAAAGGATTTCCTATGTTGGGACTGAGGAAGCAGAAGAATATCCTGAATTCGAATTCGAAGAGGTCGAAATCGACCTCGCTGAATTAAAACAGGCTCCGCCTTATTCCTGCAAATTATTGGTTCCCACAAAAGGGAAAGAGATTGTTGAAAATGAGAAAAGTGACAAATTCCCAAAGAAGGTTTACACCTTCGATGTCACTAAATGTGACGAGATTTTTGACTTACTTGTCAAAGATGGCCAACTAATTGTGCCATCAAATGTCAAAATACCTCCTTTGGATCAGAGAAAGAAGAGAGGATTTTGCAAATATCATAGTTTCCTAGGCCACAAAACCTCACAATGTTTTCTTTTCAGGGACCTAATTCAAAACGCGATCAAAGATGGCAGACTAAAGTTTGCTGATAAGGTGAAGATGAAAGTGGACGAAGATCCCTTGGACGTCGCAGACACCAACTAATCCGAGCTTGCGTGCATTGGAGAGATCAACATGGTGGAAACTGATCAAAGCGACGCCCTAACAGGAGAGAAGGGTACTGAAACTGAAAACTGGGTGATGGTCGAAGTCAATAAGGAGGTCACTGAAGACATCCAGAATACGCCAGAGACTTCGATTGCCGCACCTGTAGCTGTTGCAAGAGAAACCCAGACTACTGAAGGACAGGGAAATCAAAACCAAGAACTAACACAAGTCACTGAAGGCTTGAGGCTGGAATTGGAGAAAGTCCAAATCACGAAGCCAATTTCCCCTCAGAAGGAAATATGGGACACTCTAGGGGAACCCAGTGGAAAATTTGACTATTTGGTCAAATATTCTGCCCCAGAGAGTTCGAAGGTTCAGATTAAGGATATAAAGCCCACAGGATGGGGCGATGATGAAGCTAAGGGGGAAGATGTTGAAATAAATATGGTGGATATGGAGAGGCCTCGCTCTGAGATGGAGGAAGTAGAAAAATACTTAGAAAAAGAAAAGTATAGAATGAAGGATAATCACACTGGAGATGCTAGTCTCAAGGATTACCTCATGACATGCCATAAAGGAGATTCAGGCATGATATTGTGCCCTAGGTGCAGCATCCTCTGCAATCAAAGAATCGCTGTGAATTTCGAAAGGGTACAGAGGACTCGAACTGGCAACAATTGGCGCCAGGATAACCAGCTTTTTAGGTGTTATCCCAAGGCTGGAGAAAGTTTGCTGGAATTTGTGTTTCGCTGCTACAAAGGGGCAACCAAGTGCTTGATTTGCCCAAGGTGTTCTGCTGTGTATGACCAAAGCATGGCCAGAGCCTTCGAAACGATTCCCTTCGCCCCTTGCTGGAACCATCAGGAAACTGTCCAGATGGGCCCACGTTTCGACAGCAGACACAAACAGCGAAGGCCTGATAGCCCTCACCCCAAGGCTGCTCGAAGAGTGACTTTCAAACTCCCTGCTGAAGTGCCAACCGATAGATGGTTACAGGTCAGAAATGACAAAGGCAAAGATAGATGGAGAAACGCCGAACAAAATGCACGCCATGCTGTGACATACAGGAGGCAATTCAACACAGCAAAAAGGGAGGAGGTGAGATTAGAAAATTACAAAGGAAGGAACCCCATGTCAAGATCCCAGTGGCGCAGACAGCAAAGGATTCGAAAGGCTGAGAGGGAAGCTGTGGCAAACAAAGGGGTTACTTCAACAAAGAACCAAGGTAAATCTAGCACCAACAAACCAAAAAATCAAACTGAAGACAAACCTCCAGTCAATAGGAGGCTTTTCTCTGAAGTACAACGCGATGAACCAAAGGAATACACTCCAGGCCCAGAAGAGGACGAAGATATGATAACAGATAACTTCGAATCGGAGGGGGAGTCTTCATTCAACCTGAACTGTAACGTGGTGTCTGTGCTTCCCTGCGAATTTGGGCAGGAAACTAAAATCGATGAATATGAGGAGGAAGACACCACAGATTTGATGAAACATAGGCCTGTGTGCTACTATGTGATGGACAATGGGGCTGTTGAGGAACAAAATGCGTTCTTCGAACGTCCAGAACCTGCTATGAAGAACCATCTCAAGCCACTTTTTATTCGGGCGAAAGTTGGTGTCCATGGTGTGAACAAAGTTCTAGTGGATGGGGGTGCTGCAGTCAATTTGATACCCCATTTCATGCTAAAAAGATTAGAGATCCGCGAAGGAGACATCAAGCCCCATAATATGGTTTTGTCCAATTATGAGGGAAAAGTGGGAAAAACACTGGGAGTGGTCCAGTTGGAATTGACAATAGGCTCAAGCTGTAGGCCCACCATGTTTATGGTGATCGAAGCCAAGGCCAACTATAACTTACTGCTGGGAAGGGAGTGGATCCATGGCGTGGGGGCAGTTCCTTCGTCAATGCACCAGCGACTAGTTCTGTGGAGAGATGATGGAATCGTAGAAAACATCGAAGCAGACCAGAGTTACTTTATATCAACGGTCAATTTAGTTGACAAGAGGGATTATGATAAAAATCTGGCAAAGATTGCTCCGTGTGTTCCAAATGACGAGATTAATGAAACCAGAAACACCCACTACTACATGACCCTTCGCCATGATGGCCTTTACTGGGATAGAACAATAATCAGTGAAGAAGAGGGAGTCGAAAGCACTATACAAAAACGGCCAGCAGGCTGGGACTTCGACAACCTTATCCATGACTGAGTCCACCTTTTTCGAAAGGATTTCGGCCTATATGGCTGAGAACGAATCAAAAGCGGCCTTAGAGGCTGAAATAAATAAATCAACTATAAAGATGAACAAAGTAAGTGGGGATGGTTCGAAATGCTCACCCTTCGAAGAGTTTGAGATGGATCAAAGGTTGGATGCCATCTATGATAAAGAACCCTTAGGCTTCGAAAGGGACCCCGTAAACTCAGGTGCCAAAATGTTGGCACAAGATCCACTCGAAGAAGTCAACTTAGGGGATGAAAAAACGAAAAGAATAACCTACATAAGTGCAAAACTTAGCCCAGGCCTCAAGAAGGAAGTAATCGAAGTCCTCAAGGATAATAAAGATTGCTTCGCATGGGATTATGACGAGATGCCTGGTTTAAAGAGGGAGTTGGTCGAACACAGACTGCCAATCAAAGATGGCAAGAGGCCCATCAAACAAACTCCCAGAAGATTCGCACCAGCGGTTCTCACAAAAATTAAAGCTGAGATCGAAAGGTTGCTGCGTTGCAAATTCATCAGAACAACAAGGTACGTCGAATGGTTAGCAAACATAGTACCTGTTATTAAGAAAAATGGTTCTTTAAGAATTTGCATAGATTTTAGGGATTTAAACACTGCAACCCCTAAAGATGAATATTCCATGCCTGTGGCAGAAATGCTAGTAGATTCTGCTGCAGGGTTAGAATACTTGAGTATGTTAGATGGATACTCTGGGTATAATCAGATTTTCATTGCTGAAGAAGATGTTGCAAAGACAGCATTTCGTTGCCCAGGAGCCTTAGGCACCTACGAATGGGTGGTGATGCCTTTTGGTTTAAAGAACGCTGGGGCAACTTATCAAAGGGAAATGAATTCAATTTTTCATGATTTCATTGAAACCTTCATGCAGGTGTATATTGATGATATAGTCATCAAATCTATATCTGCAGAAACACATTTGCATCATTTGAGCCAATCATTCGAACGAATGAGAAAACATGGCTTAAAGATGAATCCCCTTAAATGTGCATTTTTTGTGCAGGCTGGAGATTTTCTTGGTTTTGTGGTTCACAAGAAAGGGATTGAAATCAACCAGAACAAAACCAAAGCCATAATGGAGACGAAAGCACCTACGTCGAAAAGGGAATTGCAATCTCTGCTAGGAAAAATTAACTTCCTCAGAAGATTCATTTCGAACCTGAGTGGAAGAACCCAAGCTTTTTCTCCATTACTTCGTCTAAAGCCAGGCCAAGCCTTCGAATGGAACGAAGCTCACCAGGAGGCATTTGACAGGATAAAAGAATACCTTTCTCAGCCTCCTATTTTGTCTCCACCTTCATGGGGGAAGCCCATGAGATTGTACATATCTACCTCTGAAGTTAGTATAGGTAGTATGCTAGCACAAGAAGATAGCAATGGCATCGAAAGAGCCATATACTATTTAAGTAGAGTGCTAAATGATGCAGAGACCAGATATAGCAATTTAGAAAAGCTATGTCTCTGTTTTTATTTCTCTTGTATGAAACTCAAGTATTATATAAAACCTGTTGATGTTTATGTTTCATCTCATTTCGATGTTATTAAACATATGCTTTCAAAACCAATAATGCATAGCAGAGTTGGTAAATGGGCTTTAGCCTTAACAAAATATTCTTTGACCTTCATGCCTTTAAAAGCTATGAAAGGTCAAGTGATTTCTGACTTCATTGTGGACCATTCGTTGGTTGAGCAGAATGTCATGAGTTACATCGAAATGCAACCATGGAAATTGTACTTTGATGGTTCAACCCACAGGAATGGAAGTGGCGTTGGATTCCTTCTGATTTCTCCTGAAGGAATTCCAACAAAATTCAAGTATAAATTAGATGGTCCTCGTTGCTCGAACAACGAAGCAGAGTATGAAGCGCTCATTGTTGGACTTGAAGCTTTGTTGGAATTGGGGGCAACCAGAGTCGAAATTAAAGGAGACTCTGAATTAGTGGTCAAACAAATCACAAAGGAATATAAGTGCATAAAGGAAAACTTAATGGTATACTTCGTCATAGTCAATAGGCTATTGAGGAAATTTGAATACATGGATATTCAACACATACCAAGAATAGAGAACCAAGAAGCAAATGACTTAGCGCAGTTGGCTTCAGGTTATAAAGTGTCTACCAAGAACGTTAAGGATTTGGTTGAATTAAGGGGTAGAGTTATGGCTTCTAGATTCACACCATCGGATCTGGAAAGTATGAAATTGGGATATGCTGAGAAACAGGGATTCGAAATATTAGCCATAAATACTTTGTCAGATGCAGATTGGCGAAGTCCACTGAAGAGTTATCTAGCAGACCCAACTCTAAACGTGGATAGAAAGACAAAATATAGAGCATTGTCATATCTCCTCATGGGGAACGAATTGTTTAAAAAGACCCAAGAGGGTGTATTATTGAAATGCCTAGGAGAAAGTGAGGCATATTTAGCATTGTCAGAAGTCCATAATGGGGCATGTGGGGCACATCAGGCAGGCCATAAAATGAAATGGCTGTTATTTTGATACGGCTTGTATTGGCCTAGCATGCTCAAATATTGCATAGACTTTGCTAAAGGATGTGAGGAATGTCAGAAACATGCAGGGATTCAACATGCCCCTGCAAGTGAGTTGCATTCGATCATCAAACCATGGCCATTTAGAGGATGGGCATTGGATTTGATAGGAGAAATAAATCCTGCTTCGTCCAAAGGACAGAAATACATCTTGGTGGGAATAGATTATTTTACCAAATGGATCGAAGCTATACCACTGATAGTTGCTGATCAAGAGGCTATTATTGAATTTATACAAAAACACATTATCTATAGGTTCGGATTGCCAGAGAGCATAACCACAGACCAAGGCTCTGTGTTTACTGGTAGAAAGATGCAAGGATTTGCCCAAGAAATGGGGTTTAGATTGCTAACATCAATGCCATATTATGCTCAAGCAAACGGTCAAGTCGAAGCAGCAAATAAAGTAATAATAGGATTAATCAAGAAGCATATTGGCAAAAAGCCAAGAAACTGGCACAAAACTCTGGACCAAATATTATGGGCTTGTAGAACATCTCCTAAGGAAGCTACTAACACTACGCCTTTCCAACTCACATTTGGTCATGATGCAGTGTTGCCAGTAGAAATTCATCTACAAGCAGTGCGAATTCAGAGACAAAACGAAATCCCAGCTGCATTATATTGGGAAATGATGATGAATGAATTAGTTGAGTTGGACGAAATTAGATTACATGCATTGGAAATTTTGATGAGACAAAAAGAAAGAGTGGCCAAAACATACAATAAAAGGGTGAAGAAGAAAGTATTCATTATTAATGACTTAGTTTGGAGAGTCATATTGCCTATGGACAAGAAAAATAAAGTATTAGGTAAATGGTCACCTCATTGGGAAGGACCTTTTCGAATATTAAAAGTATTCTCAAACAATGCATACAAAATCGAAGAACTCGTGGATGATAAACGTATCCTAAAGGTTAATGGGAAATATTTAAAGAAATATAAGCCACGCCTGTAGGAGATTCGAATAGTAACAACGTAACCAAGATGTTATAAAAGGCCAAAATGGCAAGATAAAATGCCAAAATGGCGTTGTTCGAATATTACATATAAGAAACCAAAATTGTAGTCAAATGAATATCAAAATCTAGAAATAAGAGTTATTTTTCAATCGATTGAAAGTACTTCGAAATGATTCAAGCTTCTGCTGAGCGAAACGCCTGGCTCCTTCCAAGGTTGCCACTTCTCCTTTAAGTTGTTCTGCAGTCTCCATTTCTGCAAGCCCCTGGTTGAGAAGCTCTTCGAATTGGTTACCAGCAGTATTGGTTTTGAAGGCTATTTGTTGTTCTTTAGCCTCCTTAACCTTCTGTTGAAGTTCCAGAATCTGCCTTTCCCAAAGAAGTATGGACTCAGCTCGAGCCTCATAATCAGTTTTCGCCTGCTTCAGATGCATAGCTTGATCCTCAGCTTCTTGAGAGAGTTTCGAAGCTTGTTCATAAGCAGCATCCATGGCAATGCGTTTCTCTTGAACCTTCTTGGCAGCAGATTCGTCTTGGAGAAGGTAACCAGTTACGTTGTCCAGCAAAGCCTGAAGATCAAACAAGAGAGTACTAACTGGCAAGGAGCAGGTAGAAAGATTGACCTTTGTAAGCAGCTCCTTCATAGTATAGCAAGCAGTACTATCTTGCTTGAGCACTTCGAATATATCCACATTGAGAATTGTTTTCCTAATTTTATTAAGAAGTACAATTCTTTCATCTGTGGGAAGGGGATAGCTGGTCGAACTTGTGCCAGCCCTAGCAAGTGGGACGTCCCTCTGAGCCAACTTTGCCTTCATGTACCCAATAGGGTCATTTCGTCTCAGAAGTGCCAGTTCCTCGTCAGTCATTCGAGACAAAGAGGATTGAGGGAGTTCCACACGTGGGGGAGCCACGTCCATTTCAACCTCCATGGGTTCGTTGGTTGCATTATCATCCCCTTCATTCGTTTCGTACTCTTGGTCTTCTTCGTCCTCATCCAAGTCCACCACTTCGATGCCATCCCTTTCACTGCTATTTGCGTTGGACTCCGTCCCAGCAGTCAAACCATCATTGGCATTCTCCTCCTCAGATTCTTCGTCTGCAGATTCTTCGTCTCTTTGCCCAGAATCAGCTTTCTCTCCTTCAGTTTGAGTGTCCTTTGGGTCCTCTTGAAGAGTTTCAAGAGGGGACTTTTAAAGAGAAGCTCTTTGCAAATCCTCTGTAGATGTTTGAAGTGGTGTCTCGTTTGTCTCTTTCAGAGGAATGGAGGTACCTTGATCATCCTGCTGTTCAGAAGTTCCAGTCAGAACCGCCATATTAGACGAACCTTTATTCTGAACGAGGTTGCTGGAATCTCCTTGAGGAGAGGAGTTGAGTGGAGCAGCAACTTTGGATGGTGAGTTCGAAGTAGTGGAAGCTGGATTCAAGATGTTCTGCAAAGAGCAACAGAATGTTAAAAAACATTCACCAAGGTAATAAGAAGTTATTATTGTCAAAAAATTTAAAGGTTCAATTTACCTGTGGACTCCCGGAGGAGAGGTTACTAGCTATACGTTCCAACGTTGTGTTGGAGGTCGAAGGTGGGTTTTTGGATTTGGGTGAGGGAGCAGCATCCCTGGAATCAAGTCCAGAGACACTAGTTGGAACGGTACTTTTCGAAATATCTTTCTTTGGCTTCTTCTTCGAAGCAGTTGTTAAGTTTCCTCCAGCCTTGGGATCTTCCCCAGTGGTGCTTGATTTCCGCTTCTTGGGAGTAGTAGGAGGAAGTTTGTTGGTCTGAAAGGATTTAAACGAAGAGTTAGATGCAAACCATAAAACATGAGTGAATTCGAAACATCAAGGCTAAGTGATTACCGTTGGAGTTGGAACACTGGTTGTTGTTGGTATTGTTGTTGTTGTTGTTGTGGTTGCAGCAATAGTGGTTGTTTCGGGTGGAGTCACTTTGTCAGTAGTTTCGATGGAGGCTTGAGAGGCACTCCCTTCTTTCGAATTCGAGGCAGCTGTCTTTATCCTGATGGCTGAAAATCGAAACAATTAAAGCAAAGGTTAAAGATATGGAAAATAAAAGACGTTTGGGATTTTCCCAAGCATTCGCACCTGTGCCTTGATCAGATTTAATTGACATGGCATAAAGGTCGTATCGAAGGTGTCCTGGGAAATCATGAAGCCAGTGTCGAGCCCATGTCACAGTCTCAGATGGCTTTGGTTTCCTTTGAAGATGTTTGAACATCTCTTTGCAAGTGAACCACCAAGGATATGGGGGAAACCAAGCCAGAGCCAGTTCTGAGGTAGGTAATCTGGGAAATTTAGGTGGATGCATTTCGAATGCCAACCTATACCTATCCTCAGGTGACAACCCTGGAGGAAGTTTTAACTTAGAAACTTTTTGTTTAAATTTTTCCTTCAAGGTCTCAGCCGCTTGATGCACAGTGGAGTCCAAGCGCGTGGGGTCATAAGTAGTTTCAAAATAATTTTGGAAAGCTTTAATCTCTTTGGCATGAGTAAACATACCTTTCTTTGCTGGTACCTGCACATCGAAGGCATCAATTAGTTTCTGTTTAATTGTAAGTGTATCGAACATATAAGTTTGATAAAACTTGGTCCACCATTCCAGAAACCCTTTAGCTGTGAGATGGGTAGGTTCGAAGGTTGTCAGCTCAAACTGGGTAAAGCCTTGATATTGTTCTTGCTGTACTTTGGCTTCCCGTGCCTTGAAAGTTCGTCCAGAAGTGATGGCACTCTCAGTTTGAAATAAAGGTTCAGGAATCAGTTGGCATAAGCCAAACTGTCTCGAAACAAAATTTGGTTGGTAAGCAAAAAGAAAAATCTGGTTCTTGGCTGGAGTTATTCTTGAAGAAATGAGTCTAGGTAGCAAAAAAGCTCTCCATACATCCTGAATCTCCTTGCTCTTGATAGCTTCTGAGAGAGCCATGGTGAACCAAGAAGGTCCACGAGCCCTCGAAGCAAAAGGCGCCATGCTCTCTTCGAACTTGTGCCTTTTGGAGAATATCATGATGTACTTCGAGAATTGGACTTTGAAGTCATCTTTGTCGTCATTTGGAGTTAATCTTCGAAGCCTAGTGCCTTCGACTATCCTATCATTTATCTCAGGATCTTGTTCATCAATGGTGTTGGCGGTTGACAAGGAGGGTTCGAACATGGCATTTAGCCATAGTTGAAGTAACCAAAAAGGGCCAGCCAACAGAATATTCTTGGGGGTATGGGATTTGAGGCTCGAAACAGCTGACCTCAGGCTTTCATAAAGGTCAACTAACAGCAGTTCACTTAGGCACACTTTTCGATTTTCATGCAAGTCCCTAGCTAGAGGAATGAACCTACTAGCTACCTGTAGAGATCTACTGCAGAAAACGTATCTTGACAGCCACAGGGTTAAGAAAGCAATGTGTTCTACGTCAGACACATTGTCCCCCTCAACATGGTAATGACTGATAAACTTGGAAAAACTTGCTAGCTTGACTTCGAAGTTAATTATGCTTGAATGTTCTTCGTTGTCGGGGATATAAGTTTCTCCTACTGGCGATAGCCCAGTGATGGCCGCTATGTCAAAGAAGGTTGGGGTGATCATTCCACCTGGGAGATGGAAAGTGTTATAGGTACTGTCCCAGAAATAGAGGGACGCGAATAACAGAGGGTGGCTGTAGGTGAAACCAGGCTTCGATAGCTTAATCAGGTTATAAATACCTAATTCTTCCCATTGCTGGGATTTCTTAGCTTCTACTTTCTTGAACCAATTTTGATAAGCAATATCAGAGGTGGGGCAAGATCGAAATGGCTTAAAATTGCTTTTTACATAATCCAATACAAAGGGGTCCTTAGGAGGAACAGTTGGGTTTTCTATGGTGTTTGAACTAGAAGATTCTATTGCCTTAGGGGCGTCCATTTTGTTAAACAAGGGTTTAAAACTATAACAAACTGGGAAAATCGTCCTGGTGTCTTTTAATATTTCAAAAACCGTAAGAGGGCCATTTAAAGCTAACCTCTTACCAGCAACAGTGGTAGGAATGAGTACCTGTGATGCATACAACATTTCTTTTTCCTTTGAAATCATCTGAGGGGTAAGAACGGATTGACCTTGGTGAGTGATAATCTTACTTTCCATGGTAGTTCCTGCAGTTTTTCCTTTCTTCTTGGAGACTTTCTTGAGTTGGGATGAAGTAGAAGAAGACATTTTTGAAGGATGTTAAAAGCTTGGGTTTTTTGACGAGAGAAGGAGGGTAAAAGATTCAGAGTGTGAAAAGAAAAGAAAAGATTAAGTTGGTGATGTTTTATAATGGGGAAGTTTAAGTATCCACTGAATAAGGGTGTGATACGTGGAAATCATGGGTTGGTGTGATGAAGAGGTGGCGTAAAGTTAACATGGGTAATAGGCGTGATTTAAAGATAATCATTATTTGTAACTGCACCATACTGTGAAGTGGCTCCAGGCGGTTAAGGAATCCAAAAAGCGCTATGATTGACGTGACTGGAGTCAAATGCATTAAATGTTACGATGATTCGAAAGTCACATCAAAATCTTGTGTAGATGTTTAAAATAGGTATTTCTCAGAGGAATCGAAATACATATTTTAAAGGGGCAATTTGTTGGCTGAAGATTTTGATAATATTATTAGGAGCCAAATGAATTAAACGTTTCGATCGAAATGAAGTAAAGCGTCATGTTTCGAAGTAGCAGAGGCAGTGTTTCGAATAAGTATGTCAAAGCTGGAGCTTCGAGTGGCAATTATGGGAACATATCTAAAGAAGTCTCGAAATAACAACAAGGCTGTGTCTGAGAAGTGCGTTCGAAACGGAGAAATACCAAAGCATTTGAAATTCAAATAGAAGCGGGACATTCGAAGTTTGAAATTTATGTGCTGGAGCATTTGGAGACACGTGGAAAGAAGAAAGAGGCATTGTTCTGCATGTTCTGAACGTGGCATAATCCTATAGCAAGACCGTTATGGTCGAATTAGTATAAATAGAAGTCTTAGTATTAGGATTTCGTGTGTCATATCTATTGTACTAAATACTCAGTAACATTCAAACTACCACATGGCAAGGGAAACGAATGCAAGAGCAATGTACGTATGATAGCACCAGATATTTATGATTTAATGAAAACCTTTTACCATTTCCAGCACTTTCCTTTATCATTCTGTCAAATAACATTTATAAGTTTTCTCATTTACAGTCTTTTCACTTCGAAATCTCTTCATTAAAGTTTTACATTTCAATGCTTTCTTCACATTTCAAGCACTTTACATTTCAGAAAACTGTCATATTTTCCATGCCTTTACCTTCAAGCTTTATCCTTCGAACGCCTATTTTTACTTAAAGTCATTTACAGATTTCTTGCATTAAACGCTTTCTTCATATTTCAAACCTTTTACGTTCCAGAAATCCTTTACATTAACTGTTTTTATAATTCAAAACCATTTGCTTGCCTTTTATGCAATTTTACATGTCTTTACAATTAACATTTATTCATGCAACTTAGTTTCGTACACGCACATTTTGATTACATCTTTAGACCTTTAAGAGAGAAATCGAAATAAGCCAAACACCTATACAACACTCAAATATCAACCATGAATATCTGTTCGATCATGAGAGTTACCCTAATGACCAAGGAATCCTAGGATCAATCTAGTCGATCCTGTGAGTTACCAGAGGAATTGAATAACAGTCAGAAAGATTATTCGATAGTTTGGAAGACTAGCGGTTGTTTACCAGAAATCACTGGAAACACCAAGCTCATCACAAGCTTCTTGAACACCATATTTGTTACACCTTTCGTTAACAAATTCATAACTTATTATTCGCTTCAAAATATCCTAATCTCAGCTGGTTTTGACTCACCAGATCCCTGAAATAATGAAACTTAATCTCAATATGCTTGCTCCTTCAATGTGCAATGGGATTCTTAGCAAGGTTAATGGCTGAAACATTATCAACCAAGAGTGTGACAACTTCTTTAGCCTTACTGCCCTACTCTTCCTGCAGATTCATAAGACACACAACCTGACATGCACGCAACGATACAATGATATAATCGGCCTCACAAAAAGAGAGTGCCACCACATGTTCCTTTTTAGAACACCAAGGAATTGGTGCTCCTCCGAACATAAAGATATAACCAACCGTAGGATTTTGATCATCCTTATCTCTGCACCAATTAGAATTCGTGTAATTGAGCAAATCATATTTTCTGCCTGTATCAGCTACGAAAAAGAGAATTCTACAACCAAGAGTTCCTTTGATGTATCTTAGGATCCTCTTAACTGCTGCTAAGTGAGACACCTTCAGTCTCTCCATGAGTCTACTCGCAATATCGACACTAAATATAAAATCTGGACGCGTATTGCACAAGTAACGTGACAATCTAATCAATCTCCTATATTGCGTTGGATCCACATTCTGCTCATAATCACTTTTGGAAAGCTGCAACCTCGCTTCAGTAAGTGTATTGGCAACATTACAAATTTACAATGCTCCATATAACACCTTTTCAAAATCTCAAGAGCATACATTCTTTGATGCATGAGCACTCCCAATTTTGATTTGTGGAACTCTATGCCAAGAAAGTAAGTAATGATTCCAAGGTCACTTATTTCAAAGTCTTTTTTATGTTCACTCCTGAACTTAGAAATACTCAACTCATTGCTACCCGTGATCAATAGGTTGTCCATATATAAGCAAAGTATGATCACATCTTTTCTTGCATTTGTCTTCACATAGACACCATGTTCAGAAACACATTTCTTGAAGCTAACATTAACTAGGAAACCATCAATGCGTTTGTTTCAAGCTCTAGGAGCTTGTTTCAAACCATAAATCACTTTCTTCAATTTGTAGACCCTTCCCTCTTGATTTGTCACCATAAAAACAGGGGGTTGTTCTACATAAACTTCCTCCTCAAGTAGACCATTCAAAAACGCGGATTTCACATCCATTTGATAAATTGACCAATTGTTGTTATTCGCAATACCAACAACCAGGCGTATGGTTTCTATTCTAGCTACATGTGCAAACACCTCATCAAAGTCTATACCTTCTCTTTGCGAAAATCTCTTCGCAACTAGTCGAGCCTTATGCTTGACAATATAGACCCATCTTACTCGGATTGGATTCTTTCATTCCGGTAGATCAACCAACACCCAAGTACTATTTTTTGCAATCGATTTCAGATCCTCTTTCATCTCACACACCCACTTTGGATCGCTTAATGCCTCTTACGTGCTAAAGGCCTAATATTTGGCCATAAGCGCAAAGTGAATGAGATCACCATCATCATCGATCTCATTATCATGGAATACTTCACAATCTTGGAGTCTCTGAGGCTAACCTCTTCACCTAGTTAGTCGTCTACTGGATTCATTAATTTCAACTTCGATCAGTTGCTGTTCAGGACCTATATAATTCTAAAAGTCCGATTGGCAGCCATGGGTGCTTTAAGGACTAAAACCCTGTTTCGGTCCAAAACGCGCAAAATCTTGTTTTCCATGCAAATAATGTAATTATTCTCAAGTAATTGACCAATACTTAAGATATTAAATTTAATTCCAGGAATTTATAGAACATATGTGATCAAGGAATGACTCTCATCCCTTCTCATGATCAAAATATCACCGATCCCGTCGGCCACTAAAGTGGTGTCATCCGCGAATTTCACCTTATTCTTAGTGGCTTGATTGATTTTGATAAACCTATTCTTTCTACATGTCATGTGTATTTAACAACTAGAATCCAAGTACCACTCATCACTGCCTTGGATTCCATCTTGAATCTTTACCATTATGTTTTGCTCCAAACGCGTTTCTGCAGCATTTTTCGAACTGCTGCCACTGCTGTCCAGCAACTTATTAATGGCATAATTATCCTCTGTAATCATAACCAGAAGCATGTTATCACCATCCACCTCCTATCGAGCAACCTTAGCCTCATCACTTTGATTTTCTCTTGATTTTGCATTATAATCCCTTGCGAAATGACCAAGTCTATGGCAATGGTAACACTTCACATTACTCTTGTCAGTCTTCTTGGTGTAGTTGCTTTGGCCACTACCTTTGGAGCTTCTCTCACCTCTTTTCACCATCGAAGCCTTCGAATTTTATGGATCTTTTCCACCAAAATTCAGGAAATTTGTCTTCCCTTTTGAAGACCATTTTCCTTTTGATCTTTTACTCTTCTCATTGAACCGTGCTTGCAACACAATCTCTGCTTTAGCTTTGTCATTTCCCCTTTCATCCATCCTTTATTCATGAGCCTCAATCGAGCTTTGAAGCTCCTCTTTGCTCAACGTTGGAAGGTCCTTCGATTCTTCGATTGCAACCACAATATTATCGAATCTCGACGTTAAAGAACTCAAGATCTTTAATACAATATTCTGTTTCGAAACAGTTTCTCCGCAAGATTCCATTTGATTTACCAAATGCGTAATATGCGTTACGTAGTCGTCGATTGACTCATTCTCTTCCATTTGCACCAATTCGAACTTTTGCTTGCGAGTTTGTAACCTCACCACATTTTCGTTATCAGCCCCTTCATAAGATTTCTTCAAGATCTCCCATGCTTGCTTCGCGGAATCACAATCACCAACTTTTTCGAAGTTGTCATTGTTAACACAAAAATGAATCAAGAAGAGTGTCTTGTAGTCTTTCTTCTTTTCTTCCTTGAATGTAGCCTTCTGAGCATCTGGAGCTTCTTCCCTAAGTGGTGTAACACCATTGTTAACCACTTCAAGAACGTCTTGATACCCAAACAAAACTTTCATTTGTTTGCACCACTTATCATAGTTCTTTGAATCAATGGTTGGAAGATTGGTAAAAACTCGATCATTAGAAACGGTAGTCATCTTTGCAACTGATTAATGAATTAGAACCAGACTCTTGATGCCAAATGTTGGAACAAGCATAAAACTTAAAGGGTGAATCAATGGAGAAAAATGGTTAATTGGGGAAGGTGAAGTGAAAAATAAGAGAGAGAGAGAGAGAGAGAGAGAGAGAGAGAGAGAGAGAGAGAGAGAGAGAGAGAGAGTAATTGAGGAGAATATTTATAAAATGACATTAATTTTCACAAAACTACATGAGTGAGTATTTATAGGATACTAAAATATAACTTGGAACCAAACAGACCCAAAAAACAACTCAAAAAACAAAAACACGGGACGAAAATCGATTTCACCAAAGGGGGAAATCGATTTCCCCTTCGCAACACAAAAAATCCAGAAAGCTGGAAAAATAGAAAAATGTTATGGAAATTGATTCCCACTTTCCAGGAAATCAATTTCCTCTTCGATGCCTCCAAAATTTTGATTCTAGAAGTGCTTTTTTAATAAGTTGTTTCCAATATAACGCTCCCAAAAATTTCCACAATGCATTTGAATTATTAAAGACTTCTAATAATATTATTTCTGCCCAATATGACTTTTTAGGATATGATTGATTGTGGAGGAAAAGTATGAAGAGCGAAATGAGTAAGAAAGATTATAAATAAAAATGATAAAAAATAGAATAGATTTGATATATTATTTAATATAGAAAAAAGATTAAAAAAAATCTAAGAGAAAGTAATTTTTGAAAAGACACAAATATTCTTATACAAAAAATATATAACATTATGTATATAATTTGTTCTAAAAAATAATTAATTAATGTTAGTTCAATTTAATAAATATATTAATTTTAACACTATAACTTTTTAAACAAGTACAAACAAATTGTTTAATTAATTTATAATATTACTTAATTTAATTAGCACAAACAAGAACAAATGCTACATTTATATAATTGAATCAAGTGCAAAGCTTCGAATACAAAATAAATAAAAATAATACAATGTGATGAGGATGGAAGGACAAAGTAAGAAAAAGAAAAAAGAAATTAAGGCCTTCTCTCATCTTTCTTCGCGCGATGGGGTAGAAGAGAAATTGCATGGCCCTATACGAATATAATCTCTCTTCTTATAGGTTCTCAACACTACCTAGAGTTGTCCAAATAGGCTATTGGGCCTTAAAGGGATCTCGGGTTTTTTAAAGTTGAATCAAAAAAATCTTATAATACAAGTTCGAAAAATTATTACTCGAACTCGACTCTAGACGAGCTTCGGACTATTTAGTCTTTTTTAATAAAAAATTAAAATAATAACTCCATAAAATTTATTATAAATAAAATTAAAAATTATATTATTTTAAACCTACTTCATGTATTATATTATGTTTTATAAACACTATAATATATTTTTAAATATAATATATCTAAATTGTATAAAATAATATTGAAATATTTAACATAAAAGAAAATAATAGAATACGAGGAAATAATGTTGATTATATTATTGTATAATATTCAAAAGTAAAAGATTGAATATAATAGATATAAAATTTAGTGCAATGATAAAAATCAATTTGATATTTTAGAGTAAGACAATATAAGTATCAATATAATTTTTTAATAATTTATAGCTATGCGAGTCTAATGGGCTTACCCACGATCCATACGGACTAGCCCTAATGGTTAGCGGAATTTTTAGGTTGGGCTAAAAAAACCCAGAAAAATATAGGCTCTAATTTTAAGGTCCAACCCTATGATTTTTTTGACCGAAAATTTTACATCATACCCCTACAATTATACCTATACCCCTACACGAAAAAAATTTGGACCGAAATACCTTTGTATAAATAGTTCATATTTTCAAAATTTTCACATTTTTCTCACATGTCAGAAAAGCTCTCGGAACACCAAAAAATATATAAACTGGAACACATTTTCAAAGTCATTCAATTTACAAAAACACATATCAGAACACTTTTTGAAAGTGTTCCGATAAAGAAATTGTCATGCCATAACACTTTTTGAAAGTGTTCCGGTAAAGAAATTCATACCAGAATACTTTTTGAAAGTATTCCGGTTGGATATCTTTCAAAAATTTAAAAAATGTCATACTAGAACACTTTTTAATAGTGTTTCGGTTGAGTATATTATAAAAATCAGACATCTTTATAAAAGTGTTATAGATAGAAATTTATTTTACTAAATTAGTTTTGACAACAAGTTAAAACCGTAGCCTAAAGTAAATAGTGAACGCTTATAAACCGTTGCTAAAACTCATTTAGTAATTTTTTTAACCGGAACACTTTCAGAATGTGTTTCAGTGTCTTAATAATACACACAACCATAACACTTTCGATAAGTGTTTCGGTATGATAATTAAAAAAAAAGTTTTGTTACTTTAAGCCATTGTCTTAACCAGTTGTTGAAACTCCTTTAGAATTTTTTTTAACCGGATCACTATCAAAAAGTGTTCATGTATCTTAATAATACACTCAATCGGAACTCTTTTAGTAAGTGTTCTGGTATGTTAATTTAAAAAAATAAACAGTTTTATTATTTTAGGCCATAATTTTTAAATGTTGTTGAAACTCATTTAGCAATTTTTTTTAATCGAATGACTTTCTTTAAGTGTTCCAGAACACAGGTGTAAGGGTGTAAAATTCAGATTTTTTTAGTGAATAGTAAAAAGTGAAATGGTAAATTGATTAAAAACATTAAAGGGTAAAATTGGAATTTTTTGAAAAAATGTAGGGATACAAGTCTAATTGTAGGGATATGAAATAAAATTTTCTTTCCGGCCTGGCGGACCGGCCCATATGAGCTAGCCCATTTTGACAAAACTAACACTACCAATCAAAAGAATTTTATGTTTTCTTTGCTTACTCTCTGATCTTTTTCTCTCGTTTGCATTTCATGCATCCCTAACATACCTTAAAAATGTTTTTCTTTCAACTACCAATCAAGAGAATTTTATGTTTTCTTTGCTTACTCTCTCATCTATTTCTCTAATTTGCATTTCTTGCATTCGAAATATACCTTAAAAATATTTTTCTTTCAACTACCAATCAAGAGAACTTTATGTTTTCTTTGCTTGCTCTCTCATCTCTTTCTCTCGTTTTCATTTCATGCATTCCAAATATACCCTAAAAGGTTTTTTCAACTACTAATCAAGAGAACTTTGTAATTTCTTTGCTTACTCTCTCATCTCTTTATCTCGTTTGCATTTCATGCATTCCAAGCTTACCTTAAAAATGTTTTTCTTTCAACTACTCATCAAGAGAACTTTATGTTTTCTTTGCTTACTCTATCATCTCTTTCTCTCGTTTGTATTTCATGCATTCCAAGCATACCTTAAAAATGTTTTTCTTTCAACTACCAATGAAGAGAACTTTATGTTTTCTTTGCTTACTCTCTCATCTCCTTCTCTCGTTTGCTTTTCATGCATTCCAAATATACCCTAAAAATGTTTTTTTCACCTATCAATCAAGAGAATTTTATATTTTCTTTGCTTACTCTCTCATCTCTTTCTCTTGTTTGCATTTCATACATTCCAAGCATACTCTAAAAAAGTTTTTATTTCAACTACCAATCAAGATAACTTTATATTTTATTTTCTTACTCTCTCATCTCTTTCTCCCATTTGCATTTCATGCATTCCAAGCATACCTTGTTGAACAAGTAACCTCAAGCACAATAGGGGGGGGGGGGGGGGGTGAGTTGTGGTTTTTAAAAAGTGTGGATATTTTTCCCTTTCTCAATTAAGATCATATTAGTAATGTTTTTGAGTAATAAAATGTAGTGTAAGTAAGGTAAGTAAAATATATTGCAAATAATTAAAGAGAGTAGGGATAAAAAGATTACACTAGAGAGTTATCCAGGTTTGTTCAAAAGTCGACTTAATCATGTTCTCAAGAATTCTTCTTGATATTTTTCACTATGAACTTGTGAGCTTTTATCAGTTATGCCCACAAACCTTTATACAATCAATACCTTGAGCAAAATCGGACTCAACCTAATGAAACTTCTTAGAGATTTATGGATGATCTCCTTAACCAAGAATAAAGTTTTTTATCGACTAAGCTTAATAAACCAATAACAGAGATTTTTCGGTTAATATCAAGAACCAATAACTTAATAAACAATTTACACCACCACTTACAAAATAATACTCTCCTCACAAATGAAATTTCACTCAAAACACTAAGGAAACCAAGAGTGAAGAAGAAAAGAAAAAAATTTATAAAGAAAGAAATAGAAAGTTTAGAGAGAGAAATTCCAGCAAATATGAAGGCGTTGGAAAATGGCGTGATTTCAAAGGAGGAAGTCACCCCTTTATATAGAAAACAAAATCACTCAAAATGGAAATGATCCACGAGCCTAATTGATGATTTAATCGATCGGCACGATCGTTTACATTTAATGAATATGGTTGTTATGCTCTTCAAAATGGAATATTCTGCTTTAGATCCATTGCCAATTGTTTAGAAGTTTTAGACTAATGTGTTAATTGATTAATTTAGACAAATTTTTCCTCTGGCCATTTCTAGGGTTCCCAAGCTATTTGGCATATTTTCCTAAAGACTTTTAATGTATGTGTGAGTTGCCTTAATGTTTAAGCTACTATTTCATTTTTACAATATTTGGTTCGCTTAGATAAACCAACAAACAAAACCTAAATAGCTTTCACACCTTTCCCCACAGAGGTTTCAAGGATTCTTGCTAGGTAATATTCGTTTGTATATGCACTTTGATCTCGAGTCCTCTTCTACAAGAACATATAGATCCTCATGCATCGTCGTCATCAAAACTTTAAATGTCGGTCTTTGTTAAAGGTTTATTCTCTGCAAAACAAGGTTCCACATTCTCCCCCTTTTTTATGATGACAATGTATCTCTCAGGGAAGGTGGTAAAAAGACAATGTATAGTTGGAGCGACAAACTCCCCCTGAGTTAGATAGAATACACACCCTCCCCCTGACTAAGAGTATACTTCTCGCCTTTTGTCTAAATAAAAAAGACTAGTAAAAGATGCAAATATGCAAACATGTTTCATTATAGACATTTTATTAGCATACTTGTAATATATTTTTCATGTAAAGCAAGCATTTTGATCATGGCAATTAACATCTTCATATTGCTTAATGGGATAACTCATAAAAAATATTTAACAAACATATCATAGAGAATATGGTGTTATAGCGAGTAATCTTACGAAGCATGCTTTTGACATAAAAAGTATCACACTTAGTTGAGAACATATATAACCAACATTGTGTGAAGGACAACATAATCCCACATCCCTAAACGTGAAGAAATTTTTTCTTAAGTTATTATTTTTAGATATGGCATAAGATGAAATTCAAATATTAATGAAATAATAATGTCATGTGTAGCCAAGGAAGACAACTTTTAGCATAAATATCATGATATAGAGTACAACATATCTTATTTATTTCTAAAATGCACAAACAAGGTTCCTAATCATGGCATGATATGGGATAATTTTATACATGGCAAGGGTGTCATGTTATAGTGATGAAAGTGTCACAAAGTATGCATGATATGGAAGATACAGAAAACGTTTATAGCAAGGAATATCATAGAAACTATCATACGTTGATGAGAAACTTCTTGTCTACAGAGGGCTCAACAAGGTTTTCTATATATGTTTTGTTTGGGTGCTATCCGCAAGTATACGGAAAACGTCAAAGTAATACAAAATATTATTGTTCCCACAAAGACCAATTGTCAATCTATCGATTACTATTGTTATGGTGTTTATCTAAAGCAAATCAAATAAGAATTCTGTGTGCACAGGAAAAGAAATAATGAAGAAAATAAATTCAGATAAAATGCAGGCTTAAATGTAATTCACATCAGTCAGGAAATATTCCAATTGTTTCTCAATAGAACTACTTATGGGGCAACATTTTCTACTTTGAGAAGAATCAATTTAACAGAAACTGTCGCTTCCGTGTACTCAGAACCGAGTTTACTCTCTAATTAATGCCTTTCATTGTCACTTATGAAAGGTTCTTGTCGCTTTAAAGTAGTAAGCCTATTTTTAATAAGTTAAACTCTTGAGTAAGTTGAAAAGTGATTTTGATTTTGAATGTTTAACTTAAAAGGGATCCACGACTTTTGCTCAAGGAACCTGACTTTAAACCTATAAACACGTCCGAAGATAGTTTCAAAATTGTTTTCTAATAGTGTTAAAAACTCCTAACTAACCAGACAAAGTGCTTTCGCTATCTTTGACCAGTTAAAACTAACCAAGTTTATCTTTAACAGTTGGCCGACTTTTAATCTTACCCAACTATATCTTGGCTCTACTTTCCTAGTTACCGATCAAACTAAGTACTAAAAACTTGAATTAAAACCAAAATAGTCCCTAAAGCATTTCTACAGATACAACATGTGGAGTACCATTATACCGATAATCCTTACATCCTAGCCTTTAAAGTTTTAGCCAAACATTAAAACAGAAATCAACATAGCGGAATAAATCATGTTGAAAATAAGTGCTAGGTGTGCGGATGGTTTTTCAAATAGAGACAACAGTAAAGAAAATGATTTGAAGGTAAAGGATTTTGTAAAACTTAACAAGAAAGTAAGTCGTGCAAGATAATAAACAAGTAAACCAAGACAAAGCAAGGAAATAAACAAAGTAAAGCAAGTACAAGGTAAGTAAAATGTAAATGCAAAAAATTTGAGTAAGAAACCTGCTCCAAATCGGAGACTTTAATCTGGTACAATTGGAAATTATACTTTAAACTGGTACACTTGAAAGTAAACTTGTTTGGAAAGTAAAATGGCGGTAAGATTAATAGGACAATGTTCCAACCTAACTACAACTATGGTGCGACAATCCCCCGATGTGACGAATTATCGCTTTTATAATGGCGAGTTTAAGCTTAGTGTTGCAGACTAAGTTGGATGAAGAAGAAATGAAATTAGAAACTCCTATTTATAGAAAATCGAAATCCCTTGAAAAGACAAAGCTGCCCTCCAACTTCTCTTGAGTGGGACGAACTCAAAGAAGATGGCGTCTGCCATCCCTACTTGCCGCCCGCCATATGAACACATGGAGAAGATCGTGGTTGTATGGAAGTTGACTACCGGTTGACAGCTTACATATCATGGAGCCTCCCTTGGCGGCTACCATGCTGAACGCCACATGTGTATTTTTCCATAAAAATCTCGAATTCTTGCTCTTTTGACTTCATTTCTTCAAGAAGGACTCTTGCAAGGCAAAGTACCTGAAAATAGGACAAAAAGCAAACATAACACAAGAAAATAACAATAAATCTCAAATAAACATGTGCAATCCGAGTCAAATACACAATGTATTTCAGTGTTATCATATTTTTAGGCATGGCATGTATGCAGGATGATATATTTATTTAAGTTTGCATTCTTGAGATATTCCTAGCAAAGGTAACTATGCAAAACAAAGTTCCACAATTTTTATTATCTAAAGGGAGTAACGAAAACATGGCACATAGATTTTATGTAAAAGACATGATATATCTTAAAGTTGTGGACATATGCAAAAATTATCATATATTTTCTCATGTTTTCCTAATTATAGCACGTGTACATATGATAGGAAATCATGAGCATACATGTGGTCTATTTCTTAACGCAAACAAGTATTTTGATCATGAAAGGAAAAATCTTTCTTCATGAAAGACATCATATTTATTAAGGTAAAATTAATGGAACAACAATCTTGTGTTTTAAACATGACATAATGTATTTGACATAAGCAAATGATAAGCAAGACATGAGAAACACTTATGTAGAGCAAGGATTTGAATAATATCATGGTATAGTGAAGAAAATGTTCCTAATCATGTGTATGGTGTAACACCCTAACTTTCTCCGCATAGTTTTAATTACAAATCATAGTAAATCAAAGCAATTAAACAATTAGGGTGTCACCTTCATCCATTACACATGCTCTTGTAATAAGATATGTAACACATATTAAAACATAAACCACATTCTGATCCTATTTGAACTTCATTGCATTTATTTGTAGCGGAAAACATTGACAATAATTAATCTTAACTCCTCAATATGAGTTATAATTATAATAATGGAAAACTAACATAAATCACAAAATAAATCCAACAAATGGAGTTATTCATAATTTCACTCCTAACATAAACAAAACAATTTCAATTCCCTAGTGTTACGTATTAGAGCAGACACTGACTCAATCTACACAATACGAGGAAATGTCCTCAACTAACCTCAAGTCTCGAGCTACTCCTGCTTATCTGCATGTTACCCGCATGAGGGTAACATTCAAATAGAAGAGGTGAGATGTCATAACAAAATAAAAGAAAGCATAATAATAAGAAGATATCAACTTATTATGCATAGTTATACGTTCTTCATCTCACACCTTCACATAATTTTACGACAATCATATGACATGTCAAATATACAATCATACAATCCAACAACACATATCGTCTATTACGGTATAACACATACATCATCTACACATTTCAACATCATAATAATAATGTGATACAACGAGACTGACTAACAAACTAAATGCATATGGTACCAATAGGGCATAAGCCCTCATCATCATGCCAAATAGGGCAGCAACATGGCATAATCCCTCATCATAACGCCAATACATGCCATCAATAAATCATAAGCCCTCACCATGAATGCATGCAACACTGACATGAAACAATGTATTATACATTAATATTCCTATCAGTTGCAGTGAAAAATCTAGGAGACCAAGCTATTAAGAAACTTGACTCACAAAGACTTAAGAAGTCACCACCTAACTTTATTGTTTCCAAGGAAAAGGGAAAAGATCGAAACCCTATTGTTTAACATGCAATACAAGAAGTAAATACTAAAAGCAAAGCATAAGGAAGATATCCAAGATACGGGGGTTGGTTATACAAAGGGAAGGTATTAGCACCCTATGTATCTATAATACTCTATAGGAACCACTTATAATATATGTTTTTTGGTTAAAAAATGTTTGTTTGCTAAATGAGTATGGAGTTGGGAAAAGAAATATTTTTATTATATTTTCGTTTGGAAAGACATATTATTATACCTACGTGTAGCGGTAGAAATGTTTAAGACTAAGTCATTGGATTGACTAGACTTATACATATCAAATTAAAAATCTCCACCGCGCTTTATTATTTCCAAAGCAATGGGAAAAGAGTGAATAACCCAAAAGAAGGGGGAAAGATTCTAAGTAAGGGGGCTGGTTATGCAAAGGGAAGGTATTAGCACCCTAAACATCTACGGTACTCCACATGAAACTCTTTGAAAAATCTGTATATTTTGGCTATAAAATGTTGTATGTAAAATAGATGGTGAAGGTGAGAAAAGAAGTATTTATGATGATTTTTTCATCCTCCGCGGTTGTGAATCTTTAGTGCCTACGTACCACCTTTCATTCAATAGGGGATCAGGGTACACATAGTTCCTCTTTTAAAAATTTTAAAATACAAGTGTGTTGGTTAATTTTATGAGATAAGACATCATTGTTATTGTCCGTGTGGAAAACATACTTACTACCCACAATCATGAAAAAGGAGAATTTACATCATCTCAAAGTGGAAGATATGACTTGGATTTTAAAATCAACAATGCCTCACTCAACACCTAAGTGGAAAATATCTCACTTCACTACATATTGTAAAAGTATAGTTGTTTGCATCACTACAAGGATTGACAAGAGTCTAATTTTTAAGAAAAGTTTTAAAACAAAAAGCCAAAGTGGCAAAATGATTTGAAATGAGATTGATTGACTTTTAATGTTCTCACAAAAAAAAATGTCAAGGTATTATTAAATTGATTGAAGTTTATTTATGAAAAGGTTTTTGAAAATGCATGGACCTACGTCCAAGTTTATTACGAAAGTGGTTCAAGTTTAGAAACAAGAAGAGTTTTCAAAAGGAGGAGGAAGATTTTTTAAATTAAAGAAGATGGGAGGAGAAAAAGGAACTATCATAAAGCATAAGGTAAAAAGCTAGGGATAAGAATCATCTAACCAACAAAAAGCCAATACTTGACATTATGAGTCAAGATAGAATTCCCATTCTTTGGATTGAAACCAAGCAAGCAAAGATACTAGACCTCTTGAGAGAACCAATCTTCAAGTGTATTAAGTCTTCACAAAAATTGGGTAGAGTAACGACTGTATACGGGTGAATTCCAGATTACAAACAAAGAGTGTAATCACAATAACCTGCACACAAAACAAATAAATAACCCAATGTCTTGAGGTAAACCTCAAGAACTCCAGACAAAATATAAATTAAGGCCACAAGCTCTCCAACATAGGCTAAGGTTTCTAATCTAAGTCCAAGAAGTCCAAAACTCCATATTGCCAAGGATAGTAACCAAATAGTCCAAATATCATTAAAGGTTTTTAAGGTTCATGTTGATTATTAGGTGTCTTAGAAGAGAAAAGAAAAGCTCAAGTGAACAAAAATGGAAATGCCAAGAAAGTAAATGCTCAAGTGAGCAAAATAAAAATGGCATGAAATGTAATGCTTAAAGTAAATGGTACATAAAGCATAAAAAATAAAGGCATAAAGTAAAAACAATTTAATAATTATTGGTTAGTTGGATGACCATCTTGAAACTTGCATTTGGAACTCATTAGAAGATTGGTAGAACCAAAGCCTCCACATAACAAGTTGCATTTGCTTTTTGTTAAGTATATCATCTATTTGGAATCCTCAAAAGTAACATGTAATGATCAACGATGTTTAAGTGATCTGCATTGACCAAAATTGATGAAGACCCATTAGAGGATTAGTAGAACCAAAACCTCCACAAAATGAATCTCAAGGTTATTGGATCAAAGAGATCAAATTAACATACTTGGGCTGCAAACATAGGCTTGGGCCACGAATGATCATTTATTTGAATCGGGACAAAATTTAGCGCTATGTTAAGCAATCGTAAGTGGACTTATATAGAAGTCGCACCTATTTTGACGCCGGTCAATAGCAATCTATGCACCATTTGTTTTGAGACATGATATAGAGGTCATGCTTCAATAACACTTAGTGCAATAAGAAAGGGATGAGATGAAGAGGGGTGGCAAATAATATAAACTACATTTGAATTAAAATTTAGTCAAACAATTATTAAAATCATTCATCCATTTTTGTGGAGTTAAACTCAACACTGTGGATCCAATGATGTTATAAAGTTCATGATAAAAAATTCAACCCAAGATCAGCCAGAAAATAATCACAAAATAATATTGCATTTAATATATACATAAAAAAAGGTTTTAAAATGTTTTAAAATAGAAATAAAAGAGAAAAATATCAACTATGTTCAAATTAATCAAGAAATATTAAGTAAGACCATAGAAAAATCAGAAATGAACTCAAATATTTTTATAAAATTTTTGGTAATTTTTTAAAGTCAGAAACTATTTTTAAAATTAAATGAAATGAGTAAAATAAACCAAAAATGATAAAAAATAACAAAGTCAGAAATAAAAAATAAATGAGGTCACTAATATTTGTCACAATTTCACTGGATCATTCCATATTTTTTCAGAATTAAAAAATGCATAAAGTATTTTTAAACATTTAAAACAATTCAAATAAAGTGAAAATTTATAAAAAAATATCAAAACACAAAATAAAATTGTGAAAAAAATAAGAATCAGAAAGAGAAAAATCAAAAATATTTTTCATATTTTTTTCAGATTTTTTGGACTAAAAATGAATTTTCTATGATTTTTTGAAGTTTAAAACAATTAAAATAAAAATCAGAAAATAAAATATCAAACCAAAAAAATATGGGCCATCTGATCAATGGCAAAACGCGTTAGTAAACAAATCAAGTGGACCTGGCACGCTGTGCATGTTATGGACTTTAGTGAATAAAGCACTGAATCATTAATTAAATCAGATTTAAAAAAAAAATAGATGGCACGCCATCATTGGTTGGAAGATGACACGTTGGTCATCTTCAACCTCCAGCCAGTCCCAAAACCAGGTTGCTCAATCTGTAAAATTAGAGCATGAGACCTATGCCATTCGCTCTGTCTCTTCAAGACGAAGACAACCACACCTTCACGACAAATTTATATAACCTGTAGTTCAAGCAATTTAGAAAGAAAGTTTTGAAAAGGGATTTGAAATTTCATGGTCAAAACGTGTTTCCAGATAAAAACAAGTGTTGCGACTAGAACCCGGGCAATGAGAGCTTCACAATGATATCAAAGTTTTGAAGAATTGATGGAGAATTTTACCTATTTAAGTTGAGTTGCAGAGCTCTGAAACTGGACTTCTATGGATCAATATATGTCACGATTCTTGAAGGTAATTGTATGGTAGCTTCAGGGAAGATCAAGGAAGGTGAATTGATGGAAAAATTGGATTGAAAAAGGCTTGAACACTGATTTCAAAGTTGCAGAAAAATGAGTTATGGAGCAAGTTTGGCAGGGTGATTCTGGCTGTTCAAGCTTGAGGAAATGAATTAGGGATGACCCTCTATTTATAGGGAATCAAATGGAATGTTCAAGCTTGTGGAATGATGATGTTTGGAGGGAAATCGTGTGAAGTTGCAAACAAGAAAAGTGTGACTTCTATATTGATCAAAACTTATCCAAAACGTGCATTTTGCTATGCTAATCACTTCTGGAATTTCACTAAACATGTTTAGAATCAAAAACGCACAGAAACAATGTGTTTAGAAGCTAAATCAAGGATTTCAAATTCTGACTTTTAAAGAAACTTCAATTTCAAGTTACCAAGTTCAAATCAATGGCATTCTCAGCTCAAGGGGTCTTAGGGAATGATTCTTGATGCTTTAGAAAGATGAGGTTACAAGCTTTGTAATGGGAAAAGAATGGAATCAAATGGATGTTTGAGCTGAAAGTTGCAATGAGTCAAAGTTGGGGAAAAAAGGTTGACTTTCCATACTTAGAAATATTTCATTTTTTCTACAAAAGTGACCTATAATGTTTTGCATCCAAACATGGCATTCCTCTTGGAATTTGCTCTTGACAAAAAAATATGTCATAAAATAGACCTCTTGAATGACATTTTGAAACTTGAACCATTCAAAATATCCAAAAATTGAGAGAGTTGTGAATTGTTGAAGTTAGCAAAAAAAATCATGAAATGACCTATAATCTTTTGTATCCTTAGGGCATATTCCATCCATTTTCTCACTTTGCACATAAAATATGGAAAAAAGTTCACACCGTTAAGATTATTATGGAAAAAGAGTGGGCTCAAGGTGATAAACACTGACCAAGTTATGATCATTTGAAATCACACATGGAAAATTTGGGGTTCATCTGGAGGACTTGTAATCTTTCTTCAACATTAAGTTTCTTACACATGAAAACTCCTTGAAACTTTTGAAGTTATTTGTTAATAACCCTTTTAAGAGAAGTATATCTTTGGAATCACTCAAAAATACCAAAAGATGAACAAGATATACTTCTTTGAAGTTCAAAACCCTAGCTTCTAGATCAAGAAAATGCTTTGAGGAACTTTGACAATTTTAAACAACTTTCTTGTACCAACAGTTTTGCTTTGTAGATAGAAGTTGTTGAGGATGATAATGAGAACTCATAGCAACCAAAAAAACTTCCATATCTTGATAATTGAGAGAAATATTCACTTGTGACCAATGGGAACAAGGCCTTGTCCAATCATGACAAATTCTTCAATCAACCCCTTGTACTTTTGAATTAATCTTGATAACTTTTAAATGTGGTGAACCAAGATAAACCTTGCCATGCCATTTCTTCCAAAATAACTTCAATGGTGAGGTTTGAGCTTCTCAAGCTTTACTGACTAGGGCATGAAAATAAACTCATGAGCCCATGGATCAACTTTCTAAGCCTCATTGCCTTTACCTACATTATTAACAAGTAAGACAAACCAACATTGAATTTTATTAATTAAAAGGAAAGTCAAAACAAATCATGCATGATCACAAAAGAAAAACAAGTCAAGATTCTTGGTGATTCCTCAAAGAGCAAAGCTAAATATAGGGAGGAGAACCAAAATCCATGATGTGACCTTGTTGTGATTGAATCAATATGGTATGATGAAGGGATTTTAGGGGCAAAAATTAGGGTACAACACTACGTACCAATTAAGGATCAAAATCTCGTAGTTCTTGGTAAAAATAACAAAATGACTTTTGTAGTTGATTTTAGGAGGAGAGGTATTTCATCATCTTTTAGAGTGAAATCTCAACTAATACCATCACAAGTATGAGAAGATGGATCTTGCATCATCATGAAGGAGAGGCTACTAACTAGGATATAAAGATCAACAAGTTTCTAACTAACGTCTTCATATGGAAAGAATCACATTTACTTCAACAATTACTATGGGGATAGGAGAATCATTTCTCAATAATAAAGAGGATTTATATCTAATCTCTTTGAGAAAAAGGTTTTAAATTGGAGAGCCAAGTGGCAAAAATATTTGAGTGAGGTTAAGTCACTTTTAGTCTTTTGAAATTGTTTTGATATCTTTAAGTATTTTGAAGCACTTGATTAAAAAGAAAGTTTGAAAACACAATGACACAGGGTCATGGTTTTTCTATGAAAGTGGTGAAGGTTTGAAAATGATTTTTTAGGGTTAAATGGTTCTTAGAGTATATGAAGATACATAGGGTGATTATTCACAAAGATTTTATACAAGGGGGGAATGCACATGCTTATGACTACAAATTCAACAATACTATCCTTTTCCTTGGATTTTTGGGGGCACAAGTATTTAATATTTAACTACTAACACAAACAAACACATACATCATAAGTGTGTAAACATAAAGGAGGAGTTTATCATGTTTATCAAGTAAAAGTTGTGACAAAAGATGAAAGAAATAACAAGTAAACAAACAAGCATGATATCACTTTAAATTAAAGTAGTTTATGAAGGAAATACATCCTTAAAGGGGAAGTAATCTCAAGGCACATGGATAAACGAACAAGGGGATAAGTCATGAATCATGGATTAGGGTTTTAGACAAGTTAAGATCAAATATAAAAAAGTCAAGTTCTAAACCTAATAAAAATTAAATTCTTCATGGTACAAATATACACAAGGGTCATGTTATAAAGCAACACTCATTAAAGACAAGGCGTGGTTAATTATCAAGGGTTTATTCAAGATATTTGACAAAAGAGAGTCAAAGAAAATGTTTTAAAATAAGCAAAAAGGACTTGTTTTGAATTAAATAAAAAAGGTTAAATAAATAACATTTTTGGGATTTTTCTTATATTCATAAAATAGAGGTAATAAACTAAGAGTGTGCAAAAAGTTGGCTTAAAAAGAATTAATTTGATTGGTGAAAAAATTAAATGAAAATTGCAAAAAAGAGGTGAAAAATATTGAAGAAAACAAGTTATAAAAATAGGGGTGGGCACCAACAGGTTCGAACCCAATCCCTATAGGTCACATGCGTGCGTTTCTACCATTGGGGTGACTGTTTCATCCGGTTACAACACCACCACCATTAAATATATTATAAACTCGTTTTTAAAAAAATTGAATTTTCCTCTTCTTCTTCTTCTTCCTCGCGCCAGATAACAACAATAACACCATTTTTGAATTTCTAAAAGCTTCATTTCTCAACCATTTTGAAAAGTGTAAACACCAAATTTGCTTGAAATTTAATCATAAATTCAACCATATAACTTATTTTAACCAACACTCAAAGATAAGCAAGAATTTATGTTGGTATCAAAAATGAAACCTAATGGTTCAGGGGAAAAATTCTCAACACACAGACAATATAAATGAAAACTAAGGAGATGGTTAGCTTCAGGGAAATGATATCTACATTTTATATTTTGAAATAGAAAGCAAATGATACATGGATAAGGATATCACAGTTCGAAAATTTTACCAAATTGGAGAAAGACCAATGCTTCTTCTATGGCATTTCAATGCAATGTGATGATATGGTTAGCTTGCTAGGACCTCAAGGAAGATATTCCAACCCTTACTTTGCTTTGAAAGTTGCTGAAGTGCTCCACCCAAGTAAAGTTACAAGCTTCGGTTATGGAGTTTGGATGATGATGATGATGTTACAGAAGTGTAACATGTGCTTGGATGAGTTCTATATAATGTATATGAGGTGTTAGGATGGTTGGTTTGCACAAATATCACAAGGGTTGTGAAATTCTAAGAAATGGACTTCTTGGAGCTTTAACAAAGTATTTGAGCAATTTGAGCATTTGAGAGAGATTGATGGTGTTTTGGAGTTGTGAATTGGTTTTTATGAAGTGTAGAAATGATCTTTATTTATAGAGAACCATTAGGGTTTGGAGCTGATCAGTTTGAAGCATAATGGTTTTGAAACTTAGTGGAGAAGAAATCTTGAAAGACATGGTCCCAATGCTTAGTACAAGAGGGGTTGGATGAAGTGACCTTGATTTCCTTGATTTATGGTGGAGTGTAATGATAAAAAAGTAGAGGCATGGGCTCAAGGCATGCTTTGTACAAAAAGCTTGCTTTTCAAGAATGACAATGGTAACTTTCTTCCAAAAATGGCAAGTTAAATGGATAATAAGTTGTATAACTTGGACAATGGCTTGAAAGCTTTTGTACTATTTTGATTTTGGAGAGATTTAGAGTTACTATGGCATAAAAGCAATATTATGTAGCATGGCTTGGATATTTGGTATTTAGGTCATCACAAAAGTGACTTGTAATGCAACCTTGATCAACCAACTTCATAAATTAGAAACTCCTTGCTCAAGTATGATAAATACATGGCCTTGGACATTTTGGAAAGCTTGAGATATTATCTACAACTTTCATTTTGAACACTTTTTTTGAATCAATCTAGATCTAAGTGAAAAATGGCCATGAAGTTTAGATAAAAAACTAACCAAAACTGTTTGATAAATTTCTCTAAGTGTTGGCAGAAGTTCACCTGCCTATAACTTTTGACTTGAGCATTTTTTGGAGATCAACCCTCAATTACAAAGTTACATAAATTTTCATTCCCTACAACTTTCATGTTGAAAGTTTTCTTTGAATGAACTTGCATCTTGGTGAAACTTGCTTGTGAAGTTAGGGTTATTTTGAGTAAAAAACACTTGTAAATTTCTAAGTGTTTAAAAGTCTCAACCTGTGAATTTTGTTGACTTTCTTGACTCTCTTGATTCTTTATGCACAAGTTTTATGACCCTTTGATCCTTGAAGTCCAAAGTTGACCAAAAAGTCAAAGTTTGACTTTGATGTGACAATTGACTTTTCATCAGTTGATTCTAATTCCTTCACCACCAGTCAATTGTATCTTTGAGAATGGTTGGAGCCATATAATTAGGTCAAAATGTTACATTTGAGTTCTTTGAATCATGCCTCAAGCTATTAGGTTATGCACTGAGCCAAAAGTCAATGATCCACTTTAATAAAAACCCTAATTTGATCAAGACTTGTATTGATGGAGATTTTTTGATGCAAAACCTTATTTGACACAAAGAGCAAACACAAGCTAAATTTGTATTTTGTTAGAGATGCAATGATGCATATGAATTGGGATCTTGGGTCAAAAATTAGGGTACAACACTTTCCACCAATGCAACACGCCAATACAAGCCATCATTCTCATATATGTAACATACTATGCAAATTATTCATACAACTTTGTATATCATCGTCACACGTAAGTACAACATCCATCCTCACCCATCATACGAAACACACAAAAAAACATAAGCCCCTAAAAAATAATCACCTATTGTATTCATAACTATTTTTATAAGGTAGAAAATATTTTTAGCTTCTCGTCAATCAAAACAGTGGGTCAAACGGACAACCGAGTCAAAAGTTATGAATTTTGCAAGTTTTGAAAAAAAAGTCTGTCAGCTTCAGGAAATCGGCTACCCCAAGATGGGTAATCAATTTCCCAACTTTCAGTAGCATATTTTTGAAAACTTTTGTGCCAGAAATCCGTTACCCTAGAATGGGTAATCGATTTCCCCACTTCCAGTAGCCACATTTGTTCATTTTTTGTTTAGGAAATCGGTTACCCCATAATGGGTAATCAATTTCCACAACTTGACAGTGAAAATTATGCATCTTTTTCTAGTACAAAAACCAGTCCCCTCATCCTTAAAACTCCAATTTTCTAACAAAAACAATGTCTCATGATTTCATAAATTATGCACACACATTACCCATCATTCAAACTCATTTCACGTTTTCATACCCCAAATTTGTCCTACCCTCTATAAGGCTCATCTGGTTTATGCATATCCACTAGTAGGACATTTAGCATTTCATGCATCATTAATGGTCATGGGATCAAGGCATTTCTTTACAAAAGCTACACAAAAAGAGATTGTTCTATCGAATAACACAGTAATGCAAAATTATGTTTTTTTCAAGGTTTAAATGTGCTCCACACGTTTCACGAGCTATCAAATTAATGATTAATCAAGCCATCATTATGTCAAGCTCTCATGTATTTTAGTGCACTCTAAACTGCTAAGAAATCAGGCATTTCAATGAATTTAAGACAGTGTGAACCAGAAATAGTGTTTTTGCTGGTTTGAGCTTAGAAATTCGCAACTTGTAATCGGAATACTATTTTGAGTTGGTTCCTCAGGCATTAGAACTGTCTCGACATTTTCTTCATTTCATATGTTCAATCTGGAAGCTAATTACGTGCAACAAGTCTCCAAATAATTTGATTTCCCTGAAGCGGTACTTGAATTTAATGACTGGTTATCTGTTTCTCGGGCGTTTGGAAATTCATAACTTTCATCTAATTTGGTATTTTTTGTTGATTCTTCAAGCATTGAGACCGTCATGATTTTCTTATCATTTCTTGAGTTCGGATTGAAGGCTAATTTTGTGAAGAAGATCTTCGGGAATTTTAATTCTTTGAAGACAGTGTATTGAATTTAATTGTTGGTCTGTCGCTACACTAGCACTTAAAAATTCATAACTTCTGATTGGAATATTGTTTCGAAGCGGTTCTTTGGGAGAAAATTCCATCTTTATTCCATCTTCATTTCGTATGTTCGGGCTGAGAACTGATTCTTTACAGAAGATCCCCGAAAGTGTGAATTACTAGAGATTTGGTTGTGCTGAACCAAAATTTTAATTCACCATTTCTGATATTGTATAAATAGTAACTTCTTCTATTTTTGCCATATCAAGATGATTATTTTGGCATAATTTCACAAATGATGTGAGCTACAACTTTGCTTCAGACCTCGAGTTCAAACGGTACCCCGAAGACTTCTGTTTATTGTCCGTTTTGCTAATGGAACAACGAAAATCGTTGCTGAACCAAAAAAGACAATGTCTGAGAAACTTAGAAAATTGATAACTTTCTCTTTGCTTATCCAATTGATTCCGTTCTTTCAACATCGCGTCACAAATTTTGAGATCTTTGATTTTCATGTTGAGCTTGAGTCGAGATTCCGCACCAATGATGACATGGAATATTGTACTCATATTGTGCGTTAGATTTCCTGACACTGTCAAAATGAGACTCAATCCAATTTAAAATCCAAGACCCAACTTTCCCATACTAATATGAATTCAAAATCATAATTTCCCTCTCATAATTTCACAATCTCAAAAAAACCTCTCAAATTTCTCTCTCTCTCTCTCTCTCTCTCTCTCTCTCTCTCTCTCTCTCTCTCTCTCTCTCTCTCTCTCTCTCTCTCTCTCTCTCTCTCTCTCTCTCTCTCTCTCTCTCTCTCTCTCTCTCTCTCTCTCTCTCTCTCTCCTCTCAAATCAAATACACTTTCCCTCTCATTTTTTTCAAGAACAATAACAACTTCATCACATCTTCATTAAGTCATCAAGAACAAATTGCACAAAATCACAAGAAAACTCAAGAGACTTCTTCACTCTCTCCTTTTCTCGCGATTCCGGCCACTCCCTCCGTCGCTGAAGGTCACCGGTGCTCCACCTCTTCTCTCCCTACGTCGATCGCGTTAAGCACGCCGCAAAGCCATGATTATTATTCCTCCTCTGCCATGCATTTTTGGTGACAATACTCTCTCCGGTCTGCAAATCGGTACTTCCTCTTGATTCCTTATTTGGATTGCATTAATTGTTTTTGATATATTGGTTCATGATTTGAATTGTGATGTGGATTATGAGGTGAATATTGTTCAATAATTGAATATGTAGTTGAAGTTGTAATTGATATCTCATGAGATAATTGTCGTGAGAATTGAATTGAAATTGAATTGACACGAGGAAAATTGTTGAACACATGAGTTGAGAAATTGATGTAGTGTAGGTGTTTTATAAAATGCTTAGGAGGTGAATTTTGTTGCAATTGAATTGTAGGAGTTACTCTTAAATTTTGTGAAAATGCTAAGATGTGGAGTAGGCTAGAATTTAGTTGGAGATGATGAATAATTGTTGTTTCATAAACTTAAAGAATTGAATTAAAGTTGTAGCATGAGAATTGAAGAGGAACTTGTTGTGGTGGAGTTTACGTGTTAATTTTCTTTGGCATAATGCATGTTGATCATGATGAGAATTTAACACAAATTATGAACTAGTGAAATTTAGGACCAATTGTTGAGTAATTTTCATCTTTTAACTTATAAAACCTCAAATTGGGAGAAAATTGCACTAATACATAATCAATGTTTTTGCACGGATTCAATACCCCATCACGTTTCCATTTGTAATTCACTAGTGCATTAGTTTTAGATGATGATACTTGAATGTGTAAGCACATTTCCATGAGTTTTCTCCATGTTTGAATCTAATTTTGGCCGAATCGCACAAAAATGCAAGTTGCTGCCTCGTGCATTAAAGTAGCACTTGTGCTTGGTTTTAATTCAAGCCATATAGTTTTTTGAGTATGTTGGCATGTTTTAGAGCAACCGTGCAATTTTGAGCCGATTCTGTTTCAATGATTTTTGCGTATTATTTTTGCATACTAGGCAATTTGGCTCCGTGTAGCAAGAACTTTGAGTTTTGAGCTTTTTTTGATGCGTCACTATGCTTTTATGATTCGTTTGTGGGCTATTTGTTTGATTTATCTTGATTTCGGTTACATTTTCAGTTTATTTCGCATTATGTACACATGTTGCTGCCCGAGATTCCCTTTTACACTTCCGTTACTTGTTGCATTTCATTCTATGCATGATAATATGCCATTTTAGCTTGTGATGTCAATTGTAGAGTTGCATTTGATATTACTTGTTATTTTCTAACAATACTTGTGAGATTGTGCAAGTTTGGAGGACACTTTACCGCATGATGCAATTTGTCTGGATATTGCTTTGCTTGTATATCATTATGTTGTGCAAGAACTCTGATTCTACGCGACACGTTCTTGGCTCACATTTTATTTTTTCATATTAATTTTGTTGGATTATTTTATGATTATTGTGCTTTCTTGGTGAACATTACTCGAAGTATTCCTGGTTTCTTGCTTTCATCTGCTAATTGACGAACTTGTGTTTGATCGGTATTCTCATCTATTTCTTTTATCTCTTGAATTCTTTTACCACTTTCTGATGCCATGATAAGTAGAAATAGAGATGCATGCTTTATCTCTTTTCTAGATATCATGAGAAGTAGTAAATAAAGAGTGTGCGCTCAAAGTCGCTGTTTAAATACCTGTAGCAGGCATTCCACACTTGTTGCTAATTGTGCTTGTGTTTGCTTTCATCTTTTGACGATCGATGATGTCACTCAATTAGAATTAAGATAACAAATTCGATCTTTGCATGCTCCCCGTAGAATTTTGTGGCTTTATTCTTTTGACGACCAATGATGTCACTCAATTAGAATTGAGATAACGACTTCGATCTTTGCATGCTCCCCATAGGATTTTATGGCTTTATTCTTTTGACGATCAATGATGTCACTCAATTAGAATTGAGATAACGACTTTGATCCCTTTGCATATTCCCTATAGGATAATTATCCTTACCCTTAGGTATTTTGCATGCTAATGTAGGTACACATTTCCCTTTTAGCATTTTTCTTCCCTCTTTTGCATGTGCATTAAAACTAAAACCTTTTCTTTTCCTTTCAAACTTCAAAAACACTCTAATAATGCAAAAACCATTTTTCAAGGTAAAAAACATCAACCAATCAAAACTCTTTTCGCCTTCGGGCCTTTAATCGAAACACTCAAAAGGACGTGTTAGTTCTACTTTAGGCGGTACGACACATAAATCCCCAAAGATCGGGTGGCACCCATGTCTACTTGCCAAAAAGTTGCATACGAAACATTATCCGCCTTAGGGCATTTTTATTTCGAAGATACCTCATGAGGTATGAGCATGTTAGTTCCTTTCTACTACAAATGTGTGAGTCTCCCAGGGTCGAGCAGCGGTAGGATGTGAAGCTTATAATTGTTCTATTAAGAAACACAAAACAAACTAAAACATGTGAGCCGAACTACAACACGAGACTTTCCCATTGCACGAGGGAGTACGTAGGCACTAGGTTTGGGGTCCTAGGTGAGCAAAACTTTGTAAATTTTCCTTCTTTTCCCCATGTTTTCTTTCACATGCATTCCCTTTTAGAAATAGGCTTTAGACATAAATTCTTTTACACACCCTTAGATGAGAACAAAAGAAAGTGGATTCTGTGGAGTACCCCTGACGTGTGGGGTTCTAATACCTTGCCCTTACGTAACTGTTTTCCTTACCCTTTCTCTTGGTCGCAAGACCATCTTACCAATTACTTTGGGGTTCTCTCGATATCTTCCCTTCCTTAGGGATAAATATAGTTCGGTGGCAACTCTGTATTTTTTCACGGCGCGATACACATTGTTGTACCCTAAAATTTACCCTCTCACTTTTCAAGGCATTTCTAACAAGGATTCTCAAGGTTCAAGCTTGCACAAGTACATTGGGATTTTCAGTACCAAGATTAAAAGGAAACTGTCAAAAAGGGGGAAATAGATAAAATTAATATTTTGACAAATTGGGAGAAAAAACAAGCGTTTTTCGATTCAGCTCCTTCGATTGGCCTTTTGGCCTCTTTCAATGCAAGCTTAGCTTGCATCCTTCGACTGGGCGTGGACCTCTGGCACGCTGGCTTGGATTCACAAGGCACAAAACCTCCTGTAGCCTCCTTCGACTCCAAGGCAAAAGGCTCCCTTTTGACATTCTTCGATTTTCACTTTTTGCCTCCTATATGACACTTTCGAATCTGGACATTTTGGCCTCCTGCATGCACCTTTCATTTGGGAATGTGGTTCCTTTGTTGCAAGCCTCGTTTGGGCATTTGACTCCCTTCATGCTTGCTTCGTTTGGGCACATGAATCCTTCAGTACAAGTTTTTGGTCATACTTTTCATTTGGGCACATGAATCCTTCAGTACAAGCTTTTGGTCATACTTTTCGTTTGGGCATATGTTTCCCTTCATGCAAGATTTCGTTTGAACAAAGATATTTTGCATGTTTGCATGAAGTCACAAAGCAGGGACTCCCTATGTACACTCCTTCGTTTGGCCACATGGACCTTTGGGCAGGCAAGCCTTTGACTGGACATAACCACCTTCATAAGGTTTCATTTGTAATCGTTCCCCCTTCAAATCAACATCTTTCAAATCCAACTCTAAGCATCCCATTCGAAGGACATACTTGATGGTCCATTCGAAGGATTTACAAGCCCACCTTAAGGCATGATTTTTGGTGACCCATCCAAGGGTCACAGTTTTGGCTCCTTCTAAGGATGCACAAAAGTGACTCAATCGAAAGGCACTTGTTGGAGGAAAATCAAATTGTATTGTTTGGAGAAGAGTCTGGTCGAAGAAGGGTCAAAATGAAAGGATGATATTCAAATATGCTTGCTGCCAAGTTCAGGCCTGGCACACTGGCCAAAACTGCTGCACAACAGTCCTGAAACACTGCCCCATTCTTGCACCAAAATAGCATACAAGGAACTGTCTCTCGAAAGCTACAAAGAGTAGGTTACTCAATTTGTTCAAACCTTTTATTTTCCCTCTAAAAGCTTCAGGCAGCCTTGCCTATAAATAAGAGGCTCCAACACATGTTGGACGAGGACTTTTTGGCCAGAGGAGCGAATCTTCAAATTTATCAAACACTATAAAGTTCTCACACACTTAAAAACTTGTGAAAACACAAACTCATAATCCCAAACTCTTGTCCCCTTCGAATCTGAAACATCCTTACATCTTGTTACCCTTCGAATCCAGCAAGAAAGACATTTCACTTGTTTTTCTCTTTCAAATCCAACAGTAGAGACGCTACCCTCGCTCCTTCTCTTTGATTCCAGGGACACTCAAGGCAACCACCTAAAGGCCCAACACATATCTCAACCTCAAGCAAGGTAAGTCATCCTTAACCTTGGATCTTTCGTTTCCAGCACAACATGTAAATAAAATTCCTTTTCGTTTCAAACATATACATAGAATTTGTTCCCCTTTCTTTTACACCCTTTTAGTTTGTTTTTATTGCTTTTCCTTTTGGTTTTGATCTTTGGTTTCTTACAAATATTTTAAGAACTAACCCGGTGCTAAGGTAATGCTGGCATGGCCTTAGGCCATGTTGCTATTTAATATCTCAAACTAAATAAACATGAGACATGAGTATGAAACGAAGCCTCAGGCTTCCTCATTGATTCCAGGCCCAGTCGAAAGGCACAACAAGTTGGCTTCCAGGCCCCAATAAAAAGACACGCCTACATTGGTGCCAGCCCCCAGTCGAAGGAGGCAGAAATGCAAATCGAAGGGCGTGACTCCACTGACCCCGGACCCCAAATCGAAGGAGATAAAAAAGTGCAAAATCAAAGGGTGTTTCTGCCCTAAATCGAAAGACCCTTTTTCTTGCTTTAATTTTATTTTTGCCTTTATATTTTAATACAATTTAATATGGTTGTAATAATGTAGGATTTTATCTTTCTGCATTTTATTACTTGTATATGATTGCTAGTAAAATAGGGTATGTATGGAAAGATAAAACAACAAGTGGACAACCCCTAATAAAAGACTAAATGCATGCAAATCAAACACACTATTCACACATGCACTCTTAGGGTAATTCCACTTGTTGCCTCGGAAAAATAGTCATGTCCCTCGAATATGGGCGTTTTAGCAAAGACCCTTGATAAAAGATCGTAGTCCCTCGATGACCCTCAATGTTACCTTTGGTAAACGATCTAGTCCCTAAACGACATTGCTAAAATTTCCAATAGGTTGCCTTATATGACTATACAAACATCCCACGTCGGTCCCTTGACATCCGACGATGGGCCTTCTTACCAAATCAATGGTAAGATAGAAACATCTAAAGGTGGAGGAAAATAATATTTAAGACCTTTTGAGTAGGTAGGTTGCTCCTAGTTGCTCGCTTGCTCACAACAAAAACACTTTATACACCAACACTCTCATTTTGAAACATTTTCCAAATATAACACTTTGTACGCGTTCTTATAGAAACGAGAGCCATTACAAAGACACCCTTTCAAAATCACTTTCAAGAACACATTCCACAAACACCTCTTTGAACTATTTTCAAAATAACACTTTGTACACGTTCTTATAGAAACGAGAGCCATTACAAATAACAATTTTCAAAATATTTTCAAAACACACACCACAAGCACATTTTCAAACAAAAGCAAGTGATCTAGCAAGCAACTAAGAGCCCGTAGATAACTACGAATGAAAAGGGTGCTAACACCTTCCCTTTTCATAACCTACCCCCCAAACTCAAGAAATAATCTCGAAAGGTCTTTCCTATTCTTTTCAACCTTTCTTTATTGGATAAAAGAAAAGTCGGTGGCGACTCTTGCTATCCGCAAAAATTGCGATCAAATGCAAACACCCAAGTCAGTTCTCCCACCGTGTTACACACATCATCAATTTCATCAATGAATCACAAGGTACCAACAAATTCATCAATAGATTCAAACACACACACAAAAGCAAAATCCCGAGAAAGAAACCTAACTATGGAAATTCTAATCACTATTATTCTCCATCATTATGAATCCCATTGTAGAGTTAGAATCCCACCCTTACCTTAGATTGACGATTTCTAACTTCTACAACGAATTCCCTTGCCCTAGTCTCGTGTGAGTCTTCTTCTCTTCTCTTTTACCATTCTCGTTTTCACGTTCTATTTTTTGTTCTATCTTCTCACTTCCTTGTTTTCCCAATATTAACCTCTAGACCCTTAATTCTTAATCCCAACTTTACCCTCCTCTAATTAAATGATTATTCTAATTATAACAATATAATAATTATTCTATTATTCTAATAATAATAATAATGAAATAACCACTAGACATTTCTCTACACCCCTATGTCTCTACGTTTTTTGTCATACACCCCCAATGCCTTAACTTCTATAAGTTCTAAGATAATCACATCTCGTCAAAGTACAACAACACATCCCACTATTCATTAAAACATACAAAAGTACCACATCACATAATTAATTAATTAAAAATAATTTAAACGAAAAACTAGGTGTTACAACTCTCCCCCACTTAAAAAGATTTTCGTCCTAAAAAATTACCTGATGTGAACAACTTCGGATAATACTCCCGCATCTTGCTCTTTAATTCTCACGTCATATTTTCTCCGGAAGCTCCTCCCCCGACTACTTTCACAAGAGAAATTTCCTTGCCCCTCGACTTCTTTATTTCACGATCTTCGATCCTCACCTGCAAGGTCTCAACTGCATGGTTATCCCTCACTTGCACGTCATCCATCGGAATCACATGAGATAGATCCGAAATGTACTTCCGAAGTTAAGAAACATGGAATACATCACGCAAATTCGAAAGGTTAGGTGGAAAGGCCATCCTATAAGAAACATTTCCCACTTTATCTGAAATTTGATACAGACCAATAAACTAAGGAGTAAACTTTTTCAATTTTAATGCTTGTCCAACTCCGATTACCAGTGTGACTCTCAAGAATACATGGTCTCCCTCTTGAAACTCAAGATCCTTCTTTCTCTTGTCATGATAACTCTTCTGCCTACTTTGCGAGGTTTTCATCTTTTCCTGAATTAACTTCACTTTCTTGGTAATCTGTTTGGCAATTTCATACCCAAGCACCACGCTCTCACCCGATTCATACCAACACCACAGAGTCCTACACCTCCAACCATACAATGCCTAAAAAGGTGTCATTCCAATGCTAAAATGGAAACTATTATTATAACTAAACTCTATTAATGGAACATAACTATCCCATATACCTCCTTGTTCAAGCATGCAAGCTCTCAGCAAATCTTCCAACGACTGAATAGCTCTCTCCATCTGTTCATCTGTCTGTGGAAGATACGCAGAACTCAATCTCATCTTAGAGCCCAATGCATCCTACAAACTATTCCAAAATCTAGAAGTGAATCTAGGGTCTCTATAAGAAATAATGCTCGATGGAATACCATGAAGCTTCACAATCACGCAAATATAGATCTCTACCAACTTTGGTACCAAAAAACTGATATTCATCGGAATGAAATGAGAAGATTTCGTCATCCTATCAATGATCACCCAACTCGTATCATGAACTCTTGGAGTAATTGGAAACCCCGTCACAAAGTCCATATATATAATATCCCACTTCCATTCCGGAACATCCAATGGTTTCAATAATACCACCAATTTTTGATGTTCGATTTTTGACTTCTGACAAGTCAAACATGCATATGCAAACCGTGCTACATCTCATTTCAATCCGGGCCACAAAAATAACTTCTTCAAGTCTTGACACATCTTAGTTTCACCTAGATGGATACTCAAATTGCTTCTATGACCTTCCTCCAGAATCATCTTTTTCAGCTCAGAATCATCAGGAATACAATTTCTATTATGAAATATCAACACACCTTGTACGTCCACTTTAAAATCTCTATCATCAGTCTGATTACTTTCAACCATCAAATCTACCAGTTTTACATCCAACTTCTGAGCCTCTTTAATATTATTTAAGAAATCACTGTTAATCTTCAACATTCCTAACATCACACTTTGTGGTGTCAACTCACATACTAAACTCATGTATTTGAATTATTCAATCAATTCATATTCTCTAACCATCATAGCAGACATATGTAACGATTTCCTACTTAAAGCATCCTCCACAAAATTAGCTTTACTCGGATGGTAATTTAATCCGAAATCATTGTCCTTTAATAGTTCTAGCCACCTTTGTTGTCTCATATTCAACTCCTCCTGGTTAAAGAAATATCGCAAGCTCTTATGATCACTAAACACTTCAAACATGGAGCCATAAAGGTAATGCCTCCAAATCTTTAGCACAAACACCACCTTTTATGAATCCTCAATTGCCTCGACACATAAGCCATCACTTTATCATTCTACATGAGCACACCACCTAAACCTAATTTAGAAGCATCACAATACACAACAAACAATTCTTCAGGATTAGGTAATGTCAATAAAACTTTCTTCACATTGGATATCCCACACAAACGCTTTGCCTTTACAAGTTAGCTGAGTTAACGGAAGTGCTAACTTAGAAAAGCCCTCAATAAATCTCATATAATAACCAGCCAAGCCCAAAAAGCTTCTAATTTTCGTAATTGATTTTGGAGCTTCCCACTGCAACACTGCATCCATTTTGGATGGATCTACAACAATACCATCACCTGACATAACATGACCAAGAAAACTATCTTTTTCTAACCAGAACTCACATTTTGACAACTTTGCATATAACTTCTTCTCTCTTAACACTTGTAATACAATTCGCAAATGTTCAACATGTTCCTCTTCAGATTTAGAATAGATCAAAATATCATCAATGAATACTACTACGAATCGATCCAAATAAGTGCAAAAGATACGGTTCACATACTCCATAAACACTCCCGATGCATTTGTAACACTGAACGACATTACTGAATACTCATAATGTCCATACCGAGTTTTGAAACCCGTCTTCTAAATATCATCATCTTTGACTAGAATTTAGTGATAACCCGATCTTAAGTCAATCTTGCTAAGCACACATGCACCCACCAATTGATCCATCAAGTCATATATTATCGGAAGTGGATACTTGTTTTTGATTGTCACTTTATTCAACTATCAGTAATCAACACACATTCTCATACTACGGTCTTTCTTTTTCACAAGCAACATCATATCTCCCTAAGGCGATACACTTGGTATCACAAATTTCTTTTCAAGTAAGTATTCTAATTGCTTCTTCAACTCTGTTAAATCAGATGCTGACATCCTGTATGGTGCCATGGAAATGAGTTTGGTACCAGGGACAAGATCATCAAGAAAGACTTCGGGAAATTCACACACCACCTATAACTCATCAATTACATCCTGAGTCTCAATCCATAAAGACTCAATTAATGAAAACACCCTAGCTTCATCTTGTACCAACTTGTTCAACTGTCTAGCAGACAAGAATCCAACCCCCCTCCTCACCAGGAGAAGAAAACCGAACAAATTTGTTGTAACAATAAATATGAACATAATTATATTCCAACCAGTTCATACCTAAAATCACATTCAGACCACTCAACATTAAACAAACTAGATCCACTGCAAAATATCTATCAAAGATTGACAAAGGACACTTCAAACATACTAGAGAAGTTGTCATTGATCCCTTAGTTGGAGTATCGATAACCATCTCTCCATTCATAGAAGATAATACAAGACCCAACTTTTTCACACAGTCAGCAACAATAAAGCAATGTGTAATCCCAACATCAATAATAGTAATTAAAGGAGTACTATTTGAAGAAGTGAAAAACACAAGAAGGGGGGGGGGGGGGGTTAAATTGAAAAACTTGAAATTAAATGCGCAATGACAGAGTATTTTTATCCTGGTTCGTTTGATCTCAAACTACTCCAGTCCACCCGTCAAGGTGATTTCGCCTCTCTCCAACGAGGTCTTAATCCACTAATCACAAAAATATTACAATCACTACTTTGAAAACTGTCAAAGTCCTCTTGAGTACAACCACAATCCGGTTAATCTCAAGGAAAAACTGTCTTAATCTAAGATACAAGAATTCTGTGTAGTTGTTTTTCGTTACAAAAACAGTTATCACAACTGTGATAGTTTATACAACTTTAGAGCGTGGAAAATAAAAGAGAAAGCTTACAGAGTTTTTGAATTGTATTGCAGTAGCGTTGGAAAATCGTGAACAATTTGATCTCTTATCTTGTTTATATAGGCAATGGAATCTTGTTCATCATTAAGCGTGATAATGGTCATTAACACAATTTCCATTTTGAGAAGATCCTGTCTGAATGAAGCCGTTGTAATTGATGCTGTCTTGATTGAATAGTAACGCTTCAGAATCTTACATCCTTGCCTGCTGCTAATGCTTCAGAACATTGATGACTTAGATTATAATCCTTCTATTCAGAATCAAAGTTTACTTCACTTAAGCGCAGGTTCTGATCATCATTCTTCAGCGCAAATTCTGATTACCTCAGCGTGTAGCTTCTATAGCTTAACTTCTGATGCTGCTTTGGTCAGAACTTCTGCATACAAAATAACATAATTTTAGGGTTCATATTTATTCTTTGTATTTGTTATCATCAAAACTCTAACTAAGGGTTGTAGAATCAAACTATGTTCTAACAATCTCCCCTTTTTTGATGATGACAAAAACTAGAATTTTTAATGAAAAGTAGAGAACAAATAGTTTAAGAGAGACTCCCCCTGAGTTGATTACTTCCCTGAAGTTCCTTCTCGTCAGAGCTTTTTCTGCATCTCCTATCAGAATTTGTTCCTGTTCAAACTTTTCAGAAAGTAGAGGATAAATAATTCAAAATGTTTGAGACTTTTGTCCGGATATACTGTTATTGAAAATATCTTACTTTCTCCCCCTTTTTGTCAAGTATCAAAAAGAAATATAATCAAAGTCAAAAAGATGAATTATATTAAAAACAGAATGCAATGACAATTTTCAGAAACAAGGAGGTAAAGATAAAAGATTACAGATAAACAGTTTTTAAAGAAAATCTAAGAAGGAGGGGGAAGACGTGTGTACAACGCTTCCAGCAAGCTCTTGATCTGAGTGCTTGAATCTTCCTGCTTGCCCAGAATATATTTGATTTCCTTTGTAGTATCTTCTTATTTATCTAGAATACCCTTGATCTCTTTGTTCGTATCCTCTTGCTTATCCAGTCTTGCATGGATTAATGCATTCTCTTTCTTCAACTCTTCCAGAGTTTGCATGACTAAAGACGAAGCAGGTGTTTCTTCAGGGGTTGCATGTTGTTCAGAACATTCTGCAGCTTCTTCTGATTGAACCACTTCTTCTGCTACAATCATGCCTTCTGGAGCAGTAGTCAGGGAGAGACTATCTGAATCTTGTTCAACAACTTCTGAAGGATGGTGCTCTTTCTAGGGAGCATTATCCAGCGGAAGAATTTCTTTCTTGCACCATTGGATCAGAACTTGATCTTGAAAGGCTTTCAGCTGATCACTAAAGTTCTGCTGAGCCCTTTCATAACCCAATTCCTTCAGCTTCAGAGTTTCAGCATTGAGCCATTTTCTGAATCTTTCCTAGAGAGAATCAGAAGTAGCACGATTAGAAATCTCTAGGCTTGCTTGCTTCAAAGAGTTGATCCATTCCTACATTTCTGTTTCAAAAATCAACAGACTCTTACCAACATCTGAATTGGTTGCGGTTGGTTTAGGTTTGGGAATGACGATTTTGTGAGAGGTGGAAGCTAGTCGTTCCAGCACTTGTGGATCAATGACAATTCTGAGGTTGTCAACTAGATTGTTGATGAGTGAAGGAGTGGGAGAGTCAGAAATTATAATTGGTGTGTTAGGGGTGTTTGGTGGTGTAGATTCAAGGGATGAAGGGATTTATGGAATATCATGAATAGTGAGAGGCATGCGAACCTAAAGGGGTTCTGTTATTCCAGGGATTGGGATAGTGGTATTAGAATATGAAGGAGAGTCTTCAGATTGGTTTGCGGAGGCGTGTTGAGTTTCTGGTTGTGGAATTTCAGAAGATGGGTTATCAGAATGTGGAGAGAGAGTGTCTATCTTATGGTTGTGGTGAGTTGGGGTTCAGATGTTCTGGTTGAGGAGAGTGTGGTTGTGTATTTTCTGGTTGTTGTTGAGAGTTTGGATTTTCTAGGAGTTGTTGAGAGTTTGGATTTTCTGGGAGTGGAGATTGAAAGTCTGAATCAAATAGTTCAATGTCAGATAGAACTTTTGCAAGTTCTGGTTGATGATGTTCTGGGTTTGGATTTTGATTGGGGGAGTGAGGTTCATTCAAAAAGTTTCCTAGAGTTACAGAGGGATCAAACTCTATGTCAAAATCTTCAAAGGTTTGGGGTGAAGGATTTTCTATTGGTTGAGGGGGAATGGTTTCAGATGTTGTAACAGCAATTGATTCTATAACAGAAACAGAAGATAAATTACCTTTTGTTTTAGCAGCTTTAGGTGCCTTCTGAGAGGATCCTTCTCCTGCTGATTTCCTCTTCTTGGATTTCTTTAGCGTAACCTATGGAGTTAGCCTATGCAAATCTTGAATGTTTATTTCTGGAGCAGTCCCATCAGCCTTGCAAGCTTCAACGTATCTGACTATGATTTCTGGGTTGGCGTCTATATCAGAAAATAGTGGAAAATCCTTCAGAGGGATTCTCCTAGATTTAATGGTCTCATGAGAAGCAATAGTTGGTTCCTTCTGAATGTTCTCAATGATCTTCATTTTCTTCAGATTCTTTGCGTTCAAAGGCTTCCCAGCAGTTGCTTCCAGAGTGCTTATTTCCTGAGCCTCTGTCAGATATTCTATTAGCTTGTTTTCCGTCAGAATATCTGATATCAGTCTTCCTAAGGGAATCCAATCCCTCTTAGTTCTTTCTTCTTCTCTTGTCTCTTTCACACTTGTTCTGATATGGTTGAACAATAAGTGTGGAAGGTTTATCTTGGTCTTCTTTGCAATGAAATAGATCAGAAATTGTAGATAAATATTGATGTAATCAGGAGAGCTTGTAGGCTTCCTGTGATTGATACATCCCAAGAATGATTTTGGCCCAGACTCTGTGATGATCCTTCAAATCTCTGGTTTTGCTTGATGGTTGCTCAGAAGTGAAAATTTCCTTGGCAATAGATTTTAGGTTAGAACATCTATCTTCCATATCAATGCATCTGACTCCACCACCATTGTAACCAATGAGCTTCCCAATAAGATATTTTGTTATCACAATTTTCTTTCCCATAACATAAGAGGTAACCTGGTGGTTGGATGATGTAGCGTGAATCCAGAATTCTTTGACGAGAATTGGAAATGTTGGACCCAACAGACGGTCAAAATACCTGTTCCAACCTTGAGCAGTTACATCTTCATAGAGATTGAACCATTTTCTTGTAGACTCTCAAAATCAATGATCATTTCAGAGAGAACTTCCAGGTTATCAACAAGAGTGAGAATCATCCTGATGGGTTCTTCATATCGTTCCGTTGATGAAGATTCAGGAGCACTGAGATTTTTGAGGTTTGATGAAGAAGCCATTGTTCACACGGGTTTGTTGAAGAAGATGAAAAGGGTTTTTGAAAACGAAACTTGAAACAAGAGAGAATATAGAAGATAGTAAAAGTGAATGAATGAAATAGTAAATTTGAGTTTAAATAGGTTTTTAAAAACGTAAGCAGTAAGTAAGAAAATAAGTAATGATTATATGCATTAATGAAACCTGAGATTAGGGGATTCAGAAAGATATTTGAACAGTTTACCACTGACAAGTGTCTCAATGCATCCAATCAGAGTCTTGGACCCTTCAGAATTTGATCGCGTGTTCAGCCTCAGAAGGTGGCTTGTGAGAGGATGGCAGATGTTTGATGATGTGAACTGCACGCCTCTATCCTTGAAATGAAACGTTCAGATCTTCGTGGATAGACTCTGAGGCAACTGTACTTCTAATGAGACAAATAGCTGAAGTGTTATCACAGAAGATAGGAATGTTACTCTCAAATATGTTGAAGTCTTCAAGTTGACTTTTCATCCAGAGCATTTGAGTGCTACATCCACCAGCTGCTATGTATCCAGCTTCTGCTGTTGACAATGCTATTGTGGACTGTCTCTTGCTGGTCCATGAGATCAGATTTTCTCCCAGAAACTGGCAACTTCCAGAAGTGCTTTTATGTTCTACTCTGTCTCCAGCAAAATCAGCGTCAAAGTATCCTACTAAGCTGTATTCATTGGATTTTCTATAAAACAAACCCAGATTAGTAGTACCTTTCAGATACTTGAAAATTCGCTTAACTGCTGTTAAGTGAGATTCTCTAGGATCTGATTGGAATCTAGCACATAAGAAAACACTGAATAAAATATCAGGCCTTGAAGCCGTCAGATAAAGGAGAGAGCCAATCATACCTCTGTAGACTTTCTGTTCTACCTTTTTACTTGCCTCTTCCTTTTCCAGAATGCATGTGGGGTGCATTGGAGTCTTTGAGGGCTTACATTGTGAGAGATCAAATTTCTTCAGAAGTTCTCTGACATATTTGCTCTGATGAATGTAAGTTCCTTCTGGAGTTTGGTTTATCTGAATGCCCAGAAAGAATTTGAGTTCCCCCATTAAGCTCATCTCAAACTCTGCCTGCATGCACTTAGCAAAGTCTCTTCCCAGAGAAGGTTTAGTGGATCCAAAGATGATGTCATATACATAAATATGACACACTAAAATGTCATTCTTAAATGACTTACAAAACAAGGTTGTGTCCACTTTCCCTCTAGTGAATTCCTTTTCTAACAGGAAGTTACTTAGTCTTTCATACCAAGCTCTGGGGAGCTTGTTTCAGACCATAGAGTGACTTCTTTAGTTTGAAGACATATTCTGGGTGTTTGGAATTCTCAAACCCAGGGGGTTGGTATACATATACCTATTCATCTATGTGCCATTTAGGAATGCACTTTTGACATCCATCTGATACAGAGTGATGCCATTGTTTACAACAAAAGAGATTAAGAGTATGATAGATTCTAACCTGGCGACTGGAGAAAAGGTTTCTATATAGTCTATCCCCTCTTGCTGACTATAACCTTGTGCCACCAGTCATGCTTTATTTCTGATGACTTCTCCTTGCTCGTTCAGTTTGTTTATGAACACCCACTTTGTTCCAATGACGTTGAATCCTTTTGGTTTGGGAACCATATCCCATACGTCATTTCTGGTGAACTGATTTAATTCCTCCTACATTTCCAGAATCCAGTCATTGTCCAGAAGAGCTTCATCAATTGTTGTTGGTTCAATCAGAGATACCAGTCCCATGAGGGATTCTTCAGAGTTTCTGAATGTTGATCTTGTTTTGATTGGATCATCTTTCTTTCCCAGGATTTTATCTTCTGGGTGAGCTAAGCTGCTTCTGGAAAACCTTTTCTGGAGTTGATCAACAGAAGGTGCTTGATTGCTTGTAACATTTCTTTCTGACGTGGTTGGAGCGTCTTTGTTGAGAACTTCTGATGATTTGTCTTTAGTATCTGTGAATTCAACTTCTATATCTGCAAAGAATTCATTCTGCTTTGACTTTTGAGGGTCAAGCTTATCATCAAATCTAACACTGATTGACTCTTCAACAATCTGTGTTTCTGTATTGTATACTCTGTACCCTCTTGAGCGTTCAGAGTATCCTAACATAATACACTTTTGTGCTTTAGAGTCAAACTTGTTCAGATAATTTTTAGTATTCAGAATGAAACAAGTGCATCCAAACAGATGAAAATAAGAAATGTTGGGCTTTCTGTTCTTCCACAGTTCATATGGAGTCTTTTCCAGAATGGGTCTTATAGAGATTCTATTCTGAATGTAACACGCTGTGTTAATTGCTTCTGCCCAGAAGATCTCAGAAATGTTAGTCTCATTGATCATGGTTCTGTCTATTTCTTGCAATATTCTGTTCTTTCGTTCTACAACTCCATTTTGTTGGGGAGTTCTAGGACAAGAGAAGTCATGCAAGATGCCCTTTTCATTAAAAAATGATTCAAAATATTTATTTTCAAATTCCCCACCATGATCACTTCTGACTTTGACAATTCTAAGATCCTTTTCATTCTGAACTTGGTTACAGAAGGTAATGAACACGTGACTCGTCCTTGTGTCTTAAGAAATTTACCCATGTCCATCTGTTATAGTCATCTACGATCACTAACCCATACTTCTTGCCACAGACAGACGCAATTTTTACTGGTCCAAATAAGTCTATGTGTAGAAGTTCTAATGGCTTAAAGGTGGAAACAACATTTTTGGATTTCAAATGAGGTTTTGCAAATTTGCCTTTTTGACATGCTTCACACAGAGCATCTGAGCTGAACTTCAAATTAGGAAGTCCTCTGACCAAATTGAGTTTGTTAATCTGAGATATTCTTCTCATACTAACATGCCCCAATCTTCTGTGCCAGACCCATTGCTCGTTGCTAACAGAAAGAAGACATTTTACATTCTGACTCTTTAGTTCAGAAAGTTTTATTTTATAAATGTTGTTTTTCCTCTTACCATTAAACAGGATAGTTCCATCTTTCTGACTAACAACTTTGCATGAATTTTGATTAAAGATTATATCATAACCGTTATCACTTAATTGACTTATGGATAACAGGTTATGCATTAATCCATCAACTAACAACACTTTATTTATAGAGGGAATATTTCCATTACCTATTGTTCTAGAGCCAGTGATCTTTCCTCTTTGGTTGCCTCCAAAGCCCACGTAGCCTCCAGGTTTAAGTTCCAGGCTTTGGAACATATGCCTTCTTCCCGTCATGTGTCGAGAGCAGCCAGAGTCCAGGTACCATGACTGGTGTTTTAGCCTTGCTGCTAAAGATATCTGCTACATATATAATTTTATCCTTAGGTACCCATATCTTCTTGGGTCCTGGTTTATTAGTTTTACCAAAATTCTGATTGAACTTTGGATTGACAGAATGATCATTACTAGTGTATTTTAGGTCGTGTGTGTGCCCATATATGAAGTGTGATTTAAGTGGTGTGCGTTTTATGACTAAGTCCATGGATTTCTTAGGTGTAGATACCTTACCTTGATATCCTATCCGTTTTCTACCATTTCTGCTAACTCCATAGATCATTGAAGCCATCTTTCTTCTATCTATGTTTTTAGCCAAAAACTTCTGAAAGCTGTGATCATACTCTTTGATGATCTCATCAGCATTACTGGGAGTTTCTGAGATTATTTCCTTCTGAGAGTTTTGCAAATCATTCTAATTTTGAAACTTTTTCTTTTAACTCAGAATATTCTAATCTGAGACTCTCAGTCTTTTCAGAGTCAAAGACAAGTTCCCTTTTCAGGTTCTTGAATTTGACTCTGATTTGCTGATACCTTTCCAGAATTTCATTTAGACTTTCTGCAAGTTCAACCTTAGTAAAGTTTATAGTGAAGTCAGGGAATACCTCTTCAGTGTTTGATTCTAAGTCTGAACCAGAAGCTTCACTGTCTTCTGACACGTTTTCCATGAGAGCTATGTTTGCTCTTTCATCATCTGACTCTGAGTCAGCTTCAGAGGTATCCTAATCATCCCATGTTGCCATGAGGCTTTTCTTCTTTTCCTTGAAGAACTTCTTTTTGGGCTTCTCCTTTTGAGTCCTTGGACAGTCACTTTTGTAGTGCCCTTACTCATTGCACTCATAGCAGATGATGTCCTTGTTATTTGACTTTCTGTGTCCTGAAGAACCTTCAGATCTTCTGTGTCCAGAGGAAGATTCAGAGTTTCTATATCTGGATGAGGGTTCATTTTGATTCTCTGATCTTCTATGATTTCCGAATTTCCTTTGTCTCTGCTTCCACAGTTGATTCACCCTTCTGGAGAGGAGAGACAATTCATCTTCTTCTGATGAGGATCCATCAGAGGTTTCTTCCATAGCCTGCAAAACCTTAGAATCTGATTTTTTGTTAGATTTTAAAGCTAGTGGCTTACCTTGCTTTTGAGGCTCATCTTCTTCTAGCTCTATCTCGTGACTTCTGAGGGAGTTGACAAGTTCCTCCAGAGATATCTTGTTGAGATCTTTGGCTAGCTTAAGTGCTGTGACCATTGGCCTCCATTGCTTGGGTAGACTTCTGATGATCTTCTTTACGTGATCAGTAGTAGAATATCCTTTGTCAAGAACCTTCAGCCCAACAACAAGGATCTGTAATATTGAGAACATTGCTTCTATGGATTCACTATCTTCCATCTTGAATGCCTCATACTTCTGAAGGAGCGCAAGGGCTTTGGTTTCTTTGACTTGAATGTTGCCTTCATGCGTCATTCTCAAAGAGTCAAACATATTTTTGGCTATCTCTCTGTTTGAGATTTTCTCATATTCTGAGTATGAGATAACACTGAGAAGTATTGTTTTGGCCTTATGATGATTTTTGAAATCACGTTTTTGCTGGTCAAACATCATTTTTCTGCCTATCTTCTGACCACTTCCATCCACTGGATGTGTGTATCCATCAGTTACCATGTCCCATAGATCAGCATCATGGGCCAGAAAGAAGCTCTCAATTCTGTCTTTCCAGTAGTCAAAATTTTCTCCATCAATGACTGGAGGTTTGCCACTGATTCTGTCTTTCTCTTCATGATAGTCATTGCTGATATTTTGGCTTGGTCCTACCATAGTGTTTTTCTGAAGCTTGGATCTTGTACTGACACGGTTAAGTGTATGAACTCAGAACCAGGCGCTCTGATGCCAATTAAAGAAGTGAAAAACACAAGAAGGGGGGGGGGGGGGGGGTTGAATTGAAAAACTTGAAATCAAATGCGCAATGACACAGTATTTTTATCCTGGTTCGTTTGATCTCAAACTACTCCAGTCCACCTGTCAAGGTGATTTCGCCTCTCTCCAACGAGGTCTTAATCCACTAATCACAAATAGATTACAATCACTACTTTGAAAATTGTCAAATTCCTCTTGAGTACAACCACAATCCGGTTAATCTCACAGAAAAACTGTCTTAATCTAAGATACAAGAATTCTATGTAGTTGTTTTTCGTTACAAAAACAGTTATCACAACTGTGATAGTTTACATAACTTTAGAGCGTGGAAAATAAGAGAGAAAGCTTGCAGCGTTTTTGAATTGTATTGCAGTAGCGTTGGCAAATCGCGAAAGATTTTATCTCTTATCTTGTTTATATAGGCAATGGAATCCTGTTCATCATTAAGCGTGATAATGGTCATTAACGCAGTTTCCATTTTGAGAAGATCCTGTCTGAATGAAGCCGTTGTAATTTATGCTTTCTTGATTGAATAGTAATGCTTCAGAATCTTACATCCTTTCCTGCTGCTGATGCTTCAGAACATTGATGACTTAGATTATAATCCTTCTGTTCAGAATTAAAGTTTACTTCACTTAAGCACAGGTTCTGATCATCATTCTTCAGCGCAAATTCTGATTACCTCAGCGTGTAGCTTCTATAGCTTAACTTCTGATGCTGCTTTGGTCAGAACTTCTGCATACCAAATAACATAATTTTAGGGTGCATATTTGTTCTTTGTATTTGTTATCATCAAAACTCTAACTAAGGGTTGTAGAATCAAACTATGTTCTAATAATATTAATGAAACACGTACCTCTGATCAATCGGTCAACACTAGATGTCTGAGTCCCGGCTAAAGCAAGTACTTTCCCACCGGATTAAGCCTTACTATCCTCCTCATAAATTCTACAGTTATTCACCAATTCTAGAAATTTTCGAATCCACTGATATCCAATTGCTCTCTTAATTTCTGGGTGCAAACCATTCTCAAATTTAATACACTTTGAAAATCCAGAAGTCGCCTCAATGTAGTGAGGGTAGAACTTTTCCAGCTCCACAAACTTATCAACATATTCAATTACCGTCAAATCTCACTGTTTTAGTTCCAGAAATTCAATTTATTTCCTCCCGCTGACATCTTTAGAAAAATACTTCTTCCGAAACTCCCTACTAAACACAGCCCAAGAAATAACCTCACCTACACCCTCCAGCCTCTGACGGGTGTCAACCCACTAGTCATTAGCCTCCTCTATCAGCATATGCGTACCAAATCGTATCTTCTATGCCTCTGAGCAGTCCATGACCCGAAATATATTTTCAATATCTTTGAGATAAACCTGTGCCCAGTCATAATTATACCTACCTCTGAACGTAGGTGGATGGTTCCTCTGAAATGTCTCTAAAACATGGGATCTATCATTCCCTCCAGCATTAGGCTGATGTTGCAAAGTTTGAGCAATGGCCTGCAAAGCAGTAGCAATCACAACATCGTTTCTTCCAGCCATTTCTCTATTTCACACCATAACATCAAACAATGGTTAGAAGAAACATATCGACAATATTCAACAGTCACACTATACTTCTGACTCAATAACTTCGTTGGACGGACTGACTTGCTCTAATACCACTAGGTAACACCCTAACTTTTCCCGTGTATTTTTAATTGCAAATCAGAGTAAATTAAAGCAATTATACAATTAAGATGTCACCTTCACTTACTACACATGCTCATGTAATAAGATACGTAACACATATTAAAATATAAACCACATATTCATCTTATTTGAACTTCATTGCCATTATTCGCAGCGGAAAATATTGACAGTAAGTAATCTTAACTCCTCAACATGAGTTATAGTTATAATAATTCAAAACTAACATAAATCACCAAATAAATCCAACAAATAGAGTTATACATAAGTTCACTCCCAACATAAACAAAACAACCGCAATTCCACAGTGTTATAGAAGACACCGACTCAATCTATACAATACGAGGCAATCTCCTTAGCTAACCTCAAGTCTCGAGATACTCCTGGTTATCTACACGTTACCCACGAGGATATAACATTTAAACAGAAGGGGTGAGATATCATAACAAAATAAAAGAAAGCATAATAATAAGCATATAGCAATTTATTACACATAGTTATACGTTCTTCATCTAACACCTTCACATAATTTTAAGACAATCATATGGCATGACAAATATACAATCAGACAATCCAACAACACATATCATCCATTACAGTATAACACACACATCATCTACACATTTCAACAACATAATAATAATGCGATGCAACGAGAATGACTTACAAAATCAATGCATGTGGTACCAACAAGGAATAAGCCCTTGTCATAATGCCAAATAGGGCAGCAACAAGGTATACACCCTCATTATAACACCAATACATGCCATCAACAGAGCATAAGTCTTCACCATGAATGCATGCAACACTAACAAGCAACAATGTATTATGCATTGATATTCCTGTACACCAATGCAACACACCAATATAGGCCATCATCATCATCATACATGCAACATACTATGCAAATTATTCATACAACTTCGTATTTCATCGTCACACATAAGTACAACATTCATCCTCACCCATCATATAAAACACACAAAAGAAACATAAGCACAAACTAATAAACACCTACTGTATTAATAACTATTTTTATAAGGTAGAAAATATTTTTAGCTTCTCGTCGATCCAAACGGTGCGTCAAACGGATACCCGAGTCGAAAGTTATGAATTTTGCATGTTTTGAAAAAAGTATGTCAGCTTCAGGAAATTGGTTACCCCAGAATGGATAATCGATTTCCCCACTTCCAGTAGCATATTTTTGAAAATTTTCATGTCGGAAATCGGCTACCCCATAATGGGTAATCAATATCTCCACTTCCATTAGCCACATTTGTTCATTTTTTGTTTAGGAAATCGGTTACCGTATAATGGACAATCGATTTCCACAGCTTGACAGTGAAAAATTCTGCATCTTTTTCTAGTACAAAAACCAGTCCCCTCATCCCCAAAACTCCAATTTTCCAACCAAAATAGTGTCTCATGATTTCATAAATTATGCACATACATTACCCATCATTAAAACTTATTTCACATCATCAATTTAATCAATTAATCACAAGGTACCAACAAATTCTTCGAAATATTCAAACACACACACAAAAGAAAATTAATGAGAAAGAAACCTAACTATGGCAATTCTAATCACTACCATTCCCCATCACTATTCATCCCATTATAGAGTTAGAATCCCACCCTTACCTTAGATCGATGATTCCCAACTTCTACAACGAATTCCCTTGCCCTAGCCTCGTGTGCAATCTTCTTCTCTTCTCTCTTTCCATTCTCCTTTTAATGTTCTTTTTCTCATTCTATCTTCTCACTTCCTTGTTTTCCCAATATTAACCTCCATAGCCTTAATTGTTAATCCTAACTTTATCCTCCTCTAATTAAATTATTATTCTAATTATAATAATACAATAATTATTCTATTATTAATAATAATAAAACAATCACTAGACACCTCTCTACACCCCTATGTCTCCATGTTTTCAGTCAAACACCCCCAATGCCTTAACTTCTATAATTTCTATGGTAATCACCTATCGTCAAAGTATAACAACACATCCTGACATTCATTGAAATACACAAAAGTACCACATCATATGATTAGTTAATTAAAAATAATTTAAATAAAAAATGGGGGTGTTACATATGGCATATAAAATAACATATTTCCTATATTTAAGGTGTGCACAACAAGGTTTCCTAGACAATATACTTAGGCATAGCATGATGTTTTTGAAAGATTCGATTTAAGCAAGAGATAATATATTAATTTGTGTTTCATCTTATCATGTTTAAGGTGGGCCTAGAAGGTGATAACAAGATATCACATGTATCAAACTATGCAAGTCAAGGGTGGTAATGCAAAACAAGGTTTAAAAAAGAAGTAACGAGATTAAGGCACATAGATCTAATGTAAAATGTACAAGTTACCTTGTAGGGGATGACAATAGCGGTCCAAAGTAGAATCTAAAATTTCTATTTGAAGATTTCTAAACCAATAGGGTTTTTTGTTGTTTTTCTTATATTATTTTTCAATTGATAGTCATTTCTTTTCATCCTCCTTAAGCCTTAGGTTTTTAGGCATGTTGTATTTGGCACTCCTTTACTCCAATAACATGAAACTCAAAATCTCAAGTTAACTTGAGAAAACCCCTTTAGAGGAAGTATCGTGCCTCTGTTGATTCCTTTGGTAGGTTTTGTGATCGCAACCGTTGAATGATAACATCATCATTTTGATGATATCTTTTTAGAAAACTCTACATCTCTTTCATTTAGACTTTTGACCTTCGATTTGTCAACTTCCACTGATGTTCCCTAAGGGATACATGCAAAAGTAACAATCTCTACTTCTACCTACTAGGGATTAGTTCAACAAAGGTAATATGTATGAATTCTTCTATAATCATGGTATTTTAAAAAAAGAGGTTTAAAAATATTTCATATTACGATTTTCATTTGACCATGCATATAGGGGAATTAAACACACTTTATTACCTTTGTTACACTACTTACTTAATATTAAGTATATTGTGTAAAAAATAACTAAAGAGTAAGAGTATGGATCTTACTAAGACTCAAAGGTAAATGATTTTGTTTTTATTAGGTGAAGATATTTCTTCCCTTGTAGAAGTGACACAATAGAACATATTTGTTTCTTCATTTGTGCCATTTGAGGAGAAACTGTTGGTATCATCATCTGCATCACAACTTGAATTTTCTACCTTTGGCACCCATATCTTTTGGGTCATTTTTTATTAGTAGTATTTTTTTTTTACTTCACCAATGTTATTTATAAAAGTATGAAGGAGGATATCCTTCTTTGCTGTCATGACTTATTTTAAAAAAACCCTGGAAATATAACCACCTTTATTAAAATAATTACATTTTAGGGTCTTGTATTTAGATGTTGGTTTGGTATTGCAAATATTGCTAAAGTTTTTAGTATTATTTTTAGTTTTATATCCTAACCCTACTTTATTGTAGAAGGCTCTTTGATTTCCTAATAGTATTTCTAGATTATCTCTTCCATTGGTGAATTTAACAAGAGTTTTTTAAAGGTTGCTATGATACGGTGGGAGAACTGACTTGGGATTTTGCGTTTGTTTTCGCAAATGTTTCGGTTGAGCAAGAGTCGCCACCGAGTTTTTATTTTATCCTAAGGAAAGGTTAAAAAGCACAGCAAAAACCTTTGAGATGTTTTCTTGGGTTCGGGGAGTAGATTATAGAAAGGGAAGGTATTAGCACCCTTTCTATCCATGGTTATCCATGGGCTCTTAGTTACTTGCTTAGATCATCTTGCCTTGACTTTCAATTGTTTGAAATGGTGCTTTGTGTGTGGGTTTGAAAATGTTTTGAAAAGAGGCCAATGTGGTGGCAACCTTTGTAATGATCCATGTTGGGATGTATACAAAGGTGTATGTCTTTTGAAAATGTTTTCAATGTTTTTTGAAAGTTGTTTTGAAAGTGTAGTGATGTGTGGTTTGAAAATAGGCAAGTGTTTTGTTTTGCAAGTTGACAAGTACTTAAGAGCCATCTACCCTAAAGTTCTCAAAGATTTTTGCTATGTTTTAACCCTTTTAACAATTTTGTTCCACCATTGCATTTGGTGGACAATCTTGTGTTAGGAGGTGAAAGGGACGGGCACGGGTCATCGTTTAGACCATAATTGCAATGGTGCCAAGTATCTTTGGGCAATCTTTCCTTGAAAGGGACTTGATCATTTTTTAGGCAACTTTCGAAAGCGTCATCGAGGGACTATGATCATTTGAATTGTGTTGGTTTTACCCAAAGAGACCTAGCATACAATATGACCCATTTATTGAAGGCAACAAGTGGAATACCCTAGGGGTGCAAGTGTGATTAGTGTTGTCCATTTTCATGCTTGATTATCTTGAAATTAGGTCAAACTATTTTGGTTAATTGATTTGCATACAAACCCTAATTCTACCATGGCATAATTAGAAAGCTTTAAAGTGCGAAAAATAAAGTTCCTAAGTTATTACAACACAATATATGGGAAGGGGGGTACAAATGTTCAAATGGGGGTATTTTGACAAGGAATTTAAACCTAGACTATTACATCAAATTGAGAATTTACAAGATATTTAATATACAATAATTAAATAAAAATGGAATAAATATGCAAGATGCAAAAAATGTTTTTTATATGTATGAAAAAAAAGTGTTTTTTATATGTCAAATAAACAAAAATAAAAAGTATTATTTTTTGGAGTTTTTATGTATTTAGGACAAAACCCTAATTTATTAAATAAAAAGTATTAATTATTTAATATGTACAATATTTATTAGTTATGTACAAAAATAAAATAAAAATGAAGTATATTTGTCAAAAAGGTATTTTTAATGTTAAATATTAATAAAAATAAAAAATGTATATATTTTGTATTTTTTTAAACCTAAATATACTAATATATATGTATGTATTTGTATTATTTATTAAATATATTGAATATGCATAAAATAATAATACTTAATATTTATAAAAAAAAGTATATTTTATATAAAATATTTTCAGAAGATAAAATAAAATAAAAATCAGAAAATAAATGTGTTTGCATTATTTTTAGTATTTTGAATAAAAGTATATCTATATATTTATTTATGTACAAATACCTATTTAAACAAATAAATGCCTAATAAATTCAAAAATGGTGTGAAAAATATTTTTTATATTTTTAATATTATGAGGAAAAATAAATAAATCAGAACAAAAAAGAAAAGGTCAAAAAAATATAAAAATAGGCATAATGGGCCTAGGGGGTGTCAAAGTAAAAATGATGTGTAAACAGAAATAACAAATCAGGCCCAGCCCACGTGGAGCTTCTTCAACCTCCAGCCATTCTCTGTTTGAAAACGCGCGCCTTCTTGCTTCAACATCAAGATCCTGATTCTTTGATTTTTAATGAAAACTTACAACACAAAAAATATAAAGCATCATCTCACGATTTCATACATATAAAGAACATGATCTAACTCTCAGAAATGAGAGAGAATTTCATCTCCCCCAATTCCTGACCTAGTTTTTGTTCCAAGTTCAGACATCAAATTCTCATAGCACACATAACATAAATGAAAACTAATTACATGGGCATGTTCAGGGCTATGAATGTGACATATTTTCTTCACAAACCTAAAGCTAACAATGCCTGGATAGAGAGATACGAGTTCATGAACTTACCTGTTCAGTTGGAATCGTATCTGGTGATAGAGGTGCTTTCAATGCAAGGTGATGATTGGTATAGCTTCCTTGATGTCCAGGGATGCTATCCCAAGCTTTAGTTTGCTTGGAAACCAAGGGAATCATGTTATGGAACTTCAACTGCAAAACAAAAAAACAAAAATGGTGATGTTGCTTGGGAGTGTTACAGGTCGTGTTTGAGGCTTGGAATAGTTTCAAGGGATGATGTGGGATGTGTTTGAAGTGGTTTTAGCAAGAATGCACGAAGGAAATGCACTATGCCACTCAAACTGCAGGGATGCCCTGTTTTTGTGCAGTTCAATGGTGATTCTGTGAATGGGGAGGTATTGGAGGTGATAGGATCGTGTCTCAGGTCAGGATGGATGTTTAGAATGTGTTTTACAAGTTTGCTTAAGTTCTTGTTGGCTGAGATGAGAGTTGTGTATGTTATGCAATGTTTCTTCACACTTAAGCAAGAGATGGCAAGTTGGTGTTTCTAGCTTGTACAGGCCCCCAATCTATGCTGCAACCTTGGCCTTGATCAGTGTAATTTGCTCATAAACTTGTGCCAAAAAGATTTGCCCTGTACTTGCTTGGATTTGCATTTGACATAAAGTTTAACTTTTCAAAAATGACAAAAATGCTTTATCTAAAAATGGCTTAATCTTCCATGTAATGCTTAAACACATAAAACAAGGCCTTGGCACAATGAGTTAGCATTAAATTATTGAGTGAAAATGGGATATAGGACCTGTAATCAAGGAATGCAAGCTGATTTCAAAATGGCCTAGATGTATGAACATGTAACTTGACCATAGACAAAGTGACTTTTTCCCAACTTGCCAAATTCGATTCTCCCTAACCATGAGGTTGTTTGATGAGTTCTTGGACATTTTGGAAAGCTTGGAATATGTACTACAATCCATCTTTGAAATGAAAATTGAAATTCCAAGTGTAAGTATGTGAAAAATGGTCTTGAAGTTAGGCAAAAATCCTGCCTAAAATAGGTCAAAATTTCTCTAAGTTAAGAATGGTTTGGTACCCTTGTTCCAAAAATTGTAACTTGAGCTACAAGCTTCTTTTGGGAAAACTTTGTGAATCAAAGTTGTAGATTTTGAAATGGACTACAACTTTCATGTTTTGACTTTTCCTTGAATCCAAATGAATCTTGGTGAGAAAGTGGGACAAAGTTAGGAAACAATTAGGGTTTTTCATAACTTAGAAAAATTCTAAGTTATGAAAAATCTTCATTTCAAACCCTAATTTGCAATTCTTGATTTCTTGATGAACAAGTTTCATGATTTGGCATGTTTTGATGAAAAATGAATCTTGACACTTGATTTTGACCAAAAAGTCAAAGTTTGACTTTTCAGTATACAGTCAAAATTGATCAATTGACTGGGAAATTCAACTGTCAATCTGGTGTATTTGGGATCTTTTGCACTTGTTGAGTATGTCAAGACAATTCCATGGGGTCCTTGAGTCCATATGTGAGCTTGGTTTGCCATTGGCTAGGTTAAACAGTCAAAAATTGCCTTTGTGCAGTCAAAACCCTAAAAATGACCATTTTGCCCTTTTGGTGATCTGATCAAATTTCTTGTGGAATTGTGATCCAAACTTGATCAAATGGTCCATGTGAGTTCATAATGTTGATGTGGGTCAATTTTCATGAGATTTGACTGTTAATTGGCCACAGTTGACTTTTTCCCCAATACAGCTGATTTCTAGGTCAACTGTCCAATTGACTGGGCAAAGTTTGGAATCAAGGCTTGAAACTTGGTATGGATAAACTTGGGAGTCCAACATGAAGCATGAAAGTCATCTTAGGCATTTTAAGTCAAGATATCTTTGTGCAAACACAAACCCTAATTTGGGTCAACAGTGCAAGGAGAAGTCTTGAGCAGAGGAAACCCTAACTGGATCTTGAGCTCCAAGGGTCTTGTGATGAGAAAATGTTGAGGAAATGGGAGGGAAAATTTTGGGGTACAACAGTTGCCCCTGTTCAATCTTCTTGAACCTGAAGAGTTAGATTGGCAAGTTTGCCTTTCGTGACTCGAGGGTAAAAGGAGATTGGACACTAGAGTGCCCGGAAATTTGCACTCGCATGTTGGAGTATTAGCAGATGTGATGTCGGGAATGGGCTTATAGATGCCATTTGGAGAGATGGTGGATAGGGAGATGGGCTTATAGATGCCATCCGAAGGCGTGACAGAATCTTGTCGGGAATGGGCTTATAGATGCCATTTGGAAGTGTTGATCGCATAAGAGATTCCTTAGCGAGGACTTGTGTATTTTGAGAAAGACAGATGTTTTCCTGGCTTGTTACAGGTGTTGATCTTCAATCTTTTCATGCAGATATGCCCTGGCTAGATACATGTGTCGAATCTACAATCGGTTGCTCACAGATATGCCCTGGCTGGATACATGAATCGAATCTGGAATTAATCGTCAACAGATATGCCCTGGCTGGATACAGGAATCGAATCTTCGAACTCTTCAGATGTGCCCTGGCTAGATACAGGAATCGAATCCGGAATTGTGACAGTTGATAGATATTCCCTGGCTGGTTACAGGAATCGAATCTTCAAACTCTTCAGACGTGCCCTAGCTAGATACAGGAATCGAGTCTGGAAATAGTCGTCAACAGATATGCCCTGGCTGGATGCAGGAATCGAATCTGGAATTGTGATAGTTGATAGATATGCCCTGGCTGGTTACAGGAATCGAATCTTCAAACTCTTCAGACGTGCCCTGGCTAGATACAGGAATCGAGTCTGGAAATAGTCGTCAACAGATATGCCCTGGCTGGATACAGGAATCGAATCTTCGAACTCTTCAGATGTGCCCTGGCTAGATACAGGAATCGAATCCGGAAACTAATCACTCACAGATGTGCCCTGGCTAGATACAGGAATCGAATCTGGAAACTATGACAGTTGAAGGTAGTTGTCTTTGGGGTTGTCTTTTTCCCTGAAAAGGCAAAACATCAGTTGTATGCAATGTCATGTTGTATGAAATGCATGATGTCATGATGTTCAACATGAGATAGTGTTGCATGCACTTTATCATGTATGTAAGCAAGATGTATGAAATATGAAGTGTTTATGAATGTATTTTCGTCTTAGGAAAATAAATCCTTGACGACTGGCCGGGGAATTAAATCCTGGGCTGATGTTGAAGAGTAGAGCTCTTTGCTTCCGCCGGGGATGATGGTTGCAAGAATACACCGATAGGAGAGGATGACTCCGTTGGGGAATAAACATGTTGGAGAGATTACTCTGAGGGGAAATACTCCGTGGGAAGAGATACCTCGCTGAAGTTTTGACGAGAGCTCCGCTGAAGATTTCAATGATGGACTCCGCTGGGGATGACAATGGTACACTCCGCTGGGGATAGGAAGAACTTTGCCGAGGACGATTTTCCGTGGCAATTAGCTGAGGATAACCCAGTTATAAGCCCTTGTGAGGAATAACTTTGAATAAAGCTCGGGAGAGACGTCCGTACTCTGCAGGGGGTAAGCTTCCAGAATCTACTGGGGATAAGCTTCAAGACCTGCCGGGGATATGAATTCCATTTTCCTGGGGAAACCTTCGGACTGTACTGAAAAATGATTCCACTGGGGTGTCTGTATTCCGCCGGGGAACAATCTTAGATCAAGACTGCCGGGGATGCTTGCCGATGAAATACCTATACTCCGCTGGGGAATGTTGATATCTTCTGGGGATACCCAACTTCCTTCAGGCTGACCGTAGACTAACTCTGTTGGAGGAGAGTGTTGCTGACTTGCTAGGGGAACAGGGTGCCTATTGTAGGGCTGATGATAGACTAAATCTTCCCTGGGAGGGTATTGCTGATTCTTGTCTTACTCTGTGGGGAGTTGAGATAACTTGGTCACATTCTTCAGTTGAATCTACCTTGGTACCCTGGCGGACAAAGCAACTAGACTGCCTAGACAATTCTGCATTTCCCCTACTTCTGATGTCACCTGTAATTAGTCTTTTGTTTCATATGCAAGTATTTATGAATTAGCAATTTAATGTCAAATGCATATATCAAAAATGAACATTGGACGTTCTTCGCAAGACAAAAAGGAAAAACAATTGGCAATTCGTTTGGAAAAGTGAACTTGTATTGATTTTGAAATCTGCCTGTAAATAGGCGTTTTTTGTACAAGAGGCTGACGTCCTAGTAAGAGAACGCCACCGAATAACATAAAGTTTATACAATTTGAAAAGGAAACATAACAGCTATGTGCACAATATTCCCACTGGGTTCCAACTCTGCTATCGCTTTTATGTCTTTAAGCGTCTCATCACTTTGCTGCTTAGTTGAAGATGAAGCTGATTGATCGATGCCGAAGTCTGAGCCAGATAGTTGGTGCTGAATTCTGGATGCAAGGTGATTCAATGAGACATAGTGTTATGCTTTATCCCTAACTTTTGCCTGGACCGCCCTTTCGGGTTTTCAGTCCACCGGGATACCCATTTTTGCCCAAGCCGACTTTTTCAGGTTTTCGACTTGCCGGGTGTACAGATTTTTTTCATTTCATCCCTTATTTTTGCCCGAACCCTTTTGGTTCGCCGGGAAGCCCTTACTTTTGCCTAGGTATGTCAACCTAGCGGGTCTTTGATTCATGCGTAGTATCTTTTTACTATGTCTGCATTGGCGGGGTGAGGAAGGTCATCACCATCCATGGTGGTCAGAATCATGGCTCCTCCTGAGAACACATGTTTAACCACAAATGGCCCTTCGTACGTAGGGGTCCATTTGCCCCGGGGATCATTTTGAGGAAGGATGATGCGTTTGATTACCAGGTCCCCAACTTGATACTCTTGTGGTCTGACTTTCTTGTTAAATACCCTGATCATCCGCTTTTGATACGTCTGACCATGACAAATAGCAGTGAGTCTCTTTTCGTCAATTAGGTTTAATTGATCAAGTCGAGTTTAGATCCAGTCATCTTCGCTCAGATCTGCATCCTTCATTATCCAGAGAGAGGGTATCTGGACTTCAATCGGCAAGACTGCCTCCATGCCATATACCAAGGAAAAGGGTGTTGCCCCGGTTGACGTTCTTGCTGAGGTACGATACCCATGAAGAGCAAACGGTAACATCTCGTGCCAATCTTTATAGGTCACTGTCATCTTCTGCACAATTTTCTTGATATTCTTATTAGCTGCTTCGACAGCCCCATTCATCTTCGGCCGGTAAGGAGAAGAGTTGTGGTGCTGTATCTTGAATTGCTCGCAGAGCTCAGTGATCATCTTGTTGTTAAGATTGGTACCATTGTCCGTAATGATCCTTTCCGGGACGCCGTACCGACAGATCAGGTTATGCCGAATGAAACATGCCACGACGCTCTTGGTTACGGTGGCGTAGGGGGCTGCCTCAACCCACTTCGTGAAGTAATCAATCGCTACTAAGATGAAGTGATGCCCGTTGGATGCCGTCGGTCGGATCTCGCCGATCATATCAATGCCCCACATTGCAAAAGGCCAAGGTGCCGTCAGGACGTTCAGAGGAACTGGAGGGATATGCACTTTATCAGCATAGATCTGGCATTTGTGACAAGTTCGAGAATGTTGGTAACAGTCGGCTTCCATTGTGGACCAGAAATATCCTGCCCGAAGGATTTTCTTTGCCATGGTATGTCCACTGGAATATGTTCCGAATGTACCTTCGTGTAGTTCTACCATTATCTTCTCTGCTTCAGTTTTATCTACACAACGCAGTAGAGTTGAATCGTGATTTTGTTTGTAGAGAATGCCGTTGCTGTGGAAGAATTTTGCAGCAAACCTCCTCATGAACTTCTTGTCATTGACCGATGCGCCTTCGGGGTATTCTTGAGCTTCCAAATATCTCTTCACCTCATGATACCAGGGTTTTTCAGTCACCTCTTCGGCCTCAAGATCGCAACAGTATGCAGGTTCGTCCAACTTCCAAATAATGATCCGGGGAGCCTCATTGTCCCATTTGATTTTGAACATTGAAGACATCGTAGCTAGTGCGTCCGCGAACTGATTCTCCTCTCTTGGGAAATGCTCAAAAGTTATCTCTTCAAAGTGGGGAAGCAAAGTCAGCACATACTCCTTGTAAGGAATAAGATTTGGGTGTTTCATATCCTACTCGCCTTTGATCTGATTGATCATGAGAGCGGAATCTCTGAAGACACTCTGAAACTTGATCCTTAAGTCGATTGCAGCTTGAAGACCCATGATACATGCCTCATATTCTGCCATGTTGTTGGTGCAGTTGAAACACAACCGGGCGGTGAGTGGAGTATGAGTTCCTTTGGGGGATATGATTACAGTGCCGATGCCGTTACCCAAAGCGTTCGAGGCTCCGTCGAAATGCATAGACCATCGGGATCCTTCCTCAGGTCCTTCATCCGGTCCAGGTACTTCACAATCAGTTACTACCATGATATCTTCGTCCAGAAATTCAAAGTTCAATGATTGGTAATCGTCCACAGGTTGGTGTGCCAAATGGTCTGCCAATACACTTCCCTTGATTGCTTTTTGAGTGGTGTACTAGATATCATATTCTGTCAAGATCATTTGCCATCTTGCTATTCTTCCAGACAGAGCAGGCTTTTCGAATATGTACTTGATTGGATCCATTTTTGAAATCAACAGAGTAGTGTGAGTCAACATATACTGTCTCAGCCGGCGAGCAGCCCATACCAGAGCACAACAAGTTTTCTCGAGCAGTGAGTACCGAGACTCACAGTCGGTAAACTTTTTGCTCAGGTAATAAATAGCGTGCTCTTTTCGGCCAGACTCGTCATGCTGCCCCAGCACACACCCCATTGAATTATCAAGCACTGTCAAGTATAGTATTAGAGGTCTCCCTTCAACCGGAGGCATAAGAATGGGTGGTTCTTGGAGATACTCCTTTATCTTTTCAAAAGCGGCCTGACATTCATCGTTCCAACGTACTACTTGATCTTTCTTCAGTAATTTAAAGATTGGCTCACAAGTAGCAGTTAGATGTGAGATGAAACGGGCAATGTAATTCAGTCGTCCTAGAAAGCCTCAGACTTCTTTCTCTATCTTGGGAGTCGGCATCTCTTGTATGGCTTTCACCTTGGCAGGGTCCACCTGAATACCTTTATCGCTTACAATGAAACCTAGCAATTTTCCAGACCTCACCCCAAAGGTGCATTTGTTTGGGTTCAACCTCAGCTTGTACAACTTCAGTCGGTCAAACAGCTTCCGCAGATGGTCAAGGTGTTCCTCCTTAGTTTGGGACCTTGCAATCATGTCATCGACGTACACGTCAATCTCATGGTGGATCATATCATGAAATAAAGCAACCATGGCACGTTGGTAGGTTGCCCCAGCATTTTTCAACCCGAATGGCATGACCTTGTAGCAGAAGGTGCCCCACTGAGTCATAAAGGTAGTCTTTTCCATATCTTCAGGAGCCATCCTGATCTGATTATACCCTGAAAAACCATCCATGAAGGAGAACACCTTGTGTTGAGCAGTATTATCCACAAGAACGTCGATGTGAGGTAGGGGGAAGTCATCCTTGGGGCTTGCCCTGTTTAGATCCCTATAATCGACACACATTCTGACCTTACCGTCCTTCTTTGGCACTGGCACCACGTTGGCAACCCACTGAGGGTAAGAAGTCACTGCTAGAAACCCGACATCGAATTGCTTCATAACCTCAGCTTTGATCTTTTCGGACATCTCTGGACGCATGCGGCGGACCTTTTGCTTTACCGGAGGGCAGTCTTCCTTGGTAGGCAGGTGATGAACCACAATGTCGGCATCCAAACCAGGCATGTCTTCGTAAGACCAAGCAAAGATCTCCATGTAATTATGTAGCATCTGAATCAATCGTTGCTTCACGCTGAGCTCTAGATTGGCACCAATCTTGACTTCTTTTCTATCTGTCTCAGTACCCAGGTTCACTATTTCCACCGGCTCTTCATGCGGCTGAATGGCCCTCTCTTCCTGGAGTAGCAGTCTTGCGAGTTCACCAGGCACTTCGCAATCATCTTCACCTTCGTCTTCGGCCAAGTTGATCGGATTTTCGAAGTCATAACTGGCAGTAGCAGAGCTGTTACCAGTGAGATCCAGAGTGGATTGGAACCTGTATAAGTGAGTGTGTGTAAATATAGCTGTTTTGCAATATATAACACAGAAAGAAAAAGAGCACAAGATTTGAAATGCAACAAACGTCCAATGTTTTGATTAATGATATATGGAAATGTCATACAAAAAGCCCTCACAAATGGAGCTACGGTGCCCCGGGTAGGACACCAAGCCAATAAAAGTTTCAACATATTGTTTGTTACAAATTGAAAACAAAAGAGTTAATTACTACATGACAAATGTAATAGGTGTAAAATCTTTTGCCGTCCAGTTGCTTGGTCCGTTGCTGGTTGTTGGATAGATCCAACTGTCAAATTCTGCTTCCTCCACATCCTCCTCGATAACATTCACCCTTGAGTTGGTGATGAACACCGGAGCCTTTCTGATCCTTTCTTTGTGAACAACCCTCTGAGCCTCTGCAGTGAAGCCCAGCCCAAACTTGTCGGTCTTTTGAGTGAAGTCAGGAAGTTGACCCCAATTTGCGCACTTGCCTTTCTCGATTACAGCCCGGGCATCCTTTAAGGAAGCCATCCTCAAAGGAAAGTCTTCTTCAACCACTGTCTCAGCTGACGCCAATGTTGGAGGTACCTCCTCAAAATGTTGAAAGGGGGTTTCAATAAACTCCCCGTCCATCTCGATATACCAGAATGAATTCAAGTGACTAATCATGTACTCCTCCTCACCCTACACAGTAACAATCTTCCCTTTGACAGGGTATTTGAGCTTTTGGTGTAGAGTGGATGTTACTGCCCCAGCCTTGTGAATCCAGGGTCGACCCAACAAGCAGGAATAAGATGGACGAATATCCATCACATAGAACATTGAGTCGAAGACTTGGGAACCCACACGAATAGGAATATCCACCTCACCGTGCACCATCCTCTTAGAACCGTCGAAGGCTCTAACAATGATGTTACTAGGTTTCAATTCCAGGCCCTCACAATCCAACCGATCCAAGGCCTTCTTGGGCAATACATTCAGGGAAGAACCGGTGTCCACCAACACGTGTGCGAGAGTAGTGCCCCTGCATTCTATAGAGACGTACAGGGCATCATTGTGATTTTTTCCTTTGGCGGTAAGGTCAGCATCCGATAACCCCAAACCATTGTCAGCTGTCAAATTAGCCACTCAGTCAGTGAACTGATCTGCAGATGTCTCTTGCGGTACATGGGCCGTTTTCAGAAATGAAATCAGGGCCTTGGCGTGGGCCTCTGAGCACAACAGCAATGATAGCATAGAGATTTTGGAGGGGGTATGCCCCAACTGTTCAACAACATTGAAGTCACTCTTTTTAATGATTTTAAGGATTTCCTCCATCTCTCGTTGGGAGGCTTCAACAGCAGTCTTTTTTGGTGCCTCCGTCCGGGCAGGAAAATCGGTAGAAACTTCTTTGCCCCGAGCATCAGAGGACTCGGCGGCAGTAGTAGACACAGGAACTTGATTTGGAACATGCACACTCGCGGGTGTGATGATAAGAGGTTTTCGGATAACTGGAGGTGCAATGTCAGGCGAGAAGAGCCTGCCACTGCGAGTAATCTTGGCGGGACCCATGATGTTACTGATACTAGTACCGGTGTTGAACTCCTGCTTCATTCCAAGCACATACACGTCTGCCCCATAGTGCCATGGGATAGCCTTGTCAGATTCATAGGGGAGAGGCCCCGGAACAGTAATGGTAATGGGTGCAACATACATAATTTGGACTGGCTTCCTCGGGGGAGCCTTGGTAGGATTGTTGAAAATTGTGACGACAGATACTTATTTAGCGGAAACAAACGGAACAGCAGTTTTCTTGAACATAATTTCTTTGCTATCCATCAGGCTTTGGATGCCTGATTTCAGCAGCGGACAACCGGTAGGGATAACAGCACACAGGAGGCAACCCTTGCTACAACCCGGAAATAAACCGGCTAGCAGTAGGTTCCTCTTAACAGTCAATAGAGGGGTAGCAACATCATTCACCGAAACAGCATACAAATCTTCCTCGACGACATTTACTCTATGCTGGGGCATAGGAGCAGTTACAACATTTGGCCTCTCAGGCGCCTCAAACTGAATTTCCTTCGCATCGATAAGGTCTTGAACCTTATTTCTCAGGGCCCAGCAATCATCAGTAGTATGCCCGAGGCTATCAGAATGATAAGCACAATGGGCATTTGGGTTATACTTAGGAGATGCAGTATTCACGACCTTCGGAGCCTCTTTGATGGTCACCAAGTTGGTTGATAACAGTTGCGGTAAGATTTGTGACAAGGTCATACTCAGCCGAGTATACTGCCTCTTGGGCCTTTCACCTCTTTGTTGATTGTACTGCTGAGGAGCAGCAACAGGTTTTGAAATGACCAAGGCATTGACGGCTTGGCGGCTTTCTGGCTTGACTTGTCTTCTAGGACCATAGACGGCACTAGCTTCCTTCTTGAAGGGCCTCTTCTCAGTACTTGCGGAGGCAGCTTTCTGTATCTTTCCTGACCTGATGCCAGCTTCTATCCTTTCACCCGTCAGGATCAAATCCGTAAACCCAGCGGAGGAATTACCAACCAGATGATTGAAGAATGGACCAGACAAGGTCCCTAGAAACATGTCAACCAGCTCACGATCAGTCAATGGAGGCTGCACCCGGCCAGCCAAATCTCTCCATTTTTGTGCATATTCTTTGAACCCTTCGCCCGTCCCTAGAGACATACCCTGAAGTTGGGTACGCGTAGGAGCGAGGTCAAAATTGTATTGATATTGTCTATAGAATGCGGTAGCTAAATCTCCCCAATGTCGGATACTGGTTCCATCTAGCTGATAGAACCACTCAAGTTGTGACCCCGAAAGGCTATCTTGGAAGAAGTGGATCCAAAGATTTTTGTCTGCCGTGTAAGGTTGGATCTTCCTTACGTACGATCTGAGATGCAGCTTTGGACAGGAAGCCCCGTCGTATTTGGCAAAGGCAGGCGCCTTAAACTTGTGTGGGATTACCACCCCAGAAGATAACCCTAAATCTCCGAAATCCAGCCCCGACACATTTTGAATCTCCATCGCACTCAAGCGGTCTTCTAATTGCTTGTATCTGTCAGTAGCGGGAGGGTATTGTTCGTCATTGTAATCCGTCTCGTTGTCAGAGACTGCAGGACTAGGAGCTCCTCCCCCTTGGGGACTGTCTTTCTCTGCAGAGGAAGTAGTTGGATCAGCCTCGTTATGGAGTGTGTTCCCAAACCTGCGTCCAGTATTGAACAACGCAATCCTCTTCTTCTTCTTCTTCTTTAGGAGTAGAGCCTTCAACTCTTGCTGACCTTGGGCCAGGCTCATGACCATTTCTTGAAACTGGGCACTCTGGGCCTGGAGGGCCTTGATTGCTTGCTCACTGGATGATTCTGGATTCATGATGACTGTTCAAATAAACATCGAAGAAGATTAAGCAACCTGTGGAAAAAAGGGGTACCTGTTATGCATATGGTGCAATGAGATGCGTATGTTTTATGTTTTCAAAGACAAACGAGATTTCAACTTTGTAGACAAAAAGGGAAACACACTTCATTAGATTCAAAGTTTAAATTGTTCAACAACTTGCCCTTAGGCATTACAGGAATGAAAAATACTAAAAAGGAAATAAAAGCTGTAAAAAGGAAACATCCAAAGCCCATCAGTGCTCCCATGGCCTCCTCTTCTCAGTATGGATATAGTCATTCAGAACCCGCTCTTCCTCCAATTGCTTAGTCAGCCTCTGGATCTTCCGTTCCTGTTCGTTGAACTTTTCCCGATAAAAATCCCGTTCTTCCTTTAGCTGCGCCCAAGATCTCTTCAATGTGTCAAAATCAGTGGGTATCTGAGGAGGGAGGACAGTTGGAGGAACCCTATCTTCATCAGGAGATTCAAGAATGATAGGTCTGACAGCTTCGTACGACATACCTAACTTCTGAGCACGGATGCGGACCCATCTGCAATAGGGTTCCATTGGTAGAGAGGTCTTTGGTCCCAACTTATGTGGGTCAGCTTTGTGAATTCTGTCCCAAGCCTTAATGAATCCATGGCGTAGTTTGTCACTGTCTACCTGAAATTCAAAATGGAAGTGAGGAACCAACATTTCATGAGGCCCTACTCTTCTGGCTCTTCCAAACTGGCGGAGAGCTAAGCATGGATTATAAGAGATTCCTCCTTGGATACCAATCAATGGGACATTAGGGTATTCTCCGCAACGATCAATAACATCTACCTCATCCAAACCTCTGAGAGTCCAAGTGATGTCATTATCAGTGAGAGACATTAACCTATAAGCCCAACCCTTTCCTTCTTCATTCTTCAGCACGAACTTAGGAAGGTGCGAAATAAACTACCTTACTAGCAAAGGAGCACAACACCACGGAGTTCCCCGTCTTCGGGAAGTACGAGCATAGAGTTGATGCAGGATATCACCCAAAAGAGTGGGTACAGGATTCCGAGACATGAAGATCCTTATGGCATAGATACTGATAAAGGTGTCAGGATTGGGAAACAATACCAGACCATAGATTAAAAGAGCCAGAATGTCTTCGTACGCCTTGAAGTCTAAGTCATTCCAGAAATCATTAGCTTTGCCAACCAGAAATTTGACCAAAAAGCCCTTAACTCCACTTCTAGTTTCCCAGTTAGCCAATACCTCTTCTTTGGTCAAGGGGAGAACTGCAGTAACCTCTTCAGGCCTAGGAGTCTTTTCCCAACCAGTGAATGGAGTTTGCTCCAAAACAGGGATACCAAGCAAATCATAGAATTCTTCCAGGGTATGGACCAGCTGGAAGTCTGGAAAGGTAAATCAATGATACAGGGGGTCATAAAACTGGATCAGGACACTTATCAGTTGTTGGTCCCACTTTGCAGTGATCAAGCCAAGGAGAGAACCATGCTTGTTGATGAAGGAAGTAGTGTTTGGAATCCTACCAACCAAATCCTTGAGCAAAGTTGGTGGTTGAACAAAGTTGAGCCGGATAGTATTCCTACGCACGGGCATCATGATGTCCTACAAAACAGAGCAAAGATGAAACTTTTTTGTCTTTGAAATGGGTTAGTCCTTATACAGGATGCATGCAATGGTATGATGGCATGATGCTATGATGAAGCACACCACAAGTATTCACACAGGCAAGCATGATAAGGCACACAAGTCACACAAGACAACCCTTAGGTTTCAGGCCAACATGAAGTTTAGGTATTACCCTCTTTTAGTTTCGTTGGTTAAAACCTGTCCTATCAAAAGTAACCGGGTTCTAGAGGATCTCAAATCATTGACTACCCTCAATCGGTCATAACTCCAGCATTGCAATCTTTTCTTGCGGCCAGAACCATCGCGAGAGTTTAGCCTCAATGAGTGTAGCATACTGCTACTGTTCTATGGCCAAGTTTGGTCAATTTAAGGTTCTAAGGTCGGTTGGTGTTTAATGACTCCTTAGAAGACCCATATTCTCCTCGTTGCAACACAAGGGATATCGATACAGACCAAGGTGCCACACCAACGTAGCCACTGCTTCACCCATGTCGGTCTATGCCGGACAGGTCCCTCACAGATTATGCTACCTAAAAAGGGTATTCCCCAGATCCGGGTTAGGATCTATGAAACTCCGATGCAAAGCCCATAAATATAAAAGCACACAAGGCAAACAATTGAAAACAAAGATGATCTAAGCCCTAAGGTTACTCCACTTTTAAAGAAGTCCCCAGCAGAGTCGCCAGTTCTGTGATACGGTGGGAGAACTGACTTGGGATTTTGCGTTTGTTTTCGCAAATGTTTCGGTTGAGCAAGAGTCGCCACCGACTTTTTATTTTATCCTAAGGAAAGGTTAAAAAGCACAGCAAAAACCTTTGAGATGTTTTCTTGGGTTCGGGGAGTAGATTATAGAAAGGGAAGGTATTAGAACCCTTTCTATCCATGGTTATCCATGGGCTCTTAGTTACTTGCTTAGATCATCTTGCCTTGACTTTCAATTGTTTGAAATGGTGCTTTGTGTGTGGGTTTGAAAATGTTTTGAAAAGAGGCCAATGTGGTTGCAACCTTTGTAATGATCCATGTTGGGATGTATACAAAGGTGTATGTCTTTTGAAAAGGTTTTCAATGTTTTTTGAAAGTTGTTTTGAAAGTGTAGTGATGTGTGGTTTGAAAATAGGCAAGTGTTTTATTTTGCAAGTTGACAAGTACTTAAGAGCCATCTACCCTAAAGTTCTCAAAGATTTTTGCTATGTTTTAACCCTTTTAATAATTTTGTTCCACCATTGCATTTGGTGGACAATCTTGTGTTATGAGGTGAAAGGGACGGGCACGGGTCATCGTTTAGACCATAATTGTAATGGTGCCAAGTATCTTTGGGCAATCTTTCCTTGAAAGGGACTTGATCATTTTTTAGGCAACTTTCAAAAGCGTCATCGAGGGACTATGATCATTTGAATTGTGTTGGTTTTTCCCAAAGAGACCTAACATACAATATGGCCCATTTATTGAAGGCAACAAGTGGAATACCCTAGGGGTGCAAGTGTGATTAGTGTTGTCCATTTTCATGCTTGATTATCTTGAAATTAGGTCAAACTATTTTGGTTAATTGATTTGCATACAAACCCTAATTCTACCATGGCATAATTAGAAAGCTTTAAAGTGCGAAAAATAAAGTTCCTAAGTTATTACAACACAATATATGGGAAGGGGGGTACAAATGTTCAAATGGGGGTATTTTGACAAGGAATTTAAACCTAGACTATTACATCAAATTGAGAATTTACAAGATATTTAATATACAATAATTAAATAAAAATGGAATAAATATGCAAGATGCAAAAAATGTTTTTTATATGTATGAAAAAAAAGTGTTTTTTATATGTCAAATAAACAAAAATAAAAAGTATTATTTTTTGGAGTTTTTATGTATTTAGGGCAAAACCCTAATTTATTAAATAAAAGGTATTAATTATTTAATATGTACAATATTTATTAATTATGTACAAAAATAAAATAAAAATGAAGTATATTTGTCAAAAAGGTATTTTTAATGTTAAATATTAATAAAAATAAAAAATGTATATATTTTGTATTTTTTTAACCTAAATATACTAATATATATGTATGTATTTGTATTATTTATTAAATATATTGAATATGCATAAAATAATAATACTTAATATTTATAAAAAAAATATATTTTATATAAAATATTTTCAGAAGATAAAATAAAATAAAAATCAGAAAATAAATGTGTTTGCATTATTTTTAGTATTTTGAATAAAAGTATATCTATATATTTATTTATGTACAAATACCTATTTAAACAAATAAATGCCTAATAAATTCAAAAATGGTGTGAAAAATATTTTTTATATTTTTAATATTATGAGGAAAAATAAATAAATCAGAACAAAAAAGAAAAGGTCAAAAAAACATAAAAATAAGCATAATGGGCCTAGGGGGTGTCAAAGTAAAAATGATGTGTAAACAGAAATAACAAATCAGGCCCAGCCCACGTGGAGCTTCTTCAACCTCCAGCCATTCTCTGTTTGAAAACGCGCGCCTTCTTGCTTCAACATCAAAATCCTGATTCTTTGATTTTTAATGAAAACTTACAACACAAAAAATATAAAGCATCATCTCACGATTTCATACATATAAAGAACATGATCTAACTCTCAGAAATGAGAGAGAATTTCTTCTCCCCCAATTCCTGACCTAGTTTTTGTTCCAAGTTCAGACATCAAAATCTCATAGCACACATAACATAAATGAAAACTAATTACATGGGCATGTTCAGGGCTATGAATGTGACATATTTTCTTCACAAACCTAAAGCTAACAATGCCTGGATAGAGAGATACGAGTTCATGAACTTACCTGTTCAGTTGGAATCGTATCTGGTGATGGAGGTGCTTTCAATGCAAGGTGATGATTGGTATAGCTTCCTTGATGTCCAGGGATGCTATCCCAAGCTTTAGTTTGCTTGGAAACCAAGGGAATCGTGTTATGGAACTTCAACTGCAAAACAAAAAAATGAAAATGGTGATGTTGCTTGGGAGTGTTACAGGTCGTGTTTGAGGCTTGGAATAGTTTCAAGGGATGATGTGGGATGTGTTTGAAGTGGTTTTAGCAAGAATGCACGAAGGAAATGCACTATGCCACTCAAACTGCAGGGATGCCCTGTTTTTGTGATGTTCAATGGTGATTCTGTGAATGGGGAGGTATTGGAGGTGATAGGCTCGTGTCTCAGGTCAGGATGGATGTTTAGAATGTGTTTTACAAGTTTGCTTAAGTTCTTGTTGGCTGAGATGAGAGTTGTGTATGTTATGCAATGTTTCTTCACACTTAAGCAAGAGATGGCAAGTTGGTGTTTCTAGCTTGTACAGGCCCCCAATCTATGCTGCAACCTTGGCCTTGATCAGTGTAATTTGCTCATAAACTTGTGCCAAAAGGATTTGCCCTGTACTTGCTTGGATTTGCATTTGACATAAAGTTTAACTTTTCAAAAATGGCAAAAATGCTTTATCTAAAAATGGCTTAATCTTCCATGTAATGCTTAAACACATAAAACAAGGCCTTGGCACAATGAGTTAGCATTAAATTATTGAGTGCAAATGGGATATAGGACCTGTAATCAAGGAATGCAAGCTAATTTCAAAATGGCCTAGATGTATGAACATGTAACTTGACCATAAACAAAGTGACTTTTTCCCAACTTGCCAAATTCGATTCTCCCTAACCATGAGGTTGTTTGATGAGTTCTTAGACATTTTGGAAATCTTGGAATGTGTACTACAATCCATCTTTGAAATGCAAATTGAAATTCCAAGTGGAAGTATTTGAAAAATGGTCTTGAAGTTAGGCAAAAATCCTGCCTAAAATAGGTCAAAATTTCTCTAAGTTAAGAATGGTTTGGTACCCTTGTTCCAAAAATTGTAACTTGAGCTACAAGCTTCTTTTGGGAAAACTTTGTGAATCAAAGTTGTAGATTTTGCAATGGACTACAACTTTCATGTTTTGACTTTTCCTTGAATCCAAATGAATCTTGGTGAGAAAGTGGGACAAAGTTAGGAAAAAATTAGGGTTTTTCATAACTTAGAAAAATTCTAAGTTATGAAAAATCTTCATTTCAAACCCTAATTTGCAATTCTTGATTTCTTGATGAACAAGTTTCATGATTTGGCATGTTTTGATGAAAAATGAATCTTGACACTTGATTTTGACCAAAAAGTCAAAGTTTGACTTTTCAGTATACAGTCAAAATTGATCAATTGACTGGGAAATTCAACTGTCAATCTGGTGTATTTGGGATCTTTTGCACTTGTTGAGTATGTCAAGACAATTCCATGGGGTCCTTGAGTCCATATGTGAGCTTGGTTTGCCATTGGCTAGGTTAAACAGTCAAAAATTGCCTTTGTGCAGTCAAAACCCTAAAAATGACCATTTTGCCCTTTTGGTGATCTGATCAAATTTCTTGTGGAATTGTGATCCAAACTTGATCAAATGGTCCATGTGAGTTCATAATGTTGATGTGGGTCAATTTTCATGAGATTTGACTGTTAATTGGCCACAGTTGACTTTTTCCCCAATACAGCTGATTTCTAGGTCAACTGTCCAATTGACTGGGCAAAGTTTGGAATCAAGGCTTGAAACTTGGTATGGATAAACTTGGGAGTCCAACATGAAGCATGAAAGTCATCTTAGGCATTTTAAGTCAAGATATCTTTGTGCAAACACAAACCCTAATTTGGGTCAACAGTGCAAGGAGAAGTCTTGAGCAGAGGAAACCCTAACTGGATCTTGAGCTCCAAGGGTCTTGTGATGAGAAAATGTTGAGGAAATGGGAGGGAAAATTTTGGGGTACAACAGTTGCAAACTTCATTTTTAAATTTTTTGCAATCATTACATGTGTATATTTTTGAAGAGGAAGGATTTTGTATAACCTTTTCTTTCTTTTCTTTAATAATTCTAAGTTCTTTTTCTAGAGCTTTATTTTTAGTTTCAAGAACTGAAATTCTATCATTTGATATTGAAATAATATTTTCAAGTTTGGTTGCTTCTTCTTATAATTCCTTACATACTTTAAATAAATCACTATAAGAGAATTTAGAGATTACCTGTGTAAGAACAAGAAGCATTTCTACATCTGGCCTTAAGATTTTGATGATAACTTTATATGGTATCATAAAGAACAATTGTATACTCTAATGGTTTCGTTCTATTGTGTAGTTGCTGTTGTAATGTTCTAACTCTGGTATCAAGGCGTCTAACATCATCAGGTTCTGAACATAAACACTACTGGAAGAAAAAAATTGGTTACATGTTAGAGTTGAAGTCAAGATTCTGGAATTCGTTTTATGCAACAGTTCTTAGGAACGTTAGTACAAGATGTTCTGATCGTGACTTTATGGTTAATCTTTGTAGGTCTTCTAAAGATTTGCTTCTGTTGTTCGAAGTTCTAAATATTATGAAAATGAGGTTCTGCTCAACAAGTTCTGATGATCTAAAGAAAAACAATTTCTTAGGATCAAGTGCTGAAGACTCTGAAGACAAGGTTTTGCTGGGACAAGTTCGAAAGACTCCAAGACTTAGGCTCTAATACCTAAGAGTGATTCTTCTACAACAAGCTTCAAACATTCAAATTATCTGAAGCCTATGAAGATAATAAGAAGTTCAAAATGGTTAACGTGTGATGGTGTACAAAAGGTACAAAAAGTGCTATGTAACCTCTATCCTCTAGGGTGGCGTAAGGACAGTCCTTTCGTACTGTATTGTCAACCACTCTCATGATGACCGTTGGGAACAAATAAATTGATTTCTGATTACCTTTTACCCTTTCAATGAATCTCTTTTACAAGCTATAAAAGGAAGACTTGGAAGCTGATGAAATGTAAGAATCAACATTGCAATGAAAAATCTATCAGATTAAATCAAGCTCAAACAAAACTACACAAAATCGTTATGCAACTCTTTAGAGAAATCTTTTGTGTATAGTTTTATAAATAAGCAAGGATTTATTGCTCATATCTTGCTATAAAACACTTAGGTGTTTTTATTTATACTGAAACGTTTGTGTAATCTGCTTAAAAGAAGCAAATTGTAATACACTGAAAGTGCTCAATAATTGTTGATTGATTCCTTGAGTGACCAAGTGAAGGTCTGATCTCAAGAAGACTCTTATTATGGTTTGAGTGGATTTTCAATAAGGATCGACTGACTTATTGGGGGTGCCAATAAGGTTGATCTGACTTATTGTGGGTTGTTTGTAATAAATTTGGTTATAGTGTATTAAGTCCATGTTGAAGGAAAATCACCTTGAGGGGTGGACTGAAGTAGCCTAGTTAACAATGAACGAGGATAAAAATAGTTGTGTTTGTTTATTTTTATGTTCTAAGTTAAATACATCTTTCATCAACAAAAATATTTAATTATTTTTGGTGAAACCCAATTAAAACCCCCATTCATGTGTTTCTCACACCTTCAATTGGCATCGGAGCTCCGATTCTGGTATTGATAGTTATCAAACACTTAACTGTGTTAGATAAATATCTAGACGAGTTTTTATTTGAAAAAAATACAATGATTAAACCCACACCAACTATCACTGCTTCAGATTCAAGCGATAAAATCTACAATGTAAAACCTCCCATCTTTGATGGTGAAAAGTTTGAATACTTGAAAGATAGACTAGAAAGCTTCTTTCTAGGTCATAATGTTGATCTTTGGGATTTGGTAGTTGATGGCTACGTACCTCCCACAGATGCTACTGGAAAAGGGATAGCTAGGAGAGCTATGACTGATCAATAAAAGAAATATTATAAGAATCATCATAAAGCAAGAACCATCTTGCTGAATGCAATTTCTTATACTGAGTATGAGAATATCACAAATAAAGACTCAGATAAGTCTATATTTGAGTCTCTTAAAATGACTCATGATGGAAATGATCAAGTTAAAGAAACCAAGGCGCTGACCTTGATTCAGAAATATGAAGCCTTCAAGATAGAGGATGATGGAAGTGTTGAAGCCATGTTATTAAGATTTCAAACCTTGGTTACAGGACTGAGAGTTATGAACAAAGGATATTCAACAACAGATCATGTGAAGAAAATTATCATAAGCTTGCCATCCAAATGGAGGCTTATGGTAACTGCACTCAAGCTTGCAAAGGATCTGAACAACACTTCTCTAGAAGAACTGATAAGTTCTTTAAGAAGTCATGAGATTGAGATAGAACAAGATGAACCGTAGAATAAAATAAAATCTATTACACTCAAGTTCATAAGAAATCTGAGAAGTCCAAAGCTCTTCAAGCAGAAGAGATAGAGGATTCAAAAGAAGATCTTGATGTTGAAGAAGGTGAGTTATCTCTGCTGCCCAGAAGGGTTAACCGTCTCTGGAAAAGAAATCAAGGCAACATGTTCAGAAGTTCAAGTAGGACTGGAGGTTGCTTCAAATGAACTTATGGTAAAAAAAGTCTAGTGGCAACGAAGTCACTTGTTATGAGTGAAATGAGCGAGGACACTAAAAGAATGAATGTCCTAAGCTTCTAAATGAAATACCAAAGAAGAAATCTCCTAAAGGAAAAAATAAAGGGATAATGGCAACATGGGATGATTCAGACTCTTCTGACTATGACTCAGAAGGAGAACATGCTAATGTGGCACTGATGACTCATGCTGGAACATCAAGTGAAGTAATCCCTCCAGAAGATGAAGCTGATTCAGAAATTGAAGAAATATTCTGCAAAGAGGTATTCTTTGATGTTACTCATTCTGAATTAACATATTCCTTAGTTGAAATTCTAGAAAAAACATGAGTTACTCAAGATTCAGTTCAAGGATTTCAAAAATACCCATGAATCTATATTTGTTGAAAAAATAAGCTTAAGGAAGAAATTTTTGTTTTAAATGAAGAATTTTTTTTATTAAAAGATGAAAATTTTTCCCTTAAAGAACGAGAACTCTTCTAGAAGCCTCTTAAAGTTTTGATGATGTCATCAAGAAATATGACAAAGCTTTCCAGAAATTTCTAGCTAAGAGCACAGGGAGAAGCACGCTAACTTCTATGATCTATGGTGTAAGCAGAAATGAAGTTAAAGGTATTGATTATGATCCTTATGAAATATATAAATCTAATAAGGAAAACATACCAACCACCTTACACTCTCATTTTGTGTTTGTTGTTTTGTGTTTGTTGGGTATGTGCCAAAAGAAGATGGAAAAGATGAAGAGAAATTTGATTCTGAACCCGATGATAATCAATTGGCTAAACCAAATAGTTTTAACTCTTGTAAATATGATTATTCTACTACTGAAACCAAATTCTTTCATAACTCTGGTAGAGCTAACAAGAAAGAACCCAAGAAATTATGGGTACCAAAAGATAAGATAACCTATGTTGTAGACATCCTTAGCAGTGTAATTGAAACACATGTCTTGGTACCTGGACTCTGGCTGCTTGCAACACATGATGGGATAAAGGCATATGTTCCAAAGTATGGAACTTAAGCCTGCAAATGTCATGGGTTTCGAAGATGATCTAATAAAGAAAAATCATAGACTTCGGAACAGTAGATCAATAGACATGAATGCAGTTTTTAAAATTCAAGGGTAAGTCACACTAAATATTTTCTATCACTTGTACTCAAGAAAATTGGATTTGATAAGATAAAGATTCTAATTCAAAATCTGAAAAAGGATCAAACAAGTCCATCACATTCTGAAGAACTAATTTTGTGGGATATGACTAAATATACTTCTGATAATAAAAGAACTTCTAAAGAAAAGCTCATGGCATGACTACAACAAGGTAAGTTTTTAAATGCTTATTATTACCACCCTATGAAATGTATGGCTTTTTGATCTAATGATGCTCACTCCTATTAAATAGTTATTAAGGAAGAAAAATTTATTACTTCTATCCTCTAGAATCTAAAGAGTTTATAACAATTAAATTTGGTGTCAAAAATAAAAAGAGCTTTTGATTTACTTTAAGACAACTATCATTTCTAAGCCTTACCTGACGATTGATGTGTTACATTGAGAAATGAGACGGTCTTGAGAATAAGTAAAAATCCTTTTTATTTACTCTATGTCAGATTCTCGCTCTATTCAAAGTTTTTTTTCTTAATTCTTCAAAGGGAGATTAAAAACCCTCTCATCACTTCACACCATATATCATTCTCTTTCCTCCTAATTTTAATTCTCTCAACCCCAATCTCTCGAAAATCCTAAAACTCCTTCAGTCCGCATCAACTCTTCCTCATCTATGGCATCTCAGCAAGTAACCGCTAATCTAGATCTATTTCTGTCTGAGCAACATCCCAAAGTATTCCTTTCTACCCCTGTGAATGAGTTAGTAGTCCTTGCTAAAGCTTTTCTGGATTTCAGAAATCTTGCTGCAAACAATTTAGATCTATAGGATGTCGTTAGCTTTCAAAATTGGGCAAACTACTTTGATCGTCTCCATGGGCCAATATTCACCGATCTAGTAAAATACTTCTGGTTACACACTGTTATACCCCACAATTTTCCCTCTCTATTCTAAAGACATTTCCCACAAAAGATATCAAATGCTCAAGAAGTTCCAAGGGTTTGATCAGATAAGCTCACGTCCTAGGCACTGAGCCTCCAAATTAGGGTTTTGTTTTTCTCAAGGAAAATTGGACTTTTGATGCCTCAAATGACTTTCATGATTCATTATAGGTCTCTAAGATTGGTCATACCAAGTTTCAAGTCTTTCATTACAAATTTGTTCAGTCAATTGCTCAGATGACTGGAAATTAGTTCTATTGAGTAAAAAGTCAACTGTGGTCAATATATAGTCAAACTTCATGATTTTTTGTCCAACATCAACATTTTGAAGTCATATCCATCAATTGATCAAGTGTTGATCACAATTCTTCAAAAAAAGCCCTCAAATCATCAAAGAGGCAAAATTGTCAAAATTAGGGTTTTGATTGAGAATGACTGATCATTGACTTTTGACCTAGTACATGACCTAATGGCTTGAGCCATAATCTCAAAGAATCAAACATAACATGTTTACCTAACTTCATGGCTCAAATCATTTCTCAAGATCATTGGATTGATATTGGAAATTTGATCAACTGATGAAAAGTCAACTGATACACAAAAAGTCAAACTTTGACCTTTTTGATCAACATTGAATTTCAAAAATCAAGATTCATCAAGAAATTCAAAAATATCAAACTTGATCATCAAGAATCAAGAAATTCAAAAAGTAAATAAAAAAGTCAAGATTTCTAAGACTTAGAAAATTTCTAAGTGTTTTTATACTTGATAAATTCATTACTTCATGACAATTTTTCACCAAGATGCAAGATGATTCAAGAAAAACTTTCAACATGAAAGTTGTATATCTTGATGAACTCTACAACTTTGTATTATAGGGTTGATGTCCGAAAAATTCTTAGATTTGAAGATATAAGCCCATGAAGTCATGACATTTTTTATAAAACACTTAGCGAAATTTTCAACTAGTTTAGGCAAATTTTTGACCTAACTTCTTGACAAATTTTCACCTAGTTCCAATTTGATTTTGTCTAAATGGTAAACGTGTAGGTTGTATATAATGTTTCAAGCTTTCTAAAATGTCCAAGAACTTGAAGAGATCATTTTTTATCTAGGATAATCGAAGAGAAGAAGTTGAGCATCCATTCTTGCATTTCAAGCCATTTTCATGAAGAACACTTAATCAAATCTCAAACCTATGTTGCATAATCTTTCTTTGCATGCTTCTAACTTGTAAATCACTCCATAATTAATTGTTTACACAATTGATTGAGGTATGATCCAAGTGATTAAGCCATTTTCCACATGACTTTCCATTAATGGCACAAAGGCACCATTGTCATTCTTAAAAAGTTGCTTTAATTACAAAGTCAACTTGTCTTGAGCCTGTAACTTTCTCCCTCTGCATACACTCAACACAAATGCCGAAAGAAACATGTTTAAAGTGCCTAACCACTTTAGATAGCCTTGTACTATTCATTGGAACAATATTTGTCAAGATTGCTTCAAAAACAAGTCAAAAAACCATAACATGTGATCTTTGTTTTCTGATCACTTCAAGCCCTCAAACCTTTCCCTATAAATAGAGGCATGTATTTACAACTTAGGACACAAACTCAGAAGCCCTGAAACTCTCCCAAACTCCCTCAAATCAAAACAAGCACCAAAACTCCATTTTTGTGGCATTTCTGACCTTGAACCTCCATCTCACAATCCACTCGTGTGTTTCCTCTCCAAATCAATCACAAAGCATCTATACATCAAATATAACTCACCCCCGTACGTGTTTCACAACTGTAACATCATCTTCCCCATTCTCCAAACTCAAAAATAGAGCTCTGTATATTGACTTCTACAGGAAGTTTCAGCTACTCTCAATCCAAAGTAAGAGTTGCATTAGCTTCCTAAGAGTCTACTGAAGCTACTGAAATCATCATAACACATCCAAGAGTGCTCAAACTCAAAATACAATTTCCAATTTTGAGGTAAGTGTTATCACTTTTAACTTCTCATACAAGCATTATTAATGGTTACTTTGTGAATAAAAAATGTAAACATCATAGCTCTGAAGCTAACCATGTCTTTAGATTTCATTTATGTTGAATGAGTGATGCAAATTTTGAGTTTAACTTTCTGAAAAAATTAGGTTTAATTTGGTACCATATAAAATACATGGTCATCTTTGATTTTTAGCTTAAGTTATTTGCATGGTTGAAATCGTGGTTAAATTTGGAGTAACTTTCATGTTTACATTTTTGCAAATGGTTGAGAAATGAGCAAGATCAGATTTCATGGTAATGGTGTTGTTGCTCTGCACGCGCAAGGTTGAAGATGAACCTATTTAAAATAGTTAGGACAAGGTTTATTTTAACTTTATTGCATGTTGTATTATGTCAGAATGAAATAGCCACCCCAGTGGCAGGAGAAGCGCGCATAAGGCATTGAACTATAGGGACCTGGGTTCGAGCCCCAGTGGTACCCTTTTGTTTGTTAACATTTTCTGATTTCAGGTTCCATGCACACAAGCCACACACGTGTATCATGTACCCTCATCACATCACCATCTGATCATTGTGCAATTGGATCCAACACAGTACATGTATAGCCCATGATACACCTCAAGAAGTCAATAACACTGGATTAAAAAGAGGGGGCCGGGCCTCCTGACTTAGGCCCTTTTTTTTGTTTCTACTAACTCTTACTCCCTTTTTGGTCACACACACGCAGGCCCATATAACTTATTTATTTATTTATTTTCTGATTCCAAACATATTCATTTTTGGGCTTATCCCTTTTTGCTAACTTTAAACCACCCTTTTACTTTTCAACCCCCAACCCAATTATTCTTATTTTCTTTTATATTTTCTATATTTCATTTATTTATTTATTTATTTTTATTTAACCCAAAAATATAAAAATGTATTTTCTTAAATAATTAAATTAAAAACATTTTAATTTAAAACACTTATTTTATTTTTGTTAATATATTAGGACTAGATTTTGTCTATTTTTTTTCCACACTTTAAAAATATATTTTTTCTAAATTAATATTAACTTTCAAATTATTTTCTAAACAAATTAAAATTAGACTTAGGCTTTATTTCAATTAACCTAGATTTTAGGTTTGATTTAAATAATTAATTAACTTCTTGTTGTAATTAAAATTAATTAGTTTAATTAGATTGAATTATCAAACCTTTTCATTAAAAATCCTAAAAGCAATTTTTCCTTCATTTTTACATTTTTGTGCATAATTATTATTGTAATGGTTTGTAATAGTAATTATGGCTTTATTTCTTTCCTCCCTCTATTCACAAGATTGTACCCCTCATTCCCAAAGGGTTGTAATAGCGTGGGACATTTAAATTCCGCAATTTATCGCTTTCCATATTATTGCTAGTAATTAGGGTTTGTATGGAAAGACTTAAAATCAATATTAGACAACCCCTAATTCAAGATGAAATAATTGAAAACAATACACTTTGGACACATGCACCCCTTGGGTAACCCACACTTGTCGCCTCAGATTAAAACAGTCATGTCCCTCGAACGTGAGATGTTTTAGCAAAGACCTTCGATTAAAAGATTGTAGTCCCTCGATGACCCTTTCAATATTTCCTTCGATAAACAATCTTAGTCCCTTACGAAAATTGATAAAACATCTCACAAGTTGCCTTCTATGAATGTACGACGACCCATGCCTGTCCCTCACATCCAATGATATGGTTTCCTACTAACCAATGGTAGACAAGCACTATCTAAAGGAGGAGTAAAAGAACAAAGACTTTTTGAGTAGGTAGATCGCTCGTAATTTCTTTCTCACAAACAAAATCATTTTCATACTTCACACTTTCAAAACATATTTCAAAACAAACATTTTGTATACATTCTCAACGATATGAGAATTATTACAAAATTTCCTTACATTAGCATTTTCAAAACATCTATCAAACACTCCATTTCAACAAAATATTTTCAAAACCAACACGTTGTATACATTCTCAACGATACGAGTATCATTGCAAAGTTTTCTAAACTTAGGCGTTTTCAAAATATTTTCAAACTTACACAAACACAAAGCATTTCAAAGTGATCAAGCAATTAAGAGCCCCTAGATAACTACAGATGAAAAGGGTGCTAACACCTTACCTTTTCATAACCTACCCCCCGAAATCAAGACAATTCTCAACAGGTCTTTCCTGTTCTTTTCACCCTTTCCTTTATTGGATAAAAGAAAAGTCGGTGGTGATTCTTGCTATCCGCAATATTTACGATAAAATGTAAAACACCCAAGTCAGTTCTCCCACCATACCATAAAACCGGCGACTCTGATGGGGACATATAAACTAAAAGTGGGGTTACCTTAAGAGTTAGATCACCTAGATTTGCTTTATTTTTTCCTTGATTTACATTTATAAGTAATACTTGGGTTTATTACTTGTAAAGATCCTATACCCGGATCTGAGGCACATTAGGTAAGTAGCAATAGATCGTGGAAACTGTACGGCATAGAACGATATGGTTGAAGTGATGTCTACGTTAGTGTGACACATTTGTTGGTAACGGTGTCCCTTGTGTTGAATCAAGGAGAATACGGGGCCACTGTGTGGTTTCATGAAGCACTAATTGACCGTAGGACCTTAGTTGAACAACTTAGCCATTAGAAAGTAGTGAGGTATCCGGCTTTGGTGCAAAATTGAAGATTGGTTGATACTCGATACTACACTCATTGAGATTGGACTTTCGGGATATTTTGGTCGTAAGAAAAGATTGATTATGCTGAAACAATGCCCGATGAAGAAAGATCAATGATATTGAGATTCCTTAGAACTCGATTACTTCTTTTAGGACATATTGAACCAACTAAACTTCAAGAGGGTACTTACCTATAAACCCCATGCAAGCCTAAACCTAAGGTCATTGTGTGCTTTGTTTGTGATTAATTATTCATGACATCATAAACATCATGACATCATGCCATAGCATTCTCACTAACCATTTCAAGGATCTAGGAATTTATCTTTGTTCTGTTTTGTAGGATATGGCTTCCGCTCGTAGAAATACCATCCGAGTCAACTTCGTAAAGTGCCTCCTCAACTAAAAGAGTTAGAATCAAGGGTTCCTGAAGATAATCCCTTCACCAAAAGATATGGTCAACTTCTCAGTTTGGCTACCTTAAGATTTCAAGCAAAAATGATGTGTGTGCTATTTCAGTTCTTTGATCCTATGCATCATTGCTATACCTTTCCAGATTACCAATTGGTGCCCATATTGGAAGAATTCTATCAACTATTAGGAGTGCCTATGATTGATCAAATACCACTCACCAGTTCAGAGGAAACTCCAAAGCTTGAATTTATTGCCAAGGCCTTGCATTTGAAGAGATCCGACATTGTAGCTAATTGGGAAACAAGGAGTGGAGTCGAGGGTTTTCTAGCCAAGTTTCTGTTAGAGAAGGCTCGACTGTTTTGGGAAGATATAGATTTAAAGCTTTTGAAGATGTCTTGGCTCTTCTAATCTATGGTTTGGTTTTGTTCCCTAATCTGGACCAACTCATAGATGAGAATGCTGTCAAGGTTTTTCTTTCTCGTAACCCCGTGCCTACTTTGCTTGGAGACATTCTACATTGTCTTCACACTCGCACTATGAGAAGGCAAGGAGATCTTATGTGTTGCATACCATTACTATCTAGGTGGTTTATTTCGCACCTTCCACGATCAGTATTGAATAATGAACAAGGCTTGACGTGGTCTCAAAGGTTGATGTCACTTTTTCATTCAGATATTCATTGGTGTTCCCGATCTCTAGATGACACTACTATCATTGACCGTTGTGGGGAGTTCCATAATGTTCCACTCTTTGGCATTAGGGGAGGTTTTACTTATAACTCTTCACTAGATCTACGACAATTTGGCTATGCTCGAAGAGATGGTCCTCATGATGCACTTATCCATGGTATTATGTTCGACTATGAGAACGATGTCCAAGGTTATCGTTAAAGGTTTGTACGAGCTTGGGGCATGGTGAACAAGGTTGATAGCAAGACTTTGGGGGCATAATAACTCCATTCCTTTGGAGCGTTATCTCAAATGGGTGCGAGCTCATGCTCAAAGCCTCATGATGCCATATCCTGCCATCCTACAAATAATTGTGGAGCCTGTTACCGAGGGAGATACTTCTTATACTATTCTCCATCTGGATATGCCTACCGACCTCGAAGAATTGCAGAGATTATGGATTCAGCTCAAGGGGGAACGAGATACCTTTGAAGCTCTATCCTATGCAAGCGAGAAGAAAGTGTTAGAGCTTACAAGGAAACTTCACGAGGAGCAAAGACTGAATGCCTACATTGCACCAAAGAAGAAGCGTTTGTGGGAAACTTGAGTCTTATGTTTTAGGAGTTTTTTTTGTTGTCTCTTTGAGACCTTTTTCTTTTTTTTTTGTAAGCCCAAGGGGCAATTGTAACTCTTTGAACTTATTAATACAATTGTTGCATTTGTTTCCTTTTTGGCTAGAAAATTTAAATCTCTTAAGGTCCATGAGAACATTGCATCCACATAGCTTGCATCATATCATAAGCAGGTTTTCCGATACAGGTTTTCTCATCTTTTTACTGTTTATTTCAGTACAAGATGGATCTAGAGCAAACAGTCAAAGATATAAAAACTCAACATGCACAGTTCCAAGAGACTCTCCTCAACCTAGCCAAAGGTCAGCAAGAAATGATGGCACTCCTTGCCACAAAAAAGAAGACCAATAAGAGGGTTGTTATTCTTAACATGGGAAGAAGGTTCAAGGGGCCTGCCCGACTGGCTCAAATAGAAGAAGATTCTTCTAAGGAAGAAGATAATTAAGAATAGGAAGTTAGAAGCACTAGAGTTAGGGGGTGGAAATAACCAGATTACTGAGGACAAAGACTACTCCAAAGTGCAGTATCCACCGAAAGATGAGAAATACAAACAGATGGAAGACCGACTTAATGCTATAGAGATCCAAACAGTGCCTAGTTTAGACTTTGGAGATTTAGGTCTGGTCCCTGGGGTGGTCATTCCCCATAAATTCAAAGTCCATGTCTTTTCCAAATATGATGAACTGTCCAAAAATGCATCCGAGGTCTTATGTCCGCAAAATTCAACCACACACCGCCGATAGGAAGTTATGGGTACACTTTTTCCAAGAAAGCTTAGTTTGGACCAAGTTGGAGTGGTTCTATCAAACTGAGGGGACTAATATCCACACCTGGGAGGATCTAGCTGCTGCCATCTACAAGCAATACCAATACAACGCTGATTTTGCACTAACTCGCGTGCATTTGCAGAATATGACTATTGGTTCAAATGAAGGCTTCAAAGAGTATTCTCAAAAGTGGAGGGACCTGGCTGGAAGGGTGCAACCCCCATTGATTGACAGAGAATTAGTGGACATGTTTATGGGCACCTTGACTGGTCCATTCTTTAACTTGCTGATCAGGAGTTCATCATCCGAGTTTACTGAATTAATCTTGACTGGTGAGCAAGTTGAAAGTGGAATCAAAAGCGGAAAGATCTCCATGGCCTCAATCTCTAATGCTGTAAAGAAACCATTTATTGGAAAGAAAGAGACTAATTCTGTTTATGGACAAAGGATCCGTGTCAAGAATGATCGTCACCAGACAGTAGGAGCTGTATTAATTTCAAATCCAACCCTAGTTCAACGACCACAATAATAAAACAATCAACAAAGGCCTGGTGCCCCAAGGAGGAAATTCACTAGAATCAACATACCCCTGTCTCAATCTTTACAACATCTGTTGAAGGCAGATTTGGTAACACTGAGGAATCCTCCTCAAAACCCCAATACTTCATCTCCAAAATACAACCCGAATGCAAAATATGCCTATCATTCAAATAGCTATGGGCACGATACCAATGATTGTTGGGACTTAAAGAGCAAGATACAAGATTTAATTGATAACAAATTGATTGAGTTTGACCCTCCACAAACCCCTAATGTCATTACTGCTCCCATGCCCATTCATGGTAAAGGTGTCAATGCAATTGACGATGCCTCATTTGTCTCCACCATTAATATTTTTTACTACTCCCTTATTGACTGTTAAGAAGAATCTGCTGAGATTCGGTTTATTTCCTGGTTGCCTTGAAAATTGTTACCATTGTGCTTCCCAAACCAATGGCTGTATGTGGCTGAAGAAAGGTATTCAATGCCTGATTGATAGCCATGTGTTATACCCCAATTTTTATCCCTAAGATTCCTCTATCATATCATATCAACTCGATCATAACAAGATCACATTAGGGTTGGTTCTTCCTCTTTTTTCCTATCTTTAAGTTTGCTCTTGAGGAATCTCCAAGCACCTTGGTTGTGTATTTTGTATATGTGTTGTTGACTAACTTCTAATCAAAATACAAAAAAATATTTGTCTTTGTCTTTGTATATTTTTGTTTTGTAGGTACCAAGTCGAAGCATCTGACAAATAAGGATTTCTGGTATTATTTTCCTAAAATCTCTATTTGCAAAAAAAAAAGAATTAAAAATTTTCATTTTTTTCACTGATGCAATCGATTGCTCTTAAAGTGCAATCGATTGCACATAGTGTATTTTGCGCCATTTTTTGAAAAAATACACTGTGCAATCGATTTGCACTGTAGTGCAATCGATTGCACAACGTGAAAATTAAAAAAAATCAGCATTTTAAACTTGTCAAATTTTGGCTCCAATTTTCCTTCACTTTTGAAAGATGTATCATTAATTCAAATTTTAGTGCCAATCTTTCATTTTTAAAAAAAAAGAATTATCATTAATTCAAATTTTGGCTCTAATATTTGAAAGAATTATCATTAATTCAAATTTTGGCTCTAATTTTTGAAAGAGTTATCATTAATTCAAATTTTGGCTCCAAGAATCAATTACCAAATTACCACTAATCCCAATCCTAAAAATCTATAAATAGAGCTCTCATTTCATTCAAATTTCAAGCTTTTGATAGCCAAATCCACCTTGCTAAAAAATCTCTCAATTCTCTCCATCTACCAAATTCACTCAAAGCTCCATTTTCAAAAAGTTAGTAAGCTTTGCATTGAAGCTTACTAATCTTTGAGCTAAACCTTCATCCAAACACTTTTTCTCCATCAATTCTCTACATCAAAGCTTGGTCAATTGATTCTTGTGGTTGAATTGAAGCAAATTCTTGAAGTTGTTTTGATAATTCTCTAGATCTACCTTTGGTAAGTTGGATAATTCATCTTTCACAATGTGATCTCTTGGTGATCTTTGGGATTGATTCTTTGAGCATTATTTTGTGATTTAATTGGTGTTATTTTCTCATAATTTGATGGAATTTTCGTGCTCAAGTGGATCCATGATCATAAGGTGTTTGATGGAAAGTTTGAACAAGAAATTGCCCTTTTAAAATGTTGTTTTTGCTACTGTAACTGTGTGCAATCGATTTGCACTGTAGTGCAATCGATTGCACAGAAGCAATTTTGCACAATTTTTAGAAAACTGTACTGTGTAAATCGATTTACACAATAGTGCAATCGATTTACATAGAGATAGAATGCACTTTTTTTGCCTTGTTTTGGGGCAGCTTTGATCCAAAATGGTTTTTCTACTCACTCCTTTTTGATTGTTGGTTTGGATTGCAATTTTAAATGTCCAATTTGTCTTTAAACTCAATGGACTTTGTGATGTAGATGAAGTTGGATAAATGTTCATCAATTCAAATCTACCTAAGAGTGAATTATTTAATTCATTTTTGGTGCTTTGAATTAATGATATGTTTAGTGCTTTAATCCATTTAGAGGAGTGGTTGAATTTAAAGATGAAAGAATTTTGAAATGGTGATCCAAATTAGCTTATCATTTCCCTCCCTCTTCATCTTATCCCTTTCTTTTTTTAATTGAGCTACATGTTAAGGGATGGTGATCTCTATATCATTTATCCAAACATGAAGTACATAGATTGCTATTGACCGACCTCAAAATATGTGTGACTTCTACATAAGTCCATTTACGATTGCTTAACATAGCGCTAAATTTTGTCCCGATTCGAATAAATGATCATTCGTGGCCCAAACTTATGATTGCAAGCCCAAGTATGTTAATTTGATCTATTTGATCCAATAACCTTGAGATTCATTGTGTGGAGGCTTTGGTTCTACCAATCCTCTAATGGATCTACAACACCTTTGGTCAACGCGGATCACTTAAACATCGTTGATCATTACATGTTGCCTTGTGAGAATTCCAAAATGGATGATATACTTGACAAAAATCAAATTCAACTTGTTGTGTGGAGGCTTTGGTTCTACCAATCCTCTAATGAGTTCCAAATGCAAGTTTCAAGATGGTCATCCAACTAACCACTAATTACTAACAATTAACTTTACTTTACGCTTTTATTTTCATGCTTTATGTACCATTTACTTTTGGCATTTTACATTTCATGCTATTTTCATCTTTGCTCACTTGATCATTTACTTTTATGTCATTTTTATTTTGCTCACTTGAACTTTTCTTTCTTTTTAAAGACACCTAATAATCAACATGAACCATAAAAATCATTAATGATACTTGGACTACATGGTTACTATCCTTTGCATTATGGAGTGATGGACTTCTTGAACTTAGGATTAGAGACCTTGGCCTATCTTGGAGACTTTGTGACTTTATTTGATATTTTGTCTGGAGTTCTTGAGGTTTACCTCAAGAGATTGGGTTGTTTGTTTGTTTTGTGTGCAGGTTATTGAGATTACGATCTTTGTTTGTAATCTGGAATTCACCCGTATACAGCCGTTACTCTGCCCAATTTTTGCGAAGACTTAAAACACTTGAAGTTTGGTTCTCTCAAGAGGTCTAGTATCTTTGCTTGCTTGGTTTCAATCCGAAGAATGGGAATTCTATATTGACTCATAATGTCAAGTATTGGCTTCTTGTTGGTTAGATGGTTCTTATCCCTAGCTTTTACCTTATACTTTAGGATAGCCTCTTCTTCTCCTCCCAACTTCTTTAATTTCAAAAATCTTCTCCCTCCTTTAAAAAAAAACTCTTCTTGTTTTGAAACTTGAAACATTTTCATAATAAACTTGGACTTAGGTCCATGCATCTTCGAAACATTTTCATAAATAAATTTCAATCAATTTAATAATACCTTGACCTTTTTTTGTGAGAAGACTAAAAGTCAATCAATCTCATTTCAAACCATTTTGCCACTTTGGCTTTTATCTTTAAACTTTTCTCAAAAAAAGATTAGACTCTTGTCAATCCTTGTAGTGATGCAAACAACTATACTTCTACAATATGTAGTGAAGTGATATATTTTCCACTTGGGTGTTGAGTGAGGCATTGTTGATTTTAAAATCAAAGCCATATCCTCCACTTTGAGATGATGCAAATTCTCCTTTCTCATGATTGTGGGTAGTAAGTATGTTTTTTCACACGGACAATTGCGATAATGTCTTATCTCATAAAATCAACCAACAAACTTGTGTTTCAAATTTTTAAAAGAGGAACTACATGTACCATGATCCCCTATTGCACGAAAGGTGGTACATAGGCACTAAAGGTTTGCAACCGCGGCGGGTGCAAAAATCATAAAAATATTTCTTTTCTCACCTCCACCATCCATTTTATATACAACACATTTTTATAGCCAAAATATACAGATTTTTCAAAGAGGTTCCTGCGGAGTACCGTAGATGTTTAGGGTGCTAATACCTTCCCTTTGCATAACCAACCCCCTTACCTTGAATCTTTCCCCCTCTTTTTGGGTTATTCGCTCTTTTCCCATTCCTTTGGAAACAATAAAGTGCGGTGGCGATTTTTATTTTGATTTGTATAAAGTCTAGTTAATCCAATGGCTTAGTCTTGCACATTTCTACCGCCATAGAAAAAATGGCGACTTCACTGGGGAGAGATTGACCTCTTGCTGGTCCATCCCTAAGTGGGTTAAACATATCTTTTTTTATATCTGTATATGTGCTATTGTTGTTTATGTGTTATATTTTGTATATATGTTTGTCTGGATTTTCCTGGTTTACAGAGTGCTTGGTGATTACTCATAAGTCCTATACCCAAACTTGGGCAAACTTTAAGATAGGACTGGCGGTATAGTCATGTTAACTTTGAGGGAGTAATCCCAAAAAAGGAGGCATGAGATCCCCCACTCAATGGAGGCCCCTTTGACTGTAGTGTCATTTACCGAGTAATCGGGAAGACATACTGCTTTCGACCTGGGAGCCTGCCGAAGCTGAGGACCGTAGATTACCTAACCCCTCTTGGCCTTTTAGGTGTAGTGCGGAAGCTATAACGGAGTAATCCGGAAGTAGTTGTCACATGATACTACGCTCGGACGAGTCTTTCTTGAGAATATTACTAATTACCGAGTTAATCGGGAAGTTGGTAATATCCGAAGGAAGGATGTAGACTCTGAGAACCTCTAGAACCTTGTTCGGCAGGTGATAACTTTTTAGAGCAATACCTTATGGGTAGTACCTTCGACCTCATGCTCGTGACGTTGAACCTATGAACCCTATATGTGTGATCTTGTGTGTGATTGTTGCATCATGCATCCATGCACTCATAAGCATCTTTTGAAAAAAACAATATTTCAAGGGATTTAAAGGTTGACTATTTATGAATATCTCAGGTACTTTTAAAACATGGATTCTGAAAAGAGAAAGACCGGGAAATACAGTTTCAAGGATCCTAAGATAGATGATTTGATCAGTCTAATTCCCGAGATCGAGTGTTCTGCAGACTTTCCGAAGAAGTATGGATCCATTATTCCTCTTATGAAGCTGAAGATGAAGGAGGGTTTTCTCTCAACTTTGGTCCAGTTCTATGATCCGGTGTATCACTGCTTTAATTTTCCCGATTATCAGTTGATGCCAACACTGGAAGAGTATTACTATCTATTGGATTTACCTGTTACCGATCGCCTTCCTTTTACTGGTTTGGAGGGTGAGCCAAAACCACATAAGATTGCTGCTTTGATTCATCTGGGGAAGTTTGAGGTGGAAGCTCATATGACTACCAAAGGAGGGATTAGAGGATTACCAGCTCAGTTCTTATTGGAGAAAGCTCGTTACTTTTCCAGGATGAAGAGTACGGTTGCTTTTGAGGCCATCTTTGCTTTACTCGCCTATGGATTATTCTTATTTCCTAATGTGGACAAGTTTGTCGACATTAACGCTATCAAGATTTTCATGATTGGAAACCCGGTTCCTACACTATTGGGTGATGCTTATTACTCTGTTCATCTTCGGAATTCTTATCATAGGGGAATGATTATCTGTTGCACGCCTTTGTTGTATCGGTGGTTTACCTCTCATATGCCTCAGTCTGACACTTTTTGGGATGTCAAGAAGGAACCCCGTTGGGCTCCTAAGATCATGGCACTTACTCACTCGGATATTGATTGGTATCATCGAGCTTACCAGGATGCGGAGATTATTGACAGTTGTGGTAGTTTCCCCAATGTGCCTCTTCTTGGTACAAAGGGAGGAATTAACTATAACCCTGTTCTTGCACGACGATAACTTGGTTATCCGATGAGGGATAAATCGAACAATATTCATCTGAGTAGTTTCTTTCTGAAGGAAGGATAAGACCACAAGGAAGCTAGGGAGCAGATTGCGAAGGCCTGGCGTCACATTCATAAGAAGAGTAGGAAGGATTAGGGACCTAGGGGTGTTGTTTCTTTGGAGCCATATCTTCAGTGGGTCCGATCGAGAGCCATGCAGTTGAAGATGGCGTATACTCGGGAGACACCCATGCCTGATTTGTTTGTGAAGACCACTCCTCCCTTATTAGATGATCTAGAAGAGCTGCAACTTGCTTTGGTTAGGATGCAACAGGAAAGAGATGCTTGGAAGAACAAGTTCCAGACTTTAGAGAGTTCCTACAGAGCAGACCTGAAGGAGAGAGATGATTTGATTGAGATCCTTGAGAGTCGAGCAGTAGAGTCTATGGAGAGGCAAGGAGATTTATTTTCTCCTAAGCCTCAAACAAGTGCTTTTTGTTCACTTCCTAATTCAGATGATTGGAAGGAGGTTGCCATCAGACATGGGGAAGAAAACCAGAGGTTGAGAGCTCAGATTGCCAGGCTCACAGGGAAGCGCATTCGTACAAATTGATCTCTATCAGTTCCCTTTCTCAGGAATTTAGATTGTATTTTCATCTTGTACTTGGGATCATTGAAACTTGTAACCCATTTCAAAGTTATTATAATAAAAGTGTTCAGTATTTCAAATGCGTTGTTATTTTGATGTTTGCAATATGTCTGTAAATCTTAAATCCCTTGAAATATTAAATGATAAAATAATAATAATCATATACATTGCATATCATGCATCATATTGCACATGTTTTTGCATTTGTTATGCATATCTAGGTGCCTTACCCAGCTTCTTTACTTCATTCAACAAGTTGACTCATCACTACAACACTCGGGCTAATTTCAAAAAGAAGATGGACAACTTAGAACAGGAGAATCGCGAGCTGCGCGAAGAAGTTTCTGCTTTGAAGGCTGGCTTGGCCAACTTGACTACTCTGATGGAAGCTCTGGTGGTTGCTCAGAATCAGCCACCAAGTGTTCAACCTCAACCAACAAGGGCAAGTACTGAAGTTCTGATTGTTCCTGTATCCGCTACTCCGGCTGTTGTTCAAAACCGTATGCCTCAGGGTTATCCGTGGGGAATTCCAGAGAATTTTGCACCTGAAGGTTTCAATATGGGTCCTCAAGATGCTCTAGTGGTTCCAAATGTTGTTACTCCTGCACCTCCTGTGGTGCATACTGTTCCTGCTGCACCTCCTTCGGTGAATTTGGTTCCGTTTGTTAATGAAGATGTGTGTCATCCTTTCCCTCCGCCGAGTGAAGACTTGGGTCTTTATGACAGAATGGATGATTTCCAAGAGCAGTTTGATAGAATGCAAAGAGAGATGAAGGCTCTTAGGGGAAAAGAGTTGTTCGGGCAGAATGTGAATGAGCTATGTTTGATCCCGAATGTTAAAGTGCCTGCTAAGTTCAAGGTCCCAGAATTTGAGAAGTACAAGGGCAACACTTGCCCTCGTGCTCATTTGGTGATGTATGTGAGAAGGATGTCTACCCATAATGATGATCAGCGTCTGCTGATTCATTTTTTCCAGGATAGTCTGACCGGTGCTGCGTTGAAATGGTACATGAGTTTAGACAGCGTCAACATCCATACTTTTAATGATTTGGGAGAAGCATTCATTAAACAATACAAGTACAATATGGACATGGCGCCTGACCGTGACCAGCTTAGGGCCATGGTTCAGAAAGACAGAGAATCATTCAAAGAGTATGCACAGAGATGGCGCGAAGTGGTTGCACAAGTGATTCCGCCCATGGAAGATAAAGAAATGACCAAGATTTTTCTAAGGACGCTAGGAGCTTTCTACTATGAAAGAATGGTAGCAAGTGCCCCAAGTGATTTTACAGAGATGGTAGGAATGGGTGTCCGCCTAGAAGAGGCAGTAAGAGAAGGCCGTTTGACAAAGGGTGAAGGATTTGGAGGTGTGAAGAAGCCATCTTACGGGTTTACAAAGAAGAAAGAGGGGGATACAAATGCTGTTATGCAAGAGAGAAAGGTAAACGCTCCTAGAAGGAATTATCAGCGTCATCAGCAAGTCGCCTCAGTTACTCCTGTTATGAATGCCGCTCCAACTACCGTTGCTTATTAGAGACCATCCTAGCAGGGGAATCAAGGGTATAATCAGAGAAGGGAGAACTATGATCCTATTCCCATGAGCTATGCAGAGCTATTACTAGCATTGGTTCAGAAGAAGTTGGTCCAGACACGACCACCTCCCGCTGTACCATCACCATTGTCGTGGTATTACAAAGTAGACCAGACGTGTGCCTTTCATCAGGGAGCACCAGGGCATAGTGTTGAGAATTGTTATCCTTTGAGGACTGAAGTGCAAAGGTTGTTGAAGTCTGGAATTTTATATTTCAAAGACGTGGGATCTAATGTGAAAGACAATCCTCTACCCAAGCACGGGGGAGTGAATGCTGTGAATATGGTGGCCGGTTGTCCAGGCGACTTTCGAATTTTTGACATTAATCTGGTTAGAGGGGATTTGGTGAAGATGCATGCAGACCTCTGTGAATTCAGTTATTATACGCATGACCACGCTGGTTGTGCTGTTTGCAGTACAAACATACAGGGTTGCGAGAAGATAAAGGCTGATTTACAGGAGATGATGGATGAAGGTTTAATCCATATAATTAGGCCTAGGGTGGAATATGAAGAGGAAGTGAATATGGTTTCAGGATGTCCGGGTGAATTCAGAATTTTTGATGTGGATCATTTGAATGAGGATCTAGTGCAGTTACATGCTACCTTCTGCCATACTGCTGGTCAGGTGGAACACCAATATGGATCTTGCATAATTTGTTGTCGAAATCCCCGAGGATGTTCTGTTGTGAGGGAAGATGTTCAGTTGCTGTTAGACAATGGAACCATCAAGATCACAGGTCAGAGAGAAGATTATCATGAGATTGATATGGTTGAAGTCTGTTTGATGGAAGAGTCAGAGGAAGAGTATGCCTCCGCAGATGAGTATTTCTCTTCAGACGAAGATTTGTTTGCCAGAAATGAATTTTTGATGGCTGATTGTATTGAGGAAGGGGTGAATGTCATTGTACCTTGTTTTGGTGCACCCACTCACCTTGAGGTGGAGTACCATAGCAAACCAGCTGTTGCCCCATTGGTAATTAGTCTGCCAGGTCCTGTTCCCTATGAATCAGATAAGGCTGTGCCTTACAAATACAACGTTACGATCTTAGAAGATGGGGTGGAGATTCCCATCCAGCCGATGCCAGATGTTGGAAATATAGCTGATAATAGCAGAGTGACCCGTAGTGGTCGTGTATTTGCGCCGGGAATTCGAAGAGATGTTGTTGCTGGAAAGAAGATTGCTGAGAATGATGAGCCTAAGAAGTCTGCAGGAGGGACTAGTGGAGCTACATTAGAGAAAGAAGTGGATGATATCTTGAAGATAATCAAGATGAGCGATTACAGAATTGTAGATCAACTATTGCAGACTCCTTCAAAGATATCTATTCTAGCCTTATTGATGAATTCCTCTGCTCATAGAGAATCGCTGATGAGAGTACTAGACCAAGATTTTGTAGCGAATGACATGCCATTAGATCAATTCAGCAGCGTAATTGTAAACATTACGTCATGCAACAATTTGAGCTTCTGTGATGATGAGTTACCAGATGAAGGGAGGAATCACAACCTGGCCCTCCACATATCCATGAACTGTAAGAATGATTCGCTGTCCAATGTGCTAATTGATAACGGATCCGCGCTGAATGTCATACCGAGAAGTACCCTCTTGAAGTTAAAGTATCAAGGAACATCTATGCGCCCGAGTGGCATCATTGTGAAGGCTTTTGATGGGTCAAGGAAATCTTTCATCGTTGGAGTGGACCTGCCCATCCATATAGGACCACATTTGTTCTTGATAACCTTCCAGGTTATGGATATTATTCCCGTATATAGTTGTTTGCTTGGACGACCATGGATACACGAAGCAGGGGCTGTCACTTCAACTCTGCATCAGAAGCTAAAATTTGTGCGTGAAGGGAAGGTAGTGATCATAAATGGGGAGCAAGCGTTGTTGATATCCCATCTATCCTCTTTCAGTATTGTAGAAGCGGATGAGGCTGCTATTGGAACCCAGTTCCAAGCTCTATCCATTGACAACATAAGGAGGAATGAGAATTCTGTAGTTTCCCTGAAGGACGCGCAGCAGGTTGTGCGCAATGGTCATAATGCAGTTTGGGGACGACTGGTGGATCCACCCGTGAACAAGAACATAACTGGTTTGGGTTTTTCTTCAAAGAATGGAAAAGGCGAAAGTTTGAAGTCAAAGTCTCCTGTGAACAGTTATCATGATGTTTTTCGCAGCGGAGGCTACCTCCATCCAATTGGTTCTGGAATCAATGCTGTTGAAGAAGATGAAGCAGAGCAGGAAGTACCAAATTTTGTGACGAATGGAGTCCGAGTTCAGAACTGGGTCACCATTGATGTTCCTTCTTGCATACATATTTCAAAGTAATTTGTTTTGTTAATCTATTTCTTTCTTTGAAAAGCTTTCACTCTGCCCAAGGTGAAAGTATTGTATGGGCTTATCCATTTGCTTTGATTTTTAAGATCATTAATAAAAGTTGTCTTTGCTTCAAAAAATATGTCTTTATTTTCTGCTTTTTCTTGGGAAATGGTAATCAAATAAAAAAACCTTTCAAAATAAATGATAACTGAAAATTAATCTGCATGATCACTTGTTATATGTGTCAGTTTCTAAAAGCAATCATAAATCATATGGGCAGATTAATTAAAAAACCCGTTGAATACAATGACCCTCCACCCTCTCCCAACTTTGAATGTCCTGTGTTTGGGGCCGAAGAAGAAGATTATAATGAGATTCCAGAAGAGGTCTCACGGTTGCTTGAGCACGAGGATAATACCATTCAACCATATAAGGAGCCTTTGGAAGTGATTAATTTGGGTTCAGAAGAAGATTCGAAAGAGATTAAGATTGGAGCATCGTTGCATCTTGATGTGAAGAGCGGGTTGATTGAGATGTTGAAAGAGTATGTGGATATTTTTGCTTGGTCTTATCAAGACATGCCTGGTCTAGATACAGACATTGTTGAGCATCATTTGCCATTGAAGCCAGAGTGTCCGCCAGTTAAACAAAAGTTGAGAAGAACCCACCCAGATATGGCAGTAAAGATCAAAGATGAGGTCCTAAAGCAGATTAATGCTGGTTTTCTTGTGACGTCAGTGTATCCTCAATGGATTGCCAATATTGTCCCAGTACCGAAAAAAGATGGAAAAGTCCGCATGTGCGTAGATTACAGAGATCTAAATAAAGCTAGTCCAAAAGATGATTTTCCATTGCCTCACATTGATATGTTAGTGGATAGCACAACAAAATTCAAAGTATTCTCGTTCATGGACGGATTTTCCGGGTATAATAAAATAAGAATGGCTCTAGAGGACATGGAAAAAACAATGTTTATCACACCCTGGGGAACATTCTGTTACAGAGTGATGCCCTTCAGGTTGAAGAATGCTGGTGCAACGTACCAGAGGGCTATGACAACCCTATTCCATGATCTGATGCACAAGGAAATTGAAGTATATGTTGATGATATGATTTCCAAATCCCAAACTGAAGAAGGGCATATAAAAGATTTGTTGAAGTTGTTTCAGCGTTTGAGGAAGTTTCGTCTCCGCTTGAATCCAAATAAATGCACCTTCAGAGTTAGATTGGGGAAATTGTTGGGTTTTATTATTAGCCAGAAAGGAATTGAAGTTGATCCTGATAAAGTCATAGCAATTCAAGAAATGCCAGCACCAAGAACTGAAAAGCAAGTCAGGGGTTTCCTCGGGCGTTTGAATTATATTTCCAGATTCATTTCCCACATGACTGCAAAGTGTGAACCGATCTTTAAGTTGTTAAAGAAAGATCAAGGTTGTGTGTGGACGGATGACTGCCAAAGGGCATTTGAGAATATTAAAGAGTATCTGCGTGAACCTCCTATCTTGCTCCCTCCCGTAGAAGGAAGATCGCTGATTATGTATCTAACAGTGTTAGATAAATCCATGGGTTGTATTCTGGGACAACAGGATGAAACGGGAAAGAAAGAGTTCTCCATTTATTATCTCAGCAAAAAGTTCACTGATTGTGAGTTGCGGAATTCCATGCTAGAAAAGACATGTTGTGCTTTGGCCTGGGCGGCAAAGCGTTTGCGGCAGTATATGTTGAATCATACCACTTGGTTGATCTCCAAAATGGATTCAATCAAGTATGTTTTTGAGAAGCCTGCTCTTACGGGGAGAATTTCCCACTGGCAGATGTTGTTGTCTGAATATGATATTGAGTACCGCACTCAAAAAGCTATTAAAAGTAGTGTGCTGGCAGATTACCTTGCTCACCAACCGGTGGAAGATCATCAGTCTGCAGAATTTGAATTCCCTGATGAGGATGTGATGTTCTTGAAAGTGAAAGATTGTGATGAACCATTGCCTGAGGAAGGCCCTGACCCTGAATCTCATTGGAGTATGATTTTTGATGGAGCGGTGAATGCTTATGGTAAAGGAATTGGTGTTTTGATTGTCACTCCTCATGGATCGCACATTCCTTTTACTGTGAGGCTAACATTTGATTGCACTAATAATATGGCGGAATATGAGGCTTGCATCATGGGTCTTGAGGAAGCTATTGATCTCAGAATCAAAATTCTAGATGTGTATGGTGATTCAGCTTTGGTAATAAATCAGATTAAAGGAGAATGGGATACTCGTCACCCTGGCTTGATCCCTTACAAAGATTATGCTAGAATATTGCTACCCTTCTTCAATAAAGTTAAATTCCATCACATCCCTAGAGATGAAAATTAAATGGCAGATGCTCTGGCAACTCTGGCTTCCATGTATCAAGTGAATTCTTGGAATGATATACCCCGTATTACAGTTCGACGGCTGGATAGGCCCGCTCATGTGTTTGCGACAGAGGAGGTAACAGATGAAAAACTTTGGTATTATGATATCAAGCATTTTCTTCAGACTCAGGAATACCCGATTGGTGCATCGAGGAAAGATAGAAAGACATTGAGAAGATTGGCAGGCAGTTTCTTCCTCAGTGAAAATGTGCTATACAAAAGAAATTATGACATGGTCTTGCTCAGATGCGTGGATAGACATGAAGCAGACATGTTGATGCATGAGATTCATGAAGGTTCATTTGGCACTCATGCTAATGGACATTCGATGGCTAAAAATATGCTAAGAGCAGGTTACTATTGGTTGACAATGGAATCTGATTGTTGCAAATTTGTAAAGAAGTGCCATAAATGCCAGATTTATGCAGATAAGATCCATGTGCCTCCGACACTTCTCAATGTAATTTCCTCCCCATGGCCTTTCTCTATGTGGGGTATTGACATGATCGAGATGATAGTACCCAAAGCTTAGAATGGACACCGTTTCATTTTGGTAGCGATTGACTACTTTACCAAATGGGTAGAGGCTTCTTCTTATGCCAATGTTACCAAACAAGTGGTTGTGCGTTTCATCAAAAACAATCTGATATGCCGGTATGGTGTGCCGAGTAGAATCATCACTGACAATGGCTCAAATTTGAACAACAAAATGATGACAGAACTGTGTGAAGAATTCAAGATTGTCCATCACAATTCGTCTCCATACAGGTCAAAGATGAATGGGGCTGTTGAGGCTGCTAATAAGAATATCAAGAGAATTATCCAGAAAATGGTTATTACTTATAAGGATTGGCATGAAATGCTCCCTTTTGCTCTACATGGATATCGAACATCTGTCCGCACTTCAACAGGAGCAACCCCGTTCTCCCTGGTATATGGAATGGAAGCTGTACTCCCTGTTGAGGTAAAGATTCCCTCGTTGCGTGTGATAATGGAAGCCAAGTTGACAGAGGCTGAATGGGTCCAGAACAGGTTTGACCAATTGAATTTGATTGAAGAGAAGAGGATGACAGCTTTATGTCATGGGCAGTTATATCAGAAAATAATGAAGAAAGCATTTGATAAAAAGGTCAAACCTCGTGAATTCAGAGAAGGCGACCTCATGCTCAGGAAGATCATGTCTTTTAACACTGATTCTAGGGGAAAGTGGACTCCCAATTTTGGAGGCCCGTATGTTGTCAAGAAATCCTTCTCTGGTGGTGCATTAATTCTTGAAACTATGGATGGCGAGAAGTTCCCACGTCCCATGAATGCTGATTCAGTCAAGAAATACTTCGCCTAAAGAAATAAAAGAGCAGCTTGCTAAGTTGAAAACCCAAAATGGCGGCTTAGGCAAAAAGGAGCGTCTCGGTAGGCTGAAAACCCGAAAGGGAGGTTTAGGCAAAAATTAGAGACATAAACAGAATAAATTTCCCGCTAAGTTGAAAACCCGCAAGGGCAGCTTAGGCAAAAGTTAGGGATTTTTCTTGGCAAGTAACTACGTCAGACAAGACTTGATCGTTGAAGCAACAATCTTCTCGGATCCTCACCATACTTCAACAAAAGCTGCTGCTCAGGACTTCAAAAGTTGTTAGGGGAATGATGGTCATTGTATCTCAATATTTCTTTTCCATTATATATTACCATTTCCCAAACTTTGTAATCATCCATGGAGTCTCGCCATTCACAGACTACCATTCTATTAATAAAATTCGAGCTTTTGCCCAATTCTTTGTGTTCTTATTTTTATTTAGCTTGCAAAGACTTCATTTATTACTGATAATAACTTCCAAAGCAAAAAGATTAAAAAAAAACAAAATTGACTTTTCAAAAAGAAAGACATCTTTACAATTCAATTTACTTTGGGATTTGTGATGAAACAATGACAACAAAAATGGTGATCCCTGGAATGAACAAACTCTGGTTGTTTTAAGAATATTTACTTCCTTCATGAAGGTTTTTCTCAGGTCATCTTGTTGGTATATGCGCAATCTTTGTGTGTTTCTCAGATAATTAAAGACGATACCAGTTGGCGTAAGGTACAATATTAGGTTTGTGATCCCATGATCCCCAGCCAAGTCTTGGTTCGCTTTTGATTTTGGATTTGCATGGTCAGAAGCCTCTGTCCCAGGTTCCCCAGCGAAGTTTTCCCTCATATGATGAAAGGTTTTATTCCCTTGGTGTGCTAAGATATCGCTCTTTTTGCAGTATTGGCATTAGTGTTGACTTCTTGATTTCCCAGGAAGACTACACCAGGGCATCTTTTGTTGGAATAGGTTTGGTTGATATGAAGACTCAATCCAGTATTTTCCAGTGAAGGCCTTCTTTATTTGATAGAAGTCCTTTTTCCCCAGTGAAGAACGTATCTTGGTTTCCCCTCGATGATGTGGTGTCGACCTCCCCAATGAAGTCAACATGAAGTCCCCGGTATAGGTCTTGATGATGAAGTATCATCTCCCTTAGTGAAGTCCGTATGTTTTTCTTCCTTCAAAGTGGGCCTGATTTCCCCAGTGAATGTTTTGACAATTTGGTTTCCATTTGCCTTATTCACAACCAGTATCGAAATCCCCAGTAGGAGTGCGGACTGTGAAACATTTGTTTTCCCTATGGAAGTCTGTGTGTTATTCCCTGGGAAGGTTATCCCAGGGCATCTCTTGTTGGAATGAGTATTCATGATGAAAAGTTTTCAATCCTCAGTTTTTTTTCCAGGGAAGTGGGTTTGAATTCCTCAGTGAGGATTGGTTGTCTCGGCGTCAGTCTGCTTTATTTGAGACTAGTTTTGCAATCTTCAGTAGGCATGTTGTTTTTGGAAAACTGGTTTCTCCGATGAAAACAGAAGAAAGATGTTCTATCCCGGTATCTGTTTGATTTAGCTACATCCGGATTATGTTTCTCCTCAGTGAAGTTAGGACAGACAATAGGTTTGGTTTCCGCAGTTGCTTTTACCTTTCTTGGATTGATATTTCTGGTTGAAGTTTAGACCAATGTTATTAGTACCTGAGGCAATTTTGTTCGATTATGTATCCTTTTACCAGCATATGCACGATATCACTCATACATTCATACATGCATCATGAATTGTTACAAATCATTTTTCATTGACATTGTGTTCAAACCTTCCTGCAGCGCTCCTTGCTTAGTTGGATTTGGTTTTCCCTCTTGAGTTTATTTCTCAAAGGATGTATCTTCTTTGGCCGTCTTGCTCCAGTTTGTTTCTAATTGGATTCGTGGTTGCATGACAATATTATTTACTCTGGATTTCTGAGGACTTTGAGCTTTGATTTGTGCATTTATTTTGGCACGAGAAGACTTTATCTCTTCAGTAAGAATAATGTGGCATTTCCCCAGGAAGTCATATCTCATTTCCCCAGGAAGTCATATCTCATTTCCCCAGGAAGTCATATCTATTTCCCCAGGAAGCCACATTTCTATCCCCAGAAATTCGTTTCTTTTTGCAATCCTCCATGATAACAAGCAACAGGTATCTTTGTTTGAGCAACTCGTGCTTCCCTGTACAAGTCGACGTAACTTTTTTTTCTATTTCCTCTATGAGTGGTTAGCTTGCAGTCCGTCGTCAGTTTACGCTAGTGGATGGCAAGACTTTCAAATTCACAGAAATTGCTCGTTGTGAAATCTTTGCAAGTGGAAGTCTCTTTATTTGAGACAACTTACATATTACCCCTTCTAGGCGGAATTCCTTGGTTAAGGAAGAAGTTGAGACCCGTTCTAGGTGAAACCCACAGAAGTTTGGGGAACATATGATATTTTCAAAATCTACCTTCAGTGAACGTTGGTAGTGCATCGACAGTGAACGTCGGTGTTTCTTATCTTTTTGCTATCATCAGTGAACGGTGGTGGTTCCTCGTCAGTGAACGGTGATGGTATGATATTTTCAAAATCTACCTTCAGTGAACGTTGGTAGTGCATCGACAGTGAACGTCGGTGTTTCTTATCTTTTTGCTATCATCAGTGAACGGTGGTGGTTCCTCGTCAGTGAACGGCGATGGTATGATATTTTCAAAATCTACCTTCAGTGAACGTTGGTAGTGCATCGGCAGTGAACGTCAGTGTTTCTTATCTTTTTGCTATCATCAGTGAACAGTGGTGGTTCCTCATCATTGAACGACGATGGTATGATATTTTCAAAATCTACCTTCAGTGAACGTTGGTAGTGCATCGGCAGTGAACGTCGGTGTTTCTTATCTTTTTTGCTATCATCAGTGAACAGTGATAATTCCTCGTCAGTGAACGGCGATGGAATGATATATTTTCTCTTCTACCTTCAACTATTGAGTTGGTAGTTTACCGTCATCTGTGAGTCGGTATATCTTCTTCTCTCTACCTTCAGTGAACATTGGTAGACATCGGCAATGAACGTCGATGCTTGTTATCCTCCTCTCTGGTTCTATTCTTTTGGTCCACCAGTGATTTATTTTCCTGGTAAGGTTGCTCCTTTGTTTCTTCATTTTTGTGGCATCCCCAGTGTTACTTTGCGTCTCTTTTGTTCTGTTCATATGCATCCATAATCATAAGCATTGCATGGCATCTTAGAGACAAAAATAGGGCTTGTTTTATATTTAAGTATCTTCAATCGCGTCGACACAAAGATTTGTAACCTTCGTATCTCCGGATAGAAGACACTTAAATAAGGGCAGCTGTTGTACCCCAATTTTTGCCCCTAAGATTCCTCTATCATATCATATCAACTTGATCATAACAAGATCACATTAGGGTTGGTTCTTCCTCTTTTTTCCTATCTTTAAGTTTGCTCTTGAGGAATCTCCAAGCACCTTGGTTGTGTATTTTGTATATGTGTTGTTGACTAACTTCTAATCAAAATACAAAAAAATATTTGTCTTTGTCTTTGTATATTTTTGTTTTGTAGGTACCAAGTCGAAGCATTTGACAAATAAGGATTTCTGGTATTATTTTCCTAAAATCTCTATTTGCAAAGAAAAAGAATTAAAAATTTTCATTTTTTTCACTGATGCAATCAATTGCTCTTAAAGTGCAATCGATTGCACATAGTGTATTTTGCGCCATTTTTGAAAAAATACACTGTGCAATTGATTTGCACTGTAGTGCAATCGATTGCACAACGTGAAAATTAAAAAAAATCAGCATTTTAAACTTGTCAAATTTTGGCTCCAATTTTCCTTCACTTTTGAAATATGTATCATTAGTTCAAATTTTAGTGCCAATCTTTCATTTAAAAAAAAAGGAATTATCATTAATTCAAATTTAAGCTCTAATATTTGAAAGAATTATCATTAATTCAAATTTTGGCTCTAATTTTTGAAAGAGTTATCATTAATTCAAATTTTGGCTCCAAGAATCAATTACCAAATTACCACTAATCCCAATCCAAAAACTCTATAAATAGAGCTCTCATTTCATTCAAATTTCAAGCTTTTGATAGCCAAATCCACCTTGCTAAAAAATCTCTCAATTCTCTCCATTTACCAAATTCAATCAAAGCTCCATTTTCAAAAAGTTAGTAAGCTTTGCATTGAAGCTTACTAATCTTTGAGCTAAACCTTCATCCAAACACTTTTTCTCCATCAATTCTCTACATCCAAGCTTGGTCAATTGATTCTTGTGGTTGAATTGAAGCAAATTCTTGAAGTTGTTTTGATAATTCTCTAGATCTACCTTTGGTAATTTGGATAATTCATCTTTCACAATGTGATCTCTTGGTGATCTTTGGGATTGATTCTTTGAGCATTATTTTGTGATTTCAATGGTGTTATTTTCTCATAATTTGATGTAATTTTCGTGCTCAAGTGGATCCATGATCATAAGGTGTTTGATGGAAAGTTTGAACAAGAAATTGCCCTTTTAAAATGTTGTTTTTGCTACTGTAACTGTGTGCAATCGATTTGCACTGTAGTGCAATCGATTGCACAGAAGCAATTTTGCACAATTTTTAGAAAACTGTACTGTGTAAATCGATTTACACAATAGTGCAATCGATTTACACAGGGACAAAATGCACTTTTTTGCCTTGTTTTGGGGCAGCTTTGATCCAAAATGATTTTTCTATTCACTCCTTTTTGATTGTTGGTTTGGATTGCAATTTTAAATGTCCAATTTGTCTTTAAACTCAATGGACTTTGTGATGTAGATGAAGTTGGATAAATGTTCATCAATTCAAATCTACCTAAGAGTGAATTATTTAATTCATTTTTGGTGCTTTGGATTAATGATATGTTTAGTGCTTTAATCCATCTAGAGGAGTGGTTGAATTTAAAGATGAAAGAATTTTGAAATGGTGATCCAAATTAGCTTATCATTTCCCTCCCTCTTCATATTATCCCTTTCTTTTTTTAATTGTGCTACATGTTAAGGGATGGTGATCTCTATATCATTTATCCAAACATGAAGTACATAGATTGCTATTGACCAGCCTCAAAATAGGTGTGACTTCTACATAAGTCCACTTACGATTACTTAACATAGCGCTAAATTTTGTCCCGATTCGAATAAATGATCATTCGTGGCCCAAACTTATGATTGCAAGCCGAAGTATGTTAATTTGATCTATTTGATCCAATAACCTTGAGATTCATTGTGTGGAGGCTTTGGTTCTACCCATCCTCTAATGGATCTACAACACCTTTGGTCAACGCGGATCACTTAAACATCGTTGATCATTACATGTTGCCTTGTGAGAATTCCAAAATGGATGATATACTTGACAAAAAGCAAATGCAACTTGTTGTGTGGAGGCTTTGGTTCTACCAATCCTCTAATGAGTTCCAAATGCAAGTTTCAATATGGTCATCCAACTAACCACTAATTACTAACAATTAACTTTATTTTACGCTTTTATTTTCATGCTTTATGTACCATTTACTTTTAGCATTTTACATTTCATGCTATTTTCATCTTTGCTCACTTGAGCATTTACTTTTATATCATTTTTATTTTGCTCACTTGAACTTTTCTTTCTTTTTAAAGACACCTAATAATCAACATGAACCATAAAAATCATTAATGATACTTGGACTACATGGTTACTATCCTTTGCATTATGGAGTGATGGACTTCTTGGACTTAGGATTAGAGACCTTGGCCTATCTTGGAGACTTTGTGACTTTATTTAATATTTTTTCTGGAGTTATTGAGGTTTACCTCAAGACATTGGGTTATTTGTTTGTTTTGTGCGCAAGTTATTGAGATTACGATCTTTGTTTGTAATCTGGAATTCACCCATATACAGCCGTTACTCTGCCCAATTTTTGCGAAGACTTAAAACACTTGAAGTTTGGTTCTCTCAAGAGGTCTAGTATCTTTGCCTGCTTGGTTTCAATCCGAAGAATGGGAATTCTATATTGACTCATAATGTCAAGTATTGGCTTCTTGTTAGTTAGATGGTTCTTATCCCTAGCTTTTACCTTATGCTTTAGGATAACCTCTTCTTCTCCTCCCATCTTCTTTAATTTCAAAAATCTTCTCCCTCCTTTAAAAAAAAACACTTCTTGTTTTGAAACTTGAAACATTTTCATAATAAACTTGAACTTAGGTCCATGCATCTTCGAATCATTTTCATAAATAAATTTTAATCAATTTAATAATACCTTGACCTTTTTTTGTGAGAAGACTAAAAGTCAATCAATCTCATTTCAAACCATTTTGCCACTTTGGCTTTTATCTTTAAACTTTTCTCAAAAAAAGATTAGACTCTTGTCAATCCTTGTAGTGATGCAAACAACTATACTTCTACAATATGTAGTGAAGTGAGATATTTTCCACTTGGGTGTTGAGTGAGGCATTTTTGATTTTAAAATCCAAGCCATATCCTCCACTTTGAGCTGATGCAAATTCTCCTTTCTCATGATTGTGGGTAGTAAGTATGTTTTTTCACACGGACAATTGCGATGATGTCTTATCTCATAAAATCAACCAACACACTTGTGTTTCAAATTTTTAAAAGAGGAACTACGTGTACCGTAATCCCCTATTGCACGAAAGGTGGTACGTAGGAACTAAAGGTTCGCAACCGCGGCGGGTGCAAAAATCATAAAAATATTTCTTTTCTCACCTCCACCATCCATTTTATATACAACACATTTTTATAGCCAAAATATACAGATTTTTCAAAGAGGTTCCTGCGGAGTACCGTAGATGTTTAGGGTGCTAATACCTTCCCTTTGCATAACCAACCCCCTTACCTTGAATCTTTCCCCTTCTTTTTGGGTTATTCGCTCTTTTCCCATTCCTTTGGAAACAATAAAGCGCGGTGGCGATTTTGATTTTGATTTGTAAAAAGTCTAGTCAATCCAATGGCTTAGTCTTGCACATTTCTACCGCCACACCATGAAATTCTATTCGAGAAAAATCCGTACATAAAAAGTTTACCTTAAGATGTTTCCATAATCACCATTTCAAATACTCCTATTAGGATCACCTCTAAAGGCCCTATAAGGATTTCCGCTGAGCCAATAGTAGCTCCCTTGATCATTACTATACCGGGGCCAGTCCCCTATTCCTTCGACAAAGTTGTGCCTTGGAACTATGGGGCAAAAATTTATTATCATGGTATCAGGCAAGAGCCATGGATTAATGAAAATGAAGAGCCTGAAATTACAAACGTTGCTGGAACTAGTAAGGTCACTAGAACCAGAAGGATCTTCTCTCCACAGATCTCTCCCCCAACAATTACTACAACACCTGTTTGCATTCCTGCTGCTAGACCAACTGTTGATAACCGAGGTAAAGAGAATGTAACGGAGCCTTCCCTGACGGAGGAACCACCAAAAGAATTGACAATTGAAGACCAATCTAGATAATAGATGGAAGAAATTCTAAAGATCATCCAAAAAAGTGACTACAAAATAGTGGAATAACTGGGGAAGACACCCTCAAAGATATCCATGTTGTCCTTGTTGTTATGCTCTGATGCACAATCCCAAGCTTTGCTGAAGTTCTTGAAGAATGCCCATGTTCCACAAGAGACCACTGCTGATTAATTTGAGAATTATGTTGCAAGCCTAACTGCTGATAATGGCTTGGGATTTTCTAATGCAGATTTAACTCCGGAGGGGAAGAATCATAACAAAGCTCTACATATTTCTATTGAATGCAAAGGTACCACTCTGGAACATGTGTTAGTAGATATTGGATCTTCCCTCAATGTTTTACCCAAAGGTGCTTTGGACAGATTAGACTGTGAAGGGCTGGTGCTGAAACCCAGCGATACTGTGGTGAGAGCTTTCGATGATTCAAAAAGAATGATCCACAGAGAGGTTGATATTCCAATCAAGGTGGGGTCTCAAGTCTTCAATTCAAAATTTGATGTAATGCATATCCGCCCGGCCTATACTTTCTTGCTAGGACGCTCATGAATTCATGGGGCAGGTGTAGTTACCTCTACATTACATCAAATGCTGAAGTACCCAGTAAGAGGGAAGGTTGTCACAATATGTGGAAAGGAAGAATATATGGTCAGTCATTTGAATTCTTTCAAATATGTTGAAATGGATGGTGAATTCATTGAAACCCCTTGCCAAGCATTTGAAGTAGTCCCTTCAACGATTGCTGTTGCTAATGTTACTCCTGCTGCTCCCAAGATTGTCAAGGATACACCAAGAATAGCCTCTCTGAAGGATGCTCGGGCTGTTGTAGAAGATGAAGGCTGCACTGTATGGGGACAACTTCCTGAAATCCCCTACAAATCTAACAAATTTGGATTGGGTTTTACTTCAAAGGCTCAGAAAAAGGTTCGACGCGCTCGTGCTGGTGGACCACCTCTTCGTATTAACAATAATGGAGTCAATGCACGAGAAGACACTAATAGTGATGGTGACTTGGACGATTGGATATTCCCAACTGCTGACGGAGGACTCAACAACTGGAAGGCCAAAGACTTCATCTCAACCTCCTTCAACCAGAAGTAATTGCTATTTCCTATTTTTATTACTTTAAGAACTTTGTCTGTATAATTTCCTTCAAAACAATGACTTTAAACCATGTGCCTTGCCCTGGGCACAATGGTCCATTGGTTAAGGGTTTTTCATTTCATATATCATATGCTCATTTAATGAAAACATTGGATGGTTTTGCATTAAAATTTTGTGCTCTTTGTCTTTATTTTATTTTACTGCATTTTCAAAAATAGCCATGTGACCTTACATGCATACACACACATTTGCAAATCCATATCCACTCCAGATCTCATTAACAATAATTCTTCTATTACCGTTTATGACTTCGAAAATCTAATCTATCAAGTCAAAGACGAAGGTGAAGAAGATTGTGAGATGCTTGAAGAACTCGCCAGACTCCTGATACAAGAGGAAAAGGCCCTCCAACCGCAGAAAGAACCATTTGAAGTGATAAACTTGGGTACTGAGGTAGATAAGAAAGAAGTCAAGATCGGCGCCAACCTGGAAGACAATGTTAAGAGAAGATTGGTTCACATGTGGCACAAATATGTTGAGGTCTTTGCTTGGTCATACGAAGACATGCCGGGGCTCGATGCTGATATCGTGGTTCATCGTCTGCCAATGAAAGAAGGTTGTTCTCTGATAAAAAAAAGGTTTGTTGGATGCGCCCTGATATGTCCGAGAAGATCAAGGCCGAGGTAATGAAACAATTCAATGCAGGTTTCTTGGTAGTGACATCGTATCTCCAATGGGTTGCAAATGTTGTTCCAGTGCCGAAGAAAGACGGTAAGGTCTGTGTGTGTACACTACATGGTTTTAAATAGGGCAAGCCCCAAAGGCGACTTCCCACTACCGCATATTGATGTCTTAGTTGAAAACACTGCTCAATACAAGGTGTTTTCCTTCATGGATGGTTTTTCGGGTTACAACCAAATCAAAACGGCGTCCAAAGACATGGAGAAGACTATTTTTGTCACACAATGGGGCACCTTCTATTATAAAGTCATGCCTTTTGGGCTGAAGAATGCAGGCGCAACTTACCAACGGGCTATGGTGGCTTTATTTCATGATATGATTCATCATGAGATAGAAGTCTATGTTGATGACATGATAGCAAGGTCCCAAACTGAGGAAGAGCACCTTGATCATCTGCACAAGCTGTTTGAGAGGTTAAAAAAATACAAGCTGAGGTTGAATCCCAATAAAGGCATCTTTGGGGTAAGGTCTGGTAAGCTCCTAGGCTTTATCGTTAGTGGAAAAGGTATTGAAGTTGATCTCGCAAAAGTCAAAGCGATCCAAGAAATGCTAGCTCCTCGTACTGAGAAGGAGGTTAGAGGTTTTCAAGGACAACTAAATTACATTACACGATTCATCTCTCACCTGACTGCCACTTGTGAACCACTTTTTAAGCTGCTGAAGAAAGATCAAGTGGTAATATGGAATGAAGACTGCCAATTAGCTTTTGACAAGATCAAGGAATACTTACAAGAATCACCAATTCTGATGCCACCAGTTGAAGGAATACATCTGATTATGTACTTAACTGTTTTAGAGAATTTAATGGGGTGTGTGCTGGGGCAGCATGACGAGTCTGGTCGAAAAGAGCATGCAATATACTACCTTAGCAAAAATTTTACCGACTGCGAAACGAGATATTCACTGTTCGAGAAAACTTGATGCACTTTGGCATGGGCTACTTGCCGACTAAGACAGTATATGTTGACTCATACCACTTTACTGATCTCTAAGATGGATCTTATCAAGTACATCTTTGAGAAGCCAACTCTCTTCGGAAGGATAGCTCGATGGAAAATGATCTTAACTAAATATGATATATAGTACCAATCTATGAACTTTGAATTCCTGGACGAGAATATTATGCTAATTACAGATTGTGAAAAGCCTGGACTGTATGAAGGACCTGAGCAAGGATCCTGATGGACTATGGTTTTTGATGGAGCTTCCAACGCACTAGGTAACAGAACTGGTGCTGTGATCATTTCTCTCGAAGGTTTCCATACCCCTTTCACTTCCAGACTCTGCTTTGACTGTACCAACAACATGGCCGAGTACGAAGCATGCATCTTAGGTCTCAAGGCTTCCATTGACCTAAGAATCAAATTCTTAAGTGTATATGGAGACTCAACTTTTTTTATCAATTAAGTTAAAGGAGAGTGGGATACAAAACATACAAATCTTGTCCCTTACAAAGAGCTTGTGCTAACCTTGATCCCGTACTTTAAAGAAATCACCTTTGAACATATCCCGAGGGAAGAAAATCAGTTGGCAGACGCTATAGCTACCATTTCTTCTATGTTTAAGGTCAGATGGGACATCGAAGCTCCTCGAATTGCTATCGAAAGATTTGATGAACCAACACACTACTATGAGATTGATGCTGATGGTGTAAAGGAGAAGCCTTGGTTTCATGAGGTGAAAAGATATCTCTAAGCTTAAGAGTATCCTGAAGGGGTGTCAATCAACGATAAGAAATTCTTGTGGAGGTTCTCAGCCAAGTTCTTCCTGAGCAATGGGATCTTATACAAGCGCAACCATGATTCAATTCTGCTCCATTAAGTGGACAAGAAGGAAGCAGATAATATCATGGAGGATATGCATGAAGGTATCTTTGGAACTCACTCTAGTGGACATACTATGGCCAAGAATATTCTGAGAGCTGGTTACTATTGGTCGACCATGTAAACCGATTGTCATGACCACTCGAGGACTTGCTACAAGTGCCAAATTTATGCTGACAAGGTTCATGTGCCTTCGATTCCTTTAAATGTCATGACTGCTCCTTGGCCCTTTGCAATGTGGGGGATCGACATGATTGGAGAAATCAAACCTACTGCCTCTAATGGACATCGTTTCATTCTTGTTGCCATTGACTACTTTACCAAGTGGGTTAAAGCAGCTTCATTTGCCTCAGTTACCAAGAACATCATAGCCCGGTTCATCAACCATAAAATCATCTACCAGTATGGTATCCCTGAGAGGATCATCACTGACAATGGCACCAACCTTAATAATGCCATGATCACTAAGCTCTACACGTAGTTCAAGATCAAGCATCACAACTCTTCTCCATACAGACCTAAGATGAATGGTGCAGTGGAAGCTGCTAATAAGAATATAAGGAAGATTGTGCAAAAGATGGTGGTGACCTATAAAGACTGGAATGAGATGCTACCATTTTCTCTTCATGGCTACTGTACTTTGCCACGAACATCAACTGGGACAATCCCTTTATCTTTGGTCTAAGGCATGGAAGTTGTCTTGCTTGTCGAAGTTCATATTCCTTCTCTAAGGATTATGAAAAAGCAGACCTAGACAAAGACGAATGGATTCATACAAGGTTGGATTAGTTGAATTTGATTGACGAGAAGAGGCTGGCGGCTGTCTGTTATGGTCAGATGCACCAGAAGCGCATGGCTAAAGCTTTCAACAAAAAGATTAAGCATCGGGTATACCAGATTGGTGACTTAGTAATAAAGCGCATCATTCTACCACAAGGAGATCCCATGGGAAAATGGACTCCCACTTATGAAGGGTAATTTATGGTTAAGAAACTATTCTCGGGCGGCACTATGATGCTAACCACTATGGATGGCGAGGATTTCCCACATCCTGTGAATGCTGACATAGTAAAAAAATACCACGCATAAGAATGACCCTCTAGGTTGACATACCTAGGAAAAAATAAGGGCATCCCAGTGAGGAAAAAGGGTTCAGACAAAAATAAGGGATATATACAAAAGATTGTACACCCGGCAAGTCGAAAACCTGAAAGGATGGCTTGGGAAAAAAAGGGTATCATGATGGACTGAAAACCTGAAAGGGAGGTCCAGGAAAAATTAGGGATTAAAAGCGTATGATTATATCCCGTTGGATCACTTACAATCAGCTTTATTACCAAAGTAAAAAGTTCATATGGTTCAATCAACTTCTTCCAGTGGCGAGGGACAAGATGCTCGAAGAGATAGGGGCAATAGTGGAGTTGGAACCCAATGAGATCACTTCCACGTGGCTATATACATTTTTTTCCACTTTGTACTCTTTCATTTTACGACTACCTCCTCTTACTAGGATTTCCGTCCCTCTCACTTATCAATTATTTTCTCACAAAAGATCTCTCTTGGTTCAAGACTGCACTAGGGTTGATCAACTCAAGACACCTCCTTAAGCACTGATGACCAAAATTAGGGTTTGATATTTCACAAGGATAATTGAACTTTCAATTCTTCATATGACTTTCATGGATCATTATGGACCCCCAAGATTACTCATGTCAAGTTTCAAGCCTTGGATCACATTTTTGCTCAGTCAATTGAGCAGTTGACCTAAAAATCAGCTATATTGGGGAAAAAGTCAACAATGGCCAATTTACAGCCAAACTTCATAATTTTTTATCCACATAAACATTATAAACTCATATGTATCATTTGATCAAGTTTGGACCATAATTCCTCAAGAAATTTGATCAAATCATCAAAAGGGCAAAATGGTCAAAATTAGGGTTTTGACTGAGAAAGGACAATTTATGATTTTTGACCTAGCAAATGGTTAATTTGTTTGAGGCATGATCTCAAGAGTTCAAATGATTCATTTTTACTTAATGGCATGACCCAAAACATTGCTCAAGATTAATTGGATTGATAGTGAATTTTTAGTCAACTGATCAAAAGTCAACTGTACACTGAAAAAGTCAAACTTTGACTTTTTGGTCAAAATCCAATGTCAAAGATCACAATTCATCAAAAAAATGTCAAAATATGAAACTTATTCATCAAGAAATAAAAAAGTCAAGATTTCATTTTGAAAAGTCAAAGTTTTCCTAAGTGTTTAAAACTTTATGTTTTTTCACAACTTTGAGCCAATTTTTCACCATGATGCAAGATGATTCAAAAGAAACTTTGAACATGAAAGTTGTAGTTCTCCATGATATCTACAACATTTATTTACACAACTTCTCTAAAAATGCCTGGATCTCAAGTTATTAATTCATAAAGTCATGGTCTTGAAATTAAACACTTAGTAAAATTTTGCCCTAGTTTAGGGAGGATTTTGACCTAACTTCATGGCACTTTTTCATATAGCTCCAAGGGGAATTTTCAAAAGTGATTCAAAGAGGGGTTGTAGAGCACATTACAAGATTTCCAAAATGTCAATAAACTCCTTGAGATCATTCTTAAGCATGGAGAATCGAAGAGAGGAAGTTAGGATTTTCAAACTTGAATTACAAGTCATTTTGGATGAACACATGAACCAAATCCATGTTAGGCTGAATAATCTTTGCTTTGCAGGCCTCAAACTTGTTTATCACTCCATAATTAATGTTTTTATAGCTTCTAGAAGCTTTAATCCAAGCAATCAATGCATTTCCCATGCTTAATACCATTTTATGAAGAAAGGCAACATTGCCATTTTGGAAAAGTGGATTTATGCACAAAGTCCACTCTTCTTGAGCCTCTAACTTATTTGTTCAGCACACACTCAACATACAAAGTCAGATAGACATGTTTAAAGTTTGCAACCACTCTAGACAGCGTTATACTATGCATTGGGACAATGTGTGTTAAGCTTGCTTCAAAAACAAGAAAAAAGAGCCATAACATGTGATTTTTGAATTCTGATCAAGGACAAGTCTCCAAACTTGTTGCTTATAAATAGAGTCACTATTTGTGATCTAGAACACGAAGGCTAAGACCCTGAAACTCCCTCAAACACTCACAAACCACAAATTGCTCAAAAAACACCATTGATACACAGTTCTGCCCTTGAACTTGTATCTTTCATTTCCCTCGTGTGTTTTTCCCTCAAATTCATTTCTAAAGCTTCCTTACATCAAATATAGTCCATCCCTGTTCTTGGTTTGAATCTGTAAATCCATCTTCATCATCCTCCATAACCAAAAACAGAGGTCTGCAACTTGACTTCTCCAGACCATTCTAGCCATCCATTGCTCAAGCTAATAATTTCATTAGCTTCCCGGGGACTTGAGGAAGCTAGCCTGATCATCACCACTGTCTGAAACAAACTCAAATCTATTTCATGATTTCTAGTTTTGAGGTATTTTCTTGAACTTCTATCTTCATATTTAGGCATTGTTAGGCTTGCATTTATGAAGATACAATGTAGACATCATTGCCCTGAAACTATACATGTCCATAGATTTCATTTATTTTGATTGAGCTAGGAGAATTTTGAGTTTGAACTTTCTGAAATATTTAGGTCAGAATTTGGTACTTTTATAAATTCTCATTCATCTTTGATTTATAGCTTATGATATTTATATGGTTGGATTCGTGTGAAAAAATGGAGCAATTTTCATGTTTACATTTTTGCAAATGGTTGAGAAATGAGCAAGTTACAGATCCTTTGACTGGAGGTTGAAGATGAAGTGCAGTCAGGGCGTGTTTTATGTTATGTATTTATCATTTCATACAAGTTAACGGATGTATCACCACCCCAGTGGTTAAAGCGCGCGCCTGTCACTATGAGGTCCTGCGTTTAAGCCCCAGCGAGACATTTTTTCCATTTTCACACTTTTTTGACATTTTTGTGTTTTTTGCAGCGTTGGGCCTCTCTTTCTTTGGGCTTCTCTTTTTTTGTTTTTACTAACTTCTGACCCCCTGATTCATTAATCCACCTCCCTGACTTATTTTTATTTTATTTTATTTTTTTATACTTTTTTATCTTTTATTTATAATAATAATAATAATAATAATAATAATAATAATAATAATTATTATTATTATTATTATTATTATTATTATTCTCATTAATCATGAAAAATCCAAAAAAAAAATATTTTATTTATTATTTGCACTTATTCATTTTATTTTCTTATGAAACAAAAAAATATTAAAAAAACATTTTCTTTTAACAAATTAATTTCTCTTTTAAATAGATTAAATATTTAGACTTAGGTTTAATAATTATTTTATTTTCTTAATTAAAATTAATTAAGAATTTAGTTTTCTTTTAATTATTTAATTTTTTACTTTTTATTATTATTTAACTTAAAACCCTTTTTCTTCATAAAAACCCTAAGAAATCTTTTTTAATTTAATTTCTTTTCTCAATTAGTTTAAGTTAATTTTATTTTAATTTTAACTAATCATTTTTAATTCGGTTTAGGTTAAACCCTTTTTATAAAAAAAACAACAAAAAATCATATTTCTTTACATTTATATTCTTGCATTTTTATATTTATGTTGTACATTTATTCAATTTCAATATGGTTGTAATATTTATTTAGATTTAAATTCTTGCAATATTCCCCATTTTTAATTTGTACACCCCTCCCATAAGTATTGTAATAGCGTAGTAATTTTAAATTCCGCAATTTATCGCTTTATATACAAATGCTAGTAATTAGGGTTTTGTATGGAAAGACTAAAACCAACAAAATAGTAAACCCTAATCAAAGACAAAAACAATGCATGTAAATCAATACACTTGCACACAAGCACCCCTAGGGTAAATCAACTTGGTTACCTTACAAAAATGACCATATTACGCATGTGAGATATCTTAGCAAAGACAAGAAAAAATGCTAGATCATAGTCCCTCGATGACGCTATCAAAAGTTGCCTTTCAAAATGGTCTTAGTCCCTAAAGAAAAATGCTAAGATACCTTGCAACATTGCTAATCATGGTTATACGATGACCCACGCCCGTCCCTTTTACATCCAAAGATAGGGTTACTTACTAAATCAATGGTAAGATAACCATGTCAAAGGAAAAAGGAAATGAACATGAAAGACTTTTGAGTAGGTAGAACGTTCCTAGTTACTTGCTCCATTTCAAAACAAAAACATCCTTGCTATTTTCAAAACAAACACCAACACTTTCAAAACATCTTTCAAGACTTGAAAACATTTTCAAAAGATCAAACATTTTGTATACATTCTTACGAATGAGAATCATTACAAAGTTTGCCTAAACAATGACCTCTTTTCAAAAATACTTTCAAAACCACACAAAGCACGATTTCATACAAAAGAAAGTGATCTAGCAAGTAACTAAGAGCCCATAGAAAACCATGGATGAAAAGGGTGCTAATACCTCCCCTTTTCATAATCTACCCCCTAAACTCAAGAAACAATCTCAAAGGTCTTTCCTGTGCTTTTTCACCTTTCCTTTTGGATAAAATAAAAGTCGGTGGAGACTCTTGCTAACCGCAACATTTGCAATCAAACGCAAAACACCCAAGTCAGTTCTCCCACCGTATCACAGAACTGACAACTCTGTTGGGGAAAATTCTAAAAGTGGGGTTACTTTAAGGTTAGATCACATTTACTTGCTTTCTTTGTTTGACTTGTTTGCTTTACATTATGGTTCCTTTTTTGGGTTTGAATCCTCTCCCCGGATTTGGGATACCTTATAGGTAAGTAGCAATACGTTGTGGAAACTCTGCGGGGTATACTGACATGGTCTAAGCAATAGCTACGTTAGTGCGAAATATTTGTGGGTACCGGTAGCTCTTGAGTAGTCAAGGAGAATATGGGGCCGCTGAGTGATGTCATGAAGCAGTAATGAACTTTTAGAACCTTTACTTGACCAACTTGGCCATTAGGACGTAGTGAGATGACCGGCTTTGGTACAGTCCAAAGTTGGTAGATACTCGATACTACACTCGTTGAGGTTTGGTTTTTTGGGATATTTCGGTCGCCATTTAAGAGGCTTACGCTGAAACAATGCCCGAAGAAACAAACCAGTGATATTGAGCTCCTTAGAAGCCGATTACTATTACTAGGACAAGTTTGAGCCAACTAAACTTCAAGAGGGTACTTACCTATGAGACTCCATGCAAGCCTAAACCTAAGGACTTGTTTTATTTGTTTGTATATACTTGTACATAACATCATAAACATCATAACATCATACTCATATTCACCAACCATTTCAAGGATCTTGGGATTTATCTTTGTTCTATTTTATAGGACATGGATTCTATTCGCCAAAAAACTATTCAAGTCAATCTTGTAAGGATCCCTCCTCAACTTAAAGAGCTAGCATCAAGGATTCTTGAAATTTCTCCATTCACCGAAAGACATGGTCTCCTACTAAACTTGGTTACCGCCAACACTGATGAAGACATGATGAAGGTGCTATTTCAGTTCTTTGATCCTTTACACCATTGCTTCATATTTCCCGATTATCAACTTGTGCCAACTTTGGAAGAATTCTCCCAACTCTTGAGGATTCCAATTCTCAATCAACTATCTTTCAACAGTATGGAAAGAGATCCAAATCCAAAAGATATTGCTCAAGCTCTACAATTGCAATCATCTGATATCACAACTAATTGGGAAACAAGGAGTGGTGTCAAGGGTTTCCTAGAAAAGTTCTTGTTTGAGAAAGCCCAAAACTGTTGGAAATCTTTGGATTTGCAAGCTTTTAAGGAAATTATGGCTCTCCTCATCTTTGGGATGGTTTTGTTTCCAAATCCTTACCAACTTATAGATGTGAACACCGTCAAAATCTTCATGTTTTGTAACCCGATGCCTACTTTGCTAGGAGACATCCTACATTCTTTTCACACTCGCACTATGAGGAAAAGAGGTATCCTTATATGCTGTACTCCTCTTTTGGCAAGATGGTTTATTTCACATCTTCTCCAATCTGTATTGAAGAACGAGCAAGGTTCAATGTGTTCACATATGTTGATGATGCTCAAACATTCAGACATTCATTGGTGTTCCCGATCCATAGAGAATGTTACTATTGTCGTCCGTTGTGGAGAACTCCCTAATGTCCCTTTACTTGGCATTAGAGGAGGTATCACCTACAACCCCTGTTTATCCTTAAGAAAGTTTGGTTATACCCGAAGGGATGGCCCACATGAGATGCTCATTCAAGGTTTGGTATTTGACTACGAGAACAACGGTCAAGGTCATCGCCAGAGATTTATCCGAGCTTGGAAGATGTTGAACAAGGTAGATAGAAAGACATTGGGGAATAAGAATTCCATACCTCTTGAACCTTTCCTCAAATGGGTACGAGTTCGTGCTCAAAGTCTTATGATGCCTTACCCCTCCATTCTCCTGGTAATCATAGAGCCTGTTGTAGAAGGAGATGTTCCGTACACTATCCTACATCCTGACATGCCCACCTCTCTTGAAGACTTACAAAGGGATTGGATACAGCTTAAGGGGGAGTGAGACACTTTCGAAGCCCAATTCTACGCCAGCAAGAAGAAGGTTTTGGAACTCACTAAGCAACTTCATGAGGAGCGGAGCCTGAATTCCTACATCGCACCAAAGAGGATGTGTACAACTTTTTTATCTTAGAATTTTTTTACTTCTTTGTAAGCCCAAAAGAGGCATGATTTACTAAAACTTTGATTTATTAATATAATATGTGTTCCTTTTTGGTCTAAAGCAATTTTAAATATCTAATTTCCTCGAAATCATTGCATATGCATTTACCATTCATCATAACATAAGCAGGTTGCTTACGACAAGTCTCCTCATCTTTCTACTATTTATTTCAGTAAGATGGATCTCGAGCAGACGGTAAAAGACCTCCAAGCACAGAATGCTCTGTTTCAGCAGTTGTTCTTGACTCTAGCCAAAGGACAAGAAGATCTGAAAACCTTGCTGATTGAAGAAAAGAAGAAGAAAAAGAAAGTAACTCGAGTTCTGAATATGGGAAGAAGGTTCTAAGGACAAGCAAGACGAACCCTATACTTTGCAACATCATCTGGTGAAAAATATAATCAAGATGGGAAAGGCAAGGAAACAGTTATCCAACAAGAGTCTGAAGAGGAAGAAGAAGAGGATTACTCTTAAGAGCAGTATCCCCCGACTGACAACAAATACAAGAATCTGGAAGAACGACTAAGCGCAATGGAAATCCAGAAAGTTCCCGGGCTAGACTTTGAGGAGCTAGGTCTGGTGTCTGGGATTGTAATTCCACCAAAATTCAAGGCACCAATATTTTCTAAATACGACAGAGATTCGTGCCCCAAAATGCATCTCCGATCCTATGTGAGGAAGATACAGCCTCACACTACTGACAGAGATTTATGGGTCCACTTTTTCCAAGACAGCCTATCCGAAACTCAACTTGATTGGTTCTATCAACTAGAAAGAGCCAATATCCACAATTGGGAAGACCTTGGCGTTGCTTTCTATAAACAATATCAGTATAACGCTGACCTTGCTCCTACCCGTACTCAACTCCAGAGTATGGCTATGGGTTCAAGTGAAGGTTTCAAAGACTATGCTCAGAAATGGAGGGACTTAGCAGGAAGAGTCCAGCCTCCCCTTTCTGAAAGAGAGCTAGTAGACATGTTTCTGGGTACCCTGTCCGGTCCTTTCTTTAATCATTTAATTGGAAGCTCCTCAGTAGGCTTCACTGATCTAATCTTGACCGGAGAAAGAGTGGAAGCGGGGATTAAGAGTGGGAAGATCAAAAAAGACACATCCTCCGGCGCCGTAAGAAAACATTTTATTGGGAAGAAAGAAGTTGGTGTTGTGTATCCTCAAAGGAATCAAGATAGAACTGAACGCCATCCAATGGTGGGGGCTGTTATGATCCCTAAGCCTGCACCTACTCAACAAAGGAACGATCATCCTAGAACAGAAAGACCAGTAAGACAATTTACTCAGATTAATATAAATCTATCTCAAGTCCTGCCACATTTGTTGAGATCTAATCTAGTAACTTTGAAGGAAGCTTCGAAGAATCCTAACACAACCTCTCCTCACTACCATCCTAATGCTCGTTGCGCATACCATTCAGAAAGTCCACGCCATGATACTAACGACTGTTGGGCTTTGAAAAACAAGGTGCAAGACCTTCTTGAAGCAAAAGAAATTGAGTTTGATGCTTCTGAAATACCGAATGTTATCACCGCTCCTATGCCCAAGCATGGCCGTGGTGTTAACGCTGTCGAAGATGATATGTTTGTTACTGCTGTTAATGAACTTGTTACTCCTCTCCTGACTGTCAAGAAGAACCTATTGAAGGTTGGTTTATTTCCAGGATGTGACAAAAGCTGCCACCTCTGTTCCTCCCTGCCAACTAGTTGTCATTTATTGAAAGTAGGTGTTCAACGCCTAATGGATGACAAAGAGATTTTGTTCAAAAAGACTCCCGTTCAAACCGTTTCTTACAAATATTTTTCAATAGTAACCATTTCCGCAAATCCTTCTAGGGTCTCCACCAAAAGATCCGTTAGGATTACATCAGTTCCTAAAGTAGCTCCATTGATAATTACTATGCCAGGTCCAATCCCGTACTCATCAGATAAAACTGTCCCATGAAACTATGGGGGTGACATCTACTATCACAGCGTCAAGTAAGATTGGCTGGCTGATGAAGACTCAATTCTTGAGAAGGATAACCCCGACATCAGTAATATTACGGGAACCAACAAGATAACTCGAAGTGGAAGAGTATTTTCCCCAGAGATTGCTCCTCCAAAGACTGTTACTGGTCCTGTGATCATCCCTGTTTCTGTTCCTGTTGACACTACTACTATAGTTCCTATAGTTACACCTGCTAACACTCCTTCCGCCAAGACAACCGCGACTCGGGGAAAAGGCATTCTGGTTGAGCCTGTCCGGATGAAGGCACAAACAGTATCTATCCTTGAGGCCTCCAAAAGGGAGATGGAAGAAATTCTGAAAATTATAAAGAGAAGCGACTACAATATAGTCGAACAGCTAGGGCAGACTCCATCAAAGATTTCCATGTTGGCTTTATTGTTGCGCTCTGAGGCTCATGCGAAAGCCTTGGTGAAATTTCTTAAAACTGCCCATGTTCAACAAGAAACCTCTGTTGGTCAGTTCCAAGACTGCGTGGCCAGCTTGACCGCAGATAATGGTTTAGGATTTTCTGATGCTGACTTGACGTATAGAGGGAGGAAGCACAATGAGGCATTGCATGTCTCTGTCGAATGCAGAGGCATAACCTTGTCCCATGTCTTGGTTGATACCAGTTTGTCTTTGAATGTGCTGCCTAAGAAGGCACTTGATAGACTTGATTGTGAAGGTTTGACCTTAAAACCCAGCAACATAGTGGTAAGGGCCTTCGACGGTTCAAAGAGAATGGTGCATGGGGATGTGGACATCCCCATTAAAGTTGGAACCCAAACCTTTGATTTAACTTTTTACGTGATGAACATTCTCCCTTCCTACTCCTGCTTATTGAGCCAACCATGGATTCACGATGCTGGTGCCGTCACCTTTACATTACATCAAATGCTGAAATACCCAACCAAGGGGAAGATTATTACTGTCCATGGAGAAGAGGAATATATGGTCAGTCATTTAAACTCCTTCAGATAGGTGGAATTGGATGGTGAATTCATTGAAACTCTGTTTCAGCATTTCGAGGAAGTCCCACCAACCGTGGCAGTAACCAAAGTTGTTTCCCAAATACCGAAGATTACAAGACCTCCGCTAAAGATGTCTTCTCTGAAAGATGCCAAGGAAGTGATAGAAGAAGGTGGGTGCACTATTTGGGGCCAACTCCCAGACATCCCATACAAGTCTGACAAATTTGGTTTGGTTTTCACTTCAGGAGCCTAGAAATTTGTATGCCGTGCTCGTGCCGGAGGACCACCCTTGAAGATCAGCAACCACGGAGTCAACGCGGTGGAGGATGATGAGGATAGCTATGACCTGGAGGAATGGATTTTCCTAACTGTCAATGGAGGACTCAGCAACTGGGAAACTAAAGATTTTATCCCAATTACTTTTATCCAACAGTAATTGTCTTTAAATTTTGTCGGATCTGTAATAATTAAACAATTCAGACTTTTAAAGCCCTGTGTCTTACCCGAGGCACAACGGTCCATTTGTAAGGGTTGTTACCTCATTTTCATTTGTCATCAATGAATCATGGAAGTTTTTGAATACAAACTTTGTGTTCTTTGTCTTTATTTTTTACATTTTTTATTTTATAGCTATACTCTTACACACACTCACATTCAAAATGCAGATCTACATCCATTCGGGATCCCATGGGTAACGATTCTTCTATGGCTTTCTGTGACTCTGAAAATCTAATCTACCAAGCCGAAGACGAAGGTGAGGAAGATTGTGAAGTGCCAGGGGAATTATCTAGGTTACTACAACAAGAAGAGAGGACCATTCAACCCCACGAAGAACCAGTGGACACAGTTAACCTAGGTACCGAAGAGGACAAGAAACAAGTCAGGGTGGGTGCCAATTTGGAACCCAGTGTTAAGAAGCGTATGATTCAGTTGCTACATGATTATGTTGAGGTCTTTGCCTGGTTGTATGTGGACATGCCAGGACTTGATGCAGATATCGTGGTACATCGTCTACCGACAAAAGTGGTAAAACAAAAGGTCTGTCGCATGCGACCCGACATGTCAGAGAAGATCAAAGCAGAAGTCATGAAACAATTCAACGCCTGATTCTTGGCCGTCACCTCCTATCCGCAATGGGTCGCCAATGTTGTTCCCGTGCCTAAAAAGGACGACAACGTACGAATGTGCATGGACTATAAAGATTTGAATAGGGAAAGCCCTAAGGATGATTTCCCACTTCCCCACATTGATATTCTGGTTCACAATACAACACATCATAAGGTGTTTTCCTTCATGGATGGTTTCTCAGGCCACAACCAAATCAAAATGGCGCTTGAGGACATGGAGAAAACAACCTTTGTCACACAATAGGGGATATTCTGTTACAAGGTTATGCCATTCAGGTTGAAGAATGCTGGGGCAACCTATCAGCGTGCCATGTTAGTTCTATTTCACGACATGATACATCACGAAATGGAGGTCTATGTGGACGACATGATAGCCAGATCTCAAACTGAAGAGGAATACCTCGACCATTTACAGAAACTCTTTGAGAGACTAAAGAAATACAAGCTGAGGTTGAACCCAAATAAATGCACATTTAGGGTAAGGTCCGGTAAACTCCTAGGCTTTATTGTCAGCGGTAAAGGTATCGAAGTGGATCCTACCAAGGTGAAAGCAATACAAGAAATTCATGCTCCTCGTACTGAGAAGGAAGTTATAGGATTATTAGGACGACTAAACTACATCGCCAGATTCATTTCTCACCTAATAGCTACTTGTGAAGCAATCTTCAAATTACTGAAGAAAGATCAAGTAGTCAAATGGAATGATGAATGCCAAACTGCCTTCGACAAGATCAAAGAGTAGCTACAAGAGCCTCCTGTTTTGATGCCACCAGTCGAGGGAAGACCATTGATCATGTATCTAACTGTTTTAGAAAATTCAATGGGGTGTGTACTGGGGCAACATGACGAGTCTGGCCAAAAAGAGCATGCTATTTATTACCTGAGCAAAAAGTTTACAGAATGTGAAACAAGATATTCATTGCTCGAGAAAACTTGCTGCGCTCTGGCATGGGCCGCTCGCCGGCTAAAACAGTATATGCTGACCCATACTACCTTATCGATATCCAAAATGGATCCAATAAAATACATCTTCGAGAAGCCTGCCCTCTCTAGGAGAATAGCAAGATGGAAGATGATCTTGACAGAATATGACATTCAGTATACTACCCAAAAGGCAATAAAGGGCAGCATGCTAGCCGAACACCTTGCTCATCAAGATGTGGATGACTACCAGTCCATCAAGTTCGAATTCCCAGATGAAGACATCATGATGGTAAACAACTATAAAGGACTCAGACCATATGATGGACCTGAACAAGGATCCCGATGGACCCTAGTTTTTGATGGGCCGTCCAACGCACTCGGTAATAACATCGGTGTTGTACTCATATCTCCTGAAGGATGTCACACTCCATTTATGGCAAGACTCTGCATCAACTGTACAAATAAAATGGTAGAATACGAAGCGTGCATTATTGGTCTCAAACCTTCCATAGATTTGGGGATCAAGTCATTAAGTTTATTTGGAGATTCAGCTTTGGTCATCAGCCAGATTAAAGGGGAATGGGACACCAAACACCCTAACCTTATCCCCTACAAAGAACATGTGTCGACATTAATCCCACACTTTGAGAAGATTACCTTCGAGCATTTCCCGTGAGAAGAAAATCAGCTAGCAAACGCGCTAGCCACAATGTCATCCATGTTTAAACTTAAATGGGATGCCGAGGCTCCCCAGATCACCATTGAACGAATGGATGAACCAGCTCACTTTCACGAGATCAATACTGAAGAAGTAGTGGACTGGCCTAGGTTCCACGAAGTCAAGAGGTATCTCGAGGCTCAAGAATATCCGGAAGGAGCTTCATTCAACGGCAAGAAGTTCTTAAGGAGATTCTATGCTAAGTTCTTCCTTAGTAATGGCATTCTCTACAAGCACAACCATGACTCTGTTTTGCTCTATTGCGTAGACAAGGTTGAGGCAGAAAAGATCATGGCTGATCTATATGAAGGCACTTTTGGCACCCATTCTAGTGGGCATACGATGGAAAAGAAAATCCTACGGGAAGGTTATTACTGGTCTACCATGGAAGCAGATTACTATCAGCACTCTCGAACTTGTCATAAGTGTCAGATCTATGCTGACAAGGTGCACGTACCTCCGGTTCCCTTGAACGTCTTGACGGATCCTTGGCCCTTTGCTATGTGGGGCATCGACATAATTGGGGAAATCAAGCCAACAACCTGTAATAGACACCGCTTCATCTTGGTGGCTATTGACTATTTCACAAAGTGGGTTGAGGCGGCTTCTTTCGCTTCCGTTACCAAGAATGTTGTCTCCCAGTTCATTAAACAAAATCTCATCTGTCGGTACAGTATCCCAGAGAGGATCATCATTGACAATGGTACGAATATCAACAACACTATGATCACTGCACTGTGCGTACAATTCAAGATCCAACACCATAATTATTCTCCTTACCGGCCAAAGATGAATGGTGCTGTCGAAGCCGCAAATAAGGACATCAAAAAGATCATACAGAAAATGACAGTCACATACAAAGACTGGCATAAGATGCTACAATTCGCTCTCCACGGTTATCGTACCACGACACGCACATCAACTGGGGAAACACCCTACTCTCTGGTATACAACATGGAGGCTGTCTTGCCTATTGAGGTCCAGATCCCCTCTCTGAGAATTATGAAGGGTGCAGGGTTGAGTGAAGATGATTAGATCCAAACCCGACTTGATCAACTGAACTTGACTGATGAGAAAAGGCTTAATGCTGTCTGTCATGGTTAAATGTATCAAAAATAGATGATCAAGGCTTTCAACAAAAAGGTCAGACGCCAAGTATATCAAGTCGGGGATTTGGTGATCAAGCGCATCATACTACCACAAGGTGTTCCCAGGGGAAAATGGACTTCTACATACGAAGGACCGTTTGTGATCAAAAGCATATTCTATGGTGGAGCAATGATCTTGACCACTATGGATGGCGACGACCTGCCACACCCTGTGAATGCTGACATAGTCAAAAGAAACTACGCATAAGAGACCCGCTAGGTTGACACACCTAGGCAAAACAAGGGCATCCCGACGAACCAAAAAGGTTCGGGCAAAAAATTAGGGATAAAAACAAAAAAAATCTGTACAGCCGGCAAGTTGAAAACCCGAAAGGGCGACTTGGCCAAAAAAGGGTATCCCGGTGGACTGAAAACCTGAAAGGGCGGTCCAGGAAAAATTTAGGGAATTAAGGCGTATGGCTATGTCCCGTTTGAATCACCTTACAGACAACCTTTGGCTTCGACTGACAAACTCAGCAGTTCTGATCAATCCAATTAAATTCAGAGAAGGAAGCAAGTGGATAAGACGCTCAGAGACACGAAGGCTATAGCAGAATGGGAACCCCATGGGATTATTGCACATAGCTATCTTTTCTTTGTATCAAATTTTCATTTTTACAACGAAATTCTCTTACTAGGATGTTCGTCTCATTGTACAAAATACTTATTCAAGTTAATACAAATATACTCCTTTGAAAGTACAAAACTATCTGTTTTTCTTTAATTTTTGTGTTTTGTTTACAAAAAATGTCCAATGATTTATTTTTGAATATATGCATTTGAACGTAACCACTATTTACAAATGAATAAAAAGGAACAGAAAATAAAGACAATCACTAATGGCTTTAAGAAATAGGATAATATCTTTAGACTATTCCATAAAATTCCCCACAGTGCGCAGCTTAATCCCCAGTAAAACAAAACCTCCAGTTTATCACTCCCCTGTAAAGGTCGTCCAATTTCTCAGGATTCCCCAACAAATTTCGCAAAGCAACACATGACATTTCCCTTAAAACATAGTTTATTTCTCTACCAAATAGAAGCTCATCAACTCGTCAGCACTTTAAAACGTGAAAGACTTACACTCCACGTCCCCAACGGTAGTCGGGGATTTATTTTCCCTAATCCAACAATGTTTTAACAACATAGCTTATATACCTATACATTGCATCCATAGGTCATGACATTGACAACACGAACGCATACAACATAATCTCATTCATTTGTTAGAACATCATTGTACAATACATTTCACACATCACGATGTTGCATACAACTAATATTTTATTTCTTCAGGCAAGATCAGTTAGCAGATGGCTATTATCAATAATTTACAAAGGTCAGAGATTGATACCTGAGACAAGACATGACAATTATCTACACGACCAACTAAAGCAATCCTACATGGATTCAACTCTCAGATACAGTACAGATACGCTCTAGATACATATGCCATTCTGATACTCATTCAGATTCTCTCTCAGATACATTTCAGATACGCTCCAGACACGGACGCCATTCTGATACTCATTCAAATTATCTCAAATACAATTCAGATACTCTCCAGACATGGATGCCTTTCTGATACATATTTATTTTCAGCTATCAGATACAATTCAGATACGCTCCAAACACGGACGCCATTCTGATGCTCATTCAGATTCAGCTTTCAGATACAATTTAGATACGCTCCAGACACGGATGCCATTCTGATACTCATTCAGTTTCACTTTTCAGTTACAGTTCAGATACGCTCCATACACGGACGCCATTCTGATGCTCATTCAGATTCAGCTTTCAGATACAGTTCAGATACGCTCCAGACACGGACGCCATTCTGATACTCATTCAGTTTCAGCTTGCAGATACGATTCAACAATCATTTTTGGATGGCATCTATAAGCCCATCTCCAATAAATTTCCATCACCTCTCCAAATGGAATATTTAAGCCCATTCCATATACCATCAACCATCACATCCTCGAGTGCAAATTTCTGGGCACTTTAGTGTCCAATCATCTTCCACCTTCAAGTCACGAATGGCAAATCCGCCAATCTAACTCTTCAGGTTTAAGAAGATTGAACAGGGGAATCTATTGTACCCCAAAATTTTCCTTCTCACTTATCAATTATTTTCTCACAAAAGATCTCTCTTGGTTCAAGACTGCACTATGGTTGATCAACTCAAGCCACCTCTTTAAACACTGATGACCAAAATTAGGATTTGAGATTGCATAAGGATAATTGAACTTTCAATACTTCATATGACTTTCATGGATCATTATGAACCCCCAATATTACTAATTTCAAGTTTCAAGCCTTAGATAACATTTTTGCTCAGTCAATTGAGTAGTTGACCTAAAAATTAGCTGTATTGGGGAAAAAGTCAACTATGGCCAATTTACAGTCTAACGTCGTAATTTTTGAACCACATCAACATTATAAACTCATATGTATCATTTGATCAAGTTTGGACCATAATTCCTTAAGAAATTTGATCAAATTATCAAAAGGTCAAAATGGTCAAAATTAGGGTTTTGATTGAGAAAGGGCAATTTCTGATTTTTGACCTAGCAAATGGTTAATTGGTTTGAGGCATGATCTCAAGAGTTCAAATGCATCCTTTTTGCCTAATGGCATGATCCAAAACATTGCTCAAGATCAATTGGATTGATAGTGAATTTTCAGTCAACTGATCAAAAGTCAACCGTACATTGAAAAAGTCAAACATTGACTTTTTGGTCAAAATCCAATGTCAAAGATCACAATTCATCAAAACATGTAAAAATATGAAAATTATTCATCAAGAAATCAAAAAGTCAAGATTTCATTTTGAAAAGTCAAAGTTTTCCTGTGTTTAAAACTTCATGTTTTTTCACAACTTTGAGCCAATTTTTCACCATGATGCAAGATGATTCAAAAGAAACTTTCAACATGAAAGTTATAGATCTACATGATATCTGCAACATTTCTTTACACAACTTCTTCTAAAACTGCTTAGATCTCAAGTTATTAATTCATAAAGTCATGGTCTTGAAATTAAACACTTTGTGAAATTTTGCCCTAGTTTAGGCAGGATTTTGACCTAACTTCATGGCACTTTTTCATATATCTCCAAGGGGAATTTTTAAAAGTGATTCAAAGAGGGGTTGTAGAGAACATTACAAGCTTTCCAAAATGTCGCAGAACTCCTTGAGATAATTCTTGAGCAGGGAGAATCGAAGAGAGGAAGTTAGGGTTTTCAAACTTGAATTACAAGTCATTTTGGATGAACACATGAACCAAATCCATGTTAGGCTGCATAATATTTGCTTTGTAGGCCTCAAACTTGTTTTTCACTCCATAATTAATGTTTTTTACAACTGCTAGAAGCTTTAATCCAAGCATTCAATCCATTGCCCATGCTTAATACCATTTTAGGAAGAAAGGCAACATTGCCATTTTGGAAAAGTGGCTTTATGCATAAAGTCCACTCTTCTTGAGCCTCTAAATTGTTTGTTCAGCACACACTCAACATAAAAAGTCAGATAGACATTTTTAAAGTTTGCAACCACTCTAGAAAGCGTTGTACTATACATTGGGACAATGTGTGTCAAGCTTGCTTCATAAACAAGAAAAAGAGCCATAACATGTGATTTTTGAATTCTGATCAAGGACAAGTCTCCAAACTTGCTGCTTATAAATAGAGTCACTATTTGTAATCTAGAAGACGAATGCTAAGACCCTGAAACTCCCTCAAACACTCACAAACCATAAATTGCTCAAAAAACACCATTGATACACAGTTCTGCCCTTGAACTTGTATCTTTCATTTCCCTCGCACGTTTTCCCTCAAATTCATTTCTAAAGCTTCCTTACATCAAATATAGTCCATCCCTGTCCTTGGTTTGAAACTGTAACTCCATCTTTATCATCCTCCATAACCAAAAACAGAGGTCTGCAACTTGACTTCTCCAGACCATTCTAGCCATCCATTGCTCAAGCTAATCATTGCATTAGCTTCCTGGGGACTTGAGGAAGCTAGCGTGATCATCACCACTGCTTGAAACAAGCTCAAATCCATTTCACGATTTCCAGTTTTGAGGTATTTTTATTGAACTTCTATCTTCATATTTAGGCATTGTTAGGCTTACATTTATGAAGATAAAATGTAGACATCATTACCCAGAAACTATACATGTCCATAGATTTCATTTATTTTGATTGAGCTAGGAGAATTTTGAGTTTGAACTTTCTGAAATATTTAGGTCAGAATTTAGTACTTTTAGAAATTCTCTTTCATCTTTTATTTATAGCTTATGATATTTATATGGTTGGATTCATGTGAAAATATGGAGCAATTTTCATGTTTACATTTTTGCAAATGGTTGAGAAATGAGCAAGTTACATATCCTTTGGCTGGAGGTTGAAGATGAAGTGCAATCAGGGCACATTTTATGTTATGTATTTATCATTTCATACAAGTTAACGGATGTATCACCACTCCAGTGGTTAAAGCGCGCACTTGTCACTATGAGGTCCTGGGTTCAAGCCCCATCGAGACCTTTTTTCCATTTTCACACATTTTTTTTGACATTTTTGTGTTTTTTGCAGCGTTGGGTCTCTCTTTCGTTGGGCTTTTTTTTTGTTTTTACTAACTTCTGACCCCCTGATTCATTAATCCACCTCCCTGACTTATTATTATTATTATTATTTTTTTACTTTTTTATCTTTTATTTATTATAATAATAATAATAATAATAATTATTATTATTATTATTATCATTAATCATGAAAAATCCAAAAAAAATATATTTTATTTATTATTTGCACTTATTCATTTTATTTTCTTATGAAACAAAAAATATTAAAAAAACATTTTCTTTTAACAAATTAATTTCTCTTTTAAATGGATTAAATATTTAGACTTAGGTTTAATAATTATTTTATTTTCTTAATTAAAATTAATTTAGAATTTAGTTTTCTTTTAATTATTTAATTTTTACTTTTTATTATTATTTAACTTAAAACCCTTTTTCTTCATAAAAACCCTAAGAAATCTTTTTTTAATTTAATTTCTTTTCTCAATTAGTTTAAGTTAATTTTATTTTAATTTTAACTAATCATTTTTAATTAAGTTTAGGTTAAACCCTTTTTATAAAAAAAACAACAAAAAATCATATTTCTTTACATTTATATTCTTGCATTTTTATCTTTATGTTGTACATTTATTCAATTTCAATATGGTTATAATATTTATTTAGATTTAAATTCTTGCAATATTCCCCATTTGTAATTTGTACACCCCCTCCCATAAGTATTGTAATAGCGTAGTAATTTTAAATTCTACAATTTATCGCTTTATATACAAATGCTAATAATTAGGGTTTTTGTATGGAAAGACTGAAACCAACAAAATAGCAAACCCTAATCAAAGACAAAAACAATGCATGTAAATCAATACACTTGCACACAAGCACCCCTAGGGTAAATCCACTTAGTTGCCTTACAAAAATGACCATATTACACATGTGAGATAAATTAGCAAAGACAAGCAAAAATACAAGATCATAGTCCCTCGATGACGCTATCAAAAGTTTCCTTTCAAATAGATCTTAGTCCCTAAAGAAAAATGCTAAGATACCTTGCAACGTTGCTAATCATGGTTATACGATGACCCACGCCCGTCCCTTTTATATCCAAAGATAGGGTTACTTACTAAATCAATGGTAAGATAACCATGTCAAAGGAAAAAAGAAATGAACACGAAAGAATTTTGAGTAGGTAGAACATTCCTAGTTACTTGCTCCATTTCAAAACAAAAACATCCTTGCTATTTTCAAAACAAACACCAACACTTTCAAAACATCTTTCAAAAGTTGAAAACATTTTCAAAAGATCAAAAACTTTGTATACATTCTTACGAACGAGAATCATTACAAAGTTTGCCTAAAAAATGGCCTCTTTTCAAAAATACTTTCAAAACCACACCAAGCACAATTTCAAACAAAAGCAAGTGATCTAGCAAGTAACTAAGAGCCCATGGAAAACCATGGATGAAAAGGATGCTAATACCTTCCCTTTTCATAATCTACCCCCCGAACTAAAGAAACAATCTCAAAGGTGTTTCCTGTGCTTTTTCACCTTTCCTTTTGGATAAAAGAAAAGTCGGTGGCGACTCTTTCTAACCGCAACAAATGCGATCAAACTCAAAACACCAAAGTCAGTTCTCCCACCGTATCACACCTGTTTATAGGCAAATTATCAATACAAATATACTTTAAAGTTCAAACATTTTGTTTTTCTGTTTTGTTTGCAAAAACGTCCAATGACTAAAATTGAATAAACATATGCATATGAACATGATTAACTGTTAACAAATATATACATAAGAATAAGTATATACATTTATTCAAAATTATAGGAGCTGGGATGAAACTCAAGCTGTCTATAAATCTCCACAGAGTCCCTTTCATAAGATTATCCCTAGTGAAGTCGCCAGAGCCACTTCTATGAGGTTATCCCCACAGAATAGTTTTAAAAAATAAGAGCAAATTCCCTATAATCTCCCAGACAAATCACTTTAACAAATAAAGGAGCTTAATCTCTTCAAATCTCCCCACAAAATCTCAATCAATACAAATTATGGAAATTCTCTTCCCCAACTTGAGCCTATTCCTCAGACTAATACAAATCACTAGCAAAATTCCTCTCCCCGATAAAATTACCATTATCCCTAGAAAGTTGCTGCAAAACCTGGAATCCGACTATATACCAGTTAACTATTCTCCCCAAATAAGTCAGCAGTTTAACAATCTCGTTTATCCCCAGTCAGAACATATTAGAATTAAATTCCCCAGTAGAACAACGAACAACCGATGTTCTTGAACTCTATTCCCTAAGCAAAGATGAACATCCCCAGCGGAGTTTCCTCAAACAAGTAAGCAGGAATCCCCAACAGAAGCATTATAGACAAGATTGAAGATACACACACTCTTCATCCCTCATCAATAAGTCATGGATTTATTTTCCTAGACGAAGATACACTTCAACAACATTACACATTCATACATCATAACATATGCATACGAAACACATATAGCACAATCTCATTTATTTTGAGAACATCATTACGCAATGCATTTCATACATCATGACATTGCATACAAATAACACTTTACCTTTTCAGAAAAGATCAGTCAATAGATGAATATCATCAATAATTGTCAAAACAGATTGTAGGTCATTCCCTGAAACAAGACAAGGAAAGTATCTGCATGATGGACACTCCCTTCAAACATCAGCTGGCTCAGATTAAACCGACCAAAGATTTATTCTGATACTTCTCTCAGTAGACATTTTTCTTGCTGAGATTAGATTGACCAAAGATTTATTCTGATACTTCTCTCAATTAAAGATCTATAAACATATACTGGCTAAGATTAAATCGACCAAAGATTTATTATGATACTTCTCTTAGTAGACCTTTTTCTGGCTCAGATTAGATTGACTAAATATTTATTCTGATACTTCTCTCAGTTAAAGATTTTTAAACATCTACTGGCTCATATTAAATCGGCCAAAGATTTATTCTGATACTTCTCTCAGTAGACCTTTTTCTGGCTCAGATTAGGTCGACCAAATATTTATTCTAATACTTCTCTTAGTTAAAGATTTAAAGACATCTGTTGGCTCAGATTAAATCAACCAAAGATTTATTCTGATACTTCTCTCGGTAGACCTTTTCTAGTTCAAATTAAATCGACCAAAGATTTATTCTGATATTTATTCAGATACAGTTGAGCGTAGACTCATTCTAATACTTCTATCAACAATTACCTCTGAATGGCATCTTTAAGCCCATTCCCTACATAATCAACAAACAGTCTTACTTCGTGCACAAGCGAGGGCAAATTTCTGGGCACTTAAGTGTTCAATCATCTTCTACCCTCAAGTCACAAATGGCGAACAAGCCAATCTAAATCTTCAGGTTTAAGAAGATTTAACAGGGGCAGCTGTTGTATCCCAAAATTTTCCTTATCTATTCTCAATACATTTCCCACAAAAGATCTTAAATGCTCAAGAAGTTCCAAGGGTTTGATCAAATGAGCTCACCTCCTAAGCACAAAGCCTCCAAATTAGGGTTTTGTTTTTCTCAAGTACAATGGGACTTTTTATGACTCAAATGACTTTCATGGTTCATTATAGGTCTCTAAGATTTCTCATACAAATTTTCAAGTCTTGCATTACAAATTTGCTCAGTCAATTGCTCAATTGACTAAAAATCAGCTGTATTGGGTAAAAAGTTAATTGTGGTCAATATATAGTCAAACTTCATGATTTTTGGGCCAACATAAACATTTTTAATTCATATCCATCAATTGATCAAGTGTTGATCACAATTCCTCAAGAAAAGCCCTCAAATCATCAAAGGGACAAAATTATCAAAATTAGGGTTTTGATTAAGAATGAATGATCATTGACTTTTGACCTAGTACATGAACTAATGGCTTCAGGCATAATCTCAAAGTCTCAAACATAACATGTTTACCTAATTTCATGGCTCAAATCATTTCTCAAGATCATTGGATTGATAGTTGAAATTTGATCAACTGATGAAAAGTCAACAGATACACAAAAAGTCAAACTTTGACCTTTTTGATCAATATTGAATTTCAAAAATCAAGATTCATAAAGAAATTCAAAAATATAAATATTGATCATCAATAATCAAGAAAGTAAAAAAGTCAATAAAAAAATTCAATATTTCTAAGACTTAGAAAATTTCTAAGTGTTTTTATACTTGATAAATTCATTACTTCATGACAATTTTTCACCAAGATGCAAGATGATTCAAGGAATACTTTAAACATGAAAGTTGTATATCTTGGTGAACTCTACAACTTTGTATTATAGGGTTTATGTCCAACAAATTCTTATATTTGAAGATATAAGCCCATGAAGTCATGACATTTTTTATAAAACACTTAGTGAAATTTTTAACTAGTTTAGGCAAAATTTTGACCTAACTTCTTGACCAATTTTCATCTAGTTCCAATTTGATTTTATCAAAATGGTCAACATGAAGATTGTATATAATTTTTCAAGCTTTTCAAAATGTCTAAAAACTTGAAGAGATCATTTTTGATCTAGGAGAATCAAAGAGAAGAAGTTGAGCATCCATTCTTGCATTTCAAGCCATTTCATGAAGAACACTTGATCAAATCGCAAACCTATACTGCATAGTCTTGCTTTGCAGGCTTCTAACTTGTAATTCACTCCATAATTAATTGTTTACAAAATTGATTTAGGTATGATCCAAGTGATTAAGCCATTGCCCACATGATTTTTCCATTTATGGCACAAAGGCACCATTGCCATTCTTGAAAAGTTGCTTTAATCACAAAGTCAACTTGTCTTGAGCCTCTAACTTGCTCATTCTACACACACTCAACAAAAATGCCAAAAGCAACATGTTTAAAGTGTCTAACCACTTTAGATAGGCTTGTACTTTACATTGGAACAATGTTTGTCAAGATTGCATGAAAAACAAGTCAAAAAACCATAACATGTGATCTTTGTTTTCTGATCACTTCAAGCCCTCAAACCTTTACTTATAAATAGAGGCATGTATTTGCAACTTGGGACACGAATTCAGAAGCCCTGGAACTCTCCCAAACTCCCTCAAATCAAAACTTGCACCAAAACTCCATTTTTGTGGCATTTCTGACCTTGAACCCCCATCTCACAATCCACTCGCATGTTTCCTCTTCAAATCAATCAAAAAGCATCTATACATCAAATATAACTCATTCCCATCCCTATTTCACAACTGTAACATCATCTTCCCCATTTTCCAAACTCAAAAACAGAGCTCTGCATATTGACTTCTACAAGAAGTTTCAGCCACTCTCAATCCAAATTAAGAGTTACATTAGCTTCCTAAGAGTCCACTGAAGCTACTCAGATCATCACAACACATCCAAGAGTGCTCAAATTCAAAATACGATTTCCAATGTTGAGGTAAATTTTCTCAACTTTGAACTTCTCATACAAGCATCATTAATGGTTACTCTGTGAATAAAAAATGTAGACATCATAGCTCTGAAGCTAACCATGTCCTTAGATTTCATTTATGTTGCCTGAGTGATGCGAATTTTGAGTTTGAACTTTCTGAAAAAGTTAGGTTTAATTTGGTACCAGATAAAATTCATGCTCATCTTTTATTTTTAGCTTAAGTTATTTACATGATTGAAATTGTGGTTAAATTTGGAGCAACTTTCATGTTTACATTTTTGCAAATGGTTGGAAAATGAGCAAGATCAAATTTCATGGCAATGGTGTTGTTGCTCTGCGCGTGCAAGGTTGAAGATGAAGCCATTTAAAACATTTAGGACCAAGGTTATTTTAAGTTTATTGCATGTTGTATTATGACCGGATGAAACAGCCACCCCAGTGGTAGGAGAAACACGCGTAAGGCATTGAACTATAGGGACCTGGGTTCGAGCCCCCATGGTACCCTTTTTTTGTTAGCATTTTATTATTTAGGGTTCCATGCATACAAGCCATACGCGTGTTTCATGTACCCTCATGACATCACCATCTAATCATTGTGAAAGTGGATCCAATGCACCACATGTATAGCCCATGATACACCTCAAGAAGTCAGCAACAATGGATCAAAAACAGGGCGCCTGGGCCTCCTGACTTGGGCCTTTTTTTTTGTTTCTACTAACTCTTACCCCCTTTTTGCTCTTACACACGCAGGCCCATATAACTTTTTTATTTATTTATTTTCTGATTCCAAACAAATTCATTTTTAGGCTTAACCCTTTTTGCTAACTTTAAACCACCCTTTTACTTTTCAACCCCCAGCCCAATTATTCTTATTTTCTTTTATATTTCTATATTTCATTTATTTATTTATTTTTATTTAACCCAAAAGTACAAAAATGTATTTTCTTAAATAATTAAATTAAAAACATTTTAATTTAAAACACTTATTTTGTTTTTGTTAATATTTTAGAACTAGATTTTGTCTATTTTTTTCCACACTTTAAAAAAATATTTTTTCTAAATTAATATTAACTTCCAAATTATTTTATAAACAAATTAAAATTAGACTTAGGCTTTATTTCAATTAACCTAGATTTTAGATTTTGATTTAAATAATTAATTAACTTCTTGTTATAATTAAAATTAATTAGTTTAATTAGATTAAATTATCAAACCTTTTCATCAAAAATCCTAAAAGCAATTTCTCCTTCATTTTTATATTTTTGTGCATAATTATTATTGTAATGGTTTGTAATAGTAATTAGGACTTTATTTCTTTCCTCCCCCTATTCACAAGATTGTACCCCCTCATTCCCAAAGCGTTGTAATAGCGTCGGACATTTAAATTCCATAATTTATCACTTTCCATATTATTGCTAGTAATTAGGGTTTATATGGAAAGACTTAAAATCAATATTAGATAACCCCTAATTCAAGATGAAATAATTGAAAACAATACACTTTACACCCATGCACCCCTAGGGTAACCCACACTTGTCTCCTCGAAATAAAATAGTCATTGTTGTACCCCAATTTTTGCCCCTAAGATTCCTCTATCATATCATATCAACTCGATCATAACAAGATCACATTAGGGTTGGTTCTTCCTCTTTTTCTATCTCATATCTTTAAGTTTTCTCTTGAGGAATCTCCAAGCACCTTGGTTGTGTATTTTGTATATGTGTTGTTGACTAACTTCTAATCAAAATACAAAAAAATATTTGTCTTTGTCTTTGTATATTTTTGTTTTGTACGTACCAAGTCGAAGCATATGACAAATAAGGATTTATGGTATTATTTTCCTAAAATATCTATTTGCAAAGAAAAATAATTAAAATTTTTCATTTTTTTCACTGATGCAATCGATTGCACAGTGTGAAAATTAAAAAAAATCAGCATTTTAAACTTGTCAAATTTTGGCTCCAATTTTCCTTCACTTTTGAAAGATGTATCATTAATTAAAATTTTAGTGCCAATCTTTCATTTTTAAAAAGAATTGTCATTAATTCAAATTTTGGCTCTAATATTTGAAAGAATTATCATTAATTCAAATTTTGGCTCCAATTTTTGAAAGAATTATCATTAATTCAAATTTTGGCTCCAAGAATCAATTGCCAAATTACCACTAATCCCAATCCTAAACTCTATAAATAGATCCCTCATTTCATTCAAATTTTAAGCTTTTGATAGCCAAATCCACCTTGCTAAAAAATCTCTCAATTCTCTCCATCTACCAAATTCACTCAAAGCTCCATTTTTAAAAAAGTTAGTAAGCTTTGCATTGAAGCTTACTAATCTTTGAGCTAAACCTTCATCCAAACACTTTTTCTCCATCAATTCTCTACATCTAAGCTTGGTCAATTGATTCTTGTGGTTGAATTGAAGCAAATTCTTGAAGTTCTTTTGATAATTCTCTAGATCTACCTTTGGTAAGTTGGATAATTCATCTTTCACAATGTGATCTCTTGGTGATCTTTGGGATTGATTCTTTGAGCATTATTTTGTGATTTCAATGGTGCTATTTTCTCATAATTTGATGGAATTTTTGTGCTCAAGTGGATCCATGATCATGAGGTGTTTGATGGAAAGTTTGAACAAGAAATTGCCCTTTTAAAATGTTGTTTTTGCTACTGCAACTGTGTGCAATTGATTTGCACACTAGTGCAATCGATTGCACAGAAGCAATTTCATGCAAATTTTTGAAAACTGTACTGTGTAAATCGATTTACATAGTAGTGCAAATCGATTTACACCAGGACAAAATGCATTTTTTTGCCTTGTTTTGGGGCAGCTTTGATCCAAAATGATTTTTCTACTCACTCCTTTTTGATTGTTGGTTTGGATTGCAATTTTAAATGTCCAATTTGTCTTTAAACTCAATGGACTTTGTGATGTAGATGAAGTTGGATAAATGTTCATCAATTCAAATCTACCTAAAAGTGAATTATTTAATTCATTTTTGGTGCTTTGGATTAATGATATGTTTAGTGCTTTAATCCATCTAGAGGAGTGGTTTAATTTAAAGATGAAAGAATTTTGAAATGGTGATCCAAATTAGCTTATCATTTCCCTCCCTCTTCATCTTATCCCTTTCTTTTTTTAATTGTGCTACATGTTAAGGTATTGTGATCTCTATATCATTTTTCCAAACATGAAGTACATAGATTGCTATTGACCGGCCTCAAAATAGGTGTGACTTCTATATAAGTCCACTTACGATTGCTTAACATAGATCTAAATTTTGTCCCGATTCGAATAAATGATCATTCGTGGCCCAAACTTATGATTGCAAGCCCAAGTATGTTAATTTGATCTCTTTGATCCAATAACCTTGAGATTCATTGTGTGGAGGCTTTGATTCTACCAATCCTCTAATGGATCTACAACACCTTTGGTCAACGCGGATCACTTAAACATCGTTGATCATTACATGTTGCCTTGTGAGAATTCCAAAATGGATGATATACTTGACAAAAAGCAAATGCAACTTGTTGTGTGGAGGCTTTGGTTCTACCAATCCTCTAATGAGTTCCAAATGCAAGTTTCAAGATGGTCATCCAACTAACCACTAATTACTAATAATTAACTTTACTTTACGCTTTTATTTTCATGCTTTATGTACCATTTACTTTTAGCATTTTACATTTCATGCTATTTTCATCTTTGCTCACTTAAGCATTTACTTTTATGTCATTTTTATTTTGCTCACTTGAGCTTTTCTTTCTTTTTAAAGACACCTAATAATCAACATGAACCATAAAAATCATTAATGATACTTGGACTACATGGTTACTATCCTTTGCATTATGGAGTGATGGACTTCTTGGACTTAGGATTAGAGACCTTGGCCTATCTTGGAGACTTTGTGACTTTATTTGATATTTTGTCTGGAGTTCTTGAGGTTTACCTCAAGACATTTGGTTGTTTGTTTGTTTTGTGTGCAGGTTATTGAGATTACGATCTTTGTTTGTAATCTGGAATTCACCCGTATATAGCCGTTACTCTGCCCAATTTTTGCGAAGACTTAAAACACTTGAAGTTTGGTTCTCTCAAGAGGTCTAGTATCTTTGCTTGCTTGGTTTCAATCCGAAGAATGGGAATTCTATATTGACTCATAATGTCAAGTATTGGCTTCTTGTTGGTTAGATGGTTCTTATCCCTAGCTTTTACCTTATGCTTTAGGATAGCCTCTTCTTCTCCTCCCATCTTCTTTAATTTCAAAAAATCTTCTCCCTCCTTTTAAAAAAAAACTCTTCTTATTTTGAAACTTGAAACATTTTCATAATAAACTTAGACTTAGGTCCATGCATCTTCGAAACATTTTCATAAATAAATTTCAATTAATTTAATAATACCTTGACCTTTTTTTTTGATAAGACTAAAAGTCTATCAATCTCATTTCAAACCATTTTGCCACTTTGGCTTTTATCTTTAAACTTTTCTCAAAAGATTAGACTCTTGTCAATCCTTGTAGTGATGCAAACAACTATACTTCTACAATATATAGTGAAGTGAGATATTTTCCACTTGGGTGTTGAGTGAGGCATTGTTGATTTTAAAATCCAAGCCATATCCTCCACTTTGAGATGATGCAAATTCTCCTTTCTCATGATTGTGGATAGTAAGTATGTTTTTCACACGGATAATTGCGATGATGTCTTATCTCATAAAATCAACCAAAACACTTGTGTTTCAAATTTTTAAAAGAGGAACTACGTGTACCCTGATCCCCTATTGCATGAAAGGTGGTACGTAGGAACTAAAGGTTCGCAACCGCGGCGGGTGCAAAAATCATAAAAATATTTCTTTTCTCACCTCCACCATCAATTTTATATACAACACATTTTTATAGCCAAAATATACAGATTTTTCAAAGAGGTTCCTGCGGAGTACCGTAGATGTTTAGGGTGCTAATACCTTCCCTTTGCATAACCAACCCCCTTACCTTGAATCTTTCCCCCTCTTTTTGGGTTATTCTCTCTTTTCCTATTCCTTTGGAAACAATAAAGCGCGGTGGCGATTTTTATTTTGATTTGTATAAAGTCTAGTCAATCCAATGGCTTAGTCTTGCACATTTCTACCGCTATAGTCATGTCCCTCGAACATGAGATATTTTAGCAAAGACCCTCGATTAAAATATTATAGTCCCTCGATGACCCTTTCAATGTTGCCGTGGATAAACAATCTTAGTCCCTTATGACAATTGCTAAAACATCTCACAAGTTTCCTTCTATGACTAAACGACGACCCACGCCTATCCCTCACATCCAATGATATGGTTTCCTACTAACCAATGGTAGACAAGCACTATCTAAAGGAGGAGAAAAAGAACAAATACTTTTTGAGTAGGTAAATCTCTCGTATTTGCTTGCTCACAAACAAAATCATTTCCACACTTCACACTTTCAAAACAAACATTTTGTATACATTCTCAACGATACGAGAATTATTACAAAATTGCCTTACATTAGCATTTTCAAAACAGATTTCAAACACTCTTGTGACACGGTAGCAGAACCGACTGTTTAATACCGGTTTGCATTTTGTATTCTCAAATGTGCGGTAAGCAAGAGTCGCCACCGGCTTTTCTTTTATCTAACAAAGGAAAGGGTGAAAAGAACAGAAGAAGACCTTTTTCGAGATTTTCTGAGTAAGGGGGGGGGGGTAGATTATGGAAAGGGAAGGTGTTAGCACCCTTTCCATCCGTGGTTTTCCACGGGCTCTTAAGTGCTTGCCACTTTTGAAAATTGCTTTCGTGTTTGTGTGTTTTGAAAAAGTTTGCTTGCTTTATGATAACTCTTGTATCAGTTCTCAAGAGTGTGATAAAGCGTTTTTTTGAAAATAGTTTTGAAAGTGTGGTGTAAAAATGAATTAAATTTGAGCAAGTACTTAAGAACTATTTACCTACTCCAAAAAAAGGGTGTTCTTTTCTTTCTTTCCTTTAGATAGCGCTATCCTACTATTAATGAGTAGGTAGCCCTATCGTTGGATGTTGAGGGACTACCATAAGTGACGTTTATGGTCATTGAAGGCAACATGTAAGGATACCTTAGCATTTCGAAGAGACTGTCATCATCATATATTCATAGGCAACTCAATGGACAAGATCATTTCAGGTAGGCAACTCGAGGGACAATTAGGGACTTTTGATGACTTTAAATTGAGGGTCTTTGCTAAGATATCCCTACATTCAAGGGACATGACCATTTTCGAAGGCAACCAAAGTGGGAGATACCCTAAGGGTGCAAGTGTGCAATAGTGTGATTTTTTCAGATATATTATCTTGATGTTAGTGATCTAAGACTGATTATTTAGTTCTTTCCATACACATCTAATTTACTAGAAGTTTATATACAGGCTTATAATATAGCGCAGAAATTAAAACCTACAACTATTACAAGGCTTCAGGGCAATTACAATTATATCTGACTGAAAATGTAAAATGCAGAAAATAAAACCTTAATTAAGCTATTACAAACCGGGCACAGTTACAATAATAAAAAAATAAGAAAGTAAATAAACGCGCGCATGAATTGAAAATACGTCTAAAATCTTAAGTCAAAGGAATTTTTTTGTTTGTTTTTGTTATGAAAAGAAATTGAATTAAAAATCCTAAGTCTATTCAATTTTAGTTTTTTTAAGAAAATATTAAAATAATTAATTAATTAGTTGACAAAATTAATTTAATATAAAAAGCTAAGCCTAATGTTTTTGGGGTTTTTTAATGTTAATTAAAGCTTAGAAGAAGTAAGGACAAACAACCAAAAGAAAGGAAAAAAACCGAAAGGCCAAAAACAGGAAACAAAAAGAGTGCATTCTTGGAAGTAAGGCCTGGATTGAAGAGGCTTGGGTTGCCTTTCGATCCAATGAGGAATCTTGATCGAAGGTGCTTGAGAGACTGCAACTGGGGGGCGTTTGATCTGGATATGCCATCCTTCGATATGGGATATTAGATCTGCAACGAAATTTGTTAGAAATTGAAAATGCTAGGCCTGGGATTCGAACCCTGTTCCCTTCGATCGCACGAATCCCCTTTCACCACCTGAGTTGCTCCCTCATTCGAAATACATGACACATGTTTTTTGTCCTGCAAATTAGTTAGTTCGAAACTAAACAAAACATAAAACATCCCATTCGAAATCAATCCCTGAACCTGGATCTGGGTTTGTTTCGGTTTGCCACAGCCGGTATCATGGGTTTCAAAGGTAACCAGCTTCGAAAAACTCTATCCATGGTGTTCAAACGTATGGACACTACAACTTGCATACATTTTGTTAAATCACTCACAAATAACAACAAAAATTATGAACATGAAATCATTAGTCTTATTTAAGGTTAAGTGGGATTGAACATTTTTACCACTGGTGGTGCCTGGATCTGCAGTCCTGGGTGTGAGATGGCTGAGGCATGAGCGAGTGTACGCCTGTGTGAACTCTAAGAACACGATCAAAGTGTTAACCTGGACGGAAGGTGCCAACAATAGAGTTTTGACAACTTTGGAATTTGATGTTATTTTCTGGACCTTCGTGGGGCAGGCTGCATTTTTTGCGAGGCAATATAAGTGTGTCTCCGTGAGGAAATCTACGTGTGTCTTTTTTCTCTGAGATTATGAGGTTTATATAGACAAGAGATTTTAGGTCAACATTTGTGTATCAAATCTTGGTCCATTATGATGAAGATATTTGATTTGATTTCTTCATAAAAACTTGCTATATTTGATTCAATCAAGTGCCAATCTATTTTCATGCATTACTGCCAGCCTGTTATGAGTTGTTTAGGCCTCCAATATTATGGAAATCGAAAGATGATATTCCCCTGCAGATCCATTTCCCTTCGAATTTGTTCTCTTCGAAGACTTTGAACTCTAAATCGAACTGCACCAACTTCGATGTCATGACTCCTTCGATTGAGCCACCCTCCGCTTCGATTGCTTGATTTGAAGAGAATCACCCTGGTCGAATTAGCTCTTGTGGAGTTAGGAACAAACAAGGCAAGAATCTGGCCTTTAACTCAAGAATTGAATCCATGATCAACATTTAATGCTTTCCATATTTGTAAGGAAAACATGTCATTTTGAACTTTGGGTGAACCTGGACAGGTTAGGATAGGTGGACATGTATGTTCAAGCATCCATGGGAAGAAGTTCTCCATTACATAAGAAGATATATCCATGCTCTATAGTCTTGATAGATCATATCTACTCTAACTAAAATGTGAATAGAGGTATACAAGAAATATGGCATAGTTAGTGTTATCTATCAAAAAGGGGCTAAGGAACAAAAGGCAAAATTTCTGATTCCTAAACTAAGGGTTTGGTTTAGAATCTTTCTAGGTAGTTTCACTCACCGTTATTCAACAAACTCTTCTGATCATGTCAATACTGACCAGTAGCATCTTCTGCATGTCATTCAAACCACTAAGAGAATTAACCTTCCAACAATTATCTTCAATCATCTGAAAACCACTGTTACAAAATGAAGGGATGAAGGACCCAAAAAGAAGATGAAAATTCCTTTTGGAAGACTTATTTCAGACATTCTTGTTGAAAGTCATCTTTTTGACTCTCTGAACACTCAAGATTCAAGTGTGATCACCGGATCCTCCATAAATGGAATTAGCCTAAGATATCTTGGTCTGAAAAAGGGAGAAGAAATACAGGAACCTGAGGAACCAAGTACATCAAATTTAAAGAAGAGACAAATTCCGGAGATAGGATTTCCAAACTTTTAGCTTGATCGATTATCAGTGATAAATGATAAGCCCCACATTTCTCCCACTCCAAAAATAAAAAGGAAATTGGCTGAAGAATCTAAAGCTAGAGAAGACTCTATAGCTCCCAAGAAAACAAGGGTAACCAGAAGACGTGTTCTGATGCTTGAGAGCTCAGATATCTCTGAACCCTCTAAGGTTGCTAGGATTCAAAAGGATCTACTGCTCCCTCTAGAGTTAGAGCCTCTAAAATAGAATTAAATGAACATCCAATTGCCTCCAACCAAGAAGATTAAAAAACCACAGACGCCATTACCTCTATTTCTGCAGCCTTAGTGAAATCAAACCCCTTTCGAACCTCCATATCCACACTCATCCTTCATTTCTACTAAGGAAATTAACATTAAATCTCATGCATCCAACCATTTCTCTCAGTCTGCAGAAGGTCTTGCTGAACATCAAGAAGTTCCCTTACTTGAAGAAGAAATCCTAAAGATTATTGTTGTACCTGACATAGAACCTTGTCCATACGCCATGAAACCCCTAGTGTACTTTACTAGAACAGACATTCAACACATTCCTCTGAAGGAATTACTGTACCATTTCAGAGTACGTGTCAAAAATGCTCTAAAACTGGTAGAAAGAAGAACCCTAACTAGCATAAATCTAGAGGAAGTTGAAGTTACTTGGAAGTCATTCAGATATTCGCTGGAAAGAAACTATAGAATCATGGATGCCTATGGTCTTGTTGAAGCTTCCAAGAAGATCAAAGCCTGGGAAAAAGCCACCACAAAGGTTCTCTTCTTACCTGCTCCAAAACCAGAAGTTGTGCTTGTCTTAGAATCTATCCCCTCATGCAATACTTTTGATACTACGTTAGCACTGGTTGGCATTCAACCTTCTTGCTCTGAAGTGAAGCCTGCTATAAACGTTGAGAAGGAAATCAATGGGATAAAGGAAACTTTGGAAAAATTCCAAGAGACCAATCAGCATATCCAAGGACGTCTTGACAAAAATGAAGAAAACAACGTTGCTCAAGCAGCTTCCTTCAATCACATGAACGAGATGTTGAAGCAGTTGATAGAAAATCTTAACAAGGAGTCTTAGGATTAGACCTTTGTCTTAGAACTTAAGATTTATTTTCTTCTATTTCTAAAATAGTTGTATCTTTCAAAACTCTTCTTTTAATGAAGTTTTAACTGTTTATCAGTTATCTTCAAAGTTTATTTTACTCTGTCTCTTTATTACCTATTTGATTTGAGACAAATGGGAAGAGAGTAAAATGATTTTGATAATATTAATTCTAATAATCTTGAACTCAAACATATATAATGTTGTTGCTACTAACTGTTTATTTGGTGTTTCAATCCAGGAACTTTGAATAAGTTCACTGAATATTCTAAGACATGTTGAATATGAAGATCCTTCTGTTTAAGGTTGAGAAATTTATGGATGAAATTAACTATGATTTCACATATAAGTTGTACACTTTATGAATATATCTATATTCAAACAGATGTACCAAACACAATTCAAATATTATAAACTTACTGAAAGTAAGGTAATCTTGCTTGATATCATATTGTTCAGAAATTGTGAACTTTCTAAAAGTATGGAATTCATACTTAAAGCTTCAGAAGTTGTGCTCTCCTTAAATGAAGTCAACTCAACATTCTGATACATGCTCTGATACAAATATGCCACTCAAAATATGTGCTCTGATGCGTGTGCTTTGACAACATGTGCTTCTGCAACGTACGTTCTATTCAGAAGTTGTGAACTGTCTAAATGTGTGATATATTGGAAAATACCATGTCAAACGATGATGCTTAAGAAGTAGTGAATTTCTCTAGAAGTATAGTGTTTTGGTGGTGATATTAGAACTTGATGAAGAATCAAAACTTGATTTTATTACCATGTATAAATTGTTCTATCAAAATACATGGTATTGTCATTATAAAAAAGGAGGAGATTGTAAGCACAAGAAGTGTTTCTGCATCTAGCCTTAATATTTTGATGATAACTTTACATGGTATCATAAATAACAATTCTATACTCTAATGGTTTTGTTCTAGTGTGTAGTTGTTTCTGTAATGTTATAACTCTGGTATCAAGGCGTGTGACGTCACCGGGTTATGAACATAAACATTATTGGAATAAAACATTTGGTTATATGTTACAGTTGAAGTCAAGATTCTGGAATTCGTCTTATGCAACGATTCTTAGGAACATTAGTATAAGAGGTTATGATCGTGACTTTGTAGTTAAGCTTTGGAAGCCTTCTAAAGCTTTGTTTCTGTGTGTTCCATGTTCTGAAGATTATGAAGATGAGGTTCTGCTGAACAATTTCTAATGATCTGAAGAAAAACAAGTTCTTACAATAAAGTGCTGAAGATTCTGAAGACAAGGTTCTGTTGGGATAAGTTCTGAAGACTCCAAGACTTAGGTTCTAAGACCTAAGAGTGATTCTTCTACAAAAAAATTTAAACATTCAAATTATCGGAAGCCTATGAAGATAATAATAAGTTCAAAATGGTTAACGTGTGATGGTATACAAAAGGTACAAAAAGTGCTTTGTGACCTCTACCCCCTAGGGTGGCGTAAGGATAGTCCTTTCGTACTGTATTGTCAACCACTCTCATTATGACCGTTGGGAACAAACAACTGGATTTTTGATTACCTTTGTACCTTTTCAATGGATCTATTTTACAAGCTATAAAAGGAAGACTTGGAAGCTTAAGAAATGTAAGAATGAACATTACAATGAAAAATCTATCAGATTAAATCAAGCTCAAACAAAACTACACCAAAGCGCTGTACAACTCTTTAGAGAAATATTGTGTGTATAGTTATATAAATAAGCAAGGAGTTTTAACTCATATCTTATTGTAAAACACTTAAGTGTTTTTATTTGTACTGAAACATTTGTGTAATCTGCTTAAAAGAAGAAAACTGTAATACACTGAAAGTATTCAACAATTGTTGATTGATTCCTTGAGTGACCAAGTGAAGGTCTAATCTGAAGAAAAATCTTACTGCGATTTGAGTGGATTTGCAATAAGGATCGCCTGAATTATTCAGGGTGCCAATAAGGTTGACTAAACTTATTGTGGGTTATTTGTAATCAATTTGGTTATAGTGGATTAAGTCCTTGTTGAAGGAAAATCACATTGAGGGGTGGATGGGAGTAGCATAGTTAATAGCGAACCAGGATAAAAATAATTGTGTTCATTTATTTTTATGTTCTAAGTTAACACCGTCTTTCATCAACAAAAATATTTTTATTATTTTTGTGAAACCCAATTCAAACCCCCTTTCTTGTGTTTCTCACACCTTCAACCTTATCTTCCTAATGTTTTGTCATTAAACAAACATTGGTTTTTTCTTCTTCATCATCTGAGGATTCCATATCATTGTCTCCATATAATTTCTTCATTTTATTTCTCTTGGGTTTCTAATGTGCCCTTTTTAGTAGTTAGTGTAGTGGTAGAAATGTTGAGACAAAGCCATTGGATTAACTTGACTCGCACAGATCAAATAATAATCACCACCGTGCTTTATTGTTTCCAAAGGAATGGGAAAAGAGAGAATAACCCAAAAAGAGGGGGGGGGGGGGGAATCTATGTTCGAAGGTTGGTTATGAAAAGGGAAGGTATTAGAACCCTAAACATCTATGGTACTCCGCATGAACCTCTTTGTAAATCTGTGTATTTTGGCTATAAATGTTGTATAAAAATAGATTGTGGAGATGGGAAAAATAAGTATTTTTTACACTTTTTTGCACCCTCTGTTGTTGTGAACCTTTAGTGTCTACGTACCACCTTTCGTGCAATAGGGGATCAGGGTACCCGTAGTTCACCTTTAAAAAATTTTAAAACACAAATGTGTTGGTTAATTTTAAGAGACGAGACATCATCGTCTTATCCGAGTGGAAGAACATACTTACTACCCACGATTATGATAAAGGAGAGTTTGTATCATCTCAAAATGGAGGATATAGCTTGGATTTTAAAATCAATAAAGCCTCACTCAACACCCAAGTGAAAAATATCTCACTTCATTATATATCATATAAGTATAGTAGCTCGCATCACTTCAAGGATTGACAAGAGTCTAATCTTCTTAAGAAAATTTTAAAGTAAAAGAGCCAAAGTGGCAAAATGGTTTGAATGAGATTGATTGACTTTTAGTCTTCTCACAAAAATGTCAAAGTATTATTAAGTTGATTAAAGTTTGATTAAGAAAATACTTTGAAAAGGGCATGAACCTAAGTCCAAGTTTATTGTGAAAACGGTTCAAGTTTAGAAAACAAGAAGAGTTTTCAAAAGGAGGGAGAAGACTTTTTTTGAAATTAAAGAGAGTGGGAGGAGATGAAGGGGGTATCCTAAAGCATAAAGGTAAAATCTAGAAAAAAGAACCGTCTAACCAACAAGAAGCCACCACTTGACATAATGAGTCAATGTAGAATTTCAATTCTTTGGATTGAAACCAAACAACCAAAGACAATATAACCTCTTGAGAATCAAACTCCAAATACATTAAGACTTCATAAAAATTGGGCAGAGTAACGACCGTATACAAATGAATCCCCAATCATAGGAAAAACATGTGATCAGAATATACTGCACACTAAGAAAACAAACAACCCAATGTCTTCGGGGTAAACCCCAAGAACTCCAGACAAAATAGCAATGAAAGTCACAAGGTAGGTAAAGGTCTCTAATCCTAAGTCCAAGAAGTCCATCACTCCATAATGCCAAGGATAGTAACCAAATAGTCCAAGTAACATTAAAGTTTTTTATGGTTCAAGTTGAGTATTAGGTATCTTCAAAAAGAAATGAAAAGCTCAAGTGAGCAAAATAAAAATAACATAAAAGTAAATGCTCAAGTGAGAAAAGATGAAAATAGCATGAAACAGAAAAGCTTAAAATGAAATGGTGCATAAAGTAAAGGCATAAAATAAAAGCATAAAATGTAATCAATTGTTAGAAATTCGAGGTTAGTTGAATGACCATCTTGAAACTTGCATTCTAAAACTCATTAGAAGATTGATAAAATCAAAGCCTCTCAAAACAAGTTACATTTGCTTTTTGTCAAGTATATCATTTATTTCAAGTTCACAAGGCAACAATAAATGATCAACGATGTTTAAGTGATTCACTTTGACCAAAGCTTATAAAGATTCATTAGAGGATTGATAAGACCAAAGCCTCCTAACAATAAATCTTAAGGTTATTGGATCAAAGGTTTCAAGTTAACATACTTGGGTTTGCAAACATTGGTTTGAGCCACAAATGATCATTTCTTGAATCGAGATAAAATATAGCGCTATGTTTAGCAATCGTAAGTGGACTTATGTAGAAGTCGCACCTATTTCGAGGCCGGTCAATAACAATCTATACGCCATATGTTTGGAGAGATGATATTAAGATCATCCTCTAACAACATGTAGCACAATGAGAAATGGATAAGATGAAGAGGGAAGGGATATATTTGAAATAAAAATTTAATCAAACTATCATTAAAATCATTCATTCATTTTGGTGGAGTTAAACTCAACATCCAAGATCCAATGATGTTAATGAAGTCCATGATCAAAAGTCAAATAGTCACAATATGTACAAAAATAAAAATTCATTTAAGGAATAAAAAAAGAAAAATTATTTTTAATATGTTTTTAAAATGAAAATAAAAGAGAAAATAGAAAACTATATTCAAAATATCAAAGAAAAATTAAAAGAGACCATAGAAAAATATGAAATGATCTCAAATATTTTTATAATTTTTTTGGTAATTTTTTAAAGCAGAAACCTATTTTTAAACCAATTAAAATTACTCAAATAAGTGAAAAAAGATCAAAAATAGTAGAAGTCAAAATAAAATTCTAGTAAAACTTCACAAGGGAAGAAATAAGGAAAATTATTTATATAAAAAAATCAAAGTTTAAAAAAGGTCAAAATATATTTTAAAAAAATTAAAATAAAGCAAAGAAAACAAAAATTATGAAAAATATCAAACAATAAAATAAAAATATAAAAAAAATTCACAAAATCAAAAATAATTCAAAGTATTTTTGTATATTTTTTTCATAATTTTTGGATAAAAAAAAGAGTTATGAATTTTTAAAGATAAAAGGAATTTAAAAAATAATTTTGTAAAATAAAACAAATCAGAAAAAACCACGCACATTGGATCTTCCTCACTAATACACGCTGGAAAATCCAACGGACTTGAGGTGAGGGAGCATCATGGACCCAAGGCAGAGCGCGCGCATGTAACACAAAAAAATCCAACCAACGAAAATAAAACAATTGGCCTATTGTCATTGGTTGAAGAACGACACGTAGGTCGTCTTTAACCTCCAGCCTCCTGCAAACAGGGCAAATCTTAAATACTTGAATCTTTAAATTTACGCATTCATGGTGGTACCATTAGATGCATCTACTTGAGACGATCACAACCATATGCTCGCGAAAAATTTATATAAAACATAGCGTAGTCGATTTGGAAAAAACCAGTGATGTTTGAAACTGTTGAAATCGAAAATCAGAAGCATCAAATACATTGTTTCACCATAATTGAGTTGATAGCAATAATCAGTGAGCATCATAGACCATTCAAGTAATTTGAGTTAGAAGATTTGGTGCCTTAAACTACCTGAACAAAGTCAGATGAAGTTGCTCTGTAAATGGACTTGGCTAGCACGATTCTTGGAACCTCAAGGCTTGATTCTTCTTCTATTAGCTTCAGGGAAGTTCAAGGATGAAAGATCAATGAAGAAATTGAATTGAAAAGTGGGGAAAATAGGAATTTGAAATCTCAAAAAAGGGTGTTATGGAGGGAGTTTGATAGAGTGATTTTGACTCTTCAAGCTTGCAAAAATGAGTGGAATAGAGCTTTTATTTATAGGAGAAGTGAATGGGATAAGAGAAGGGGTGAATGATGAAAATTCAAATGAATTCGTGCACACCTGTGTACACGAGCAAAATATGCTCTCATGTGCATCAAAACTCATTTAAGTGATGCGTTTGAAACTCTAAATAATCCAATTATCTTTGTTAATCATGCTTAAGTGAAAACGGGTGGTAATTTGATGATTAGAAGCCACATTATGAAAATTGTGATCTGATTTGAAGTGAAACTTCAGTTCCAAGGTACCCACTTTGAAATAATGGTATTCACAACTCAAGGGGTCTTAGGGCATGATTCTTGAAGCTTTAGAAAGATGAGATCACAAACTTTACAATGTGCAAGGAATGGAATCAAATGTATGCTTGAGCCAAAAGTTGCGATGAGTCATTTTGAGAAAATGATGTTGACTTTTTATACTTCAAATGTATGCTTCAAGTTTTCTCTTCAAAAATGACCTATAATGTTTTTATTCCAAACAAGGCATTCCTCCAAAATATTTCTTTGATCAATGATGCTAGATTAAAGTAGACTTCCTAAAGAGAATTTTGAAACTTGAATCACTCAAAAATGCCAAGTATTGAAAAAGTTATGGTCTTGTAAAATTGGTGAAAATTCATGAGATGACCTATAATCTTTTGCATCCATAGGGCATTTCCCATCCATTTTCAAGCTTTGCACATAAAAGAAGATTTGAATTTCACATCCTTAAGATAATTGTGGAAAAATAATGGACTCAAGGAGATAAAAATTGGCCAAGTTATGATCTTTTGAAGTCACAAAAGGGAATTTGATGGCTTATCTAGAGGACTTGTAATCTTTCTTCATCATTAGGCATCTTCCACATGAAATATTCTTGAAACTTTTGAAGTGATTTGTTGATAACCATTTAAAGAGAAGCATTTCTTTGGAATCACTAAAAAATACCAAAATATGAGCAAGATATAGCTCTTAGAAGTTCAAAACCCTAACTCCTAGAGCACCAAAATGCCTTGGAAACCCTTTTCAATTTTGGCAAACTTTCTTGCACAAACACTTTTGTCATGTGAATAGAAGTTATTGATGATGATAATTAGAATCCATAGCAACCATAACCACTCACAAATATTAATAATTGATGGAATTTGGCATTTGTGATGACGAAATCAAGAACTTTTCCAACTAGGTCATACTTCTTCAATCAACTCTTGCATCCTTTAACTTTCTTTAACAAATTAAGGCATGATGAATCAAAGTAGACCTTATCATGATATTACTTCAAAGTATCTTCAATGATGAAGCTTGAATACCAATGAAGCTTTGTTGAAGAAGGCATGGAAATAAACTCATTAACCTATAGATCAACTTGATGGAATGTGTTGTGCTCTCACCTATAATATCACCAATTAGGGTAAAAATTCATTGCATTTATCAGTTAAAAGTTAATTAATAAAAAACATATATGATCACAATATATAAATCAAGGTGCGTGGTGATTCCCCATGAGCAAACCTAAAGATCGGGAGAAGAACCAAACCTTAGTGTGATCTTGTTATGATTGAGTTGACATGAGATGATAGAGGGATCTTAGGGGAAAAAATTAGGGTACAACAACTAGCAATTTGGTTTGATATGTCCTTTATTCCCATAATTATCGCATTTTGGAGTGAATGGAAATTTTTTCACTTTGCTTCCAGAGTCTTGAAGTTTGTTTTTTGTGCAATAGGAACTCCTTGAATGTTTGAAACATAAACTTCACTAATTTGTTAATCTCATTTTAACAATATTCTCCTGATTCCATATCTTCAATGTTAGTATCTTTAAAAGCAATAATTTTTCTATTATTTTCATTATCTTCTTCATCATTAGCAAGTATTTTCAGCTCCATCTCATGTTCATGTAATTTTCCAAATAGAGTATGCGTGTCCATAGTCTCAAAATTCTTTGATTCATAAATCACAGTGACTTTTGGCCGCCAATTACGATTTAAGAATCTAATAATTTTTATGACTAATTCTTCTTCTGAGAATGATTTTCATAGAGTCATCATATGAATTATCATATGAGTAAATCGTGTTTGCATTTGATTTATGTTCTCTTCAGGTTTAAATATTAAAAGTTCATACTCACAGGTTAATGTGTCCAACCTTTTCCTCTTCACCACAATAGTACCTTCATGGGTGATTTGGAGGATATCCCACATTTCTTTAGCAGTTTTATAGTGAGAAAATTGTAAGAATTCATCAAGACCGAGTCCAGAAGTGATGATATTCTTAGCTTTCAAACCATGTTGCACATTCTCTTTATCATCTTTGGACCAATCCTTTTCATGTTTGTTTACTACAACATCATCAACTGTGTATGTAGGAATAAATGGTCCATTTTCCACAATTTTCTAAATACCACGATCCATTCCTTCTATGAAGAATTTCATTTTCTCTTTCCATAACATATACCCTTCTCCATTAAAGGATGAGGGTTTGTTTAGTGAATAGCTTGAAGTCATTCTTCCTTGTGAGAAAATTAGTCCTTAACATGAGTTAGGCTCTGATGCCACTTTTTGAACAAGTGACCTCAAGCACAAGAGATAGGGGGGGGGGGGGGGGTGTGAATTGTGGTTTTTGAAAAGTGTGGATATTTTTCCATTTCTCAATTAAGATCATATTAGTAATTATTTTTGAGTAATAAGACATAGCAGAAGTAGAGTAAGTAAAATAGATTGCAAATAATTAAAGAAATTAGGGATAGAAAGATTGTGGTGTACCCTAATTTTTGACCAAGATCCCAACTATCTTTGCATCATTTTCATAGCATCAAAAGATCATACCATTCATCTGTGCATCACTAACCTCATAAAAGTACAAAGGTTTTGTCTTGTTTTATTTATTTTCTTATACAAGATATGTGTGTTGGAGCAAAAGGATCCAATAATTGATTGATCAAGGACATGTATATTCCTCAGTGATTCAAACTTCTCACTCACTTATTATCATCACCGCCTTCATCATAATCCTCATCAATAGGATTTTATCATGGATTCATCAAGTGCTTGAAGAGAATTAGGGTTTTGACACCCTCATTTGAAAAGTCAAGAATTAGAGTTTTGAGGATTGATCTCCATGGCACATAACTCAATAGATCCTCAATATCATCATCTCATAGTCCTCAAGGTGTCCTAATGTGTTGAGAGCTGCATTACGATCACAAGGTTCTGTTGAAATTTAAAGATTTAAATTCATTTGAAAAAGTCAACTGCTCAAAGGCAAACTTTGAATTTTGAGATTTTTAGTCAAATATGGACTCCTCAAAGTTAAATTTCATAAAATGTGATTGATATTTGAATTTGATCAATAGAAAATACAATATTGGAGGTAACTTTCAAAAAGAGCAAAATTTAAGATGTTGAAAATTTCAATAAGTGTCAAAATTTTGTGTTCAAGTACATGACTTTCCAAGCTTGTAACTTATTCTTCAATCCATCATTTTTCATGCCCAAATAATTTACTTTAAAGTAATCCTACATACTTCAACATTGTATAAGGGATGAACCAAAAATATCATGAGAATTGAAATATATGAGTTGATCAAGAAGGCATCTCAAAGTTGTTAAAATGTCTAAAGACCTTGAAGAATTTTCTAAGTGTTTTTAGCTTGAAACACCATTTAGGTAAGGACTTTTTCTCTATGATCCCAATTGATTCAGGCCAAGTTCTTAACATGAAAGTTGTAGAAGATGCTCTCATTTTATCAAAAATTCCAAGAGCATGAATTTATCATACTTGAGCAAGGAGTTTCGAAGAGATGAAGTAGCCTGGTAGAGAGGTTTTACAAGGCAGATTTATGGTTCAAAATTGTAACACCCTAATCCCCCGTCGGTAATTTAACCAAAAATCAGAGTAAATTAATTCATAAAATAAAACATTAAGAATAGGATGCCACATCTTCATACATCATACTTTCTCATTTAAAAAATATACAATACATAGTCACTTATTCATCATGTCTGAACTTCGTTTCATTTATTCTCTGCAGAAAACTTCACTAGTAATTATTCTCAACATGAGTAATAGTCTTCATAATTCAAAATTCAACGTAAAACATCAATTAAATCCAACAAATGGAGTTCTACAATAGTATAATCCCATCATAATAAAACAAGCACAAAACCCCCAAGTGTTACATATCAGAGCCACCGCAAGAAAATTGGCAGTTTGCGACGGTTATTTTGGCAGGTTACGATGGTTAAAACATCCGTAATTTGGAATCTATGACGATTGTTTTACCATCGTAGAAATGTGTGTCCCCAGGCTATTTCGTGCGATTTCCATAACCGCCACACCAATCATCGTTATAGTTCATGACGGTGGAAACTGACCTAAACTAGATGTCGCGTACCGTCGTGAAAGTTCTTATTTTTTTGTTACTCCTAGAAATCCAAAGATAAATTCCCAGGTATTTCCAAAGGTGAATGCACAGGAAATTTGAATCCACGGGTAATTCCACAACTACTTGATATCTAAAATTAAAAAAAAAATTAAATTGACACAACATTGTACTCGACAACAAGCTTGATATGGTTCCTTATAAGAATAAACAATTTAAGAACATTCTAGTTAGAAACACAATCCAATGGAAATACTAAAACTTACTTTTTCAATAAGAGTATAGTAACTCTTTACATAGAAAACATTTATGCTTGACATAACATAAATACATGTTTAAAACCTTCAATATCCACTTCTAGTAGCATACCAACATCAACATCTTTTTCTCCATCTCCAATAGCTAGAGTTGTGCTACCAGGTCTCATTTTAACCAATCTAGTAATAAGTGCTTTTTTGATTCGGAGATGAACGGAAAAATATAATATACACACATACAATCGCAAGTTCTTTACGTCATCTTCTAACACATGAGCAAGAGACTTTTCGTCAATGATCATAGCTAATTGTTGTACCCCAAAATTTGCCCTCGTATTTTTCCATAAGAAATCACAGCTTCGGGCCTTTCCTGATTTTTTTAGATCGACGTAAGATTCAGTCAAACAGACTTTTCTTATCAGTCAGACAAAATTAGGGTTTTCATTGATTTTAAAGCAGTTCAGGCAGATTGCTAAAGTTTGGTTGAGTTGGCTCAGGTTTTTGATCAGGCGGACGCTTCTCTGACAATTAAAATGAAACTAGGGTTTTTTGCGCGCATTCTCAGAAAGAATTAAGTCTACAGTTCTTTTCAGTTTACTCTGATATTTGGATTGAAGCATTGGAATCAAGAACTTGCAGGTTGTTGTTTAATCAGTAAAGGCTAAGGCATTTAATTTGAGATGATATAAAGGCTGAGGTACTTAAATTGAGAATCTACAGTGTCTGATTTGATCAGTAAAAAGATAAATATCTGGATATTGGTTTGATTAACTGTGCATTATTTAATTGGAGCGCCAGGTTTATTATTGATTCAATGATAAGGCCACAATGTTTATTAATTATTTTTCTAAGTCAGAATAATTGGATACTTCCGGTTATTTTAATTTAAGAAATTCAAAATAATTAAATGAACATTGAGTTGAAAGAAGAATTAACTGATAAAAAGGATGTTTATTCACTTTGAATTGTTTGTTACAGATATTATTTAAATACTGTTAAATTTATTTACAGTTATTTAATAATATTATTACAAATAATTGAAATGGAAATAAAACTATCCTAAGAAAATTCCTAAGTCTTCATCTTCTACTGCTCCTCCTCTTTTGCTCCATTTGATGTTTATCTACAAAACAAAGAAAAGAAAGAAGAAGTTAAAAGCAGATAAAATTAAAAAAAGACATACAGATAAGAAATTGGGTTCATCATTAAAGGCAGCTGGCCGGAATCAGTTCGCCCTCTCTGCAAATCACGAGATTTCTCCCGGTTCACAGAGAGGGATAAATAATTCTTGCAATGAAATATGAAATGCACAAATTTTAATATTGCACAATTTCAAAAATGGTTAAAAAGCTGCATAGTTCATAAAATGTCAAACAAAGTCCAAATACAAACTGAACTGAATTGCCTAACTGAAATTCACAAATTCAAACTATCCAAGATATCCAAAAAGCTGTCCAAAAAGATATCAAGATATCAAAGTACAAAAGGCTATCAAAATGATGTCACAAAGAAGCATAAAATCTGGAAGAAGAGATAAAGTATGCAGAAGCAAAGCAACAAGTGCAAGCAATGTAAAATTTCATCATTTTCCAGCAGTTGCCTTTTCAGAACATAGTACACCTAAGCAATATTAAATGCTTTAATTTGTACTGGAGAGAGAAGAGAGAAAGAAGAAAGAGGCTTACAGGGCTTAGGCTTGGAGGAGGAAGGATAAAAAACAAAACTGTTATCAACACAGTGAGGGAGGTAGAGATATTTAAAAAAACATAATACCACAAACTGAAAGAAAAAGAGATTGCAAAACTGCCTCCAAGACAGTTCCCAAGTGTTGTACCCCAAAATTTTCCCTCCCATATTCTTCAAAATTTGCCAAATCAAAGCTTCAAAATTCCCCAAGGGTTGCACAGTTCAAGGGCCTCCTAACAGTCAAAATTAGGGTTTTGGTTCTGACCAAGAAAATGAAGTTTCCAAGGGTCCAATCAAGTCCCACATGCCTATAAACATGGTCAAGCATCCTCCTACCAAGTTTCAAGACTTTCAGCACAAAATTGCACAGTCAAAACCCTAATTGCACTACAGTCAACTGCAGGGGCAAAATGGTCATTTGGCAGTCAAAAGTTCAAATTTTTGGTCAAAATCTCATTTTGAAGCCACAAACATCATTTTATCAATGCTTGATCATGATTCTCAAAGCTTGGCTCAAAAATCATCAAGATGCAAAAGTTTCCATATTTGGACAGTTGAAAAAGTCAACTGTAAATTGACCTGGGCATAACTTTCACATGGATTATCAGAAAAATTCCATCCAAAGCTCATTTTGAAGAGAAAGACATTTCCTACAACTCCTCTTCACACTTCAAGTCCAAGAAATGCTCTCACAAAAAGTTATCAATTTCAACATTATAGGTGATTTTCAAAAGTCAACAAAAAGAGACTTTAAGTAAAAGGCCATAACTTGGGATTGTTAAATCAAAATGATATGGGACCAAAGGAATTGGTTAGAGGACTCAAATACCTTTCCAAAATGTCCAAGAACATGAGCAAATCTTAAAAGTTGAGCAAGTTATGCCTTGTGGAAGTTGGGAAATTTTTGGATATTTTGAAAAGTCAACATTGCTTCAAATGACCTAAAATTGCTAATGGGCTTATTTTTCTTCCACAATTCATCATCCAAGGCATGTGCACGACCATTTTGCCCAAAGGGAAGTTTTTATCATTTTTATTTTATTTATTTGGATTTTTAATCATTAATAATTCATTTAATTAAAATAAATAGGTGAAAAATACTAAACCTAACCTTTTGAATATTTTTGTGCATAAAATAATCTCAATATTTCGTGTACAATCAAATATGGAAGGAATTATGATGATTGGATATGATTGAGACCAAAATAGCATGAAAAAGATTTGAAAATTATGGCATGGAAAATCAAATATTGTTTCATCAATTCCTTGATTCTTTGGCTCAAATTCTTTGACCTAATCACTCACATACATATACACATGCTAACCCTCGTGCAAAAAAGGTCCCAGCTACGCCATACATAGAAAACACACTTGAGTTTTTTTGCTTAAAATTTGAAAACTGAAAACAGGGATACAAGGCGATTCAAGGCAAAATAACCATCTCATCACCTTCCTGAGACATCAAGCAACGTGTCTGAATAGGTTTCCACATTCCTAACACCAAGAATTGGTGAATAGAACTCAAGCTTTGTCACTCTTTTGCATAAATTGTATCTTGTCATTCATAGCATGATTTTAAATTCTAACGCTTGTTTTGTGTTTCTCTCATGATTCTGAAACTAACCATATGCTTTGATTAAGTTTTTGTGCGTTATTGAAGGATTCACCATGAAAGGATATTAGGGTTCCTTGAGTTCTAAATTGGGCGTTTCTCACCACTGTAAAATTAGGACATGCCAATGCCATGAATGGATTCAGCACGCTTGGACGAAAATAATGAAACCATCGCGCCTAATTTATGAGGCCATATGGCCTATTCGCTATTTTCAGATATGGCATATTTTTGGGGGGTTCAAAACCCCCGATAACTATCTTTTGTTTCAGGAAAAAAACACAAAACGGAGAAGATGATTAGGTGGCCACCATTGATTGGATTATTTGAAAATTCGCGCGAAAAAGGCACTAGCGCGTTGTTCTATTTTATAATCATTGTTTGTTAATTAATATACAGAAACGTGCTCATAGCTCCACTGGTCAAAGGACACACTGGTAACCCCTGGGACCTGGGTTCGAACCCCAGGTCCCCACCCCCTTTCATATTATTTTTCATTTAACGCTCATATGCAGCTTCCACGCTAAGGACCGCCATATGCTCCTCCATCCAACACGCCACTTGGCCAATCTCACCAATCCAAGGGACCAGATCTGGAAAGCGTGGTAAGCCTCAGTCAACGCACTCACACGCTAGCATGGAAAGTCAGCCAGGCCAAAGGCCATTGGGCCCAAATTGCTAAACAAAAACCTCCTATTTGGGGGCAGACCCCCCCTAGGTTTGAATTTTTATTCTTTTCTTTATTTTACTTATTTCAATTATTATTTTTTTAATTAGTTTCTTCAATTTAATTATTTTTATAGAAAACATAAAAAATAATATAAAATCAGAAAAAGACAAAAAAAAAACAAGTATTTTTATTTAATATATTATATTTTGTAAATAAATATTATGCATTAATTTTAGCTATTAAATTAGGTTTAATTTTAATATTTTCCTTAATCAATTTAAAATTTGTTAGAATTAGGGTTTGTAATAATTTTTACCCCTTTTTCTTTCTCTTCACTAATAATTAAATATTATTTATTTTTGTAATTAAATTACCATGTAATTAATTAGGTTAACTTAGGTTTGACTTTAATATTTTTTAATAAACTAAAAAACAATTAGAATTAGGGTAATCTCTCAATTTAATTCAATCTCATTAAATTCTCATAAAATACAAAAAAACCAAAAAATAATTTCTTTTTCTTTAATTTAATTAATTTGCTAATAATTTAATTTCATCAAAAAGGGTCCAACGCCCTCGTTTCTAATTTTATTTCAATTCGCATATTTATTTCTTTTTCTTGTAAATATTCATGTACTTCTCCCAAAGCCGTGTAATTTCATACTTTCTTGCACTTTTACTTTAATTCTTTATTTTTTCTGTCAAATCGGGTCCTGAAAATTTTGGCGATGTGGACCCGCGTCTTTTGTAATAGCTTTAGAACTTTTATTTCTCGCAATATTTTAACTGTTAAATAAAATGCATGCAAGAATGAATGATTAAATAAAAACAAACGCTAGATCACCTATACCATGACAAGATAAAAATAAACGAATCTGACACACAAATCACACACCACCCCTAGGGTACGCCTCACTGTTGCCTTGCCTCGAAAGGTGATCGTCGAGTAGAGGATGTCTTAGTAAGTCCTCATGATCCGGGAACCTGGCATGAGGGTAGCTTCTAAGGTGTCTTCCCATTGCTCTGGTGATCACCATGTCCCGAACCTCGAATTGACCCGAACACCTCCAATGGTGGTGCTACCTACCTCTCAATGGTGGGATGGCACTACTTTAAAGGACATTTACACAGACGAATTCCTTAGGGTAGGTAGGTTCTCGTAGATACTTGCTCTAATTTAAAACAAAACAAATCAAAAATACTTTTCACACCGACACCTTTTCAAAAAGCTTTCGAAAGCAACTTTTCAAACACTCTTGAGGACCGATACAAGAGTTGAACTGGAATTTTCAAAGAAACTTTTTAAAACCCACTGTTGAAAAGCAAACAAACCACTTTTGAAAACACAATGAGCAAGTATCTAAGAGCCCATGGATAACCATGGATAGAAAGCGTGCTAACACCTTCCCTTTCTATAACCTACCTCCCGAACCGAGAGCAATCTCTATAAGGAATTTTTCTGTGCTTTTGTCCTTTCCATTTGGAGAAAATAAAAGACGGTGGCGACTCTTGCTTCCGTGACATTTCGCGAACCAGCGTTAAACAGTCAGTTCCAGATCCACCGATCACAGAACTGGCGACTCTGCTGGGGACTTAACTTAAAGTGAGGTGTACCTTAGGGTTAGTTCATAACTGTGTTTTCAATTGCTTTCCTTGTTTGCTTTAAATTGTGGGACTGTCTTGGGAGTTCTATAGATCCTAACCCGGATCTGGGGGATACCTTCTTAGAAAGTAGCAACAAGGTTGTGAGGGAACTGTGCGGGGTATACCGACATGGTTGAAACAGTCTGCTACGTTGATGTGGCACTTTGGTGTGTACCGGTAACCCTTGAGTTCAGTCAAGGAGAGTACGGGGCCTCCGCGTGGTGTCATGAAGCATCAACAGACCTTAGGAACCTTAATTGAACTATCTTGGCCTCTTTAGGGTAGTGAGATAACTGACTTTGGTGCAGTCCGAGGTTGGTTGATACTCGATACTACACTCAATTGAGGGTTGCTTTCCTGGAATATTTCGGTCGCCAGTTCAGTGGCTAAATCGAAACGATGAATAATGAAAGAAATCCCGTGATATTGGGATCCTTAGAACCCGGTTACTTTTGATTAGGACAGGTTGAACCCACCAACTTCAAGAGGGTACTACCCAGACCCCATGCTGGCCTTAAACCCTAAGGGCTTGTCTTGTGTGCCTTGTGTGCCTTACATGTTTGTCTTTGTAAATATATGTGGTGTGTTTAATCATAGCATCATGACATCATCCAGCATCATATGCATTGACTGACCATTTCAGGGGTTCGAATCTTCATCTTTGTTCTTGTTTTGTAGGACATGGAAACTGTTCGTAGAAAGACAATTCAAATCAGTCTTATAAGGATCCCTCCTCAGCTTAAGGAACTTATATCCAGGATTCCCGAGAGCTCTTCATTCAGTGAAAGACATGGAAGACTCATCAGCTTGGTCAACACCAACATTGAGGAGGATATGATAAAGGTCCTGTTCCAATTCTTTGACCCTCTGCATCACTGTTTCACCTTCTTGGATTATCAGCTGGTACCTACATTGGAGGAGTTCTCCCGGCTCCTGAAGATCCCTATCCTTGATCAACTACCCTACAACGGTACGGAAAAGGAACCCAAGCTTGAAGAGATTGCTAAAGCCTTGCACCTACAGTCATCTGACCTCAAGGGACATTGGGAAGTTAGAAGTGGTATCAAAGGGTTCTTAGCCAGGTTTCTGTTTGAAAAGGCCCATGAATGTTGGAACTCCCTTGACTTACAAGCTTTTGAAGAAGTTGTGGCCCTCCTTGTCTATGGTTTGGTGTTGTTCCCTAACCCAGATCAGCTTATAGATATCAGTGCTGTCCAGATCTTCATGTCCAGGAATCCTATACCTACGTTGCTGGGGGACATCCTTCACTCATGTTACACTCGAACCATGAGAAAAAGAGGTGTCCTTATGTGTTGCACTCCTCTCCTGGGAAGGTGGTTTATTTCGCACCTTCCACAATCAGTTTTGAAGAACGAGCGGGGTTTGAGATGGTCACAACGGTTGATGACTCTTACGCATGCAGATATACATTGGTGCCCTAGGTCCAGAGAGGATGTCAATATCATTGATCGTTGCGGGGAGTACCCTAATGTTCCTTTACTTGGAATCAGAGGAGGTATTACTTACAACCCATGCCTGGCTTGGAGACAGTTTGGTTATGCTCGGAGAGATGGTCCTCATGACATGCTAATTCGTGACATAGTTTTTGACTTCAACAACGATACTCAAGGACTTCGCCAGAGATTTATCAGAGCCTGGAGGATGCCCAGTAGGATAGACAGCAAGACACTGGGGCACAAGAATTCCATCCCGTTGGAACCTTATCTCAAGTGGGTACGAGCCCGCTCCCAGAAGTTAGTGATGCCTTATCCCCATATGCTCCCTGTGATCAAAGAGCCAGTCTTGGAAGGAGAAGTGTCCTACACTATTCAGCACCCTGATATGCCCACATCCTGGGAAGAGATGCAGAAGAGCTGGATCCAGCTTAAGGAAGAACGGAATTCTCTTGAGACCAGTCTACATGCTAGTGAAAAGAAGGTCTTGGAGCTCACCCGCCTGTTGCATGAGGAGAGGAATCTCAACACTTACATAGCTCCAAAGAGGATGCGTAGTATATTTTGGGATTGATTTGCTTTTGTATTATTTTGCCCATGAGGCTTTGATGTACTGAACAATTATTTCCTTAATGATAACGTGTGTTCCTTTTTGTCTACAACAAATTTGAACTTTCGAACCCTTGAATGCATTGCATAAACACATATCATTCATCATGAGCATGGCAGGTTTTCCCCTTTTCAGGTTGCTCACAGTTCTTCGCTGTTTATTTCAGCATCATGAATCCTGACTCATCATCAACCGAGATGTCCATCAAGGCTCTTCAGGCGCAGAACACGCAATTTCAGGAACTAATCATGGGTTTGGCTCAGGGCCAAGAAGAGCTGAAGGCTCTGCTCCTGAAGAAGGAGAAGAAGAAGAAGAGAAGAACTGTTCTTTTCAACACGGGCCGAAGGTTTGGCAACACTCTGCAAGATGAAGAGGCTGGTTCTTCTATAGGCAAGAGTAACCCTCAAAGGGAAAAAGGTCCTAGTCTGGTAGTCTCCGACAACGAGACTGATTTCAACGAGGAACAATATCCTCCCGCAGAAGACAGATACAAACAACTGGAGGACAGGTTGAATGCTATGGAGATCCAACAAGTGCCTGGCCTGGATTTTGGAGATTTGGGTTTGTCTACTGGTGTGATCATTCCTCATAAGTTCAAAGCACCATCCTTCACCAAGTATGACGGGGCGTCTTGTCCCAAGCTACATCTCAGGTCCTATGTTCGGAAGATTCAACCGTACTCAGTGGACAAGAATTTGTGGATCCACTTCTTCCAGGAGAGTCTTTCAGGGACTCATCTCGAATGGTTCTATCAGCTGGATGGGACCAAGGTTCGTAACTGGGAGGAGTTGGCTACTGCTTTCTATAAGCAGTATCAATATAATGCCGACCTTGCCCCTACACGGACCCAACTCCAGGGTATGTCGTTAGGCTCAAGTGAAGGTTTTAAAGAGTACGCTCAGAAGTGGAGGGACCTGGCTGGCAGGGTGCAGCCTCCGTTGACTGATCGGGAATTGGTAGACATGTTCTTGGGGACCCTATCGGGGCCGTTTTTCAACCATCTTATCGGTAACTCGTCTGCAGGGTTTACTGATCTTATTCTGACCAGAGAGAGAATTGAGGCTGGGTTGAAGTCTGGTAAGATTCCGAAGGGTGCATCTACAAGTTCCGAGAAGAAACCCTTCAAAAAAGAGGCCAGTGTGGTGTATGGGCCTAGAAGGCAAGACAAACCAGAGCGCCACCAATCTGTCAACGCGTTGGTGATTGCAAAGCCTGTTGCCGCTCCTCGGTAAGCTAACCAACCAAGGGCTGAGAGACCCAGAAGGGAATTCATCCGGCTGAATATGACCTTGTCACAAATCTTGCCACAACTGCTCTCAACCAACTTAGTAACCGTCAGAGAGGCTCCGAAGTTTGCAAATACTACATCTCCTAAGTACAATCCAAATGCCCGCTGTGCTTATCACTCCGATAGCCCGGGGCATTCCACTGATGACTGTTGGGCTTTGAGGAACAAGCTGCAGGACCTTATTGATGCGAAGGAGGTACAGTTTGAGGCATCTGAGAAGCCTAATGTGGTGACAGCTCCCCTGCCTGCTCATGGAGTAAATGCTATTGGGGACGAGGATGAAGTGGATGAAGTTGAGTTTGATAGCTGGATTTACCCGGCAACCGACAGTGGACCTAACAATTGGAGTGCCAAAGACAATCTACCTGTTTCTCTTGTTACTGAGTAATGAATTCCTATGTTTTTGTTATTTGTAATAAACAATAAATAAAAATTTATGGCCCGGTGTCTTACCCGGGGCACCGTTGGCTTCATTTGTGAGGGCATATAAATTGTCATTTCATATATCATAAATGAAAATCTTGGACGTTTTCTCGCATTACAAATCTTATGCTCCTTTTCTGTCTTTCTTTCCTTTACATATATTTCAAAACAGTTGTATTTACACACACTCACTCATACAGGTTTCAATCCACTCTGGATCTCACTGGTAATGACTCTGCTACTGCCAGTTATGACTTCGAAAATCCGATCAACTTAGCTGAAGACGAAGGTGAAGATGATTGCGAAGTGCCTGGCGAGCTTGCAAGACTGTTACTTCAGGAAGAGAGGGCAATTCAACCACATGAAGAGCCAGTGGAAATGATAAACTTGGGTACTGAGGCAGACAGGAAAGAGGTAAATATTGGTACCAACCTAGAGCTCAGCGTGAAGCAACGGTTGACTAAGATGCTACATGATTATATGGAGATCTTTGCCTGGTCCAATGAAGACATGCCCGGGTTGGACACCGATATTGTGGTCCATCACTTGCCTACTAAGGAAGACTGCCCTCCGGTCAAGCAAAAGGTCCGCCGGATGCGTCCAGAGATGTCGGAGAAGATTAAAGCCGAGGTTATGAAACAGTTTGACGCTGGGTTTCTCGCAGTGACTTCTTACCCTCAGTGGGTTGCTAATGTGGTGCCGGTACCAAAGAAAGACGGAAAGGTCAGAATGTGTGTCGACTACAGGGATCTGAACAGGGCCAGCCCCAAGGATAACTTCCCTTTACCTCACATTGATGTCCTTGTTGACAATACAGCTCAACATAAGGTGTTCTCTTTCATGGATGGTTTCTCAGGTTACAATCAGATCAAAATGGCACCTGAAGACATGGAAAAGACTACATTTGTTACTCAGTGGGGCACCTTCTGCTACAAGGTCATGCCTTTTGGACTAAAGAACGCTGGGGCAACCTACCAACGTGCCATGGTCGCTTTATTTCATGACATGATCCATCATGAGATAGAAGTGTATGTTGACGACATGATCGCAAGGTCCCGGACTGAAGAAGAGCACCTAGATCACCTGCAGAAGTTGTTTGATCGGTTGAAACTGTACAAGCTGAGGTTGAACCCGAACAAGTGCACCTTCGGGGTAAGATCTGGAAAGTTGCTAGGCTTCGTTGTAAGTGATAAGGGTATTCAAGTGGACCCTGCTAAGGTTAAAGCTATTCAAGAGATGCCAGTTCCTAGGACAGAGAAGGAAGTCAGAGGCTTTTTAGGACGCCTGAATTACATTGCTCGGTTCATCTCGCATCTAACCGCTACCTGTGAGCCAATCTTCAAGCTGCTGAAGAAAGATCAGGTAGTACGTTGGAACGATGAATGTCAGGCTGCTTTTGACAGAATCAAAGAGTATCTCCAAGAACCACCCATCCTTATGCCACCGGTTGAAGGGAGACCTCTGATACTATATCTGACAGTGCTTGACAATTCAATGGGGTGTGTGCTGGGGCAGCATGACGAGTCTGGCCGAAAAGAGCATGCCATTTATTACCTTAGCAAAAAGTTTACCGACTGTGAGACCCGATACTCACTGCTTGAGAAAACTTGCTGCGCTTTGGTATGGGCTGCTCGCCGGCTGAGACAGTATATGCTGACTCACACTACCTTGTTGATCTCAAAGATGGATCCTATAAAGTACATATTCGAAAAGCCTGCTCTGTCTGGGAGAATTGCAAGATGGCAAATGATCTTGACGGAATACGACATTCAGTACACGACCCAGAAAGCCATCAAGGGAAGTGTATTGGCAGACCACTTGGCACATCAAGCCGTAGATGACTATCAGTCAATGAACTTCGAGTTTCCAGATGAAAGCATTATGATAGTGACTGATTGTGAAGTACCTGGACCGGATGAAGGACCTGAGGAAGGATCCCGATGGTCTATGCACTTTGACGGAGCCTCCAACGCTTTGGGTAACGGTATTGGCGCCATAGTCATATCACCTCAAGGCACTCATACTCCACTCACTGCCCGGCTATGTTTCAACTGTACCAACAACATGGCAGAGTATGAGGCATGCATCATGGGTCTTCAAGCTGCGATCGACCTAAGGATCAAGTTTCTGAGTGTTTTCGGAGATTCCGCTCTTGTGATCAATCAGATCAAAGGAGAGTGGGATACGAAACATCCGAATCTTATTCCTTACAGAGAATATGTGTTGACCTTGATCCCCCACTTCACGAAGATAACCTTTGAACACTTTCCGAGAGAAGAGAATCAGTTGGCGGACGCGTTAGCTACAATGTCTTCTATGTTCAAAGTTAAATGGGATAATGAGGCTCCCCGGATCATCATCTGGAAACTGGACGAACCGGCATACTGTTGCGATCTCGAGACTGAATTGGTGACTGAGAAGCCTTGGTACCATGAGGTGAAGAGATACTTGGAAGCTCAGGAATACCCTGAAGGTGCCTCTGTCAATGATAAGAAGTTCTTGAGAAGGTTCGCAGCAAAGTTCTTCCTTAGCAACGACATCTTGTACAAGCGAAACCATGACTCAACCTTACTGCGTTGTGTGGATAAGACTGAAGTAGAAAGGATCATGGAAGAGTTACATGAAGGGACCTTTGGTACACACTCCAGTGGGCACACTATGGCAAAGAAGATCCTACGGGCAGGGTATTTCTGGTCCACCATGGAAGCTGACTGCTACCAACATTCCAGGACATGCCATAAGTGCCAGATTTATGCAGACAAGGTGCATGTTCCTCCAGTTCCTCTGAATGTTCTGACTGCGCCTTGGCCGTTTGCAATGTGGGGCATAGACATGATCGGTGAGATTAAACCTACGGCATCTAATGGGCATCGTTTCATCCTAGTGGCGATTGATTATTTTACGAAGTGGGTCGAAGCAGCTTCCTACGCTACGGTAACCAAGACTGTTGTGGCACGGTTCATTCGGCATAATCTGATCTGTCGGTACGGCGTCCCAGAGAGGATCATTACAGACAACGGTACCAATCTGAATAATAAGATGATCACTGAGCTCTGCGAGCAGTTCAAAATACAGCACCACAATTCTTCTCCTTACAGACCGAAGATGAATGGGGCTGTAGAAGCAGCAAATAAAAATATCAAGAAAATCGTGCAGAAGATGACAGTGACTTATAAAGATTGGCACGAGATGTTACCGTTCGCTCTCCACGGGTACCGTACCTCAGCCAGAACGTCAACCGGGGCAACTCCTTTCTCCTTGGTTTATGGTATGGAGGCAGTCTTACCGATCGAAGTACAAATACCCTCTCTCCGGATAATGAAGGATGCAAATCTGAACGAAGATGATTGGATCCAGACACGACTTGATCAGTTAAACCTTATTGATGAAAAGAGACTTGCTGCTATCTGTCATGGTCAGACGTATCAGAAACGGATGATCAGGGCATTTAACAAAAAGGTCAGACCACAGGAATATCAAGTTGGGGATCTGGTAATCAAGCGAATCATCCTTCCTCAGAGTGATCCAAGGGGCAAATGGACCCCTACGTACGAGGGGCCATTTGTGGTTAAGCATGTGTTCTCAGGAGGAGTAATGATTCTAACCAACATGGATGGTGACGACCTTCCTCACCCCGCCAATGCAGACATAGTAAAAAGATACTACGCATAAAAAAAAGACCCGCTAGGCTGACATGCCTAGGCAAAAATTAGGGCTTCCCGGCGAACCAAAAGGGTTCGGGCAAAATGAAGGGATGAAATGAAAAAATCTGTACACCCGGCAAGTCGAAAACCTGAAAAGGCGGCTTGGGCAAAAATGGGTATCCTGGTGGACTGAAAACCCGAAAGGGCGGTCCAGGCAAAAGTTAGGGATAAAGCGTAATACTATGTCTCATTGGATCACTTTGCATCCAGAATCCGGTATCTACATCAAGTTCAGACGGCATCGATCAGTCAGCTTCACCTTCAACCAAGGTCATCAAGTGATGAGACGCTCAGAGTTATAAAGGCAATAGCAGAGTTGAAACCCAGTGGGATCATTCATTTCACACAGCTGTTTTATTTTCTCTTGTACAAAATTTGTATAAACTCTTTCGTTCGGCGGCATTCTCTTACTAGGACGTCAGCCTCTTGTACACAAAACGCCTATTTACAGGCCATTCAAAAATCAATGCAAATATATCTTTCAGTTAAAAGTGCCAATTGTTTTTCCTTTTCTGTTTTGTTTTGCGAAGAATGTCCAAGGTTCAATTTGTGATATGTGCATTGACAATAATTTGCTAACTCATGAATATTTGCATACGAAACAAAAGATTAATTGCAGGTAACATTAGAAACACGGGCAATAAAGAGATGTCTAAGCAATCTAATTGTTCTGTCCTCCAAAGGTATCAAGGTAGGTTCAGCCGAAGAACATAACCAGATATCTTAATTCCCCAGAGAGTGAGCCAGCAAGTCAGTACACTCTCCAAGCAAAGTTATCAAATCTTAAAGAAAGTTGAGTATCCTCCAGCATATCTCAACATTTCCCAGCAGTATACATACAGTCTTAACAAACATCCCCGACAATCTTGGTCTAAAGATTGTTCCCCGGCGGTATACCAGACATTCAGTGGAGTTACTTCCGATACAATCCAGAACTTCCCCAGGAGAGTCCAATCTAGCTCTCCAGAAAGTTGGAATCCATCTCCCCAAGCAGTAAGCTTATCCCTAGTAGATTCTAGAAGCTTATTCCTCGCAGAGCACGAACGCGTCTCCCGGCTTTATTCAAAGAGTTATTTCCTTACCAGGATATAACTGGGTTATCCTCAGCCAAAAGCCACGGAAAGAGCGTCTTCGACGAAGTTTTCTTACCCCCAACGAAGTCTATTAACACTTCCAACACAACAAGGGTATCCCCAGTAAGTTATTATCAACACTCAACAAAGTACCTCGTCCCACAGAGCATTGCTCCCCCAGCAAGATTACTAGAGTACTTTTCTCCCCGCAGAGTAATCCATTCGCCAAGTTTATTCCCCAACGGAGTCATCTTCTCCTACCGGTATTCTTGCAACTATCATCCCCGACGGAAGCAAAATCTATCCTTCAACATTAGCCCAGGAGTTAACCTCCCGGCACCCGTCAAGGATTTAATTTCCGAGACAAAAATACATTCATGAGCAAAACATCTTCATACATTATAGCATGCATATACGCATCATGAACATATAATCTCACTTATTCAGAGAGCATCCCGCATGTCATACAACATGACATCGCATACAACTAACGCTTGTCTTTTCAGGACAAAGGTACAAAAATGATTACCATCAATGGTCGCAACTAAAGATCCGATTCCTGAATCTTGCCAGGGTGTATCTGTTGATGACCAATTACCAGATCCGATTCCTGTATCTTGCCAGGGTGCGTCTGAAGAGTTCGAGGGTCCGATGCCTGAATCTTGCTAGGGTGTATCCGTTGAAGACTAACATTACCAGATCCGATTCCTGTATCCTGCCAGGGTGTGTCTGAAGAGTTCGAGGGTCCGATGCCTGAATCTTGCCAGGGTGTATCCGTTGAAGACTAACATTACCAGATCCGATTCCTGTATCTCGCCAGGGTGTGTCTGAAGAGTTCGAGGATCCGATGCCTGAATCTTGCCAGGGTGTATCCGTTGAAGACTAACATTACCAGATCCGATTCCTGTATCTCGCCAGGGTGTGTCTGAAGAGTTCGAGGATCCGATGCTTGAATCTTGCCAGGGTGTATCCGTTGAAGACTAACATTACCAGATCCGATTCCTGTATCTCGCCATGGTGTGTCTGAAGAGTTCGAGGATCCGATGCCTGAATCTTGCCAGGGTGTATCCGTTGAAGACTAACATTACCAGATCCGATCCCTGTATCTTGCCAGGGTGTGTCTGAAGAGTTCGAGGATCCGATGCCTGAATCTGGCCAGGGTGTATCCGTTGAAGACTAACATTACCAGATCCAATTCCTGTATCTTGCCAGGGTGTATCTGTTGAAGACATTTCAAGACCTAGACCGGTTCAGTTAATCGACCCTAAGATTTTCTGTCTCTTATCCAGTCATAGGCCTTCTCTAGTCCAGTTAAGTCGACCCCAAACAGATTTTCCTGATGAAGACTCAGTAGAAGTTATCCAAGATTCTCTCAATGATTGCTTTTGAGGTTGTAGTCGCCTGTGGTTCTCTCCCCGATACTGCGGAGGTAGTAATCATCCCCAGATTCGCTCGGCATTGCTGTTGAGGTTGAATTCATCCAAGGTCCTCTCACCGTTCCTGTTGAGGTAGTAACCACCCCTGGTTCATTCATCATCTTTTGAAGCTCCAGATTCAGCTCCTGTAACCAGTCAGGACACCCTTACAGAGAACTTGAAGACCAGCTCCCGTAACAGGTCAGGTAATCATTGTTCTTTTTTGCAGGTACGCAAGTTCTCGCTAAGGAATTTCTTACGCGATCAACGTCCAGATGGCATCTATAAGCCCATCCACCTTCCATCATCTCTTAGCATGGCATCTATAAGCCCATCATCCTATCCATCAATCTCTAAATGGCATCTGTAAGCCCATTCCCCATCATCACTGCTACTTTGTGAGCGCAAATTTCTGGGCACTCTAGTGTTCAATCATCTTCCACCTTCGGATTACGAAAGGCACGTCAGCCAATCTGCATCCTCAGGTTTAAGAAGATTGAACAGGGGAAACTGTTGTACCCTAAAATTTGCCCTCCCATATTCTTCAAAATTTTCCAAATCAAAGCTTCAAAATTCCCCAAGGGTTGCACAGTTCAAGGGCCTCCTAACAGTCAAAATTAGGGTTTTGGTTCTGACCAAGAAAATGAAGTTTCCAAGGGTCCAATCAAGTCCCACATGCCTATAAACATGGTCAAGCATCCTCCTACCAAGTTTCAAGACTTTCAGCACAAAATTGCACAATCAAAACCCTAATTGCACTACAGTCAACTACAGGGGCAAAATGGTCATTTGGCAGTCAAAAGTTCAAATTTTTTGTCAACATCTCATTTTGAAGCCACAAACATCATTTGATCAATGCTTGATCATGATTCTCAAAGCTTGGCTCAAAAATCATCAAGATGCAAAAGTTTCCATATTTGGACAGTTGAAAAAGTCAACTGTAAATTGACCAGGGCATAACTTTCACATGGATTATCAGAAAAATTCCATCCAAAGCTCATTTTGAAGAGAAAGACATTTCCTACAACTCCTCTTCACACTTCAAGTACAAGAAATGCTCTCACAAAAAGTTATCAATTTCAACATTATAGGTCATTTTCAAAAGTCAACAAAAAGAGACTTTAAGTCAAAGGCCATAACTTGCGATTGGTAAATCAAAATGACATGGGACCAAAGGCATTGGTTAGAGGACTCAAAGAACTTTCCAAAACGTCCAAGAACATGAGCAAAGCTTAAAATTTGAGCAAGTTATGCCTTGTGGAAGTTGGGAAATTTTTGGATATTTTGAAAAGTCAACATTGCTTCAAATGACCTAAAATTGCTAATGGGCTTCTTTTTCTTCAACAATTCATCATCCAAGGCATGTGCACGACCATTTGGCCCAAAGGGAAATTTTTATCATTTTTATTTTATTTATTTGGATTTTTAATCATTAATAATTCATTTAATTAAAATAAATAGGTGGAAAATACTAAACCTAACCTTTTGAATCTTTTTGTGCATAAAATAATCTCAATATTTCGTGTACAATCAAATATGGAAGGAATTATGATGATTGGATATGATTGAGACCAAAATAGCATGAAAAAGATTTGAAAATTATGGCATGGAAAATCAAATATTGTTTCATCAATTCCTTGATTCTTTGGCTCAAATTCTTTGACCTAATCACTCACATACATATACACATGCTAACCCTCGTGCAAAAAAGGTCCCAGCTGCGCCATACATAAAAAACACACTTGAGTTTTTTTGCTTAAAATTTGAAAACTGAAAACAGGGATACAAGGCGATTCAAGGCAAAATAACCATCTCATCACCTTCCTGAGACATCAAGCAACGTGTCTGAATAGGTTTCCACATTCCTAACACCAAGAATTGGTGAATAGAACTCAAGCTTTGTCACTCTTTTGCATAAATTGTATCTTGTCATTCATAGCATGATTTTAAATTCTAACGCTTGTTTTGTGTTTCTCTCATGATTCTGAAACTAACCATATGCTTTGATTAAGTTTTTGTGCGTTATTGAAGGATTCACCATGAAAGGATATTAGGGTTCCTTGAGTTCTAAATTGGGCGTTTCTCACCACTGTAAAATTAGGACATGCCAATGCCATGAATGGATTCAGCGGGCTTGGACGAAAATAATGAAACCATCGCGCCTAATTTATGAGGCCATATGGCCTATTCGCTATTTTCAGATATGGCATATTTTTGGGGGGTTCAAAACCCCCGCTAACTATCTTTTGTTTCAGGAAAAAAACACAAAACGGAGAAGATGATTAGGTGGCCACCATTGATTGGATTATTTGAAAATTCGCGCGAAAAAGGCACTAGCGCGTTGTTCTATTTTATAATCATTGTTTGTTAATTAATATACAGAAACGCGCTCATAGCTCCACTGGTCAAAGGACACGCTGGTAACCCCTGGGACCTGGGTTCGAACCCCAGGTCCCCACCCCCTTTCATATTATTTTTCATTTAACGCTCATATGCAGCTTCCACGCTAAGGACCACCATATGCTCCTCCATCCAACACGCCACTTGGCCAATCTCACCAATCCAAGGGACCAGATCTGGAAAGCGTGGTAAGCCTCAGTCAACGCACTCACACGCTAGCATGGAAAGTCAGCCAGGCCAAAGGCCATTGGGCCCAAATTGCTAAACAAAAACCTCCTATTTGGGGGCAGACCCCCCCTAGGTTTGAATTTTTATTCTTTTCTTTATTTTACTTATTTCAATTATTATTCTTTTAATTAGTTTCTTCAATTTAATTATTTTTATAGAAAACATAAAAAATAATATAAAATCAGAAAAAGACAAAAAAAAACAAGTATTTTTATTTAATATATTATATTTTGTAAATAAATATTATGCATTAATTTTAGCTATTAAATTAGGTTTAATTTTAATATTTTCCTTAATCAATTTAAAATTTGGTAGAATTAGGGTTTGTAATAATTTTTACCCTTTTTTCTTTCTCTTCACTAATAATTAAATATTATTTATTTTTGTAATTAAATTACCATGTAATTAATTAGGTTAACTTAGGTTTGACTTTAATATTTTTTAATAAACTAAAAAACAATTAGAATTAGGGTAATCTCTCAATTTAATTCAATCTCATTAAATTCTCATAAAATACAAAAAAACCAAAAAATAATTTCTTTTTCTTTAATTTAATTAATTTGCTAATAATTTAATTTCATCAAAAAGGGTCCAACGCCCTCGTTTCTAATTTTATTTCAATTCGCATATTTATTTCTTTTTCTTGTAAATATTTATGTACTTCTCTCAAAGCCGTGTAATTTCATACTTTCTCGCACTTTTACTTTAATTCTTTATTTTTTCTGTCAAATCGGGTCCTGGAAATTTTGGCGATGTGGACCCGCGTCTTTTGTAATAGCTTTAGAACTTTTATTTCTCGCAATATTTTAACTGTTAAATAAAATGCATGCAAGAATGAATGATTAAATAAAAACAAACGCTAGATCACCTATACCATGACAAGATAAAAATAAACGAATCTGACACACAAATCACACACCACCCCTAGAGTACGCCTCACTGTTGCCTTGCCTCGAAAGGTGATCGTCGAGTTGAGGATGTCTTAGTAAGTCCTCATTATCCGGGAACCTGGCATGAGGGTAGCTTCTAAGGTGTCTTCCCATTGCTCTGGTGATCACCATGTCCCGAACCTCGAATTGATCCGAACACCTCCAACGGTGGTGCTACCTACCTCTCAATGGTGGGATGGCACTACTTTAAAGGACATTTACACAGACGAATTCCTTAGGGTAGGTAGGTTCTCGTAGATACTTGCTCTAATTGAAAACAAAACAAATCAAAAATACTTTTCACACCGACACCTTTTCAAAAAGCTTTCGAAAGCAACTTTTCAAACACTCTTGAGGACCGATACAAGAGTTGAACTGGAATTTTCAAAGAAACTTTTTAAAACCCACTGTTGAAAAGCAAACAAACCACTTTTGAAAACACAATGAGCAAGTATCTAAGAGCCCATGGATAACCATGGATAGAAAGGGTGCTAACACCTTCCCTTTCTATAACCTACCTCCCGAACCGAGAGCAATCTCTATAAGGAATTTTTCTGTGCTTTTGTCCTTTCCATTTGGAGAAAATAAAAGACGGTGGCGACTCTTGCTTCCGCGACATTTCGCGAACCAGCGTTAAACAGTCAGTTCCAGATCCACCGATCACACCAAGCCTCCAAACCTGTATCCAAAAACAACTCAGAGCTACAAACATGAACAAAACCACAAGCTTGTAATCATTCAACAAAAACTGCCTCCACCCTGCTGAAACCAAAACTCAGTTTACATTACAAACATTCCCAACCTGTCAAACCAAAGCCTTACCTGATTCAAAGAGCCCTCAAGCTATTTCACACAAGCCTAAATCCTGCATAGTTCACAGAAGCCAAAGCCTAAAGCATACAAAGCCAAGCCTTAACCATCAAAATAACATGAAAACCTAAACCTGTCAAGCTTCAACTGAACAATCAAAGAGCCCTCAGAACATCAAACTGACCAAGCTCATACTCAAAGCCTCTCCAAAAACAAACCATATTCCTCAAACTCAGAAGCATACTAGAAACACACAAGCAATCCAAAAGGCCCTCAGAGGAAGCCTCACCATAGGGCAAGCACATCAAGGCAACTGAGGCAACCAAACATATCATCAGCAAATATGCTCAGGAGTATACATTCAATAGCATATCAAAGCCCTCAAGCAAGTATATCATCATATAGAAGCCAGCAATCAAGAAAAGGCAATAGAAGTGTTCAAAGAGGAAAAGAAGCGAGCATTTCAAAAGCAACAGAAGTGAAGGGCAAATAGAGAAGAAAAGAAGTGACATGAACAAGGTTTTCAAGCTTATCATCATTAAACCCTAGAAGGCAAAAAAATACAGAATACCAGGGTTCCAAGCAAGCTAGCTTCATCATCACCATCCCCTCGCCGTCAAGCCACCAAAAGCGCCTCCAAGTCCTTTGTCCTCCTCCAACGAAGGTAGTATAAATTCTTTTCTTCCCTTTCATACATCTCAACATAAACAAACAACAATATTTCCCAATCAGAAACAATAATAGTACTTAATCAAAGCTTGAAATCAAAAAGAGCTAAGGCATAAAAGAGATTTGTCTTTACCGTTTCTTGGCGCTACTACGCTCATCCATGGAGGAAGGAAGACGGACAATGGCGTTGGTGGCTGGGCAAGGATGGGTTTCGTTCAGGAACGCTTGGCTCAAAAGATGAAGAGGACGAAAGCAACGAAGATGAACGACGACGGCGCCTCTGTCTCACAAACCCTAAGTCCCTAATGAACAAAACAAAAACAACCCTAAAACGTTGTTAATTCAAACCTGGGCCTTGCCCACAAAAACAAGCCTAAGCCCATTTACAAATCTGGCGTACCCCCCCATTTCCCTTTTTTTACTTCTGATTCACTTGTTTTTTTTAGTTTGGGCCAAAACCCTTTCAGGCCCATTCAGTCTATTCTTTCTTTTTTAAACACTCTTAAACTAACATTTCTTTACTTATCATTTTATTTTTTAGTTTAAACTAATATAATACTTTTTTTGTTTTGATAAATAAAATAACACCTTTTTTAAAAAATATTATTAATTGTTACATTTTAGAAAATATACAAACATTAACTTTTTTTCTTAAGTTTGAAATATTTTTCTTTTCTTTTTATACATAAGGATATTCATTAAAATACATAAGTATTAATATATGTAATTAGGTTATTAGATTTTATCTAAAAAACTCTTTTAATAAATCTTTTTATACATAAAAATACTAAATACAAATACACTAACATTAATACATAATACATAGAACTTAAAACAATTTTCTTTTTTTTTCTTCTTAAACTTAAAACTTTTTTTCATTTAAAATTTTTGTACATAAATACATCAATACATAATTTTCTTTAAGATAAATACTTTTCTTTGCTTAAAAAATTTTGTTTTGTGCATATTATACAAAAAACAAATAAACAAAACACTTAATTTTTCATTAAGTTCACATCTCAACTTGTAAAATAAATTACATACACTTACACAGTTACAATACACAAATACGTCGATACATTTACTTTGCTTTACCCATATACATTTGCTATTCTTATACATTGCTATACATCTTTATATTTACATTTGCGCAATTCGATTTGGTTGTAAATATTGGACACTACTCTCCTATGAAGTCTCATCCCCATTTGAACATTTGTACCCCCATTCCCATGATTATTGTGTAATAATTTAGGACCTTTAAATTCCACATTTAAAAGTTTTCTAATTATACTATGATAGAATTAGGGTTTTGTATGCAAAAATTAACCAAAAATAGTTTGACCTAAATTCAAGATAAACAAGCATGAAAATGGACAACACCAATCACACTTGCACCCCCTAGGGTTATTCCACTTGTTGCCTTCAATAATGGGCCATATTGCATGTTGAGTATCTTTGGCAAAACAAAACAATTCAAATGATCATAGTCCCTCGATGACGCTTTCAAAAGTTGCCTAAACAAATTATCAAGGCCCTTAAAGAAAAATTGCCCAAAGATACTTGGCACTATTGCAATCATGGTCTAAACGATGACCCGCGCCCGTCCCGTTCACATCCTAACACAAGATTGTCCACCAAATACAATGGTGGAACAAAATTGTTAAAAGGGTTAAAGCATAGCAAAGATCTTTGAGTAAATTTAGGAGTAGACAACTTTTGGTTACTTGCCAACTTGCAAAACAAAAAACACTTGCCTCTTTTACAAAACACACATCACAACACACTTTCAAAACAACTTTCAAAAACATTGAAAACTTTTCAAAAGACATACACCTTTGTATACATCCCAACATGGATCATTACAAAGGTTGCCACTACATTGGCCTCTTTTCAAAAACATTTTCAAACACATACAAAGCACCATTTCAAACAATTGAAAATCAAGGCAAGTTGATCTAAGCAAGTAACTAAGAGCCCATGGATAACCATGGATAGAAAGGGTGCTAATACCTTCCCTTTCTATAATCTAATCCCCGAACCCACGAAACATCTCAAAAGGTTTTTCCTGTGCTTTTTAACCTTTCCTTTAGGATAAAATAAAAAGTCGGTGGCGACTCTTGTTCAACCGAACAAGTGCGAATACAAACGCAAAAAACTCAAGTCAGTTCTCCCACCGTATCACACTAATGCCTCCGAGTTATCTTCTAATGATGATAGCAGCGTCTTTGCCTCTGTTATTTGACGAACAACATTTGACTTAATTTTTGGAATAGTTATAAAAATTCAATCAAAATCAAAATTAAATTAATTGGAATATAGCTTTATGAAAAATACAGGACAACGACAAGGTTGAGGAAAGTACAAAGGAACAACAAGTATACACATAGGAGTAGAAAATCACACAAATTCAACAGGGTCAGAACCCATCACACAATCATATGGAGAAAATTTTACAAATTTTGATATAGCATAATATATCGTATTAGACAGATCAATAAACGAAGAAAAATGCTAGCAGTTCTAAGAAGCTTAACGAACAAAAATCAAACATTTTAATGGAGTATGCACAAACAATGTCACTAAACATTGCACAACAAACCATACACCAAATGTCAGACTGTTCTAAAGAGCAGCTACAAATCATTGCTAAGGAGCAGATCCAACAAAATGATACATGCAGTTCTAATGCGGAGTGTGTCCCAAATATTGAACATCAAAAAATTTACCAGTGTAAAGTAGTTCGAGTCCATGCAAAGAATGATATCATATGTATAATGAAGCTTACCTTAAGTCAAAATTCAACTTTTGGTTTCCCAACTCGTGTTTGGTAATACCATTGTTTTGCAAATCAATGTGTTGCAGACTTCTAACACTTCAAATAAAACTCAAATCGGACGTCCGAAACTCAAGTTATAAATTTTCAAAGTTCTGCTGATTTTCATCCAAGTATACTCGGGTACCCATATAATGGTAACCAATTACAGGATGAACAAGAGCATTTTTCCACAAATTTATCTGTACAAAACCCATTCCAACATATTTCCAAAACCCAATTCTTCTTATAACTTGAGAAACACATTAATTTACCCAAAATACAGTTTTCAAAACACCAAGCCTCTAGTTCTTTTCATAAAACTAATCACACCTTTGACTCCCGACCCTGAATCGCGATTCACAACTACCCTATAACATCAATGACATTCAACAATCACTTATATGATACCAATACAAACTTTATGGTAATTCATCACTCTATCACCATCCAAAACATCGATATCACACACAACGATAATTCAACATTGACAACTTCACAATCAACATGCAGTGCTGAAAACATTGTAACCATCTGAGCTTCATCTTCTAAAAGTTATCCAACTTAATTAACCGATATCTTCCAGCATAAGAATCTGCATCGACTCATCATAGCAATTCATAATCGCTTGGTTTAACTTTAAACAATTCATCTCAAGGATGACATTAAGTCAATCTAACATCTCGCTTTAACGACAAGTTACAATTATCCCCGGGAAAACATCAGGAGTCACCCACAACTGGCACATCATTAGCCATAACATCTCCTACCACTCCTAGAGATGCAAACAACATAAGTACCTGATTATTCCCCCTCAAGAACACTTTGACTGACCGTTAGACTTAAATTGTGAATCTGCATTTTCCCCGAATTCAGGAACCAACACGGTTTCGCCAATCTTTGCACTCATGCGATTTACAGCACCCAAAACCAACAGTTCACACTTGAACCATCTCAGAGAAGCACAAGCTTCTCCCCCACATATTTAAATCCCACTCCTGCAAATAAATGATTAGAACAACAAGAAAGTACTAACATTGTTTCATACACATGTTGCATACTAAGTGTAGCGGTAGAATGTTGAGACTAAGTTATTGGATGACTTAACTCGTACAGATCAAAATAAAAATCACCACCACGCTTTATTATTTCCAAAGGAAATGAGAAAAGAGAGAATAAACCCAAAAAGAGAGGGGACATAATCTAGGTACGGGGGTTGGTTATGCAAAGGGAAGATATTAGCACCCTAAACATCTAAGGTACTTTGCAGGAACCTATTTGAAAATCTGTGTATTTTGGCTATATAAAAAACGTGTACAAAAATAGATGGTGGAGCTGAGAAAAGAAGTGGTTTTTTACAATTTTACACCCGCCGCGGTTGCCAACCTTTAGTGCCTACGTACCATCTTCTGTACAATACGGGATTGGGGTACTCGTAATTCACCTCAAAAATTTTAAAACACATGTGTGTTGGTTAATTTTAAGAGAAGAGACATCATCGTCATGTCTGAGTGGAAAACATACTTACTACCCACGATTATGATAAAGGATAATTTGCATCATCTTAAAATGGAGGATATAGCTTGAATTTTAAAATCAACAAAGCCTCACTCAACACCCAAGTGGAATTTATCTCACTTCACTATATATCATAGAAGTATAGTAGGTTGCGTCACTACAAGAATTGAAAAGAGTTTAATCTTTTGAGAAAAAGGTTTTAAAGTAAAAAGCCAAAGTGGAAAAAATGACTTTAATGAGGTTAATGACTTTTAGTCTTGAGAAAGATGTAAAAGTATGATTAAATTAATTAAAATTTGATTTAAGAAAAGCCTTTTTTTTAAAATGCATGGACCTAAGTCCTAGTTTATTATGAAAGTGGTTCAAGTTCGAAAACAAGAAGAATTTTGAAAAGGAAGGAGAAGATTTTTGAAATTAAAGAAGATATGAGGAGATGAAGGGATTATCCTAAAGCATAAGGTAAAATCCAAGGAAAAGAACGATCTAACCAACAAGAAGCCAACACTTTACATATGAAGTCAATGTAGAATTCTCATCCTTTGGATTGAAACTAAGCAAGCAAAAATACTAAACTTCTAAGGAATACCAAGCTTTAGATGAATTAAGTCTTCACAAAAATTGTACAGAGTAACGGCTGTATACAGAGGAATTCTCAATCACAGACAAAACATATAATCAAAATAACTTGCACAAAAAGAAAAAACAACCTAATGCCTTAGAGTAAACCCCTAGTATTCCAGACAAAATAACAACAGAGCCACAAAGTCCTAAAGTATTAAGGCTTCTAATCCTAAGTCCGAGAGATCCACAACTCCATAATGCTAAGGATTGTAACCAAGTAAACCAAGTAACTTAACTTTTTTTTTAGTGTTCAAGTTGATTATTAAGTGTCTTTAAAACAAAATAAAAGCTCAAATGAGAAAAGATAAAATGACATAAATATAAATGCTCAAGTGAGCAAAAGAAAAATGACATGGAATGCAAATGCTAAAATAAATGGTACATAAAAATAAAGGCGTAAAATAAAGGCATAAAGTAAAAGCATAAAGTAAAAGCATAAAGTAAAGTTAATTGTTAGTAAATTAGAAGTTAGAAGGTTAGTTGAATGACCATTTTGAATCTTTCATTTGAGAACTCATTAGAAGTTGATAAAATCAAAGCTTCTCAACAACAAATCTTGTTTGCTTTTTGTCAAGTATTTCATTCATTTCAAATGCTCAAAGCAATCACATATGATCAATGATGTTCAAATGATTCACTTAGACTAAAGTTCATGAAGTTCCTTAGAGGATTAATAAGATCAAAGCCTCCTAACACTGAACTTCAAATTTATTGGATTAAAGGTTTCAATTTAAACATACTTGGGCTTGCAAACATAGGTTTGGGCCACGAATGATCATTTTTCAAATCGGGACAAATTTAGCACTATGTTAAGCAATCGTAAGTGGACTTATGTAGAAGTCACACCTATTTTGAGGCTGATCAATAACAATTCATGTACCAATATATTAGAGAAATGATATGTAGATCATTCTCAAAAAACATGTCGCACAAGTAAAAACAAGAAAGGAATAAGATGAAGAGGGATGGGACGTATCAGATGAAATCAGGATTTGGTTTTTCAACCTATCAAAATCTAAGATCCAAGGAGGTTGAGGAACTAGTCCCAAAATAATACCCAAATTAGGACCAAACAAAATAATAAAAATATATTTAATAAAACAATATTTAAATGATTACTAAAAGGTAGATAATTGGTAAAATACATAAAATGTGTTAAAACACCAAATAAAAATTCTAAAAAAATGTCAGAAGTTAAACATGAGCCAATAAGTGTTGACAAAAAATTTTAGAATTTTTTAAAGTCAAAAGCTATTTTTAAAATTTAAAGACATAAGAAAAACAAGCCAAAATTTGTGAAAAATAGTAAAATAAAAAACAAAAATAAAATGAGGTCACCAATAATTGTTAAGAGGTCATTGGATCCTTCCCTATTTTTTTTCAGAATTTAAAAATCAAGAAAAGTATTTTTAAACAATTAAAATAAGTCAAATAAAGTGAAAAATCATAAAAAATATCAAATCATTTCAAGTTCACAAGGCAACAATAAATGATCAACGATGTTTAAGTGATTCACTTTGACCAAAGCTTATAAAGATTCATTAGAGGATCGATAAGACCGAAGCCTCCTAACAATGAATCTTAAGGTTATTGGATCAAAGGTTTCAAATTAAAATACTTGGGCTTGCAAATATTGGTTTGAGCCATAAATGATCATTTCTTGAATCGAGATAAAATTTAGCGTTATGTTTATCAATCGTAAGTGGACTTATAAAGAAGTCGCACCTATTTTGAGGCTGATCAATAGCAATCTATGTGCCATATGTTTGGAGAGATGATATTAAGATCGTCCTCTAATAACATGTAGCACAATCAGAAAGGTATAAGATGAAGAGGGAAGGGATATATTTGAAATAAAAATTTAATCAAACTATCATTAAAATCATTCATCCATTTTGGTGGAGTTAAACTCAACACCCAAGATTCAATGATGTTAATAAAGTCCATGATCAAAAGTCAAATAGTCAGAATATGTACAAAAATAAAAATGCATTTAATGAATAAAAAAAAGAAAAAAAAAGAAAAATGATTTTTAACATGTTTTTAAAATGAAAATAAAAGAGAAAATAGCAAACTATATTCAAAATGTCAAAGAAAAATTAAAAGAGACCATAGAAAAATCAGAAATGATCTCAAATATTTTTATAATTTTTTTGGTAATTTTTAAAATTAGAAAAGTATTTTTAAACCAATTAAAATTACTTAAATAAGTGAAAAAAGATAAAAAATAGTAGAAGTCAAAATAAAATTCTAGAAAAATTTTAAAAGGTCAGAACTAAGGAAAATAATTTATATAAAAAAAATCAAAGTTTAAAAAGGTCAAAAAGTATTTTTAAAATAATTAAAATAAAGCAAACAAAACAAAAATTATAAAAAATATTAAAAATTAAAATTAAAATATAAAAAAATATTTACAAAATCAAAAATAATTCAAATTATTTTTTTATATTTTTTTCATATTTTTTTGATATAAAATAAGAGAGTTATGAATTTTTAAAGATAAAAGGAATTTAAAAAATAATTTTGTAAAATAAAACAAACTTGGAAAAAACCACGCGCGTTGGATCTTCGTCACTAATACACGCTGGCAAATCCAACGAATCTGAGGTGAAGGAGCATCATGGACCCAAGGCAGAGCGCACGCATGTAACACAACAAAGTCCAACCAATGAAAACAAAACAATTGGCCTATTGTAATTGGTTGAAGAACGACACGTAGGTCGTCTTCAACCTCCAACCTCCTGCAAATAGGGAAAATCTCATATCCTTGAATCTGTAAATTTACACATTCATGGTGGTACCATTAGATGCGTCTACTTGAGACGATCACAACCATATGCTCGCGAAAAATTTATATAAAACATAGCGTAGTCGATTTGGAAAAAACCAGTGATGTTTGAAACTGTTGAAATCGAAAATCAGAAGCATCAAATACATTGTTTCACCATAATTGAGTTGATAGCAATAATCAGTGAGCATCATAGACCATTCAAGTAATTTGAGTTAGAAGATTTGGTGCCTTAAACTACCTGAACAAAGTCAGATGAAGTTGCTCTGTAAATGGACTTGGCTAGCACGATTCCTGGAACCTCAAGGCTTGATTCTTCTTCTATTAGCTTCAGGGAAGTTCAAGGATGAAAGATCAATGAAGAAATTGAATTGAAAAGTGGGGAAAATAGAAATTTGAAATCTCAAAAAAGGGTGTTATGGAGGGAGTTTGATAGAGTGATTTTGACTCTTCAAGCTTGCCAAAATGAGTGGAATAGAGCTTTTATTTATAGGAGAAGTGAATGGGATAAGAGAAGGGGTGAATGATGAAAATTCAAATGAATTCGTGCACACCTGTGTACACGAGCAAAGTATGCTCTCATGTGCATAAAAACTCATCTAATTGATGTGTTTTGTCACTCTAAATAATCCAATTATCTTTGTTGATCATGCTTAAGTGAAAAATATGTGGTAATTTGATGATTAGAAGCCACATTATGAAATTGTGATCTGACTTGAAGTGGAACTTTAGTTCCAAGGTCCACTTTGAAACAATGGTGTGCATAGCTCAAGAGGTCTTAGGGCATGATTCTTGAAGCTTTAGAAAGATTAGATGACAAACTTTACAATGTACAAGGAATGGAATCAAATGGATGCTTGAGCCAAAAGTTATGTTGAGTAAAATTTGAGAAAAAGATGTTGACTTTTATACATAGAAAAATTTCAAGTTTTCTCTTCAAAAATGACATATAATGTTTTGATTCCAAACAAGGCCTTCCTCCAAAATTTTACTTTGATAAATGATGCTAGCTTGAAGTAGACTTCATAAAGAGAATTGTGAAACTTGAATCACTAAAAAAAACCAAGTATTGAAAAATTATGGTCTTGTAAAATTGGTGAAAATTCATGAGACGACCTATAATCTTTTGCATCCTTAAGGCATCTTCCATCCATTTTTAAGATTTGAACATAAAATAAGAGTTGAGGATCACATCCTTAGGGTCATCATGGAAAATTAATGGGATCAAGGAGATAAAAATTGGCCAAGTTATGATCTTTTGAAGTCACATAACGGAATTTGATGGTCTGTCTAGAGGACTTGTAATATTTCTTCATCATTAGGCATCTTCCACATAAAAGATTCTTGAAACTATTGAATTTATTTGTTGATAACCATTTAAATAGAAGAGTGTCTTTGGAATCACTCAAAAATACCAAAAAATGAGCAAGATATAGCTCTTAGAAGTTCAAAACCCTAGCTCCTAGAGCATCAAAATGCCTTGGAAACCCTTTTCAATTTTGGCAAACTTTCTTGCAAAAATACTTTTGTCATGTGAATAGAAGTTATTGAGGATGATAATGAGAAGCCATAGCAACCATAACCACTCCAAAATATTAATAATTGAGGGAATAATGTATTTGTGATCAAGAAATCAAGAACTTGTCCAATTAGGTCATACTTCTTCAATCTGCTCTTGCATCCTTTGACTTTCTTTGACAAATTGAGGCATGATGAATAAAAGTAGACATTCTCATGATATTACTTCAAATTATCTTCAATGATGAATCTTGAATCTTAATGAAGCTTTGTTGAAGAAGTCATGGAAATAAACTCATGAACCTATAGATCAACTTGATGGAATATATTGTGCTCTCACCTATAATATCATCAATTAGGGAAAACATTCATTGTATTTATTAGTTAAAAGTTAATTAATACAAAAAATATATGATCGCAATATATAAATCAAGGCGCTTGGTGATTCCCCATGAGCAAACCTAAAGATAGGGAGAAGAACCAAACCCTAGTGTGATCTTGTTGTGATTGAGTTGACATGAGATGATAGAGGGGTCTTAGGGGCAAAAATTAGGGGACAACAACTTCCCTTATTTAAGTGTCTTCTATCCGGAGATACGAAGGTTAAAATCTTCGTGTCTATGCGATTGAAGATACTTAAATATAAAACAAACCCTATTTTTGGCCCTAAGATGCCATGCAATGTTTATGATTATGCATGCAAATAAATAGATTCAAGGGTGATACGGTACACCATCGGGGATACACAAAATAAAAGATCAAAAGAAGATTAGACCAGGAAAATAAATCACTGGTAAACAAAGGACTCAAATCTATTGGGGTAATACCCAAGGAGGAGACAAAGTAACATCAACTCAGACATTGAGGAGATAAAATAAAGGATAACAATGATCAACAGATAACCGCAAACTATCCACTATCAGAGAAGATAGCAAAAAAGGTAATGTCAACCCACTAGGGGGGGAAGAGGTGGTAAGATAATACCAAAAAACATCAATATTAGGGGTGGTAACAAGTGTTTGGCATCAGTACTTATGACTGGAAACAAGAAAACTCCTTCAGAGCAATGCGAATCTTAATGACGAACTATCTCCCATAATAAAGAGACTACCATCCATCGAAAAAAGATCTCAACAACAAACTATATCCTATAATGACGAGACTACCATTCATTGGAGTAACAAATCTCAACCATGTACTATCTCCCATAGTGACGAGACTACCATTCATTGGAGTAACAAATGTCAACAATGAATTATCTCCCATAATGACGAGACTACCATTCATTGGAGTAACAAATCTCAACAATGAATTATCTCCCATAATGACGAGACTAACATTCATTGGAGTAAAAAATCTCAATAATAAACTATATCCCATAATGACGAGACTACCATTCACTGGAATAATAAATCTCAATAATGAACTATCTCCCATAATGACGAGACTACCATTAATTGGAGTAACAAATCTCAACAATGAACTATCTCCCATAATGAAGAGACTACCATTCATTGGAGTAACAAATCTCAACAATGAATTATCTCCCATAATGACGAGATTACCATTCATTGGAGTAAAAAAATCTTAAATCTTCTCCGGGAACTAACAGACTTACTGGGGAGGTACAAGTTGCTTAAATAAAGAGACTTCCACTTACTGTTATGAGAAGGAGTTGTAATAATGACCTCTTGGGGAAAGAAATATGGCTTCCTGGGGGAATGCCAATATATCCCTGCTGATGAGCTGAAGTCTCCACGTGCAAAATAAATGCACATTCCCAAACTAGGGATTAAAGCTTGCAGAAAAAACAAAATAATAATGCTACTAGGGACCACAAATTTAAACCAGAAATAAACCAGAGTGAAACAGTCAACCGAGATAGCACCTGATGAGAAATAAACTCAAAAGGGGATCACATTCCACTAAGATAAATAACTGAATAGGAATGCTAAAGCAAAAATCTTCCATGGGGGATAACTCAGTGGGGAAATTGAAAGAATAAACATTTTCTGCTTAAAGTTGACAAACTTTTAGAAACAGGGTGACATAACCCTGCATATAGGGTTGTATGCCAATAAAAATTAATAAATGAAAATAAGCAGTGAATTTTAATTCAACTATGCATGATGTATGTATGAATGTTATTATGTATATGCTAACGAAACTATCACACCATATTGGGGATAAACAGACAAAACCAAACTTGGGTAAAGTCAACACTCAGTTAAATCACACCAAAAATTAAGATTTATGAGAAAGTAAACACCATTTGAGGAAACAAATTTCATTTCCACAACTTAACTTCTATGGGAATAAAAACAATCCGAAGGTAACCAAATAAAAAAAATAAAATAAGTGCAAATATAGGATATAACATCCTCCTCCAGGCTTCACCGGGTAACATCACACAGACTTCAATGGGGAAAACCAAGTTTCAGCATCTAGATTTCCACTGGAGATTATAATACTGACTTCTCTAGGGAATATAAAAAACCACATTGTCAAGATATCAACTGGGGATCTCGTTCCGACTTCATTGGGGAGGGCAACACCACATTATTGAGGGGAGCCCAAAATACATTCTTCAATAACAAGAGTGATGATTACACAAACTTCCCTGGGGAGAAATTATGAAAGTACACGGGGATAACAACTTCCAGCCAGAAATAATATCTCAGCTTAAATTATGGATTTTTAAGAAGTCAAACAATACAACAAGAAATCAAAATTATGGGGATTTTAAATCAAACCCAGCACTTGGCGGGAGAAAACCCACAAAGTTGACAACTATTTCAACACTTCTTAGAAAAGATACTACCCTTGTCTAGTTGTTGGGGAATCCGGAATAGAGGCTTCAAACCAAGCAAACCCGAAATCAAAATGAACCAAGACTTGACTGGGGAATATGGGATCACAAACCCAACACTGCACCATACATCCATTGGTATCGTCTCCAACTATCTGAGAAACACACAAAGATCATACGCATACCAGAAAAACCAACCTGAGAGAAACTTCATAGGGAAAACAAACTTCCAAAATTTCAGAGTTCGTCCATCCTTGGGATCACCACTTTTGTTTTTCTTAAGTCACAAAATCTAAAGTAAAAAGTAGTTTGTAAATTATTTTCAAAAAAAAATTTTATTATTTAATCTTTTTATTTTGAAAATTACTATCAATAATAAATGGAGTCTTTGTAAGAAGAATAAAATAAGAATTGCAAAGAATTGGATGAAAGCTCAAACTTTATTAATAGAATGTTAGTCTACGAATGGCGAGACTCCATAGATGATTACAAAGTTTAGAAAATGGTAATATATATTGGAAAAGATACATTGTAATACAATGACCACTATTCTCCCTAACAACTTTCAATTCCTGAGCAATGACTTCTGTTGAAGTATGGTGAGGATCCAAGAAGATTGTTGCTTCAATGATCAAGTCACATCTGACACAATTACTTGCCAAGAAAATCCCTAACTTTTTCCTAAGTTGCCCTTGCGGGTTTTCAACCTAGCGGGAAAATTTATTTTGTTTATGTCTCTAATTTTTGCCTAGACCACCCTTTCGAGTTTTCAGCCTACCGAGACGCTCTTTTTTGCCTACGTCGCCCTTTCGGGTTTTCGACTTAGCGAGCTGTTCTTTTATTTCTTTAGGCGAAGTATTTCTTGACTGCGTCAACATTCATAGGACGTGGGTACTCCTCGCCATCCATAGTTTCAAGAATCAATGCACCGCCAGAGAATGCTTTCTTGACAACATATGGGCCTTCAAAATTGGGAGTCAACTTTCCCTTAGAATCAAGTTTAAATGACATGATCTTCTAGAGCACGAGGTCACCTTCTCTGAATTCACGAGGCTTGACCTTCTTATCAAAAGCTTTCTTCATTCTCTTCTGATATAAATAACCATGACACAAAGTTGTCATTCTCTTTTCTTCAATCAAATTCAATTGGTCAAACATGTTCTGGACCCATTCATCCTCTGACAACTTGGTTTCCATCATCACACGTAAAGAGGGAATCTCAAATCCTCAACGAGGAGCACTGCTTCCATACCATACACAAGGGAGAACAGGGTTGCTCCTGTTGAAGTGCGGACGAATGTTCGATAACCATGCAAAGCAAAAGGAAGCATTTCATGCCAATATTTATAAGTAACAACCATTTTCTGGATGATCTTCTTGATATTTTTATTAGCAGCTTCAACAGCCCCATTCATCTTTGGCCTGTAAGGAGATGAATTGTGATGGATAATCTTGAATTATTCACAAAGTTCTATCATCATCTTATTATTTATATTTGAGCCATTGTCAGTGATAATCCTTCTTGGCACACCATATCGACATATAAGATTGTTCTTGATAAAGCGTACTACCACCTGCTTAGTGACATTAGCATATGAAGTTGCTTCCACCCATTTGGTGAAGTAGTCAATTGTCACCAAGATAAAATGATGTCCATTCGACGCCTTACATTCAATCATTCCAATCATGTCAATACCCCACATAGAGAAAGGCCACAGGGAAGAAATAACATTGAGAAGTTTCAGAGGCACATGAATTTTTTCAGCATAAATCTGACATTTATGGCACTTCTTTGCAAATTTGTAACAGTCAGATTCCATCGTCAGCCAATAGTAACCTGCCCTAAGCATCTTCTTTGCCATCGAATGTTCATTGGCATGAGTATCAGAGGAACCTTCATGGATTTCATGCACCAACATGTCTTCTTCGTGTCTATCCACGTATCTGAACAAGACCATGTCATAATTTCTTTAGTATAGCACCTCTTCATTGAGAAAAAATCTACTAGCCAACCTTCTCAATGTCTTCCTATCTTTATTCGATGCACCAACCGGGTATTCTTGAGTCCAGAGAAAATGCTTGATATCATAATACCAAGGTTTTTCATCTAAAGTTTCCTCTGTTGCAAACACATGAGCCGGTCTATCCAAACGTCGCACTGTGATACGAGGCACATCATTCCAAGTATTTACTTGATACATAGAAGCCAAAGTGGCCAAAGCACCCGCCATCTGATTTTCATCTTTGGGAATATTATGGAACTCAACTTTATTAAATAAGGGTACTAATCTTATAGCATAATCTGTGTAGGGAATCAAGCCAGGGTGAGAATGTCGTACCCCAAATTTGTCCTACCTCGACAATTATATTTTTCAAGATTAAAATAGAAGAATTATTTAATTAACCATTATACAACAATATCTGATGGCCCATTCTTAAAATCAAAGACTAGGGGGTGTACTTTAAATTCAGGAGAGCAGGGCTTTCCAAATTAGAAAGACTCGTGTATCCATGAACTCATTTGTGAGACATGTTGGCCTATGGCCCATGAGATTCGAAAATGGAAAATTGTTTCAGAATTATTAATTACTAAGTTATTAAGCCCATCTAAATTGTTGTTGTTAACGAGCGAACAAGAGGTGCAATTACAAATTATAGGCCCATTAAGACCGTTACCAACCCATTTTGTATTTTCAATATTGTTCTGTCTTAAGGAAAAATTATTATTTTCTATTATTAAGTGATTAACTTACAACTATATTTTTGGAAAAAATGAAAAGGGATTATGGTGTTAAAAGGAAAAAAATATAACGAATGAGCCCATTAAAGGATTTGGCGTTGCTGTTTACAAAAAGAAAAGAAAACTGTTTCCTATTTGTTTACAAAAAAGTACTTTTTTTACTGCTGTTAAAGCTTCTTATTCATTATAATGATGTTGGCATCACACGAGTATTTTTATTTTTTGCTGTGTTAGGAAAATCTATTGGATCTGGTTTTGAAAACAATGCTTAAGCCCAATTAAATTAAAAACTGATTTTTTTGTTGTATGAAATAATTAATTAAGTGTAGGCCCAGTTTTCTGAATATTTGTGCTGGCCCAAAGAAAAAGCATAAACAATAACTGTGCAGATTGAACCAGGAATTACGCTTGTGTAAGAGTAAACAATCACTGTCAAAATCAAATCTCAAAAAACTAAACAAAATCAAATCTTATTAAAATCCAATAAGTCTTTCACAAAAAATTGTTGAGAGATATATTACAACAGATCAAATCTCAATCAAAATCTATGAATCATACAGAATCGCAAAGCCTCAAATGTACAAAAACAAATCCAGCACAAATTACATATTGAAATCTAGAAAATTACAATAAAGAAAATCCAATGTATTCTCAATCAATTTACAACATCAGTCAATCCCTAAATTGACTCTAATTTCCCTAATCTAAGATTGAAACGACAAATTATCCAAAACCCTAAAATCTAAAGCCTATAAATACTGAAGAATATACAGAAAAGAAGGGAGGAATCAAAGGGGAGACATAGATATAGAAAGGAGGAAGAACAATACAAAGTCGAAAAACAAGCAGAAGACGAACCTAAACAACTGGGGTTCCAATATCTGGAACCCTAGTCATCGCCTATGCCTCGCTACCCGCCGCATCCTCCACCGCTGGACACCATCATCAATCATTGAAGCCACTACCTGTAACAAAAAGAAGAAGGAGGATTAGCCCCGGATGAAAACACCTCAATAATCAGAAAAAGACGATAGCTTAAAGGGGTAACAGTATCTTAGATTTGTTTTTTTTTTGTATTTGGGGTTTTGTTCAAGGTGGCGATTTGGGGTGGGGAAGGTTGTTTGAGCTGCCACGGTGAAGGGTGAGAGTCGAATTTAGGGTTTAGGGAGTGAAGGGTTTGAGGATAGTGAGGGAGAGAGAGGATAAGTTTACTGAAAGTGTAACAATTGTGAAAATGAAAATGTAAAAACATTATTTTGTATTCCGTTCAGATCCTATATCTGCGCTCTCATCATAGTAATCATATTCCCTCATTGTCGCCCATTAGATACGCATTAGACGGCCGTAAGGCCAAGTCCCATAGTAAGGTCGTGCACCCTCGCTTACACGATCCACCAGACCCCCTTCAAAAATCTTTGCTAGACCTAGCCCACATGCTCTTCGCATCCCCAGTTGCTGGTTTATTAAACCATCCATTATTTTGCACCCCCTAGCCAATAGGGCTTAAATTGAATCCAGGCCCTAATATTAACACCCCCTATTTTTGCTTATCAACTAATAATACACCCCCCTGAGTTTAATTAAATTATGTTCTTTCTATATTTCACCTATTCTTTATATATTATATTTTAATATTATTATAATTATTTATTTATTTTATAGTAATTATTATTAATATTATTTATTATATTATTATTTATTATCATGTAAATTATTTTTATACAAAAAATTGCACATTATTTTCTTATATTATTTGCATTATATATATTTTTATCATGTATTAACAAGATTCTTTTTGCAATTAACGCGATTAAAAAACACTAACAAACATCAAACTATTTTTTTTGCAATCAACTAATCTAATCAACTGTTTTTGCTAAAGGGTTTCAAACAGATTTTGAATAATCACGCATTTAGCCAAAATCTTCGCAATCACTACTCCCGACCAAAATGCGACGTAATTCAAAGTACGTTTGCAACCCCTAAAAAACACCAACCTATACGAACTACGAATTGTGGCTCTGATTCCTCATAAGAGGATATGTAGACATACAACTAAAATTGTGGTGAGTTCCCCTATAAAAAACTTAAACCCTTTCCCCTATTAAAAATTAAAACTCTTTCCCCTATTTCCCCCAAACTCAAACCTAAAACCTAGTATCCTTGTGAACAAGGTAGATGAAAGGTACCTAACTCCTTCCTTTAGTCTAAAGAAGTCCAAAACCTAGAATCTCTGTATGTGAATTAGGGTTTCCTATTAGATTCCCTTCCCTAGGATAAAAACTAATAGTGGCGGCTCTAATTAGAAAACCAGTTGCTACAAGTGGCGACTCTGCTAGGGAACTTCAAATTTAGGTTTTAGGGATTTTTACTTTGGGGTTTTTATTGCTTTACTTATTGCTTTCATTTATTCATTGGATTTATTCAATTACTATCTATTGTTTGTCATCATATATACTGCATGGCGGGATTTTTTTTATTTCTCAAAATATTTTCAATAACCCTTAGAAAGAAGGTTCATCTATTAGCTTAGGGGGTACATCATCCCTGCGAGTTTATGTGACGACTTCGCCTAGAGTCGATGAACTTCCCATGACTCTTTGTAACGACCTTAACCTAAAATCTCATGACGAGATCTTTCACGACTTTGAAAGGAAAGTTTCAGTCCGTAAAGAGGCTCCACCTAAGGGAGGCCCTTGTGCCTTTTCCCTCTGGTTTTATTCATGACACCCTTAAGGAAGCCACCTTTTGGGAGGGTAAACCAACCGTAGGTCAAAATTAAGGAGCCTACCTTCTAAGGGTACTTATCACAAAAACCCCGTCACTGAACCATACATCCTTACCTTATAAGAGTACTTATCGCAAAAACACTTCCACTAAACCATACATTCATGCATTCATATATATCACATATTCATCATTTGTTTCTTTTATCTTTCTTATTCACAGGGTACAAAAACAAAAGATGATAAAATCAAGATCTCGGTGACTGTCTTTAAAACTGGATACCAAAGGAAACAACTTTGTCGCGTCAATGCGTCAAACATGTCTGAAACCAAAGACACAAAAAGGAAATAATGTACTGAATACTTTCTCAAGCTTTGTCAAGCAAAGGTGGATGGTTTCAAGAGCAGACATCCGCAGGCGCCCCTAGAAGACTTATTTCCATTTGCTTGATTTCACGCAAATAAAGTTTTGGTTTAAGATTGTAATATTTTTCAATATTTGAATTATGTTACCTTCAATAAAGGCATTTTGTTTCCACATCTCGTTTGTATATCTATTCTTAAGCTGGTCACCGAATATAAAAAGCAAAAGACAAATACATACCCAAATGAATAAGACATTTAAAACAAGAAACCATTTCACGTTCATACACATCCGTTTGCATGCATGCATTCACGAACACCTGCATATCATATAAAAACTCATGTTTTCAAAAAAACCTCTCTAGTTAAACCATTGGTAGAAGAAGATCTCCACCTCCTTGGCCTCCATATCCAACAAGGGCCTATCAACAAAGAATCCTGGAACAAATCGAGGAAAACGAGGCAGTATTCAAGGAAGGTATAGACCAAGTCAAAGGTGATGTGAGTTCAATTAAAGGAGATCCAAGGCAAGTTCTCTTAGCCCTAAAGAACTTCATTAACAAACAAGACCAGATTCCCAGGGTAGCTTTCAAAGAAGTAGCTCAACCGATTGGTGCATCAAGCGGTCGCCGACTAAGAAAAGAGCCAGAAGAAGGACCCCACAATCCAAAAAGGCCAGCTTTAGACTCCCCAAAAAGACAAGAGGGGGAAATTATTGTTGTTGCCTCACAAGCAAGGGTACCACAACCATTAGTGGTCCCACAAGGACAACATAAAGATATATTTAAAAGGCCACCCAGAAAATTTGATCCACTCTCCATGCCACCTAGCCAGTTATTAAAGCACTTGGTTAAGGCATCCTTGGTGGAAATCAAGCCTCCAGTCGGGCCACTCCCGCGAAGGTACAACGCTGATGCCAAATGCGATTACCATGCTAACTCTCCAGGGCACACCATAGAACAATGTTGGGCATTCAAGCATAAGGTCCAAGACTTGTTAGAATCTCAAGACATCACTTTTTAGAAACCTAAAATCAAATCAAACCTTATTCCTCCATATGGTAGACCAACAATAAATGCAATTGAAGTAGTCGCCGACTGTGGGGCAACCAGACAAGAAAAAGCCCCGGTAAGCTTGTTGAAGGAATATCTATTGGAATATGGGTTTCTATTGGAGAATAATGAAGCCTTCGAGAAAACTCGGATAAATCTAGTGGACCATGGGATAGTCCAGTTCGGACAATACCCTGAAGAAAAATATAATGCTACTCTGAAGGGCGAAGCACATTTTCCTCCAATCCAAGAGATCTTTGTCAACAAGGGAGTATAGATGGCAGACACATGGCGATGATATCCAACAAAGCCAACACCAAAAAGGAAACTGACTTCATCGAAGAATGCGCCACAGGACAAGAACTTAAAATATTTACTGCCGTGGAGATTCCCGAGATCTTTTTCTTTCCTAAGTAATTTTTCTTGTTTTTGAAAGAACTTATGTCAAGCCCGAGACATAGGGGTTACTTGTAAGGGTTCCCCATTTTGTTTCAGACAATATTCATGATCAATAAAAGTTATATTTTGTTTTCAATTAAGATCCTTGTATTTCTCTTGCATTTATTCAGTAAATTTAAAAATGGCAATACTTTCTCTACATATGCATTTTCAAAAGTTCATATACTAAAATCTGCACCAAAACATAATAAATGTGAAAATCTATGCCCAAAATATCCGATAATGCTACTGCTGCAACCCGATATAATTTTGATGCTCCTATCAACCAAGCTGAAGAGGAAGATGATGAAGATCTTGAACTCTCTAAGGAAAGGGAGAGGGAAATAGAACGAAATGCTGACAACATAAAACCGTATCAAGAGGCTATTAATACCATTAAACTCGGCACATGGGAAGATCTGAAATAAATCAAGCTAGGGGCAATATTAGAGCAGACCGTCAAAGAAAAAATTGCACATATCTGCTTGGTCCTACAGAAACAGGCGAAGGTTAGATACAGACATGATGGTGGATATATCACGTCTTCAAAGAAGGTTATTCGCCAGTTAGGCAAAAATAAGAGACTACAAAATACAAGGACCTGACAAAGGACTCGAGCTAGGGGAATGTTGGATACTCACATTCGACGGGGCTTCAAATGCACTAGGGTACGATATAGGGGCAGTTTTGACTTCTCCAAAGAATGCTCATAAGACATATACCAAGTCAACAGCGAATGGGATACTAAACATCCATAACTGATTCCCTATCGGGATCATGTTTTAGAGCTGGCTGCATAACTTATAGAGATCACTTTCAGCCATATCCCACGAGCAAAAAATAAAATGGCAGGCGATCTAGAAACTATATCAGCTATGTTCAAAAAACTTGGCCGAAACACGAACCACGCATCACAAACAAACACAATCAAGAGCCCGCACTTTGTCTTGCTATCAAAGAAAGGATGGACGATAATCTTTAGTTTTACGACATCAAGAAATACCTGGAAAAGCAAGAATATCCAGAAAATGCCTCTATCATTGACAAGCGAACCCTACGAAAGTTCATTCTCGAATATTCAAAACAGGGGATTTAGTGCTCAAGAAGATTCTTCTACCTCACCTCGACTCACGTGGTAAATGGACACCCAACTACGAAGGTTGATGCATAGTCAAAACAACATTCTCCAATGGAGGTCTCATCCTCACAATGATGGATGGGGAAGAACTACCACATCCGACAAACTTGGACGCAGTAAAAAAATACTATGTATAAAAAGCTCACTAAGCTCGAACCTCAAACAGGCGACTTAGGAAAAAAGGAGCGTCCCGATGGATCGAAAACCCTAAAGGGTGATCCAGGCAAAAATTAGGGGCATATAACAAAAAAATTATCCCGGTGGATTGAAAACCCGAAAGGGAAATCTAGGCAAAAGTTAGGGATCACTCAAAAAGAAATAAAGAACAAAAAGATTGTGATCTAAGAACTGCGACTACGAACCACGAAGGGAGAGATATATCTAAATCATACAACTCATAAGCAAAGGAGATAAGATCATTAAAAGGATATTGGGGAACAACAACAACAATTATCATTTTTTATTGCCATTTACAATTTTAAATTTTTTTGTAATCACCTCTTTCTAGGAATTACATCTTATACTCTCTCCTATTTATAGGCATATCAATAAAACATTTTCTTTCTTTGCATATTTCAAATTGAACTTTTTCTTTCCTCAAACTTGTTTACAAAATACTACGATTATTACTCGTGAATATTGTCTTAAAATCATTTCGGGGAAATTAACAAATAAAAGCTTTTGACAAAACATCAAAAAAGCATTTTGGTTAGAAAGACATCAAAAGAAAATCCATGTCTACGTCCACGCACATGTCTACTCCTGCGTCTACAATGCAAAGTCCATATGCACTTCTACACCTACGACTATGCTTGCAAAACAAAGTCTACCTCCACACATACGTCCACGCCTATGCCTGCACTTATAACATAAAAATTTACACATAAGTCAATACATAAGTCTACGTCCACGCCCGCGCTTACAATACAAAAAGTCAATGTTCAAAAGCTTACTAGCACCCTTTTCACCGCATTCAAATCAAATTCAACAATGCTACGAAAATGTAACATACAATGCCAGGGAATTGGTAATTCAAAACCAATGGTTTAAAGGAGAGAATGCCATAAATAGTCTCCATAACATTTCAAGGCATACACGCATTTTACACACATTTCATACATGTATTTTGCATATCCCAAAGCATATTTACACTATACATTTTTGCATACAATACACATATATTCAAGATTCCATATCAATGTCAAACATAATACATTTTTCATATATATACAATTCAATACACATACACTCAACTTTCCATCCCAATATCAGGCATCATACACCTATATCACACAGCAAACAAACAGTCTAACCCTCGATTCAATCATCTAAGGGTCCATCAACCAAACACTTCACCTAAGATTCAACCCGTCACCTAAGTCTCCATGTCGTGACATGTTCAGCCCATCATCTAAGTCTCCATGCACTAATGAACGAAACTCGGTAAATTGCCTCTAAGCCGCAATGTATTCTCATAACTCAGTACATTGCCTCTAAGCCGAAATGTATTCTCAAAACTCGGTACATTGCCTCTAAGCTTCAATGTAGTCGCAAAACTCATTACATTGCCTCTAAGCCGCAATGTATTCTTAAAACTCAAAACATTACCTCTAAGCCGCAATGTATTCTCAAAACTCAATACATTGCCTCTAAGACGCAATGTATTCACAAAACATAGTGCATTGCCTCTAAGCCGCAATGCATTCTCAAAATTTAGTAAATTGCCTCTAAGCTGCAATGTATTCTCAAAACTCGGTGCATTTCCTCTAAGCTGCAATGTATTTACAAAACTCAGTACATTGCCTCTAAGCCGCAATCTATTCTCAAAACTCATTACATTGCCATTAAGCCACAATGTATTCGCAAAACTCAGTACATTGCCTCTAAGCCGCAATGTATTCGCAAAACTCAGTACATTGCCTCTAAGCCGCAATGTATTCCCAAAACTCAGTACATTGCCTCTAAGCCTCAATGTATTCGCAAAACTCAGTACATTGCCTCTAAGCCGTAATGTATTCTCAAAATTCAGTACATTGCCTCTAAGCTGCAATGTATTCTCAAAACTCAATACATTGCCTCTAAGCCGCAATGTATTCGTAATACTCAGTACATTGCCTTTAATTCGCAATGTATTCTCAAAACTAAGTACATTGCCTCTAAGCCGCAATGTATTTGCAAAACTCAGTACATTTCCTCTAAGCCGCAATGTATTCGCAAAAATCAATACATTTCCTCTAAGCCACAATGTATTTGCAAAACCAGTACATTGCCTCTAAGCCGCAATGTATTTGCAAAACCCAGTACATTGCCTCTAAGCCGCAATGTATTCTCAAAACTCAGTATATTTCCTCTAAGCCGCAATGTATTCACAAAACTCAGTACATTACCTCTAAGCCGCAATGTATTCGCAAAAATCAGTACATTTCCTCTAAGCCATAATGTATTCGCAAAACTCAATAAATTTCCTCTAAGCTGTAATGTATTCTCAAAACTCGGTGCATTTCCTCTAAGCCCCAATGTATTCTCAAAACTCAGTACTTTTTCTCTAAGCCGCAATGTATTCTCAAAACTCAGTACATTGCCTCTAAGCCGCAATGTATTCGCAAAGCTCAGTACATTGGCTCTAAGCCGCAATGTATTCTCAAAACTCAGTACATTGCCTCTAAGCTGCAATGTATTCTCCAGACTTAGTATATTGCCTCTAAGCCTCAATGTACTCTCCTCATCCAACCCAATGCCTAAGACATCGTGCAACAGTGCGGTTCCTAGCTCCGTAATAAAGACCATTGCCTAAGACATCGTGCAACAATGTGCTTCTTTATTCGTAACCAAAACCATCGCCTCAGACTTCATGCAATGATGCTCGAAAACCAAATCTAGCCTATTGCCTCAGACTTCAAGCATCGATGCTCGAAAACCAAATTTAGCTTATCGCCTCAGACTTCACGCAGCGATTTGAGAACCTAACCCATTGCTTAAGTCTTCATGCAGCTGTGCGTTTCCTTATTCCGTGACACAGATCATCGCCTCATACTTCATGCAGCGATGCTCGAAAAAACAAAATCTAGCCTATCGCCTCAAACTTCACGCAACGATCTGCGAACCTAACCCATGGCCTTAATCTTCAAGCAGCCATGCACCATCAAGTATTGTTCATCCCCCAAATGAATGAATAAACAAAAGAAAAACCAAGGCATACAAAACTACGCTCTCAAAGTTCAAAACCATCTGCCTCAAACCCTGGTGAGCGATATATCATCAACTTTTCCTTTTTTCCTTAAGACTCAGGAGGGTATGCTATATCAGTGTGACCTTATGATTGGTCGGACAAATTTTGGGTATTCCAAGTATTCAATAAACTCCCAATCAGAATGTGCCAGACCCGTGTTTTCTCGCGCCATTCGATTGGAAGATAATTGAATAGGGGTAGCTGTCGTACCCCAAATTTGTCATACCTCGACGATTATATTTTCCAAGATTAAAATAGAAGAATTATTTAATTAAGGATGGTACAACAATATCTGATGGCCCATTCTTAAAATCCAAGACTAGGGGGTGTACTTTAAATTTAGGAGAACAGGGCTTTCCAAATCATAAAGACTCGTGTATCTGTGAACTCATTTGTGAGACATTTCGGCCTATGGCCCATGAGATTCGAAAATGGAAAATTGTTTCAGAATTATTAATTACTAAGTTATTAAGTTATTAAGCCCATCTAAATTTATGTTGTTAACGAGCGAACAAGGGGTGCAATTAAAAATTATAGGCCCATTAAGACCGTTACTAGCCCATTTGGTATTTGCAATATTGTTTTGTCTTAAGGAAAAATTATTACTTTCTATTATTAAGCGATTAAATTACAACTATATTTTTGGAAAAAAATGAAAATGGATTGTGGTGTTAAAAGGGAAAAATATAACGAATGGGCCCATTAGAGGATTTGGCGTTGCTATTTACAAAAAGAAAAGAAAACTATTTGCTATTTGTTTACAAAAAAGTACTTTTTTTACTGTTGTTAAAGCTTCTTATTCATTATAATGATGTTGGTATCACACAAGTATTTTTATTTTTTGTTGTGTTAGGAAAATCTATTGGATCGGGTTTTGAAAATAGTGCTTAAGCCCAATTGAATTAAAAACTAATTTTTTGCTGTATGAAATAATTAATTAAGTGCAGGCCCAGTTTTCTGAATATTTGCGCTGGCCCAAAGAAAAAGCACAAACAACAACTATGTAAATTGAACAAGGAATTACGCTTGTGTATCAGTAAACAATCACTGTCAAAATCAAATCTCAAAAAAGTAAACAAAGTCAAATCTTATTAAAATCCAATAAGTCTTTTACAGAAAATTGTAGAGAGATATATTACAATAAATCAAATCTCAATCAAAATCTATGAATTGTACAGAATCGTGAAGCATCAAATGTACAAAAACGAATCCATCACAAATTACATATCGAAATCCGTAAAATTACAATAAAGAAAATCAAATGTATTCTCAATCAATTTACAGCACCAGTCAATCCCTAAATTGACTCTAATTTCCCTAATCTAAGATTGAAACGACAAATTATCCAAAACCCTAAAATCTAAAGCCTATAAATAATGAATAATATACAAAAAAGAAGGGAGGAATCAAAGGGGAGACAGAGATACAGAAAGGAGGAAGTACAATACAAAGTCGAAAAACAAGCAGAAGACGAACCCAAACAACTGGGTTCCAATATCTGGAACCCTAGTCATCGCCTCCGCCTCGCTAGCCGCTGCATCCTCTGCCTCCAGACACCACCATCAATCTTCGAAGCCACTACCTATAACAAAAAGAAGAAGGAGGATTAGCCCTGGATCGAAACACCTCAAGAATCAGAAGAAGACGATAGCGCAAAGGGGTAACAGTATCTTAGCTTTATCTGTAGATTTTTTTTGTATTTGGGGTTTTGTTCAAGGTGGCGATTTGGGGCGGGGAAGGTTGTTTGAGCCGCCTTGGTGAAGGGTGAGAGTCAGATTTAGGGTTTGGAGAGTGAAGGGTTTGAGGATAGCGAGGGAGAGAGATGAGTAATTTACTGAAAGTGTAATAATTGTGAAAATGAAATTGTAAAAACATTATTTTGTATTCCGTTCAGATGCTATATCCGCGCGCCCATCATAGTAATCATGTTCCCTCATCATCTCCCATTAGATACGCATCAGACGACCGTAAGACCAAGTCCCATAGTAAGGTCGTGCACCCTCACTTACACGATCCACCGGACCCCCATCAAAAATATGTGCTGGGCCTAGCCCACATGCTCTTCGCACCCCCAGTTGCTGGTTTATTAAACCACCCATTATTTTGCACCCCCTGGCCAATAGGGCTTCAATTGAATCCAGGCCCTAATATTAACACCCCCTATTTTAGCTTATCAACTAATAATACACCCCCTGAGTTTAATTAAATTATATTCTTTATATATTTCACCTATTCTTTATATATTATATTTTAATATTCTTATAATTATTTATTTATTTTATAATAATAATTATTAATATTATTTATTATATTATTACTATTTATTATATGTAAATATTATTATTTATTATCATGTAAGTTATTTTTATACAAAAAAATGCATATTATTTTCTTATGTTATTTGCAATAAATATATTTTTATCATGCATTAACAAGATTCTTTTTGCAATTAACACAATTAAAAAACACTAACAAACATCAAACTATTTTTTCGCAATCAACTAATCTAATCAACTTATTTTGCAAAAGGGTTTCAAACAGATTTTGACTAATAACATATTTAGCCAAAATCTCCGCAATCACTACGCCCGACCAAAATGCGAGGTGATTCAAAGTACGTTTTCAACCCCTAAAAAACACCAACCAATACGAACTAGGAATTGGGACTCTTATTCCTCATAAGACGATACGTAGGCGTACGACTAAAATCGTGGCAAGTTCCCCTATAAAAAATTAAAACCCTTTCCCCTATTAAAAATTAAAACTCTTTCCCCTATTAAAATTTAAAACACTATTTTCCCCAAACTCAAACATAAAACCTAGTATCCTTGTAAACAAGGTAGATGAAAGGTTCCAAACACCTTCCTTTAGTCCAAAGAAGTTTGAAACCTAGAATCTCTGTCTGTGAATTAGGGTTTCCTTGCAGTAAAAGGAATATGTGACCCATGAGGAGTAATAATCATAGAACCAATTCCTTTCCCATAAGCATTCACAACTCGATCAAACAACATTCCCCAACGAGATTCAGGATCAGGACCTTCCCCAGACAACAGTTCATCATAATCTTTCGCTTTTAGAAACATAAAATCCTCATTATGGAAATCATATTTAACAGACTGATAATCATCCACTGGTTGGTGAGCAAGATAATCCGCAACACACTAATTTTTATAGCCTTTTGGGTACGATATTCAATATCATATTTAGATAACAACATCTTCCAACGGGAAATTCTCCCAGTAAGAGTAGGCTTTTCAAAAATGTACTTAATTGGATCCATTTTGGAAATCAACCAAGTAGTATGATTCAACATATATTGTCGCAATCGCTTTGCCGCCCAAGCCAGAGCACAACATGTCTTTTCCAACATTGAATACCGTGACTCACAGTCAGTAAAATTCTTGCTGAGATAATAAATGGCATATTCCTTCTTCCCTATTTCATCTTGTTGTCCCAAAATACAGCCCATAGAATTATCTAACACTGTTAGATACATAATCAATTATCTTCCTTCAACCGGAGGGAGCAAGATAGGAGGTTCAAGAAGATAATCTTTAATACTTTCAAATTCCTTTTGGCAATCATCTATCCACACACAACCTTGATCTTTCTTTAACAACTTAAAGATTGGCTCACACGTTGCGGTCATATGGGAGATAAATCTAGAAATGTAATTCAGACGCCCAAGGAAGCCTCTAACTTGCTTTTTAGTTCTTGGCGTTGGAATTTATTGAATTGCTTTGACTTTATCAGGGTCAACTTCAATTCATTTTTTGGCTGACAATGAAACCTAACAATTTCCCTGATCGAACATCGAAGGTACACTTATTTGGATTCAAGTGGAGATGATATTTCCTCAAATGCTGAAACAATTTCAACTTATCTTCTATATCCCCTTCTTCAGTCTGGGATTTAGAAATCATATCATTAACATATACCTCAATTTCCTTGTGCATCAGATCATGGAATAGGGTTGTCATAGCCCTCTGGTACATTGCACCGGCGTTCTTCAACCCGAAGGGCATCACTATGTAACAAAATGTTCCCTAGGGTGTGATAAACGTTGTTTTTTCCATGTCCTCAGGAGCAATTCTAATTTGATTATATCCGGAAAATCTATCCACGAACGAGAATACTTTGAGTTTTTCTGTACTATCGACCAACATATCAATATGTGGCAATGGAAAATCATCTTTTAGACTAGCCTTGTTTAAATCTCTATAATCTACCCACATGTGAACTTTTCCGTATTTCTTCGGTACTGGGACAATATTGGCATTCCAATGAGGGTACACTGATGTCACAAGAAAACTAGAATTAATCTGCTTTAAAACTTCTTCTTTAATTTTCACTGCCATATCAGGGTGAGTTCTTCGCAATTTCTTCTTGATTGGTGGGAATTCTGGCTTTAACAGCATATAATGTTCCACAATATTCGTATCCAAACCAGGCATGTCTTGGTATGACCAAGAAAATATATCCAGATACTCTTTCAACAGTTCAATCAACCTGCTCTTTACGTCGGGATGTAGCAATGCTACAATCTTGACTTCCTTTGGATCTTCCTCTGAACCCAAACTGATTGTCTCCAACGGCTCTTTATATGGCTGAATGGAACTTTGCTCACGCTCAAGCAAGCGTGAAACCTCTTATAGAATCTCAACATATTCTTCTTCTTTGACCTCATACACGAGATATTCAAAGTAGGGAGAGGGTGCAGGATCATTGTTTTCAACAAGTTTTTTGATTAATCTGCATATATGATTTATGATTGCTTTTAGAAACTAACACACATAGCAAGTGATTATGCATATTACAGTTATTATTTATTTTGAATGGTTTTTTCTGATTACCATTTTCCAAGAAAAAGCATAAAGTAAAGACACAATTTCGGAATCAAAGACAACTTTTATTATTGATTTTAAGGATCAAAGCAAACAGATAAGGCCATACAATATCAATATTTTCACCTTGGGCAGAGCGAAATAGTTTTGAAAAGATTAATAAAAAAATTACTTTGAGACATGAATTCAAGAGGGAACATCAATGGTGATCCAATTATGGATTCTAACTCCATGTGTCATATAGTTCGGAATTCCTTGCTCTGCTTCATCCTCCATAATAGCGTTGATCTCAAGAACAATTGGATGAAGATAACCTCTACTATGAAGAAATCCTGATATTTTCCCAAAGCAGAATTCAGCTTCACGTTCTTACCTTTATCATTCTTCATAGAGAATCCCAAACCAGCTTTATTCTTGTTTACAGGTGGATCAACAATCTGCCCCCATACTTTACTAGGGCCATTATGTACTACCCGTTGAGGATCTTTAAACGAAGCTATAGATTCTCATTTCCCATTATATTATCAATGGATAACGCTTGGAACTGGGTTCCAACAATAACTTCATCCACTTCCACAACACTAAAAGAGGATAAATGAGATATTAACAATGCTTGTTCTCCATTTATGATGACCACCTTTCCTTCATGCACAAACTCCAGCTTCTGGTGTAAAGTCGAAGTGACATCCCCTGCCTCATGTATCCACAGTCGTCCCAGTAAACAGCTGTAAGCGGGCACAATATCCATAACCTGGAAAGTAATCTGAAATAAATGAGGGCCTATGTGAATAGGAAAATCTACTTCCCCGATGACTGACTTCCTCGATCCATCGAAAGCTTTTACAATTATGCCACTCGGGTGCATGTGAGCTCCTTTGATACTTCAGATTCATAAGTGTACTCCTCTGTATAACATTTAAAGCGGATCCATTGTCAATCATCACATTTGACAATGAACTGTTCTTACAGTTCATGTAGATATGGAGAGCCAAATTATGATTCCATCCTTCATCGGGCAGCTCGTCATCACAGAAAATCAGGTTATTAAAGTATGTAATATTCCCTACAACACTACTGGATTGGTCCAAAGGCATATCACTTTCCATGAAAGCTTAATTCAATACTCTCATCAAAGATTCCATGTGGGCAGAAGAGTTAATTAGCAAGGCTAGAATAGATATCTTTGATGGAGTCTTCAATAATTGATCTATGTTCCCGTAGTCGCTCATCTTGATAATCTTTAATATATCATCCACATATTTTTCCAGAGTAGTACCATTGGATTCCCTCACTACTTTCTTGGGTTCAACACTTTCAGCGATCTTTTTATCAACATTAACACTCCCTCGAATGACAGTTGTGAAAACACGGCCACTGCGGGTCACTTGGCTGGCCTCAACAATATTCTTGACATCAGGAAAAGGTTGGATGGGAATTTCCAAACCATCCTCCAAGATTGTAGCATTGTATTTGTATGTTACTGCCTTGTCTGATTCGTAAGGAACAAGACCCGACACGTAAATCACCACTGAAGCAACAACTGGCTTGCTATGATACTTGATTTCAATAGGGGCGGGAACACCGAAAAAAGGCACAATAACATTCACCCCCTCTTCAGAATACTTAGACATCACATAATCATTGATAGAGAACATATCTTCATTTGAGGAAAATAACTCATCCGCGGAAGCATACTCATTATTTGACATAGTCTCATTCAAGCAATCTTCAATCACATTAATCCCAATGTAATCATCTCTATTGCCCGAAACTTTGATACTAACATTATCCAATAACAACTGAACACCCTTCTCACAATGGAACAACCACGAGAATCTCAACAGCAGATTCAGTAAGACCCATAATGGTGTTCTTCTTGACCATCCATATGACAGAAGGTAGCGTGCAACTGCACCAAATCATCATTCAAATGATCCACGTCAAAAATCCCGAATTCTCCAGGACATCCAAAGACCATATTCACATCTTCCTTGTACTCTTCCCTAGGCCTGATTATATGAATGAGACCTTCGTCCATCATTTCCTGAAGATCAACTTTTATCTTATCACACCCTGTATATATGTACTGCAAATACCACAACCAACATGGTCGTACGTATAGTAACTAAACTCGCAGAGGTCAGCATGCATTTTTACTAAATGTCCTCTGTTGTACCCCAAAATTTGCCCTCCCATATTTCTCAAAATATTTCAAGAAAAATTCACAAGTCCAACCCGGCGCGTCATATTCAGGTATTCTTTCGCCAAGATATCTCTGATAACATATTCTCAAATTCAGGTTCGGCTCAAGAGTCAATTCTTTAAAGAAGGTATCCGAATGTGTGAGTTTTCTCGAAGAAATATGGTGAAAAAGTGTGCTGAAAGCGCAGTTTTTACGCGCTAAAAAATTTATAACTTGAAGATCGTGGCTCGTTTTGAACCCGTTCCGGTGGCCAAAATTCCATCTTGACATTATCTACATTTTCATCTCTCACGGCTGGAAGCCAATTTCGATCAGAAGGTCTTCAAAAATGTGGATTTATCAAGTATTTTCATACAGAAAATTTGTGACAGAAGTTTATTTGCGTCATGTTCAGAAAATCATAACTTGGTCGATTTGCATCGTATCGAGCTGGTTTCGGCGCCAAAATTTCACAAATTGAGTTGGCTACATTTTCACAGAAGGTATTGAGTTCAAACGGTATTCAAAAGGCCTTCGTTTTTTGCTCAGAGTGCGTGACATGCTGAAAATTCTGAATGCTGAATATTATTTCATCTGAGCCGAAACTTCGAAAATTCATAACTCGGTCAATTTTTATCGGATTGGACTCATATTTTACACAAGGTCACTGACTCATAGATCTATAACTTTGCTTCAAAAGTCGAGACCAAATTATACACCGACCAATACCAGTTTTTTATTGAAGAACGTGTCAGAGTCGACACTGGAGCCCAAAATAAGTTTGTCTGAGCTGAAACTTCAAAAATTCATAACTAATTCACCATTTATCCGATTGAGCCGATTTTCGGACAGGAGTTAGTTATCGATGTCGGCTACATTTTGTTTTCACATTTCAACTTCAAAAATTGCATTTAAGTCCCTGCGATTTAGCCTGGAAAGTGACGAACTCAAGTGAACATTGGAGGCCCAATTGCACATTCAAAGCCCATTTTCTTTACCCTAATTTCCATTATATAATCATCTTATTTTCACACAAACCAGAGAAGGGGAAAAGAGAGAAAAAACCTTGCCACAACACTGTTAGAATATCAAATTCTTTCAAGAATCCTAAAACCTTGAAATCCTTATTACAAATCCCTCTCTCACCACAAACAATCCATCACAGTTACAAACCAACACCTCACTACTTTTTCAGTAAGGGTAAGGCTGGCTTGATCTCCATGATCTAAAGGGCATAAAAGCATTCACGTCACTAATTTTCCAGTAAGGGTAAGATTGATTTGATCTCCATGATCAAAAGGGTATAATCATTCATACATGCCATATTGTGCCTAAACATTAAATTTCTTTATATATTGACTTTATTTGCATTTTATGATTTTATTTAATGTGTTCATGAGATTCAACACTGCAGATTTAGACAGGATCCCATGCAGGTTCATTAAGGAACTTGAGGCCAAAAGCCAAATGGCCAAAAGCCAAAAGCCAAATGGCCAAAAGCCAAAAGCCAAAAGCCAAATGGCCAAAAGAACAACTTATGCATGATGAGGCCAGAACACAAATGGCCATGAAACCCAATCCAATGGCCAAAGAATGCAGACCACGGTACTCAGGAATCAATGAACACGCACGTGATGCCAGAAAGTCAAACAATGCTTTTTGTCTAATGGGCCAGAATACTTCAAAGAAACCTCCCCTTGGGTCTGAAATCCCCCTTGGTTTGCATTCTTTTTAATTTTATTTTCTTTTCTTTTCTAATTCTTTTTTAATTGTTTTAATTGTTTTCTTTAAATTCCTAAAATAATTTTCTATAATAAAAAACAGAAAAAATCAAAAATACAAATATCTTTAATTATTATTAATTTCATCACTAACCTATTTTTTGTAAATAAACTCTAACAATTAACTTAGTTTAATTTAGGTTTTTAAACTTTAATCTTTTTCTTAATAAGTAAAAAGTATCTAGAATTAGGTTTTTTTTGACATTTTCATCTTTTTCTTAAATAAATTATTAATCATCATTATTTATCATTATTATTAATTATCATTAATTTTGTAAATAAACATGTAAATAAATTAATTAACTAGTAAATTAGGTTAACTTTAATATTTTCATTAATAATTAAAATAATCTAGATTTAGGGTTTCCTTTTAATTCTTTTTCTTTATTTTTCATAAATACAAAAAAACACTAAAACACTTTCTTTTCTTTAATTAAATAATTAATTGGACTTTAATTTAATTTAATTTCATGCAAAGGGTCCAACGCCCTCGAACGTTCTATTTTTATTCTTTTCGCACGTTATTTTATTTTCCTTTGTGAATATTATGTAACTGCTCAAGCCATGTAATAGTAATTAGGAATTTATTTATTTTCCGCATTTTTTACCAAACGGGTCTTTGTTAATTTGACGATGTATAAACCCGCGCCTTGTAATTGCGTAGGATTTTACTTTCCGCATTTAAATTTCCGCACTTTTAAATTATAATTGCATGAAAGAATGTATGGCCTAAACTAAAAACAAGCGTAGATCACCATGATACATGTACAAGATAATTGCTAAACATGAAAATAACACATAAATTCACACACCACCCCTAGGGTACGCCTCACTGTTGCCTTGCCTTTGAAACGTGGTCGTCGAGTACATGACGTTTTAGTAAGTCCTTATGTCCATGACATGATCTAGTTGCCTCGAAACGGTTGCCTCTGAATTAAAAAGGATCAGTGGCATAAGGGTAGCTTCTAAGGTGTCCTACTGTTGCTCTGGTGACCACACTGTCCCTAAACTCGAATTGACCCGAACACCTCTAACGGTGGTGCTACCTATCTCTCAATGGTGGGATGGCACTACCTTAAGGACATTTACACAGCCTAATTCCTTAGGGTAGGTGGATGACTCATAGATACTTGCTCTATTCAAAAACAAATCAAAACTCTTTTCACACCGACACTTTCAAAAGCTTTCAAAACAATTTTTCAAACACTCTTGAGGACAGATACAAGAGTCATTCTGAAATCTTTCAAAGAAACTTTTTCAAACCCACTCACTCTGAAAAGCAAACACTTTTGAAAACACAAATGAGCAAGTATCTAAGAGCCCATGGATAACCATGGATAGAAAGGGTGCTAACACCTTCCCTTTCTATAAATCTACCTCCCGAACCGAGAAACTATCTCATAAGGAATTTTGCTGTGCTTTTGTCCTGTCCATGTTGGAGAAAATAAAAGACGGTGGCGACTCTTGCTTCCGCGACATTTCGCGAACCAGCTTTAAAACAGTCAGTTCCAGATCCACCGATCACATCCTCTAACCAGGTTGATATCAAAAATCTGGAAGTCCTCTGGACAACCAGCAACCATGTTTACCGAATTTGTTCTTCCATGCTTTGGCAAAGGATTATCTTTCACGTTAGGCCCAACATCTTTAAAGGATAAAAGGCCAAACCTCACCAAGTTTTGTACTTTATATTTTAAAGGATAGAAGTTCTCAACATTGTGCCCTGGTGCTCCCTGATGGAAAGCGCACGTCTGATCTGCCTTATATACCAAGGTAAAGGTGATGGTATTGCAGGGGATGGCCTAGTCTGAACCAATTTTTTCTGAATCAATGCCAGAAGTAACTTTGCATAGCTCATGGAAATAGAGTCAAAAGCCTCTATCTTCTGATTTTATCTCGGATTTCCCTGAGGGGATGGTCTTTGATAAGCAACAGTGGTCGGAGCCAAATTGACAACTGGAGTTACCGAAGCAACCTGTTGGTGGCGCTGATGACTTCTTCTAAGAGGATTAACCCTTCTCTCTTGAATGACAACATTTTATCTCCCTCTCTCTTCTTGTCAAACCCATATGATGGTTCCTTGGTACTACCAGAATTTTCACTTCTTGTCAAATGACCCTCTCTTACAGCTTCTTCCAAAGGAATGCCCATATTCACCACAGTAAAATAACTTGTTGCACTCGCCACCATTCTTTCATAGTAGAAGGAACCTATAGTCTTCAGGAAAATCTTTGTCATCTCTTTTTCTTCCATTGGAGGAATCACCTGGGTGGCTACTTCACGCCATCTCTGTGCATACTCCTTAAACGATTCCTTATCTTTCTGGACCATTGCCCTGAGTTGATCACGGTCAGGCACCATGTCCACATTATACTTGTATTGTCTAATAAACTCTTCACCCAGGTCGTTTAAAGTATGAAAACTGGTGCTATCTAAGCTCATGTACCACTTCAATGCAACATCAGTCAAACTGTCTTGGAAAAAATGGATTAACAAGCGTTGATCATCAATGTGAGTAGACATCCTTCTCACATGCATCACAAGGTGAGCACGAGGACAAGTATTGCCCTTATATTTCTCTAATTTTTGTACTTTGAACTTTGCATGTATTTTCACATTTGGAATCAAACACAGATCATTCACATTCTGCCCAAACAATTCTTTTCCTCTGAGGGCCTTCATCTCTTTCTGCATCTTACCAAACTGGTCCTGGAAATCATCCAGTCGACCATAGAAACCCAAGATTTCACTTGGTGGAGGAAAATGACAATAAACTTCATCATTAACAAGTGGCACAACATTCACCAAAGGAGGTGCAGCATAGTGAATCTCATTTCTAGCAACAGGAGTAATATGCACCATAGGAGGTGCATGAGTAGCAGCAACTTGAATAACCAGAGCAACTAGAACATCAAGATTAAAACCCTCTAGTATGAATTTTTTTGGCATTCTCCATGGATAACCCTGAGGCATACGATTCTAAGCAACAATAACTGGGGAAACAAAACGGGAACTGATGGACCTTCAGAAGCAAATGTTGTTTGTTGAGGCTGATCAAGTGGAGGATGATTCTTAGCATCCACCAAAGATTCCATCAAAGCAATTAAACTAGCCATACCGGCCCTCAGAGCAGTAACCCTATCGTGTAACTCGCGATCTTCCTGTTCTAGATTCTCCATTTCTTCTTGGAATTAGCTCGAGTATTATACCGGTGAGGAAACTTATTGAACGAAGTAGAGAAATTCAATAAGACACCTGGGTATGAAAAGAGATGCAAGAAACATGTACAAGATTATGCATGATATGTGTTGTACCCCAAAATTTGTCCTCTTATATTTCTCAAAACATGGCAAGAAAAATCTCCAAGTGGCTCAAGATTGCTCAAGAGTTGGACAGTCAAGCTATCTCCTAAGGCAGTCAATCCCAAATTAGGGTTTTGTGTTGCATCAAGATCCTTGAGTCCAAATGACCTCAAGTGCTCCTCAATGTCATAATATGTTCTCAAGGTCATCCATGTCAAATTTCAAGCTTTGCAGAGGAAGTTTGGTCAGTCAATTGCTCAAAGGGTCCAAAAATCGACTATGCTAGGGCAAAAGTCAACTGTGACCTACAAACAGTCAAACTTCAAGATTTTTTGTCAACATTCTCATTTTGAAGGATATTTCATCATTTGATCAAGGGTTGATCATGATTCATCAAGGATTGCTCAAAATTCATCAAGACTCAAAAGTTGCTAAATTAGGGTTTTGTAGGAAAAGTCAACTCAACTTTGACCAAACATAACTTTCTCATAATTTATGAGAAATGACCCATCCAAAGCTCATTTTAAATATGATGAAATTTCCTACAATCCATCTTCATACCCCAAGATCAGAAAATTCACTCACAAGAAGTTATAAATTGGGACATTATAGGTCATTTTTGAAAGTCAACAAAAACACCTTTTTTGCCAAAGCTTATAACTTGAGCATGGAATATCAAAATGATATGATACCAAAAGGGTTGGTTATAGGACATCTAAATATTTCTAAAAAGTCAAAGAACACTTCCAAAAGTTCAAAATTGAAGAAGTTATGCATTGTTGAAGTTGGGTATTTTTGCAAAATTGCCAAAAGTCAACTATCCCCAAAACTTCAAATTTTGTCAAATGGGCCCATTCTTTTCCAATTGATTTGAGCTTGCCCCATTGCACACGTGCCCTAGCTTCAGCCTTGAGATCATATTCCTCTTTTATTATTTTATTTGATTTTTTATTGAATTATTTCATTTTAAATCAAATTAAATCAAATAAAATCCAAATATTGATTACTTGATATCTTTTTGGCTATTTCAGGACTGAATCATCATCATCAAGGGTATCAAACTCGTATCAAGCAATCCATGTGCAAAAAGATTGAGTTTTGACAATTTTGGAAGGTTTAGTAATGGTGAATCAAATCAAATCTCATGGCATTGATGTGGAAGGATTCAACCCATAATTCTTCACCTAATGCATTCTATAATACATAAGGAAGCTAGAGGGCACGAAAACAAGGCTAGAGGATGCAAGAACAGAAAGAACAAAACTTGAAAAAAGTGGTGAAATGTGTGAAACCAAAATCATACTTTGAGGCGTTTTCAGAAGCAAAGCTTGATACCAATCGATTGCTGGGTGTCTACTCAACCTTCTGGGATCCAAAGCACGCATTTTTCAACCTCCTAAAGCACTGTAAGTGTCACGCGATCCTCTTCTAAATTTGATTTCGTATTTCCAAAATCATGCATTATTACAAAGAATCGATGGCATATTTGTAACCACCAGATCATTTCTGAGCTTTCTATATTATTTGATTTCATTTATCTGCTCTGTGGTGCAAAACGCCATTGTTAGGGTTTTTCCTCTTGGATTAGGTTTTTTCATTACAGGTAAAATTAGCCCCAATAATGGTCATGGACATGACAGGAAGAGAAAGACGAACGCAACCATGGTCTTGGGAGGAGTTTATATGGCCTGAGATGAGTTTTAGGAATGGCCTACGCTTTTAGCTGCGGATTCAAATCCGCAGGTGATTTCTTTACATGCCTGAGGACAGGGACCACATCGTGTCCTCCCCTGATTGGTCCTTTCAAACTTTCGCGCTTTTTTTTTTTAATTTTTCTGGCACATTAATCCATTTTCTCATATTATTATTACTTTGTATATACCTAACAAATGAAGCAAAGTGGCTGAGTGGTAAACGTGTGCATCCAAATGCCTATAGGACCTGGGTTCGAATCCCAGGTCCTCCAAATTCCTCTTTGATTTTTTCTTGCAGGAAATTGTGTGTGTACCCAAGCGTATAGCCCACCATACTCCCTCACTCCATTAATTTCCAGATGGCCCCTGGTCAGATCTGGTGGTCAAGAGGGGAACGTCCACCATGGAGTCCAGTCAACGTGTCCACACCAAGTCTAGGAAAGTCAATACAGGGCCAGCTCGTTTGGGCCATGGAATTTGCTTCTCAAACACCTCTAATCAGGCCCACACCCCCTAACTCTTTCTATTTCATTTTAATTTTATTTAATTGTTTGTTTTATTATATTTTTATTATCAACTAACCAATCAAACTTTTTCTTTATAAAATTAAAACCACAAAAATATTTTCTTCATAAAATCAAATTTTAATTTTTATTAACAAATATTAATTTAATTAATTTAGGCCATTAATTAGAATTAACTTTAATACATTTTTGAAAATAATTAAAATTAACTTAGACTTAATTAGGTTTTACTAACATTAATTTATTTTATTTTATTTCTTTAAATACCAAAAACCCAAAAATATTTATTTTCATTAATTAATTTATTTGTCAATTTAATAACTAATTTAGATAATTCCTTTCTTAATTCAAAGATAACCAAAAAATCTTTTTCTTTAACAAAGGGTCAAAACCCTACTCGCACTCGATTTAAATTCCCGCACGCGATCTATTTATTCAATATTGTACTTGTTCCCGTAATGTAATAGATAATTAGGACCATTTATTTATCGCTTTATTTATTTTTCCGCATTTAAATTTCAAAGGGATGCTTTTGGCGATGTAAATACCCGACGCCTTGTAATTTAATTTCTGCAATTTATTTTCCGCAAAATATAACTGTTAGATGTTTGATAATAGGGATGCATGACAAGAATGAATGTTTAACCTAAAATCAACATAGATCACCATTAACATGTACAAAGATAAGATTAACTGAAAACGACACATTCACACATGCGCACTCTTAGGGTACACCCCACTTGGTTGCCTTCGTACGCGGTCATTAAGTATAAGTTGTTTTAAAGGTCGCCCTCTTGTCCAAAGATCATAGTTGCCTCGAAGCAGTTGCCTCGGATATTGTTGCCTCAAAACAAATGATCTAAGACATTAGGGTTACAGCTAAGGCGTCCTAACATTACTTTGGTGACCGTAAGTCCCTAATTCGAATTGACCCTTAAAACTCCAACGACGATGCTACCTATTCATCAATAGTGGGATAGCATTGTCTAAGGGAAGATAGCATAGAACGATTCCTTTTTCGAGTAGGTAGATGGTTCTTAAGTACTTGCTCTTTCAAAAAACAAAAACTTTTCACACTTACGCTCCTTTTCGAACAAAGTTTTCAAAAACACTTCACTACACTCTTGAGGACAGAAGCAAGAGTTAAATCGAAGTTTCAAACAAAAACTTTTTCAAACCCACAAGCACAAAGAAAGCAATATTTTGAAAACAATATGAGCAAGTACCTAAGAGCCCGTGGATAACCACAGATAGAAAGGGTGCTAACACCTTCCCTTTCTATAATCTACCCCCCGAACCCGAGAAAAATCTCAAAAAAGGAGTTTTTCTGTGCTTTTTTCCTTTCCTTGTTGGATAAAATAAAAGTCGGTGGCGACTCTTGCTTTCCGCGACATTTTGCGAAAACAAACGCAAAACGCAAACCAGCATTCCAAAAAACAATCAGTTCTTTCCCACCGTATCACAGAACCGGCGACTCGGCTGGGGATGCTTAAAGTGGGGTGTACCTTAGGAATAGTTCATAATGTTTTCAATTGATTGACTTGTATGCTTTATATTTGTGGGCTTGTATCGGAGTTACTATAGATCCTAACCCGGATCTGGGGGTACCGTTTAGGTAAGTAGCAATAAACTGTGAGGGAACTGTACGGCGTAGACCGATACGGTTGAAGCAGTAGCTACGTTGGTGTGGCACTTTAGTATGTACCGATATCCCTTGTGGCGTAACGAGGAGAATATGGGTCTGCTAAGGGGTCATTAAACACCAACTGACCTTAGAACCTTTAAATTGACCAACTTGGCCATAGAACAGTAGCAGTATGCTACACTCATTGAGACTAAACTCTCGCGATGATTCTGGCTGCAAGAAAAGGTTGCTAAACTGGAATTATGACCGATCGAGGGTAGTCAGTGATATTGAGATCCTCTAGAACCCGGTTACTATTTTTAGGAAAGGTTTGAACCAAATGAACTGAAAGAGGGTAGTACCTAGACTCCTTGCCAACCTGAAATCTAAGGGCTCTCTGTGTGACTTGTGTGCCTTTACCATGTTTGCTCTTTGGGGATACTTGTGGTGTGCTTTCTATCATGACATCGTGACATCATAACATTGCATACATCTTGCATTGGACTAACCTATTTCAAAGACAGGAGTGATTCATCTTTGTTCTGTTTTATAGGTCATGGCACCTATGCGTAGGAATACCATCTGGATCAACTTTGTCCAGGTTCCCACTATGCTCAAAGAATTGGTTGCAAAAATGTCTGATACTACCTCCTTCATCAGAAGACATGGTAATCTTCTTAGTTTGGTCCCTTCCAAATTGGACGAGCAGATGATGAGTGTCTTAGTCCAATTCTTTGATCCACTGTACCATTGCTTTACTTTTTAGGACTACCAGTTGGTCCCTACCTTGGAAGAGTTCTCTGATCTGCTCGGTATCTCTATTCTGGAGCAGACCCCATTTACAGGTTGGGAGAAGATCCTTAGGCCATAAGAGATTGCTTCAGCCTTCATATGACAAAGGATGAGGTAATGGCTAATTGGGAAACTCGTAGTGGAGCAAAGGGCTTTCTGACTAAGTTCTTGGTTGGTAAGGCTAATCATTTCTGGGATAGTCTAGACTTCCAGGCATTCAAAGATGTTATGGCTCTTCTGATATATGGCTTGGTATTGTTTCCTAACTCTGACTCCTTTGTTGATGTGAATGCGGTAAAGATCTTCATCTCTGGTAATCCTGTACCCACTCTCTTGGGTGACATTCTTCATCAGCTTTATGCCCGTACTACTCGGAAGCGGGCAACCTTGATGTGTTGTGCTCCTTTGTTGGTGAGGTGGTTTATTTCTCACCTCCCTAAATCAGTTCTGAAGAATAAAGAAGGCATGGGATGGGCTTATAGGGTTATGTCTCTTTCTCGCAATGACATCATTTGGACTATTAAGGGTATGGACGAGGTGGCCGTTATTGATCACTGTAGGGAATACCCCAATGTTCCACTGATCGGAACCAATGGAGGGATCACTTATAATCCGTGCTTGGCCTTACGTCAGTTTGGGCGAGCTTGGAGGGAAGGACCTCATGAGTTGCTAATGCCTAGTGTTGTATTTGATTTCCAAGGGGATAATGACGAGCAACGCCGCAGATTCATAAGGGCTTGGGATAGAGTACATAGATCTGATCCACACGAGCTGGGTGCGAAGACTTCTCTACCAATGGAACCATATTTCCGATGGGTTCGCATACGTGCCCAAAAGCTGGGAATGCCCTATGAAGCCATCTTGCCTATTATTGTTGAAGTTGCTGATGAGGAAGGGGTTCCTCCTACTATCTTACACCCTTACATGCCTACTGACATTGGGGCATTGAAGAGGTCCTGGATGCAGATGAGAGAAGAACGGGATACTTACCGAGAAAAGTATCACGAGTAAGAGCAGAAGATTCAAAAGTTGACTAGGCATTTGGAGAACGAGCGGATCCTCAATGACTATGTCAGCACTAAAGGCAAACGTCCATGGGAGCGTTGATGTCCTTTGATTATTTCCAGTTTTTATTTACTGTTCAGTATTTCCTTTCTTGTAACGCCTTAAGGGCATTCATTAAACAATTTGAATTTCAAGTTTATCTAATAAAAGTGTGCTTCATTTCTTGTTTACGAATTTGAATCTCTCGATGTCTTTGAAATCATAGCATACGCATTTCATTCCATGCACCTCATAACAGATACCCTTACATGTTTTCTCATCTTCTTCGCTGTTTATTTCAGCATCATGTCTTCTGAACCTTCGACTGAACAAGCAATCAAGGCTCTGCAGGCTCAAAATGCCCAATTCCAAGAGTTTTTCATGAATCTAGCTAAGGGTCAGCAAGATCTGAAGACCCTTATTCTGAAAGAGAAGAAGAAGAAGAAGAAGAGGATAGTCCTGTTTAACACATGTCACAGGTTTGGAAACAGGCTACGAGATGAAGTTGATTTGACCACCTCATCTGGAGGGAAAGATAGCCAGGAAGAAAGGAGGGCTCCTAGCCCTGTGGTTTCAGACAACGATACAAACTTCGACGAAGACCAGTATCCTCCGATTGAGGATAGATACAAGCAACTAGAAGACCGGTTGAGTGCGATGGAAGTTCAGAAGGTGCCTGGTCTGGACTTTGGTGATCTGGGTCTGTCATCTGGGGTGGTGATTCCCCACAAGTTCAAAGCACCAGCCTTTTCTAAGTATGACGGAGTTTCTTGTCCGAAACTGCACCTCCGTTCATATGTAAGGAAGATTCAGCCATACACCACTGACAAGAATCTCTGGATCCACTTCTTTCAAGACAGTCTCTCAGGGACTCAGCTTGAATGGTTTTATCAGCTAGAAGGAGCTAGTATACGTAGCTGGGAAGATTTGGCTGCTGCTTTCTACAAGCAGTACCAATACAATGCCGACCTGGCTCCCACGCGTACCCAACTCCAGGGTATGTCTATGATGGCGGGTGAAGGTTTCAAAGATTATGCTCAGAAGTGGAGGGACCTCGCTGGAAGAGTACAACCACCCTTGGCTGATAGGGAGTTAGTTGATATGTTTCTAGGGACCTTGTCAGGTCCGTATTTCAACCATCTGATTGGAAGTTCTTCGTCCGGGTTTACGAAGCTGATCATGACTGGGGAAAGGATTGAGGTTGGTATCAAATCCGGTAAGATACAGAAAGGTGCTTCATCAGGCACTGAGAAGAAGCCATTTAAGAAGGAGTCCAGTGCTGTTTACAGTTCGAAAGGCCAAAATAGACCTGAACGTCGCCAAGCTGTTAATGTGGTTGTTATTTCAAGACCTGCGTTTCTCCTCAGCACAACAACCAGTCAAAGGCCGAGAGACCTCGAAGACAATTCACTCAACTCAACATGACTTTATCCCAGATTCTGCCGTAGTTATTAAAGACCAATCTTGTGATTCCAAGGGAAGCCCCGAAGAATCCCAACACAACATCACCGAAGTACAACCCTAATGTCCGCTGTGCTTTTCACTCTGATAGCCCGGGGCATGATACAGATGATTGTTGGGTTTTGAAGAACAAAATACATGACTTAATTGATGCGAAGGAGATTGAGTTCGAAGCACCTGAAAGACCTAATGTTGTGACTGCTCCTATGCCCAAGCATGGAATGAATGCTATAGATGAAGACTCATTTGTGGTTTCTGTGAACGACATTGTTACCCCTTTGATGACTGTGAAGAAGAACCTTTTGCTAGCCGGTTTATTTCCGGGATGTGACGAAGCTTGCCGTATGTGTTCCGTCCTACCTACCGGTTGCCATCTTTTGAAGTCAGGTGTCCAACGCCTGATGAATAATAAGGAAATTATGTTTGAGAAGACTCTTGTTCCTTTGATCCCTACTGAAGAAGTTGCTATTATCACCATTTTCGACAATTCTTCCAAGGCTTCCTCGAGAAAGCCTGTTAGAATTACATCTATTCCAAGAATCGCACCATTGATCATCACTGTTCCTGGGCCTATCCCCTATACATCTGATAAATCTGTCCCTTGGCATTACGGGGCTGATGTTTATTATCATGGAGTTAAACAAGATTTGGATGTTGATACTGACGTCGGCAATATCGTTGGACCTGCCAAAGTCACCCGCAGCGGAAGACTTTTCTCCCCTGATATCTCTCCGCCAGCTGCCCAGAAACCTGTTGTTATTACACCTGTCAATGTACCTGCTACTATTCCTATTCAAGTTCCCATTCTTACCCCTGTTGCCGAGTCCTCTAACGCTCGGGGCTAAGGGACCACTGATGAGCCTGCCCGGACGGAGGCACCGAAGATAATTACTGTTGAAGCCTCTAGACAAGAGATGGAAGCAATTTTGAAGATCATCAAAAATAGCGACTACAATGTAGTCGAGCAGCTGGGACAAACCCCATCCAAAATCTCTATGTTGTCACTGTTGCTATGCTCAGAAGCCCATGCCAAGGCTCTGATTGCATTCCCGAAGACTGCACACATACCTCAAGAAACATCAGCTGATAAGTTTAAAGATTGTGTGGCTAGTCTGACTGTTGATAATGGGTTGGGTTTCTCTGACGCCAACTTGACTGCTAAAGGGAAGAATCACAATGATGCCCTGCATGTCTCCATTGAATGCAGGGGCACCACTCTTGCTCACGTATTGGTGGATACTGGTTCCTTATTGAACGTTTTGCCTAAGAAAGCTCTAGATTGGCTGGACTGTGAAGGTTTAGAGTTGAAACCAAGCAACATCGTCGTCAGGGCCTTTGATGGGTCTAAAAGAATGGTACACGGTGAAGTGGATATTCCGATCAAGGTTGGTTCTCAGGTTTTTGCATCTACATTCTATGTGATGGACATTCGGCCATCTTATTCTTGTTTGTTGGGTCGTCCGTGGATCCACAAAGCTGGGGCAGTAACCTCAATGCTCCACCAGAAGCTGAAGTACCCAGTCAAAGGGAAAATTGTGACAGTACAAGGAGAAGAGGAGTACATGGTGAGCCACCTCAACTCTTTCCGATATGTAGAAATGGATGGGGAGTTCATTGAGACCCCATTTCAGCATTTTGAAGAGGTTCCCCAGACACTGGCATCAACTGAGACTGTTGTTGAAGATCCTTCTATGAAGATGGCTTCCTTCAAGGATGCCCGGGCTGTTGTCGAGAAAGGTAGGTGTGCAAATTGGGGCCAACTCCCTGGTTTTGCACAGAAGACTAACAAGTTTGGTTTGGGTTTCACTGCAGAAGCTCAAAGGGCTGTTCGGAATGCACGGATCGAAAGACCTCCCTTGTTCATCAACAATTAAGGAGTGAATGCCATTGAAGACGATGTTGAAGAGTCTGAGTTTGACAGTTGGATCTATCCTACGAATGATGGTGGACTAAGCAACTGGACAATAAAGGACTTCATCCCAATTTCTTTTGTTACCCAGTAATGAGACTTTTGTTTTGAATTTGTAACAGACAATGTTTTAAACTCTATGGCCCTGTGTCTTACCCGGGGCACTGTGGCTTCATTTGTGAGGGCTTTATGTGTGTCCTTTTCATATGTCATTAATAAAAGCATTGGACGTTTTCTTGCATTTCAAATTTTGCGCTCCTTGTTTTTCTTTTATTACATATTGCAAAACAGCTATTTTACACACACTCACATATACAGGTCTACATCCACTCTGGATCTCACTGGTAACGACTCTACTACTGCCAGTTATGATTTCAAAAGTCCGATCAACTTAGCCGAAGACGAAGGTGAAGATGATTTTGAAGTGCCTGGCGAACTTGCTAGACTACTACTCCAGGAAGAGAGGGCTATACAGCCACATGAAGAGCCGGTGGAAACGGTAAATCTGAGTACAGAAGAGGACAAGAAAAAGGTCAAGATCGGTGCAAATCTAGAAGCTAGTGTTAAGCAATAGTTGATTCAGATGTTGCGTGACTACGTTGAGATCTTTGCCTGGTCTTATGAAGATATGCCTGGGCTGGATACCGATAATGTGGTTCATCGATTGCCTACCAAGGAAGACTGTCCTCCAGTGAAATAGAAGGTCTGCCGAATGCGCCCAGATATGTCTAAGAAAATCAAGGCTGAAGTTATGAAACAGTTTGATGCCGGTTTTCTAGCAGTTACTTCTTACCCTCAGTGGGTGGCCAACGTGGTTCCTGTGCCGAAAAAGGATGGTAAGGTTCGAATGTGTGTCGACTATAGGGATCTGAACAGGGCAAGTCCCAAGGATGATTTCCCTCTACCTCATATCGACGTTCTGGTTGACAACACTGCTCAGCATAAGGTATTCTCCTTTATGGATGGTTTCTCCGGTTATAATCAGATTAAGATGGCTCCCGAAGACATGGAGAAGATAACCTTTGTTACTCAATGGGGTACCTTTTACTACAAGGTCATGCCTTTTGGATTAAAAAATGTTGGGGAAACGTATCAGAGCGCCATGGTCGCTTTGTTCCATGACATGATCCATCATGAGATTGAAGTATACGTCGACGATATGATTGCGAGGTCCCAGACTGAGGAAGAACACCTTGACGATCTGCAGAAGTTATTTGACAGGTTGAAATTATACAAGCTGAGGTTAAACCCGAACAAGTGCACCTTCGGGGTGAGATCTGGTAAGCTACTGGGTTTCGTCGTAAGCGATAAAGGTATTCAAGTGGATCCTGCCAAGGTGAAGGCTATACAGGAAATGCCAGCTCCAAGAACAGAAAAAGAAGTCAGAGGCTTTCTGGGACGTTTGAACTATATTGCCCGATTTATCTCGCACCTGACTGCTACTTGTGAACCAATCTTCAAGCTACTGAAGAAAGATCAAGTACTACGTTGGAACGATGAATGTCAGGTCGCATTCGAAAGGATCAAAGAGTATCTCCAAGAACCTCCTATTCGGATGCCGCCAGTAGAAGGGAGACCTTTGATCTTATACTTGACAGTACTCGACAACTCAATGGGGTGTGTGCTGGGTCAGCATGACGAGTCTGGCCGAAAAGAGCATGCTATTTATTACCTTAGGAAAAAGTTTATCGACTGCGAGACCCGATACTCGTTGCTTGAGAAAACTTGTTACACTTTGGCATGGGCTACTCGCCGGCTGAGACAGTATATGCTGACTCACACTACTCTATTGATATCAAAGATGGATCCAATCAAGTATATCTTCGAGAAGCCTTCCTTATCCGGAAGAATAGCAAGATGGCAGATGATTTTTACTGAGTATGACATCCAGCATACGACCCAAAAGGAAGTCAAAGGAAGTGTGTTGGCAGACCATTTGGCATATCAGGCAGTGGATGATTACCAGTCTATGAACTTTGAATTTCCGGATGAGAATATCATGTTGGTAACTGATTGTGAGACACCTGGACCGGATGAAGGACCTGAGGAAGAATCCCGATGGTCTATGTACTTTGATGGAGCTTTGAACGCTTTGGGTAATGGCATTGGCGTCGTGATCATATCTCCTAAAGGCTCTCATACTCCATTTACCGCTCGACTATGTTTCAACTGCACCAATAATATGGCAGAGTATGAAGCGTGCATCATGGGTCTTCGAGCTGCTATTGACCTAAGGATTAAGTTTCTAAGTGTTTTCGGAGATTCCACTCTCGTGATCAGTCAGATTAAAGGAGAGTGGGATACGAAACACCCTAATCTTATTCCTTACAAGGAGTATGTGTTGACGTTGCTTCCACATTTCGAAGAGATAACCTTTGAACACTTCCCTAGAGAGGAGAATCAGTTGGCGGACGCGCTGGTTACGATGTCTTCTATGTTCAAAGTCAATTGGGACAACGAAGCTCCCTGGATTATCATTGAAAGGTTGGATGAACCTGCACATTAATGTGACATTGAGACTGAAGAGGTAGCAGATAAACCCTGGTTTCATAAGGTGAAGAGATACGTTGAGGCTCAGGAATACCCCGAGGGTGCATCTGTTAATGACAAGAAGTTTCTGAGAAGGTTCGCGGCGAAGTTCTTCATCAGCAATGGTATCCTTTACAAGCGTAACCATGATTCGACCTTACTGCGATGTGTGGATAAGAACGAGGCAGATAGAATCATGACAGAATTGCATGAAGGTACTTTCGGAACTCATTCCAGTGGACACACCATGGCAAAGAAAATCCTTCGGGCAGGATATTATTGGTCCACAATGGAATCCGACTGTTATCAGCATTCCCGGACCTGTCACAAGTGCCAAGTCTATGCTGATAAGGTGCACATACCTCCCGTACCTATGAACGTCTTGACGACACCTTGGCCTTTCGCAATGTGGGGCATTGATATGATCAGCGAGATCCGACCTACGGAACCAATGGGCATCATTTCATCCTGGTAGCAATTGATTATTTTACGAAGTGGGTTGAAGCAGCTTCCTTTGCTACAGTAACCAAGAACGTTGTGGCACAGTTCATTCGGCACAATCTGATTTGTCGATACGGTGTACCAGAGAGGATCATTACGGACATTGGTACAAATCTTAATAACAACATGATCACTAAGCTCTGCAAGCAGTTCAAGATACATCATCACAACTCTTCTCCTTACCAGCCAAAGATGAATGGGGCTGTAGAAGCGGCTAATAAGAACATTAAGAAGATTATGCAGAAGATGACAGTAACATACAAAGACTGGCACGAGATGTTACCATTTGCTCTTCATGGGTACCGTACCTCAGCACAGACGTCAACAGGGGCAACACCCTATTCCTTGGTTTATGGCATGGAGGCAGTCTTACCCATTGAAGTTCAGATACCCTCTCTTCGGATTATGAAGGATGCAGGTTTGAGTGAAGATGACTGGATTCAGACCCGGCTTGATCATCTAAACTTAATTGACGAGAAGAGACTTACTTCTATTTGTCATGGTCAGACGTACCAAAAACGGATGATCAAGGCATTTAACAAGAAAGTCATACGACAAGAGTATCAAGTTGGGGATCTGGTTATCAAGCGCATCATATTACCCCAAGGTGATCCCAGGGGAAAATGGACCCCTACTTACGAAGGGCCATTTGTGGTTAAGAACATTTTATCAGGAGGAGCTATGATTCTAACCACCATGGATGGTGACGACCTTCCTCATCCCGTCAATGCAGACATAGTGAAAAGATACTACGCATAATCAAAGATACGCTAGGTTGACTGGCCTAGGCAAAAATAAGGGCTTCCCGGCGAACCAAAAGGGTTCAGGCAAAAATAAGGGATGAAAATGAAAAAATCTGTACACCCGGCAAGTCGAAAACCTGAAAAGGCGGCTTGGGCAAAAAAGGGTATCCCGGTGGAATGAAAACCCTGAAAGGGCGGTCCAGGCAAAAATTAGGGATCAAAGCGTAACACTATGTCTCATTGGATCACCTTGCAACCAGACTTCGGTATCAACTATCAAGCTCAGACGACACTAATCAATCTGACCTACCTTCAACTAAGCAGCAAAGTGATGAGATGTTCGAGGACATAAAGGCAATAGCAGAGTTGGAACCCAGTGGGATTATTCACATAGCTGTTTTGTTTAGTTTTTCACAAATTGTGTAAATTCTATTATTCGACGCCATTCTCTTACTAGGACGTCAGCCTCTTGTACAAAAACGCCTATTTATAGGCTAAACTTCAAAATTAATACAATTCATTCTCAAAGAAATTTCAAACTGTTTTTCCCTTTTCTGTTTTGTTTTGCAAAGAACGTCCAATGTTCATTTTTTGATATATGCATTTGACATTAATTGTTGCTCATAAATATTTACATGCGAAACAAAAGACCATTACTTGTAATATCAGAAACAGGGGCAAATAAGAATTGTCCAAACTGTACAGTTGCTCTGCCCACCAGGTACAAGGTAAATTCAGATGAAGAATAGGCTTGAGATAAATTCACTCCCCGCAGAGTAAGACAGTAATGACAGCTCTCCCCAACTGAGACTTGCAACTGTGAATAAATCAGTATTATTCTCCCCAAATAGAGTTTATCTACCATCAGCACTGAAGAGGCTTAATATCCACGACAGTCTTAATATTCCCCAACGAAGTATAAGAATATTCCCTAGCAGAATACAAGATATCCCCAGTGGAGTTAAAATTTTCCCACCGCAGTCTGAAAAAGCTTCCACAGTGGAGTTGAAGAATCATCCCCAGTAGACTCTGGAAGTTCATCCCCGGCGGAGTATAAAAATAAATATCCCCAACCGAGTTCAAAGGAAGATTGTCCCCAACAAAGCTCAAAGGATCATCCCCATTAGAGTCTAAAAGGTTATCCCCAGTGAAGTCGCAACAGAAAGATTATCCCCAGCGGAGTTCTTACCTTCACAAACAAGGATTCAAAACCCCAATAGGATTCAATATCACCAGCAACGGTAATTCATCCCCAGCGGAATTTATCGGTGGAAGCCTCAGCAGAGCATCTCTTCCCCACAAAGTAATCTCTACCTCAGTTTATTCCCCAATGGAGTTATCTTCTCCTGCAGGTTTATTCTCGCAATCATCTTCGTTCACCATTCCCAGCGGAAACGAAGAATTCAACTCTATTCTCCAACAGTTATCCGGGATTTATTTTCCTCGGCTAAAACATTACATTTCCATACATCATAATACATGCATATATACATCATACAACACAATCTCATTTATTTTGAGAACATCATTGCTTGATATATATCATGCATTGCATACGACTGACCTCTACCTTTCAGGAAAGATGCAGTTAAGTTCTCATCTATGTCGAAGACCTGACTGGTTATTAAATCTCAACTGAATTATCCTCGATTGAATTTCAGATAAGGTTCTCAATCTCGACAATTTTTCCTTCGTCATAGTGTGGACGAGTTCTACAATCTCAACGGTATACTACGTTGAAGACCAAACAGTTCCTAGATCTTAATGAAGATGTTTCCCTCTGTCATAGTGTGGACGAGTTCTATAATCTCAACGGTATACTACGTTGAAGACCAGACAATTCCTAGATCTTGATGTTTTCCTCCGTCATAGTGTGGACGATTTCTATAATCTCAACAGTATACTACGTTGAAGACTAGACAGTTCCTAGATCTTGATGAAGATGTTTCCCTCCGTCATAGTGTGGACGAGTTCTACAATCTCAACGGTATACTATGTTGAAGACCAGACGGTTCCCAAATCTAGACAAAAGTTAGACTTCCCCAGCAGAATCTTCTACAATAGGAGGTATCCAAGTTCTCGCTAAGGAATCTCTTATGCGATCGACGCTCCAACAGATGGCATCTGTAAGCCCATCCTCCTACCAACAATCTCCAAATGGCATCTGTAAGCCCATTCCTGACATCACAAGGCTGATATCACTTCATGCGAGTGCAAATTTCTTGGCACTCTAGTGTTGAATCATCTTCCACCTTCGGATCACGAAAGGCACGAAAGCCAATCTACATCCTCAGGTTTAAGAAGATTGAACAGGGCCAGCTGTTGTACCCCTAAAATTTTCCCTCTCATATTTCTCAAACACATGGCAAGAAAAATCTCCAAGTGGCTCAAGATTGCTCAAGAGTTGGACAGTCAAGCTATCTTCTAAGACAGTCAATCCCAAATTAGGGTTTTGTGTTGCATTAAGATCCTTGAGTCCAAATGACCTCAAGTGATCTCCAATGTCCTAATATGTTCTCAAGGTCATCCATGTCAAATTTCAAGCCTTGCAGAGGAAGTTTGGTCAGTCAATTGCTCAAAGGGTCCAAAAATCGACTGTGCTAGGGCAAAAGTCAACTGTGACCTACAAACAATCAAACTTCAATATTTTTTGTCAACATTATCATTTTGAAGGATATTTCATCATTTGATCAAGGTTTGATCATGATTCATCAAGGATTGCTCAAAATTCATCAAGACTCAAAAGTTGCTAAATTAGGGTTTTGTAGGAAAAGTCAACTCAAATTTGACCAAGCATAACTTTCTCATACTTTATGAGAAATGACCCATCCAAAGCTCATTTTGAATAGGATGCAAGTTCCTACAATCCATCTTCATACCCCAAGATCAGAAAATGCACTCACAAGAAATAATAAATTGGGACATTATAGGTCATTTTTGAAAGTCAACAAAAACACCTTTTTTTCCAAAGCTTATAACTTGAGCATGGAATATCAAAATGAGATGAGACCAAAAGGGTTGGTTAGAGGACATATCAATATTTCTAAAAAGTCCAAGAACACTTCCAAAAGTTAAAAATTGAAGAAGTTATGCATTGTTGAAGTTGGGAATTTTTGCAAAATTGCCAAAAGTCAACTATCCCCAGAACATCAAATTTTGTCAAATGGGCCCATTCTTTTCCAATTGATTTGAGCTTCCCCATTGCACACGTGTCCTAGCTTCATCCTTGAGATCATATTCCTCTTTTATTATTTTATTTGATTTTTTATTGAATTATTTCATTTTAAATCAAATTAAATCAAATAAAATCCAAATATTGATTACTTGATATCTTTTTGGCTATTTCAGGACTGAATCATCATCATCAAGGGTATCAAACTCGTATCAAGCAATCCATGTGCAAAAAGATTAAGTTTTGACAATTTTTGAAGGTTTAGTAATGGTGAATCAAATCAAATATCATGGCATTGATGTGGAAGGATTCAACCCATGATTCTTAACCTAATGCATTCTATAATACATAAGGAAGCTAGAGGGAACGAAAACAAGGCTAGAGGCTACAAGAACAGAAACAACAAAACTTGAAAAAGTGGTGAAAAAGTGTGAAACCAAAATCATACTTTGAGGCGTTTTTAGAAGCAAAGCTTGATACCAATCGATTGCTGGGTGTCTACTCAACCTTCTGGGATCCAAAGCACGCATTTTTAAACCTCATAAAGCGCTGTAAGTGTCACACGATCCTCTTATGAATTTGATTTCGTATTTCCAAAATCATGCATTATTACAAAGAATCAATGGCATATTTGTAACCACCAGATCATTTTCAAGCTTTCTATATTATTTGATTTCGTTTATCTACTATGTGGTGCAAAACGCCATTGTTAGGGTTTTTCCTCTTGGATTAGGTTTTTTCATTACAGGTAAAATTAGCCCCAATAATGGTCATGGACATGACCGGAAGAGAAAGACGAACGCAACCATGGTCTTGGGAGGAGTTTATATGGCCTGAGATGAGTTTTAGGAATGGCCTACGCTTTTAGCTGTGGATTCAAATCCACAGGTAATTTCTTTACAGGCCTGAGGACAGGGACGACATCATGTCCTCCCCTGATTGGTCCTTTCAAATTTTCGCGCTTTTTTTTTATTTTTCTGGCACATTAATCCATTTTCTCATATTATTATTACTTTGTATATACCTAACAAATGAAGCAAAGTGGCTGAGTGGTAAACGTGTGCATCCAAACGCCTATAGGACTTGGGTTCGAATCCCAGGTCCTCCAAATTCCTCTTTGATTTTTTCTTGTAGGCAATTGTATGTGTACCCAAGCGTATAGCCCACCATACTCCCTCACTCCATTAATTTCCAGATGGCCCCTGGCCAGATCTGGTGGTCAAGAGGGGAACATCCACCATGGAGTCCAGTCAACGTGTCCACACCATGTCCAGGAAAGTCAATACAGGGCCTGCTCGTTTGGGCCATGGAATTTGCTTCTCAAACACCTCTAATCAGGCCCACACCCCCTAACTCTTTCTATTTCATTTTAATTTTATTTAATTGTTTGTTTTATTATATTTTTATTATCAACTAACCAATCAAATTTTTTCTTTATAAAATTAAAACCACAAAAATATTTTCTTCATAAAATCAAATTTTAATTTTTATTAACAAATATTAATTTAATTAATTTAGGCCATTAATTAGAATTAACTTTAATACATTTTTGAAAATAATTAAAATTAACTTAGACTTAATTAGGTTTTACTAACATTAATTTATTTTATTTTATTTCTTTAAATACCAAAAACCCAAAAATATTTATTTTCATTAATTAATTTATTTATCAATTTAATAATTAATTTTGATAATTTCTTTCTTAATTCAAAGATAACCAAAAAATCTTTTTCTTTAACAAAGGGTCAAAACCCTACTCGCACTCGATTTAAATTCTCGTACGCGATCTATTTATTCAATATTGTACTTGTTCCCGGAATGTAATAGATAATTAGGAGCATTTATTTATCGCTTTATTTATTTTTCCGCATTTTAATTTCAAAGGGTTGCTTTTGGCGATGTAAATACTTGACACCTTGTAATTTAATTTCTGCAATTTATTTTCCGCAAAATATAACTGTTAGATGTTTGATAATAGGGATGCATGACAAGAATGAATGTTTAACCTAAAATCAACATACATCACCATTAACATGTACAAAGATAAGATTAACTGAAAACGACACACTCGCACATGCACACTCTTAGGGTACACCCCACTTGGTTGCCTTCGTACGCGGTCATTAAGTATAGGTTGTTTTAGAGGTCTCTCACTTGTCCAAAGATCATAGTTGCCTCGAAACGGTTGCCTCGGATATTGTTGCCTCAAAACAAATGATCTAAGACAGTAGGGTTACCGCTAAGGCGTCCTAACATTGCTTTGGTGACCGTAAGTCCCTAATTCGAATTGACCCTTAAAACTCCAACGATGATGCTACCTATTCATCAATAGTGGGATAGCATTGTCTAAGGGAAGATAGCATAGAACGATTCCTTTTTCGAGTAGGTAGATGGTTCTTAAGTACTTGCTCTTTCAAAAAACAAAAACTTTTCACACTTACACTCCTTTTCGAACAAAGTTTTCAAAAACACTTCACTACACTCTTGAGGATAAAAGCAAGAGTTAAATCGAAGTTTCAGACAAAAACTTTTTCAAACCCACAAGCACAAAGAAAGCAATATTTTGAAAACAATATGAGCAAGTACCTAAGAGCTCGTGGATAACCACAGATAGAAAGGGTGCTAACACCTTCCCTTTCTATAATCTACCCCCCGAATCCGAGAAAAATCTCAAAAAAGGAATTTTTCTATGCTTTTTTCCTTTCCTTGTTGGATAAAATAAAAGTCGGTGGCGACTTTTGCTTACCGCGATATTTTACAAAAACAAACGCAAAACGCAAACCAGCATTCCAAAAAACAGTCAGTTCTTTCCCACCGTATCACAATATGCAATGCACATGATTTACTTTATTAATAATTCAAGGGACTAAAAGAATTATAGACAATTTTTCAAATATTAAAGTGCTAACACATTTTGAAATACTGAAAATCTCATTATAATAACTTCAAAATGGAATACAAATTTTTAGTACACGTTTCAACAATCCCGAGTACAAGAAGAGATAGAATCTAAAATCCTAAAAAATCAAAGCTTATGAAGATCACTCCACACACTGACGCTTTCCTGTGAGTCTTGCAATCTGAGCTTTCAACTGCTTGTTCTCTTCTGCATACCTGTTTGCAACCACCTTCCAACCACTAGAGTTGGGAAGTGAATGACTAAGTCCTGACTGAGTGCTAGAGGAAAATAAATCCTCTTGCTTCTCCATCATCACAACAACACAACTCTCGAGGATTTCAATCAATTCATCCTTCTCTTCAAGTCTGCTCGGTAGGATATCTCTAAATTTTGACACTTATTCTTCCAAGCATCTTTCTCCTGTTGCATCCTGACTAGGGCAAGATGGAGCTATTCCACATCGTATAAAAGGGGAGGAGTGCTATTTACAAACATATCAGGCATGGGTTCCTCATGGGAATATGGCATCTTCAACTGAATTTCCCTTGCTTGTACTCACTGAAGATATTGCTCCAAAGAAACAACCCCTATAGGTCCCAAGTCCATTCTACTCTTCCTGTGAACATGACGCCAAGCCTTTGCAATCTGCTCTTTATCTACCTTATGATTCTTTCCCTCTTTAAGAAAGAAACCACTCAGATGAATACTATTTGACTTATCTCTCATCGGATATCCAAGCTGTCGTCGTGCAAGAATATGATTGTAGTTAATTCCTCCCTTTGTACCAAGAATAGGTACATTGGGGAAACTACCACAACTATCGACAATATTTACATCGTGGTAAGCCTGATGGTACCAAACAATATCTGAATAAGTGAGGGCCATAATCTTTGGAGCCCACGAGGTTCCTTCCTGACATCCTAGAAAGCATCAGACCGAGGCAAGTGAGGAATAAACCACTGATAGAACAAAGGCGTGCAACATATGATCATCCCTCTATGATAAGTGTAGCGGTAGAAATGTTCAAGACTAAGCCATTGGATTGACTAGACTTTATATAAATTAAAATAAAAATCTCCACCGCGCTTTATTGTTTCCAAAGGAATGGGAAAAGAGCGAATAACCCAAAAAGAGGGGGAAAGATTCAAGGTAAGAGGGTTGTTTATGCAAAGGGAAGGTATTAGCACCCTAAACATCTACGGTACTCCACAGGAACCTCTTTGAAAAAAATATGTATATTTTGGCTATAAAAATGTGTTGTATATAAAATGGATGGTGGAGGTGAGAAGAGAAATATATTTTTTCATGATTTTTGCACCCGCCACAGTTGCGAACCTTTAGTGCCTACGTACCACCTTTCGTGCAATATGGGATCAGGGTACACGTAGTTCCTCTTTTAAAAATTTGAAACACAAGTGTGTTGGTTAATTTTAAGGGATAAGACATCATCGTCATTATCCGTGTGGAAAAGATACTTACTACCCACAATCATGAGAAAGGGGAATTTGCATCATCTCAAAGTGGAGGATAATGGCTTGGATTTTAAAATTAACAATGCCTCACTCAACACCCAAGTGGAGAATATCTCACTTCACTACATATTATAGAAGTATAGTTGTTTGCATCACTACAAGGATTGACAAGAGCCTAACCTTTTAAGAAAAGTTTAAAGATAAAAGCCAAAGTGGCAAAAATGGTTTGAAATGAGGTTGATTGACTTTTAGTCTTCTCACAAAAAGTGTCAAAGTGTTATTAAATTGATTGAAGTTTATTGATGAAAATGTTTTGAAAATGCATGGACCTAAGTCCAAGTTTATTATGAAAGTGTTTCAAGTTTAGAAACAAGAAGAGTTTTCAAAAGGAGGGAGAAGGTTTTTGAAATTAAAGAAGATGGGAGGAGAAGAAGAGACTATCCTAAAGCATAAGGTAAAAGCTAAGGAGAAGAATCATCTAACCAATAAGAATCCAATACTTGACATTATGAGTCAAGATAGAATTCCCATTCTTTGGATTGAAGCCAAGCAAGCAAAGATACTAGACCTCTTGAGAGAACCAAACTTCAAGTGTATTAAGTCTTCACAAAAATTGGGCAGAGTAACGGCTGTATACGGGTGAATTCCAGATTACAAACAGAGAATGTAATCACAAAAACCTGCACATAAAAACAAACAAGCAACCCAATGTCTTAAGGTAAACCTCAAGAACTCTAGACAAAATAATCAGATAAGATCACAAGGTCTCCAAGATAGGCCAAGGTTTCTAATCCTAAGTCCAAGAAAAAGTCCCATGCTCCATAATGCCAAGGATGGTAACCAAATAGTCCAAGTAGCATTAAGAGTTTTTTAGGGTTTATGTTGATTATAAGTATCTTAGGAAAAGAAAAAAGAAAAGCTCAAGTGAGCAAAAATAAAAATGACAAGAAGATAAATGCTCAAATGAGCAAAGATGAAAATGACATGAAATGAAAAGTGATAAAAAATAAATAGTACATAAAACCCAAAAGAGTAAAAGCATAAAATAAACAATTCAATAATTAGTGGTTAGTTGGATGACCATCTTGAAACTTGCATTTGGAACTCATTAGAGGATTGGTAGAACCAAAGCCTCCACACAACAAGTTGCATTTGCTTTTTGTCAAGTATATCATCCATTTGGAATTCTCATAAGTACCATTTAATGATCAACAATGTTTAAGTGATCCGTGTTGACCAAAGGTGTTGTAGATCCATTAGAGTATTGGTAGAACCAAAGCCTCAACACAATGAATCTCAAAGTTATTGGATCAAAAAGATCAAATTAACATACTTGGGCTTGCAATCATAAGATTGGGCCACGAATGATCATTTATTTGAATCGGGATAAAATTTAGCGCTATGTTAAGCAATCGTAAGTGGACTTATATAGAAGTCACACCTATTTTGAGGCCGGTCAATAGCAATCTATGCACCATTTGTTTTGAGACATGATATAGAGATCATGCTCCAACAATATTTAGTGCAATAGGAAGGGGATAAGATGAAGAGGATTAGGGAAAAAGATGAATAAACCACTTTTGAATTAAAAATTTAATCAAACTATTATTAAAATCATTCATCCATTTTTTGTGGAGTTAAACTCAACACCATGGATCCGATGATGTTAATAAAGCCATGATCAAAAAATCAACTCAAGACAGCCAGAAAATAATCACAAAATAATATCATATTTAATATATCCATTAAAAGGTTTAAAAATGTTTAAAGAATGAAAAATAATGAGGAAAATATCAATTATATTCAAATTATTCAAGAAATGGAAAATAAGACCATAGAAAAATCCGAAAAGAGGCCAAGTAATTTTAAAAAAATTTTGGTAATTTTTAAAAGTCAGAAACTATTTTTAAAAAATAAAATAAATGGGTAAAATAAACAAAAATAGTAAAAAATAGTAAAGTCAGAAACAAAAATGAAATAAGGTCACCAATATTTGTCACAATATCATTGGATCATTCCATAATTTTTTCAGAATTTAAAAATGTAAAAAAGTATTTTAAAACATTTTAAACAAAATAAGTGTAAAATTTATAAAAAATACCAAAATACAAAATTAAATTGTGAAAAAATAAAAATCAGAAAGAGAATAATCAAAAATATTTTTCATAATTTTTTCAGATTTTTTGGACTAAAAATGATTTTTCTATGATTTTTTTGAAATTTAAAACAATTAAAATATAAAAATCAAAAAAAGAAAATAAAGGTAAAATATGTGGACCATTAGATGAGAGTCAAAACGCATTAGTAATCAAATCCAAGGGATATGGCACGTTGTGCATATCATGGTCATTAATGAATAATGTACAGAATCAATAATAAATCAGATTTTTGAAAAACACAAATGACACGCCATCATTGGTTGGAAGATGACACGTAGGTCATCTTCAACCTCCAGCCAACGTGATTTGCAGGTCTCTCAAACTGTAAAATCAGAAGCTCAGACCTATGTCAATCTCTTCGTCTCTTCAAGACAAAAACAACCACACCCTCGCGCCAAATTTATATAAACTGTAGCTCAAGCAATTTGGAAAGAAAGTTTTGAAAAGGGATTTGAAAATTCATGGTCAAAACATGCTCCTAGTGAAATGTAAGTGTTGCAACTAGAACCAGGGCAATGAGAGCAACACAATGATATCAGAGTTTTGAAGAATTGATGAAGGAATCTACCTATTGAAGTTGAGTTGCAGAGCTCTGAAACTGGACTTCTATGGAGAAGTATAGGGCACGATTCTTGAATGTAATTATATGGTTAGCTTCAAGGAAGATCAAGGAAGGTGAATTGAGGGAAAATGGATTGAAAAGGCTTGAGAATAGATTTCGAAGTTGCTGAATTCTGGGTTGTGAAGCAAGTTTGACAGGGTGATTCTGGCTATCTAAGCTTGGGAAATTGAATGGGGGATGACCCTCTATTTATAGGGAAGAAAATGGGATCAAAAGGAATAGCAAATGATGCGTTTTGGAGGGAATTCATGTGGGTTTGCATCATGAAGAAAGTGTGACTCAAACTTGATCAAAACTCAGCCAAATCGTGCGTGTCATGATGCTAATCACTTCTGGCAAGTTGCTAAACATGATTAAAACCAAAAACGCATGGAAATCTTGTGATTAGAAGCCAAAACAAAGATTTCAAAATCCTGACTTTGTGAAAAGTTCAGTTTCAAACTACCTAATTCAAATCCATGGCATTTCCATCTCAAGGGGTATTAGGGCATAATTCTTGATGCTTTGGAAATATGAGGTTACAAGCTTTGTAATGGAAAAAGAATGGAATCAAATGGATGCTTGAGCTGAAAGCTACATGGAGTCAAAGTTGAAGAAAAAGAGTTGACTTTCCATACTTAGAAATATTTCAAATTCTTCTTTAAAAATGACCTATAATATTTTGCATCCAAACATGGCCTTCCACTTAGAATTTGCTCTTAAACAAAAAATATGGAATGAAGTAGATCTCTTGAATGACATTTTGCAATTTGAACCACTCAAAATCTCCAAAAATTGAGCAAGTTATGACTTGTTGAAGTTGGCCAAAAAATCATGAAATGACCTATAATCTTTTGCATCCTTAAGGCAACTTCCATCGATTTTCTTACTTTGCACATAAAAGAAGGAATGAAGAACACATCCTTAATATCATCATGAAAAAATAATGGGCTCAAGGTGATAAAAATTGACCAATTTATGATCATTTGAAGTCACACATGGAAAAATTGGGGATTCATATGGGTGACTTGTAATCTTTATTCTTCACCAAGTTCCTTCCACATGAAAACTCCTTGGGACTTTTAAAGTGATTTGTTGGTAACTTTTTGAAGAGAAGGATGTTTTTGGAATCACTCAAAAATACCAAAAGATGATCAAGATATGCTCCTTTGAAGTCTAAAACCCTAGCTCCTATATCAAGAAACATGCTTTGAAGAAATTTTCCAAGTTTGAACAAGCTTTTTATGCCAATATTCTTCCTTTGTGAATATAAGTTGTTAAGGATGATTATGAGGACTCATAGCCACCAAAACCACTTCCATATCTTGAAATTTTAGAGAAATATGCTATTGTGACCAATACGAACAAGACCTTGTCCAATCATGACAACTTCTTCCCTTAACCCTTTGTACTTTTGAATCAATTTTGATAACTTTGAAATATGTTGAACCAAAATGAGCCTTGTCATGCCATTTCTTCCAAAATTAATCCAATAGTGAAGTTTTAATTTCTCAAGCTATTGACTAGGGCATGGAAATAAACTCATGAACCCATGGAGAAACTTGCTAAACCTCATTGCCTTTACCTACATTATTAACAAGTAAGACAAACCAATATTGTATTTTATTAATTAGAGAGAAAATCAAAGCAAAATATCTATGATCACAAAAGAAAACAAGTCAAGGTGCTTGGTAACTCCTCAAAAGAGCAAAGCTAAAGATAGGGAGAAGAACCAAAAACCCTAATGTGATCTTGTTGTGATTGAAACAATATGGTATGATGCAGAAATTTTAGGGGAAAAATTGGGGTACAACAATAAGAATCCCAAAGATGAATGGAGTAATAAGCATCACCTAATAATGTAGGGACTGGATTCCCTATAAAAAAGATCCTGATGGCATTGATATCCACGAAGTTGTCGATGTTCGGAAATAAGAGCAACCCATAGGCAAGTAGAGTAAGGATGGCCTCAAAAGAAACCGTACTCTTCATCCTAGCAAAGTAGCGAGCTTTATATAATAAAAACTGAGCGGGTAATCCTCTAATTACTCCTTTGATAGTCATGTGGGCTTCAACCTCAGTCTTCCCTCATGAGATTTTGGCCCCCCTCCAAACCGGTGAAAGGGACACAATCAGTAACAGGCAAACCCAGTAGATAAGAATACTCCTCTAATGTAGGCATCAACTGATAATCAGGGAAAGGGAAACATCAATATATCAGATCATAGAACTGGACCAAATTTGAGAGAATACCCTCCTTCATCCTAAGCTTCATGTGAGACACGATGGATCCATACTTCTTCTGAAGATCTGCAGAACTCTCAATCTCGGGAATTAGACTCATCAAATAATCTATCTTGGGATTCTTGAAATTGTACTTTTGAGTCTTTATTTTTCCAGAATCCATGGTCAAAAGTACCTGAGATGTTTACAAAGAGTCAACTTTAAGTCCCTTGAACCATAATGTCTTAAAAGATGCTCATGGGTGCATGAACGCATGATGCAACAATCACACACAAGATTACAAACATGGAGGGTTCATTGGTTTGACGTCACGAGCATGGAATCAAAGGTTCTACCCATAAGGTATGGTCTAATAGTTTATCACCTACCAAATAAGGTTCTAAAAGGTTCCCGGAGTCTACAATCCTTCCTTCAGATATTACCAATGTCCCGATTGACTCAGTAATTAGTAATATTCTATGGAAAAACTCGTCCGAGTGTAGTATCGCATGACAACCGTTTCCGGATTACTCCGTCATAGCTTCCACACTACACCTAAGAGGATAAGATGGGTTAAAGGTTCTACGGTCCTCAGTTTCAGCAGGTTCTCAGGTCGAAAGTATCATGTCTTCCCGATTACTCGGTAAACGACACTACAGTCAAAGGGGCCTCTACTGAGTGGGGGATATCATGCCTCTTTTTTTTGGATTACTCCCTCAATGTTAACATGACTATACCGCCCGTCCTATCTTAAGTTTTCCCAAGTCCGGGTAGAGGACTTATGAGAAATCACCAAGCCTCCTGAAAACCAGGAAAATCCAGACAAACATATATATAACATATAATATACAACAAACTATACATAAATAAACAAAGATAGGCTTAACCCACTTAGGGATGGACCAACAATAGGTCGATCTTTCCCCATCAGAGTCGCCATTTTTCTATAGTGATAGAAATGTTGAGACAAAGCCATTAGATTAACCTGACTCACACAGATCAAATGATAATCGCCACTGCACTTTATTATTTCCAAGAATGAGAAAAGAGCGAATAACATAAAAAGAGGAGGAGAGAATCTAAGTTCGAGGGTTAGTTATGCAAAGGGAAGGTATTAGCACCCTAAACATCTACGGTACACCGCAGGAACCTATTTGTAAATCTGTGTATTTTGGCTATAAATGTTGTATAAAAATAGATTGTGGAGATGGGAAAAAGAAGTATTTTTTACACTTTTTTGCACCCACCGTGGTTGCGAACCTTTAGTATCTACATACCATCTTCCATGCAATAGGGGATCAGGGTACTCGTAGTTCACCTTTAAAAAAATTTAAAACACAAATGTGTTGGTTCATTTTAAGAGACGAGACATCATCGTCTTATTCGAGTGGAACAACATACTTACTACCCACGATTATGATAAAGGAGAACTTGCGTTATCTCAAAGTGGAGGATATAGATTGGATTTTAAAATCAACAAAGCCTCGCTCAACACCCAAGTGGAAAATATCTCACTTCACTACATATCGTAGAAGTATAGTAGCTCACATCACTTCAAGGATTGATAAGAGTCTAATATTTTGAGAAAATTTTAAAGTAAAAGAGCCAAAGTGGCAAAATGGTTTGAATGAGATTGATTTACTTTTAGTCTTCTCACAAAAATGTCAAAGTATTATTAAGTTGATTAAAGTTTGATTAAGAAAATATTTTGAAAAGGGCATGGACCTAAGTCCAAGTTTATTGTGAAAGCGGTTCAAGTTTGGAAAACAAGAAGAGTTTTCAAAAGAAGGGAGAAGACTTTTTTGAAATTAAAGAAAGTGGGAGGAGATGAAGGGGCTATCATAAAGCATACAGGTAAAAGCTAGAGAAATGAACCGTCTAACCAACAAGAAGCCACCACTTGACATAATGAGCCAATGTAGAATTCCCAATTTTTGGATTGAAACCAAAAAAAGAAAAGATAATATAACCTCTTGAGAATAAAAGTCCAAATACATTAAGTCTTCACAAAATTTGGGCAGAGTAACGGCCGTATACAGATGAATTTCCAATCATAGGCAAAGCATGTAATCAGAATAACCTGCACATAAATAAAACAAACAACCCAACGTCTTGGGGTAAACCGCAAGAACTCCAGACAAAATAGCAATGAATGTCACAAGGTCTCAAGGTAGGTCAAGGTCTCTAATCCTAAGTCCAATAAGTCCATCACTCCATAATGCCAAGGATAGTAACCAAATAGTCCAAGTAACATTAAAGTTTTTTATGGTTCAAGTTGATTATTAGGTATCTTCAAAAAGAAATGAAAAGCTCAAGTGAGCAAAATAAAAATAAAATAAAAATAAATGTTCAAGTGAGCAAAGATGAAAATAACATGAAATGTAAATGCTTAAAATATAATGGTGCATAAAGTAAAGGCATAAGATAAAAGCATAAAACGAAATCAATTGTTAGAAATTAGAGGTTAGTTTAATGACCATCTTGAAACTTGCATTTGAAAACTCATTAGTAGATTGATAAAATCAAAGCCTCTCAACAACAAGTTTCATTTGCTTGTTATCAAGTATATCATTCATTTCAAGTTCACAAGGCAACAATAAATGATCAACGTTGTTTAAGTGATTCACTTTGACCAAAGCTTATGAAGATTCATTAGAGGATTGATAAGACCAAAGCCTCTTAACAACGAATCTTAAGCTTATTGGATTAAAGGTTTCAAGTTAACATACTTGGGCTTGAAAACATTGGTTTGGGCCCAAATGATCATTTCTCGAATCAGGACAAAATTTAGCGTTATGTTAAGCAATCATAAGTGGACTTATGTAGAAGTCGCACCTATTTTGAGGCCGGTCAATAGAAATCTATGTGTCATATGTTTGGAGAGATGATATGTATATCATCCTCTAACAACATGTAGCACAATGAGAAAGGGATAAGATGAAGAGGGAAGGGATATATTTGAAATGAAAATTTAATCAAACTATCATTAAAACCATTCATCCATTTTGGTGGAGTTAAACTCAACACACAAGATCCAATGATGTTAATAAAGTCCATGATCAAAAGTCAAATAGTCAGAATATGTACAAAAATAAAAATGCATTTAATGAATAAAAAAAGATAAATGATTTTTAACATGTTTTTAAAATGAAAATAAAAGAGAAAATAACAAACTATATTCAAAATATTAAAGAAAAATTAAAAGAGACCATAGAAAAATCAGAAATGATCTCAAATATTTTTATAATATTTTTGGTAATTTTTTAAATAAGAAACCTATTCTTAAACCAATTAAAATTACTCAAATAAGTAAAAAAAGCTCAAAAATAGTATAAGTTAAAATAAAATTCTAGAAACATTTCAGAAGGGCAGAAATATAGGAAATAATTTATATAAAAAAATCAAAGTTAAAAAAAGGTCAAAAAGTATTTTTAAAACAATTAAAATAAAGTAAACAAAACAAAAATTATGAAAAATATCAAACATTAAAATAAAAATATAAAAAAATATTCACAAAATCAGAAATAATTCAAAGTATTTTTATATATTATTTTCATAATTTTTGGATGAAAAATAAAAGAGTTATGAATTTTTAAAGATAAAAGGAATTTAAAAAATAATTTTGTAAAATAAAACAAATCAGAAAAAATCACGCGCGTTGGATCTTCCCCACTAATACACGCTGGAAAATCCAACGGATCTGAGGTGAGGGAGCATCATGGATCCAAGGCAGAGCGCGCGCATGTAACACAAAAAAATTCAACCAATGAAAATAAAACAATTGGCCTATTGTCATTGGTTGAAGAACGACACGTAGGTCGTCTTCAACCTCTAACCTCCTGCAAATAGGGCAAAACTTAAATCCTTGAATCTGTAAATTTACGCATTCATGGTCGTACCATTAGATGCGTCTACTTGAGACGATCATGACCATATGCTCGCAAAAAATTCATATAAAACAACATATTCGATTTGGAAAAAACCAGTGATGTTTGAAACTGTTGAAATCGAAAATCAGAAGCATCAAATGCATTGTTTCACCAAAATTGAGTTAATAGAAAGATTCAGTGAACACATCGACCATTCCAGTAATTTGAGTTAGAAGATTTGGTGCATTAAACTACCTGAACAAATTCAGATGAAGTTTCCCTGTAAATGGACTTGGCTAGCATGATTCCGGGAACCTCAAGGCTTGATTCTTCTTCTGTTAGCTTCAGGGAAGTTCAAGGATGAAAGATCAATAAAGAACTTGAATTGAAAAGTGGGGAAAATAGGAATTCGAAATCTCAGAAAAGAGTGTTATGGAGGGAGTTTGACAGAGTAATTTTGGTTCTTCAAGCTTGCCAACATGAGTGGAATAGAGCCTATATTCATAGGAGAAGTGAATGGGATCAAGAGGAGGGGTGAATGGTTCAAATTCAAATGAATTCGTGCACACTTGTGTACACGAGCAAAGTATGCTCTCATGTGCATCAAAACTCATCTAATAGATGCGTTTATCACTCTAAATAATCCAATTATCTTTGTTTATCATGCTTAATTGAAAATGGGTGGTAATTTAATGATTAGAAGTCACATTATGAAAATTGTGATCTGACTTGAAGTGAAACTTCAGTTCCAAGGTACCCACTTTGAAACAATGGTATTCACAACTTAAGGGGTCTTAGGGAATGATTCTTGAAGCTTTCGAAAGATAAGATCACAAACTTTACAATGTGCAAGGAATGGAATCAAATGGATGCTTGAGCCTAAAGTTGTGATGAGTCAAATTTGAGAAAAAGATGTTGACTTTTATACTTAGAAAAATTTCAAGTTTTCTCTTCAAAAATGACCTATAATGTTTTGATTCCAAATAAGGCATTCCTCCAAAATATTGCTTTGATCAATGATGCTAGATTGAAGTAGACTTCCTAAAGAGAATTTTGAAACTTGAATCACTCAAAAATACGAAGTATTGAAAAAGTTATGGTCTTGTAAAATTGGTGAAAATTCATGAGATGACCTATAATCTTTTGCATCCATAGGGCATTTTCCATCCATTTTCAAGCTTTGCACATAAAAGAAGAGTTGGAGTTCACATCCTTAAGATCATTTTGGAAAAATAATGGGATCAAGGAGATAAATATTGGCCAAGTTATGATTTTTTGAAGTCACATAAGGGAATTTGATGGCTTATCTAGAGGACTTGTAATCTTTCTTCATCATTAGGCATCTTCCACATAAAATATTCTTTAAACTTTTGAAGTGATTTGTTGATAACCATTTAAAGAGAAGCATTTATTTGAAATCACTCAAAAATACCAAAATATAAGCAAGATATAGCCCTTAGAAGTTCAAAACCTTAACTCATAGAGCACCAAAATGCCTTGGAAACCCTTTTCAATTTTGGAAAGCTTTCTTGCACAAATACTTTTCTCATGTGAATAGAAGTTGTTGAGGATGATAATTAGAAGCCATAGCAACCGTAAAAACTCACAAATATTAATAATTGAGGGAATTGTGCATTTGTGATCAAGAAATCACGAACTTTTCCAATTAGGTCAAACTTCTTCAATCAACTCTTGCATCCTTTAACTTTCTTTGACAAATTGAGGCATGATGAATAAAAGTAGACCTTGTCATGATATTAATTCAAAGTATCTTCAATGATGAAGCTTGAATATCAATGAATCTTTGTTGAAGAAGGCATGGAAATAAAATCATGAACCTATAGATCAACTTGATGGAATGTGTTGTGCTATCACCTATAATATCATCAATTAGGGTAAAAAATCATTGCATTTATTAGTTAAAAGTTAATTAATACAAAACATATATGATCACAATATATAAACCAAGGTGCGTGGTGATTCCCCATGAGCAAACCTAAAGATAGGGAGAAGAACCAAACCCTAGCGTGATCTTGTTGTGATTGAGTTGACATGAGATGATAAAGGGATCTTAGGGTAAAAATTGGGGTACAACAGCTAGCAATTTGGTTCGATATGTCCTTTCTTCCCACAATTATGGCATTTTGGAGTGAATGAAATTTTTCCACTTTTCTTCAAGAGTCTTGAAGTTTGTTTTTTGTGCAATAGGAACTCCTTGAATGTTTGAAACATAAACTTCACTAATTTTTTAATCTCATTTTAACAATATTCTCCTGATTCCATATCTTCAATGTTGGTAGCTTTAAAAACAATACTTTTCTATTAATTTCGTTATCTTCTTCATTATTAGCAAGTATTTTCAGCTCCAACTCATGTTCATGTAATTTTCCAAATAGAGTATGCGTATCCATAGTCTCAAAATTCTTTGATTCACAAATCACAGTGACTTTTGGCCGCCAATTAAGATTTAAGCATCTAATAATTTTTATGACTAATTCTTCTTCTGAGAATGATTTTCATAGAGTCATCATATGAATTATGATATGAGTAAATCATGTTTACATTTGATTTATGTTCTCTTCAGGTTTAAATATTAAAAGTTCATACTCACGGGTTAATGTGTCCAACATTTTCCTCCTCACCACAATAGCACCTTCATGGGTGATTTGGAGGATGTCCCACATTTCTTTAGCAGTTTTGTAGTGATAAAATTGCAAGAATTCATCAAGATCGAGTCCGACAGTGATGATATTCTTAGCTTTCAAACCATGTTGCACATTCTCTTTATCATCTTTGGACCAATCCTTTCCAGGTTTTTTTACTACAACATCATCAACTGTGTATGTAGGAATAAATGGTCCATTTCCATAATTTTTTAAATACCACGATCCATTCCTTCTATGAAGAATTTCATTTTCTATTTCCATAACCTATACCCTTCTCCATTAAAGGATGAGGGTTTGTTTAGTGAATAGCTTGAAGTCATTCTTCCTCGTGAGACAATTAGTCCTTAACATGAGTTAGGCTCTGATGCCACTTTTTGAACAAGTGACCTCAAGCACAAGGGACAGGGGTGAATTGTGGTTTTTGAAAAGTGTAGATGTTTTTCCATTTCTCAATTAAGATCGTATTAGTAATGATTTTTGAGTAATAAAACATAGCATAAGTAGAGTAAGTAAAATATATTGCAAATAATTAAAGAAAGTAGGGATAGAAATATTGTGTTGTACCATAATTTTTGACCTAAAATCCCACTTATCTTTGCATCATTTTCATAGCATCAAAATATCATACCATTCATCTGTGCATCACTAACCTCATAAAAGTACAAAGGTTTTGTCTTGTTTTGTTTATTTTCTTATACAGGATAGGTGTGTTGGAGCAAAAGGATCCAATAATTTATTGATCAAGTACATGTATATTCCTCAGTGATTCAAACTTCTCACTCACTTATGATGATCATCGCCTTCATCACAATCCCCATCAATAGGATTTCATCATGGATTCATCAAGTGCTTGAAGAGAATTAGGGTTTTGACACCCTCAGTTGAAAAGTCAAGAATTAGAGTTTTGAGGATTGATCTCCATGGCACATAACTCAGTAGATCCTTAATATCACCATCTCATAGTCCTCAAGGTTTCCTAATGTGTTTAGGGTTGCATTACGATCACAAGGTTCTGTTGAAATTTGAAGATTTAAATTCATTTGAAAAAGTCAACTGCTCAAAGGCAAACTTTGAATTTTGAGATTTTTAGTCAAATATGGACTCCTCAAAGTTAAATTTCATAAAATGTGATTGATATTTGAATTTGATTAATAGAAAATACAAAATTGGAGGTAAGTTGTAAAAAGAGAAAAATTTAAGATGTTGAAAATTTCAATAAGTATCAAAATTTTGTGTTCAAGTACATGACTTTCCAAGCTTGTAACTTATTCTTCAATCCATCATTTTTCATGCCCAAATAATTTACTTCGAGGTAATCCTACATAATTCAACATTGTAGAAGGAATGAACCAAAAAGATAATGAGAATTGAAATATATGAGTTGATCAAGAAGGCATCTCAAAGTTGTTAAAATGTCTAAAGACTTAAAAGAATTTTCTAAGTGTTTTTAGCTTGGAACACCATTTTTGTAAGGAATTTTTCTCTATGATCCCAATTGATTCAGGCCAAGTTCTTAACATGAAAGTTGTAGAGGATGCTCTCATTTTATCAAAAATTCCAATAGCATGAATTTATCATACTTGAGCAAGGAGTTTCTAAGAGATGAAGTAGCCTGGTAGAGAGGTTTTACAAGGCAGATTTATGGTTCAAAGTTGTAACACCCTAATCCCCCGTCGATAATTTAACCAAAAATAGAGTAAATTAATTCATAAAATAAAACATTAAGAATAGGTTGCCACATCTTCATACATCATACTTTATCATATAAAAAATATACAATACATACTCACTTATTCATCATGTCTGAACTTCGTTTCATTTATTCGCTGCAGAAAACATCACTAGTAATTATTCTCAACATGAGTGATAGTCTTCATAATTCAAAATTCAATGTAAAACATCAATTAAATCCAACAAATTGAGTTCTACAATATTATAATCCCATCATAATAAAAAAAGGCGCAAAACCCCTAAGTGTTACATATCAGAGCCACTGCAAGAAATTTGGCAGTTTGCGATAGTTATTTTGGCAGGTTACGACGATTAAAACCTCCGCAATTTGAAATCTATGACGATTGTTTTACCATCGCAGAAATGTGTGTCCCCAGGCTGTTTCGTGATGATTTCCATAACTGCCACACCAATCATCGTTATAGTTCATGATGGTGGAAACTGACCTAAACTAGATGTCGCGTACTGTCGTGAAAGTTCTTATTTTTTGTTACTCCTATAAATCCAAAGATAAATTCCCTGGTATTTCCAAAGGTAAATGCACAGGAAATTTGAATCTGCGGGTACTTCCACAACTACTTGATATCTAAAATTAAAAAAAAATGTATTAAATTGACACAACATTGTACTCGACAACAAGCTTGATGTGGTTCCTTATAAGAATAAAAAATTTAAGAACATTCTAATTAGAAACACAATCCAATGTAAATACTGAAACTTACTTTTTCAATAAGAGCATAGTAACTCTTTACACAGAAAACATTTATGCTTGACATAACATAAATACATGTTTAAAACCTTCAATATCCACTTCTAGTAGCATACCAACATCAACATCTTTTTCTCCATCTCAAATAGCTAGAGTTGTGCTACCAGGTCTCATTTTAACCAATCTAGTAATACGTGCTTTTTTTCTTTGGAGATGAACGGAAAAATCTAATATACACACATACAATCGCAAGTTCTTTACGTCATCTTCTAACGCATGAGCAAGAGACTTTTTGTCAATGATCATAACTAATGCCTCCAAGTTATCTTCTAATGACGATAGCAGCGTCTTTTCCTCGGTTATTTGACGAACAACATTTGACTTAATTTCTGGAATAATTATAAAAATTCAATCAAAATCAAAATTAAATTTATTGGAATATAGCTTTATGAGAAATACAGGACAATGACAAGGTTGAGGAAAGTACAAAGGTACAACAAGTATACACATAGGAGCAACAAATCACACAAATTCAACAGGATCAGAACCCATCACACAGTCATATAGAGCAAATTTTACAAATTTTGATATAGCATAATATATCGTATCAGACAAATCAATAAATGCAGAAAAATGTTAGCAGTTCTAAGAAGCTTAACAAACAAAAATCGAACATTTTAACGGAGTATGCACAAACATTGTCACTAAACATTACACAACAAACCATACACCAAATGTCAGACAGTTCTAAAGAGCATCTACAAATCATTGCTAAGGAGCAGATCCAACAAAATGATACATGCAGTTCTAATGCGGAGTGTGTCCCAAATATTGAACATCAAAAAATTTACCAGTGTAAATTAGTTCGAGTCCATGCAAAAAACGATATCATATGTATAATGAAGCTTACCTTAAGTAAAAATTCAACTTTTGGTTTCCCAACTCGAGTTTGGTAATACCATTGTTTTGCAAATCAATGTGTTGCAGACTTCTAACACTTCAAATAAAACTCAAATCGAACGTCCGAAACTCAAGTTATAAATTTTCAAAGTTCTGCTGATTTTCATCCAAGTGTACTCGGGTACCCATATAATGGTAACTGATTACAGGCTGAAGAAAAGCATTTTTCCACAAATTTATGTGTACAAAACCCATTCTAACATATTTCCAAACCCAATTCTTCTTATAACTTGAGAGATACATTAATATACCCAAAATTAAGTTTTCAAAACACCAAGCCTCTAGTTCTTTTCATAAAACTAATCACACCTTTGAGGTGGTAACTGGGAGTTTTGCCCTGTCGGAGATATGAAGGCAAAAGATCCTGCATGTTGGAGATATGACAAAGATCCTGTAACAAGATGTCCTTGCTTCTGTTCAGTTTATAGAAAGCAACTGCGAGGATTTTAATGAATGGCCCATAGATATTGTCCTGTTTCTTAAAGCCATTAGTAATTGTCTTTCTGTTTAGTTTTCCCCTTTTTATGCATTCATTTATAAATAGTTATTAGATTCAAATGCATATGTTCAAGAATAAACACTGGAAGTTTTTTGCAAACTAAATAAGAATAGTAAAAGAGAAATAGATATTTTTGCACTTTCAAAGGAATATCTTTGTATTAACTTGGATAAGTATTTTTGTACAAAGAGACGAACATCCTTGTAAGAGAATTTCGTCGTAAAAATGAAAATTGATACGAAGAAAATACAGCTATGTGAAATAATCCCATGGAGTTCCCACTCTACTATAGCCTTCATGTCTCTGAGCGTCTCATCCACTTGCTGCTTTCTCTGAAGCTTATTGGATTGATGAGAACCGTTTGGGTTGGACGATCGATTCTCAAGGTTGTTTGTAAGGTGATCCAACGAGACATAGTCATACGCTTTAAATCCCTAACTTTTGCCTGAACCACCCTTTCTGGTTTTCAGTCCACCGGGATACCCTTTTTTGCCCAAGCCGCCCTTTCAGGTTTTCAGCTTGTCGGGTGTACATATTTTTTCATATTTTATCCCTAATTTTTGCCTAGGCCAGTTAACCTAGTGGGTTTTTGTTTATGCGTAGTATCTTTTAACTATGTTTGTGTTTACAGGGTGCGGGAGATCATCATCGTCCATAGTGGTTAAGATCATTGTCCCACCATAAAATAGGTTTTTTTTATCACAAAAGGTCCTTCATATGTAGGAGTCTATTTGCCCCCGGGATCACCTTGTGGTAGTATGATACATTTGATTACCAGGTCACCAACTTGATATGCCTGACGTCTTACCTTCTTGTTAAAGGCTTTAATCATATGTTTTTGGTACATCTGGCCATGGCAGACAGCCATAAGCCTCTTCTTATCAATCAAGTTCAGTTGGTCAAGTCGAGTTTGAATCCATTCGTCTTCATTCAACCCCGCATCCTTTATGATTCTTAAAGAAGGTATTTGGACTTCAATTGGTAGAACAACTTCCATGCCGTATACTAAGGAGAAAATAGTTTCCCCTGTTGATGTGTGTGTCGTGGTACGGTACCCATGGAGAGGAAAGGGTAACATCTCATGCCAATTCTTGTAGGTCATTGTCATTTTTTGATGATCTTCTTGATGTTTTTATTAGCGGCTTCTACAATGCCATTCATCTTCGGCCGGTAAAGAAAAGAGTTATGATGTTGGATCTTGAATTGCGCGCATAGTGCAGTGATCATAGTATTGTTGAGATTGGTACCATTATCTATAATGACTCTCTCCATAATACCATACCGACAGATAAGATTCTGTTTGATGAATTGGTCCACAACGTTCTTGGTAACATAAGCGAATGAAGCTGCCTCGACCCACTTCGTGAAGTAATCAATGGCAACCAAGATGAAGCGGTGTCCATTGGAAGCTGTAGGTGTGATTTCTCCGATCATGTCAATTCCCCACATTGCGAATGGCCAAAGAGTGGTTAGGACGTTTAGAGGAACCGGAGGCACATGTACCTTGTCAGCATAGATCTGACACTTGTGATATGTTCGTGAATGCTGATGACAATCTGCTTCCATGGTGGACCAATAGTATCCTACCCGTATGATCTTTTTAGCCATCGTGTGCCCACTGGAATGGATGCCAAAGGTACCTTCGTGTAAATCAGCCATGATCTTGTCTGCCTCACCCTTGTCTATGCACCAAAGCAAAGTAGAGTCATGGTTGCGCTTGTAGAGAACCCCATTACTGAGGAAGAACTTAGCAGAGAATCTTCTCAGGAATTTCTTATCATTGACTGAAGCTCCCTCTGGATACTCTTAGGTCTCGAGATATCTCTTAATTTCATGGAACCAAGGCTTGGCCACTACTTCTTCAGTATTAATCTCGTGATAGTAAGCTGGTTCGTCCATTCTCTCAATGGTGATCTGAGGAGCCTCGTTATCCCACTTGATTTTGAACATGGATGACATATGGCTAGCACGTCTGCTAGTTGATTTTCCTCTCATGGAAAATGCGCAAAGGTGATCTCCTTGAAATGTGAGATTAATGTAAACACATGTTCTTTGTAGGGGATGAGATTAGAGTGCTTCGTGTCCCATTCTCCTTTGATCTGACTGATGACTAAGGCTGAATCTCCAAATACATTTAAGGACTTGATTCCCAAATCTATGGCAGCTTTGAGACCCATATTACACGCTTCATATTCCGCCATATTATTAGTAAATTTGAAACACATCCTAGAAGTGAAGGGGGTATGACAACCTTAAGAGGATATGATCACAGTGCCTATGCCATTGTCGAGTGCGTTGGAAGCTCCGTAAAAAACCAAGGTGCATCCAGATCCTTGTTCAGGTCCGTCATATGGTATGAGTTCTTCACAATTGTTTATCAATAGGATGTCTTCGTCAGGAAATTTGAAATTCATGGATTGATAGTCATCCATAGACCGATGAGCAAGGTGATCGGCTAACACACTTCCCTTTATTGCTTTCTGGGTAGTGTATTGAATGTCGTATTCAGTCAGGACCATCTGCCATCTTACTATTCTTCCAGAGAGGGCGGGCTTCTCGAATATGTATTTAATTGGATCCATCTTGGATATCAATAAGGTAGTATGGGTCAACAGATACTGTCTTAACCGGCGAGCAGCCCATGCAAGAGCGCAGAAGTTTTCTCGAGCAGTGTATATCTAGTTTCACAGTCGGTAAACTTTTTACTCAGGTAGTAAATTGCATGCTCTTTTCGGCCAGACTCGTCATGTTGCCCTAGCACACACCCCATTAAACTTTCCAAGACAGTTAGATACATGATCAAAGGTCTTTCCTCTACTGGAGGCATCAAAACGGGAGGCTCTTGAAGGTACTCTTTGATCATGTCAAAGGCAGCCTGATAGTCGTTGTTCCATTCCATCACTTGATGTTTCTTCATTAATTTGAAGATTGGTTCACATGTAGCGGTTAGATGAGAAATGAACCGGGCGATATAGTTCAACCGTCCTAAGAATCCCCTAACTTACTTCTCAAGGCGAGGAGCAAGAATTTAATGTATTGCTTTTACCTTTGTAGGGTCCACTTTGATACCTTTGTCGTTGACAATGAAGCCTAGGAGTTTCTCGGACCTCACTCCAAAAGTGCATTTATCCGGGTTCAGCCTTAGTTTGTATCTCTTCAGTCTTTCAAATAGTTTCTGCAGATAGTCTAGGTGTTCCTCTTCAATTTTAGATCTGGCTATCATGTCATCCACATAGACCTCTATCTCGTGATGGATCATGTCGTGAAACAGAGCTACCATGACCACTGTGTGACAAAGGTCGTTTTTTCCATGTCCTCAGGTGCCATTTTGATCTGGTTGTATCTGGAGAAACGGTCCATGAAGGAAAATACTTTATGATGTACGGTGTTTTTAACCAGAATATCAATGTGGGGAAGCGAGAAGTCATCCTTGGGGCTTGCCCTATTCAAGTCTCTGTAGTCCACACACATACGTACCTTACTATCCTTTTTTAGGCACTGGAACAACATTGGAGACCCATTGTGGATAGGAGGTGACATCTAAGAATCCGGTGTTGAACTGCTTCATGACTTCAGTATTTATTTTCTCTGACATTTCTGGCCGCATGCGGCGGACTTTCTGTTTTATCGTAGGGAAGTTTTCTTTTGTTGGTAGACGATGAACCACAATGTCAGTGTCGAGTCCCGACATGTCTTTGTATGGCCAGGAAAATACCTCAACATAGTCATGTAGTAACTGAGTTAAGCGCTTCTTGACACTAGCCTCCAAGTTAGCACCTACCTTGACTTCTTTCTTGTCCTCTTCAGTACCTAAGTTAACTGTTTCCACTGGCTCTTCGTGGGGATGTATGGCCCTTTCTTCCTGTTGTAATAACCTGGCTAGATCCCCTGGCACCTCAAAATCTTCCTCACCTTCGTCTTCGGCTTGGTAGATTGGTTTTCAAAGTCATGATAGGCCATAGCAGAATCGTTACCCATGGGATCTTGAGTGGATTTGGATCTGCATTTTGATATATGAGTGTGTGTAAGAGCATAGCTATCTTTGATAAACAATAAAAAGGTAGAAAAGAAGAACAAAAAGCGTAAAATTTGCATGCAAAAACATCCATGATTTATTGATGATATATGACGATGAAGTAGCAACCCTCACAAATGGACCGTTGTGCCTCGGGTAAGACACAAGGCTTTAAAGTCTAATTTGTTTAATTATTACAAGTCTGACAAGAAATTAAAATACAATTACTCTTGGATAAAACTAATAGGGAAAAATTCTTTGGCCTCCCAATTGTTGAGTCCTCCGCTGACGGTTGGGAAAATCCACTCGTCCAGGTCATAACTGCCATCATTGTCTTGCATTGCATTGACTCCTTGATTGCTGATACGTAAAGGTAGTCCCCCGGTGCGAGTTCGTCGAACATCTCTTTATGCCTCCGAAGTAAAACCCGAACCAAATTTGTTGGATTTGTAAGGAATATCCGGAAGTTGACCCCAAATAGTGCATCCACCTTCTTCAATCACTGCTCTAGCATCCTTCAGAGAGGCCATTTTCAATGGCGGTCTGGTAGCCTTTGGAGTCTTGGTAGTAGTCTTGGCTGCCGCAACTGTTTGTGGGACCTCCTCGAAATGCTGACACGGAGTTTCGATGAACTCACCATCCATTAATATGTACCTGAAAGAATTCAGGTGGCTAACCATATATTCCTCCTCCCCATGGACAATGATGATTTTTCCCTTGATTGGGTACTTCAACATCTGATGTAATGTAGAGGTAATGACACCAGCTCAGTGAATCTATGGTCGGCCCAAAAGACAGGAATAGGAAAGGCGGATATCCATCACATGGAAAGTCGAATCAATAGTCTGAGTTCCAACTTTTATAGGGATGTCAACTTCTCCGTGCACTGTCCTCTTAGAACAGTCAAAGGCCCTCACTACAATGTTTCTAGGCTTTAAATTGAGTCCCTCGCAGTCTAGCCGGTCAAGAGCGTTTTTGGGCAAGACATTCAGCTATGAGCCCGTATCCACCAGAACATGGGCTAGCATAGTGCACCTGCACTCAATGGAGACGTGCAAAGCATCATTGTGTTTCCTTCCTTTGGGAGTCAAGTTGGCGTCAGAAAATCCCAATCCGGTACCAGCAGTTATACTGGCCATACTATTCTCAAATTGGTCAATGGAAGTCTCTTGGGGCACGTGGGCGGTGTTTAGAAACTTTACCAAGGCTTTGGCATGGGCCTTAGAACACAAAAGTAAGGCCAACATTGATATTTTTGAGGGGGTTTTCCCCAACTGTTCCACGATGTTGTAGTCACTTTTCTTGATTATTTTTAGTATCTCTTCTATCTCCTTTCTAGAAGCTTCAGGAATATCCTCTAGACGAGCCTTCGTCTGGACAGGCTCAGATAACACCTCCTTGCCCCTTATCTTGGTTGAAGGGATAACAGTAGGATTATCAACATGAGTATTAATGAGAATGCTGGTAGGAGAGGTAGCAGGAATAATTATAGGAGTAGCAATGGTCTTTGGAGAGATCTCAGGTGAGAAGATTCTTCCACTTGTTATCTTACTGGTCCATACGATATTTATGGCGTCAGGATCAATGTCTTTCTCAATTTTGTCTTGGATATCCAACAGATCTTGCTTGACACCATAGTAATAGACGTCAACCCCATAGTTCCAGGGAACAGCTCTGTTTGAAGAATATGGTATTGGCCTTGGCATGGTGATGATCAGGGGAGCAGACTTTGGAACAGATGTAATCCTGAGGGGTCTTTTGGTGGAGACCCTGGGAGGATTGTCGGAGATGGTGATTATTGAGACATCTTCACAAGAATTTCTGATAAGAGGAACTTTTTCAAACAAGATTTCTTTGTTAGCCATCAGGCGCTGGATGCCCATCTTCAGTAACAAACAGCCATTGGATAGAGACATGCATAAGTGACAACTTTCATTACAACCCAGAAATAGACCGGCTCGCAATAAATTCTGTTTAATGGTCAAAAGAGGAGTAGTTAAATCATTCACGGAGGAAACAAAACACTCATCATCAACAACATTGACACCTTGAGCGTGTTAGGGCATTGGTTCCGTTATCACATTATGTGTTTCTCGGGGATCAAAATCAATCTCTTTCTCCTTGATAAGGTCTTGTATCTTATTCTTCAAGGCCCAACAATCGTTTGTATCATGCCCCGGGATTTCAGAATGATAGGCACATCGAGCATTCAGGTTGTAGCGAGGAGAAGCTGTATTGGGGTTCTTGGGAGCTTCCTTTAGGGTCACCAGATTGGACTTCAAAAGATGTGACAGAACTTGGGACAAGGTCATGTTGATTTAGGTAAATTGTCTCATGGGCGCCTCTGGTCTGTGTTGATAATTTCGTCGCTGATTTGGTGCAGGATTGGAAATCATAAAAGGCCCTACCGTCAGGCGACGTTCAGTTTTGTTTTGATTCCTATGGTCATATGCAACACTGACCTCCTTCTTTCCGGTAAAGGGTTTCTTCATCGTGCTCGAGGATACATCTATTTGAATTTTGCCACTTTTTATACCAAATTCTACCCGTTCACCAGTCATGATTAGTTCAGTAAATCCAACTGAGGAGCTTCCGATCAGGTGGTTGAAGAATGGACCAGATAGCATGCCTAAGAACATATCCACCAATTCCATGTCAGATAGAGGGGGTTGGACTCTTCCCGCAAGATCCCACCATTTTCGGGCATAGGTTTTGAAACCTTCACTTGCACCCATAGACATGCCTTGCAATTGTGTTTGAGATGGAGCTAAGTCAACATTATTCTGGTATTGCATGTAAAAAGCGGCAGCCAAATCTTCCCAATTGCGAATATTGGTCCCTTCCAACTGATAGAACCAATCCAACTGCGTCCCTGATTAGCTTTCTTGGAAGAAATTCACCCATAGGTTCCTATCAGTAATATGGGGTTGAATTTTCCTGATGTATGACCTTAAATGCAGCTTTAGACAAGAGATACCGTCATATTTAGCGAAAGTGGGGACCTTGAATTTATGTGGGATGACAACCCCTGAGACAAGTCCTATCTCTTCAAAATCCAACCCCGGTACCCTTTGGATCTCCATAGCGTTGAGGCGATCCTCCAATTGTTTGTATTTATCGTCAGCTAGAGGATACTGTTCTACAAATTAGTCCACTTCTTCCTCTTCTTCAGACTCTGAATGGTCATTCACTTCCTTGTTTTTCCCTTCTTGATTATCTCCTTCACCCGATGAGGTTGTGAAATCTATAGTTCGTCTGGATGGTCCTTTGAACCTTCTTCCCAGATTCAAAACACCGGCTGGTTTCTTCGCTTTCTTTTCTTTGATCTGTAAAGTTTTCAAATCCTCTTGTCCTTTTTCTAGAGTCGAGAACATTTGTTGAAATTGAGTGTTCTGCACTTGAAGATCTGTTACTGTCTGTTCAATATCCATCTTACTGAAATAAATAGTAAAAAGATAAGGAGACCTGTTGTAAGAAACCTAATTGTGTTATGATGAATGAAAATGCATATGCAAATGTTTAGACAAAAAGGAAACACACATTATATTAATAAATCCAAGTTCGAGTACATCATGCCTCTTTGGGCTTACAATGGAAGAAATAAAATACAAAAACTCCTAAGATAAAAAGGTTGAACGCATCCTCTTTGGTGCGATGTAGGAATTTAAACTCCGCTCTTCATGAAGCTGCTTGGTGAGCTCCAGAACTTTATTGTCACTGGCGTAAAATTGGGCTTCGAAAGTGTCTTGTTCTTCCTTTAGCTGAATCCAATACTTTTGCAAGTCTTTGAGAGAGGTAGGCATGTTGGGATGAAGGACATTATACGGGATATCTCCTTCAACAACAGGCTCCATGATAACAGGGAGGATGGAGGGGTAAGGCATTGCGAGATTTTGAGCACGAGCTCGTACCCACCTAAGGTAAGGTTCAAGGGGAATGGAATTTTTGTGCCCCAATGTACTACTGTCCACCTTGCTTACCATCCTCCAAGCTCGTATAAACCTCTTACGGTACCCTTGATCATCGCTTTGGTAATCGAACACCACATCTTAGATGAGCGCGTCATATGGACCATCTCTTCGTGTGTACCCAAACTGTTGCAAATCTAAGCAAGGGTTATAAGTGATACTTCCTGTGATGCCAAGCAGAGGAACATTAGGGAATTATCCACAATGATCGATGATAGTAATTTCCTCCAAGGATCGAGAACACCAGTGGATATCCAAATTTTTGAGTGACATCAGCCTATTGGACCACCTCAAACCTTTCTCGTTATTTAAAACGGATCGGGGGAGATGCGAAACAAACCATCTAGCCAAAAGAGGAGTACAACACATGAGGGTTCCTCTTCTCTTCATGGTGCGAGAGTGGAGAGAATGCAAGATATCTCCCAACAAAGTAGGCATTGGATTGTGAGATAAAAATATTTTGACAGCATTCACATCTATAAGTTGGCAGGATTTGGAAATAGTACCAACCCATAGATGAGAAGAGCCAAAATTTCTTCGAAAGCTCATAAATCTAGATTGTTCTAACAATCTTGAGCTTTTTCCAGTAAGAACTTGGCTAAGAACCCTTTGACACCACTTCTTGTTTCACAATTAGCCGTAACATTGGATTGTTGCAAGTATAAAGCTTGGGCAATCTCTTCAAGGCTTAGGTCTCTTTCGATATCGTTGAAGGGTAGTTGATCGAGAATAGGAATCCCCAAGAGTTAAGATAACTCTTCCATAGTTGGGACAAGCTGGTAATCGGGGAAGGTAAAGCAATGGTGCAAAGGGTCAACGAACTGGAAAAGCACCTTCATCATATCTTCATCAAAGCTTGAGGTAACCAAGTTGAGAATTCGTCCACGTCTTTTGGTGAACTGAGAATTCTCATGGACCCTTGATGCTAACTCTTTGAGCTGAAAAGGTACTCGTACAAGGTTGACTTGGATTGTGTTCCTACGAGTGGAAGTCATATCCTACAAAACATAATAAAGATGAATCTCAAAATCCTTGAAATGGTTAGTCTAAAATGATATGGTATGATGTCATGATGTTATGTACAAGCATATGCACAAGTTAAATCAAACAAACCCTTAGGTTTAGGCTTGCATGAGGTTTTATAGGTAAGTACCCTCTTGAAGTTTGGTTGGCTTAACATGTCCTAGTAATAGTAACTTGGTTCTAGGGGATCTCAATATCACTGATCTTTCTTCGTCGAACATTGTTTCAGTGTAATCCTATTTAATGGCGACCGAAATATCCTGAAAGTACGATCTCAATGAGCATAGTATCGAGTATCAACCAACTTCAGACTGCACCAAAGCCGGCTAACTCACTAATTCCTAATAGCCAAGTTAGTCAAGTAGGGTTCTAAAGTCAGTTAGTGCTTCATGACACCACACATCGGCCCCGTATTCTCCTTGACTACTCAAGGGCTACCGGTACCAACAAATGTGTCACACTAACGTAGCTATTACTTAGAACATGTCGGTATACTCCGCACAGTTTCCATAACTTATTACTACTTACCTAAAAAAGGTGTCCCAGATCCGGATAGAGGATCAAAACAAGGAACCAATAAAGCAAACAAGTCAAACAAGGAAATCAAGTAAACATGATCTAGCCCTAAGGTAACCCACTTTTTTTAATAGATTCCCCAACAGAGTCTCCAGTTCTGTAATACGGTGGAAGAACTGACTTGGTTGTTTTGCGTTTGATCGCAATTATTGCAGATAGAAAGAGTCGCCACTGACTTTTCTTTTATCCAATAAGGAAAGGTCAAAAAGAACATGAAATACCTTTCGAGATATTTTCTTGAGTTCGGGGGGTAGATTATGAAAAGGGAAGGTATTAACACCCTTTTCATCCGTAGTTATCTACGGGCTCTTAGTTGCTTGCTAGATCACTTGCTTTTTGTTTGAAAGTGTGTTTGTGATGTGGTTCTTTGAAATTATTTTGAAAAGGAATGTCTTTATAATGGTTCTCGTCTCTATAAGAACGCGTACAAAGTGTTTTGTCATTTGAAAAATGTTTCAAAGTGAAGTTGTGGGTGTATAAAATGTTTTTGTTGTGAGAAAGTGAGCAACTAGGAGTAAACTACCTACTCAAGAGGTCTTAAATGTTCTTTTCCTCCTCCTTTAGATGTTGCTATCTTACCATTGATTTGGTAAGAAGCCCCATCATTGGATGTGATGGGACAGGCACGGGATGTTTTTGTATAGTCATAGAAGGAAACCTATGGAACATTTTAGCAATGTCGTTTAGGTACTAGATCGTTTACTGAAGGCAACATTAAGGGTCATCGAGGGATTACGATCTTTTATCAAGGGTTTTTGCTAAAACGCCCATGTTCGAGGGACATGACTATTTTCCGAAAGGCAACAAAGTGAGATTACCCTAGAGGTTCTAGTGTGCAAGTGTGTTTGATTTACATGTATTTTGTCTTTGATTAGGGTTATCTATTTGTTGATTTTATGTTTTACCATACAAACCCTAATTACTAGCATTTATATTTGAAAGCGATAAATTGCAGAAATGTAAAGTCCTACGCTATTACATCATTTAGGGATGGGTTACAGATCTACAGATAGGGGGTTGCAAGAATTTTAAATCCTAATTATCTATTACAACCATATTGAATTGTACAATATAAGAAAAGGAAAGGATTTGTTTTGAAAAAGGTTGTTTTGTCTTAATGAATAATTAGTTAATAAAAAGAAAATATTTTTATGTCTTTTTTATGTTAATGAAAGAAGTATTAATACTGGAAATAATAGGAATAAGAAAGAAAAAGTAAAAATAATGAAAACAGAATCAAGACATTGCTGGAAACAATGATGAAAGGGACCAGAAGTTCTGATGCTAGACGTGCTTCATTTCAGAAAGAAACGTTGGAGGGGACCAGAAGTTCTGGGTTGCTGCATGCTGAAGTTCTGAAAGAAACGTTAGAGGAAACCAGAATTTATGTGCATTGTGTTTAAACAGTGATAAAGGATCATAAGTTTTGTGTTGTGTTAAACAGTGAGCAAAAATCATAAGTTTTGTGTTATGTTAAACAGTGAGCAAAAATCAGAAGTTCTGTGTTGTGTTTAACAGTGAGCAAAATTGGAAGTTTTGTGCGTGTTAAAACAGTAAGAAAGCCTAGAAATTCTATGTGTGTTAAAATAGTCAGAGAAAATCAGAAGTTCTGGTGCTATGCTAAAATAGTGAGAAAAAATTTAGAGGTTTTGATGTTGTGCTAACAATGAGAAAGCATATAAAAGTTCTGATGCTGTGTCAAAATAGTGGGAAAGAAAACTCAGAAGTTTTGTGTTACACTTCACCTCCTTCTTTACATTAGCCAGAGCATTTTCAACTTATTCAGTTCTCAACAACAACAAAATAGAAAGATAATAGCACGACAGTTTATAAAAGTTTTAATCCTAATTCTAAGCTTAGCTTTATTCAAGAATTTCTGATCCACAGTTTTTCTACTTAGGCCATGATATGGGTAGTATCAACACTATGATATTTACATATTTAATGATGTTCTGAATGAAAAAATTCAAAGTCAGAATGGCTTACCTTGAATCTGAAGCGTGTGTTTGGGACTTGAGCTGTTGACTTCAGATGTTCTGGGGTTAACAAGGAATGGAACATAACATTATGTTATTTGATCCAAAGGGAAGACAAAGGTTTGGTTTTGTTTGGGAATTATGGTTTTTACGAATGTTTGACTGTTTTCTTTTCTCTCTTTTTTGTATTTGATAATTCTCTCTTTCCAAAAGCCAACCCCTTGAACGTGTGATGGAACAACTTATTTATAGGTGAGTTTGTTGTGGTTTTGGGGGGGAAAACAAATAGGGTTTAAATCTTTTTGGCATATTGTTCCCTTGCTTTTTAAACACAGTTTTTATGTGCTAATTTGGTGCAAATATGGGATTTGAGAAAGTGCAGGCATGGACTAGATCATCAACAATTTGGAGTGTTGTGGCAGCTGGATGCAGGACTGTGCTATAGCAGTGCAGCAGGCTGCTCAAACGAGGTTTTGGGATCTGGTGATGTTTTGATCATAGAAGACCAAAATGAGATTCGAAGGGTGAGGCTCTGATCGAAGCATAGAACGTAGGATCGAAGCATAGAACGTAGCCTCCCTTTGCAAATTCTGATTGCATTCGTGTGGAGGCTGGCCTAGAAGTTCTAGAGTATCATATTCTCGTAACACTTAGAAAATTTTCTAAATGTTTAGAAATTTGATTTTTTAAAAGTAATTTCTGACTTCTGATTTTGATGAACTAATTTCATGTCTTGATGAAATATAATTGTTGAAACTTGATTTTTGACCCCAGAAGTCGAAGTTTGACTTTTCAATGTGCTTTTGACCATTTTTCCCTTGTGAATGACTTTTTTGGAAAATTGTAATCTAAGACTTGAAACTTGATAGAAGCAAACCTGAGGGTCTAGGATGATCCTTTGAGGGAAAAATTTGGGGTACAACAACAGATAACTGTGAACTATCCACTCAGAGAGGAGATAGAAAAAAGAGAGTAACATCAACTCACAGGGGATCGTGAATTAACCACCCGCAGGACGCAAATAGAAATGGTAAGATAATATCGGCTCAGAGATGACGATAAACATTAACATCGAGACTAGTAAACGAATGATTGACACCAATACTTATGACTGGAAACACAGTATTGATATCAGCGCTTATGGATGGGAACAAAGATTGACATAATCACTTACGAATGAGAATAAAGGTTTGACATAAGCACTTATGGCTGGGAACAAAGGGTTGACATCAACACTTATGGCTGGGAACAAAGGGTTGTCAACAACACTTATGGCTGGGAACAAAGGGTTGACATTAACACTTATGGCTGGGAACAAAGGGTTGACATCAGCACTTATGGCTGGGAACAAAGATTGACATCAACACTAATGGCTGAGAATAAGGTTTACATCAACACTTATGGCTGGAAATAGCTCAACTCTATTGGGGTAAAGTTCAATGAGGAGAAAGAGATAAACTCTGACTAACGATTGATGGTGAACTACCAACTTAAGGGTGAAGGTAGAAAAACATAGAACAATAACAAGTTCCCTAAAATTCTGGTATTCCACCTAGAACGGGTCTTAACTTCTTCTTTAACCAAGGCATTCCACCTTGAAAGGGTAATAAACTGTTGTAAGAATATTTCAACAAACCGTCTTTATCATAGGAGAAAAGTCAACCTAAACAACGAACTATCTCCCATAATGAAGAGACTACCATCCATCGGAGTAAAAACTCAACAACGAACTATCTCCCATAATGAAGAGACTACCATCCATCGGAGTAAAAAAATATTCTCTGGCATTAACAGACTTACTGGGGAAGTATATGTTTCTCAAATAAAGAGATCTCCACTTGCTATTACAAAAAGGAATTGCAATAATACTGCTGGGAAATGAATTTTGACTTTGTGGGGAAATACAAACACATTCCCGCTGAGGTGGTAAAGTCTTCATGTGCAAAATAAATACACATTCTCAATCCATGGCTCACAGCCTATAGGGATCAAAATAACATTGTTGTCGGGGATCAAAAATTTAAACCAGGAATAAACCAGAGGGAAACAATCAACCAAGACACCACCCAATGAGGAGTAAACTCAAATGGGGATCAAATTCCATCCATATAGTGAAATGGGTAGGAAAGCTAAAACAAAATTCTTCCATGAGGGATAAATCAGTGGGGAAATTGAAAGGATATACACTTTCTGCTTAAGGTTGACACTCTATTGGAGAGAGGATAACATAACTTTTCAAAGAGGATAATATGCCAACAAAAATATCAATGAATGAGAGTGAGCAATGAATTTTAATTCAGCTATGCATGATGTATGAATGTTATCATGTATATGCTGACAAAATAGACATACTGCACTGGGGATAACAAGACAAAACCAACTTGGGTAAGGACAAAACTCGGCTAAATCACATCCATGATGAAGATTCCATAGGAGAGTAAGCATCAATTGAGGAAACAAAGTCCTACTTCATGGATTAACTTCACTGGGAAGAAACACGGTTTGAAAAATAATCAAAGTAAAATCTGATAGCAATAAACCAAAGCAGCTGCAGGGATATAACACCCTCCTCCAGGCTTCACCGAAGAGTATTGTACAGACTTTGATAGGGAAGATAATGCCACATCGTCTAGTTTTAAACTGGGGATTTTGTACTGACTTCGCTAGGGAAAATGAAACCACGCACGCCGAGGGGAGCCTAAAATCATTTTTCAATATCAAGGGTAGTGGTTGCGCAAACTTCTCTGGGGAGAATTTATGAAACTTCACGGGGATAACAATTTTAGAGGGAAGCATCATCCTCATCTCACTTGGGGAATTAAGAAGTTAACATCACAACAAGGAGTCAAAATTATGGGGATCTTAAATCAAACTCAACACTTGGTGAGAGAAAACCCAAAAAGTTGACAGTTGTTTCAACACTTCTTAGAAAAGATATTGCCCTTATTCGACTACTCGGGGAGCACAACAACAACAATGTCATCACTGGATAGAATAATGCTCTTATAAGAGATTCCACATCAATTCATACAAAGTAATAACTCCATCAAATGGGAAAAGGCTTCATAACCTTCCAATCTCCACTTGATCACAACCTGTTACAGAAAGAATCACACTCAGCTAGAGAAACCTGAATCAAGACTTAGCTGGGGAATGTGGGATTACAAACCCAACATCATACCATATATCAACTGGTATGAAATCCATCAATCAGAGGAGAAAATCATAAGTGGACTATGAACATATCAACAAGAGTAATCCAAAATACTTCTTGAGGAGAAATTATGAAACTTTAGAGTTCGTCCATCCTTGGAACCACTACTTTTGTCCCACTTGAATCACAGAATTGAGGTAAAAAGTAATTTGAAAATTCTTTTCAAAAACATGTTTTTATTATTAAGTCTTTTTGTTTTGAAAATTACTATCAATAATAAATGAAATTTTTGTAAAAATAATAAAATAAGAACTACAAAGAACTGGATAAAGGATAAAACTTTATTAATAGGATGTTAGTCCGCGAATGGAGAGACTCCATAGATGATTACAAAGTTTTGTAAAATGGTAAATACATGGAAAAGATACATTGAAATACAATAACCATTATTCTCCCTAACAACTTTGAACTCCTGATCAGAGGCTTCAGTTGAAGTATGTTGAGAATCTGAGAAGATTATTGCTTCAATGATCAAGTCTTATCTAATGCAGTTACTTTCCAAGAGATCCCTACTATTTTCCTAGGTTTCCCTTGTGGGTTTTCAACCTACTGGGAAAATTTATTCTGTTTGTGACTCTAACTTTTTCCTAGACCGCTCTTTTGGGTTTTTAGCCTACCGAGACGCTCTTTTTTGCCTAAGCCGCCCTTTCAAGTTTTCAACTTAGCGAGTTGTTCTTTATTTATTTATGCAAAGTATTTCTTGATTGCAACAACATTCATGGGACGTGTGAACTCCTCACCATCCATAGTTTCAAGAATCAATGCACCGCCAAAGAGGATTTCTTGACAACATATGGGCCTTCATAATTGGGAGTCTACTTTCCCTTAGAATCAGCGTTAAAAGACATGATCTTTCTGAGCATGAGGTCGCCTTCTCTGAATTCACTAGGCTTGACCTTCTTATCAAAAGCTTTCTTCATTCTTTTCTAATATAACTGACCATGAAACAAGGTTGTCATTCTCTTTTCTTCAATCAAACTCATCTGGTTAAATATGTTTTGGACCCCTTCAGCCTTTGACAACTTGGTTTCCATTATCACAAGCAAAGAGGGAATTTCAACCTCGACCAGGAGCGCTGCTTCCATGCTATAAACAAGAGAGAACGAGGTTTCCCCTGTTGAAGTGCGGGAGGATGTAAGATTCCCATGCGAAGCAAAAGGGAGCATCTCATGCCAATCCTTATAGGTAACAACCATCTTCTGGATAATCTTCTTAATGTTTTTATTAGCAGCATCAACAACCCCATTCATCTTAGGCCTGTAATGAGATGAATTGTGATGGACAATCTTGAATTCTTCACAAAGTTCTATCATCATCTGGTTATTCAAATTTAAGCCATTATCAATGATAATCCTACTTGGCATACCATACCGATATATAAGGTTGTTCTTGATAAAACGTACTACCACCTGCTTGGTGACATCAGCATAAGAAGCTGCTTCCACCCACTTGGTGAAGTAATCAATTGCCACTAATATGAAACGATGTCCACTCGACGCCTTGGGTTAAATCATTCCAATCATATCAATACCCCACATAGAAAAAGGACACGGGGAAGAAATAGCATTGAGAAGTGATGGAGGCACATGAGTCTTGTCAGCATAAATCTATCATTTATGGCATTTCTTTGAAAATTTGTAACAGTCAGATTCCATTGTTAGCCAATAGTATCCTGGCCTAAGCATCTTCTTTTTCATTGAATGTCCATTGGTATGGGTACTAATATAACCTTCATGGATCTCATGTATCGACTTGTTTTCTTCGTGTCTATCCACGCATCTGAGAAAGACCGTTTCATAATTTCTCTTGTATAACACATCTTCACTGAGGAAAATTCTACCTACCAACCTTCTCAATGTCTTTCTATCTTTGTTCGATGCACCGACCAGGCATTCTAGGGTCTGAAGAAAGTGCTTGATATCATAATACCAAGGTTTTTCATATGACGTCCCCTCTGTAGCAAACACATGAGCTGGTCTATCAAGATATCAAACTGTAATCTGAGGTACATCATTCTAAGTATTCACTGGGTATATGGAAGCCAATGTGGCTAAAGCATCTTCCATCTGATTCTATCTTTGGGAATATGATGGAATTAAACTTTATTTAATAAAGATAATAATCTTCTTTCAAAATCTTTGTAGGTGTTGTACCCCAAAATTTTCCCTCCCTTTTCTTCTCTTAGGGTTTTCAACCATGCAAGGTCATTCTTCTCAAAATTCGCCAAGGGTTTTTTTTAATCGGAATTTGGTTTCAACATCTCAATTTGTTTTCTCTTTTAAAGTGCATAATATTACGTTTAAGCCTCACCATTTGGTATTTTCAAAATAATAATAGTCCATTATTTGATTTGTGTTGAAGCTTGATGCGGGGATTAGTCATAATTCTTGGGAGTCTCGTAGTCTTAAAAGAATCTTATCCTTTGTCCTGAAATTCAAACTTGAAAGTCAAGTTTTAGTTTGAATTTGTATTTGATTTGGTTTGAGGCCCATTGGATCATCACTTTATGCTACAAAGTTCATTACTATATCTTTCCTTTAAGTGTTCATTCAAAGTTTGTTTTTTTGGAACTTAAGAGAGGGTTTGTTTTGTTTGCAATATAGCTCTTAAAAGACTTAGGAATCTTGTTGATGCAGAAATGAGAGGAATTTTAGACTTGGCACAAGTAGGAAAGAATTTGATCTTGTTTCTTTTCAGTTACAAATATGGGTTTTCATCTCAAAGCTTGACTCATTACTTCAAATTCGAGAAACCAAATCACATTGTTATGTCCATTTGGAACTAAAATTCAAAAGCGAAGAGTTTTCCATTTTAGATTAATAGATCTTAAAAATACTACAAAGCCTCATATTTTTTTCAAATTTCCTAAGGGTTTATCAAATATATTACAAAAGGAAAGGATTAAATCTTGCTCAAAGTTCCAAATGGCATATTCATCCTATGGCCTAATCACAAATTTCTATGACCATTGTTCATTCTTCATCTTCACTTCTCCAAGCTCCTCCCAAACTATACCACTGTTTCCCCTTGCCATCTTTCTCCTAAATCAATTCTTTTCTTCTCATGAAACAAATAATAGAAGGATTATTTGGCACACAATTAAAAGTAAAACAAAGACTTGCAAGATTATTTAAGTCATCATTAGGGTTTGGTTTATGGAATCAGAAAGAGGTGTTTTTCAGTCATGTTCTTGTACTAAAACAACCTCATACAAAAATGGATTTAATCATGGGCCTAGGACTATTGCAAATCACAATTGACTTGGTTCACAATAAACAAATGTAAACATAAATTAAAAACAAAAGCTCATCACAAAAAGCAGCCCAAATACAACAATTACGGGTTCAAGGGATCAGGAAGACAAAGATTCAAAGAAATCAGAATTCACTATCAAGCCCAACAAGCAGCATCACAAACCAAGATTTCAAACCCAAAAAAGGCCTCAAACAATATTATTCAATCATTCGCCTACATATATATATATATATATATATATATATATATATATATATATATATATATATATATATATATATATATATATATATATATATATATATATATATATATATATATATATATATATATATATATATATATATATATATATATATATATATATATATATATATATATATATATATATATATATATATATATATATATATATATATATATATATATATATATATATATATATATATATATATATATATATATATATATATATATATATATATATATATATATATATATATATATATATATATATATATATATATATATATATATATATATATATATATATATATATATATATATCTTTTGCAAATCACAAATCTAGGTTTGGTTCACAAAAAAAGACAACACAGAATTGTACAAGCCTCACAAATCATAATTCTATTATTGGCTAGAAGGAAAACTTTTGAAAATCACAAGACCAAACTTGGTTCACAATAAACAAATTCAAAGAATTCCAATCACATTTCCATCCCATTAACAAAAGTTTCAAAAATCAGAATTAACATCATGTTTCCATGCAAAGAATCCATAAGTCTCATATCTGTTATTTCAATCAAAGTCAGAATTGTAATGTCAAAATCAGAGGCTTAGCTTTGCTACAAATATCAAAACAAACAAAGTTGTTTGGTTCATTGCAACAAAAAAATTCCACAAGCAACAAAGTACAAAAAGCCACCAGTGAGTACAAGTTTGAAAAGAAGCAACACAGTAAGCACATGCCAGCAAGCAAAGGGCAAAAGTCAGCATAACAAAAGTACCAGATTTCAGAAAATCAGAAAAAGATGATAAGTCCAGCAAAGTCAACAAGAAAAGTCAGAGGCAGCATAACAAGGTACAATAAAGTTGACTTGTTAAAAATCAGCAAAAGTGACAAGCCCAACCAATATCAAACATTTACAGAAAAAATAAGCAGGCAGACTCATAGTATAAAAAGAGAACAACTGAGTTCACAAAGAGGACATAATCAATTACCCAACAAAATCCTTGTTACAAAAACAACAACAAAGGTAAAAAATATACAGATACAGGGGGAGAGCCACAAAGAACATTTCCAATATGTTCATAAAAAAATATACAAAAAGAGAGAGATACAGAACCAAACCATAACAATAAAACACAAGCCTAAAACCTTTGATTCTTTTTCCCATAACAGAAAAAAACCTTTCAAAGTTTTCTTTTCACAAAAAATATACATAAGCAGAACCGAACCACAAACCCTAAAAGAAAAAGAGTTTTGTATCATCAACAAACCGAGCCCACAAAATAGTTCACACAAATATACAGAAAACTCAGTCCCAAAAACAATATAGAAACCATAAATCTCCATCATTTTCTAAAATCTTAAACCCTTCAGAATCAATAAAATAGAGTAAAAGAAAGGATCTCACCAGAAATCAAGCGAAAAGGGCAAGCCGGAACCCCTAGGGTTTCGTTCTCCCCCTTTTAGATCTACAAGAAACCATGCCGAATATGAAAAAACTAACCGTAGATTAGTATTCAGAAGAGGAAAACAAAGCGAATAATGCAAAAAGAATCATGATCAAAAGTCCATCGCCGCTGTCAACGCCGTGAGGCGATTTTCGGCGCGGTTGTTCTATCGTCTCCGGCGAAGGGCGTCACAGAGAGAACGAGAGAGTTTAAGAGTGTGAGAGAGAAGTGTTGACTGTAAAAATGAGACAATGTCTCATTTTGGTTGTTTTGTTTAAAAAAACCAGGCCCATTTAAGAAATCCTCCCTAAGCCCAATTCCCGCTTTCAGCGCCACACCCCCCTTTATGCTGCTAAACCACCAATCCAACCGGGCCAACCACAAAACAGCACCGAGCCCAAGTTTCTTTACTCACGCACATCCCCCAATCATTTCTCATCATATGCCCATTTCCTGTTTTTATTATTTTTTTTAATTCAAGCAAAAAAACCATATTGGGCCTAACCCAAAACAACATTGTTTCTGCTTATAAACCCTCATTTCTCATTTTTACGCCCCCTCACTTTAGTTTTCATATTTATATTTATATTTAATTATTCTTTTCCCTTTTTTTAATTTTATTAATATTAATATTATTATTTTTATTAATAAAAAATCTAAAAATATTTTATTTATTTATTTACATATTTTAAATACTTTTTATTTTATTTCTTTTAAAGGTAAAAAGACCAAAAACATTTTTCTAAAAAAATTAATTTTCTTTCTTAAATTTAAATAATAATTAGACTTAAGTTTAATTTATTTTCTTTTAACTAAAATTAATTTTGAGCTTAGGACTTTTAATTAATTAACTTTGTATACTAGTTTAATTAAATTAAAACTATTTTCTACAAAACCCTAAAAAATACTTTCTTGATTAATTTTATTTCTTTTCTATTTTAAACTTAGGTTTATTTCTTTAAAATCAATTTAGACTAGTTAATTGTTTCCTTTTAGTCAATTAGGTAAAAAAAAACTTTTTCTTAACAAAAACACAAACAAAAATCAATTTTCTTTTCCATTTAGTTTCTTGTACATTTATTCATTTTTATACATTTATTCATTCTTGTACATTATTATTCATTCAATATGGTTGTAATAGTAATTAGGTTTAATTATTTGCTCCCTATTTGTAAATTTGTATCCCCATCCCCAAATAATGTAACATCGTAGGATATTTATATTCCGCAATTTATCGCTTTCATATAAATGCTAGTAATTAGGGTTTGTATGGCAAGACTAAAATCAACCAATAGAAAAACCTAATTCAAGACAAACAAAATATGAAAAACAAACACTTTGCACACTTACACCTCTAGGGTTAATCTCATTTGTTTCCTTGAGAAAAATAGTCATGTTTCACATGTGAGATACTTTAGCAAAAATAATCAAATACAAGATAATAGTCCCCCGATGACCCTTCAAATGTTTCTTTCATAAATGATTTTAGACCCTTACAAAACTTTCTAAAGTATCCTACAATATTGCTTTCTATGACCATAAGATGACCCATGCCCGTCCCTTCACATCCAATGATAGGTCTTCTTATCAACCAATGGTAAAATAGAAATATCTAAAGAAAGAGGAAATGAACTAAGACTTTTTGAGTAGGTAGAACGTTCATAGTTGGTTGCTCACAATAATCTTTCAAAAACACACCAACACTTTCAAATGAAATATTTTTCAAAGTCTACGCTTTGTATGCATTCTTATATAGACGAGAATCATTACCAAGTTCGCCTAAACGATGGCGCTTTTCAAAAATACTTTCAAAATAAAATCACAAACACATTTCAAACAAAGCATTTCAAAGTGAGCTAGCAACTAAGAGCCTGTAGATAACTACATATGAAAAGGGTGCTAATACCTTCCCTTTTCTTAAACTACTCCCCCAACTCAAGAAAATTCTCAAAAGGTATTTCCTATTCTTTTCATCCTTTCCTTTATTGGATAAAAGAAAAGTAGGTGGCAACTCTTGCTATCCGCAACAATTATGATAAAACACAAAACACCCAAGTCAGTTCTCCCACCGTATTATTGAACTGATGACTCTGTTGTGGACATACTTAAAAGTGAGGTTACTTTAGAGACTAGATCATATTTAAATGCTTTTATTTGTGTGATTTGTGTGCTTTACATTTTTTGGGTCTTTGTTTGGGGTTTGTATTAATCTCTTACCCGGATCTGGGAACATTATTAGGTAAGTAGAAAAGATTGTGGAGACTGTACGTCGTAGACCAATATGGTTCAAGAAATAGCTACGTTAGTGTGACACATTTGTGGGTACTGGTATCCATTATGGCGAATTACGGAGAATATGGGGCCGCTGTGTGGTGCCATGAAGCACTAACTGACCTTCGAACATTTTGTTGAACAACTTAGCCATTAGGAAGTAGTTAGATAACCGGCTTTAGTGCATTCCAAAGTTGGTTGATACTCGATGCTACGCTTATTGAGATCTGACTTTCAGGATATTTTGATCGCTAATAAAGAGGCTTCCGCTGAAACAATGTCCGATGAAGAAAGATCAATGATATTTAGATTCCCTAGAACCTATTTACTTTCTATGACAGGTTGAACCAACTAAACTTCAAGAGGGTACTCACCTATGAACTCCATGCAAGCCTAAACCTAAGGATTCGTTTGCTTTTCCCGTATATCTTTATAACATTATGAAATCATATAATAGCATTTTCAATAACCATTTCAAGGGTCTCAAGGGTTTATGATGCAGGGTTATATTCAACTAGACGTCTATCAAGGGGCAAGAGGATTTATTTTCCACTAGCCAAATGATTTCAAAAACACAAAGCACGGTAACTTGAGTCAAGGGCTATGACCCACTTGACATGGTGAGCTTGAGTCTCGTAGAATGAGATTCAGTGATACAAAATTCTTCAATCAAAGTTGTGATCAAATTTTACCTTCTAACATTTTCTTGAGTTCACCCCGTGAGATCCTTGAAAACATTGATTCACATATCATGCATCATATCATAACAAGTTTTCCCCATACAGGTTTTCTCATCCGCTTACTATTTATTTCAGTAAAAATGGCCCTCGAGAAGACTTGTTAGAACATAGTTTGATTCTACAACCCTTGATTAGAGTTTTGATGATAACAAATACAAAGAATAAATAAATACAAAGAATATATACAAAGAATAAATATGCACCTTAAAAATATGTTTTATGTATGCAGAAGTTCTGATGGGATCATCATCAGAAGATAAGCTATAAAATATTACATGCTGAAGTGATCAGATTATACGCTGAAGATTGGTAACCAGAATCTGCGCTTAATTACAATAAACTCTGATTCTGAACAAAGACTTATCAAACCAAGTCATCAATATTCTGAAGCGTCATCATTAGTTAAGGAAAGAAGACTCTGAAGCATTACTGAACATTCAAGACAGAATTAATGCCAACGGCTTTCTTCAGACAAGATCTTCTCCAAAAGGAAAGTGTGTTATTATCATTAAACTTGATTTATAGACAACGTCATTATATTGTCTATATAAACAAGTCTTCTTGCAAAAAGAAGCACGTACGTACACACACAACAATTTGCTAAAGATTTCCAAACCACACATATTCAAGCTCTAGCAAATTCATTCTTCATTCTAAGCTTAACCTGTGTAATTTATCACAGTTGTGATAAACTGTTTTGTTAGAAAACAACAACACATTTTGTTCAATTATATTGTAAAAGAAGTTCCTTGAGATTAACCGGATTGTGGTTGAACTCAAGAAGACTTTAATAGTTGTTAAAGTAGCTGTTGTAATCTTTTGAGATTAGTGGATTAAGACATCGTTGGAGAGAGGCGAAATCACCTTGACGGGTGGACTGGAGTAGTTTGAGATCAAATGAACTAGGATAAAAATACTGTCTCATTAAGCTGTTTTTGATCCAAGTTTTTCAATTCAACCCCCCTTCTTGTGTTTTTCACATCTTCAATTGGTATCAGAGCGTCTGGTTCTGAGCTTAAACACTTAACCGTGTCAGTACAAGATCCGGCGTCAGAAAAACACTATGGCAGGACCAAGTCAAAACATCATCAATGACAACAATGAAGAAAGGGACATATTCAGTGGCAAACCTCCAGTCTTTGATGGAGAGAACTTTGACTACTGGAAAGACAGAATTGAGAGTTTCTTTCTGGCCCATGATGCTGATCTGTGGGACATGGTGACTGATGGATACACGCACCCAGTGGATGGACGTGGCCAGAAGATAGACAGGAAAATGATGTCTGATCAGCAAAAATGTGAATTTAGAAACCACCACAAGGCCAGAATAATTCTTCTCAGCGCCATCTCATATTCAGAATATGAGAAAATATCAAACAGAGAAATTGCCAAGAATATGTTTGATTCTTTGAGAATGACGCATGAAGGAAATATTCAAGTCAAAGAAACCAAGGCCCTTGCGCTCATTCATAAGTATGAGGCATTCAAGATGGAAGATAGTGAATCAATAGAAACTATGATTTCAAGATTTCAAATTCTTGTTGCTGGTCTAAAAGTTCTTGACAAAGGGTATTCTACTGCTGATCACGTTAAGAAGATCATAAGAAGCTTACCAAAATAGTGGAGGCCAATGGTCACAGCGCTTAATCTAGCCAAAGATCTCAACAAAATCTCTCTGGAGGAACTTGTTAGCTCCCTCAGAAGTCACGAGATGGAGCTAGAAGAAGATGAACCTCAAAAGCAAGGTAAGCCATTAGCTTTAAAATCTAACAGAAAATATGACTCCAAAGTTTTGCAGGCTGTGGAAGAAACCTCTGATGGATCCTCATCAGAAGAAGATGAACTGTCTCTCCTCTCCAAAAGGGTGAACCAACTGTGGAAGCAGAGGAAAAGGAAGTTCAGGAATCCCAGAAGATCAGAAAATCAGAATGAATCTTCCTCCGGATACAGAAGGTCAGAATCCTCCTCTGGACACAGAAGATCTGAAGGTTCTTCAGGATACAGAAAGCCAAACAACAAAGACATCATCTGCTATCAATGTAACGAGCAAGGGCACTATAAAAGTGACTGCCCAAAGTTTCAGAAGGAGAAGCCCAAAAAGAAGTTTATCAAGGAAAAGAAGAAAAGCCTCATGGCTACATGGGATGATTCTGACACATCTGAAGCTGACTCAGAATCAGATGATGAAAGAGAAAACATATCTCTCATGGAAAACATATCTGAAGACAGTGAAGCTTCTGGTTCAGACTCAGAATCAGACACTAAAGAGGTATTCCCTGACTTTACTATAAACTTTACTAAGGCTGAACTTGCTGAAAGCCTTAATGAAATTCTGGAAAGGTATCAGCAGATCAGAGTCAAATTCAGAAACCTGAAAAGGAATCTTGCCTCTGACTTTGATAAGACTGAGAGTCTCAGATTGGAGAATTCTGAGTTAAAAGAAAAAATTTCAAAATTAGAAAACCAGTTGCAAAACTCTCAGAAGGAAACAATTTCTGAAACTCCCAGCAATGCTGATGAGATCATCAAAGAGTATGATCACAGCTTTCAGAAGTTTCTAGCTAAAAACATAGACAAAAGCAAGATGGCTTCAATGATCTATAGAGTTAGCAGAAATGGCAGAAAAGGGATAGGATATCAAGGTAAGGTACCTACACCAAAAAATTCTACGGACTTAGTTATAAAACGCACTCCACTTGATTCACACTTTATACATGGGCACGCACATGACATAAAATACACAAGTACTGATTATTCTATCAAACCAAAGTTCAATCAGAATTTTGGTAAAACTAATAAATCAGGACCCAAGAAAATGTGGGTACCTAAGGATAAAATCATACATGTGGAAGATATCTTTAGCAGCAAACCAAAGACACCAATCATGGTACCTGGACTCTGGCTGCTCACGACACATAACGAGAAGAAGGCATATGTTCAAAAGCCTAGAACTTAAGCCTGGAGGCCACGTGGGCTTTGTAGGCAATCAGAGAGGAAAGATCATTGGCTCTGGAACAGTAGGTAATGGAAATCTTCCCTCTATAAGTAATGTTTTATTAGTTGATGGATTAATGCATAACCTGTTATCCATAAGTCAATTAAGTGATAACGGTTATGATATAATCTTCAATCAAAATTCATGCAAAGCTGTTAGTCAGAAAGATGGGACTATCCTATTTAATGGAAAGAGGAAAAACAACATTTATAAAATCAAACTTTCTAAACTGAAAAGTCAGAATGTAAAATGTCTACTGTCTGTTAACAACGAGCAATGAGTCTGGCACAGAAGGTTGGAACATGTTAGTATGAGAAGAATATCTCAGATTAACAAACTCAATCTGGTCAGAGGACTTCCTAACTTGAAGTTCAATTTAGATTCTCTGTGTGAAGCACGTCAGAAAGGCAAGTTTGCAAAACCTGCTTTCAAATCCAAAAATGTTGTTTCCACCTCTAAGCCATTAGAACTTTTGCACATTGACTTATTTGGACCAGTAAAAACTACTTCAGTCAGTGGCAAGAAGTATGGGTTAGTAATCGTAGATGACTATAGCAGATGGACATGGGTAAAGTTCTTAAGACATAAGGACAAGTCACACTCTGTGTTTGTTACCTTCTGCAACCAAGTTCATAATGAAAAGGATCTTAGAATCGTCAAAGTTAGAAGTGATCATGATGGAGAATTTGAAAATAAAGATTTTGAATTATTCTTTAATGAAAAAGGCGTTCTGCATGATTTCTCTTGTCCTAGAACTCCCCAGCAAAATGGAGTTGTAGAATGAAAGAACAGAACATTGCAGGAAATGGCCAGAACCATGATCAACGAGACTAACGTTGCTAAGATCTTCTGGGCAGAGGCAATAAACACAGCGTGTTACATTCAGAATAGAATCTCCATAAGACCCATTCTGGAAAAGACTCCATATGAATTGTGGAAGAACAGAAAGCCCAACATTTCTTATTTTCATCCATTTGGATGTACATGTTTTATTTTGAATACAAAAAATTATTTGAACAAGTTTGACTCTAAAGCACTATTATGTTAGGATACTCTGAATGCTCAATAGGGTACATAGTTTACAATACAGAAACACAGATTGTTGAAGAGTCAATCAGTGTTAGGTTTGATGATAAGCTTGACTCTCAAAAGTCAAAGCATAATGAATTCCTTGCAGGTATGGAAGTTGAACTCACAGGTACTGAAGACAACTCATCAGAGGCTCTCAATAGAGACACTCCCTCAACAGCAGAAAGAGTCACTACAAATAATCCAGCACCTTCTGTTGATCAACTCCAAAAAAGACCATCCAGAAGCAGCATTGATCACCCAGAAGATACAATTTTGGGAAGGAAGGAAGATCCAATCAGAACAAGATCTACTTTCAGAAACTCTGAAGAATCCCTCATGGGACTGGTTTCTCTGATTGAACCAACAAGAATTGATGAAGCATTTCTGGATAATGACTGGATTCTGGAAATGCAAGAGGAGCTAAATCAATTCACCAGAAATGACGTACGGGATCTGGTTCCCAAACCAACAGGATTCAACGTTATTGGTACCAAATGGGTGTTCAGAAACAAACTAAACAAGCAAGGTGAAGTCATCAGAAACAAAGCACGACTGGTAGCACAAGGTTATAGTCAGTAAAAGGGGATAGACTATACAGAAACCTTTTCTCCAGTCGCCAGGTTAGAATCTATCCGACTTTTAATATCATTTGTTGTTAATAAAGGCATAACTCTGTATCAGATGGATGTCAAAAGTGCATTCTTAAATGGCTATATAGAAGAAGAGGTATATGTGCACCAACCCCCTAGTTTTGAAAGTTCTAAAAATCCAGAATATGTTTTCAAACTAAAGAAGTCACTCTATGGTCTGAAACAAGCTCCCAGAGGTTGGTATGAAAGACTAAGTAACTTCCTGTTAGAAAAGGAATTCACCAGAGGAAAATTAGACACAACCTTGTTCTGTAAGACAGTTAAGAATGACATATTAGTGTCTCAAATTTATGTTGATGACATCATATTTAGATCCACTAAACCCTCTCTGGGAAGAGATTTGCTAAATGTATGCAGGCAGAATTTGAGATGAGCCTAATGGGGGAACTAAAATTATTTCTGGGCATTCAGATAAATCAAACTCTAGAAGGAACTTACATTCACCAGAGCAAATATGTCAGAGAACTTCTGAAGAAATTTGGTCTCTCAGAATGTAAGCTCTCAAGGATTCCAATGCACCCCACGTGCATTCTGGAAAAAGAAGAGGTAAGTAAAAAGGTAGAACATAAGGTCTACAGAGGTATGATTGGTTCTCTTCTATATCTGACGACTTCAAGGCCTGACATTCTATTCAGTGTTTGCATTTGTGCTAGATTCCAATCAGATCCTAGAGAATCTCACTTAACAGCAGTTAAGCGAATTTTCAAGTATCTGAAAGGTACTGCTAATCTGGGTTTGTTTTATAGAAAATCAAATGATTACAACTTAGTAGGATACTGTGATGCTGACTTTGCTGGAGATAAAGTAGAACATAAAAGCACTTCTGGAAGCTGCCATTTTCTGGGAGAAAATCTGATCTCATGGTCCAGCAAAAGACAATCCACAATTGCTCTATCAACAGCAGAAGCTGTATACATAGCAGCAGCTGGATGCAGTACGCAAATGCTCTGGATAAAAAGTCAACTTGAGGACTTCAATATATTTGAGAGTAACATCCCTATCCTCTGTGACAATACTTCTTCTATTTTTCTCAATAAAAATCCTATTTTGCATTCTAGGGCTAAGCATATAGAAATAAAACATCATTTTATTAGGGACTATATTCAGAAAGGGATTATTAATTTAAAATTCATTGACACAGACCATCAATGGGCTGATGTCTTTACAAAACCTCTTTCTGAAGATAGGTTTAACTTCATTCTGAAACACCTCAGCATGAAGCATTGCCCAGAATAAATTGTTTTATTTACATATCTTAACCTTCAGAATTTTAGTTATTTTTTGTGAACTACTGATCAACCTGCCTTCAGAATTTTAGAAGTACAAGTTGTATCAGAATCTATCCATGAAGATCTGAGCGTTTCATTTCAAGGATAGAAGTGTGATGTTCACGTAAGCAAACAGTTGTCATTCATTCATCAGCTACCTTTTGAGGATGAACACACATTCACTTTTCTGAAAGGTCAAAAGCGCTGATTGGGTGCATTGAGACACATGTCATGGGTAACCGTTCCAATATCTTTCTAAATCCCCTAAAATCAACTGTCATTAATGCCTATAATCATTACTAATTATTTCTCTCTCTTACAGTTTATGTTTTCAAAAATCTATTTAAACGCAAGTTTCACTCTTTACACTCTTCCACTTTTACTCTCTCAATATATTCAAATTGTTTTCTGTTCGTACTTTCAAAACCCTTTCATCTTTATGAAATTTCTTGTGTGAACATGGCTTCTTCAAGCGTCCCAAACACCAGTACTCAGAGAACTGATTCTATGGAATAGTACGAAGAACCATTCATAACTCTACTCACGCCCATTGACAACCTGGAAGTTCTTTCAGAACTGATTGTGGATTTTTAAAGTCTTCAAGAAAATGGATTCAATCTCTCTGAAGAGGTCAATGCTCAAGGATGGAAAAGGTATTTTAACCGTCTTCTAGGTCCAACGTTTCCAATTCTTGTGAAAGAATTCTAGATTCGTGCTTCATCCTCAAACCATCAAGTTACTTTGTATGTCATGGGGAAGAAGATAGTCATTACTGAAGACCTAATTGCAAGACTGATAGGCTACAATGGTGGAGGTGTCAGGTGTATAGACATGGCTGAAAGATGTTCAGATGTTGCTTCAATTGCAAGAGAAATTTTCACTATGGGTCTTCCCTCCAGCAACATAAGGGATCTGAAGGATCATCACAGAATCTGGGCTAAGATAATTCTGGGATACATCAACCACAGGAAGCCAACCAACTCTCATGACTATATAAACATTGATCAGCAGTTTCTGATCTACTTTATCTCCAAGAAGACTAAGGTAAATCTCGCTCACTTGCTATTTAATCATCTGAGGACTAGTGTTAAGGAGACGAGAGAAGATGAGCGTACCAAAAGGGACTGGATACGCCTTGGAAGACTCATATCAGATATTCTGACAGAGAATAGGCTGATATAGCATCTGACCGAAGCATAGGAAATTAGCTCTCTAGAGGCAACTGCTGGGAAGCCACTGAATGCAAAGAATCTGAAAAAGATGAAAATTATTGAGAACATCAAGAAGGAACCCAACGTTACTTCTTTTGCAACCATCACCTCCAGAAGAATTCCTCTGGATGATTTTCCTACGTTCTCTGAAATTGACTCCAAGCCTGAGATTATCGTCAGATATTTGGATGCGTGTAAGGCAGATGGCACTGCACCAAAATTAAATATCCAGGACTTGTAACAGGCGGCTCGAGAAGTTGTTTTGAAGAAGAACAAGAAAAGGAAGGCAACGGCAGAAGGATCATCCCAGCGGACTCCAAAAGCTGCTAAAAAGAAAGGTAATCCTTCTTCTGTAATGGTTTTAGAATCAATAACTATATCAACATCTGAACCCATACCTACCCAATCAGAAATTCCTACCCCACAAACTTTTGATGATTTTGACATAGGGTTTGATCCCTCAAACTCTAAGTCTTAAAGAAACTCACTCCCTTCCTATCAATCCAAATACTGCATCAACTCAACCAGAACTTGCAAAAGTTCTGTCAGATATTGAATCTTTTGACCAAGATATTTCTGCTCCCACACCAGTAAATCCAAATCCTCTAATCCCTGATAATCCAAATTCCGAAACCGCAACAGAAGCTCCACAACCAGAAATTCCACTACCTCTATCTCCTCAACCAGATATTCCTCATCCACCATCTCCTCAACCTGAACAACCACAACCAGAAGGTCAAACTTATGAGAACCAACCATCTAAGACCTGTGAACCAGAACCTCACAATGTTCAATCTAACCAATCTGAAGAACCTACTTCAGATTCAGATACAATTCCTATTCCAGGAATCACTGAACCTCTGGCCATTTGCATGCCCCTCACCATCCTGGACATTCCATAAATTCCTTCTTCTCTGGAATCAACACCACCAAATTCCCCAACTAGTCCAATAATTATACCAGACTCTCCCACTCCTTCACCAAAGAGCAATCCAAATGACAACGTAAGACTTGTCATTGATCCAACTGTTTTTGAACATTTAGTTGCTATATCTAACAAAACTAAAACTGCCATTCCAAAACCAACACCATCTGAAACCACACCAGATGTTAGTACTAGTTTGTTGATGTTTGGAACAGAAATGCAGAAATGGATAACCTCCTTGAAGCGATCTAGTCTAGAGATGACTAATCCTGCTGCTTCTGATTATCTATGGACAAGTTTCAGAAAATGGCTAAGTTCTGAAACACATAAGTTGTAAGAACAGAGCTATGAACAAGTTCAACATAATTTTAGTGATCTGCTAAAGGTTTTTGAAGACCAAGTCCTGAGCCAACTGCTCAAGGAAGAGATTCTTCCTCTGGATAATGCTCCTTGGTCAGAACATCATCCATCAGACAAAGTTCAACCAGAATCAGAAGGTCTCACTCTGACTGCTGCTCTAGATGAGATGATCTCAGCAGAAGAATTGGTTCAAAATGATCAAGTTGCAGAATGCTCTGAGATGCATCCAGTTACTAAAGATTCTCCAGCTCCCTCCTATGAAAGGCAAACTCTGGAAGAACTGAAGAGAGCAAATGTTGTTATCTAGGAAAGGTTGGATAAATAGGATGATACAAACAAAGAAATCAAGAGCATTTTGAGAAAACAAGAGGAAACCAACACTCAGATCAAGGGCTTTCTGGAAGCCTTGTTCACACGCCTTCCTCCTCCCTCTTCGATTTTCTTTTGTTTTTTAAAATCTGTTTATCTGTAACGTTTTGTTTTAAATTGCTCCTGTTCTGAACTTCTTATCATTGCTTCTTATTTTTAATATAAATCAACTTTTTAGCTCTGATTATATAGCCTTTTTGATAACTGACAAAAAGGGGGAGAAAGAATAAGATATTTTCAATAACGGATTATTGAGACAGAAGTCTCAAACATTCTGAACTACTTAACTTCTTTCTTCTGAAAAGCTTGAACAGGTTCAAAACTCTGATGAAAAATGCAGTTAAACTCTGATGCTCAAAGACTCAAGGAATTTAAGGGAAGTAATCAACTCAGGGGGAGTTTTTCTTCTTAATTCTATACTTTTTATTCTTTATTATTAATTGAAAAATCTGGTTTTTGTCATCATCAAAAAGGGGGAGATTGTTAGAACATAGTTTGATTCTACAACCCTTGATTAGAGTTTTGATGATAACAAATACAAAGAATAAATAAATACGAAGAACATATACAAAAAACAAATATGCACCTTAAAAATATGTTTTATGTATGCAGAAGTTCTGATGGGATCAGCATCAGAAGATAAGCTATAAAATATTACATGCTGAAGTGATCAGATTATACACTGAAGATTGGTGACCAGAACCTGCGCTTAATTACAATAAACTATGATTCTGAACAAAGACTTATCAAACCAAGTCATCAATATTCTGAAGTGTCATCAGCAGTTAAGGAAAGAAGACTCTGAAGTGTTACTGAACATTCAAGACAAAATTAATGCCAACGGCTTTCTTCAGACAAGATCTTCTCCAAAAGGAAAGTGTGTTATTATCATTAAACTTGCTTTATGGACAACGTCATTATATTGTCTATATAAACAAGTCTGCTTGCAAAAAGAAGCACGTACGTACGCACACAACAATTTTCTAAAGATTTCCAAACCACGCATATTCAAGCTCTAGCAAATTCATTCTTCATTCTAAGCTTAACCTGTGTAATTTATCATAGTTGTGATAAACTGTTTTGTTAGAAAACAACAACACATTTTGTTCAATTATATTGTAAAAGAAGTTCCTTGAGATTAACCGGATTGTAGTTGTACTCAATAAGACTTTAACAGTTGTTAAAGTAGCTGTTGTAATCTTTTGAGATTAGTGGATTAAGACCTCGTTGGAGAGAGGCGAAATCACCTTAACGGGTGGACTGGAGTAGTTTGAGATCAAACGAAACAGGATAAAAATAGTGTCATTAAGCTGTTTTTGATCCAAGTTTTTCAATTCAACCCCCTCCCCTCTTGTGTTTTTCACATCTTCAAGACTCTCCAAGATCTTCATACCCAAAATGATCAGCTTCAAGATTTTTTTCTAAACTTGTCCAAAGGGCAAGAAGAAGTGAAAGCACTCCTCATTGAGAGCATGACCAAGAAAAATCCTGAAGACAACAAGGATGACCAGATGAGTCAATTGCAAGCGGAGATAACAACAATGAGAATCTAGATGTTGGGACAAATGACTCTTATCCAAAACTTAGCTCGCGGACAAGAAGAGTTGAGAATTATCGTCAACAAGCTTCATCAAGACGGTGCAACTGTATGAAACAAACATTTAAGATTGGGGATCAAGTCATTAATCAGCCCCCGATAAGACAAGAAGTTGGTATGGTTGAGAGAACACCTTTCAAAATGTCTATTACACCGCGAGTCCAACAACGATCTCGCCAAAAACAATAGGGTAGTCAGCGTAGGCAAGATACGCCCAAAAGATAATTTACCAAGATCAACATGTCCTTGGCTCAAGCATTGCATCATGTGTTGGAAGCCAAGCTAGTCACATTGAAGGAGCCTCCTCAAAAACCTAATACTGCTTCTCCCCATTACAAACATAATGAAAGGTGCGCATACCATTCCAACATTCGTGGATACAACACTAACCATTGTTAGGTGTTGAAGAACAAGATTCAAGACCTAATCGACGGAGGAGTGTTGGAATTTAAACAAGATGGTCAAATTGATTTTTTTGTCACCCCTCAAAGACACACCATCTGAAATGAGAAATTTAGGCGGAGAAGCTTTCGTTCATTCGAATTTTTCAGTTGTAATTTCTTTGTTTACTTAAACACTTATCTTTATGTCAGACTTTGGTTATTCTCACCAATGCATTGCATATGTTTGTCTTGAGTTAATCCATTCGTTTTCACTATACTGAAATTATGCTTTTATTCCTTTTTGTATGATATTCAACTCTCGACTACAAGCCTTAAGCCTTTAGAGGGAGGATGACGAAAATAATACCATAATCTCTACAATATGCTTTTAAACAGACCGTGCTGACAATGTACATGCGTTGTTTTAAACCCTAAACTTTGGAGTTATAAGGAAGATAATCCCTAGTCAACCCCTTTGAGCCAAAGAAGTAGGAGTTTTATTTTTCTCACAAACTGAAACCTTTAATCATAACCTGGGGGAGGGTAGTTTCTCAGTTAATTCGAATGCACATTCAGGCGCAAGCTGTCACTTCATAATGAAAATATCCTTCTGAATCAAAAATAGGTGTTGGTTCCCCATGAAATAGGCAGTCTTTACCTCTCAAAAAGAAAAGCCCATTAGGTCAAAACCTATAAAGGAGACTTAAGAAAAACTGGGTCATCCCGCTGGCTGTAATCTCAAAACAAGAGCAGTCAGACAAAAAATTAGGTAGAGTAGATAAAAAAAAGAGGTCACATGAAAAATGTTACAAAAATGGATGTCTTCCCAAATAAAATTCCAGTATCTGAACCATCACCAAAATATCATTCCAGATTCTAGTAAGAGATAAACGCGCAATCGACTGAGTTTAGGACTGGAGAACATCATGGAGAACAGGTTGTGTATAAATAAACTTTGTCTTATCCTTTGTTTCTTAAACTGTGAACTAGGCTACGTTACAACCCTTTAAAAGTCCTAATTTAAGCATAGGTTAGTTCGAAAACATACTCTCACAAAAAGGTATCCTGACTCCTGTAAGGTTTACTATAGATCCTGAGTTGAATTCATATTCTTAAAAAAATTTATTGCTCTTTAAAAGTGCACTTTTCAAAAAAAAATCTCGAGATACACATAAACTTTGCATTGTTTGAATACCACTGTTTACATATGGCCAATCGTTCGAAAATGGAGAAATTCGTACGACAAATATCCAATGAACGAAAACTCTCTCAATAAACAGAATCACTTCAAAGGTAAAGACGCTTCCAATGACAAATCTCTCATAATCAAGGGGGCATGACATAACCGTTTGGGGCAGTTAAGTCGAGATTCAAAGAATCTCTCAAGAAGTGTTGAATGACCGGGGGTAGATCTCCATCCAAATCACTATAAAGACTTCTGATACCACTAAATTTCTTGTCTGTACCATATATAGTGTCACTATCATGTCTTTGGATCCTTCCATGACAGATCTTAGAAAATACTGAGATTTGAATTAAAAGATCTCCGATACCACCAAATTGCTTGTCTGTGCTAGTAGTATCAAATGGTGTCATTATCATGTCTTCGGATCCTTCCATGAAAGTTCTTAGAAAACACTATGATTTGAATCAAAATATCTTCGGTACCATCAAATTGCTTGTCTGTGCCAGATGGTGTCAGTATCATGTCTTCGAATCCTTCCATGACAGTTCTTAAAAAATACTGAGATATAAAAATCCTGGGTACCATCAAATTGCTTTTCTGAGCCATATGGTGTAAGTATCATGTCTTCTAATCCTTTCATGACATTTCTTAAAAAATACTGAGATTTAAAAATCCTGGGTACCACCAAATTGCTTGTCTGTTCCAGTAGTATCAGATGGTGTCAATATCATGTCTTAGGATTCTTCCATGATAGTTCTTAGAAAAAGATACCTAGGAAGTTCAAGACTACCAGAAATGTGATCAAAATTTCAGACATCAAAGTGCACCAGACTAACCCTGGGGGAAAACAGGCTCCCACATATGAAAAGTCATACGCGATCGAGCAAATAATTTCTGGCATTTCTACAACACTTACTACCTTGAAGGGACAATTCTCCACACCCTATGAACGTGAACATAGTCGGAAACACTAGACATGAGAAGATACCCTCTAGGTTGATATACCTAAGCAAAAGTTAGGGCATCCCGGCGAATCGAAAGGTTCGGGAAAAAGTTAGAGATATATACAAAAGATTGTACACCCGACAAGTCGAAAACCTGAAAAGAAGGCTTGGGTAAAAAAGAGTATCCTGGTGGGCTGAAAACCTAAAAGGGCGGTCCAGGAAAAGTTAGGGAGTAAAGCGTATGACCATGTCCCGTTTTCTCATCATTCGTGTATCAGTAAAAGATTTGCACTCTGATTAACATTTACTAAGGAGTCTAGGAGAAGACAGAGTTCAAGCAGTCCACAAATCCCCACAAGGCCAAATTCATGGATATCCCGACAAGATTATCCCTAGAGTTGGATTCATACAGTCTCCATCTGAAGTTCCAATTTCCTGAAAATCCTCTCCCCAGCTGAGTGTGGCCTTAACGTAAAAAATGAACCTTGCATGAAAGAATTCATGTCCCCGATAAGGTCTCAAAAATATTCTTCTCAACAGGGTTTATTCCCCCAAAAAACTCTAGATTCCCCACCACGAGTCTTTTCTCAGACTATTACAAATCAACGAACAAAATCCCTTGTCCCCAGTGGAGTTGATACTATCCTCAATAAGTTTCTGCGAAGCCTGGAATCCGACCAGATAACAGTTAAATTCATTCTCCCTAGAAAGTTGTTGCGAAGCCTGGAATCCGACCAGATAACAATTAACTTCATTCACCTCAGAAATTTGCCACGAAGCCTGGAATCCAACCAGATAACAGTTAAATTTAGTAAGTTTCTGCAAAGCCTGGATTTCGACCAGGTACCAGTCAATTATCCTCTCCAAGACGAAATTTTAACCATCTCTTTTATCCCTAGTCAGGGTAAATAAGAATTAAATTCCCCAGTAGAGTAATGGACAACCCATGTTCCTGAATTCTATTTCCTAAGCAGAAATCAACATCCCCTGCAGAGCTTCCTCAAATAGTAAATAGGAATTCCCGGCGGAAGCATTCTAAAAAAAGTTGAAGATACACATACTCTTCATCTCTAGTGATAGTCGAGGATTCATCTTCCCAATATCCCCCGACATTCTGTCAAGGATTTATTTTCCTAGACAAGGATACACTTCAATAAAATTTCACATTCATACATCATAGCCCGTACATGAAAAATACATATAGCATAGTCTCATTTGCTTTGAGAACATCATTACGCCATGCATACATCTGCATGCAACTAGTCCTCTTCCTTGAAGGAAAAGTCAATCAACCAAAACAAAAGACCTCTTCTGGTTGGATTCACTTCTTCCAGATTAAAGATAGGCAGACAAACACCTCTTTTGGTTTAGATTTATTTCTTCCAGTTAAAGACAGGAAAACAACAGACCTGTTATAGTTAGATTCACTTCTTCCAATTAAAAACAGGCAGACGAAGAGCTCTTCTGGTTAGATTTATTTCTTCCAGATTAAAGGCAGGCAGACAAAGAGCTCTTCTGGTTTAGATTAATTTATTCCAGTTAAAGACGGGCGAACGATAAACGTCTTCTAGTTAGATTCACTTCTTCCAGTTAAAGACAGGAAAACGACATACCTCTTCTGGTTTAGATTTATTTCTTCCAGATTAAAGACAGGAAAATGAAGACATCTTCTAGTTAGATTTATCTCTTCCAGATTAAAGACATGCAGACAAAGACCTCTTCTGGTTTAGATTTATTTCTTTCAGATTAAAGACAGGCAAATAAAGACCTCTTCTGGTTCAGATTTATTTCTTCCAGTTAAAGACGGGCGAATGACATATTTCTTCTGGTTTAAGATTGACTTCTTCCAGTTATCAAAACAAATGAATGTCATCAACATTTCTCAATTAGGTCAGAGATTAATTCCCGAAATAGTCGGGGAAACTATCTCTACGACCAACAAAAGAAGAGTTCTGGATTAATACCTGAAACAAGACAAGACAACTATCTACATGATAACCACTTCCTTTCAACAAACCTCCATTGTTTCAGTTTAAATCGACCAATGACTTATCCTGATTCTGTTCTGGTAGACACTTTCTCTGGTTCAGTTAAATCACTGAGAATATTTATACTAATTCGTTATCCAGTTAAATATTATTCAAGACTCTGCTAGTTCAGTTTAAGTCGACCAATGATTTATCCGGATTCTGTTCTGGTAGACACTTTCTATGGTTCAGTTAAATCGATCCTAATATTTTCTGATTCTTATCCAGCCAAAGGAAAATATAGACATCTACTGATTTAGTATAAATCGACCAAAAGATTTATTCTGATACTTATTTCAATCTCCATCAACAAATACTTTGGATGGAATCTATAAGCTCATCTCTGACAAATTTCCATCATCTTTCCAAATGGCATCTTTAAGCTCATTCCTGATACAGTCAATCAACATTATTACTTCATGCACCGGTGAGTGCAAATTTCTGGGCACTCTAGTGTTCAATCATCTTCCACCTTCAAATCACGAATGGCGCACACGCCAATCTAGTTTTGCATGTTTAAGAAGATTGAATAGGGGCAGCTGTTGTACCCCAAAATTTTCCATGCCTTTTCTTCTCTTAGGGTTTTCAACCATGCAAGGTCATTCTTCTCCAAATTTGCCAAGGGTTTTTTTTTTGAATCGGAATTTGGTTTCAACATCTCAATTTGTTTTCTCTTTTAAAGTGAAAAATATTAGGTTTCAGCCTCGCCATTTGGTATTATCAAAAGAATTACAGTCCATTATTTGATTTATGTTGAAGCTTGATGCAGGGATTAGTCACAATTCTTGGGAGTCTCGTAGTCTCAAAATAATCTTATCATTTGTTCTGAAATTCAAACTTGAGTTTTGACATGACATGCAGGTGTTTGTAAATGCATGCGTGCGAATGTTTATGTATGCACATGAAAAGGGTTAAATGTCTTATTCACTTGAGTATCTATTTATCTTTTTTTTTTGTAAATATCTTAAAAATAGATACGCAAACGAGGTACGAATACAAAATGCCTTTATTGAAAATAACATAATTCAGATATTGAAAGATATTACAATCTTAAACCAAAAATTGTTTGCACGAAATTAAGCAAAGGGAAATAAATCTTCTAGGTGCGCTTGCGGATGTCTGCTCTAAAACCATCGACCATTGCTCGACACAGCTTGATAAAGTCTTCAACATCCTTTGGATCAAGGGTATCTCCATAGTGGCGAATGAATATCTCCAGAGCTCTTTCATATAATTTCCCTTTTGTGGCTTTAATTTCAAACATGTCTGGCGTATTGACGCAAACAAGTTGTTTCCCTTTGGTATCCACTTTCAATGATAATCACCAAAATCTTGATTTTATTATTTTTGTTTTTTACCTTGTGAATAAGACAAATGAAAGAAACCGATGATGAATATATGAAATGTATGAATGCATGAATGTAGGGTTGAGTGACGGGGTTTTGTGATAGTTACCCTTATAAGGTAGGCTCCTTAATTCCGACCTAAGGTTAATATACCCTCCCAAAAGGTGGCTTCCTTAAGGGTATCATGAATAAAACCAGAGGGATAAGCCACAAGGGCCTCCCTTAGGTGGAGCCTCTTTGCGGACCAAAACTTTCGTCTCAAGTTCGTGAAAGGTCTCCTCATGAGATTTTGGTTAAGGTCGTTACAAAGAGTCATGGGTGGCATTCCAAAGTCCTACTCGTCAAGAGGATATCTCTCAATAAGTATTCCTTTTTTGGAATTCCATCGACTCTAGGCGAAGTCATCACATAAACTCTTAGGGATGATGTATCCCTAAAGCTAATAGACAAACCTTCTTGCTAAGGGTTATTTGAGAATATTTTTTTCGAAATAAAAGACCCACCATGCAGCTAATATAATAATGATAAGATGATAAGATAGACAAGGAAACAAATAAAGGATAAATAAATAAATGAAAACCCAAAATAAAAACCTAAAACCTAAGGGAAAGGCTTATAAACCTAGGGTTGAAGTCCTCAGTAGAGTCGCCGGCTGTTGCGACTGGTTTTTAAATGAGTTGCCACTACTATTTTTTATCCTAAGGAAGGGCATCTAATAGGAAACCCTAATTTGCAAAGGCAGAGATTCTAAATTTCGGACTTCATTAGATGAAAGGAATGTGTTAGGCACCTTTCATCTACCTTATTCTTAAGGATATTAGGTTTTAGGTTTAGGTTTCAGGTGAAAAGGGTTTTAAATTTTTAATAGGGGAGCTCGCCACGATTTTAGATCGTATGCCTACATATCCTCTTAGGAGGAATCAGAGCCCTAATTCGTAGTTCGTATAGGTTTGTGTTTTTTAGGGTTTGCTAAAGTATTTTAAATCACCTCGCATTTGACCAGGTGTAGAGATTGCGGAATTTTGGACTAAATGCGCGATTAGTCAAAATATAATTGAAACCCTTTAGCAAAATTTGATTGTTTAGGTTAGTTTATTGAGAAAAAAATAATTTGATGTTTGTTGAATATTTTTTATCGTGTTAATTGCAAAAAATCTTAATTAATTCATGATATAAAAATATTTTAATGCAATAATATAGAAAATATATGAGTGAGTTTTGAATAAAAATAATTTATTGACATGCTAATAAATAATAATATATAAACAAATAAAAATTAATAATAGTAACAATTATTATAAATAAACAATAATGATAATAAGAAATAATAATAACAATAATTATAAATAAAGAAATAGATATAAAAGAAAATAAATAAATTAATCAAATGAGGGTGCAATTTTAAGCATAGAAGGAAAACTAGGAGGTGTTTTTAGGAGAGTTTGGCTAGGCCCAAATGTATTTCCTGAAGGGAGGTGTATTGTTCTTCTTGCTTCAGTAAAACAAGTGAATGAGGGTGCTAAAATATAGCGGTCTAGGCCCAATATGAAAATTGAGAGGGTCTGGCTGATTGATTGTGCGATGGTACATGGGGCTTATGGTGAGACTTGGCCTCACGGCCGTCCACCGATGATCTAACGAATGATAGGAAAAGGAGCATGATGCTTATTATAATCGCGCGTGTACTGAATTTTAAAGGGAATAAAAGTTTGTTTTTTTCATTTTATTTCGTTCATTCTTGTTTATAGTAAACCCTCCTCTGTCTCTTTCTCCCTTCGTGAAACACCCTTTCACTTCTTCTTCTTACCCTGAACCCTAATGCCCATATGTAAATCGCGACGGCGCATCCACCAACCTTCTTCTACACCGTGACCCAAACAATAAACCCCAAATCAATAATTTAGAGAAAAAAGAAAGTTGAGTTTAATTACCCCTTTGTGATTCCAGATTCCGGATTTCTGTTCATTTCGTCTTTTGATCCTCCCTTTCTGTCTTTTGCAGGTTACGGTGATAGCTCCGAAGATAGATTAACAGCGACGGCGGTGATAACAACAATGTTTAGGGTTTCAGATGTTGAAACCCTAATCGTCCTCCTTTCAAATCTTTGACGAAAACTTGGTTCGTTGTTCTCCAAGTTCTTTCGTTTTGGTACTTCAAATTTTCTTCGATGTCTGTATCTTATCTCCGAATTTGTTCTTCCCCCTCCCCCATCTACTGTATTATGTACAATATATATATAGGGTTTTGATTTGAATTGTTGTTACGGTTCATTTAGCATAGATTTAGTGATATTACAAGAATTAGGGATTTATCTTTTATTAAAATTGATTCCATCTTCTGTAATATTCGGATTTCAATATGTAATAGAGATTTGTACACGACTTGTTTTGGACATTTGAGGATTCGAGATTCTGTATGATATTTAGATTTTGATTGAGATTTGATCTGCTGTAATGTATTTCTGGGTCGGGACTACAAAAAGATTTGATTCACTCTAATCTTGTTGTAACAAGAAAATCGAGATTTTGATTTTAAAATATAATTCTGTTTTAAGTTTTGGGCTTTGGATTTAAGTTTAGAAGATTTGGTTTTGTAAAAAGATTCTGTATTATTTTAGTGTTTGGACTATATAAGATTTGTACAGTATTAGTTTATTTGATAAAAACGTATGCCTAGTTCTTTCTTGATTGAAACAGTGCCAATTAGTTTAACATGGGCCATGTGTTACAATGAATAAGCTGCCAGCATTTGAGTTTGGGCCTTGTACTGATTTTGAACTGAGCTTTTATCGTAAACGTCCAACATATTCTTTTTCAAAAAAACTCTTAAAAATGTTTAATATCTTATAACACAATGTTTTTTTATAACAAATCTTTTTTCTTTTTTTAAAACAAAATAGCAAGAAATGATAAATGGGATAACTTCTTTTAACAAGAACCTTAATGGGCCTCATATTTATAATTTCCCCTTTTCTTTTTCTGACAACAATAACACCTAAATGGGCTTATGCAATTAAACTTAATAATTATTTGAAATAATTTTCCATTTTCGAATTGCATGGACCATTGGCCAACATGCTTCTTAAATGGGCCTACAGATACATGGGTCTTTCTGATTTAGAAAGCCGCACTCTCCTGAATTAAAATACTACCTCTGTTGATTTAGATTTAAGAATGGGCCATCAGATATTGCGGGCGTAGGCATAGACATGTCTGTGGACGTAGACATGGATTTTCTTTTGATCTTTTTCTAACCAAAATGCTTTTTCGATGTTTTATCAAATGCTTTTATTTGTCAAATCCCCCGAAATGATTTCGAAACAATATTCATAAGAAATAAGCATAGTATTTTGTAAACAAGTCTGAGAAAAGGAAAAACATAATTTGAAAGATGGAAAGAAAAGTGAATGTTTTATTGATTATGCCTCTGAATAGGCGAATGTACAAGATGCAATTCCATAAAAGAGGTAATTACAAAAAATTTCAAAACTGTAAATGGCAATGAAAATGATAATTGCTACTACTGTTCCCCAATACCCTTTTAATGGCTCCTGTCTCCTTTGCTTCTGAGTTGTATGATTCAGATCTGTCTCTCCCTTCGTGGTTTGTAGTTGTAGTTCTTAGATCGCAGTCTTTTTGTTCTTTATTTATATTTTAGTAAAATCGCTAATTTTTGTCTAGATCTCCCTTTTGGGTTTTCAATCCATCGGGATAAGTTTTTTCGTATGTCCCTAATTTTTTCCTGGATCGCACTTTAGGGTTTTCGATCCATCGGGACACTCCTTTTTGTCTAAGTCGCCAGTTTAGAATTCGAGCTTAGCGAGCTTTTTTATACATAGTATTTTTTTACTGCGTCTGAATTTGCCGGATGCGGTAGTTCTTCCCCATCCATTGTTTTGAGGATGAGACCACCACAAAACAATGTTGTTTTCACTACGTATGGACCTTCGTAGTTGGGTGTCCATTTACCATGTGAATCGAGGAGAGGTAGCAGAATCTTTTTGAGCACCAAATACCCTTCTTTGAATATTCGAAGACAAACTTTCTTGTTGAAGGCCCTCTTCATCCGCTTCTGATGTAATTGACTGTGGCATAGAGTTGCCAAGCATTTTTCTTTGATGAGGTTGAGCTGATCAAGTCACGTCTGAACCCATTCTGCCTCTTCCAACTTTGTTTCCATTAAAACCCGAAGTGATGATATTTCTATTTCAACTGGAAGTACTTCCTCCATGCCATATACCAGAGAATCATATCATGGAATAGTGTGATCATTTCCCTTTGATAAGTTGCCCCTGCATTTTTGAGACTGAACATTATTACTTTGTAGCAGAAGGTTTCCCAAGGTGTCATGAAGGTATTCTTTTCCATGTCTTCGGGTTCCATTTTGATTTGATTATAGCCTGAGAAACCGTCCATGAATGAGAGTACTGAGGCTTGAGCCGTGTTGTCTACTAGAACATCCACGTGGGGTAACGGGAAGTCGTCTTTAGGACTTGCTTTGTTCAAATCTCAATAATCCACACACATGTGTAGCTTACCGTCTTTCTTGGGTACCGGCACAATGTTAGCTACCCATGGCGGATAATCTACCACTGCTAAAAACCCAGTGTCAAATTGTTTAAGAACCTCTTCTCTAATCTTGTTGGACATATCTATACGAGTTCTTTTGAGTTTTTTCCTAACTGGAGAACAACCTTATTTGAGAGGTAGTCTATGCAGTACAATGTCTTTATCTAATCTTGACATATCTCTGTAGGACCAAGCGAATATATCCACGTATTCATGTAATAGTTTGATCAACCTTTATTTGACGCTTTGCTCTAACATTGCCCTTAGCTTGATTTCTTTTGGATCCTCTTCTGCACCTAGATTAATGGTCTCGATAGCCTCTTGATACGGTTGTATGTTGTCAGCCTTTCGCTCTATTTCCCTTTCCATTTCCTGAGAGAGTTCATGATCTTCATCACCTTCCTCTTCAGCTTGGTTGATGGGAGCATCAAAATTATATCGGGTCACAACAGTAACATTATCGGTGGTTTTGGGTATGGATCTGCACATTTATCATGTTTTGGTGTAGATTTTAGTATATGAACTTTGAAAATGCATATGAAAATAAAGTATTGCCATTTTTGAATTTAAGAGATAAGTGAAAGAGAAAGACAAGGATCTTAATTGAAAACAAAATATACTTTATTAATTGTAAATATTGTCTGAAACAAAACGGGGGGACCCTTACAAGAAAACCCTATGTCTCGGGCTTGACATAGGTTCTTTCAAAACAAGAAAAAATACTTAGGAAAGAAAAAGATCTCGGGAATCTCCACGGCAGTCCATCTTTTGAGTTCTTCTCTTGGGGCGCATTCTCGGATGAAGTCAGTTGCCCTTTTGGTATTGACTTTGTTGGATATTATTGCCACATGTACGCCGTGCTATAGTCCCTTGTTGACAAAGGTCTCTTGGATTGGAGGGAACTGTGCCTTATCCTTCATAGTAGCTTTTGATGATTCATAGCCCAAACCGAAGCGATTCTTCTTCTCGGGTATTTCTGGGAGTTTTCCCCAACCTTTCGAGGCATCACACTCCATGGTTGTTTGCAAATCCCTCCACGGGGTTACCTTAGGATTATTATTTTACTCCATGGGAAAAGTAACCATTGAAGCAATTTCCAGGGTTTGGAATGGGGTGGCTATACATTCTTCGTCGCCACTGATATATCTGTACAATTCGATGTGGCTTACGAAGATGTCCTCCTCACTGCCGATTATGATTAATTTCCCTTCCAGTAAGAACTTCAACTTTTGATGTAAGGTTGAGGTAACTGCCTCTGCTGCATGAATCCAAGGTCTCCCCAGTAAGCAAGTGTATGCCGACTCTATGTCCATGACTTGGAAAGTGATATAGAAGATATGGGGCCCAATTTTGACTGGTAGGTCCACCTCTCCCAATACAAAACTTCGAGAACCATCAAATGCTTTCACTACTGTAGAGCTTGGCTTCATCATAATGTCATCTATTGTTAACTTCATCAGACTTGATTTTGGTAACACGTTGAGTGCAGATCCAGTATTAGTGAGTACTTTCGATAGGCTGGTAGTACCTATCTGCATAGAGATATGGATGCTTTATTGTGAGCTCGGCCTTTTGGTGGTAGTTCATTGTTACTAAAACCCAAGTATGATCCAGAGGTTAGATTTGCTACAACAATGTCAAATTTATTCACCATAATTTCCTCTGCCACATGTGCTGAACTTAGTACCTTTATTAGAGAATCTCGATGCGCTTCAGAGTTGATGAGTAGTGAGAGTATGGAGATTTTTTCTAGAGTTTGGTGAAGCTGATCGACCACCCTGTAGTCACTTCTCTTGACTATTTTCATAAACTCCTCTGCCTCTTGATCTGTAAAGTTTTTGCTCGGGGACTCTTTCTGTTGACTCGTTTCCACCATTGTTTTTCCCTTGTCCTTTACTGAGATTTCCTCTTTCTTTTTTGATGTTTCAGTTCCAAATACTCGACCACTACGGGTTATACCCCCTGTCCCTGCTATATTTGAAATTGCATGTCCTTGACTTGGCGATGGCTCATTTTCTTGTTTTACTCTGTTAATGTATACGGCTGAGTCGTAACTCCACAACTCTGCTTTGTTATTTTCATAAGGGATATGTGATGGTCCCTTAATTATCATTGTGGCCTTTGGAACTTCTGATATCTGCAAAGTCTTCTTTGGTGTTATTGTTGGGGTTTTTGTCGATTCTTCCCACGGGATTACCAGAGTCTTATTGTTAAGATTTGGGCCTTGCAAGGGATTACCAATGGCTTCTTTCCTTCAATCGCAACTATATACTTTTCTTCAGGGTGTGGTTCGAATTGGACTACCCCCTGGTCCACTAGCTTCTGTAACGTTCTTTCAAAGGCTTCATTATGTTCCAGCAGGAACCCACATTCCCATAGTTATTCCTTCAACAAGCTTATCGGGGCTTTTGCTTGTCTGGTTGCCCCACAGTCATTGGCTACTTCGATTGCATTTATTATCAGTCCCTCATGCGGAGGCATAGGGTTTGCTTTGATGTTAGGTTTCTCAAAAGTGATGTCTTGAGATTCTAAAAAATCTTGAACCTTGTGCTTGAATTCCCAATATTGTTCTATGGTATGCCCAGGAGAGTTTGCATGGTATTCGCATCTTGCGTCAGTATTGTACTTTCATGGGAGTGGCCCGACTGAAGGAGCTAAGGGCTTGAGTTTCACCAATGATGCCTTGACCAGGTGTTGTAATAACTGGATAGGTGGCATAGGGAGTGGATCAAAATTTCTTTGTGGCCTTCTGAATCTACATTGTTACTATCCTTGTGGGATCATTAATGGTTGTTGTGCCCTTGATTGTGAGGCTATAACATTAATTTCTCCCTCTTTTCTTTTGGGGAAGTTTGAAGCAGACCTTATTGATTTGTAGGGGGCATTTGATGGTCACCCATTTTATTTTTCCCACTCTTTATTCCAGTCTTAATTCTTTCTCCGATAGTTACTAGACCTGTGAATCTCGAAGAGACACTTCCAACCATCTTCTCATAATATAGCCCTTGCAAAGTTCCCATGAACATATCTACTAACTCCTTTTCCAACAGTGGTGGTTGCACACAGGATTCCATCTCCCTCCATCTCTGAGCATATCCCTTAAAGGAATCTTCTTTCTTTTGAGACAGATTCTGGGGTTGCATGCGGGTAGGCTCCATGACTAGGTTATATTTGTAATGCTTTAAAAAATCATTAGCAAGATCTGTCCATGCTCTCGCTCTAACTACATATACCAATCTAGAGATGCCCCACTTAAGCTGTCTTGAAAACAGTGAATCATCAACTTCTGATGGTGGGCATGGGCATGCATCTTCCTACAATATATGTGTAGATGATTTCTTGGACAAGTGAGCCCCTTGTACTTCCCAAAGTCATGTACTTTGAACTTCGGTAGAATTACCACATCAGGAACTAGACCCATGTTGAGAGCATCTACCTCGAAGGCGTAAAAACCTTCTACAACTTTCAGCCTTTCTTCCAGAGCCTTATATTGATTCATCGCCAATGGATTATCGGAAGCACGAGTAGCAGTTGTCTTTAAGGGTGCTTAATTGATATCCTCTAGGTTGTGGTCTCCATACTGCAGGTCCAAGTAGTTATCTGCATTATTAATTGGAATCTGTCGGGTATGTGATGCCCCTGCTTTTGATGGCAGTAGGACAAAAACTTCGGTTTCAGCTTCTCTTGTCTCTTGTTGGGCCATGACAGACTTTTGGGGTCCTTCTTCTGGCTCTTTTCTTAATTGGTGACCGCTTGATGCACCAATCGTTTGAGCTACTTCTTCGAAAGCTACCCTGGGAATCTAATCTTGTCTGTCAATGATGTTCTTCAACGCTAGGAGAACTTGACTCAAATCTCCTTTCATTGAACTCACGTAAACCTTTACTTGGTTGAGATCCTCCTTTAATGCAACCTGATTATCCTCGATGTTTTCCATTGCTTTTTGTTGGTAGGCCCTTTTTTGATATGGGGGCCAAGGAGGTGGTGATCTTCTTCTACCAATGGTTTAACTGGAGAAATTTTGAAAAATTGAATGAGTTTTGACATGATATGCAGGTGTTTGCAAATGCATGCGTGCGAATGATTATGTATGCACATGAAAAGGGTTAAATGTCTTATTCACTTGAGTATCTATTTATCTTTTTTTTGGTGAATATCTTTAAAATAGATATGCAAACGAGGTACAAAAACAAAATTCCTTTATTGAAAATAACATAATTTAGATATTGAAAGATATTACAATCTTAAACCAAAAATTGTTTGCACGAAATTAAGCAAAGGGAAATAAATCTTCTAGGTGCGCTTGCGGATGTCTGCTCTGAAACCATCGACCATTTCTCGACACAGCTTGAGAAATTCTTCAACATCCTTAGGATCAAGGGTATCTCCATAGAAGCGAGCGAACATCTTCAGAGCTCTTTCCTATAATTTCCCTTTTGCAGCTTTGATTTCAGACATGTCTGGCGCATTGACGCAGACAAGTTGTTTCCCTTTGGTATCCACTTTCAAAGATAATGACCAAAATTTTGATTTTATTATGTTTTTTTTACCCTGTGAATAAGACAAATGAAAGAAACCGATGATGAATATATGAAATATATGAATGCATGAATGTAGGGTTGAGTGACGAGGTTTTGTGATAGGTACCCTTATAAGGTAGGCTCCTTAATTTCGACCTACAGTTAATCTACCTCCTAAAAGGTGGCTTCCTTAAGGGTATCATGAATAAAACCAGAGGGATAAGGCACAAGGGCCTCCCTTAGATGGATCCTCTTTACGAACCAAAACTTTCGTCTCAAGGTCGTGAAAGGTCTTGTCATGTGATTTTGGTTAAGGCCGTTACAAAGAGTCATGGGTGGAATTCCAAAGTCCTACTCATCAAGAGGATATCTCTCGATAAGTATTCCTTTTTCGGAATTCCACCGACTCTAGGCGAAGTCGTCACATAAACTCGTAGGGGTGATGTATCCCCTAAGCTAATAGACGAACCTTCTTGCTAAGGGTTATTTGAGAATATTTTTTTCGAAATAAAAGTCCTGCCATGCAGCAAATATAATAATGATAAGATGATAAGATAGACAAGGAAACAAATAAAGGATAAATAAATAAATGAAAACCCAAAATTAAAACATAAAACCTAAGGGAAAGGCTTCTAAACCTAGGGTTGAAGTCCCCAACATAGTCTCCAGCTGTTGCGACTGGTTTTTAAATGAGAATCGCCACTACTAGTTTTTATCCTAAGGAAGGGTATCTAATAGGAAACCCTAATTTGCAAAGACAGAGATTCTAATTTTCGGACTTCATTAGACTAAAGGAAGGTGTTAGGCACCTTTCATCTACCTTATTCTTAAGGATATTAGGTTTAGGTTTCGGGTGAAAAGGGTTTTAAATTTTTAATAGGGGAACTCGCCACGATTTTAGATCGTATGCCTATGTATCCTCTTAGGAGGAATAAGATCCCCAATTCGTAATTTGTATGGGTTTGTGTTTTTTAGGGGTTGCAAAAGTATTTTGAATCGCCTCGCATTTGACCGGGTGCAGAGATTGCGAAATTTTGGACTAAATGCACGATTAGTCAAAATATATTTGAAACCCTTTAGCAAAAGTTGATTGTTTAGGTTAGTTTATTAAGAAAAAAAGAATTTGATGTTTGTTGAATATTTTTTATCGTGTTAATTGCAAAAAATCTTAATTAATGCATGATATAAAAAATATTTTAATGCAATAATATAGAAAATATATGCATGAGTTTTGAATAAAAATAATTTATTTACATCCTAATAAATAATAATATATAAAAAAATAACAATTAATAATAGTAACAATTATTATAATTAAATAATAATGATAATAAGGAAATATAATAATAATAATTATTATAAATAAAGAAATACATATAAAAGAAAATAAATTAATTAATCAAAGGGGGGTACAATTTTAAGCATAGAAGGAAAACTGGGAGGTGTTTTTAGGAGAGTTGGGCTAGGCCCAAATGTATTTCCTGAAGGGAGATGTATTATTTTTCTTGCTTCAGTAAAACAAGCGAATGGGTGTGCTAAAATATAACGGGCTAGGCCCAATATGAAATTTGAGAGGGTCTGGCTGATTGAGTGTGCAATGGTACATGGGGCTTAAGGTGAGACTTGGCCTCACAGTCGTCAATCGATGATCTAACAGGTGATAGGCGAAGGAGCATGATGCTTATTGTAAACGCGTGTGTACTGAATTTCAAAGGGAATAAAATTTTGTTTTTTTTTTCATTTTATTTCGTTCATTCTTGTTTACAGTAAACCCTTCTCCGTCTCTTTCTCTCTTTGCAAAACACCCTTTCACTTCTTCTTCTAACCCCAAACCCTAATGCCCAAATGTAAACCGCAACGACGCATCCACCAACCTTCTTCTACACCGTGACCCAAATAATAAACCCCAAATTAATAATTTATAGAAAAAAGAAAGTTGAGTTTAATTACCCCTTTGCAATTCCAGATTCCAGATTTCTGTTCGATTCGTCTTTTGATCCTCCCTTTCTCTCTTTTGCAGGTTACGATGATAGCTCCGAAGATAGATTAACGGCGGCAGTGGTGGTAGCAATGATGATTAAGGTTTCAGATGTTGAAACCCTAATCGTCCTCCTTTAAAATCTTCCATGATAACTTGGTTCGTTGTTCTTCAAGTTCTTTCGTTTTGGTTCTTCAAATTTTATTCGATCTCTGTATCTCTCCTCCGAATCTGTTCTTCCCCCTCACTCATCTATTGTATTCTGTACAATATATATAGGGATTTGATTTGAATTGTTGTTATGGTTTATTTAGCATAGATTTAGGGATATTACAAGAATTAGGGATTTAGCTTTTATTATAATTGATTCCATCTTCTGTAATCTTTGGATTTCAATATGTAATAGAAATTTGTACTGGATTTGTTTTGTACATTTGAGGCTTCAATATTCTATATGATTTTTAGATTTTGATTGAGATTTGATCTGCTGTAATGTATTTTTGGGCCTGGACTACAAAAAGATATGATTCATTATGTTCTTGTTGTAACAAGAAAACCAGGATTTTGATTTTAAAATATATTTCTGTTTTAAGTTCTGGGCTTTGGATTTAAGTTTTGAAGATTTTGTTTTATAAAAAGATTATGTATTTTAGTGTTTGGACTGTAATAAGATTTGTACAATATTAGTTTATTTGATAAAAATGTGCGCTTAGTTCTTGCTTGATTGAAACAGTACCAGTTAGTTTAACATGGGCCTTGCGTTACAATGAGTAAGCTGCCAACATTTAAGTTTGGGCCTTATACTGATTTTGAACTGAGCTTTTATTGTAAACGTCCAACATATTCTTTTTCCAAAAAACTCTTTAAAATGTTTAATATCTTATAACATAAAATGTTTTTTATAACAAATCTTTTTTATTTTTTTAAAACAAAACAACAAGAAATGATAAATGGGCTAACTTCTTTTAACAAGAACCTTAATGGGCCTCATATTTCAATTTCCCCATTTCTTTTTACTAACAAAAATAACACCTAAATGGGCTTCTGTAATTAAACTTAATAATTATTTGAAATAATTTTCCATTTTCAAATCACATTGGCCATTGGTCAACATGCTTCGTAAAAGGGCCTATGAATACATGGGTCTTTCTGATTTAGAAAGTCCCATTCTCCTGAATTAAAATACACCCCCTGTTGATTTAAATTTAAGAATGGGCCACCAGATATTGCTGGACCACCCTTACTTAAAATTTCTCTTTTATTTTTATCTTGAAAATAAAGGTAGGGAAAATTTGGGGTACGACACCATCCCCAAATGATGTAATAGCGTAGGATATGTACATTCCGCAATTTATCACTTCCATATAAATGCTAGTAATTAGGGTTTGTATGGAAATACTAAAATCAACCAATAGAAAACCTTAATTTAAGACAAACAAAACATGAAAAACAAACACTTTGCACACTTGTAACTCTAGGGTTAACTTCATTTGTTGTCTTGAGAAAAATAGTCATGTTTCGCATGTGAGATACTTTAGCAAAAACAATCAAATACAAGATCATAGTCCCTCGATGACCCTTCAAATGTTGCTTTCATAAATTATTTTAGACCCTTACAAAACTTTCTAAAGTATCCTACAATATTTATTTCTATGACCATACGATGACCCATGCCCGTCCCTTCACATCCAATGATAGGACTTATTATCAATCAATGGTAAGATAGCAATATCTAAAGGAGGAGGAAAAGAAACAATACTTTTTGAGTAGGTAGAACGTCCATAGTTGCTTGCTCACAATCATATTCAAAACATCTTTCAAAAACACACCAACACTTTCAAATGAAATATTTTTCAAAGTCTACACTTTGTATGAATTCTTATAGAGACGAGAATCATTACCATGTTCGCCTAAATGATGGGGCTTTTCAAAAATACTTTCAAAACAAAATCACAAACACATTTCAAACAAAGCATTTCAAAGTGAGCTAACAACTAAGAGCCCGTAGATAACTATGGATGAAAAGGGTGCTAATACCTTCCCTTTTCATAACCTACTCCCAGAACTCAAGAAAATTCTCAGAAGGTATTTCCTGTTCTTTTCACCTTTCCTTTATTGGATAAAAGAAAAGTCTGTGGCGACTCTTGCTATCTGCAATAATTGCGATAAAACGTAAAACACCCAAGCCAGTTCTCCCACCGTATTACAGTAGGGAATCAAGCCAATGTGACGAGTCTCCCATTCTACTTTGATCTTATTTATTACCAAATCTGAATCACCGTATACATCAAGAATTTTGATTTTGAGATATATAGCCTCTTCAAGACCCATGATACAAGCTTCATACTCCTCCATGTTATTGGTACAATCAAATGTCAGCCTTTCAACAAAAGGGATATGCGACCCATGGGGAGTGATAATCACGACACCAATTCCTTTTCCATAAGCATTTAAAGCTACATCAAACTCCATACCCCACTGGGATTCAAGGTCAGGACCTTCCTTAGGCAAAGGTTCATCACAATCTTTTACATTAAAAAAAATTACATCCTCATCAGGGAAATCATACTTAACAGACTGATAATCATCAACCGGTTGGTGAGCAAGGTACTCTGCTTACACACTGCCTTTAATAGCCTTTTGAGTACAGTATTTAATATCATATTCAAACAACAACATATGCCAACGGGTAATTCTTCCAGTAAGAGCAGGCTTTTCAAGAATATACTTAATTGGATCCATTTTGGAATAAGCAAGTAGTATGCTTCAACATATATTACCCCAATCACTTTTCCTCCCAGGCCAAAGCATAACATGTTTTTTCTAGCATAGAATACCGTGACTCATAGTCAGTGAACTTCTTGCTGAGATAATAAATGGCATATTTTTTTCTTCCTGTTTCATCTTGTTCTCCCAAAATACAGCCCGTAGAATTATCTAACAAAGTCAGGTACATAATCAATGGTCTTCCTTCAACAGGAGGGAGCAAGATAGGAGGCTCAAATAGATACTCTTTAATGCTTTCAAATGCCCTTTGGCAATCATCCGCCTACACACAACCTTGATCCTTCTTCAACAGCTTGAAGATTGGTTCACATGTTACAGTCATAAGGGAGATAAACATGGAAATATAATTCAAACATCCAAGGAAGCCTCTGTCTTGCTTTTCAATTCTTGGTGCAGGAATTTCTTGAATTTCCATAACTTTATCAGGATCAACTTCAATTCATTTTTGACTGACAATGACATCTAACAACTTTCCTGAACAAACTCCAAAAGTACAATTATTTGGACTCAAATGTAGACGATACTTCCTCAAATGCTGAAACAGTTTCAACAAGTCTTCTATGTGCCCTTCCTATGTCTGAGATTTGATGATCATATCATCTACATATATTTCAATTTTATTATGCGCTAGGTCAGGGAATAGGGTTATCATAGCCCTTTGGTACGTTGCACCAATGTTCTTCAACCCAAAGGGCATCACTCTGTAACTTAATGTTCCCCATGGTGTGATAAATGTTGTTTTTCCATGTCCTCATGAGCCATCCTAATTTGATTGTATCTGGAAAATATGTCCATGAATGAAAACACTTTGAATTTTGTTGTGCTATTAACCAACATATCAATATGTGGCAATAAGAAATCATCTTTTAGACATGCTTTATTTAAATCTCTATAACTAACACACATGCAGACTTTTCCATCTTTCTTTGGTACTAGAACAATATTGGAAATCCGCTGAGGGTACACTGATGTTACAAGAAAACCAACATCAACATGCTTTAAAACCTTTTCTTTAATCTTCACTGCCATGGCAGGACGAGTTCTTCGCAGCTTTTGCTTGATTGGTGGACATTCTGGCTTTAGCAAAAAATAATGTTCCCCAATATCAGTGTCCAAACTAGGCATATCTTGATAAAACCAAGCAAACATATCAACATACTCTTTCAGCAATTTAATCAACCCGTTCTTCACATCGGGATGAAGTAGTTCCCCAATCTTAAATTCCTTGGAATCTTCTTCTGAACCCAAGTTAATCGTCTCCAATGACTCTTTATAAAACTGAATTGCATTTTCCTCACGCTCGAGCAATCGTGAAACCTCTTCTGGTATTTCATCATATTCTTCATCTTCAGCCACATACACATGATATTCAAAGTTGAGAGAGGGTGCAGGGTCATTACACTCAACACGTTTTTTAATTAATCTGCACATATGATTTATGACTGGTTTTAGAATCTAACACATGTAACAAGTGATTATGCAGATTTATTTATAGTTATTATTTATTTTGAAATATTTTTTCTGATTACCATTTTCCAAGAAAAAGTGAAATTAAAGACACAATTTTAGAAATCAAAAACAAATTTTATTAATGATTTTAAAATTCAAAACAACAGACACGCTCACACAACATCATTAGTTTTACCTTGGGCAAAGTGAAAGATTTTTGAAAAGACAGACAAAAAACAAATTACTTTGAAATGTGAATTTTAGAAGGAACATCAACAATGATCCAATTATGGATTCTGACTCCATGTGTAACAAAGTTGGGCATCTCTTTCTTTGACTCATCTTCGAGAATAACATTTATCCTTGGAGTAGTCGCATGAAGATATCCTGCACTATGAAAGATGTCTTGATATTTACTACGAGCGGAATTCGGCTTCACAAATTCCTTATGTATGGAGAAACCCAAACCAGTCCCATTCATGTTCACATGTGGATTAATAACTTGCCGTCACACCTTGCTAGGGCCTTTCTGCATTACTTATTGCGCATCCTTAAATGAGGTGATAGAATATTCATTCTTCCTTATATTATCAATAGACAAAGCTTGGAACTGATTTCCAACACTGGCTTCATCAACTTATATAATGCTAAAGGAAGACAAGTGAGATATCAACAGATCTTTCTCTCTATTCACAATGACTATCTTTCCTTCATGGAAAAACTTTAGCTTCTGATGCATGGTTAAAGTAACAGCTCCCGCTTCATGATCCAGGATCGTCCCAATAAACAAATATAGGCTAGGACAATATGCATAACCTGGAAGGTAATTTGGAATAAGTGCAGACCTATGTGAATAGGTAAATCCACCTCTCCAATGACAAATTTTCTCAAACCATCAAAAGCTTTTACTATAATGCCACTTAGGCGTATGGGAGTTCCTTGGTATTTGAGCTTCATGAGAGTACTTATCGGTATGACATTCAAAGCAGATCCATACTTTATAAGCACCTTGGACAAAGAGTCATTCTTACAATTCATAGATATATGCAGAGCCATGTTATGGTTTCTACCTTTCATCAGGAAACTCGTCCTCACAAAAGCTCAGATTGTTACAAAACGTAATATTCCCCACAACACCATTGGACTGATCTAGAGACATATCACTTTCAATATAATCCTGATCCAACACCCTCATCAGAGATTCCTGATGAGCAAACGAGTTCATCAACAAGGCTTGAATGGAAATCTTAGAGGGAGTTTGCAACAACTGATCCATAATCATGTATCACTCATCTTGATTATTTTCAACAAATCATCAACATCCTTTTCCAAGGCATCACCACTAGATTCTCCTACCACTTTCTTAGGTTTAACATTCTCAATAACCTTTTTACCAGAATTAACATCTCCTTGAAATGTAGGGGCTAAGACACGACCACTGCGAGTTACCCGACTAGCTTCAGCAATATTCTTAACATGGGAAAAAGGTTGGTAGGAATTTCCACACCATCTTCCAGGATAGTTGCATTGTACTTATAAAGCACAACTTTATTTGATTCATATGGGATAGGACAAGACATACATATAACTACAGGAGTAATAACAGGCTTGCTATGGTACACAATCTCTACAAGAGCGGGAACACCAAAATATGGCACAATAACGTTCACCCCTGCTTCTTCAGCATACTCAGGACTCACAAAATCATTATCAGAAAATATACCTTCATCAGAAGAAAAGAACTCATCAGCAAAAATATACTCATCATCAAACATGGCCTCAACAAAGTACCATTATCTAATAGCACCATTATCTAATAATAATTGAACACCTCTTCTTACAACAGAATAACCACGAGAATCCCTACAACAGATCTGACAAGAGCCATAATGATGTACCTCCCGGCCATCCATGTGATAAAATATGGTGTTCAGTTGTACCATATCATCATTTAAGTAATTCACGTCAAAAATCCAAAATTCATCGGGCATCCATAAACCGTATTCAACTATTTTTCATATTCAACCCTTGGTCTGATTATATGAGTAAGACCTTCGTCCATCATTTCTTGAGGATTAGCTCTCACTTTATCACATCCATGGATATTTGAACTACAAACACTACATGTGACATGATCGTGTGTGTGTAATATCTGAACTCACAGGGATTAGCATGCATATTTACTAAATCACATTTGACCAGATTGATACCAAATATCCGTAAGTCCCCAGGACAACCAATAACCATATTTACAACACTTCCACCTTCATGCTTTGGTATTGGATTATCCTTCACATTGGGACCAACATCTTTAAAAGACAAGAGACCAGATCTTACCATCTTTTGTACTTCAGAATTCAATGGATAACCGTTTTCAATGTTGTGCCCGGGGGCTCCTTGATGAACAACACAAGTCTTATCAGCTTTGTAGTACCATGGTAAAGTTGAAGTTATAGAAGGGGGAGGCTTAGTCTGCACTAATTTCTTTTGAATCAAAGCCAAAAACAATTATGCATAACTCATCGAAATAGGATCAAAAGCTTCTCTCTTCTGACCTTTCCCTTGATTACCTTGTTGAGGTGCTCTCTGATAGGAAACATCATTTAGAGCTACGTTGACAATCGGAGTTATAGAGGCTACATGTTATTAATGTTGATGATGTCTTCTTGGAGGTCTGATCCTTCTTTCTTTAGCAACAACAGTTGTTTTACTTTATTTCTTTCTAGAAAAACGATATGATGATTTATTTGTTCCATTATGTTGTACCAAAATTTTCCCTCCCATCTTTGAGACAAATTTATTAAAGATACCTCCTCATGATCATGAAGGTCTCAATTACTCAAGACTACTCAAAGATTGACTAGACAAACTCCCCTCCTAAGCAATTGGCCTACAACTAGGGTTTTAATATGTCTCAAGGCACCCTCATATCAAGTTTCAAGCCTTACATCACAAATTTGCTCAGTCAGTTATCCAGATGATCGAAAATCAACTGTATTGTCAACCTTGACAAATCTACAGTAAAACATCAAGTCTTTTGGTCAACGTAAATATTTTGAAGTCAAATTAATCATTTGATCAAGGGTTGATCATGATTTATCAAGAAAGCTCAAGATTCATCAAAAGTCAAAAGTTACTAAATTAGGGTTTTCTTAAGGAGAAGTCAACTGATCTTTGACCAAGCATAACTTTCACATACTTCATTAGAAATTCCTCAAAAAAATCCTATCTTGAAGGAAATTAAACTCTCTACAACTTTGTCTCTCTAAGCTCAAGTCCAAAAATGCTTCATTTGAGAGATATGAGCCAAAACATTACAGGTCATTTTAAAAGTCAACAAAAAGACACTTTTTGTCAAAGCAATTTACATAAAGATAAAGGCCTCAAATGAAAAAAATTACCTATGTGAAAGTTGTAGGAGACATCTTAAGGTTTCCAAAAAGTCTGAGATCATCTTCATATGACAAAAATTGAGAGAGTTATGATTGGTGCAAATTAAGCAATTTTGAGAAAATGCATGAAACTCAAATTGAGCAAACTTAAACTTTTGGGCTAATGGGCCTAACTTTTGAAGTTTAAACATGTTTATAGCATGTTAGAGGACCTGTAAGTCCATCCATGCATAGCCTTGATTTTTTATTTTATTTATTTTAATGTTATTCACAAATTTTTAAAATAAATCAAATAAATTGTCAAGATGTTGGACCAAGGCGTGTGGACTCTTGTTATGATAAAATTTGAAGCCCAAAAATCTCACAACCAGCTAGCAAAACTGTGTGAGGGTGATTGATACAAGATTGAGCTTAAAATATAAAATTTTCATGCAAAATTCAAATCAAATATTTGATCATGAAATACAAATATTCATTCCATGTTTATTAACTTAATCCAAGCTCTATATATAATCAACACATTCAGACATCAAAGGACACGAAAAGCTGCCTCAAGAACACACCCTAAAAATCTCAAAATTTCTCAAAATTAGGGTAAGCTCAAAACCTTATCTCCATGCTTTATCATTCCGTTCCAAGCATCCTATCGCACTCATGAGGTTCCCAGGAGTTCATCCCACCCATCACTCAAGCTTGAAGTATCCCAGAACGTGCCAACCAAGTTTCTCTGGTTTGGTAAACTTCTTGAATTTCAAACTTTTAACTCGTGCATTGTTGAATGATTAGATGAATACATACATGTTCATAATCATGTTTAGAACTGTTTTAATCCATTACTTGGAAGCTTTGATGCAGGGATGATGAGTTGCCTTGGCTAGGGAAAAACGCTTATGTACCATTCGTATCAGTACTTCCAGACCGTTTCAGGCAAAACTAACGCCACCAATCGATTTGCATGGGTCGATTTAGGGGGTAGCTTTAATATTGAGTTTCAATTCTATTTATTTCATAGGTTTCAAAATATCCTTACCGGAGAAGACGGTTGCAGCCACCATCCATGGTGGTGCTGACTCTAGTCAAGGCTTGCGTGGCAATTATAAGCCATGTGATTGGCTCCTTCAAAATTCCCTGACCCCACTAACACACGCATGTCTAATTTTGTTTGATTTCTGATTTTTTGAATTAAGTTTATTATATATTGAATGATAGTGATGTTATGAACGCGTAACAACAATTAGCGTGGTGGTGAGTGATATGTTTGGCATAGCAAAGGGCGTGGATTCGATCCTAGTTTGTGTCAATTTCTTTTATTTTTAGGATAACACACAGGTTCATAATATGTTGATTCATTCTAATTTCATAACACAAAAGACAACATGGCATAGTGGTAGCATGGCATGCCGGTGAAGGGAAGGGTGTGGGTTTAACTCCCACCCCATGCATTTATTTTTTGTTCAATTTTCTAACCCTAATTTGTTTTCTATTTTCTTAACTAATTCTTTTCTAATTAACCATTAACAAACCTAATTTTTTTTTATAAAATTGTAACAAATTAGGATTAGGATTTTCTAGTTAGTAATTAATTTTTTAACATTTTTTTTTATTTATCAATTAATTAAATTAATTAGCTTTTTCTTAATATTAAAATAAATTAGAATTTAAGTTTTATTACTATTATCACTTAAATTATTTTCTACAAAAAAACACAAACATTTTAATATTTTTCTAACATTTTTCTTATTTCTTTTCGCTATTTAAATTCATAGAACAAATGTATAGGTCACAACTATCGATTTAATAGCGTAGATTTATCTTTTCTCACATTTTTCTATTATGTAATTGCCCCAAAGCCATGTAATAGCTTAGGACTTTACATTCCACACTTTATTTTTCTGTGCATATTTAACTGTTAGTAACTAGGGTTTGTATGGCAAGACTAAAAGCTACATAGAAAACCCTAATTTTCAAGATTAAATAACTGAATTAAGACACTCTTCACACCTGTACCCATAGGGTAACCTCTCTTTGTTGCCTTACGAATATTGGTCATGTCCGTCGAAAGTGGGGATACTTAAGCAAAAGACCATCGATCAAATCATCATAGTCCCTACGAAAGACCATAGTCCTTCGATGACCCTCCGAGTTGCGTATGAAATGATGATAGTCACTCCAATACAATTGCTAAAGTATCCTTACATGTTGCCTTCAATGAGCATACGATGACCCTACGCCTGTCCATTCATATCCAATAGATAGGGCTACCTACCAACTAATGATATGGATAATACTCTCTCCAAAGGTGAAGGAAAGTAATAAGAAAGACCTTATTAGTGGGTAAGACTCCTAGTTGCTTGCTCACAACATGTTTAAATATCACATTTTCATGACAACAAATATTAAAAAAAAACACTCTGTATACATTCTTGAGAACTGATACAAGAATTATTACAAAGTTAGCCTTACATTGGAATTTCAAAATATTTTCAAATAAATCACACACACAAAGCAATTTCTAAAAGTGAGCTAAGCAATTAAGAGCTCGTAGATAACTATGAATGAAAAGGGTGCTAACACCTTCCCTTTTCATAACTTACCCCCCGTACTCAAAATATATCAAAGGTCTTTCATATTCTTTTCACCTTTCCTAAATATTGGATAAAATAAAAGTCGGTGGCGACTCTTATTAACCGCAACATTTGCGATAAAACAAAAAATTCAATTCTCCCACCGTATGAAAAAACTGGCGACTCTGTTGGGGATAAATCTAATGCTGGGTTACCTTAGAGTTTAGAACACTTTTACTTGCTTTTAATTGTTTGCTTTGTTTTCTTTACTTTAAGGGTTCATGCTTGGGTATTATTGCTTGTGTGAAAGATCCTACACCCGGATCTAGTGATTCCTTAGGTAAGTAGCAATAGATCATAAATACTGTACAACGTAGACCGATATGGTTAAAATGACGACTACAGTTAGTGTGACACTTTGGTTTGTACTAATATTCCTTGAGTCAGTCGAGGATAACATTAGGTTTCAGCGTGATGTCGTTAAAAATAGCTTACTTTTAGAACCTTAATTGACCCATCTTGGCCATTAGAAAGTAGTGAGATAGCCGGCTTTGGTGCAGTCCAAAGTTGGTTGATACTCTAGGCTACGCTCATTGAGATTCGACTTTCAGGATGTTTTGGCGGCAAGATAGTTGTTGTGCTAAAATAAAGCCTGCGAGAAAGATCCGCGATATGAGATCCATAGAACCCAGTTACTATTTTAGGACAGGTTGAGTCAACTTAACTTTAGTGGGAAGGGTATTCACCTATGAACTTTATGCAAGCCTTTAAACCTAAGGCTCTTGTGTAACTTGTTTATGTTTGCTACTTATTTAAACTTGAACATAACATCATAACATTATATCATCATAACATGACATTTTCACTAACCATTTCAAGGACCTAAGGATTTATCTTTGTTCCTTATTGTAAGTTATGGCCTCCGCTCGCAGAAATACTCTCCGAATCAAATTTGTAAGGGTACCTTCTAAGCTTAAGGAGTTAGCCTCAAAGATTCCTGAAAACTCTCAATTCACCAAGAGGCATGGTTATCTACTCATTTTGGTCACCCCGGGTTTTGAAGAAGACATAATGAGTATTCTATTCCAATTCTTTGATCCTAAGCTCACTATGTTACCTTCCCAGATTATCAATTGGTACCCAAAATGGAATAATTTCCTAAGCTACTCGGAGTACCTATTCTTGATCAGACACCCTTCACTAGTTTAGAGAAAGTTCCAAAACCTAAAGTTATCGCACCAGCCTTACATCTGAAGCAATCAGACATTGTGTCTAATTAGGAAACAAGAAGTGGAGTTAAAGGTCTTCTTGCTAAATTTTCGATAGAGAAGGCTCAATTGTTTCTTAATGCTATAAGTTTTCATGCTTTTGAAGAGATCTTGGCTCTGTTGATCTATAGTTTGGTACTATTCCCTAATCCATACCAATTCATAGATATGAACTCCATCAAAATGTTTCTTACCTATAATCCTGTGCCTACTTTTCTTGGAGATTTTCTGCACTCTCTTGACACTCATACTATGAGAGAGCAAGGAACTCTCATGTGTTGCATACCTTTACTAACCAGGGGGTTTATTTCACACCTTCCCCTATCAGTGATAAAGAATGAACAAGGTTTGAGATGGTCTCGAAGGATGATGTCACTCTCTCACTCAGATATCTATTGGTGTTCCCAATCTCAGAAGGACATCGTTATTATTGATTGTTGGGGGGAATTCCATAATGTACCACTCCTTGGCGTAAGGGGAGATATTACTTACAACCCTTCTCTAGCTCTACGTCAATTTTGTTATGCTCGAAGAGACGGTCCTCATGGTATGCTTATCTAGGGTATTATACTCGATTACAAGAATGATCCTCAAGGTTATCGTCAAAAGTACATATGTGCTTGGGGCATGGTGAATAATATTGATAGCAGACTTTGTGACACAAAAACTCCATCCCTTTGGAGCCCTACCTAAGATGGGTACGATCAACTGCTCAAAATCTTATAATGCCATATCCTGCTGTCCTAACAGTGATTGTGAAGCCTGTTGTTGAAGGAGATATTCCTCATACCATTTTTCATCCAAATATGCCTACTGGCCTTGAAGAGCTACAAAAGTCTTGGATTCAATTGAAAGAAGAAGGGGACACCTTTGAGACTCAGTTCTATGCTAGTGAGAAGAAAGTATTGGAGCTGACAAAATGAATTCACAAAGAGTAGGGCCTTAATGCATATGTCAACACAAAGAGGAAGTGTCCATGGGAGACTTAAGTCTTAGGTCTTAGGAGTTCATAATTTGTTTCCTTGTGACCCTTTTTGTTTTCATTTGAACTTACTAACAAGAGTCTTTGTTTCTGTTCCATTTTAATTAACAAATTTAAATCCCACAAGGTCCTTGAAAACATTGCATATGCATCTACATGTCATACATACCATTGCATAATAGTTTTCCAAGACAGGTTTCTCATCTTCTTGCTGTTTATTTCATCAAAAATGGATCTCAAATAGACAGTATAAGAACCCTAGGCCCAAAATGCTCAGTTCCAAGAGATGTTCCTAAATTTACCAAGGCGCAAGAAGAATCGAAGGCGCTCATCAACGAGAAGAAGAAGAAGAAGACAAAGAAACCAATCGAAATCCTTAATATGGGGAGAAAGTTAAGAGGTCTAGTCAAGCAAGCTCAATATCTTGATATCCCATTAGACGAAGAAGACGAACAGGATGGAGATGGTAAGAGTGTCAAAGCTGAAAAAAGTAATCATGTTTCTGACAAATATTCTGGTGAGAAATATAGACTGCTAGAAGAGCGTCTGGAAGCTATGGAGATCTAGAAGGTGTCTGGCTTGAACTTTGAAGAATTGGGTTTAGTCTCAGGAGTCATCATTCCTCCTAAATTCAAAACCCCTACTTTTGCTAAGTATGATGGCGTTTCTTGCCCGAAGCTGCATTTAGGATCATATGTTCGGAAAATTCAACCACACACTATTGACAACAAATTATGGTTGCATTTCTTTCAAGAGAGTCTATCTGGAACACAATTTCAATGGTATTATCAACTCGAAGGTACAAATATCCATACCTGGGAAGATTTAGATACAGCTTACTATAAATAGTATCAGTATAATTCTGATTTGGCACCAACCTGCATGCAACTACAAAGTATGTCCATGGGTTCTGAGGAAGGCTTTAAGGAGTATGAACATAAATGGAGAGATCTTACAGGAAGAGTTCAACCTCCTATAGATGATAGGGAGTTGGTTGACATGTTCATGAGTACGCTAATAGGTCCTTTCTATAATCACCTACTTAGAAGTTCTTCAGCCGGTTTCACTGAACTGATATTGACATGGGAACGTGTTGAGAACAAAATCAAAAGTGGTAAAATTCAGGTGGCTACATCTTAAAATACAGAGAAGAAGTCATACAATGGTAAGAGAGAATCCAGTGATGTGTACGGCCTGAAGGGTCGTAATAAGAGTGGCCGCAACCGATCTACAGGGGAAGTTTTGATCTCTAATCCTACACCAACAGAACATCAACAATAGAATAATCAGCATAGGAAAGAGACACCCAGAAGACAGTTCACCAAAATCAACATGCCATTATCTCAAGCATTGCACCACATGTTGAAGGCATAGCTGATTACATTGAAGGATCCTCCTCAGAATCCCAATACTTCCTCTTCCCGTTACAATCCAAATGCAAGGTGTGCGTATCACTCCAACAGTCCTGGACATGACACTAACAACTATTGGGCATTGAAAAATAAAATTCAAGATATGATTGACTCTAAGGAGATTGAATTTGATCCTCTTGAGACTCCTAATGTGATCATTGCACCTATTCCTAATCACGACAAAGGCGTTAATGCTATTGACAATGTTTATTATGTTTCTGATATGAGTGACTTGACTACTCCTCTGATGATTGTTAAGAAGAAGTTGTTGCAAGCCAGTTTATTTTCGGGTTGTGTTGAAAATCTCTACTACTGTGCATCCTAATCCAATGGTTATGTACTGTTGAAAGAAGGTATTCAGCATTTGATAGATGACTGTGTAATTTTATTTGAGAATATTCTTTTTGCGGAGAGCTTATGTAGAAGTATGTCTCGAGGCCTGAAGCTTGAAGGTCTGTCCGTGATTACAATTTCCAGTACTCCTGTAAGGATCACTTCTAAGGGTCCTGTGAAGATTACTGCCGAGCCTGGGGTAGCTTCTTTGATCATTACCGCACCAGGGCCAATTCCATATTCCTCTGACAAGGCTATCCCTTGGAATTATGGAGCTGATATCTACTACCATGGCATGAAGCAAGAAGATGAAAATACCAAAGTTATTGATCCCAATGTTGACAATGTTGTTGGGACTAGTAAGGTTACCAGAATTGGAAGGGTTTTTTCTCCAGAGATCTCTCCAAAGGCTGTTACTACACCAGTTCATATCATTGCTACTAAATCAACTGTTGAGACTTGAGGCAAAGAATAGATCATTGAACCTACCTAGACTTAGGCACCGAAAGAGGTTACTGTTGAAGATACCTCCAAGCATGAGATGGAGGAGGTACTGAAAATTATTCAAAAGAGTGACTATAAGATTGTTGAACAATTGGGGAATACGCCCTACAAAATATCTATGCTATCTCTGTTGATGTGCTTTAAAGCCCATCCTCAGGCTTTGGTGAAGTTTCTGAAATATGCTCATGCACCACAGGAAATCTCTGTTGATCAATTCAAAAATTATGTTGCTAGCCTGATAGCTGACAGTGGGCTAGGCTTTTCTGATGCTGACTTAATTACCGTAGGAAGGAACCATAATAAGGCACTGCATGTCTCTATTGAGTGTAGGGGCACTACCTTATCTTATGTGTTAGTGGAAACAGGTTACTCATTGAATGTATTGTCAAAATTTGTCTTAGACAAACTTGACTATGAAGCAGTTGTGCTAAACCCAGTGACATTATGGTGAGACCTTTTGATGGTTCAAAGAGAATGGTGCATCGAGAGGTTGATCTTCCAATAAGAGTGGGTTCCTGGGTCTTCGACTCTACTTTCTATGTGATGGACATTCGTCCAGAATATTCCTGTTTGCTTAGATGCCCTTGGATTCGTGGGGCAGGCGCTGTTACTTCTACTCTACACCAAAAGTTGAAGTATCCCGTGAAAGGAAAAATCAAGCCTTGCATCATAAGTTTTCTCAGGCTCACTTTAAAGGAAATTCAATCATCTATAACTTTGTCTCTCTAAGCGTAATTCCAAAAAATACTTCATTTGAGAGATATGGGCCAATACATTATAGGTCATTTCAAAAGTCAACAAAAAGACACTTTTTGTCAATGAAACTTACATCAAGATAAAGTCTTCAAATGAAAAAATGATTAAAATAGAGATTGTAGAGGACATCTTGAGATTTCCAAATAGTTCAAGATCACCTTCAAATGATGAAAGTTGAGAGAGATATGATTGGTGCAAGTTGGGAAATTTTGAGCAAATGCATGAAACCAAAAGTGACCAAACTTGGAACTTTGGACTATTGGGCTTGTGATTTAAAGTCCATGCGTGTTTTGCAGCTTATAGTGAACCTATGAATCACTTCATACACCCTATGAATTTTTTTTCCTATTTATTTTGATTTTTATTAATTTAAATTCAAAATAAAATAAGATAAAACAAAGGCTCTTTCTTACAAAGTCCAAGGCCACTATCTTTTAACCTAATTCTCTTCTATAAATCTCATGCATTTAGACAAGCAAGACACACATGATCCCTTGCAAAAACACCTCTTCAAAAAATCTCAAAATCATTCAAACTAGGGCAACTTGAAACCCTAGCTTGCAGCCACTTTCACCACAAACTAGTTGTTCCATTCACTTCCAGGAACACTATAGGATAAGGTTGGATCGATTGCAATGATCAAAAGTGCATAATAACTCATATACGTGCCTCACCGGTTTCATCATTGCATGATTTGCATATCTTTGATTTCATTATGTTTTTACGCATACTAACTTTGCTAACATGTTCATGAGGTTTAATAGTGCAAGAATAACCCAAAACATGACCCTTATAATGGCCGAATGGAAACTTGCCATGTTCATGCCGATTTTAGTTATTTTAATTATAGCTCACAAACCAGCAAGTTTTAGCCAAAACAACATTCCCATTGAACTCGCATGGCTTGGTTTAGGGGGGTAGGGTCTCTGGGAATTTCTAGTGTTTGCTATTTTTGCAGGAACATGGAAAAGACTCACCGAAGAAGAAGACCGGAGCTAGGGCTCCGACGCCTCTCCGGTACATGCAATGTGTTTATTTTATATTTAAATCATTTCAGTTATATAATTGGATGTATCACCACCGCAGTGGTAGAAGCGCGTGCGATAAGGCCTTACTATGCCAGGGCATGGGCTCGATCCCTGGTTTTGGAATTTTCACATATTTTTTTACTTTTGTAGATCAAGTGCAGTGCGTCTCTACGAATCCACAGTGCACCCAGCCACGCCTCACCATTAGATCTTCATAGATCTAATCTAACGTCTCTGATTCACAAGCACATGGTGAACCACATGGAGTGACCACACTGGATCTACCGCTGGCAATGTCGGGCCTGGACAACAATTACAATTTACACCCCATATTTGCTATTTTAGGCCCAACTCTCTTTCTTTTTTATTTACTCTTACTCATTTTTATTTATACAACGTAATTATTTTTTTAGTTTTATTAATTAAAATTAATTAGACTCTTAGGCTTTTTTAATTAACTTTTTATAATAATTTAATTAATTAATTTGTATCATTAATTAAAATTAATTACATTTAATAGATTAATTAGTTAGCATGAATTATTCTTTTTTTTCATAAAAAATTACAAAAATATTTTCTTTTCCGTTTTCATTTAAATTTACATTTTTAGATCGACTGTATAGGGTTTGCAAATGGAATAGCCTAGATATTATTTTTCGCATCTCTTTTTTCATTATTACGCAACTGTTTATCGGTTGTAATAGCTTCAGAATCTTATTTTCTTCTTTCACTATTATGTATCTGCCCCGAAGCGATGTAATAGTTTAGGTTTACGTTCTCTGCTTTTACAATCCGCACTTTACCGCTTTTTATTATTTTATGATTACTGCTTAGTAATTAGGGTTTACATGGAAAATAATACACTCGCACACTTACACCTCTAGGGTAACCTCCCTTGTTGCCTCATAAAATAACAGTCATGTCCCTCGAACTTGGGGATACTTTAGCAAAGTCCCTCGATTCAAAGATCATAGTCCCTCGATGACCCATTCGATGTTGCCTTTTGGTAAATGATCTAGTCCCTTATGAAAATTGCTAAAGTGTCCTTACCAGTTGCCTTTGATGACTGTACGATGACCCTCGCCTGTCCCTTCACATCCATCGATAGGGCTTCCTACTAACTAATGGTAGGATATCACTATCTAAAGGAGGAGTAAAAATGCAAGAACGACCTTGAGTAGGGTAGAACTCCTAATCGCTTGCTCACAAAGCTCTTAAAAAACAAAAACATTTCACAAACACTTTCAAAAATATTTTCAAACAAATGCTTTGTACGCATTCTTGAGGACCGATACAAGAATCATTACAAAGTCTGCCTCACTATGGCAACTTTCAAAATATTTTTCAAAACACACACACACAAAGCAATTATCAAAAAGTGAGATAAGCGATTAAGAGCCCGTAGATAACTCGGATGAAAAGGGTGCTAACACCTTCCCTTTTCATAACTTACCCCCCGAACTCAAAATCTTCAAGGTATTTCTTGTTCTTTTCACCCTTTCCTTATTCGAAAAAGAAAAGTCGATGGCGACTGTCGCTATCCGCAACATTTGCGATAAAACACAAAATAAGTCACTTCTCCCACCGTATTACAGATGTTCTGGTTGACAACACCACTCAAGACAAAGTATTTTCCGTCATGGATGGTTTCTCTGGTTATAATCAAATCAAGATGACACCTGAAGACATGGAAAAGACTACTTTTGTCACACAGTGGGGCACTTTCTAATACAAAGTTATGCCTTTTGGTTTGAAGAACGTCGGTGCAACATATCAGTGTGCTATGGTAGCTTTGTTCCATGATATGATCCATCATGAGATAGAGGTTTACGTTGATGACATGATAGCAAGGTATCAGACTTAAGAAGAACATCTCGACCACCTGTACAAGCTGTTTGAGAGATTGAAGAAGTACAAGTTGAGGTTGAATCCAAACAAATGTACCTTTAGGGTAAGATCCGATGAACTCCTAGGTTTCGTCGTTAGTGGTAAAGGTATTGAAGTTGATCCTTGTCATACCCCAAATTTGTCCTACCTTTTAATTTTTTCTGGCTTAGACTTCGCATTTCATCTACATCATCTTCACTAGTTCATTTGCATATCATGCATTTCATGGCACCTGAGGTCCAAAATTTTAGTGGTTGTGCAATATTAAAGTTTCAGTGTTTTCGGGAAACTAGAATTTTTTCTTCAAGGTCACATTGAGTTTTATCTCCTTCTACAAGTCAATTGTTTATCAAGAGGTTTAAGGGGTGAAACAAAGGAATTCTTCTCATATGGATTAAAATGTTATTTGAGGAGTTTCTTGAGGGACTAAATTTTGAACTAAGATATCATCTATCATTTTCAAAGTGGTTTTAACTTGTCATGAAGATTTTAAATTTAAAGTGAAAGAAAACATGGATTTGGATTGCAAATTGGAAATAATGGAAATTAGTATTTCATACAATGTCTTTGGTTCACAAGTCACCAATTCCTTACATCACAAGTTACTACATTCAAGATTCAAGTCACTATTGACTATCTTGCAATTATGTTTGGATTCATGCCATGACCATTTGAAACCATACAAAGGAATTTCTCATTACAAGTCCAAACTGTCAAAATATAACAGGCCCGAAACCAGTCCAAACTATCAAAACCTGCAAAATAATATTGTCCAATTTACTGTTGTGTAAATCCCAAAGTTTGCACCAACCAGCCCCATAAAAATTGTCCGAAACCTACACAAAAACAGCCCAAGCATATCCCCCCTATTTCCACCTCTCAGTTGATATACAAACAATAGACAACAGAGAAAAAAGAGAGAGGAGACAACAAGAGCAATATTGAGGGAGGAGGGTTTTGTGTGAAAAGGAAAAGAGATAAGAGCAATATTGAGAAAGGGAAGATTATCAAAAGAGAGAGGAGATAGATATTAATATTGAGAGTAAAAAAATGACAGCAGAGAAAAGAGAGAGAAAAAAACGATGAGAGGAAGAGAGAAAAACACTGTAAAACCAGAAAAGAAAAACAGCAACAACCATGAAATTATGTTGAGCCATGAAATTGTTTTGAACCGTAAAACAACAGCAACACAAATAGTAGAAACCCAAAGGAAAACATAAATTGAAAAAACCCTTCAACCCCCTGTACAAACCTGCAGCTCTCAATACAAAGTAAGGATTGGAGCAATTTCCTGGAGGTTCACTGAAGCTGTTCTGATCATCACAACCTCTTGAAAGGTGTTCGAACTCATAACACAAATTTCAGTTTCAAGGTAAGTCTTCTAGACTTTGAGATTTTTCATACACGCGTCATTATTGGCACACTTGTGAATATATATTATAGTAATCATTTCCCTTTGAAGCTAACCATTTGCTTGCTTTTCATTTTTGTCAATCATATGTTGAGAACTGACCTGTACACACAATAAAACAATGCTAAAGGAAAAACATACAGCATGAGTCGATTCATACTCACATGAGCAACTCATTTTAGTTACAGAACAGGGTATGAGTCGATACAAGGCCTTATGCATCGATGCATACTGTTATCCAGGCACAATACAAAGAGACAAAAGGTGTATGAGTCGACACAAAACACGAATGTGTCAACACAAACAAGAAATGAGTCGACACATATTGTTATGTATCGACTCATAATGAGTTGATTTTGATTTTCCAGAAACAAGAAGTGTTATGTATCGATGCATAAATGCATGTGTCGATACATAAAAGTAAAAAAAAAACAATTTTCCTTTCTTTTTTACACTATCTTTAAATTTTTTTATATTGTTTTTCATTGCTATTAATTTATTCAATATGGTTGTAACAATTTAATTAGGTTTCTACTTCATCCCCATTTATAAACTTGTATCCCCATCCGCGTATGATTGAAATAACTTAGGGTTTATTTTTTGTATGTTTTAATCGTTGCTTAATTATGCACATGGCATTCAATTATAACACATGGCCTCCTCTTGGGCTCATCATCAATGAGCATGTATCCACTTACAAATGGACACTTGCACATATTTCATAGCTTGGTCCTGGGCTTTCCTACAATGACAACTATTCGATCGATTGTTTCAATTGGTCATTTAGAATACTAGCACCACGCTAGTCCTACTTTCTAGGAGCATGCATATAGCCACCTTGTATGGGATTTTGATTTTAATCTTGTATTTTGAAGCAATTTCTCTTTCCTTGGTTCACACACCGAGCTTTTCTTAAAGGGTCTCTTAGTTGAGTTTGGGCATAGCCATTCTCACGAGGTTAATCAAGTCTTGCCCTTGGTTAACCATAACTCGAATTAACCACTTTGGTCCATATACCAAGTGTTTCCATGCAAAAAGGGTCTCATGGTTGAGGGTAGGAGCACCTACTCTCACGAGATTAATCAAGTGCACCCCTTGGTTAATCATAACCCGATTCAATCCCCATACACCGAGCATTCCATTTACGCCTCTCATAATACTACTCATTTTGTCGTCACTTTTTCCATGATCACCATACATGACCACTCTTCACAAACACCATCTCATTTTACTTTATGTTTATAACATGCTCCCTTAGGATGATAGTTTCCTCTTCTTTAAGATGCTAACTAATTAGACCTTAGGTTGGAACTCATGCATGACAACATTAGGGTAGACTTTCCCCTTTGACTTTTCTTTTGTAATTAAGATTAAAACTTATCATTCACAAATAAAAAATCCAAAAACAATTAATCATTACTCGAATTCATTCTAAAACTCGCAAAACACTCAACCAATCAAATCTCCCCAAAAGGGCATGTTATCTCCGTTCTACCGTAATACAGGCCGTGCCTATTGCTAAAACGCATGCGTTAATGTTGCCCACTAAAAAACACCATCAAACTAACATTTTCTAGAAGAACTACAGTGTTTTGATTCCTTCATTGGATACGTAGGAAAAGGGTTACGAGACCCTTACAAACGCACTAATAAAAATCTTTTCTTTCCCCTTAGAAAGTATAGTTATAGATAAAGACACCCTTAGAAGCAAACAAACAAAATGGATCCCATTGAGCACAACAGATGTGAGGGGTGCTAATACCTTCCCCTTGCATAACCGAATCCCTTACCGTTTCTCTTGCTTGTAAGACCATCTTATCCATCCCCTTGTGGTTTTCTCGATATTTCCCCTTCCTTCAGGATAAATAAAGTTCAGTGGCGGCTCTGTGTTTTCTGCCGGTAGCTTCAGCTGGAGACTTTGCTGGGGACTTTATTTTGCGAGTCTCTCCTAGTTTTGTTTATTTGTCTCTTTGGGTGTTTATTTATTTTCTTTATTTTCTTTGCTGCTTTATTTATTTGCTTTATTGTTTGCTTTTGTATATATTGCATTATATTGTTGCTACTCACATATTCCGGATATGCTGTGATGTTGGGTTGGGTGATTACATTTGATAAGTCATATGCCTGGACTTGGGTTACACCTAGGATTAGGACGGGCAGTATAGTCATGCTAACTTTGAGGGGGTAATCCCAAAGAAGGAGGCATGAAAATCCGCTACTCAGTGGAGGTTCCCTTGAAAGTAGCATTGTTTACCGAGTAATTGGGAAGACATTGTTGCTTTCGACTTGGGAACCAGAGAAGATGAGAGTTGTAGAACCATCAACCCATCCTGGCCTTTTTCGGTGTAGCGTAGAGACTATAACGAAGTAATCTGAAAGTAGTTGTCATGTGATGCTGCACTCAGACGAGTTTTTCCTGCGAATATTACTGATTACCGAGTAATTGGGACATTGGTAATATCCAAAGGAAGAGCGTAGACTCTGAGGTTTCCTTAGAACCTTGTTCGGCAGGTGATAAACCTGTAGTACATACCTTATGGGTGGTTACTTTGACTCCATGCTTGTGACGTCCGACTTTTGATCCTGTTACTTTTAGTTTATGCAAAGGACTACACAATTGTTATCCAGAATATGTGGAGCTGAAAATTCATGCCATATCATACCATGACATCATTCCATCATGTATATATATCTCACATCTAAGGAATTCCAAAGACAAGTCTCGTTGGTCGAGCTCTTCAAAAATTAAAACAAAAATTTTAAAATATAGTCGAGTGTTTAAATTTCCTCAGAAATGAAGATAAAACATTCATTCATACTATCATGCATTCATTATTCATGATAGAAACTTATTGGGGTCCCTTTTCCATCAGACTTCAATAAACAGCAAAGACGACTTCTCCACATCCCTACTGTACAAGAAGCAACCAGCAAAGACTTATGGATCTTTTTGAAGAGAATAAGAATGCTCTCCGCCAAGATATAGACACCATGGGCACTCGCATGGATCAGCTTATGGAAACCCTTCATCCTGTCATCAAGGGTTAAGAAGAGTTACATAAAAGTATTACCAAGCTTGCCACTGTTGCCCCTTCCACTTCTGCAAATGGAGGAAATAATAATGCAAATGTTGAGACCCTTACTGGAGCTCCTCGGAATGATGTTGATGATCATCACATTGTCATTGATCTTGATGAACCCAACATGAATCTTGCCGCTGGAGTCATTGAAACTGCAAAGATGTACCATGCTCTCGAAGAGCGTCTCAAAGCAATGGAGGGTATCAAGACTTCTGGATTCAATACTGCTGCAATGTGTCTCGTGCCTGGGGTAGTTATCCCTCCCAAGTTCAAGGTTCCTGATTTTGACCAGTACAAGGGCCCCTCCTACCCAGAGACTCATCTTCGTTCCTACTGTCGCAAGATGGTGACCTGTGCTGAAAATGAACCGTTAATCATGCACTTCTTCCAAGATAGCTTGACCAGGGCACCGTTAGACTGGTATATGAAAATAGAAATAACACATGTCAGTACTTGGGGAGAACTTGCTGACGCCTTTTTGAAACATTACCATTATAATACTGCCATGGCTCCTAGCCGCACTCAGCTTCAAGGAATGATATAGAAATCTGAAGAGTCGTTCAAAGAGTATGCTCAAAGGTGGCGTGAACTGGATACAAGGGTCCAACCTCCTCTCTTGGATCGTGAACTAATTGATTTATTCATGGGTACTCTACGAGGTCCTTATCTCCAACACATGCGCAGCAGTACCTCTACTTCTTTCTCTGATATGGTCATTATTGGAGAACATGTTGAAACTTTTATTAAGGATGGAACGATCCAAGGTATCCCTAACAATACCAACAATAGTACTGGCATTGGAAGGAAGCCTTTTTCTGGTTTCGTCAAGAAGAAAGAGGGTGAGACTAGTGTTGTTACCATCAACCAAGGAAAATCTCCTGCATATTCTCAAGTTCAATTTCCTTACTTTCCAACACCTACTGCAGTTCCTAATCAATATGTTCCTCAAGTGTATGCTACTACAACTCCAGCACCCTGGATGGCCCAACAATGACCTTTCAGTCCTCAACCACAGTATCTTCCACAACAACAATTTTCACCACTTGTAACTTATCAACAACAGAATTAGCTACCTCAAGGTCCGACCACCCCACAAAGACAAAGAGCATCCGAAAGAAGATTTCATCCCATTCCTATGTCCTATAATCAGCTTCTCCCTCAATTACTTGCCAATTAGTTGGTTCAACTACATGAACTTGGTCCACCATCTAATCCTCTCCCCAGGGGGTATGACATTAACGCTCATTATGAATTTCATTCTGGAGCCCCAGGCCACACGATTGAGAATTGTAGAGCATTTAAATGTAAATTTCAAGACCTCCTTGACACAAAGGCCATCAATTTTAACCATGTTTGTCCCAATACTCAGAATAATACCATGCATCCTCACCCAGGGGTAGCGGTCAATGTTATTGAAGAAAGTGGTGAACAGACTCTGGTAATCAAGGTTGACGAGATCAAGATGTCATTAGGAACTGTTAGAGAACATTTGCTGGAGCACGAGGTGCTGCAAGAACTCCGTGATTTCTACTTAACATGTTCCTCTAAACCTGAATAGTGTACTAGTTTGAAGACGGCCATCCAATAGCTAATGGATGAAGGTGTCCTACAGGTAGAGAAGGTATTTCGAGAAGAAGAAATTGATGTCTTGGAAATTCCTTATTAGGCGAGAAGCATTTCAGCAACACCAGGAACCCCGTTGACAATTTAGGCTCTTTCTACCCCATTAATGATTCAAGTTCCCGCTACCCCCATAATAACTCAAGCTCATATTCCTCCTCTATGTAACAACTCGAAGGCAGTTCCGTGGAAGTATAATGTGGTTTATATTCTTGGGAAGAAATATGAGTGTCCCCTAGTAGGAGACAAGAGTATTACCAATATTGCAGGAAACAGTAATATGAATCGTAGTGGCAAGATCTTTTCTCCCCCGCCACCGCCTCCCAAAGAAACTAATAGTGAGGCTAGGGACAAGCAAGTGATTGATAACCAACCTGAACCTTCTATAGGATAAGAAGCAGGGCAGCTTTTGAGGATTCTTAAGCGAAGTGATTACAAAGTGGTGGATCAACTCAACCAGACGCCTTCCAAGATCTCCATCTTTTCCCTTCTCTTGCGTTCAGATACTCATCACAATGCCTTGCTAAAGATTTTGTGTTCTGCCCATGTTACACAAGACATTTCTGTGGCCCAGTTTGAAGGGATCGTAACTAATATTGCTGTAGGAAATTATTTGGGTTTTTGTGATGATGAGCTCCCAGTTGAAGACAAAGCCTACAATAAAGCATTGCACATTTCCATGAAGTGTTTGGATACGGTTTTATCTCAAGTTTTGGTAGATAAGGGTTCTTCACTCAATGCTGTGCCCAAGGCTACTATGTTTAAGCTGAATATAGATGGGGTAATTATGAGGCCTTCCACCCTAATTGTTCGAGAATTTGATGGTTCAAGAAGATTTGTGGAGGGAGAAGTGGACTTGCTTGTCAAGATTGGTCCCCACACTTTCTATCTGTCATTCTATGCTATGGACATTCGTCCATCCTACACTTGCCTGTTGGGTCACCCATGGATCCATGTAGCAGAAGCTGTGACATCTACTCTTCATCAACGCCTGAAGTTCATTGTAGATGACAAAGTTGTCATCATTTGTGGAGAAGAAGATGTAGTGATTAATAATCTCATAACCTACCGTTATATGGAAGTGGAAGGTGAGGTGTAGGAGTTTCCCTTTCAAGCTCTGAAGATTGTTTCCATCGACAAGTTCCCCACATGGAAGGTAAGAAGTCCGAAGCACCCATGGCCTCTTTGAATAATGCCAAAGCCCTCATAGACGCTAGATCTCCCCATAATGGTTGGGAAAATTGATCGAAGTACCTAAGAAGAAAGATCGTTGTGGTCTTGGGTATCAGCCAACGTCCTCCATGCAAGTTAGTTTGGCTCCTCTCAAAGGAAATCAGGTTTCCCCAATTTCTGAAGTGTTCATCATTGCTGGTACAAGTAAAGAAGGACAATTTTTCTCAACAGATGATGAAGGTGACGATGAATATGTTTCCAGATTTCTCTATCATGTTGTGTCGGACCAGGAGCTCAACAATTGGACTGCCATGGACATCCCTGGAGTTGTTTTCCTTGATGTTTAATTTCTTGTTTCCATTAAGTCATATGCCCTACCCAAGTCATAGAGACAACTTGTAGAAGGGGCCCCTTATGTTTCAATCTCCGCTTAAAATTGAATGAAAATCACACTTTCGCATACAATTTTTGTTCCCTGTCTTTTCTTTTACTTTTACTTTTCAAAATAAAAAATGGCAATGCTTTTCTTTTCATATTCTAAATATTTTATTTCCCTTTCTAAAATAAAACATAAAATCATCAATCATGCAGATCTGTCTCGAACTCCATCAAAAATGATAGTGCTATGGTTTCTAATATTCTTGAGAATTCAGTTGACCATGCTGACGAAGATAGTGGGGAAGATTGTGAAGTCCATGAAGAACTATCAAGACTCTTGAGACAGGAAGACAAGGTCATCCAGAAATATCAAGAAGAAACAAAAGTTATCAATCTCGGTACTGAAGAGGTAAAGAGAGAAGTCAAGATAGGTGCTGCCTTGCAAAGTGAAAAAAGAAGGGGTTGGTTGAGTTTCTTCGAGAGTATGCTGACATCTTCGCCTGGTCGTATGAAGACATTCCCGATTTAGATACTGATATAGTGATGCACAAATTACCACTCAAGCCTGAATGTCCTCCTGTAAAGTAGAAGTCGTGAAGGACCAGACCCGACATGGCTTTGAAGATCAAAGAACAAGTTCAGAAACAGCTTGATGCAGGCATCCTATCTGTGATAAATTATCCGCCTTGGATTGCTAACATTGTTCCTATACTTAAGAAAGATGGTAAGGTATGTATGTGTGTTGACTACCGAGACTTGAATAGAGCGAGTCCAAAGGATGATTTCCTGTTGCCTCATATTGATGTATTGGTTGACAATACTGCTAAGTCTTCAGTGTTCTCTTACATGGATGGATTCTCGGGTTACAATCAGATAAAGATGGCTCCTGAAGACATGTATAAAACATATTTCATAACTCCTTGGGGTATGTTTTGCTATAGGGTCATGCCTTTTTGTCTAAAAAATGTTGGTGCAACATATCAGCAAGCTATTGTGACTCTCTTTCACGACATGATTCATAAAGAGATCGAGGTGTATGTGGATGATATGATCGCAAAATCAAAAACTGAGGAAGAACATTCGATCCATTTACAGAAGTTTTTTGATCGTCTAAGAAAGTTTAAGTTAAGGATTAACCCCAACAAGTTCACCTTCGGGGTTCGATCGGGCAAGTTTCTTGGTTTTATCGTAAGTCAGCGAGGGATTGAAGTAGATCTAGAAAAGGCAAGAGAAATATAGGATATGCCAGCACCGAAAAATGAAAAGGAAGTACTTGAGTTCCTTGGAAGGTTGAATTATATAGCCATGTTCATTTCTCACCTTACTGCTACATGTGAACACATCTTTAATTTGTTGTGCAAGAATCAAGATGTCCATTGGGATGAAAGTTGTCAAGAGGCCTTCGAAAATATTAAGCAGTACCTTCAGGAACCACCAATACTCATACCTCCATTTCTAGGAAGACCTCTCATTATGTATTTGACTGTTCTTGAAGGATCTATGGGTTGTGTGCTCGGCCAACATGATTATACTGGACAAAAAGAACACACCATCTATTACTCGAGCAAGAAGTTTACTGATTGTGAATCAAGATATTCATTACTTGAGAAGACTTGTTGTGCTCTTACTTGGGCAGCTCGACATTTGAGGCAGTACATGTTGATGCATTCTACACTTCTGACATCTAAGATGGATTCGATAAAGTACATCTTCGAGAAACAAACACTTATAGGGATATTGGCTCGGGGGCAAATGCTTTTGTCTGAGTATGACATCCAGTACATCAAATAAAAGGCTATCAAAGGTAGCATCCTTGATGACCATCTCGCCCACCAGCCATTGGAAGTATCAGTCAATGAAGTTCTATTTTCTAGACGAGGATGTTATGAAACTTGATGATAAAAAAGGACCCGAACTATGGGAGTGATGGACTCTCATGTTCGATGGAGCATCAAATGCCATGGGTCATGGTATTTGGAAAGTTCTAACTTCTCCATGTAATACTCGCATACCTTTCACAGCCAGGCTATATTTTAATTGTACGAATAATGTCGCAGAATACGAAGCTTGTGTAATGGGTCTTGAAGCAGCCATTGATTTGAAGATCAAGATTCTTGAAGTTTATGGAGACTCAGCCTTAGTAATATATCAACTATGAGGTGATTTGGATACACGACACCCTAATTTAGTTCCATACTAGGATTACAAATTAGATTTGTTGCCCGCTTTTGAAGAGATCACCTTTGAGCACATTCCTAGAGATGTAAATCAACTGGAAGATGCTCTGGCCACTTTAGCAGCAATGCTCAATGTCATATATATGAATCATGCACAAAATATAATAATCCTTCATTAAAAGGAGCCAACGCACCTTTTCCCTGCTCATTGTCTCACAACTTAAGATGTGTCAGACGAAAAGCCATGGTACTTCAACATCAAAAGATATCTTGAGAAGCAAGAGTACCCCAAGGGTGCTACAATTTGTGATAAGCGGACTCTTAGAAGGTTAGCATCCAATTTTTTATTATGAGGAGACGTTCTGTACAAAAGAAACTATGATTCGTTTCTGCTCAAATGCATGGATAGACACGAAGAAGAATCCATCATACGAGAAATTCACGAGGGATCTTTTGAGGCTCATGCTAGTGGATATTCCATGGTCAAGAAAAATCCTACGAGTAGGTTATTTCTGAATGAAGATGGAAAGTGACTGTTGTGTATATGCGAAGATGTGACAAAAATGTCAAGTTTACGTAGACATGATACATATTCCTCCCACCTTATTGAATGTGATGACTTCACCATGGCCCTTTGCAATGTGGGGCTTTGATATGATTGGACGCATCGAGCCGAGCACTTTAAATGGACACAGGTTCATTCTTATTACTATTGACTACTTCACCAAATGGGTAGAAGCATCTTCGTACAACAATGTGACCAAGCATGTTGTTACCTGATTCATCAAGAAAGAAATAATATGTCGTTATGGAACTCCTAACAAGATCATCACTGATGACGGGTCGAATCTCGACAACAACGTGATGAAGGAAATATGTGAAGAATTCAATATTGAGCACCATAATTCATCACCCTACCGGCCAAAGATGAATGGGGCAGTCGAAGCATCTAACAAGAACATAAAGAAGATTGTACATAAAATGGTGAGAACATACAAAGATTGGCATGAGATGTTGCCTTTTTCCCTGCACGGATATCGAACTTCAGTGCGTACTTCCATTGGGACAACTCCTTTTTCATTAGTTTATGGCATGGGTGTGGTGCTCCCAGTCGAAGTGGACATTCCTTTATTAAGGGTTCTGATGGATACTAAACTTGATGAAGCTGAATGGATTCAAACAAGGCTCGACCAACTCAATCTCATCGAAGAGAAGCGCCTAGCATCCATTTGTCATGGTTAGTTATACCAACAACGTCTCAAGAGAGCATTTGACAAAAAGATTTGACCTCGAGAGTTCCACACAGGTGACCTGGTCTTAAGGAAGATTCTCCCAATTCACTCTGATCCAAGAGGCAAGTGGACTCCCAACTATGAGGGGTCGTACATCATGAAGAAAGCCTTCTCAGGAGGTGCTTTAATCCTGACAGACATGGATGGGGAAGACGTTTCACTTCTAGTCCATTCAGACTCAGTCAAAAAATACTACCCATAAAAAGACCCACTAAGTCGAAAACCCGAAAGGGAAGCTTAGGAAAAAGTTAGGGCTAAAAAAAAGAGAAAAAAAAGGATAACCTACTAAGTTGAAAACCCAAAATGGCGGATTAGGAAAAAATGGGTATCACGGTGGATTAAAAACTCGAAAGGGCGATCCAGGCAAAAATTAGGGACACAAAGCAAGAGACTGCAGTCTGAAAACTCTTCACAAATAACAAGTACACCCTCTTGACATGGGATGGATTAATTCAACTATTATCCTTCGGAAGCACAACACTAGGACGATCTAGGATATGGGAACTATATCAATATTAATTTTAATGGAAGTTTGAGATTTTCTTGTTGCCATTTTACCTGTTGTATTTTGTCTTTTCTTGGCAACTTCCTCATTTAGGAGTTGTTTCCATGTATGAATGCCTATTCACAGGCCATGCTCATTAATAAAATTTTCCCTTCCACTAAAAGTCTTTGTTATGTCCTTTTACTTTATTTTTTGTATGCGAACTATGATTTAAATTCTCTGTTAAGCATTGCATTGAAAACAATGAGGCAATAATAATCACAAGATAAGGTGTGAAACACGACATTACATGGATATAAAGGCATCCCAAAGGAATGCCACGGCGTTCAAGTGTTTGTTCTTCTATGCAGGTAGCAAGTCATAAAGGTCACCTCGACCAAGCTTTCATCCTCATCACCTCCTTATAGACGGTTGAACACCTGATTCTTCAACACTGAGAAACTTAGGGCATTTGATGAGATCCATGTCCCTACTCAGTCATCCACAAGAATTCCAGCATGTGGAGAAAGTCAGATCAAGCTACTTCTCCTCAGCAAGATTTAATCCCCAATGAACTCGACAAGGATATAACTCAATTCTCGAAGTTTTCAAGCACCAATCTATATTATCCTCTCAATACAATGGAAAACAGATCCTAATGAGCCTAATATCTGGCACTTTGCATACAAAAATCATCACTGCATATTACATTGCATCCTCAAACGCATAGCATATCCATGGATCATCATGCCACACTTCAAAATGCTTATGAATCATGAGATAGATTTGGTACCTTGCACGAAAGCCCCAAATCAGCCATAGAATCAATAAAACATCCCCACAAAATATTATCCTCATAATTCCCAATTGACATTCGTCATTACACTACCAACCAAAAAATTAGCCATGGTGCCATTACATTATACTCCCCAACTCTCAATACTCACGCTATGTTTCTAGGGTCGTAGGTCTTACCCTCACATTATCTTCTCTAGCATCGTAGGTCGTGCGTATGTCTTACCCACACGTTATATTTTCTAGGGTCGTAGGTAGCTCGTAGGTTTTACCCTCACATTATCTTTTTATAAGATCATAGGTTGTTCGTAGGTCTTACCATCATGTTATCTTTTCTAGGTTCATAGGTCGCTCGTAGGTCTTACCCTCATGTTATCTTTTCTAGGGTCGTAGGTCGCTCGTAGGTCTTACCCTCATGTTATCTTTTCTAGGGTCATAGATCGCTTGTAGGTCTTACCCTCATGTTATCTTTTATAAGGTCGTAGGTTGCTCGTAGGTCTTACACTCACGTTATCTTTCATAGGGTCGTAGGTTGCTCGTAGGTCTTACCCTCACATTATCTTTTCTAGGATCGTAGGTCGCTCATAGGTCTTACCCTCATGTTATCTTTCATAGGGTCGTAGGTCGCTCGTAAGTTTTACCCTCATGTTATCTTTTATAGGGTCGTAGGTCGCTTGTAGGTCTTACCCTCATGTTATCTTTTATAGGATCGTAGGTCACTCGTAGGTCTTACCCTCATGTTATCTTTCATAGGGTCGTAGGTCGCTCGTAGATCTTACCCTCATGTTATCTTTTCTAGGGTCGTAGGTCGCTTGTAGGTCTTACCCTCATGTTATCTTTCATAGGGTCGTAGGTCGCTCGTAAGTCTTGCCCTCATGTTATTTTTTATAGGGTCGTAGGTCGCTCGTAGGTCTTACCCTCATGTAATCTTTCATACGTTTGTAGGTCGCTCGTAGGGCTTACCTTCATGTTATATTTTATAGGTTCGTATATCGCTCGTAGGTCTTACCCCCATGTTATATTTCATAGGGTCGTAAGTCGCTCGTAGGTCTTACCCTTACGTTATCTTTTATAGGGTCGTAGGTCACTCGTAGGGCTTACCCTCACGTTATCTTTCATAGGGTCGTAGGTCGCTCGTAGGTTTTACCCTCATATTATCTTTCATAGGATCGTACGTTGCTCGTAGGTCTTACCCTCACATTATCTTTTCTAGGGTCGTAACTCGCTCGTAGGTCTTACCCTCACGTTATCTTTTCTAGGGTCGTAGGATGCTCGTAGGTATTACCCTCACGTTATCTTCTCTAGGGTCATAGGTCGCTCGTAGGTCTTACCCTCATGTTATCTTTTCTAGGGTCGTAGGTCTCTCAAATGTATTACCCTCATGTTATCTTTTCTTGGTTCATAGATCATATGCTGATCATTACCCGTTGTCTTTACCTTTCTCTTGGGTCATAGATCATACGCCGATCTTTACCCGTTGTCTTTACCTTTCTTTTTAGGTCGTGAATCCCACACGATGTATTCTCCGCTGTCATCGAGTTTACCCATTGTCTTTAAGTTATCATTTTGTCATTAATCCTACCTTCAGTTACCACGACAGCATCAACCATATCTTTTCCGTCACTTTAACACCCAACATAAGCTATCATTATTCAACCACATTCATCCATCATGACTAGTTTACCTGAAAGCTCATATTTCATCCCCAGCTGACATCACAAATAATAACACTCACACCATCTCTCCAGGAAAAATTTCAAGTCTTAGTATTTAATCATCTTCTACCTCGAATGATCGAAAGGCTGACGCCAATCTCACCTTCAGGTTTAAGACAATTAAATAGAGGCAGTTTTCATACCCTAAATTTGTCCTACCTTTTACTTTTGTCTGGCTTAGACTTCACATTTCATCTACATTATCTTCACTAGTTCATTTGCATATCATGCATTTCATGGAATAAAGGCACCTGAAGTCCAAAAGTTCAATGGTTGTGCAATATTAAAGTTTCAGTGTTTTCAGGAAACTAGGGTTTTTGCTTCAGGGTCACATTGAGTTTTATCTCCTTCTACAAGTAAATTTCTTATCAAGAGGTTTAAGGGGTGAAACCAAGGAATTCTTCTCATTTGGATTAAAATGTTATTTTACGAGTTTCTTGAGGGACTAAATTTTGAACTAAGATGACATCTATCATTTTCAAAGTTGTTTGAACTTGTCATGAAGATTCAAAATTGAAAGAGAAAGAAAACTTAGATTTGGATAGCAAATTGGAAATAATGGAAATTGGTATTTCATACAATGTCTTTGGTTCACAAGTCACCAATTCCTTACATCACAAGTTACTATATTCAAGATTCAAGTCACTATTGATCATCTTGCAATTATGTTTGGATTCATGCGATGACCATTTGAAACCATACAAAGGAATTTCTAATTACAAGTCCAAACTGTCCAAAAATAACAAGCCCAAAACCAGTCCAAACTATCAAAACCTGCATAATAATACTTTTCAATTTGCTGGTTTGTAAGGCCTAAAGTTTTCACCAACCAGCCCCACAAAACTGTTCAAAACCTACACAAAAACAGCCCAAGCATATCAGTCCAAAACCTGTTGTTCCTACACAAAAACAGTCCATGCATAACAGTCCATAAACATGCAAAGAAAGCCTGCTAAAACTATCAAAACTGCTGCCAACAAATTCCAAACATTACACAAAATAGAAGTCACCCAAATCTATAATGAAAAAGTAGGGAAACATCATTTCAAAATTGTTTAAAATCTCACCAACCTTTCCCCCCTATTTCCACCTCTCAGCTGATATACAAACATTAGACAACATAGAAAAAAAGAGGGAGGAGACAACAAGATCAATATTGAGGGAGGAGAGTTTTATGTGAAAAGAAAATAAGACAAGAGAAATATTGAGAAAGGGAAGTTTTGGAAAAGAGAGAGGAGACAACAAGAGAAATTTTGAGGGAGGGGAGTTTTGTGTGAAAAGAAAAAGAGACAAGAGAAACATTGATAAAAGGAAGTTTGTGAAAAGAGAGAGGAGATAGATAGCAATATTGAGAGTTAAAAAAAGACAAAAGAGAAAAGAGAGAGAAAAACAATGTGAAAGGAAGAGAGAAAAATACTGTAAAACCACAAAAGAAAAACAACAACAACCATGAAATTGTGTTGACCCATGAAATTATTTTGAACCATAAAACAACAGCAACAAAAAATAGTAGCAACCCAAAGGAAATCAGAAACAGAAAAAACCCCTCAACGCCCTGTACAACCTTACATCTCTCAATATAATGTAAGGATTGGAGCAACTTCCTGGAGGTTCACTGAAGCTGTTCTGATCATCACAGCCTCTTGAAAGGTGTTCAAACTCATTACATAAATTTCAGTTTCAAGGTAAGTATTCTGGACTTTGAGCTTTTTCATACACGCATCATTATTGGCTCACTTGGAAAGATATAATGTAGTAATCATTGCCCTTTGAAGCTAACCGTTAACTTGATTTTCATTTTTGTCAATCATATGTTGAGAACTGACCTGTACACAATAAAATAATGCTAAAGGCAAAAAACTGCAGCATGAGTTGATGCATACTCACATGAGTCGACTCATTTTAGTTACAAAATAGGGTATGAGTCGAAACAAGGCGTTATGCATCGATGCATACTGTTATCCAGGCACAATACAGAGAGACAAAGGGTGTATAAGTCGACACAAAACATGAATGTGTTGACAGAAACAAGAAATGAGTCGACACATACCATTATGTATCGACTCATACTGAGTTAATTTTGATTTTCCAGAAATAAGAAGTGTTATGTATTGATGCATAAATGCATGTGTCTATACATAAAAGATAATAAAAACAATTTTCCTTTATTTTTTACACTATCTTTACATTTTTTTATATTTTTTTAATTTCTATTCATTTATTCAATATAGTTGTAATAATTTAATTAGGTTTCTACTTCATCCCCATTTATAAACTTGTATCCCCATCCCCGTATGATTGTAATAGCTTAGGGTTTATTTTTTATATGTTTTAACTGTTTCTTAATTATGCATATGCCATTCAATTAGAATACATGGCCTCCTCTTGGGCTCATCATCAATGAGCAGTTATCCACTTACAAATGCACACTTACACACATTTCATAGCCTGGTCCTGGGCTTTCCTACAGTGACAACTATTTGATCGATTGTTTCAATTGGTCGTTTAAAATACTAGCGCCACGCTAGTCCCACTTTCTAGGAGCATGCATATAGCCAAATTGTATGGGATTTTGATTTTCATCTTGTACATTGAAGCAATTTCTCTTTCCTTGGTTCACATACCGAGCTTTTCTTAAAGGGTCTCATAGTTGATTTTGGGCATGTCCATTCTCACGAGGTTAATCAAGTCTTTCCCTTGGCTAACCATAACTTGAATCAACTAATTTGGTCCATATAATAAGTGTTTCCATACACAAAGGGTCTCATGGTTGAGGGTAGGAGCCCCTACTCTCACGATATTAATCAAGTGCACCCCTTGGTTAATCATAACCCGATTCAATCCCCATACATTGAGCATTCTATTTACGCCTTTCACAATACTACTCATTTTGTCGTCACTTTTTCTATGATCACCATACATGATCACTCTTCACAAACACCATATCCTTTGAATTTATGTTTATAACATGCTCCATTAGGATGATAGTTTCCTCTTCTTTAAGATGCGAACTAATTAGAACTTAGGTTGGAACCCATGCATGACAACATTAGGGTAGACTTTCCCCTTTGAGTTTTATTTTGTAATTAAGATTCAAACTTATCATTCACAAATCAAAAATCCAAAAAAATTTAATCATTACTCGAATTCATTCTAAAACTCGCAAAACACTCAACCAATCAAAACTCCCCAAAAGGGCATGTTATCTCCGTTCTACCGCGATACAGGCAGTGCCTATTGCTAGAACGCGTGCGTTAATGTTGCCCACTAAAAAACACCAACAAACCAACATTTTTTAGAAGAACTATGGTGTTCTGATTCCTTCACTGGATACATAGGAAAAGTGTTGCGAGACCCTCACAAACGCACTAATAAAAATATTTTCTTTCCCCTTAGCAAGTATAGTTATAGATAAACACACCCTTAGAAGCAAATAAACAAAATGGATCCCGTTGAGTACAACGGATGTGACGGGTGCTAATGCCTTCCCATGGCATAATATAATCCCTTACCTTTTCTCTTGGTCTCAAGACCATCTTATCCATCCCCTTGTGGTTTTCTCGACATTTCCCCTTCCTTCGGGATAAATAAAGTTTAGTGGAGGCTCTGTGTTTTCTGCTGGTAGCTTCAATCCTGCCAAGGTTAAAACAATTCAAGAAATGCCAGCTCCCCTAATGAGAAGGAAGTTAGAGGTTTCTTGGGATGATTGAACTACATTTCTAGATTTATTTCCCATTTGACCGCTACTTGTGAGCCAATCTTCAAGTTATTGAAGAAAGATCAAGTAGTGAAGTGGAACGACGATTATCAGATAGCCTTCAACAAAATCAAGGAGTACCTCCAGGAACCTCCAATTTTGATGCCACCAGTTGAAGGAAGACCTCTAATTATGTACTTGACAATATTAGAGAATTCAATGGGGTGTGTATTGGGGGAACATGATGAGGCTGGTCGAAAAAAGCATGCAATATACCACCTTAGTAATAAGTTTACTGACTGTGGAACCAAATACTCACTGCTCGAAAAAACTTGTTGCACTTTGGCATGGGCTACTCACCGACTAAGACAATATATGTTAACTAATACTACATTGTTGATCTCTATTATGGATCCAATAAAATACATATTCGAGAAACCCGCTCTCTCTGGAAGAATAGCAAGATGGAAAATGGCCTTGACAGAATACGAAATTCAATACACTACTCAGAAGGCAACAAAGGAAGTGTACTAGCAGATCAATTGGCTCATCAAGCTATAGATGACTATCAGTCTATGAATTTTGAGTTCCTAAATGAGAATATCATGTCAGTTACTGATTATGAAGAACCTGGACCATATAAAGGACCTAAATCGGGATCCCGATGGACTATGATCATGGATGGGGCTTCCAACGCGCTTGGTAATGGAATTTGTGTTGTGATTATCTCTCCTAAGGGTTGCCATATGCCCTTCACTGCCTGATTATGTTTTGACTGTACCAATAATATGCCGAGTATGAAGCATGCATCATGGATATTAAAGCTGCCATCGATATGAGAATTCTTGAATGTATATGTGGACTCAACCCTAGTGATCAGTCAGATTAAGGGAGAATAGGACACGAAGCATCCAAATTTCATTCCTTATCACGAGCATGTGTTGGCATTAATTTTGTACTTCGAAGAAATCACTTTTGAACATATTCCACAAGAAGAGAATCAATTGGTGGATGCACTAGCTACCATGTCATATATGTTCAAAGTCAGATGAGATAATGAAGCCCCTTGAATTACTATTGAGAGACTAGATGAACCGGCACATTGCTACGAAGTTGATACTGATGGAGTAGAGGAAAATCCTTGGTACCACGAAGTAAAAAGATACCTTTAAACTCAAGAATATCCTGAAGGAGCATCTATCAATGATGAGAAATTTCTAAGGAGGTTCTTTGCCAAGTTCTTTTTGAGTAACGAAATCTTGTACAAGCGCAACCACAATTCGACTTTGCTTCGTTGTATAAACAAGAAGGAAGCTGAGAAAATTATGGAAGAGATGCATGAATGTGTCTTTGGTACTCACTCCAGTGGACATACAATGGCTAAGAAGATTCTGAGATCAGGTTACTATTAGTCTACCATGGAAGCCGATTGCCACCATCATTCTAGAACTTGCCACAAATGCCAGATTCATACTGACAAAGTACATGTGCCTCTGGTTCCTTTGAATGTCTTGACTTCCCCTTGAACGTTTGCAATGTGGGGCATTGATATGAGTGGATATATTACGCCTACTGCTTCCAATGGGCATCATTTCATCCTTGTCGCTATTGATTACTTCATGAATTATGTAGAAGCAGCCTTGTTTGATTCCATTACCAAGAATGTTATGGCTCGGTTAATTAAGTATAACCTTATTTGTCAGTATGGCATTCCTGAAAGGATCACCACAGACAATGGTACCAATCCTAACAATACTATGATCACAGAAATCTGCATGCAGTTTAAGATTAAGCATCACAATTCTTCTCCGTACCGACCAAAGATGAATGGCGTAGTGGAAGCCGCCAACAAGAATATCAAGAAAATCTTGCAGAAGATGACGGTGACATACAAAGATTGGCATGAGATGCTACCATTGGCTTTTCATGGTTACCTCACTTCAGTACATACATCAACTAGGGCAACCTCATTCTCTTTAGTATGGAGGTTGTCTTACCTGTTGAAGTCTAGATTCCTTCCCTAAGGATTATGAAAGACACAGGTTTAGATGAATACGAATGGATTCAAACTCGACTTGAAAAGATAAATTTGATTGATGAAAAAGACTTGCGGCTGTTTTTCATGGTCATATATATCAGAAGCGTATGATCAAGGCCTTTAACAAGAAAGTCAAACATCAGGTGTACTAGGCTGGTGATTTGGTAATAAAGCGCATCATCCTACCACAAGATGATCCTAGGGGAAAACAGACTCCCACATACGAAGGTCCATTTATGATCAAAAAGATATTCTCTGGCCGTGCTATGATACTCACCACCATGGACGGTGAAAATGTTTCTCACCCTGTGAACGCTGACATAGTAAAAAAATACTATGCATAAAAGAGACCTGTTAGGTTGACGGGCCTAGGAAAAAATAAGGGCATCCCGGTGAACCAAAAGGGTTCAAGCAAAAATTAGGGATATATAAAAAAAATTATGTATCCGGCAAGTCGAAAACCTGAAAAGGAGGCTTATGCAAAAAAGGATATCACGATGGACTGAAAACCCGAAAGGGCGGTCTAGGAAAAAGTTAGGGATTAAAGCGTACGACTATGTCCCGTTGGATCACCCATCTACTTATAGCCAACTTTATTACTAGCATCAAGTTCAAATGGTAAAGATCAAGTCAATCACCTTCTTCCGACAACATGGGATGAGATATTTGAAGACATATGGGCAATAGCAGAGTTGAAACTCGATGAGATCATTTCCACATAGCTCTTTTTCTTTGTTTATTACTTTGTACCCTAGCAAATTAATATGCCCTCAGACATAAATTGGGGCATCTTCCATAAGTTCACCTTCATATCCCTGATGAATAGCTTGACATGATCATCTTCCTCAAAAGGTCCCCTGGCGGATAAAGAAATTGGATAGTTTCCCCAGCATACAGTGGAAACCTCCTCGGTGTAACCTATGAATTTCCAATCCCCATCATAGATTATTTCCTCAATGCAGTCTACAAGATTTTATTCCCCAATGGAGTTTATTTCTCCAATACTGCAAATTCCTCGACAGAGTTCTCTTCTCCAACCAGATATCATTCAATGTTGTCCTCCCCAAAAGAGTTGATACCCATATTTGAAACCTGGTCAGATAACACATCATAGGAATATCCATCTCCATTATACCCATTCAGGTTACATAAGAATCAAATCCTTCAATAAAAAGAACGACGAACGACCGACTCTCCTTGAATTCTTCTATCCCCAAGAAGAAGTCGAAGATCCTCAACGGAGTGTCCTCAAATAGAAAGTGGGAATCCCCAGTAAAGTCGTCCTAAACAAAAATTGAAGAATTACTTTCTTCATCCCCAGCAACAGTCATGGATTTATTTCCCCAGCTAGACGTCGTTACAAGAAGCTACCGATACACTCCAACGACATATTGCATCCAAATATCATTTACAAAATATCATAACATATGCATACGAAAAGCATATACTATTCTTATCTATTTTAAGAGAATCATTACAAAATAAATTTCATGCATCATGACATTGCATGAAGCTAACTTTGTTTTCAGGTTAAACATATGAATATTATCAGCAATTTATAAGCAGTTTGTAGATCAACTCCTGAAACAGGACAGGGAGACTATCTACATGACCAGATGATTTCCCTAAGAGACTAATTCTGACGAGAATTTCCTTCAGAGATTCATTCTGAATATCATTTCCCTCAGATAAAATCGGATAGATTCATTTTGAAAAGGATCAGTCAGATAAAACCAGACAAAAGTTTATTCTGACACTCTTTGGATAAAGTCAGGCATAGACTCATTCCAATACATCTTCTAGATACAATTCAGATACGATCGAAATATGGATTCATTCTGATACTCATTCTAGTACATTCTTCAGATACAGTCTGAAATAGACTCATTCTGATCCACTTCTGGATACAGTTGGGCGTAGACTCATTCCAATAAATTGTTCAGATACAGTCAAGCGAAGACTCATTATGATCCTCTTATAGATACAATCAAGACATAAACTCATTCTAGAACATCATTCAGATACAATCGTTACATAAGATTCATTCTGACACTCCTCAACATGTCTACTAGATACAGTCAGACACAGACTCATTCTAGTATACTTCTTCAAATATAGTCGAACATAGACTCATTTTGATACTCCTATCAACGTTTACTTCGGATGCATTTATAAGCCCATCTACAAAGACACTCTATCACCTCTCTAAATGGAATCTTTAAGCATGCTCAAGCAGTACAACCAACCAACAACATTACTTCATGCACATGTGAGGGAAACTTTCTTGGCACTTAAGTGTTCAATCCTCCTCCACCTTCAGATCACGAATGAAGGACATGCCAATATAAATCCTCAAGTTTAAGAAGATTGAACAGTGGCAGCTGTTGTACCCCAAAATTTTCCCTCCCATATTTGAGACAAATCGATTCAAGATACCTCCTCATGCTCATGAAGGTATCAATTACTCAAGACTACTCAAGGGTTGACTAGACAAACTCTCCTCATAAGCAATTGACCTACAACTAGGGTTTTGCTTATCTCAAAGGAAATTGAGTTTATAATGCCTCAAATGGGCTTCATGGTTTCTCATATGTCTCAAGGCACCCTCATATCAAGTTTCAAGCCTTACATCACAAATTTGCCCAGTCAATACCTAGATGATTGAAAATCAACTGTATTGGACAAAAAGTCAATTTTGACCAATCTATAGTCAAACTTCAAGACTTTTGGTCAGCATCAATGTTTTTAAGCCACATTCATAATTTGATCAAGGGTTTATCATGATTCATAAAGAAAACTCAAGATTCATCAAAAGTCAAAAGTTACTAAATTAGGGTTTTCTTAAGGATAAGTCAACTGAACTTTGACCAAGCATAACTTTCACATACTTCATCAGAAATTCCTCAACCAAAGCCTAACTTAAAGGAAATTAAATTCTATACAACTTTGTCTCTCTCAGTTTAAGTCCAAAAATGCTTCATTTGAGAGATATCAGCTAAAACATTACATGTCATTTTAAAAGTCAACAAAAAGACATTTTTTGTCAAAGCAATTTACATAAAGATAAAGGCCTCAAATGAAAAAATGACCAATGTGAAAGTTGTACGAGACATCTTAAGGTTTCCAAAAAGTCTAAGATCATCTTCATATAACAAAAATTGAGAGAGTTATGATTGGTGCAAATTGAGCAATTTTGAGAAAATGCATGAAACTCAAATTGAGCAAACTTAAACTTTTGGGCTAATGGGCCTAACTTTTGAAGTTTAAACATGTTTATAACAAGTTAGAGGACCTCTAAGTCTATCCATGCATTTCCTTGATTTTTTATTTTATTTTTTTTATTTTATTCACATATTTTTAAAATAATCAAATAAATTGTTAAGATGTTGGACCAAGGCATGTGGACTTTTGTTGTGATCATATTTGAAGGCCAAAAAGCTCACAACCGGCTAGCAAAACTCTGTGAGAGTGATAGATACAAGATTGAGCTTAAATTAGAAATTTTTCATGCAAAATTCAAATAAAATATTTGATCACGAAATATAAAAATTCATTCCATGTTTGTTGACCTAATCCAACCTTTATATATACTCAACACATTCAGACATCAAAGGACATGAAAAGTTGCCTCAAGAACACACCCTAAAAATCTCAAAATTTCTCAAAACTAGGGAAAACTCAAACTCTTATCTCCAGCCTTTATCAATTTGTTCCAAGCACCTATCATACTGTTTACTATGGAAAATGGTAAACAACCGCTGGTCCTCCCAAAGTCCTAAAACCAAGGGTAACTCACAAGATCGACCAGTTGATCTTAAGACATGTGCTAAGAGTTTTATTATTATACTTATTCTATCGAAATCCTTATCAAGGGAAATCGTTTTTCGTGACTAAGGGAACAAGTATAACGACTTTCCATGCTATGAATCGATCGACTGGCTGGTGACTCGTGATCGAAAGAAGGTATTCGTATGAAAATAAGATTCAAAAAACTAACTGACTAGTGACTCGTGACCGACATAGAGCATTGAATTGTTCCACAATACATAGAAAGCAAATAAAGTATTCAAAAGAGATAATAGAAAAATAAAGGATTTGCATTGAAATAAAGTGGTGATTCACGTACATCAAGAACTTCTTCACTCTTTATTTCCTAACGCTTAAAGTGATAGAGTTTTAACAAGTGATTTGAGCATACAAGTGAACACACCAAAAACTACACTAAATCTGCTTATTTATAATATTTACAATGTAACTGCCTAGATGAAATCTATGGACAATATTAAAATCTAGAGACAACCGCTTCATTGGATGTCGCCACCTATTTGGCGCTTAAACAAATTGTAAACCACTGGCAACTGCTGATGACTTTGAAATTTAAATCTTCCCGCTCCTAGCTTCTGAAAGTAAACCGCTTCTGACTCGCTTCGACACTTTCCCTTTGGCAAGATTTAAAAATCAACAACAATTCCTCTAAGTCCAGAAATCCTTTTGGTCGACAAAAACCAATTTCAACCATTTTCCTTGTCTTTCACCCTTTGGTAGACTAAACCAATTTCGACCATTTCTTAACATATATTCTTTTATTTCCTTTTGGTCGACCTAGCTCAGTTTCGACAGTTTGGCATGACATTCCCTTTAAACATTAAATCTAGTTTAATAAAACCAAATTTTCAAACACTTTGGCTTCAATTTTCCAAAAACCCCTACTTTAGAGGATGACCCTTAGCTTATAAGAATATCCTCATTTAATACACGTGCTTGAATACCTTAAGATTTTTCAAGGTAACAAAATTCCCCCCAGAGATGCCATTTTCGAATTTCGACTCATATAAGATAATGGAATCTTTGAAGGGTCGGTTTTACCATTTGACCAAATCGTTTCCATCCCTTCAAAAGTGAACGTTAATGTTTCGCCTTTTTTGTGATGTCATGTAATCATGGTAAAGTATCACGCTTTTCAGCTTCGAGATGTGTGACATTTAATTTTTGCCATCATTGCACTTTTAGTGGGAGATGTAGCCCATTAACTCACGTTGATTTTGCAGCACATGTCCCTCAAATGGCACGATTTAAACTTAAGAAATCACAAAGATTTTACCCATTATTTCTTCCTTCCTTTCAGAGTCTATAAATACCCTTATTTCTTATTTTTTCTACTTTTCTTCGCTTCTTCACACCCTTGCTTCAGAAAAACGCAGAACCTGTTCCCCATCTTCATCCTCCTTTAAACTTCTTACAATGGCGAACGTTGATAATCAAACTTCTTCTCCAGCAATCGCTCTTCAACTACGCCTCGTCGACGATAAAGCTTATATGTCGGAACCTCCATTTGTTGAGGAGAAAGCCAAAATCTGACAATCTCATGTACTTGTCCCTTTTTCTCTTGAAGAAAAACCCCTAGCTTTTTTAGGGCCACTTCATGCAGATGCACCCTCCAAAATCTATGTAGAAGATAAGGAAGCATTTTTTCCTACTAGAACTGTTACCAAACCCATAATTTCTTCTCCAAACCCTATTTCATTCAAGTACCTTGACAGGAACTTTAAAACTGCTCCACCTCTGCATTGGCCTAAGTTTCGTGCTTGGATGGAATGTTTAGAAACTGACAAAGGAGATCAATGGAAAAGAATGGGCATTTACACATTGTTAGAACTTTCTCGATATGGCTATCCTTACTCTAGTGGCATGCTCCTAGCTGTCATACATTTTTGGGAAGGGTCGACCAACACTTTTCATACTAAGTGTGGTATGATTACTCCTACCCTGTTCGAAGTTGTTTCCATCACAAGGTTAAAACCATCTGGCACAGTTTTTAACTATAGAGATGTTGAACCTATTCCACTAAAGTTCGACATTGGTGAAGCTGTTAAACCAACATACAACAACTTCATCGACCATCATGCTCAAACTTCTGGCCCCATAACTGACAAAGAGCATGTAGCATTTTTAACCTTATGGCTGTCTCGCTTTATTTTTTTCTCCAGGTCGATGCAGGTGGCCAAACAATTTTCTTATGTGGATACCCAATTGCATATGGGTGAGAATTTTGCTTTAGGCCAGCTGATTTTGGCCTCTCTTTACGCATCCTTGACTGGCGCTGCTAATTAACTCAAGCATTTCGACCCTACTAATCTAAAGAAAAAGAATGTCTTGGTCCATGGTCCTTTTTGGCTCTTACAATTATGTTTGAATGCCACTTTTTCTAAGGAGATCAAGCCATTCGGGAATAGAAAAGTAGCATGCCTTCCATCTTGAAACCATATCGTTTGGCGACGCCTTCTTCCTTTGACTCCTATTGATAAGGGTTCCCCAAATCCTGAAGTTTACAAACTGCTGTTCAACATCATGTTGACAAGAGTCGATTTCAAACCCTCTATGGCCCCGTTTCATGATAGATAAGATGGCCCAGAGTGGTTCACTGGGGCTTTCCCACCTGCAAAAGAAGAAGATAGGAAAAATTATATAATCCTCTGGAGACGTTACTTAACTCCCCAATTTGTCTTCTGTGATTGTCGGTGTGAATCCAGGTTTGGTCGCTTATCAGCCTAACTTGGTGGCTCAATAATTTGGACTCTGTCAACTTGTCCCTAAGTCCTTGTTCAATTCTCACGAGCTACTGATAGACATCATATCTGACCAACCTTTCAAAATTATGAAAGAAGATATCGGAAACATATGGGCACGAAGGCCTACACTTGCTTTCACTCCTTTCCAACCATCTTTCTACTACACCAAAGAATTGGAGACTTAGTGGCAGTCATATTTTGTTACATTCACTGGTGATCTTGATGCAAAGTTGGCTGAACCAACTACAACTTTTTCCAATTTGCAGGCGAAATTGACCAAGTGTAAGGTTACTCATGCTAAACAAATTCAAGCTTTCTAGAATTACTTCTGAGTTGTGTATCGACCTAATAATCTTCATCGGACCATTTTTGAGGCTGGTGTCGAATTAAAGGAGAAGGTAACCGATAGGATCTCGACACTTAAAAACCCTGGTTATGTGAAAGACAAATATCTTTATGCTCTTTACTTTAGAAACATAAAATTTCCTCCTTTTCCATCTAGCCCTTTGGCTTTGGCCTTTGGCCCACCTATTCCTAACTGGTGGTATTGATCGTTATCGGATATGAAAAATGCCTATAATAAAAAGGACAACGGAGTGGTATCGACGAAGTATTATCTACCTAACTATTCATGGCATCTTCATTATGATCTTTGATATGTTAGAGTACTTTCGACCACACAAATCGGTAACAATTTCTGGAAAGCTTACCCCCTGCTTATTTTGATTTGGTTGCTTATTTAATTGTTTTATACTTACCTTACAGCTATCCCAATAAATCAGGCGGGCGCCGTTTCTGTCGGCAAGCCGAAACCTTCAACGAATTAGGTTTAAAATCAGCCTTATGTCAATTATCATTCCTGATTTAACATATCTGACTTAGCCAATATCTTGTAGATTATCCCTGAGCATACACCCTCTGACGATGAACCTGTTTCTTCTTCACTCAAGAAGGCTTCCTCTGTAGGTGTACTTATATACTTCTTGTTTTCATGTCTTTTATGCCTTGAACTGTACTAATATTTTCCTTGTTTTCCAGAGTCAAAAACGCTCAGCAGATTTGAATGCTCCCTCTAACGAATCCAAACGGTCCAAGAAGGACATACAACATACTTCTAAGAGGAATTAGGTATATTTTTTCGATTCAACTCTCCATTCTCGACTAACACAATTGCTTTGACTTATATCATTTTCTGATACTAAGCCATCACCTAGTGTTCAGTCCACTCAACGCTCCAACAAATCCAAAATCCACAAGAGGAAAAAAGACTCTTCTACTGAAAACAAGGTGGCAAAAAAGAAGAAGAAGACGAAGGTACCTGTGTCCCAGAACGCTGAAGCAAAGGTTGGCTTAAATCCTATTGATGAAATAGAATAACCAGAAAATGTCGAAGTCCCCCTTGGTATAAGTAGGAGACGTAAAGTGATCTTGGCTGGAAATCCTAAAGTTACCTTAGATTTAGGTGCTGACCCTATAGTGGTCGACACAACCATTGTCACTCCGACTCGTGCTCCCAGAATTGATAAAGCTCTAAACCCAATGGGAGACGCTGTTGATGCCTCAGCTAAGGATGAGTCTATCGATCTTGATCCGTCGACACAAGTACTAGCTGATTATTTTTTTAGTTTCTTTTTCCTTTTTGTTTGTTGAATTTGTTTGGCTGATATATTTTCTTGCTTTCTTTAGGTTACTGCCTCTGGCAAACAACTAAGTGTGCCTGACTATACTGCTTTGTCAGAAGCTTCTTCCCCTAATCATCATGAGAATCCTGATATTGCTGATGGTGAGTTTATTGACCTAATTATTCTAGCTACTCTTAGTGACTCTGACTCAGTCACTAGTCCTACCAAACATAAGAGTTATAGTTCGACTAGCTCTGACTCTAGCCTTTCAGATTGCCTACAGGGTTCAGAAGCAAATAAAAATGTTACTACCTCCCAAATCCTGCCCCTCCTGAAGGCACACAAGGAACGCCTTTCACTTCTTATAGGAAAGCAAAGGTCGACTCACCTACTACACCAAAACACATGGGAGTCAAGCCTTCTGCTCTAAAACTAATTGCTAGGTTACGCCGCTTCGTGAGTTCTCGCACTCTTTCTTCTGACTCTAACCAATCTCAAGCACATAATGACAAGATAAGTCCTGAAGCAATTAAATCCAAAAATCTAATGACTAAAATCCATACTCATGCTTTGAATCCTGATTTGCCTCATCTGCTTCATTCTGATCCAACTCTTGGCCCAGAACATTCAGACGCTCTCACTCAAATGAAAGATCTCAACACTTCTGAGTCAACCACGTTTATGATAACAACATTTGAGAAATTCTCTATTCCTCTACTCCAAAATGTCAAAAGTATTCGGGAAAATGAGGAACCGGTCGAGTCGAAGAAAGCTTTTGTGAAAGAGAACTTTGATATGGTTGTACAAACCACTGAAGAAATCACTGATTTATTAGCAATGATTGGAAAGAAAAAAATAGGAACTGGGTCCCAAACAGAAAAGAGCTGCTGAAATACATGACCAGAGTTCTGCTCTCAACAAGGAATTAGAATCGATTTCCAAGCAAGAGGAAGAGATTAATAACGTTATTAATCTAGCTCAAGCAAAGGCTTACCAAATAGTCGTGGATGCTATGGTTGTAAGTGAAGCAATTTCTTTTGTCGAAACGAAGCTTGAAACACTTAGGACTCAAGCAGAAGATTTGGAATATCAGGCTACAAATCTCCATGGTGAACTGTAGTCATTCCAAAATAGATTTAAACACTTTTAATCATTGTATCAACGATCTTGTGATTTCATTATGGCTTTAAGCCAAATTTTCATGGCACCTTTCTATATCTATTTTATATATATCTTCCTCTATTGTACACATTTTATGCATGTTTTGAATTTTGTAGTTTCGAACACAATTTTACCAGCTTATTGATTCGACGAATATTCATTCTGTCGAGATTCTGGCTTCTTGAAGAATGGGCTTATACTTTTTTAAGTACTTACCATTTACCCTTAAGATTCGTCGATATGGGGCTAACTCCTCAAGTTCATAGGCATTATTTGAAAAAACTTGCATCACCTTAAAAGGCCCTTCCCAATTTGGGGACCATTTCCCTAAGACTCTATAATTTTTTTCCATATGTAATATTACTTTCCATACTAAATTGTCGAAAGCAAATACTTTATCTTTTACTTTTTTATTATAAGCGCTGGAAACTCTTTCTTTCTGTCTTATTAACGAATCAAGGGCCAACATACTTTCTTTATCTAAGTCGACAAGCTTGTTCGCCATCATATTCCAATAATCCTTAGATGGTATTTCATGATGTCTTTGGATTCTTATTGATTGAACATGTATCTCCACTTGTAACATTGCATCATGCCCATATGCAAGTCGAAATGGAGTAGTTCCTATTGCTTCCTTAGGGGAAGTTCTACATGCCCATAAGGCTTGATCTAGTGTTTTATGCCAATTCCTTGGCTTCTTTCATACATGCTTCTTAATTAGGCTAATTATTACTTTATTGGCAACTTCGACTTGGCCATTTGCCTGAGCATAGTAAGGAGTAGAAGTTAACAATTTAATTCCAACTTCTTGTGTAAATTCTTGCATTTTTTGTCCAGTAAACAGTGATCCTTGGTCGATTGTAATTGTTTCTGGAATCCCAAACCGACTTATGATTTGATTTTGTGTAAAATTAATAACAGCTTCTTGATCGACATTTGTTAAGGCTATTTCCTCGACCCATTTTGTAAAATAATCAATACCAACTAAAATATACCTTTGTTGTTTTGATGACACTGGTTTCATTTCTCCAATCACATCTAAAGCCCATCCTCTGAATGGTTAGGGTTTTATAATTGCATGTAATTCACTTGCAGGAACATGTTGTATGCCCCCGTGCACTTGGCATTCTTGACAAACTTTAGCAAATTCGATGCAATCTCTTAGCATTGAAGGCCAATAGACACCTGAACGCACCAAAATCCATTTCATTTTGTGTCCTGCTTGATGTGCGCCACATGCTCCACTATGCACATTTGACACTGCTACATATGCCTCACTTTCTCCAAGGCATTTAAGCAATATTCCTTCAGCAGTTTTCTTAAATAATTCGTTCTCTATCAAAACATAACTGAAGGCGCGATACTTGATCTTACGATCTGTCGACCCTGTAGGGATGCGCAGATGGTCGGCCAATGGCTTTCGCCAGTCATTCTCTTGCCCATTTTCAACAGTTAAAATCTGAAAATTTTCAGCATCTACAACCCCTAACTTTATTATTGACAAATCTGAAGGAGATAACCAAATTGCTCGAACTTTCTCTCTTACCTGAATAAGTTCTTCATTTTGGTCTTTCTTGTATCCTGAAGCTTCTTGTGCTAGGTCATTAGCCTCTTCATTCTCTCGTCGAGATATGTGTCGAATACTCACTTGTTCAAATTGCTTTAACAATCTAATAGTGATCACAAAATACATGATTAAATTTTCTTTAACACATATGTATTCCTTTGATACTTGTTTAATTACTAATTCAGAGTCTCCCATAATTTTGGCGTTCCTTGCCCCCAATTCTAGCAGTAGTTCAAGTCATGTTATTAAAGACTCGTATTCTGCTTCATCATTTGTACATATACCATCGATTCTATACTTGAACTCTGTTGGAATTCCACGGGGGGAAATTATAATTCCTCCTATTCCAACTCCATTTTTATGGCTAGAACCATCAAAGTATAATTTCCATGGCGCTAGATCTACATAATTTTGAGGCATAGCAACCATTGAATGGTCGACCAAGAAACCTGCCACCACTTGTCCCTTCATTTCTTTTAAGGGCACATAAGTCATAGAATACTCTATTAATGCTAAAGCCCATTTACAAATTCGACTATGTAAAATCGGTTTGGATAACATGTGCTTAATAATATCGAAATGAGAAGATACATACACATCAACAGACTTTATATGTTGCTTTAATTTAATACAAGAGAAATACAAGCAAATGAATAGTTTTTCTATATCACTATAACTAGTTTCAGGATCATTAAGCATTCAACTAAGATAATATATAGGTCTCTCGACACCTTTTTCGTCATGTTGGACTAACATACTTCTTATAGTAGAATCTGAGGCTGCAATATATAACCTCGTAGGCCTATGTCTAACAGGAGGTGCCAATATTGGAGGCTTCACTAAGTAGTCTTTGATTTTTTCGAAAGCCTCTTGATGCTCCTCTTGCCAAACGAAATCTTCATTCTTCAGTCAAAGTAGTGGTGGTGAAAATACTTTGGTTTTTCCACTTAAGTTGGATATGAACCTCAGGAAATTCATCTTTCCCAACAAAGACCGAAGTTCCTTTTTGGGCGATGGAGGTTTGACGTCCATGATGGCTTTGGTCTTGCTTTGATTAACTTCTATGCCTTTTTTATGCACCACAAAGCCAAGAAAATCACCTGCATGCACACAAAAAGCACATTTTAATGACTTCATTTTTAATCCATATTTCCTCATCCTTTCAAAAGACTCTTGAAGGTGTTGTAGATGAATCAGTTTACTGTTCGACTTTATTACAATATCATCAATAAAAACTTGCATGAAATCTTCAATAAAATCATGGAACATAGAATTCATTACCCTTTGATATGTCGCTCCAACATTTTTCAAACTGAATGGCATGGCAACCCATTCAAAGGTTCCCAGTGCCCCTGGGCAGCGAAACGCCATCTTTGACACATCTTTATCTGCAATCAAAATTTGGTTATAACTACAATAACCATCAAGCATACTTAAATATTCAAAACCGGCAATAGAGTCGACCAACATTTCTGGCACAGGCATAACATATTCATCTTTAGGAGTGGCAGCATTTAAATCTCTAAAACCGATGCACACTGGTAAATTTCCATTTTTCTTAATTACTGGCACTATGTTTGCCAACCAGTCGACATACCTTACAGTTCTTATGAATTTGCTTTTGAGGAGTCTTTTTATCTCCTCTTTGATTTTCGACATTATTGCTGGAGCGAAGCGTCTCAGAGTCTGTTTCATTGGTTTCTTTCCAGCTTTTATTGGTAACTTTAGTTCGATCAAATCCCTTCTTAAACCTGGCATTTCGTTATAGTCCCAAGCAAAAAAATCTTTAAATTCTTTTAATAAAGATATCACCTCATACTTTAACTTTTTGTCGATGTTCGCGCTGATATAAGTTGGTCTTTTATCCCCCTTTTCACCAAGATCTATTTCTTCTAAAGGGTCTTCTGGCTGCATTCTTTCTGGTGCCATCAGATCCTTTTTGAAGCCTAAGTGTTCTTCGTCATATATGCAGTCCAGGTGCTGCTTATCAACGTTTTCTTTGACCACTTCTTTTTTATCTGGTGGCTTTGGCTCAATATCCAAAGTAGCTCCTTCATTCAGAATTTGTGTCTTATTGGCTTCGACAACCATATTTTCTTCAGCCTCTAGCGCCGAATTTATTTTACTTTTGACAATATACACTGAAATCCTTTTCAGAGCATCTAGCTCAGACATCATCACTGATGTCTCCCCATCCTGAAGGTCGGTTGTCACAGTATGGATCCTCCAGACGTTCCACATCCCATATAAAACCATGGGTCTCATGTAACTTCAACGAAACAAATACCTCATCAAGGTTGGCATACACATCTTCAACAGGTTGACATGGGGAAATGTTAGCTAATTTCTTGTCAACTTGCTTCTTGCCGACATTATTCACGTCTGCCCTGTAATATCCTTGATCAGCTTCAATGTTCTCGACAATACCATCTTCCCTCCAAATCACCAAACGCTGGTGCATAGAAGATGGTATAGGCCCTACACCGTGCATCCATTCCATCCCTACTAAGAGGTTGTAACTTGGCTTTCCTTGAATCACCATTAATATAGTCGGCCTAGTAACGGAGTTGATAGTAATATCAACTTGGATCACACCCATAGTGTTTCTAGTCCTTCCTTCGTAGTCTGATAAGACCATGTTATGAGATTTAACATCGGTATCATATTTACCAATTTTATGCAATAGGTGGTGTGTCATAATGTTTACCATAGCACCACAGTCTACCAACACCTTGTTGATATCCACTCCTTCAAGATTATCCCTTATTAAAAGAGGCTTCAAATAACTCCTCATGGCCATATCTGGTCTTTCAAAGAACGCATCTTGGTTCTCAATCGAACCATTATTCATCACAAAGTAACTTGTTGGCATGTGTAAATCCATCTCCTCGGCATCAACGTCTGCTGAATCTTCCACTTCAGGTAAGCAATCATATTCTACTGGCAGAAAATTGATACCATATTAACTAAGATATTGAAACTCTCTTCAGACTCGGACTCAAAATTGTCAATGGCTTCTTCAGAACACTTAGCAATTAGTCGACTCACGAACTCTTTGATTTGTTATTTTGCAGAGGAATCGACCTTCACTTTATACTGCTTCTGATTTCCATCTTTATTTGCAGTAATCTAGCCAGTAGATGTTTGCCTCTCATCCTGCTTTCAATGCTGGAAGTGTCTTCATTGGGTTCGAGTCATGGGATTCTTCCCCATGTAATTTTCAGAAATATGACTTTTCCTCTCAGACTTAAACTCATGTCGGTAGTTAATAGCTGACTTTCCTTTGTTTGGGTCTCTAGCAATAGCACAATCAATTGGTGACCCCATTCTCCCTTGAGGCTTAATCCAAGTACTGTTAAGAGCTTTTGCTGAAGGGATATAACTTCTTGGTTTGGCATGGGAGTTTCCCACAGTTCTTCTCGGGTCCCTTGGTGTAGGGACCTTTGATTGTACGACTTGCCCTTGTTCTTTTCTAACTGTAACTTTTGGAAATTATCAGCAGCTATTTTGTCTGTCAAGGCGCCACACCTAGGACAAAATCAAACTTGCGAACCTTTGTTCTTACAGCGATAAAGGAAGTCTAGAAAGTCCTCCTTAGGCCTTTGGTACACATCAACTAAGTCGACATCAGGACTTTCTCCATTATCCTCTTCGACCATATCATCATCAGGAACTCAGTAATTTCTACCATGTTGATGTTAATAGGGTCAAGAAACAAAGCCTCCTCTTGCCTAAGAGGATCAATATCAATCTTCATTTTCCGTGCAGCAAATTTATATCTACCCTCTTGCAGCGATTTTTGTACAAGATCCCTGAAAAGATAACATTGAGAGGTTGTGTGACCAAGATAATTATGAAATTTACTAAAACCTCTTTTCTGTCGTTGTTCTAATGGTGGTAACTTAGCACCCGGGGGTACTAAAATTTGACCATCTTTAACTAACAAATAAAAAATTTCTTCACATTTAGTGACATCAAACATAAAAGTTTTCGCTGGGAATTTTGGATTGTTTTCGACCGTATTTTTTTTCTTTAGCAGGAAAGAGTGATTTACGTTCATATGTTGTCCATGTCTTCATTTCAGCCACGCCGACCTTTGCCTCTGTTGGTGAGGTATAGTCGGCCTTACAAATTGGATTTGTGTCATCATAATCTATGAAGGTTGCTTTTTCTTTCTTAGTCCTAGCCTTAGTATGTCTGACCTTTTCTAGTCTCAGACGCTCTAGATGTCAAACTCTATCAGCTAACTGTGACATACTCTTCACAAAGGTCAGATCTATTTCCTTCCTAATGGAATAATCTAAACCTACAGCAACCATTTGAACAAGCTCATGTTCTAGTACTTGAGTAAAGCATCTTTCTTTCCATGACCTAAATATATTTAGATAATCATCAATGGTTTCAGCAAACCTTCTTTTAATGTTTGACAATTCAACCAAACTAATTTTCGAATGACCCTCATAAAACTGTTCATGGAAAAGTTTTTCCAACTTAGTCCATGAGTCAATCGAATTTGGAGGCAAAGTGGTAAACCATGTGAAAGATGCCTTAGTAAGGGAAGAAGGAAAATGTTTTACCCTTAAGTTTTCAGTATTCGACATATCCCCAGATTCAGTCAAATACCTAGCAATATGTTCCACTGCCGACTCTCCAGATTTTCCCCCGAATTTTGTATACTTAGGAATTTTCCATCCTATAGGGTTTTCAGTCTGTAAGATATATTCAAACAAAGGAGAAGAATATGTTGGCCTCTGAAGTGTGGTATTCATACCATTCCTAGCCATAATTCTTTTGATAATGGTGGTTATATTATTTTCTACGGCTAAATCCTCTTGTCGAATTTGTTCAAGAATTTGATCAGCCTCTTGATGTCGATGTACTAATTCCCTAGGTGGATCGACAATAAAATTCCTTGGAGGTACTAGCACTTGTCCCTGATGGATAATTTCATCCTGTATTACCCCCATGTCCATTTGACCAGGGGCATCTAGTCGAACAAGTGGCGCCTGTCGAATAGGTGTTAGGGGAGCACCTAAAAAATTACACAAACGTGTTAATTGGGCAATCACCCGTCGATTTGTTTCAGTGGACTTCCTATTAGTCTCAACCGACTCTTGTACTATATGATTACATACATTACCCATTTGGTTAGTTAACATATTAACTAACTCATGGTTACTATCATACATTTGTTGCCTTAACAATGCTACTGAAGTGTTAGTGAGAGGTGGTACTATTGGTTCAGAAGGCATTCCTCTAATTTGGTTGCCTCTATTATTTCCTCCTGGTGTAGATCCTTGTAAAGGGGAGTTCAAATTTTGAACATTATCTGACACCATTGTTGCATTCAACGTTGATTGATATCTTGGCATCATGGAATATGGCATTCCATAAACAAGATCCATATTACCAAAACGAGACACATTAGGTATGGTGGTCGTAGTCATTATAGACCTTGGGCTTCCCGGTGGAGCCTGAGAAATTTGTGCGGAACCTGCTGTAGTTGATCCGACTGGAGGAAAAGGTGCAACTTGAGAAACTACTAGATCAGTAGTAGTTAAAGTTCGTGATGATATTTCGTCTACATTTGGATTATCAAGAATTATCATTCTTGATATATGATTCCTAGATGGTGGTTTATTATACTCTTTGGTTAACTTTCTATTTCTAAGTTGCATACACTTAAGACAAATTCTTAGTAATGTGTCCCACCGGGCGTGCCAATTTGTTTACTTTGGAAAATGGTAAACAACAACTGGTCCTCCCAAAGTCCTAAAACTAAGGGTAACTCGTAAGATCGACTAGTTGATCTCAAGGCATGTGCTAAGAGTTTTATTATTATACTTATTTTATCGAAATCCTTATCAAGGGAAATGGTTTTCTATGACTAAGGGAACAAGTATAACGGCTTTCCACACTATGAATCGATCGACTGACTGGTGACTCGTGACTGAAAGAAGGTATTCATATGAAAATAAGATTCAATAAACTAAATGACTAGTGACTCGTGACCAATAGAGAGCATTGATTTCTTTACGCAAAGTAGAAAATAAAGTAAAGACTTTGTTCAAAAGTACATAGAAAGCAAATAAAGTATTCAAAAGAGATAATTGAAAAATAAAGGATTTGCATTGAAATAAAAGTGGTGATTCACGTACATCAAGCACTTCTTCACTCACTGTTTCCTAACGCACAGAATGACAACGTTTTGACAAGTGATTTTAGCATACAAGTGAAAACAACAAAAAACTACACAAATATGCTTATTTATAATATTTCTAATATAACTTCCTAGATGAAATCTACGTACAATATTAAAATCTTGAGACAACCGCTTCACTGGATGTCGACACCTATTTGGCGCTTAGACAAATTGTAAACCGCTGGCAACTGATGATGACTTTGAAATTTAAATCTCCCCGCTCCTAACTTCTAAAAGTAAACCGCTTCTGACTCGCTTAGGCACTTTCCCTTTAGCAAGATTTAAAAATCAACAACAATTCCTCTAAGTCCAGAAACCCTTTTGGTTGACAAAAACCAATTTCTACCAATTTTCTTGTCTTTCGCCCTTTGGTCGAATAAACCAATTTCGAACATTTCTTAACATACATTCTTTTATTTCCTTTTGGTCGACCTGGCTCAGTTTTGAAAGTTTGGCGTGACATTCCCTTTAAACATTACATCTAGTTTAATAAAACCAATTTTTCAAACACTTTGGCTCAAATTTCCCAAAAACCCCTACTTTAGAGGATGGACCTTAGCTTATGAGAATATCCTCATTTAATACACGTGCTTGAATACCTTAAGATTTTTCAATGTAACACATGCTCATGAGGTTCCCAGGAGTTCATCCCACCCATCACTCAAGCTTGAAGCATCCCAGAACGTGCCAACCAAGTTGCTCCGGTTTGGTAAACTTCTTTAATTTCAAACTTTTAACTCGTGCATTATTGAATGATTCAATGCATATATATACATGTTCATAATCATGTTAAGAACAATTTGGATCCATTACTTGCAAGCTTTGATGCAGGGATGATAAGTTTCCATGGCTAGGGAAAAACGCTTATGTACCATTCGTATCAGTACTTCCAGGCCGTCTCAGGAAAAACTAATGCCACCAATCGATTAGAAGGGGTAGATTTAGGGGGGTGGCCTTAATCTTGGGTTTCAATTCTTTTTATTTCGCAGGTTTCAAAATCTCCTTATCGGAGAAAACATTTGCAGCCATCGTCCATGGTGGCATGACTCCAGACAAGGCTTGCGTGGCAATTATAAGCCATATGATTGGCTCATTCCATATTTCCTGGCCCCACTAACACGCGTGTGTCTAATTTTATTTGATTTATGATTTTTTGAATTAAGTTTATTATATATTGATTGATAGTGGTGTTATGAATGCACAACAACAATTGGCCTGGTGGTGATTGATACATTTGACATAGCAAAGGGTGTGGGTTCGATTCAAGTTTGTGTCTTTTATTTTTTTGGATAACACGCAGGTTCATAATATGTTGATTCATTCTCATTCCATAATACAAAAGACAACATGGCACAGTGGTAGGATGGCATGCTGGTGAAGGGAAGGACGTGGATTCAACTTCCACCCCATGCATTTATTTTTTGTTCTATTCTCTAACCCTAATTTCTTTTCTATTTTCTTAACTAACTTTTTTCTAATTAACCATTAACAAACATAATTTTTTTTTAAAAATTATAACAAATTACAATTAGGTTTTTCTTGTTAGTAATTAAATTTGTAACATATTTTTTATTTATCAATTAATTAAATTAATTAGCTTTTTCTTAATATTAAAATAAATTATAATTTAGGTTTTATTACTATTATCACTTAAATTATTTTCTACACAAAAACACAAAAACATTTTAATATTTTTCTAACATTTTTCTTATTTCTTTTCACTATTTAAATTCATAAAACAATTGTATAGGTCGCAACTATCGATGTAATAGCGTAGATTTATCTTTTCTCGCATTTTTTCTATTATGTAACTTCCCCAAAGCCATGTAATAGCATAGAACTTTACATTCCACACTTTATTTTTCTGTGCATATTTAACTGTTAGTAACTAGGGTTTGTATGGAAAGACTAAAAGCAACATAGAAAATCCTAATTTTCAAGATTAAATAACTGAATTAACACACTCTTCACACCTGCACCCCTAGGGTAACCTCTCTTTGTTTCCTTACGAATATTGGTCATGTCCCTCGAAAGTTAGGATACTTTAGCAAAAGACCCTTGATCAAATCATCTTAGTCCCTACGAAAGATCATAGTCCCTCGATGACCCTCCGAGTTGCCTATGAAATGATGATAGTCCCTCTGATACAATTTCTAAATTATCCTTACATGTTGCCTTGGATGACCATTTGATGACCCTATTCCTTTCCATTCACATCCAATATATAGGGCTACCCATCAACTAATTGTATGGATAGTACTATCTCCAAAGGAGAAGGAAAGTAACAAGAAATACCTTATTAGTGGGTAAGACTCCTAGTTTCTTGCTCATAACATGTTCAAATATCACATTTTCAAGACAACAAATATTAAAAAAAACACTTTGTATACATTTTTTAGTGCTGATACAAGAATTATTTCAAAGTTAGCCTTACATTGGCATTTAAAAATATTTTCAAACAAATCACATACACACAAAGCAATTTCTAAAAGTGAGCTAAGAAATTAAGAGCCCGTAGATAACTACGGATGAAAATGGTGCTAACACCATCCCTTTTCATAACTTACCCCCCGAACTCAATCTATCAAAGGTTTTTCCTGTTCTTTTCACCTTTCCTAAATATTGGATAAAAGAAAAGTCGGTGGAGACTCTTGCTAACCGCAACATTTGCGATAAAACAAAAAAGTAAATTCTCCCACCGTATGACACACTAGAACCTTTATTTTTTAACAATCTTCCTTCCCTGATGGCTTCTTCTAGGAGGATACCCATACTTACCATCTCAGTGAAATCACTTGGCACACTCGCCACCATTCTTTCTTAGAAAAATAAACCAAGGGTTTTTAGGAATACTTTAGTCATTTCTTGCTCTCCTATTAAAGGTACCACTTGGGTAGCAACCTCGCTCCAGCGTTGTGCATACTCCTTAAATGACTCATTATATTTCTGAGCCATCACTCTCAACAAGTCACAGTCAGGTACCATAAACATTTGTTACTTATACTGTTTCACAAAAGCTTCTCCCAAGTCATTGAATGTATGGATGTTGCTACCGTCCAATTCCATATATCATTTCAAGGCAGCACCAGTTAAAATATCCTGGAAGAAATAAATAAGCAAGCATTGATCGTCAGTATGAGTGGACATCCTTCTGATATACATCACCAGATGGTCACGAGCACAAGAGTTTCCCTTGTACTTCTCAAATTCTGGAACCTTAAACATTGTTGGCACTTTCACATTAGGAACTAAACAGAGATCATTGACATTCTGTCTGAAATAACTCTTTCCCTCGGAGAGCCTTCACTTCTTTATGCATTTCATTGAATTGATCCTGAAAATCATTCATTCGATCATAAAATCCCAAACTTTCACTTGGTGAAGGAGTAGGATGATAAACTTGATCATTAATAATAGGCATAACATTCACTGCAGGAGGTGCAACATGATGAATCTCATTATTAATAACAGGAGTACTATGCACCATAGAAGGGGAAGAAGCAAAAGCAATTTAAACAAATGGAGCAACTTGAGTAGCAGCATTGTAACCTTTTGGCATGAGATTATCAAGAATTCCCACGGGTAACCACGAGGCATACGATATTGAGTAGCAATAACTGGAGTAACAGAGATGGGAACTGACAGAACTTCTGAAATAACGGCTATCTGTTGTGGCTGCGTAACATGAGGAGACAAAGAAGGAGGAGATGGTGGCTAATTCTGAGCATCCACCAATGAATCTACCAAAGTAGTCATATTAGCCACAATGACTCTCAAAGTAGTAACTTCTTCGCACAGCTCGTGATTCTCTTGTTTAAGATTTTCCATCTTCTTTCTAAAATTAGCCTGAGTATTGTAGCCATGAGACAGCTTGCTGACTGTTGAAGTAGAGAAACAAGTAAGAAACCTAGGAATGAACAAGAATGCAAAAATATGTGCAAAATGATGCATGATATGCAACACATATGATTTCTTTTGTTCATTCAAGGAACTCAAAGAGTCATAAGCAATTGCAAATATTGAAGTACTAACACATTTGAAAATAGTGAAAATTCTCATTTTAATAATAGTTTTGGAATGGATTATAACTTTTAGTACAAGTTTCAATAAACCTAAGTACAAGAGAATGAGGATAGAATTTAAAAATCCTAAGGAGCTAAAGTTGATGAAGATCTCTCCACACACTGACACTTTCTCTTGATTCTTACAATCTTAGCTTTCAACTACTTATTCTATTCTGCATACTTGTCAGCGACTTCTTTCCATCCACTAGAATTAGAAAATGGGTGATCGGGACCGGGCTGAACTCTAGAGGAAAGTAAATCCTATTGCTTCTCTATCATCTCCATAGCATGACTCTCAAGAATCTCGATCAAGTCATCCTTCTCTTTCAATTCTATTGAGTAGGATACCTCCAAAGTATGGTACTTGTTCTTCTATGCTTCCTTCTCTTAGTGCATCCTAACCAAGGAAATCTGAGGTTCTTCCACATCATCTAAGAGAGGAGGAGTAGTCCTCATAAACATATCAGATATAGGTTCTTCACGGGAATAAGGCATATTTAACTCAATTTCCCTTGCTTGTACCCAATAGAGATGATGCTCTAAGGAAAAAAATCCTCTTGGTCCTAAGTCTTTCCTACCTTTTCTATGAATATGGCGCCAAGCCTTTTCAATTGCTTCTTTAGCTGCCTTGTGATCTTCTCCTTCTTTGAGAAATAAGCCACTCAGATGAATGTTGTTTGTCTTATCTCTCATCAGATATCCAAGCTGACGATGCGCAAGAACAAAATTGTAGTTAATTTCTCCCTTTGTACCAAGAAGAGGCACATTGGGGAAACTAGCACAACTATCAATAATCTCCGCATCATAATAGGCTTGATGATACCAATCAATGTCAAAATGAGTAAGAGCCATAATCTTCGGGGACCAACACAGTTTCTTCTCGATATCCCAAAAAGAAACAGACTGAGGTGAGTGATAAATAAACCACTGATATAACAACAACATGCAACAGATGACCATCCCTCCCTAATAGAAATTTCAAAGATGAATGGAATAATAAGTATCTCCTAGAAGCGTAAGGACTGGATTCTTGATCAAAAGGATTCTAATAGCGTTAACATCCAAAAAAAATCGATGTTAGGAAACAAGAACAACCCATAGGCAAGAAAAATAAATATATCCCTGAAAGAAGTTGCACTCTTCATCTTGGCAAAGTACCGATCTTTCTCCAATAAAAACTAAGTTGGTAAACCTCGGATTCCTCCATTGGTAGTCATGTTAGCCTCAATCACAGACTTCTTCAAGTAAGTCATGATAGAAATCTCATGATACTTAGGATCTCCTTCTAAGCCAGTGAAAGGAACACGATCACTAATAAGTAAACAAAGTAAGTGAGAATACTTCTCCAATGTCGGCATCAATTGATAATCAGGAAAAGTAAAACATTGGTATAACGAATCATAGAACTGAATCAATGGAGAAAGAATACCCTCCTTCATATTGAGCTTCTTAGGAGGCATAATGGATCCATACTTCTTCCAGAAATCTGTAGAACTCTCAATCTCAGGAATCAAACTCATCAGCTTCTTTATCTTAGGATCTTTGAAATTGTACTTCTGAGTCTTTCTATTTCCAAAATCCATGGTCAAAAAGTACCTAAGATATTTGCAATAGACAACATTAAGTTCCTTGAAAACCATATAAATAATGCTCATGGGTGCATGAATGCATGATGCAACAATCACAGACAAGATCACAAACATGAGGATTCATAGGTTCGATGTCACGAGCATGAAGTCAAAGGTACTACCCATAAGGTAAGGACTATTGGTTTATCACCTGCCAAAAAAAGTTCTAAAGAGTTCCCAGAATCTACATCCTTCCTTTGGATATTACCATAGTCCCGATTAGCTCAGTAATTAGTAATATTCTCAGAAAAATTCGTCTGAATGTAAAATTGCATGATAACCACTTCCAGATTGCTCAGTCATAGTCTCTGCACTTCACCTAAAAAGCCAAGATGGGTTAAGGGTTCTACGGTCCTCAGCTTCAGTAGGCTCCAAGGTCGAAAGTAGAATGTCTTCCTGATTGCTCGGTAAACAGATACTACAGTCAAAGGGGCCTCCACTAAGTGGGGGATTTCGTGTCTTCTTTTTTGGGATCCCTCCCTCAAAGTTAACATGACTATACTACCTGTACTATCTTAAGTTTACCCAAGTCTGGGTAGAGGACTTATAAGAGATCACCAAGCACCCTGAAAACCATAAAAATCTAGACATACAGGCATATATCCAATAAATAATATACAAAAATAATAAATAGAATACAAACAAATAAGCAAAGATAGGATCAACCCACTTAGAGATTTATCTCCATAGCAGAGTCGCTAGTTTTCTATAGCAGTAGAAATGTTGAGACTAAGCCATTGGATTAAATTAACTTGCACAAATCAAAATAAAAATCGCCACCACACTTTATTGTTTCCAAAGGAAATGGGAAAAGAGCGAAAAAAACCCAAAAAGATAGGGGAGAGAATCTAAGTACGGGGGTTGGTTATGTAAAGGGAAGGTATTATCACCCTAAACATCTACGGTACTCTGCAGGACCTCTTTGAAAATCTGTGTATTTTGGCTATACAAAAAGTGTTTACAAAAATAGATGGTGGAGATGAGAAAAGACGTGATTTTTTTACAATTTTTCACCCGCTGGGTTGCGAACCTTTAGTGCCTACATACCATCTTTCGTGCAATAGGTATTAGGGTACTCATAGTTCACCTCAATAATTTTAAAACATATGTGCGTTGGTTAATTTTAAGAGAAGAGACATCATCGTCATGTCCGAGTGGAAAACATACTTACTACCCACAATTATGAGAAAGGAGAATTTACATCATCTCAAAGTGGATGATATAGCTTGGATTTTAAAATAAATAAAGCCTCACTCAAAATCCAAATGAAAAATATATCACTTCACTATATATCATAGAAGTATAGTAACTTGCATCACTATAAGAATTGACAAGAGTCTAATCTTTTTAGGAAAGAGTTTTAAAGTAAAAATCCAATGTGACAAAGTGATTTGAATGAGGTTGATTGACATTAAGTCTTCTCACAAAAAATGTCAAAGTATTATTGGTGTACCCAAAAATTTCCCCTCCCATTTTCTTCAATACATTCTCATGAGGTCCCTATTTGCTCAAAACTACTCAAGAGTTGACTGGTCAAAATTCACCTCCTGAGCAATAAGTCTACAACTAAGGGGTTTGGTGTTTCTCAAGGATGTTTAAGTTTCAAGGGTCTCAATTGGTTTACATGATTCTTCATATGCCTACAAGGATTTTTATGTCAAGTTTCAAGTCTTACATCTATAGAATTCTCAGTCAATGGTTTAAAATATTGAAAGCCAATTGTATTGGGTAAAAAGTCAATAGTCACACAAAAGTAAAACTTTGACTTTTTTGTCAACATTGAAAATAAAAAGTCAAGAATCATCAAAACATTCAAAATTATCAAGCTTGATCATCAAGATTCAACAAAGTCAAGAAAATCAATAAAAGGTCAACAAAAGTTAAAGTTGGAAAATTTTATAACACTTAGAAATTTTTTAAGTGTTTTTGTTCTTACCGAAGTCACTACTTCGTGGCCATTTTTCACTAAGAGGCAAGATGATCAAGGAAAACTTTCAACATGAAAATTGTAGGGATTGATGAATTCTACAACTTTGTCCTTGAGGGTTGATGTCCAAAAAATGCTTGTATTGAAAGATATAGGCCCATGAAGTCATGATTTTTTTATCTAACACTTACTTCAACCTCCAAAACCTCTTGTATATAAATATAGATCTCATTTGCAAGCCAAAGGGGGAGAGAAAAATATGGAACAAGCCCTCAAAACCCTTTTAATCTCAAAAAACCAGAATTGTCCACAAAACCTCCATTTTTGAGCTTTGAAGTCCAAATCTTTGAATCTCTCAAACCTTGCAAGTTTTGCCCAAACAAATCATCCAAATACTTCACATACATCATATATAAGTTTTCCAAATACAAGAACAACTTCTGTAACATCATTATTACCATATTCCAAATTTAAAAACAGTGCCTTGCAAGTTGACTTGGTTTGAGTGATTCAACAACTTTCAACACATAATAAGGATCAAAATAGCTTCAAGGAGGACCAAGGGAGCTTAATCAATCATAATATTGCACCTGAAATAGCTAGAAGAGGCTTTGGAATTTTCTCCAATGAGGTAAAAAACTCAAACTGTGATATGCTTATCCATATATCATTTTCTTTCGTTTTCAAAATAATAGAACAAGACAGATCAGGGCGAAAAAGTGAAAACATTCAGAATTCCAAAAAAAATGGTTCAAGAGCCCTGACACGGGTGACCGTGTCACCTGGCATGGGTCGTGTTAGGGGAAGACTAGGCAAGGAGGCAAGGCATAAGGCGACACGGGTGCCCGTGTCACACGACACCGCCCGTGTCAATTCAGTTGGGACTAAAGGCTGGTCAAGGAGGCATAACAGATTCTGACACGGGTGCCTGTGTCACACGACACGGCTCGTGTCAATTCAGTTGGGACTAAAGACTGGACTAAGAGCAATAAAAGATTCTAACATGGGTGCCCGTGTCCGGCAACATGGTCCATGTCAATTCAGCTGAGCCTGGGACCTTTTTTCTTTTCAGCACCCCCCCCCCCCAATTTGCTTTTATAAACACAGGCCCAATTTACTTCTTTTTTTATTTTAATTAACTTTTTCTTTTAATTAACTTTTTATTTTCTAAAATATTTTTTTATTTAATAAAAAAAGATAAAAATCACAAAAAAAATTTAAATTTAGTTTTTACTTAATTAATTTGATTTTTGATAATTAAAATTAATTAATCTAATCACACTTTATTTTATTTAAATTATAAATTAAATTAGAATTAGGTCTAAATTTTGTATCTCACATTGCAAATATTTTCTAAACAAAGAAACAACAAAATATTTTTTTAAAATACTTAGAACCTTTTTTAGGGTTTTACATCTTTCCCCTTCTCACCACCTTTGTGCACCTTATTTTTCGCATTAATATTTCCCAATATTGTAAATGCTCAAAGCTTGTAATAGACAAATTAGGGTTTATTGTTTTCCTCCCCCATTCATAAACTTGTAACCCCCATCCCCAAAGTGTTGTAATAGCGTAGGTAATTTAATTTCAACAATTTATAGTTTTCATTATTACTGTTAGTAATTATGGTTTGTATGGAAATATTAAAATCAATCATTATAAAACCTAATATCAAAGACGAATACTTGAAATCAAAACAATTCGCACACATACACCTATAGGGTTAACCTCACTTGTTTCCTTCAGATAAAAACAGTCATGTCCCTTGAATGTGAGATGCTTTAGAAAAGACCCTCAGTCAAAAGATCGTATTCCCTCGATGACCCTTTGATGTTGCCTTCGGTAAACGATCTTAGTCCCTTACGACAATTGCTAAAGAGTCTTACAAGTTTCCTTCTATGACTGCACGATAATCCACGATTGTCCCTCATATCCAATAATAGGGATTCCTACTAACTAATGGTAGGATAACACTATCTAAAGGAGGAGGAAAAGAACAAAGACTTTTTGAGTAGGTAAATTTCTGGTAATCGCTTGCTCACAAACTAAAACAATTTTTCACACCTTACACTTTCAAAACAACTACTTTCAAAACGCTTTATAAACACTCTTGAGGACTGATACAAGGGTTATTATAAAGCAAATCACTTTACATTGGCATTTTCAAACATCTTTTCACAAAACAACATTTTCTCCCAAAATATCTTTTGAAAACAAATATTTTGTATACATTCTCAACGATACGAGAATCATTACAAAATTTCCGCACTTAGACATTTTCAAAATATTTTCAAACATACACAAGCACAAAGCATTTCAAAAAATGATCAAGCAATTAAGAGCCCGTAGATAACTACAGATGAAAATGGCGATAACACCTTTCCTTTTCATAATCTACCCCCCGAACTCAAGAAAATCCTCAAAAGGTCTTTCCTTTTCTTTTCACCCTTTACTTTATTGGATAAAAGAAAATTCGGTGGCGACTCTTTCTATCCGCAACATTTGTGATAAAACACAAAACCTAAAAGTCACTTCTCCCACCGTATTACAAAACTGGCGACTCTGCTGGGGATCTTAATTAAACTAAAAGTGGGGTTACCTTAAGAGCTAGATCACCTTTATTGATTTACTTGTTTTCCTTGTATGCTTTATATTTAGGGATATGCTTGAGTTTATTTCTTGCATAGATCATATACCCGGATCTGGGAGCATTTTAGGTAAGTAGCAATAGATTATGGAAACTGTACGGCAAAGACAGATATGGTTGAAACAATTTAGTGCGACACATTTGTTTGTGTTGGTATCCCCTGAGTAAGTTAAGGAGAATGTTGGGCTACCACATGGTGTCATAAGCACTAACTGACTTTAGAGCCTTAGTTGACATAACATAGCCATTAGAAAGTAGTGAGATAGCTGGCTTTGATGTAGACTGAAGTTGGTTGATACTCGATACTACACTCATTGAGATTGGACTTTCGGGATATTTTGGTCGCAATTTAGATGCTTGTTCTAAAACAATGCCTGAGAGAAAGATCAGTGACATTAATATTCCTAGAACCCGGTTACTTCTTTTAGGACAGGTTGAGCCAACTAAAACTTCAAGAGGGTACTTACCTATAAACTCCATGAAAGCTTGACCCTAAGGCTTTATGTTTATAATTAATTGTTCGAACATGATATCATGACATCATGACATCATGACATCATACCATATCATTTTTACTAACCATATCAAGGACCTAAGGACTTATCTTTGTTCTGTTTTATAGGTTATGGCCTCCACTCGCAAAAACACTCTCCGAATCAGTTTTGTGAGGATACCTTATCAACTTAAAGAGTTAGTCTCAAGGGTTATAGAAAGTTATCCATTCATCAAAAGGCATAGTCAATTACTCAGTTAGGTTACCTCAAATTTTGAAGAAGATATGATGAGTGTTTTATTCCAGTTCTTTGACCCTGCACATCACTGCTTCATTTTTCCCGATTATTAGTTGGTACCCACAACAGAGGAGTTTTCTGAATTAATGGGAGTGCCTATTCTCAATCAAATACCTTTCACCAGTTTAGAGAAAGATCCACAACCTGAAGAAATTGCAGCAGCCTTACATTTGAAGCGGTCCGACATTGTATCAAATTGGGAAACAAGGACTGGAGTCAAGGGTTTTCTGGCTAAATTTCTGTTAGAGAAGGCTCAACTATTTTTGGATGCTATGAGTTCTCAAGCTTTTGAGGAGATCTTGGATCTTCTAATCTATGGGTTGGTGTTATTCCCTAATCCAGACCAAATCATAATGCCATCAAAATATTTCTTTCTCGTAACCCCGTGCCTACTTTGCTCGGAGACATTTTGCATTCTCTTCACACTCGTACTATGAGGAGGCGAGGGAATCTTATGTGTTGCATACCTCTTATATCTAGGTGGTTTATTTTTCACCTTCCCCGATCATTATTGAAGAATGAACGAGGTTTGAGGTGGTCTCAAGGGATGATGTCGCTCTCTCATTCAGATATCTTTTGGTGTTCCCGATCTCTAGAGAATATTACTATCATTGACCATTGTGGGGAATTCACTAATGTTCCACTCATTGTCCATAGGGGAATTATTACTTACAACCCTTCTCTGGCTCTACGATAATTTAGTTATGCTCGAAGAGATGGTCCTCATGACGCACTTATCCAGGGTATTGTGTTTGACTACGAGATTGATTTCCAAGGTTATCGTCAAAGGTTTATACGTGCTTGGGGAATGGTAAACAAGATTTATAGTAAGACTTTAGGACATAAGAATTCTATCCCTTTGGATCCATATTTCAAGTGGATACGATCTCGTGCTCAAAACCTTATGATGCCATATCCCGCTGTCTTACCGGTAACTATAGAGCTTGTTACCGAGGGGGATATTCCTTATACCGTTCTCCATCCAGACATGCCCACTGACCTCGAAGAATTGCAAAAGTCCTGGATTCAACTCAAGGAAGAACGGGGCACCTTTAAACTCAATTCTATGCAAGTGAAAAGAAAGTGTTAGAGCTCACAAAACAACTTCACGAGGAGAAAAGCCTTAATGCATACATCGACACAAAGAGGAAGCGTCCTTGGGAGACTTGAGTCTTAGGGTTTAGAAGTTTATATTGTTGTCTCCTTGAGCCCCTTTTGATTTTCATTGTAAGCCTAGAAGGCAGTTTGTAACTCTGAACTTATTAATGAAATCTTTGTTTCTATTTCCTTTTTGGCTAGCAAATTTAAATCTCACAAGGTCCTTGAAAACATTGCATCCACATATCATGCATCATTTCATAAGCAGGTTTTCCAATACAAGTTTCCTCATCTATTTACTGTTTATTTCAGTATAAGATGGCTCTCGAACAAACTGTTAAGGATCTCCAAACTCAGCAAGAACAATTTCAAGAGACTCTTCTGAATCTGGCCAAAGGACAACAAGAGATGATGATGCTCCTCACCACAAAAAAGAAGACTAAGAAGCGGGTTGTTATCCTCAACATGGGGAGAAGATCACAAGGTCTTGCTCAAATAGTTCGAGTGAATGATGCTTCCTCTGAGGAAGAAGAAAATCAAAAGGAGGATGATAAAAGTGTCAGGGGTGAAGTTAAAAATAATCAGGGTTACGAAGATTAAGACTACTCTGACAAACAGTACCCCCCCGTAGAGGACAAGTACAAATAGTTAGAAGATCGTCTCAAAGCTGTAGAAATCTAGAAAGTGCATGGATTGGATTTTGGAGCGCTAGGTCTGATATCGGGTGTGGTCATCCCTCACAAATTTAAGGTCCCTATCTTTGCTAAATATGACGGGGTCTTTTGTCCCAAACTTCATCCGAGGTCGTATGTTTGAAAAATCCAACCTCATATTGCTGACCGGAAATTGTGGGTCCATTTTTTTAAAGAAAGTTTGTCCGGTACTCAACTTGAATATTTCTATCAGCTGGAAGGAACCAACATTCACACATAGGAAGACTTGGCTGTGGCTTTCTACAAGAAGTATCAATATAATGCTGACCTGGCGCCGACTTGTGTACAATTGCAAAATATGTCCATGGGCTCGAATGAAGGGTTCAAGGAGTATGCCCAAAAATAGAAGGACCTAGCTAGAAGGGTGCAACCTCCTTTGAGTGACCGAGAATTGGTGGATATGTTCATGGGCACTCTGACAGGTCCATTCTTTAATTTGTTGATTGGGAGTTCATCATCAAGGTTTACTGAGCTGATTTTGACAGACGGACAAGTTGAAAGTGGTATCAAGAGCGGGAAGATTCCGATGGCTGCATCCTCTAGTACCGTGAAGAAGCCATTCATTTGTAAGAAATAAACCAACTTTGTTTATGTCCAGAAGAGTCGTTGTAAGAATGATCGTCATCAGTCTGTAGGGGCGGTGTTGATCTCTAATCCAGTGCCTGTTCAACAATCACAATAGGGTAACCAGCGTAGGCCAGACGCTCCGAGAAGGAAATTCACAAGAATTAATATGCCATTGGATCAAGAATTGCAACATTTATTAAAGGCTGGCCTCATAACACTCTAGGATCCTCCTCCTAATCCCAACAAATCCTCTCTGAAGTACAATCTGAATGCAAGATGTGCCTATCATTCGAATAGTCATGGGCACGACACCAACAACTACTAGGCCCTGGGAAAAAAAGTTCAAGACATGATTGATAATAAGGAAATTGAGTTCGACCCTCCTGAGACTCTGAACGTGATTACTGCTCCTATGCCGAAGCATGACAAGGGCATAAGTGTTGTTGAAGATATTCTGTATGTTACCTCTGTAAGTGACGTGTTTACTCCTCTTTCGAAAATCAAGAATAATTTGCTACAAGCCGGTTTATTTCCGGGTTATGTTAAAGAATGTTATTGTTGTGCAGTTCAACCCAATGGTTGCAGATTACTGAAATAAGGCATTCAACGCTTGATGGATGAACATGTAATTTTGATTGAAAAAGTTTCGTGTGCTGAAAATAATGTATGTCGAGATTTGTCTGTCATATCTGGTACTCCTTTCAAGATCACTTCCAAGGGTCCTGTAAGGATTACTACTGACGTCTATTACCATGGTGTTAAACAAGAGTTTTCTGACGAAGATGATGAAGAGCTTGATCCCAACATTGACAATATTGTGGGGACTAGTAAAATCACTAGAAGTGGAAGGATTTTATCCTTGGAAATTTCTTCAGCTGTTCAAGTTACAGTTACCAAGACAACTTCTGAGGCTCGGGGTAAAGAGCCAATGATGAAGCCTGCCCAGACGGAGGCACCAAAAGAAACTACATTTAAGGACACCTCTGGACAAGAAATGGAAGAGGTTTTGAAGATCGTTTGTAGAAGCGACTACAAAATGGTTGAACAACTGGGGCAAACCCCATCCAAAATCTCCATTCTATCCTTACTACTATACTCTGAAGCCCATGCGCAAGCCTTGATGAATTTTTTGAAGACTGCTCATGTACCACAAGAGATTTCTGCCGATCAATTTGGAAGTTATGTTGCTAGCTTAACGACTCGCAATAGATTAGGTTTCTCTGATGCTGACCTGACTCCATAAGGGAGAAATCATAATAGGGCCCTGCATGTCTCCATTTAATGCAGGGGCACTACATTGGCTCACGTGTTAGTTGATATTGGCTCTTCTCTGAATGTTTTACCAAAGGTCGCTCTTGACAGACTGGATTGTAAAGGGTCGTGCTGAAACCTAGCGACATCATAGTTCGAGCCTTTGAAGGATCAAAAAGAATGGTACATGAAGAAGTGGACCTCCTGATCAAAGTAGGTTCACAAATATTTGAATCCACCTTCTATGTAATGGACATCTGGCCAACTTATTCTTGTCTACAAGGACGCCCCTGGATCTATGGGGCAGGCGATGTTACCTCAACCTTGCACTAGACATTAAAGTATCCAGTGAAAGGGAAGATTGTTACTGTCTGCAGAGAGGAGGAGTACATGGTCAACCACCTGAATTTATTCTGGTATATAGAAATGGATGATGAATTCATTGAGACTCTCTACCAAGCTTTTGAAGTAATCTCCCATGTTGTTGTTCAATATGTTTCTACCATTCTGAAGACTAACATGGTTCTGCACAAGATGGCTTCCTTGAAAGATGCCAAAGCTACTGTAGAAGAAGGTGGTTGCACAATTTGGGGTCAACTTATTGATATCCCCAACAAATTTGACAAGTTTGGTTTGGGATTTACTGCAGAAGGTCAAAGGGTTGTTTGTCGCGCTCGAGGTGGAAGACCCGCGTTCCATATTAGCAACAATGGAATCAATGCTATAAAAGACACTGGAAATGATGGTGACTTCGACAACTGGATATTTCGTACCATTGGCAACAGACACGACAACTGGATGGCGGAAGACATTATCTCAATCTCCTTTATCCATGAGTAATGGTTATTTCTATTTTATTGCTTTAAGAAATTTGGTTATGTAATTTCTTTTAAAACAATAACTTTAAACCTCGTGTCTTACCCGGGGCACAATGGTCCATTTGTTAAGGGTTATCATTTCATATGTCATATCTTTATTTAATTAAAACACTGGATGTTTTGCATTCAAATTTTGTGGTCTATGTCTTTCTTTTATTTTTAATGCACTTTCAAACAGCTATCTGTTCTTACACACACCATACACTATATTGCAGATCCCCATCCACTCTAGATCTCGTTGATAATGATTCTTCTATTGCAACTAATGACTTGGAAAATCCAATCTACCAAGCCAAAGACGAAGGTGAGGAAGATTGTGAAATACCTGGAGAACTTGCCAGACTCTTAATATAAGAAGAAAAACCTATCCAACCACATGAAGAGTCGATTGAAGTGTTAAACTTGGGTTCTGAGACAGATAAGAAAGAAGTCAAGATAGGCGCCAACTTAGAGGACAATGTCAAGAACAGATTGATTCAGATGTTGCACGACTATGTTGAGGTATTTTATTGGTCATACGAAGACATGCCAGGGCTCAATACTGATATTTGGTTCATCCTCTATCAATAAAAGAGGGTTGTTCTCCGCTTAAGCATAAATTTCAACGTATGCATCCTGAGATGTCCAAAAAGATCAAGGCCGAGGTTATGAAACAATTCAATGCAGGGTTCTTAGCAGTGACGTCCTATCCTTAATGGGTTGCTAATGTTATTCTGGTACCGAAGAAAGATAGAAAGGTACATATGTGTGTAGATTACAGGGATCTGAACAGGGCGAGCCCCAAAGATGACTTCCCACTACCATATATTGATGTTCTGGTCGACAACACTGCTCAACATAAGGTATTATCTTTCATGGATGGTTTCGCAGGGTATAATCAAATCAAGATGGCGCCTAAGGATATGGAGAAAACTACATTTGTCATACAATAAGGCATTTTCTGTTACAAGGTCATGCCTTTTGGTTTTAAAAATGTTGGGGCAACTTATCAACGTGCCATGGTAGCCTTATTCCATGACATGATTCATCATGAAATAGAAGTCTACGTCAAAGATATGATAGCCATATCACAGACTGAAGAAGAACATCTTGATCATCTGCATAAGTTATTTGAAAGGTTAAAGAAGTATAAGCTAAGGCTAAATCCAAACAAATGCACCTTCGGCGTGAGATCTGGAAAACTTATGGGTTTCGCTGTCAACGGTAAAGGTATTGAAGTTGACACCGCAAAAGTTAAATCCATTCAAGAAATGTCGGCTCCTCGCACCGAGAAGGAAGTCAGAAGTTTCTTAGGATGACTAAAATACATTGCACGATTCATTTCTGATTTGACTGCTACCTGTGAGCCAATCTTCAAGTTGTTGAAGAAAGATCAAGTAGTAAAATGGAATGACGACTGTCAAATAGCCTTTGATAAATTCAACGAGTGCTTACAAGAACCTCCAATTCTGATGCCACCAGTTGAAGGAAGACCTTTAATCATGTACCTAATAGTTCTATAGAATTCCATGGGGTGTATATTGGGGAAGCATGACGATTCTGGTCGAAAAGAGCATGCAATATAATACCTTAGAAAAAAGTTTACTGACTTTGAAACAAGATATTCACTGCTCGAGAAAACTTGTTACACTTTGGCATGGGCTGCTCGCTGACTAAGACAGTATATGTTGACTCATACTACTCTATTGATCTCTAAAATGGATCCCATCAAGTACATATTCGAGAAGACAGCTCTCTCCGGAAGAATAGCCCGATGGCAAATGATCTTAACAGAATATGACATTCAGTACACCACTCAAAATGAAATCAAAGGAAGTGTATTGGCAGATCATTTGGCACATCAAGCTGTCGACGACTACCAATCTATGAATTTTGAATTCTCAGATGAGAACATCATATTAATTATAGATTGTGAAGAACCTAGGCCGTATGAAGGACCTGAGCTAGGACCTCGATGGACTATGGTTATTGATGGAGCTTCTAACGCACTTTGCAATGGAATTGGTGCTGTAATTATCTCTCCTCAAGGTTGCCATACACCCTTCGCTGCCAGACTTTGATTCGGTTGCACCAACAATATGGCCGAATATGAAGTGTGCATCCTGGGAATTAAAGCTATTATTGACCCGAGAATCAAATTCCTGAGCATATATGGGGATTCAACCTTGGTAATCAGTCAAGTCAAGGGAGAATAGGATACGAAGCATCTGAATCTTATCCCTTATCAAGAACATGTGCTGACCTTAATTCCATATTTCGAGGAGATAACTTTTAAGCATATACCAAGAGAAGAGAACCAGTTAGCAGATGCGTTAGCTACCATGTCATCCATGTTCAAGCTCAGATGGGACAACGAGGCTCCTATACTTACCATTGAAAGATTTGAAGAACCGACACACTGCTATGAACTTGACACTTATGGACTAGAAGAAAAACCCTGGTTTAATTAAGTGAAAAGATACCTTGAAGCTCAAGAATACCTTTAAGGGTTATCAATCAATGACAAGAAATTCCAATGAAGGTTTTCAGCCAAGTTCTTTTTGAGAAATGGAATTTTGTACAAGCAAAATCATGATTCAACTTTGCTCCGTTGTATGGACAAGAAGGAGGCAGAGAAGATTATGGAGGATATGCACGAAGGCATATTAGGTACTCACTCCAGTGGGCATACTATGGATAAGAAAAGCTTGAGAGTGGGTTACTATTGGTCGACCATGGAAACTTATTTCCACCACCACTCGAGAACTTATCATAAGTGTCAGATCTATGTTGATAAAGTTCACGTGCCTCCAGTACCTTTGAATGTCATGACTGCTCCTTGGTCATTTGCAATGTGGGGCATTGATATGATTGGAGAAATCAAGCCAAATGCTTCTAACGAACATCGCTTCATCCTCGTCGCCATTGACTACTTCACAAAATGGGTTGAAACAGCCTCGTTCGCCTCTGTTACTAGGAATGTGGTTGCCTAGTTCATCAAGCATAATCTTGTCTATTGATATGGCATCCCCGAGAGAATCATCACAGACAATAGTACTAATCTAAACAACACCATGATCACTGAATTCTGCACACAGTTCAAGATCAAGCATCACAACTCTTCTCCATATCCACCAAAGATGAATGGTGCGGTGGAAGCCTCCAACAAGAACATAAATAAGATTGTGCAAAAGATGGTTATGACCTACAAAGACTGGCACGAGATGTTACCGTCTCCTCTACATGGCTACCGCACTTCAACACGAACATCAACTGGAGAAACCCCATTCTCTCTGGTCTATGGTATAGAAGTTGTCCTTCCTGTCGAAGTTCAGATTCCTTCTATGAGAATTATGAAAGATGCAGACTTAAACAAAGTCTAATGGGTTTAGACCAGGTTAGATAAGTTAAATTTTATTGACGAAAATAGGCTTGTAGCTGTCTGTCATGGTCAGATGTATTAGAAACATATGATTAAGGCATTCAACAAGAAGATCAAACATCGGGTATATCAGGCTGGTGACTTGGTAATAAAGCACATCATTCTACCATAAAATGATCCCAGGGGAAATGGACTCCCACCTACAAAGGCTCATTTGTTGTCAAGAAAGTATTTTCGGTTGGTGCTATGATGCTAACCACCATGGATGGTGAAGGCTTCCCGCACTCTGTGAACGCATACATAGTCAAAAGATACTACACATGAAAAACGACCCGCTAGGTTGACTGTCCTAGGAAAAAATAAGGGCATCCCGGCAAACCAAAAGGGTTCGGGCAAAAATTTAGGATATACATAAAAGATTATACATCCGTCAAGTGGAAAACCTGAAAAGGCAGCTTACACAAAAAGGGTATCATGGTGGACTAAAAACCCGAAAGGGCGGTCCAGGAAAAAGTTAGGGATTAAAGTGTACGATTATATCCCATTGAATCACTTACTGCAAGCATAATTACCAAAGTCGAAAGTTCAACTGGCGCCGATCAGCTCAATCAACTTCTTCTGACAGCAAAAGATGAGATGCTCGAAGACATGGGGGCAATAGCAGAGTTGGAACCCACTGAGATCATTTCCACATAGCTATAGGTTTTTTGTTTCCACTTTGTACTCTTTTCATTTCATGATAATTTCCTCTTACTAGGATTTAGGTCTCTTTGTACGAAATCGCCTGTTTATAGGCAAACTATCAATACAAATAACACCCTAAAATTCAAACTTTTGTTTTAAATTTTTCTGTTTTGTTTGAAAAAACTTCCAATGACTAAAATTGAATGAACATATGCATATGAACATGATTGATTGTTAACAAATATATGCATAAGAACAGGAATAAGCATTTACTCAAGACTCTAAGATTTGGAATAACATCCAAGTCATTCACAAATCCCCACAGAGTCAATTCCATGAGATTATCCCCAGAGTAATCTTCACAAATTCATCTTCAATAAAAACACAATCCCCGCAATTTCCCCGACAGATCGTTCTGGCAGATAAAGGAGTATGATCTCCTTCCCAGCAATATCACCCACCTAGAGAGTTCTAATCAGTACAATTCATGGAAGTTATCTTCCCCAGCTGAGTTATTCTTCTAATACTGTAAAACCCCTGCAGATTTCTTCTCTCTAGCAAAATTAAATTCCCCCAGAAGAGTATGTTTCCTCATGAGAATATTTCTCTGTCAACGGGGTTTATTTCCCCAACAGGGTTTATTTCCCCAATAGTTTAGATTCTCACCAGCTCGAGTCTATTTCACAGATGCCTATGAATCACTAGAAAAATTCTGCTCCTCAGTAAAGTTGCCACTATCTCCAGAGAGGTGTTACGGAACCTGGAATCGGACCAGATATCAGTCAACTTTAAACTCCCCTGAAGAGTCGGAAGTTTATCCATATCTTTTATCCTCGGTCGGGGTATATAAGAATTAAACTCCCCATACAAGTCTGGAGTTTATCCATCTCTTTTATCCCTAGTCATGGTATATAAGAATTAAACTCCCTAGACAAGTCGAAAGTTTATCCATCTCTTTTATCCCCAGTCAGGGTATACAAGAATTATACTCCCCAGACGAGTCAGAAGGTTATCCATCTCTTTTATCCCCCGTTAGGGTATATAAGAACTATCCTCCCCATACGAGTCGGAAGGTTATCCATCTCTTTTATCCCCATTCAGGGTATATGAGAATTAAGTTCCCTAATAGAGGAACTGACGAATAAAGTTCTTGAACTCTTCTCCCCAAACAGAAGTCAACATTCCCCAGCGGAATTTCCTCAAGCAGCAAGTAGGAATCCCCAACGGAAGCATTCTAGACAAGGTTGAATATTACACATGCTCTTCATCCCCAACACCAGACATGGATTCATTTTCCCCAGCAAGATTTCGTACGAAACTGTTGATAAATTTCCGACAACATTTCACACTCATACATCATTTACCAATATCACAGCATATGCATACGAAACGCGTATGGAACCGTCTCATTTACTTTGAGAACATCATTATGAAATGCATTTAATACATCATGACATTGCATACAACAAACTCTTTATCTTTTCAGGTAAAGTTCACAAACAGACGAATATCATCAACAATTATTGAATCCAAGATTAATTCCTGAAATAACATAGGGCAACTATCTCTACGGCCAACAAAATGCAGGTTCCAGATTAATTCCTGAAATAAGACGGGAAAACGTATTATACAACTGAGCAAATATTAACTTCTAAAATAGGACAAGGAAACTATCTTTCTTTCTTTATGGTCAGATGAAGATCAATTCAGAAACAGAACGAGGCGACTATCTTTATCACCAAGTGGTGTGAACTCCCGAAACAGGACGAGTTTACCAACAAAAAAATATTGTAGATCAATTATCGAAACAGGACAAGGCGACTATCTACATGACAAACACTTCCTTCAAAGACACATTCTAGCTCAGATTAAATCGACTAAAGATTTATTATGATACTTCTTCCAATATAAATCTTCTAGCTCAGATTAAATCGACCAAAGATTTATTCTGATACTTCTTCCAATAGACTTTTTTCTGGCTCAGATTAAATCAACCATAGATTTATTCTGATATTTCTTCCAGATAAAGACATGCGTACACATTCTCTGACTCAGATTAAATCAACCATAGATTTATTCTGATACTTCTCCCAATTAAAGACGAATGCAGACATCTTCTGGCTCAGATTAGATCAAGCATAGATTTATTCTAATACTTCTTCCAGTAGACTTTTTTTGGCTCAGATTAAATCGAACAAAGATTTATTCTAATACTTCTTCCAGATAAAGACAGATGTAGACATCCTCTGGCTCAGATTAAATCAAGCATAGATTTATTCTGATACTTCTTCCAGTCAAAGTTAAGCGTAGATGTAGTCGAAATTCTATCAACAGATACTTTGGATGGCATCTATATACCCATCTCTGGAAACTCATCATCACCTCTCCAAATGGCATATTTAAGCCTACTCCCAGCATAATCAACCAATAACATTACATCGTACACCAACGAGCACAAATTTGTGGGCACTTAAGTGTTCAACCATCTTCTACCTTCATGTTACGAATGGAAGACATGCCAATCTAACTCTTCGGGTTTAAAAAGATTGAACATGGGCAGTTGTTGTACCCCAAAATTTGCACTCCCATTTTCTTCAATACATTCTCATGAGGTCCCCATTTGCTCAAAAATACTCAAGAGTTGACTTGTCAAAATTCTCCTACTAAGCAATAAGTCCACAAATAAGGGGTTTGGTGTTTCTCAAGGATGTTTGGGTTTCAAGGGTCTCAATTGGTTTCCATGGTTCTTCATATGTCTTCAAGGATGTTTATGTCAAGTTTCAAATCTTACAACTCAATATTGCTCAGTCAATGGTTCATAAGATTAAAAGTCAACTATATTGGGTAAAAAGTCAACAATCACACAAAAGTCAAACTTTGAATTTTTTGGTCAACATTGAAATTCAAAAATCAAGAATCATCAAAATATTCAAAATTATAAAGCTTGATCATCAAGAATCAACAAATTCAAGAAAATTAAGAAAAGGTCACCAAAAGTCATAGTTGGAAAATTTTCCAACACAGTAAATTTTTAAGTGTTTTTGTTCTTAACGAAGTCACTACTTTGTGGCCATTTTTCACTAAGAGGAAAGATGATTCAAGGAAAAATTTCAACATGAAAGTTGTAGGGATTGATGAATTCTACAACTTTTCCCTTGAGGGTTGATAAGCAAAAAATGCTTGTATTGAGAGATATAGGCCCATGAAGTCATGATGTTTTTATCTAACACTTAGAAAAAATTTCAACAGGTTTTGGTCAGTTTTTTTTTATTTCAACTTCTTGGCCAATTTTCAACCATCTCCTTATTGATTTAGCCAAATTGATCAACATGAAAGTTATAGACAATGTTTCAAGATTTTCAAAATGTCTAAGAGCACAAATTTATCATGCTTGAGCTAGGAGATTTGAAGAGATGAAGTTGGGCATCCATACTTGAATTATAGGTCATTTCTATGATAACTATGAGACAAAATCTTCATGCCATGCTGAATAATATCACATTGCAAGCCTCTAAACCTTCAAATCTATCCATAATCATAATATTACACATACTTTTGAGCAATGATCCAAGAGATTAAAGCTTTATCCAATCCACTTTGCCATTTAAATGAGAAAGGTTAGACTTCCATTTTAATAAAGCATGCTTTTGCAAAATATCAATGCATTGAGCTTTGTAATGGTTATATTTGACTACAAGCAAGCTCAAAAGCATGGAGAAAACCCTCTTCATCCAACAACTTCAGAACATGCTTGTACTTAAAGCATTGAAACTATGGAAATTCATCCAACTTGGTTTTTCACTTTCAACCAAACCATAACATGCTATCTTGCAAATCTGATTACTTCAACCTCCCAAACCTCTTGCCTATAAATATAGAGCTCATTTACAAGCCAAAGTGGGAGAGAAAAAAAGAAGGAACAAGCCCTCAAAACCCTTTTACTCTCAAAAAACCAGAATTGTCCATAAAACCTCCATTTTTGAGCTTTGAAGTCCAAATCTTTGACTCTCCAAAACCTTGCAAGTTTTGCCCAAACAAATCATCCAAAAATTTCACATACATCATATAGAAGTTGTACAAACAAAAGAACAACTTCTGTAACATCATTATCACCATATTCCAAATTCATAAATCGTGCCTTGCAAGTTGACTTGGTTGGAGTGATTCAGCAACTTTCAGCACATAATAAGGATCGCAGTAGCTTCAAGGAGGACCAAGGGAGCTTAATCAATCATAATATTTCACCTGAAACAGAAATAAGAGGCCTTGGACTTTTCTCCAAATAGGTAAAAAACTCAAACTGTGATATCCTTATCCATACATCATTTGCTTTCGCTTTCAAAAGAATTGAACATGACATATTGGGGCAGAAAAGTGAAAAAATTTAGAATTCCAGAAAAAATGCTTCGGGAGCCCTGACACGGGTGGCGTTGTCATCTGGCACGGGCCGTGTTAGGGGAAGACGGGGCAAGGAGGCAAACAGAAGGAAACACGGATGCCTGTGCCATACGATGCAGCTCGTGTCCATTCAGTTGGGACTAAAGGCTGGGCAAGGAGGCATAACATATTCTGACACGGGTGCCTGTGTCACACGATACGGCCCATGTCAATTCAGCTGGGACTAAAGACTGGAGTAACAGCAATAACAGATTCTGACATGAATTCCCGTGTTCGTCGACACGACTCGTGTCAATTCAGCTGGGCCTAGGACCTTTTTGCTTTTCAGCACCCCCTATTTGCTTTTACAAACACATGCCCATTTTACTTCTTTTTTTTTATTTTAATTAACTTTTTCTATTCTAAAACATTTTTTTATTTAATAAAAAAATGATAAAAATCACAACAACAAAATTTGATTTAGTTTTTATTTAATTAATTTAATTTTTTATAATTAAAATTAATTAATCTAATCACACTTTATTTTATTTAAAGTGTAAATTAAATTAGAATTAGGTCTAAATTTTTTCTATCTCACATTGCAAATATTTTCCAAACAAAGAAACAACAAAATATTTTTTTAAAATACTTAGAACTTTTTTTAGGGTTTCACATCTCTCCCCTTCTCACCACCTTCGCGCACTTTATTTTTCGCATTAATATTTCCCAATATTATAAATGCTCAAAGCTTGTAATAGACAAATTAGGGTTTATTATTTTCCTTCCCCATTCATAAACTTGTAACCCCCATCCCCAAAGCGTTGCAATAACATAGGACATTTAATTTCCGAAAATTACAATTTTCCTTATTAGTGTTAGTAATTAGGGTTTGTATGGGAAGATTAAAATCAATCATTAGAAAAACTAATATCAAAGACAAATACTTGAAATTAAAACACTTCGCACACATACACCTCTAGGGTTAACCTCACTTGTTGCCTTCGGATAAAAACAGTTATGTACCTCGATCGTGAGATGCTTTAGCAAAGACCCTCGGTTAGAAGATCGTAGTCCCTCGATGACCCTTCAACGTTGGCTTAGGTAAACGATCTTAGTCCCTTACGACAACTGCTAAAGCGTCTTACAAGTTGTCTTTTATGACTGTACGATGACCCACGCTTGTCCCTCACATCTAATAATAGGTAGATCGCTCATAATCACTTGCTCACAAACTAAAACAATTTTTCACACCTTACACTTTCAAAACAACTACTTTCAAAATACTTTATAAACACTCTCGAGGACTAATACAAGGGTTATTATAAGGCAAATGACCTTACATTGGCATTTTCAAACATCTTTTCACAAAACAACATTTTCTCCTAAAATATCTTTTAAAAACAAACATTTTGTATACATTCTCAATGATACGAGAATCATTACAAAATTTATGCACTTCGACATTTTCAAAATATTTTCAAACATACACAAGCACAAAGCATTTCAAAAAATGATCAAGCAATTAAGAGCCCGTAGATAACTACAGATGAAAAGGATGATAACACCTTCCCTTTTCAAAACCTACCCCCGGAACTCAAGAAAATTCTCAAAAGGTCTTTCCTGTTGCTTTTACCCTTTCCTTTACTGGATAAAAGAAAAGTTGGTGGCGACTCTTTCTATCCGTAATATTTGCGATAAAATGCAAAACCTAAAATTCAGTTCTCCCACCGTATTGCAATGATTAAGTTGGTTAAATTTTTATTAAGAAAATATTTTTGAAAATGCATGGACCTAAGTACACGTTTATTATGAAAGCGGTTCAAGTTAGAAAATAAGAAGAGTTTTGAAAAGGAGGGAGAAGATTTTGAAATTAAAGAAAATGGGAGGATATGAAGGGACTATCCTAAAGCATAAGGTAAAAGCTAGGAAAAATAACCATCTAAATAACAAGAAGCCAACACTTGACATAAAGAATAAATTTAGAATTCCTATCCTTTATATTGAAACCAGGAAAGCAAAGATATTAAATCTCTTAGGAATACCAAGCTTCAGATGAATTAAGTCTTCACAAAAATTGGGCAGAGTAACTGTTGTATACAGAGGAATTCTCAATCATAGACAAAGCATATAATTAGAATTACTTGCACATAAAGAAAAAAGTAACCCAATTCCTTGTAGTAAACCCCACGAATTTTAGATAAAGTAACAACAGAGCCAAAAGGTACCGAAATATCAAGACTTCTAATTCTAAGTCTGAGAGATCCACAACTCCATAATGCTAAAGATAGTAACCAAGTAATCCAAGTAAATTTACATTTTTTTATTGTTCAAGTTGATTATTAAGTGTCTTTAAAAGAAAATAAAAGCTCAAATGAGAAAAGATAAAATGGTATAAAGATAAATGCTCAATTGAGAAAAAGAAAAATAGCATGGAATGTAAATGCTAAAATAAATTGTACATAGAAATAAAGGCGTAAAATAAAGGCATAAAGTAAAAGAATAAAGTAAAAGCACAAAGTAAACTTAATTGTTAGTGAATTAGAAATTATAAGATTAGTTGAATGACCATCTTGAAGCTTGCATTTGAGAACTCATTAGAATATTGATAAAACCAAAGGTTCTCAACAACAAGTTTCATTTGCTTTTTGTCAAGCATATCATTCATTTCAAGTGCTTAAAGAAACCACATATGATCAATGATATTCAAATGATTCACTTATACCAAAGTTCATTAGAGGATTGATAAGATAAAAGCCTCCTAACAATGAACTCCAAAGTTATTGGACTAAAGGTTTCAATTTAAACATACTTGGGCTTGCACACATAGGTTTGGGCCATAAATGATCACAACTATTTTGAGGCCGGACAATAGCAATCTATGTACCAATATGTCAGAGAAATAATATGTAGATCATTCCCCAAAAACATGTAGCACAAGTAAAAATAAGAAAGGGTTAAGATGAAGAGGGATGAGATGTATCAGATGAAACAAGGGTTTCAAATATCACCAACATCATTCATCCATTTTGATGGATTTAGGTTTCCAACCTATTAACACCCAAGATCCAATGAGGTTGAGGATCTGGTCCCAAAATAACTCCCAAATCAGGACCAAACAAAAATAATAAAAATATATTTAATAAAACAATACTTACATGATTAATAAAAGGGAGATAATTGGTAAAATACACTAAATGTGTTAATACACCAAATAAAAATTCTAAAAAAATATCAGAAGTCAAACATGAGTCAATATATGTTGACAAAAATTTTCAAAATTTTTTAAAGTCTGAAACTATTTTTAAAATTTAAAGAAATAAGAAAAACAAGCTAAATTTGTGAAAAATAGTAAAATAAAAAATAAAAATAAAATGAGGTCATCAATATTTATCAAGAGTTCATTGGATCATTCAAATTTTTTTCTTCAGAATTCAAAAATTAAAAAAAAAAGTATTTTTAAACAATTAAAACAAGGCAAAAAAAAGTGAAAAATCATTAAAAAAATATCAAATCACAAAATAAAATAGTGAAAATTTTAAAATAAGAGAGAAAAATCAAAAGTATTTCTGAGAATTTTTTCAGAATTTTAGAAGTTTAAATCAATTTTTATGAATTTTTAAAGTTTAAAGCAATTAAAATATAAAATAAGAAAACAAAAATAAAGCCAAAAAGATGTAGACATTGGGTTAGTGTCAAAATGTGTTAGTAATCAAATCCCAAGGATCTAGTGCATTGTGCATATCATGGTCATTAGTGAATAACACACTAAATCTATTATTTAAAATAGATATTGAAAAAATGTGTGGCATTATATCATTGGTTGAGAGATGACACACTAGTCATCTTCAACCTCCAGCCACGTGTGAATTATAGGTCTCACAAACTGTTAAACCAGAATCTCATACCGGTGTCATTCGCTTCTTCTCTTAAAGACAATTTCAATGGTACCCTCGTGAAAAATTTATTTAAAGTGTAGCTCAGTCGATTTGAGAAAAACCAGAGAGTTTTGAAAAAAAATTGAAATCGAAAACATATGTATCAAATGCATTGATTGATCAAAATTAAACCATCAATAAGCACCAATGAACATCATAGACCATTCTAGTAATTTGAGTTAGAAGAATTGATGCCTTAAACTAATTGAACGAAGTATGAAGAAATTGCTCTGAAACTTGAATTGGCTAGCATGATTTAGGACACTTCAAGGTTTGGATCTTCTTTTGTTAACTTCAGTGAAGTTCAAGGATGAAAAATGAACAAAGAAATTGGATTGAAAAGAGCTCTAAAACCAAATTCAAAGTTGCAAAATTGAGAGGTATGAAGGAAGTTCAACAAAGGTTTTTTGGCTCTCTACAGCTTGGGAAATTAATGAAATATCATCCTCTATTTATAGGGAAGTAAGTGATGATGAGAAGTGATAAGAATTGTGAGAAAATCGTGCAAACCGAGCCAATTGTGATCATGTCAAACATGTGACTTGAAATGTATGAAAACGACCTCATACCAAGTGTAATTCTTATCAAAATGCATCTGGGAAATTAGTTAAATATGTTTAGCAACTAAACTTTAAGTAATTCGACCAGCAATCCAAGTTTACTCATGGTAAAAATTCTGACTCGAGGCAAAAACAGATTCCATGGAGGCAACTTCAACAATGCATAACTCACTACTCAGGGACCTTTATGGGATAATTCTTGAAGCATTTGAAACACAAGGTCACAATCTTTACAATGTTCCAAGAAAGACTCCATTTGGATAATTGAGCTGGAAGTTATGTCCTCTTGAAATCGTGAAAAAAAACTGATTTTTGTACTTATGACCTTCTACTCAAAAGTTGATCTTGATATCTGAAGATGATATGAAGTAAACCTCTTGAATTGAATTTTAGAATCAAGATCACTCAAAAATCATAAAAATTGAAAGAGTTATGGTCTTTGGAAGATTATGAATAAATTTTGGGAAATTCACAAAAGACCTATAATCTTTTCAATTCTTCAACCATTTTCCAAGCATCTTCATGTCTTACACATCGAAACAAAGTTGTAGTAGACATCCCAAATATTATTGTGAAAAATGAATGGGCTTAAGGAGATAAAAATTGACTAAGTTATGATCATTTGGAGTCAAACCCTAAATTTTAAATGCTTTTCAAGGAAACTTGTAAACTTTTGATGATTTTTCTTGTACAATTGGATCTTGTCATGTGAAGAGAGGTTGTTTTATATGATTATAAGAATCAATAGAAAAAATACCCAACTCAAAATGTTAAAAATTGAGAGAGTTATGCACATGTGATCATTGAATCAAGCATTTGCTCCATTACGTCAAACTTGTTGAACCAACCTTGAATATTTTTTAACTTTCTTGGAAAAATAAAGTAGGATGGATCACAATAGGCCTTAAAACGATGTTATCTTGAAGCATACTCAAAGATGGAGCTAAAGTCTCAATGGAACTTATTGAAGAAGGCATGGAAATAAACACATGAACCTATGAATCTTCTGGATGAATGCCACCACCATCTTTGAGAAGAAATTTTCCTAAATAAAGTGAGGGACCTCTTTGGACTAAAAATATTTGGTGTCATAGATATAGCCTTGAAGCTTGAACTCTTGCAATCCATTGAAAAACCATTTGACTGAGGACCACCCCTCAAACCCTAGGTTAGATTGTGAGATGAATGCAATTGTGTCATCACCTACACAAGTTTTAAGATGTGATAGAAACCACACTCATGAAACTTATAGCACAAGAAAAGTAAAAAAAATAAATAAATAAGATGGAGAATAGATATTTGAACCAAAGAATTTAATAAAACTATCATTAAAATCATTCATCCATTTTGGTGGATTTAAACTCAACACAAAAGATCCAATGATGTTAATGAAGCTCATGATTAAAAATCATATAGTTCAAGATCAACCAGAAAAATATGCAAAAATAAAATTGCATTTAATAAGCAAAATAGAATGAGAAAATAATTTTTAAATTGTTTTTTAAGTGAAAATAAAAGGCCAAATAACAAAATTTATTCAAAATATCAAATGAAAATTAAAAGAAACTATAGAAAAGTCATAGATGATCTCTAGTATTTTTACAAAAATTTTGGTAATTTTTTAAAACAGAAAAGTATTTTTAAATTATTTAAAAATCACTTAAGTAAGTGAAAAATGATTAAAAATAGTAAAAATCAGAATTAAATTCTAGAAAAATTCCAAAAAGTCAGAAATAAAGAAAATTATTTTTATGAATTTTTCCAGAATTTAAAAATACCAAAAAAATATTTTAAAACAATTAAAAACAAGTCAAAACAAAAGAAAAATCATAAAAAAATATCAAATCTAAAAATAAAATTGTGAAAAAAATAAAAAAATTAGAAAGTTGATATTCAAAAATATTTTTATAAAAATTTCTCATAATTTTTGGTTTAGAAATAAATTTTTCTATGATTTTTTGAAGTTTAAAATAATTAAATGTAAAAATCAGAAAATAAAAATAATGTCAAAAAATATGGACCATTGGATGAGAGTCAAAACGCGTTAGTAAATATATCCAAAGAATCTGGCACGCTGTGCATATCATGGTCTGCTTTGGAAAACACGTTGAATCCTTTTTTTAAAATATAAGTAATTTTAACTATGATGCGTTGGATGGAGTCTGACTCAGTTAAGTAATCATATTCAAGGGCTCCGAGGCACGCGCATGATAAAACAAAACACCAGATTGAATTCAAAAAAATTACATGTCACGTTATCATTGGTTGAAGCACGACACGTAGGTCGTATTCAACCTCCAGACACGTTAGATTGGAGTTCCTCAAACTGTAAACTTAGCAAACCAGACCGGTACCATTAGATTTGTCTTTTTAAGACGATTCTAATAGCACCCTCGCGCCAAATTTATATAAACTAAGCAAGGCTCGATTTGGAAAAAAGCAAAAAAAATAGCGAGCATCTTTTGTACTCTCTCTTAATTCTCAATGAAAATGAAAATCGTAAGAAGTATGAGAATCAGAAGGATGAGTAGAGTAGAATAGGGATTCATTTGATTTGATTTGGTTGAAAATTCTACCTGAATAAAGTTCACCAAAATAGCTCTGAAACTGGACTTCTGTAGCTTGATTCAGGTCACGATTCTGGAAGGTAAAAGTGTGGTTAGCTTCAGAGGAGTTCAATGGAGCTAACTTAATGGGATTTTAGTGTTTTGAGATGAGAATGAAAGAAATCGGAAAATTGAAATTTAGAGTTCGTGTGGGATCTGAACAGGGTGATTTTGATTGTTAAAGCTTAAGAAAATGAGAGGAGTGAGGTCCTCTATTTATAGGAAAGTGAATTGTGCAAAGAATTGAGAAAAAAGTAAGGTTTAGAGGGAAAATGAGTGGAGCCCAAAAATGGAAAAAGCATGACTCAAATTCAACTAAAACTCATCCAAGTTTTTTAATCATGTTTAGATAAAAAACGCATGAAAAAATGGTGATTAGAAGGCAAAATATGGATTCCAAACTCTGACTTTGGAGAAAAATTCAGTTTCAAGTAGCTGACTTTGAACTCATGTGTGTACATTGTTGGAAGCTTTACGAGATGATTCTTGATGCATTGTAAATATCATGTAAAACTTTTCACAATTTTCCAATAAATACCTCATTTGGACGCTTGAGCTAGAAGTTATGTTCAGTCAAAATCAAGAAAAATATGCTGACTTTTATTCTCAGAAAAATTCTAGTTTCTTCTAAAAAATGACCTATAATGTTTTGACTCCAAACAAGGCCTTCATCCTAAATTTTGCTTTGATAAATGACACTATCATGAAGTAGACTTCCCAAAGAGAATTATGAAACTTGTGTCACTCAAAAACTCTAAGTATTGAAAAAGTTATGGCCTTGTGAAATAGATGAAAATCCTTGAGGTGACCTATAATCTTTTGAACTCAAAAAGCATCTTCCCACCATTTTCAATATTTGGACCAAAAGGAGAGTTAAAATTAAAATTCTTAAGATCAATGTGAAAAAGTAATGACCTCAAGATGATAAAAATTGACCCAGTTATGATCCTTTGAAGTCACATAAAAGAATTTGATGGCCTATCTAGAGGACTTGTAATCTTTCTCAATCATTAGTGATCTTCCATACAAAATTTTCTTTAAACTCTTGAAGTGATTTGCTAATAACCCTTTAAAGAGAAAAATATCTTAGGAATCACTCAAAAATATCAAAAGATGAACAAGATATAGCCCTTAGAAGTTCAAAACCCTAGCTCCTAAAGCATCAAAATGACTTAAAAAACCCTTTCAACCTTTGACAATCTTTCTTGCACAATTGATTTTTCCATGTCAAGAGAAGTTGTTGTAAATGATAATACAAACCCATTGCAAGAAAAATCACTTCCAAATGTTAAGAATTTAGGGAGTAATGCACTTGAGGTCAAGGAATCAAGAACTTGTCCAATTAGGTCAAATTTCTTGAATCAATCTTGCATCTTTTGACTTGCTTTGGAAAATTGAAGCATGATGAATCTTAGTAGGCCTTGTCATGACATTATCTTAAAGCACACTCAAAGATGAAGCTTAAATCTCAATGAAGCTTTGTTGAAGAAGGCATGGACGTAAACTCATGAACCTATGAATCAACCTGATAAAATGTGTTATGCCATCACCTATAATGCCAAAATTCATAGAGCAAGTATACATACATTGTATTTGTTAGTTAAAGGCCAATCAATCAGAAAAACACACATGTACAAAACCATACAAATCAAGTTTCTTGGTGATCCCCTATGAACAAACTTAAAGATAGGAAGAAGAAACAAACCCTAGTGTGCGATCTTGATACAATTATGTTGACATTGAAATGATGAGAGATCTTAGGGGCAAAATTTGGGGTATAACAACTGCTCTTATCTAAGTGTCTTCTATCAGGAGATACGAAGGTTGAAATCTTCTTGTCGACACAATTCAAGATACTTAAATATAAAACAAGCCCTATTTTTGCCCTAAGATACAATGAAATGCTTATGATCATGCATGCAAACAAACAAATCCAAAGGTGACACGACACACAACTGGGGATGCGGGAAATAAAAATAAAGGATCAAAAGAAAAATTTGACCAAGAAAATAAATCACTGGTGAACAAAAGACTCAACTCTACTAGGGTAAAGCCCAAGGAGGAGATAAGGCATTGTCAACTCAAATATTGAGGAAAAAGTAATGGATGACAAAGATCGATAGATAACTGCGAAGTACCCACTAACAGAGAAGATAGCAAAAAAGTAACGTCGACTCACATGGAAAAGAAATGGTAAGATAATACAGGTAAATACCAATATTACGGTAAGTAACAAATGATTAGCATCAATACTTATGAATGGAAACAAATGAACTTCTTTAGAGCAAGGTGAATCTCAATGACAAACTATCTTCCATAATGAAGAGACTATCATTCATCGGAATAAAAGATCTCAACAAAAAACTATCTCCCATAATGACGAGACTACCATTCATCAGAGTAACAAATCCGAAGAACAAACTATCTCCCCTAATGACGAGACTACCATTCATCGGAGTAAAAAATCTCAATAATAAACTATCTACCATAATGACGAGACTACCATTCATCGAAGTAACAAATCTCAACAACGAACTACCTCACATAATGGCAAGACTACCATTCATCTGAGGTATAAATATCAACAATGAACTATCTCCCATAATTATGAGACTACCATTCATCGGAGTAACAAATCTCAACAATGAACTATCTCCCATAATGATGAGACTACCATTCATCGGAGTAACAAATCTAAATAATGAACTATCTCCCATAATGACGAGACTACCATTCATCGGAGTATCAAATCTCAATAACGAACTATCTCCCATAATGATGAGACTACCATTCATCGAAGTAACAAATCTCAACTACAAACTATCTTCCTTAATGACAAGACTATAATTCATCGGAGTAACAAATCTCAATGACGAACTATCTCCCATAATGACGAGATTACCATTCATCGAAGTAACAAATCTCAACAACGAACTATCTCCCATAATGACGAGACTACCATTCATCGGAGTAACATCTTCTCTGGCATTAACAAACATACTGGGGAAGAACAGGTTGCTCAAAAAAAGAGACTTCCACTTGCTATTATGAGAAGGAAATGCAATAGTGCCTCTGGGAAATTAATTTTGACTTCTGGGGAAATGCAAATACATTCTTGCTGAGGAGATAAAGTTTTCACGTGCAACATAAATGCACATTCTCAATCCAGGGCTCAAATCCTACAGAAATCGAAATATATAAAGTTGTCAGGGACCATGAATTCAAGCCAGGAACAAAATCAGAGTGAAACAGTCAACCAATACACTATCTAATGCGGAATAAACTCAAATGGGGATCAACTTCCATCCGAATAATGAGTTGGGCAGGAAGGCTAAAGCAAAATTCTTCCACGAGGGATAACTCAATGGGGAAATTGAAAGGACATACTTTTTTTGCTTAAGGTTGTTAATCTATTGGAGAGAGGGTAACATAACTCTGCAAATAGGGAAATATGCCAATAAAAATAATAACAAATGAAAATGAGAAATGAATTTTAAATTCAACTATGCATGATGTATGTATGAATGTATGAATGATATCATGTATATGTTGACGAAATAGACATAATGCACTGGGGATAACCAGACAAAATAAACTTGGGCAAAAATAACACTCGGCTAAATCACATCCAAGATAAAGATTCCATAAGAGAGTAAGCACCAACTGAGGAAACAAATTCGCATTTCACGGCATAACTCCACTGGGAAGAAACCTGGTTTGAAAAATAATCAAAGCATAATCTGATAGTAACAAACCAATGCAGTTGCAGGGATGTAAAATCCTCCAAATTTCACTAGGGAATATCATGCAGACTTCAACTGGGGAACACAGTGCCTCATCGTCTAGTCTTCAATTGGAGATTCCAATACTGACTTTACTAGGGAAGGTGAAAACCACATCATCAGGACTTCAACTAGGGAATGTCGTGTTGTCTTCAATCGGGAAAAGGAAAACTCACACACCGAGGAGAGCCCAAGTACATTATTTAAAATCAAGAATAATAGTCTGTGCAAATTTCTTTAGGGAGAAATTGTGAGATTTCATGGGATAATAACTTTAGAGGGAAGCAATATCCTCAACTCATCTATAGATTAAAGAAGTTATCATCACAATAATAGGTTAAAATAATGGTAATTTTAAATTAAACTCAACACTTAGCAAGTGAAAACCCAAAAAGTTGATAGCCATCTCAAAACTTCTTAGACAAAATATAGCCCTTGTATGGCTACTTGGGGAGTAAACAACAACAATAATGTCATCACTAAAAAGATTGATACTTCGCAAGTGTCTTTATCTCAATCACACCAATGGAGAAAGAAACTTCTGTCAGATGAGTGAAGACCTCACTGGGGAATCTGGGATAGAGGTTTCCAAACACTCAAACCTGAAACCAAATAATCAACCTGGAGAAGATTTGAACCAAGACTTAACTGGAGAAAAATGGGATCACAAACCCAACACCACCATATATCAATTGGTATGAAATTCGACTATCTAAAACACAGATGGATCATGCGCATATCAGAAGGGGTAATCCCAAGATGCCTCTTAGGGAATTTTCAAAATTTCGGAGTTCGTCCATCCTTGGAATGACTACTTTTGTTCCACTTGAATCACAAAATCTGAAGTAAAAATTAATTTGCAAATTCTTTTCAAAAATATGATTTTATTATTAGGTCTTTTGTTTTGAAAATTACTATCAATAATAAATGAAATTTTTGTAAATACAATAAAATAAGAACTTCAAAGAATTGGATAAAGGCTCAAACTTTATTAATAGAATGGTATTCCTAAAATGGCATAACTCCATGAATGATTACAAAGTTTGAAAAATGGCAAATATATGGAAAAGATACATTGAAATACAATAACCACTATTCGCCCTAACAACTTTGAACTCCTTAATAGAGGCTTTAGTTGAAGTGTGATGAGAACCTGAGAAGATTGTTGCTTCAATGATCAAGTCATGTCTAATGCAATTACTTGCCAAGAAATCCCTAACTTTTTCCTAGGTTGCCCTTGCGGGTTTTCAACCTACCAGGAAGATTTATTCTATTTATGTCTCTAACTTTTGCCTAGACCGCCCTTTCGGGTTTTCAGCCTACCGAGACGCTCTTTTTTGCATAAGACGCATGTTGTACCCTAAAATTTTCCCTCCCTTTTCTTCAAGACATTTCCCACAAAAGATCTCAAATGCTCAAGGATTCTCAAGAGTTTATCAAACAAGCTCACCTCCTAAGCACTGAGACCACAAATTAGGGTTTTGGTTTTTGCAAGGAAAGTTAGACTTTTAATACCTCAAGTGACTTTCATGGTTCATTATAGGTCTTCAAGAATGCTCATACCAGGTTTCAAGTCTTGCACCATAAATTTGCTTAGTCAATTGCTCAGATGACTGAAAATCAATGTATTGGATAAAAAGTCAATTGTGGTCAACATACAGTCAAAATTCATGATATTTGGTCGACATCAACATTTTGAATTCATATTAATCAATTGATCAAGGGTTGATCACAATTCCTCAAGATAAGTATTCAAATCATCAAAGGGGAAAATTGTCAAAATTAGGGTTTTGATTGAGAATGGTTGATCATTGTCTTTTGACCTAGTACATGACCTAATGGCTTGAAGCATGAGCTTAAGGACTCAAATGCAACATATTGACCTAATTTCATGGCTCAAACCATCTCAAAGATCAAGTGATTGATAGTTGAAATTTGGATAACTGATGAAAAGTCAACTGACATACAAAAGTCAAACTTTGACTTTTTGGTCAACATTGAATTTCAAAGATCAAGATTCATCAACACATTCAAAAATATCAAACTTGACCATCAAGAATCAAGAAAGTTAAGAAAAGTCAACAAAAGTCAAGATTTTCAATACTTCATGACAATTTTTCACCAAGATGCAAAATGATTCAAGGAAAACTTTCAACATGAAAGTTGTAGATCTTGATGAATTCTACAACTTTGTCCTTGAGGATGTATGTCCAAAAAATGCTTAGATTTGGAGATATAGGCCCATAAAGTCAAGACATTTTTAATAAAACACTTAGTGAAATTTTCAACAAGTTTGGTCAGATTTTTGTCCCAACTTCTTGGAAAATTTTCACCTAGTTCCAATTTGATTTAGTCAAAGTGGTAAACATGAAGGTGGTATATAATGTTTCAAGCTTTCCAAAATGTCCCAAAACTTGAAGAGGTCATGCTTGAGCTAGGAGTTTCAAAGAGATGAAGATGGCATCAAAAACTTGAATTTTAGGTCATTTTGTGATGAACCTTATGATTCAATCTTCAAGCATGCTACATAATCTTTGCTTTTCAGGCCTTCAAACTTGCAAATCACTCAATAATTAAATGTTTACACAACTGATTGAGCCATTATCCAAGTGTTTGAGCCATTGTCCAAGTGATCATTCCGTTTTTGGCACAAAGTTATCACTTCCATTCTTGTAAAGTGGCTTTAAACACAATTTCAACTTCTTGAGCCTCTCACTTGCTCCCTTTGCACACACTCAACATGTATGCTCATAAGAAAATGTATACAACTTATTAACCACCCTACAAGCCCTTGTACTTTGCATTGGAACAATGTATGTCAAGTTTGCTTCAAAATCAAGTCACATAACCATAAAATGGTGCTGGAGATGCTGGCGAGAGGAAGAAGATGAAGTTATAATCAAGAATGGATTTATTTTAAATTTATTGCAACTTGTTCTACCGCTGGATGTAACAGCTATCCCAGTGGTAGAGCGCGTGCGTATAAGTCATTCCCTTGCCTTGTCTTGGGTTCGATCCAGGCGTGAGAAATTTTTATTTTCTAACATTTCCTCTACAGATTCAATACAAGCCAAGCATATGGGCGCACCATGCACCTCTCATCCACACCATCTGATTATTAGACAATCAGATCAAGCGTCCCAGAATAAATGTACATGATACACCTCCAAAACAGATGCTAGACTCCTTAACTTGGGCCTCATTCTTTTCTTTTCTTTTTGCTTTCTCACCCCCTTTTTACTAAAATAACACAGGACCATTTTTCTTTTTTATTTTCATTTCTGATTTCAAACAAATTTATATTTGGGCCTTTTTGCTAATTTTTAACATCCTTTTTACTTTTTAACACACATGCCCAATATTTTTTGACATTCTTCATATTTTCTTATTTTAATTCCTTATTTATTTTCATTTAACCAAAAAATACAAAAATATATTTTCTTAAATAAATTAAATTTAAAATATTTTAATTTAAACATTTTATTTCATTTTTTTAATTACACTAGATTTTATTACTCTTTTTACATTATAAAAACATTTTCTTTCCAAATTAACATTAACATTCAAATTATTTTCTAAACAAATTATTTAGACTTAGTTCTTATTTTCTTCTTAAATTCAATTAACTTATATTTAAAGTTTTGTTAAACAATTAATTAATTTCTGTTGTAATTAAAACTAATTAATTTGATTAGGTTAATTATAAAACCTTTTCAATCAAAAACCACAAAAAACAATTATCTTCTTCATCTTTACATTTTGTGCATTTTATTATTATTCATGTCCATTGGTTTGTAAAAGATAATTAGGTTTATTGCTTTCTTCCATTCATTCACAAAAATTGTACCCCCAATTCTCAAAGCGTAGTAATAGCATAGGACATGTAAATTCCGCAATTTATCGTTTTCCTTATTATTTTTAGTAATTAGGGTTTGTATGACAAGACTTAAAATAAAACATTAGACAACCCTAATTGAAGAGAAATAATTGAAAACAAAACACCTTTCACACATGCACCTCTAGGGTAACCCACACTTGTTGCCTCGGATTAAACCAGTCATGTCCCTCGAATGTGAGATGCTTTAGCAAAAGACCCTCGAGTTAAAAGATCGTAGTCCCTCTACGACCCTTCGATGTTCCTTTGGTAAACTATCTTAGTCTCTTATGAAAATTGCTAAAACATATTACAAGTTGCCTTCTATGACTGTACGACGACCCACACATGTCCCTCACATCCAATGATAGGGCTCCTTACCAACCAATGGTAAAATAACACTATCTAAAGGAGGAGGAAAAGAACATAGACTTTTTGAGTTGGTAGATTGCTCGTAATTCCTTGCTCACAAACTAAAACCATTTTCACACCTCACACTTTCAAAAACAAACATCTGTTCAAACACTCCCTTTCAACTAATATTTTCAAAACAAACATTTTGTATACATTCTCAACGATACGAGAATCATTGCAAAATTGCCACACTAAGGCGTTTTCAAAATATTTCCAAAACAAACATTTTGTATACATTATAAAACGATACGAGAATCATTACAAAATTACCTTTTTTAAAACATCTTCAAAACATTTTCAAACTTACACAAAAACACAAAAGCATTTCAAAGTGAGCTAGAAATTAAGAGCCTATAGATAACTACTGATGAAAAGGGTGCTAACACCTTCCCTTTTGATAACCTACTCCCCGAACTCAAGAAAATTATCAAAAGGTCTTTCATGTTCTTTTCACCCTTTCCTTTATTGGATAAAAGAAAGTCGATGGCAACTCTTGCTATCCGCAACATTTGTAATCAAACGCAAAACACCAAGTTAGTTCTCCCACCGTATTACAGAACTGGTGACTCTGCTGGGGTAATTTCTAGGTTGTGGGGTTACCGTAAGAGATATATCATCTTTATTTGCTTTACTTGTTTGCTTTACATTTGTGGTTTAAGCTTAGGTGTATTTCTTGTATAGATCCTATACCCGGATCTGGGGCATATTAGGTAAGTAGCAATAGATCGTGGAGACTGTACGGCGTAAACTAATATGGTTGAAGCGATGGCTACGTTAATGTGACACATTTGTTGGTACCCGGTGCCCCTTGAGTTAAATCAAGGAGAATATGGGGCCGCTATGTGGCTTCATAAAGCACTAACTGACCATAGAACCTTAGTTGATCAACTTGGCCATTAGAAAGTAGTGAGATAACTGGCTTTGGTGCAGACTGAAGTTGGTTGATACTCGTTACTACACTCATTGAGATCATACTTTCGGGATATTTCTATCGCTAAAACAAAATCTTATGCTGAAACAATGCCCGATGAAGAAATATTAATGATATTGAGATTCCTTGGAACCCAGTTACTTCTTTTAGCACAAGTTGAACCAACTAAAACTTCAAGAGGGTACTTACCTACAAACTCCATGCAAGCCTTTGAATCTAAGGCTACTTGTGTGACTTAGTTGAATTTATGATCTAACAAACTTGAATTCCTTGCAGGACTTGTTTGTAGTCATTATCCAGTAACCTAGACCTCTTGCAAGACTTACTTTCCTTCATCACCTTACACTTTTGCTTGGTGCATAGCATACACATCATACATTATCATTCTCACTGACCAGCTCAATCATCTCAAGGGGAAGACGCCTAGCAAAGGGAAAGGGGATTTATTTTCCTCTAATTAAATGTTGTCAAAGACGAAAGAACATTATCTTGAATCAAAGGCTATGACCCACTCGACATGGTGAGCTTGATTCTCGTAGAAGGACATTCAATGATACGGAGTTTTTCAATCAAAACTGCAGTCATATTCGACTTCTAACATTTTCTTCTGTTTACTCTGCGAGATCCTTGAAAACATTACATCTACATATCATGCATCATGTCATAACAGGTTTTCCCCATACATGTTTTCTCATCTGCTTACTGTTTATAAAAGTAAAAATGGATCTTGAACACACCGTCAGAAATCTCCAAGTTCAAGATGCTCAGTTCAAGGAAATATTCCTGAACCTATCCAAGGGGCAAGAAGAATTGAAAGCACTTCTCACTGAGAGCATGACCAAGAAGAATCTTGAAGACAACATGGATGACCAGTTGGGAAAATTGTAAGCTGAGATGACAACAATGAGAATCTAGATGATGGGACAAATGGCTCTTATCCAAAAGTTAGCTCGGGGACAAGAAGAGTTGAAAACTCTCGTCAACAAACTTCATCAAGACGAATACAACCATATGGGACGAACGGCTATAATTGGGGATAAAATCATTAATCAACCTCCAATGAGATAGAAAGTTGACTTAGTTAAAAGAAGGCCTTTCCGGATTGCTACTACATCACAAGCCCAATAACATCCTTGGCAACAACAATAGGGGAATCAGTGTAAGAAGAATACACCCAAAAGACGATTTACCGAAACCAACATGTCATTGGCTCATGAGTTGCAACACATGTTGAAGGCCAAGCTGGTGACCTTGAAGGATCCTCATCCTAAGCCCAATACTTCTTCTTCCCGTCACAATCCTAATGTAAGGTGCACATACCACTCCAATAGTCCTGACATGACACTGACAGTTGTTGGGCGTTGAAAAATAAGATTCAGGACCTTATTAATGAAGGAATTGTCGTGTTCATGCAAGATGGTCAGAACGAGTTCTTTTGTTATCCCCCAAATGACGAGGCTACAATGCACGCCATCTAAAGTGACAAGTTCGGGCAGAGAAGCTTTTTGTTCATTCGAATTTTCATTTGTAATTTATCTAGTTAGTTCAAACATTTATCTGTATGTCATACTTTTGGTTGGCCTCATTAATGCATTGCATATGTTTGTCTTGAATTAATCCATTTGTTTTCACTGTACTTAAGCTATGTTTTTACTTCCTTTTGTGATATTCAGCTCTCGATTAAAAGTTATAAGCCTTTAGAGGGAAGATGACAAAAAAAAATACCATAAGCTCTACAGTATGCTTTTGAACAGACCTTGCTGATAATGTACAAGTATTGTTCCAATTCCTAAACAATGGAGTTATAAGGAAGATACTTTGTAGTCAACCCCTTTGAGCCTAAGAAGTATAGTTTTATTTTTCATGCAAATTGAAACCTTTAATCATAACATGGGGCAGGGTAGTTTCTCAGTTAATTCAAACGCATATTCAGTCACAAGCTTTCACTTCGTACACGTCAAATAGCATCGGAGACGTCCTTCCAAATCAAAAGATGGTGATGGTTCCCCATAAAATATACGGTCATTATCTTTTTAAAAAGAGAGCCTGCTAAGTCAAAACCTATGAAGGAGACTTTAGAAAAACTGGGGCATCCCGCTGACTGTAATCACAAAAGAAACAGTTCAGGTAAAAGGCAGGGATATTAAAATCAAAAATAGGTCACTACAAATACTCGACAACAGAAAATGGCTGCCTTCTCAAATTAACTTCCAGTACCCGAACCATCACCAAAATATCATTCCATGCTCAATTGGAATCTAAACGCACAGTTATCTGAGTGTAGGGTTGATGAACATCATGGAGAACGGGTTGGGTACAAATAAAATTTGAGCCTTATCCTTTGTTTCTTAAACCGTGAACCAGGCCACATTACAACCCTTAAAAGTCCTAGTTGAAGCATGGGTTAATTTGAAAGCATACTATTACAAAAGGTATCCTAACTCCTGTAAGGTTTATTATAAATCCTGAGTTGAATTCATATTCTTACAAAAAAAATTGTTTACTAAAAATGCATTTTTAAAACTTCAAGACAGACATAAATTTTGCATTTATGATACCACTGTTTTCATATAACTAATTGTTTGATAGCAGAGAAATTCGCACAACGAATGTCTAATGAATGGAAATCCTCTCAGTAAACGGAATCACTTCAAATTGAAAGACACTTCAAATGACAAACTTTCCATAATCTAGGGGCATGACATGTTATTGTCCAACTCATCTGTGGCAGTCAAGTCGAGATTCGAAGAATCTCTCAAAAGTGCGGAATAGCCAAAGGGAGATCTTCATCGGAATCACTGGGGGCATGTACGTTGATCATGGGTTTCATAAAAAGCCAATATGAAATTTGAATCTTCAGTATCACCAAATTTCTTGTCTATGTCAGCAATATCAGATGGTGTCATTCTACCGTGACAGTTCTTAGAAAAATACTGAAGAAGGTCAAGACTATCAGAAACTTGGCAATCTATGGTTGATCAATAAATTCAAATATTGGGTGCACCAGACTAATCCCAGGGGAAAACAGACTCCCGCATATGAAGGGTCACATACGACCAAGCAAACATTTTTAGGTAGTGCTACAACACTTACTACTATGGACAATGACAATTCTCCACACCCTATAAACGCGGACATAGTCGGAAGATACTATGCATAAAAGAGACCCGCTAGGTTAACATGCCTAGGAAAAAGTAAGGGCATCCCGGCGAACCAAAAGGGTTCGGGAAAAAATTAGGGATATATATACATAAAGATAGTACACCCGGCAAGTCGAAAACCTGAAAAGGAGGCTTGGGGAAAAAAAGGGTATCCCGGTGGACTGAAAATCTTAAAAGACGGTTCAGGCAAAAGTTAGGGATTAAAGCGTACGGCTATTCCCCGGCATCTCATCACTTAGCTATCAGTAAAAGAGTTATCACTCTGATCAGTATTTACCGAGGACTCCAGGAATTAGGACAATGTTCAAGTTATCCATAAATCCCCACAGAGTCATCTTCACCAGCTCATATTCAACAAAGACACATTCCCTGACAAGTCTAAAATGCCTTCGAACAGAAAGTGGGGCATCTTCCAGCTAATAACATAGTCATACTCACTAGTAGATCCCCCTAGCGGATAAAGGAGCATGAACTTCTCCTCGATAATATCGCCCATCTACGGAGTTCCAATCAGTACAGTTCATGGAAATTCTCTTCCCCAACTAAGTTTGAAAACTGTAATACTCATGCATATTTCTTCTCTTTAGAAAAATTTAATTTCCCCAGGAGAATTTATTTCTTCAGCAGAGTATTTCTCCATCAACAGGGTTTATTTCCCCAACAGATTAGACTCTCCCCTAATTTCTACGAATCACCAGCAAAATTCTTCTCCCTAGTGAAATAGCCACTATCCCCAGAAAGTTGCTGCAAAACCTGGAATCGGACCAAATATCAGTCAAACTTTATCCTCCCTAGAAGATTCGGAAGGTTATCCGTCTCTTTTATCCCCAGTCAGGGTATATAAGAATTATCTTCCCCGGACAAGTCGGAAGGTTATCCATCTCTTTTATCCTCAGTCAGGGTATATAAGAATTATCCTTCCCAGACAAGTCGGAAGGTTATCCATCTCTTTTATCCCCGGTCAGGGTATATAAGCATTATCTTCCCCAGACGATTCGAAAGTTTATCCATCTCTTTTATCCCCAATCCTGGTATATAAGAACTATTTTCCCCAGATGAGTCAAAACTTTATCCATCTCTTTTATCCCCAGTCAGGGTATATAAGAATTATCTTCCCTAGACGAGTCAGAAGGTTATCCATCTCTTTTATCCCCAGTCAAGGTATATAAGAATCATTTTCCCCAGATAAGTCGGAAGGTTATCCATCTATTTTATCCCCAGTCAGGGTATATAAGAATTATCTTCCCCAGACGAATCAGAAGGTTATCCATCTCTTTTATCCCCATCCAGGGTTCATAAGAATTATCTTCCCTAGACGAGCCGAAAGGTTATCCATCTCTTTTATCCCCAGTCAGGGTATATAAAAATTAAATTCCCCAGTAGAGCAACGGGCAACCAAGGTTCCTAAACTCTACTCCCCAAAGTAGAAATCTATATTCCTCAGCAGAGTTTCCTCAAACAAGTAAGCAGGAATCCCCAGTGAAAGCATTCTAGACAAGATTGAAGATACACATACTCTTCATCCCCCAGTAATAGTTAGGGATTTATTTTCCTAGATAAAGATACCGCATTGGTTTACAAATACACTTCAACAACATTTCACATTCATACGTCATAACCTATGTATACGAAACGCATATAGTACAGTCTCATTTATTTTGAGAACATAATTACGCAATGCATTTCATACATCATGACATTGCATACAATTAACTCTTTACCTTTTCAGGAAAGATCAATCAACAGACGAATATCATAAACAATCCTTAAACAGTTCCAGATGAATTCCCGAAACAAGATGGGGTAACTATCTGTGTAGAGAAAATTATAGATTAATTCCCGAAACAAGATGGAGAAACTATCTACGTGACCAGGTCAGAGATTAATTCCCAAAAAAATACGGAGAAACCATATCTACGTCCAACAAAAAGCAGGTTCCAGATTAATTCCCGAAACAAGATGGTGAAACTATCTAGATGACCAGCCACAGATTAATTCCTGAAACAAGACAGGGCAACTATCTATGAAAAACAGATTGTAGATCAATTCCTGAAACAGGACAGGGCGATTATCTACATGAACAAAATTGAAGATCAACTCCCAAAACAGGACAGGAAACTATCTTTCTTTCTTTATGATCAGATAAAGTCAATTCCCAAAACAAGACGAGGCGACTATCTTTATCACCAACAGTATAAATTCCTGAAACAAGACGAGTTCACCAACAAAGAAAATTGTAGATCAATTCCCAAAACAGGACGGGGCGACTATCTACATGATGAGCAGCTACTCAAACACCTTTCCAAGAGTTTCATTATGAAAAGCATGATTCATATACAATCGGGCGAAGACTCGTTCGGATCCACTTTTAAGATACAGTCAGGCATAGACTCATTCTAATATATTTTTCAGATACAATCAGACACAGACATCTTCTGGACCAGTTTAAATCGACCAAAGATTTATTCTTATACTTCTCTCAGTAGACCTTTTCTGGATCAGATTAAATTGACCAAAGATTTATTCTAATACTTCGCCTAGTTAAAGATTTAAAGACCTTTGTTGGCTCGGATAAAATCGACCAAAGATTTATTCTGGTACTTCTCTCAGTAGACCTTTTCTGGCTCAGATTAAATCGACCAAAGATTTATTCTGATACTTCTCCTAGTTAAAGATTTAAAGACATCTGTTGGATCAGATTAAATCAACCAAAGATTTATTCTGATACTTCTCTCAATAGATCTTTCCTAACTCAGATTAAATCGACCAAAGATTTATTCTAATAATTCTCCCAGTTAAAGACTTAAAGACCTCTGCTGGATCAAATTAAATTGAATAAATATTTATTCTGATACTTCTCTCAGTAGACCTTTACTGACTCAGATTAAATCGACCAAAGATTTATTCTGACACTTCTCCCAGTTAAAGACTTAAAGACCTCTGTTGGCTCAGATTAAATCGACTAAAGATTTATTATGATACTTCTCTCAGTAGACCTTTCCTAGCTCAGATTAAATCGACCAAAGATTTATTCTGATACTTCCTCCAGATAAAGACGGACGCATACATCTTTTGGCTTAGATTAAATCGACCAAAGATTTATTCTGATACTTCTTCCAGTATTCATTTTCTGGCTCGGATTAAATTCGAGCATAGACTTAGTCTAATTTTTCTATCAACAATTACTTTGGATGGCATCTATAAGCACATCCCTGACAACTCTTCATTGCCTCTCCAAATGGCATCTTTAAGCCCATTCTCGGTATAATCAACAAACAGTTTTACTTCATGAATAAGCGAGTGCAAATTTCTGGGCATTTAGGTGTCAATCCTCTTCTACCCTCAAGTCACGAATGGCGGACAAGTCAATCTAACTCTTCAGGTTTAAGAAGATTGAACATGGGAAGTTGTTGTACCCAAAAATTTTCCCTCCCTTTTCTTAAATACATTTCCCATAAAAGATCTAAAATGCTCAAGGATGCTCAAGAGTTGATCAGACAAGCTCACCTCCTAAGCACTGAGACCAAAAAATTAGGGTTTTAATTTCCACAAGGAAATTTGGACTTTTAATACATCAAGTGACTTTCATGGTTCATTATAGGTCTTCAAGAATTCTTATACCAAGTTTCAAGTCTTGCCCCACAAATTCAGTCAATTGCTAAGATGATTGAAAATCAACTATATTTGGTAAAAAAAGTCAATTGTGGTCAACATACGGTCAAAATTCATGATTTTTGGCCAACATATACATTTTAAAGTAATATTCATTAATTGATCAAGGGTTGATCATATTCCTCAAGAAAATCATTCAAATCATCAAAGGGCCAAAATTGTCAAAATTAGGGTTTTGACTGAGAATGACTGATCATCGACTTTTGACCTAGTACATGACCTAATGGCTTGAAGAATTATCTTAAGGTCTCAAAAACAATATATTTACCTAATTTCATGGCTCAAACCATATCAAAGATCAAGCGATTGATAGTTGAAATTTGGATAACTGGTGAAAAGTTAACTGACACACAAAAGTCAAACTTTGACTTTTTGTTCAACATTGAATTTCAAAGATCAAGATTCATCAATACATTCAAAAATATCAAAATTGATCATCAAGAATCAAGAAAGTAAATAAAATTCAACAAAGTCAATATTTTCAATACTTAGAAAATTCTACGTGTTTTTTGACATTGATAATTTCACTACTCTATGATAATTTTTCACCAAGATGCAAGATTATTCAAGGAAAACTTTCAACATAAAAGTTGTAGATCTTTACGAATTCTACAACTTTTTCCTTGAGGGTGCATGTCCAAAAAATACTTAGATTTGGAGATATAGGCCCATAAAGTCAATACATTTTTAATAAAACACTTAATGAAATTTTCAACATGTTTGGTCAGATTTTTATCCCAACTTCTTGGCAAATTTTCACCTAGTTCCAATTTGATTTAGTCAAAGTAGTAAAAATGAAGGTTGTAGATAATGTTTCAAGCTTTCCAAAATGTCCTAGAACTTGATAAGATCATGCTTGACCTAGAAGTTTCGAAGAGATGAAGATGGCATCAAAAACTTGAATTTTAGGTCATTTTATGATGAACCTTATGATCCAATCTTCAAACATGCTGCATAATATATGCTTTTCAGGCCTTCAAACTTGCAAATCACTCAATAATTAAATGTTTGCACAACTGATTGAGCCATTATCCAAGTGCTTGAGCCATTGTTCAAGTGATCATTCCATTTTTGGCACAAAGTTATCACTTCCATTCTTGTAAAGTGGCTTTAAACACAAATTTAACGTCTTGAGCCTTTCACTTTCTCCCTCTACACACACTAAACATGTATGCTCATAAGCAACCATCTATAACTTGTTAACCACCCTACAAGCCCTTGTACTTTGCATTGGAACAATGTATGTCAAGTTTTCTTCAAAATCAAGTCACATAACCATAAAATGTGATCTCATATTTCTGATTACTTGAGCCTCTAAAACCTTTTCTCTATAAATAAAGAGGTTGTTTGCAAGCCTTAGCACGAGTGGGAAAGCCTTGAAATACTCACAAACTCCCTGAAATCAGATTTTGCATCCAAAGCTCCATTGTTTACCATTTCTGACTTTGAACACCAAACTCATAATCCACTCGTGCGTTTTCCATTTTCATCAATCAAATATCATCTATACACCATATAGAAGTGATCCAAACACTTGATCCACTTCTATAATCCATCCATCACCATCCACCATTTTAAAAACTCAGCTCCGGAACTTGACTTCTTCAGAAGAATCCAGCCACTCTCAATCCAAAGTAAGCATTACATTAGCTTCCTAGGAGTTCAGTGAAGCTATCCAGATCATCACAACACCTCCAAGAGAGCTCAAACTCCAAACACGATTTCCAGTTTTTAGGTAAGTTTTCTCCACTTTGAACTCCTTATACAAGCATCATTAATGGTTACTTTGTGAATGAAAAATGTAGACATCATTGCTCTGAAGCTAACCATGCCCTTAGTTTTCATTTATGTTAACTATGTATGGAGAATTTTGAAGTTGAACTTTCAGAAAAATTAGGTTTAAATTTGGTACCAACAAAAATTCATGTTCATCTTTGATTTATACCCTAAACTATTTATTTGGTTGAATTCGTGGTGAAAATGGAGCAACTTTCATGTTTACATTTTTGAAAATGGTTGAGAAATGAGCAAGTTTGAAAATTCAAAAATGGTGTTGGAGATGCTGGCGCGAAGAAGAAGATAAAGTTATAATCAGGAATAGGTTTATTTTAAATTTATTGGAACTTGTTCTACCACCGGATGTAACAGCCATCCCAGTGGTAGAGCGCGCGCATATAAGTCATTCCTCTGCCTTGTCCTGGTTCGATCCAGTCCTGAGGCATTTTTATTTTCTAACATTTCCTCTATAGATTCAATACAAGCCAAGCATATGTGCGCACCATGCGCCTCTCATCCACACCATCTGATCATTAGACAATCGGATCAAGCGTCCCAGAATAAATGTACATGATACACCTCCAAAAACCCAGTCACATGAAATCCCAAAACAGACGTTGGACTCCTTAACTTGGGCCTCATTCTTTTTTTTTATTTTTGCTTTCTCACCCCCCCCCCCCCCCCCCCCTTTTTACTTAAACAACACAGGAGCATTTTTCTTTTTTATTTTCATTTCTGATTTCAAACAAATTTATATTTAGGACTTTTTGCTAATTTTTAACACCCTTTTTACTTTTTAACACACAGACCCAATATTTTTTACGTTCTTCATATTTTCTTATTTTTATTTCCTTATTTATTTTCATTTAACCAAAAAATACAAAAATATATTTTCTTAAATAAATTAAATTAAAAAAAATTAATTCAAACATTTTATTTCATTTTTTTTAATTAAATTAGATTTTATTACTCTTTTTACATTATAAAAACATTTTCTTTCCAAATTAACATTAACATTCAAATTATTTTCTAAAAAAAGTATTTAGAATTAGGTCTTATTTTATTCTTATATTCAATTAACTTAGATTTTAAGTTTTGTTAAATAATTAATAAGTTTCTCTTGTAATTAAAACTAATTAATTTGATTAGGTTAATTATAAAACTTGTTCAATCAAAAACCACAAAAAACAATATTCTTCTTCATCTTTACATTTTGTGCATTTTTTTATTATTCATGTTCATTGGTTTGTAATAGATAATTAGGTTTATCCAATTCTGAAACAACCGGGCCGAACTGTCATCTGATTATGAAATCAATGAAGTCGCCATCGAACGACTTTTATCCCGCCGAGAGGGGAAAGGTAAACATTGGGAAAACCTGAGAAAGGTGAAATCACGGTCTTGCAACCGAGAGATCGGGTAAGAGAGTTTGTTACACGAGGGGAAGGTATTAGAATCCCACACGCCCGTAGTATTCTACGGTATCCACTCTTGTTATCTAATCTAATGGGTGTGTACAAATATATATCTAAGCTGTGCAAGGAATGCGTGCAAAAGAAAGGAGAAAAGAATGTAGGGAAAATAGAAGTTGTGCTCGCTCGGGCCATACCCCAATGCCTACGTATCCCTTTTAAGGAATCAGAGCAGCTATAGTTTGGCTAATATATTTTGGTTGGTTTGTGTTTTTTTTAGTTAAGAAGATAAAAGCAACAATCAAGATGGCAAAACATCAGATAAATGACAAACATCAACAACAATGATAAAGCAAAAAAAATGGATGACAAAACATCACATGGAAACACAGACTCAGATAAGATGATAAAATGTCATCATAATAGCAAAATATAAGACAAGACAATGACACATCACACCTAACAAAGATATTGAAAATCAAAGTAGGATAACAAACATGTGCGATGGCGAAACATCGGCTAAAATAATGTGCGATGGCGAAACATCGACTAAGAGATGGGAAGATAACATGGCAAAGATGGCGAAACATCAATAAACTAGAGGAAAAAACATCACACCTAACAGTGATATTGAGAATCAAAGTAGGATAACAAACATGTGCGATGGAGAAACATCGGCTTCAAACAAATATGTGATGGTAAAGCATCAAAGTAAAAGATAACAAGATAACATGGAAAAGATGGTGAAACATCAATAAACCAGATGATAAAACATCACACCTACTATGATATTTAGAATTAAAGTAGGATAACAAACATGTGCATGATGGCGAAACATAGGCTAAAAGATAACAACATGTCATGGTAAGGATGGCGAAACATCAAACAGAAAGGTGCACAAACAATTAAGATTGGTTTTTATTTTTTACTTTGAAGAAGGGTTTAAGTTTATTAGAGGTGTTTTATGATTTTCCAAGAAAAAGTTTTAGTTTTAAGATGCAAGAATGCAAAAGAAAAGGAAATAACTAAGGGAGACTATCCTAATCTTTATCCCTAATGTTATCATACAATGATTGGCCCTAAAGTTAAGGATGAAAAAGGGAAGTTTATATCCTATGTTAGCATCCATGGATTCCAATTCTAGGGTCTAGCTCGAGGACTAACCTTACACGAACAATCCTAAGGGAGCTTGGTAAATACCAAACAAGTAAGCAAACAAGTGCTTAAACATGAGTAGCAAGCAAGGTACACATGAAGAATCTCCTTAAACATGCCTTTAAATAAACCAGAGGGACTCCTGACATATATCAACAACAGAGAACCCATCATGCAATAGAAAGCAATAAGGAGCAGAAACAGTAAAAGGGAAATAATGTAATACCAAACGGATAACTATCCATAGCAATTGAGCAAGAAAAATAAAACTCAGAGAACTTCAATCACATTAGCATCAGTAAACAAATAAAGTCAGAAATCACGCCATCAACTATATGCATTGAGGCTCCAAATATGAACATATCCCACAGGTGAGGTATAGCATTCATGACCACATATATATCCTATAAAAGAATGAAAAATATACAAAGCACATGAATAGTGAAAACACAACCAATTGTGTTTCCCAAATAAAGTGGAACACTAAAATACTAAGTCTAAATGGAGAAGCTTTCCTTAGAGTACCTAGCACATTCAACAGAAAAATTAGTGATTTCAAAGATAGATGATGAACCAATAAGGGATGTAAAATGGTATTCCAAAGTAATGGAAGAACATGATGACAAAATATCCAATCAGTATATGTAAGAAGCATCAAGCAAACTCAAGCAACAACTAGGTCAAAACTAAAGAACTGTTACTCCTTTCATGTCACCATGTTGGATTGACAAGTAAATATCAACCAAGGATCAAAGGAGCTAGAGAGGAAATACAGACAAAGACTTTAGAATTCATTAGCAATCACTTCACACCCATACTCATTCATTTCATTATGGTTTACAAGCATAACAAAGAAGAAGGATTCCACAAAATGTATCACAAAGCTTGGATCACAAGTTAGCAAGGCAAATAAATTTAAATAAAGACAAAGTTAGAAGACTTAGACCATTCAAAGACTTGAAATAAATATTCTAACATGCTATGAGGATATGATCAAGAGTTTGAAATGTTTATTCTAATACATGTTGCACAAGTGCATTCAATATACCTCTAAGATTCAAAAGAAAAGAAAGGATTGAACATCAAATTCATAATAAGATGGAATGGTTCAATCATTAGAGGTCAAGTGATCTCAAGCCTTTATGAGACTATCCTTGATGTATCATTCCTCAACATGTTATCATTGGTCATTTGATGACCTCAAACTCAAACCAAAAGTTTAAAGTTTAAAGTAAAAAAAAAACAAGAAAAGAATTATTAGTTAGGAGGCATGAATCAAAAGGGCTCATTAGCCATTTATGGGAACTCAAGTGAATTGATTTGAATTGGAGTGAGGAAAACAGGAGAAACATGATCATTAAGTGTCAAATTATAGGCGTCTCACAATTTCATTGGCCATCAAATAAATTGCAACATGATATGCGACATCAATTGGGCACTTTCACTTTGAAGACTCATCAAAAATAGAAATGGACTTACATAATTCAAACAAAAAATTTATCAACATCCTTGAGATGTATAGAAGTCAGAAAACATATGTTAAGTTTATGGATAGTAGAAGAAAGAATCAAATGAGGCTCAAAGACCAAAACTAGTTGACAAAACTACCAAACTAGGCAAATTTTCAAAATAAATCAAAGGAAAATACCAAACCTCATCAATTAATTCAATAAAAATATTTTTTAGATCCTCAATCCATTTATGAACTTTAAACAAAAGATGAATTCAATTGAAACTTAGGGAAAATTAATTTTTGGAATCAAATCAAACAAGTGAATTATAAAAACCATAACTATTTAGAAAATAAACTCAATTATTGATTAATCAAGTTCCAATTCTAAATAATTCTAATTAAAATCATACACAAATAAAGAAAACTCCATGTATCAGAAAACTTATTTTTCCATATTTTTTGCATTAAGGAAAAAATTAGAAATAAAATTAAAATTTAAACCATTAAACAATTAAACAAATATGCACATTTTAAAACAAAATTCTAATCAAAAGTCAAAACAATATTCAACAAAAATTATATTCAAATATTAGAATTAAAAATAAGCTCCTATGATTTTTTGTGAATTTTTTGGATCAAAAGACATATCAAAATCAAATCAAATATTAAAGAAGAAATTAATTAAACACATGAATTTTAAAACAAATCAAAACATTTTCAAAAATTCTGGAAAAAAATGCACAAGGTCAGAAATATTATTTTTAAGTTTCATGAAATTTTTCAGAATTTTTCATCAAGTTTTGATCAAGAAATAAAATCAAGGAAGATCAAGTTATAAAACAAAATTCAAATAGATGTGAAATTCAAAATAGACCAATCAGGAGGTGACACGCTTCGTCTTCAACCTCTTGCCTTAACCAGATGCGCGCGAAAAAATAAACGCTGGGGCTCATGTTCAGATCTATCGTTCATACTCAATTACACACCATTTTTCATGAAATTTTGCGCAAATCAAAGCCAAAAATAAGATCTACATTGTGTTATTAGAATCACACTAAATGATTAACCATAGATCAAGAATAGATCTCATGAAAATTGCAAAAACACACTGAGCAGAAATTTTAGGATTCATCATATGTACATATCTCATCAAATCAAAAGCTCTAAAGCTGTAGAAACACTTAATGAACATCAAACAACATGGTTCCAAACTCAAATCATACAATTCATGGCCAGAAATTAGGATTCAAAGTTTAGGATTCTAACCTTTGTGGCAAAAGTGTAATACTGTCTCCTTCACTCCAGATGCAAACCAAGCCTCGATCTACAATCTTTAGCACTTGGAGAAGAGAATGCAAGAAAAATCACTCAAAATGCACAAGCAAGTTGGGGAATCGAAGAAATGGATTTTGGGAGAAAAAAGTGGTTTTAGATCTTGAGCTTCCTCCAGCCTTCCGTTCCTCTCTTTGCCTCATCTTCTTTTCTTTTTTGAATGCACGATGCAGTGTTTATATAGGGTGTTTAGAGTGAGGACAATAGGGTCATAACTCAAATAAATCCGTTGGGGGGAAAATTAGCCAAAACAGGTAAATGGAAATGTGAGATCGTCTGCTTGCGTTTTATTTGTTTATTTGGCTTTTATGCTGCATTTTGATGAGCTATGAGTGAGGCAAACAAAGTGTGAGGGGGTGAGGTGGCAAGGATTGCACATGGGAATGATTTGCTTGTGATGAAAGTTACCAATTTTGGCAAAAATGCAGAAAGCGTGGGGAGGCAAGGAAAGTGTGATTGTTTGGCCATAAGGAGTAAGAAACGAAGTGTGTGGTTCATACCAAGCATGTGTAATATCACCCTGAAACCAAACAGAATCTAAGGATGTATAAAATATGCAACTTGTATGACCCGTGCGTGCACCAAAAGCTAGAATCGAAGGATGTAAAAACTTGCACCTTGCATGACCTACGCGTGCACCAAAAGTCAGTTGATTTCTAAATGAGGCCATAGAAAATTTGCTCGTGCATTCTCAAATTTTCGTTGAGCCAATTAAATAACATATTCTAAGCTTCGAAACAAGCTGAGGTTCGAAAGAAATGATGGAGGGATGAGTAAGATATGAGGCTTAGGATTCTTGGGCAAATCCAAACAACTTGCCCAAAACTGCGCGTGCTGGCTTGCCCAAGATAACACTTCAATTGGTCCAAATTGAGAGCATGAATGGGGTTTCAACCAACCTATAAGGTGACACTATGAATTTCCAAATGAAGAGAGAAAAGTGAGGCTTCGACTAGCTTTCAAGATAATGCTTCAAATTTCCAAGCGAAGAGAAAAGAAATGAGGCTTTGACCAGCACAAGGTACCACTTTGAATTGTCCAAACGAAGAGAGAAGATATGAGGCTTCGACCAGCCCAAGGTACCACTTCGAACTGTCCAAATGAAGAGAGAAGAAATGAGGCTTCGAACAGCCCGAGGTACAACTTCAAACTGTCCAAACAAAGAGAGAATAAATGAGGCTACGACCATCCCAAAGTACCACTTCCAACTGTCCAAACAAAGAGAGAAGAAATGAGGCTCCGACTAGCCCAAGGTACCACCTTGAACTGTCCAAAGGAAGAGAGAAGAAATGAGGCTTCGAACAGCCCGAGGTACAACTTCAAACTGTCCAAACAAAGAGAGAATAAATGAGGCTACGACCATCCCAAAGTACCACTTCCAACTGTCCAAACAAAGAGAGAAGAAATGAGGCTCCGACTAGCCCAAGGTACCACTTTGAACTGTCCAAAGGAAGAGAGAAGAAATGAGGCTTCAACCAGCCCAAGGTACCACTCTGAACTGTCCAAACAAAGAGAGAAGAAATGAGGCTTTGACCAGCCCAAGGTACCACTTCAAACTGTCCAAACAAAGTGAGAAGAAATGAGGCTTCGACTAGCCCAAGGTACCACTTCGAATTGTCTAAACAAAGAAAGAAGAAATGAGGCTTCGACCAGCCCAAGGTACCACTTCGAACTGTCCAAAAAAAGAGAGAAGAAATGAAGCTTCGACAAGCCCACAAAGTTACACTTCGAATGGTCCACACTAAAGGCAATCAGAGAGAGCCACTCGAATCCAGTTTCAGCACCCAACTTCCTCAAACCACAACTCTTTCGAATTCAAACCAGATTGATTGATTCCATGTTCAATGAGAAGCTTTCATAGTCCTCTTCAAAATGCACGAGTCACATTTTTAAATTATGCCTCCTACCCAAAGATATAGGCATGTTACCAACTGTTTGATGAATTGCCTAGGCCAAATGCCTTGCCTTGCCTGGCCAGACGCCCAAGGTGCCCCAACAAATGCCCAACTTGCCTTAAACTTCAAAGGCTCGTAACTTTCAATTTTGAGTATGAAGTGTGTTGTTTGTCCTCTGTGGGCCCTTGTAGATCTTTTTCCCCTCTTTAATTGGCAAAAAGAACCACCAAAATTCCCCGAAAAATGAGAAAGTTATGCCCTTGCAAAGTCAGGCCAAGAATCAAGGACACTTAGTGAAATTTTCAATCACCAAGATAACTTCAAATCCAAGTAACCTCTCAAACTTGAAATTCTCCTCAAAGTCAATCATTAAGGATCATCCCACATGAAAATACGTGTCAAATGCTTCAGGATAACCAAAAGTCCACCTGGTCAACTTTGACTTTGTTGACTTTGAGTAAAATGACTGATTTACCCCTTTGATTCAATTGAACCACTTATCTTACAAATTGATGATCAAAATTTCGAACATATGATATTCCAAACACATAGAGGCTATGGAAGGAGTTTCCACTCAAAAATTCCAAAGAATCCATGATTAAAACTCAAACCCTAGTTTTGACTAATGAATCAAAAAGAAGTCATTCTCCTTATAACAGCAAAATACTCAAATCTTCTGATGATCCAATGAGGTGGATAAGATACCTTGAGAGATGTGAAACCTTTGGGCTTGAAAGATCCAGAGGTTTAGAAAATAAGGCTCTCCTTGAGAAACTTGTCAATACAATCAATCTTCTAAAGCTTGAGGGAGGCTTGATAAACCAAAATACCTTGATCCCATCACCATGTATGAATGCAATGCAATATGATGTTAATGATGAAACATAATCCTAAATCAAAAGGGTAAATTTTAGGGTTCAACAACTGCCCCTATTTATTTATCTTTAACTGGATAAGCGAGAAAAGTAAAAGCTTTCGAGCGTTCAGAGTTGAAGATGATTGAATACGAAAGAACCCGAAAATTTACACTCTTAAAGAAAAAGCAAAAAGAAAAAACCCCAAGACCTGCGTCAGAATGAAGCTGTAACACATAAAAATGAGACAAAACCAAAACTTAGAGGAATAGACGAAACTAAACCTATGCAAAAATGTGTTAGGACGAAATCGGACCACAAAAGGGTGAGATAAGACTCAAAGCAAAGAGAATAGGTGAAACTAGACTCTGGAAAAGAAATAGTACGCGAGTGAGGAGACGAAACTCTGAGCTCGACCCAAAGCGAAGTGGCTAGAGTGTGTGATTCTAGGAGCACCTGATAATCTCAAACTAAGATAACCAGTATGAAGGAACTAAAAGAATCCCAGGAGTGAGGAACAAAAGCAAGATGAAACTCGACCCAAATGACCAGTTAGACGAAACTGGATTTCATTCACATGTAACAAGGAGAAACTCGACCCAAAGCAAAGTGATGAGAGTGAATGTTTCTCAGAGCACCTGCTGGTCTTATATGAATGCATAATCAGTGACAAAAACTGATAGAAGAATCCAAGGAACAAAAGAGACTCAATTCAACCAGGTACGCAACACGAAAACCGCAAAGAGACTCGGTAAACGATAATCGAAAAGGGTTCAGTAAATGATAACTGATAAAGTCTAAGGTATGAAAACAAAAACAAGACGAAACTTGACTCATTATAACTAGTTTGGCGACACTAAACTAGATGAGTACAAGAACGAAACTGGATTTCATGCACATGCGACGAGATCAAAAATCGACCCAAAGAAAAGTGATGAGAGGGCATGTTTCTCAGAGCACCTCCTGGTCTTAGATCAATCGATAAACAGTGACGAAAACTGATAAAATAATCCAAGGAACAAAAGAGACTGAATTCAACCAGGGACGCAACACGAACACCGTAAAGAGACTCGATAAACGATAACCGAAAAAGGGTTCAGCAAACGATAACTAATAAAGTCCAAGGTATGAAAACAAAAACGAGATGAAACTTGACTCATTATAACTAGTTAGGCGACACTAAAGTAGATGAGTACCATAATGAAACTGGATTTCATGTGCAAGGTGAGGAGACGAAACTCTGAGCTCGACCCAAAGCAAGGAGATTAGGGCGTACACCTAAAAACCTGCTGAAAGTGACTACCAGGGCGAAACCGGTATTCAAAAGGTACATCAATAGACATTGAAATGAACCGACGAAGGTAGTAAAGACCCGAGAAGACCGTTCCAGGGAAAAACTGAACTAAAATAAACAGTGGACACTCAACCCATCAAATGATTAACATCAAGAGGAAATTTGTATGGGGTGAAATTGAGATAATGAGGGTGAAGACCTCGTTGGGGATATAATCCGAAGAATTAGCAAATCATTGGAGATGAACAGAAATAGTAATGGCTTATGTTCTGATGCATGTTTGAAATTTTTTATATATAGCGTAATGCTCCATATAATGGAAATGCTACACATTTTGGTAGATGCAATATAATGATGCATGTTTAAGCGCTTCACTGGGGAATGTCCAAACGAGAAGCCAGCGACCAAAAAGTTAGGACTTGGCAAGGCTTTACAAAAATAAATTGCAAAGTCTGTTGTAGAAGAGAAGATACGAGGGAACGCCGGAGATAAACCCTTTAGGAGGTGAGACTCTGCGGGGAGTAACAAATGAGTAACCGGTAGAAACGGGCTACAAACATAGAGAGGAGTTGCAAAAATAAATTGCAAACTCCTAGAGAAGATCAGATCAATACTGTAGCTTTTGAAGAGGGATGCCAAATGAATCTTAGACATTATGGGGAGAAAATCAGGGCAAGACTGTAATCTATGGAAAAGACGGCATGCATCCGTGTTGAGGATGATACCAAGATGACAAACCAGACGTAAGGGGCTAAAACCTCTGCAGGGGGATCAAAGCTCTATTAAGGAAACAAGATTTGACCAGGGAAACAAAACTCTGTCGAAGAGCATTTTGTTGGAGATTATTGAACTTTTGGAATGCAACCATTGGATGGATCATGCAGATAGTCACACAGTATCATCTTTACTGGGGATAAAGAAAGATCTTATCGTAGGGATTCCCCAAGCAATAGATTAGTTGGGAGATGAGAAGTCAAAACAATAAATCTCTAATCGGAAACTCCTCTAGAGAAATGAAACTTCTTCAGAATGCGAGTTCCCATTCAAACCACTCCATTGGGGATATGCGACATATTCAAACCCGGAGTCTTAGAATGAAGCCTTTCTCTAAAAAAAGTATTTATGGGCAATAAAACTCTGCTAAGGAAGTGAAACTTCACTGGGGGTAGGGAAAGCTCCTTTCCATGCCACGAATGGCCTCTGTACAACAGGAAAGCCAAATCTTCCCAACCTGACAATATTAAGTTCTTTACCGATGTTCATTGTGTAAGCTCTTTTTGTGTCAAACAATTATTTTGTATGCAGAAGGATGTTTATTATAGGAATGACTACCCCTGATGTGACAACTACGTAAATCTTGAAATTGAAAACCTTGAATGAAAACGATGTTGCATCCCTGTCGTGAGCGAATCACCAGTCAGAGTACATAATTTCAAAAAAAACCTTCTTTTTATCCTTTAAAACAAATCTGATGCAGGTGATAAGATACCAACATATATATGTAACACATGTTTAGGAAGCGCTATCCTGTTGTAGTATGCTTTCAAGCTATACCCATGTTTAAATTAGGACTTTTGAGGGTTGTAACGTGACCTGGTTCTTGGGTTTTTGAAAAAAAAGATTTTTAAGGCTCAAAATTATTTGGTTCCCACCCATTCTCCATGATATTCTCCGGTCTTACATTCAGTTAACTTGATGCGAGTACTTATATCTCGAAAGAGGCTATAATGTTTGAGGGATCTAAATAGTTACTTTGACACGACAATCACTTTAATTCTTGTTTTTTTTCGTTCTTCTTCTTCTTTATGTTTGGGTGTTTGATTGCACGAATTTTCTTTTGATGAGGATTTTCATTGGATAATCCTTTTATGCCTTTCAAGATATTCAAGTTCCTCCTTTTTCTTTCCCTAACTTTTTCCTGGATTAATTCTTTTGAATTCCAATTTGGAAGTCCAGCGGGATGCCCTAACTTTTACCTGAGAGACTTGTTTTCAAGTTTCGAATTAGCGGGGCTTTTTGTTTCTTTTTTTTCATACTTTCCTTTTTGAACAAGTCTTGTAACCCTAAGTCTTTAAACCTCCTTTTTTTTGAAGAAAAGTGACTTCCCCATTCCTCGGTCGGCGAGGGATATCCATTGTTATATCGATTCTATCCCGACCTCGGGATTTTTGTTTGTTGCTTTTTTTTTGCACTGGGGAAATAACTATTGTTGTTTTGACATTTTACGACTTCATAATGCGAGGGATAAAAGGTGGTGATCTTCAAATGGGATGCTCCTTCTGAAATTTGAAATGCCCGATCAAATTACCTGAACATCTACCATGCCCCGGGTTTAAAAATAAAGTTTTTATTTTTGAACAAAAAATAGACTCCTACTTCAAAATCTCATAGGGGTTAAGGAGGGTCTATCTCCCTTATATCTCCAATGCTTGGGGATTGAAACAAGGCTTGTACATCGTCAACATGCTTCTACTCAAAAGCATACAATCAAAGATATCACCCTTCCTCCAATCTTTTGACTAGGCAAAAGAGTTGGCGCAGTTGGTATCAAAAAATTCCAGAAAATCATTTAAAGAGTGATAATGAATGGTTTAAAATAAAAGAAACACTTCAAGGCAAACATACTCAGCGCATCAGGGTTAACATTCAAAAACAAACAAGTTCCTGCATGCAGACAATGTTAGATCAGTACATCAAAATACACATGAAGGTACAGAAAAGAAATGAAATTCCACCCTGGAAGAGAATCGTCTCTATTTAGACTTGCCAATGTAACGAAACTTGCCACTATCTCAACACATGATCGCTTTAATATGAAGGGAAATTGCGAATGGTTTTCTCTGTGTCTTTCGGAAGAAATGAGCATTCAAAAAGGGAGAGATAAACCTTTTTCCCCAAGCATAGAGTCATGAAACGGCTTAGCAAAACATCCGCAAGGAAATTAGCCGAGCCTCAACAAGAATTAAAAAAAATAACATGCCCCTTGCATAACATGATAGATGTAATCAATATCCATATTTTAAGCAACGATAGCTTAGATTATCATGTTCATGTAGGGCCAACAAAGTTCATATACACATGTTTATTAAAATATTGGACTTTTCTTTTGCAAACAAAACAGTAAAAAGGAGTTTAAGTGAACAAAAGAGATGATCTTTTATTGATTTTGAGAAATCAACCTGTGAAAAAGGAATTTACATTTGGGAGTAGCTAAATGCAAAAATCAAAACAAGCAAGTGTTTACAAATGGCAATGCGAATATGAATATCTATCAAATTCCAACTCTGCTATAACTCTTATGACTTTAACGCCTTCGTATTCCTACTTTTGGCACAAGCATCCTGGATTAGCTTCAAATTTCTGTCGGGTGACAGGAAGAAAGAAACAAAGGAAGTCGTGCTGAGCATAGTCATTTTTCTTTAAGTCCCTAGCTTTTTCCTGAATCTCCCTTTCGGGTTTTTGATTCACCAGGACACCCTCTTTTTGCCTAAGCCGCCCTTTCGGGTTTTCAACTTAGTGGGTTTCTTTTTTTTAGGCAAAATATTTTTTAACTACGTCAGCATTTACAGGAAGAGGGAAGTATTCTCCGTCCATGGTTGCGAGCATCATCGCTCCACCAGAGAAAATTTTCCTGACCACAAACAGTCCTTTGTAAGTCGGAGCCCACTTTTCTCTAGGATCCCCCTGGGGAAGAATTATCCTCTTTAGCATAAGGTCACCCGGCTTGTCATTCTGGGGCCACACCTTTTTATCAAAAATATTCCTCATCCTTTGGTGATATATCTGAGCATGACACACAACTGTCAATATCTTCTCATCAATGAGTTCTAGCTGATCCAGCCGATTCTGTACCCACTCCTTCTCATCAATCTCAACATCCTTCATGATCCTAAGAGAATGAATCTCGACTTCTACAGGCAACACTACTTTCATGCTGTAAACCAGAGAAAATGGGATTGCCCCAATCGAAGTATGCATAGTGGTATGATAACCATGTAGAGAAAAAGGGCAACATTTTGTGCCAATCTTTATAGGTTACTACCATTTTCTATACAACCTTCTTGATGTTCTTATTGGCCGCTTCAACAACGCCATTCATTTTTGGCCGATACGGGGAATAGTTATAAGGCTTGATTTTGAAGGACTCACAAAGCTTCTTCATCATCTTGTTATTCAAATTGGACCCTTGTCGGTAATGATCTTTTCAGGCACTCTGTAACGACAAATAATATTGTGCTTAATGAACCGAGTTACCACCTACTTGGTGACATTAGCGTAGGATGCAGCTTCAACCTATTTAGTAAAATAATCAATGGAAACCAGAATGAAATGGTGTTCGTTGGATGCAGTCGGTTCGATCTTACCGATCATATCAATCCCACACATCACAAACGGCCAAGGGGAGGTCAAGATATTCAGTGGTACGGGCGGCACATGCACCTTATAAGCATAGACTTGACATTTGTGGCAAATCCATGCATGATTGTAACAGTCCGTTTCCATGGTGGACCAATAATAACCAGCTCGCAAAATCTTTTTGGCCATGGTATGTCCACTGGAGTGATTCCCGAAGTCACCCTCATGTATCTCCTTAATGATTCTAGCTGCTTCTCTTTTATCAACGCATATGAGCAGTAAACCATTATGATGCCTCTTATACAACACACCACCACTGAGAAAGAACTTTTCCGAAAATATTCTCAAGAACTTCTTATCTGTGACGGATGCCTCTTCAGGGTATTCTTGCGTTTCGAGATGTCTTTTGATATCATAAAACCAAGGTTTAACATCTGATTCCAAATTGGCTTCAAAGCAAAAGGATGGCTCATCCAACATTCTGATGGTAATAGAAGGTGCTTCATTAGCCCACTTAACTTTAAACATGGAAGACAAAGTTTCCAGTGCATCAGCTGGATTGTTCTCTTCTCTAGAAATGTGTTCGAACATGATCTCTTCGAAATACGGAATCAACCTCAGAACATGCTCGCGATAGGGAATCAGGTTCTGATGACAAGTCTCCCAATCTCCATTAATCTGACTGATAACAAGGTTGGAATCCCCGTAAACTTTCAAATATTTGATCCACAGTTCGATTGCTGCTTCAATGCCATAAATGCAAGCTTCGTACTCAGCCATATTGTTAGTACAATCGAAGCGAATACGGGATGTGAAAGGAATGTGAAATCCTTCAGGGGAAGTAATAACAGATCCAACGACATTGCCCATGGAATTGGAGGCACCGTAGAACACAAACGTCCAACATGATCCTGGCTCATGTCCTTCATCGGGGCCTGGTATGTTACAATCTCGAATACACACTATTTCTTCATCTGGAAAATCAAACTTCGTTGGTTCGTAATCGTCCATGGGCTGATGAGCAAGGTGATCGGCCAATATACTACCTTTGATCGCCTTTTGCATAGTGTACTGGATATCATATTCAGTGAGTATCATCTGCCAATGGGCCACCCTGCCTGTAAGTGCTGGCTTCTCAAAAATGTAATTGATCAGATCCATTTTGGATATCAAGTAGGTGGTGTGAGTTAACATGTATTATCTTAAGCTTCTGGCAGCCCAAGCAAGCGCACAACAAGTCTTTTCCAGCAATGAGTACCATGACTCGCGCTCTGTAGACTTCTTACTCAAGTAATAAATGGCTTGTTCCTTCTTCCTTGTCTCGTCATGCTGACCAAGGACACAACCCATAAAGTTTTCTAACACATTTAAATACATGATTAACGGCTTTCCTTCCACCGGCGACATGAGTATTGGGGGTTCCTGCAAATACTCCTTTATTTTGTAAAACTCCTTCTGGCAATCTTCATCTCAACTTACTGTCTGATTTTTCTTCAACAATCTGAATAAAGGATCACACGTGGCCGTGAGATGAGAAATAAATCTAGAAATGTAGTTTAACCTCCCCAAGAAACTAGACTTCCTTCTCTGTTTTTGGTTCGAGCATTTCCTGTATCGCTTTCACTTTAGCTGGGTCAACCTCGATGCCTTTTCCGCTTACAATAAATCCCAACAGCTTGTCGGACCTCACCCCGAAGGTGCATTTATTTGGATTCAACCTCAACAAGAATTGCCTTAATCTCTCGAACAACTTCTCCAGATGAACAAGATGTTCCTCTTCCGTGTCAGACTTAGCAATCATATCGTCCACATATACCTCAACCTCCTTAGGAATCATATAATGAAAGAGAGTAACCATGGCACATTGATACGTAGCCCCAACATTTTTCAAACCAAACGACATCACCTTATAGAAAAAGGTTCCTCAAGGCGTGATAAATGTTGTCTTTTCCATATCCTCCGGAGCCATTTTAATTTGATTATAACCCGAAAATCCATCCATGAAGGAAAACACTTTAGAGTGAGCAGTATTATCGACCAACACATCAATATGAGGAAGAGGAAAATCATCCTTAGGGCTGGCTCTTTTCAAATCCCTATAATCCACACACATCCTCATTTTACCATCTTTCTTAGGCACAAGCACAATATTTGCAATCCAAGGCGGATAATTGATGACTTTTAGGAAATTTGCATCCAACTGTTTCTGAACCTCTTCTTTAATCTTCTTGGACATCTCAGGATGAGTTCTTCGGAGCTTTTACTTGACAGGGGAGCAACCTTCTTTTAGCGGTAGTCGATGCACTATGATATCTGTATCCAAACCTAGCATGTCTTCATAAGACCAAGCGAAGATATCAGAATACTTACGGAGTAGTTCAATCAGTCTGACCTTTATAATTTCTTCGAGATCTGCCCCTATCTTAACCTCTCTTTTTACCTCTTTTGTGCCAATATTCACCACCTCAATTGACTCTTGATTTGGCTGGATAACCTTCTCTTCTTGTTTTAACAATCTTTCTAATTCCCCAGGAAGATCACAATCCTCATATGCCTCTTCTTCAGCTTGATAAATCGGATTGTCAAAGTCATAGTGCGCGATAGCGGAGTCGTTATCAATATAATCTGTGGTGGAAGTGCATATGCATAAATGATATTTTGGGTGTTTTAGTGACGGTGTGTGAAAAGGGAAACATTTCCATATAAAAAGAAATAAAAAGGAAAGAATGAAACAAAATTTTGAATGCAAAAACGTCCTTTATTTATGACAAACTTTTGAAAATAAACATGGTGACCCTACACAAATGATCCACTACGCCTTGGACAGAGTGTAGGAATTATGATATGATAATAAAAGCAAACAAGAAAAATTACTCCTCAGCGCTTGAAACTTGGATAACATCCACAGAAGTCCAGTTGTTGAGAAATTGGCCTGGAACGCTCTGACGGATCCAATCTTCAATATTGTATCCATCAGCCTTATCGTCACAAATTGCATTGGTGCATCCTTCTTGAGTAGCATTAGGGCAGGAAAATCTTACAGGAGTAGATAAACCAGAAGCTCTGAAAGCTGCATTTTGCTGACCAGGGACGTAACCAAGACCGATTTTTTTGAATTTTAGGGTAACATCTAATACTCGACCCCAACCTTCAGGGCTGCTGTTCTCTACCACCACTCTAGCATCTCTGAGGGAAGAAATAACAGTTTCCGTCTTCTTTTTCTGCTCTGGGGGCGGGAGATTGACTGCATGAATTGCTTCAAACGCTTGAAACAGAGTCTCATGTATTTCACCTTTGAATTCAACATAGCGGAATGATGTCAGATGACTCATGATATACTCTTCCTCGCCGCATACAATTATCACTTTCCCCTCTGTAGGATATTTTAGTTTCTGGTGAAGAGTAGAGGTGACTGCTCCTGCCTTGTGAATCCACGGCCGCCCCAACAAACAACAATACGTTGGCTGTATATCCATCACGAAGAAAGTAGCATTGAAGGTGCGAGTACCCACCTTGATCGGTAATTCCACCTCCCCAAATACAACTCTTTAGAACCCATTAAAATCTTTTACCATCAAATCGCTAGGACGTAACTCCTGGCCAGAATTATCAATTTTCATCAATGCTGACTTAGGTAGTACATTCAAAGATGACCCCGTATCTACCAAAACTCGAGATAGAGTAGTGCCCCTGCACTCCATAGAAATATGTAACGCTTTGTTATGATCTCGCCCTTCTGGAGGAAGATCAAAATCTGTGAAGCCCAAACTGTTCCCATCAGATATGTTAACACAAACATTCTCGAACTGATTGACTATTATCTCGTGCGGCACGGATGCATTCTTCAACAACTTCATCAAAGCATTTATGTGAGGTTAAGAATAAATCAACAATGACAAGATAGACATCTTAGAAGGGGTGTGACTTAACTGGTCAATTATGCTATAATCACTCTTCCTGATAATTCGCATTAACTCCTCAACTTCATCGGGAACTGAAGAAGCTTTTGGTATTGGAATTGGTTGAGCCACATTGGCCAGTGTAACCCTCGGATTTCCAATCGTTACCTATTTTTTTCCTTTTTCTCTTGAAGAGGCATCTACCACATCTTGTACATTGGAAGGACCAAACACTCTCCCGCTTCTAGTTACTCGACCTACGCCAGAGAAATTATGAACATCTCCTTCATTGTCTTCAGTAGATTCTTTCTTGGAAGGACCGGGTTTTGCCTCTTGCTTCACCCTATGGTAATAAACATCTGCACCATAATGCCATGGGATGGCCTTCTCACTAGTATATGGCATGGGACCAAGTACCATAATCATCAAAGGTGGCGCCCTAGATGGAGTAGGAATGCACACATGGGTGTAAGGAATAGATACCACATCAACGTCTTCTTTGGTAACCTTTTGGAATCTTGGTCTTCTATCGAACGGTAGGGAACCCTCGTCCATCAAGAACTGGATGCCAGCTTTCAAATCATCACAGCCCTTCGGTTGCTCTCTACACTTGGCACAGTCTGAAGCACAACCCGAGAAAATAGAATTCTCAAGCAGATACCTTTTAATATACCATAACAGAGTAGACACCTGTTCCACATTCATAACTAGGTTCAACATTTCTCCATTATCGTCAATCATGTTAACAACACCCCCTCCATGTCTATGCATCGGGTTCTGGACTACATTCGGACCAGTCGTTGGAGTAAACTCAATTGCCTTGGCATCCAACAAGTCTTGTACTTTGCATTTTAATGCAAAACAATCATTGGTAGAATGACCAACTGCTCCTGAATGGAATTCACATCTTGCATTAGCATCATAGTTATGAGGAAGTCTTTCGATGGGTGGTGGCATATTTCTCAAACTAATCAATTTCAAATCAAGCAAGTGGTGGAGTGCTTCGGTGAGAGATATTAGCAAGGGATCAAATTTTCTCAGCAATCTCTATTGTTGATTATTATACTGTCGGGGAACATCTTGTTGTCTTTGTTGTTGAGGTGCCGAATTCTGTCTCTACAGTAGAGGATCATTAACAGGAATAGAAACAACATTGATTTGCTGGTGTTGACGATCTTCTCTTCTTCCTCCATGAGAATAAACCGCACTTGTGCCACCTTCTCTTTTCTTGGGGTAAGTATTGAATGGTTTCTTACCACCGCCTGACGAGCCACTGGAGCCTCCAATCTGAGTTTTCCCCAATTTCAAACCCATCTCAATTCTTTCACCAGCCATAACCAACTCTACAAATCCGGATGAAGCACTCCCTATCATGTGCTCGTAAAACGGTCCTTGCAAGGTACTCATAAACATATCAATGAGTTCTCGCTCCATCAGCGGAGGTTAAACCCTAGCAGCCAACTCGTGCCATTTCTGAGCATATTCCTTGAAAGACTCTTTTGGTCCCTATGTCAAATTCTGTAACTGGGTGCGGTTAGGCGCCATATCCATATTGTATTGATAATGTTTGACAAAAGCCCGAGCAAGATTGTTCCAGCAACGAATATGGGTTTTGTCCAACTTCATGTACCACTCCAGGGATGCCCCAGATAGGCTATCCTGGAAAAAATGAATCAAAAGCCCTTGATCCTCGGTATGCACCGACATATTTTGGAAATAAGCAGTTGCATGAGTAACGGGACATGACGAACCATTGTAATTTTCAAATGCGGGTGTTTTGAATTTAGAAGGAACTTTCACCCCAGATACTAGCCCAAGATCATTTGCATCCATACCAAGGACTCCTTGCCCTTCCACAGCCTTCAATAATTCTTCCAACAACCGATACCTTCTATCCTCAACCTGAACCTCTGGCTCAGAATTCCGAACAGAGAGTTGATCTTCATCCTGATCATAGTCACAATCCTGCTCTTGAAAGTGTCTTAGGCCACCCTGATTATCTCTCATGTTCCCCATAAGACGAGGTCCTGGAGACGGGGGAAACTGCCCTATGTTACGCACAAAAGGGTTGCCAAGTGACCCGTGAAAATTCCCAATGGGCTGATCTTGGAAATCCCCCAGTCCCATATAAATTTCCTGGTAAAGCCCTTGGTTCCCACCATCCACTGGATAGCGGCGTTGATTGTTGATAATGGCAGCCAATTCCTCCTGTCAGCGATTCACATTGGTGATGACTTCCATGAACTGGGTCATTTGAGTAACCATTTGGGCTCTCATTTCAACGAGTTCAGCTTGGACTTGCTCCATCTGTCTTAGCAAATTTTTTCTGGTAGAATACCGATGAGTAGTCGTCTTGAATTCTGAATAAGAAAAGCAGAATAATAAGAATACCATCCTGAGATGACCGATCATGTTATGAGATGTATGATATGCATGATATGTTTTGTTATTTCCAGGTTATTTTACATGTTTTGTCAATCATCAGGAATAAAAACCAAGCCCAAAAGACAAATAAAAAGATTATAGTACAAAACTTCTTTATTTACAAAAACATCAAAATATTGATTCTCAAAATCCACTGAATAAAAGATCCCATCCAACAAGACTGGTGGTGATCGCTCAACAAAAACGATAAAGAAAATCAAAGGGGTGAATATCCCATCCCCACATGAAATAAAGGTCCCTTCTCCTGGAAATTCTCCTCACTCCACTCCTTGGTCTCCTGGAATAGTTGTCTTATCCTTGGGCATTCGTGTTCTTCAACAAGGCTTTTAATCACCACATCTTTTCGAAATAGTTGTTCCTCTAAGTACTGACATTGCTCCAGAAAGCGATCACATCTTTTGCATTCTGGCGGAGAAATAGGTATAGGTGCATGCTCCATCTCTTCTATCTGACTTTGGAGTTTGGCGTTTTCTTCCCTTACACGAGCCATCTGCTCTTCGTACTTCTGATCCCTTAATCTGACTTCATTGAGTTTCCTTTCCAGTTCTTTAACCCTCTTGCTATGACACACTTTTAACTTTGCTTCTGCTACTTGTAGACTCTTAACCTTTTGTTGACTTTTAAGAAGTGCCATATCCTGAATATTAGTTAAGTTGGACTTATCAATCCTCAATCTCTTTGATTGTTCATATGATCCACGACCCTCTAGTATATAATATTTCTCCCGATTCTCCCTCCAAAGTCTTCTCTTTTCTTGTAAAGCAAAGGAAAGTTCAATATTCTTATCTTCCAGATCAGCTTGTAGCTTAATAATCTCAGCTTTGGCGATTTTGAGGCACGCCATTGGTACAACTTCGAACTCTCCTGGAATGGATTTCTAAGAAGATGTCCTATCATGAGAAATGTGATCAACCTCCTTTTCACAAGATGCAAATTTATCTATCAGCGGATCATACATAGGTTGCGGGTATAATGGTTCTTCCCTCTTATAAGGCAACAACAACACCTTTACTCGATCCTGAATCCACCTCGAATATGCGTCAAGAGCCATACCTCTGCTTCTATCAAAATAATACTTTCCCTTTCAATTAATGTGTTTCCAGGCGACTTTTACTCTTTCAAACATAGCACCATCTCCTCCTTTTCCGAAATAAATGGTTCCCCTCACCTCCCGCTCAGTAGGTCCATTTGTCATTACGAATCCAAATTGGCGTCGTGCTAAAATGGGATTATAATTGATGCAACCTTTGGTTTCCATGAGTGGAACTTTAGGAAACTCACCACAACTCGTGATGAACTCCTTCAGAATTCCCATACTGTACCAAACAATGTCATAAGAAGTGAGTCCCATGATCCTTGGGGCCCAGAGAGAGGTTTCAGCAGTGTCGACAAATGGTCCCTTGGTGGGCATGTGCATCATGAACCATTTGTAAAGTAAATCTGTATTGCATACCACCTCCCCCCTCTTGCCATGCCGGGAATGAATAGTGAAATAAGTGTCAGCCAATAATGTTGGTACCAGATTGTCATTCATAAAGACACAAATCACTGTTAAATCCACCACTCTTTCTGCAATAGGTAAGAGTACCAAACCATAAATTAGCACGGCTAATAGTGCATTAAAATCCGTACACTTTCCTTCTTCTGCAAATCCCTTGGCATTGTTTATCAGATAATCCCGAGAAATACCCTGTACGTCACATTTCTTGATCCAATTGTCTTCGACTTTGCTAACGGTCAAATAAAGAGCTTTAGCGATAACCAGGTAGTTGGGAAATTCAGGCACTTGAGCAAAAGGAATATTTTCTGTGATCTTTATATCAAGAATATATGCGTATTCAACAAGAGTTGGTGCTAGCTGGTAATCTTGAAAAGTAAAGCAACGTAGTTGTGGATCATAGAACTGAAGAAGCACTTTTAACGCCCATTCTTCATAAAAATCATTCACCAGTGGCAACAAGTTCCCATATCGTTTCCTGAAAATGTTTTCATTCGGACCATTCATAAGGGCTCCCAACTCTTGCAATCGACCCCCATAAAACACAAACTAATAGACAACCTTCTTCTTAAGAGTTTCTGCACTCGTGGTCATGTTGTTATTTGTCCGAATGCCGATGACAACTTCTAAATACCATGGAAATAATATGCATATGTGAATTAGATATACATTTTTTCTTGCATTTTTTTTAAAAATAAATATGCCATGAGGTGATGCAAACACATATGAATCAAGGTATTTGTTGCGCTGTTCTGAATATGCCGGGAATCTAAGATCCAAAACTTTGTAAAATAACCAGTCATTATTTTTAGAAATCCAGTCACCCAAAAAAAAGTCACCAACGGTACCTGTAAGGATCAATATTCCCTCCTCGCTCACAGGTGAAAACTAGGTCAGGGTAAGACAAGGGTAACTCAGAATCATGGGTACGCCTGAAGCCACTATTGTCTAAACACCGATGTGAAACGATATCACCCCATTTGTAATTTCATCTGAGCATGGACGACGTGACCGCACTAGCAAACCAAAGTCGACTAGCCGTTCATGATCCACTCTATTCCTAAGGTTCCTATGGTTGTCACTTGGCCTGGGTATTGGGCCTTTTACCTCTTGTAACACCCACCCAACATGATAGCAGAGCCAACACAACAGATAGCCAAATATATGGAAAGCGGTAAAATGCATGCACAAACATATGCAAACAGTATATACAAAACTGGAACCAAATAAACACCCAAAGAAAACAACAAATAAGAGCTAGGATCGACTTCGGGATGGACCCGCAATAGGTCAACCTGTCCCCAGTGAAGTCGCCAGCTGAAACAACCAGGACGAACCATCATCTGATTATGAAATCAATGAAGTCGCCACTGAACGTCTTTTATCCCGCCGAGAGGGGAAAGGTAAACATCGAGAAAACCTGAGAAGGGTGAAATCACGGTCTTGCGACCGAGAGATTGGGTAAGGGAGTCTGTTACACGAGGGGAAGGTATTAGAACCCCACACGCCCATAGTATTCTACGGTATCCACTCTTGATGTCTAATCTAATGGGTGTGTAAAAATCTATATCTAAGTTGTATAGGGAATGAATGCAAAAGAAAGGAGAAAAGAATGTAGAGAAAATAGAAGTTATGCTCGCTCGGGCCCTACCCCAATGCCTACGTATCCCTTTTAAGGAATTAGAGCAGCCGTAGTTCGACTAATATATTTTGGTTGGTTTGTGTTTTTTTTAGTTAAGAAGATAAAAGAAACAATCAAGATGGCAAAACATCAGATAAATGACAAACATCAAAAACAATGATAAAGAAACAAAAATGGATGACAAAACATTCACATAGAAACACAACCTCAGATAAGATGATAAAATATCATCATGATAGCAAAACATCAGACAAGACAATGACACATTACACCTAACAATGATATTGAAAATCAATGTAGGATAACAAACATGTGTGATGGCGAAACATCGGCTAAAAGAATGTGTGATGGTGAAACATCGGCTAAGAGATGGGAAGATAACATGGAAAAGATGGCGAAACATCAATAAACCAGAGGACAAAACATCACACCTAACAATGATATTAAGAATCAAAGTAGGATAACAAACATGTGCGATGGCAAAACATCGGCTTCAAATAAATATGCAATGGCGAAGCATCGGCTAAAAGATAAAAAGATAACATGGAAAAGATGGTAAAACATCAATAAACGAGATGATAAAACATCACACCTACTATGATATTGAGAATCAAAGTAGGATAACAAACATGTGCGTGATGGCGAAACATCAGCGACAAACAAATATGCGATGGCGAAACATCGGCTAAAAGATAATAGCATGTCATGGTAAGGATGGAAAAACATCAAACATAAAGGTGCACAAACAATTAAGATTGGTTTGTATTTTTTACCTTGAATAAGGGTTTAAGTTTATTAGAGGTGTTTTATGATTTGCCAAGAAAAAGTTTTAGTTTTAAGATGCAAGAATGCAAAAGAAAAGAAAATAACTAAGGGAGACTATCCTAATCTCTAGCCCTAATGTTATTATACAGTGATTGGCCCTAAAGTTGAGGATGAAAAAGAGAAGTTTCTATCCTATGTTAGCATGCATGGATTCCTATCCTAGGGTCTAGCTCGAGGACTAACCCTACACGAACAATCCTAAGGGAGCATGGTAAATACCAAACAAGTAAGCAAATAAGTGCTTAAACATGAGTAGAAAGCAAGGTACACACGCAGAATCTTCTTAAAATGGCCTTTAAATAAACCAGAGGGACTCCTGACATATATCAACAACGGAGATCCCATCATGCAATAGAAAGCAATAAGGAGCAGAAACAGTAAAGGGTAACAGTATAATACCAAACGGATAACTATCCATAGAAAATGAGCAAGAAAAAGAAAACCCAGAGAACTTCAAGCAAGCTAGCATCAGTAAACAAATCAAGTCAGAAATCACGCCATCAAATATATGCATTGAGGCTCCAAATATTAACATATCCCAAAGGTGAGGTATAACATTCATGACCACATATATATCATGCAAAAGAATGACAAATATACAAAGCACATGAATAGTGCAAACACAACCAATTGTGTTCCACAAATAAAGTGGAACACTACAATACTAAGTCTAAATGGAGAAGCTTTCCTCAGAGTACCTCGCACATTCAACAAACAAATTAGTGATTTAAAAGATAGATGATGAACTAATAAGGGATGGAAAATGGTATGCCAAAGTAATGGAAGAACATGATGACAAAACATCCGATCAGTAGATGTAAGAAGCATCAAGCAAACTCAAGCAACAACTAGGTCAAAACTAAAGAACTGTTGCTTCTTTCTTGTCACCATGTTGGATTGACAAGTAAATATCAACGAAGGATCAAAGGAGCTAGAGAGGAAATACAAAAAAAAAGACTTTATAAGTCAGTAGAAAGCACTTCACACCCATACTCATTCATTTCATTATGGTTTACAAGCATAACAAAGAAGAAGGATTCCATAAAATGTATCACAAAGCTTGGATCACAAGTTAGCAAGGCAAATAAATTCAAACAAAGACAAAGTTAGAAGACTTAGACCATTCAAAGACTTGAAATAAATATTCTAGCATTCTATGAGGATATGATTAATAGTTTGAAATGTTGATTCTAATACATGTTGCACAAGTGCATTCAATATACCTCTAAGATTCAAAAGAAAAGAAAGGATTGAACATCAAATTCACAATAAGATGGAAAGGTTCAATCATTAGAGGTCAAGTGATCTCAAGCCTTTATGAGACTATCCTTGATGTATCATTCCTCAACATGTTATCATTGGTCATTTGATGACCTCAAACTCAAACCAAAAGTTTAAAGTTTAAAGTAAAAAAAACAAGAAAAGAATTATTAGTTAGGAGGCATGAAACAAAAGGGCTCATTAACCACTTATGGGAACTCAAGTGAATTGATTTGAATTGGAGTGAGGAAAACAGGAGCAACATGATCATTAAGTTTCAAATTATAGGCCTCTCACAATTTCATTGGCCATCAAATAAATTGCAACAAGATATGCAACATCAATTGGGCACTTTCACTTTGAAGACTCATCAAAAATATAAATGGACTTCCATAATTCAAACAAAAAAGTTCTCAATATCCTTGAGATGTATAGAAGTCAGCAAACATATTTTAAGTTTATGGATAGTAGAAGAAATGATCAAATGAGGCTCAAAGACCAAAACTAGTTGGCAAAACTACCAAACTAGGAAAATTTTCAAAATAAATAAAAGGAAAATACCAAACCTCATTAATTAATTAAAGAAAACTATTTTTGAGATCCTCAATCAATCTATGAACTTTAAATAAAAGCTGAATTCAGTTGAAACTTAGGGAAAATTAGTTTTTGGAATCAAAACAAACAAGTGAATTATCAAAACCCTAATTATTTAGAAAATAAACTCAATTATTGATTAATAAAGTTCCAATTCTAAATAATTCAAATTAAAATCATACACAAATAAAGAAAACTGCATGTATCAGAAAACTTATTTTTCCATATTTTTTGCATTAAGGAAAAAATCAGAAATAAAATCAAAATTTAAACCATTAAACAATTAAACAAATATGCACATTTTAAAATAAAATTCTAATCAAAAGTTAGAAAAATATTCAACCAAAATTATATTCAAATATTAGAATTAAAAATAAGCTCCTATGATTTTTTGTGAATTTTTTGGATCAAAAGACATATCAAAATAAAATCAAATATTAAACAAGAAATTAATTAAACACATGAATTTTAAAACCAATCAAAACATTTTCAAAAATTATGAACAAAATGCACAAGGTCAGAAATAATATTTTTAAGTTTCATGAAATTTTTCAGAATTTTTCTTCAAGTTTTGATCAAGAAATAAAATCAAGGAAGATCAAGTTATAAAATAAAATTCAAATAGATGTGAAATTCAAAATAGACCAATCAGGAGGTGACACGCTCCGTCTTCAACCTCTTGCCTTATCCAGATGCGCACGAAAAAAACAGATGCTAGGGCTCATGTTCAGATATATCGTTCATACTCAATTACACACCATTTTTCATGAAATTTTGCGCAAATCAAAGCCAAAAATAATATCTACATTAGGCTATTCGAATCACACTAAATGATTAACCACAAATCAAGAATAGATCTCATGAAAATTGCAAAAACACACTGAGAAATTTTTTTCAGATTCATCATACGTACATATCTCATCAAATCAAAAGCTTTAAAGTTATAGAAACACTTAATGAACATCAAACATTATGTTTCCAAACTCAAATCATACAATTCATGGCCATAAATTAGGATTCAAAGTTGAGGATTCTAACCTTTGAGGAAAAGGTGTATCTACTGTCTCCTTCACTCCAGCTGCAAACCAAGCCTCGATCTGCAATCTTTAGCACTTGGACAAGAGAATGCAAGAAAAATCACCCAAAATGCATAAGCAAGCCGGGGAATCGAAGAAATGTATTTTGGGAGAAAAAAGTGGTTTCAGATCTTGAGCTTCCTCCAGCCTTTCGTTCCTCTCTTTGCCTCCTCTTCTTTTCTTTTTTGAATGCACAATGCAGTGTTTATATAGGGTGTTTAAAGTGATGGCAATAGGGTCATAACTCAAATAAATCAGTTGGGGGTAAAATTGGACAAAACAGGTAAATGGAAATATGAGATCATGTGCTTGCGTTTGTTTATGTATTTGGATTTTTATGCTGCGTTTTGATGAGCTATGAGTGAGGCAAACAAAGTGTGAGGGGGTGAGGTGGCAAGTATTGCACATGGGAATGATTTTCTTGTGATGAAAGTTACAAATTTTGCCAAAAATGCAGAAAGCGTGGCGAGGCAAGGAAAGTGTGATTGTTTATCCATAAGGAGTAAGAAGCTAAGTGTGTGGTTCATACCAAGCATGTGTAATATCACCCCGAAACCAAACAGAATCGAAGGATATATAAAATCTTCAACTTGTATGACCCACCCGTGCACCAAAAGTCAGAATCAAAGAATGTAAAAACCTGCACCTTGCATGACCTACGCGTGCACCAAAAGTCAGTTGATTTCTAAATGAGGCCATAGAAAATTGGCTCGTGCATTCACAAGTTTTCCTTGAGCCAATTAAAGAACATATTCTAAGCTTCAAAATAAGTTGAGGTTCGAAAGAAATGATGGAGGGATGAGCAAGATATGAGGCTTAGTATTCCTGGGTAAATCCAAACAACTTGCCCAAAACTGCGCGCGCTAGCCTTCCCAAGATAACACTTCGATTGGTCCAAATTGAGAGCATGAATGGGGTTTCAACCAACCTATAAGGTGACACTTTGAATGTCCAAATGAAGAGAGAAAAGTGAGGCTTCGACTAGCCTTCAAGATAATGCCTCAAATGTCCAAGCGAAGAGAAAAGAAGTGAGGCTTCGACCTGCCCAAGGTACCACTTCAAACTGTCCAAATGAAGAGAGAAGAAATGAGGCTTCTACCAGCCCAAAGTACCACTTTGAACTGTCCAAACGAAGAGAGAAGAAATGAGGCTTCGACCAGCCCAAGGTACCACTTCAAACTGTCCAAACGAAGAGAGAAGAAATGAGGCTTCGACCAGCCCAAGGTACCACTTCAAACTGTCCAAACAAAGAGAGAAGAAATGAGGCTTCGACCAGCAAAAGGTACCACTTCGAACTGTCCAAACAAAGAGATAAGAACTGAGGCTTCGACCAGCCCAAGGTACCACTACGAACTATCCAAACAAAGAGAGAAGAAATAAGGCTTCGACCAGCCCAAGGTGCCACTTCGAACTTTGCAAACGAAGAGAGAAGAAATGAGAATTTGACCAGCCAACGAAGTCACACTTAGAATGGTCCACACTAAAGGAAATCAGAGAGAGCCACTCGAATCCAGTTTTAGCACCCAACTTCCTCAAACCACAACTCTTTCAAATTCAAATCAAATTGATTGATTCCAAGTTCAATGAGAAGATTTCATAGGTCCCTTCAAAATGCACGAGGCGCATTTTTGAATTATGCCTTGAACCAAAAGATATATGCATGTTTCCAAATGTTTGATGAATTGCCTAGGCCAAATGCCTTGCCTTGCCTGGCCAGACGCCCAAGGTGCCCCAACAAATGCCCAACTTGCCTTAAACTTCAAAGGCTCATAACTTTCAATTTTGAGTATGAAGTGTGTTTTTTGTCCTCTGTGGGCCCTTGTAGATCTTTTCCCCCTCTTCAATTGGCAAAAAGAACCACCAAAATTCCCCAAAAAATGAGAAAGTTATGCCCTTGCAAAGTCAGGCCAATAATCAAGGAGACTTAGTGAAATTTTCAATCTCTAAGATAACTTCAAATCCAAGTAACCTCTCAAACTTGCAATTCTCCTCAAAATCAATCATTAATGATCATCCCACATGAAAATACCTGTCAAATGCTTCATGATGACCAAAATTCCACCTAGTCAACTTTGACTTTGTCGACTATGAGTAAAATGACTATTTTACCCCTTTGATTCAATTGAACCACTGCTCTTCAAAATTGATGATCCAAATTCAAGCATATGATATTCCAAACACATAGAGGCTATGGAGGGAGTTTCCACTCAAAAGTTCCAAAGAATCCCTGATTAAAACTCAAACCCTAGTTTTGACTGATGAATCAAAAAGTGATTCTCCTTATAACAACACAATACTCAAATCTTCTGATGATCCAATGAGGTGGATAAGATACCTTAAGAGATGTGAAACCTTTTGGCTTGAAAGATCCATAGGTTTAGATAATAAGGCTCTCCTTGAGAAACTTGTCAATACAATCAATCTTCCAAAGCTTGAGAGAGGCTTGATAAACCAAAATACCTTGATCCCATCACCATGTATGAATGTAATGCAATATGATGTTAATGATGAAACATAAGCCTAAATCAAGAGGGTAAATTTTGGGGTTCAACACATTCTCAAAGCGTTGTAATTGTGTAGGATATTTAAATTCCAAAATTTATCACTTTCCTTATTATTGTTAGTAATTAGGGTCTGTATGACAAGACTTAAAATCAAACATTAGACAACCCTAATCCAAGAAAAATAATTGAAAACAAAACACCTTGCACACATGCACCTCAAAGGTAACCCGTACTTGTTGCCTCGGATTAAAACATTCATGTCCCTCGAATGTGAGATGTTTTAGTATAAGACCCTCGAGTTAAAAGATTGTAGTCCCTCGATGACCCTTCAATGTTGCCTTCGGTAAACGATCTTAGTCCCTTAAAACAATTGATAAAACATTTTACAAGTCTCCTTTTATGACTGTATGACGGCCCACGCTTGTCCCTCACATTCAATGATATGGCTCCTTACCAACCAATGGTAAAATAGCACTATCTAAAGGAGGAGGAAAAGAACACAGACTTTTTGAGTAAGTAGATTGCTCGTAATTGCTTGCTCACAAACTAAAATCATTTTCACACCTCACACTTTCAAAAACAAACACCTTTTCAAACACTCCCTTTCAACAAATATTTTCAAAACAAACATTTTGTATACATTCTCAATGATACGAGAATCATTACAAATTTTCCGCACTAAGGCATTTTCAAAATATTTCCAAAACAAATAGTTTGTATACATTCTCAACGATATGAGAATCATTACAAAATTACCTTTTTTAAAACATCTTCAAAACATTTTCAAACTTACACAAAAACACAAAAGCATTTCAATGTGAGCTAGAAATTAAGAGCCCATAGATAACTACGGATGAAAAGGGTGCTAACACGTTCCCTTTTCATAACCTACCCCCCAAACTCAAGAAAATTCTCAAAAGGTCTTTCTTGTTCTTTTCACCCTTTCCTTTATTAGATAAAAGAAAAGTCGGTGGCGACTCTTTCTATCCACAACATTTGCAATCAAACACAAAACACCAACTCAGCTCTCCCACGATATTACACCGCCCTTTCAGGTTTTCAACTTAGCGAGTTATTCTTTTATTTCTTTAGGCAAAGTATTTATTGACTGCATCAGCATTCATGGGATGTGGGAACTCCTTGACATCCATAGTTTCAAGAATCAATGTATCTCCAAAGAAGGCTCTCTTGACAACATATGGGCCTCCATAATTGCGAGTCCACTTGCCCCTATAATCAGTGTTAAAAGACATAATCTTTCTGAGCAGGAGATCGGCTTCTCTAAATTCACGAGGCTTAACCTTCTTATCAAAAGATTTCTTCATTATCTTCTGATATAAATGACCGTGACACAAGGTTGTCATTCACTTTTCTTCAATCAAATTAAACTGATCAAACTTGTTCTAGACCCATTCATCCTCTGACAACTTTGTTTCCATTATTACACGCAAAGAGGGAATCTCAACTTCGACGGGGAGCAATGCTTTCATACCATACACAAGAGAGAACGAGATTTCCCCTGTTGAAGTGTGAACGGATATACGATACCCATTAAAAGAAAAAGGAAGCATCTCATGCCAATCTTTATAGGTAACAACCATTTTGTGGATGATATTCTTAATGTTTTTGTTAATAGCTTCAACAACCCCATTCATCTTAGGCCTGTAAGGAGACGAATTATGATAACACAATCTTGAATTCTTCACAAAGTTATGTCATCATCTTGTTATTCAGATTTGAGCTATTGTCAGCGATAATCCTGCTTGGCACACCATACCGACTATAAGATTGTTCTTGATAAATCGTACTACCACCTGCTAGGTGACGTTTGCATAAGAAGCTGCTTCCACCCATTTGGTGAAGTACTAAATTGCCACCAAGATGAAACAATGTCCATTTGGGTTCAATTATTACAATCATATCAATACCCCACATAGAAAAGTGCCACGGGGAAGAAATAACATTGAGATGCGTTGGAGGCACATGAATCTTGTTAGCATAAATCTAACACTTATGGAACTTCTTCACAAATTTGTAACAGTCAGATTCCATTGTCAGGAAATAGTAACCTGCCTTAATCATATTTTTGCCATTGAATTTCCATTGGCATGGGTACCAAAAGAACCTTCATAGATCTCATGCATCAACATGTTTTTTTCGTGTCTATCCACGCATCTGAGCAAGACCATGTCGTAATTTCTTTTGTATAGCACATCTTCATTAAGGAAAAAGCTACATTTCAATCTTCTCAATGTCTTTCTATCTTTATTCGATGCACCTAGCAGGTATTCTCGAGTATGGAGGAAGTGCATGATAGCATAATACCAAGGTTTTTCATGTGACATGTCCTCTGTAGCAAACATATGAGCGGGTCTATCAAGACGTCAAATTGTGATTCGAGGTACATCATTCCAAGCATTTACTTGATACATGGAAACCTAGGGGGCTAAGGCATCTGCCATCTAATTGTCATCTCTGGGAATATGATGGAATTCAATTTTATTGAAAAAAGGTAATAATCTCCTTGCATAATCTTTGTATGGAATCAAGCCAATGTGATGAGTCTCCTATTCCCCTTTAATCTGATTTATTACCAGAGTTGAATCACCATATACATCAAGAATTTTAATTTTGAGATCTATAGCCTCTTCAAGACCATGATGCAAGCTTCATACCCTGCCATATTATTAGTACAATCAAATTTCAACCTTGTAATAAAATGGATATGTGACCCGTAGGGAGTGATAATCATGACGCCAATTTCTTTTCCATAAGAATTTATAACTCCATCAAACACCATACCCCATGGAGATTGAGGATCAGGACCTTCCTCAGGCAAAGGTTCGTCATAATCTTTTACTTTCAAATATATTACATCCTCGTCAGGGAAATCATATTTAACAGACTGATAATCATCAACTGTCTGGTGAGAAAGATAATATGGCAACACACTAATTTTTATAGCCTTCTGATTACAGTATTCAATATCTTATTCAGACAACAACAACATCTGCCAACGGGAAATTCTTCTAGAAAGAGCAGGATTTTCAAAAATATACTTAATTGGATCCATTTTGGAAATCAACCAAGTAGTATGATTCAACATATATTTCCACAATCGCTTTATCGCCCAGTGTAATATGGTGGGATAACTGACTTGGGTTTTTTCGTTTTATCGCAATTGTTGCCGATAGCAAGAGTCTCCACCGACTTATCTTTTATCCAATAAAGGAAAGGGTGAAAAGAACAAGAAAGAACTTTTGAGAATTTTCTTGAGTTCGGGGGGTAGGTTATTGTTGTACCCCAAAAATTTCCCCCTCATCTTACTCAACACATGCTCATTGAGATCCTCAACTTGCTCATGGATGCCCAAGAGTTGACCAGACAAACTCTCTCCTAAAGCAATGAACCTCCAACTAGGGTTTCCATTTTCATCAAGATGGGTGAGCTCCAAAGGCCTCATATGATCTCCATAGTCCTAATATGTTCTCAAGACCATCCATGTCAACATTCATGCGTTGCACAAGAAGTTTGCTCAGTCAACGGCTCAGATGCTTGAAAATCAACTATATTAGGTCAAAAGTCAACTGTGGCCCACATACAGTCAAACTTCAATATTTTTGGTCAACATTAACACTTTGAAGTGATATCCATCATTTGATCAAGGTTTGATCATGATTCCCAAAGGAATGCTCCTAATTCATCAAAACTCAAAAGTTGTTAAATTAGGCTTTCTTAGGAAAAGTCAACCAAACTTTCACCAAGTATAACTTTTTTATACTTTATCAGAAAGTTATCATCCAAGGATCATTTTAAATATAATCCAATTCCCTACAACGCATCTTCAGCCCTCAAGTTCAATAAATGCACTCATAAAAAGATATAAATTCATACATTATAGGTCCTTTTCAAAAGTTAACAAAAACACCTTTCAGGTCAAAGCTTCTTACATGAACATGGAGGATCCAATTGAGATGAAACCAAAAGGGTTGTTTAGGGGACATCCTAAGCTTTCTAAAAAGTCAAAGAACACCCCCTTAGGGTTAAAATTGAGAGATATATGGATTGTCAAAATTGGCCAATTTTTGAAAAAAAAATGCATGAAGCAAATATTGACCAAACATGGATTTTTTCCAAATGGCCCTATCTTTTCAAGTTTGAAACTCATTCCTAACATGGTCCACGACCTCTAAGCCCACCCATACATTTTTATACTATATATGCTATTTATTTTGAAATTTTATTCATTAAAATTCAGAATTAAATAAATAAATAATAGAAATAATGTAAATTTTGATGTGAATCCATTTTGGGCAAGTTTTATGCTGGTTTATGTCAATTGATTTCATGCAATAACCCTTCAATTATGTCCAGGTTCATCCACGTGTGGAAATGACATAAATTCATCAAATATGGCATTTTTTTCAAATTTTGATCATGGTCTTAAAATACAACATTATGAGGGAGATTATTTCCATGCTTTCTTGTCTCCTCATTCTCCTCTATAAATATAGAGCCATACAATCTTGAAACACACGAAATTCCTCTCTAAAAAGCTCTCAAAAAGTTCTTTAAAAAGCTCTTCAAAAAGCTCTCCAGAAATCAAAGAATTGGTGCAAGTCATATCTCGAGGTTCCGGTCTCTCTTGATTGACATCAAGCCTCAAACCATCCTCTTGAAGTCTTCAGGAGTCTTACAAGACCCAAGAGCAATCCATCACACGCCTAGCACGCCCCCATTTGACAACACCGGTTTGGTAAAATTTTAAACTTCGAATCTCTAATTTTAATCATATTTCATGGCAGGCTAACGTTTGTTTGAGTTTATATAGAACCGTTATGGATGGTTAAATCAGAGGTTCCATGCAAGAATCTGAAAACACCACGGTTAGGGCATGAAGCTTTTGAAGATTCGGGCCTAGGGATTTCTGATGATTGCACCCCCTGTTTACTTTTGCTACTAGGCCCATCTTTATTTTCTTGTTTTATTCATTTCATTTATTTCTTTTAATCCTTTTTATTTATTTTAATCAATAAACAAATATAAAAATCACATAAAAATAGATTTAGGGTTTTCCTTAATCAAATTTTAATTTTAGTAAATTAATTAACTAATCACTTTAACTTTTTTTTAAATTAAAATTAATAGAACTTAGGTTTAATTTCATTTTAATTCATTTTCCTTTTCGTAACAAAAATACCAAAAAAACATAGAATTAATTTCTTTTATTTAAATTTCATGTTTCTTTAATAATTAAGTTTTTTTTAAATATAGATCTAGATCAATTTTTTTTAACTTAAACCATTTTCATAAATTAAAACAAAAAACAACAAAAAAAAATTTATATCTTAGGATTTTTAGACGTCTTTTCAAATTTGCATGTTATTATTCTTTCGCACTTCCTTTTATTATTGTAAATGTATATTGGGATGTAATAGATGATTAGTAGGACCTTTACCATTTTTATTTATTTTTCCCCCAGTTTTGGATATGTACATAATCCCCCTCCCCTAAGCCTTGTAATAGCTAGGTTTTATATTTCTGCATTTTTAAATTACTCCAATTATTAACTGCTAGATGTATGACTAATAGGATTGTATGGCAAGAATAATCAAATATTAGCAAACTTAACACAAGACTAAAATAACTGAACATAACACACCTTGTACATATGCACCCTTAGGGTATACCTCACTTGGTTGCCTCGGAAAATAATGGTCATGTCCCTCGAACGTAGGGATGTCTTAGCAAAGACCCTTAATTCTAAAGTCATCATAAAGATCATGGTCCCTAACGTCCCTCGAGTTGCCTACGAGAAATGATCTTGTCCCTCGATGTTGCCTATATGATGACAGTCCCTTTGAATGCTAAGATATCTTTACATGTTGCCTTCGATGACCATAGTGTCCCTTTCGATAGTCCCTCAACATCCAACGATAGGGCTACCTACTCACTAATAGTAGGATATCACTATCTAAAGGAAACGAGAAAATGAACAATCTTTTTCGAGTAGGTAGAAAATCTTAAGTACTTGCTCAAAACAACAAAACTTTTTCACAAACACTTTTCAAAACAGTTTTCAAAAACGACTTCGTCACACTCTTGAGGAAGGATACAAGGGTTATCACGAAGTTAAACAAAAACTTTTCAAACACATACACAAGCAATTTCAAAATGATCAAGTACCTAAGAGCCCATGGAAAACCATGGATAGAAAGGGTTCTAACACCTTCCCTTTCTATAATCTACCCCCCGTACTCAGAAACATCTCGAAAAGGGTTTTTTCTGTTCTTTTTCCTTTTCCTTTGTTGGATGAAATAAACGTCGATGGTGACTCTTGCTTACCGCAACATTTGCAAACAAAAACACAAACCAGTATTAACAGTCGGTTCTGCCAACGTATCACAGAACTAGCGACTCTGCTGGGGACTTAATAAGTGGGGTATACCTTAGGATCTAGGTCATTTCTAAAATTGCTTTCTTGTTTTGCTTTGCCTGCTTTATATTCAAGGGTTTTGTTAGGGTTATTAGATCCTACACCCGGATCTGGGGACACCTTTTAGGTAAGTAGCAATAAACTGTGAGGGAACTGTGTGGGGTATACCGACACAGTTGAAGCAGTAGCTACGTTGGTGTGACACTTTGGTTGGTACCGGTAACCCTTGAGTCAATCAAGCAGAGTACGGGGCTGCTGCGTGGTGTCATAAAGCATCAATTGACCTTAGAAACTTTAATTGCACAACTTGGCCAGTAGGACGTAGCGAGATGGCCGGCTTTGGTGTATTCCCAAGGTCGACAGATACTCGATGCTACACTCATTGAGGTTTAACTCATGAGTTTTGTTCGGTTGCGAGTCAATCGCCTATTAAATGAAGCTTGGGGGAAAGATCAATGATATTGAGATCCCTTAGAACCCGGTTACTATTTATAGGACAGGTTGAACCAATCCAGCTTTAAGAGGGTATGAGCTTAAAACTCATGCAAGCCTTAAACCTAAGGCTACTTGTGTGACTTGTTTTCTTTCTTTGCCTAACAATTTGAACTCTTTGCATGGCTTTGTTTGTATTCCTTGCAGGACCTTGTTTGTATAAATCCAATAAATTGGTTTCTTATCCTGCATTTTTTCTTGATGCATAGCATACACATCATAGCATCATACCATAGCATTTCCTTAACAATTTCAAGGATCTAAAGGGCCTGTGATGTAGGTTATGATAAAGCAGACGTCTAGCAAGGGGCAAGAGGATTTATTTTACTCTAGTCAATGTCGTCAAAAGATCGAAACACGATAACTTGAGTCAGGGGCTATAACCTACTTGATATGGTAAGCTTGACTCTTGTGGAAGGACTCTCAACGATACAAAGTTCTTTAATCAAAGCTGAAAAATTTTAACTTCTGACATTTCTTGTTTACCCCGTGAGATCCTTGAAAACATTGCATACATATATCATACACATCATTGCATAATAGGTACCATAACAAGTTTCTCATCTTCTTCCCTGTTTATTTCAGCAATAATGTCTTCTGAACAAAACATCAAGGATCTCCAGGCACAAAATGCCCAATTTCAGCAAATGTTCGTGGCCTTGGCCAAGGGGCAGGAAGATTTGAAGGCCCTTATTCTGAAAGAGAAAAGGAAGAAGAAGAAGAAGATCGTCGGTGTCCTGAATCTGGGCAGAAGATTTAGGGGACCATTGAAGCAAACAGTTGATCTGACCTCTTCATCCAAAGAAGGGGAGAACCAAGAGGGCGAAACAAGGGAGGAAGACCCTAGTCCGGGAGTTTCTGAGGATGAATCTGACTACAATGATGAACAGTATCCCCTGGCTTAGGATAGGTACAAATAGTTAGAGGATCGTCTGAGCCCGATGGAGATCTAAAGAATACCAGGACTGGATTTCGAAGAGTTGGGTTTGGTATCTAGGGTAGTCATCCCACAGAAGTTCAAGGCTCTGCTATTTGTGAAGTATGATAGGGTGTCTTGTCCCAAGCTTCATCTCCGTTCCTACGTGAGGAAGATTCAGCCTCACATTGTTGATAGGAATTTGTGAGTCCATTTCTTTCAGGACAGTCTGTCCGGGACTCAACCCGAATGGTTCTATCAACTGGAGGGGACCAATGTCCGCAACTGGGAAGATTTGGCTGCTGCTTTTTATGAGAAGTATCAATATAATGCTGACCATGCTCCTACCCGTACTCAACTCCAGAGTATGTCCATGGGTGCAATTGAAGGCTTTAAGGACTACACACAGAAGTGGAGAGAGCTCGCAGGGAGAGTCCAACACCCTTTGTCTAATAGGGAGTTGATTGACATGTTTCTTGGTAAACTGTCTGGTCCATTCTTCAATCACTTGATTGGTAGCTCCTCAGCTGGTTTCACCGAGCTAATATTGACTGGAGAAAGGGTAGAAGCTGGGATCTGGAGCGGTAAAATCCAGAAAGACACCTCCTTAAGTACTGTAAAGAAGCCATTCACGGGTAATAAGGAGATCAATGCCATTTATAACTCAAGAGATCAGAGCTGAGCTGAGCGTCGTCCAACGGTAGGGGCTGTGATGATACCTAGGTCTACGGCTACTCAACAACGAAACAATCAGCCAAGGGTAGAAAGACATCAAAGGCAGTTCACCCAAATCAACATGCCATTTTCACAACCTTTGCAACACATGTTGAAGATGAATCTGATTACGTTGATAAACCCTCATCCAAACCCTAAGACTTCCTCTCCTAACTACAATCCAGATGCAAGGTGTGTTTATCATTCTAGAAGCCCGGGGCACGATACTAACGATTTTTGGATGCTGAAATACAAGATTCATAATATGATTGACGCCAAGGAGATTGAATTCGACCCTCCTGAGACTCTCAATGTGATCACTGCTCCCTTGCCAAAACACGGCTAGGATTGAAAGCATTTTTGTTCATTTGAATTATCAAGTTGTATTTTCTTTGCTTATTCGAACAATTATTGTCATGTCAAAAAAAGTTTATTTCATTAATGCATTACACATGTTTGTCTTGAATTAATCTGTTTTCACTATGCTTAAACTTCTTTATACTTCCTTTTTGTGATATTCAACTCTCGATTAAAAACTCTAAGCCTTAGAGGGAGGATGAGGAAAAGGATATCACAATCCATACAATGTTCTTTTGAACAGACCCCGCTAACGATGTATAGGCGTTGTTTCAAATCCTAAACAGTGGAGTTATGAGAAAGATAATACCTAGTCAACCCCTTTGAACCAAAGAAGTAGGAGTTTTTATTTCACACAAATTAAAACCCTTAATCATAACCTGAGGCGGGGTAGTTTTCTTAGTTAATTCAGGTGCGCATTCAGTCGCAATCTGCTGATTTGTACACAATGAAAGGCATCGAAGACGTCATTCCAAATCAAAAGACGGTGATGGTTCCGTATAATCGTCAAGACGGACAATCATTATCTCTCAAAATAAAATCCCGCTAAGTCAAAACCTATGAAGGAGACTTAAGGAAAAATTGGGGCATCCCGCTGACCGTAATCATAAAAGAAACAGTTCAGAAAAAAAAAGGGATAACAAAATCAAAAAAGAAAGAGGTCCTAGCAATCCTCAACAGAAATAAGATTACAAGAAATGACTGCCTATTCAAAATAAACTTTCAGTATCTGAACCATCATCGGAACATCAAGGATAGTACCCCAGGACTCAACTGGGATTATAAACGCGCAATTAACTGAGCATAAGACTGAAGGACATCACGAAAAATGGGTGGTTACAAATAAATTTTGAGCCTTTATCCTTTGTTTCTTAAACGGGGAACCAGGCCACGTTATAACCCTTAAAAGTCCTAGCTGGAGCATGGGTTAGTTTGAGAGCATGTTGTTACAAAGGTATCCTGACTCCTGTAGGACTTGTTAAAAATCCTGAGTTGATATCACATTCTTGCAAATTATGTTTTACTACGCAAAACAGATTTTCAAAATAATTTCAAGACAGATATGAGTTTACATTCTTTAAATGACATTGTTTGCATATGACTAGTTGTTTGACAGTACAGAAATCCACACAATGGATATTCAATGAACAAACATCCTCTCAATGGATAGAATCACCTCAGCAGGAAAGACACTTCCAACAATAGGTCATCCATAAGAAATGGGCATGACATGATGTCTAACACAGCTGGGGCACTCTCTCCAAAAGTTCCAAATAACCAGGGGCAAATCTCCATCTGAATCACTTGGGGAATTACGCACGCATTCCAGCAGCAAATCATGTGCCATCAAGAAAACATTCTTGACAGTACCACAACACTACAGACAGTGACAACTCCCTACATCTTGAGAACATGGACATAGTTGGAAAAGACCACGCATGAAAAAGACCCGCTAGGTCAACTGGCCTAGGCAAAAATAAGGGCATTCCGGCCAACCAAAAAAAGGTTCGGGCAAAAATTAGTGATAAAAACAAAAAAATTTGTACACCCGGCAAGTTGAAAACCTGAAAAGGCGGCTTGGGGAAAAAAGGGTATCCCGGTGGACTGAAAATCTAAAAAGACAATCCAGGAAGAAGTTAGGGATTAAAGCGTGCAACTATGTCCCATCATCTTGTCACTTTCCCATCAGTAGAAGACTTATCATTCTGATCGGCAGTTACCAAGCACCTCACGAGTTGGGATAACATTCAAGCTATCCATAAGGCCTCCGCATGTACTTTCTCCAGCAGGTACAGGGGCAGAAAAGTCCTGATGCAAAGTCATTGTCGTATCCATAACATGCGTCCCAGTGACATCTACACTCCCCACAGAGTAGGGGCAACTAAAGCTTTGACATCGGCTTCCCCAAACAGGAGCTACTTTCCCTAGAAAAGTTCCTTCAAAGAGCCGATGTCTATGTTCCCCAACCGAATTTCATAATCGCAAGTGGGTCATAAAGTTCTATCCTGATCAGAGTTTATTTCCCTAAGCACAGAAGCTCAATCCCCAACAGAGTTATTCCCCCGTAGAGTTATTCTCAAACAGAGTCTCTCCCTGGAAGAATGTCCGTAAACAATGAGAAAATCTCCAGCATAGTCATCTCTGTTCGCCATCCCCAATGGAAGTAGATGAACCACTTTTTCTACGACGGTCAGGAAGTCAATTCCCAGTACTCTCCAGCAGCGGTCAGGGATTTATTTTCCCAGACTCAGATATGTCACAAATAGCATTTCATGTTCATACATCATGACGTGCACACACATATTGCATACAACATAATCTCATTTATTTTGAGAACATCATCACACAATGCATTTCATGCATCACATATAATTAATCATGTACCTTTTCAGGAAAGATGGTTATCATCAACAATTTCCAACAGGTCCAAGATTAGCTCCTGGAACTAAATAGAGTAATTATTTGCGCAACCAAATGCAGCTTTACACGGGTTCGTCATAAAGCAATCTTACACGGGTCTCTCCTAAATGCAGCTTCACACGGGTTTATCCTGAAAAATCTTGCGGATCCCTTCTCATACATTTCCAAATAAGGTTTTACATGAGCTTATCCCGAAGCAACCTTACCAAGGTTCCTCCCGAAGTTTTACACGAACTTATCCTGAAGTAACCTTACCTAGGTTCCTCCTTGGTTCAGATGCATTTTTACCCAAACTCCTCACGAAGCAACCTTACCTAGGTTCCTTCTCGGTTCAGATGCAGTTTTACCCAAACTCCTCACGAAGCAACCTTACATAGGTTCCTTCTAGGTTCAGATGCAGTTTTACCCAAACTCCTCACGAAGCAACCTTACTTAGGTTCCTTCTCGGTTCCGATGTAGTTTTACCCAAACTCCTCACGAAGAAACCTTACCTAGGTTCCTTCTTGGTTCAGATGTAGTTTTACCCAAACTCCTCACGAAGCAACCTTACCTAGGTTCCTTCTCGGTTCAGATGCAGTTTTACCCAAACTCCTCACGAAACAACCTTACCTAGGTTCCTTCTCGGTTCTGATGTAGTTTTACCCAAACTCCTCACGAAGCAACCTTACCTAGGTTCCTTCTTGGTTAAGATGTAATTTTACCCAAACTCCTCATGAAGCAACCATACCTAGGTTCCTTCTCGGTTCAGATGTATTTTTACCCAAACTCCTCACGAAGAAACCTCACTAAGGTTCCTTCTCAGTTCAAATGCAGTTTTACCCAAACTCCCCACGAAGTAACCCTACGGCCCAGGTTCCTTCTCATAAGTCCTACTATCCAGGTTCCTTCCCATAAGCCCTACTATCCAGGCTTTTATTCCGAAGTAACCCTACTATCCAAGTTTCTTCCCATAGCCCTACTATCTAGGCTTCCACCTTGAAGTAACCCTACTATCCAGGTTCCTTCCCATAATCCCTACTATCCAGGCTTTCATCTTGAAGTAACCCTACGATCCAGGTTTCTTCCCATAAGCTCTACTATCCAGGCTTTCATTTCGAAGTAACCCTACGACCCAGGTTCCTTCTAAAATCCCTATTATCCAGGCTCTCATTTCGAAGTAACCCTACGACCCAGGTTCCTTCTCATAGCCCTACTATCCAGGCTTTCATTTCGAAGTAACCCTACTATCCAGGTTCCTTCTCATAGCCCTATTATCTAGGCCTTCATTTAGAAGTAACCCTACTATCCAGGTTCCTTCTCATAGCCCTACTATCCAGGCTTTCGTTTCGAAGTAACCCTACTATCCAGGTTCCTTCTCATAGCCCTACTATCCAGGCTTTCATTTCAAAGTAACCCTACTATCCAGGATCCTTCTCATAGCCCTACTATCCAGGATTTCATTTTGAAGTAACCCTATTATCCAGATTCCTTCTCACAACCTTATTATTCAGGATTTCATCTCCAAGTAACCATACTATCCAGGTTCCTTCTCTTTTATCTCTGGACAATAGTTTATAACACTGCAAGACCTGGACCCGACCAGAATCGATCGATCTCGCGTTTCCCCAGTAAGCCTTTGTGCGGCCTGGACCCTAACCAATTAGGAAGTATGCTTCCACCTCCTCAATCAAGATTTAATTCCCCAGTAGAGTAATGGACAACCGAAGCTCTTATACTTTATTTCTCCATACGTAAATCAATATTCTTCAGCGAAGTCCTCCTCAACAGCAGGTACAGGAATTCTCGCAAAGGAATCTCTTATGAAACCGATGTCTTTTCTGGATGGCATCTATAAGACCATTCCCGATATTACCTACACTACCAGTATCATTTTAGACGAGTGCAAATTTCAGGGCACTCTAGTGTTCAATCATCTTCCACCTTCAGATCACGAAAGGCAGACCAGCCAATCTACATCCTCAGGTTTAAGAAGATTGAACAGGGGCAGTTGTTGTACCCCAAAATCTTGCCTCTCATCTTACTCAACACATTCTCATTGAGATCCTCAACTAGCTCAAGGATGCCCAAGAGCTGACCAGACAAACTCTCTCCTAAAGCAATGAACCTCCAACTAGGGTTTCCATTTTCATCAAGATGGGTGAGCTCAAAAGGCCTAATATGCTCTCCATAGTCCTAATATATTCTCAATACCATCCATGTCAAGTTTCATGCCTTGCACAAGAAGTTTGCTCAGTCAACTGCTCAGATGCTTGAAAATCAACTATATTAGGTCAAAAGTCAACTGTGGCCCACATACAGTCAAACTTTAATACTTTTGGTCAACATCAACACTTTGGAGTGATATCCATCATTTGATCAATGTTTGGTCATGATTCTCCTGGAATGCTCCTAATTCATCAAAACTCAAAAGTTGCTAAATTAGGGTTTCTTAGGAAAAGTCAACCAAACTTTGACCAAGCATAACTTTTTCATAATTTATCATAAATTTATCATCTAAGGCTCATTTTTAAGAGAATCCAATTCCCTACAACGCATCTTCATCCCTCGAATTCAAGAAATGCACTCATAAAAAGATATAAATTCATACATTATAGGTCCTTTTCAAAAGTAAACAAAAATACCTTTTGGGTCAAAGCTTCTTACATGAACATGGAGGATCCAAATGAGATGAAACCAAAAGGGTAGTTTAGGGGACATCCTAAGCTTTCTAAAAAGTTAAATAACAACCCCTTAAGGTTAAAATTGAGAGAGATATGCATTGTCAAACTTGGCCAATTTTTGAAAAAAAATGCATGAAACAAATATAGACCAAACTTGGATTTTTTCCAAATGGGCCTATATTTTCAAGTTTGAAACTCATTCCTAACATGGTCCACAACCTCTAATCCCACCCATACATTTTTCTACTATTTATGCTATTTATTTTGATATTTTATTCATTAAAACTCAGAATTAAATAAATAAATAATAGAAATAATGTAAATTTTGATGTGAATCCATTTTGGGCAATTTTTATGCTGGTTTATGTCAATTGATTTTGTGGAATAACCCTTCAAATATGTCCAGGTTCATCCATATGTGGAAATGGCATAAAATAATCAAATATGACATTTTTTTTCAAATTTTGATCATGGTCTTAAAACACAACATTATGAGGGAGATTCTTTCCATAATTTCTTGTCTCCTATATAAATATAGAGCCATACAAGCTTGAAACACACAAAATTGCTCTCTAAAAAGCACTTAAAAAGCTCTTCAAAAACCTCTCCAAAAGCTCTTCAAAAAGCTCTCCAGAAATCAAGGAATTGGTGCAAGTTATATCTCGAGGTTCCGGTCTCTCTCGATTGACATCAAGCCTCAAACCATTCTATTGAAGTCTTCAAGAGTCTTACAAGGCCCAAGAGCAATCCATCACACGCCTAGCACGCCCCCATTTGACAATACCAGTTTGGTAAAATTTTAAACTTTGAATCTCTAATTTTAATCACATTTCATGGCATGCTAACGTTTGTTTGAGTTTATATAGAACAATTATGGATGGTTGAATCAGAGGTTCCACGCAAGAATCTGAAAACACCATGGTTATGACATGAAGCTTTCGAAGATTCGGGCCTAGGGATTTCTGATGATTGCATCCCCCTGTTTACTTTTGCTACTAGGTCCATCTTTATTTTCTTGTTTTATTCATTTCATTTATTTCTTTTAATCCCTTTTTTTATTTTAATCAATAAACAAATATAAAAATCACATAAAAATAGATTTAGGATTTTTCTTAATCAAATTTTAATTTTGTTAAATTAATTAACTAATCACTTTAAATTTTTAAAAAAAAATTAAAATTAATAGAACTTAGGTTTAATTTCATTTTAATTCATTTTCCTTTTCGTAACAAAAATACAAAAAAAAACATAGAATTAATTTCTTTTATTTAAATTTCATGTTTCTTTAATAATTAACTTTTTTTTAAATATAGATCTAGATCAATTTTTTTTTAAACTTAAACCATTTTCATAAATTAAAACAAAAAACAACAAAAAGATTTTTTATATCTTAGGATTTTTAGACGTCTTTTCAAATTTGCGTGTTATTATTCTTTCGCACTTCCTTTTATTATTGTAACTGTATATTGGGATGTAATAGATGACTAGTAGGACCTTTACCGCTTTTATTTATTTTTCCCCATGTTTTGGATATGTACATAATCCCCTCCCCGAAGCCTTGTAATAGCTAGGTTTCATATTTCTGCACTTTTAAATTACTGCAATTATTAACTGCCAGATGTATGACTAATAGGATTTTATGGCAAGAATAATCAAACATTAGCAAACTTAACACGACTAAAATAACTGGACATAACACACCTTGCACATATGCATCCTTAGGGTATATCTCACTTGGTTGCCTCGGAAAATAATGGTCATGTCCCTCAAACGTAGGGATGTCTTAGCAAAGACCCTTAATTCTAAAGTCATCATAACTATCATGGTCCCTAACGTCCCTCGAGTTGCCTACGAGAAATGATCTTGTCCCTCGATATTTCCTATATGATGACAGTCCCTTCGAATGCTAAGATATCTTTACATGTTTCCTTCGATGACCCTAGTGGCCCTTTTGATATTCCCTCAATATCCAATGATAGGGCTACCTACTCACTAATAGTATGATATCGTTGTCTAAAGGAAATGAAAAAATGAACAATCTTTTTCGAGTAGGTAGAAAATCTTAAGTACTTGCTCAAAACAACAAAACTTTTTCACAAACACTTTTCAAAACAGTTTTCAAAAACGACTTCATCACACTCTTGAGGACGGATACAAGGGTTATCACGAAGTTAAACAAAAACTTTTCAAACACATACACAAGCAATTTCAAAATGAGCAAGTACCTAAGATCCCATGGAAAACCATGGATAGAAAGGGTGCTAACACATTCCCTTTCTATAATCTACCCCCCGTACTCAGAAACATCTCGAAAAAGGTTTTTTCTGTTCTTTTTCCTTTTCCTTTGTTGGATGAAATAAAAGTCGGTGGCGACTCTTGCTTACCACGATATTTGCGAACAAAAAACGCAAACCAATATTAACAGTCGGTTATGCCACTGTATCACTGTTATGAAAAGGGAAGGTGTTAGCACCTTTTTCATCCGTAGTTATCTACGGGTTCTTAGTTGCTAACTCACTTTGAAATGCTTTGTTTGAAATGTGTTTGTGTTTGTTTGAAACTATTTTTGAAAAGTGCCTTTGTTTAGGAAAACTTTGTAATGATTCTCGTCTCTATTAGAATGCATACAAAGTGTTAACTTTTAAAAATATTTCATGGAAAAGTGTTGGTGTTTTTGAAAGATGTTTTGAAATGTTGTGAGCAAGAAACTACGAGCGTTCTACCTACTCAAAAAGTCTTAGTTCTTTTCCTCCGCCTTTAGATGTTGTTATCTTACCATTGATTGGTAACAAACCCTATCATTGGATGTGAAGGGACGAGTGTGGGTCATCGTATAGTCATAGAAGGCAATATTGTAGGATACTTTAGCAATTTGTCGTAAGGGACTAAGATCATTTAAGAAGGCAACATCAAAGGTTCATCAAAGGACTACGATCTTGTATTTGAGGGTCTTTGCTAAAGCATCCCACGTTCGAGGGACATGACTATTTTTATCCGAGGAAAACAAGTGTGGGTTACCTTAGAGGTGCGAGTGTGAAAAGTGTTTTATTTTCATGCATTTTGTCTTGAATTAGGGTTATCTAGTTGTTGATTTTAAGTATTGCCATAGAAACCCTAATTAATAGCAATTATATTGAAAGCGAGAAATTGCGGAAATTTAAAGTCCTACGCTATTACATCATTTAGGGGATGGGGGTACAAATTTACAAATAGGGAATGAAAGCAAATAAATCCTAATTACTATTACAACCATATTGAATAATGAATAGCAATACAAATATGTAAAGATAATGTAAAAAAAGGAAAACTGTTTTAAAAATGTTTTTATGTGTTGACACATGAGCTTATGCATTGATACAAAAATATTTTATGCGTTGGCTCATATCTATTTCGTATTGGCTCATATTTTTTATGTATTGGCTCATATCTACTTCGTATTGGCTCATATATGTTTCGTATCGGCTCATACACGTATGCATCGACACATATCATTTCTTGCTCCTGGAAAATAAAAATTAACTCAATATGAGTCGACGCATTCGCATTTCGTATCGACTCATACAACAGTTCGTATAGACGCATAATGGTTTACATCGGCTCATAACCTGTTTTAGACATGATATGTGTCGACTGATAGTGTTTTGTATCGACTCATACTGTTGTTTTTTGCCTCTAACATTGTTCTGTTACATATATGAGTCAGTTCTCAACACATGGTCAGTGAAAATGAAAAGCAAGCATATGGTTAGCTTCAAGGGCAATAATACTTAAATTTTATCTTCACAAATGGACCACTAATAATGCTTGTATGAAGAGTCCAAAGTTAAGAAAACTTACCTTGAAACTGAAATTTGTGCTTTGAGTTTGAGTTGTTGTATTGTCTTGGAGAAGTCAAGTTGGAGGTGGCTGTTTTTGAGTTTCAAAAATAGTGATGTTACAGAAGTTGTTCTTGAGTTTGAACAACTTCTATATGATGTATATAGAGTGTTTGGATTGTTTGTTTGGATAGAACTTGTAAGGTGTTAGAGGTTCAAAGACTTGGACTTCAAAGCTCAAGAGTGGAGGTTTTGTGGACAATTATGGCTTTTTGAGAGTATGAGATTTTGAGGGCTTGTCTACACAACAAAAACTTTTGCCCTTTAGCTTGCAAATGACCTCTCTATTTATAAAGAAGTTTTGAGAGGATGAGAGAGTTTGTTTCACAAGCTGTCAAAATTCTAGTTTGGTTGAGATGAAACAACCAAGTTATGTGAAATTTGATGTCCCAATGCATGGTACAAAAGGGATCTGAAGTGGCTAGGAGCTTTTAGGCATGTTTCTTCTTTCTTTGACATTGTGTATGCAGAAAAACTAGTTGAGAGGCTCAAGGAGAGCTGACTTTGTATAAAGCATGCTTTATGTGAATGGCAATTGTGCTTTTGTGCCATAAATGGAATGATGCAATGGACAATACTTAAATCACTTGGATAATGGTTCAATCAATTGTGTAAACATTCGATTATGTATAGATTTGCAAGTCAAGAGGCCTACAAAGTAAGATTATGCAGCCTGGCATAAGGATTTTGTTATATGTTCTTCAACAAAATGACTTGCAATTCAAGAATGGATGCCTAACTTCAGGTCCTTGAATCTCCTAGCTCAAGTATAATAAATTCATGCTCTTGGATGTTTTGGAAAGCTTGAAACATCCTCTATAACTTTGATGTTGGCCATTTTGACAAAATCATCTTAGAACTATGTGAAAAAATGTCAAGAAGTTGGGATAAAATCTTGACCAAAATCTGTTGAAAATTTCTCTAAGTGTTAGATGAAAATGTCATGACTTCATGGGCTTATATCTTCAAATCTAAGTGTTTTTTGGACATCATCCCTCTAAGACAAAATTTTAGAATTCATCATGCTCTAAAAATTTCATGTTGAAAGTTTCCTTTGAATCATCTTGCATCTTGGTGAAAAATGTCATGAAGTTATGATATTATCATGTTTAAAACACTTAGAAAAATTTCTAACTATAGAAAATGTTGACTTTTCCAAAGACCTTTAGACTTTCTTGATTTCTTAATGATCAAGTTTCATATTTTTGAATGTCTTGATGAAGTGTGATCTTTGAAACTCAAATTTGATCAAAAAGTTAAAGTTTGACATTTCAGTGTACAGTTGACTTTTTCATCAATTGACCAAATTTCATCTATCGATCCAATGATCTTGAGAAATCTTTTGAGCCATGAAATTAGGTCAAAATGTTGCATTTTAATCCTTGAGATTCTACTTTAAGCCATTAGATCATGTATTAGGTCAAAAAGTCAATGATTAGTCGTTCTTAGTCAAAATCCTAATTTGTGGTCTTAATGTTTCGGAGGTGATTTTGTATGATCAATTCTTCAGAATCCTTGAGCATTGGAGATCCTTTGTGAAATTTATTGAGAAAAGAGAGGGAAAATTTTGGGTTACAACACCCAGGCTAAACCACAACATGTTTTTTTCCCAGCATTGAATGTTGTGACTCACAGTCAGTAAACTTCTTGCTGAGATGATAAATGGCATATTCTTTTCTTCCCGTCTCATCTTGTTGTCCCAAAATACAGCCCATAGAATTATCTAACACAGTTAGATACATAATCAATGGTATTCCTTAAATCAGAGGGAGTAAGATAGAAGGTTCAAGCAGATACTCTTTAATTCTTTCAAATTCCCTTTGGCAATCGTTCGTCCACACACAACCTTGATCTTTCTTCAACAGCTTGAAAATTGGTTCACATATTACAGTGATGTGGGAAATGAATTTTGAAATGTAATTCAAACGCCCAAGGAAGATTCTAACTTTCTTTTCAGTTCTTGGTCTAGGAATTTCTTGAATCTCCTTAACTTTATCAGGATCAACTTCAATTCCTTTTTGGCTGACAATGAAACCTAGCAACTTTCCTAACGACACACCAAAAGTACACTTCAAGCGGAGACGATACTTCCTCAAATGCTAAAACAATTTCAACAAATCTTCTATATGCCCTTCCTCGGTCTCAGTTTTGGCAATCATATCATCAACATATACTTCAATTTCCTTATGCATCAGATCATGGAATAGGTGTCATAGCCCTCTCGTACGTTGCACCAGCGTTCTTCATCCCGAAGGGCATGACTCTGTAACATATTGTTCCCTAGGGTGTGATAAACATTGTTTTTTCCATGTCCTCAAGAGCCATTCTAATTTGATTGTATCCGGAAAATCTATCCATAAATGAGAAAACTTTGTATTTTGTTGTACTATCCACCAACATATCAATATGCGGCAACAGAAAGTCATCTTTTAGACTCGCTTTATTTAAATCTCTATAATCAATGCACATGCGGACTTTTCCGTCTTTCATTGGTACTGGAACAATATTGGAAATCCACTGAGGGTACATTGATGTCACCAGAAAACCAGCATTAATCTGCTTTAAAAACTCTTCTTTAATCTTCACGGCCATGTCAGGATGAGTTCTTCGCAGCTTCTGCTTGATTGGTGGACATTCAGGCTTTAGAGACAAATAATGCTCCACAATATAATATCCAAACCAGACATATCTTGATAAGACCAAGCAAATATGTCTACATACTCTCTCAGCAATTCAATCAACATGCTCTTCACGTCAGGATGAAGAAGTACCCCAATGTTGACTTCTTTTGGATCTTTCTCTGGTCCCAAATTAATTGTCTCCAACGGATCTTTATATGGCTGAATGAAATTTTCCTCACGCTCAAGCAACCGCGAAACCTCTTCTTGGATTTCATTATATTCTTCTTCCTCGGCCACATACACAGGATATTCAAAGTTGGGATAGGGTGCAGGGTCATTGCACTCAATGGTTTTTTAATTAATCTGCACATATGATTCATGATTGATTTTAGAAACTGACACATGTAACAAGTGATTATGTAGATTTATTTACAATTATCATTTATTTTGAAAGTTTTTTTTCCTGATTACCTTTTTCCAAGAAAAAGCAGAAAATAAAGACACAATTTTAAAGTCAAATATAAGTTTTATTAATGTTCTTAAAAATAAAAATTAAGATAACACATACATTCATCACTTTCACCTTGGGCATGGTGAAAGGCTTTTGAAAAGATAAACAAAACAAATTACTTTGAAATATGAATGGAAAAAGGAACATCGACAGTGACCCAATTTTGGACTCTGACTCCATGTGTCACGAAGTTCGGCATTTCTTGCTCTGATTTATCTTCGAGAATAGAATTGATCTTTAGAGAAGTGGGATGGAGATACCATGTGCTGTGAAAGATGTCCTGATATTTTCTTAAAGCAGACTTCGTTTTCACAACTTCCTTATTCATGGATAAACCCAAGCCGGTCCCGTTCCTGTTCACAGGAGGATTAATAACCTTCCCTCACACCATGTTAGGGCCTTTCTGAACTACCTATTGTGCATCCTTAAACGAGGCGATAGAATTCTCATTCTTCCTTATATTATCAATAGATAAAGCTTGGAACTGAGTTCCAACAGCAGCTTCATCAGCTTCCACAACGCTGAAGGAGGACAAATGAGATATTAAAAGAGCTTGTTCACCGTTCACAATGACCACATTTCCTTCACGAACAAATTTCAGCTTATGGTGCAAGGTTGAAGTAATAGCTCCTGCTTCATGGATCCATGGTCGTCCCAATAAACAGCTATAGGTGGGGACGATATCCATAACCTTGAAAGTAATATGGAATAAGTGCGGACCTATGTGAATAGGAAAATCTACCTCTTCAATGACAGACTTCCTCGAACCATCAAATTCTTTCACTATGATGCCACTTGGGTGCATGGGAGCTCCATGGTACTTAAGGTTCATGGGTGTACTTCATGGTATGACATTCAAAGTAGACCCATTGTTAATAAGCACATTAGAGAAAGAGTCATTCTTAGAATTCATGGAAATATGGAGAGCCAGGTTATGGTTTCTTCCTTCATCAGGAAACTCATCATCACAAAAGCTCAGATTATTAAAAGATGTAATATTCCCCACAACACTGCTGAACTGATCCAAAGACATGTCACTCTCAATAAAAGCTTGACCCTACACTCTCATAAGAGATTCCGGATGAGTAGAAGAATTCATGAGCAAGGCTAGAATGGAAATCTTATATGGAGTTTGCAACAACTGACCTACAATCTTGTAATAACTCATATTGATAATTTTAAACAAGTCATCCACGTCCTTTTCCAAAGAGACGCCACTAGATTCTCCCACCACTTTCTTAGGTTTAACATTCTCAAACCTCTTCTTTATAGAATCAACATCTCCTCGAAAAGTAGGGGTGAAAACCCGACCACTACGAGTTACCCGACTGGCTTCAGCAATATTCTCAACATGGTACAAAGGTTGAATAGGAATTTACACACCATCTTCAAGAATAGTTGCATTGTATTTATAAGGCACAACTTTATCTGATTCATATGGAACAGGACCAAGTGGACAAATAACTACAGGAGTGACAACATGCTTACTGTGTATTCAATCTCTATAGGAGAGGGAACACCAAAATAGGGCACAATGACATTCACTCATGCTTCCTCAAGATACTTGGAATCATTGTTAAACAAAACATCCTCGTTTTCCGACTCTGACTCCTCGGAAGAAAAGAACTCATCGGCAGAAATGTACTCATCATCAGACACGTCCTCAATAGGATAGTTTTCAATCATATTAACTCCATAATCATATATGTTTCATGTGATTTTGATTGTAACATTGTCTAGAAACACTTGAATACCTCTCCTTACCATGGAACAAGCACAAGAATCCCTATAGCAGACTCGACAAGATCCATAATGATGCACCTCCTGACCCTCCATGCGAAAAAATGTGGCATGCAACTGCACAGATCATCATTCATATAATTCACATAAAAAATCTGGAATTCTCCAGGGCAACCATAAACCATATTCACTTCTTCTTCATATTTAGCCCTCGGTCTGATAATATGGATAAAACCTTCATCCATCATTTCTTGAAGATCAGCTCTCACTTTATCACATCCATGGATATCTAAACTTCAAATACTACAACTAACATGGTCATGTGTATAATAATTGAACTCACAGAGATCAACATGCATCTTCACTAAATCACCTCTGACCAGCACAACCTACAACCATATTTACAGCACTTCCACCTCCATGCTTGGACAATGGATTATCTTTCACATTGGGACCAACATCTTTAAAAGATAGGAGATTGAATCTTACCATCTTTTGCACTTCCGACTTCAATGGATAGTAGTTTTCAATGTTATGCCCAGGGGCTCCTTGATGAAAAGCACAAGTCTGACCCGCCTTATAATACCATGGCAAAGGAGAAGGTATATCAAGAGAAGGTCTAGTCTGGACCAATTTCTTTTGAATCAAAGCCAAAAATAGTTCTGCATAACTCATCTGTGTTATATCAAAAGCTTCTCTCTTATGACCTTGCCCTTGACTACCATGAGAAAGTGCTCTCTGATAAGAAATAGCAGTCGGGGATACACTGATGACTAGAGTCACATAAGAAACTTGTTGCTGGTACTGATGACGTCTTCTCAGAGGTCGATCCTTTCTTTCTTCAACGACATCATTTGTTTCACTTTCCTTCTTCTTAGAAAACCCATATGATGATTTTCTTGTTCCATTAGAACCTTTGTCTTTTATCAGTCGTCCTTCCTCGACAACTACTTCTAGACGAACACCCATACTCACCATTTTAGTAAAATCACTCAGTGCACTTGCAACCATCTTTTCATAATAGAATGAACTAATAGTTTTTAGGAAGACCTTGGTCATTTCTTGTTCTCCCATCGGGGGTACCACTTCGGCAACAACTTCGCAGCAACGTTGCGCATACTCTTTAAATGACTCTTTATCCTTTTGAGCCATCCCCCTCAACTGATCTTGTTCATTTGCCATAAACATGTTGTATTTATACTGCTTGACAAAAGATTCACCCAAGTAATTGAAGGTGTGGATGTTGCTATTGTCCAATCCCATGTACCATTTCAAAGCAGCACCAATTAAACTATCCTGGAAGAAATGAATAAGCAAGCGTTGGTCATCGGTATGAGTGGACATCCTTCTGATATACATTACGAGGTGGTCACAGGGACAAGAGTTTCCCTTATACTTCTCAAATTCAAACACCTTAAACTTTGTTGGCATTTTTATGTTAGGAACTAAACAGAGTTCACTGACGTTCTGCCCAAATAATTCTTTCCCTCGAAGAGCCTTAATTTCCTTTTGCATCTCATTGAATTGATCCTGAAAGTCATCCAACCAATCATAGAATCCAAAAATTTCACTTGTTGGGGGAGTGGGATAATAAACCTCATTATTAGTAAAAGACACAACATTCACCAAAGGAGGCACAATATAATGAATCTCATTTCTAGCAGCAGGAGAAACATGTACCACAATAGGTGCAGTAATAGCAGTTGTTTGAGCAAACTGAGCAAATTGAGCATCAGGATTATAGCCTTCTAGCATAAAGTTCTCATGCATTCCCCACGGGTAGCCTTAAGGCATACGGTATTGAGCAGCAGTAACTGGAGTAACAGAAACGAGAACTGATGGATCCTCAGAAGTAATAGTTGTTTGCATGGATGAGCAGCATGAGGAGATGGAGGAGGAGGAGGAGGCTGATTCTGAGCAACCACCAGAGATTCCACCAAAGCAGTCAGATTGGCCATACCAGTCCTTATAGCAGTAACTTCTTCACGCAGCTCGCGATTCTCTTATTCAAGATTCTCCATTTTCTTCTTGGAATTATCCCGAGTATTGTATCGATGAGACAACTTGCTGACTGAATGAAGTGGAGAAACATAGTAAGACACCTGGGTAGGAATAAAAATGAAAAAATACGTGCAAATTATAATAACTTCGGAATGGATTGCAACTTTTAGTACAAGTTTCAATAATCCTAAACACAAGAGAACAAAGTGGGAACCTAAAATCCTAAGGAGCCAAAGTTGATGAAGATTTTTCCACACACTGTCGCTTTCTTTGGAGTCTCGCAATTTGAGCCTTCAACTGTTTGTTCTCTTCTGCATACTTGTCAGCAACTTCTTTCCAACCACCGAGTCAGAAAGTGAGAAACTAAGTCTTGGCCGAGCTCTAGAGGAAAATAAATCCACTTGCTTCTCCATCATCTCCATAACACTACTCTCAAGAATCTCAATAAAGTCATCCTTCTCTTTCAATTCTGTTGAGTAGGACACCTTCAAAGTCTGGTACTTGTTCTTCCATGCTTCCTTCTCTTACTGCATTCTAACCAGGGAAAGCTGAAGTTTTTCCACATCATCTAAGAGAGGTGGTGTGATCCTCATAAACATATCAGATATAGGTTCTTCACTAGAATAAGGCATCTTCAACTAAATTGCCCTTGTTTGTACCCAATAGAGATGAGGTTCTAAAGAAACAGCTCCTCTTGGTCCCAAATATTTTCTACTCTTTTTATGAATATGGAGCCAAGCCTTTTAATCTCTTTATTAGCCTCCTTGTGATCTTCTCCTTCTTTGAGAAAGAAACCACTCAGATAAATGTTGTTTGGCTTATCTCTCATCGGATATCCAAGCTGACGATGCGCAAGAACAATATTGTAGTTAATTCCTCCCTTTGTACCAAGAAGAGGAAAATTGGGGAAACTACCATAGTTGTCAATAATCTCCACATCATAATAAGCTTGGTGACACCAATCAATGTCAGAATGAGTGAGAGCCATGACCTTCGGGGCCCAACGAGGTTCTTTCTTGGTATCCCAATAGGCAACAAACTTAGGTAAGTGAGAATTAAACCACTGATATAATAATGGCGTGCAATAAATGATCATCCCTCCCTGATAAAAATTCCTAAGATGGATGGAATAATAAGTATCTCCTAACAGCATAGGGACCAGATTCCCAATCATAAAGATCCTAATGGCATTAACACCCACAAACTTGTCGACATTACGAAACAAGAACAAACCATAGGCGAGAGCATAACAAAGATAACCTCAAAAGAATCTGTACTCTTCATCTTGGAAAAGTAACGAAATCCCTCCAATAAAAATTGAGCAGGTAAACCCCTAATTCTTCCTTTAGTAGTCATAATAGCCCCAATCTCAGACTACTTCGAATGGGTCATAGGTGCATGAATGCATGATGCTCATGGGTGCATGAATGCATGATGCAACGATCACACACAAGATCACAAACATGGGGGTTCATAGATTCGACGTCACGAGCATGAAGTCAAAGGTACTACCCACAAGGTATGTACTAATAGTTTATCACTTGTCGAACAAGGTTCTAAAAGGTTCCCAGAGTCTACATCTTTCCTTCGAATATTACCAACATCCTGTTTAACTCGATAATTAGTAATATTCTCAGGTAAAAACTCATCTGAGTGTAGTATTGCGTGACAACCACTTCAAGATTTCTCCCTCGTAGTTTCCGCACTACACCTAAAAGGATAAGATGGGTTAAGGGTTCTACGGTCCTCTTCTTCAGCAGGCTCCCAGGTTGAAAGCAGCATGTCTTCCCTATTTCTCAGTAAACGAATACTACAATCAAAGGGGCCTCTATTGAATGTGGGATCTCATGTCTACTATTTTGGGATTCCTCACTAAAAGTTAACATTACTATACTGCCCGTCCTATCTTAACTTTGCCCAAGTTCGGGTAGAGGACTTATGAGAAATCACCAAGCACTCTGAAAACTAGGAAAATCTAGACAAACATATAATATACAACAAATAATAGCACATACATAATATAAACAAAGATAGGCTCAACCAACTTAGAGATGGAGAAGCATTTGGTTGATCTTTCCCCAGTGAAGTCGCCATTTTTTGTAGTGGTAGAAATGTTGAGACTAAGCCTTTGGATTGACTTAACTCGCACAGATCAAATAAAAATCGCCACCAGACTTTATTGTTTCTAGAGTTATGGGAAAAGAGAGAATAACCCAAAAAATAAGGGGAGAGAATCTAGGTACGGGGTTGGTTATGCAAATGGAAGATATTAGCACCCTAAACATCTATGGTACTCAGCTTGAACCTCTTTGAAAATTTGTGTATTTTGGCTAAATGTGTTGTATACAAAAATAGATTTTGTAGATGGGAAAAGAAGTATTTTTTTACAATTTTTGCACCCGCTGCGGTTGCAAACCTTTAGTGCTTGTGTACCACCTTCCATGCAATAGGGGATCAGGGTACTCGTAGTTCACCTTTTAAAAAAAAATTAAAACACAAGTAAGTTGGTTAATTTTAAGAGACGAGACATCATCGTCATATCCGAGTGGAAAACATAATTACTACCCATGATTATGAGAAAGAAGAATTTGCGTCATCTCAAAGTGGAGGATATGGCTTAGATTTTAATATCAACAAAGTCTCACTCAACACCCAAGTGGAAAATATCCCACTTCACTACATATCATATAAGTATAGTAGCTCGCATCACCACAAGGATTGACAAGAGTCTAAAATTTTGAGAAAATTTGAAATAAAAAAGCCAAAGTGGCAAAATGGTTTGAATGAGATTGATTGACTTTTAGTCTTCTCACAAAAATATTAAAGTATAATCAAGTTGGTTAAAGTTTAATTAAGAAAATATTTTTGAAAATGAATGGACCTAAGTCCAAGTTTATTATGAAAGTAGTTCAAGTTAGAAAATAAGAAGATTTTTGAAAAGGTGGGAGAAGATTTTTGAAATTAAAGAAGATAGGAGGAGATGAAGGGACTATCCTAAAGCAATAAGGTAAAAGCTAAGGAAAAGAACCGTCTAACCAACAATAAGCAAACACTTGACATAAAGAGTCAACATAGAATTCCCATTATTTGGATTAAAACGAAGCAAGAAAATATACTAAACCTCTTAAGAATATCAAGATTCAAATGCATTAAGTCTTCACAAAAATTGGGCAGAGTAACGACTATATAAAGATGAATTTCCAATCTCAGACAAAGCATATAATCAGAATAACCTGCACACAAAGAAAATCAACCCAATGTCTCAGGGTAAACCCCAAGAACTCTAGACAAAATAACAGCAGAATCACAAGGTCCCAAAGAGTCAAGGCTTCTAATCCTAAGTCCGAGAGGTCCACAATCTACATAATGCCAAGGATAGTAACCAAACAGTCCAAGCAACCTTAAGGTTTTTTATTTTTCAAGTTGATTATTAAGTGTCTTCAAAAAGAAAATGAAAGCTCAGGTGAGAAAAGATGAAGAAAGACATAAAGATAAATGTTTAAGTGAGCAAAGATAAAAATGACATGAAATGTAAATGCCAAAGTAGATGGTATATAAAAGTAAAGGCATAAATTAAAATCATAAAGTAAAAGTACAAAGTAAAAGTCAATTATTGGTGAATTAGAAGTTAGAGGTTAGTTGAATGACCATCTAGAAATTTGCATTTGAAAACTCATTAGAAGATTAATGAAATCAAATCTTCTCAACAACAAGTTTCATTTGCTTTTTGTCAAGTATATCATTCATTTCAAGTGTTCAAGGAAGCAACATATGATCAACGATGTTTAAATGATTCGCTTAGACCAAAGTTTATGAAGATTCATTAGAGGATTGATAAGATCAAAGCCTCACAACAATGAACTCCAAGTTTATTGGATAAAAGGTTTCAAATTAAACATATTTGGGCTTGCAAACATAGGTTTGGGCCACGAATAATCATTTCTCGAATCAGGACAAATGTAGCGCTATGTTAAGCAATCGTAAGTGGACTTATGTAGAAGTCACACCTATTTTGAGGTCGGACAATAGCAATGTATGTACTACACAAGTTTTGAGATGTGATAGAAACCACACTCATGAAACTTATAGCACAAGAAAAGTCAAAAAAAAAATAAGATGGAGAATAGATATTTGAACCAAAGAATTTAATCAAACTATCATTAAAATCATTCATCCATTTTGGTGGAGTTAAACTCAACACCCAAGATCCAATGATGTTAATGAAGTTCATGTTTAAAAATCGCATTGTTCAAGATCAGCCAGAATATACACAAAACTAAAATTGCATTTAATAAGCAAAATAGAATGAGAAAATAATTTTTAATTTTTTTTAAGTGAAAATAAAAGGCAAAATAACAAACTATATTCAAAATATCAAATGAAAATTAAAAGAAACTATAGAAAACTCAAAGATGATCTGTATATTTTTACCAAAATTTTGGTAATTTTTTAAAACAGGAAAATATTTTTAAATTATTTAAAATCACTCAAGTAAGTAAAAAATGATTAAAAATAGTAAAAATAAGAATTAAATTCTAGAAAAATTCCAGAAAGTCAGAAATAAAGAAAATGATTTTTATGAATTTTTACAGAATTTAAAAATACTAAAAAAATCATAAAAAATCAAAACAATTAAAAACAAGTCAAAACAAAAGAAAAATCATAAAAAATATCAAATCTAAAAATAAAATTGTGAAAACAATAAAAATCAGAAAGATGATATTCAAAAATATTTTTATAAATGTTCTCATAATTTTTTGTTCAGAAATGAATTTTCTATGTTTTTGAAGTATAAAACAATTAAATGTAAAAATCAGAAAATAAAAATAAAGTCAAAAAAAATATGGACCATTGGATGAGATTCAAAACGCGTTAGTAAACAGATCCAAAGAATCTGGCGCGCTGTGCATATCATGGTCTGCTTTGGAAAACACACTAAATCTTTTTTAAAATATAAGTAACCTTAACTATGGCGTATTGGATGGAGTCTGACTCACTTAAGTAATCAGATCCAAGGGCTCCTGAGGCACGTGCATGATAGAACGAAACACCGAATTGAATTCAAAAAAATTACATGTCACACTATCATTGGTTGAAGCACGACACGTAGGTCTTTGTCAACCTCCAGAGGCCCTAGTTTGGAGTTCCTTAAACTGTAAAATTAGAAAACTAGACTGGTACCATTAGATTCATCTCTTCAAGAAGATTCTAATGGTACCCTCACAAGAAATTTATATAAACTGAGCAAGGCTCGATTTGGAAAAAAGCAGAAAAAATAGCGAGCACTGAGTTTCCAAGTATCTCTCTTAATTCTCAATGAAAATGAAAATCGTAAGAATTAAAGAGAATCAAAAGTGTAAGTAGAGTAGAATAGGGATTTATTTGATTTGATTTGGTTGAAAACTCTACCTGAATGAAGTTCACCAAAATAGCTCTGAAACTGGACTTTTGTAGCTTGATTCAAGTCACGATTTTGGAAGGTAAGAGTGTGGTTAGCTTCAGAGGAGTTCAATGGAGCTAACTAAATGGGGCTTTTAGTGTTTTGATGTGAGAATGAAAGAAATCAAAAATTCAAATTTATAGTTCGTGTGGGATTTGAATAGGGTGATTTTGGCTGTTAAAGCTTGAGAAAATGAGAGTAGTGAGGTCCTCTATTTATAGGAAAGTGAATGGTGCAAAGAATTGAGATAAAAAGTGAGGTTTTGAGGGAAATGAGTGGAGCCTAAAAATGGAAACAACATGACTTTAATTCAACTAAAACTCATCCAATTCCTGCATTTTGATGCTTAAACAAGTCTGAGAAAGTTTTTTAATCATGTTTAGATAAAAAACGCGAGCGAAACTGGTGATTAGAAGCGAAATTATGGATTTCAAACTCTTACTTTGGAGAAAAATTCAGTTTCAAGTAGCTGACTGTGAAATCATGGTGTGTACATTGTAGGAAGCTTTACATGATGATTCTTGATGCATTGGAAAGATCATGTAACACTCTTTATAACGTTCCAAGAAAGACCTCATTTGGAAGCTTGAGCTAGAAGTTATGTTCAGTCAAAATCAAGAAAAATATGTTGACTTTTATACTCAGAAAAATTCTAAGTTTATTCTTCAAAAATGACCTATAATGTTTTGATTCCAAACAAGGCCTTCCTCCAAAATTTTGCGTTTATCAATGATACTATCATGAAGTAGACTTCCCAAAGAGAATTTTGAAACATGTGTCACTCAAAAACTCCAAGTATTGAAAAAGTTATGGCCTTGTGAAATTGATGAAAATCCATGAGGTGACCTATAATCTTTTGAACTCAAAAAGCATCTTCCCACCATTTTTTATCTTTGGACCAAAAATATAGTTAAAATTAACATTCTTAAGATCAATGTGAAAAAAGAATGAGCTCAAGATGATAAAAATTGATCAAGTTATGATCCTTTGAAGTCACATAAAATAATTTGATGGCCTATCTAGTGGACTTGTACTCTTTCTTAATCATTAGTGATCTTCCATAAAACATTTGCTTGAAAATATTGAAGTTATTTGTTAATAACCCTTTAAAGATAAACATATATTTGGAATCACTCAAAAATATCAAAAGATGAACAAGATATAGCCCTTAGAAGTTCAAAACTCTAGCTCCTAAAGCATCAAAATGTCTTGGAAACCCTTTTAACTTTTGACAATATTTCTTGCACAATTGCTTTTTCCATGTGAAGAGAAGTTGCTGTAAATGATAATATGAAGCCATGGAAAGAAAAATCACTTCAAATGTTGACAATTGAGGGAGTTATGCACTTGTGGTCAAGGAATCAAGAACTTGTCGAATTAGGTCAAATTTCTTGAATCAATCTTGCATATTTTGACTTCATTTGGAAAATTGAATCATGATGAATCATAGTAGGCCTTGTCATGTCAATGTCTTAAAGCACACTCAAAGATGAAGCTTAAATCTCAATGAAGCTTTGTTGAAGAAGGCATTGAAATAACCCCATAAACCTTTGAATCAACCTGATGAAATGTGTTGTGCCATCACCTATAATGCTAACATCCATAGAGAAAGTATACATACATTATATTTGTTAGTTAAAAGTCAATGAATCATAAAAACACACATGTACAAAACTATACAAATCAAGGTGCTTGGTGATCCCCTACGAACAAACTTAAAGATAGGAAGAAGAAACAAACCCTAGTGTGTGATCCTGATATGATTGGGTTGACATTAAAATGATGAGAGATCTTAGGGGGAAAAATTGGGGTATAAAAGATCTTCATAAGCTTTGGCTCCTTAGGATTTTTAAATTCTATCTTTAATCTCTTGTACTTAGGATTATTGAAACTTATACTAAAAGTTGTAATCCATTCCAAAGTTATAATTAAAATGATATTTTTCAGTATTTCCAAATGTGTTATTACTTAATATTTGCAATTGTTTATGGTTCTTTGAGTTCCTTGAATAAACAAAATAAATCATGTATGTTGCATATCATTCATCATTTGGCACATATTTTTGCATTCCTATATTTCACAGGTGTCTTACTTATTTATTTGCTACGTTCAGTAGGCAAGTTGTCTCATCGCTACAATACTCGGGCTAATTCTATAAAGAAGAAGGAAAACCATGAACAAGAGAATCATGAGCTGCATGAAGAAGTTACTGCTTTGAGAGTCAGTATTGCTAATCTGTCTGCTTTGGTAGAGTCGTTGGTGGCTGCTCAGAATCATACACAATCTCCTTCTCTTCCGTCTACTAATGCTACTCAACCATAGCAGACAACCTTTATTTTAGAGGTTATGTCAGTTCCCATCTTTGTTACTCCAGTTACTGCTACTCAATACTATATGCCTCGTAGTTACCCGTGGGGAATGCTTGAGAATTTCATGCTAGAAGGTTGCAATCCTGCTTCTCAAGGTGCTCCATTTGTTCAAAGTTCTGTTGTTTCTGCACCTCCTATGGTGCACGCTATTCTTGTTGCTAATAATGAAATTCAGCATGATGCACCTCCCGTAGTGAATGATATGCATGTTATTAATGATGAAGTTTATCATCCTACTCCTCTGACAAGTGAAAGTTTGGGCTTTTATGACCGAATGGATGACTTTTAGGATCAATTCAATAAAATGCAGAAAGAAGTGAAGGCTCTCCGAGGGAAAGAGTTATTTTGACAGAATGTCAGTGACCTTATCTGAATGAGTTATGCAGAATTATTTTCGGCTTTGATTTAGAAGAATATGGTGCAGACTAGGCCTCATCCTACTATACCTTCAACTTTGCCATGGTATTATAAAGCTGGCCAGACTTGTGCTTTTTATCAAGGAGCCCTTTGGCATAGCATTGAAAACTGTTATCCATTAAAGTATGAAGGGCAGAAGATGGTAAGATATGGTCTCCTGACTTTTAAAGATATTGTTTCTAATGTGAAGGATAATCCACTACCCAAACATGGAGGTGGAAATGCTACAAATATGGTTGCTGGTTGTCCTAGGGGTTTCAGGATTTTTTATATCAATCTAGTTAGAGGTGATTTAGTGAAGATGCATGTTGATCTCTATGAGTTCAGCTATTATACACACAACCATGCTGCTTGTAGTGTTTACAGTACGGGTGTTCCTGGATGTTATAAGGTAAGAGGTGATCTCCAAGAGATTATGGATCAAGGTCTTATCCAAATAATCAGACCAAGGGTTAAATATGAAGAAGAGGTGAATATGGTTTACGGTTGTCACGGCAAATTCCATATTTTTTATGTAAACTATATGGATAATGATCTGGTACAACTGCACGCCATATTTTGTCACATGGACGGTCAGATGATACATCATTATGGATCATGTCAGATCTGTTGTATGGATTCTCGTGGTTGTTCTATTGCGAGAAGAGGTATTCAATTACTGTTAGACAAAGGTGCTATTATAGTCACAGGAAACATAGATGATTATAATGGAGTTAATATGATTAAAGACTACTCTGTGTATGCCATGTCTGATGATGAATATGTTTCTATCGATGAATTCTTTTCTTCTGATGAAGGTATGCTTTCTGATAATGATTTCGCGATTCTTGAGTATTCTGAAGAAGCAGGTGTGAATGTCATTGTGACAAATTTTGGTGTTCCCGTTCCTATAGAGATTACATGTTGCAACAAACCTGTTGTTGCTCCCATTGTTATTTGTCTTCCTGGTCCTATCCTATATGAATCAGATAAAGTTGTGCCTTATAAGTACAATAAAACTATCCTCGAAGATGGTGTGGAAATTCTTATCCAACCTTTGTCCCATGTTGAGAATATTGCTGAAGCTAGTCAGGTAACTCGTAGTGGTCGTGTCTTTTCCCCATACCTTTCGAGGAGATGTTAATTCTGGTAAGAAGGATGTTGAGAATATGGAACCTAAGAAAGTGGTAGGAGAATCTAGTGATGCTTCCTTGGAAAAGGAAGTTGATGATCTGTTAAAAATCATCAAGATGAGTGATTACAAGATTATGGATCAGTTGTTGTAAACTCCGTCTATGATTTCCATTTTAGCCTTGTCGATGAACTCTTCTTCTCATCGGGAATCTTCGATGAGGGTGTTGGATCAGGCTTTTGTTGAAAGGGATGTGTCTCTAGATCAGTTCAACGGTGTTGTGGAGAATATTACGTCTTGTAACAATTTGAGTTTTTGTGATGAGGAATTGCCTGATGAAGGGAGAAACCATAACCTGGATATGCATATATCTATGAATTGTAAGAATGACGCTTTGTCCATTATGTTGATAGATAATGGATCTGCTTTGCATGTCATGCCAAGAAGCACTCCCAAGTGGAATTATAGTAAAAGCTTTTGATGGTTCGAGAAAATCTGTCATTGGAAAAGTGGATTTACCTATTCACATAGGTCCACACTTATTTCAAATCAGCTTTCAGGTTATGGATATTGTCCCAGCCTATAGATTTTTATTGGGACGACACTGGATCCATGAAGCAAGAGTTATTACTTCAACCTTGCATCAGAAACTGAAATTTGTCTGTGAAGAAAATGTAGTTATTTCGAACAGTGAGCAAGCTCTATTGATATCTCATTTGTCTTCCTTTAGCATTGCAGAAGCTGATGAAGCCGGTGTTGGAACTCAGTTCCAAGATTTGTCTATTGATAATATAAGGAAGAATGAAGACTCCATTACCTCATTTAAGGATGTGCAACAAGTAGTGTAGAAGGGCCCTAGCAAGGTGTGGGGGCAGGTTATTAATCCACCTGTGAACAAGAATGGGATTGGTTTGGGTTTCCCCGTGAAGAATGAAGTTGTGAAGCCAAAGCCCGCTTTGAGTAAATATTAATACATCTTTCACAATGCAGGATATCTCCATTCGACTACTCTAAAGATCAATACTATTCTCAAAGATGAGCCAGAGCAAGAGATGCTAAACTTTGTGACACACGGAGTCAAAATCCGGAATTGGATCACTGTTAATGTTCCTTCTTGCATTCACATTTCAAAGTAATTTTTTTATTTGTATTTTCAAAAGTCTTTCACTCTGCCCAAGGTGAAAATGGTGTTGTAGGGGCGTGTCTTTTGTTTTGATTTTTAAGATCACTAATAAAAGTTGTTTTTGATTTCTAAATTATGTCTTTATTTTCTGTCTTTCTTAGAAAATGGTAATCAGGAAAAACCTTTCGAAATAAATAATAACTATAAAAAAATTTGTATAATCACTTGTTACATGTGTCCATTTCTAAAATCAATCATAAATCATATGTGCAGATTAGTTAAAAAACGTGTTGAATTCAATGACCATGCACCCTCTCCCAACTTTGAATGTCCTGTGTACGTGGCTGAAGAAGAATAATATGATGAAATCCCAGAAGAGGTTTCACAGTTGCTTGAGCACGAGGAAAATACCATTCAGCCGTATAAAGATCTGTTGGAGATGATTAACTTGGGTTTAGAGGAAGATTCGAAAGAAGTCAATATTAGGGCTCTGCTTCATCCCGATGTGAAGAGCAGGTTGATTGAGTTACTGAAAGATTATGTGGATATATTTTCTTGGTCTTATCAAACATGCCTGGTTTAGACACCAATATTGTGGAACATTATTTTTCGTTAAAGCCATAATGTTTACCAATCAAGCAGAAGATGCGAAGAACTCATCCAGACATGGAAGTGAATGTTAAAGAAGAGGTTTTGAAGAAAATTGATGTTGGTTTTCTTGTAACATAAATGTGCCCACAGTGGATTTCCAATATTGTTCCAGTACCAAAGAAAGATGGAAAAGTATGCATGTGCGTTGATTATAGAGATTTAAATAAATCAAGTCCAAAAGATGATTTACCATTGCCACATATTGATGTGTTGGTTGATAGGACAGCAAAATTCAAAGTGTTCTCGTTCATGGATGGATTTTCTAGATACAATCAAATTAGGATGGCTCCTGAGGACATGGAAAAAACAACGTTTATCACACCCTGGGGAACATTCTATTATAGAGTGATTCGCTTCGGGTTGAAAAACGTTGGTGCAACATACCAGAGGGCTATGACAATCATATTCCATGATCTGATGCATAAGGAAATCGAATTATATGTTCATGATATGATCGTAAAATCTCAGACCGAGGAAGGGCATATGGAATACTTGTTGAGATTGTTTCAGCGTTTGAGGAAATATCATCTCCGGTTGATTCCAAATAAATGTACTTTTGGTGTTCGTTCAGGAAAGTAGCTAGGTTTCATTGTCAGCCAAAAAGGAATTGAAGTTGATCATGATAAAGTTAAGGAAATTCAAGAAATTCTTGCACCAAGAATTAAAAAGAAAGTTAGAGGCTTCCCTGGACGTTTAAATTATATTTCTAGATTTATTTCCCATGTGACTGTAACATGTGAACCAATTTTCAAGTTGTTAAAGAAAGATCAGGGTTGTGTGTGGACAGATGATTATCAAAGGGAATTTGAAAGAATTAAAGAGTATCTGCTTGAGCCTCCTATATTTCTCCCTTCTGTTGAAGGAAGACCATTGATTATGTATCAGACTGTGTTGATAACTCCATGGGCTGTATTTTGGGACAACAAGATGAAACAGGAAGAAAAGAATATGCCATTTATTACTTGAGCAAGAAGTTCACTGACTGTGAGTCCCAATATTCTATGCTAGAAAAAACATGTTGTGCTTTGGCCTGGGCGGCAATATATGTTGAATCACGCTACTTGGTTGATTTCCAAAATGGATCCAATTAAGTATATTTTTGAAAAGCATGCTCTTACTGGAAGAATTTCCCGTTGGCAGATGTTATTGTCTGAATATGATATTGAATACCATACTTAGAAGGCTATTAATGGAAGTGTGTTGGCGGAGTGCCTTATTCACCAACCAGTTGATGATTATCAGTCTGTTAAATATGATTTCCCTGATGAGGATGTGATGTATTTGAAAGTAAAAGATTATGATGAACATTTGCCTGAGAAAGGTCCTGATCCTAAATCCTGGTGGGGTATGGTGTTTGATGGAGCTGTAAATGCTTATGGGAAAGGAACTGGTGTCGTGACTATAACTCCACATGGGTCACATATCCCTTTTACTGCAAGGTTTACATTTAATTGTACCAATAACATGGCAGAGTATGAAGCTTGTATCATGGGTCTTGAAGAGGCTATAGATCTCAGAATCAAAATTCTTGATGTATATGGTGATTCAGATTTGGTAATAAATCATATCAAAGGAGAATGTGACACTCGTCACATTGGCTTGATTCCCTATAAAGATTATGCAAGAAGATTATTACCTTTCTTCAATAAAGTTGAATTCCGTCATATTCCCAGAGATGAGAATCATATGGAAGATGCTTTAGCCACTTTGGCTTCCATGTACCACGTAAATTCTTGGAACGATGTACCTCAGATGACAATTTGATGTCTTAATAGACCAGCTCATGTGTTTGCTACAGAGGGAATGTCATATGAAAAACCTTGGTATTATAATATCAAACGCTTTCTCCAGACTCAGAAATATCCAGTTGGGGCGTTAAATAAAGATAGGAAGACATTGAGAAGGTTGGAAGGTAGCTTTTTCCTCAATGAAGATATGTTATACAAAAGCAATTATGACACAGTCTTGCTCGGATGTGTGGATAGACACGAAGCAAACATGTTGATGCGTGAGATCTATGAAGGTTCCTTTGGTACCCATGCCAATGGACATTCTATGGAAAAAATGGGTGCTTAGGGCAGGTTATTATTGGCTGACAAGGGAATCCGACTGTTACAAATTTGCAAAGAAGTGCCATAAGTTTCATATTTATGCTGACAAGATTCATGTGCCTCCAACACTTCTCAATGTTATTTCTTCCCCGTGGCATTTTTACATGTGGGGTATTGATATGATCAGAATGATTGAACCTAAGGTGTCGAATGGACATCGTTTCATTTTAGTAGCAATTTACTACTTCGTCGAGTGGGTGAAAGCAACTTCTTATGCTAATGTCACCAAGCAGGTGGTAGTACGCTTTATCAAGAACAATCTTATATATCAGTATGGTGTTGCAAGTAGGACTATCACTAATAACGGCTCAAATTTGAATAATAAGATGATGACATAACTTTGTGAAAAATTAAAGATTGTCCTTCACAACTCGTCTCCTTACAGGCCTATGATTAATGGAGTTGTTGAAGCTGCTAATAAAAACTTTAAGAAGATTATCCAGAAGATGGTTGTTACCTATACGGATTGGCATAAGATGCTCCCTTTTTCCTTGCAGGGGTATCGTACATCTATTTGCATTTCAACAGGGGAAACCCCGTTATCTCTTGTGTGTGGTATGGAAGTCGTTCTCCCCATTGAAGTTGAGATTCCCTCTTTGCGTGTAATAATGGAAACCAAGTTATCAGAGGCTGAAGGGGTCCAGAACAAGTTTAACCAGTTGAATTTATGAAGAAAATAGAATGATGGACTTGTGCCATGGTCAGTTATATCAGAAAAGAATGAAGAAAGATTTTGATAAGAAGGTCAAGCCTCGTGAATTCAGAGAAGGCGACCTCGTTCTCAAAACAATCATGTCTTTTAACATTGATTCTAGGGGCAAGTGGACTCTCAATTATGAAGACCCATATGTTGTCAAGAAAACCTTCTCTGGCGGTGCATTGATTCTTGAAACTATGGATGGTGAGGAGTTCCCACGTCCCATGAATGTTGACTCAGTCAATAAATACTTCGCCTAAAAGTAAGAAAAGAACAACTTGCTAAATTGAAAACCTGAAAGGGAACTCAGGCAAAAAAAGAGCGTCTCGGTAGGATGAAAACCCGAAATGGAGGTCTAGGCAAAAGTTAGAGACAGAAACAAAATAAATTTTCCCAATAGGTTTAAAACCCGCAAGGGAAACCTAGGAAAAAGTTAGGGATTTCCTAGAAAGTAACTGCGTTAGACAAGACTTGATCATTGAAGCAACAATCTTCTTGAATTCTCATCACACTTTAACTGAAGCCTATGCTCAGGAGTTCAATGTTGTTAGGGAGAATAGTGGTCATTGTGTTTCAATGTATTTTTCCTTGTATTTACCATTTCCAAAACTTTGTAATCAACCATGGAGTCACACCATTTGAAGACTACCATTCTATTAATAAAGTTTAATCCTTTATCCAATTCTTTGTAGATCTTATTTTATTATATCTACAAAAATTTCATTTATTACTGATAGTAATTGTCAAAACAAAAAGACTTCATAATAAAAACATGTTTTTGAAAATAAATTGAAAATTACTTTTTACTTCAATTATGTCACTCAAGCGGGACAAAAGTAGTGGTTCGAAGGATGGACGAACTCCAAAGTTTTAAAAGATTCCCCAACAAGTATTCTCGGGTTACTCTTGTTGATATGTGTATAGTCCACCTGTGATTGTTCCTTGGATAGTTGGATTTCATACAAGTTGATATGTGGTGTTGGTTTGGGTTGTTTGATACCTCTATCCCATATTCCCCAGTTAGGTTTGATGCGGATTTCTCTAGCTGAGTGTGATTCTTTCCCCATTTGGGTTGTGGTCAAGTGGAGATTGTAAAGTTATGAAGCTTTTGCTAATTTGTTGGAGTCTTTATCCCTTTGCATTGAGAATTGATGAAGATTCTCTTGCAGAGCATTGTTCTCTTCAGTTATGACATTGTTGTTGTTGTGTGGTCCCCAAGTAGCCAGATAAAAGCAGTACCTTTTCTAAGAAGTGATGAGATAATCGTTGACTTTTTAGGTTTTCTCTCACCATGTGTTGAGTTTGATTTAAAATCCCCACAATTTTGACTTCTTACTGTAGTGTTAACTTCTTAAGTCTTCCCAGATGAATTAAGGATAATGTTTCCCTTTAAGTTTGAATATTCATATAAAGTTTCTCTGACTTCCCCGGAGAAGTTTGTTTCTCTTAATTCCCTAGGAGATTCTTTGTTTCCATTTTTTTATTTCTTTTAGTAGTTGACGATTGGTTCAGCATTTACTTTCAGTACTTTCCCTTTGATGTTTCCGTTCAAACTTTTAGAGTGTATTTCCCTTAATGGTTTAAATTAATAAAAATGTTATTATTTCCCTATTCAGATTGTGTATTTATTTTAATATACTCACCAATAAAAAGAAAAACCTGGAAAAAAAGTACATATACAAAAAGTTAAATAAGGAAATACGATGTGAATAAGACAACAATAATTTTTTTTTACATATTCATACGCATCCATGCATTCACAAGCTCTACATTTAGCCAATTCATACATAAAGCTCACATTTTTCCAAAAAATCATTCTCCAGTTAAATATGGGTAAAAAATCATCGCCTTTCTGACCTTTATATCAAACAAGAGCGCATCAAAAGAAAATAATGGAGAAGATTGAGGAAAATCAAGCCATCTTCCAAGAATATTTGGAGCGAGTGAAGGGTAGCATTGACTCAATGAAAGGAGATATTAATCAAGTTCTTCTAGCCTTAAAGAACATCATCAAAAGGCAAGATCAGATGCCAAGGGTAGCCTTTGAAGAAGTAGTCCAGACTATATGTGCATCGAGCGGTCACCAACCGAGATAGGTACCAGAGTCAAGACCTCTAAAGTCAACAGTGGCTCAGCAAAAGGTCTAGTAAGCTGATACTGAAGGGTTTGTCCCATCTCTATCGAAGGTAGGGGAATCTCATACCTTATATATTCTAATCAATAACCCATACAACATGGATAATTACATAGACCTACAATATAGATATCACTACTTGAAAGGCATTAACCAAGTACCTCAAAGAACTACCCATACTAATGTTTTGAAAATCCTATGGCACTCACTCAGTTTAAAGCTCTTGAAGAAAGGTTGAAGGTTGTGGAGGGCTACGATGCTTTTGATGTTGATGCTCTCTAATTGGGTCTAGTTCCAGATTTAGTGATCCCTCCAAAATTCAAAGTACCTGACTTTGGAAAATATAAGGGACTCATATGCCTAAGGAACCATCTATGCATGTACTGCAGGAAAATGCATGCCTGTTGTTGTACCCCAAAATTTGCCCTCCCATTTCCTCAACATTTTCTCACCACAAGACCATTGGAACTCAAGGTCAAGTTAGGGTTTTACTCTGCTCAAGACTCCTTCTTGCACTGTTGACCCAAATTAGGGTTTGTGTTTGCACAAAGATGTTTTGACCTAAAATGCCCAAGGTGACTTTCATGCATCATGTTGGACTCACAAGTTTATCCATACCAAGTTTCAAGCCTTGATTCCAATCTTTGCCCAGTCAATTGGACATTTGACCTAGAAATCAGCTGTATTGGGGAAAAAGTCAACTGTGGCCAATTGACAGTCAAACCTCATGATTTTTGACCCACATCAACATTATGAACTCATATGGACCATTTGATCAAGTTTGGATCACAAATCCACAAGAAATTTGATCAGATCACCAAGAGGGCAAAATGGTCATTTTTAGGGTTTTGATTGCACAAAGGCAATTTTTGACTGTTTGACCTAGCCAATGGCAATTCAAGCTCACATATGGACTCAAGGACCCAATGGAATTGTCTTGACATGTTCAACAAGTTCAAAAGATCCCAAATGCACAAGATTGACAAATGAATTTTCCAGTCAACTGAGCCAAATTTGACTGTATACTGAAAAGTCAAACTTTGACTTTTTGGTCAAAATCAAGTGTCAAGATTCATTTTTCATCAAGACATGTCAAATTATGAAACTTGTCCATCAAGAAATCAAAAATCACAAATTAGGGTTTTGAAATGAAGAATTTTCATAACTTAGAATTTTTCTAAGTTATGAAAATTCCTAATTTTTTCCTAACTTTGTCCCATCTTTTAATCAAGATACATTTGGATTCAAACAAAACTCAAAACATGAAAGTTGTAGTCCGTTGAAAAATCTACAACTTTGATTCACAAAGTTTCCTCAAAAGAAGCTTGTAGCTCAAGTTATGATTTTTGGAACAAGGGTGCAAAACATTCTTAACTTAGAAAATTTTTGACCTATTCTAGGCAGGATTTTTGCCTAACTTCATGGCCACTTTTCACATGCTTCCACTTGGAATTTCATATTGCATTACAAAGATGGATTTTAGTACACATTCCAAGCTTTCCAAAATGTCCAAGAACTTCTCAAACACCCTTGTGGTTAGGGAGAATCGAATTTGTCAATATGGGCAAAAGTCACTTTGTTCATGAGCCATTTCCATGTTCATAACTTTGCATTTTTGAACTCAGCATGTTTCAAGCTAGTTACAGGCCTCTAATCTCATTTACACTCAATAATTAAATGCCAATCCATTGTTCCAAGGCATTATTTTGTGCATTTTGACATTGCATACAAGATTAAGCCTTAATTAGAAAAAGCAAGTTATCCATTTTTGTAAAGTTACACTTTATGTCAAGTTTACAATCCAAGAGGTACAATGCAAATCTCTGAGGCACAAATTATTAGACATATCCCACTGATCAAGACAAAGCTTTGCAGCATGTTTAGGGGGCCTGCATAAGCTTGTAACTCAACTTGGCATTTTTAACTTAAGATAGAAGCAACTTTGCAAATACAAGAACAACTCACATTCCTGTCAACACAAGCCTAAGCAAACATTGTGTACACATTCCATACTCCTCAAGTAACCTAAAACACGATCAATCCATCCTCAAGACTCCCTCATTCATCAAAACACAATTTTGTGGCAAAACAGGGTATCTTCTGCATATTGACTTCCACAGTTCATTTCCCTCGTGTGTTTTCATCCAAACCACCTCAAACACATTCAATAACATCCATACAAGCTACCCCCAACCTTAGATACAGACTATAACAGCCATAGCATAGTTTGCCATTTTCATTTTTCTCTCTTGCAGGTTGACTTCCATGGAGTGATTCAGCAAGATTCAAAGCACACCAAGCATTGGAGAAGCGTCCCTGAACATCAAGCAAGCTGTACAAGGCCTCACATTGCCTTGAAAGTGCCTCCATTGTTGTATACGTTTCAAGCTGAACAGGTAAGTTTTTGAACTTCTATCTCTCTATCCATGCATATCTAGGCTTAGGTTTGTGAAGAAGTCATGCTCTACTCATGTCCCTGAAGCTACCTGTATCCTCACTTTTCATTTATATTGTGTGTGCTGCACGAATTTTGGACATGAACATTAGAAAAAAGCTAGGTCAGGAATTGGGGGAGGAGAAATTCTCTCTCATTTATGAGAGTTAGAACAATTTCTTTACATGTTATGAATCGTGACATGATGCTCTATAACATTGCTGTTGTAAGCTTTTGTTGAAAGTCAAAGAATCAGAATCTATGCTTGACAAGGGAAAACGCGCGCTTTGTGTTTGAAACTGGCTGGAGGTTGAAGACAAGCCTTCTTGGGCTGGGCATGACTTGTTCTTTCTTTTTGCACCACTTTATTTCACACACACCCCCCTGGCCCATTGCTTGATATATTTGTCATTGTTGATTTTTTCCTTTTGATTTTGATTTCATATTTTTATCCAAACATGAAAAAACATTAAAAATATTTTTCTCACATTTTTTGCATTTTATTTCATATTTATTTGTTTCATTTAGTTATATATGTAAATAAATACATAATACCTTTTATTTTAAAAATACAAAAAATAATACAAAACATTTTTATTTTCTGATCTTATTTTATTTTACCTTTTGAAAACATTTTATAAAAAATATACTTTTTTTTGTAAATAATAAATATTTTATTTTTGTACATATTTAATATATTTAGTAAATATTATAAATACATATATATTTATTAGAATATTTAGGACAAAAATACAAAAATAATACATTTTTATTTTTACTAATATTTAACCTCAAAAATACTTTTTTTTGAAATATACTTCCTTTTTATTTATTTTTTGTGCATAATTAATAAATATTGCATATAATACATAATAAATACCTTTTATTTACAAAACTAGGGTTTTTGCCCTAAACATGAAAAATACCCAAAAATTATCCTTTTTATTTTTGTTTATTTGACACATAATAAATACTTTTACATACATATAAAAATCATTTTTTGCATCTTGCATATTTATTGTATTTTATTTAATTATTGTGCAATTAAATAATTTGTATAATTCAATTTGGATGTAATAGTTTAGATTTAATTTTTCTTGCTATATATCCCCATTTGAACATTTGTACCCCCCATCCCATAATTGTGTTGTAATAATTTAGGACTTTAATTTTCGCACTTTAAAGCTTTCTAAATATGTCATGATAGACTTAGGGTTTTGTATGCAAAAATCAAACAAACAAATAGCTTGACCTAATTCAAAGACAAAAAGCATGGAAATGAACAAACACCAATCACACTTGCACCCCTAGGGTTACTCCACTTGTTGCCTTCCAAAATGGGCCATGTTGCATGTTAGGTGTCTTTGGCAAAACAAAAACAATTCAAATGATCATAGTCCCTCGATGACGCTTTCGAAAGTTGCCTGAAAAATGATCAAGTCCCTTAAAGGAAAAATTGCCCAAAGACACTTGGCACCAATGCAATCATGGTCTAAACAATGACCCGCGCCCGTCCCGTTCACATCCTAACACAAGATTGTCCACCAAATACAATGGTGGAACAAAATTGTTAAAAGGGTTAAAACATAGAGAAAATCTTTGAGAAATTTAGGGTAGATAGCTCTTGGTTACTTGCCAACTTGCAAAACAAAAACACTTGCCTATTTTTCAAAACCACACATCACAACATACTTTCAAAAAACACTTTCAAAACAACTTTCAAAAACATTGAAATCTTTTCAAAAGACATACACCTTTGTATACATCCCAACATGGATCATTACAAAGGTTGCCACCACATTGGCCTCTTTTCAAAACATTTTCAAACCCACACACACAAAGCACAATTCCAAACAATTGAAAATCAAGGCAAGTTGATCTATGCAAGTAACTAAGAGCCCATGGATAACCATAGATAGAAAGGGTGCTAATACCTTCCCTTTCTATAATCTACTCCCCGAACCCAAGAAAACATCTCAAAGGTTTTTGCTGTGCTTTTTAACCTTTCCTTAGGATAAAATAAAAAGTCGGTGGCGACTCTTGCTCAACCGAAACATTTGCGAAAACAAATGCAAAACCCAAGTCGGTTCTCCCACCGTATCACAGAACTGGCGACTCTGCTGGGGAGAATTTTAAAAGTGGAGTAACCTTAGGGCTTAGATCACCCTCTTGCATGACTAATTGTTTGTTTTGATTGCTTTATATCTTGGTTCCTTTGTTTGGGTTTGCAATCCTACACCCGGATTTGGGGAAACATTCATAGATAGCAATACGTTGTGGAAACTGTGCGGGGTATACCGACACGGTTGAAGCAATAGCTATATTAGTGCGACATATTTGTGAGTATCGGTAACCCTTGAGTTCAATCAAGGAGAGTACGGGGCCGCTGAGTGATGTCACTAAGCACTAATGACCTAGAACCTTACTTGACCATCTTGGCCTTTCATTAGGGGTAGTGAGATGACCGGCTTTGGTGCAGTCCGAAGTTGGTAGATACTCGATACTACACTCATTGAGGGTTGTTTTCTTGGAATATTTTGGTCGCTAGTTAAGTGGCTAAACCAAAACAATGAACATGGAAAACAATCCAATGATATTGAGCTCCTTAGAACCCGGTTACTATTTATAGGACAGGTTTTTAAGCCAACTACACTCAAGAGGGTACTTACCTATGAAACCCCATGCAAGCCTGAAACTAGGGTTTGGTGTGAATTGCTTGTACATATGTTTGAACATCATAAAGCATCATATGCATACACTAACCATTTCAAGGGTTTAGATCTTCATCTTTGTTCTTGTTTTGTAGGTCATGGAAATTCTTCGCAGGAAAACTATCCAAGTCAACCTTGTGAGAATCCCTCCTCAGCTCAAGGAGCTCACATCCAGAATTCCGGAAAGCTCTCCCTTCAGTGAAAGACATGGTAGACTGCTCAGCCTAGTCAACACCAGCATTTAAGAGGACATGGTAAAGGTGTTGTTCCAGTTCTTTGACCCTCTTCACCACTGTTTCACTTTCCCCGACTACCAATTGGTGCCCACTTTGGAGGAATTTTCTCAACTCCTGGGAATTCCTATTCTTAATCAACTACCTTACAACGGTACGGAAAATGAACCAAAGCCTGAAGATGTTGCTCAAGCACTACACTTGCAACCATCTGACATCAAGGGGCATTGGGAAACTAGAAGCGGTGTCAAAGGCTTCTTGGCAAAATTCTTGTTTGAGAAGGCACAAGAGTGTTGGAATTCATTAGATCTACAAGCCTTTGAAGAAATTATGGCACTCCTCATTTATGGGTTGGTCCTGTTCCCAAATCCTGACCAGCTTATAGATGTCAACGCCGTCAAAATCTTCTTATCCAGAAATCCAATACCGACATTGCTTGGGGACATTCTTCACTCATTTTACACACGAACAATGAGAAAGAGGGGTGTTCTCATGTGCTGTACTCCTCTCCTTGCAAGGTGGTTTATTTCGCACCTTCCACAATCTGTCTTGAAGAATGACCAAGGCCTAAGGTGGTCACAATGGTTGATGACCCTCACTCACTCTGATGTACATTGGTCTTCTCGGTCCAGAGAAAATGTCATCATCATCGATCTTTGTGGAGAGTTCCCTAATGTTCCCTTACTTGGCATTAGAGGAGGCATTACCTACAACCCTTGTCTAGCTTTGAGACAATTTGGATATGCACGGAGGGATGGCCCTCACGACATGTTGATTCCTGACCTAGTTTTTGACTTCGACAACGATGCGCAAGGACTTCGCCAAAGATTCATCAGAGGTTGGAGGATGCCTAACAAGGTAGACAGCAAGACACTGGGGCACAAGAACTCCATCCCTCTTGAGCCTTATCTTAAGTGGGTACGAACCCGAGCCCAGAGTCTAATGATGCCTTATCCTCATGTTCTCCCTGTGATTAAAGAGCCCGTTAAGGAAGGAGAGGTTCCCTACACCATCCTATATCCTGACATGCCTACATCGTGGGAGGAGATGCAGAAGAGTTGGATCCAACTCAAGGAGGAACAGAACACTTTTGAAGCCAGCTTCTACGCCAGTGAGAAGAAGGTTTTGGAGCTTACCCGCCGACTCCATGAGGAAGAGACCCTCAACACCTACATCTCACCAAAGAGGATGCGCAACGTCTTTCTACCTTGAGAAGTTTTTGTAATATTTGGCCCATGGGGCATTTATGTACTGACAAATTTCTTCTTATTAATATGACGTGTGTTCTTTTTGTTTGCAACAATTTTGAATTTTCTAAATCCTTGAATGCATTGCATACATAAACATATCATTCATCATGCGCATAAGCAGGTCTTCACACCAGGTTTCCTTATCTTTCTGCTGTTTATTTCAGTAAGATGGATCTCGAACAGACGGTCAAGGACTTGCAGTCTCAAAACTCACAGTTTCAACATCTCCTGATGACCTTGGCAAAGGGTCAGGAGGATCTAAAAGCCCTGCTTGGGAACAAATAGCAAGTGAAAAAGAAGAAGAAGAGAGTCGGGGTGGCTACCCTAGGAAGAAGGTTTGAGGGTGAAGCCAGAAGAGTTCTTGAATTTCCACCTACTTCTGAAGAGGGAACCAGTAAAGGGAATGCGGCTGCAGTACCTTCCGAATCCGAAGCTGAAGAAGGAGAGGCTGAAGAAGACGAAGACTACTCAGAACAACAATACCCACCCGCCGACGATAAGTACAAGGGCTTGGAAGACAGGTTGGCAGCTATGGAGCTGCAGAGAGTTCCCGGCTTAGATTTAGAAGATTTGGGATTAGTTGCTGGAATTGTAATCCCCCCGAAGTTCAAAGTGCCAATCTTTGCAAGGTATGACGGGCTGTCCTGCTCGAAGATGCATCTCAGATCATATGTAAGGAAGATCCAACCTTACACTGCAGACAAGAACCTTTGGATCCATTTCTTTCAGGATAGCCTTTCGGGGGCTCGACTCGAGTGGTTCTATCAGCTGGATGGAGCCAGTATCCGAAACTGGGAGGACTTGGCTACTGCATTTTATAAACAGTATCAGTACAATTCTGACCTCGCTCCCACACGCACCCAACTTCAGGGTATGTCACTAGGGACGAGCGAAGGATTCAAGGAGTATGCGCAAAAGTGGAGAGACATGGCTGGCAGGGTGCAGCCACCACTGACTGACCGTGAACTTGTTGACATGTTCCTAGGGACCCTGTCTGGTCCATTCTTCAACCATCTGATTGGTAACTCTTCTGCTGGGTTTACAGATTTGATTCTGACTGGTGAGAGAATAGAAGCTGGTATCAAATCGAGGAAGATACAAAAAGGTGCCTCTGCGAGTACTGAAAAGAAGCCCTTCAAGAAGGAAGCCAGTGCTGTTTATGGTCCCAGAAGACAAGTTAAGCCGGAACGCCGCAAAGATGTCAATGCATTGGTAATTTCAAAGCCTGTTGCTGCTCCTCAGCAGTTCAACCAACCAAGGGGTGAAAGGCCCAAAAGGCAGTACACTCGGCTTAGCATGACCCTGTCTCAGATTTTGCCGCAACTACTGTCAACCAATCTGGTAACTGTCAAGGAAGCTCCGAAGGTAGTGAACACAACTTCTCCAAAATACAACCCCAATGCCCGTTGCGCTTATCACTCTGATAGCCCGGGGCATACCACGGATGATTGCTGGGCTCTAAGGAATAAGGTTCAGGACCTTATTGATGCTAAAGAAATACAGTTCGAGGCGCCCGAAAGACCCAACGTTGTAACTGCTGCCATGCCCCAGCATGGAGTGAATGTTGTAGAAGAAGACCGGTATGTAGCCTCCGTGGAAGAGATTGTTACTCCGTTATTGACTGTCAAAAGAAACTTGTTGCTAGCCTGCTTATTTCCGGGATATGGTAAAGGTTGCCTCCTATGTGATGTTTCACCTGTTGGTTGCCCTTTGCTGAAATCAGGTATCTAAAGCCTGATGGATAGCAAAGAAATCTTGTTCGAGAAGATTGTTGTTCCTGCTGTCCCTACTGAAGAAGTTTTTATTGTCACTATTTTCAAAAAACCTCCTAAGGCTCCCTTAAAGAAGCCTGTCAAAATCATGTCCACTCAGAAGATTTCTCCTATCATCATCACTGTTCCGGGGCCTCTCCCTTATACATCCGACAAAGCTGTCCCATGGCACTATGGGGCAGATGTTTATGTTCTTGGAGTAAAACAAGAGTTTTATACAAGTACCGGCGTCAGTAATATCACCGGGCCTGCCAAAATTACTCGCAGTGGTAGGCTGTTCTCACCAGATATTGCGCCACCAGCTATTCAGAAACCTCTTGTCATCACACCTGCAAGTGTGCCGACTTCCCCTCCTAATCAAATTCCTGTTTCTACCCATGCTGCCGAGTCATCCGACGCTCAGGGCAAAGGGATTGCTGCTGATTTGCCTGCCTTGACGGAGGCACCAAAGACAACCACTGTTGAGGCTTCCCAGCAAGAGATGGAAGAGATCCTCAAGATTATCAAGAAAAGTGATTTCAACGTAGTTGAGTAGCTGGGGCACACCCCATCAAAGATTTCTATGCTATCACTGTTGTTGTGTTCAGAGGCCCATGCCAAGGCCCTGATCTCCTTCCTGAAGACGGCCCATGTGCCACAAGAAACGTCTGCTGATCAATTTACTGATTGTGTGGCCAACTTGACTGTCGATAATGGTTTGGGCTTCTCTGACGCCGATCTGACCGCCAAAGGAAAGAACCATAACGACGCCCTGCATGTCTCCATTGAGTGCAGGGGCACTACTCTTTCCCATGTGTTGGTAGACACCGGTTCTTCATTGAACGTATTGCCCAAGAAGGCCCTAGACAGGTTGGATTGTGAGGGTTTAGAGCTCAAGCCAAGTAACATTGTTGTCCGGGCCTTTGACGGTTCGAAAAGGATGGTACATGGGGAAGTTGACATTCCAATCAGGGTTGGTTCTCAGGTATTTGATTCGACATTCTATGTGATGGACATCCTACCATCCTATTCTTGTTTGCTGGGTTATCCATGGATCCACAAGGCTGGAGCTGTGACCTCCACGCTACATTAGAAGCTTAAGTACCCGGTTAGAGGGAAGATTGTCACAGTTCAAGGGGAAGAAGAGTATATGGTCAGCCACCTCAACTCGTTCCGGTACATAGAAATGGATGGGGAATTCATTGAGACTCCATTCCAGCACTTTGAAGAAGTTCCTCAGACACTGGCGTCAGCAGAAACTGTGATTGAAGACCCTCCTTTGAAGATGGCTTCCTTAAAGGATGCTCGGGCTGTGATTGAGAAGGGTGAGTGCGCAAACTGGGGCCGACTTCCTGACTTCACTCCGAAGACTGACAAGTTTGGTCTGGGCTTCACTGAAGAGGCTCAGAGGGCTGTTCGTAAAGCAAGGATTGGAAGACCTCCTGTGTTCATCACCAACCCGGGAGTGAATGCTATTGAAGACGACGTGGAGGAATCTGAATTCGACAGCTGGATCTACCCAACAACTGACGATGGACCAAGCAACTGGACTGCTAAAGACTTCACACCTATTACTTTTTTCACTCAGTAATGAACTCTTTTGTTTTGAATTTGTAACAGACAATGTTTTGAAACTTTTATGGCTCGGTGTCCTACCCGGGGCACCATGGCTTCATTTATGAGGGCTTTTGTATGTCATTTTCATATATCATTAATCAAAACATTGGACGTTTGTTGCATTTCAAAATCTTGCGCTCCTTTTCTTTCTTTATTATATATTGCAAAACAGCTATATTTACACACTCACTTATACAGGTTCCAATCCACTCTGGATCTCACTGGTAACGACTCTGCTACTGCCAGTTATGACTTCGAAAATCTGATCAACTTAGCCGAAGTCGAAGGTGAAGATGATTGCGAAGTGCCTGGTGAACTTGCAAGACTGCTACTCCAGGAAGAGAGGGCCATTCAGCCACATGAAGAGCCAGTGGAAACGGTAAATCTGGGTACTGAGACAGACAGAAAGGAAGTCAAGATTGGTGACAATCTAGAGCTCAGTGTGAAACAACGGTTGATTAAGATGCTGCATGACTATGTGGAAATCTTTTCCTGGTCTTACGAAGACATGCCTGGGTTGGATACCGACATTGTGGTTCATTACCTGCCTACCAAGGAAGATTGCCCTCCGGTAAAACAGAAGGTCTGCCGTATGCGTCCAGAAATGTCCGAGAAAATCAAAGCTGAGGTTATGAAGCAATTTGATGTCGGGTTTCTGGCAGTGACTTCTTACCCTCAGTGGGTTGCCAACGTGGTTTCAGTGCCGAAGAAGGATGGTAAGGTCCGAATGTGTGTTGATTACAGGGATTTGAACAGGGCCAGCCCTAAGGATGATTTCCCCTGCCTCATATCGACGTTCTGGTTGACAACACTGCTCAGCATAAAGTATTCTCTTTCATGGACGGTTTCTCCGGTTATAATCAGATAAAGATGGCTCCTGAAGACATGGAGAAGACCACTTTTGTTACTCAGTGGGGCACCTTTTGCTACAAGGTCATGCCTTTTGGGTTGAAAAATGTTGGGGCAACCTACCAACATGCCATGGTTGCTTTATTCCATGATATGATCCACCATGAGATCGAAGTGTATGTCGATGATATGATTGCAAGGTCCCAAACTGAGGAGGAACACCTTGACCATCTACAGAAGCTGTTTGACCGTCTGAAGTTGTACAAGCTGAGGTTGAACCCAAACAAGTGCACCTTTGGGGTGAGATCTGGAAAATTGCTAGGCTTCGTCGTAAGCGACAAAGGCATTCAAGTGGACCCTGCCAAAGTGAAAGCCATACAAGAGATGCCAACTCCCAAGACAGAGAAAGAAGTCATAGGATTTCTAGGACGATTGAACTACATTGCCCGATTCATCTCACATCTAACCGCTACCTGTGAACCGATATTCAAGCTGCTGAAGAAAGAACAAGTAGTATGTTGGAACGATGAATGTCAGGCCGCTTTTGAAAAGATCAAAGAGTATCTCCAAGAACAACCCATTCTTATGCCACCGGTTGAAGGGAGGCCTCTAATCCTATACTTGACAGTACTTGACAACTCAATGGGGTGTGTGCTGGGGCAGCATGACGAGTCTGGCCGAAAAGAACACGCCATTTATTACCTTAGCAAAAAGTTTACCGACTGTGAGACCCGGTACTCACTGCTCGAGAAAACTTGCTGCGCTTTGGTATGGGCTGCTCGCCGGCTGAGACAGTATATGTTGACTCACACTACTCTGTTGATTTCAAAAATGGATCCAATCAAGTACATATTCGAAAAGCCTGCTCTGTCTGGAAGAATAGCAAGATGGCAAATGATCTTGACGGAATATGACATCCAGTACACGACTCAAAAAGCAATCAAGGGAAGTGTATTGGCAGACCATTTGGCACACCAGGCCGTGGACGATTACCAGTCGATGAACTTTGAATTTCCAGACGAGGACATCATGGTAGTGACTGATTGCGAAGTACCTGGACCGGATGAAGGACCTGAGGAAGGATCCCGATGGTCTATGCACTTTGACGGAGCCTCGAACGCTTTGGGTAATGGTATCGGCGTTGTGATCATATCCCCTAAAGGCACTCATACTCCACTCACCGCTCAACTATGTTTCAACTGCACCAACAACATGGCAGAGTATGAAGCATGTATCATGGGTCTTCAAGCTGCAATTGACTTAAGGATCAAGTTTCTAAGTGTCTTCGGAGATTCCGCTCTCGTGATCAATCAGGTCAAAGGCGAGTGGGATACGAAACACCCAAATCTTATTCCTTACAAGGAGTATGTGCTGACATTGCTTCCCCATTTCGAGGAGATAACTTTTGAACACTTCCCAAGAGAGGAGAATCAGTTAGCGGACGCGTTGGCTACGATGTCTTCTATGTTCAAAGTCAAATGGGACAACGAGGCGCCCCGGATCATTATCTGGAAGTTGGATGAACCTGCACATTGCTGCGATCTCGAGACTGAAGAGGTAACAAAAAACCCTGGTATCATGAAGTGAAGAGGTACCTTGAAGCTCAAGAATACCCCGAAGGCGCATCTGTTAATGACAAGAAATTCCTGAGAAGGTTCGCGGCAAAGTTCTTCCTCAGCAACGACATTCTGTACAAGCGGAACCATGATTCAACCTTACTGCGTTGTGTGGATAAGACTGAAGCAGAAAAGATCATGGCAGAGCTACATGAAGGTACCTTCGGAACGCATTCCAGTGGACATACCATGGCAAAGAAAATCCTTCGGGCAGGATATTTCTGGTCCACAATGGAAGCCGACTGTTACCAACACTCTCGGACGTGTCATAAATGCCAGATCTACGCCGATAAGGTGCACATTCCTCTGGTTCCTCTGAACGTCTTGGCAGCACCTTGGCCCTTTGCAATGTGGGGCATTGATATGATCGGCGAAATCCGACCTACGGCATCCAACGGGCACCGCTTCATCCTAGTAACGATTGATTACTTCACAAAGTGGGTCGAAGCAGCTTCCTATGCTACCGTAACCAAGAGCGTTGTGGCACAATTCATTCGGCACAACCTGATCTGTCGATACGGCATACCTGAAAGGATCATTACGGATAATGGTACCAATCTTAACAACAAGATGATCACTGAGCTCTGCGAGCAATTCAAGATACAGCATCACAACTCTTCTCCCTACCGGCCGAAGATGAATGGGGCAGTAGAAGCAGCTAATAAGAACATCAAGAAGATTGTGCAGAAGATGACAGTGACCTATAAAGATTGGCACGAAATGTTACCGTTTGCTCTTCATGGATACCGTACCTCAGCACGGACGTCAACAGGGGCAACTCCCTTTTCCTTGGTCTATGGTATAGAGGCAGTCTTGCCTATTGAAGTTCATATACCCTCTCTCCGGATAATGAAGGATTCAGGTTTGAGCGAAGATGACTGGATCCAGACTCGGCTTGATCAGTTAAACCTAATTGACGAAAAGAGACTCACTGCTATTTGTCATGGTCAGACGTACCAAAAGCGGATGATCAGGGCATTTAACAAGAAGGTCAGACGACAAGAGTATCAAGTCGGAGACCTGGTAATCAAGCGCATCATTCTTCCTCAAAGTGATCCCAGGGGCAAATGGACCCCTACGTACGAAGGGCCATTTATGGTTAAACATATCTTCTCAGGAGGAGCCATGATTCTAACCACCATGGATGGTGACGACCTTCCTCACCCCGCCAATGCAGACATAGTAAAAAGATACTACGCATGAATTAAAGACCCACTAGGTTGACACACCTAGGAAAAAATAAGGGCTTCCCGGAGAACCAAAAGGTTTCGGGAAAAAATAAGGGACGAAATAAAAAAAAATTGTACACCCGGCAAGTCGAAAACCTGAAAAGGCGGCTTGGGAAAAAATGGGTATCCCGGTGGACTGAAAACCCGAAAGGGCGATCCTGGCAAAAGTTAGGGATAAAGCGTAATACAATGTCTCATTGGATAACCTTGCATCCAGAATTTGGTATCAACTATCGGGTTCAGGCGACACAATCAATCAGCTTCATCTTCAACTAAGCAGCAAAGTGATGAGACGCTTGAAGACATAAAGGCGATAGTAGAGTTGGAACCCAGTGGGATTATTTTTCACATAGCTGTTTTATTTCCTTTTCAAAATTGTATAAACTCTATTTTTGCTCGGCGGCGTTCTCTTACTAGGACGTCAGCCTCCTGTACATAAAACGCCTATTTACAGGCAAATTTCAAAATCAATACAAGTTCAATTTTTCAGACAAATTGCCAATTGTTTTTCCTTTATCTGTTTTGTTTTGCAAAGGACGTCCAATGTTCATTTTTGATATATGCATTTGACCTTAATTGCTAATCATGGATATTTGCATGCGAAACAAAAGACTAATTACAGATGACATCAGAAACAGGGGCATTAAAGAATTGTCTAAGCGATCTAGTTGCTCTGTCCACCAAGGTACCAAGGTAGGTTCGGCTGAAGAATGTAACCAAGTTACCTCAACTCCCCACAGAGTAAGACAAGATTCAGCATTACTCTCCCCAGGCAGAGTTGGTCTCCCATCAGCCCTAAAAAGGCACAGCATCTCCAGCAAGTCAGCGGTACTCTCCCCAAGCAGATTTAGCCTACTGTCAGCCTAAAGGAAGTTGGGTATCCCCAGAAGATCTCAACATTCCCCAACGGAGTATAGACATTCCTCAACAAGCATCCCCGACAGTCTTAATGTAAGATTGTTCCCCGGCGGAATACCAGACACCCCAGTGGAACCATTCCCCAGTATAATCCAAAGTTTCCCCAGGAAAGTTGAATCGTTCTCCCCAGCAGGTCTTAAGGCTCATCCCCAGTAGAAAGTGGAAGCTTATCCCCAGTAGATTCTGGAAGCTTATCCCCTGCAGAGTACGAGCGCGTCTCCCTGACTTTATTCAAAAGTTATTTCCCCACCAGGGTATAACTGGGTTATCCTCAGCTAATAACCACGGAAAGATTGTCCTCGGCGAAGTTCTTCCTATCCCCAGCGGAGTTCATCAAATTCCCCAACATAACTAATCAGTGAAATCCCCAGCGGAGCTCTCATCAAAACCTCAGCGAAGTATCTCTTCTCATAGAGTAATTCCCTGCAGAATAATCTCTCCAACAAGTTTATTCCCCAACGGAGTCATCTTCTCCTACCGGTTTATTCTTACAACCTTCATCCCCAGCGGAAACGAAGAACTCTACTCTTCAACATCAGCCCAGGATTCCACAAACTCCCGGCACTCGTCAAGGATTTATTTTCCTAGACGAAAATACATTCATAAACATTTCACATTTCATACATCCTGTTTACACCATGACACATGCATATACCCATCATATCACACCATCTCATTTATTTTTTTGAGAACATCATGACATCATCATGACATTGCATACAACTAATGTCTTTCCTTTTCAGAAAAAAAGGATAATCCAAAGATGATTACTATCAACTATCGCAATTCCAGATTTGATACCTGTATCTAGCCAGGGCATATCTGTGAGTGATGGATTGTAGATTCGATACCTGTATCTAGCCAGGGCATATCTGCATGAAGAGTTTGAAGATCAACCCCTGTAACAAGCCAGGAAATTATCTTTCATTCTCAGGTCAGAGGTTTACACCTATATCCATCCAGGAAAGCTATCTCTACCAACCTTTTACAATTCCAGATTCGACACTTGTATCCAGCCAGGGCATATCTGTTGACGACAAATTCCAGATTCGATACCTGTATCTGGCCAGGGCATATCTGTAGACGACCAATTCCAGATTCGATTCCTGTATCCAGCCAGGGCATATTTGTGAGTATTTGATTGTGGATTCGACACTTGTATCTAGTCAGGGCATATCTGCATAAATAGTTTAGAGATTCGATACCTGTATCCAGCCAGGGCACGTCTGTAAGCAACCTTTTGAAGTTCCGGATTCGATTCCTGTATCTAGCCAGGGCACATATGTGAGCAACTAATTGTAGATTCGATACCTGTATCCAGCCAGGGCACGTCTATAAGCAACCTTTTGAGGTTCCGGATTCGATTTCTGTATCTAGCCAGGGCATATCTGTGAGCAACTAATTGTAGATTTGATACCTGTATCTAGCCAGGGCATATCTACATGAAGAGACTGAAGATCAACACCTGTAGCAAGCCAGGAAACCATCTTTCTTTCTCAAATACGCAAGTTCTCGCTAAAGAATCTCTTACGCGATCGACACCTCCGAATGGCATCTATAAGCCCATTCTCGACAAAGTTCTATCACGTCTCCAGATGGCATCTATAAGCCCATCCCCCTATCCACCATATCTCTAAATGGCATCTATAAGCCCATTTTCCGCCATCACATTGCTGATACTCCACTATGCGAATGCAAATTTCCGGGCACTCTAGTGTCCAATCTCCTTTTACCCTCGAGTCGCGAAAGGCAAACTTTCCAATCTAACTCTTCAGGTTCAAGAAGATTGAACAGGGGCAATTGTTGTACCCCAAAATTTTCCCTCCCATTTCCTCAACATTTTCTCACCACATGACCATTGGAACTCAAGATCAAGTTAGGGTTTTACTCTGCTCAAGACTCCTTCTTGCACTGTTGACCCAAATTAGGGTTTGTGTTTGAACAAAGATGTTTTGACCTAAAATGCCCAAGGTGACTTTCATGCTTCATGTTGGACTCACAAGTTTATCCATACCAAGTTTCAAGCCTTGATTCCAATCTTTGCCCAGTCAATTGGACAGTTGACCTAGAAATCAGCTGTATTGGGGAAAAAGTCAACTGTGGCCAATTGACAGTCAAACCTCATAATTTTTGACCCACATCAACATTATGAACTCATATGGACCATTTGATCAAGTTTGGATCACAAATCCACAAGAAATTTGATCAGATCACCAAAAGGGCAAAATGGTCATTTTTAGGGTTTTGACTGCACAAAGGCAATTTTTGACTGTTTGACCTAGCCAATGGCAATTCAAGCTCACATATGGACTCAAGGACCCAATGGCATTGTCTTGACATTTTCAACAAGTTCAAAAGATCCCAAATGCACAAGATTGACAGATGAATTTTCCAGTCAACTGAGCCAAATTTGACTGTATACTGAAAAGTCAAACTTTGACTTTTTGGTCAAAATCAAGTGTCAAGATTCATTTTTCATCAAGACATGTCAAATTATGAAACTTGTCCATCAAGAAATCAAAAATCACAAATTAGGGTTTTGAAATGAAGAATTTTCATAACTTAGAATTTTTCTAAGTTATGAAAATTCCTAATTTTTTCCTAACTTTGTCCCATGTTTTCATCAAGATACATTTGGATTCAAACAAAACTCAAAACATGAAAGTTGTATTCCATTGCACAATCTACAACTTTGATTCACAAAGTTTCCTCAAAAGAAGCTTGTAGCTCAAGTTATGATTTTTGGAACAAGGGTGCAAAACATTCTTAACTTAGAAAAATTTTGACCTATTCTAGGAAGGATTTTTGCCTAACTTCATGGCCACTTTTCACATGCTTCCACTTGGAATTTCAAATTGCATTACAAAGATGGATTGTAGTACACATTCCAAGCTTTCCAAAATGTCCAAGAACTTCTCAGACACCCTTGTGGTTAGGGAGAATCGAATTTGTCAATATGGGCAAAAGTCACTTTGTTCATGAGCCATTTCCATGTTCATAACTTTGCATTTTTGAACTCAGCATGTTTCAAGCTAGTTACAGGCCTCTAATCTCATTTACACTCAATAATTAAATGCCAATCCATTGTGCCAAGGCATTATTTTGTGCATTTTGACATTGCATACAAGATTAAGCCTTAATTAGAAAAAGCAAGTTATCCATTTTTGTAAAGTTACACTTTATGTCAAGTTTACAATCCAAGAGGTACAATGCAAATCTCTGAGGCACAAATTATTAGACATATCCCACTGATCAAGACAAAGCTTTGCAGCATGTTTAGGGGGCCTGCATAAGCTTGTAACTCAACTTGGCATTTTTAACTTAAGATAGAAGCAACTTTGCAAATACAAGAACAACTCACATTCTTGTCAACACAAGCCTAAGCAAACATTGTGAACACATTCCATACTCCTCAAGTAACCTAAAACACGACCAAGCCATCCTCAAGACTCCCTCATTCATCAAAACACAGTTTTGTGGCAAAACAGGGTATCTTCTGCATATTGACTTCCACAGTTCATTTCCCTCGTGCGTTTTCATCCAAACCACCTCAAACACATTCAATAACATCCATACAAGCTATCCCCAACCTTAGATATAGACTGTAACAGCCATAGCATAGTTTGCCATTTTCATTTTTTTCTCTTGCAGGTAGACTTCCATGGAGTGATTCAGCAAGATTCAAAGCACACCAAGCATTGGAGAAGCATCCCTGAACTTCAAGCAAGTTGTACAAGGCCTCACATTGCCTTGAAAGTGCCTCCATTGTTGTATACATTTCAAGCTGAACAGGTAAGTTTTTGAACTTCTATCTCTCTATCCATGCATATCTAGGCTTAGGTTTGTGAAGAAGTCATGCTCTACTCATGTCCCTGAAGCTACCTGTATCCTCACTTTTCATTTATATTGTGTGTGCTGCACGAATTTTGGACATGAACATTTGAAAAAAGCTAGGTCAGGAATTGGGGGAGGAGAAATTCTCTCTCATTTATGAGAGTTAGAACAATTTCTTAACATGCTTAGAATCGTGACATGATGCTCTATAACATTGCTGTTGTAAGTTTTTGTTGAAAGTCAAAGAATCAGGATTTATGCTTGAAAATGGAAAACGCGCGCTTTGTGTTTGAAACTGGCTGGAGGTTGAAGACAAGCCTTCTTGGGCTGGGCCTGACTTGTTCTTTCTTTTTGCACCACTTTATTTCACACACACCCCCCTGGCCCATTGCTTGATATATTTGTCATTGTTGATTTTTTCCTTTTGATTTTGATTTCATATTTTATCCAAACATGAAAAAACATTAAAAATATTTTTCTCACATTTTTTGCATTTTATTTGATATTTATTTGTTTCATTTAGTTATATATGTAAATAAATACATAATACCTTTTATTTTAAAAATACAAAAAATAATACAAAACATTTTTATTTTCTGATCTTATTTTATTTTACCTTTTGAAAACATTTTATAAAAAATATACTTTTTTTTGTAAATAATAAATATTTTATTTTTGTACATATTTAATATATTTAGTAAATATTATAAATACATATATATTTATTAGAATATTTAGGACAAAAATATAAAAATAATACATTTTTATTTTTACTAATATTTAACCTCAAAAATACTTTTTTTTACAATATACTTCCTTTTTATTTATTTTTTGTGCATAATTAATAAATATTGCATATAATACATAATAAATACCTTTTATTTACAAAACTAGGGTTTTTGCCCTAAACATGAAAAATACCCAAAAATTATCCTTTTTATTTTTGTTTATTTGACACATAAAAAATACTTTTACATACATATAAAAATCATTTTTTGCATCTAACATATTTATTGTATTTTATTTAATTATTGTGCAATTAAATAATTTGTATAATTCAATTTGGATGTAATAGTTTAGATTTAATTTTTCTTATTATATATCCCCATTTGAACATTTGTACCCCCCATCCCATAATTGTGTTGTAATAATTTAGGACTTTAATTTTCGCACTTTAAAGCTTTCTAAATATGCCATGATAGACTTAGGGTTTTGTATGCAAAAATCAAACAAACAAATAGCTTGACCTAATTCAAAGACAAAAAGCATGAAAATGAACAAACACCAATCACACTTGCACCCCTAGGGTTACTCCACTTGTTGCCATCCAAAATGGGCCATGTTGCATGTTAGGTGTCTTTGGCAAAACAAAAACAATTCAAATGATCATAGTCCCTCGATGACGCTTTCGAAAGTTGCCTGAAAAATGATCAAGTCCCTTAAAGAAAAAATTGCCCAAAGACACTTGGCACCATTGCAATCATGGTCTAAACGATGACCCGCGCCCGTCCCGTTCACATCCTAACACAAGATTGTCCACCAAATACAATGGTGGAACAAAATTGTTAAAAGGGTTAAAACATAGAGAAAATCTTTGAGAAATTTAGGGTAGATAGCTCTTGTTTACTTGCCAACTTGTAAAACAAAAACACTTGCCTATTTTTCAAAACCACACATCACAACACACTTTCAAAAAACACTTTCAAAACAACTTTCAAAAACATTGAAAACTTTTCAAAAGAGATACACCTTTGTATACATCCCAACATGGATCATTACAAAGGTTGCCACCACATTGGCCTCTTTTCAAAACATTTTCAAACCCACACACACAAAGCACCATTTAAAACAATTGAAAATCAAGGCAAGTTGATCTAAGCAAGTAACTAAGACCCCATGGATAACCATGGATAGAAAGGGTGCTAATACCTTCCCTTTCTATAATCTAATCCCCGAACCCAAGAAAACATCTCAAAGGTTTTTGCTGTGCTTTTTAACCTTTCCTTAGGATAAAATAAAAAGTCGGTGGCGACTCTTGCTCAACCGAAACATTTGCAAAAACAAACGCAAAACCCAATTCAGTTCTCCCACCGTATCACAGAACTGGCGACTCTGCTGGGGAGAATTTTAAAAGTGGAGTAACCTTAGGGCTTAGATCACCCTGTTGCATGACTAATTGTTTGTTTTGATTGCTTTATATCTTGGTTCCTTTGTTTGGGTTTGCAATCCTACACCCGGATTTGGGGAAACATTCATAGATAGCAATATGTTGTGGAAACTGTGCGGGGTATACCGACACGGTTGAAGCAATAGCTATATTAGTGCGATATATTTGTGAGTACCGGTAACCCTTGAGTTCAATCAAGGAGAGTACGGGGCTGCTGAGTGATGTCACTAAGCACTAATGACCTAGAACCTTACTTGACCATCTTGGCCTTTCATTAGGGGTAGTGAGATGACCGGCTTTGGTGCAGTCCGAAGTTGGTAGATACTCGATACTACACTCATTGAGGGTTGTTTTCTTGGAATATTTTGGTCGCTAGTTAAGTGGCTAAACCAAAACAATGAACATGGAAAACAATCCAATGATATTGAGCTCCTTAGAACCCGGTTACTATTTATAGGACAGGTTTTTAAGACAACTACACTCAAGAGGGTACTTACCTATGAAACCCCATGCAAGCCTGAAACTAGGGTTTGGTGTGAATTGCTTGTACATATGTTTGTGCATACATCATGAACATCATAAAGCATCATATGTATACACTAACCATTTCAAGGGTTTAGATCTTCATCTTTGTTCTTGTTTTGTAGGTCATGGAAATTCTTTGCAGGAAAACTATCCAAGTCAACCTTGTGAGAATCCCTCCTCAGCTCAAGGAGCTCACATCCAGAATTCCGGAAAGCTCTCCCTTCAGTGAAATACATGGTAGACTGCTCAACCTAGTCAACACCAGCATTGAAGAGGACATGGTAAAGGTGTTGTTCCAGTTCTTTGACCCTCTTCACCACTGTTTCACTTTCCCCGACTACCAATTGGTGCCCACTTTGGAGGAATTCTCTCAACTCCTGAGAATTCCTATTCTTAATCAACTACCCTACAACGGTACGGAAAAAGAACCAAAGCCTGAAGATGTTGCTCAAGCACTACATTTGCAACCATCTGACATCAAGGGGCATTGGGAAACTAGAAGCGGTGTCAAAGGCTTCTTGGCAAAATTCTTGTTTGAGAAGGCACAAGAGTGTTGGAATTCATTGGATCTACAAGCCTTTGAAGAAATTATGGCACTCCTCATTTATGGGTTGGTCCTGTTCCCAAATCCTGACCAGCTTATAGATGTCAACGCCATCAAAATCTTCTTATCCAGAAATCCAATACCGACATTGCTTGGGGACATTCTTCACTCATTTTACACACGAACAATGAGAAAGAGGGGTGTTCTCATGTGCTGTACTCCTCTCCTTGCAAGGTGGTTTATTTCGCACCTTCCACAATCTGTCTTGAAGAATGAATAAGGCCTAAGGTGGTCACAACGGTTGATGACCCTCACTCACTCTGATGTACATTGGTGTTCTCGGTCCAGACAAAATGTCATCATCATCGATCGTTGTGGAGAGTTCCCTAATGTTCCCTTACTTGGCATTGGAGGAGGCATTACCTACAACCCTTGTCTAGCTTTGAGACAATTTGGATATGCACGGAGGGATGGCCCTCACGACATGTTGATTCCTGACCTAGTTTTTGACTTCGACAACGATGCGCAAGGACTTCGCCAAAGATTCATCAGAGCTTGGAGGATGCCTAACAAGGTAGACAGCAAGACACTAGGGCACAAGAACTCCATCCCTCTTGAGCCTTATCTCAAGTGGGTACGAACCCGAGCCCAGAGTCTAATGATGCCTTATCCTCATGTTCTCCCTGTGATTAAAGAGCCCGTTAAGGAAGGAGAGGTTCCCTACACCATCCTATATCCTGACATGCCTACATCGTGGGAGGAGATGCAGAAGAGTTGGATCCAACTCAAGGAGGAACGGAACACTTTTGAAGCCAGCTTCTACGCCAGTGAGAAGAAGGTTTTGGAGCTTACCCTCCTACTCCATGAGGAAGAGACCCTCAACACCTACATCGCACCAAAGAGGATGCGCACCGTCTTTCTACCTTGAGAAGTTTTTGTAATATTTGGCCCATGGGGCATTTATGTACTGACAAATTTCTTCTTATTAATATGACGTGTGTTATTTTTGTTTGCAACAATTTTGAATGTTCTAAATCCTTGAATGCATTGCATACATAAACATATCATTCATCATGCGCATAAGCAGGTCTTCACACCAGGTTTCCTTATCTTTCTGCTGTTTATTTCAGTAAGATGGATCTCGAATAGACGGTCAAGGACTTGCAGTCTCAAAACTCACAGTTTCAACATCTCCTGATGACCTTGGCAAAGGGTCAGGAGGATCTAAAAGCCCTGCTTGGGAACAAAGAGCAAGTGAAAAAGAAGAAGAGAGTCGGGGTGGCTACCCTAGGAAGAAGGTTTGAGGGTGAAACCAGAAGAGTTCTTGAATTTCCACCTACTTCTGAAGAGGGAACCAGTAAAGGGAATGCGGCTGCAGTACCTTCCGAATCCGAAGTTGAAGAAGGAGAGGTTGAAGAAGACGAAGACTACTCAGAACAACAATACCCACCCGCCGACGATAGGTACAAGGGCTTGGAAGACAGGTTGGCAGCTATGGAGCTGTAGAGAGTTCCCGGCTTAGATTTCAAAGATTTGAGATTAGTTGCTGGAATTGTAATACCCCCGAAGTTCAAAGTGCCAATCTTTGCAAGGTATGACGGGCTGTCCTGCCCGAAGATGCATCTCAGATCATATGTAAGGAAGATCCAACCTTACACTGCAGACAAGAACCTTTGGATCCATTTCTTTCAGGATAGCCTTTCAGGGGCTCAACTCGAGTGGTTCTATCAGCTGGATGGAGCCAGTATCCGAAACTGGGAGGACTTGGCTACTGCGTTTTATAAACAGTATCAGTATAATTTTGACCTCGCTCCCACGCGCACCCAACTTCAGGGTATGTCACTAGGGACGGGCGAAGAATTCAAGGAGTATGCGCAAAAGTGGAGAGACCTGGCTGGCAGGGTGCAGCCACCACTGACTGACCGTGAACTTGTTGACATGTTCCTAGGGACCCTGTCTGGTCTATTCTTCAACCATCTGATTGGTAACTCTTCTGCTGGGTTTACAGATTTGATTCTGACTGGTGAGAGAATAGAAGCTGGTATCAAATCGGGGAAGATACAAAAAGGTGCCTCTGCGAGTACTGAAAAGAAGCCCTTCAAGAAGGAAGCCAATGATGTTTATGGTCCCAGAAGACAAGTTAAGCCGGAACGCCGCCAAGCTGTCAATGCATTGGTAATTTCAAAGCCTGTTGTTGCTCCTCAGTAGTTCAACCAACCAAGGGGTGAAAGGCCCAAAAGGCAGTACACTCGGCTTAGCATGACCCTATCTCAGATTTTGCCGCAACTACTGTCAACCAATCTGGTAACTGTCAAGGAAGCTCCGAAGGTAGTGAACACAGCTTCTCCAAAATACAACCCCAACGCCCGTTGCGCTTATCACTCTGATAGCTCGGGGCATACCACGGATGATTGCTGGGCTCTAAGGAATAAGGTTCAGGACCTTATTGATGCTAAAGAAATACAGTTCGAGGCGCCCGAAAGACCCAATGTTGTAACTTCTCCCATGCCCCAGCATGGAGTGAATGTTGTAGAAGAAGACCGGTATGTAGCCTCCGTGGAAGAGATTGTTACTCCGTTATTGACTGTCAAAAGAAACCTGTTGCTAGCCGGCTTATTTCCGGGATATGGTAAAGGTTTCCTCCTATGTGCTGTTTCACCTGTTGGTTGCCCTTTGCTGAAATCAGGTATCTAAAGCCTGATGGATAGCAAAGAAATCTTGTTCGAGAAGATTGTTGTTCCTGCTGTCCCTACTGAAGAAGTTTCTATTGTCACTATTTTCAACAAACCTCCTAAGGCTCCCTCAAAGAAGCCTGTCAAAATCATGTCCACTCAGAAGATTGCTCCTATCATCATCATTGTTCCGGGGCCTCTCCCTTATACATCCGACAAAGCTGTCCCATGGCACTATGGGGCAGATGTTTATGTTCTTGGAGTAAAACAAGAGTTTGATACAAGTACCGGCGTCAGTAATATCACCGGGCCTGCCAAAATTACTCGCAGTGGTAGGCTGTTCTCACCAGATATTGCGCCACCAGCTATTCAGAAACCTCTTGTCATCACACCTGCAAGTGTGTCGGCTTCCCCTCCTAATCAAATTCCTATTTCTACCCCTGCTGCCGAGTCATCCGACGCTCAGGGTAAAGGGATTGCTGCTGATTTGCCTGCCTTGACGGAGGCACCAAAGACAACCACTGTTGAGGCTTCCCAGCAAGAGATGGAAGAGATCCTCAAGATTATCAAGAAAAGTGATTTCAACGTAGTTGAGCAGCTGTGGCACACCCCATCAAAGATTTCTATGCTATCACTGTTGTTGTGTTCAGAGGCCCATGCCAAGGCCCTGATCTCCTTCCTGAAGACGGCCCATGTGCCACAAGAAACGTCTGCTGATCAATTTACTGATTGTGTGGCCAACTTGACTGCCGATAATGGTTTGGGCTTCTCTGACGCCGATCTGACCGCCAAAGGAAAGAACCATAACGACGCCCTGCATGTCTTCATTGAATGCAGGGGCACTACTCTTGCCCATGTGTTGGTAGACACCGGTTCTTCATTGAACGTATTGCCCAAGAAGGCCCTAGACAGGTTGGATTGTGAGGGTTTAGAGCTCAAGCCAAGTAACATTGTTGTCCGGGCCTTTGACGGTTCGAAAAGGATGGTACATGGGGAAGTTGACATTCCAATCAGGGTTGGTTCTCAGGTCTTTGATTCGACATTCTATGTGATGGACATCCGACCATCCTATTCTTGTTTGTTGGGTCGTCCATGGATCCACAAGGCTGGAGCTGTGACCTCCACGCTACATCAGAAGCTTAAGTACCCGGTTAGAGGGAAGATTGTCACAGTTCAAGGGGAAGAAGAGTATATGGTCAGCCACCTCAACTCGTTCCGGTACATAGAAATGGATGGGGAATTCATTGAGACTCTGTTCCAGCACTTTGAAGAAGTTCCTCAGACACTGGCGTCAGCAGAAACTGTGATTGAAGACCCTCCTTTGAAGACGGCTTCCTTAAAGGATGTCCGGGCTGTGATTGAGAAGGGTGAGTGCGCAAACTGGGGCCGACTTCCTGACTTCACTCTGAAGACTGACAAGTTTCGTCTGGGCTTCACTGCAGAGGCTCAGAGGGCTGTTCGTAAAGCAAGGATTGGAAGACCTCATGTGTTCATCACCAACCCGGGAGTGAATGCTATTGAAGACGACATGGAGGAATCTGAATTCGACAGCTGGATCTCCCAACAACCGACGATGGACCAAGCAACTGGACTGCTAAAGACTTCACACCTATTACTTTTGTCACTCAGTAATGAACTCTTTTGTTTTGAATTTGTAACAGACAATATTTTGAAACTTTTATGGCTCGGTGTCCTACCCGGGGCACCAGGGCTTCATTTGTGAGGGCTTTTGTATGTCATTTTCATATATCATTAATCAAAACATTGGACGTTTGTTGCATTTCAAAATCTTGCGCGCCTTTTCTTTCTTTATTATATATTGCAAAACAGCTATATTTACACACACTCACTTATACAGGTTCCAATCCACTCTGGATCTCACTGGTAACGACTCTGCTACTGCCAGTTATGACTTCGAAAATCCGATCAACTTAGCCGAAGACGAAGGTGAAGATGATTGCGAAGTGCCTGGTGAACTTGCAAGACTGCTACTCCAGGAAGAGAGGGCCATTCAGCCACATGAAGAGCCAGTGGAAACGGTAAATCTGGGTACTGAGACAGACAGAAAGGAAGTCAAGATTGGTGCCAATCTAGAGCTCAGTGTGAAACAACGGTTGATTCAGATGTTGCATGACTATGTGGAAATCTTTTCCTGGTCTTACGAAGACATGCCTGGGTTGGATACCGACATTGTGGTTCATCACCTGCCTACCAAGGAAGATTGCCCTCCGATAAAACAGAAGGTCCGCCGTATGCGTCCAGAAATGTCCGAGAAAATCAAAGCTTAGGTTATGAAGCAATTTGATGTCGGGTTTCTAGCAGTGACTTCTTACCCTCAGTGGGTTGCCAACGTGGTCCCAGTGCCGAAGAAGGATGGTAAGGTCCGAATGTGTGTTGATTACAGGGATTTGAACAAGGCCAGCCCTAAGGATGATTTCCCCTGCCTCATATCGACGTTCTGGTTGACAACACTGCTCAGCATAAAGTATTCTCCTTCATGGACGGTTTCCCCGGTTATAATCAGATAAAGATGGCTCCTGAAGACATGGAGAAGACCACTTTTGTTACTCAGTGGGGCACCTTTTGCTACAAGGTCATGCCTTTTGGGTTGAAAAATGCTGGGGCAACCTACCAACATGCCATGGTTGCTTTATTCCATCATATGATCCACCATGAGATCGAAGTGTATGTCGATGATGTGATTGCAAGGTCCCAAACTGAGGAGGAACACCTTGACCATCTACAGAAGCTGTTTGACCGTCTGAAGTTATACAAGCTGAGGTTGAACCCAAACAAGTGCACCTTTGGGGTGAGATCTGGAAAATTACTAGGCTTCGTCGTAAGCGACAAAGGCATTCAAGTGGACCCTGCCAAAGTGAAAGCCATACAAGAGATGCCAACTCCCAAGACAGAGAAAGAAGTCAGAGGATTTCTAGGACGATTGAACTACATTGCCCGATTCATCTCACATATTACCGCTACCTGTGAACCGATCTTCAAGCTGCTGAAGAAAGATCAAGTAGTACGTTGGAACGATGAATGTCAGGCCGCTTTCGAAAAGATCAAAGAGTATCTCCAAGAACTACCCATTCTTATACCACCGGTTGAAGGGAGACCTTTAATCCTATACTTGACAGTACTTGACAACTCAATGGGGTGTGTGCTGGGGCAGCATGACGAGTCTGGCCTAAAAGAACACGCCATTTATTACCTTATCAAAAAGTTTACTGACTGTGAGACCCTGTACTCACTGCTCGAGAAAACTTGCTGCGCTTTGGTATGGACTGCTCGCCGACTGAGACAGTATATGTTGACTCACACTACTCTGTTGATTTCAAAAATGGATCCAATCAAGTACATATTCGAAAAGCCTGCTCTGTCTGGAAGAATAGCAAGATGGCAAATGATCTTGACGGAATACGACATCCAATACACGACTCAAAAAGCAATCAAGGGAAGTGTATTGGCAGACCATTTGGCACACCAGGCCGTGGACGATTACCAGTCGATGAACTTTGAATTTCCAGACGAGGACATCATGGTAGTGACTGATTGCGAAGTACCTGGACCGGATGAAGGACCTGGGGAAGGATCCCGATGGTCTATGCACTTTGACGGAGCCTCGAACGCTTTGGGTAATGGTATCGGCGCTGTGATCATATCCCCTAAAGGCACTCATACTCCACTCACCGCCCGGCTATGTTTCAAGTGCACCAACAACATGGCAGAGTATGAAGCATGTATCATGGGTCTTCAAGCTGCAATTGACTTAAGGATCAAGTTTCTAAGTGTCTTCGGAGATTCCGCTCTCGTGATCAATCAGGTCAAAGGCGAGTGGGATACGAAACACCCAAATCTTATTCCTTACAAGGAGTATGTGCTGACATTGCTTCCCCATTTCGAGGAGATAACTTTTGAACACTTCCCAAGAGAGGAGAATCAGTTAGCGGACGTGTTGGATACGATGTCTTCTATGTTCAAAGTCAAATGGGACAACGAGGCGCCCCAGATCATTATCTGGAAGTTGGATGAACCTGCACATTGTTGCGATCTCGAGACTGAAGAGGTAACAAAAAACCCTGGTATCATGAAGTGAAGAGGTGCCTTGAAGCTCAAGAATACCCCGAAGGCGCATCTGTTAATGACAAGAAATTCCTGAGAAGGTTCACGGAAAAGTTCTTCCTAAGCAACGGCGTTCTGTACAAGCGGAACCATGATTCAACCTTACTGCGTTGTGTGGATAAGACTGAAGCAGAAAAGATCATGGCAGAGCTACATGAAGGTACCTTCGGAACGCATTCCAGTGGACATACCATGGCAAAGAAAATCCTTCGGGCAGGATATTTCTGGTCCACAATGGAAGCCGACTGTTACCAACACTCACGGACGTGTCATAAATGTCAGATCTACGCTGATAAGGTGCACATTCCTCTGGTTCCTCTGAACGTCTTGACAGCACCTTGGCCCTTTGCAATGTGGGGCATTGATATGATCGGCGAAATCCGACCTACGGCATCCAACGGGCACCGCTTCATCCTAGTAGCGATTGATTACTTCACAAAGTGGGTCGAAGCAGCTTCCTATGCTACCGTAACCAAGAGCGTTGTGGCACGATTCATTCGGCACAACCTGATCTGTCGATACGGCGTACCTGAAAGGATCATTACGGATAATGGTACCAATCTTAACAACAAGATGATCACTGAGCTCTGCGAGCAATTCAAGATACAGCATCACAACTCTTTTCCCTACCAGTCGAAGATGAATGGGGCTGTAGAAGCAGCTAATAAGAACATCAAGAAGATTGTGCAGAAGATGACAGTGACCTATAAAGATTGGCACGAAATGTTACCGTTTTCTCTTCTTGGATACCATACCTCAGCACGGACGTCAACAGGGGCAACTCCCTTTTCCCTGGTCTATGGCATGGAGGCAGTCTTGCCTATTGAAGTTCAGATACCCTCTCTCCGGATAATGAAGGATGCAGGTTTGAGCGAAGATGACTGGATCCAGACTCGGCTTGATCAGTTAAACCTAATTGACGAAAAGAGACTCACTGTTATTTGTCATGGTCAGACGTACCAAAAGCGGATGATCAGGGCATTTAACAAGAAGGTCAGACGACAAGAGTATCAAGTCGGAGACTTGGTAATCAAGCGCATCATTCTTCCTCAAAGTGATCCCAGGGGGAAATGGACCCCTACGTACGAAGGGCCATTTGTGGTTAAACATATCTTCTCAGGAGGAGCCATGATTCTAACCACCATGGATGGTGACGACCTTCCTCACCCCGCCAATACAGACATAGTAAAAAGATACTACGCATGAATTAAAGACCCGCTAGGTTGACACACCTAGGAAAAAATAAGGGCTTCCCGGCGAACCAAAAGGGTTCGGGCAAAAATAAGGGACGAAATTAAAAAAAAAATTGTACACCCGGCAAGTCGAAAACCTGAAAAGGCGGCTTGGGAAAAAATGGGTATCCCGGTGAACTGAAAACCCTAAAGGGCGGTCCAGGCAAAAGTTAGGGATAAAGCGTAATACTATGTCTCATTGGATCACCTTGCATCCAGAATTCGGTATCAACTATCGGGTTCAGGCGACACAATCAATCAGCTTCATCTTCAACTAAGCAGCAAAGTGATGAGACGCTTGAAGACATAAAGGCGATAGCAGAGTTGGAACCCAGTGGGATTACTTTTCACATAGCTGTTTTGTTTCCTTTTCAAAATTGTATAAACTATATTTTTGCTCGGCGGCATTCTCTTACTAGGACGTCAGCCTCCTGTACATAAAACGCCTATTTACAGGCAAATTTCAAAATCAATACAAGTTCAATTTTTCAGACAAATTGCCAATTGTTTTTCCTTTATCTGTTTTGTTTTGCAAAGGACGTCCAATGTTCATTTTTGATATATGCATTTGACCTTAATTTCTAATCATGGATATTTGCATGCGAAACAAAAGACTAATTACAGATGACATCAGAAACAGGGGCATTAAAGAATTGTCTAAGCGATCTAGTTGCTCTGTCCACCAAGGTACCAAGGTAGGTTCGGCTGAAGAATGTAACCAAGTTACCTCAACTCCCCACAGAGTAAGACAAGATTCAGAATTACTCTCCCCAAGCAGAGTTGGTCTCCCATCATCCCTAAAAAGGCACAGCATCTCCAGCAAGTCAGCGGTACTCTCCCCAAGCAGATTTAGCCTACTGTCAGCCTAAAGGAAGTTGGGTATCCCCAGAAGATCTCAACATTCCCCAACGGAGTATAGACATTCCTCAACAAGCATCCCCGGCAGTCTTAATGTAAGATTGTTCCCCGGCGGAATACCAGACACCCCAGCGGAACCATTCCCCAGTACAATCCAAAGTTTCCCCAGGAAAGTTGAATCGTCCTCCCCAGCAGGTCTTGAGGCTTATCCCAAGTAGAAAGTGGAAGCTTATCCCCAGTAGATTCTGGAAGCTTATCCCCTGCAGAGTACGAGCGCGTCTCCCCAACTTTATTCAAAGGTTATTTCCCCACCAGGGTATAACTGGGTTATCCTCAGCTAATAACCACAGAAAGATTGTCCTCGGCGAAGTTCTTCCTATCCCCAGCGGAGTTCATCAAATTCCCCAACATAACTAATTAGTGGAATCCCCAGCGGAGCTCTCATCAAAACCTCAACGAAGTATCTCTTCCCACAGAGTAATTCCCCGCAGAATAATCTCTCCAACAAGTTTATTCCCCAACGGAGTCATCTTCTCCTACCGGTTTATTCTTACAACCTTCATCCCCAGCGGAAACGAAGAACTCTACTCTTCAACATCAGCCCAGGATTCCACAAACTCCCGGCACTCGTCAAGGATTTATTTTCCTAGACGAAAATACATTCATAAACATTTCACATTTCATACATCCTGTTTACACCATGACACATGCATATACGCATCATATCACACCATCTCATTTATTTTTTTGAGAACATCATGACATCATCATGACATTGAATACAACTAATGTCTTGCCTTTTCAGAAAAAAAGGACAATCCAAAGATGATTACTATCAACTATCGCAATTCAAGATTCGATACCTGTATCTAACCAGGGCATATCTGTGAGTGATGGATTGTAGATTCGATACCTGTATCTAGCCAGGGCATATCTGCATGAAGAGTTTGAAGATCAACCCCTGTAACAAGCCAGGAAATTATCTTTCATTCTCAGGTCAGAGGTTTACACCTATATCTAGCCAGGAAAGCTATCTCTACCAACCTTTTGCAATTCCAGATTCGACACCTGTATCCAGCCAGGGCATATCTCTTGACGACAAATTCCAGATTCGATACCTGTATCTAGCCAGGGCATATTTGTAGACGACCAATTCCAGATTTGATTCCTGTATCTTGCCAGGGCATATCTGTGAGTATTTGATTGTGGATTCGACACCTGTATCTAGCCAGGGCATATCTGCATAAATAGTTTAGAGATTCGATACCTGTACCCAGCCAGGGCACGTCTGTAAGCAACCTTTTGAAGTTCCAGATTTGATTCCTGTATCTAGCCAGGGCACATATGTGAGCAACTAATTGTAGATTAGATACATGTATCCAGCCAGGGCACGTCTGTAAGCAACCTTTTGAAGTTCCGGATTCGATTCCTGTATCTAGCCAGGGCACATCTGTGAGCAACTAATTGTAGATTCGATACCTGTATCTAGCCAGGGCATATCTGCATGAAGAGACTGAAGATCAACACCTGTAGCAAGCCAGGAAACCATCTTTCTTTCTCAAATACGCAAGTTCTCGCTAAAGAATCTCTTACGCGATCGACACCTCCAAATGGAATCTATAAGCCCATTCTCGACAAAGTTCTGTCACGTCTCCAGATGGCATCTATAAGCCCATCCCCCTATCCACCATCTCTCCAAATGGCATCTATAAGCCCATTTCCGCCATCACATTGTTGATACTCCACTATGCGAGTGCAAATTTCCGGGCACTCTAGTGTCCAATCTCCTTTTACCCTCGAGTCGCGAAAGGCAAACTTGCCAATCTAACTCTTCAGGTTCAAGAAGATTGAACAGGGGCAACTGTTGTACCCCAAAATTTTCCCTCCCATTTCCTCAACATTTTCTCACCACAAGACCATTGGAACTCAAGATCAAGTTAGGGTTTTACTCTGCTCAAGACTCCTTGCACTGTTGACCCAAATTTGGGTTTGTGTTTGCACAAATATGTTTTGACCTAAAATGCCAAAGGTGACTTTCATGCTTCATGTTGGACTCACAAGTTTATCCATACCAAGTTTCAAGCCTTGATTCCAATCTTTGCCCAGTTAATTGGACAGTTGACCTAGAAATCAACTGTATTGGGGAAAAAGTCAACTATGGCCAATTGACAGTCAAAACTCATGATTTTTGACCCACATCAACATTATGAACTCATATGGACCATTTGATCAAGTTTGGATCACAAATCCACAAGAAATTTGATCAGATCACCAAAAGGGCAAAATGGTCATTTTTAGGGTTTTGACTGCACAAAGGCAATTTTTGACTGTTTGACCTAGCCAATGGCAATTCAAGCTCACATATGGACTCAAGGACCCAATGGCATTGTCTTGACATGTTCAAAAAGTTCAAAAGATCCCAAATGCACAAGATTGATAGATGAATTTTCCAGTCAACTGAGCCAAATTTGACTGTATACTGAAAAGTCAAACTTTGACTTTTTGGTCAAAATCAAGTGTCAAGATTCATTTTTGATCAAGACATGTCAAATTATGAAACTTGTCCATCAAGAAATCAAAAATCACAAATTAGGGTTTTGAAATGAAGAATTTTCATAACTTAGAATTTTTCTAAGTTATGAAAATTCCTAATTGTTTCCTAACTTTGTCCCATGTTTTCATCAAGATACATTTGGATTCAAACAAAACTCAAAACATGAAAGTTGTAGTCCATTGCAAAATATACAACTTTGATTCACAAAGTTTCCTCAAAAGAAGCTTGTAGCTCAAGTTATGATTTTTGGAACAAGGGTGCAAAACATTCTTAACTTAGAAAAATTTTGACCTATTCTAGGCAGGATTTTTGCCTAACTTCATGGCCACTTTTCACATGCTTCCACTTGGAATTTCAAATTTCATTACAAATATGGATTTTAGTACACATTCCAAGCTTTCCAAAATGTCCAAGAACTTCTCAGACACCCTTGTGGTTAGGGAGAATCGAATTTGTCAATATGGGCAACAGTCACTTTGTTCATGAGCCATTTCCATGTTCATAACTTTGCATTTTTGAACTCAGCATGTTTCAAGCTAGTTACAGGCCTCTAATCTCATTTACACTCAATAATTAAATGCCAATACATTGTGCCAAGGCATTATTTTATGCATTTTGACATTGCATACAAGATTAAGCCTTAATTAGAAAAAGCAAGTTATCCATTTTTGTAAAGTTACACTTTATGTCAAGTTTACAATCCAAGAGGTACAACGCAAATCTCTGAGGCACAAATTATTAGACATATCCCACTGATCAAGACAAAGCTTTGCAGCATTTTTAGGGGGTCTGCATAAGCTTGTAACTCAACTTGGCATTTTTAACTTAAGATAGAAGCAAATTTGCAAATACAAGAACAACTCACATTCCTGTCAACACAAGCCTAAGCAAACATTGTGAACACATTCCATACTCCTCAAGTAACCTAAAACACGACCAAGCCATCCTCAAGACTCCCTCATTCATCAAAATACAGTTTTGTGGCAAAACAGGGTATCTTCTGCATATTGACTTCCACAGTTCATTTCCCTCGTGCGTTTTCATCCAAACCACCTCAAACACATTCAATAACATCCATACAAGCTATCCCCAACCTTAGATATAGACTGTAACAGCCATAGCATAGTTTTCCATTTTCATTTTTCTCTCTTGCAGGTTGACTTCCATGGAGTGATTCAGCAAGATTCAAAGCACACCAAGCATTGGAGAAGCATCCCTGAACTTCAAGCAAGTTGTACAAGGCCTCACATTGCCTTGAAAGTTCCTCCATTGTTGTATACGTTTCAAGCTGAACAGGTAAGTTTTTGAACTTCTATCTCTCTATCCATGCATATCTAGGCTTAGGTTTGTGAAGAAGTCATGCTCTACTCATGTCCATGAAGCTACCTGTATCCTCACTTTTCATTTATATTGTGTGTGCTGCACGAATTTTGGACATGAACATTTGAAAAAAGCTAGGTCAGGAATTGGGGGAGGAGAAATTTTCTCTCATTTCTGAGAGTTAGAACAATTTCTTTACATGTTTAGAATCGTGACATGATGCTCTATAACATTGTTGTTGTAAGTTTTTGTTGAAAGTCAAAGAATCAGGATCTATGCTTGACAAGGGAAAATGCGCGCTTTGTGTTTGAAACTGGCTGGAGGTTGAAGACAAGCCTTCTTGGGCTGGGCCTGACTTGTTCTTTCTTTTTGCACCACTTTATTTCACACACACCCCCCTAGCCCATTGCTTGATATATTTGTCATTGTTGATTTTTTCCTTTTGATTTTGATTTCATATTTTTATCCAAACATGAAAAAACATTAAAAATATTTTTCTCACATTTTTTGCATTTTATTTGATATTTATTTGTTTCATTTAGTTATATATGTAAATAAATACATAATACCTTTTATTTTAAAAATACAAAAAATAATACAAAACATTTTTATTTTCTGATCTCATTTTATTTTACCTTTTGAAAACATTTTATAAAAAATATACTTTTTTTTGTAAATAATAAATATTTTATTTTTGTACATATTTAATATATTTAGTAAATGTTATAAATACATATAAATTTATTAGAATATTTAGGACAAAAATACAAAAATAATACATTTTTATTTTTACTAATATTTAACCTCAAAAATACTTTTTTTACAATATACTTCCTTTTTATTTATTTTTTGTGCATAATTAATAAATATTGCATATAATACATAATAAATACCTTTTATTTACAAAACTAGGGTTTTTGCCCTAAACATGAAAAATACCCAAAAATTATCCTTTTTATTTTTGTTTATTTGACACATAAAAAATACTTTTACATACATATAAAAATCATTTTTTGCATCTTGCATATTCATTGTATTTTATTTAATTATTGTGCAATTAAATAATTTGTATAATTTAATTTGGATGTAATAGTTTAGATTTAATTTTTCTTGCTATATATCCCCATTTGAACATTTGTACCCCCCATCCCATAATTGTGTTGTAATAATTTAGGACTTTAATTTTCGCACTTTAAAGCTTTCTAAATATGCCATGATAGACTTAGGGTTTTATATGCAAAAATCAAACAAACAAATAGCTTGACCTAATTCAAAGACAAAAAGCATGAAAATGAACAAACACCAATCACACTTGCACCCCTAGGGTTACTCCACTTGTTCCCTTCCAAAATGGGCCATGTTGCATGTTAGGTGTCTTTGGCAAAACAAAAACAATTCAAATGATCATAGTCCCTCGATGACGCTTTCGAAAGTTGCCTGAAAAATGATCAAGTCCCTTAAAGGAAAAATTGCCCAAAGACACTTGGCACCATTGCAATCATGGTCTAAACAATGACCCGCGCCCGTCCCGTTCACATCCTAACACAAGATTGTCCACCAAATACAATGGTGGAACAAAATTGTTAAAAGGGTTAAAACATAGAGAAAATCTTTGAGAAATTTAGGGTAGATAGCTCTTGGTTACTTGCCAACTTGCAAAACAAAAACACTTGCCTATTTTTCAAAACCACACATCACAACACACTTTCAAAAAACACTTTCAAAACAACTTTCAAAAACATTGAAAACTTTTCATAAGACATACACCTTTGTATACATCCCAACATGGATCATTACAAAGGTTGCCACCACATTGGCCTCTTTTCAAAACATTTTCAAACCCACACACACAAAGCACCATTTCAAACAATTGAAAATCAAGGCAAGTTGATCTAAGCAAGTAACTAAGAGCCCATGGATAACCATGGATAGAAAGGGTGCTAATACCTTCCCTTTCTATAATCTACTCCCCGAACCCAAGAAAACATCTCAAAGGTTTTTGCTGTGCTTTTTAACCTTTCCTTAGGATAAAATAAAAAGTCGGTGGCGACTCTTGCTCAACTGAAACATTTGCAAAAACAAACGCAAAACCCAAGTCAGTTCTCCCACCGTATCACACCTGTGCTCAAGATCAAAATGCATGCCCGCGTACAACCATCACTCCTGGAGAAATGATTGCTCAATATGTCCATGGGTACTCTAAATGGCATATATTATGATAAAATGGTAGGAAGCGTCTGTTCCAGATTTTCTATTTTGGTAACTATTGGTGAAAGAATTGAGGTGGGTATAAAAAGTGGCAAGATACAAGGAGCATCATCTAGTACTCCTTATAGTTCAAAGAAGCACATTACTAACTTCTTGAAGAAGAAGGAGGGAGAAATTAATGTTGTCACATCATATCCGAAAGCATAGCAGCCATTGGTAATTCTGCATGAACAACAACAAAACAGGTTCGAGAGGCCTCAGAGAAGATTTGATCATCTCCCTATGCCTCACAGTCAACTACTGTAACACTAACTCAAAGCATCTTTGGTAGAGCTGAAGCCTTTAGCTCCTTCAATTGGGGCACTCCCGCCAAAATATGATGCTAGTTCGAGGTGCGAGTATCATGCTAACTCTCTAGGTCATACTATAGAAAAATGTTGGCCTTCAGACATAAAGGTTCAAGATTTGTTGGATTCTCAAGACATCACTTTTGACAAGCCAAATACCAAGATGATCCCATGCCTCCGCATGGTGGACCAATTGTGAATGCAATTGAGGTAGTCACGACTTTTGGGCATCTAGACGAGTAAAATCTCCAATAGATCTCCTTAAGGAATATCTATTTGAACATGGTTTCCTTTTGGAGCATAATAAAGATTTTGAGAAGACGTTACAGAAATTGGTGGATCAAGGGATAGTCCAATTCGGGCGATACCCTGAAGAAGAATATGTAGTTACGATCGATGGAAATACAAAAAAAAAACCATTGGTAATTCCTTTCCAAGGGCCGGGTCCTTCCAAGAAAACTCTTGTAATTCCTTGGGGAGAGAAAATTATGAAAAAAGCACATGTAATAATACCACGACATACTCTAAGGATACCAGTGATTCCAAAGACTATAGTGGTGATTAAGGGGCCGTCTCCCACTCCTTATGAAAGTGACAAAGCTGTGCCATGGGGTTATGATTCTGTTGTCTATGTCAATGGTTTAAAGTAAGAATGTGAGCCATCGATGAGCCAAGAGCCTGCAATTACAAATATAGCAAGGACAAGGGGCATGACTCACAGTGGTTGAATCTATGGTCCCAAACAACAAAAGAAGGATGATGTTGTGTCTAAGGATAAAGGAAAAGTTATGGTAGAGGCAAGTCAAGAACAAGAACTTCCAAGCAAGAATTTTACCAACCAAGAGGTGGAAGAATTCTCGAAAGTAATCAAGAAAAGTGATTATAGGGTAGTAGATTAGCTACACTAAACCCTGACCAAAATTTCAATACTCTTGTTGCTTATGAATTCACAAGTGCATCGAGACTCTCTAACGAAGATTATAAGTTATACTCATGTTGCAAAGGAGATTACAGTGAATCAGTTAGACAATGTCATAAAAAATCTAACATTTGGATCATATTTAGGCCTCAATGATAGTGATTTACCTCCACAAGGTAGAGCTTACAACAAAGTGTTGCACATTTCTATACAGATAGGAACAACTAGCTTATCTAGGGTGCTCACTGATACTGGTTCCACCCTCAATATACTACTGAAATCCTGTCCGATGAAGATAACACTAGACGGTGTTGTCATAAGGCCAAGTTCTACGATAGTTAAAGCTTTCGATGGATCTCAAAGTTCAGTGTTTGGAGAAGTGGACATTCCTGTCAAGATTGGTCCACATATGTTCTACATTACCTTTCAGGTGATGGATATAGAGTCAAAATATACATGCTTGCTCAGGCGACCTTGGATTCATGCCGCAAGGGTTGTTACCTCAACCATGCATCAAAAGTTGAAGTTCCTCATTAAAGGAAGATTGGTTATAATCGACGGAGAGGAGGACATCTTTGTAAGTCACACAGAGTCTTATAGATATATCAGTGTGGATGAAGACTGCATAGCAACACCATTCCAAGTATTATAGGTTTTGTTGTACCCAAAAATGTGCCCTCCCATATTTCTCAAAATATTGCAAGAAATATCCTCAAGTTGCTCAAGGTAGTCCAAGGGTTGCCCAGACAAGCTCCCTCCTAAGGCAGTCTACCTCAAATTAGGGTTTCATGTTGCATCAAGATACTTGAGTCCAAGGGATCCCCAAATGCTCACAATTGTCCTAATATATTCTCAAGATCATCCATGTCAAGTTTCAAGCCTTGCAGAGAAAGTTTGCTCAGTCAATTGCTCAAAAGCCTAAAAATCGACTGTGTTAGGGCAAAAGTCAACTGTGGCCCACATACAGTCAAACTTCAAGATTTTTGGTCAACATCCTCATTTTGAAGTATATTTCATCATTTTATAAAGTTTTGATCATGATTCATCAAAGATTGCTCATAATTCATCCAGAACCAAAAGTTGTTAAATTAGGGTTTTGGAGGAAAAGTCAACTCAACTTTGACCAAGCATAACTTTCTCATACTTTATGAGAAATGACCCATCCAAATCTCATTTTGAATAGGATGCCATTCTCTACAATCCATATTCATCTCCCAAGTTCAAAATATGCACTCACAAGAAGTTATGAATTTGGACATTATAGGTCATTTTGAAAAGTCAACAAAAACACCTTTTTTGTCAAAAATTCATACATGAGCATGGAATATCAAATTAAGATGAGACTAAAAGGGTTGCTTAGAGGACATCTCAATATTTCTAAAAAAGTCCAAGAACACCTTCAAAGATTCAAAATTGAGGAAGTTATGCATTGGTGAAGTTGACCTTTTTTGCAAAATTGCCAAAAGTCAACTATGCCTAAAATTGCAATTTTTTCCAAATGGGCCCAATCTTTTACACTTGTTTTGAGTTGGAAACATGATCCGTGAGCCCTAGCCTTTGCCACATGTCATTATCTTGTTTTTATTATTTATTTTGATTTTTATTTGAATTAAATCAATTTAAATCAAAACAAATCATATAAAATCCAAAATATTGAAAACTCAAGATTTTTTTACATGTTTCAAGTCTTAATGTCCAGCTAGCATCAGATCAAATTCGTGTAAATGCATGAGGTTCACAAAAAGATTGGATTTGGACTATTTTTGGAATGATTTTCAAGTGTATCAAATCAAAATCAAAAGCATTGATGGAAGAAGATTATGATCATTCTTTCAACCCTAATTCATTCCTCAGTACATAAGGATGATTTACAGACCTAAAGAAAGGCTAGAGAGAGGCGCAACATCAAGAACAAAACTTGCAAAAAACAGAAAAAAGTGGTAACACGATTTCATTGTTCCAAGCAATTTCAAAGCCTCCTGACCATCCCAATCACTTCCTGGGAGTGTAGGCAAGTGAAACCAATCAAGAACAAGCGTTTCCAGGCCCTGAATACCACTGTAAGTCAACCACGACATCCATGTATTTTTGAAATCGGTTTGCATGATTTAGACATTGATAGCATGAATTAATGATATATTCTTGATCCTTAAGACATATGCAAGATTTCTGTAATATTTGATTTCATTTTTATGGCATGTATGAGATTTGGCCATTGTTAGGGTTTATAGCTCTGATTTGGGGTCTTGGTGTACAGGTGAAATTGGGCCACGATTAGGGTACCATGAAGTTTGTGAGATTTAGACGAATGGATTGGTACTATCACCATTGATTTATCGTGCTTGTACATGATTTTTGATATGCCCAGGGTTTTAGCTACGGAGAGTGTCTGTTGGTATAGGTCTGTTGTCTAAAACAACAGATCCTTGGAGAAGATGAAGACGTGGTGGACAACCATTCGTGTGTTTGAATTTCGTGCGTTTCTGACTCAGTGTTTTTGCTTTTCATATATTATCATTGTTATTTATTTTATGTACAAACAAAAACAAGTGGCGCAGTGGTAGTGGAGTGGTTGTAAAGTGCTTCGGGACCTGGGTTCGAATCCCATCTCCCCTAAATATTTCATATATTTTGTCTTTCAGTGATTCAGTGTGCATACAAAGCCAAGGAGCATCATGCGTCCTCACAATCCAACCAGCCAAGTGTCAGATGGCCAGATCTGATGGTTATCAATGAAGGAGCACCAAACGCCTAGTCAAACGCATTGTATGGGATCTCAAAAAGTCAAAACGGACCTCCTTGTTTTGGGCCAAGGCTTGCTATCTGCACCCCCCCCCCCAAACTGCTTTATTCAGGCCCATATCTCTTTATCCTTTCTTTTTTTATTTTGTTTTATTTATTTTATTTATATTTTATTAACAAATTAATTATTTTCTTTTTATCAAAAAATCATAAAATTAACTTTTCATCAAATTAGGTTTAGATTTTATTTTTTTATCAAAAATTAATTAATTTAATTAGGTTATTTAATTTTAGATAACTTTAATTATTTTGTACATAATTAAAATTAATTAGAATAATTAGGGTTTATTGCTAATTTAATTATATTTTCTTTTTCCTAAAAAACAACCAAATACAAAAATAGGCCATTTATTTATTCTCATTAATTAATTTAATTAGCTAATTAATTTATATATTTAATTTTAAAACCTAATCCTTTTTATAAAAACAACAAAAACAATTTTTCTTTTAATTAGGTTAGAAAGGGTCAAAACCCTAGTTCGCCCTCGTTCTAAATTTCATTGTGCGCGTTTTGTTATTTATTTTTATCCTATTAATGTAATTTCCCGCAAGTTGTAATAGTTAATTAGGTCTTTATTTTCATTTATCGCTTTATTTTTAAAGGGTTTGTTTTTGGCTATGTAAATACCCGAAGCCTTGTAATAGCGTAGTTTAATTTCCGCATTTTAAATTTCAGCAAAATATTAAACTGTTAGATGTATGATATAGGGATGCATGACAAGAATGTATGATTAACTTTAAAACGGTTAGATAACCCTAAAATGTGCAAAGATAAATAATCTGAAATTGACTCACTCGCACATGCGCACTCCTAGGGTAACTCCCACTTGGTTGCCTTCGGTAAACGGTCATTAAGTATAGGATGTTGTAGTGGTCGTCCTTTTATCTCAAAGATCAAATTTGCCTCGGAATGGTTGCCTCGGATATTGTTGCCTCGGATAATTGATCTGAGACATTAGGGTTATTACTAAGACGTCCTAACATTGCTTTAGTGATCGTACGTCCCTTTTAGAATTGACCCTCAAAACTCCAACGACGATGCTACCTACTCACTAATAGTGGGATATCATTGTCTAAAGGAAACGAACATAGAATAATTCTTTTTTCGAGTAGGTAGATTAGCTCTTAAGTACTTGCTCAATCCAAAGAAACTTTTTCACACTTACACTCCTTTCAAAACAAAGTTTTCAAAAAACACTTTGTAACACTCTTGAAGACAGAAGCAAGAGTTAAATCAAAGTCAAAACAAAAACTTTTCAAAGCACACAAACACAGAGAAGCAATTTTGAAAATGATGAGCAAGTACCTAAGAGCCCGTAGATAACTACGGATAGAAAGGGTGCTAATACCTTCCCTTTCTATAATCTACCCTTCGTACTCAGAAATACCTCAAAAAAGGAATTTTTCTGTGCTTTTTTCCTTTCCTTGTTGGATAAAATAAAAGTCGGTGGCGACTCTTGCTTACCGCGACATTTTGTAAACACAAACGCAAAATGCAAACCAGCAATTCCTAAAAAACAGTCCCGATTTTGGCCACCGTATCACAGGTTTCTTCAATGGTAACTCTACCAGTGGAGAAAATCAAGAAACCTACTATGACCTTATGGAGAGATTTACAAACAAATGTGGAAGATCGTACCTCAAAAGGTTGGGGTAAACTTGTGGAGATACTTGATAAGAAAGATCGTTTTAGTTTGGGCTACGAATAATCAAAGGCTATTCTGAAACGCAAGTTGTAGTTTCCTCCCATCCAGGAAACCTTCATCAACAAAGGGGTAGAGCATGATGGGCAAGTAGCAATGATATACAACAAAATCAACACCAAAAGATCACCTGACTTAATCCGTGAGTGTGCTCCAGGAGAAGAACTCAATAGTTGGACAGTTGTGGAGATTCCAGAGATCTTTGTCTTTCTAAAGTAATTTTTCCTGTTTTTAAAGGAACCTATGTCACTCCCGAGGCATAGGGGTAGCTTGTAAGGGGCCCCCATTTGATTCAAATAGTATTTTCAATTAATAAGAGTTTTTTTATACTCAATTAAGATCCTTGTCTTTCTCTTGCATTTATCTCTTATGTTTTAAAATGGAAATAATTTTATTCATATGCATTTTTCAAATTCACATACTAAGCTGCACCAAAACATGATAAAATGTGCAGATCCATATCCAAACCCACCAATAATGATACTGCTACTATCTGATATAACTTTGATGCACCAATTAACCAAGTTGAAGAGGAAGATGAAGAAGATCTTGAACTCTTCGAAGAATTGGCGAGTGTATTAGAGAAAAAGGCTGACAGTATACAACCATACCAAGAATTTATTGAGATCATCAACCTTGGCACAAAGAAAGATCCGAAAGAGATTAAGCTAGGGGCAACCTTGGAGGAAAGCGTCAAAAAAAGGTTGATCAAGCTTTTAAATGAATATGTGGATATATTTTCCTTGTCTTACAGAGATATTCTAGGATTGGATACAGATATTATGGTGCATAGACTACCTCTCAAAGAAGTTTGTTCTCCAGTTAGACAGAAGCTCAGAAGAACTCGTCCAGACATGTATGACAAGATTCGAGAAGAGGTCCTTAAACAATGTGATGCAGGGTTCTTAGTAGTGGTAGATTATCCACCTTGGATAGCTAACATCGTGTTAGTGCCCAAGAAGGACAGAAAATTACGCATGTGTGTAGATTATCAGGATATGAACAAAGCAAGTCCCAAAGACGATTTCCCGTTACCATACATAGATGTTTTGGTGGATAATACAGCTCAAGCTTCAGTATTCTTGTTCATGGTTGGTTTCTCAGGTTATAATCAAATCAAAATGGCACTCGAGGATATGGAAAATACTAGTTTTATGACTCCTTGGGGAACCTTATGTTACAAAGTAATGCCCTTCAATTTAAAGAATGCTGGGGAAACTTATCAACGAGCCATGGTCATGTTATTTCATGACATGACTCACAAGGAAGTTGAGGTATATGTTAATGATATGATTGTTAAATCCCATACAGAGGAGGATTATATCATTCACTTGCAGAAATTAATTGAACGTCTATGGAAATACAGATTGAGGTTGGATTCGAATAAATGCACATTTGGTGTCAGGTCAGGAAAATTGTTGGCTTTTATTCTGAGTCAACAAGGCATTGAGGTGGATCCCGAAAAGATGAAGGCCATATAAGAAATGCCAGCTCCAAGAACAGAGAAAGAGGTTTGTGGTTTCTTAGGACAATTAAATTACATTTCGAGGTTCATATCGCACCTAACTGCTACGTGCGAGCCTATATTCAAATTACTTATAAAAAATCAAATAGTTGAGTGGAATGATGATTGTCACACAGCCTTCGAATCGATAAATCAATACTTACAAGATCCACTTGTCTTAATTCCACCGGTACCTGGATGACAGCTTATCATGTACTTAACAGTGCTTGAAAGGTCTATGGGATGTGTATTAAAGAAACACGATGAAATGGGTAGGAAAGAGCACGCAATCTACTATCTTAGCAAGAAATTCATTGACTGTGAAACCAAGTATTCACTCCTTGAGAATACATGTTGTGCTTTGGCCTTGGCTACTAAACTATTGAGACAGTACATGTTGACTCGTACCACCTGGTTAATAGCAAGAATGGATCCCTTGAAATATGTGTTTGAAAAACCAGCTCTTATAGGAAAAATTTCTAGATGGAAGATGTTACTATCTGAATATGACATCCAATATATTACTCAAAAGACCATCAAAGGTACTATACTAGTTGATCCTCTGGCTCATCATCCGTTGCCAGAATATCAACCAATGAAGTTCGACTTTCCATACGAATATGTCATGGTTAAGGATGACTACGAAATACCAAGACCCGATGAAGGACCTGAGCCAGGGGAACGTTGGACACTCATGTTTAACAGTGCTTCAAACGCACTAAGGAATGGTATTGGGGAAGTGTTGACTTCTCTGAAGAATTTTCATAAAACCTTATACTGCAAGGTTATATTTTGATTGCACCAATAATTTGGCTGAATATGAAGCTTGTATCTTGGGGTTAGAAGCTTCTATCGATCTAAGAATTAAACACCTCTAAGTATACGGAGACTCATCATTGGTAATATATTAGGTCAACGGTGTATGGGACACTCGACATCCCAAATGGATTCCATATCGAGATCATTTTTTGAAGCTAGTTACGGAATTTACTGAGATTACCTTCACTCATATTCTATGAGAATAAAATCAGATGGTAGACGCCTTGGAAACTTTATCAGCCATGTTCAAAGTAACTTATCCAAATCACGAACTGCACATTACAATCAGACATTTTAAAGAACGTGCACATTTCCTTGCCATTGAAGAAGGACCAGATAACAAACCTTGGTTCTATAACATCAATAGATATATTGAGAAGCAAGAATATCCAGAAAATGCCTCTATGATTGATAAACGAACTATGTGAAAGCTAACTTCAAAGTTCTTTCTAAATGGTGATGTGTTGTACAAAAGAAACTACAATATGGTGTTGCTCAGGTGTGTGGAGAAACATGTAGCAGATACACTTATAAGAGAGATCCATGAAGGCACCTTTGGAACTCATACAAATGGACATGCCATGGCTATAAATATCTTGCGAGCAGGTTATTATTGGTTGACGATGGAAGTTGATTACTTTCATTATAGAAAGACATGCCACAAATGCCAAATCTACGCTGACAAAATGCATGTGCCACTGACTCCTCTAAATGTCCTGGGTTCTCCTTGGCCATTTTCTATGTAGGGAGTTGATATGATAGGAATGATTGAATCGAATGCCTCTAATGGACACCATTTCATACTAGTTTCCATCGATTACTTCACCAAGTGGGTCGAAGTTGCGTCTTATGCGAATGTGACAAGACAAGTTGTTACTCGGTTTATCAAGCACAACATCATATACAAATATGGGGTTCCTAGAAGGATTACTACAGACAATGGGTCCAACTTAAACAAAAAAATTATGAAGGATTTATGCAATGACTTCATGATTGAGAATCACAATTCCTCACCATATCGAACCAAGATGAATAGAGCTATTGAAGCTGCCAATAAGAATATCAAGAAAATCATTCAGAGAATGGTGAAGACATATAAAGATTGGCACGAAATGCTTCTCGTTGCTCTACATGGCTATCATACCTCTGTACATACATAAACATGAGCAGCCCTTTTATCTCTTGTATATGGCATGGAGGCAGTACTCCCTGTTGAAGTAGAGATTCCCTCACTACGAGTTCTAATGGAAACAAAGCTTGAATAATCATAGTGGGTTCGGGAACACCTTGATCAACTCAACCTTATTGAAGATAAATGCTTGACGACTCTGTGCCATGGTCAGTTATACCAGAAATGGATAAAGAAGGCATTCAATAAAAGGTCCTTCCTCGAGTGTTCAAAGAAGGGGATTTGGTTCTCAAGAAGATTTTGATACCTTGCATAGATTCATGTAGTAAATGGAATCCCAACTATGAATATTCATATGTGTCTAAAACAACATTCTCGTATGGAGGACCTATTCTCACAACAGTGGATGGGGAAGAACTGCCGCATCCGACGAACACAGATGCAGTAAAAAATATTATGTATAAAATCCCCGCTAAGTCGAACTTTAACGGGCGACTTAGAAAAAGAGGGATGTCCCAGTGGATTGAAAACCTGAAAGGGAGATCCAAGTAAAGATTAGGGACATAAACAAAAACATTATCCTGCTGGATTGAAAACCCGAAAGGGCATGTAATACGGTGGGAGAACCGACTTTAGGGTTTTGCGTTTTATCGCAAATATTGCGGGTAGCAAGAGTCACCATCGAATTTTCTTTTATCCAATCAAGGAAAGGGTAAAAAGAACAGGAAATAACTTTTGAGAATTTTCTTGAGTTCGGGGGGTAGGTTATGAAAAGGGAAGGTGTTAGAACCCTTTTCATCTGTAGTTATCTATGGGCTCTTAATTTCTAGATCGCTTTGAAAATGGTGTGTGTTTGTGTATGTTTTAAAATGCCTAATTGCGGTAATTTTATAATGATTCTCGTATCATTGAGAATGTATATAAAATGTTAGTTTTGAAAATATTTGTGAAAGAGAGTGTTGTTTTGGAAAGTATTTTGAAAATTCCAATGTAAGAAAGTTTGTTTTATAATAACCCTTGTATCAGTCCTCAAGAGTGTTTATAAATTATTTGAAAGTGGTTGTTTTGAAAGTGTAAAGTATGGGAATTGTTTTAGTTTGTGAGCAAGTGATTACGAGAGATCTTCCTACTCAAAAAGTCTTTGTTCTTTTCCTCCTCCTTTAAATAGTGTTATCCTTCCATTAGTTAGTAGGAAGCCCTATCATTGGATGCGACGGACGGGTGTGGGTCATCGTACAGTCATAGAAGGCAACTTGTAACACGCTTTAGAAATTGTCGTAAGGGACTAAGATCATTTACCGAAGGCAGCATCGAAGGGTCATCGAGGTACTACGATCTTTTAACCAAGGATCTTTGCTAAAGCATCCCATGTTCGAGGGACATGACTGTTTTTATTCGAGGAAACAAGTGAGGTTAACCCTAGAGGTGCGTGTTTGCGAAGTGTTTTGATTTCAAGTATTTGTCTTTGATATTAGGTTTTCTAATGTTTTGTTTTAATCTTTCCATATAAACCATAATTACTAACAGTAATAAGGAAAGTAGTAAATTACAGAAATTAAATGTCATATGCTATTACAATGCTTCGAGAATGGGGGTACAAGTTTATGAATGGGGAAGGAAAGCAATAAACTCTAATTATCTATTAAAAACTTTTGACAGTTACACAATTGTACTAATGCGAAAAATAAAAGAAATATGCACAGATAGAAAGGGGAAAACGTTTTAAGAAACCCTAAAGAAATTTCTAAGTGTTAAGAAAATAATTTATTGTTTTTGTTTAGTAAATATTTGAAATGTAAAATAAAAAGTTAGACCTAATTCTAATTTTATTTACAATTTAATTATTTAAATTAGAATAAGGTGTGATTAAATTAATTTACCAACAAATTAAATTAATTAATTAAAATCTAAATAATTCTAAGTATTTAGAAAATATTTTTTGTGTTTTATGTCAATTTAAACCTAATTTTAAATTAATTGGAAGTTAATTAAGTTAATCAAAAACTAATGTTTAATTAGTTTTATTTAATCAACAAAATAAAAATGTCAAAATATGGATTAACCTAAACCTAATTATTTTTTAAAATAAATTTATTTTTTGTATTTTAATTAAAAGAAATAAATAAATAAAAGTAAAGAAAAAATGAAAAACAATATAAAAAAAAATTGGGCCTGGGTTAGAAGTAAAAAAGGGGGTAAGTCAAGAATAAATGATGTTAGAAAAAATATATAAAAAATCAAATGGGCTTGTGTTGTAAGAAATTGGGGGGGGGGGGGGGGGGGGGGGTTGAAACAGAAATTACTAGGCCCAAGAACAACAACCCAGTATTACGTGAGATCCAGTGTGGCTGACTCCAAGGGCTCCATGATGCACCTGTGAATCTGGGGCACTGGATATGGAAATATAGAGATTTGATGATGAAGAGTTGAGGGTGCACCATGCACTTGCGTAGGCTTAGTGTGCTGAATTTGCAAGAAATATGTTAAAAAACATAAAAGGGTACCATTGTGGCTCAAATCCAGGTCCTTTACATTAGCGCGCGTTTCCTTTACCATTATGGTGGTTGTTTCATCCGGTTATGAAACCCCCTAGTAAATATATTATAAACTCATTTTAAAATTTTTGAATTTCCACTTCTTCTTCTTCCTCGCGCCAGCAAGAACAACAACATTTTCAAATCTTGTAAAACCTTCATTTCTCAACCATTTTGAAAAATGTAAACACCAAACTTGCTTGAAATTTAATCACAAATTCAACTGTATAACTTTCAAAAGCTATGGGTCAAAGATTAGAATTTTTTTTGGTACCAAACTGAAACCCTAAAACTTCAGAAAACTCAGTTCCAAAATTCTCATCGTACAGCCAATTAAAATGAGATTTAAGGACATGGTTAGCTTCATAGACATGGTATCTACATTTTAACTTTTGAAAATATATGCAAGTAATGCTTAAATGAGGATATCACAGTTTGGAAAAACTCACCTCTTGAAGTGAAAACTTAGAACACGTATGGGGGCTTCCAGGTGTAATGTGATGATTGATTAAGCTTCCTTGGACCTCCCTAAAGCTATTCCAATCTTTACTTTGTGTTGAAAGTTGCTGAATCACTCCAACCAAGTCAAGTTGGAATGAAGGAAAGTGAAAATGGTGGATGATGAAGATGATGTTACAATGAGGAAACAGGGGTATGGGTGAGTTATATATGATGTATATGAAGTGTTTGGATTATTGGTTTGGACAAAAGTTGTATGGTTTGAGAGATTCGAAGACTTGAACTTTAAAGCTTAAAAATTGAGGTTTTGTGTACAATTCTGACTTGGTAGAGTTTGAGAGGGTTAGAAGGCTTATGAACTCGTCCCTTAGCTTACAATTGACCTCTTTATTTATAGGCAGGAGGTTTGAATGACTCAAGTAACCAGATTTTCAGGATAGCATGTTAGGGTTTGGTTGAAAGTGAAAAACCAAGTTTATGTGAATTTCCATGTTTCCAAGTTGCAAGTACAAGCATGGTATCAGCTTGTTGAGTAAATGGGACTTGATTCATTATTTTGATCTTGCTTGTAATCAGAGATATAAGTTACAAGGCTCAATGAATTGACAATTTACATAAAGCTTGCTTTATGTGAATGGCAATGGTTCCTTTGTGCCATAAATGGAAAAATCATTTGGACAATGGCTTAAACACTTGGATAATGATTCAATCAGTTATGTAAACATTTAATTATGGAGATACTTGCAAGCTAATGGACCTGAAAAGTGAGAATATGCAGCATGGCTTTAAGATTTGGTTATGAACTTGTCACAAAAATTACCTATAATGCAACCTTAGATACCCAACTTCATCTCTTCGAAAATTCTAGATCAACCATGATATTTTTATGATCTTTGACATTTTGGAAATCTTGAAACATTGTCTACAAATTTCATGTTGAACACTTTAGCTAAATCAATTGCGATCTTGGTGAAAAATGGCTATGAAGTTGGGACAAAAAACTTATCAAAACTTGTTGAAAATTTTCTAAGTGTTGGATAAAAAATATCACAAATTCGTGGGCTCATATATCTTAATCCAAGCACTTTTTTAGGATCATCCCACATTAACAAACTTGTAGAATTCATCAATCCCTACAACTTTCATGATGAAAGTTTTCCTTGAATCAACTTGTATCTTGAGGAAACTTGCTTGTGAAGTTAGGGTTTTTTAGGTACAAAACACTTAAATTTTTTCTAAGTGTTTGAAAATATTGACTTTTGACTTTTGTTGACTTTCTTTATTCTTTATGATCAAGTTTTATAGTTTTGAATGTTTTTATGATTCTTGATTTTTGAATTTCAATTTTGACCAAAAAGTTAAAGTTTGACTTTTGAGTGACTGTTGACTTTTCATCAATTGATTCAAATTTTCAACTATCAATCACTTGCATATTTGGAAATGTTTTGAGTCATGTAATTAGGTCAATATGTTGTATTTGATTCCTTGAGATCATGCTTCAAGCCATTAGGTCATTCACTAGGTCAACAGTCAATGATCAGTCATCTTCAATCAAAACCCTAATTTTGGCAATTTTTGACCTTTGATGATTTGAGGGCTTTCCTTGAGGAATCATGGTCAACCCTTGATAAAATGATGAATATCACCTCAAAATGTTGGTGTTACAAAAAATATTGAAGTTTGACTGTATGTTGACCATAGTTGACTTTTTGTCCAATATAGTTGATTTTCAGTCATCTGAGCAATTGACTGAGCAAACTTGTGATGCAAGGCTTGAAACTTTTCATAAGAATTATTGAGGACCTATGATGGACCATGAAAGTAATTTGAGACCCTTGCAACCCATTATCCATTGTACAAGATGAAACCCTAGTTGTGGACCCATTACTTAGGAGATGAGTTTGTCTAATCAACTCTTGAGTGACTTTGAGTATTTGAGACCCTTGTGAGTATGTTTTTTTGAAGAAAATGGAAGGGCGAATTTTGGGGTACAACAGCTTCCCATTTTCAATCTTCTTAAACCTGAATAGTTATATTGGTGTGTCCGTCATTCGTGACTTGAAGGTAGAAGATGATTTAACACTTAAGTGCCTGAAAATTTTCACTCGCTGGTGCACAAAGTAATGTTGTTGGTTGATTATATCGGGAATGGACTTAAAGATAACATTTGGAGAGGTGATGGCGGGTTTTCGAAGATGGGCTTATAGATGCCATCCAAAGCAACTGTTGATAGAACACAGACTACATATACGCTCAGATTCGACTGGAAGAAGCATTAGAATAAATCTACACTTGATATTATCTGAGCCAGAAGATGTCTGCGTTCATTTTTAACTGGGAGAAGTATCAGAATAAATCTATGGTCGATTTAATCTGAACTAGAAAATGTCTACTGGAAGAAGTATTAGAATAAATCTATGGTCGATTTAATCTAAGCCGGAATATATCTGTGTCCGTCTTTAACTGGAAGTAGTATCAGAATAAACTTATGGTTAATTTAATTTGAGCCAGAAAAGGTCTACTGGAAGAAGTATCATAATAAATTTATGGTTGATATAATCTGAACCAGAAGACGTCTACTGGAAGAAGTATCAGAATAAATCTACGCTTGATTTAATCTGAGCCAGAAGAGGTCTCTGAAGGAAGTGTTCGTCATGTAGATAGTCGTCCCGTGCTGTTTCGGGAATTGATTTACAAACTATTTTTGTTGGTAAACCCGTCCTATTTCAGGAGTTCATACCACTTGGTAATAAAGATATTCGCCCCGTCCTGTTTCGAGAATTGATCTTCATCTGACCATAAACAAAGATAGTTTCCCCATCCTATTTAGGAGTTAATCTTTGCTCGGTTGTATAGATAGTTTCCCTCTCTTGTTTTGGGAATTAATCTAGAACCTGCTTTTTGTTCACCGTAGAGATAGTTGCACCGTCTTGTTTCGGGAATTAATCTTGGACCCATTTGAGAATTTTTGATGACATTCGTCTGTTTGATTGTGAAGTGGTGAAAAACACAAGAAGGGGGGGGGGGGGGGGGGTTGAATTGTAAAACTGAAATCTAATGCAATGAACAAGATATTTTTATCCTGGTTCGTTTGATCTCAAACTACTCCAGTCCACCCGTCAAGGTGATTTTGCCTCTCTCCAACGAGGTCTTAATCCACTATATTCAACTGAATATTACAGACTGCTTTAACAACTGCTAAAGCCTTCTTGATCCAAACCACAACCCGGTTTGTCAAGGTAACACTTTCTTACAAAGAGGTAAAACTAAGTGTGTGGATGTTTTCTACAAAACTGTATCACAACTGTGATGTATACACAAATTGAAGCTTAGACACTAGATTGCTAAACAATGATAGAATATCAGAGTGTGTGGTTTAGCAAAACTGAGAGAAAGAAGATTATAATTAGCTTTTGTGCGTGTAGAGATTTGGAGAGCATTAGCCATTTCAATCTTCAAAGTCTTGTTTATATAGCACTGAGATGATGAACGTTGGATGCAATATTCTTGATTCAATGCTAATAACAAGCTTTCCTTATTGAGCAGATCTTGTCTGGAATGAGGCCGTTGGAATTAATTTGCTTTCAATGCACAGTATCGTTGCTTACTTAATTCAAGTTCTGGCTTGGCTCATTCTGACTCTACTTCGCTGCTGATGAACTGTTGTGTTTCTTTATCAGAGTGTTGAGAGCAGTCTTGTTCATCAGGCTTCAGCATGTACGTGAGTTGATCATCTGATTTTGACATTCTGATATGGCAACTTCTGATGCTGGTGTCTGAAATCAAGTTCTGATGCTGAATAGATGTGATCTTGCTTATATCAATCAGAGTATCTGCAAGTCAGAACATAATAATTTTAGGCAGCAGATAGTTCATACATGAAACTTATAAATACTATATCTTTTCACTTTGTTATCATCAAAACTTAAATATAGGGTAGTAGATTCAAACTTTGTTCTAACAATCTCCCCCTTTTTGATGATGACAAAAACTAGATATTTTAAATGAAAATAACGTGAAAAGGTATCTGGAATATGTATCAGAGTAAGAAGTAAAAGGATAAGGAGTAAAGAGATATCAGAGTTGAGAGATACTCCCCCTGAGTTTATTACTTCCCTTTGATTACACGTGTTCTTCAGGATCAGATCTTTTTGCCTTTCTTTGAACATCAGAGTATCAGAGTCTTTGACTTATCAGAAGCTTTATGTCAGAGCAGAGCTTCAGAGTTTTTCTTGTCAGAGCTTTGCTTTGGGTCAGAATATCAGAGCAGATCAGAACTTCATAGTGATCAGAGCTTCAAGTCTTCAGAGTGTCCAGGAGCTTCCTTGTACCTGTAGACTTTAAACAAAACAGAAAAAACATTTTCAAGTAATAGAGTTAGAATGTTTGAGAATTTTTGTCTAGTTAGCCGTTATTGATTAAAATATCATTCTTGTTCTCCCCCTTTTTGTCAGCAATCAAAAAGTGTAGATGATGTGCTAAAACAATTAAGATCAGAAAAACTAATCATATTAAGATAGTTCAGAATCAAAACAAGAAAATAGTACAAAACATATTCAAACAGTACATCAGAAAAATCAAGGAAAACATGAAAAAGGACATGAATGAAAAAAGAGACTAAGGTTGAGGAGGCAAGCGTGTGAACAGGTTCTCCAGCATGGCTTGGATCTTTTCAACAGTCTCATTCTGCTTGTGCACCATGCTGACAACAGTGTCAATCTTGCTATCCTGCACATCCATTCTCTCTTTCATCTTCTGATCGCTTTCATCCATCCGCTGGTGCAGACGCATGTCATTCAGCCTTAGTTCTTCCAGAGTCTGCCTGTCCAAGGCAGCTTGAGAAGCATCAGAATCAGGAAGCTTCTGAGAGCTTTCAGCAACATCCTCTGCTTGACTTTCTTCAGCTTGAATGGTCTTGTCTTCTTCTGATTGCACCTTTGCAGCTTGCTGTTTCTCAGACCAAGGTTCACTATCCAGAGGGAGCACTTCTTCTTTCAGAAGCTGACTTCCAACTTCATTCAGAAGCTTGCTAAAATTTTGTTGTGCCTGCTCATAGTTGATATCCTGCAACTTGAGGGCTTCAGCACGTACCCAAAGTCTGAATTGTGACCAGAGCTGATCAGAAGTAGCTGGGTCAATCATTCCAGGACAGACTTGCTTCAAAGAAGCAATCCATTGCAGCACACCTGTTTCAAAATTCATAATACCAGAGCCAACATCTGGTTGTTTTGGTTTTGGGATGGCAATTTTGTGTTTCAGATCAGCAAGACGGTCAAGACTGGTTAAGTCTATGAAAGTCCTGCTGGGGTTTTCGGAGGTTTTCTGAGCAGCTGTTTGTTTTGGAGATGGAGTATCAGTATCAGAGATTATGATTGGACTGGGTGGTGTTTTGGGAGTATTTGGTGGTGTAGATTCTGGTGAGGATGGTAACTGGGGCATGGTAACTGTTGTTCCACATGGCAGCTGGATTGCCAGAGGTGATGGTTGAGGTGAATGAGGTTCAGATGGTTGAGGAGAAGGAGTTTCAGAGTGATGAAACTCTGTTTGAGGTGATGGTGGATTAATTTCTGGTTGGGGAGAGGGAGACGGAATTTCTGATTGTTCAGGGATAAGGGGTTCTTCTGGAATTGATGAGAGTGGTTGTTGTTGTTCTGGTTCTTCAGCAGATTGTTGTTGTTCTGGTTGTGGAGGAGGAACAGTTTGTGGTTCAGAGATTGGTTGATCAGAAGTGTGTTGATCAATGTCAGACAGCACTTGGTCAATTACTGATGTTGTTGAGATTGTTGGTTGTTTGGGATGTTTGGTTCTGGGTCTTCTGAGTTTTAATGCCTCAGAAGGGTCCTCTTCTGCTACAGTTTCATCTATGGTAGGGATGGGGATTGAGATTCTATGAGAGGTTTGAGGAGGAATAGATGCTGGAATAGTAGAAGAATTTAAGACAGGAGCAGCAGATGAATTACCTCTTTTCCTGGGTGTCTGCTGGGATGATCCTTCTGATGGTGCCTTCCTCTTCTTCGTCTTCTTCAGAGTCACTTCTGGTTGAGGTTGATGCAGATCTTTGATATTCAGATTTGGATCTGTACCATCTGCCTTGCACGCATCCAAGTACCTGAGAACCACCTCTGGTTTGGATTCAATTTCAGAAAATAACGGAAAGTTGCTCAGAGGCACTCTTCTGCTGGTGATATCAGCAATAGGAGTAGCTCTGGGTTCCTTCTGAATATTCTCTATCAGCTTCATCTTCTTCAAGTTCTTTGCATTCAGAGGTTTCCCAATTGTTGGTTCAATAGTGCTTAGCTCTTGAGCTTCTATCAGATGCTCAATCAGCCTATTCTCTGTCAGAATATCTGATATCAACCTTCCAAAAGGTATCCAGTCCCTCTTGGTTCTTTCTTCTTCCCTGGTTTCCTTCACACTTGTTCTGAGGTGGTTGAACAGGAAGTGAGCGAGATTGATCTTTACCTTCTGATCAATAAAGTAGATCAGAAACTGCTGATCCACATTTATGTAATCAGGAGAACTGGTTGGTTTCCTGTGGTTGAAGCACCCCAGAATTATCTTAGCCCACACTCTGTAATGATCCTTCAGATCTTTAATCTTGCTGCTGGGTACCCCAAGAGTGAAAATCCTTGCAGCTATCACACCTACATCAGCACATCTTTCAGCCATGTCCACACAACGGACGCCACCGCCACTGTAACCGATTAGCCTTGCAATGTGATCCTCAGTGATCACAATCTTCTTCCCCATAACAAAGGAGGTGACTAGATGTGTTGAAGCCTTGGCGTGAATCCAGAATTCCTTGACTAGCATTGGGAATGTTGGTCCAACCAACCTGTCGAAATACCTTTCCCACTTCTGAGCCCTAACTTCTTCAGTTAGGTCAAAACCGTTCTCCTTCAAGCTTTCAAAATCAATGATTAATTCAGAAAGCACTTCAAGATTCTTCACAGGAGTGAGGAGAGTTCTGAATGGCACTTGATATTGCTCAGATGATGCTTTCTTCTGAGGACCTGCAGAAGCACTGCTGGAGGTTGCCATGTTCACACTAAAAGGGTTTTGAGAATAAACTGAGGAAAATAGGTTGCAAGAGATGAACACAGAAATATGCAGAAAATGCTTGAGTATTAGTGAGAAAACGTAAAGAATGAGAATGAGAGATTAATGTGCTTAAATAGAGTTTTCAAAACTGTTTTGAAGAGATAAACGTTTTTTAAGAGAGAGATAAAATCATGATTGCATTTTAAAAGCATGATTACTTTTCATTAAATGCTTGCTGATTTTGGGCGATTTGAGAAAGATACTTAAAAACGGTTACCAGACATGTGTCTCAATGCACCCAATCAGCGCTTTGCCTTCTCAGAAGCGTGCACGCGTTCTGCTTCAGAGATATGCTGATGATTGGATGACACTTGTTTGATGTAGTGATCAGCACGTCTGTCTTTGAGCTTAGACTCTCAGATCTTTAGACTTGCATCTGATACAATATGCATGTTCTATCTTTCTGAAAGGAGATTGATTAGAAGTTCACAGTAAAACAATTACATTCTGAAGGTAAATATATGGAATTAAAACATTTTCACTCTGGACACACTTTCATGCTGAGATGTTTCAGAATGAAATTAAACCTATCTTCTGAAAGGGGTTTAGTAAAGATATCAGCCCATTGATGGTCTGTATCTATAAATTTTAAGTTCAAAATACCTTTCTGAATATAGTCCCTAATGAAGTGATGTTTTATTTCTATATGCTTAGCTCTAGAATGTAAAATGGGATTCTTACTTAAGCAAATAGCAGAAGTATTATCACAAAGTATAGGAATGTTACTCTCAAAAATCTGGAAGTCTTCAAGCTGACTTTTCATCCAGAGCATTTGTGTGCTACATCCTGCTGCTGCTATGTACTCAGCTTCTGCTGTTGACAGAGCAATTGTTGATTGCCTTTTGCTGGACCAAGAGATCAGATTTTCTCCCAGAAACTGGCAGCTTCCAGAAGTACTTTTACGTTCCACTCTGTCTCCAGCAAAATCAGCATCACAGTAGCCTACTAAGCTGTAATCACTAGATTTTCTATAAAACAAACCCAGATTAGTAGTACCTTTCAGATACTTGAAAATTCGCTTAACAGCTGTTAAGTGAGATTCTCTAGGATCTGATTGGAATCTAGCACAGATACAAACACTGAATAATATGTCAGGTCTTGAAGCAGTCAGATAGAGGAGAGAACCAATCATACCTCTGTAGACTTTTTGTTCTACATTTTTGCTTACCTCTTCTCTTTCCAGAATGCACGTGGGATGCATTGGAATCTTTGATGGCTTACATTCTGAGAGGTCAAATTTCTTCAGAAGATCTCTGATGTATTTGCTTTGATGAATGTAAGTTCCTTCTGGAGTTTGATTGATCTGAATTCCTAGAAAGAATTTCAGTTCCCCCATGAGGCTCATCTCAAATTCTGCCTGCATACACTTAGCAAATTTTCTTCCAAGAGAAGGATTAGTAGAACCAAAAATAATATCATCAACATAAATTTGACAGACTAAGATGTCACTCTTAACTGATTTACAGAATAGAGTAGTGTCCACTTTCCCTCTGGTGAATTCATTTTCTAGCAGAAAGTTACTTAGCCTTTCATACCAAGCTCTGGGAGCTTGTTTCAGACCATACGGTGACTTCTTTAGTTTGAAAACATGTTCTGGATGTTTTGTATTTTCAAAACCTGGGGGTTGGTGTACATAAACTTCTTCTTCTATATAACCATTTAAGAATGCACTTTTGACATCCATCTGATACAGAGTGATGCCTCTATTAACAGCAAATGAAATTAAAAGTCTGATAGATTCTAACCTGGCGACTGGGGCAAAGGTTTCTGTATAGTCTATCCCCTCTTGCTGACTATAACCTTGTGCAACCAGTCGTGCCTTGTTTCTGATGACTTCACCTTGTTCATTTAGCTTGTTTCTGAACACCCATCTTGTTCCAATGACGTTGAATCCTTTTGGTCTGGGAACGAGATCGCATACGTCGTTTCTGGTGAATTGATTCAGCTCTTCTTGCATTGCCAGAATCAAGTCATTATCCAGAAGTGCTTCATCAATGGAAGAAGGTTCAATCAGAGACACAAGTCCCATAAGTGTTTCTTCAGAGTTTCTGAAGCTTGCTCTTGTTCTGATTGGATCTTCCTTTCTTCCTAGGATAGTCTCTTCTGGGTGATCCAAGTTGCTTCTGGGTAATCTCTTTTGAGGTTGATCAGCAGCTGTTGTAGGATTGCTAGCAGTGCTCCTTTCAGACGTTGAAGGAATGTGTGTTGAGAGCTTCTGATGACTTGTCTTCAGAACCTGCAAATTCAATTTCTATACCTGCAAAAACTTCATTCTGCTTTGACTTTTCAGAGTCAAGCTTATCATCAAAACGAACACTGATTGATTCTTCCATAATCTGTGTTTCTGTATTGTATACTCTGTACCCTCTTGAGCGTTCAGAGTATCCTAACATAATACACTTCTGTGCTTTAGAGTCAAACTTGTTCAAATAATTCTTTGTATTTAATATAAAGCAAGTACATCCAAATGGATGAAAATATGAAATGTTGGGCTTTCTGTTCTTCCACAATTCATATGGAGTCTTTTTCAGAATAGGTCTTATTGAGATTCTATTCTGAATGTAGCACGCTGTGTTTATTGCCTCTGCCCAGAAGGTCTTAGCAACGTTTGTCTCATTGATCATGGTTCTGGCCATTTCTTGCAATGTTCTGTTCTTTCGTTCTACAACTCCATTTTGTTGGGGAGTTCTAGGACAAGAGAAATCATGCAGAATGCCTCTGTCATTAAAGAATGACTCAAAATCTTTGTTTTCAAATTCTCCACCATGATCACTTCTGACTTTAACGATTCTAAGATCCTTTTCATTCTGAACTTGGTTACAGAAGGTAACAAACACAGAGTGTGACTCGTCCTTGTGTCTTAAGAACTTTACCCATGTCCATCTGCTATAGTCATCTATGATTACTAACCCATACTTCTTACCACTGACTGAAGCAGTTTTAACTGGTCCAAATAAGTCAATGTGCAGAAGTTCTAATGGCTTAGAGGTAGAAACAACATTCTTGGATTTAAAAGAAGGTTTTGCAAATTTGCCTTTCTGACATGCTTCACACAGAGCATCTGAATTGAACTTCAAATTAGGAAGTCCTCTGACCAGATTGAGTTTGTTAATCTGAGATATTCTTCTCATACTAACATGCCCCAATCTTCTGTGCCAGATCCACTGCTCGTTGTTAATAGACAGAAGACATTTTACATTCTGACTCTTTAGTTCAGAAAGTTTGATTTTGTAAATGTTTTTTTTCCTCTTACCATTAAACAGGATAGTCCCATCTTTCTGACTAACAGCTTTACATGATTTTTGATTAAAGATTATATCATAACCGTTATCACTTAATTGACTTATGGATAACAGATTATGCATCAATCCATCTACTAGCAGAACATTATTAATAGAGGGAAGATTTCCATTACCTACAGTTCCAGAGCCAATTATCTTTCCCCTCTGATTGCCTCCAAAGCCAACGTGGCCTCCAGGCTTAAGTTCCAGGCTTTGGAACATATGCCTTCTTCCCGTCATGTGTCGTGAGCAGCCAGAGTCCAGGTACCATGACTGGTGTTTCTGACTTGCTGCTAAAGATATCTGCAACATGTATTATTTTATCCTTAGGTACCCAGATTTTCTTGGGTCCTGATTTGTTAGTTTTACCAAAACTCTGGTTGAATTTTGGTTTCACAGAGTGCTTACTGCTAGTGTATTTGATATCATGTGTGTGACCATATACAAAATGTGAATTCAGAGGAGTGTGTTTAATGGTTAAGTCCATGACATTCTTTGGTGTAGGAACCTTACCTTGGTATCCTATTCCTTTCCTGCCGTTTCTGCTAACTCCATAGATCATTGAAGCCATTCTGCTTCTATCTATGCTTTTAGCTAGGAACTTCTGGAAACTGTGATCATACTCCTTGATGATCTCATCAGCGTTGCTAGGAGTTTCAGAAATTGGTTCCTTCTGAGAGTTTTGTAAAGTGTTTTCTAATTTTGAAATCTTATTTCTCATCTCAGAATTTTCCAATTTGAGACTCTCAGTCTTATTAGAGTCAGATTCAAGATTCCTTTTCAGGTCTCTGAATTTAGCTCTAATTTGCTGATAACGTTCCAGAATCTCATTAAGGCTTTCAGCAAGTTCAGCCTTTGTAAAGTTAACAGCAAAGTTAGGAAATACCTCTTCAGTGTCTGATTCTGAGTCTGATTCAGAAGCTTCACTATCTTCTGAAATGTTAGCCATGAGAGCTATGTTTTCCCTTTCATCATCTGATTCTGAGTCAGCTTCAGACGAGTCAGAGTCATCCCATGTAGCCATGAGACTTTTCTTCTTCTCTCTTCCAAACTTCTTTTTGGGCTTTTCCCTCTGAAGCTTTGGGCAGTCACTCTTATAGTGTCCTTGCTCATTGCACTCATAGCAGATGATGTCTTTGGTGTTTGGCTTTTTGCTACTGGAGGAGCCTTCAGATCTTCTGTATCCAGAGGAAGAATCTGTCCTTCTGTATCTGGAAGAAGACTCGTTCTGATCAGATCTTCTGGAATTCCTGAACTTCCTTTGTCTTTGCTTCCACAGTTGATTTACTCTTCTGGAGAGAAGGGAGAGTTCATCTTCTTCTGATGAGGATCCATCAGATGTTTCTTCAACTGCCTGCAAAACTTTAGACTCAAATTTTCTGTTAGATTTTAATGCTAAAGGCTTACCTTGCTTCTGAGGCTCATCAACTTCTAGCTCTATCTCATGACTTCTGAGGGAGCTGATAAGTTCCTCCAGAGTGATTTTGTTGAGATCTTTAGCTAGCTTCAGAGCTGTAACCATAGGTCTCCACTGCTTGGGTAAACTTCTGATGATTTTCTTGACATGGTCATCAGTAGAGTATCCTTTGTCCAGAACTTTGAGACCAGCTACCAGAATCTAGAATCTAGAGAACATGGTTTCAATGGATTCAGATTCTTCCATTTTGAACGCCTCATACTTCTGAATAAGCGCCAGAGCTTTTGTTTCTTTGACCTGAACGTTGCCCTCATGCGTCATTCTGAGTGAGTCAAAAATATTCTTTGCTGTGTCTCTGTTGGAGATCTTTTCATACTCAGTATAGGAGATGGTGCTGAGGAGGATGGTTCTGGCCTTGTGGTGATTCTTGAAGTCACGCTTTTGTTGATCAGAAATTGTCTTTCTATCAATCTTCTAACCACTTGCATTCACAGGGTGCGTGTATCCATCTGTCACCATATCCCACAGATCAGTATCATGAGCCAGAAAGAAGCTTTCAATTCTGTCTTTCCAGTAATCAAAGTTTTCTCCATCAAAGACTGGAGGTTTGCCACTGAATCTGTCTCTGTCCTCATTGTTGTCATTGTTGATGTGAGAATTGTTTCCTGCCATTGTGTTTTTCTGACGCTGGATCTTGTACTGACACGGTTAAGTGTTTTAGCTCAGAACCAGGCGCTCTGATGCCAATTGAAGTGGTGAAAAACACAAGAAGGGGGGGTTGAATTGTAAAACTGAAATCTAATGCAATGAACAAGATATTTTTATCCTGGTTCGTTTGATCTCAAACTACTCCAGTCCACCCGTCAAGGTGATTTCGCCTCTCTCCAACGAGGTCTTAATCCACTATATTCAACTGAATATTACAGACTGCTTTAACAACTGCTAAAGCCTTCTTGATCCAAACCACAACCCGGTTTGTCAAGGTAACACTTTCTTACAAAGAGGTAAAACTAAGTGTGTGGATGTTTTCTACAAAACTGTATCACAACTGTGATGTATACACAAATTGAAGCTTAGACACAAGATTGCTAAACAATGATAGAATATCAGAGTGTGTGGTTTAGCAAAACTGAGAGAAAGAAGATTATAATTAGCTTTTGTGCGTGTAGAGATTTGGAGAGCATTAGCCATTTCAATCTTCAAAGTCTTGTTTATATAGCACTGAGATGATGAACGTTGGATGCAATATTCTTGATTCAATGCTAATAACAAGCTTTCCTTATTGAGAAGATCTTGTCTGGAAGAGGCCGTTGGAATTAATTTGCTTTCAATGCACAGTACCGTTGCTTACTTAATTCAAGTTCTGGCTTGGCTCATTCTGACTCTGCTTCGCTGCTGATGAACTGTTGTGTTTCTTTATCAGAGTGTTGAGCGCAGTCTTGTTCATCAGGCTTCAGCATGTACGTGAGTTGATCATCTGATTTTGACATTCTGATATGGCAACTTCTGATGCTGGTGTCTGAAATCAAGTTCTGATGCTGAATAGATGTGATCTTGCTTATATCAATCAGAGTATCTGCAAGTCAGAACATAATAATTTTAGGCAGCAGATAGTTCATACATGAAACTTATAAATACTATATCTTTTCACTTTGTTATCATCAAAACTTAAATATAGGGTAGTAGATTCAAACTTTGTTCTAATAGATTGATCTTTCCTGAAAAGGTTAAAGAGTTAGATGTATGCAATGTCATGATGTATTAAATACATTACGTAATGATGTTCTCAAAATAAATGAGACTGTGCTATATGCGTTTTGTATGCATATGTTATGATATTGGTAAATGATATATGAATGTGAAATGTTGTTGGAAATGTATCAATAGTTCCATATGACATCTTGGGGAGAATGGATCTCCGACTGGTGTTGGGGATGAAGAACATGTGTAATCTTCAACCTTGTATAGAATGCTTCTACTGGGGATTCCTGCTTGTTGTTTTGAGGAAACTTCATTGGGAATGTTGACTTCTGTTTGGGGAGAAGAGTTTAGGAACATTAGTCGTTCATCGCTCTACTGGGGAGTTTAATTCTTATATACTCTGGCTGGGGATAAAAGAGATGGATAAACTTTCTACTTGTCTGGAGAGTTTAATTCTTATATACCCTAACTTTGGATAAAAGAGATGGATAACCTTTCGACTCGTCTAGGGAGTTTAATTCTTATATACCCTGACTTGGGATAAAATATATGGATAATCTTCCGACTCATCTGCGGAGGATAAAGTTGACTGATATCTGGTCTGGTTCCAGGTTCCGTAGCAACTCTTTGGGAATAATGGAGACTTCACTAGGGAGATGAATTTTGCCAGTGATTGGCAACCATCTGAGGAATAGACTTAAGTTGGGGAGACTGTAATCTGTTGGGGAAATAAACACTGTTAGGGAAATAAACCTTGTTGACAGAGAAATAATCTGCTGAGGAAACAAACTCTGCTGGAGAAAAGAAATCTGCAAGAGGTTTTACATTTTTTGAGGAATAATACTCGGCTGGGGAAGATAACTTCCATGAACTGTACTGATTGGAACTTCACATGTGGGTGATATTTCCAGGAAGAGATCATATTATTTTATCCGTCGGAGCGATATGCCAGGGAAATTGTGGGGAATGTATCTTTATTGAAGATGAATTTGTGAAGACTACTCTGTGGGGATAATCTCATGGAAGTGGATTTGTGGGGATTTGTGGATAGCTTGATTGCCATCCCAATTCCTAGAGTCTTGAGTAAATGCTTATTCCTGTTCTTATGCATATATTTGTTAACAGTTAATCATGTTCGTATGCATATGTTCACTCAATTTTAGTCATTGGATATTTTTGCAAACAAAACAGAAAAACAAAAAAGTTTGAATTTTAGGGTGTATTTGTATTGATAATTTTCCTATAAACACGTGATTTTGTACAAAGAGACATAAATCCTAATAAGAGGAAATTGTCGTGAAATGAAAAGAGTAAAAATTGAAAAACAAAACATATAGCTATGTGGAAATGATCTCGTTGGGCTCCAACTCTGCTATTGCCCCTATATCTTCGAACATCTCATCCCTTGCTGTCGGGAGAAGTTTATTGAATTTGTACCCTTTGAACCTTTGACTTTGGTAATAAAGCTTGCAGTAAGTGATCCAACGGGACATAGTCGTACGCTTTTAATCCCTAAATTTTGCCTGGACCGCCCTTTCGGGTTTTCAGTCCACCGGGATACCCTTTTTTTTCCCAAGCCGCCATTTCAGGTTTTCGACTTGTCGGGTGTACAATCTTTTATATATGTCCCTAATTTTTTGCCCGAACCCTTTTGGTTCGCCGGGATGCCCTTATTTTTTCCTAGGCCAGTGAACCTAGCGGGTCATTTTCATGTGTAGTATCTTTTGACTATGTACATGTTCACAGGGTGCGGAAAATCTTCACCGCCCATGGTGGTCAGTATCATAGCATCTCCCGAAAATACATTCTTAACATAAGTGTACCTTCATAGGTGGGAGTCCATTTTCCCCTGGGATCACCTTGTGGTAGAACGTTGCGCTTTATTACCAAGTCACCAGCCTGATATACCCGATGCTTGATTTTCTTGTTGAATGCCTTGATCATACACTTCAGATATATCTAACCTTGACAGATAGCAGCAAGTCTTTTCTCATAAATCAGATTCAACTGTTCTAGCCTTGTCTAAATCCACTCGTCTTCGTCTAAGCCTGCATCTTTCATAATCCTCAGAGAAGGAATCTGAATCTCAACCGGTAAGACAACTTACATGCCATAGACCAGAGAGAATGGGGTTGCCCTAGTGAATGTTAACGCTGAAGTGCGATAGACATGAAGATAAAATGGTAACATCTCGTTCCAGTCTTTGTAAGTCACAACCATCTTCTTTATGATCTTCTTAATATTCTTGTTGGAGGCTTCCACTGCGCCATTCATCTTTGGTCGATAAAGAGAAGAGTTATGGTGCTTGATCTTGAACTGCATGCAGAGTTCAGTGATCATAGTGTTGTTGAGGTTGGTACCATTGTCTATGATGATTCTCTCGGGGATGCCATAGCGACAGATGAGGTTATGCTTTATGAACTGAGCGACCACATTCTTGGTAACAGAGGAGAATGAGGCTGCTTCAACCCATTTTGTGAAGTAGTCAATGGCGACGAGAATGAAGCGATGTTCGTTAGAAGCAGTAGGCTAGATTTCTCAGATCATATCAATGCCCCACATTGTGAATGGCCAAGGAGCAGTCATGACGTTTAAAGGAACCGTAGGCATATGAACTTTATCAGCATATATCTGGCACTTATGACAAGTTCTCAAGTGGTGGTGATAGTCGGTTTCCATAGTCGACCAATAATAACCCGCTCTCAGAATCTTTTTAGCCATAGTATGCCCGCTGGAGTGAGTACCAAAGATGCCTTCGTGCATATCCTCCATAATTTTCACTGCTTCCTTCTTGTCTACACAGCGAAGCAGAGTTGAATCATGATTACATTTGTACAAAATTCCATTGCTCAAAAAGAACTTAGCCAAGAACCTCCGTAGGAATTTCTTATTATTTATTGATGCCCCTTCAGGGTATTCTTGAGCTTCAAGGTACCTTTTCACTTCATGAAACAAGGGTTTTTCTTCTACTCCATCAGTATCAATTTCGTAGCAGTGTGTCGGTTCATCGAATCTTTCAATGGTAACTCTGGGAGCCTCGTTGTCCTATTTGAGCTTGAACGTGGATGACATAGTAGCTAAGGCGTCTGCCAACTGATTCTCTTCTCTTGTGATTTTCTCAAAAGTAATCTCTTCGAAGTACGGAATCAAAGTTAGCACATGTTCTCGGTAAGGGATAATATTAAGATGCTTTGTATCCCATTCTCCCTTGACTTGACTGATTACTAAGGCTGAATCCCCATATACGCTCAGGAATTTGATCCTCGGGTCAATAGCAGCTTTAATACCCAAGATGGATGCTTCATATTCGGCCATGTTATTGGTGCAGTCAAAGCAAAGTCTGGCAGTGAAGGGTGTATAGAAACCTTGAGGATAGATGATTACAACACCAATTTTGTTGCCAAGTGCGTTAGAAGCTCCATCGAAAACCATAGTCCATCGGGATCCTAGCTCAGGTCCTTCATACGGTCCAGGTTCTTCATAATTTGTAATTAGCATGATGTTCTCATCCTGGAATTTGAAGTTCATATATTGGTAGACGTCTACAACTTGATGCACCAAATGATCTTCCAGTACACTTCCTTTGATTTCCTTTTGAGTAGTGTACTGAATGTCGTATTCTGTTAAGATCATTTTCCATCGGGATATTCTTCCGAAGAGAGATGGCTTCTTGAATATGTATTTGACGGGATCCATTTTAAAGATCAATAGAGTATTATGAGTCAACATATATTATCTTAGTCGGCGAGCAGCCCATGTCAAAGCGCATCAAGTTTTCTCGAGCAGTGAATGTCTTGTTTCACAATTGGTAACCTTTTTGCTAAGGTAGTATATTGCATGTTTTTTTCGACCAGACTCGTCATGCGGCCCCAATACACACCCCATTGAGTTCTCTAGCACCGTTAGGTACATGATTAGAGGCACTTCTTCAACTGGTGACATCAGAATAGGAGGTTCTTGTAAGTACTCTTTGAATTTATCAAAATCTATTTGACAATCTTCGTTCCACTTTTCTACTTGATATTTCTTCAGCATCTTGAAGATTGGTTCACAAGTAGCAGTCAAATGAAAAATAAATCGGGCAATGTAATCCAGTCGTCCTAGGTAACCTCTGACCTCCTTCTCAATAAGGGGATTCGACATTTCTTGAATAGCTTTGACTTTTTTGGGATCAACTTCAATACATTTTCCACTGACGATGAAACCTAGGAGTTTTCCAGACCTTACCCAAAAGATGCATTTGTTCGGATTTAGCCTTAGTTTGTACATCTTCAGCCTTTCAAATAACTTATGCAGATGATTAAGATGTTCTTCTTCAGTTTGTGATCTTGCTATCATGTTGCAGACATAGACTTTGATCTCATGATGAATCATGTCGTGAAATAAAGCTACCATGACACATTAATAAGTTGCCCCGACGTTCTTCAACCCAAAAGGCATGACTTTGTAACAGAAAGTGCCCCACTGCATGACGAATGTAGTTTTCTCCAAGTCTTCAGGCGCCATCTTGATTTGATTATAACCCGAGAAACCATCCATGAAGGATAATACCTTGTGTTTAGCGGTGTTTTTGACCAAGACATTAATATGTGGTAGCGGGAAGTCATCCTTAGGGTTTGCCCTGTTTAGATCCCTATAATCTACACACATATGTACCTTGCCATATTTCTTTGGTACCGGAACAACATTAGCAACCCATTAAGGATATGACGTCACTGCTAGGAAACCTGCATTGAATTGTTTCATAACCTCGGCTTTGATCTTTTCTGACATTTCAGGATGCATGCGACGAACCTTCTACTTAATCGGAGTACAACCCTCTTTCATTGGCAAACGGTGGACCACAATATTATTATCGAGACTTGGCATGTCTTTGTATGACCAAGAAAATACCTCAACATAGTCGTACAACATTTGAATCAATTTGTTCTTGACACTGCCCTCTAAGTTGGCGCCTATCTTGACCTCTTTTATGTCTGTCTCAGAACCCAAGTTTACCACTTCGATCGGCTCTTCATGTGGTTGGATAGCTTTTTCCTCTTGTATTAAGAGTCTGTAAAGTTCTCAGGTATTTCACAATCTTCCTCACCTTCGTCCTCAGCTTGGTAGATCATATTTTCAAAGTCATAAGCGGCAATAGTAGAATCGTTATCAACAAGATTCGAAGTGGGTGAGGATATGCAATGCAGTGTGTGGGTGTGTGTAAGAACACATAGGTATTTGAAAGTGCAATAAAGTAAGAGAAAGATAGAGAGCACAAAATTTGAATGCAAAACGTCCAATGTTTCCATTAAATGGAAATATGACATATGAAATGACAACCCTTAACAAATGAATCATTGTGCCCCAGGAAAGACACAAGGTTTAAAGTCATTGTTTTAAAAAAAATTCATAACCGAACTTATTAAAGCAATAAAAATAGAAATAGCTATTATTCTTTACTGAAGGAGACATGGATAATGTCTTATGCTTTCTAATGGCTAATTTCGTTGCCAATGGTAGGAAAAATACAGTTACCAAATTCACTATCATTGTCAGCATCCTCTTTAGCATTGATTTCGTTGTTGGTGATACGGAATTGAGGTCTTCAGCCCGAGCATGAAGAACAGCTCTCTGACCCTCTACAGTAAAGCCCAAACCAAACTTGTCATATTTGTAGGAGATATTAGGAAGCTGACCCCAAATTATGCAACCACCTTCTTCTATAGTAGCTTTAGCATCTTTCAAGGAAGCCATCTTGCGCAGAACCTTGGTAGTCTTTGGAATGGCAGAAACATCTTCAACAAAAGTAGGGGAAATTACTTCAAAAGCTTGATAGGGAGTCTCGATGAATTCTCCATCCATCTTTGTTGTACCACAATTTTTGTCCCTACGATTCCTCTATCATCTCATATCAACTCAATTACAATAAGATCACACTAGGGTTTGGTTCTTCTCCCTATCTTTAAGTTTTCTCATGATTAATTACCAAGCATCTTGACTTGTATATTGTGATAATCTATGTTTTGTTTTTATTAACTTTTAACTAATAAATACTATGAATGTTAGCTCTAGTTGATGATGCTATAGTTGGAAGCTCAACACATTTCATAAGGTTGATCTATAGGTTCATGAGTTTATTTCCATGCCTTCTTAAACAAGATTTCATTGAGGTTCAAGCGTCATCGTTAAATATTCTTTGAAGTGACATAATGACAAGGTCTACTATGATTCATCATGCCTCAATTTTTCAAAGAAAGTCAAAGGATGCAAAAGTTGATTGAAGAGGTTTGGCCTAATTGGACAAGTTCTTGATTTCTTGATCATAAGTGAATAATTCCCTCAATTATTAATATTTGGAAGTGGTTATGGTTGCTATGGTTTCTTATTATCAACCTTAACAACTTATATTTACAAGACAAAGGTATTTGTGCAAGAATGTTTGTCAAAATTTAAAAGGGTTTCTAAGGCATTTTATTGCTCTATGAGTTAGGGTTTTGAACTTCTAAGGGCTATATCTTGCTCATATTTTGATATTTTTGAGTGATTCCAAAGACATGCTTATCTTTAAAGGGTTATCAACAAATCACTTCAAAAGTTTCAAGAATATTTTATGTGTAAGATACCTAATGTTGAAGAAATATTACAAGTCCTCTAGATATACCATCAAATTCCCTTATGTGACTTCAAAAGATCATAACTTGGTCAATTTTTTATCTTCTTGAGCCCATTCTTTTTCCAAAATTATATTAAAGATGTGAACCTCAACTCTTATTTTATGTTCTAAGCTTGAAAATTGGTGGAAGATGCCCTAAGGATGCAAAAGATTATAAGTCATCTCATGAATTATCACCAACTTCACAAAGTCATAACTTTCTCAAATTTTGGAGTTTTTAAATGGTTCAAGTCTAAAAATTTCATTCAAGAGATATACTTCATGAAACTTTTTTTGTTCAAGGGAAAATTTTTAATGGAATGCCATGTTTGGATGCAATAAATTATAGGTCATTTTTGAAGAAAAACTTAGAATTTTTCTAAGTACAAAAAGTCAGCATCTTTTTCTCAACTTTGACTCATCACAACTTTCAGCTCAAACATCCATTTGATTCCATTCTTTTAATATTGTAAAGTTTGTGATCTTATCTACCTAACACATCAAGAATCAAGTCATAAAGCTTCATGAATTATGCACACCATGATTTCAAAGTTGGTACCTTGGAACTGAAGTTTCTCAAACAGTCAGAATGCAATTTCCATAATTTGACTTCTAATCACCAAATTTGTCTGTGTTTTCTACTTAAACATGATTATCATAAGCGTGTGGAAGATTTAGAGTGTTAAAAGGCATCATTTGGATGAGTTTTGATGCACATGTGATCACACTTATTTCATGAAAACAGGTGTGCATGATTTCCATTCAAATTGCATCATTCAAGCCTCCTCTTGATTCCAATCACTTCTCCTATAAATACAGGCTCTATCCCACTCATTTTCGCAAGCATAGATAGCCATAATCACCCTGCTAAACTTTCTCTTGAACCCACTTTTCTGCAACTTCGAATTTGGTTTTACAGCTTTCCTCAATCCATTTTCTTTGTCAATTCTTCATCCTTGAACTTCACTGAAGCTAATAGAAGCAGAACTAAGCTTTAAGACTTCCTAAATCGTGCTAGCCAAGTCAAGTTTTAGAGATCTGAATTTGAACTTCAATAAGTAGATTCCTTCACCAATTCTCTCGAACTTTGGTACTGTAATGAAGCTCTCATCATTCTGATTCTAGTCGCAACATTTGTTTCCAACTGGAAGTGAGTTTTGGCCATGAATTTTCAAATCTTTCTTTCTAAAATGACTGAGATACACCTTACATGAATTTTTCGCAAGGGTACCATTGGAATCGTCTTGAAGAGACGAAGCAAATGGTACCGGTCTCGAGCTATAATTTTTCCTTTTCAAAGACCTGCAACTCGCGAGGCTAGAGGTTGAAGATTACCAACATGTCATCTCTCAACCAATGATATCGTGCCATTTGTTTTTTTTAATTCTGATTTCAATAAATGATTCAGTGTTTTATTCACTAATGTCCATGATATGCACAGCGTGCCAGATCCCTTGGATCTGACTACTAACGTGTTTTGACATTGATCTAATGGTCTATATCTTTTTGGTTTTTATTTTATTTTCTGATTTTATATTTTATTTGTTTTAAACTTCAAAAATTCATTTTAAATTCAAAAAATCTAAAAGAAATTCTTAAAAATACTTTTGATTTTTCTCTTTCTGATTATTATTTTTTCACAATTTTATTTTGTGTTTTGTATTTCTTTCACTTTATTTGAGTTGTTTTAAATATTTAAAAATACTTTTCTTAATTTTTAAATTCTGGAAAAAATATGGAAAGATCTAATGACCTCTTGACAAATATTGGTGACCTCATTTTATTTTTATTTCTGACTTTACTATTTTTCACAATTTTTGGTTTATTTTACCTATTTCTTTTAATTTTAAAAATAGTTTCTGACTTTAAAAAATTACCAAAATTTTATAAAAATATTTGAGCTCATATCTGATTTTTCTATGGTCTCATTGAATTTTTCTTGGATGTTTTGAATATAGTTGCTATTTTCCGCTTTTATTTTCATATTAAAACTATTTTAAAAATCTTTTTTCTTTATTTTTAAATACAATTTTATTTTTGTATATATCCTGGCTGATCTTGAACTATGGGATTTAGATCATGAGCTTCATTAACATCATTGGATCTTGGGTGTGGAGTTTAACTCCACCATAATGGATGAATGGTTTTAATGATAGCTTGATTAAATTTTTGGTTCAAATGTGGTTTGATTCTTATCCCCCCCCCCCCCCCCTCTTCATCTTATCCCCTTCTTACTTATACTACATGTTTTGGAGAATGGTTTACATATCATTTCTCTAAACATATGGTACATAGATTGATATTGATCGACCTTAAAATAGGTGCGACTTCTATATAAGTCTACTTACGATTGCTTAACATAGCGCTAAATTTTGTCCCGATTCGAGAAATGATCATTTGTGGCCCAAACCTATGTTTGCAAGCCCAAGTATGTTAATTTGAAACCTTTGATCAAATAATCTTGTGACTCATTGTTAGGAGGCTTTGGTCTTATGAATCCTCTAATGAATCTTCATAAGCTTTGGTCAAAGTGAATCACTTAAACATCATTAATCATTTATTGTTGCCTTGAGATTTTGAAATGAATGATATACTTGACAAAAAGAAAATGAAACTTGTTGTTGAGAGGATTTGGTTTTATCAATCCTCTAATGAGTTTCAAATGCAAGTTTCAAGATGGTCATTCAACTAACCTCTATTTTCTAACAATTTACTTTATTTTATGCCTTTACCTTATGCTCTTTACTTTAAGCACATTTATTTTAGCATTTACATTTCATGCTATTTTCATCTTTGCTCACTTGAGCATTTACTTTTATGTCATTTTTATTTTGCTCCCTTGAGCTTTTTATTTCTTTTTGAAGTTACTTAATAATCAACTTGAACCATAAAAAACTTTAACGTTACTTGGACTATTTTTTCACTATCCTTGGCATTATGGTGTGATGGACTTCTTGGACTTAGGATTAGAGACTTTCACCTACCTTGAGACCTTATGATTTCTATTGTTATTTTGTCTGGAGTTCTTGGGGTTTACCCCAAGATATTGGGTTGTTTTTTTTCTTTGCATGCAGGTTATTTTGATTACATGCGTTGTCTGTGATCAGGAATTCATCTGTATACAACTGTTACTCTTCCCAATTTTTGTGAAGACTTAATGCAATTGAAGTTTGGTTTCCTTAAGAAGTTTATTATCTTTGCTTGTTTGGTTTCAATCCAAAGGATGGGAATTCTACATTGACTCATTGTGTCAAGTGTTGGCTTGTTGTTGGTTAGACGATTCTTTTATCTAGCTCTTACCTTATGCTCTAGGATAGTCCCTTCATCTCCTCCCATCTTCTTTAATTTCAAAAAGCATCTCCATCCTTTTGAAAACTCTTCTTGTTTTAAACTCGAACCGTTTTCACAATAAACTTGGACTTATATCCATGCATTTTCAAAAATATTTTCTTAATCAAACTTTAACCAATTTAATAATACTTTGAAAAAAAAATTGTGACAAGACTAAAAGTCAATCAATCTCATTCAAATTATTTTTCCACTTTGGCTTTTTTTATCTTAAAATTTCCTCAAAGGATTAAACTCTTGTCAATCCTTGAAGTGATGCGAGCTACTATACTTCTACGATATGTAGTAAAGTGAGATATTTTTCACTTGGGTTGAGTGAGGCTTTGCTGATTTTAAAATCCAAGCCAAATCCTCCATTTTAAGATGACGCAAATTCTCCTTTCTCACAATCGTGGGTAGTAAGCATGCTCTTCCACTAGGATAAGATGATGATGTCTCGTCTCTTAAAATTAAACAACACACTTGTTTTAAAAAAATTTAAAGGTGAACTACGAGTACCATGATCCCCTATTGCACGGAAGGTGGTACGTAGGCACTAAAGGTTCGCAACTGAGGCGGGTGCAAAAACTGTAAAAAAAATACTTCTTTTCTCATCCCTACAATCTATTTTGTACATAACATTTATAGCCAAAACACACAAATTTTCAAAGAGGTTCCTGCAGAGTACCATAGATGTTTATGGTGCTAATACCTTCCCTTTTCATAACCAACCCCCAAACTTAGATACTCTCTCCCTCTTTTGGGTTATTCTCTTTTTTCCCATTCCTTTGGAAACAATAAAGTGCGGTGGAGATTTTTATTTCATTTGTGCGAGTTAAGTCAATCTAATGGCTTAGTCTAAATATTTCTACCGCTACAATCTCCACTTATTGGAATGATTTCAGATGGCTGACCATGTACTCCTCCTCTCCGCAGATAGTAACAATCTTCCCTTTCACATGATACTTTAATTTTTGGTGCAAAGTGGAGGTAACAGTGCCTGCCCCATGGATCCAGGGGCGTCCTAGCAGACAAGAATAAGCTGGCCGGATATCCATTACATAAAAGGTGGATTCAAAGATTTGTGACCCTACTTTGATCGGGAGGTCCACTTCTCCATGCACCATTATTTTTGATCCGTCTATGAGGTCGCTAGGTTTCAGCGCAACTCTTTCACAATCCAATCTGTCAAGAGCGCCCTTTGGCGGGACATTTAGAGAAGAACCAGTATCAACTAACACATGAGCCAAAGTAGTGCCCCTGCATTCAATGGAGATATACAGGGCCCTATTATGATTCCTCCCCTCCGGAGTCAGGTCAACATCAGAGAAACCTAATCCATTGTTAGTCATTAAGCTAGCAACATAGCTTCCAAATTGATCGGCAGAGATCTCTTGTGGTACATGAGAAGTCTTCAAAATTCTCATTAAAGCATGCGCATGGGCTTCAGAACATGGTAGTAAAGATAGCATGGAGATTTTAGATGGGGTATGCCCCAGTTGTTCAACAATTTTGTAATCTCTTCTATGAATGATCTTTAAAACCTCTTCCATTTCTTGTCCAGAGGTATCCTTGACTATAGCTTCTTTTGGTGCCTCCATCTGGGCAGGCTCTATCATTGGCTCTTTACCCCGAGCTTCGACAATTGTCTTGGTAACTGTAACTTAAAAAGGTGGAGATATTTTCGGGGAGAAAATCATTTCGCTTCTAGTAATCTTGCTTGTCCCTGCAATATTGTCAATATTGGGATCAGCCACTTCATCATCTTCGTCAGACAACTCTTGTTTAATGCCATGGTAATAGACGTCAGACCCATAATTCCATGGAATAGCTTTCTCCGAGGAATATGTAATGGGCCCAGGTTTTGTAATGATTAAGGGCGCAGCTTTTGGATTAACAGTATACTTACAGGACCTCTGGAAGTGATCTTGAAAGGAGTACCAGATATGGCAGACAGATCTTGATAAAAATTCTCAGCATACAGAATTTTCTCAATAAAAATTACATGCTCATCCATCAGGCGTTGAATGCCTTCCTTCAGTAACCCGCAACCATTGGGTTGAACTACACAACAATAACATTCTTTAACACAACCCAGAAATAAACCGGCTTGTAGCAAATTCTTCTTAACCGTTGAGAGAGGACTAACCACATCATTTACGGAGGTAACATACAAAACATCTTCAATAGCAATTATGCATTTGTCATTGTGATACGGTAGCAGAACCGGACTGTTTTACGAAAATGCTGGTTTGCATTTTGTGTTTGTGTTTGCAAAATGTCGCGGTAAGCAAGAGTCGCCACCGACTTTTATTTTATCCAACTGGAAAGGACAGAAGCACAGAAAAATTCCTTTTTTCGAGATTTTGAGTACGGGGGTAGATTATAGAAAGGGAAGGTATTAGCACCCTTTTTATCCGTAGTTTTCCACGGCCTCTTAGATACTTTCTCATCATTTTAAAAAAATTGCTTCCATGTTTGGGTGTTTTGAAAAGTTTTTGTTTTACTTCGTTTTAACCCTTATATCAGTCCTCAAGAGTCTTACGAAGTGTTTTTGAAAACTTCGCTTGGAAAAGTGTAAGTGTGAAAAAAGTTTATTTTGAGCAAGTACCTACTAGCATCTACCTACTCGAAAAAAGAATGTTTCTGTTCTTGTTTCCTTTAGACAGCGCTATCCCACTATTAAAGAGTAGGTAGCACCGCCGTTGGAGTTATAAGGGTCAATTCGAAAGGGACGTTCGATCACTAAAGCAATGTTAGGACGTCTTAGTAATAACCCTAATGTCTTAAGATCATATTCGAGGTAACATTTCTGAGGCAACATTTCCGAACGGGTCATTTGATCTTTGTTTAGACAAGAGGGTGACCACTAAAATACCCTATACTTAATGATCGTTTACCGAAGGCAACCGAAGTGAGAGTATACCCTAGGAGTGTGCATGTGCGAGTGATTTGATTTCAAGTTATTATCTTTGCACATTTAGGGTTTGCTAACCATTTTAAAATTAACATACATTCTTGTCATGCAATCCTATTATCATACATCTAACAGTTAATATTTGCGAGAATTAAAATGCGAGAAATAAAACTACGCTATTACAAGGCTTCGGGGAGGGGGATTAATTACATAGCCAAAAACCCGAAAAAACGATAAATAAAAGAAAAATCCTAATTAAACTATTACATCCCATGAGCAGTTACATCAATATCGTAAAAATAAATAAACGCGCGATGAATCGAGAACAAAAGAAAATTAGGGTTTTGACCCCGTCTAAACCTAATTAAAAGAAAAATCATTTTTGCTGTTTTTGATTATTTTAAGAAAGTAAGGTTTTAATGAATAAATAAGTACAAACCTAATTACTAATTAAATTAAATTGAGAAAATTAATTAATTTTGACCTATTTTTATTTTTGTTATTTAAGAAAATAAAATAAAAATTTAATTTAAACAAAACCTAATTTTCTAATTGATTTTAACTTATTTACAAAAGAATTAAAGTTACTCTAAAATTAAATTAAACTAATTAAATTAATTTTAGTAAAATAAAAAATAAAACCTAAATCTGATTTGATGAAATTTATTTTATGAATTCTTTTGTGAAAAAAGAATTAATTTTGTGGGAAAAATAATTAATTAAAACAATTAAAAGAAAACATAAAAGAAAAAAGAATAAGAATATGGGCCTGGTGATCAGCAATTGAGTGGGTGCCAATAGGCAATTCTGGGCCCAAAACCTTGGTCCATGTTGACCCTCCTGGTTCCAATGTTGCATGTTGACTAGGGCCTTTGGTGGACCCTCACATGCTAAGCGTTGGATCTGATATGCTTTAGATCCAGTGGTTGCAAGCTGATGGCATATGGTGGACGCTCTGGGAACCTGCACATGGAATCATACATAGAAAAAATATATTGAAGAAACAAGGGGACCTGGGAATCGAACCCGGGTCCTATAGCCTTTTCCACATGCCTCCAGAACAACTCTACTAGCGCGCTTTGTTGTATATCATATAACAAATAGACATTATATTAAAAAATGCAAATTAAGAATTATACAGCGCGGGAATTTCAAATGGGCAAATGGGGTGGTGCCACGCCACCTTCTTCTTCCTCTCTCCGTTGGTAAAAGTCGTGGACTTTTACCTACAGACAAAAGTCTGTAGCTATAACCCCTGCAGTTTTCAAAATCTCACACAGGCACAATAAATCAAAACTAATGATGCAGATCAACTCGCCTTGACCTTGTGAACACCATAGCATCCCTCTTTTGGGCCAATTTTACCTGCACTCAAAACCCCTAAAACAAACAAGAAAACCCTAGCCATGATGGATTTCAGTATAGCTAACAAAAATGCAATTACTCATTACCAATAGCTTGCAAATGCTTCAATGAACAAGAATATATAAGTAATTCATGCTACAAGTGCCAAAATAATGAGATTCGATTTCAAGAAAATGTCAAGGTCGTGAATCACTTATATTGAATTTTGGTGCACGAAAATGCTTGCTAAGGATTGCTATGGACTCCTTGAACACCCAGGAAACGAATGAGATCTCTTGGAAGGCTCGAGAATGCCTGGAAGTATGAAAACAGATCACCATTTTTTCTTGATTTTTTTGAAAGTTGTTCTTCACTCTACACGCCTCCAACCCATATCCTTTTGATCTGAATTTGTCCAATATATATCATTGAGTGAATTAGGTTTACAAATGTGCATCCAATCTTTGTAATTATGAAGATTTGATCCTTGATTCACACTTGTATCCAATCTTTCCAAAACAAGAGAAAATCAATCTTTTTGTGTACAAACATTCCTTGCACGATTTGATTCCCTTGCTAGCTGTATAAGAGACCTGAAATATGCACAAAATCTCAAGGTTTAAATGATTTTGATATTTCCATGATTTTATTTTGATTTAATTTGATTTAATTGAAATAAAAATCAAAATAAATAGAAAAAATAAAATAAAGGCAAGTGGGAAGGATCATGGGTCGTGGACCGTGTTACAAACTCAAGACAAGCACAAAAAGTTGGTCCCATTTGACAAAAATTGCAATTTGAGGCACTTTTGACTTTTGGCAATTTTGCAAAAAAGGTCAACTTCACCAATGCATAACTTCCTCAATTTTGACTCTATGAGGGTGTTCTTAGACTTTTTAGAAAGCTTAGGATGTCTCCTAAGCAAGCCTTTAGGTCTAATATCAATTGATTCTCCCATGTTCATGTATGAATCTTTGACAAAAAATGTGTTTTTGTTGACTTTTCAAAATGACCTATAATGTCCAAATTCATAACTTCTTGTGAGTGCATATTTTGAACTTGGGAGATGAAGATGAATTGTAGGGAATTGAATCCTCTTAAAAATGAGTTTTTGATGGGTCATTCTTGATAAAGTATGAGAAAGTTATGCTTGGTCAGAGTTGAGTTGACTTTTCCTACAAAACCCTAATTTAGCAACTTTTGGGTTTTGGTGAATTGTGAGCAGTCCTTGAGGAATCATGATCAACCCTTGATCAAATGATGAATAATACTTCAAAATGAGGATGTTGATCAAAAATCTTGAAGTTTGACTATATGTGGTCCACAGTTGACTTTTGCCCTAGCACAGTCGATTTTCAGGCCTTTCAGCAATTGTCTGAGCAAATTTTCTCTGCAAGGCTTGAAACTTGACATGGATGATCTTGAGAACATATTATGACAATGGTGAGCATTTTGTATCCCTTGGACTCAAGTATCTTGATGTAACATGAAACCTTAATTTGGGGTAGACTGCCTTAGGAGAGGGTTTGTCTGGTCAACCCTTGGACTTCCTTGGGCAATTTGAGGATCTCTCTTGAAATGTATTGAGAAATATGGGAGGGAAAATTTTGGGGTACAACAGTTGCCCCTGTTCAATCTTCTTAAACCTGAGGATGTAGATTGGCTTGTCTGCCTTTCGTGATCTGAAGGTTGAAGATGATTAAACACTAGAGTGCCTAAGAAATTTGCACTTACATGAAGTGGTACTTGTCTTGTGATGTCGGGAATGGGCTTATAGATGCCATTTGGAGATTGATGATGGAAGAGGGGCTTAAATATGCCATCAGAAGGAGTGTCGATCGCCTAAGAGATTCTTTAGCGAGAGCTTGTATACCTGTTGTTAAGGAAGATTTCGCTGGGGAAAGCTAGTCTCTGTCTTGAGGAAAAAGTTGAATTTTAGGAGCTTAGGTCGTCCGTTATTCTACTGGGCAATTGTCTCTTGGTCGAAGAGGTGAAAATAAACTACTATCTGGTCGTGATCCAGGCTTCATAGTGATATGATCAACTGCTATCTGGTCGTGCTCCAGGCTTTACAATGACTTACTGGGGAGATGAGATTTAAACTTGCTATCTGGTCGTTCTCCAGGCTTCGCAATTTCTCAATTCTTATCTAGTCGTAATCCAGGCTTCAGAAGGAATTAAGTTGTTATCTGGTCACATCCAGGCTTCAACTTGACTTTGGGGCACACTAATATCCGGTCGACTCCAGGCTTCTTAGTAATTGTCCAGGTAAACTACTATTTGGTCGAAATCCAAGCTTTGCAGTGTCTATATTGTTATTTGGTCGTAACCCCAGGCTCAGTCTTTCGTCACTATCTGGTCGGAATCCAGGCTTCACGATGTATTATACCATTATCTGGTCGAATTTAGGATTCATGGTGTCCTGTACTGCTATCTGGTCGATTCCAGGCTTCACAATACCTTACTTCTTATCTGGTCGAAATCCAGGCTTCAGAAGAAATCAAGTGGTTATCCAGTCGCACCCAGGCTTCCATTTGATTTTAAGGCCTACTAATATCTGGTCGACTTTGGGCTTCATAGTAATTGGCTGGGTAGACTGTTGTTTGGTCGAAATCCAAGCTTCGCAGTGTCCCTCACTGTTATCTGGTTGTAATCCAGGCTTTAGTGTCTTTTACCGCTATCTGGTCGTAATCCAGGCTTCACGATGTATTATACCATTATCTGGTCGAATCCAGGCTTCATGGTGTTTGGAGAAATCAAGATATTATCCAGTCGAATCTTGGCTTCATAACTTGCATTAAAGATATACCACTATCTGGTCGACTCTAGGCTTCGTAGTATTATTGGATGCTATATGGTCGTAACCCAGGTTTCACAATGTCTTCTACCATTATTTGGTTGAGTCCAGGCTTCATGGTGTCTTTTATTGCTATCTGGTCGTAATCTAGGCTTCACAATAACTTGTTAAGCTGTTATTCAGTCGATTTCTGGGCTTCACGGCTTGTGTTTATGATATACCACTATCTGGTCGACTCCAGGCTTCATGGTGTCTTTGTATTGCTATCTGGTCATAATACAGGCTTCACAATAACTTGTTGGGGGTTAAACTATTATCCGGTCGGATTCGGGCTTCATAGCTTAATGATAAACCACTATCTGGTCGATTCCAGGCTTCGCGGTATTTTGATACTGTTATCCGGCCGTTCTTCAGGCTTCACAATATGATGGAGAAATCAAGATACTATCCGGTCGGGCCCGGGCTTCATAGCTTGAAATTTGTGAGAATTTGATTGTATCTTTCCCTGAAAGGTAACGGGTTAGTCGTACGTAATGTCATGATGTATGAAATGTATTGAGCAATGATGTTCTCAACATAAATGAGAATGTGCTGTATGATGAGTATGCACATGCCATGATGTATGAATATCCAATGTTTTTTATGATATTTTCTAACTGGGGAAAATAAATCCCGGACTGCTGCTAGAGAGTGCAAGGAGTTGAATTCTTCGTTCCCGCTGGGGACAACAATCGAAGATGATTTGAGAATAAGTTGGTGGGAGAATAACTCTACTGGAGAATAAACTGGCGAGAAAATGGCTCTGTGGGGAAGAGATACTCTGCTAGAAGATCTGCTGATTTGGAGAAATAACCTCGGCTGGGGATGAATTACCATTGCTGGCGAGGATGAACTCTGTCGGGGATTGAATTTCTTCCTGTGGAAGAAATAAACTCCACTAGGGATAATCTTCCATTGTTGGTGATAGATGAACTCTGATTTGGGAGAATTAACACCATTGTTTTTAGATACCTTTTACTCTGTGGCGAGTGTATGTACCTTTAGTCATATTCTTCAACTGGGTCTATCCCTGTACCTGGTGGGTAAGGCAAATGTAAGGCTTGGACACTTCTTGTTTGCCCCTGTTCCTGGAATTACGAGCAATCGTCTTTTGTTTCGCATGTAAATATTTATGAGCCACAATTATTTTCAAATGCATATATCAAAAATGAATCATTGGACGTTCTTGCAAAATAAAACAGGAAAAGAAAAACAATTTTGAAATTTGTTGTAAAATGAATTGTATTTATTATGAAGTTGGCCTGTAATAGGCGTTTTTTGTACAAGAGGTTGATGTCCTAGTAAGAGAATGCCGCCGAAAGATAGAATTTATACAATTTGTAAAAAACAAAGAAAAACAGCTATGTGAATAATCTCACTGGGTTCCAACTGTGCTATTGCCTTTATATCTTCGAGCGTCTCATCACTTTGCTACTTGGTTAAAGGTAGATCAGATTGATTGGCGCCGTCCGAGCTTGATAGTCGATACCGAAGCCTAGTTGCAAGATGATCCAATGAGACATAATGTTACGCTTTGATCCCTAATTTTTTCCTGGACCGCCCTTTCAGGTTTTGAGTCCACCAGGATACCCTTTTTTGCCCAAGCCGCCTTATCAGGTTTTCGACTTGCCGGGTGTATAGTTTTTTTCATTTTCATCCCTTATTTTTGCTCGAACCCTTTTGGTTCGCCGGGAAGCCCTTATTTTTGCCTAGGTCGGTCAACCTAGTGGGTCTTTGATTATGCATAGTATTTTTTCACTATGTCTGCATTGACGGGGTGAGGAAGGTTGTCACCATCCATAGTGGTTAGAATCATAGCTCCTTCCGAGAAAATGTTCTTAACCACAAATGGCCCTTCATAAGTGGGGGTCCATTTTCCCCTGGGATCATCTTGCGGTAGTATGATGCGTTTGATCACCAAATCCCCGACTTGATATTCTTGTCGTCTGACTTTCTTGTTAAATGCCTTGATCATTTGCTTTTGATACGTCTGACCATGACAAATAACAGTAAGTCTCTTTTCATCAATTAAGTTCAGCTGATCAAGCTGGGTCTGTATCCAGTCATCTTCGCTCAAACCTGCATCCTTCATAATCCGAAGAGAGGGTATCTGGACTTCAATGGGTAAGACTGCCTCCATGCCATACACCAAAGAGTAGGGTGTTGCCCTTGTCGAAGTTCGTGCCGAGGTACAATACCCATGAAGAGCGAATGGTAACATCTCGTGCCAGTCTTTGTATGTCACTATCATCTTCTGTACAATTTTCTTGATGTTCTTATTAGTCGCTTCAACAGCCCCATTCCTGTTTGGCCGGTAAGGAGAAGAGTTGTGATGCTGAATCTTGAACTGTTTGCAGAGCTCGGTGATTATTGTATTGTTGAGATTTGTACCATTGTCCGTAATGATCCTCTCTGGTACACCGTATCGACAGATCAGATTGTGTCGGATGAACCGCGCCACGACATTCTTGGTTACCGTAGCAAAGGAAGCTGCCTCAACCCACTTTGTAAAATAATCAATGGCTACCAGAATGAAATGATGCCCGTTAGACGCTGTAGGTCTGATCTCGCCAATCATGTCGATGCCCCACATTACAAAGGGCCAAGGAGCTGTCAATACATTCAGAGGAACCGGAGATACATGCACCTTATCAGCATAGACTTGGCACTTATGACAGGTCCGAGAATGCTGATAACAGTCGGCTTCCATGGCGGACCAATAATATCCTGCCCGTAGTGTTGTACCCCAATTTTTGCCCCTAAGATTCCCCTATCATATCATGCCAACTTGATCATAACAAAATCACATTAGGGTTGGTTCTTCCTCTTTTTTCTATCTCCTATCTTTAAGTTTGCTCTTGAGGAATCTCCAAGCACCTTAGTTGTGTATTTTGTATATGAATTGATAATTAACCTCTAACCAAAATACAAAAAATATTTGTCTTTGCCTTTGCATATTTGTGTTTTGTAGGTACCGAGTCGAAGCATCCAACAAATAATATTTTCCGGTATTATTTCCCTAAAATCTCTTTTTTTGCAAAGAAAAATAATAATTAAATTTTTTTCATTTTTTTTGTTGACCTGAACAATCGATTGCTCCCATAGCGCAATCGATGGCACAGAGTGTATTGTGCATAATCTTTGAAAAAAAACGGTGTTTTCAGCCTTCAAAAATCAAAAAAATTAGCATGTGTCGACACATACATGTTATGTATCAACTCATGCAAGTTGATTGATTCTGTATTGTGTCGAAGTAGCAGCTTGCATCGACCCATAGAGGCTTGTATCGACTCATCCTGATTTGTATAACTAGCATGTGTCGACACATACATGTTATGTATCGACTCACTCAATTTGATTGATTCTGTATTGTGTCGAAGTAGCAGCTTGCATCGACCCATAGAGGCTTGTATCGACTCATCCTGCTTTGTATAACTAGCATGTGTCGACACATACATGTTATGTATCGACTCATGCAAGTTGATTGATTATGTATTATGTTGAAGTAGCAGCTTGCATCGACCCATTGAGGCTTGTATCAACTCATCCTGCTTTGTATAACTAGCATGTGTCGACACATACATGTTATGTGCCGACTCATGCAAATTGATTGATTCTGTATTGTGTTAAGATAGCAGCTTGTATCGATCCATAGAAGCTTGCGCCGACTCATGCTGTGTTATACAACTAGCATGTGTCGACGCATACGACTCTTGTGTCGACTCATAACAGCAAAACACACGTGATTTTTGAAAAAAAATACAGCAATTTCAAAACTGTCATCTTTTTGGCTCCAATTTTTCTGCATAATTTGAAAATTATATCATTAATTCAATTTTTGGCTCCAAGAATCAATTACCAAATTACCACTAATCCCAATCCTAAAGTCTATAAATAGAGACCTCATTTCATTTAAATCATAAGCTTTTGATAGCCAAATCCACCTTGCTAAAAAATCTCTCAATTCTCTCCATCTACCAAATTCACTCAAAGCTCCATTTTCAAAAAGTTAGTAAGCTTTGCGTTGAAGCTTACTAATCTTTGAGCTAAACCTTTATCCAAACACTTTTTCTTCATCAATTCTCTACATCCAAGCTTTGGTAATTGATTCTTGTGGTTGAATTGAAGCAAATTCTGGAAGTTGTTTGATAATTCTCTAATTCTACCTTTGGTAAGTTGGATCATCGTCTTTCACAATGTGATCTCTTGTGGATTTCTGGTTTTGATTCATTGAGCACTGTTTTATGATTCCATTAGTGCTATTTTCTCATAATTTGATGGAATTTTCATGCTCAATTGGATCCATGATCATAAGGTGTTTGATGAAAAGTTGGAACAAGAATTTGATCCTTGAAATGCTATTTTCTACTGATTTTAACAGGTTGCAATCAATTGTTGTAACATTGCAATTGTTTGCCACAGAAAGTTGATTTGAAAAAAAACTGCACTGATGCAATTGGTAGCTGTCTAAGCACAATTGATTGTAACAGTGCCGAAAATACTTTTTCTGCCTTATTTTGGGGCTGTTTTGACTCAAATATTTTTTCTGCTCACTCTCTTTGATGGATAATTTGGATTACAATTTTAAATGTCCAATTTGTCTTTAAACTCAATGGACTTTGTGATGTAGATGAAGTTGGATAAATGTTCATCAATTCAAATCTACCTAAGAGTGAATTATTTAATTCATTTTTGGTGCTTTGGATTAATGATATGTTTAGTGCTTTAATCCATCTAGAGGAGTGGTTGAATTTAAAGATGAAAGAATTTTGAAATGGTAATCCAAATTAGCTTATCATTCCCTTCCCTCTTCATCTTATCCCTTTCTTTTTTAATTGTGCTACATGTTAAGGGATGGTGATCCCTATATCATTTATCTAAACATGAAGTACATAGATTGCTATTGACCGGCCTTAAAATAGGTGCGACTTCTACATAAGTCCACTTACGATTGCTTAACATAGCGCTAAATTTTGTCCCGATTCGAATAAATGATCATTCGTGGCCCAAACTTATGATTGCAAGCACAAGTGTGTTAATTTGATCTCTTTGATCCAATAACCTTGAGATTCATTGTGTGGAGGCTTTGGTTCTACCAATCCTCTAATGGATCTATAACACCTTTGGTCAACGCGGATCACTTAAACATCATTGATCATTAAATGTTACTTTTGAGGATTCCAAAATGGATGATATACTTGACAAAAAGCAAATGCAACTTCTTGTGTGGAGGATTTGGTTCTACCAATCCTCTAATGAGTTCCAAATGCAAGTTTCAAGATGGTCATCCAACTAACCACTAATTTCTAACAATTGACTTTACTTTATGCTTTTATTTTTTATGCTTTATGTACCATTTAATTTAAGCATTTACATTTCATGCCTTTTTTTTATTTTTTGCTCACTTGAGCATTTATTCTTATGCCATTTTTATTTTGCTCACTTGAGCTTTTCTTTTCCTTTTAAAGACACCTAATAATCAACATGAACCATAAAAATCTTTAATGATACTTGGACTATTTGGTTACTATCCTTGGCATTATGGAGTATTGGACTTCTTGGACTTAGGATTAGAGACCTTGGCCTATCTTGGAGACTTTGTGACTTTATTTGATATTTTGTCTGGAGTTCTTGAGGTTTACCTCAAGACATTGGGTTGTTTGTTTGTTTTGTGTGCAGGTTACTGTGATTACATACTTTGTTTGTAATCTGGAACTCACCCATATACAGCCGTTACTCTGCCCAATTTTTGCGAAGACTTAATACACTTGAAGTTTAGTTCTCTCAAGAGGTCTTGTATCTTTGCTTGCTTGGTTTCAATCCGAAGAATGAGAATTCTATATTGACTCATAATGTCAAGTATTGGCTCCTTGTGGGTTAGATGGTTCTTATCCCTAGATTTTACCTTATGCTTTAGGATAGTCTCTTTATCTCCTCCCATCTTCTTTAATTTCAAAAATCTTCTCCCTCTTTTTAAAAACTCTTCTTATTTCTAAACTTGAAACACTTTCATAATAAACTTGGACTTAGGTCCATGCATTTTCAAAACATTTTCATAAATAAATTTCAATCAATTTAATAATACCTTGACATTTTTGTGAGAAGACTAAAAGTCAATCAATCTCATTTCAAACCATTTTTGCCACTTTGGCTTTTTTATTTTAAAACTTTTCTTAAAAGATTAGACTCTTGTCAATCTTTGTAGTGATGCAAACAACTATACTTCTACAATATGTAGTAAAGAGAGATATTTTCCACTTGGGTGTTTAGTGAGGCATTGTTGATTTTAAAATCCAAGCCATATCATCCACTTTGAGATGATGCAAATTCTCCTTTCTCATGATTGTGGGTAGTAAGTATGTTTTCCACACGGACAATGACGATGATGTTTTATCTCATAAAATTAACCAATACACTTGTGTTTCAAATTTTTAAAAGAGGAACTACGTGTACCCTGATCCCCTATTGCACGAAAGGTGGTACATAGGTACTAAAGGTTCGCAGCTGCGGCGGGTGCAAAAAATCATAAAAAATATTTCTTTTCTCACCTCCACCATCCATTTTATATACAAAACATTTTTATAGCCAAAATATACAGATTTTTCAAAGAGGTTCCTGTGGAGTACAGTAGATGTCTAGGGTGCTAATACCTTCCCTTTGCATAACCAACCCCCTTACCTTGAATCTTTCCCCCTTTTTTTAGGTTATTCTCTCTTTTCCCATTCCTTTGGAAACAATAAAGCGCGGTGGCGATTTTTATTTTGATTTGTATAAAGTTTAGTCAATCCAATGGCTTAGTCTTAAACATTTCTACCGCTACACGTAGGATTTTCTTTGCCATGGTATGTCCATTGGAATGAGTTCTGAAGGTACCTTCATGTAACTCTACCATAATCCTTTATGCCTCATTCTTATCCACACATCACAGTAAGGTTGAATCATGGTTACGCTTGTAAAGGATACCATTACTGATGAAGAACTTCACCGCGAACCTCCTCAGAAACTTCTTATCATTAACAGATGCACCCTCGGGGTATTCCTGAGCCTCAAGATACCTCTTTACCTCATGAAAACAGGGTTTATCTGCTACCTCTTCAGTCTCAATATCACAACAATGTGTGGGTTCGTCCAACCTCTCGATGGTAATCTGGGGAGCTTCATTGTCCCACCTGACCTTGAACATAGAAGACATGGTAGCTAGCGCGTCCGCTAACTGATTCTCCTCTCTTGGGAAGTGTTCAAATGTTATCTCCTCAAAGTGTGGGAGTAATGTCAGTACATACTCTTTGTAAGGAATAAGATTTGGGTGTCTCGTATCCCACTCGCCTTTGATCTGACTGATCACTAGAGCAGAATCACTGAATACACTTAAGAGCTTAATCCTTAGGTCAATAGCTGCTCGAAGACCCATGATGCATGCTTCATACTCCGCCATATTGTTGGTGCAGTTAAAACATAATCAGGCGGTGAACAGAGTATGACAGCCTTCAGGAGATATGATCACAGCGCCAATTCCATTACCCAATGCGTTTGAGACTTCGTCAAAAATACATGGACCATCGGGATCCCTCCTCGGGTCCTTCATCCGGTCCAGGTTCTTCACAGTCGGTCACCGACATGATGTTCTCATCCGGGAACTCGAAATTCATGGATTGGTAATCATCCATGGCCTGATGCACCAAATGATCCGCCAATACACTCCCCTTGATTGCTTTTTGGGTTGTGTATTGGATATCATACTCAATTAAGATCATCTTCCATCTTGCTATTATTCCGGACAAGGCAGGCTTTTCAAAGATATACTTGATTGGGTCCATCTTTGATATCAATAGGGTAGTGTGAGTCAGCATATACTGTCTCAGCCGGCGAGCATCCCATGCCAAAGCGCAGCAAGTTTTCTCGAGCAACGAGTATCGGGTCTCGCAGTCGGTAAACTTTTTGGTAAGGTAGTAAATAGCGTGCTCTTTTTGGCCAGACTCGTCATGTTGCCCCAGTATGCACCCTATTGAATTATCCAGTACTGTCAAGTATAAGATCAAAGGTCTTCCTTCAACTGGAGGCACCAAAATAGGTGGCTCTTGAAGATATTCCTTGATCCTTTCGAAGGCGGTATGACATTCATCATTCCATTTTACTACTTGATCTTTCTTCAGCAGCTTGAAGATTGGCTCACAAGTAGCAGTCAGATGTGAAATGAATCGGGCGATGTAATTCAGATGTCCCAAAAAACCTCTGACTTCTTTTTCTGTTCGGGGAGCTGGCATTTCCTGTATAGCCTTCACCTTTGCAGGATCCACTTGAATACCTTTATCACTAACGACGAAACCCAACAGCTTACCAGACCTTACCCCGAAGGTTCACTTGTTCGGGTTTAACCTCAACTTGTACAACTTCAACCTGTCAAATAGCTTCTGAAGATGGTCAAGATGTTCTTCCTCAGTCTGGGACCTTGCAATCATGTCATCAACATATACCTCAATCTCATGGTGAATCATGTCGTGGAACAAAGCCCCATGGCGCGCTGATACGTTGCCCCAGCATTCTTCAAACCGAAAGGCATTACCTTGTAATAGAAGGTGCCCCACTGTGTAATGAAGGTTGTATTCTCCATGTCCTCGGGAGCCATCTTGATCTGATTGTAACCAGAAAAACCATCCATAAAGGAGAAGACCTTATATTGCGCGGTGTTGTCGACCAGAACATCGATGTGAGGAAGCAGGAAATCATCTTTGGAGCTCGCCCTGTTCAGATCTCTATAGTCCACACACATCCATACCTTACCATCTTTCTTTGGCACCAGAGCCACATTGGCAACCCACTGCGGATAAGAAGTAATAGCTAGAAATCTGGCGTCAAACTGTTTCATGACCTCAGCTTTGATTTCCTCTGACATCTCGGGGCGCATACGGCGAACCTTCTGCTTTACCAGAGGGAAGTCTTCTTTAGTTGGTAGGTGGTGTACTACAATGTCAGTTTCCAAACCAGGCATATCTTCATAAGACCAGGCAAAGATCTCAACATAGTCACGTAGCATCTGTATCAACCGCTGCTTGACACTAGGCTCCAGATTTGCACCTATCTTGACCTCTTTCTTGTCTTCCTCTGTACCCAAATTCACTGATTCCACTGGCTCTTCATGAGGCTGTATGGCCCCCTCTTCCTGTAGTAACAGTCTAGCAAGTTCCCCAGGCACTTCACAATCATCCTCACCTTCGTCCTCGGCTTGGTTGATCAGATTTTCGAAGTCACAATTGGCAGTAGCACAGTCGTTATCAATGGGATCCAGAGTGGATGTGGATCTGCATTATGATATGTGAGTGTGTGTAAGCCGATAGCTGTTTGAGTAAAGTGCAAGATAGAAAATAAAAACAAGGAGCGCAAAATTTGTAATGCAAGAAAACGTCCAATGCTTTATTGATGATATATGAAAATGGCAAATAATAAGCCCTCACAAACAAAACCAAGGTGCCTCGAGCAAGGCACCGGGCCGTAAAGTTTTAAACTGTTTGTTACAAATCTCGAAACAAAATTTAATTACTGTGTAATAAAAGTAACGGGCACGAAGTCTTTCGTCGTCCAGTTGTTCAAGCCACCGTTGGTAGTTGGGTAAATCCAGTTGTCGAACTCTGACTCTTCTTCATCATCTTCAATTGCATTCACTCCTGAATTACTGATGTGCAGAGGAGGTCTTCTAATCCGTGCACGCCAAACAGCCCTTTGAGCCTCTGCAGTAAAGCCCAAACCAAACTTGTCAGTTTTGTGTGCGAAGTCAGGGAGCTGACCTCAATTTGCAAACCCACCTTTTTCAATTACATCCTTGGCATCCTTGAGGGAAGCCATCTTCATCGGAGGTTTGTCAGCAGCAACTTCAGTCGACGCTAGAGTCTGGGGGACCTCTTCAAAGTTCTGACACGGGGTTTTGATGAACTCTCCATCCATCTCCATATAGCGAAAGGAATTAAGATGACTCACCGTGTACTCCTCTTCACCTTGCACCGTAACAATCTTCCCTTTTACTGGATATTTTAACATCTAATGGAGCGTAGAAGTCACTGCCCCAGCCTTATGAATCCAAGGGCGACCCAGCAAGCAAGAATAATATGGTCGGATGTCCATCACATAGAAAGTAGATGTAAAAGTCTGAGAGCCAACTTTAACAGGGACGTCCACCTCCCCGTGCACCATCCTTTTTGAACGGTTGAAAGCCTTGACCATAATATTACTCGGCTTCAGAACCAAACCTCCACAGTCCAGGCGGTCTAATGCTTTATTTGGCAAAACATTTAATGAGGACCTAGTATCCACCAGTACGTGGGCCAAAGTAGTGCCCCTGCACTCGATCGAGACGTGCAGAGCATCATTGTGATTTCTTCCTTTAGCAGTCAGATCTGCGTCTGAGAAACCCAACCCATTGTCGGCAGTCAAACTAGCTACACAGTCTTTGAATTGATCAGTAGAGGTTTCCTGCGACACATGCGCAGTTTTGAGGAAAGCAATTAAAGCCTTTGCATGGGCTTCCGAACATAATAACAAGGAAAACATGGAGATTTTTGACGGGGTCTGCCCCGGCTGCTCGACTATGTTGTAGTCACTCTTCTTGATAATCTTCATAATTTCCTCTATCTCCTGCTTAGAGGTTTCTACAATGATCTTCTTAGGCGCCTCCATCCGGGCAGGCCCACCTGTAACTTCTTTGCCCCGAGTGTCAGATGACTCGGTGACAGGGGTGATAACTGGAGTAAGAATTGGAACAGTAGCTGATGTACTGGCAGATGGAATGGCAACAGGCTTTTGAACAGTCGGAGGGGAAATCTCGGGAGAAAAGAGTCTTCCACTTCTGGTGACCTTGCTAGCCCCGATAATATTGTTGATATCAGCATCAGCTTCTTAAATCTTTAAGTCTTGCTTAACTCCATGGTAATACACGTCGGCCCATAGTGCCAAGGGACGGCTTTATCCGAAGTGTATGGGATTGGACCCGAAATAGTAATGATTAACGGAGAGATTCTTGGAACGGGTGTAATCCTAACAGGCTTTCTCGAGGAAGCCTTGGAAGGATTGGCGGAAATGGTTATGATGGCAACATCTTCAACTGGAACTAACGGAATCAAAGTCTTCTCGAACAGGATCTCTTTGTTATCCATCAGGCGTTGGACACCTAACTTCAATAAATGGCAACCAGCAGGCAAGATTGAACATAGGTGGCAACCTTTTCCACAACCCGGAAATAAACTGGGCAACAGTAGATTCTTCTTAACTGTCATCAAAGGAGTAGAAATTTCTTCCACGGAGGTTACGAATAAATCATCGTCCACAGCATTTACTCCATGACCATGCTTGGGCATATGAGCAGTTATGACGTTGGGTTTCTCTGGAGCGTTCAACTCAATCTCTTTAGCTTCAATCAAATCTTGCACCTTATTCTTCAAGGCCCAACAGTTGTTTGTATCATGACCCGGGCTATCGGAATGATAGGCACAGCGGGCATTCGGATTATATAACAGAGATGTGGTGCTGGGATTCTTCGGGGCTTCCCTCACAGTTACCAGGTTGGTCTTCAACAATTGCGGTAGAATTTGAGACAAATTCATATTAAGCCGAGTGTATTGTCTCTGCAGTCTCTCCATTCTTTGTTGATTGTTGCATTGTGGAGCAACTGTAGGTCTTGATATTACTACCGCATTTACTGCTTGACGACGTTCAGGTATGCTTTAGCTCCTCGAGCCGTAGACTGCACTAGATTCTTTCTTACCAGTGAAAGGCCTCTTTTCTGCACTTGATGAAGCACCTTTCTGTATCTTACCACTTCGGATACCAGCTTCCACTCTCTCCCCAGTCAAAATCAATTTTGTAAACCCAGATGATGAACTACCAATCAGATGATTAAAAAATGGACCAGACAACTTCCCTATCAACCAACTCCCTGTCAGACAAAGGGGGTTGGACTCTTCCAGCCAAATCTCTCCACTTCTGAGAATAATCCTTAAAACCTTCACTTGCACCCATAGACATACCCTGAAGCTGAGTACGAGTGGGAGCAAGGTCGGCGTTATACTGGTACTGCCTGTAGAAAGCAGCAGCAAGGTCCTCCCTTTTTCGGACATTAGCTCCTTCCAATTGATAAAACCATTCAAGCGGAGTCCCTGACAGACTATCTTGAAAGAAATGCACCCATAAATTTCTATCAGCAGTGTAAGGTTGGATTTTCCTGACGTACGAGCGGAGATAGAGCTTTGGACAGGATACTCCATCGTACTTAGCAAAAACCGGAGCTTTGAATTTATGAGGGATCACCACCCCAGATGCTAATCCCAGATCTCCGAAGTCTAACCCAGGGATCTTCTGAATCTCCATAGCACTCAGACGGTATTCAAGTTGTTTGTACCTATTCTCAGCAGGAGGATACTATTCCTCATCAAAATCAGTGTCATTATCAGAGACTACAGGACTAGGACCCTTTTCTTCTTCTTGATTCTCTCCTCCTTTGGATGAATGAGACAGATCAGCTTCCTATCGCAACCTATTCCCAAATCTGTGACCCATATTCAGAAGAACCACCTTCTTCTTCTTCTTCTTCTTCTTCTTCTCCTTCAGGATGAGAGTATTCAAATCCTCTTGCCCCTTAGCCAAGTTCAAGAACATCTCTTGGAATTGGGCATTCTATTCCTGAAGAGCTTTGATGGCATGATCGGTAGGTATTTCAAAAGACATTTTGTGCTGAAATAAATAGCGAAGAAGATGAGAAACCTGTAATGATACCTGTAATGAGGTGCATGATAATGGAATGCGTATGAAATGATTTCAAAGACTTTGGGAGATTCAAATTTGCAAACCAAGAAATAAACAAACTTTATTAGATTAAACTTGTAAAAATGTTTAACAATGCCTTTTGAGGCGTTACAAAAGAAATAAACTAAAAACAAATCTAAACTAGAAAAAGCAAAAATCATAAATCCCATGGTCGCTTCCCCTTTGTGCTGACATAGTCATTAATCGTCCTTTCATTCTCAAGTAGCCTCGTGAGCTTCAAGATCTTCCTCTCTTGCTCATGATACTTCTCCCTGTAGGTATCCCTTTCCTCTTTCAACTGAATCCAGGATCTCTTCAATGCTCCAAGATCAGTAGACATGTAGGGATAAAGGACTGCATAAGGAACGCCCTCTTCATTGGTATGCTCCACAGTCACTGGCAACACAACTTCATAAGGCATCCCAAGCTTCTGAGCCCGAGCACGGACCCACTAGAGGTAAGGTTGCATAGGGAGAGAAGTCTTTGGTCCTAGCTCTTGAGGGTCAGACCTATTCACCATGCCCCAAGATCGTATAAACCTGCGGCGATGCTCATCAATATCCCCCTTGTAGTCAAAGACAATATCTGTAAGAAGTAGCTCATGAGGACCGTCTCTCTGAGCGTGACCAAACTGTCGTAAAGCCAGACAAGAACTGTAGGTTATTCCCCCTCTAATTCCAAGCAACGGGACATTAGGGTATCCCCCATATTGATCAATGACAGTAATGCTTTCCATAGCCTTAGAACTCCAAAGAATGTCCGTATGGGCGAGGGACATTATTCTGTAAGACCACCCTAAACCTTCCTCATTCTTCAACACGGACTTGGGGAGGTGAGAAATAAACCACCTCGCCAACAAAGGCATGCAACACATGAGGGTCCCTCTTCTACGCACATTACGAGTGTAGAGGGCATGCAAGATATCACCCAAAAGAGTAGGCACAGGATTGCGAGACAGGAAGATCTTAACCGCATTCACATCTATGAAGGAATCTGGATTCGGGAAGAGAACAAAACTGTAGATAAGGAGAGCCAAGATGTCTTCGAAAGCCTGAAAGTCCAAATTATCCCAGAACTGTTGAGCTTGATCTATCAGAAACATGGCTAAGAAACCTTCAACCCCGCTTCGTGTCTCCCATTTGGATACTACATCAGCCCTTTTTAGATGCAAAGCTGAAGCAATGTCTTCTGGTCTAAGAGTCTCTTCCAAACCTGTGAAAGGCATCTTCTCAAGGATAGATATGCCTAATAAGTGAGAAAACTCTTCCATAGTGGGAACTAGTTGATAATCCGGGAAAGTGAAGCAATGACACACCGGATCGAAAAACTGGAAAAGCACACTCATCATCTGCTCATCAAACCTTGAGGCAACCAAGCTAAGGAGCTGACCATGTCTTCTAATGAATGAAGAAGTATCAGAAACTTTTGAGACTAACTCTTTGAGTTGAGCAGGTACTTGCACAAAGTTAACTCGGATGGTGTTTCTGCGCATGGAAGCCATAATCTGCAAAACAGAACAAAGATGAATCCCCTCGGTCTTTGAAATGGTTAGTATAATGAAGTATGCATGCTATGTCATGATGCAGGATGTCATGATAAAACACACAACAAGTATAGCAGATAACAGACATGGTAAAGGCAAACAAGTCACACAAGAACCCTTAAGTTTCAGGCTTGCATAGGGTCTAGGTATTACCCTCTTGAAGTTCAGTTGGTTTCAACCTGTCCTAATAATAGTAACTGGGTTCTAGAGGTTCTCAATATCACTGACCATCCTCCATCGGTCATGGTTTTAGCTCACGCAATCTTTTCTTGCAGCCGGAACTATCTCGAGAGTATGGTCTCAATGAGTGTAGTATCGAGTATCAACCAGTTCTCAGCTTTACACTAAGGCCGGCTATATCACTACTTCTTATGGCCAAGTTGGTCAATTATAGGTTCTAAGGTCAGTTGATGCTTAACGACACACATAGAAGCCTCGTATTCTCCTCGTTTCTCCACAAGGGATACCGGTACCAACCAATGTGCCACATCAATGTAGCTACTGCTTCAACTGTATCGGTCTATGCCATACAGTTGCCTCACAGTTTATTGCTACTTACCTAAAAGGTGTTCCCCAGATCCGGGTTAGGATCTATTGTAACTCCCAATACAAAACCCTCAAAAGTAAAGTAATCAAATCAAACAATAGAAGCAAATATTATGAACTAATCCTAAGGTATACCCCACTTATTACTCCCCAACAGAGTCGTCAGTTCTGTGATACGGTGGCAGAACCAGACTGTTTTAGGAAAATGTTGGTTTGCGTTTTGCGTTTGTGTTTGCAAAATGTCGCGGTAAGCAAGAGTCGCCACCGACTTTTATTTTATCCAACTGGAAAGGACAAAAGCACAGAAAAATTCCTTTTTTCGAGATTTTGAGTACGGGGGGTAGATTATAGAAAGGGAAGGTATTAGTACCCTTTCTATCCGTAGTTTTCTACGGGCTCTTAGATACTAGCTCATCATTTTAAAAAAATTGCTTACGTGTTTGTGTGTTTTGAAAAGTTTTTGTTTTACTTCGTTTTAACCCTTGTATCAGTCCTCAAGAGTGTTACGAAGTGTTTTTGAAAACTTTGCTTGGAAAAGTGTAAGTGTGAAAAAAGTTTATTTTGAGCAAGTACCTACTAGCATCTACCTACTCGAAAAAATAATGTTTTTGTTCTTGTTTCCTTTAGACAGTGTTATCCCACTATTAAAGAGTAGGTAGCACCGTCGTTGGAGTTATAAGGGTCAATTCGAAAGGTACGTTCGATCACTAAAGCAATGTTAGGACATCTTAGTAATAACCGTAGTGTCTTAAGATCATATTTGAGGCAACATTTCTGAGGCAACATTTCCGAGGCAACATTTCCGAACGGGACATTTGATCTTTGTTTAGACAAGAGGGCAACCACTAAAATACCCTATACTTAATGATCGTTTACCTAAGGCAACCAAAGTGAGAGTATACCCTAGGAGTGCGCTTGTGCGAGTGATTTGATTTCAAGTTATTATCTTTGCACATTTAGGGTTTGCTAACCATTTTAAAATTAACATGCATTCTTGCCATGCGATCCTATTATCATACATCTAACATTTAATATTTGTGAGAATTAAAATACGAGAAATAAAACTACGCTATTACAAGGCTTCGGGAGGGGGATTAATTACATAGCCAAAAACCCAAAAAAACGATAAATAAAAGAAAAATCCTAATTAAACTATTACATCCCATGAGCAGTTACATCAATATCGTAAAAATAAATAAACGCGCGATGAATCGAGAACGAAAGAAAATTAGGGTTTTGACCCCGTCTAAACCTAATTAAAAGAAAAATCATTTTTGTTGTTTTTGATTATTGTAAGAAAGTAAGGTTTTAATGAATAAATAAGTACAAACCTAATTACTAATTAAATTTAATTGAGAAAATTAATTAATTTTGACCTATTTTTATTTTTGTTATTTAAGAAAATAAAATAAAAATTTAATTTAAACAAAACCTAATTTTCTAATTGATTTTAACTTATTTACAAAAGAATTAAAGTTACCCTAAAATTAAATTAAACTAACTAAATTAATTTTAGTAAAAAAATAAATAAAACCTAAATCTAATTTGATGAAATTTATTTTATGAATTTTTTTGTGAAAAAAGAATTAATTTTGTGGGAAAAATAATTAATTAAAACAATTAAAAGAAAACATAAAAGAAAAAAGAATAAGAATATGGGCCTGGTGATCAGCAATTGAGAGGGGTACCAATAGGCAATTCTGGGCCCAAAACCTTGGTCCATGTTGACCCTCCTGGTTCCAATGTTGCACGTTGACTAGGGCCTTTGGTGGACCCTCAAATGCTAAGTGTTGGATCTGATCTGCTTTAGATCCAGTGGTTGCAAGCTGATGGCATATGGTGGACGCTCTGGGAACCTGCACATGGAATCATACATAGAAAAAATATATTGAAGAAACAAGGGGACCTGGGAATCGAACCCAGGTCCTATAGCCTTTTCCACATGCCTCCAGACCAACTCTACTAGCGCGCTTTGTTGTATATCATATAACAAATAAACATTATATTAAAAAATGAAAATTAAGAATTATACAGCGCGCGAGTTTCAAATGGGCAAATGGGGTGGTGCCACGCCACCTTCTTCTTCCTCTCTCCGTTGGTAAAAGTCATGGACTTTTACCTACAGACAAAAAAAGTCCGTAGCTATAACCCCTGCAGTTTTCAAAATCTCACACAGGCACAATAAATCAAAACTAATGATGCAGATCAACTCGCCTTGACCTTGAGAACACCATAGCATCCCTCTTTTGGGCCAATTTTACCTGCACTCAAAACCCCTAAAACGAACAAGAAAACCTAGCCATGGTTGATTTCAGTATAGCTAACAAAAATGCAATTACTCATTACCAATAGCTTGCAAATGCTTCAATGAACAAGAATATATAAGTAATTCATGCTACAAGTGCCAAAATAATGAGATTCGATTTCAAGAAAATGTCAAGGTCGTGAATCACTTACAGTGAGTTTTGGTGCACGAAAATGCTTGCTAAGGATTGCTATGGACTCCTTGAACACCCAGGAAACGAATGAGATCGATTGGAAGTCTCGAGAATACCTGGAAGTATGAAAACAGATCACCACTTTTTCTTGATTTTTTTGAAAGTTGTTCTTCACTCTATAAGCCTCCAACCCCTGTCCTTTTGATCTGAATTTTTCCAATATATATCATTCAGTGAATTAGGTTTACAAATGTGCATCCAATCTTTGTAATTATGAAGATTTGATCCTTGATTCACACTTGTATCCAATCTTTCCAAAACAAGAGAAAATCAATCTTTTTGTGTACAAACATGCCTTGCACGATTTGATTCCCTTGCTAGCTGTATAAGAGACCTGAAATATGTACAAAATCTCAAGGTTTAAATGATTTTGATATTTCCATGATTTTATTTTGATTTAATTTGATTTAATTGAAATAAAAATAAAAATAAATGGAAAAAATAAAATAAAGGCAAGTGGGAAGGATCATGGGTCGTGGACCATGTTACAAACTCAATACAAGCACAAAAAGTAGGGCCCATTTGACAAAAATTGCAATTTGAGGCACTTTTGACTTTTGGCAATTTTGCAAAAAAAAGGTCTACTTCACCAATGCATAACTTCCTCAATTTTGACTCTATGATGGTGTTCTCGGACTTTTTAGAAATATTAGGATGTCCTATAAGCAACCCTTTTGGTCTAATCTCAATTGAGTCTCCCATGTTCATGTATGAAGCTTTGACAAAAAAGGTGTTTTTGTTGAGTTTTCAAAATGACCTATAATGTCGAAATTCATAACTTCTTTTGAGTGCATATTTTGAACTTGGGAGCTGAAAATGAATTGTAGGGAATTTCATCCTCTTCAAAACTAGCTTTGGATGGGTCATTCTTGATAAAGTATGAGAAAGTTATGCTTGGTCAAAGTTGAGTTGACTTTTCCTACAAAACCCTAATTTAGCAACTTTTGGGTTTTGGTGAATTGTGAGCAATCCTTGAGGAATAATTATCAAACCTTGATCAAATGATGAATAATACTTCAAAATTAGGATTTTGACCAAAAATCTTGAAGTTTGACTGTATGTGGGCCACAGTTGACTTTTGCCCTTGCATAGTCGATTTTCAGGCCTTTGAGCAATTGTCTGAGCAAATTTTCTATGCAAGGCTTGAAACTTGACATGGATGATCTTGAGAACATATTAGGACAATGGTGAGCATTTGGGATCCCTTGGACTCAAGTATCTTGATGCAACATGAAAACCTAATTTGGGGTAGACTGTCTTAGGAGAGGGTTTGTCTGTTCAACCCTTGGACTTCCTTGGGCAATTTGAGGATCTCTCTTGAAATGTATTGAGAAATATGGGAGGGAAAATTTTGGGGTACAACAGTCATGCTTTGACATATGAGCAGAAATCACGTTCGAAGTCTCAAGAGGGTCGAATTCAATTTCCTTGTTATCAATATGTCTTGATCTTTGTTTTTCAGGGCCCAGCAGTTGTTGGTGTCATGCCCATGATTGTTCGAGTGATAGGAACATCTTACATTTGGATTTTAATTTGGAGAGGATGTGCTGGGATTATGAGAAGGATCCCGGAGCGTTATGAGGTCAGATTTTAACAAATGTTGCAATGCTTGAGCTAATGGAATATTAATCCTGGTGAACTTCCTTCTCGGAGCGTCTGACCTGCATTAGTTACCTTGTTGTGATTGTTGAATAGGTACCATATTAGAGATCAATATCGCTCCCATAGACTGATGGCGGTCATTTTTACTACGGCTTTTTTGGCCATAGACAGCATTAGTTTCTTTCTTACCAATGAAGGGCTTCTTCACAGCATTAGAAGATGTAGCCATTGGAATCTTCCCGCTCTGGATACCACTTTCAACTTGTTCGCTAGTCAGAATCAGCTCAGTAAACTGTGATGAAGAACTCCCAATCAGCAAATTAAATAATGGACCCGTCAGAGTGCCCATGAACATGTCCACCAATCCCGGTCAGTCAAAGAAGGTTGCACCCTTCCAGCTAGGTCTCTCCATTTTTGTGCATATTCCTTGAACCCTTCATTCGAGCCCATGGACAGGTTTTGCAACCGCACACGAGTCGGCGCCAGGTCAGCATTATATTGATACTGCTTGTACAAAGCTGCAGCCAAGTCTTCCCGTGTGTGAATGTTGGTTCCTTCCAGCTGATAGAACCATTCAAGTTGAGTACCGAACAAACTTTCTTAGAAGAAATGGACCCATAATTTCTGGACAGCAGTATGAGGTTGGATTTTTTAAACATACGACCTCAGATGGAGTTTGGGACAAGATACCCCATCATATTTAACAAAGATAGGGACCTTGAATTTTTTAGGGATGACCACCCCTGGGATCAGACCTAGCTCTCCAAAATCAAATTCAGGCACTTTCTGGATTTCCACAGCTTTGAGTCAGTCTTCCAACTGTTTATATTTGTCATCTGCGGGAGGATAATATTCGTCGGAGTAGTCTTCATCTTCAGAAACCTGATTATTTCTATCTTCACCCCTGACACTTCTGCCATCCTCCTCTTGGTTGTCGTCTTCCTCATAGGAAACATCTTGAACTAGTTGGACAGGACCTTTGAATCTTCTCCCCATGTTGAGGATAACAACCCGCTTCTTAGTATTATTTTTTGTGGTGAGGAGCCACATCATCTCTTGTTACCCTTTGGCCAGATTCAGAAGAGTCTCTTCATAGCAGAAAGTAAAGCGGAAAAGTAAATCTACGTTATTATAAGGTTTCGAGGAGGGGGTTACATAACCAAACTGGGGATTAAACAGTAAGTAAAAAGCGATAAAATAAACACTAATTAAAAACTATTACAAACCTCGAAACAATTACAATAATTGGAATTATAAATAAATAAATACGCACGAGACGAATTAAATACGAGAATCAAAGTCTAAATTCGAAGTAAATCAAAGAAAATATTTTTGTTATTTTTTGATTGAGAAAATTAAATATTTGCAATTTAAACCTAATTTTCTAATTTATTTTAATTATGGAAAAAGAATTTAAATTTCCCTATTTAAATTAATGAAATAAAGTATTTAAAAAAAAATATGATTCTAATGTTTTTTTTGTGATTTTTTGATTTAATAAAAAATAATTTTTGTTTTCTAAAAAAATAATTAAACAAATAAATAAAACAAAAGAAAATTGAAAAAAAGAAGAGAAAAAATTGGGCTTGATGTTGTTAGCAATCTGGGGTGTAAGGAGTTGAATTTGTTAGGCCCAATATTGCTGGCCCACCTACCTGCGTGTGGATTCAGTGTAGCTGGCCTCTGAGGGTCTACCATAGGCTGCTGTGGCTAGATGTTGGATCTGGATCAAGGGATCATCCAATTGCTGAGATTTGGAGCGCACGATGGAGGCTTGGAATAGTGATGTATGAGATCCTGCATGTAAAGATTAGAAAATAAGAAAAATGTTTGGACCTGGGATTGAACCCAGGTTCTTCCTCTCATACGTGTTTGGCTTTACCATCTGGGCTAGATGGCTTATTTGATAGTATAATAACATAAATAAAATATAAAGAAAATATTAAGCATTATGCCAAACAACGCGCACAGATTCAAATTAGCCAACTGGGCTTTGACACGCGATCGTCTTCTTTACTAGGACTGTCGTCTTAGCTAATGACCTTTTACTTACGGACAAACGCTATAGTTATAACCCTTTAAATCTCAAAAAACTCAAACAAGCAAGATAAATTAAATCCAAGCATACATGCCAACTAGTTTTGATCTCGTGAGAATGATGGTACCCATCTTTTGCCCTGATTTTACCTGTATCAAAAAGCCCTAAAACGCAACCTTAAACCCTAATAATGGCAGTTGTCCATACATGCGTCAAAACTCATAATTAATCATACATATACATTCTAAATGATGATACTAACATGAAGGTATGCTTAGAAATTGTCAATCATGCGCGTATAGTCAAAATCAAATTCAAGAATAAGGGAAAACCGTGACGCTTGTGTAGGTTGATTTTGAGGGTGTTGATGCATGCAAATGATGCTGCTAGCTTCAGGAGGTCCCCGGGAATGGATTGCTGGCCTTGAAACACCTTTAATTTCCTTCTAAATCAGAATTTGAACACTACTTTTTTGTCAAAAATTGGAGTTTTTATGGACTTGTGGAGGCAGCCTTTTCGTCCTTTTTAGGCCTGGCAATATTGTGTATATGTATTAGAAGGCATTAGGTCAACAAAAACAGATGCAATCTTGAAAAATCATGGAGAAAAGATTTGATTTGTTCCTTACATTATTTGTTTCTAAAACAAGCCAAGTCACGCCATTTTCATTCCAATCAGCCCCTTTCATGATTTGATCTTTATTTGATAGCATATATCATCTTCATTCAATGCCAAAATCATCCCAAAAGCAACTTATATGATTTATTTTGATTTTATTTGATTTTAAATGAACAAAATCACAATAAATTAAATAAATAAGTGAATGAGGCATGGAGTGGTTCATGGGTCGTGGACCATGTTAGGAACAAGCTCCAAACTTGAAAAGATAGGCCCATGTGGAAAAATGCAATTTTGGGTATTGTTGACTTTGTGCAAATTTCCAAAAATGACCAAATTTGACAATGCATATCTTCCTCAATTTTTACCCTAGGAGGGTGTTCTTGGACTTTTTAGAAAGATTAGGATTTCCTCTAAACAACCCTTTTGGTTTCATCTCAATTGGATCTTCCATGTTTATGTAATAATCTTTGACCCAAAAGGTGTTTTTGTTGACTTTTGAAGAGGACCTATAATGCCTGAATTCATATCTTTTCATGAGTGCATTTTTTGAACTTGAGGGCTGAAGATGAGTTGTAGGTAATTGAATTTTATTTAAAATGAGCCTTGGATGGGAAATTTCTGATAAAGTATGAGAAATTTATGTCTGGTCAAAGTTTGGTTGACTTTTCCTATAGAAACCCTAATTTAGCAACTTTTGAGTTTTGATGAATTTGGGGCATTCCTTGAGGAATCATGATCAACCCTTGATAAAATGATGGATGTTACTCCAAAATATTGATGTTAAACAAAAATCTTGAAGTTTGACAGCATGAGGGTCACAGTTGACTTTTGACCTAGTATAGTTGATATTTAGGCATTTGAGCAATTGACTGAGCAAACTTGTTGTGCAAGGCATGAAACTTGGCATGGATGATCTTGAGAACATATTAGGGCAATGGAAATAATTTGGGACCCTTGGAACCCAAACATCTTGATGAAAAAGGAAACCCTAGTTTGAGGCTCATTGCCTTAGGAGAGAATTTGTCTGGTTAATTCTTGGGCATCCTTGACCAAGTTGAGGACTTCAATGAGCATGTGTTGAGTAAAATGAGAGGGAAAATTTTGGGGTACAACAGCTGCCCCTGTTCAATCTTCTTAAACATGAGGATGTAGATGTGCTGGTCTGCCTTTCGTGATCTGAAGGTGGAAGATGATTGAACACTAGAGTGCCCAAAAATTTGCACTCGCATGAAGTAACACTGATTGGTGATATCGGGAATGGGCTTACAGGTTCCATTTGGAAGTCGGCAGAGAATCGTCGGAGATGGGCTTAAAGATGCCATCCAAAAAAGATATTGGTTGCATAAGAGATTCCTTTGCGAGAATTCCCGTACCTGCCGTTGAGGAGGAGTTTGCTGGGGAATGTTAATTTATGTCCTAGGAAATATAGTATAGGAGCTTCGGTTGTCCATTACTCTACTGGGAGTTAACTCCTGATTGAGGAGGTGGAAGTAAAATGCATATCTGGTCAAGGTCCATGCTACACCATGACTTACTGGGGAAATGTGAAATCGACCGTATTTGGTCGGGTCCTGGTCTTACAGTGTTTTACTGGGGAAATATGAAATCGACCGTATCTGGTCGGGTCCAGGTCTTACAGTGTTGTAAACTGTTGTTTGGAGATAAGCGAGAAGAAACCTGGATAGTAAAGTTATGAGAAGGAACCTGGATATTAGGGTTACATCAAAATGAAATCCTGGATAGTAGGGCTATAGGAAGGAACCTGGATCATAGGGTTACTTCAAAATGAAAGCCTGGATAATAGGGTTATAAGAAGGAACCTGGGTCGTAGGGTTACTTCGAGATGAAAGCCTGGATAATAGGGCTATGAGAAGGAACTTGGGTCGTAGGGTTACTTCGAGATGAAAACCTGGATAGTAGGGCTATGAGAAGGAACCATGATAATATGGTTACTTCAAGATGAAAGCCTGGATAGTAGGGCTATAAGAAGGAACATGGATAGTAGGGTTACTTCAAGATGAAAGCTTGGATAATAGGGCTATGAGAAGGAACTGGGTCGTAGGGTTACTTCGAGATGAAAGCCTGGATAGTAGGGCTATGAGAAGGAACTTGGGTCGTAGGGTTACTTCGAGATGAAAGCCTGGATAGTAGGGCTATCAGAAGGAACTTGGATAGTAGGGTTACTTCAAGATGAAAGCCTGGATAGTATGGCTATAAGAAGGAACCTGGATAGTAGGGTTACTTCAAGATGAAAGCCTGGATAGTAGGGCTATAAGAAGGAACCTGGATCATAGGGTTACTTCGAGATGAAAGCCTGGATAGTAGGGCTTATGGGAAGGAACCTGTGTCATAGGGTTACTTCGAGATGAAAGCCTGGATAGTAGGGCTATAAGAAGGAACCTGGGTCGTAGGTTTACTCCGAGATGAAAGCCTGGATAGTAGGGCTTATGGGAAGGAACCTGAATAGTAGGGTTACTTCGAGATGAAAGCCTAGATAGTAGGGCTTATGGGAAGGAACCTGGGTCGTAGGGTTACTTCGAGATGATCACCTAAGTTAGTTGACCCGTTTGGTTTCAGGAACTGATTTTCCATTAGCTGTCTGCAGATATGACATGTATAGCTTCATGGATTTAATCTTGAACGGTTCGAATTGTTGATGATAACCATCTTTCCTGAAAAGGTACAGGATTAATTATATGTGATGCATGAAATGCATTGTGTGATGACGTTCTCAAAATAAATGAGATTATGTTGTATGTAATGCGCACGTCATAATGTATGAACATGAAATGCTATTGTGACATATCCGAGTCTGGGAAAATAAAACCCTGCCTGCTGCTGGAGAGTACTGGAAATTGAATTCCTAACCGTTGTAGGAAAAGTGGTTCTTCTACTTCCGCTGGGGATGGTGAACGGAGATAACTATGCCGTGGATTTACTCCTTTCTACTTGTGAATATTCTGTCGGGGAGAGACTCTGCTTGAGAATAACTCTGCGGGGGAATAACTCTGTTTGAGAGAGGAGATGCTTTGCTGGAAGATTTTGCCGATTCGGAGAAATAAACTCTGTTGGGGTATGAACTTCTGTAGCTGGAGAAATAAACTCTGTTGGGGATTGAGCTTCGGTATTCAAAGAAATAAACTCTGCTTGGGAGACAACTTTATGAACCACTTGCGATTATAAAATTCGGCTGGGGAATATAGATGTCATCTCTTTGAAGGAACATTGTTGGGGAAAGTAACTCCTGTTTGGGGAAGCCGGTGATAAAGCTTTGGTTGCCTCTACTCTGTGGGAAGTGTAGATGTCACAGGGGCGCATGTAATGGTGATTTCATTTCAAAGTTGTTCCTGCCCCTGTACCTGCTGGAGAAAGTACTTGTGGAGGCTTTCTGGATGGATCTATGTGTTGAAATAAGTGTCAGAATGACATCTGTCTCTAGATCGTATCTGAACTGTATTTAAAGAGAAACTGAATAAGTATCAGGATGACATCCGTCTATGGATCGTACCTGAACCGTTTCTAGATGAGAATTTGGTGTGAGTGTCAGGATGACTTCTGTATTTGGATCGTACGTGAACCGTTTCCAGATGTGAATCTACTTTATTCAGAATGTTTCCGTTGGGGAAGGGAAACTCTGTAATCCTCTTTGGGAATCCCGATAAGCTTGGAGACTTCATTGGGGAATTTTCATTGGAGCAGTAATTTGGAGATTTTGCTCTGCCGAGGGTATGAGAACACCTAACATCAATAGGTTGTAAGCTGAGAATATGGCGGTGACCTTGTAGTAGAATGCCAGTGTAGTTGTTTAGTTATTGGCTTGCATTTTTGGTAAATCCCAAGTGTATGTGTGAATGTCATGACTGATGTCATAACATTCTAGTTTAGTTTGTACTGATTCATTAGGTACCTTTGCAGAAAAATATTGTCATACAGGTACTGATGTTTATGAGTGTGTATCTGAGCATTTTGCAAAATGATCACATTTACCAAAATCAGTAAACAGGAATTCAGATGTCATAACAAATGTTAAGACATCCTGTTCTGAACTAACAGGTTTGCAGTTTGATTAATTCTGAGTTTTTTCAGGAAAATGACTCAGTCTTTCCAGAACAGAATCCTGCGTTTTCTTTGGGTTAACCTAGCTCAACCCTAACCTGGTTGATAAAGTCCTGTGACCTAGTCTTAAGGTCAAATGGAATTAACCCTAGCTTTTTGTGGAAACCCTAACTGAAGATGCAGCTGCTATATATTCAACAGAGCTGCTGTTTTGAAAGTAATCCCTTTTTGGACAGAAGATCATTTGTAAGCTGTATAGTTTTAACTATTGTAATCCAAGCAATTATCATTGTGATAAGTGACTTGGAATAGGTTTTTAATTGTAAGGGTTGTGTAGCACTCAAAGCTTTGAAGCAAGAGTGTTTGTATGTCTCTTGACTAAAGCTGTGAAGCAGAGTCAAGTTAGGTGTGTGTATCACTCAAAGCTGTGAAGCAAGAGTGGTTATGTTGCTTGATTAAAAAGTTGTGAAGCTTAATCAAGTGTATGTTTTTGAAGAGTGTCTTCATCAATTCATTAGTCAAATTGTTTTATGTATCACTGCTGTGATTGAGGGGGAGTGAGTAGGAACTCAGGTTTAAGTTGTACTTAGATTGAAGTTGCATTGGGTAGGTCTTAAGTGAAGGAGATAAACTGGTTGGTTTATTCCTGAATTAACATCTCTTATAGTGGATTTCCTCCCTGGCTTGGTAGCCCCTAGAGTAGGTGTTGTTGCACACTGAACTGGGTAAACAATTGACTGTGTTCTTTACTGTTTTTGTATTTACTGTCTTATAGAAAGTCAGATACGGTGTCATAACATTGAACGTGACATTGAGTATCTGCAGCCAGAATTTCAATTGGTATCAGAGCAGGCACCCTGCCTGTATTACTGGGTGAGATTTAGGGATATCACTTTCTGGCACTATGGACAAAGAAGGAGTTTTTGGAAATAGACCACCCATTCTGGATGGAACTAATTATGACTACTGGAAACCTCGTATGATTGCCTTCTTAAAATCTCTGGACAAAAAGGCTTGGAGAGCTGCTGACAAAGGATGGATCCATCCCACCATAACTGAGAAAGATGGGACAATCAGTTTGAAGCCTGAGGAAGATTGGAGTAAAGAAGAAGATGAGTTAGCCCTGGGAAATTCCAAAGCTTTAAATGCCTTGTTCAATGGAATTGATAGAAATATTTTCAGACTAGTACATCAATATGAATTGGCCAAGGAAGTTTGGGACTCTCTCAAAACTACTCATGAGGGCACTTCCAAAGTGAAAATGTCAAGGCTTCAGATGTTGACTACCAAGTTTGAGAATCTAAAAATGATGGAAGATGAAACCATTCATGAGTTTCACATGAACATCTTGGAGATTGCCAACACCTCAGGAGCACTGGGAGAAAAGATGTCAGAAGAAAAATTGGTGAGAAAGATTCTCAGATCCTTGCCTAAAAGATTTGCAATGAAGGTAACTGCCATAGAGGAAGCCCAGGACATCAGCAAGTTGAAAGTGGATGAACTTATTGGGTCTCTTCAGACTTTTGAGATGGGGATCACTGATAATGGTGACAAGAAGAACAAGAGCATAGCACTTGTTTCCAACACTGATGTTGAAGAAAATATTTCAGAAGCTATAGCCATGCTTGGAAGACAGTTCAACAAACTCATCAAAAGAATAGATCCAAAGTCAAGGTCTAATGTTCATAACATTCCCTCTGACATTGACAGTTCCAGCAGAAGACCAAGGTCAGAAGAGAAGGGAAATCAAGGCAGAGGAATTCAATGCCATGGTTGTGAAGGATATGGGCATATTCGAGCTGAATGTCCTACCTTTCTTAAGAAACAAAAGAAAGGAATGACTGTTACTTGGTCTGACTGTGATTCAGAAAGTAATTCTGAAGAAGAATCTGCCAAACTAGTTACTGCTCTAACTGGTGTTTATACCTCTGAAAGTGACATTAGTGATGAAGAGGTGACTTTTGAAGAACTGGCTGATACTTACAAGAAATTGTGTATCAGAAGTACTGAAGTCTGTGTGCAGAATGAGAAACAATCAAAACTCATCATAAAGCTGGAGGCTGAAAAAAGGGCAAACCTTGAAACTATAAGTCATCTAGAAGGGGAAGTTCAATTGCTGAACTCACAACTGATTCAAATGACCAAATCTATCAAGATGCTGACAAATGGAACAGACAAATTGAAAGAGATCCTTCAGGTTGGACAAAATGTGGGAAATAAATCTGGACTAGGATTTATGGAAGCAAAGAAATCTGGTACAGATAAGAAGATCAGGCCTGATAAGCAAAGGTCAAAACAGATGTCTCAACACAACTCTCAACATCAGGAACAGAGACATATGAAGAAAAGGTACCAAAGATGGAGATGTCATCATTGTGGGAGATATGGCCACATAAATCCCTTCTGCTTCAGATTGCATGGATACCCTAATCAGAACTCAGGTGTCAAACCTAAGTCTAAAAAGGTACCACATGCTCCTAAATGGAAGAAAAAGGCTACTGCCCTGATAGCCCACACTTCCCTGAGGGTCTCTGCAAAGGAAGACTGGTACTTTGACAGTGGATGTTCCAGACACATGACTGGAATCAAGAACCTCCTCAATAATGTTAAGCCTCACACCACCAATTTTGTGACCTTTGGAGATGGTGTTAAAGGTGAAATCAAAGGAGTTGGTGATTTGGACTGCCCTGGAGTTCCAAGTCTGAATGAAGTACTGCTGGTAAAAGGGCTGACTGCTAATCTCATTAGTATCAGTCAATTGTGTGATCTAGGATTCAAGGTCAATTTCTCAAAATCTGAATGTCTTGTAATCAATGACAAACAAGAAATTGTAATGAAAGGAGTCAGATCTAAAGACAACTGTTACTTGTGGGAACCTGAGAACACTAATTTCTCCTCTGTGTGTTCCATTGCAAAAGAAGAAAAAGAGGTGAAACTGTGGCACCAAAAACTTGGCCATCTTCATCTAAGAGTTATGAAAAGGATTATCTCCATGGAGGCAGTCAGAGGGATTCCAAGACTGCAAATTGATGAAGAAAGAGTTTGTGGTGAATGTCAGGTTGGTAAGCAGACTAGGATGTCACATCCAAAGTCAAGACATCTGACCACCTCTAAGGTTCTAGAACTTCTTCATATGGATCTGATGGGACCAATGCAAGTGGAGAGTCTTGGTGGAAAAAGATATGCCTATGTGGTTGTGGATGATTTTTCCAGATTCACCTGGATTAATTTCATTAGGGAAAAATCTGATGTATTTGAAGTTTTTAAAGAATTATGCAAAAGAATTCAAAGAGAAAAGGAAGGGTGTATTGTCAGAATCAGAAGTGATCATGGCAAGGAATTTGAAAACAGCAAGTTTGATGATTTCTGTTCTTCAGAAGGAATTAGTCATGAATTTTCTTCTCCTATAACACCTCAGCAAAATGGAGTTGTGGAAAGAAAAAACAGGACCATACAAGAATCTGCCAGAGTAATGTTACATGCCAAAAGACTTCCTATGTATTTTTGGGCTGAAGCTATGAATACAACCTGCTATGTTCATAACAGGGTCACCTTGAGAAAGGGAACCTCATCCACCATATATGAACTCTGGAAAGGAAGAAAACCAACTGTGAAGTACTTCCATGTGTTTGGCAGCAAATGCTATATTCTGGCAGATCGTGAACAAAGAAGAAAACTGGACCCTAAAAGTGATGAAGGCATATTTCTAGGATACTCCTCAAACAGCAGAGCTTATAGAGTATTCAATTCCAGAACCAAAGCCATGATGGAATCAATAAATGTTATAATTGATGATTATCATGAAGAAATAGATGTTCCTTGTACTGTTGAGACATTTTTTGAGACTTCAACCCAACAGAATGATCTACCCATCTCCACCACAACAGAATCTGAATCAAAGGAAGCTAGCAAGATCCCTTCCATCAGAATTCAGAAGGATCATCCAAAAGAGCTCATCATAGGAGATCCCAACAGTGGAGTCATTACAAGATCTAGAGAAATCATCTCAAACTCTTGTTTTGTGTCCAAAATGGAACCAAGAAATATCAAGGAAGCTTTAACTGATGAATACTGGATTGGTGCAATGCAAGATGAACTGAACCAATTCAAGCAACATGAAGTTTGGGAACTGGTTCCTAGACCTGAAGGAACTAACATCATTGGGACAAAATGGATTTTCAAGAACAAGTCAGATGCTGAAGGAGTTGTCACCAGAAATAAGGCAAGACTTGTTGCTCAAGGATACACCCAGGTTGAAGGGGTTGATTTTGATGAAACCTTTGCACCTGTAGCCAGGCTGGAATCAATCAGACTCCTATTGTCAATTGCTTGTCTTCTGAAGTTCAAGTTATTTCAGATGGATGTGAAAATTGCCTTTCTAAATGGGTACTTAAATGAGGAAGCTTATGTGGAACAACCTAAAGGCTTTGTGGATCCAACCCACCCTGATCATGTCTACAAATTGAGAAAAGCTCTATATGGCCTGAAACAAGCTCCTAGAGCATGGTATGACAGGTTAACAAAGTTTCTCTCAGACAAAGGATACAGAAAAGGAGGCTTGGACAAAACTCTCTTTGTCAAAACTGAAGGAGGGAAGTTGATGGTTGCCCAAATATATGTTGATGACATAGTGTTTGGAGGAATGTCAGAACCTATGGTTAAACATTTTGCTGACCAGATGCAGGCTGAATTTGAAATGAGTCTCATGGGAGAACTAACTTATTTTCTTGGACTACAAGTCTCACAGATGGAGGACTCAATCTTCCTATCTCAAAGCAAGTATGCTAAGAACATTGTAAAGAAGTTTGGTATGGAGAATGCCAGTCACAAAAGGACTCCTGCTCCTACTCATTTAAAGCTTTCCAAAGACTCAAGTGGGGTTAAGGTGGATCAAAGTCTGTACAGAAGCATGATAGGAAGCTTGTTGTACTTAACAGCCAGCAGACCTGATATTGCTTTTTGCAGTTGGAGTCTGTGCAAGATACCAAGCTGATCCTAAAGTCAGCCATATCAATCAAGTGAAGAGAATTTTGAAGTATGTGAGTGGAACTTACAACTATGGGTTGATGTATTCTCATGGCTGTGAACCAGCTCTGACTGGCTACTGTGATGCTGATTGGGCTGGTAGTGCTGATGATAGAAAAAGCACCACTGGAGGATGTTTCTTCTTGGGAAATAATCTGGTTTCCTGGTTCAGCAAGAAACAGAATTGTGTATCTCTTTCTACTGCTGAAGCTGAATACATTGCAGCTGGTAGTAGCTGCTCTCAAATGATCTGGATGAAACAGATGCTTACTGAGTATAATGTCACACAAGATGTTATGACATTGTACTGTGACAATCTGAGTACAATCAACATTTCCAAGAATCCCATTCAGCATAGTAGGACCAAACATATTGACATAAGACATCACTTTATCAGAGACCTTGTAGAAGAGAAGAAAATCAAATTGGAACATGTTGCCACTGAGCTACAGCTGGCTGACATTTTTACCAAGGCTCTTGATGCAAATCAATTTGAAAACTTGAGGGGTAAGTTGGGTATTTGCCAACATGAGGAATTGTAGCAATTAATTTTGCTTAAAACAAGGGTTAAAGGAGTTATGTTTGTTCTGATTGGGTTAAAATTATATGTTCCCATTTCCTTCAATTCTTTTAAGAAGTTGAATAGACACTCCTTTTCTTCCTTCCCCTCTCGTCTCCTCATCAAAACCCAGTCTCTCAATCAGAATTTTCTCTTCAGTTGTTGTTGGTCCTCTAAGACTGTCAAAATGTCTCAAACACCATCATCATCCAATACGACGATTTCAACCTCTTCCTCTGATCAAGATTCTAGGACAATCTCTTCTTGTCAGGACTCTGAAGTCCTGGAGATCTCTTCTCTTAGAAAAGTGGAAACTAACCCCACCAAGGTCAAAGAGCTGAGAACAAGACATGCAGGAAGGTCCCAAGATTCTGCCTCTGGTAATTCATCTCATCCTTCTTCTTCAGTTCCCCCTGAAATTGCAAATAGGGAAGGGTCAGCCTATGTTCGTCAAGCAATAGCTAAAATTGTTTCAAGAATTATGAACGAGAACCACTTAGTTCCTGGCATTTCTGTTCCTTTAAATCAAGAAAGTTCAAATGCTGAAACAAGTTCAGATGTCTCTAAGGATGTTGAGACATCAGACAAAGAGAAGAATGCTGACATTGCTCTCAAGAAAAGGAAGAAGCCCGAATCCTCTGAGTCTGATGACAGTGCTTAAAGGTTGGTGGAGTTGCTGTTTGGAGTTGATGCTGGTCCCTGGTGGAGTTTGGAAGTGTGTTCAGTTTTTAGCTGCTGCTCTTATTACTTTTTCTGGATGACTGTATATTTTTTATGAACATGTATCTTTGGCCCATTTGTGGCTAAAGAGGGGGAGATATATTTTGGTACTTACTTAATTAGACATTCTATTTTTCTGCAGTCATTTCTTTCTGCTGCTAACTATCTCTGATTACTTAGGGTCTTTAGCCAAAAATCTGCCAAAGGGGGAGTTTGTAGTTGTTTAGTTATTGGCTTGCATTTTTGGTAAATCCCAAGTGTATGTGTGAATGTCATGACTGATGTCATAACATTCTAGTTTAGTTTGTACTGATTCATTAGGTACCTTTGCAGAAAAATATTGTCATACAGGTACTGATGTTTATGAGTGTGTATCTGAGCATTTTGCAAAATGATCACATTTACCAAAATCAGTAAACAGGAATTCAGATGTCATAACAAATGTTAAGACATCCTGTTCTGAACTAACAGGTTTGCAGTTTGGTTAATTCTGAGTTTTTTCAGGAAAATGACTCAGTCTTTCCAGAACAGAATCCTGCGTTTTCTTTGGGTTAACCTAGCTCAACCCTAACCTGGTTGATAAAGTCCTGTGACCTAGTCTTAAGGTCAAATGGAATTAACCCTAGCTTTTTGTGGAAACCCTAACTGAAGATGCAGCTGATATATATTCAACAGAGCTGCTGTTTTGAAAGTAATCCCTTTTTGGACAGAAGATCATTTGTAAGCTGTATAGTTTTAACTATTGTAATCCAAGCAATTATCATTGTGATAAGTGACTTGGAATAGGTTTTTAATTGTAAGGGTTGTGTAGCACTCAAAGCTTTGAAGCAAGATTGTTTGTATGTCTCTTGACTAAAGCTGTGAAGCAGAGTCAAGTTAGGTGTGTGTATCACTCAAAGCTGTGAAGCAAGAGTGGTTGTGTTGCTTGATTAAAAAGCTGTGAAGCTTAATCAAGTGTATGTTTTTGAAGAGTGTCTTCATCAATTCATTAGTCAAATTGTTTTATGTATCACTGTTGTGATTGAGGGGGAGTGAGTAGGAACTCAGGTTTAAGTTGTACTTAGATTGAAGTTGCATTGGGTAGGTCTTAAGTGAAGGAGATAAACTGGTTGGTTTATTCCTGAATTAACATCTCTTATAGTGGATTTCCTCCCTGGCTTGGTAGCCCCCAGAGTAGGTGTTGTTGCACACTGAACTGGGTAAACAATTGACTGTGTTCTTTACTGTTTTTGTATTTACTGTCTTATAGAAAGTCAGATACGGTGTCATAACATTGAACGTGACATTGAGTATCTGCAGCCAGAATTTCAGCCCGTATCTCAATACATGTTGTAGAAAATATCAACCGGGGATTTTGTAGATGATTTGACTGTTATCCCAACTCTTGGAGTCCTTGGTGAATGCAGATCAGGGTATTAAACTTTCTACTGATTAGATAAGTGAAGAAATGATGGGACGTAGTCGTACACTTTAATCCCTAACTTTTGCATGGACTGTCTTTTCAGATTTCCAGTCCATCGGGATACCCTTTTTTGCTCAAGCCGCCTTTTCAAGTTTTCGACTTGTCTGGTGTACATATTTTGTTTTTATCCCTAATTTTTGCCCGAACCCTTTTGGTTCGCCGAGATGAGCTTATTTTTGCCTAGGCCAGTCAACCTAGCGGGTCTTTTCACGCGTAGTCTTTTCTGACAATGTCCATGTTCACCGGGTGTGGAGAATTGTCACTGTCCTTAGTAGTAAGTGTTATCACACTAGCAGAAGGTGTTTGTTTGATCGTACAGGATTCGTTGCTGGAATTTATGCCCAATGTCCCAAGTGATTCAGATGGAGATCTTCCCATGGCTATTTGGCATTTTTGAGAGATTCCTTGAATCTTGACTTGACTGCCCCAGATGATGGACAATGATTCTGCCCTGCCCCTTGGTTGGAAGTGTTTTTCCTCTTGAGGTGATCCTTTTCATTGAGAAGGTTTTTGTTCACTAGATATTTGTCATGCGAATTTCTCTGTTGTTGAACAAATAGTCATATGTGAACAATGGTATTGTAAGAATGCAAAGCTTATGTCTGTCTTGAAGAAATTATTATTTTTTGAAAATGCGTTTTTTGTAGTAAAACAAAATTTGCAAGAATGTGATATCAACTCACGATTTATAGCAAACCTTATAGGAGTCAGGATACCTTTTGGAACAATATGATTTCGAACTAACCCATGCTTCAGCTAGGACTTTTAAGGGTTATAACGTGGCCTGGTTCACGGTTTAAGAAACAAAGGATAAAGGCTCAAATTTTATTTGTACCCACCCGTTATTTGCGATGTCCTTCAGTTCTATGGACAGTTAATCGCATGTTTAAAATCCCAATTGAGTTCTTGTGTAATATCCTTAATGTTTCGGTGATGGTTCGGATACTGACAGTTTATTTTGAATAGGCAGTCATTCTTTTTGTCGAAGATTTGTAGGACCTCTTTCTTTTTTATTTTACTATCCTTATATTTTTCCTGAACTGTTTCTTTTGTGATTACAGTCAGCGGATGCCCCGTTTTTTCTTAGGTCTCCTTCATAGGTTTTGACTTAATGGGCTTTTATTTCGAGAGATAATGACTTCCTGTCTTGATGATTATACGGAACCATCACTGTCTTTTGTTTTAGAAGGACGTATTCGATGCCATTCATTGTGTATGAAGTAGGAGATTGCGACTGAATGTGCACCTGAATTAACTGAGAAAACTACCCTGCCCCAGGTTGTGATTAAGGGTTTTAATTTGTGTGAAAGAAAAACTCCTACTTCTTTGTCTCAAAGGGGTTGACTAGGGATTATCTTCCTTATAACTCCACTGTTTGGGATTTGAAACAACGCCTGTACATCGTCAGTGGGGTCTATTCAAAAGCATATTGTAGGGATTGTGGTATCATTTTCGCCATCCTCCCTCTAAGGCTTAGAGCTTTTAATCTAGAATTGAATATCACGAAAAGGAAGTATAAAGCCATTTAAGCATATTGAAAACAAATTAATTCAAGACAAACATGTGTAATGCATTAATGAAATAACAAAGTTTTGACATGACAATAATTGTTTTAATAAGCAAAGAAAATACAACTTGAGAATTAAATGAACAAAAATGCTTCCAATTCTAGCCATGTTTTGGAAAGGGAGCAGTGATCATGTTGAGAGTCTCAGGAGGGTGGAATTCAATCTCCTTGGCGTCAATAATATTATGAATCTTGTATTTCAGCGCCCAACAATTGTTAGTATCGTGCCCCGGGCTTCCAGAATGATAAGCATACCTTGCATTCGAATTGTAGTTAGGAGAGGAAGTCTTAGGGTTCGGGTGAGGGTTTATCACCGTAATCAGATTCATCTTCAACATGTGTTGCAATGCTTGTGACAATGGCATGTTTATTTGGGTGAATTGTCTTTGAGGTCTTTCTACCCTTGGCTGATTGTTTCGTTGTTGAGTAGTCGTAGGCCTAGGTATCATCACAACACCTACTATTGGACGGCGCTCAGCTTTGTTCTGACCTTTCGGGTTATAAATGGCATTTACCTCCTTCTTACCCGTGAACGGCTTCTTCACTGTACTTTACGAGGTATCTTTCTATATCTTGCCACTATGGATCCCAGATTCTACCCTTTCTCCAGTCAATATCATCTCAGTGAAACTAGTTAAGGAGCTACCAATCAAGTGATTGAAGAATGGACCAGACAGCGTCCCGGGAAACATATCAACCAACTCTCTATAAGACAAAGGGGGTTGGACTCTCCCTGCCAGATCTCTCCACTTTTGTGCATAGTCCTTGAAACTTTCATCTGCACCCATGGACATACTCTGGAGTTGAGTATGGGTAGGGGCAAGGTCAGTGTTATATTGATACTGCTTATAAATAGCATCAATCAAATCTTCCCAGTTGCGGACATTAGTTCCCTCCAGTTGATAAAACCATTCAAGCTGAGTCCCGGACAAACTGTCTTGAAAGAAATGGACTCACAAGTTCCTATCAGCAGTGTGAGGCTGAATCTTCCTGACATAGGAACGGAGATGAAGCTTGGGACAAGACACCTATCATACTTTGCAAATAACGGAGCCTTGAACTTCTGTGGTATGAATACCCCAGATATCAAACCCAGCTCTTCGAAATCTAGCCCTGGTATTCTTTGGATCTCCATCGCAGTCAGACGATCCTCTAATTGTATGTACATATCCTCAGCCGGGGGATACTGTTCATCATTATAGTCAGATTCATCCTCAGAAACTCTCAGACTAGGGTCTTCCTCCCTTGTTTCTCCCTCTTGGTTCTCCCCTTCTTTGGATGAAGAGGTCAGATCAACTGTTTGCTTCAACGGTCCCCTAAATCTTCTGCCCAGATTCAAGACACCGACGGTCTTCTTCTTCTTCTTCTTCTTCTCTTTCAGAATAAGGGCCTTCAGATCTTCCTGCCCTTTAGCCAAGGCTACAAACATTTGCTGAAATTGGGCATTTTGTGCCTGGAGATCCTTGATGCTTTATTCAGAAGACATTACTGCTGAAATAAACTGCGAAGAAGATGAGAAACCTATTATGGTACCTGTTTATGCAATGTCATGGATGATATGCGTATGCAATGGTTTCAAGGATTCTTAAAGGCTCAAATTTGTTTAACCAAAAGATACGCACGTTAATTGTATTAATAAGTTTGGATTGTTACAAAGAGTGCCTTTTAGGCTTACAATCAAACAAAACAAAACGTAAAGCAAAAAGAAAATCAGGTTTCCTGTGAACGCGTCCTCTTTGGTGAAATGTAGGCGTTTATATTCCTCTCTTCATGAAGTAGCCTAGTGAGTTCCAGGACTTTCTTCTTGCTGGCATAGAATTGAGTTTCAAATGTACCCCGCTCCTCTTTAAGTTGAACCCAGGATTTTTGTAACTCTTCATGATCAGTTGGCATGTCAGGATAAAGAACAAGAGAAAGAGTGTCTCCTTCAAAAACCGGTTCCATGATCATAGGTAGGATGGTGGGGTAAGGCATCATAAGACTTTGGGCATGGGCTCGTACCCATCTGAGAAAAGGCTCAAGAGGGATGGAATTCTTATGCCCCAGTGTCTTGATATCAACTCTATGTACCATGCCCCAAGCTTGCATGAACCTTTTATGGTAACCTTGGGCATCATTCCCGTAGTCAAAGGCGATTCCTTGGATAAGTGTATCGTGAGGACCATCCTTTCTCGCATAATCAAACTGTCACAGTGCCAAACAAGGATTATAAGTGATTCCTCTCCTAATGCCTAAGAGAGGGACATTAGGGAATTCACCATAGTGATCGATGATGGTAACATCTTCCGAGGAACGTGAACACCAATGGATGTTTGAATGTGTAAGGGACATCAGCCTATGAGACCATTTCATACCCTGCTCATTCTTCAAAATAGACCTGGGTAGGTACGAAATAAACCACCTAGCCAGTAGAGGGGTGCAACATAGGAGGGTCCCCCTTCTCTTTAGAGTGCGAGCATGCATAGAGTGTAGAATATCCGCAAGTAATGTAGGAACTGGATCATGAGACAGAAAAACCTTAATCATATTCACATCTACAAGTTGATCTGTGTTAGGGAATAGTACCATCCCGTAGATGAGGAGTGCCAATACCTCTTCAAAAGCTTGTAAATCCAGGGTATTCCAAAAATGGTGAGCCTTTTCAAATAGAAATTTAACCGGAATTCCTTGGAAACTTCCCCTAGTTTCCCAATTTGTCACTACATCGGACAGTTGTAAGGACAGAACTCGAACAATCTCTTCAGGCTTTGGATGTCTTTCCGTACTGTTGAAAGGGAACTGATCAAGAATAGGTACCCCCAATAACCGAGAAAATTCCTCCATAGTAGGCATTAGCTGGTAATCCGGGAAGGTGAAGCAATGGTGCAAAGGATCAAAGAACTGAAATAACACTTTTAAAAATTCTTTATCAGGTTTTGAAGTGACCAAGTTGAGCAGCCGACCATGTTTTTCAGTGAAGGGAGAGCTTTCAGGAATCATTAATGCTAAGTCCTTTAGTTGAGGAGGTGCTTTCACAAGGTTAATCTGGATAGTATTCCTACTGGCGGGTGCCATGTCCTACAAAACAAAGCAAAGATGAGCCTTAGAATATCCTTGAAATGGTTAGTATGATATGCCATGTTTATGATGTCATGATTATGCTAAGAAATCACATGTATAGCAAGCAACAAACAAGTCACACCAAGTCCTTAGGTTTAAAGCCTGCATGAGTTTTAAGGTTATACCCTCTTGAAGCTGGATTGGTTCAACCTGTCCTATAAATAGTAACCAGATTCTAAGGGATCTCAATATCACTGATCTTTCCCACAAGCTTAGTTCAATAGGCGATTGACTCGCAACCAAAACAAACTCAAGAGTCAAACCTCAATGAGTGTAGCATCGAGTATCTGTCGACCTTGGGAATACACCAAAGTCGGTCATCTCGCTACGTCCTACTGGACAAATTGTGCAATTAAAGGTTCTAAAGTTAGTCAACGCTTTATGACACCATGCAGCGGCCCCGTATTCTCCTTGATTGACTCAAGGACTACCGGTACCAACCAAAGTGTCGCATCAATGTAGCTACTGCTTCAACCGTGTCGGTATACCCCGCACAGTTCCCTCACAGTTTATTGCTACTTACCTAAAAGGAATTCCCCGATCAGGGTGTAGGATCCAAACAAACCCAAACAGATACCCTTAAAAATAAATCAAGCAAAACAAGCCAAAGAAGCAATTTAATAATGACCTAGATCCTAAGGTAAACCCCACTTTATAAATAATGTTTCACCAGCAGAGTCGCCAGTTCTGTGATACAGTGGCAGAACCGACTGTTAATACTGGTTTGCGTTTGTATTCGCAAATGTCGCGGTAAGCAAGAGTCGCCACCGAATTTTATTTCATCCAACAAAGGAAAAGGAAAAAGAACAGAAAAAACCTTTTTCGAGATGTTTCTGAGTACGGGGGTAGATTATAGAAAGGGAAGGTGTTAGCACCCTTTCTATCCGTAGTTTTCCACAGGCTCTTAGGTACTTGCTCATTTTGAAATTGCTTGTGTGTGTTTTGAAAAGTTTTTGTTTAACTTCGTGGTAACCCTTGTATATGTCTTCAAGAGTGTGACGAATTTGTTTTTGAAAACTATTTTGAAAGTGTTTGTGTAAAAGAGTTTTTATTGTTTTGAGCAAGTACTTAAGATTTTCTACCTACTCGAAAAAGACTGTTTGTTCTCGTTTCCTTTAGATAGCGCTATCCTACTATTAAGGAGTAGGTAGCCCCATCATTGGAGTTAAAGGGACATTCAAAGGGACAAGTACGGTCACAAAAGCAATGGTTAGGAAACCTTAGTAATCATCTTAAAGTCCTAAAGATATTTCTGAGGCAAGATTCGAATGGGTCATTTTTTATCTTTTGAGACTAGAGGGCGGCCACTAAAATTCCCTATACTTTATGACTGTTTACCGAAGGCAACCGAAGTGGGGGTAACCCTAGGAGTGAGCATGTGCGAGTGTTTGATTTCAGTTCATTTATCTTTGCACATTTAGGGTGATCTATTGTTTTAATTTCATTTGTCTTTTGCATACAAGCCTATTATCCATACATCTAATAGTTTATAATAGCAGAAAGTAAAGCGGAAAAGTAAATCTACGTTATTACAAGGTTTCGGGGAGGGGGTTACATAACCAAACTGGGGATTAAACAGTAAGTAAAAAGCGGTAAAATAAACCCTAATTAAAAACTATTACAAACCTCTAAACAGTTACAATAATTGGAATTATAAATAAATAAATGCGCGCGAGACGAATTAAATACGGTAATCAAAGTCTAAATTCGAAGGAAATCAAAGAAAATATTTTTGTTATTTTTTGATTGAGAAAATTAAATATTTGCAAATCAAACCTAATTTTCTAATTGATTTTAATTATGGAAAAAGAATTTAAATTTCCCTAATTAAATTAATCTAATTAATTAATGAAATGAAATATTTTAAAAAAAATCTGATTCTAATGTTTTTTTGTGATTTTTTGATTTAATAAAAAATGATTTTTGTTTTGTAAAAAAATAATTAAAAAAATAAATAAAACAAAAGAAAATTGAAAAAAAGAAGAAAAAAATTGGGCCTAATGTTGTTAGCAATCTGGGGGGGTAAGGAGTTGAATTTGTTAGGCCCAAGATTGCTGGCCTACCTGCCTGCGTGTGGATTCAGTGTAGCTGGCCTCTGAGGGTCTACCATGGGCTGCTGTGGCTAGATGTTGGGTCTGGATCAAGGGATGATCCAATGGCTGAGATTTGGAGCGCATGATGGAGACTTGGAATATTGATGTATGAGATCCTGCATGTAAAGATTAGAAAATAAGAAAAATGTTTGGACCTGGGATCGAACCCAGGTCCTTCCTCTCATACGTGCTTGGCTTTACTGTCTGGGCTAGATGGCTTGTTTGTTAGTATAATAACATAAATAAAATATAAATAAAATATAAATAAAATATTAAGCATTATGCCAAAAACGCGCGTAGATTCTAATTAGCTAACCGGGCTTTGACACGCGATCGTCTTCTTCAGTAGGACTGTCGTTTTAGCTAATGACCTTTTACCTACGGACAAACGATGTAGTTGTAACCCTGTAAATCTCAAAAACCTCAAATAAGCAAGATAAATTAAATCCAAGAATACAAGCCAAATAGTTTTGATCTCGTGAGTATGATGGTACCCATCTTTCGCCCTGATTTTACCTGTATCAAAAAGCCCTAAAACGCAACCTTAAACCCTAACAATGGCAATTGTCCATACATGCGTCAAAACTCATAATTAATTATACAAATGCATTCTAAATGATGATACAAACATGAAGGTATACTTGGTAATTGTCAATCATACGCGTATAGTCAGAATCAAATTCAAGAATAAGGGCAAACCATGACGCTTGTGTAGGTTGATTCTGAGGGTGTTGATGCGTGCAAATGATGTTGCTAGCTTCTGAAGGTTCCTAGGAATGGATTGCTGGCCTTGAAACACCCTGAATCTCCTTCTAAATAAGAATTTAACACCACTTTTTTTGTCAAAAGTTGGAGTTTTTCTGGACTTGTGTAGGCAACCTTTTCGTCCTTTTTAGGTCTGGAAATATTGTGTATATGTATTAGAAGGCATTAGGTCAAAAAAATCAGATGTAATCTTGAAAAATCAAGGAGAATAGATTTTATTTGTTCCTTGCATTATTTGTTTCTAAAACAAACCAAATCATGCCATTTTCATTCCAATCAGCCCCTTGCATGATTTGATCTTTGTTTGACAACATATATCATCTTCATTCAATCCCAAAAGCAACTTATATGATTTATTTTGATTTTATTTGAATTTTAAATGAATAAAATCACAATAAATTAAATAAATAAGTGAATGAGGCATGGATTGGTTCATGGGTCGTGGACCATGTTAGGAATAAGCTCCAAACTTGAAAAGATAGGCCCATGTGGAAAAATGCAATTTTGGGCATTGTTGACTTTGTGCAAATTTCCAAAAATGGCCAACTTTGACAATTCAAATCTTCCTAAATTTTGACCCTAGGAGGGTGTTCTTAGACTTTTTAGAAATCTTAGGATGTCCTCTAAAAAACCCTTTTGGTTTCATCTCAATTGGATCTTCCATGTTTATGTAATAAGCTTTGACCCAAAAGGTGTTTTTGTTGACTTTTGAAGAGGACCTATAATGTCTGAATTCATATCTTTTCATGAGTGCATTGTTTGAACTTGAGGGATGAAGATGAGTTGTAGGTAATTGAATTCTCTTAAAAATGAGCCTTGTATTGGAAATATCTGATAAATATGAGAAAGTTATTCCTGGTCAAGTTTGGTTGACTTTTCCTATAAAAAGCCTAATTTAGCAACTTTTGAGTTTTGATGAATTTGGGGCATTCCTTGAGGAATCATGATCAAATCTTGATCAAATGATGGATGTTACTCCAATATGTTTATGTTGACCAAAAATATTGAAGTTTGACTGCATGATGGTCACAGTTGACTTTTGACCTAGTACAGTTGATTTTTAGGCATTTGAGCAATTGACTGAGCAAACTTGTTGTGCAAGGCATGAAACTTGACATGCATGATCTTGAGAAAATATCAGGTCAATGGAAATCATTTGGGACATTTGTAACCCAAACATCTTGATGAAAAAGGAAACCCTAGTTTGAGGCTCATTGCCTTAGGAGAGAATTTGTCTGGTTAATTCTTGGGCATCCTTGAGCAAGTTTAGGACTTCAATGAGCATGTGTTGAGTAAAATGAGATGGCAAATTTTGGGGTACAACACTGAGTTTGGATATCCTTGATAGTTTTTTCGAGAGCCATCTTATACTGAAATAAATAGTAAATAGATGAGGAAACTTGTATTAGAAAACCTGCTTATGAAATGATGCATGATATGTGGATGCAATGTTTTCAAGGACTTTAGGAGATTTAAATTTGCTAGCCAAAAGGAAACAGAAACAAATATTGCATTAATAAGTTAAAAATTACAATTGCCTCTTGGGCTTACAATGAAAAGCAAAAAGGGTCTCAAAGAGACCACAATAAGAACTTCTAAAACCTAATATTCAAGTCTCCCACGGATGCTTCCTCTTCATGTCGATGTACGCATTAAGGCTTTTCTCCTTGTGAAGTTGCTTTGTGAGCTCCAACACTTTCTTTTCACTTGCATAGAATTGAGCTTCAAAGGTGTCACGTTCTTCCTTAAGTTAAATCCAGGACTTCTGTAATTCTTTGAGGTCAATAGGCATATCTGGATGAAGAATAGTATAAGAAATATCCCTCTCAACAACAGGCTCCATAATTACTGGTAAGACAGCGAGATATGGCATCATAAGGTTTTGAGCACGAGCCCGTACCCATTTGAGATAGGGCTCCAAAGGGATAGAATTCTTTTGTCCTAAAGTTTTACTATCAACCTTGCTTACCTTTCCCCAAGCACGTATAAACCTTCAACGATAACCTTGAGAATCATTTTCATAGTCGAACACAATACCCTGGATAAGTGCGTCATGAGGACCATCTCTTCGAGCAAACCAAATTGGCGTAAAGCTAGAGAAGGGTTGCAAGTAATACCTCCCCTAATTCCAAGGAGTGGAACATTAGGGAATTCCCTACAACAGTCAATGATAGTAATATCCTCTAGAGATAGGGAACACAAAAAAATATCCGAATGAGAGAGCGACATCATCCTTTGAGACCACCTCAAACCTCGTTCATTCTTCAATACTGATCGGGGAAGTTGTGAAATAAACCACCTTGATGGCAGAGGTATGCAACACATAAGAGTCCCTCGCTTCCTCATAGTACAAGTGTGAAGAGAATGCAAAATGTCTCCGAGCAAAGTAGGCACAGGGTTATGAGAAAGAAATATTTTGATAGCATTCACATCTATAAGTTGGTCTGGATTAGGGAATAGCACAAACCCATAGATTAGTAAAGCCAATATTTCATAGAAAGCTTGAAAACTCATAGAATCCAAAAATTGTCGAGCCTTCTCTAACAGAAATTTAGCAAGAAAACCCTTGACTCCACTTCTTGTTTCCCAATTAGCTACGATGTCGGACCGCTTCAGATGTAAGGCTGATGCAATTTCTTCAGGTTGTGGATCCTTCTCTAAACTGGTGAAAGGTATTTGATTGAGAACAGGTACTCCCAGTAATTGAGAAAATTCATCCATTGTGGGTACCAACTGATAATCAGGAAAGGTGAAACAGTGATGTACAAGGTCAAAGAACTGGAATAGAACACTCATCATGTCTTCTTCAAAAGCCGAGGTAACCAAACTGAGTAGTCGACCATGCCTTTTGATGAATGGAGAACTTTCGGGAACCCTTGAGACTAACTCCTTAAGTTGAGAAGGCATCCTCACAAAACTGATACATATAGTGTTTCGACGAGCGGAAGCCATAACCTACAAAATAGGACAAAGATAAATCCCTAGGTCCTTGAAATGGTTAGTGAAAATGATATGGTATGATGTCATGATGTTATGATGTCATGTTCGAACAATTTAATCATACACAAACAAATCATACAAGGCCTTAGGTTTTAACTTGCATGAGGCTTTATATTTAAGTACCCTCTTGAAGTTTTAGTTGGCTCAACCTGTCCTAAAAGAAGTAACTAGGTTCTAGGAATCTCAATATCACTGGTTTTTCTCTCAGGCATTGTTTCATCACAAGCATCTAAATTGCTACCGAAATATCCCGAGAGTCCAATCTCAATGAGTTTAGCATTGAGTATCAACCAACTTCAGTTTGCACCAAAGCCAGTTATCTCACTACTTTCTAATGGCTAAGTCCTGTCAACTAATGTTCTACGGTCAGTTAGTGCTTATGACACCACGCGGTAGCCCATTATTCTCCTTGACTTACTCAAGGGACACAGACACCAACCAATGTGCCGCACTAACGTAGCCATCCTTTCAACCATATCGGTCTATGTCGTACAGTTTCCACGATCTATTACTTCTTACCTAAAATGCCCCCAGATCCAGGTATAGGATCTATACAAGAAATAAACCCAAGTAACCCTTTAAAAGTAAAGCTGACAAGTCAAACAATGAAAGCATTTAAATGTGAACTATCTCTAAGGTAACCCCACTTTTAGATGTCCCCAGCAGAGTTGCCAATTATGTAATACGGTGGGAGAACTTACTTTAGGGTTTTGCGTTTTATCACAAATATTGCAGATAGCAAGAGTCACCACCGAATTTTATTTTATCCAATAAAGGAAAGGGTGAAAAGACGGGAAATACCTTTTGAGAATTTTCTTGAGTTTGGGGGGTAGGTTATGAAAAGGGAAGGTGTTAGCACCTTTTTCATCCGTAGTTATCTACGGGCTCTTAATTGCTAGCTCACTTTGAAATGCTTTATGTTTGTGTATGTTTGAAAATATTTTGAAAATGCCTAAGTGCGTCAATTTTTTAATGATTCTAATATCGTTGAGAATGTATACAAAATGGTTGTTTTGAAAATATTTGTGAAAGAGAGTGTTATTTTGGAAAGTTTTTTTAAAATTCCAATGTAAGGCAGCTTGTTTTATAATAACCCTTGTATCATTCCTCAAGAGTGTTTATAAAGTTTTTGAAAGTGGTTATTTTAAAAGTCTGAAGTATGGAAATTGTTTTAGTTTATGAGCAAGCGATTACGAGCGATCTACCTACTCAAAAAGTCTTTGTTATTTTCCTCCTCCTTTAGATAGTGCTATCCTTCCATTAGTTAGTAGGAAGACCTATCATTGGATGTGAGGGACAGGCGTGGGTCATCGTACAGTCATAGAAGGCAACTTGTAAGACGCTTTAGCAATTGTCGTAAGGGACTGTGATTGTTTACCGAAGGAAGCATCGAAGGGTCATCAAGGGACTGAGATCTTTTAACCGAGGAGCTTTGCTAAAGCATCTCATGTTCGAGGGACATGACTATTTTTATTCAAGGCAACAAGTGAAGTTAACCCTAGAGGTGCCCGTGTGCGAAGTGTTTTGATTTCAAGTATTTGTCTTTGATATTAGATTTTATAATGTTTTATTTTAATGTTGACATACAAACCCTAATTACTAACAGCAATAAGGAAAGCCGTAAATTGCGAAAATTAAATATCCTACGTTATTACAATGCTTGGCGGATGGGGGTACAAGTTTATGAATGGGGTAGGAAAGCAAAAAACCCTAATTATCTATTACAATCTTTTGACAATTACACAATTGTACTAATGCAAAAAATAAACAAATGCACAGAGATAGAAAGGGGAAAGATGTTTTAAGAAACCCTAAAAATATTTCTAAGTGTTAAGAAAATAGTTTATTGTTTTTGTTTAGAAAATATTTTAAATGTGAAATAAAAAGTTAGACCTAATTCTATTTTTATTTACAATGTAATTATTTAAAAGAAAATAAGGTGTGATTAAATTAATTTACCAACAAATCAAATTGATTAATTAAAATCTAAAGAATTCTGAGTATTTAGAAAATATTTTTGGTGTTTTATGTCAATTTAAACCTAATTTTAAATTAATTAGAAGTTAATTAATTTAATCAAAAACTAATGTCTAATTAATTTTATTTAATCAACAAAATAAAAATGTCAAAATATGGATTAACATAAACCTAAATATTTTTTAAAATAAAATTATTTTTTGGATTTTAATTAAATGAAACAAATAAATAAAAAGTAAAGAAAATATGAAGAAAAAAAGGATTGGGCCTGGGTTAGAAGTAAAAAAGGGGGTAAGACAAGAAAAAATGATGTTAGAAAAAATAAAAATAAAAAATCAAATGGGCATGTGTTGTAAGATGTTGGGGGGATGCTAAAACAGAAATCACTAGGCCCAAGAACAACAACCCAGTATTGCGTGAGATCCATTGTGGTTGGCTCCAAGGGCTCCATGATGCACCTGTGAATCTAGGGCACTGGATCTGGCAGTATAGAGATCTGATAATGAAGAGTTGAGGGCGCATCATGCACTTGCGTAGGCTTAGTGTGTTGAATCTGCAAGAAATATGTGAAAAAACATAAAAAGGTACCACTGGGACTCGAACCCAGGTCCCTTACATTAGCGCGCGTTTCCTTTACCACTGGGGTGACTATTTCATCCGATTATGAAACACCCCCAGTAAATATATTATAAACTCGTTTTCAAAATTTTGAATTTCCACTTCTTCTTCTTCCTCGCGCCAGCAACAACAACAACATTTTCAAATCTTGTAAAACCTTCATTTCTCAACCATTTTGAAAAATGTAAACACCAAACTTGCTTGAAATTTAATCATGAATTTAACCGTATAACTTTCAAAAGCTATGGATCAAAGATTAGAATGAATTTTGTTTGGTATCAAACTGAAACCCTAAAACTTCAAAAAACTCAATTCCAAAATTATCATCGTACAACCAATTAAAATGATATTTAAGGACATGGTTAGCTTCATTGACATGATATCTACATTTTATCTTTTGAAAATATATGCAAATGAAGCTTAAATGAAGGTATCACAGTTAGGAAAAACTTATCTCTTGAAGTGCAAACTTAGAACACGTATGGGGGATTCCAGGTGCAATGTGATGATTGATTAAGTTTCATTGGACCTCCCTGAAGCTATTCCAATCTTTACTTTATGTTGAAAGTTGCTGAATCACTCCAACCAAGTCAAGTTGCAATGATGGAAAGTGAAAATGGTGGATGATGAAGATGATGTTACAGTGAGAAAACAGGGGTATGGATGAGTTATATATGATTTATATGAAGTGTTTGGAAGATTGGTTTGGACAAAAGTTGTAAGGTTTGAGAGATTCGAAGATTTGGACTTCAAAGCTCAAAAATGGAGGTTTTGTGTACAATTTTGACTTGAGAGAGTTTGAGAGGGTTAGGCGGCTTGTGAACTCGTCCCTTAGCTTGAAATTGACCTCTTTATTTATAGGCAAGAGGTTTGGAAGACTCAAGTAACCATATTTTCAGGATAGGATGCTATGGTTTCGTTAAAAGTGAAAAACCAAGTTTATGTGAATTTCCATGTTTCCAAGTTACAAGTACAAGCATGGTATCAGCTTTTTGAGTAAAGGGGACTTGATTCATTTTTTTGATCTTGCTTGTGATTAGAGATATAAGTTATAAGGTTCAATGCATTGACAATTTTCATAAAGCTTGCTTTGTGTAAATGGCAATGGTGCCTTTGTGCTATAAATGGAAAAATCATTTGGAAAATGGCTCAAACACTTGGATAATGATTCAATCAGTTATGTAAACATTTAATTATGGATATATTTTCAAGCTAATGGACCTGAAAAGTGAGATTATGCAGCATGGCTTGAAGATTTGGTTATGAACTTGTCACAAAAATGACCTATAATGCAACCTTAGATACCCAACGTCATCTCTTCGAAACTTCTAGCTCAAGCATGATCTTTTTATGATCTTAGATATTTTGGAAAGCTTGAAACATTGTCTACAACTTTCATGTTGATCACTTTAGCTAAATCAATCGGGATCTTGGTGAAAAATGGCTATGAAGTTGGGACAAAAAACTGATCAAAACTTGTTGAAAATTTTCTAAGTGTTGGATAAAAAATATTACAACTTCATGGGCTTATATCTCTTAATCCATGCACTTTTTGAGGATCATCCCACATTAAAAAAGTGGTAGATCCGGTGGGATTCAGTGACTAAAAAAACCAATGGTTTAAGGAGGAAAAAGTGTCAAAAAAACATTTACAAAACACTTGGTACATGTACATACGAAACCTTTGGTGTATATATGAAATAATACATATTGGGTATCTTATGAATTTAGGGAATTGTGCATATACATGGGCATTGCACTTTCAAATCTACTTTTGTCAAGAATCATGTGAACTACCTTGGGGTCTATTACTAGCTAGCTTATCTATGCGAACTAAACAGTTCAAACCTTAAGCATATTCGACAAATACCTTAGTTGAGAATAGACACAACTGGTATATATATGATTTACATCTTTGGTTTAGTTATCTAAGACTTAGTTATCAAACTCGAATTTCCTTTTTAAAACCCGTATTATCTATCCCCTAGGTTTTGATAGGTATACGAATCTGCGATATAATTCACTATGTTAGTCTCCAAGCAACATTGAATTATCAACTTGATTTACCCCTTAGGTTGTGCTACATTTAGAATCTTCAATATGATTCACTATGTTAGTCTCCAAGCAGCAATGAATCATCAACTTTATTTATCCCCTAAGTTGTGATAAATATACAACATATGCGATATAGTCTAATACATCAGTCTCTCAGCAGTAATAGACTATCTAAAGTATATGCTATCTATCCTCTAGGTTGTGATAGGTATACGAACATCTACAATATGACTTAGTGCGTCAGTCTCCTAACAGTAATAGGTTATTTATTCAAAACTCGTGTTATCTACCCCCTAGGTTGTGGTAGGTACACCAAAATCTGCGATATAGTTCATTATGTTAGTCTCTAAGCGATAATGAATTATCAAGTCTGTGTTATTTATCCTCTAGGTTGTGATAAATGCACAAGTCTGCGATATACCTAGCTATGTTAGTCTCTAAATGTTAGTAAGATATTTTCAACCTGTATCATTTACTCCTTAGGTTGTAGTAGATGTGTGAAATCTGCAATATGACTCATTGTGTTAGTCTCAAAGCAACAATATGTTATTTGTCTCTCTGTGATATAATTCATTTTGTTAGGCTCCATGCAGAAATAGATTATCAAAACTCTGTATTATTTATCCCTTAGGTTACGATGAATATACAAATCTATGTTATAAGCTTACTATGTTAGTCTCTAAGCGTTAGTGAGTCAAATTTTCAAACTGGAATTGTTTACTATATAACCGCGATATAGTTTGTTGCATTAGTCTCAATGCAGCAATAAGTTATCAATCTTTTAACTTGTGTTATTTACCTCCTAGGTTATGGTAAATACGCAACGTTTATGATCACTTTTCTAGGTGTTGACGAGTTATTCACGTCGTCACATCTATGTCAATCTTACTCCCTATTCAAACTCTAGTAGGTTGATACATCATCATCTTTTCCTATTTCTTCGTCATCTTGGGTATGCTCTGCAGTGTATCCTTATAATTCTTTGGTCCAAATTTTGAGGTCTTCCATTATTTAATAATCCTTTGCCTCATCAATTTCAATTGTCATATTATTTAAAATCTTAGTGTTACTATCATATTATTTAAATTTGTTTGTTTTGAATTTTATTCTAATGGGGGTTTAAATTCATAAAAGGGGTGTATTGCTTCAACTGGGCCATCAAAGTCTGATGGCCTGTTAAGATTTATGACACATTTTTAATAATATAGGGGGTGTGCATGGCCGTTTGATTTTTTTTGAATTACTAATAGGATGCATTTTAAAAATATGTTGGCCCAATAACTGAACAGTTCTGGCCAATTTCAATAAAATCCCATGTCCATTTTTAAATTTTACTTATTTTTTACAATTTATGGTTATTATCTTTATTATAGTTATTATTTTTATAAAAACTGTTTGTTATTATCATTATTATTATTATTATTTTATCATTAATATTATTATTATCTTTATTGTGATTATTATTGTTGTATTATTTTTATTTTTATTTTTTTCTGAATTGTTGACCAAATCAACTGAGGTCGAAACCCTAATCTCAACGGTGGTCGTTTCTCATCTTCTTCGCCACTAAGCTAACGAACCCAGAAAGCCCAAAAATATGAATCAATCAAATTCAAATCAAATGAAATTACACAAAAATCAAATCTTGTTGATTACAAGCAATAATCGTCCAAAATCTCAATGAAGTACATAATCAACTTCAATCAATTTACAACAATTCCTAATCTCTAACACAATCTTCTCAATCATCTAACATCTAACGAAATCAACCTGAATCAGATTCTAATCTAAAAAATAACAGGAAATTACAAAATAATTTCCTAATTCATCTAATCCTAAAACCAATATAAACCCTAAAATCTAAGAGAGAAGGGACCGAATTTATTTAAAAGGGGAGAAGAAAGAGAAGAAGAGGATTGTTCTGCTGTAAGCTCCAAACCCTTCCTCGGAGCATTCCTTTTAAATACTGATCTAGGGTTTCTGAACAGAAACCCTAAGATCTTCAATCGCCGTCATGCCGCTCCCGATACCTGCAAACAGAAGGAAAGGGAGATTAGAGACGAGATTGAGCCAAAGATTAATATTTTCACGATAGATAAAGGTTGGTTTTTTCATTTAACTTTACAATTTTTAATGCGATTGGTATTTTTGTGGTGTTTGTTTACGGAAATTTGGGGTTTGAGGGTTAGATTTTGGGGTTTGCGGGCGAAATCACTGTTGTCGCTGCCGGTTAGGGTTAGGGGTGGTGGTGTTTTACTAGGTTTGGGGTGGGTTATTGTTGTGTATTGTTGTTGTTAGAAGAAGATAGACGACGGAGAGAGGAAGACAAGAGGATAAGAGGAAGAGAGAGAGGTCATGAGAAAATGAACCAAAAATGAAAAGAAAACTAAAAATATAATCCCTCAGTGTTCTAGTCTGTTTCCTTTATCATGCACCCTCAGTCTGCTTTTGATCTTGCCCGTCTATTTGAATTACTTTTGATCGATGCCCCAAAATTCACTTTTGAGGGTCATTCGATCAAAATCAAACGGTGATCTCTACGCGCCCACCATAACACATATGTTCTCCCTCATTAGATCCCAACGAACCCCTTCAATATTTCGCTTGGTCCAAGCCTAATTCTCTTAACACCTCCCCGTCTTTTTGTTTTTATTCGCTAGTTGGATTTCGTACCTCCCCCACGTCTGGACCAAAAAAAATATTGGGTTGAGTCCATTGCTACGCCAACCCCCCTGAAATTGCTACTAAACTTGGTATACACCCCCCTGCGAGTTTTTGGGTCATGTCCAAATTCAGGACTTGGGCCCCTCCTTTTCAAACTCCCATTTTGACTACCCTGATGTAAAATGCACCCCACCCAAGCATTTGGGCTCAAAATTTCTTTGGGTCCAGATTTTCTTTCAATACACCACTGAGTCTTAGTGTTTACACCCCCTTTAACTTAATTAATGAATTTTCTTAATTTATTTAATTCTTTTAATTTATTTATTTTCTATTTTTTAATTTAATTATCACATATTCTTTTTTAGCATAATTTGCATTAAATATAATTTTTGCATAATTATTAAATAATTATTAAAAAATTTATTAAAAATATTTAACATATTTTTAATAATTAGAAAATAGTTATTTATTAATTAAAATATTTTCTAAAAACACTAACTCTGATTTTTATTATTGCATTAAACATTTTTGTTCTCTTTCAAATTTATTTTCTCATATTGCATAGCACCTCTAAAATAGTTAACTATTGTACCCCAAAATTTGCCCTCTCATTTCTTAAAGTAATCTCTCACATGATCTCCTTTGGTTCAAGACTGCACAAGGGTTGATCAGCTTAAGACACCTCCTTAAGCACTAATGATTGAAAATTAGGGTTTGAGATCGCACAAGGACAAAATGAATTTTAATGTCTCATATGACTTTCATGGATCATTTTGGACTCTCAAGTTTGCTCATGTCAAGTTTCAAGTCTTGGATCATATTTTTGCTCAGTCAATTGATCAGTTGACCTAAAATCATATGTATTAGGGAAAAGTCAATTATGGTCAATTTATAGTCAAACTTCATAATTTTTGGTCCATATCAACATTATGAACTCATATTTGTCATTTGGTCAAGTTTGGATCACAATTACTCAAGAAATTTGATCAGATCATCAAAAAGGCAAAATGGTCAAAATTAGGGTTTTGACTAAGAAGGTGCAATTTCTGATTTTTGACCTAGCAAATGATTGATTGGTTCAAGTCATGATCTCAAGGATTCAAATGCTTCATTTTGACCTAATAAAATGGTTCAAAACATCTCTCAAGATCAATTGGTTGATAGATGAATTTCAATCAACTGATGAAAATTCAATTGTACACTAAAAAGTCAAACTTTGACTTTTTGGTCAAAATCAAGTATCAAAGATCACAATTCATCAAAACATGTCAAAATATGAAACTTGTTCATCAAGAAATCAAAAATTCAAGATTTCATTTTGAAAAGTTAAAATTTCTAAACTTAGAAATTTTTCAAAGTGTTTGAAAATTCATATTTTTTCACAACTTTGAGCCAATTTTTCACCATGATGCAAGATGATTCAAAGGAAACTTCCAACATGAAAGTTTTATATCTCAATGATATATAAAACATTGTAGAACAAAACTTCTCCTATAAATGCATGGATTTCAAGTTATGATTTTGTGAATACATGTTCATGAAACTTGGAAACTTAGTGAAATTTTGCCCTAGTTTAGGCAGGATTTTGACCTAACTTCATGGCAATTTTTCACATAGTTGCAAGATGATTTTTTTCAAAAATGACCAACATATAGGTTGTAGAGGTTGTTACAAGCTTTCCAAAATTTCCAAGAACTCATTGAGATCATATTTGAGCAAGGAGAATCGAAGGCAAGAAGTTAGGGTTTTCAAACTTGAATTACAAGCCATTTCTTGATGAACACGTGAACCAAATCCATGCTAGGCTGCATAATCTTTGCTTTGTAGGCCTCAAACTTATTTTTCACTCCATAATTAATGTTTTACACAGCTGCTAGAAGCTTTAATCCAAGCATTCAATGCATTTCCCTTGCTTAATACCATTTTAGAAAGAAAGGCAACATTGCCATTTCGGAAAAGTGGCTTTATGCACAAAGTCCATTCTTCTTGAGCCTCTAACTTGTTTGTTCAGCATACACTCAACATACAAAATCAGATAAACATGTTTAAAGCTTGTAACAACTCTAGATAGCCTTGTACTATGCATTAGGACAATGTGTATCAAGCTTGCTTCAACACCCAGCGCTACCTTTTGGACAATTTTTCAACATTTTCATCCTTTTTTTTGTTTACAAACACAGGCGCCTGGACCTCCCATTGGGCTTTGTTTTTTTGTTTGCTAGCTTCTGACCCACTGCCCTATTTTTACACCCCTGGCCCATTATTTTTCTTTGTTTTTTTATTTTATTTTTTTATTTTATTTTCATTTCATATTTTCTTTACTATTATTATTATTATTATTATTATTATTATTATTATTACTTTTATTATTATTATTAATAATAAAAAAATCCAAAAATATTATTATTATTATTATTTTCACACTTATTTATTTTATTTGTAAAAAACAAAAAGACTAAAAAAAAGTTTCTAATAAATTAATTTCTTTTCTTAAATAATTATATTTAGATAATTAGGTTTAATTATTATATTATTCTCTTGTAAATTAATTAATTTAGAACTTAGATTTATTTTAATTTATTAATCTTTATTTTATTTGTATTAATTTAAAACCTTTCATAAAAAAACCCTAAAAGCATTTTTAACTTAATTTTTTTCTTAATTAATTTAGGTTTAAGTTTTGTTTAATTTTTCAATTAATCATTTTCTAAATTAGGTCAAGACTAAACCCCTTTCATAAAAAACCAAACAAAAATCATTTCTTTTTTCATTTGCACTTGTATATTATTTATTCAATTCTTGTATATTTATTCAATATGGTTGTAATAGATAATTAGGTTTAATTTTCTTGCAAATCCCCATTTGTAAATTTGTATACCCCCTCCCCTAATGATGTAATAGCTTAGTATTTTTACTTTCGGCAATTTACCACTTTATATAAATGCTAGTAATTAGGGTTTGTATGGAAAGACTAAAATCAACAATAGCAAACCCTAATTCAAGATAAAACAATGCATGTAAATCAACACACTTGCACACTTGCACCCTTAGGATAATTCCACTATGTTGCTTTACCAAAAATGGCCATGTTATGAATGTGGGATATCTTAGCAAAAACAAATTAAAAATACAAGATCATAGTCCCTCGATGACGCTATCAATGTTGCCTTTCAAAATGATCTTAGTCCCTCAAAGAGAAATGCTAAGATATCTCACAACATTGCTATCATGGCTATACAATGACTCATGCCCGTCCCTTTTACATCTAAAGATAAGGCTTCTTACCAAATCAATGGTAAGATAGCAATATCAAAGGAAAGGAAGAAATGAACTAAGACTTTTGAGTAGGTAGATTTTTCCTAGTTGCTTGCTCAATTTCAAAACAAACAACCTTGTTTATTTTCAAAACAAACACCAACACTTTCAAAAACACTTTCAGAAACACTTTCAAAACATTTCCAAACTTGAAACATTTTCAAAAGCTCAACACTTTGTATATGTTCTTACGAACGAGAACCATTATAAAGTTTTCCTAAACGATGGCGCCTTTTCAAAATACTTTCAAAAACCACATAAAGCACATTTTCAAACAGAAGCAAGTGATCTAGAAAGCATCAAAGAGCCCATAGATAACTATGGCTGAAAAGGGTGCTAATACCTTCCATTTTCATAATCTACCCCCCGAACTCAAGAAACAGTCTCAAAGGTCTTTCCTGTTCTTTTCACCCTTTCCTTTTCGATAAAATAAAAGTCGGCGGCGACTCTTGATAACCGCAACATTTGCGATAAAACGCAAAACACTCAAATCAATTCTCCCACCGTATCACACTAACCAAACAAATACTAACAATTTTTCTACTAACATATAAAAATCAAGATATTTTCAAAAAGGATTGTGCAGATCTCTTTTATCGATTGTGAACTTCATCTATGATTCCACTAATTTCAAACTCATACTTGGTTCAAGGAGACTCTAAGGGATTTCCACAATCCATAAAAAAAACCAAACACTTCGAACTATGAATTGGGACTTTGATTCCTCATAAGAGGATACGTAGGCGTACGACTTAAAAATTGTGGCGAGTCCCCTAATAAAAAATTTAAAACCCTATCCTACCCTTTTAACCTAAACCCTAGGACTTCCTTGAGAACAAGGTAGATGAAGGGTGGCTAACACCTTCCCTTCGTCTAAAGTGAATCAAGAACTTAGAATCTTTGTATCAATTTAGGGTTATTCCATTATTCACCCATCGTTAGGATAAAAAGTAGTGGTGGAGACTCATTATTTTTTGTCGGTTATGACACAGGAATGTGTTGGTATTTCCCCACGAAATCAAAATTCATTTCCCAGCAGTGTTATCGCAATCCTCTTTGTAACAGCAAGTGGCCTTCTCTTTATTTGAGCAACCTACACTTCCCCAGTAAGTCTATTAATGCCAGAGAATATGTTTTTACTCCATTGAATGGTATTCTCTATGTTACGAGAGACAGTTTGTTGTTGAGAATTGATGTACTTCGATGGTAAAGACAATCTGTTGAAAGATCCTTATAGAAGTTATTACTGTTTTCGAGTGATATCTTGGTTAAAGAATAAACTATTCCCCGTTCTCGGTTAAATCAAGAAGTCATAGGAAGTTTATTACCCTTTTCAAGTGATATCTTGGTCAAAGAAGAAACTATTCCCTATTCTCGGTGAAATCTAGAAGTCAGCGGAAGTTTATTACCCTTTTCAAGTGATATCTTAATCAAAGAAGGAATCTCTACCGTTCTCGGTGAAATCCAGAAGTTGGTAAAGTTTTTTACTCTTTCCAGGCGAAATGCCTTGGTTAAAGAAGAAGTTGCGACCCGTTCTAGGTGGAATACCAGAATTTTGGGAAACTTGCTATTGTTCTATGTTTTTTCTAACTTCATCCCTGAGTTGTTAGTTCAGCATCCTTTGTTAGTCAATATTTACTTATTTCTCCTCATTGGAATTTACCCCAATAGAGTTGTGTTGTTCCCTGCCATAAGTGTTGATGTCAACTCTTATTTTCAGTCATAAGTACTGATGTCAATCCTTTGTTCTCAGTCATAAGTACTGATGTCAATCCTTTGTTACCATTCATAAGTACTGATGTCAACCCTTGTTTCCATTCATAAGTACTGATGTTAAACAATTTGTTCCCAGTTATAAGTACTGATGTCAACAATTTGTTCCTAGTCATAAGTATTGACGTGAATCCTTTATTCCCAATCATAAGTACTAACATTAATCCTTTGTTCCCAGTCATAAGTATTAATTCCAATCATTCGTTTACTAGTCTTGAGGCTGACGTTCACCATCGTCTCTGAGTCATAAGTATTATGTTGTTTGTTCTACCTTCAACCCTAAGTTGGTAGTTTGTGATCCCTATGAGTCGATGTTACTCTCTTTTTTTTGCTAACTCCTCTGCCGATGGGTATTTCATAGTTATCTATCATTCGTTGTTATCTATTTATTTTTCATTGTTTATTGATTTGATGGTCCTTTATCTCCTCTTTGTGCTTTACCCCAGTAGAGTTGAGTCTTTTTTTCCCCAGCGAAGGTGATTTTCCTCCAGTGGATTTGAATTTCTTTCCTCCAGTCGAGCCGATAATCCTTTCTTAAAGGTTGTCTCTTCTTTAGCTTGTTGCTTGCATTATTAATAATTCCCGTTGTTGGAATCTTACTCTGCATTTTAATTCTTTAGTTGTGATGTTGGTTTTTCCTATTCATAGTCATCCCCCAAAACCGTGTTGTTTCCCAGTGATCTATTTTCCTGGTAGAACTTTCTTCGTTAGGCTGTATGTATTATTTTTGCTTCCCTAATGGTGCTCTATGTCACCTGTAGAGTTCATCTTTTACATTCATAATCATAAGCCTTGCATGGCATCTTAGGGCCAAAAATATGATTTGTTTTGTATTTAAGTATCTTCAATCGCGTCGACATGAAGTTTCTAACATCCGTGTCTCCGGATAGAAGACACTTAAATAAAGGCAACTTTTATACCCTAATTTTTCCTTCTGAGATCCTCTCATCGTCTCATAACATCAATACATCAAGATCACACTTTCAGGTTGGTTATCTCTTTGGGTTCTTTTCCCTATCTTTAATTTTTCTCTCAAGAGATCGTCAAGCACCTTAGTTGTGTATTTTGTATATGTGTTGTTGACTAACCTCTATCAAAATACCAAAAATATTTGTTATGTTTTTGTATATTTGTGTTTTGTAGGTATCAAGCCAAAGCATCCAACAAGCAAAGTTTTCTAGTGATTTTTCTCTGAGAAAATCGATTTCCCTAATTTCTTTTTTGCACTAAAATTTCATTTTTTTTTTGCTATGCAAATCGATATGCACACACATGCAAATCGATTTACATACGCAAAATTTTGAAAGAAAAAAAAAGAAATCTTCAAGTTTGTTAATTTTTGGCTCCAATTTTCTTTTGTTTTAAAAATATCCTTGATGATCAAAAAATAATTCCCCACTTCATAAAAATTAAATTTCATCATACACCTTCATTTGATCACATGTGCACCACTTGATTCAATTTTTGACTCCAAAAATTAATTACCAAGCCTAATTTTGGTTCCAAACCAAACCCAAAACATCTACTAATCTCAAGCCTAAACTATATAAATAGAGCCCTCACTTCATTCAATTCTCAAGCTTTTGATAGCCAAATTCACCTTGCAAAAAATTCTCTCAATTCTCTCCATCTACCAAATTCACTCAAAGCTCCATTTTAATAAAATTATTAAACTTTTCACCGAAGCTTACTAATCTTTGAGCTAAACCTTCATCCAAACACTTTTTCTTCATCACTTCTCTATATCCAAGCTTGGGAGATTGACTCTTGGGGCTTAATTAAAGCAAGTTCTTGAAAAAAAAATTGATAATTTTCTAGATCTACCTTTGGTAAGTCGGATCTTCATCTTTCACAATGTGATCTCTTGTTAGTCTTTGTGATTTAATTCTTTGAGCTACTTTTTTGATTCCATTGGTCTTAATTTCTCACAATTTGATGGAATTTTTGTGCTCAATTAAATTCAAGATTATAAGATGTTTGACGGAAATTTTGAGCAAGAAGTTGGCCTTTTAAAATGCTGATTTTCTATTTTTCACAGTGAGCAATCGATTTCTCCCACTGTGCAATCGATTTTCACAGTGTTGTTTTACTTATATTTTGAAAATTTTGTTGTGCAAATCGATTTGCACAGACATACAAATCAATTTGCACTGGAACATAATGTTTTTTTGCCTTGTTTTGGGGTTGTTTTGATTCTTTTCTCTTTTTCTACTCACTTTTTTATTGTTGCTTTGGATTGAAATCTTAAATGTCCAATTTCTCTTTAAATTCAATGGACTTTGGGTGTAGATGAAATTGGATAAATGTTCATTAATTCAAATTTACCTAAGAGTGAATTATTTAATTCATTTTTTGTGTTTTGAATTAGTGATATATTTAGCACTTTAATCCACCAAGATGAGTGATTGAATTTAAAGATGAAATAATTTTTAGGTTGTGATCAAAATTAGCTTATCATTTCCCTCTCTCTTCATCTTATCCCTTTCTTGTTTTTACTCGTGATACATGTTTTTGGAGAATTATCTACATATCATTTCTCTAACATGTATGGTACATAGATTTCTATTGACTGGCCTTAAAATATGTGTGGCTTCCACATAAGTCCACTTACGATTGCTTAACATAACGCTAAATTTGTCCTTTATCGAAAAATGATCATTTGTGGCCCAAACTTTATGTTTGAAAGCCCAAGTATAATTTATTATTGGATTTTTGTTCAAAACCTTTGAAGCTTGTTGTTAGGAGGCTTTGGTCTTACCAATCCTCTAACAAGCCTTCATCAACTTTGGCCTAAGTTCGATCTTCAATTATCTTTGGTCATATGTGTTAGATTTGGGTACTTGAAATGAATGATATACTTGACAAAAAGCAAATGAAACTTGTTGTTGAGAGGCTTTGATTTTATCAATCTTCTAATGAGTTTTGAAAAGCAAGTTTCAATATGGTCATTCAACTAACCTTTTGTTATACTTAACCTCTAACTTCTAATTCACTAATTAACTTTATGTTATGCCTTTATTTTGTGTCTTTACTTTTATGTATCATTTATTTTTTAGCATTTACATTTCATGCCATTTTTATTTTGCTCACTTGAGCATTTATTTTTTATGTCATTTTTTCTTTTGCTCACTTGAGCATTTATTTTTATGTCATTTTTTATTTTCTCACTTGAGCTTTCTTTTCTTTTAAAGACACTTGATAATCAATTTGAACCTTAAAAGACTTGTTTATTTATGGACTATTTGGTTACTATCCTTGGCATTATGGAGCTGTGGATTTCTCGGACTTAGGATTAGAAGCCTTGATACTTGGGAACCTTGTTGCTCTGTTGTTATTCTGTCTGAAGTCCTTGGAATTTACTCCAAGGCATTGGGTTGATTTTGTTTGTGTACAGGTTATTCTGATTTTATGCTTTTTCTGTGATTGGGAATTCCTCTGTATACAATCGTTACTCTGCCCAATTTTTGTAAAGACTTAATACATCTGAGGCACAATTTCATTTGAAGCTTATTTTTATCTGAAGCTCTGTTTTATTATGCTTGCTTGGATTTTTAATCAAAGGATGGAAATTCTACATTGACTTCTTTATGACAAGTGTTGGCTTCTTGTTGGTTAGACCATCCCTTACCTTAGCTTTTACTTTATGTACATGTGATAGTCCATTTATCTCCTCCTATCTTCTTTAATTTTCAAATCTTCTTCCTCATTTTCAAAACTCTTCTTATTTTTTTAAAACTCGAACCACTTTCATAATAAACTTGGACTTAGGTCCATGAATTTTCAAAAATCTTTTCTTAATTAAACTTTAATGCATTTAACAATACTTTGACTTTTTTTTTGAAAGACTAAAAGTGATTAACCTCATTCAAACCATTTTTCCACTTTGGCATTTTACTTTAAAACTTTTCTCAAAATATTTGACTCTTGTTGATTCTTGTAGTGACGCAAACTACTATACTTCTACTATAAGTAGCGAAGAGAGCTATTTTCCACTTGGGTGTTGAGTGATGGATTTTAAATCCAAGTTATATCGTCCACTTTAAATCCAAGTTATATTGGATATGACGAGATGTCTCTTCTCTTAAAATTAACCAACACACATGTGTTTTAAAATTTTTGAGGTGAACTACAAGTACCCTAATCCTCTATTGCATGAAGGGTTATGTAGGCACAAAAGGTTCACAACCGTGGCGGGTGCAAACTTGTAAAAAATACTTCTTTTCTGATCTTTACCATTTATTTGTGTACACATATTTTATATCCAAAATACAAAGATTTTCAAAGAGGTTCTTGCAGAGTACCGTATATGTTTAGGGTGATAATACCTTCCCTTTTCATAACCAATCCCGTACCTAGATTCTCCCCTCTTTTTTTGGGTTTACTCGCTCTTTTCTCATTTCCTTTGGAAACAATAAAGCGCGGTGGCGATTTTTTTAATTTTATTTGTATGATTTAAGTTAATCCAATGGCTTAGTCTCAACATTTATATCGCTACACTCGGGCCCCTCGCAGGGAACTCTCGGCACTGCTACCTCACGATCTTCTCTACCCTCTCACTAGTAGAGTTTTTTTCCTTTCGTGGGAATCAAACCATGTACCCTGGCGTTCAAGTACATGTTCAATCCATTCCCACTACCAATTGAGCTATGTAGCTTAATTGGTACTGGGAATTTTATGTAACAGCCAGGGCCCCTCGCAAGGCGCTCCCAGCACTTCTATCTCACGATTTTCTCTACCCCCTTACTAGTAGAGCTTTTGCCTTTCATGGGAATCGAACCATGTACCCTAAGGTTCAAGTACATGTTCAATCCTTTAGTTAATGAGTTGAGTATTATTCTTGGTTGAAGCTTTTAAGTAAAACCAACTATTATTTTTAATTAAGAGTCTTAACTAAGTATTTTTATATTGGAAGTGTAATCTTCTTTTTGGGTTGTTTTTTATACAGTCATTGGGCTTGAGACTGTTAGATATCACTAAGGTGATTAGGAAGTCAGATGGGATTTCTCATGTCTAGATGGTGATTTCTAGGTAGAAGTTGCACTGGATGTGGATTAAGTTAGAAGTTGTAAACTGAGACTATTTAGATTTTGAATTGATACACCTAATAGTAGATTTCCTTCCTGGCTGGGTAGCCCCCAGAGTATGTGATATTGCACCAAACTATGTTAACAATTCTTTGTGTTATTTATCATTCTACAATTTAATTTCAGTATCACTTCCATCTTGATAAATTTGTTCTATCTGTCAATAGATGTTGTAACATATGTCTTGACATTGTTCTGATATTGGGATATCAGTATGAACATGTGTTGCTTATACCAGAAATTTCCTTTGGTATCAGAGCAGACACCCTAGTCTATTGGGTGAGCTTCAGGGAGTATTTTTCTAGTACTATTGTTCTTTTTGGAAGGCTAGAATGAAAACATTCTGGTTATCAATGGATATCAAATCTTAAAGAATTGTCAGGATAGGAGAATCCTAGTGTAACGCCCCGATATTTAATTATTTATTTAATTAAATATTTTTGAATATTTTATATTAATTCGAATTTTTATCGTCAAAGTCGGAATTATTTTATTAAGTTGAAATAATAATTAATCGGATTAATTTGGTGGAATTAAGTTGAAGTATTATTTTACTATTAAGCTTAATTATGATATTGGGCTTTAATTGGTGGTGTTGTGTAGTATTAGGGGGATATGTCACTTAGGCTCATTTGAGTTTACTAATTATTAAATAAAATAGTAGTATTATATAGAATAAATGAATTAGAGGAGAAAGAGAAGAAATAGAGTTATCAGGAAAGAAGAAAAAAGGAATAAGGGTTTTGTGAGAGGAGAAGAAGAACAAGGAAATTGCTTCCAGTGCCAAATTCTCTAGAAATTCAGTTGAAGTTTCTTAAGAGTTGCATTCAATACAAGGTAAGGGTGGGGTTCGGACTCTATAATAAGGTATTAATTTGTAAAACATGTTTAGATTGAAACCCCTAATTTTTATGGATTGAAATTATTAGGTTTGAAGAGTAATCATTGATATATATTAATGAAATTGAGGGTTTGGATACATATGGGTTTATTTGCTAGGAATCATAGATGGACATAGACATTGCATCACGTGATGATATATATGTTTTATTGGAATTAATCAGGTACTGTAGTGTCACTTCCGGGAACATATATACTGTATCACCATGTTTAGAAACCAAAAATATATATATTGTAACAACTTGATGGATATAATATCTTGGTATATACTGTAGCACAAATTGAGAATCACGTTACATAATATAATATATATTAGTTTATTTGTATATTTAGTAATAATAATAATTATTATTATATTAATAATTTAGTATTATTAATATAGTGATTTAAGAGCTGAGTTAGAAATAAGTATTTGAATAAATAGTTAATTTGGGTTAATTTCTATTCTAATAGAATGTCAATTGAGTTGTCAATAGGGTTGTGAGAGTTGTTAATAGTGTCGTTAAAATTATCAATAGAGTTGTTTTAAATTATTAAAAGTCACTTTTATTTGTTTTACGTAATTCCAGTATATTTAGAGTTGTCAGTAGGGTAAGTTGAAGTGTCCAAATAATAACACATCTTTACTAAGTTATTGACATTTTAGTTATGAATTTTTAGTTAAATTCAGTAGCAGGAAATTATGAATTATCTGTACCTTTTGTCAGTATATACACCTACTGTAGACTAGGAATTAATTAGTGTAGGATAGCATTGTAGCATATCATGTATATGCAGTATCTTTTTTTTGTAGATATGATCATTTGGAAGGTTAGTGTAATATTGTTTTAAACTAAAAATCATATTCAAGTTTATATATATATATATATATATATATATATATATATATATATATATATATATATATATATATATATATATATATATATATATATATATATATATATATATATATATATATATATATATATATATATATATATATATATATATATATATATATATATATAGTATAATTTAGTATGATTATATTGTAGAAGTTTTATAAGTAGAAATAATACAATTTTGTCTGATAATTAATTAATCAGTTTTAGTTGAAATAGTCCAAATAATTACGCGGTTTTTTTGTAGTAATTTTTGATTGATCTGTTAGGTGGTGTTTTTGTTGAAAAATGTGATTAGCAGGTGATTTTATTGCCTCTATTTATGGGGAAAATATTAAGTTGCAGGCTTATGGCCAATGTTGAATTAAGTTGAATTATTGTTGTTGTTGTTATTACGTTCATGTCGTTGATGCATACATAGCATATCATGTTGGAGCTAATGCTCGTCAAGTTGGCCTGGATTTAAAAATATAAAGTTGAAGGTTTATGCCTTGTTGATGCCTTTATTTATTGGCAGATTTCTAAGTTGGGAGTTCTGCTCCATTGGTACCACATGCATGTGCATAAAAACGAGTCACATTTCATGTTGCATCCTGAGTTATCGTGTGGAGGAATTAATTATGTTAAATATTGATAAAAAGTTGTGAAGTGGTGAATTGTATGATCTAATACTAATATACTATTTATTGTATATCCGATTATATGGTTCGATATATCACCCCTTCTGTTTGAATATTTCCCTCTGTTGGTAACGTGCAGGTAATCAAGAAGGATAGTTGTTACCTTCGTTAGTTCGAGTCGGTGTTGTCGCTCTGATACGTAGCACTCGGGGGGATGAAAGCATGTTTTCCTTATTGTTGATTTTCATTATATTGCTGAGTTTTTAAGTTGTTTTCATTAAAGATTTATTGTCTTAAAGTTGTTTTGAGTTGGACAAGATGCTATGGTGTTTTCAGTTGAATTTTGTGAATCTGCTACGTAGTAATGAAATTTGTTTTATTTTTAAAGACCAAACAGGTTGTTATCGGTTCATCTGAATTTCCTGTGTTATGTATCTGAACTATAGATGATTGAATTTCGTGGTTTTAAGTTGAAAGTGTAGCATTCCATTTGTTTGTTGGAAATTTTGATAACCCTGATTTTATTTAACTCGTTGGGTAGAAATGGGGTGTTACGTTAGTGGTATCAAAGTAAGTCGGTCCGTCCGGTCAAGTTGTCGAGTCGTAGTTTTGTCTAACAATCGAGCATTGTTAATCTAAATACTAATTGTTGTTAATGTTGTAGATATAAGTTGAGATGGCTGGAAGGAATGATGTTGCACTTGCTGCTGCTCTGCAAGCAATGGCTCAGGCTATGCAGAATCGGCCGAATGCTGACGAGAATTTTGGATCTCGCAGTTTGGCGACCTTCCAAAGGGAGAATCCGCCTACCTTCAAGGGTAAGTATGATCCTGACTGAGCATTGGATTGGCTGAAAGAGATTGAGAGAATCTTTCGTATGATGGACTGCACTCTAACGCAGAAGGTTCGTTATGGTACTCATATGCTAGCGGTCGAGGCTGATGACTGGTGACAAGAGACTTGTCAAAGATTAGAAGTTGCAGGTAAGAATGTCACTTGGGATGTATTCCGTAGGGAATTTCCGAGGAAGTATTTCCCTGAAGACGTTCGTGGTAAGAAGGAAATTGAGTTTCTTGAGCTGAAGCAAGGGAGTATGTCGGTTGTTGAGTATGCTGCAAAGTTTTATGAGTTGGCTAAGTTTTATCCGCACTATAGTGAGGCAAATGTTGATTTTTCAAAGTGCATCAAGTTTGAGAACAAGTTGCGCCCAGAGATCAAGAAGGCAATTGGATACCAGAAGATTCGTGCCTTTGCTGATTTGATTGATAGTTGCAGGATTTATGAAGAGGATAATAATGCTCACTATAATATTATCAATGAGAAGAGGGGTAAGCACCAACAGAACCGTGGTAAGCCTTATGATGCCCCAGCTGGTAAAGGTAAACATAAGGTTTCTCAGGGTCAGAGGACTAGTGAGGGAGATGCTCCTGCTAGTGTGGTGTGCTTCAAATGTGGAAAACCTGGTCATAAGAGTAATGTGTGTGCTGCTGAGGTGAAGAGGTGTTTCTGTTGTGGTAAGACTGGACATGTTGTATCTGAATGCAAGCATAAAGAGATGTTTTGTTTCAACTATGGTGAAGAAGGACACATTGGTAGACAGTGTCGGAAACCAAAGAAGGCTCAAACTAGTGGAAAAGTGTTCACTTTGGCTGAGACTCGGATATCTAGTGAGGACAGACTCATCAGAGGTACATGTTTCATTAATAGTATGGCTTTAATTACTATTATTAATATCGGTGCTACTCATTGTTTTATTGCTACTGATTCTGTTGAAAGATTGGGTCTTATGTTGTCTTCTATGAATGGACAAATGGTCGTCGAAATTCTGGATAAGGGATCGGTGACTACTTCTCGTGTGTGTTTGAATTTCCCTTTGTCGATCTTCGGCAAAGACTTTGTTGTTGACTTGATTTGTTTTCCATTAAGAGGATTGGATGTGATCTTGGGTATGAACTGGTTAGAGTATAACTATGTTCATATCAATTGCTATGACAAGTCTGTGAGGTTTTCTAATGCTGAAGAGGAAGGAGTTGGTTTGTTGACTGGTAAAAAGTTACGGAAACTGATGCAAGACGAAGCGCAGATGTTTTTGTTGATGTCGTCGTTATCAATGGAAAACCAATTTAGATTTGATGAGTTGCAGGTGGTGTGTGAATTTATTGAAGTGTTTCCGGATGAAATTCCTGGTGTACCGCCAGAAAGAGAAGTTGAACTTACGATTGATCTTGTACCTGGTACTAGGCCTGTTTCTGTGGCACCGTAAAGGATGTCTGCATCTGAATTGTCTGAATTGAAGAAGCAGTTAGAAGAGTTGCTTGAGAAAAAGTTTGCAAGAGGCGTTGGGATCCAAGTTGAGGTTGAGTTCGGTGTATCATCCTCATACGGATGGTCAGACCGAGAGGACTATTCAGTCATTGGAGGATCTGTTGAGAGTATGTGTTCTTGAGCAGGGAGGTTCGTGGGATACTTATCTTTCATTGATTGAGTTCACTTACAATAACAGTTACCATTCTAGTATTGGGATGGAACCTTTTGAGGCGTTGCATGGTTGGAGGTGTAGTACTCTATTGTGTTGGCATGAATTTGGTGAAAGTGTGGTACTTGGACCTAAGATTGTCCGAGAGACTATTGAGAAAGTGAGGCTTATCTGAGATAAGATGAAAGCTTCTCAAAGTAGACAAAAAAGTTACCATGACAAGAGAATGAAAGATTTGTACACTACTAAAAAAATGACATTTGAGAAAACGTCTTTACATTAGGTATAAAAATAACTGATGTAAAAAATAAAATTTAAAAGTTATTACACCAGGTATTAATTTCCAATCAATGAAATAAAAAATATTCTTTTTTATTAGAAAATAAAACACGGTGGCATTTTTGTAATTATGGAGAAAAAAATTTCGCTGACCTATTACATCGGTTCTGGAGAATAACCGATGTAAAAGAATTTCCGCTGGCCTATTACTTCGGATATTCTATCAACCGATGTAATAAAGTGATTAAATTTAATAAAATAAATGGAATTTATTACATCGGGCCACGTCATACCCGATGTAAAAACCCTGCCACGTCAATACTTTTGCATCGGTCCACGTCATACCCGATGTAAAAACCCCTCCATGTTCATAGCTTTGCATCAGTCCACGTCATACCCGATGTAAAAGATATCATATAAATTTTTAAAACCCCTGACACTGTTCATTTCCCTTTTCTCAGAAAAACCCTATACACGCTCTAAACCACAAAACGTCTCCCTCCCTTTGCCGTCACTGTTCTCCTCCCACGAACCCGCCGTCTCTCCACACCATCTCCGCCGTCTCTCCACAAACCGCTTCCTCCCTTCGCCGCCCACAAACCTGCGTCACTGTTCAGCCCACAAACCTGCCGTCTCTGTCGTCTTCTCCACACCTCCGCCGGTTCGTCTTCCTCCGCCAGTTCGTCTACCTCCGCCGGATCGTCTTCCTCCGCCGGTGCGTCTTCCTCCGCCGATTCGTCTTCCTCCTTCCGGTAAATCGCCTTCTTTTTCAACTTTTATCATTTTTTTCCCGGTATTTTCTTTCTTTGTTCTTGAAAATTTGATAGTTTATGAAAATTTTACAGTAAAATTCAAATGAAAACTTATCCCAAATAACTCATTGATTAATATATTCTCAAGACATACACGATAAAAATAATTACAATAATGACATCAGTGGTAGATTTGTTGAATAATGAAAAAAGAAATAGAAAAAAAACTAAACCTTCTCTGTAGAAACATAGTGGCTAGCGATTAAATCGTCAGTGGACTCGAAGAGGTGGCATGTTTGTACTGCTGGGCGAAAGTGGCGTCTGAGTGTGATGGAGGGAGTATCCGCAAGGAGTTTGAGGATGAATGGAGCATATGGGTTTCAGTAGTGTTGAGGTAAGAGGCAGGCAGAGGATACTGATGTTGTTTGTTGTTTGTTTGAGAAGCAACAAAATCAAAAGCCGGAGGGATGTGTTACACGGAGGATTGGGGCAGGCCAGAAATAGCATGACGGGCTACGGCTGGTGGTTGGTTCGTCGGACCAAATACACAATCAGAGGGTGTTAGTTGTGGAGAATTATCGACGGTGTTGATGCGTTTTCGACGAGTTGTGTGACGCTCCCTGTCGATCGGAGGGGTGCGAGGTCGGATCGCTTCTATTCCTCTTTGTTCTTATTTTCTTCTTTCGGTTGGAATAGTAAAATACCTTCACTGTCCAATTTTACATGCAGCATAATAATCGATACCCACATATACACAAAAAAAGTTATGGCTTACGGAGATACGAAAGCGGTTGTTGTACTCATCGGAGAATTGATGTTGTTGTTTGCAGATTTGTTTTGATTTGCAGATTTATATCCACTCCCTTTAGTTATTTCCCTGTCATAAAAAAGAAGAAAAAACAAAATATTGTTGTTATCATATAGAAAGAATTTTCTATAGTTTTCTTTTATATCTTTGTAATGCAGCAAGGTTAAGTGTTACTACAGGTTTCTGGCTGGAATTTTGCAAGTGGTTCGTGGCTGGTTTGACTTTGTTGTGTATACTACATGGTTTGTTCATGTGTAGAAAATATGTAAGCAAACTTGAAAAGTGAAGGAAAGTATGCCCAGTATTAAAAAATATGTATGAAGTTCTTTTTCTTTTGGCTTTTTGTGAAAATAGGGATTTAGATCTAAAAGATGCTGGTAAAAAAAAGCTGTAAGTTAGTAGTGCAATATAAAAAAAAAAACAAATAAGCTTTTGACTGAAAAGGAAGGCTTTTGGTTAAACGTTACATGAATGAAAGTGTCATTAGCGTATATGAATTGGCTTCACGAAAAAAATGTTAGCATAAAGGGATAATGAAAACAACCATCCAATAAGTTAAAATTTTAAAAAGATTACAAATACTAGGGGTCTCATATTTGAACCCTCGGCAAAAAAAATCACCAATAGTATTTGCGAAGAAAGTGTGTGTAAAATCATGGACTTCGTGAGTGATTGTTTGTAATTGTCTGTTCAAGATAAAAACAGGGTTAAGTGTCTGTTAAAGACAAAACCCGAAAATAAAACCAGAAAAGTTTATCGTGTATGTCTTGAATTGGTAATTAATAGTTATGTGATTTTTTATTGGCAAATAAATTTAATTATGTGATGTTTGTATTAGTTCTTTTGGAGTTCATCAAATGGCAAATGGAAATAGAAAAAAGGTTACATGGATTCATCCCAATGTAAGTGTGATGTAAATTGTAATTTTATAGTTAAATTTATGATAAATATTCATTAATCGTGTCATTCAATTGTAGACAAGACAACAACATAACTCTAATGATTGTGGGTATTATGTGATGAAAAATATGTTGGATATTGTCTCTGCCAATATAACCGAGAATTGGATGCAGGTAATAACAATAACTTTACTTTGTTATTTACTTTGTGTTTTGCAACTTATTTATATTAAATTTTAAAGAATAACTCTATTGTTATATTTATGTATTATAGGTATTTGATGACCCAACAGAATTAACACAAGATGATTTGTATGATTTACGACTTCGTTGGTCAAAATGTTTCTTTGAGTTATATAAAGATTAACCTTTGTCTGGTGAGTTTTATAGAAAGATTAACCTTTATATGGTTTTTGCAAATGCATTGAGTTTCTTGATAATTTTTGCTGATGTTAATTGTTATTATTTATTGTCAGACAATGTGATTTTGGTGTTGTCTACAGAAGCTACAACTCATCTACTTATGAATTTTATATTGGTAATTCAAGTTTGTAAAAAGACTTGTAAAAGGTTGAATATTTTTGTATGTTTTGTGGTATTTGTAAAATTGATGCGAGTTTCTTTGTTGTGATACAATTCAAGTTTGCAATATAATTGTTCATTTTGTAAATTTTATTGTGAAAATATCGACCTAGATATGGTCTATTTTATGTTGGAAAGCTATGATATATATAGCGACCTAAATGGTCTGTGTGATATTGGAAAAATATGAAAAAATTGGTACTAATTTTTTCTTACAGGGAATCATCCAGAAAATAAATGTTTTATTCAAAAAAATTTTTTTACTTTTTACATCGGTCATTCTGCCAACCGATGTAAAAACCTTCAATGTGTGTTTTCTACATCGGGCACAGTGTAACAACCGATGTAAAAACCTCATCTATTACATCGGTCATGACTTCCACCGATGTAATATGTTGCGTTAGTTTTCAAAAAAAAAATATTATATTTATTTTTCACATCAGGTATATATTATAATCGATGTAAAAGGTGTCCTTTTCACATCGGACCCAGAACCGATGTAAAAGATCTCTTATTTACTACTTCTCCTGACTTTACAACGGACCAAGAATCGATGTAAAAGGTCAATTTCGCCCGATGTAAAAAGTCATTTTTGCACTAGTGGTAATTCCAAGTTGGTGATCATGTGTTTTTGAGAGTCACATCTATGAGTGGTGTTAGGCGAGATCTGAAGTCTAAGAAGTTCACTCGTCGTTTTATTGGTCCGTATCAGATATCAGATAGGGTTGGGAAGGTTGCGTACCGAGTGGCATTACCGCCAAATCTTGCTAATTTGCATGATGTGTTTCATGTATCGCAACTCCGGAAGTATATTCTCGATCCGTCTCATGTGATTCAGATGGACGATGTGCAAGTATGGGATAATCTCACGGTGGAGACGACGCCTGTGTGAATCGCAGATCGCGAGATGAAGATTCTAAGAGGAAAATAGATTGCATTGGTGAAAGTTATCTGGTTATGAGCTGCTGGAGAGAGTATGACCTGGGAGTTGAAGAGCAAGATGCGAGACTCATATCCCGAGTTATTTGAACCAGGTAAACTTTTATTTTCGAGGACGAAAATATTCTAAGTGAGAGAGAGTTGTAACGTCCCGATATTTAATTATTTATTTAATTAAATATTTTTGAATATTTTATATTAATTCGAATTTTTAACGTCGAAGTCGGAATTATTTTATTAAGTTGAAATAATAATTAATCGGATTAATTTGGTGGAATTAAGTTGAAGTATTATTTTACTATTAAGCTTAATTATGATATTGGGCTTTAATTGGTGGTGGTGTGTAGTATTAGGGGGAATATGTCACTTATGCCCATTTGAGTTTACTAATGATTAAATAAAATAGTAGCATTATATAGAATAAATGAATTAGAGGAGAAAGAGAAGAAATAGAGTTATCAGGAAAAAAGAAAAGAGGAACAAGGGTTTTGTGAGAGGAGAAGAAGAACAAGGAAATTGCTTCTAGTGCCAAATTTCCCAGAAATTCGGTTGAAGTATCTTAAGAGCTGCACTCAATCCAATGTAAGAGTGGGGTTCTGACTCTATAATAGGGTATTAATTGATAAAACATGTTTAGATTGAAACCCCTAATTTTTATGGATTAAAATTATTAGGTTTGAAGAGTAATCATTGATATATATTAATGAAATTGAGGACTTGGATACATATGGGTTTCTTTGTTAGGAATCATAGATGGACATAGGCAGTGCATCACATGATGGTATATATGTTTTGTTGGAATTAATCAGGTACTATAGCGTCACTTCCAGAAACATATATATTGTATCACCATGTTTAGAAAACAAAAAAAAAATGGTATCAACTTGATAGATATAATATCTTGGTATATACTGTAGCACAAATTGAGAATCACGTTACATAATATAATATATATTAGTTTATTTGTATGTTTAATAATAATAATAATAATAATAATAATAATAATAATAATAATAATTATTATTATTATTATTATTATTATTATATTAATAAATTTAGTATTATTAATATACTGATTTAAGAGTTGAGTTAGAAATAAGTATTTGAATAAATAGTTAATTTGGGTTAATTTCTATTCTAATAGAATGTCAATTGAGTTGTCAATAGAATTGTGAGAGTTGTTAATAATATCGTTAAAATTATCAATAGAGTTGTTTTAAATTATTAAAAGTCACTTTTATTTGTTTTGCGTAATTCCGACATATTTAGAGTTGTCAGTAGGGTAAGTTGAAGTGTCCAAATAATAACACATCTTTACTAAGTTATTGAAATTTTAGTCATGAATTTTTAGTTAAATTCAGTAGCAGGAAATTATGAATTATCTGTACCTTTTGTCGGTATATACACCTACTGTAGACTAGGAATTAATTAGTGTAGGATAGCATTGTAGCATATCATGTATATGCAATATCTTTTTTTATAGATATGACCACTTGGAAGGTTAGTGTAATATTGTTTTAAACTAAGAATCATGTTCAAGTATATATATATATATATATATATATATATATATATATATATATATATATATATATATATATATATATATATATATATATATATATATATATATATATATATATATATATATATATATATATATATATATATATATATATATATATATATATATATATATATATATATATATATATATATATATATATATATATAAAATAGGTCAATAGTATAATTTAGTATTATTAGTATGATAATATTGTAGAAGTTTTATAAGTAGAAATAATAGAATTTTGTCAGATAATTAATTAATCGATTTTAGTCAAAATAGTCAGAATAATTATGTGATTTATTTGTAGTAATTTTTAGTTGATCTGTTGGGTGGTGTTTTTGTTAAAAAATGTGATTAGCAGGTGATTTTATTACCTCAATTTATGGGCAAAATATTAAGTTGTAGGCTTATGGCCAATGTTGAATTAAGTTGAATTATTGTTGTTGCTGTTGTTATTACATTCATGTCGTTGATGCATACATAGCAGATTATGTTGGAGCTGATGCTCGTCAAGTTGGCCTGGATTGGCAAATATAAAGTTGAAGGCTTATGCCTTGTTGATGCCTTTATTTATTGGCATATTTCTAAGTTGGGAGTTCGTCTCCATTGGTACCACATGCATGTGCATAAAAACAAGTCGCATTTCTTGTTATATCCTGAGTTATCGTGTGGAGGAATTAATTATGTTAAATGTTGATAAAAAGTTGTGAAGTGGTGAATTGTATGATCTAATACTAATATATTATTTATTGTATATTTGATTATATGGTTAGATATCTCACCTCTTCTGTTTGAATGTTTCCCTCTGTTGGTAACGTGCAGGTAATCAAGAAGGATAGTTGTTACCTTTGTTAGTTCGAGTCGGTGTTGTCGCTCTGATACGTAGCACTCGGGGGGATGAACGCATGTTTTCCTTATTGTTGATTTTCATTATGTTGCTGAATTTTTAAGTTGTTTTCATTAAAGACTTATTGTCTTAAAGTTGTTTTGAGTTGGACAAGATGTTATGGTGTTTTCAGTTGAATTTTGTGAATTCGCTACGTAGTAATGAAAGTTGTTTTATTTTTAAAAACCAAACAGGTATGAAAGTTGTTTTATTTTTAAAAACCAAACAGGTATGAAAGTTGTTTTATTTTTAAAAACCAAACAGGTTGTTATCGGTTCATCCGAATTTCATGTGTTATGTATCTGAACTATATATGATTGAATGTCATGGTTTTAAGTTGAAAGTGTAGCATTCCATTTGTTTGTTTGAAATTTTTATAACCCTGATTTTATTTAACTCGTTGGGTAGAAATGAGGTGTTACATTAGTGGTATCAGAGCAAGTCGGTCCGTCTGGTCAAGTTATCGAGTCGTAGTTTTGTCTAACAATCGAGCATTGTTAATCTAAATACTAATTGTTGTTTATATTGTAGATATAAGTTGAGATGGCTGGAAGGAATGATGTTGCACTTGTTGCTGCTCTGCAAGCGATGGCTCAGGCTATGCAGAATCAGCCAAATGCTGACGAGAATGCTAGATCTCGCAGTTTGACGACCTTCAAAAGGGAGAATCCGCCTACCTTCAAGGGTAAGTATGATCCTGATGGAGCATTGGATTGGCTGAAAGAGATTGAGAGAATCTTTTGTGTGATGGACTGCACTCCAGCGCAGAAGGTTTGTTATGGTACTTATATGCTAGCGGTCGAGGCTGATGACTGGTGGCAATAGAGACTTGTCAAAGATTGGAAGCAGCGGATGAGAATGTCACTTGGGCTGTGTTCCGTAGGGAATTTCTGAGGAAGCATTTCCCTGAAGACATTTGTGGTAAGAAGGAAATTGAGTTTCTTGAGCTGAAGCAAGGGATTATGTTGGTTGTTGAGTATGCTGCAAATTTTTCTGAGTTGGATAAGTTTTATTTGCACTATAGTGAGGCAAATGCTGAGTTTTCAAAGTGCATCAAGTTTGAGAACGGGTTGCGCTCAGAGATCTAGAAGGAAATTGGATACCAGGCGTATTTGATTGATAATTGCAGGATTTATGAAGAGGATAATAATGCTCACTATAATATTATCAATGAGAAGAGGGGTAAGCACCAACAGAACTATGGTAAGTCTTATGATTCCCCAGCTGGTAAAGGTAAATACAAGGTTGCTCAGGGTCAGAGGACTAGTGGGGGAGATTCTCTTGCTAGTGTGGTGTGCTTCAAATGTGGAAAACCTGGTCATAAGAGTAATGTGTGTACTGCTGAGGTGAAGAGGTGTTTTCGTTATTGTAAGACTGGACATGTTGTATCTGAATGCAAGCATAAAGAGATGTTTTGTTTCAATTATGGTGAAGAAGGCACATTGGTAGACAGTGTCGGAAACCAAAGAAGGCTCAAACTAGTGGAAAAGTGTTCACTTTGGCTGAGACTCAAATATCTAGTGAGGACAGGCTCATTAGAGGTACATGTTTCATTAATAGTATGCCTTTAATTATTGTTATTGATACCGGTGTTACTCATTATTTTATTGCTACTGATTCTGTTGAAATATTGGGTCTTATGTTGTCTTCTATGAATGGAGAAATGGTCGTCGAGATTCCGGCTAAGGGATCAGTGACTACTTCTCGTGTGTGTTTGAATTTCCCTTTGTCGATCTTCGGTAAAAACTTTGTTGTTGACTTGATTTGTTTTCCATTAAGAGGATTGGATGTGATCTTGGGTATGAACTAGTTAGAGTATAATTATGTTCATATCAATTGCTATGACAAGTCTGTGAGGTTTTCTAGTGCTGAAGAGGAAGGAGTTGGTTTGTTGACTGGTAAACAGTTACGAAAACTGATGCAAGACGAAGCGCATATGTTCTTGTTGATGTCGTCGTTATCAATGGAGAACCAATTGATGAGTTGCAAGTGGTGCGTGAATTTCCTGAAGTGTTTCCGGATGAAATTCCTGGTGTACCGCCAGAAAGAGAAGTTGAACTAGCAATTGATCTTGTACCTGGTACCAGACCTGTTTCTATGGCACCGTACAAGATGTCTGCATCTGAATTGTCTGAATTGAAGAAGCGGTAAGAAGAGTTGCTTGAGAAAAAGTTTGCAAGAGGCGTTGGGATCCAAGTTGAGGTTGAGTTCGGCATATCATCCTCATATGGATGGTCAGACCGAGAGGACTATTCAGTTATTGGAGGATCTGTTGAGAGCATGTGTTCTTGAGCAGGGAGGTTCGTGGGATACTTATCTTTCGTTGATTGAGTTCACTTACAATAATAGTTACCATTCTAGTATTTGGATGGCACCTTTTGAGGCGTTGTATGGTCGGAGGGGTAAGACTCCATTGTGTTGGCATGAATCTGGTGAAAGTGTGGTTCTTGGACCTAAGATTGTTCGAGAGACTACTGAAAAAGTGAAGCTTATCCGAGATAAGATGAAAGCTTCTCAAAGTAGACAAAAAAGTTACCATGACAAGAGAAGGAAAGATTTGGAATTCCAAGTTGGTGATCATGTGTTTTTGAGAGTCGCACCTGTGAGTGGTGTTGGGTCAGCTCTAAAGTCTAAGAAGCTCACTCCTTGTTTTATTGGTCCGTATCAGATATCAGATAGGGTTGGGAAGGTTGCGTACCGAGTGGCGTTACCGCCAAATCTTGCTAATTTGCATGTCTTTCATGTATCGTAACTCTGGAAGTATATTCCCGATCTGTCTCATGTGATTCAGATGGACGATGTGTAAGTATGGGACAATCTCACGGGGGAGAGTTGTAACGCCCCGACATTTAATTATTTATTTAATTAAATATTTTTGAATATTCTATATTAATTCGAATTTTTATCGTTAAAGTCAGAATTGTTTTATTAAGTTGAAATAATAATTAATCGGATTAATTTGGTGAAATTAAGTTGAAGTATTATTTTACTATTAAGCTTAATTATGATATTGGGCTTTAATTGGTGGTGTTGTGTAGTATTAGGGGGTATGTCACTTAGGCCCATTTGAGTTTACTAATGATTAAATAAAATAGTAGTATTGTATAGAATAAATGAATTAGAGGAGAAAGAGAAGAAATAGAGTTATTAGTAAAGAAAAAAATAGGAACAAGGGTTTTGTGAGAGGAGAAGAAGAACAAGGAAATTTCTTCTAGTGCCAAATTCCTCAGAAATTCGGTTGAAGTTTCTTAAGAGTTGCACTCAATCTAAGGTCAGGATGGGGTTCTGACTCTATAATAGGATATTAATTGGTAAAACATGTTTAGATTGAAACCCCTAATTTTTATGGATTGAAATTATTAGGTTTGAAGAGTAATCATTGATATATATTAATGAAATTGATGGCTTGGATACATATGGGTTTCTTTGTTAGGAATCATAGATGGACATAGGCAGTGCATCACGTGATGGTATATATGTTTTGTTGGAATTAATCAGGTACTGTAGCGTCACTTCCAGAAACATATATACTGTATCACCATGTTTAGAAACCAAAAAAAATATTATAACAACTTGATGGATATAATATCTTGGTATATACCGTAGCACAAATTGAGAATCACGTTACATAATATAATATATATTAGTTTATTTGTATGTTTAATAATAATAATTATTATTATTATATAAATAATTTAGTACTATTAATATACTGATTTAAGAGTTGAGTTAGAAATAAGTATTTAAATAAATAGTTAATTTCTATTTTAATAGAATGTCAATTGAGTTGTCAATTGAGTTGTCAATAGGGTTGTGAGAGTTGTTAATAGTATCGTTAAAATTATCAATAGAGTTGTTTTAAATTATTAAAAGTCACTTTTATTTGTTTTGCGTAATTCTGGCATATTTAGAGTTGTCATTAGGGTAAGTTGAAGTGTCCAAATAATAATACATCTTTACTAAATTATTGACATTTTAGTTATGAATTTTTAGTTAAATTCAGTAGCAAGAAATTATGAATTATCTGTACCTTTTGTCGGTGTATACACCTACTGTAGACTAGGAATTAATTAGTGTAGGATAGCATTGTAGCATATCATGTATATGCAATATCTTTTCTTGTAGATATGATCATTTGCAAGGTTAGTGTAATATTGTTTTAAACTAAGAATCAGGTTCAAGTATATATATATATATATATATATATATATATATATATATATATATATATATATATATATATATATATATATATATATATATATATATATATATATATATATATATATATATATATATATATATATATATATATATATATATATATATATATATATATATATATATATATATATATATATATATATATATATATAATATGTCAATAGTATAATTTAGTATTATTAGTATGATAATATTGTAAAAGTTTTGTAAGTAAAAATCTTAGAATTTTGACCGATAATTAATTAATCGGTTTTAGTCGAAATAGTCCAAATAATTACGCGGTTTATTTGTAGTAATTTTTGATTGATCTATTGGGTGGTGCTTTGGTTGAAGAATGTGATTAGCATGTGATTTTATTGCCTCTATTTATGGGCAAAATATTAAGTTGCAGGCTTATGGCTAATGTTAAATTAAGTTGAATTATTGTTGTTGTTGTTATTACGTTTATGTCGTTGATGCATACATAACATATCATGTTGGAGCTTATGCTCGTCAAGTTGGTCTGGATTGACAAATATAAAGTTGAAGGCTTATGCCTTGTTGATGTCTCTATTTATTGGAAGATTTCTAAGTTGGGAGTTCTGCTCCATTGGTACCACATGCATGTGCATAAAAACGAGTCGCATTTCATGTTGTATCCTGAGTTGTCGTGTGGAGGAATTAATTATGTTAAATATTGATAAAAAGTTGTGAAGTGGTGAATTGTATGATTTAATACTAATATATTATTTATTGTATATCCGATTATATGGTTCGATATCTCACCCCTTCTGTTTGAATGTTGTCCTCTGTTGGTAACGTGCAGGTAATCAAGAAGGATAGTTGTTACCTTCGTTAGTTCGAGTCGGTGTTGTCGCTCTGATACGTAACACTCGGGGGGATGAATGTATGTTTTCCTTATTGTTGATTTTCATTATGTTGCTAAATTTTTAAGTTGTTTTCATTAAAGACTTGTTGTCTTAAAGTCATTTTGAGTTGGATAAGATGTTATGGTGTTTTCAGTTGAATTTTGTGAATCTGCTACGTAGTAATGAAAGTTGTTTTATTTTTAAAGACTAAACAGGTTGTTATCGGTTCATCTAAATTTCATGTGTTATGTATCTGAATTATAGATGATTGAATATCGTGGTTTTAAGTTGAAAGTGTAGCATTCCATTTGTTTGTTGGAAATTTTTATAACCCTGATTTTCTATAACTCGTTGGGTAGAAATGGGGTGTTACACATGGTGCTGAAGAGATAGAAGGGAAGACGTTGAGTTGGCTCTTTGTCACTCTGAAATTATAAAATTCATAATCTATGGAATTGGTAAGCATTATGTATTACTTGTATTTTGGCCAAAGATACTTGGGGATTTCTCAATTCCACTTACACATCTAAGTGTATTATGGAGAAAAGAGTTCAGATGAGACGTTGATCAAGAAGAAGATTATCTGGTCTCTACTCAAGAGGTTTGACATGAAAGTGACAAGCCATTGAAGAACAATAAGAGAATTCCTTTTTGTTTCCAACTTTTAGGAACTTGTGTCCTGATCTCTAATGAAGGGTTTCTTATTACTATTGTGTTGCTTGGAAGGCAGTCCAACCAGGTGTTAAGGAGATTGGACAGAATGTCTAGACCAAATGTCCAGAATATCTGTACTGACTTCAACAATTCTGTGATGCTTAAGAAAAGGCTAGAACTGGAGTATAGATCAATTAATGTCAAAGCATTCATATGAGTGGGATTACCTTGGATCTTTGTAGAGCATAATGCCCTACTTATCTCAAGAACAACTGTATGGATTTTCTATTTCTTAGCTTAATTAGAAAAATGATTGTGATTATGAATTTTCCAAGGATATTACTGGTTTGATTGGAAGATGGACTTCCGATGAAGATTTATGTATTGAAGAATTATCTCATGATGTGCTGGCTGTTTTATTCAAAGATTTGTGTATCTAGAATAAAAAGGGGTTGTCAACCATGAAAAAATAAAAGGTATTTATTTATGATCGTATGTCTTAAGAGAATGAATGATTGTCTACCATCTATAACTTGCAGGGTGAGGTGACTCTATTAATCCTAAAACTTGATATCATGATCAAGTCTGTAAGGATAGTTCAAATCAGTTGGAGAGGTTTCTTCTAGTGGAAATATGATTTGAAGCCTAAAGAGGATATGGTTTTCAAGCAATAATTAGCAAAGAGAAAACTCAATTGACAAAAGGTTGTTTTCATTAAAAAGCAAGTTGAGTCGAAGATGTAAATCTTAATGTCTCAAAATTGTGCTAGACATCAGAATACTCAAGCTAAAGGCATATACTTGCACTAAAGATGTCTCTTCTATGAAAAGTTGATCTTAAAAGTTTTGTTTACTTCCTCAAAGGTCAAGTTTATTATGGGTTAATAAATCAGTGGTTAAAAGTCGGGAAAGGTGATAACAGCCTTATTCATCATACCATTCTTAGAACTTCAACTAAGATGATTGGCATTTTGGCACTAATTGTTCCAGACACTTAACTGCAGTAAAAGTGTTTTTCATTGTGTGTTTAGTCTCATTCTATCAACTGTTACTTTTGTTGGTGAAGCTAAAAGTGAAGTTTAAGGGCATTGGGTAACTAAATAATTCAGGATAGATTCTCTAAGTTTTGGTAATTTTTCTTCTTACTAAAGAACTGATGACTATTGTGTTAAACATAAGTCAGTTGTGTGATCAAGGTCTGAAGGTATATGTCACCAAGGAAGAATGTTTTGTCTCTAATGATATGTATAAAGTTGTTATGAGTATTTAAAAACAATTTCTATTTAGGGACTTCACAAGTATTTAATTGCTTATCCTTTTACTTGGTGTTCAAGGAAGAAGAAGTCAATATGTCACACCAGAAGGTGCAACATCAGACATTTTCAAAATCTCTAGAACTTGTTCTATGGATCTGTCTAGTCCAATGCAAGGTGAGTGTCCTGGAGGATAGAGACATATGTGTATGCTTTTTTATGATCTATCATAAAGAAATATCTAGTATCTGTGAAGTATTCGAAGATTCTTATCTAGTGCTTGAATGAGATCAAGGTATGTTTCTGAGTTTCTCTCTAAGAGAGGTACTTTTAGTGATATTAACTTCGGGACCAAAATCAGTGATGTGTTCATTGAGAAGGTACTGATTTTAACCAGATGTTGGAACATTATCGCAGCAGTTTGATACTTAAGACATTGTGGAAGACTCTAAAGGGCTGGCATACACTGAATAAGAAAGCTCTCAAGAAAACAACATTTTGTTTTAAAAAAAGGGAGTTCATTATTTGGAATTTATTTTTGTTTGTGATCATCAGTTGTTTCAGAGATGAAATATATAATGATGGTGAGTCTTGGAGTAAAAAGATATTGGCCAAGTTTGTAGAAGATTATATTATTGGAGGATATTCTAGTCACTTGGATTAGAATTAATTGAATCCTAGTATATCTTTAAGATTAGGTACAGTGCTGAAGGAAGATGTATTTTCAATTGGATTGATTACTAAAAGGGTACAATGTCAAATTGAATTTCATGATATTATAGTGTGACATGCTACTACAGTCAAGGTACAAGGATTTTATTCTGCGTGTAGAACAAAGTCATTGGTTATGCCATCATTGTGTAAGGGATCTTGCTATAGGCTTATATTGACACTCCTAAACATGGTATGGCTGAGAATTTTTGGAAGTATTTTCATCATAAATTGAGGTTCAAGTTACATTAAGAATATGTGGGGTAGTTTTGGAATTGTACTGCTGAAGAATTATAGTAGTAACTATTTGGAAGGTCTGCCAACTATATTCCTTCACCTAGTGGAATGTGAAATCTCAGAAGAATCATTTTCAATGGCATGGAGAATCTCATTACGAATGTTGTAATATTTTCTAGCAGTCAAAGCTTGGAAAGAGAGAAAACTGAACAAGAACGTGCCTCTCTCCTATGGTGAGTGGTGCACTGTTACTAAGGATGATTTTATCTTCTTCCAAAAATGTTTTCATTGACTGAACTGTCATTACAAGAAGGGTGACATTACAATCTAGATAACTCTTCTTGTATTTAAAGGCCTTACAACCTCACCATCTTTACAAGCTGCATTTCAACCATGAGAAAATCTTCCAAAATTGTTGATGCAAAGAAGGCTCTTCTGCTGGAAACCAAGAAGGAAGTGGATTCTGATTCAAAGAAAGTAGTGTCCAACATTGTAACAAACATTGGAACATCTACTAGAACATTCAGAATAGGGAAAACATCTGTAACAAAGATGAAGTCCCTCAAGAAGAATCATGTTAAGTTACATGACAAAGATTCAGATGTTGATGAAGATTGGGTCAATTTCATTGACTCATGAGGTAGAGTTGGATAGTTAGTTGTTTACTATATGTTATAAAAAAATATAAAAATGTGTGTTTTTTTGTTGAGTCTTTTATTCTTTAGTTGAGTTTTTTTAAGTCCTTGTTTTGAGTCATTTTTTACCCTTAGTTTTGTCTCTTTGGGTGAGTTTTTTCTTTCTTTATGTTTCCTTTTGTTGTTTCTTTTGAGTCAGTTTGGTGCTATTAGTTTTGCATCAAGTCATAGAGTTAGTTTATTTTGTTTGTCTTGAATTAATTCTTGCTTCTGTTGATTCTTTTTGTGTCAGTTTCTTTTTCACTCTATTTTTGTCGATTTTTGGCTAAAAGGGGTAGAAATGTATCATTTAGTCTATTCTTGTGTTGTTGCTTGATGTATGCAACACTTTAAGGGGAGCATGACTGTTTGTCATGAGAGTCTTGAGTCTGTCTTGTTTCTGCTTATGATACTATTTCTGTTGTTGTTTACCGGATGTCCTATAGGATGTTCTAACATCCTGTCTATTGTGTCTTGTGTTCTGAGTTATGAGCATTATTGTGTCTTATACTCTAAGTTATGTGTGTTACTTTTGTTGCATGTTCTGCTAATGTGTTGAGTTCTTGAGAGGGAGATTTATCTCTCTGTGAAAAGAAGTGGTTTTGAGTTTTAGGAGAAGTAACTTGGATGGTTCTGAACATGAAGGTTATTTTCTTCCTCGTGTACAAAGTTTATATGTTTAGAATGTAGTTTATGTTTGTGTAACTGTTGTATCTTTGGTACATGTTTTTTTGCAGTTTGGTTTGTGGTTTATTCCTTTGTGGTATTATTCCTCTGTGGTTTTGTTCCTCTCTCTAGTTTAATTAGGTTTTGGTTGTTTTAGCCAAAATTTACCAAAGAGGAAGATTGTTAGTATCATGGTTTTAGGATTGGTATAAATTTTTCCAAAACATGATTTACAACAAGGATGTTATGGAAGATGTGGTAACATACTGGTTAGGTTCATTTGAAGACATATGTTTTGGCCGATATTGTAACATGTTGTACCAGACCATCAATACAGATTGTTTTAAATCTTGACATATTTTATTTGATTCTGTGATATTCCTTTTGGATATATCTCAGTAAATTTCGCAGGTCAAGAAGATTTAACCTGGAACAAGTTTTGTATCTCCAGCTATACATAAGTTACTAAATTAGACCGTGATACAATTTAGTAAACTTGGTATTGTTTGTTCTAAGATTTAAGGAGATTTTACAGCACAATTGGTGCATCACTCTGCTTGTGGATCAAAAAATATCTAGATGCAGATTACGAAGCACATGGACTGCAGAGGTGTATTTAAAGGAGAAAACCTAAACCTAATGTATCAATTCTTTCTATTAAATTTTTCATAATTTGTAAATTAGGGGAAGCTTAGAGTCTTAGGTTTTGAGAGTCTCTTGTGTGGGCGTAAGTCACCCTTGTATCTTTTGATACTTATGGTAGATGTAATGTTCTCACTCAGAAGCCTTTAGGTAATGAGTTGAGTATTGTTCTTGGTTGAAGCTTTTAAGCAAAACCAAGTATTATTCTTAGTTAAGAGTCTTAACTAAGTATTTTGTATTGGAAGTGTAATATTTATGTCGGGTTGTTTTTTATACAAGTCACTGGGCTTGAGACTGTTAGATATCACTGAGGTGATTAGGAGGTGAGATGGGATTTCTCATGTCTAGATGGTGATTTCTAGGTAGAAGTTGTACTGCGTAGGGATTAAGTGAGAAGTTGTAATTGGGAACTGTTTAGGCTTTGAATTTATACTACTAATAGTGGATTTCCTTCCTGGCTTTGTAGTCTCCAGAGTAGGTGATGTTGCACCAAATTGAGTTAACAATTTTGTATTATTTATCATTCTACAATTTAATTTCAGTACCACTTGCATTTTGATAAATTTATTCAGTCTATCAATAGATATTGTAACATCTGTCTTAATATTGTTTTAATATTGAGATATCAGTATTTGAACATGCGTTGTCTGTATCGGAAATTTTAGAGAGTCTTAAAAATACTTTCTTTTGTATCAAGTTTAGTATTTCCAAATTTAGATTATTCTTTTTGAGAGGTTTTTGGCTCTAGTCCCCACCTTCTTTTTTTTATTTATTTATAGATTTTAGGTGATTTTATGTCATTTAAACACGTGATGCAACTCTCCCATTTCTCATTTTACTTCCACCTACTACACAAACAGCCCATGAATTATTTTACTTCACTTTATTGGGTCACCATAACCCTCTTTTCATAGAGGACAAACATATACTGTTAATTAATTCCTAGCATATTTGTTTTGGAAGATACATGGATATCGTCATCAAATATACTCCTTAAAGCTGCTCCATTTCGTTACAACTTTTATGATTTATTTTATTTTTAAATTTATACGTTCTTAGTGGCCATTCTCAAAGCCTATGATGGTGTTGTTTGATATGATTTCACGTGGAGGGTTTTATTGTATAATTGTCGTTTTGCTCCTTATTCCTATATAAATTATTAAATAATATTTTAATATTTCTAATTGTTTTAGATAATTTAGTTATTAAATCTATTTTATTAGAATTTATGTGACATTCTCTTTTGTGTATAAATAAATTAATTATAAATATCATAAATACAATAAAAAATTATTTCTCTTACAGCTTTACAGTCGTCATTCTCTTTCCTTTCTTAAATTTATTCTTTGTTCATCATTGATTCTTGTGCACTAACAAATTGATATTTAGAGTCCCGGTTCTGATCTACAGGGCAACACAGGAAAACACGAGTGAAACGTGAGACATTTGTGTGATTAATTTTTGATTCTGGATTTGTGTTGACTCTTGAACAAAATCTGAACAGGATCACATTTTTATAATTCTGTGGGGTTGGAAAATATTGTGCTTGTGAGATCTGAGTGAGTTGTACAAGGTTAAGAATGAACTGAAAAGGTAGTCTGAGTATTAAATTTCCTGTTTTTGATGGCAAGAACTAGAACAGATGGATGATTCAGATGCGCGTGCTATTTGGTGCTTAAGATGCGCTTGAGCTTGTTACCAATGGCTATGTTCCAGTTGCAGCAGATGCAACGAAAGAAGAGATAAATGAACAGAGAGACAAGAGGAAGAAATATCATAAGGCGTTGTTTTGTATCCGTCAGTGTGTGGATGTGAATGTGTATGAGAAGATTGTTGATTCAACGACGGTGAAAGAGGCATGAGGCACATTGATAAGATGCTATGGTGGTGACGCATCAGTGAAGAAGGTAAAGCTCAAGTCCATGCGAAAGCAATATGAGAATCTCAACATGAAGAATAATGAGAAGATTTCTGAGTACATATCTAGAGTGATTCTGATCATTAATAAGATGAAGGCTTGTGGAGAAACCCTCTTTGAATAAGTAATCATTGAAAAGATATTGTGGTCACTTATTCCTCAATTTGATTATATTGTTGTAGTAATTTAACATTCTAAAGATTTGGAAACCATGAGAATAGAAGAGCTGCAAAGCAGTTTAGAGGTGCATGAGTTGCGTTTGATTGAAAGAACTTTTGAGAGGGGAATTGAGCAGGCTCTGAAGGCTTCTTTTGTCAAGAAAGACCAGAAGCATTCTTGGTCAGAAACCAAGAATAGACGTGGTGATAGATTCTAGAAGTCAGAATCCTCCACTTCTAATGAGAAGAAACATCAGAAGGGAAATGAGAAGTTTGATAAGAAGAAGGTTTAATGTTATTGTTGTAAGTAGTTTGGCCATTTTGCTAAAGATTACTGGTCAAACAAAGGAAGGAAATCAGAAGAAGCAAATATATCCAGAGGAGATTCTGATAATGAACATGTGTTATTGATGGCTTCTGAGTCTGATGGAAAGTGTTTGGCAGATTGGTACTACATCGATACTAACTGTTCAAATCACTTGACTGGAAATAAACAATGGTTGATAGATTTTGACTCCAGAAAGAAGACAAAAATCAGACGTGCTGATGATAAATACCTTAATGTATAAGGTATGGGAAATGTAAAAGTTAAAGTGAAGAATGGGAAGACCGTTTTGATTAAGGATGTTTGGTATGTTCTTGAAATTAAGAGAAATCTCATGAGTGTGGGTCAGCTCATTGAGAAAGGTTTCTCAATTATTATGAAGGACAATCTCTTGAAATTGTATGATGCTAATCAGAAGTTGATTATGCAATCAGAACAAGGAAGCAACATGATATTCAAGGTGAATGTGGAGACAACAGAAGCATAATGTCTTAGTTCAGAAGACGTTGGAGCTGATAGTAAGTTGTGGCACAAGAGGTTGGGGAATCTGAACTACACAAGCCTATGGCCTCTGAGTTCTAAGAAGCTCGTACATGAAATTCTGAAGATTGTGAAGCTTGAGAAGTCATGTGAGGTATGCATGAAAGGCAAGTAATCCAGATTTCCATTTGTGTCAGAAGTAGCTCCAAGAGCAAAACATGCTTTGGGAGTAGTGCATTCTGATGTGTGTAGACCATTTCCAGAACCTGCACTTGGATGAAATAGGTATTTTATGTCCTTTATGGATGAGTTCACAAGAATGGTGTGGGTAAAACTCATCAAGTTTAAATATGAGATGTTTACCGAGTTCTAGAAGTTCAAGGTGAAGGCTGAGAAACAAAGTGGTCAGAAGCTCTCATAATGGATGGCGGAGGTGAGTATAACTCTACAGAATTCCATAAGTTTTGTTATGAGAATTGAATTGAGCATGAAGGTTTAAATATTTTGACATGTTGTAAGACACTGAAGTAGATTCAGAAGGAGAAATTGATCAGTGTGTCATGTTAGTAGACTCTGAACGTGTGAGTGTTGAAGAAACTCCCAAGAAGAAAGTATGGTTGAATGCCATGAAAGAACTTGAGGCTATAGAAATAAACAAGACCTGGAAGTTGACTAAGCTTCCAGATAAGAAGAAAGCCATCAGCGTCAGATGGGTTTTCAAGGTGAAGCTTAAGCCAGATGGATCAGTTGGCAAGCACAAAGAAAGGCCAGTGGCTAGAGGTTTTCTTCAGAAACCTGAGCTAGATTACTTTAAAGTATTTGCGCCTACAGCTAGACATGAAACAATCAAACTGGTGATTGCTTTAACTGCAAATAGAAATTGGCCTCTGATGCATCTAGATGTGAAGTCTGCATTTTTGAATGATTCATTACAAGAAGAGGTATACGTGTCACAACCTCCTGGATTTGTGAAAAAGAATCAGGAAAGAATGGTGTACAAATTACATAAATCTTTGTATTTAAGCAAGCTCCCAGAGCTTGAAATTTGAAGATTGATTCATTTTTCAAGAAACAAGATTTTCAGAAGTGTGGGATGGATTATGGCATGTATGTTCAGCATTCTGAAAGCAATATGATTCTGGTATGTATTTATGCTGATGACATATTGCTGATGGGAAGCTGTTCTGAAGAATTTGTCAAGTTCAAGAAGACTCTGATGAATGAGTTTGAGATGACTGGCCTAGGAAAGTTGGTTTACTTTCTAGGAATGGAGGTACTATACTCTAAACAAGATATAATTTTGCATCAGCTGGAGTATGAATTTGAGCTTCTGAAGAAATTCAAGTTGAAGAATTGAAAGGCCACTGTTACACCATCAGAAACTAATCATAAATTAGATTCTGACTCTGAGGGTGAAGACGTATATGTTACAACGTTCAAATAATTGGTAGGTTCTTTGAGGTATTTGTGTAATACCATACCTGACATTTGTTATGCAGTTGGAATGGTTAGTAGGTTCATGAGTAAACCTAAGTGGTCCCATTACCAAACTGTTGTCAGGATTCTGAGGTATATCAAGAGAACTCTGAAGTTTAGAGTATTATTCCCTTCTGGAATAAAAACAGATTCAAAATTGATGAGTGATTTTAATTCTGATTGGTGCGGAGATAAAGTTGATAGAAGAAGTACTTCTGAATACTTGTTTAAGTTTCTGAGAGGTTATATTTCTTGGTGTTCTAAGAAGAAATTTGTTGTTGCTCTATCAACGTGTGAAGCTGAGTATATTGCAGGTGCTATAATTGCAGTCAAGTTGTGCGGCTTTTTAATTTACTACAGGACCTAAAGTTCAATGTAGATAAGCCTCTGAAGCTGATGATTGATAACAAGTCTGCAATCAATCTTGCCAAAAACCCAGTACTACATGGGATAAGCAAGCATATTGAGACAAAATATCATTTTCTGAGAAACCAAGTCCAGAACGGAGTACTAGAAGTTGTGCACTGTAGCACCCAGAAGCAGCTGACAGATATCATGACAAAAGCAATCAAGACGGATCAATTTTTTCGCTTAAGAAATAGAATTGGTGTAGTTAGTTTTAATTAGAAATTCTAAATTAAGAAATAGTATTAAAGGGTATTTTAATATTTCTAATTGTTTTAGATAATTTAGTTATTAAGTATATTCTATTATGACCTATGTAGCATTCTCTTTTGTGTATAAATAGACTAGTTGTAAATCTCTTAAATACAACAACAACATGTATTCCTCTTGCAACTTTACAACCGTCATTCTCTTTAATTTTTTAAATTTATTTTTTGTTTTATTATTAATTATTGTGCAATAACACAAACTAAGAATTTTCTGAGCGAAGACTTTTGATTGAAGATATTATTGGCTTCATAAAACGAATCTCTTGTTATTTTATTATAAGATGTACCATGAAGTAATGGATTTTTGTTTGTTTCACTTTATTTCATCATATATTAGCGTTGAAAATAGACCAAATGGGGACCATATAATTTGCCTCAAACGTCATGATTTATTTGGTTTGGTTGGTCAACATTTGTGGGGAGGTTGCCTTGGTGCTTATTGTGGAATAGGCGACACTCCACTTTTAAATTTGGTTGATTGTTGTTGTTTAGTTATTGTTTATTGTTCTTGAATTATGGTGATGGTGAAATTTTCAAAGTTTGATGAAGACGCCAGTTAGGAGTGATAAAAATTATTGAGAAAGTTCAGTAAATTCAAAATTCAATTTTTTTAGTGTTCAAATTATTGACTAATTTTATCTATTAGAGGTTGAATTGTAGTTTTAGTAATTCAAAATTATTGACTAGTTTTCTCTATTAAAAAATGAATTGTTTTCTTATATTAATAATTAATAGTAAAATAATGGATAAAAATTATCATGTGGCTGTCCACGTCAACGTCATTGTCATTATCTCACTGTCACGTCTGTGCGTAATCATATTAAATTTTTATATGGCATTATCACATTTGTTGAATATTAATAGTTATGACTAAAATTGGAGACGAAAATATTTAGAGGGATCATTATTCTAAAAAAAAATTATAGGTATTAAACTTGAATGTTGAGATATTTAGGGGGTCACAAACACATCTAACCCAAAGACGCTACACATGATCTCAAATCCCCTAATAAAAGTCCAACAATTTTGATGTAGTTGGGAGGGGGCGATATTCACGGTCTTCAAGATTTCAAACTCAAACACGGTAATGAGAATCTCCACTTCCATGTCAACATTAACTCATGCGTAAATGTAAAAATATTTGTTCCACCACCGCAAAATCCTCAAACAAGTTTTCTTCTTCTAAGTGGAGGGATCTAATAGAACTTCGTCCTCGTCATCAGTATATGTTTAGACCCTTAGAATAAGGTGCCTTACAAAATACTAGGTCATGATCCCTTAAACAGAAAGTTATAAAATAAACAAAAAGAAGCAAAGGTTTTTAAGCACTAGTGCTGCTAGTTGTTTCTTCATCTTTATTGCCTTCTTCATTTTCATTATCCTTATCAGAACTCTTCTCTCCCTGTGCATCATTATTACCCTCAATAGAGTTTTCTTGAACATCTTGTTCAGCTAGAGCCTAACCAGTCTTTCAAGTTTAAACTTTCTAGGAGCACAGGTTTTTATGGTTTCATCCAACCCCTTGCATGCATCATTTAACTCGACTATTATATCATTCTTGGTAGTGGAAATGAAATTTTCCTTTCCATATGTCTTGATAATTTCTGGGACATGTGTTCCTTCAAACAACTTATAATGGAAAGAAAGATGTGAATCCCTTTGATACATATCATATGCATCAGTTAAGATTCCTGGACGTTGGCTCAAAATGACTCCACAAATTAAGGTTGGAAAAGCAATAAGCATTTTCATAGCATAGGAAGTGCCTTGCCTCATGATTTCTTCAAAGATGTAAGTTCCAAAATCATAGTTTTTCTTGGTTCCAACAATGTAGATGAACCTTCCCAGACCAATAGCAATTGAGGAAATATAATTGGTAAGTACCCAGTTTGTAGCTCCAATTTGTGGAGAATTGTATACTTCATACTCAGGTAGCTTGCAGACAGTTTGTCTTTTAGAGGCTACTTCTTAACCTGCTTCCCAGTGATTTATCTACAAATGTTGTCATCAGACACCTGAACCTTTGGTTGATCTTTCTCACTCCTTCCTAGAAACCTATTAATTACAACTAGAGAAATTCCACACACTTACCTCTTACAAAAAAATTTTCTAATCTTCTTGGTTGTCTTGTCAATATATTCTTGAGTTATATTTACACTAAACTCCTTTACCAACTTCTCATGACAATTTCCTATATTGGAGACAATATTCATTAATCTAGCTTTATTAATGAGATCAATAACCTCCTTACATCCTAAGGCATCTTTCCTCAATTCCCTTTTCAGAGAAATACGCCTTTGATACACAAATTTGCACTTCTCCGCGTTTTTTGCAAGATGAAAGGACACATTATCTATGGGGATATCTGGAAGCCTCTTCCTTTTCATAGACTTTCCTTTGGTGTCATGCAAGATGTCCTTAATATCAGCATCATCCTCTGAATCACTTAAAGAAACGTCCCTTCTCTTCAGGGATTTCCTCTGAGTGTTTGGAGATATAACCTTGCTCTAACTCTTAGTTGGTCCCATGATAGTGCTCTTCTTAGAAACTTTGGAAGGAGTACCAACAGTTTTTTCCTTCATATCTCTTAATCTCTTGGAAATTCCAGGAGGGAGCCTTTTGCTAATAGGCTCATCATCAGAATCACCCTCATCAAGGTTTATAATATCATTGTTTTTGTCATTATCACCTTCTTCCTTTCATCTGTTTATATATCTACTTCATGACGAGCTTCAGGAACATTTAGATCTTCCTCTTTCTCAAAATAAGAGAGCTTGTTCACAGATGTTAAAACATCTGGTGCGTCATTAGGAGTAGCTATACCACTAGCAATATTTGAAAGTAATCTACGAATACTCTTGACCATAAAAATGTCCTCTTGATTAGCCTGCCTTCTCACCAGTTTTAACAATATTAGGGTTTTCAGCATCCCTAGTGTCTGTTTCAGGAGTATCAATATCTATAGCTACATAAGTATCAGGAGCAGATGATAAACTTACTCAAGCATGAGTTCTTCTTCCAGCCAAAGACTTTGTTCTACTTCTCCTTGGAGTAATACCTGAGATAATTATAAGAGGAACAATGTTGGTGATAACATTCTATATATCTTCTTAATTCCTTGTAGCCTAAGGAGCAGAGGTGGGCATATCCTGTTCATTTGACATGTTCGTTTCTTGAATATTGAAGAGAGAGACGTTGAAAATAATATTATGAATGATCTCTTTGGAATACAAGAAGGTGGAAAAAGATTTGAACTGGGGATTTGAAAAATAAGAGTGTTGAACAATGCAGTAGGTAGTGGGATTTAAATAGCATGTAGCATTAGAGAAGTTAAGGCTTGGTAATGATGTTTTTAGTCTTTCATACGACAAAAAACTATTTGTTGCATGCCTCCACCTTACTAATTTTCTAGCAGTGTATACTTCACCCATCTGTTTCATAAGTTGAATTACCACCATCGCCTTGGTAAAAAGTTTGGCAAGATTTTTCCACATCATAACCTCTTTAACAACAACAATTTTTTTCTTATCATATCTTTGATGGAATGATTGAGACTACCACTTTGCCTTGTCTTGTCATGTTGAGTAACAATTTTTCTAATATTAGTGTTACCCAAGGACTCATAGTCCAATGTCATGACATTTTGTCTGACATTGCATTTTTTCAGATTTTTTTGCTCAACTTGAGACCCTTCCAAGTAGGTTTTATGGATTTCATGAGGATCCCTCATATGACAATTTTCATATGTTTCATTTTTTTTATTTTTCTTGGACATTCACTGTTTTAAAACTCATCTTTTATTGTTAAATATGTGAGAAAGAAATGAGCAACGAGACAAATGTTCTCATTTTTGGGACTCCAATTTTTTGATTTTGTCTTACTGGTTATACATTTCTCAAGAGAGTGTACTACTTAGGATAACCATATAGCTTATAGAAGGAGGGCCTTATGTGTCCATATTTTCCATAATGATGACATCTCCTAAAGTGACTTATGGGTCTAACAAAGAGTTTCATATGTCTATCAGGATGTTCAAGCTTTTTTTTTTACATTGAAGCATACATTCCTTTCTTTGACTGAACACAGTCTGACTTCAACTCTAATTCATGTTAAACTTCCAGCATTGTTTCCAACTTGGAAGAATTTACCTGAAGTTGTTAGTTCCATGTGTTAATAGTTGGCTAAACTTTGGCTAAGCATTGTTCTAAACATGTTTCTATGTGGATATAGAGTAAGATGGTGCAACATCTTTATTAACTGTCATAACATTTTTGCTGTTATGAGTTTTCTGCCAGATGTCACAGAAGATATTGTGACATCCTGAAGTTGATGCAGTAGACGCTGCTTTTGGATATCCTTGAAGATTTAATTTGAATATATGAGTACCTGGAATATTCTATACTTATTATAGGTGCAGGCCAATCAAGGATTTTGTTAGAAACAGGTGCAGATTTGATTGGTTACTAAAAAGGATCGATTGAGACTTTTTAGGAAACTTTTTATGAAGATTGTTTCTATTTTTATGGAGAATATTCTGCGGAGATTTTTCAGCTGAAGATTAGAGTTGATTAAATAATCCGAGCCAGTATAAGCCCAACTGTAGAAGCCTATATAAGGAGTCGTCCAAGACCTTGTTTTTAAGCATGGTTTTATTGTAAAACCTTGTGAAAAAATAAGGGTTTAGGGCTGGTAGTTCCTTAGGTTTTCCATGTTTATTATGTACGTCTTCATGCACCTCTAATACATTTCAGTTGACTGATTGTTACTTTCTTGTCAAGTTATTTTTTTCACTCAAAGCCTGTAGGCACGAGTTGAGTATTGTTCTTAGTGAAGCTTTTAAACAAACTAAGTAGTTATAATTGGGAAGTGTGTTCTTCCTGGAAGTTCCTAGAATTAGGATTTTCCTTCCCTGTGATTGGGAGTTTGATATCACTATAATGATTGGAAGTGAGTTGGTTCTCATATCTAGGAGGTGCCTAGGTAGAAGTTGCACTGGGTAGGGATTAATGATAAGTTGTAAACAGGGGAGTTTAGCTTAGAATTAATACAACTGATAGTAGATTTCCTTCCTTCCTTGGTAGCCGCCAGAGTAGGTGAGTTGAATGTTATTATTGTTGTTCTATCAGCAGATGTTATAACATATATCGTGACATTGTGTGCTATTGATACATCAGTCTTAACTTCTGATATTGTGTGTGCCAGAATTTCAATTGGCATCAAGAGCAGACATCCTATTCTAGTTACTGGGTGATATTTAGGGATATATTTTCTGGAAATATGGATAAAGAATGAGGATATAAAAACAGACCACCCATGTTGGATGGTTCAAACTATGACTAGTGGAAAGTTAGAATGATAGCTTTTCTGAAATTTATGGACAACAAGGCTTGGAAGACTATTTTGAAAGGATGGAAGCATCATGTGGTTAAGGATATTGACAAAGATGGGAAAGAGACTGGAACTGAAACTATGAAACCTAAAGAAGAATGGAATGAATATGATGATAAAGAAGTTATTTGAAATTCCAAGGCTTTTAATGCTCTATTCAATGGAGTTGATAAGTATGTGTTCAGGCTGATCATTACATGTACTACAGCCAAGGAAGCTTGGGAAATTCTCAAGATAACTTATGAAGGTACCTTTAGAGTGACGATTTCAAGACTTCAGCTTCTCACTTCAAAATTCAAGAATTTGAGGATGGATGATGATGATATAATTTAGGAATATCAGATGAAGATTCTTGAAATTGCCAGTGCATCCAGTGCATTAGGAGAGATTGTGTCAGAAGCAAAGTTGGTCAGAAAGATTATTAGGTCCTTCACTAGAAGATTTGACATGAAGGTCACAATAATTGAAGAAGCTCGGGACATCAATAACATGATAGTTGATGAACTTACTGGGCCACTTCAAACATATGAATTGACTATTGGTGACAAGGATGAGAAAAAGAACAAAGGCGTAACTTTTGTATCTAATGCTGAAGATGATAAAAGTCAAGTGAAGCTAGACATCAATTAGGATCTGTCTAATACCATTGTTCTACTTGGGAAGCAATTCAATAGGGTATTAAAAAGATTGGACAAAAGAGGAAGACTAGATGTCAATAACATCTCATATGACATCAGTAACAATCTTGATTCTCACAAGAAAACAAGACCAAAAGAGAAGTCAAGTCAAAATAGAGGCGTTCAATGCTTTGAATGTGAAGGATATGGTCATATTAGACCTAAATGTCTCAACTTCCTCAAGAAACGGCAGAAGGGTTTCACTGCATCTTGGTCTGATGATGATAAGTCAGAAGATGAAGACAATTCTGAGATTGCCAAACTTGTGTTGCCTCTATTTGGAAGATGGGAAGATGAAGTTGAAGCTTGTGATGATAATGATATTTATGAAGACCTAGATATGTCCTATAAGTATACTTGTGATAGGTATGAAGAAAGCCTCTAGAAAGAGGAAGAGTATAGGAAGATCATAACTGATTGGGAGAATGAAAGGAAGCAACACCTTAGTATCGTTTATCATCTTCAAACTGAGGTAACTCACTTAAATTCCAAGTTTTATAACTTGATTGATTACATAAATATGGTGAAAGACGATGAGCATACCAGGGTTCATTACCAATCTGATAATAAACTGAGGAAACTGTTAGAAGGGGAGGTCTTTCCTTTTGAGAAGAAGAAAGAGATCAACATGTCCAAGCACGTGTTAAAACATCCTAACAAAAGAAGTGAATTTTCAAATCAACCTCAATCTACTTGGGATATAACTACTATGGTAAGTGTGGTCATATAAAGCCTTTTTGCTTCGAATTATATGGAGATAAAAAATCTCCAGCTCGTTCCAAGGCTAAGAAAGTGAGCAAGAAAAGGAGTTTTGAAAATAGAGATGTTAACCTTATAGCTCATACTTCTTTGAGAGACTCAACTAGTGAAGACTGGTATTTTGACAGTGGATGCTCTAGACATATGAAAGGGGTCCATAAGATGTTGGTGGATGTCAAGCCTCATCCTATAGGTTCTATTATATTTGGTGATGGTTTTCATGGAGAGATCAAAGGAGTTGGAAAGTTGATGTGTGATAGGTGTCCCAAGTTAGAAAATGTGTTATATGTCAAAGGATTAAATGCTAATATTATTAGCATTAGTCAACTATGTGACCAAGGTTTGTTAGTTAACTCCTCAAAATCAAAATTTCTGGTTAAAGATAAGAAAGACGTTGTTCTAATGGAAGGTATCAGGTCCAAAGACAACTACTATTTGTTGGAATCTCAAATAGTTGCTTACTATTCCACTTGTCCAACAACCAAGGAAGATGAAGTAAAGTTATGGCATCAAAAACTTGGACATCATCATTTCAAAATTATAAAGGAATTCATATCTGAAGGATCCATTAGAGATATGCCAGAGCTCAAGATTGAAGAAGGAGAAGTCTGTGATAAGTGTGAAAATAAAAAAACTAATCATAATGTCACACCAAATGTTGCAACATCAGATTACTTCCAAAGTCTTGGAACTCTTTCACATGGATGTAACAGGACCATTAGAGATAGACAATATAGGAGGAAAAAGGTACGTCTTTATGGTTATAGATGACTTTTATGGCTATACTTGGATGAATTTTCTTAGAGAAAAATCATATACCTTTGAAATCTTCAAAGATCTATGTCAAAGAATTCAAGAGGAGAAAATGAGTGTGATTTTCAAAATCGTAAATGACAATGATAAGGAGTTTATGAATGCAAAATTCTCTAAATTTTGTGATTCTAAAGGAATAAGCCATGAGTTCTCTTATTCTTGGAAAACTCAGGGAGATGGAATTGTTGAGAAAAATACTAGAGCAATACAAGAATCAACTCGAGTGATGCTTAGTGCTAAGCAATTTCCATTTGAATTTTGGGCTAAAGATATGAATATTGCTTGCTATATTCATAACACAGTCACCTTGAGGGGAGGTACTTCCTATACTCATTATGAGCTATGGAAAGGAAGGAAACCTAAAGTCAAATACTTTCACATTTTTGGAAGTAAATCCCAGATCTTTGCTGCTAAAGATCAAGTGGAAAAGATGAGTTCCATAGGGGATGAAGGGATATTTCTAGGTTACTATTCAAGAAGAAGAGCATATAGAATCTATAATTCCAGAATTTGTATGGCTATGGAATCTATCAATGTGAGAATTGAAGATTCAGTTGTTGAAGAGAAACAAGATGTCAGAGACAATGTTAGAACATCCTATGTGTAAACTGATGTAGCACTAGGTGAAGGGACTTGTTAATTCACAAACACTAAGCCGATGAATTCTCAATCCAGCACAGGTTTATCTACTGAGGGACAAATAGATCAATTTAGGGATATAATTGCAAGTTACCTTGATAAAGGTAACATCACTAAATTTAAATAGAAGATATCAAATACATATAAATGTGTTTCCTTGAGGGAAACAAGAGGAAGTTTCTATGAACTGACATTGAAGAGGTATGATGTCAAGAGAGATGTTATGACATCTCATAACAAAGATATGAATTCTTTCAAATATCTAATTCAGCATGACTGGTACAAGGATCTTGATAGTTGTAAACAACTGATAATGAATCTTATTGAAGGGAAGGATGATACTCTGGAGCTTATGGACAACAAGGAACAACTTGATGTTATTAAAAAAGTGGGATTGGGACTTGTACTATTGAAGAGTTATAGCAATTACATAAATGGACGAATGCAACTAACGTTGCAGCTTTCCTCTATGCTTTGAGGCGTGACATTCCTGGACAAATTACTACTAAGAAGGATAGAAGAATGGTATTCTACAAGATAGTGTATCTGGCTACAACACCAAGGAATGTAGAAGGCTCTTTAATAGGGGAAAGAGATGGAAAACCACCTAAAGCTGACTAAGAAGTTGTGTTTCCATCTGACTGCTTCCATCTGTAGTATTGCCTGAGTGAAATATGTTTTATGTGATTCCATCTATTGTATTGCTTAAATGCAATATGTTCTGCAGTGCTTTGTGTTTCCATTGTGTATATTTACTATGTTTCTTTTTGTCAATATTTTGGCTAAAAAGGGGGAGTAAAGTGTTGTGTCCTGATGTTACATCACATGTCTTGACATATTGATCTATCATTATGATGGGATAGTGTGCTACTACTTTTGGGAGAGTAGTTGTTTGTGTTTGTATGGTTGCTCTTGCAACTATTCAGGGGGAGCATGAGTGTTCATGCTTATGTGTATGTTGAAGCTGCTATTGCTGCTTCTGTTATTCTATTGCAGGTGCTCTGGTGTGGGTTTTCCCTTGAGGGAGAGAACTGATTATGTGTGACAGGGGAAGTACTGGACCTATCTGATTGTATAAGATTTCTAAGTTGTGTTGTTTTACAAAGTTTACATGATCAACATGTAACTTGTAAGTTGGTTTTATTTCTCTCTCCAATTTAATTTGGTTTTTGGTGGTTTTAGCCAAAATTTGCCAAAGGGGGGAGATTGTTAGTTCCATGTGTTAATGGTTGGCTAAATTTTGGCTAAGCATTGTTCTAAACATGGTTCTATATGGATGTTGAGTAAGATGGTGCATCATCTTTATCAATTGTCATAAACATTTTGTTGTTATGAGTTTCTGTCAGATGTCACAGAAGATGTTGTGACATCTTCAGTCTGGTGCAGCAGGCACTATTTTTGGATATCCTTGAAGATTTAATTTGAAGATATGAGTATCTGGAATATTCTGTACTCATTATACGCATAGTCCAATGAAGGATTTTGTTAGAAATAAGTGAAAATTTGATTGGTTACTAAAAAGGACAGATTGAGACTTTTTAGAAAACTTTTTATGAAGATTATTTCTATTTTTATGGAGAATATTTTGCATAGATTTTTCATCTGAAGATTGGAGTTGATTCAAGAATCCAAGTCAATCCAAGCCCAATTGCAGAAGCATGTATAAGGAATCGTCCAAGACTTAGTTTTTAAGCATAGTTTTATTGTAAAACCTTGTGAAATAATAAGGGTTTAGGGTTGGTAGTTCCTTAAGTTCTCCATGTTTATTTTGTATGTCCTCATGTATCTCTGATACATTTGAGGTGGCTGATTGTTACTTACTTGTCAAGTTATTATTTTAACTCAAAGCCCGTAGGAACGAGTTAAGTATTGTTCTTAGTGAAGCTTTTAAGCAAACTGAGTAGTTGTAATTGGGAAGTGTGTTCTTCCTAGAAGTTACTGGAATTAGGATTGTATCTCCCTGTGATTGGGAGTTTGATATCACTGCAGTGATAGGAAATGAGTGGTTTCTCATATTTAAGAGGTGCCTAGATAGAAGTTACACTAGGTAGGGATTAATTTATAAGTTGTAAAAGGGGAAGTTTAGATTAGAATTTATACTGCTGATAGTGGATTTTCTTCTTTGCTTGGTAGCCCCCATAGTAAGTGAGTTGCACCAAACTGGATTAACATATCATTGTGTTCTTTACTTTCTGCAAATTATATTTCTGCATTGTTATTATTATTGTTGCTCTGTTAGTAGATGTTATAACATTCGTTGTGACATTGTGTGTTGTTGATACATTAGTCTTTACTTTTGATATTTCTTGTGCTAGAATTTCAGAAGTGTATGTTACTAAGTTAAGCACTCTGAAGTTTTTGGTCATGTTTTCAAGCTTAGATGCAAGAAGTAAAACTTCTTTCTGAAGATCAGACACTTTGATGAGAAGTTCCTTCTCCTTACCAATGTTTCTAGAAGAATTGCATCTTCCTGAAAAAGCTTTAACATGCTTGGTAGATTCAATATCTGAGTCCTTCTCAATCAAAGAGACAAACATTCCTTTATTACGTTTCTTGAGAAATGTTGGACATTCTGCTTGAATGTTCCCAGAGCCTTTACATTCATTGCATTGAATTCCTTTGTCTTGTCTTAACTTTTCTTCAATTCTAGTCTTCTTTTGAGCATCATAGTTATTACTAATGTCATATGAGATGTTCTGGACACATGGACTTCCTCTTCTATCCATTTTTTAAAGAATTTTATTGAATTGCTTCCCAAGTAACATGATAGTATTGGATAGTCATTCAGCAGTATCTAGATTAGTTTGACCTTCTTCATCTTCAGTATTGGATACAAACGATGTGCTCTTGTTCCTTTTTTCAGACTTGTCACTAATATTCAACTCAAATGTTTGAATAGAGCCAATATGTTCATCAACCCTCATGTTGCTGATGTCATGTGCTTCTTTAATGGCTACCCCTTTCATGTTAAATTTCCTAGGTAGAGACCTAAGAAACTTTCTAACAAGTTTTTCTTCTGACAATTTTTCTCCTAAGGCAGTAGACATATTTGCAATTTAAAGAATCTTCATATGATAATCTTGAATGGTCTCGTCATCATTCATTTTTTTATTCTTTAATTTAGAGGTCAGAAGCTGAAGTCTTGACATTTTAACTTTGGATGTACCTTTGTGAGTTGTTCTGAGAAAGTCCCAATCATCCTTGGCCATAATACATGTGTTGATTAATCTAAACACATTCTTGTCTACTCCATTTAATAGATCATTCAATGCTTTGGAGTTTCTAATAGCTATTTTATCATCCTCATCATTCCATTCTTCCTCTGGCTTCAAAGAGACATTCCCATCTTTATCCTTGTTAACAAGATGATCCCATCCTTTCAAAACAGCCTTCTATGCTTTATTGTCCATGGACTTTAGAAAAGCTAACATTTTAACCTTCCAACAATCATAATTTGAATCATCTAATAGAGGCGGTCTGTTGTTGTATCCTCCATCTTTTTCAATAGTACCATAAATATATTCTCCATGGAGCTCACCCAACAGGGTGCATGCTCTGATGAGAATTCAAATTCTAGAACTTGTAATACAAAGGTCAAGACATATGTCATAACACAGAAACACGATGTCAAGATAGATGTTATGATATCTGTTGACAGAAAACCTGATAAAACTATTGATTGTGCAGAAAGATAAATTGCATAAATTTAAAGAACATAATCAATTTTTAACCTAGTTTGGTGCAACGCCACCTACTCTGGAGGATACCAAGCCAAGAAAGAAATCCATTATGATAGTATTAGTTCAAAGCTAAACCAACCCTAGTTTACAACATCTCACCTAATCACTGCCTTGTGAAACTTGTACCTAGAAACCACTAGATATGAGATCCCCATCTCACTTCTAATCACTGTAGTGATATACCTACAACCATAAACCTTGTGACTAGACTTGAAAACCTAAAAGAAGATTACACTTCCAATAAACAATACTTGATTTTGCTTAAAAGCTTCAACCAAGAACAACACTCAACTCTTTTCTTAAAAGCTCATGAGTGAGAACAATAGCTTGATAAATAAGAAAAAATCAGTCTACTCAATGCATCAAAAGATACATGAGTGACATACAAATAACACAAACATTAAAAACCTATAAGACTCCCAAAACCCTAAAAATTAAGTGCACACACAATTTCTTATTTTTGAATGCTTGCTATTTTAGGTCATAGCAAGTCCTTATTTATAGACTCTTAGAGTATAGGCTTGGACTCTTCAAATATATCTGTTCTTCACATTTAAAAACAGCTGCAAGATCTTCTCACAAAAATAGGAACAAATCTTTTTAAATATTCCTAAAAAGTATCTGATATCCTTTTTAAGAAATCCAATTAAATCTGCACTTTGTTCCTGAATAATCTCCTTAACCTACACATAATGATGAGGTATATCCAAAATGATCTCATCAAACAAAATCCAATTTGTCAAGAGATAACCGACAACACTGCTTGTTGTACACAAACCAATATTTCACGATATTTATCTTCGATATCTAGTTAAAACTCATAACAACTAAACTGTCATAATAGTTGATAAAGATGTTACAACATCTTGCTCAACCTCAATATAGAACCATGTTTTACCAAAATTTAGCCAATCATAAAACCATGGAACTAACAAATTATTAACCTAGTTCGGTGCAACCTCGGCTACATTTGAGGGCATCCAAGCTAGGAAGGAAATCCACTATAATAGTATTAGTTTGAAGCTTAAACAACCCCTATTTACAACTTCTCTCCTAATCACTACCCATTCAATTTCTACCTAGGGCACTTCTAGATATGAGAACCCCCTCTCACTTCCCATAATCACACCCTTGTGATTTTTATTAATAATGATAAACAAAAGATAGAAGACACTCTTCAAAGAAAAGTAAACAACTCTGCTTAAAATCTTATGAGTGACCAATAAAGACAACTTGACACACAATCCACTCATGCTTAAAAGCTTGTGAGTGATTGACAAATTTACAACTCAAATAGAGTCGAATTCAAGCATATAAGACATACATGAATGGCTCACAATAAACACAGTCCAACTCTACTGTAGAGTGGATCACAAATAACAAAGAAACAAACTAAACTCTAGAACTCTTCTTTCAATACACGGCTTCTCCAAGTATTTTTAGGTATAGAAAGTCCTTATAAAAAGACTCTTTCAGTATGGGCTTGGACCCTTCACACAAATCCAATCTTCAAGCAGCAAATCTTTTTCAAAATCTTCTCCATAAAAATAGGAACTAAAAAACAAAGTTTTCTAAAAAGTCTCTAAGATCCTTTTTATGAAACAAAATAAAATCTACAATGTTCCTAAAATATCATTGTTTGGCTGCGACCATATGAGAATTAAAACCGTTCAAAATCTCATATTTTAAAAACAAATATTCCACGATTTATAACCTGGATTGTACTAATGTTATAGTATAACATGTTACGACATTTATCAGAACATCTGTCTTCATTGATGTCTGATCAATATGTCAAGACATCTGTCACAACATCTTTCATTGGACTATGTTTTAGCAAAAATTTTGGTAATCATAAAACCATGTGTGCTACAGTGGGAGAACTGACTTGAATGTTTTGAATTTTATCACAAATGTTGCGGTTAGAAAGAGTCACCACCGACTTTTCTTTTATCCAAAAGGAAAGGTGAAAAAGCACAAGAAAGACCTTTGAGATTGTTTCTTGAGTTCGGGGGGTAGATTATGAAAAGGGAAGGTATTAGAACCCTTTTCATCCATGATTATCCATGGGATCTTAGTTACTTGCTAGATCACTTGCTTTTGTTTGAAACTGTGCTTTGTGTGGTTTTTGAAAGTATTTTGTAAACAAGGTCATTGTTTAGGCAATCTTTGTAATGATTCTCGTTCGTAAGAATGTATACAAAGATGTTTGTCTTTTTTGAAAATGTTTTCAATGTTTGTAAGATGTTTGGAAATGTGTGTGTTTGTTTTTGAAAATAGCAAGGATGTTTTGTTGGAGATGGAGCAAGTAATTAGGAGAAATCAACCTACTCAAATGTCTTTCTTGTTCATTTTTCTTTTCCTTTGATATTGTCGTCTTACGATTGATTTGGTAAGCAACCCTATCTTTGGATGTAAACGGGACGGGCGTGGGTCATCGTATAACCATGATTAGCAATGTTGCAAAGTATCTTAGCATTTTTTTAAGGACTAAGATCATTTTGTAGGGCAACTTGAATAGCGTCATCGAGGGACTATGATCTTGTATTTGTTTGTTTTTGCTAAGATTCCTTACATGCGCAATATGGCCATTTTTGTATAAGGAAACCAAGTGGAGTAACCCTAGGGGTGCTTGTGTGCAAGTGTGTCATTTTCATGCTTGATTTTATCTTGGATTAGGGTTTTCTATTTGATTGGTTTTTATCTTTCCATACAAACCCTAATTACTAGCATGTTATATAAATACAATAAATTGCGAAATTTAAAGATTACTACGCTATTAAAACACTTGGTGGGAGGGGGCTATACAATTTATGAATGGGGATTTGCAAGAAATTAAAACCCTAATTATCTATTACAACCATATCAAATTTATCAAATGTACAAAGAAACAAATTTAAATATAACGTATAAGAAGTGAAATGAATATAATGTACAAGTATGAATGAATAAGGCCATGGAATTTGTTTTGACTTAATTAACTTAGAAGAAAAAAATAATTAACTAAAAAAAGAAAATTAGAATTAAGTTAGCAAAAGAAACTAGTTTAAAGAAACAAATTTCTAAATAAATAATAAGCATAAACCTAATCTAATTATTTAATTAATTTTGAAAAAAATGAATTTTAACAAGAAAATGTTTTAGTCTATTAAACAAATATGAATATATTTAATATGTATGCATAAATAATATTTTTTGAGATTTTTATTTATAAAAGTAAATATTGTTATAATGTTAATAATAGTAATTAAGAGAAAGTAAAGAAAAATAAAATATATAAAATAAGTCAGGGGGGTTAACAATTAAAAAGGGTGTTTGGAGAAAGAAAATAAAAAAAATTTGTTGGGCTTTCAGCCCACAAAACTTATGGCCAGAAAAATAAATAAATAAAAATCAGATTTTATGAAGGGATATGGGGTGTAGCGAGCCTAAGGGGGGTTGGGCTTAGTTTTAATGGTTTGGGCATGATATGAGGGGGGCCTGGTTTTTTTAAACAAAACAACCAGTTTCATGAGACGTGGTCTCATTTGGCTAATTTGTTTCTCTCTCTCACTTCTCTGATTCTCTCGCTCACTCTCCGAGGTTCCTTCACCGCAGAAGAAATAGAGACCACACCGAAAATCACCTCGCGGAGGTGACGGCGGCGGCTGGGTTCAAAACTTCAATTTTTTTACACCAATCTCTTCCTCCTAATTACTAATTTAGCGTTTGATTATGCAGAAAACACAAGATTCGGCCTAGATCTAGAAGGGGACGACCGGAACCCTAGGGGTTCTGATTTTCTTCTTCTACATGATTTGGTGAGATCTTTTCTCTCTTATTTCTTCGCTAGTTCTGAGGGGTTAGGCTTCCTTTGAAGATGATGATAAAAAGGGTTTAGGGTTTGTACTTCTGTTTGCATGCTTCTGTTTACATGTTTCTATTTGAATGTTTCTATTTGAAAGAAATTTTGAAAGAAAATCTCTTATTTTTGATAAAGGGTTTGGCGAAACTTGATAATGGTTCACTTAGGGTTTTGGCTCTGTTTCTGTTTGCTGCGATTTTTGTTTCTGTTTTGGTGATGATGATTTTACTTAGGGTTTTGGCCCTGTTTACCTTCTTCTACTTTGGTTTCTAATTGGCCCTAAATTGTATGCTTTGTGCAAGAAAAAGTTTTCAGAACATTTGCATATTGAAACAATTTTAAAAAATTACCTTTTTTGTTGTGTTTTGGTATGTTGTGAATTGTTGATAGTAAGCTTTGAAGGATGAGAATAATGGCTAGACTTTTTATTTATGTGTTTTCTTCTTGTTGGCCCAAAAAGCTTCCTCTTGTGCTTAGTATTGTTGTCCTGTCTTATATTGATTTAGTGATGGATAAAATACTGGATTTTGCTGCTTGTACCTTTTTTCTGATAAATCAAATTGCCAGTTGACTTTGCTTGTTGGATGTGTTATTCATTTATGGTGGATGCTGACTTTTGCTGGCTTTTTACTTGCTATGTTTTAACAACTCAAGTAGTTGTCCTTTGGTTGGCTGACTGCTACTTTTCCTTTTTACAATTTTTATATACTTGTTTATCCTTTTCTGACTTTGCTTGCTGCTTTTGTTGTATTTTGTATTTTCTATGAACCAAACAAAATCTTCTTGAGATTTGTAGTGAAACACTCGAGGCCTATGACATGACTTTGCAATTTTGAGGCTGTTGTTGGTCTGATATTTTTTTTGATTTGAAACAACATGAGGCTTTTGCTTTATGATTTCCTCTTTACTTTTTGTGAACCAATGCTTGAGATTTGCAACAGATTACTTCTTAGCCAATGATGTAGTTATGCTTTTGTGAAGTATGTATGAGGCTTAATTTTCTGTTTTCCTTTGCTCGTGAACCAAGTTTTTGTGATTTGCAAACTCACTTTTAGGCCAATGATAAGACACTGCTTTGAGGCCTCTATTGGGCTTGAATTTCTTGATTTGGATTTGGCAAATAGGCTGGGAATATGGTTGGAATTATTTATTGTGGGCCAAGCTTTGTTTTGCAATGATGATGGGCCTAGGATAGAATTTGACATGGTTTGAGGCCTTTAGAATAAAAAACCCTCTTTTCTGACCTTTTGATACTTTGTAGATTGTTGCATAAGTTTTGTTTTTTTCAGCAGTTTGCAACTGCTGTCCTTGCTTGCCTGCCCTGCAGTTGGTTGCAGCTTGCCTTGTTTGCTGGTTCTATTTCAGCAGTTTGCCTTGTTTGCTGGTTTTGTTTCAGCCGTTTCCTTGTTTGCTGGTTTTGTTTCAGTAGTTTGCAACTGCTTGCCTTGCTTGCCTGCCCTGCAGTTGGTTGCAGCTTGCCTTGTTTGCTGCTTGTTTTGGCAGTTTTCCTTGTTTGCTGGCCTGCAGTTGGTTGCAGCTTGCCTTGTTTGCTGGCCTGCAGTTGGTTGCAGCTTGCCTTGTTTGCTGGCATGCAGTTGGTTGCAACTTGCCTTGTTTGCTGCTTGTTTGTGAACCAGATCTGTACTTTGTGATTTTCAAACTAGAAATTCTCAGGCCAATGATTAAGCAAGGATTGAATGAGGCCTTAGAATACAAACCCTTCTTTTCTGATTCAGCAGAAACCACCCTGATGATGAATTTAGGATTACCTTATATGTTTTGTTTATTTATGAATATTTGAATTACTAACAATCTTCTCCTTTTCTCTTTTCATGAACATGAAGCATGGATGGAAAGAAAAGGTTAGAGAGGTTGCTTGAGGATGAAGACTTAGGATTTCTCTCTTCCCTTTTTTTCATAAACAAATCTTGTAATTTAATGTATTGGTAGGCAAGACATTTCTTCTGTAAAAAACTCAAATTTGTAATGTAATGAATACAATACTTCTGAATAAACTTTGAAAATACTGTACCAATTTCAACTTTAAATCTTATAATTCTTATTTGGATGTTTTGAGTAAGAAACCCTGTTTTAGGTAACTTGTATTTCAAGAAATCACCAAAGATGACCAAGAAAAATAAAACACTTTGTACTCCAACCAAACTTCTAAAACAAAATGGATGTGTAAGAGTTTCAATTCTATTTGGTTAACTTAACTTCAAAGGGCTTATGATCAAAAAGTCTTAATCTTCAATCCTTGTTCAAATAACTAGCTGGTAATCATAATGAATTCGCATGTCACTCTTGATTCCAACAGGACTTCATTGTATATCAAATATGTTTCAAGAACATTAGCCAACCTTGTAGAATTAACAAACTTCAGCAGATTGTCTTTTAAAAATATTGAAGATTTTTTAAGACTCAACTATTTATGAGGAAATCCTAAACCCTAATTATTGATTTGCTTCCTAGGAAAAGAACCTGTCTGGTCGACCTTTAGGCCAATTCAGTGTACAGGAACCCTAGGATAAACATCTTCCATGAAAAAAATTGGAAGGCAAATTTTGGGGTACAACAGTTGCCCCTGTTCAATCTTCTTAAACTTGAAAGAGCGAGATTGGCATGCTCGCCGTTTGTAGTTTGAAAGTGGAAGATGATTGAACACTAAAGTGCCCAAAAATTTTCACTTGCTGGTGTACGAAGTGATGTCTTGAATCTATTGTATTAGGAATGGGCTTAAAGATGTCATTGGGTGAACTGAGGGATAACTGTCGGAGATGGGCTTACCGATGCCATCCAAGGGTGACCTGTTAACAGAAAATGGACCAAGTCCAGCCTTGATTTCAATCGGGAATGAATCAGAATAATTATTGAGAGGTTTGCCTGAACCAAAAGGGGTCTCAAATAAGCAACCAAATAATATTCGAAACTGAATTATATTTGACTCGCATCTGAGATATGTACTGAATGAGAGCCAGAATGAAATCCGTGTCCGGACTATATCTGAAAGTCCAATCTGAATAAGTATCAGAATGGCATTCGTGTCTAGTGTGTATCTGAACTGTATCTGTAGTCTGAATCTGAATAAGTATCAGAATGGTGTCCGTGTCTGGAGCGTATCTGAACTATATCTGTAATCTGGAGCTGAATAAGTATCAGAATGGTGTCCGTGTCTGGAGCGTATCTAAAATCTGAATCCGAATAAGTATCAGAATGGCGTCCGTGTCTGGAGGGTATCTGAACTGTATTTGAAATCTGGAGCTGAATAAGTATCAGAATGGCGTCCGTGTCTGGAGCATATATGAACTGTATCTGAAATCTGAATCTGAATAAGTATCAGAATGGCGTCCATGTCTAGAGCGTATATGTATTGAAGTCTGAATGAGTATCAGAATGACATCCGTGTCTGGAGCGTATCTGAACTGTACCTCTAGATTGACCATTATTAATGGTAGCTGTTAATCTTATTCTGAAAAGGGTAAAATGTTAGCTAAAATGCAAAGTCATGTTGTATGAAATGATATGATGCAATCATTTTATCAATGTTCATGATTCATGGATGCCATGTATGCATATGTGAGTTGATCTACTGCATTGCTGTTGGATTGAGGAAAATAAATCTCTGAATGCTGCTGAGGATATGTGAGTCTTCATGTCTTGAAGCCGAAGTTTTGATGGATTTCTTGCCGAGAGAAATAAATTCTGTTGTAAGGGCAATTCCATGTATTGCTTGTAAAATCTGTTGGGGAGTCCCGAGAAATTTGACAACTTCTACTGGGGATCAACAATTTGAAACTGTGTTCCGCTGGGGATTTAAATGACGTACTGCAAGGGATTACTTATGGAATAGCCTAGAGACATTTCCATATCCTTTCAACGTATTAGTAATCGTATTTCCCATTTTATTTATTTGTAAACAATGATTATGTTCAGATGCATATGTTCAACAAGGAATCATTGGACATTTTTGCAAACAAAACACAAGCGTAAAGAAAAATACAAATAGTTTTTGCACTTTCAAAGGGATATCTTTGTATTGACTTTGAGTAAATATTTTTGTACAAAGGAGACAAACATTCTAGTAAGAGAATACTGTCATAAAACAAGAAAAAATTGATACAAAGAAAGATAGCTATGTGTAATAATCCCATAGGGTTCCCATTCTGCTATAGCCTTCGTATCTTTGAGCATCTTGCCTATCTGTTGCCTTGTCCGAAGATGACTGAATTGATCAGAACCCCTGAGTTTGTCAGTGGAAGCCAAAGATTGTTTGTTAAAGTGATCCAACGATACATAGTCGTACGCCTTAATTCCATAAATTTTTCTCGGACTTCCCTTTCAGGTTTTCAGTTCACCGGGAAACCCTTTTTTGCCCAAGTCGCCCTTTCGGGTTTTCAACTTGCCGGGTGTACAATTTTTTTGTTATATCTCTAAATTTTGCCCGAACCTTTTGGTTCACTGGGATGCCCTTGTTTTGCCTAGGTATGTAAACCTAGCGGGTCTTTTATGTGTAGTATCTTTTGACTATGTCCGCGTTCGCAGGGTGTGGTAGGTCGTCGCCATCCATGGTGGTCAAGATCATTGCTCGACTGGAGAAAATGTTTTTTATTACAAATGGTCCTTCGTAGGTAGGAGTCCACTTGCCCCTAGGATCACCTTGTAGCAGTATGATGCGTTTGATCACTATATCTCCAACTTGATACAATTGGCGTCTGACTTTCTTGTTGAAAGCCTTGATCATCCGTTTTTGATACATTTGACAATGGCAAACAGTAGCAAGTCTCTTCTCATCATCCAAGTTTAGTTGATCAAGTCGAGTCTGGACCCAATCGTCTTTGTTTAACCCTGCATCTTTCATAATCCTCAGAGAGGGGATCTGAACCTCGATAGGCTAGACAACTTCCATGCCGTATACCAAAGAATAGGATGTTGCCTCGGTTGATGTGCGAGTTGTGGGACGATACCCGTGGAGAGCGAATAGTAGCATCTCATGCCAGTCTTTGTATGTGACTGTCATTTTCTATATGATCTTTTTAATGTTCTTATTCGCAACTTCGACATCACCATTCATCTTTGGCCGATATGGAGAAGAATTGTGATGTTGAACCTTGAATTGCTCGCATAGTGCGGTGATCATAGTGTTGTTGATATTTGTACCATTTTCAGTGATGATACTTTCCGGGATACTGTATCAGAAAATAAGGTTTTGCTTGATGAAACGGGCAACAACATTCTTAGTAACGGAGGTGAAGGAGGCTTCTTCAACCCACTTTGTAAAATAGTCAATGGCCACTAGGATGAAGCGGTGTCTGTTGGAGGTTGTCGGCTTGATTTCCCCAATCATATCAATCCCCCACATAGCAAAGGGCCAAGGAGCTGTCAAGACATTTAGAGGAACTGGAGGTACATGCACCTTGTCAGCATAAATCTGGCATTTATGACAAGTTCGAGAGTGTTGATAGCAATCTACTTCCATGGTAGACCAATAATAGCCTTCCCGTAGGATTTTCTTCGCCATCGTATGCCCACTGGAATGGGTTCCAAAAGTACCTTCATGCAGTTCAGCCATGACCCTTTAGGCTTCGACCTTATCCACGCATCGAAGTAACACAGAGTCATGATTGTGTTTGTATAGGATGCCATTACTAAGGAAGAATTTAGCAGAGAATCTCCTTAAGAACTTCTTATCATTGATTGAAGCTCCTTCTGGATATTCTTGAGCCTCGAGATACCTTTTGACTTCATGAAACCAAAGTTTGCCCATTACTTCTTCAGTATTAATCTATTGACAGTGTGCTGGTTCATCCATTCGTTCGATGGTGATCTGGGGAGCCTTGTTATCCCAATTAAGTTTAAACATAGATGACATTGTGGCTAGAGCGTCTGCTAGCTGATTTTCTTATCGCGGGAAATGCTCGAAGGTAATCTTCTCAAAATGTGGTAACAATGTCAAAAAAATTTCTTTATAAGGGATAAGGTTAGGGTGTTTAGTGTCCCATTCCCCTTTGATCTGACTGATGACCAAGGATGAGTCTCCAAATACATCCAATGATTTGATCCCCAAATTTAAGGCAGCTCTGAGACCAAAGATGCATGCTTCGTATTCTGCCATATTGTTTGTACAATTGAAGCAAAGTCTGGCATTAAAGGTAGTATGACACCCTTCCGGAGATATGAGTATAGCACCAATACCATTTCCGAGTGCATTGGAGGCTCCATCAAAGAACAGGGTCCATCGGGATCCTTGTTCAGGTCCGTGATATGGCCTGAATTCTTCACTGTTGTCTAATGTCATGATATCTTCATCCGGGAATTCAAACTTCATGGACTGATAGTCTTCTAGAGCTTGGTGAGAAAGGTGATCAGCTAGTACACTGCCCTTTATAGATTTCTGGGTAGTATACTGTATGTCGTACTTTGTTAGGATCATCTTCCATCTCGCTATTCTCCCAGAAAGAGCAGGCTTCTCGAAGATGTATTTTATCAGATCCATTTTAGATATCAACAAAGTAGTATGAGTCAACATATACTGTCTTAGCCGGCGAGCAACCCATGCTAGAGCACAACAAGTTTTCTCGAGCAGTGAATATCGGGTTTCACAGTCAGTAAACATTTTGCTCAGGTAGTAAATATCGTGCTCTTTTCGGCCAGACTCGTCATGCTGCCCCAATACACACCCCATTGAGTTTTCTAAAACAGTCAGATACATGATCAACGGTCTTCCCTCGACTGGTGGCATCAATATAAGAGGCTCTTGTAAGTATTCTTTGATTTTTTCACAAGCAACTTGGCACTCATCATTCCATTTGACTACTTGATCTTTCTTCAAGAGCTTGAAGATTGGCTCACAAGTAACTGTCAAGTGAGAAATGAATCTGGCAATATAGTTCAAATGTCCCAAGAATCCTCTGACTTCCTTCTCAGTACGAGGAGCAGGCATCTCTTGTATTGCTTTAACTTTGGCAGGATCGACCTTAATACCTTTGTTACTGATGATAAATCCTAGGAGTTTACCGGACCGTACCCCAAATGTACACTTGTTTGGATTCAACCTCAGCTTGTACTTCTTCAGTCTCTCAAACAACTTTTGTAAGTGATCAAGATGCTCTTCTTCTGTTTGCGATCTGTCTATCATATCGTCTACGTAGACCTCTATTTCATGATGTATCATGTCATGAAATAAAGCTACCATGGCGCGCTGATAGGTTGTCCCAGCATTCTTCAATCTGAATGGCATTACCCTGTAGCAGAATGTGTCCCACTATGTGACAAATGTTGTTTTCTCCATGTCCTCAGGTGCCATTTTGATTTGGTTATAACCTTAGAATCCTTCCATGAAGGAAAACACTTTGTGTTGTGCCGTATTGTCAACTAGGATATCAATGTGGGGGAGTGGAAAATCATCCTTAGGGCTCGCCCTATTCAAATCTCTGTAGTCCACACACATTTGTACTTTTCCGTCTTTTTTAGGTACGGGAAAAATGTTGGCAACCCATTGAGGATAGGAGGTGACAGCCAAGAATCGACCGTTGAATTATTTCATGACCTCTGTTTTAATCTTTTCTGACATATCAGGCCTCATGCGGCAAACCTTTTTATTTACTGGCGGGCAATCTTCTCTTGTAGGCAGACGATGTACCACGATATCTGCATCAAGTCCTGGAATGTCTTCATATGACCAGGCGAAGACTTCAACATAGTCGTGTAATAGCTGAATCAGACGCTCCTTGACGCTGGGTTCCAAATTGGCACCCACTTTGACTTCTTTTTTATCCTCTTCGGTACCCAATTTGATTGTCTCCAAGGGTTCCTCGTGAGGTTGAATGGTTCTTTCCTCTTGTTGTAGCAGTCTGGAAAGTTCCCCTGGTACTTCACAATCTTCCTCACCTTTGTCTTTGGCTAGATTAGATTCTTAGAGTCACAAAAGGCCATAGCAGTATCGCTACCCATGGGATCCATAATGGATGGATACCTGCATTGTGAATGTGGGTGTGTGTAAGGGTATAGCTATCTTTGAAAAAATGTAAAAGAAAAACAATGAGCACAAAAGTTTGTATGCGAAAACGTCCATGATTCATTGATGTCATATGAAGATGAAATAATAACCCTTACAAATGGACCATTGTGCCTCAGGTAAGACACAAGGTTTTAAGAGTGTGAATTGTTTTGAATATTATAGATCCAACAAAATGTAAAGATAAATTACTGTGGGATAAAAGTGATTGCGACAAAGTCTCTAGCCTCCCAATTGCTGAGCCCTCCATTGACAGTCGGAAAGATCCAATCCTCCAGGTTGCAATCATCTTCACCATCTTCTACCGCGTTGACCTCATAGTTGCTAATCTTCAAGGGTGGCCCTCCATCACGGGCACGACGTACAACCTTTTGAGCACTTGAAGTGAAACCTAGGCCAAACTTGTCAGACTTATACGGGATATCTGAAAGTTTCCCCCAGATAGTGCATCCACCTTCCTCTACCACTGCTTTGGCGTCCTTTAGTGATGACATCCAGAGCGGAGGTCTTCTAATCTTGGGAATCTAGGACACAGTCTTGGGAACTGCCACCTCTTGCGGGACCTTTTTGAAGTGTTGAAATGGAGTTTCAATGAATCTGCCGTCCAATTCCACGTATCTGAAGGAATTGAGATGGATGATCATGTATTCTTCCTCTCCATGGACAGTGATAATTTTCCCTTGAACCAGATACTTCAGCATTTGGTGCAATGTAGAGGTAACAACGCCAACATTGTAGATCCATGGCCGACCTAGCAAACAGGAATATGAAGGGCAGATGTCCATTACATAAAAAGTTGAATTGAAAGTTTGTGTTCCAACCTTTATGGGGATATCCACTTCCCCGTGCACCATCCTCTTCTAGCCACCAAATACCCTTACTACTATGTTGCTTAGATTTAATGTCAGTCCCTCGCAGTCAAGTCTGTCAAGAGCTTTTTTCGGTAATACATTCAAAGATGAGCCAGTGTCCACCAAGACATGGGCCAGAATTGTGCCCCTACACTCCACTGAGACATGCAATGCCTCATTATGCTTTCTTCCCCTCGATGTTAGATTAACATCCGAGAAGCCTAGGCCGTTATCCACTGTCAAGCTGGCCATGCAGTCTTGGAATTGATTAGTAGACGTCTCTTGAGGAACATGGGATGTTTTTAAGAACTTCACCAAGGCTTTCGCATGTGCCTCAGAACACAGTAGTAATTCCATCATGGAGATCTTGGAGGGAGTTTGCCCCAATTGTTCAACTATATCGTAGTCGCTCCTCTTTATAATTTTTAGGATCTCCTCCATTTATTTCTTGGAGGTCTCAGGGATAGTCAATGACTGGGCCTTCGTCTGGACATGATCAACCAAAATAATCTTTCCTCGAGTTTCAGTAGTAGAAGTGTCGGTAGGAATGGTAACATGGGTTGTAACGTCTTTGCCAATAGGAGCATTTGCAAAGATGATTATGGGTACGGAAGTCACCTTTGGAGCAGCTGCATGGATGATCTAGAGTCCAGAAACTGCTCTTGGTGGAGCAATATCTTGAGAAAAGATCCTACCACTTCGGGTAATTTTGCTAGTTCTGGAAATATTGCTGATGTCGGAATCTTCTTCTTAGGAATTTATCTCTTCGGCGGCCGACCAGTCTTGTTTGATGCCATGGTAGTAAATGTCCCCTCTGTAATTCCACGGAACGGTCTTGTCTGATTCATATGGGACTGGCCCAGGCATCGTGATTATTAAAGGAGCTTCTTTCGGAACCGATGTAATTCTAACGGGTCTTTTGGTGGAGACCCTGGAAGAATTGGAGGAAATGGTAATGATAGAAACATCTTCAACAGGAACAGGTGAAACAAGAGTATTTTCAAACAAAATCTCCTTGTTATCTATCAGGCACTGAATGCCTGCCTTCCACAAAGGACATCTAGATGGTGAGGATAAGTAGAGATGGAAAACTTCATTACAGCTCGGGAACACATCGACTTTCAACAAGTTTATCTTAATAGTCGGAAGTGGAGTCATGAGTTCATCAACTATTGTAACAAACAAATCTTCTTCAATAACATTAGTATTGTGACCATGTCTGGGCATAGGAGCAGAAATGACATTTGGCTTCTCGGGAGAATAAAACTCAATTTCTTTTGCTTCAATAAGATCTTATATTTGGTTCTTCAAGGCCCAACAGTTATTAGTATCGTGACTGGGACTTTCAGAGTGATATGCGTAATGAGCATTGGGGTGATAATGAGGGGATGTTGTATTGGGGTTTTTCAGAGCTTCTTTCAAGGCTGCAAAGTTGGATCTCAGAAGATGCGGTAATACTTGAGACAGAGTCATGTTAATTCTGGTGAATTGCCTGACTGGCCTTTCCACCCTTGGTTGATTATTTTTTTGTTGATCAGATGTAGGCTTTGGAATCATAACAGCCTCCACCATTGGTTGGAGTTCGGTCCTCTCTTGGTTTCTTTATGGATATACAACAACTACCTCTTTCTTCCCGACGAAAGGCTTCCTTACAGTTGTAGAAGAAGATGTATCTTTCTGAATCTTTCCACTTTTTATGCCAGCTTCCACCCTCTCTCCGGTTAATATTAGTTCAATAAAGCCTGCAGATGAACTTCTGATTAAATGGTTGAATAAGGGACCAAATAAGGTGCATAAGAACATGTCCACCAATTCCCTTTCAGACAGAGGGGGTTGAACTCTTCCAGCCAAATCTCTCCATTTTTGTGCGTAATCCTTGAAACCTTCATTGGAAACCATAGCCATACTCTGGAGTTGAGTACGGATAGGCGCCAAATCAGCATTGTATTGATATTGCTTGTAGAAAGTTGCGGCAAGATCTTCCCAATTGTGGACGTTGGCTCTTTCTAGTTGGTAAAAATAGTCGAGCTGTGTTCCAGACAGACTGTCTTGGAAAAGTGCACCCATAAGTCTTTATCAGCGGTATGGGGTTGGATTTTTCTCACATATGATCGGAGATGCATTTTAGGGCATGACACTCCATCATATTTGGCAAATATAGGCACTTTGAATTTCAGAGAAATCACAATCCCCGACACTAGTCCCAATTCCTCAAAGTCTAAGCCTGGCACCTTTGGTACTTCCATCACGCTCAACCGCTCTTCAAGATGTTTGTACTTGTCATCAGCTGGAGGATACTGTTCCTCAGAGTAGTCTTCCTCTTCTTCCTCCTCTTCTTCTGATTCTAATGGGATAGTTGTTTCCTTGCCTTTCCCTTCTCCTTCACCAGATGTTGTTGCAAAGTTCAAAGTCCTTCTTGTCTGTCCATGAAATCTTCTCCCCATGTTTAAGACTCTGGTTACCTTCTTTGTTTTCTTTTTCCTCTCTTCAGCTAGCAGAGTCTTCAATTCTTCTTTCCCCTTGGCTAGGGTCATGAGCAACTGTTGAAACTGCGTCTTCTGAGCTTGGAGATCTTTCACTGTTTGCTCGAGATCCATCTTACTGAAATAAACAGTAGAGAGATGAGGAGACTTGTTGCAAAAGACCTGTTTATGTTATGATGAATGATATATGCATATGCAATGTTTTCAAGGATTTCAAAGATTTAAGTTTGTTTCATACAAAAAAGAAGCACACATTATATTAATAAGATTAAGTTTAAGTACATCAATGCCCCTTGGACAAAATAATACAAAAAAACTCTAAGATAAAAAAGTAGTGCGCATCCTCTTTGGTGCAAAGTAGGCATTCAGAGTCCACTCCCCATGAAGTATCCTAGTGAGTTCCAAAACCTTCTTCTCGCTTGCATAGAATTGGGCTTCGAAAGTATCTCGCTCTCCTTTAAGTTGTATCCAATCCCTTTGTAGGTCTTCAAGAGATGTGGGCATGTCAGGATGTAGGAAAGTGTATGGAACATCTCCCTCCTTAACAGGCTCAATGATCACGGGAAGGATGGAAGGATAAGGCATCATAAGACTCTGAGCACGAGTCCGTACCCATTTGTGGTAAGGCTCAAGAGGGATGGAATTCTTGTTCCCCAAATTCTTGCTATCCACCTTGTTAAGCATCCTCCAAGCTCGGATAAATGTCTGGCGAAGACCTTGATCGTTGTTGTCGTAGTCAAATACCAAACCTTGAATCAGCATCTCGTGCGGGCCATCCCTTCGGGCGTAACCAAACTGTCTTAAGGCTAAACACGGGTTGTAGGTGATACCTCCCCTAATTCCAAGTAGAGGGACATTAGGGAATTCTCCACAACGGTCGACGATGATAACATTATCTTTGGATCGAGAGCACCAATGAATATCTGAATGTTTGAGCGTCATCAACCTTTGTGACCACCTTAATCCTTGCTCATTCTTTATGACTGATTGGGGAAGATGAGAAATAAACCATCTTTCCAAGAGAGGAGTGCAACACACAAGGACACCTCTTTTCCTCATTGTGCGAGTGTGAAAAGAGTGTAGGACATCCCCTAGCAATGTAAGCATCGGGTTGTGAGATATGAAGATTTTGACGGTGTTCACATCAATGAGTTGGTCAGAATTTGGGAACAAAACCATCCCATAGATGAGGAGAGACACAATTTCCTCAAAGGCTTGCAACTCTAGGGAATTCCAACAGCTTTGGGATTTCTCAAATAGGAACTTTGCTAAGAAACCTTTGACACCACTCCTTGTTTCCCAACGAGTTGTGACATCAGATGAGTGAAAGTGTAGAGCTTGAGCAATCTCTTCTGGATTTGGGTCTCTTTCCATAACGTTGAAAGGTAGTTGATTAAGAATGGTAATCCTCAAGAGTTGGGAGAATTCTTCCAAAGTAGAAACAAGTTGATAGTCGGGAAATTTGAAGCAATGGTGTAAAGGATCAAAGAACTGAAAGAGCACCTTCATAATATCCTCATCTGTGTTGGAGGTGACTAAGTTGAGTAGACGACTATGTCTCTCGGTGAATGTAAAGTTCTCAGGGATCCTTGATGCTAGCTCCTTAAGTTGTGGAGGAATTCTCACAAGGTTTACTTGAATAGTTTTCCTGCGAAGTGAATCCATATCCTACAAAACAAGAACAAAGATGAATCCCAAAAATCCTTGAAATGGTTAGTGGATGTATATAATGTTCATGATGGCCATGATGTTATGTACAAGTATGCATATACAAGCAAAGAAAACAAGTCCTTAATTTAGGCTTGCATGGAGTTTTATAGGTAAGTACCCTCTTGAAGTTTAGTTGGCTTAAACCTGTCCTAGTAATAGTAACCGGGTTCTAAGGAGATCAATATCACCGGATTGTTTCCTTGGTCATTGTTTCAGCTCAAGCCTCTTTAATGGCGACCGAAATATCCCAAGAAACCAAACCTCAATGAGTGTAGTATCGAGTATCTACCAACTTCGGACTGCACCAAGTCCGGTCATCTCACTACATTCTAAAGGCCAAGTTGGTCAAGTAAAGGTTCTAGAAGTTCATTAGTGCTTCATGACATCACTCAGCGGCCCCGTATTCTCTTTGATTAACTCAAAGGCTACCGGTACCCACAAATATGTCGCACTAACGTAGCTATTGCTTAGTCCATGTCAGTATACCCCGCACAGTTTCCACAACGTATTGCTACTTACTTAAGAATTAATCAGACAAATTCTCCTCCTAAGTAATGGGTTCACAAATAGGGTTTGTTATTTCTAAAGGAAAATTGATTTTTCAAGGTCTCAAGTGGTTTCCATGGGTCCTTATATGTATTCAAGGATGCTCATGTCAAGTTTCAATCCTTGCATCACAAGTTTTGCTCAGTCAATTGCTCAGATGACTAAAAATCAATTGTATTGGATGAAAAGTCAAGTATGGTCAACATACAGTCAAACTTCAAGATTTTTGGTCAACATCAACATTTTGAAGTGATATTCATCATTTGATCAAGGGTTGATCATGATTCCTCAAGAAAATCCCTCAAATCATCAAAAGTCAAAAGTTGCCAAATTAGGGTTTCCTTAGGAGAAATCAAACTAAACTTTGACCAAGCATAACTTTCACATGCTTCATCATCTTTTCCCTAACCAAAGCCCATTTTGAAGGAAATTAAATTCTCTACATCTATGTCCCTCTAAGCTCAAGTCCAAAAAATGTATCATTTGAGAGATATAAGGCAATATATTACAGGTCATTTCAAAAGTCAACAAAAAGACACTTTTTGTCAAGGCAACTTACATCAAGATAAAGTCTTCAAAAGCAAAAATGATAAAAATAGAGGTTGTATAGGACATTTTAATATTTCCAAAAAGTCCAATATCACCTTTAAAAGATAAAAATTTAGTGGGTTATGACCATTGCAAGTTGGGAAATTTTGGTAGAATGCATGAATTCCAAATTGAGCAAATTTGTAATTTTGAGCTATTGGGCCTAAGTATTCAGATCCAAACGTGTTCACGACATGTTTAAAGACCCACAAGTCCTTTCATACATTGTATTTTATTTTTATTTTATTTATTTTGATTTTTATTCAATTAAATCCAAAATAAATTAAATAAAATATAAAATTAATGGACTAAGGCATAAGGCTTTTGATTTCAGTAATGTTGGAGTCCCAAAATATCATGTGTGAGCTGGCAATACCGTGTGGAGTTTTGTGAATCAAATCTTGGCCAAAATAGCAACTTTGACATAATTCCAAATCAAATCTTTTTCTCCTAATCATGCATCATTCTTTCAATTTTTGTTAACCTAATCTCATGACCTATATATATATATATATATATATATATATATATATATATATATATATATATATATATATATATATATATATATATATATATATATATATATATATATATATATATATAACAAGACCAGACCAACAACACGCGTGCAAGCTGCCTCAAACAATCCTAAATTTTTTTCAAAATTCCAAAGAATTAGGGAAAAGTCAAACCCTACTCTCCAGCCACTCTCAAGCAATCTTGAGCTTTGCATCATCTTCCTGAAGCTTCCAGGAGTTGATATTGGTCCGCATCCATCGCAAATCAACCTCAGAACCCTTCCTTGCATGAACTTCGATTTGGTAGGTTGGTGAGTTTTGATTTTTAAGGTTTAGCATTACTTTAATCGTTGTTAACATGCGCGCAAAGTCATTCCTCTCTCAGGTCATGAGTTTGATCCCCAAATTTGCTATTTTTTTTCATATTTCTATTATCTTTGCAAGTTTAATACAAAACACACTGGATGTGTATCCTAGCACCAAGGGCGAGTAGCTCAGTTGGCAGGCATGCACACTGGAGAGGCAGGGGTCATGATTTCAAAACTCACCTCCAGAATTATGTTTTCTTTTTTTCTTTTCTAAACCTATTTTCTCTCATTTTGATGCTAACCCTAATTTCTTAATAGCCTTAGTTACCTTTATTTAATCAACATTAAAACAAATTAGGTTTAGTTTCTTTCTAATAAACTAATTTTGATTTTTTATTTATTAAATTAATTAGGATAATTAGTTTCGATTAATTTAATTACCTGACTTTTTTCGATTAATTAAAATCAATTAGAGTTTAGGATGATTATCAAAACTTTTTCGTCAAACAATCACAAACTATTTTTAACTTTTGCATACTTTTATTATTTTCGTACTATTTTTCCAATTATGTAACTGCTACGGTTTGTAATAGTTTTAATTAGGGTTTACTATTTTCCCCCATTTTATGGTTTTGTATTCCCTTCCCCGAAGCTTTGTAATAGCGTAGGACCTTTACTTTCTGCAATTTACTGCTTTCCTTATTAGCTTATGTATGGAAAGATCTAAAATCAACCATTAGATAACCCAAAATACAAGATTAAATAACTTAATTGAATCACTTTTCACACATACACCTCTAGGGTAACCTCACTTGTTGCCTCAGGAAAAAAACATAGTCATGTCCCTCGAACATTGGGACGCTATAGCAAAGACCCTAGGTTAAAAAGATCATAGTCCCTCGATGACCCTTCGATGCTGCCTTCGGTAAATGATCTTAGTCCCTTATAATAAATTGCTAAAGCACCCTACAAGTTTCCTTTCTGATTGTACGATGACCCACGCTTGTCCCTTCACATCTAATAAATGGGGATACCTATGAACTAATGATATGGATAGAACTATCTAAGGAGGAGGAAAATAAAAAGAAAGACTTTTGAGTAGGTAGATAGCTCGTAAGCGCTCGCAAAAACATTTTTTTACACAAAACACTTTTCTGAGATATTTTCAAAAATAAACACTTTGTATGCATTCTCAACTGATACGAGAATCATTACAAAGTTATCGTACTTAGGAATTTTTTTAAAATATTTTCAAACATACACACACAAAGCATTTTCAAAACAAAGTGAGTTAGCAGTTAAGAGCCTATAGATAACTACGGATGAAAAGGGTACTAACATCTTCCCTTTTTATAACCAACCCTCGAACTCTGAAAATTCTCGAAGGTCTTTCCTGTTCTTTTCACCCTTTCCTTATTGGATAAAAGAAAAATCCGGTGGCGACTCTTGTTATCCGCACATTTGCGATAAAATGCAAAACTAAGTCAGTTCTTCCACCGTATTACAGAACTGGCGACTTTGCTGGGGAACTACTAAAAGTGGGGTTACCTTTAGAGTTAGAACACTTTTAATGCTTTACTTGTTTGCTTTGATTGATTTGCATTTTGGGACTTGTTTGGGGTTATTTCTTGCAAAGATCCTATACCCGGATCTGGTGAACATTTTAGGTAAGTAGCAATAGATCATGGAAGCTATACAGCGTATACCTATATGGTTGAAGTGGTGGCTACGTTAGTGCGACACATTTGTTTGTATTGGTATCCCTCGAGTCAGTCGGGGAGCATACTAGGCTATCGCATGGTGTTATAAGCACTATCTGACCTTAGAACCTTAATTGACCCAACTTAGCCATTAAAAGGTAGTGAGATAGTCAGCTTTGGTGCAGTCCAAAGTTGGTTGATACTCGATGCTACACTCATTGAGATTTGACTCTTGAGTTTTGTTTGGTGGCAAGTCAGTTTCCATGTTAGACGAAGCTTGTGGGAAAGATCAGTGATATTTAGATCCCTAGAACCCGGTTACTTCTCTAGGACATGTTAAGCCAACTAAACTTCAAGAGGGTACTTACCTACAAACCCCATGCAAGTCTTAAACCTAAGGCCTTTGCGTGCTTTTGCTTGTGTTTGATTATCTGTTTAAACATGACATTATAACATCATAACATCATAACATCATAACATCATATCATGAATAACCATTTCAAGGATCTAGGGGATTTATCTTTGTTTTGTGTTGCAGGGTCATGGCATCCAGTTGTAGGAATACCATCTAGATCAACTTCGTAAGGATACCTTCCAAGATTGAGGAATTAGTCTCAAAGGTTCCTGACAATTCTCAATTCACCAAGAGACATGGTCATCTATTCAGTTTGGTTACTAATGGATTTCAAGAAGACATGATGAGCGTTATTTTCCAGTTCTTTGATCTGAAGCATCATTGTTTTACCTTCCCGGATTATCATTTGGTACCTGTTGTACCCCAAAATTTTCCCTCTCATTTCATCAACACTTTCTCATCACAAGACTCTTGGAATCCAGGATCAAGTTAGGGTTTGCTCTGCTCAAGACCCCTCCTTGCACTGTTAACCCAAATTAGGGTTTGAGTTTGCACAAGGATATTTTGACCTACAATAACCAAATTTACTTTCATGCTCCATGTTGGGTTCACAAGTTTGCCCATACCAAGTTTCAAGCCTTGATTCAAATCTTTGCCCAGTCAATTGGACAGTTGACCTAGAAATCAGCTGTATTGGGAAAAAAGTCAACTGTGGCCAATTGACAATCAAACCTCATGAAATTTGACCCACATCAACATTATGAACTCATATGAACCATTTGATCAAGTTTGGATCACAATTCCACAAGAAATTTGATCAGATCACCAAAAGGGCAAAGTGGTCATTTTTAGGGTTTTGACTGCACAAAGGCAATTTTTGACTATTTGACCTAACCAATGGCAAACCAAGATCACATATGGACTCAAGGACTCAATGACATTGTCTTGACCCATTCAACAAGTTCAAAATATCTCAAATGCATAGGATTGACAGATGAATTTTTCAGTCAACTGATCAAAATTTGACTGTATACTGAAAAGTCAAACTTTGACTTTTTGGTCAAAATCAAGTGCCAAGAGTCATTTTTCATCAAGACATGTCAAATTATGAAACTTGTTCATCAAGAAACCAAAAAATGCAAATTAGGGTTTAAAATGGAAAATTTTCATAACTTGGAATTTTTCTAAGTTATGAAATTTTCTTATTTTTTCCTAATTTTGTCCCATTTTTTCTCCAAGATGCAAATGGATTCAAACAAAACTTTCAACATGAAAGTTGTAGTCCATAACAAAGTCTAAAACTTTTATTCACAAAGTTTTCTCAAAAGAAGCTTGTATCTCAAGTTATGATTTTTGGAACAAGGGTACCTAAAACTTTTAACTTAGAGAAAATTTACCCTAATCTAGGCAGGATTTTGACCCATCTTATTGGCCATTTTTCACATAGTTCCACTTGGAGTTTCAAGTTGCATTACAAATAGGGATTGTAGTACATGTTCCAACATTTCCAAATTGTCCCAGAACTCCTCAAACACCCTTGTGGTTAGAGAGAATCGAATGCTTGAAGTTGGCAAAAACTCACTTTTGTCCATGGCCAATACATGTTCATAACAACTTGCAATTCTGATCTAGCTAGCTTGGTTCAACATTACAGGCCTCAAAACCAATTTGCACTCCATAATTTAATGCCAATCCATCAGTCTAAGCCTTTGTTTTGTTCACTTGGACATTATACACAAGATTAAGCCTTAAGTAGAAAAAGGCAAATTGCCATTTTTGCATAATTTCACTTTATGTCAAAACCAAATCCTTGAGGCATGGAGGCCAGATCTTTGAGGCAAGATCAAGTCCACTAATTCCAGTAACCAAGAACAAAAGTTACAGAATGATAGGAGGGCTTGTACAGGGCTATAACATCATTTCCATTCTCTTGCTTCAAGTAGAAGAAAGGTGAAAAAACATAAGCAATCTCTCATATCTGTTAACACAAGCTTACAAGAACTTGGTGAACGAGTTCCATACATCCCAACAAGCCTAAAGCACGACCCTTTCATCACTAAAAACTCCTCATACTCAGAATCACTATTTTTCTGCAAAAACAGAGCAAGTTCTGCATCTTGCAAGCCACAACCAATTTCCATCGTGCGTTTTGTCCCGAGATAGTTCCAACACCTTCCAATCAACTCACCTGAACTTCCCAAGCCCTCATTGCAAGCTGTAACACCTCTAACACACTTTGCCATTTTCATTTCAAAGCTCTGCAGGTTGAGTTCTACAGCATGATTCAAGTTGTTTCAAAGCAAGCCAAGCATTGGAGAAGCTTCCTTGGACCTCAGGCAAGCTCAACAGAAGCTCAAACACCATTGAAGGTTGCTACATTGTCCAGTTCGAAGTCAACTGAAACATGTATTTCATGGACTTCTATCTCTCTATTTAGGAATGGTTAGGCTTAGGTTTGTGAATGAAATATGTTGTACTCATAGCCCTGAAGCCATACATATGCTTAGTTTTCATTTACATTAATCGTGCTGAGAGAATTTCACTCATGAACTTTCTGAAAAAACTAGGTTAAAAATTAGGGCCAGAGAAATTCTCTCTGGTCTTTGAGAGTTAATACAAGTTTTTTATATGGTTGAATTCGTTGTTTAATTCTCTACAATGTTTATGTTATGAGTCTTGTCAAAAAATCAAAGAATCAGGAGTTTGCCATTGATACACAGAAGCGCGTGTTTTGTGAACAAGAGGAAGAAGAAGAAGTCTGGTGGGCTGGGCCTGTTGTGTTTTCAATTCTAACACCCCTATTTTCTGTTTACACCCCCCTGGCCCATTTGTTTAATATTTATCATTTTGACATTTTATTTTTTTTATCCTGACTTTATTATTTTTTGTATAAATATAAAAAATGCCAAAAATAATTTTCCATTTTTTCATATTTATTTGATATTTATTTTATTTTATTAAATATACATATGTAAATAAACTATTTTCTTTTTAAAAACAAAACTCAAAAATAATATAAAAAATATACTTATTTTCTTTTATTTCATTTATTTATATTTAAAAACATATTCTTGAAAATATTAATTTTTGTAAATAATTTATTTTAATTTCTTGCACACTTAATATATTTAATATATATATATATATATATATATATATATATATATATATATATATATATATATATATATATATATATATATATATATATATATATATATATATATATATATCTTGTTAAATAATTAGGTCAAAAATACAAAAAATATTACATTTTCATTTTTATTATTATTTTGGACCAAAAATATCATTTTTATAATATAATTTTATGTTTTGTACAAATTAGTATATTATTGCAAATAATTAATAAATAATATTATTTATTAAAGAATTAGGGTTTCTTGCCCTAAATAGAAAAATAATTAAAATTGATATTTTTATTTCACTTTTCACATTGAAAAGATACTTTTTACATACTAAAAACATTTTGGCATAATACATTTTATTTACATTTATTTATTGTATTTATTTCAATTATTGTACATTTAAATATTGTATCTTGTATATTCAATTTGGTTGTAAGAGTAATCTAGGGTTTAATTTCTTGTCAAATACCCCCAATTCAAATTTGTACCCCCCTCCCTATATCATGTTGTAATAGTGTAGCATTTAAATTCTCGCACATTTAAAAGCTTTCAATTATGCCATGTTAGATCTAGGGTTTGTATGCAAATAAAATCAACAACTAGCTTGACCTAATCCAAGATAAATATGCATGAAAAACAAACATAATGCACACTTGCACCCCTAGGGTTACAATCCACTTGTTGCCTTCAAAAATGGGCCATGGTTGCATGTTGAGTACTTTGGCAAAACAAAAACAAACAAAAAGATCATAGTCCCTCGATGACGCTATCTGAGTTGCCTAAACAAAATGATCAAGTCCCTCAAGAAAATTGCCAAAGATACTTAACACTATTGCTATCATGGTCTATACGATGACCCGCGCCTGTCCCGTTAACATCCTAACACAAGGTTGTTCACTAAATACAATGGTGAAACAACACTGTTAAAAGGGTTAAAAAAACATAAGAAAGATCTTTTGAGTAAAATAAGGTAGATAGCTCTTAGCTACTTTATCAAGCTTGCAAAAACATCCTTGCTACTCTTTAAAACACACTCCACAAACACAATTTCAAAATCCTACTTTCAAACATTGAAAACCTTTCAAAAGACAAAAACACCTTTGTATACATTCAAACAAGAATTATTACAAAGGTTGCCACAACGATGGCCTCTTTTCAAAACATTTTCCAAAATCACACACAAAGCACCATTTCAAACAATTGAAAAGCACCATTTCAAACAATAGAAATACAAAGCAAGTGATCTAAGCAAGTAACTAAGAGCCCATGGATAACCATGGATAGAAAGGATGCTAATACCTTCCCTTTCTATAATCTACTCCCCGAACCCAATAAAACATCTCAAAGGTCTTTCCTGTGCTTTTTGACCTTTCCTTAGGATAAAATAAAAAGTCTGTGGCGACTCTTGCTAAACCAAAACATTTGCGAACACAAACGCAAAATCCCAAGTCAGTTCTCCCACCGTATCACAGAACTGGCGACTCTGCTGGGGAATTTTTATAAAAAAAAAGTGGAGTAACCTTAGGGCTTAGATCACCCTTGGCATGACTATTGTTTGCTTTGATTGCTTTACATTTTGGTTCTCTTGTTTGGGCTTGAAATCCTCCACCCGGATTTGGGAAACATTCATAGATAGCAATAAGTTGTGGAAACTGTGCGGGGTATACCGACACGGTTGAAGCAATAGCTATATTAGTGCGACATATTTGTGAGTACCGGTAGCCTTTGAGTCAATCAAAGAGAATACGGGGCTGTTGAGTGATGTCATTAAGCACTAATGAACTAGAACCTTACTTGACCATCTTGGCCTTTTCATTAGGGGTAGTGAGATGACCGGCTTTGGTGCAGTCTGAAGTTGGTAGATACTCGATACTACACTCATTGAGGGTTGTTTTCTTGGAATATTTTGGTCGCTAGTTAAGTGGCTAAACCAAAACAATGAACATAGAAAACAATCCAATGATATTGAGCTCCGTAGAACCCAGTTACTATTTATAGGACAGGTTTTGAACCAACTAAACTCAAGAGGGTACTTACCTATGAAACCTCATGCAAGCCTGAAACTAGGGTTTTGTGTGACTTGTCTGTACATGTGCTTGTGCATACATCATGAATATCATAAAGCATCATATGCATCCACTAACCATTTCAAGGGTTTGGATCTTCATCTTTATTCTTGTTTTGTAGGTCATGGAATCTCTTCGCAGGAAAACAATTCAAGTCAATCTTGTGAGAATCCCTCCTCAACTCAAGGAGCTCACTTATAGGATTCCGGAGAATTCTCTCTTCAGTGAAAGACATGGTAGACTCCTCAACTTAGTCAATACCAGCATTGAAGAAGACATAGTGAAAGTACTTTTCCAATTCTTTGACCCCTTACACCACTGTTTCACATTCCCTGACTACCAATTGGTACCTACTTTGGAGGAATTTTCTCAACTCCTGAGAATTCCTATTCTTAATCAACTACCCTACAACGGTACAGAAAAAGAACCAAAACCTGAAGATGTTGCTCAAGCATTACACTTGCAACCATCTGACATCAAGGGGCATTGGGAAACCAAAAGTGGTGTCAAGGGATTCTTGGCAAAGTTTTTGTTTGAGAAGGCACAAGAATGCTGGAATTCTCTTGATCTACAAGCCTTTGAAGAGATTGTGGCACTCCTTATTTATGGGTTGGTCTTGTTCCCAAACCCTGACCAACTTATAGATGTGAATGCCGTCAAGATTTTCATATCCAGGAATCCCATACCTACATTGCTTGGGGACATCCTACACTCATTTTACACACGAACAATGAGGAAAAAAGGTGTTCTCATGTGCTGTACTCCTCTCCTAGCAAGGTGGTTTATTTCTCACCTTCCATAATCAGTTCTGAAGAATGAGCAGGGTTTAAGGTGGTCACAACGATTGATGACCCTCACACATTCTGATGTACATTGGTGTTCTCGGTCCAGAGAAAATGTCATCATCATTGATCGTTGTGGGGAATTCCCTAATGTCCCACTACTTGGTATTAGGGGAGGCATTACCTACAACCCCTGTCTAGCTTTGATACAATTTGGATATGCTCGGAGGGATGGTCCTCATGACATGCTGATTCCTAACCTAGTTTTTGACTTCGATAACGATGCGCAAGGACTTCGACAAAGGTTCATCAGAGCTTGGAGGATGCCTAACAAGGTGGATAGCAAGACACTGGGGCACAAAAATTCCATCCCCCTTGAGCCTTACCTCAAGTGGGTACGTACCCGCTCCCAGAATCTTATGATGCCATATCCACACATTAACCCCTTGATCAAAGAGCCTGTTATGGAAGGAGAGGTTCCATACACCATCCTACATCCTGACATGCCAACATCATGGGAGGAAATGCAAAAGAGTTGGATCCAACTCAAAGAAGAACGAGATACTTTTGAAGCCAGCTTCTATGCCAGTGAGAAGAAGGTTTTAGAGCTCACCCTCCGACTTCACGAGGAGGAAACTCTCAACACCTACATCGCACCAAAGTGGATGCACAATGTCTTTTTACATTAAGAGTTTTGTAATATTTCGCCCATGGGGCATTTATGTACTAACAAATCTTTTCTTAATATGACGTGCGTTCTTTTTGTTTGCAACAAATTTAAATTTTTGAACCCTTGAAAGCATTACATGAATAACATACCATTCATCATGTGCATAAACAGGTCTTCAGGCCAGGTTTCCTTATCTTTCTGTTGTTTATTTCAGCAAGATGGATTTGGAGCAAACAGTAAAAGATCTACAGACACAAAATTCACAATTTCAGCAACTCCTCATGACCTTGGAAAAGGGTCAAGAGGATCTCAAAGTTCTGCTAGAGAAGAATAAAGAGAAGAAAAAGAAAAAGAGGCCGGGGGTAGCCACTTTCAGAATAAGGTTTAAGGGCGATGCTAGAAGGACTCTTGAGTTCCCTTCAACGTCCGACGAAGGGATTGGCAAGGGGAAAGGAGTTACTGTACCTTCTGAGTCCGAGGTAGAAGAGGAGGAAGAAGAAGAAGACGAAGACTATTCAGAACAACAATATCCACCAGCGGATGACAAGTATAAGAACCTTGAAGACAAATTGGAAGCTATGGAGTTGCAGAGGGTGCCCGGATTGGATTTTGAGGAACTGGGGTTGGTAGTTGGGATTGTTATCCCTCCCAAGTTCAAGGTGCCAACATTTTCCAAGTACGACGGTCTGTCTTGCCCTAATATGCACTTGAGGTCGTATGTTAGAAAGATCCAACCACATTCATCCGATAAAGACCTCTGGGTACACTTTTTCCAAGACAACTTGTCTGGAACTCAGTTAGATTGGTTTTATCAGCTCGAGAGATCATAGGTTCACAATTGGAAGGACTTGGTAGCTGCTTTCTATCGTCAGTATCAGTACAACGCTGATTTGGCGCCCACTCGTACTAAATTACAAAGTATGGAAATGGCTTCAAATGAAGGGTTCAAGGAGTACGCCTAGAAGTGGCGTGATCTGGATGGAAGGGTGCAGCCACCACTATCAGATAGGGAATTAGTTGACATGTTTTTGGAGACCCTGTTTGGCCCCTTCTTCAACCATCTAATCGGGAGCTCTTCTGCGGGATTTACTGAACTGATTTTGACTGGCGAAAGGGTGGATGCCGGTATTAAAAGTGGAAAGATTCAAAAGGATGCTTCTGCATCCAAGACTGTTAAAAAACCTTTTCCAGCCAAGAAAGAAGCATCTTCTGTGTATTCTCAGAAGGGATTGGGAAGAACTGAGTGCTGGCCGACTGTAGGGGCCGTGATGATTCAAAATTCGTCAAATGATCAACCTCGTAACACTCAGTCGAGACCTAATCAACAACGGGTAGAACGGCCACAATGGCAGTTCACCCGTATCAACATGACGCCCGCTCAGGTCCTTCCCCATTTGTTGAAGCTGAATCTGACTAGTTTGAAGGAGGCGCCAAAAAACCCTAACACCTCCTCTCCATACTATCACCCCAACGCCAAGTGTGCTTACCATTCCGACAGTGCTAGACACGATACCAATAATTGTTGGGCACTTAAGAACAAAATTCAGGACTTAATTGACGCCAAAGAGGTTGAATTTGACGCTCCTGAGAAGCCCAATGTTATATCCGCTCCGATGCCCAAGCACGGCCACAATGTGCATGCTATTTTGGAAAACCTCCATGTTACTGATGTTGCCAATATGTTGACTCCTTTGATTGTGATTAAAGAAAATTTTTTGAGTTGGGATCTTTCCTGGTTGTGGTAAGGACTGTTATTTTTGTTTGAACATTCAAGGTGATTATCCAATGTTGAAGTCGTGTGTCCAACGCCTGATGGATATGCAAGAGATACTTTTCTAGAAAACCCCTGTTAACACTTTCAATCCGATTACTCCTGATACTTGTGATACTTCAACCAACAATATTGCTATCATAACCATTTCCGACAATCCTCCCAAGGCTTGCAAAAGGCCTGTCAAGATTACACCCAACTCCGATTGTGTACCTCTATTGATCACCATGCCGGGACCTGTCCCGTACCAATCAAGCAAAATGATACCGTGGAACTATAGGGTAGAAATCTTCTACCACGACATCAAACAAATCGAAACAGTCCAAGAGATTTCTGAAGAAGACATTGATATAGGAAACATCGCGGGTACAAGCAAGATAACCCGTAGTGGCCGAATCTTGTCTCCGAAGATTGCTCCCCCTCGAGCAGTTTTCGGACCCTTAAAAGCTTCTGCACCTGTTGGACCCTCTGTGCAAGGCCCAGTGATTGAAGAAGTGGTTACTCCTGAAGGAAGACCATCCGCTGATAATACCAACAAGGGTAAGGGGATATTGGAAATGCCTGTCAGGACGAAGGCTCATGCTGTGGTTATCCCCGAAACCACTCAGAAAGAAATGGATGAAATCCTAAAAATAATCAGAAAAAGTGACTACGACGTTGTAGAACAACTGGGGAAGACCCCTTCTAAAATTTCAATGTTAGCACTCCTGCTCTGTTCAGAGGCCCATGCTAAGGCCCTGATTAAATTATTGAAGACGACACATGTACCCCAAGAGACCTCGGCTGACCAATTTCAGGATTGTGTGGCCAGTCTTACTGCTGACAATGGCCTGGGCTTTTCCAACGCTGACTTAACTCCCAAAGGAAGGAAGCACAATGATGCGTTACATGTTTCAGTTGAATGCCCAGGAACCATTCTCGCCCATGTCTTGGTTGATACTGGTTCTTCCCTGAATGTGCTGCCAAAGAAGGCCTTAGACCGTTTGGATTGCGAAGGTTTGATCCTCAAACCTAGTAACATCGTCGTTAGAGCTTTTGATGGTTCCAAAAGAATGGTTCATGGAGAAGTTGATATTCCTATCAAGGTAGGCACTGAAGTGTTCAACTCCACCTTCTACGTAATGGACATTCGTCCGTCATACTCATGTTTGCTAGGAAGACCGTGGATCCATTATGCCGGGGCAGTTACATCCTCTTTGCACCAGATGCTGAAATATCCTGTTAAGGGTAAAATCATAACTGTGCATGGTGAGGAAGAGTACATGATCAGTCATCTGAATTCCTTTCGATATGTGGAGTTAGATGGCGAGTTCATCGAAACGCCTTTTCAACATTTTGAGGAAGTTTCTTCCGAGGTAGAAGTTGCGAAGACAGTGGTTGAGGTACCTATCATTCCCAAGCATGTGGATAGGATGGCATCTCTCAAGGACACAAAGGCTGTGATTAAGGAGGGGAAGAGCACGGTATGGGGACATTTTCCTGACTTTCCCCATAAGACGGACAAGTTTGGTTTAGGGTTTCCTGCTGTAGGACAAAAGGCTATGCGTCGCTCTAAGGTCGGAGGACCACCCGTCAAGATCTCACACCATGGAATCAATGATATAGAAGATGAAGATGAGGAGAGCCATTTTGAAGATTGGATCTTTCCGACTGTCGAAGGGGGTTTGAGGAATTGGGAAGCAAAGGATTTTGTTCCTATCACCTTTATCAACCAGTAATTTTATCTTTGAACAATTTCCCATTTTTTTATGGTCTGTAATAACTAAAACAATTCGTACACTATTTTCACCTCATGCCTTGCCCGAGGCATGTAGGTCCATTTGTAAGGGCTTGATTTTCTTCATAATCATATGCCATGTTTTAATGAATCATTGGACGTTTTTCATCTATAAACTGCTGTGTTCATTTTTCTTTCCTTTTGCATTTTTGTTTTGTTTAAGGATGGCTATCCCTTACACATACCCACACTCACAAATGCAGGTACCCATCCATTCCGGATTCCATGGGCAACTATTCTGTTTCAGCCTTAGATAACTCTGAAGATTTGGTCAATCACCCTGAGTACGAAGTTGACGAAGATTGTGAGGTGCCAGGAGAGTTAGCCAGACTTCTACAACAAGAAGAGAGGGCCATTCTGCCTCATGAAGAGTCGCTAGAAACCATCAACTTAGGGACAAAGGAAGACATGAATGAAGTAAAAGTGGGTGCCAACCTGGAACCGAGTGTCAAGGAGCGCTTAGTGCAGTTGTTGAATGAATACGTTGAAATCTTCACTTGGTCTTATGAAGACACGCCAGGGCTAGACACCGACATCGTGGTTCACCGTCTCCCTATAAGAGAAGATTGTCCACCAATCAAGCAAAAGGTTCGACGAATGAGGCCTGACATGTCTGAGAAGATTAAGGCTGAAGTAATGAAGCAATTCAACACTGGCTTTATGGATGTTACAACCTATCCACAATGGGTTGCTAATATTGTGCTCGTACCCAAAAAGGACGGCAAGGTCAGAATGTGTGTGGACTATCGGGATTTGAATAGGGCTATCCCTAAAGATGATTTTCCGCTGCCACATATCGACATCTTGGTTGATAACACAGCTCAGCGCAAGGTGTTTTCCTTCATGGATGGGTTCTCGGGGTACAACCAGATCAAAATGGCCCCCGAAGACATGGAGAAAACTACCTTTGTCACGCAATGGGGTACCTTCTGCTACAAAGTGATGCCGTTCGGACTGAAGAACGCAGGGGCAACTTACCAACGCGCCATGGTAGCTTTGTTTCATGATATGATACATCATGAGATCGAAGTTTACATGGACGACATGATAGCTCGATCACAGACAGAAGAAGAACACCTTGAACATTTGCAAAAGCTGTTTTCCAGGTTGAAGGAGTATAAGCTCAGACTGAATCCAAGCAAGTGCACTTTTGGAGTTAGATCTGGTAAACTTCTGGGATTTATTGTCAGCAACAAGGGCATTGAGGTTGATCCAGCTAAAGTAAAAGCTATACAAGAAATGCTTGCCCCCGTACTGAAAAGGAGGTTAGAGGATTCTTGGGACGCTTGAACTATATTTTGAGGTTCATCTCTCACCTGACATCTACCTGCGAGCCGATTTTCAAACTGTTGAAGAAAGATCAGGTCGTTGAATGGAACGATGATTGTCAAGTTGCCTTTGATAAGATCAAGGAGTACTTACTGGAACCTCCTATTCTAATGCCACCCGTCGAAGGAAGGCCATTGATCATGTATCTTATTGTTTTGAATAACTTAATGGGGTGCGTGCTGGGTCAACATGATGAGTCTGGTCGAAAAGAACATGCCATTTATTACCTTAGCAAAAAGTTTACCGACTGTGAGACTCGCTACTCATTGCTCGAGAAAACTTGATGCGCTTCAGTATGGGCTGCTCGCCGGCTAAGGCAGTATATGTTGACTCATATCACTTTATGATTTCCAAGATGGATCCGGTCAAGTATATCTTCGAGAAGCCTGCTTTATCTGGAAGAATCGCTAGATGGCAGATGATCCTGACTGAGTATGACATCCAGTATACTACCCAAAAAGCTATAAAAGGGAGTGTACTAGTTGACCATCTAGCTCATCAAGCCGTCGAAGATTATCAATCTATGAGATTCGACTTCCCTGACGAGGACATCATGACTTTAGACAACATCGAAGGTAACAGACCATATGACAGACCTGAACAAGGATCCCGATGGACCCTGTACTTTGATGGAGCTTCAAATGCACTTGGCAACAGTATCGGTGCGGTACTCATTTCTCCAGAAGGTTGCCATACACCCTTCACTGCCCGACTTTGTTTCAGCTGTACCAACAACATGGCCGAATACGAAGCTTGCATCTTTGGTCTCAAGGCTGCTATAGACTTGGGAATCAAATCTTTGGTCGTATTTGGGGACTCGGCTTTGGTTGTCAGTCAAGTCAAAGGAGAGTGGAACACCAAACATCCTAATCTTATCCCATACAAAGAACATGTCCTGACTTTGTTGCCTCATTTCGAGCAGATTACTTTCGAGCACTTCCCGCGAGAAGAAAATCAGCTAGCAGATGCTCTGGCTACAATGTCTTCCATGTTTAAACTCAACTGGGATAACGAGGCTCCCCAAATTACCATCGAGCGAATGGACGAACCTGCACACCGTCATGAGATTAATATCGAAGAAGTAGTGGAACAACCCTGGTTTCATGAAATCAAAAGGTATCTCCAGACCAGAGAATACCCCAGAGGAGCTTCCGTCAATGACAAAAAGTTCTTAAGGAGATTTGCTTCCAAGTTCTTCCTAAGCAATGGCATCCTTTATAAGCGCAACCATGATTGTGTTTTACTTCGATGTATGGACAAAGCTGAAGCAGAGTTGATCATGACTGAGATACACAGTGGCACATTTGGCACCTACTTGAGCGGACATACAATGGCTAAGAAGATTCTAAGGGAAGGCTACTACTGGTCTACCATGGAAGCTGATTGTCATCAACATTCCCATACTTGCCACAAATGCCAAGTCTACGCCGACAAGGTACATATTCCTCCTGTTCCTCTCAACGTTCTGACAGTTCCTTGGCCATTCGCAATGTGGGGCATTGACATGATTGGAGAGATCAAGCCCACGACATCCAATGGACATCGCTTCATCTTGGTCACTATTGATTATTTTACCAAGTGGGTCCAAGCAGCTTCCTTTGCCTCTATTACAAAGAATGTGGTTGCCCGCTTCATCAAGCAGAACCTTATATGCCGGTATGGTGTCCCCGACAGGATCATCACAGACAATGGTACGAATTTGAACAATACTATGATCACCGCTCTATGCGAGCAGTTCAAGATTTATCATCACAATTCATCTCCCTACCGGCCGAAGATGAACGGTGCTGTTGAAGCCGCGAACAAAAATATCAAGAAGATCATTCAAAAAATGCCAGTCACCTACAAAGACTGGCATGAGATGTTACCGTTTGCTCTGCAAGGATATTGTACCATGGCACGTACTTCAATAGGGGCAACCCCATTTTCTTTAGTATATGGCATGGAGGTTGTCCTACCCATGGAAGTTCAGATTCCTTCTTTAAGGATTATGAAGGACACTGGTTTAAGTGAAGACGATTGGATTCAGACCCGGCTTGATCAACTCAATTTGATCAACGAGAAGCGACTTACTGCTATTTGCCATGTTCAGACGTATCAAAAACGGATGATCAAGGCTTTCAACAAGAAAGTCAGGCGTCAGATATATCAAGTCGGAGATCTTGTAATCAAGCGGATCATCTTACCGCAAAGTGATCCCAGGGGCAAATGGACTCCTACTTACGAAGGACCATTTTGTATCAAGAGCGTCTTTTGTGGTGGGGCAATGATTTTGACCACCATGGACGACGACGATTTACCACACCCTACGAACACAGACATAGTCAAAAGATACTACGCATAAAACAGCCCGACAAGTTGAAAACCCGAAAGGGTGACTTGGGCAAAAATGGGCATCCCGGTGAACCGAAAACCCGAAAGGGCGGTTCAGGAAAAAATTAAGGATAAAACAAAAAAAATCTGTACACCCGGCAAGTTGAAAACCCGAAAGGGCGACTTGGGCAAAAAAGGGTTTCCCGGTGAATCGAAAACCCGAAAGGGCAATTCAGGCAAAAGTTAGGGAATTAAAGCGTATGACTGTGTCTCGTCGGATCACTTTAAAGAACAATCTCTTCATCAAGCTCCGAGCTTCTGATCAACCTAGTCATCGACGGACGAAGCAATAAATGGACAAGATATTCAGAGTTGTGAAGGCTATAGCAGAATGGGAATCCCATGGAATTGTTACACATAACCATCTTTCTTTTGTATAAAATTTTTCCAATTTTTGCGACAACATTCTCTTACTAGGATGTCTGTCTCCTTTGTATAAAGATACTCACAAAAGTTAAAAATAAATATGCTTCGAAGTGCAAAAATTTGCTTGCCTTTCTTTTCTTTTTACACTTATGTTTTATTTGAAAACTGAAATTCTGGCTGCAGATACTCAATGTCACGTTCAATGTTATGACACCGTATCTGACTTTCTATAAGACAGTAAATACAAAAACAGTAAAGAACACAGTCAATTGTTTACCCAGTTCAGTGTGCAACAACACCTACTCTGGGGGCTACCAAGCCAGGGAGGAAATCCACTATAAGAGATATTAATTCAGGAATAAACTAACCAGTTTATCTCCTTCACTTAAGACCTACCCAATGCAACTTCAATCTAAGTACAACTTAAACCTGAGTTCCTACTCACTCCCCCTCAATCACAATAGTGATACTTAAAACAATTTGACTAATGAATTGATGAAGACACTCTTCAAAACATACACTTGATTATGCTTCACAGCTTTTTAATCAAGCAACAAAAACACTCTTGCTTCACAGCTTTGAGTGATACATAAACCTAACTTGACTTTGCTTCAAAGCTTTAGTCAAGAGACACAAAAACACTCTTGCTTCAAAGCTTTGAGTGATACACAACCCTTAAAATTAAAACCTATTCCAAGTCACTTATCACAATGATAATTGCTTGGATTACAATAGTTAAAACTATACAGCTTCTAAATGATCTTCTGTCAAAAAGGGGATCCATTCAAAACAGCAGCCCTGTTGAATATATAGCAGCTGCATCTTCAGTTAGGGTTTCCACAAAAACTAGGGTTAATTCCGTTTGTCCTTAAGACTAGGTCACAGGACTATATCAACCAGGTTGGGGTTGAGCTAGGTTAACCCAAAGAAAACGCAGGATTCTGTTCTGGAAAGACTGAGTCATTTTCCTGAAAAAACTCAGAATTAACCAAACTGCATACCTGTTAGTTCAGAACAGGATGTCTTAACATTTGTTATGACATCTGAATTCCTGTTTACTGATTTTGGTAAATGTGATCATTTTGCAAAATGCTCAGATACACACTCATAAACATCAGTACCTGTATGACAATATTTTTCTACAAAGGTACCTAATAAATCTGTACCTAATAAACTAGAATGTTATGACATCAGTCATGACATTCATACACCTGGTTTTACCAAAAATGCATGCCAATGCCTAAACAACTACAAACTCCCCCTTTGGCAGATTTTTGGCTAAAGCCCCTAAGCAATCAGAGATAGATAGCAGCAGAATAAATATGACTGCAGAAAAATAGAATGTCTAATTAAGTCTACCAAAATATATCTCCCCCTCTTTATCCACAAATGGGCCAAAGATACATGTTCTTAAAATTTATACAGTCATCCAGAAAAAGTAACACAACAAGACAAAAAACTGAACACACTTTGCAAACTCCACCAGGGACCAGCAACACCACCTTTAAGCACTGTCATCATCAGAGGAGCTAGTTTCTTTAGTATTGAGTTGATCTTCAGCTTCTGCACCCTCTTCCCTTCTGTTTCCTTCAGCTTCCTCCTTTTCTAACCTGGCAATTAGGTTTTCTAGGGTCTTTTTCCTAGCTTCCAGCTCTTTGTAGGTCTCTTTCAATACAGCTATAACATCAGATGTTTTGGACTGAGTCTTTACAGATGATGTCTCAGCTGATGTTATGACAATATCAGGAGCATGAGATCCCTGAAACAGCTTGTAGTGTAACCCAAGAGCAGGAGCTCTTTTGCAAGCAGTATCTCTTGCCACCAGGATATCAGGGTATTGTGCAAGGATAATTCCACAAAGGAGGGAGGGAAAGGCAATTGGTCCTTTGACAGCATAACTACCAGCATGTTTTAAAGTTTGTTCAAAGACATACCTGCCATAGTCAAAAGCAGTCTTGGTTCCCACAACATAAATAAATCTCCCCAATCCTGTGGAGATAGTTGATTTATGGTTTGTAGGGACCTAGTTGGCTGCACCAATCTTGTGCAGGATGGCAAATTTCATGCTAAGTTTGCTGGCATTCAGCTTGCCTTTCAAGGGCCATCACTTCACTTGTTTTGCTGTGATGGTTTGACAAACATCATTGTCAGAGACTTCTAGTTCAGGACAATCCTTATTTGATCTTCCAAGAAATTTGTTAATTTCTGATGGAGAGAAATTAACCCTTCTTCCTCGAACATAAACACTTTCAAAGTCAGCTGACCTTCCATCAGCACACTCATTAGACAAGTTAACTATGAACTCCTTGACCAGATTTTCATAACACTTGGTAAATTTTACCACTGTCTTCATCAGTCCAGCATTCTTAATCAGGTCCATGATGTCCTTGCACTCCATGGCATCATTGTTTAGCTCTCTTTCTAAAGATATTCTCTTCAAGCAAACATACTTCCATCTGTTTGCATTGTCAGGATGATGAAAAGAGATGTTGTCTGTTGGGACTTCAGGAACTCTAGCAATTTTGCTGGAGGGGAGCTTCCTTCTGATAGGAATTTCTTCAGCATCAATCTCAAACTCTGATTCCTCATCAGAATCAGAAGATTCAGGTTCTTTTCTCTTCTTTGTAATTGGTTGTCTACCAATATGCACCTGGGCTTTCACCTTCCCTTTGGACTGAACAGTTTTCACAGATTCTACCCCAACCATGCCTTCAGCCTTGGATTTCTTATTAGCAGGTTTATCTTTTGTCATACATTTTCCAGCATTCTGATTATCCTTCCTTTTCATCATTCTCCTAGCTATGCTAGGGTTTACATTGGCAATCAGATCATTGTCTGAGTATTCCTCATCCACATCAATGATAGGTGGATCAACAGTCTTCCCTGAAGGGTTCTTAATGTTGTCATTTTGTGTCACAACATTCTCAGAGACATCTACATTTGGGCTTGTTGATTCTTGATTTAATGGGACAGAAATCCCCGGTACAGGTTGGTTTCCGCTTAGTATACTAGTAACAAGCCTAGAAATAGCTTGATGAACTTGAACTGATCCTTCTCTATTTGGAACAGAAGAAGAAGGATGAGAAGGATTACCAGAGGCAGCAGCTTGAGCTCTTCCTGCATGCCTAGTTCTCAGCTTTTTGACTTTGGCGGGGTCAGTTGCCATCTCTCTGAGAGGAGTGATCTCAAGGACTTCAGATTCTATGCATGTGGTGATTTCTCGAGAGTCTTGGTCAGATGATGAAGATGAAGAGGTCGCCTTGGTTGAAGATGATGTTTGAGACATTTTGATTGACTTAGAGCACCAGTAGCAATTTGAGAGAAAACTTTGATTGAGAGAAGGGAACAGGTTGCAAAGTCGAGAGAGGTAGGAGGCAAAAGAGAGTCTTTTCAACTTCTTAAAGATTTTTAAAGAATTGGGAAAACATATGATTAACCCACTAAAAATAGACTTAACAAAATTAACTCCTTCAACCCTTGTTTTAAGCAAAATTAATTGCTATAATTTCTCATGTTGGCAAATACCCAACCTGCCCCTCAAGTTTTCAAGTATATTTCCAAAAATAGCCTTGGTAGAAGAATCAGCCAGCTGAAGCTTAATGATACCATGTTCCAGTTTAATTGACTTCTTCTCTACAAAGTCAATGTGCTTGGTCCTGCTATGCTGAATAGGGTTCATGGAAATATTGATTGTATTCAGATTGTCACAATACAATGTCACAACATCTTGTGAGACATTATACTCAGTGAGCATCTGTTTTGTCCAGATATTTTGAGAACAGTTACTACTAGCTGCAACCATTTCAGCACAGAGTTGGGAAGGTATTCTTTTAATATGAATCATAGTTCTGGTTGATTCTTAAATGATCTTATTTTTCTTTTTGTCAACTCCATTTTGGTGGTGAGTTATAGGAGAAGAGACTTCACGACTCATTTCTTCTGGGAAACAGAATTTATTAGACTTGTTGTTTCCAAAATCCTTGTCATGATTACTTCTGGTTCTGACAACACATCCTTCTTCAAGTTTATTCACCACATAATAGACATGTTTCTTTTTACCAAGCCTTTAAATTTTAAGTTCACCACAAACCCTTCTTTTATCAATCTGTAGTCTTGGAGTCCTTCTGACTGCTTCCATAGGGATAGCTCTTTTCATTCTTCTTAGATGAAGATGACCAAGCTTATGGTGCCACAGTTTCATCTCTTTTTCTTCTTTGGTAATTGGACACATAGTGGCGTTATTAGTGTTCTCAGGCTGCCACAAGTAACAATTATCTTTGGATCTGATTCCTTTCATTACAACTTCTAGTTTTTCATTAATTACTAGACATTCATATTTTGAGAAGTTGACCTTGAATCCTAGATCACACAATTGACTGATACTAATGAGATTAGCAGTCAGCCCTTTTACCAGCAGTACTTCACTCAGACTTGGAACTCCAGGGCAGTCCAAATTACCAACTCCTTTGATTTCACCTTTAGCACCATCTCCAAAGGTCACAAAACTGGTGGTGTGAGGTTTAACATTATTGAGGAGGTTCTTGATTCCAGTCATGTGTCTGGAACACCCACTGTCAAAGTACCAGTCTTCCTTTGCAGAGACCCTCAGAGAAGTGTGGGCTATCAGGGCAGTAGCCTTTTTCTTCCATTTAGGAGCATGTGGTACCTTTTTAGACTTAGGTTTGACACCTGAGTTCTGATTAGGGTATCCATGCAATCTGAAGCAGAAAGGCTTTATGTGGCCATATCTCCCACAATGATGACATCTCCATCTTTGGTACCTTTTCTTCATATGTCTCTGTTCCTGATGTTGAGAGTTGTGTTGAGACATCTGTTTTGACATTTGCTTATCAGGCCTGATCTTCTTATCTGTACCCGAGTTCTTTTCTTCCACAAATCCTAGTCCAGATTTGTTTCCCACATTTTGTCCAACCTGAAGGATCTCTTCTAATTTGTCTGTTCCATTAGTCAGCATCTTGACAGATTTGGTCATTTGATTTAGTTGTGAGTTTAGCAATTGAACTTCTCCTTCTAGATGACTTATAGTTTCAAGGTTTGCCCTTTTTTCAGCCTCCAGCTTTATGATGAGTTTTGATTGTTTCTCATTCTGCACACAGACTTCAGCACTTCTGATACACAATTTCTTGTAAGTATCAGCCAGTTCTTCAAATGTCACTTCTTCATCACTAGTGTCACTTTCAGAAGTACAAACACCAGTTAGAGCAGTAACTAGTTTGGCAGATTCTTCTTCAGAATTACTTTCTGAATCACAGTCAGACCAAGTAACAGTCATTCCTTTCTTTTGTTTCTTAAGAAAGGTTGGACATTCAGCTCGAATATGCCCATATCCTTCACAACCATGGCATTGAATTCCTCTGCCTTGGTTTCCCTTCTCTTCTGACCTTGGTCTTCTGCTGGAACTGTCAATGTCAGAGGGAATGTTATGAACATTAGACCTTGACTTTGGATCTATTCTTTTGATGAGTTTGTTGAACTGTCTTCCAAGCATGGCTATAGCTTCTGAAATATTTTCTTCTTCATCCTCCTTGTTTTCAACATCAGTGTTGGATACAAGTGCTATGCTCTTGTTCTTCTTGTCACCATTATCAGTGATCCCCATCTCAAAAGTCTGAAGAGACCCAATAAGTTCATCCACTTTCAACTTGCTGATGTCCTGGGCTTCCTCTATGGCAGTTACCTTCATTGCAAATCTTTTAGGCAAGGATCTGAGAATCTTTCTCACCAATTTTTCTTCTGACATCTTTTCTCCCAGTGCTCCTGAGGTGTTGGCAATCTCCAAGATGTTCATGTGAAACTCATGAATGGTTTCATCTTCCATCATTTTTAGATTCTCAAACTTGGTAGTCAACATCTGAAGCCTTGACATTTTTACTTTGGAAGTGCCCTCATGAGTAGTTTTGAGAGTGTCCCAAACTTCCTTGGCCAGTTCATATTGATGTACTAGTCTGAAAATGTTTCTATCAATTCCATTGAACAAGGCATTTAAAGCTTTGGAATTTCCCAGGTCTAACTCATCTTCTTCTTTACTCCAATCTTCCTCAGGCTTCAGACTGATTGTCCCATCTTTCTCAGTTATGGTGGGATGGTTCCATCCTTTGTCAGCAGCTCTCCAAGCCTTTTTGTCCAGAGATTTTAAGAAGGCTATCATACGAGGTTTCCAGTAGTCATAATTTGTTCCATCTAGAATGGGTGGTCTATTTCCAAAAACTCCTTCTTTGTCCATAGTGCCAGAAAGTGATATCCCTAGATCTCACCCAGTAATACAGGAAGGGTGCCTGCTCTGATGCCAATTGAAATTCTGGCTGCAGATACTCAATGTCACGTTCAATGTTATGACACCGTATCTGACTTTCTATAAGACAGTAAATACAAAAACAGTAAAGAACACAGTCAATTGTTTACCCAGTTCAGTGTGCAACAACACCTACTCTGGGGCTACCAAGCCAGGGAGGAAATCCACTATAAGAGATATTAATTCAGGAATAAACCAACCAGTTTATCTCCTTCACTTAAGACCTACCCAATGCAACTTCAATCTAAGTACAACTTAAACCTGAGTTCCTACTCACTCCCCTCAATCACAGCAGTGATACTTAAAACAATTTGACTAATGAATTGATGAAGACACTCTTCAAAACATACACTTGATTATGCTTCACAGCTTTTTAATCAAGCAACACAAACACTCTTGCTTCACAGCTTTGAGTGATACATAAACCTAACTTGACTTTGCTTCAAAGCTTTAGTCAAGAGACACAAAAACACTCTTGCTTCAAAGCTTTGAGTGATACACAACCCTTACAATTAAAACCTATTCCAAGTCACTTATCACAATGATAATTGCTTGGATTACAATAGTTAAAACTATACAGCTTCTAAATGATCTTCTGTCAAAAAGGGGATCCATTCAAAACAACAGCCCTGTTGAATATATAGCAGCTGCATCTTCAGTTAGGGTTTCCACAAAAACTAGGGTTAATTCCGTTTGTCCTTAAGACTAGGTCACAGGACTATATCAACCAGGTTGGGGTTGAGCTAGGTTAACCCAAAGAAAATGCAGGATTCTGTTCTGGAAAGACTGAGTCATTTTCCTGAAAAAACTCAGAATTAACCAAACTGCATACCTGTTAGTTCAGAACAGGATGTCTTAACATTTGTTATGACATCTGAATTCCTGTTTACTGATTTTGGTAAATGTGATCATTTTGCAAAATGCTCAGATACACACTCATAAACATCAGTACCTGTATGACAATATTTTTCTGCAAAGGTACCTAATAAATCTGTACCTAATAAACTAGAATGTTATGACATCAGTCATGACATTCATACACCTGGTTTTACCAAAAATGCATGCCAATACCTAAACAACTACAAAAACGTCCAATGTTTTGTTAAAAAGGCATATGCATTTGAACATAATCACTGCTTACAAATAAAATGAAATTGAAAAAAGATAATTACTGATAGGTTGAAGGTGTAGGAAGATATCTTTATGCCATTTCAGAAGAAATCCCCTACGATACACCATTCAGATCCTCAATAAAGCTAAAATTTGGAATATATTTCCCCAGCGGGGTTAAGCTTCAAGATCCTCAACAGAGCCATTGCTTTCTAAAGCTTGATTCCCCAGCTAAGCTGAATTTCAAAATTCTCATCAGAGTCAAGTTTCAAGATCCCCTGTGGAGCCCAAAAACCCTGAAAATCCTATCCCCGGCGGAGCCAGAATAGTGAGCATTTCCCCACAGATTTATTTCCCAGCAGATTGAAGATTCTCAGTCCCATTTCTCCAGCAGAGGTCTCCCAGATTTTAACTCCCCAGTAGAGATTTTTCAGAGTTTCCCTTATTCCCCAAGCAGTCAGCAAGGGTTTCTCATCTTCAAATCCTCAGCATCAGTCAAGGATTTATTTCCCCCGGCAGCAGTCAAAGATTTCGTTATCCGGATATTATCTTCCTCAACAAGACGACTACTCAGCTTACATGCATAACCATTACATTCATATATCATAAACATTGATGAAATACAGTTCATTGCATCATAGATATCATACAGGATAACTTCGTGTTTTAGCTAACATTTTACCCTTTTCAGGATAAGATTAAAAGGCTATTGTTAACAATTATTCAGATACAGTATAGATACACCCCAGATAAGGCGGTCATTCTATTACTCATTCGGAATTTCAAGTCAAATACAGTACAAATACACCCCAGACACGGCGGTCATTCTACTACTCATTCAGACTTCAACAATCTAATACAAACTAGATACGCTCTAGACACGGCGGCCATTCTATCTCTCATTCAGATTCAATTATCAACCTCAAGTTCAAATATGCTCCAGACACGGATGCCATTCTGACCCTTACACCAGCGGTTTGATTCCCTCAATGCAGTCGCCACGGAAGTTATTCTGTCATTTATTCAGATCCCAGTTACAGTACAGATACACTCTAGACACGGAAGTCATTCTACTACTCATACAGATCTCAACTTCAGATACAGTCCATATACGCTCCAGACGCGGTTGCCATTCTGTCACTCATTCAGAGTTTATCCCCAGCACACAGTTGCTCCATGCACATATATTTCTCTGTTACCCGGATACAATACAGATACACTCCAGACACGGCAGTCATTCTGATATTCATTCAACATTCAAACATAGTTACAGCTCAGATACACCCTAGACGCGGACACCATTCTTTTGCTCATACAAACTCAGTCTCCAGATACAGTTTAAGTGCATTCCAGACACGGATACCATTTTGATACTCATTCTTTTGGCCTACAGCATTGCAATTAAACAAAGGTTCTTGGATGGAATCTTTAAGCCCATCTCCAGCAAGATTCTGCCATCTCCAAATGGCATCTTTAATCCCATTCCTGCACCTATGTTTTGACGAGTGCAAATTTACGGGCACTCTAGTGTCCAATCCTCTTTTGCCTTCGAGTCGCGAAAGGCAAACTTGCCAATCTAACTCTTCAGGTTCAAGAAGATTGAATATGGGCAACTGTTGTACCCCAAAATTTTCCCTCTCATTTCATCAAAACTTTCTCATCACAAGACTCTTGGAATTCAGGATCAAGCTAGGGTTTGCTCTGCTTAAGACCCCTCCTTGCACTGTTAACCCAAATTAGGGTTTGAGTTTGCACAAGGATTTTTTGACCTACCATACCCAAATTGAATTTCATGCTCCATGTTGGGTTCACAAGTTTGCCCATACCAAGTTTCAAGCCTTGATTCAAATCTTTGCCCAGTCAATTGGACAGTTGACCTAGAAATCAGCTGTATTGGGGAAAAAGTCAACTGTGGCCAATTGACAGTCAAACCTCATGAAATTTGACCCACATCAACATTATGAACTCATATGAACCATTTGATCAAGTTTGGATCATAAGTCCACAAGAAATTTGATCAGATCACCAAAAGGGCAAAGTGGTCATTTTTAGGGTTTTGACTGCACAAAGGTAATTTTTGACTGTTTGACCTAACCAATGGAAAACCAAGCTCACATATGGACTCAAGGAATCAATGAAATTGTCTTGACCCATTCAACAAGTTCAAAAGATCTCAAATGCATAGGATTGACAGATGAATTTTTCAGTCAACTGATCAAAATTTGACTGTATACTGAAAAGTCAAACTTTGACTTTTTGGTCAAAATCAAGTGCCAAAGGTCATTTTTCATCAAGACATGTCAAATTATGAAACTTTTTTATCAAGAAACCCAAAAATGCAAATTAGGGTTTAAAATGGAAAAATTTCATAACTTAGAATTTTTCTAAGTTATGAAATTTTCTTATTTTTTCCTAACTTTGTCCCATTGTTTCACCAAGATGCAAATGGATTCAAACAAAACTTGCAACATGAAAGTTGTAGTCCATCACAAAGTCTACAAATTTGATTCACAAAGTTTTCTCAAAAGAATCTTGTATCTCAAGTTATGATTTTTGGAACAAGGGTACCTAAAACTTTTAACTTAGAGAAAATTTTCCCTAATCTAGGCAGGATTTTGACCCATTTTCTTGGCCATTTTTCACATAGTTCCACTTGGAGTTTCAAGTTGCATTACAAAGAGGGATTGTAGTACATGTTCCAAGATTTCCAAATTGTCTAAGAACTCCTCAAACACCCTTGTGGTTAGAGAGAATCGAATGCTTGAAGTTGGCAAAAACTTACTTTTGTCCATGGCCAATACATGTTCATAACAACTTGCAATTCTGATCTAGCTAGCTTGGTTCAACATTACAGGCCTCAAAACCAATTTGCACTCTATAATTTAATGCCAATCCATCAGTCTAAGCCTTTGTTTTGTTCACTTGGATATTATACACAAGATTAAGCCTTAAGTAGAAAAAGGCAAATTGCCATTTTTGCCTAATTTCACTTTATGTCAAAACCAAATCCTTGAGGCATGGAGGCCAGATCTTTGAGGCAAGATCAAGTTCACTAATTCCAGTAACCAAGAACAAAATTTACAGCATGATAGGAGGGCTTGTACAGGGCTATAACATCATTTCCATTCTCTTGCTTCAAGTAGAAGAAAGGTGAAAAAACATAAGCAATCTCTTATATCTGTTAACACAAGCTTACAAGAAATTGGTGAACGAGTTCCATACATCCCAACAAGCCTAAAGCACGACCCTTTCATCACTAAAAACTCCACATACTCAGAATCACTATTTTTCTGCAAAAACAGAGCAAGTTCTGCATCTTGCAAGCCACAACCAATTTCCATCGTGCGTTTTGTCCCGAGATAGTTCCAACACCTTCCAATCAACTCACCTGAACTATCCCAAGCCCCCATTGCAAGCTGTAACACCTCTAACACACTTTGCCATTTTCATTTCAAAGCTCTGCAGGTTGAGTTCTACTGCATGATTCAAGTTGTTTCAAAGCAAGCCAAGCATTGGAGAAGCTTCCTTGGACCTCAGGCAAGCTCAACAGAAGCTCAAACACCATTGAAGGTTGCTACATTGTCCAGTTCGAAGTCAACTGAAACAGGTATTTCATGGACTTCTATCTCTCTATTTAGGAATGGTTAGGCTTAGGTTTGTGAATAAAATATGTTGTACTCATAGCCCTGAAGCCATACATATACTTAGTTTTCATTTACATTAATCGTGCTGAGAGAATTTCACTCATGAACTTTCTGAAAAAACTAGGTTAAAAATTAGGGCCAGAGAAATTCTCTCTGATCTTTGAGAGTTAATACAAGTTTTTTATATGGTTGAATTCATTGTTTAATTCTCTACAATGTTCATGTTATGAGTTTTATCAAAAAATCAAAGAATCAGGAGTTGGCCATTGGTACACAGAAGCGCGTGTTTTGTGAACAAGAGGAAGAAGAAGAAGTCTGATGGGTTTGGCCTGTTGTGTTTTCACTTCTAACACCCCTATTTTCTGTTTACACCCCCCTGGCCCATTTGTTTAATATTTATCATTTTGACATTTTATTTTTTTTATCCTGACTTTATTATTTTTTGTATAAATATTAAAAATGCCAAAAATAATTTTCCATTTTTTTCATATTTATTTGATATTTATTTTATTTTATTAAATATACATATGTAAATAAACTATTTTCTTTTTAAAAACAAAACTCAAAAATAATATAAAAAATATACTTATTTTCTTTTATTTCATTCATTTATATTTAAAAACATTTTCTTGAAAATATTCATTTTTGTAAATAATTCATTTTAATTTTTTGCACACTTAATATATATATATATATATATATATATATATATATATATATATATATATATATATATATATATATATATATATATATATATATATATATATATATATATATATATATATATATATATATATATATATATATATATATATATATATATATATATATATATATATATATATATATATATATATATATATATATATATATATATATATATATATATATATATATATATATATATATATATATATATATATATATATATATATATACTTATATATTTTATCTTGTTAAATAATTAGGTCAAAAATACAAAAAATATTACATTTTCATTTTTATTATTATTTTGGACCAAAAATATCATTTTTATAATATACTTTTATTTTTTGTACAAATTAGTATATTATTGCACCTAATTAATAAATAATATTATTTATTAAAGAATTAGGGTTTCTTGCCCTAAATAGAAAAATAATTAAAATGGATCTTTTTATTTCACTTTTCACATTGAAAAGATACTTTTTACATACTAAAAACATTTTGGCGTAATACATTTTATTTACATTTATTTATTGTATTTATTTCAATTATTGTACATTTAAATATTGTATCTTGTATATTCAATTTGGTTGTAATAGTAATCTAGGGTTTAATTTCTTGTCAAATACCCCCAATTCAAATTTGTACCCCCTCCCTATATCATGTTGTAATAGTGTAGCATTTAAATTCTCGCACATTTAAAAGCTTTCAATTATGCCATGTTAGATCTAGGGTTTGTATGCAAATAAAATCAACAACTAGCTTGACCTAATCCAAGATAAATATGCATGAAAAACAAACATAATACACACTTGCACCCCTAGGGTTACAATCCACTTGTTGCCTTCAAAAATGGGCCATGGTTGCATGTTGAGTACTTTGGCAAAACAAAAACAAACAAAAAGATCATAGTCCCTCGATGACGCTATCTGAGTTGCCTAAACAAAATGATCAAGTCCCTCAAGAAAATTGCCAAAGATACTTAACACTATTGCTATCATGGTCTATATGATGACCCGCGCCTGTCCCGTTAACATCCTAACACAATGCTGTTCACCAAATGCAATGGTGAAACAACACTGTTAAAAGGGTTAAAAAAACATAAGAAAGATCTTTTGAGTAAAATAAGGTAGATAGCTCTTAGCTACTTTATCAAGCTTGCAAAAACATCCTTGCTACTCTTTAAAACACACTCCACAAATACAATTTCAAAATCCTACTTTCAAACATTGAAAACGTTTCAAAAGACAAAAACACCTTTGTATACATTCAAACAAGAATCATTACAAAGGTTTCCACAATGATGGCCTCTTTTCAAAACATTTTCCAAAATCACACACAAAGCACCATTTCAAACAATTGAAAAGCACCATTTCAAATAATAGAAATTCAAAGCAAGTGACCTAAGCAAGTAACTAAGAGCCCATGGATAACCATGGATAGAAAGGGTGCTAATACCTTCCCTTTCTATAATCTACTCCCCGAACCCAAGAAAACATATCAAAGGTCTTTCCTGTGCTTTTTGACCTTTCCTTAGGATAAAATAAAAAATCGGTGGCGACTCTTGCTAAACCAAAACATTTGCGAACACAAACGCAAAATCCCAAGTCAGTTCACCCACCGTATCATAGTACCCACAATGGAATAATTCCCTAAGTTGCTCGAAGTTCCCATTCTTGATCATATATCTTTCACCAGTTAAGGGAAAGTTCTGAAACCTAAAGACATTATCATAGCCCTACATATGAAATGATCAGACATTATATCTAATTGGGAAACAAGGAATGGAGTCAAGGGTTTCTCTCCTAAAATCCTGATAGAGAAGGCTCAAGTATTTATAGACGTCATGAACCTTCATGCTTTTGAGAATATTTTGGCTTTGTTGATCTATGGTTTGGTATTATTCCCTAATCCGGACCAATTCATAGATCTGAGTGCCATCAAGATATTTCTCACTCATAATCCAGTACCTACTTTGCTCAGAGATATCATGCATTACCTCCATACTCGTACTATGAAGCAGCGAGGAACTCTTATGTGTTGCACACCTCTACTATCCAGGTTGTTTATTTTGCACCTGCCTTGAGCAGTGATAAAGAACGAACAAGGTTTGATGTGGACTCATAGATTGATGTCACTCACTCATGCAGATATCCATTGGTGCTCTCAATCTCAGGAATATGTCACTATATTGATTGTTGTGGGGAATTCCCTAACGTACCACTCCTTGGTATAAGAGGGGGCATCACTTACAACCCTTCTCTAGCTCTACACCAGTTTGGTTATGCTCGAAGAGACGGTCCTCATGATATGCTCATTCAGGGTGTTGTATTTGACTAGGAGAATGATCCTTAAAACTACCATCAAAGGTTTATACGTGCTTGGGGGCACGGTCAACAAGATTGATAGTAATACTTTGGGACACAAGAATTTCATTCCTCTAGAGCCTTACCTCATATGGGTGCGGTCTCGTGCTCAAAATCTCAAAATGCCATATCCTGCTATCTTACTAGTGATCGTAGGGCGTGTTATTGAAGGGGATATTCCTCATATTGTTCTTCATCCCGATATGCCTATTGACTTCGAAGAACTACAGTAGTCCTGGATTCATCTTAAGGGGGAAAGAGATACCTTCGAGGCTGAGTTCTATGCTAGTGAGAATAAAGTACTGGAGCTAACGAAACAACTCCATGAAGAACAGAGCCTTAATGCATATGTCAACGCAAAGAGGAAGCGTCCATGGGAGATTTGAATTTATATTTTTCTATTTTGTAACTCTTTTATTAAAAGCAATTATAATTTTAGCTAGTTACTAAAATTTCTCTTGTTTCCTTTTGTTTAAACAAATTTAAATCCCGTAACGATCCTTGAAAACATTGCATCTACATATCATGCATCATTACGTAACATGTTTTTTCCATACATGTTTTCTCATCTTCTTGCTGTTTATTTCAGATAAAAGATGGATCTTGAACAGTCTGTTAAGGAACTCCAAGCTGAGAATGCCCAATTCCAGAAGACCCTCCTGAACCTAGCTTAAGGATAAAAATATATGATGGCACTCATCTCCAAAAAGAAGAAGACTCGAAAGCCAATTGTTATCTTCAACACGGGGAGAAGATTCAAAGGTCCTACTAAACCAGCTCAAACTGTTGATATCACCTATGATGAAGATGAAAACCAAGAGGAGTATGGTAGAATTATCAGGGCTGAAGGTGAAAGCAACCTAGGTTCTGGTAAGATGCCTGAGGATGAAGACTCTTCTGATGAACAGTATCCTCTTGTTGATGACATATACAAATAACTGGAAGATCGCCTCAAGGCCATGGAAATCCAGAAAGTGCTAGATTGAATTTCAGAGAGTTGGGTCTTATTCCAGGGGTAGTTATCCCTCACAAGTTCAAAGTCCTTATTTTTGCTAAATATGATGGTGTATCTTGTCCGAAATATCATCGGAGGTCCTATGTTCGGAAGATCCAACCCCATACTGCTGACAGAAAGTTATGGGTTCACTTCTTTCAGGAAAGTTTGTCTGGTACACAACTTGAGTGGTTCTATCAGCTAGAAGTAACCAACATTCGTACTTGGGAAGACGTGGCCACTGCTTTCTACAAGTAGTATCAATACAATGTTGACCTTGCACGAACTCGCGTGCAATTAAAAAACATGACTATGGGTTCGAATGAAGGGTTTAAAGAATATGCCTAGAAATGGAGAGACTTAGCTGGAAGGGTGCAACCTCCCATGTCAGACTGAGAGCAAGTTGATATGTTCATGAGCACTTTAACAGATCCATTCTTTAATCATCTGATTAGGAGTTCTTCATCTGGTTTTACTGAGCTGATTCTAACTGGGGAACGTGTCTATAGTGGTATTAAGAGTGGAAAAATTCAAGCGATTGCGTCTTTAAATCCTGCGAAGAATACATTCAATGGTAAGAAGGAGACAAATGTTGTTTATGGCCAGAAGGGCCATGGTAAAAATGACGGCAATCATTTTGTGGGAGTGGTACTAATTTCTAATCCTGCACCTATTCAACAATAACAACAGCGCAATATGCATAGGTCAGAAGCTCCGGGAAGGCAGTTTACCAAGATTAATATGCCATTGTCTTAGGGATTACAACATTTACTGAAAGCGGAGATGATTACGCTAAGGGATCCTCCTCAGAACCCCAACACCTCTACTCCTAAGTACAATCCTAACACGATATGTGCCTATCATTCTAACAATCCTGGGCACGACACCAACAACTGCTGGAGCCTGAAAAACAAAATTCAGGACATGATTGGCAACAAGGAAATTGAGTTTGATCCTCCAGAGACCCCGAATATGATTACTGCACCTATGCCGAAGTATGACAAATGCATAAGTACAACTGACGTTGTTCTTTATATTTCTATTGTAAGTGAGTTGATGACTCATCTACCAATTATCAAGAAGAATCTGCTGAAGGCCGATTTATTTTCTGGTTATATTGAAAAATGTTACTGCTGCGTAGCCCAACCCAGTGGTTGCATGTTACTGAAGAAAGGCATTCAACGCCTAATCGAAAATTATATAATTCTGATCGAGAAGGTTCTGTCTGCTGAGAATCTGTGTCAATATTTATTCGTAACTTATGGCCCTCTTGTCAGGATCACCTCTAAAGGTCTTGTAAGGACTACTGCCAATCCGGAAGTTGCTCCTCTGATCATCATTACACCTGGACCTATCCCATATTCTTTGGATAAAGCTATTCCTTGGAACTATAGATCTGACGTCTACTACCATGGCTTCAAACAAGAACTACAAACTGTTGAAGATGAAATTACTGAAGTTGCTAATCCTTACATTGACAATATTGCTGGAACCAGTAAGGTTACTAGAAGCGCAAGGGTTTTCTCTCCGGAAATCTCTCTGAAGACTATTCCTACACTTGTTAAAGTTACTGATATCGATTCAACTTTTGAGGCTTGGGGCAAAGGGAAAGAGACAGAGCCTGCCCACACGGAGGCACCTAAGGAAGCTACAGTTGAAGACACCTCTAGAAAATATTTGGAAGAGGTATTGAAGATTATCCACAAAAGTGATTATAAAATTTTTGAACAACTGGGGCAGACCCTATCCAAAATCTCCATGTTATCCCTATTACTGTATTCTGAAGCCCATGCACAGGCCTTAGTGTAATTTTTGAATATTGCTCACGTAACACAAGAGATTTATACCGATCAATTTGGAAGCTATGTGGCTAGCTTAACAACTGACAATGGATTAAATTTTTCTGATGCATATTTGACTCCGGAAGGGAGAAACCACAACAAAGCCATGTATGTCTCCATTGAATGCAGGGGCACTACTTTGGCTCATGTATTCATTGATATTGGTTCTTCGTTGAATGTTCTACCGAAGGGTACTCTAGACATGATTGATTGCGAATGGGTTATAATGAAACCTAGTGATATTGTAGTGTGAGCCTTTGACGGGTCGAAGAGGATGGTACACATAGAATTGGATCTTCTAATCATGGTAGGGTCGCAGATCTTTAAATCTACCTTCTATGTAATGGATATTCGGCAAGCTTATTCTTGCTTACTAGGATGCCCATGGATCCATGGGGCAGGCGCTGTCACCTCTACCCTACATCAGAAATTAAAGTATCCTGTGAATGGAAAGATTGTTACTGTCTACGGTGAAGAGGAGTATATGATCAGCCACTTGAACTCTTTCCGGTATGTAGAGATGGACGGAGAATTCATCGAGATTCCCTGTCAAACTTTTGAAGTCATCCCTCTTGCGGCTACTGAAGACGTCTCTGCCATTCCCAAAGTCACTAGAGTTCCGCCCATGATGGCTTCATTAAAAGATGCTAAAGCTACTGTAGAAGAAGGTGGTTGTACTATTTAGGTTCAGCTTCCTGACATTCCCTATAAATCTGACAAGTTTTGTTTGGCTTTCACTATAGAGGGTCAGAGGGTTGTTCGTCTCGCTCGAGCTGGAAGGCCACCATTCTGCATCAACAACAACAGAGTCAACGTGATAGAAGATGCTGACAATGATCATGACCTTGACAGCTGGATCTTTCCTACCATTGGCAATGGGCTCAGCAACTTGAAGGCGGAAGAAATCATCTCTATCTCCTTTAGTCAAGAGTAATAGCTAGATTTATGTTTTTATTGCTTTTAAAGTTTCGGTTATGTAGTTTTTGAACAATGACTTTAAGCCTTGTGTCTTACCTGGGGCACAATGGTTCATTTGTTAAGGATTGTCATTTCATAAACATATTTACATTTAATAAAAGCTTTGAACATTTTGCATTCAAATTTTGTGCTCTCTTTATTTCATTTTACTTTTATCATTTTCAAATAGCTACGTGTTCTTATACACACCCATATAATACATTGCAGATCCACGTCCATTATGGATCTCGTTGATAACGATTCTGCTATTGCCACTTATGACTTTGAAAATACGATCTACCAAGCCGAGGAAGAAGGTGAGGAAGATTCCGAAATACCTGGAGAACTAGCCAGACTATTAATACAAGAAGAAAAGGCTACTCAACCACACGAATAGCCAGTTGAAATGGTAAACTTGGGTTTTGTAACAGAGATGAAAGTGGTCAAGATAGGTGCCAACTTAGAGGACAGTGTCAAGAGCAGGTTGATACAGATGTTGCATGAATATGTTGAGATCTTTGCTTGGTTATACGAAGACATGTTAGAGCTTGATACTGATATTGTGGTTCACCGTTTGCCAATGAAAGAGGGTTGTGCTCCGATAAAACAGAAGGTTCATTATATGCGTACTGAGATATCATAGAAGATCAAAGCTGAGGTTATGAAACAATTCAATGCAGGTTTCTTAGCAATGATAACTTATCCTCAATGGTTTGTGAATGTGGTTCTGATACCGAAGAAAGATGGTAAGGTACATATCTGTGTAGACTACAAGTATCAAAATAGGGAGATCCCCAAAGATGAATTCCCACTTCCACATATTGATGTTTTGGTCGAAAACACCGCTCAACACACGGTATTCTCCTTCATGGATGGTTTCTCAGGGTATAATCAGATCAAGATGGCATCCAAATACATGTAAAAGACTACTTTTGTTACACAGTGGGGCACTTTCTTCTACAAGGTTATGCCTTTAGGGTTGAAGAACATCGGGGTAACATATCGGTATGCTATGGTAGCTTTGTTCCATGACATGATCCATCACGAGATAGAGGTTTATGTCAATGATGTCATAGCCAGATCATAAACTGAAGAAGAGCATCTGGACCATCTGCATAAGTTGTTTGAGAGACTGAGGAAGTATAAGTTGATATTGAATCCGAACAAGTGCACCTTTGTGGTGAGATCCGGTAAACTCCTGGGTATTATTGTCAGCGGTAAAGGAATTGAAGTTGATCCTACTAAAGTCAAAGCTATTCATGAAATGCCCGCTCCCCATACTGAGAAGGAAGTCAGAGGTTTCTTGGGATGACTAAATTATATTGCCAGATTTATTTCCCATTTGACCGCTACTTCTAAACTGATCTTAAGTTGCTGAAGAAAGATCAAGTAGTGAAATGAAACGACGACTGTCAGATAGCCTTCGACAAATCAAGGATTACCTCCAATTCTGATGCCACCAGTTGAAGGAATACCTCTAATCATGTATTTAACAGTGTTAGAGAACTCAATGGGGTGTGTAGTGGGGAAGCATAACGAGTCTGGTCGAAAAGAGCATGCAATATACTACCTTACCAAAAATTTTACCGATTGTGAAACAAGATACTCACTTCTCGAGAGAACTTGTTGCACTTTGGCATGGGCTGCTCATCGACTAAGATAGTATATGTTGACTCATACTACTTTATTGATCTCTAAAATGGATCCCATCAAATACATATTCGAGAAACCCGCTCTCTCCGAAAGAATAGTTTAATACGGTGGCAGAACTGACTTTTGGTTTTGCATTTTATCGCAAATGTTACGGATAGAAAGAGTTGCCACCGAGTTTTATTTTATCTAATAAAGGAAAGGGTGAAAAGAATAGGAAAGACCTTTGAGAATTTTTTCTGAATTTGAGGGGTAGTGTGATGCGGTGGGAGAACTGACTTGATGTTTTGCGTTTCGATCGCACTTGTGCGGTTAGCAAGATTCGCCACCGACTTTTCTTTTATCCAAAAGGAAAGGTAAAGAAGTACAAGAAAGACCTTTCGAGATTATTTATCGGGTTCGGGGGGTAGATTATGAAAAGGGAAGGTATTAGCACCCTTTTCATCCATGGTTTTCCATGGGCTCTTAGTTACTCGTTTAGATCACTTGCTTTCATTTGATTGTATGCTTGTGGTGTGGGCTTTGAAAGTATTTTTAAAAATCTCTTTGTAATGGTTCTCGTCTCTATAAGAACGTATACAAAGTTTTGTTTCGAAAAGTGGTTCAAAGATGTGTTTGTGAATCGTGTTTCAAAAAGTGTTTTGAAAAGAGGTTTTGCAATGGTTCTCGTCTCTATAAGAACGTATACAAAATGTTTTATCTTTTTGAAAATGTTTTTGAAATGAGAGTGTAGGTGTAAAGAGTTTTTGTCATGAGCAAGCGAGTAACTAAGAGCGAATCTGTCTACTCGAAAGGTCTTAAGTTGTTCTTTTCTTCCTCCTTTTAATGGTGCTATCTTACCATTGATTTGGTAAGAAGCCCCACCATTGGACGTGAAGGGACAAGCGCGGGTCAATTTTACAATCATTGAAGGCCACTTGTGAGACACTTTAGCAAATTTTGTAAGGGACGAGATCGTTTTAATCGAAGGAAACATCGAGTGTCATCGAGGGACTACGATCTTTTTTATTGAAGGGTCATTGCTAAATCGTCCCATATTCGAGGGACATGATTGTATTTCTGAGGCAACAAGCGAGGTTACCCTAGAGGTGCACATGTGAAAAAGTGTGTTGGTTTCAAGTTAATTTATTCTTGGATTAGGTCATCTAGCGATTGCTTTTCGAATCTTGCCATACACGCCTAATTACTATACAGTATATAGAAAAGCAGTAAATTACGGGAATTGAAATTCTAAACTATTACAGAATGTTTGGGAATGGGGGTACAATTTTTACAAATGGGGATAAATCAAATAAGATAGCAAAGTCCGAATAACAAACAATACAACCAAATCGAATTTCTGTGCGGTTTATATAAAGCTATGACAATTCATGAAGATAATATTAGCAAAATATGAAATGCTAAATATTTACTTGAAAAGAGAAAAGGTAAAACTTGATCTAATAAAAATAATAATGATTGATTAAATATATTCTTTATTTTTTTTTTGTATTTTATTAATTATGTAACACCTAACGAAAACAAGTAAACTAAATTATTATTATATTTTTGGTATTTTATTATATGTAAAATTAAACCTAAGATAAGTTTATTAAAAAAATGAAAATGATAAGAATTAATTATAAAAATTTAAATCAAAATAATAAAAATGTTTTAAGTCTTATTTAGCATTTTGCAAAATAAATATAAGAAGAAAAAACAAATTAAAAATAGAAATAAATATGGGCTCAAGTGAGTTTAGGGGTGTTAGGCCCAAAGAAAAAAAAAAGGTGTTCTTGCTGTCACACAAAACAAGCCAGGGGGGTATCCAGCGAAATAGATGGGCTTAAGGAAATTTGAAGAAAGCAGGCCCAAACTCTTAAGTTGGCATTAAATGTTGTTTAAGGAAACAAAGCAAAAATTAGGGTTGTAACCCTTTGGTTTACAGCGGCGCCGCTCATCTTCTTCATTCACTCATCCCTTCCATTTTTTGTGTTCATCTCACTACTCGTCCCTTCCTAATTTGGTGAACGAAATCGCTCTCTCTGTCTTTATCTCACCATGATTCGCGTTTTTGTTTTGAAAACCCTATGTTCGGATTTAAGCCTAAAAGGTCCGAAATTTGTCTATCTGATCTTCCCCCCCCCCCCCCCCCCCCAACTTTCTGTTGCCGGATCTCCCCTTAATCTTACCTCCCTAAACGATTTCTAGCGACTTTCCTTGAAAAGGTACGGTTCTGTTCTTGTTAAAGCTTAAACGGTTTTAATGGTTTTTGTCTTGTTATGTGTTTTTTTGTTAATCAATCTTATTGTCCATTGAAATGCAGGAAATGGTTTTTAGGGATTCATGAGAAAGAGGGAAAGTTCATACCTGTTGGGGATTTTCTGTGAAATGGAAAGGGGATAGTGAGACTGAGGGTGGCACTCCTTGGTGGCCGGAGCTGCACGGGGGAGGAGATGAGGATATCGCCTTGGTGTTCTAGCTCGTTGGTAACTCTTCTACTTCCTTTATTGAATGATGATGATATTTGTTATCTGGTTTTGTTTTTGGTTTGCTACCGTTTCGTGAGTTTAGAAATGATAATTGTGTTTGACCTGTTGTAATGCTGGTTTTTGTTTATCAGTTTGGTTGCAGTACTTGAGATTTTGGTTCGACTGTTTTTTTTTGTATTTTGTTGCAAGTTTGAGATCTGTTGCAAGACTTGAGATTTGAGTTTTTTTTACAGGTTTTGGTATGCTTGGCTTTGTTACAGGTTTGATGGATGATGTTACTAGTTTATGTTTTAGATCAGGTTTTGGGATGTTTTTGCTTTGTTATAGGCTTTGCTGTTGGTTTTGACAGTTTGACTTGATGATGGTGGGTTTGAAAAAGGGTTAACAGGTTTTTGCTGCTCGTTTTGATGATATTTGCTGGTTTTTTTAGCTTGATACTTATGTTGGTTTTGACAGTTTGGCCTTGATAGGTTTTTGAAGGTTGCTGTTTTGAGATGGTTTGACAGTTTCTTGTGTTTTTTTGTTGTTGATTAACAGTTTTTTTACAGGTTTAGTTCTTGAGGATGGGTGTTGGTTTTTTCAGTTGGGACTCATATTGGTTTTTGAGGTTTTAGACTTGGACAGGTTTTTGAAGGTTGTTGATTTTGTTGACAGTTTGAAGGTTTTGGAGGTTGATATTTGAGGATGGCTCAAATTTGAGACTTGGTTTTGAAATGTTTGACGGTTTTTGTGTTATTTGGCTTTGAAGTGTTTAACAGGTTTTGTGACTTTTGAGACTTGTTTCAAGTTTTTGAGTTTGATAATGTTTCTATCTCCCTTGCTTGAGAGTTGTGTCTACTGTTATATTGGTGTTGCTTCTGTTGAATTCCTATTCAAAATGGTGGGAAAACAAAGAATTTGAATATTTTACTATATTGTTCTTTTGGCTTTTTGATAACAGTTTTGTTTTCTAGCAACTTCTATGTAATTTGTGACAGTCAAGGCAGCAGGGTTGTGCATCCCAATAACCTAGGTGACTTCTTTCCTCTCTTCTCTCTCAATGACACTAAGAAATTCAATTGCTCTTTTGCCTTTTTTTCCAATTCTGAAAAGTTTGCAATAAAAAATGGAAAATGATGAACTTGAATTCTTGAACAAGTTTTTGCTTGTTTGACTTAGCTTATTATATTGCTATACTTCTGCCTTTTGTTGATGCTGTCTACTGCTATGCTGCTGCCTCGTTTATGTTGTTTGCATTTTGTCCAATTTGCACTGCTGTTTGGATAAATTTGTACCATTCTGTTTGGATAGTTTTGTTGTTTGTTTGGATAAGTTTGCTGCATTTGTTTTGTCCAGCTTTGCTGTTTGTTTGGATAAGTTTGCTGCATTTGTTTTGTTTGGACAGCTTGCTTGCATTTTGGACAGTTTGCTTCTTTTGTGAACCAAGAAGAGTAATCTTCTTGTGATTTGCAAAAATATAGGAAATAAATTGTGATGAATTAAAATGGCCTTCTGATTCCAATTTGCAAACTTTAATGATGAATAACACTTTTTCTTTTGAAAATTCTTGCTCATGCCCAAATAATTTGTACTAACTATTTTTCTTTCCTTTGTTTTCATGTGAGCATAATGGAGATGACAAAGCATGGAAGGAAAGAACTCTATGGCAAGCATGGAGGTCTTTGGAGATAGCAAAAGAACTTCAGTCAAACTTAGGCATAAATTAGTTCTCTTAGGCCAATCAAGCATTTGAATTTCCTTGTAATTTAGAAAAACATTCTTGTATTGTATCCAACAATTGTACTAATTTATCTTTTAAATACAATAAGTTGTAAAACATAGAGTATTTAAAAGAACAAATTATTTTGTAACAATGTTTGAAAAATTGGAGAAAGTCTTATAAAATAATCTGGTGTCAATTGAAACCCTTTACTGTCAATAACTTGTAATTTTCTCTTCACATCCTAACTGATTCTTAAAGATTCCCAATCAAGGTAATTGAAACAAAATGCTCCAATCTGATAACTTAAATTCCAATAATTTTGTAATCTTGCAACTGCATTCCAAACAAACACGCACTGTATATTCCATTTCCTAACCAAGCAATTGTTTTAAGAGACGCGAAACATCTGGTTAACCTGGATCAAACAATCATGAGTGTCCCACACGACAATCTTAATCTCTCATCCCAAACAAACCATACTCTGAGAACAAACATTGTCTTTTCAGTAAACTTGAGAAAGCATGAAGACCTGTGAAATCTAATTGGATCTTTGAGAATTCCTTTCTTTTGAGAATTACAAGAAAAACCCTAATTGCTGGTTTACTTCCACAGAAGAAAATTTGTCTGATCGATTCCTGAGCCAACTTGAATATATGAGAAACCCTAGGGTTGTGTTTTCTATGAAAAATGGGAGGGCAAATTTTGGGGTACAACAGGTAGGTTATGAAAAGGGAAGGTCTTAACACCCTTTTCATCCGTAGTTATCTACGGGCTCTTAATTTCTAGCTCACTTTTAAAAATGCTTTGTGTTTGTGTTTGTTTGAAAATATTTTGAAAATGCCTAAGTTCGACAACTTTGTAATGATTATCGTATCAGTTGAGAACGCATACAAAGTGTTTTTTTTGAAAATATTTCAGAAAAATGTTTGTATGAAAAAGGATGTTTTTGTGAGCAAGAGATTAAAAGCTATCTACATACTCAAAAGTCTTTCATGTTATTTTCCTCCTCCTTTAGTAGGTATCCCTATCGTTGGATGTTTGAGGGACAGGCGCGGGTCATCGTACAATCATAAAGGCAACTCGTAAGGCGCTTTAGCAATTTTTCGTAAGGGAATAAGATCGTTTACTGAAGGCAACATCGAAGGGTCATCGAGGGACTATGATATTTTTAATCGGGGGTCTTTGCTAAAGCATCCCACATTTAAGGGACATGACTGTATTTTATCGAGGCAGTAAGGGAGGTTACCCTAGAGGTGCGAGTGTGCAAAGTGCATTCAATTTAGATATATTATCTTGATTAGGGTTATCTGATAGTTGACTTTAGATCTTATCAGCCAAACCTAATTACTATATAGTTATATATACATATAGCCATAATTATAGGTGCAGAAAGTAAAAGTGCGGGAAAGAATAAATCCTAAGCTATTACATCTTATGAGCAGTTACAATATTTAGAAAAAGAAATGTGAGAAGGTCAAATAATTATTACAAAATTTCCCGTGCGGCTTATACATCCATTTCTAGAATTTAAATAGCAAAGAATAAATAAAATAAATAAGGAAAAAATAAATTCTAAGTGTTAGGAAAATATTTTTGATGTTTTGTTTATGGAAAATAATTTAAGTGATAATAAAGTAATTAAAACCTAATTATTTCTAATTTGATTTTAACATTAAAGAAAATGGTTAATTAATTTAATTAATGAATAAAACAACAAAAGTCAAGATTGACTATTTAAAAAAAACCTAAACCTAATTTATTAGGTTTTTTAAAAAGATAATTAGGGTTGATTAGTAGTTAATTAAAAAGAATTAGAAAAGAAAGAAAATTTGGGTTAGAAATAGTAAAAATTAGGTTAAAACAAAAATAATAAAAAATTTCATGGGGAGGGTGTTGAACCCACACCCTTGAAGTCACATGCATGCGCCCCATTCACTTGGTTATTATTGTTTTTGTGTTTGAGGATGGCTGGCAATTGTTTTGTATTCATCATGCGCATATCTTGGAGAAAAAAATCAAAATATTTGGAAAAACCTGGGGATCAAACCCACGTTTCTATGCTTGCCAAACATACTGTTGTACCCTAAAATTTGCCCTCATGTTTTCTTCAAGACATTCTTTCAAAGTCTTAAATACTCAAAAATCTAAAGGGTTGACCAGTCAAGAAGCTCCTCCTAAGCCAAAGGTCTACAACTAGGGTTTTGAGTTTCTCAAGGAAATTTGGTTTGCAAATGTCTTAAATGATTTCCATGGTTCTCCATAGGCCTCCAACAAGTTCCATGTCAAGTTTCAAGTCCAACATCACAAGTTTGCTCAGTCAATGGCTCAGATGATTGAAAATCAACTATATTGGGTAAAAAGTCAACTATGGTCAACATACAGTCAAACTTCAATATTTTTGGTCAACATCAACATTTTGAAGTGATATTTATCATTTGATCAAGGTTTGATCATGGTTCCACAAGGAAATCCCTCAAATCATCAAAAGTCAAGAATTGGAAAACTAGGGTTTCCTTAGGAGAAGTCAACTAAACTTTGACCAAGCATAACTTTCACATGCTTTATCAACTTTTCCCCAACCAATGCCCATTTTAAAGAAAATTCAATTCTCTATAACTTTGTATTCATGTTCAAGTCCAAACAATGCCCCATTTGAAAGATATGAGCTAATACATTATAGGTCATCTTCAAAAGTCAACAAAAAGACACTTTTTATCAAGGAGACTTACATTAAGATAAAGTCTCCAAATGCAAATATGATAAAAAGAGAAATTGTATCGAACATCTTGAGCTTTTCAAAAAGTCTAATATCATATTCAAAATATGAAATTGAGCAAGTTATGAGTTGCACAAGTTGGAAAATTTTGAAGAAATGCATGAAATGCAAAATGAGCAAACTTGAAATTTTGAACTAGTGGGCCAAACTTTTGATATTAAAACATGTCCATAAGGTGTTAGAGGACCTCTAAATCCCTTCACATATTTTTTATGATTTTTATTTCTTTTATTTAAATTTATGTTCATTTAAATACAAACAAAATCAAAATAAATATGAGATAATTGTAGAAGGGCTTGGGCCTCTTGGTTCCAATCATCTACAGGCCCAAAAATTCATGCTAGCCTGTCACAATACATGCAAAAATCCTGCAAGCTCCAAGAAGGCAAGAATCATGCAAAAATGGCATATTTTCAATTTGTTTGATTCTTATTTAAACCATGGTTTGATGGCTTGATCTCATTCCATAATTGTTGAGACAATTCATCCCTCTATATAAAGGAAATCATAACAGATCCAAAGAGGTGCTGCCTCTAAAAGCCTGAACCTTGTTCACCAAATTTCAAAAGAAAACCAAGAAAATCATATCTCATATTTCCAGCAGTTTAAATCCAAACTAAGCCTTGAAACCATCTCCTGAACATTCATAGGGTAAGTAAGGTTAGGTCTCAACAATTCCCCATGCCTGAATCGTGTTATCCATCATCTTCATTTGCATTTTTTTCATCATTCATATTTTTTAAATTCATGTGTTGTTGTTTGTTTCTAACCACATAGATTCTCATATATTGTTGTTTAGAACAGATCTGGATCAAAAACATGAAGCTTTAACGTAATAATTGTGTTTTGCCATGGTTAGAACAAAACGCTTTTGTATCTTCGTATCCATACTTCCAGGCCATTTCATACGAAACTGATATCACCATTGGATTCACAACATACAATTTAGGGGGGTTAGGGTTAATTTGGGGCTTTAATTCTTGTTGTTTTACAGGTTTGAGATTCGCAATCGAAGAAGAAGGAGGTTACCACCGTGACGGGTGGTCTGACTCCCCTGAAAGGATGCGTGGCAGATAGCAGTGTCCTGATTGGCTCATTCAAATAACCAGGGCCCACTTACGTGCGAGCATTTTTGTTTGTCTAAAATTATCATTCATTTTATATTATAATTTTTTTGTTTGAAATTATATACTGGATGTAATGGCCGCCCCAGCGGCAAGCGCGCGTATTTTAAGGTGTTTGTGTGCCAAGGAAGGGGTCCGATCAGTGCCTCTCGCATATTATTTTTCCATGTTTTCATTCGCAGATCCAATGCAAGCAAATCCAGCATGCAATGATGCACCCCCTCTTCAACACCATTAATGTTAGACGATGTGACAGATCTAGACGGGGGGGGGGGGGGGGGTGGGTTGAATAGATCCCTTTAAAAATTTTGTGCTTTTTATAAAATTGTTTTTATCAGAGAGCTACAACCCTGAATCTGATCGTCTAAACTTTACGTATTGGAAAGATCAGATATGCAAACCAATTTAATGAAAATGATGAGAATAGAATCATAACTAAAATTGAATATGATGAATCACTTTAGCAAGTTTTAACATGGTGTAAGTTATTACCAATTAGTTTCGGAGAAGATAAAGCAAATTTGTGAGTTGTAAATTCACCAAACACTTGGTGTACGTACTACACAAGATTTGGTTATACTCAAATTGTAGTGATTATAGTGATTCAAATGAATGCTATATGAGTTGTAAAGTTTTAGTTTGTCACTACAATTATTTTGTATGAATGAAAAAATTGATAACTCACAAATTCAAGCAAATAGAAATAAAATGCAGAAAACTAAAATGGACACAATATTTGTTAAGACAGTTCACCCTGTCGTCCTCGCGTGGGCTACTCTGCCCCCAATTCTAGAATCTAGAATTAGGAATATGAAATTAATTTTGCAAAGTTTGTAAGAGAAGATACAATCACCACAATTCAAAGTCACTTGATGAATCTTATATGTTGCACTCCTCTTCCCTTGATTCTAGATGAATCAAGTATACCAAATCTTGAACAAAATCTCCTTCTACCTTGAATGATTTTGAAACCAAGAAATTGTCCCCAAATCCTTCTTCACAATCCTCCGGTTACCGCTACCCGATTGAACACCCCACGGTCTTCCAATCCCTTAGCTCAGCTGAATTCAATGAAGAAAAGACTTATGATAAAAACCCCCAATTTTGGAGGATAAAACCCCAATGGTTTTATTTTAGAAAAAACCCACAAAGATCTCTACCCAAAACTGAAATTGCACTTTCAATTCGGACGTTATTAACACAATCCCAAAAACTTGATCAACAAAAATGATTGTGTGTAGTTGTTGATGGTTGATGAGAGGTTGAAGATGAAAAGAGCTCTTGTGTCTATCTTTCACTTTTTCTTGTTCTTGCTGGAAAATAGAGGTCAAACCATATATATAAGTGATTCCCATGTTGTAACAACATAGTAGAAAAAATGAGACAATATAGCAATGTGTCGGCTCATGCAGGGTGTACAGAAGGCGTGCACCTTTCCGAGCGAGAGAGGTTGAAATTCCTTCAGTTATGCACCGAATCATTGTCTGATGCGCCGACTCATGTTTTCCCAGAACTACGCGTCGATACATAGAGAAGGCGCGCGCCTTCCCGAGCGAGAGAGGTTGAAATTCCTTCAGTCATGCGCCGACTCATTCCCTGATGCGCCGACTCATGTTCTCCCAGAACTATGCATCGACACATAGAGAAGGCGTGCGCCTTCCCAGACGTTTCCAAGCCAAAATCTTCTTCTCATGAGTCGACCTAAGGTTCCATGAGCCGGCTCATGCAGTCTGTTTTGAGAAAAATGTTTGTTTTTGATATTTCTCACTTGCACTTGTTTGAAGCATGACATATTTGCACAAATAGGTTTTTGACAAGTATTAAAACTCAGTTCTTTCACTTTTTTCCTCACAATTAAGTCATCACACCGTCAGATCACACGCTCCAGATTAACACCCTCACCATGAACCTTCATGGATCCTCCTTATCAGATCCAACGCAGTTGGGCTCATTGATTTGGGCCTAAGGAGTTTCTTTTGCACCCCCCCCCCCCATTTACTTTTATTTCTGGCCCATTGTGATGTCCTTTTTTTGTTTTATTTTTTTATTTTCTTTGTTTAATTAATTTTAAAAATCAGAAAAAATGGCAAAAATCATAAAATTATAAAAAAAATTAGATTTAGATTTTTAATTAATTAATTTAATTTTTGATAAATTAATATTAATTTAATTTAATCACTTTGATTTTATTTTATTAATTAAAAACTAACTAGAATTAGGTTTAATCACTAAAAATATTTTTCTAAACAAAAACAACAAAAATATTTTCTTAAATGCTTAGAATTTTTTAGGGTTTTTATATCTTTTCCCTCTTCAATCTCCGCGTGCTCATTTACTTTTTTTCGCATTTATTTTCCAATTATGTAACTTCCAATAGTATGTAATAGATAATTAGGGTTTATTGCTTTTCTCCCCAGTTTATGGTTTGTACTCCCTATCCCCGAAGCAATGTATTAGCGTAGATTATTTCCCGCATTTTATTTTCCGCACCTGTATATATTTAACTGCTAGATTAATTAAGCGTGCATGGCAAGACGTAAAAAACAAACGTTAGATAATCTAATCTCAAGACTAACAACTGAAACATAACACACTTTGCACACACGCACCTCTAGGGTGACCCTCACTTGTTGCCTCGGATTTAAACAATCATGTCCCTCAAATGTGGGATGCTTTAGCAAAGACCCTCACTTCGATGAACGATCTTAGTCCCTTACGACAACTGCTAAAGTATCCTACGAGTTGCCTTTGTGACTGTACGATGACCCACATATGTCCCTCAAACATCCAATGATAGGACTACCTATTAACTAATGGTAGGAAAGTACTATCTAAAGGAAAGATGAAAAGAACAAAGACTTTTTGAGTAGGTAGATAGCTCGTAGTCGCTTGCTCACAAACAAAACTTATTTTCACACATACACTCTTTTTTAAAATATTTTCATAGACAAAACACTTTGTATGCATTCTCAACGATACAAGAATCATTACAAAGTTTGCCGAACTTAGGCATCTTTTCAAAAATATTTTTCAAATACACAAACTCAAAGCATTTTCAAAAGGTGAGCTAGCGATTAAGAGCCCGTAGATAACTACGGATGAAAATGGTGTTAACACCCTCCCTTTTCATAACCTACCTCTCTTACTCTGAATAATCTCGAAAGGTATTTCCTGTTATTTTCACCCTTTCCTTTATTGGGTAAAAGAAAATTCGGTGGTGACTCTTTCTATCTGCAACATTTGCGATTAAACGCAAAACCAAAAGTCAATTCTCCCACCATATTATAGAACTGACGACTCTACTGGGGAGCATGAACTAAAAGTGGGGTTACCTTAGAGATAGTTCACATTTAAATGCTTTCTTTGTTTGATTTGCCTGATTTATGTGTAAGAGGTGTTTGGGTTATTCTTGTATAGATCCTATACCCGGATCTGGAGCATTTTAGGTAAGTAGCAATAGATCGTGAAAATTGTACGGTGTACACTGATACGGTTGAAGCGATGGCTACGTTAGTGTGACACATTGGTTGGTGTCGGTGTCCCTTGAGTTAAATCAAGGAGAATGCTGGGCTGCCGTGTGGTGTCACGAAGCACTAAATGACTGTAGAACCTTAGTTGACACAACTTAGCCATTAGAAAGTAGCGAGATAACCGGTTTGGTACAAACTGAAGTTGGTTGATACTCGATGTTACACTCATTGAGGTCAGACTCTCAGGATATTTTGGTCTTAAATTAGATGCTTGTGCTGAAACAATGCCTGAGATATATATCAGTGATATTGAGACTCCTAGAACCCGGTTACTTTCTTTTAGGACAGGTTGAGCCAACTAAAATTTCAAGTGGGTACTTACCTAGAAACTCCATGCAAGCTTAAACCTAAGGCCTTGTGTGTTTTGCTTGTGTATGATTAAATTGTTCGAACATAACTTCATAACAACATAACATCACAACATATCATTTTCTAACTATTTCAAGGACCAAGCAATTTCTCTTTGTTCTGTTTTGCAGACTATGGCCTCCGCTCGCAGAAACACTATCCGGGTCAAATTTGTAAGGGTGCCTCCCCAACTTAAAGAGTTATTGTCAAGGGTTCCCGAAAGTTCTCCATTCATCAAAAGGCATGGTCGACTACTCAGTCTGGTTAGCTCAGGTTTTGACGAAGACATGATGAGTTTCCTATTCCAGTACTTTGACCCTGTATATCACTGTTTACCTTTCCCGATTATCAGTTGGTACCCACTATAGAGGAGTTATCTCAATTACTGGGAGTGCATGTTCTTGATCAGATGCCCTTCAATGGTTTAGAGGAAGCTCGGAAGCCAGAAGTTATTGCAGTAGCCTTACTTCTGAAGTGGTCTGACATTATGTCCAATTGGGAAACGAGAAGCGGAGTAAAAGGTTTTCTGGCTAAATTTCTAATAGAGAAGGCTCAACTGTTTCTAGATGCTATGAGTTTCCAGGATTTCGAGGAAACCTTGGCTCTTTTGATCTATGGGTTAGTACTATTACCTAATCCATACCAACTCATAGATGTGAACACTATCAAACTTTTCCTTGATTATAATCCCGTATCACCTTGCTCGGAGATATTTTGAATTCTCTTCACACTCGTACTATTAATAGGTGAGGAACTCTCATGTGTTATATACCTCTATTGTCTAGGTGGTTTATTTTGCACCTTCCCCGCTCAATAATGAAGAATGAACAAGGTTTGAGGTGGTCGCAAAGAATAATGTCACTTTCTCATACAAATATCTACTGGTGTTCCCGATCTCATGAGGATATCACTATCATTGATCACTGTGGGGAATTCCTTAATGTTCCACTCCTTGGCATTAAGGGAGGTATTACTTACAATCCTTCTTTGTCTCTATGTAAATTTGGTTACACTCGAAGAAATGGTCCTCATGACGCACTTATCCAGGGTATTGTGTTCGATTACGAAAATTATACTAAAAGTTATCATTGGAGGTTTATACATGCTTGGGGCATGGTAAGTAAGATTGATAGTAAAACTTTAGGGCAGAAGGATTCCATCCCTCTGGAGCCTTATCTCAAATTGGTACGAGCTCGCGCTCAAGACCTTATGATTCCATATCCATCCATCTTACTAGTGATTATGGAGCATGTTATCGAAGGAGACATTTCTCGCACCATCCTCCATCCAGACATGCCCGCTGACCTTGAAGAATTGCAGAAGCCTTGGATTCAGCTGAAGCAAGAACATGACACCTTTGAGACTCAATTCTATGCAAGAGAAAAGAAAGTGTTGGAGTTCACAAAGAAACTTCACGAGGAGTAGAGTCTTAATGCTTAAATCAACATAAAGAGAAAGCGTCTGTGGGACACTTGAGTCTTGGGTCTTAGGAGTTTACTTTTTTGTCTCTTTGAGACCTTTTTATTGTAAGCCTAAGAGGCAATTGTAATTTTGAACTTACTAATAAAATATTTGTTTATGTTTCCTCTTGGTTAGCAAATTTAAATCTCCTAAGTTCCTTGAAATCATTGCATTTACATATCATGCATCATTTCATGATAGGTCTTTCATACAGGTTTCTCATTTTCTCGCTGTTTATTTCAGCAGAAAAATGTCCCTCGAATAAACTGTTAAGGATCTCCAGGATCAGCTTGCACAATTCCAAGAGACTCTTCTGAATCTAGCACAGGGGAAAAAAGAGTTGTTGGTGCTCGCCGCCAAGAAAAAGAAGACCAAGAAGCCAACAGTTGTCCTTAATATGGGGATAAGGTTCAAAGGTCCTGCTCAACCAGTTCAAGTGGATGATATCTCCTCTGAGGAAGATGACAACCAGGATGAAAATGGTAGAAGCATCAAGAATGAAGGAAGGAACAAACAGGGTTGTGAGAATGTTCCTGAAGATGAAAACTACTCTGGCGAACAATACCCTCCTGCAGATGACAAATATAAGCAGTTGGAAGACAGACTCAAGGCAATGGAAATCCAAAAGGTGCCTGGATTAGATTTTTGTGAACTAGGTCTGGTCTTGGAGGTGGTCATTCTAAATAAGTTCAAGGTCCTTGTTGTACCCCAAAATTTTCCCTCTCATTTCTCAAGTAATCTCACAAGATCTCTATTGATTCAGGACTGCGCAAGGTTTGATTAGCTCAAAACACCTCCTTAAGCACTGATGACTCAAATTAGGGTTTGAGTTTGCACAAGGATAATTGGACTTTAAATGCCCCATATGACTTTCATGGATCATTTTTGACCCTCAAGATTGATCATGTCAACTTTCAAGTCTTGGATCACATTTTTGCTCAGTCAATTGATCAGTTGACCTTAAATTAGCTGTATTGGGGAAAAAGTCAACTATGGTCAATTTGCAGTCAAACTTCATTATTTTTTATCCATATAAACATCATGAACTCATATCTGTCATTTGATCAAGTTTGGATCACAATTCCTCAAGAAATTTGATCAGATCATCAAAAGGGCAAAATGGTCAAAATTAGGGTTTTGATTGAGAAGGTGCAATTTTTTGCTTTTGACCTAATCAGTGTCTTTTATTGGTTTAACAAATGATCTCAAAGATTCAAATACTTAATTTTTACCTAATGACATGGCTCAAAACATTTCTAAAGTTCAATTGATTGATAGTTAAATTTCAGTAAACTGATAAAAAGTCAACTGTACACTGAAAAAGTCAAACTTTGACTTTTTAATCAAAATCAAGTTTCAAAGATTAAAATTAATTAAGACATGTCAAAATATGAAACTTGTTCATCAAGAAATCAAAATGTCAAATTTCATTTTGAAAAGTCAAAATTTCCAAGACTTAGAAATTTTCTAAGTGTTGAAAATTCATGTTTTTTTTCATAACTTTGAGCCAAATTTCCACCATGATGCAAGAGGATTCAAAGGAATCTTCCAACATTAAATTTGTAGATCTCAATGAGATCTAAAAAATTGTAGGGAATAACTTTTCCTAGAAATGTTTATATTTCAAGTTATGATTTTGTGAAGACATGTTCATGAAACTTGAAAAACTTAGTGAAATTTTGCCCTAGTTTAGGCAGAATTTTGATCTAACTTCATGGAAATTTTTCATCTAGTTCCAAATTGAATTTTCAAAAATGTCCAACATGAAGGTTGTAGTAGATGTTACAAGATTTCCAAAATGTCCAAGAAATCATTAAGATCATATTTGAGCTAAGAGAATCCAAGGTAAGAAGTTAGGGTTTCAAACTTGAATTACAAGCCATTTCTTGATGAACACATAATCCAATCTCAATATTAGGCTGCATAATCTTAATTTTCAGGTCTTCTAACTTGTGTATCTATCCATAATTAATGGATTACACAAACTTTTGAGCTATAATTCAATTGGTTTAAGCATTGTCCAAGTCCATTTGCCATTTTGGGAAGAAAGCTAACATTTCCATTCTTGAAAAGCAAGCTTTATGCACAAAGTCAATTCTTGAGCCTATCACTTGTTCCCTCTGATCACACTCCATCTACAAAGTCATAAGCAAGTTTTTTTAAAGCATAACCACTCCACAATAGCAAGTACAAAGCATTTAAACTTGATTTTTCAAGAAAATCACATGTTGAGCTTAAACATTTGATTTTGAATTATGATCAACTACAAGTCTCAAAACTTGTTGCTTATAAATAAAGGCACTATTTGTGAGCTAAGACACGAGCTGAAGCACCCTGAAACTCTCCCAAACTCCCTCAAACTAGAACTTGCATCAAAACTCCATTTATGTGCACATTCTGACTTTGAACTTGTAACTCACAATTCCCTCATGCGTTTTCCTTCCTAATCAATCTTAAAACTCCTATACATCAAATATAGTCCATCCTTGTCCCTGTTTCATAACTGTAACTCCATCTCCATCATCCTCCATAACCAAAAACAGAGCTCTACAAGTGGACTTCTCCAGGCCTTTCCAGACATCCATTGCTCAAGCTAAGCATTGAATTAGCTTCCTGGGAACTTAAGGAAGCTAACCTGATCATTGCAGCACCTTGAATCAAGCTCATTTGCATTTCACAATTTCCAGTTTTGAGGTATCTTTTATGAACTTCTATCTTTTCATTTAGGAATTGTTAAGCTTGCATTTGTGAAGATAAAATTTAGATATCATTGCCCTGAAACTGTACATGTCCATAGATTTCATTTATATTGATTGAGCTTAGAGAATTTTAGGTTTGAATCTCTGAAAAAAGTTAGGTCAAAATTTGGTACTTTTAGAAATTCTCATTCATCTTTGATTTATAGCTTATGATATTTATATGGTTGGATTCGTATGGAAAAATGGAGCAACTTTCATGTTTACATCTTTCATTTTTGTTGAGACATAAGCAAGTTACAGGAACCATGGCTGGAGGTTGAAGATGAAGTCATTTTCAGGACTTGATTTATGTTATGTATTTGTTGTTTTGCTTATGTTAACGGATGTACAACCACCTCAGTGGTAAGGCAGCGTGCATTTCATGTCTAGGGCGTGGGTTCAAGCCCCAGCGCTGCCACTTTTTGATTTTTCCAATGCTGGGCCTTGTCTTTTTTTGCTAACTTCTAACCTCTGCCTTCACTTTCACACACCTGGCCCAACATTTTTTATTTTAATTTAATTTATTTTCTTTTTCTTATCTTATTTTATTTCATTTTTCTTTATTATTTATTTATTATTATTATTATTATTATTATTATTATTATTAAAAAAATCCAAAAATATTTTTATTTATTATTTTCACACTTATTTATTTATTTTCTTTATAAAGACAAAATACAAAAAACAAATTTTAACAAATTAATTTCTTTTTTCTTAATAAATTAATAGTTAGATTTAGGTTTAATTATTTTTCTTTCTTTATTAAATTAACTTAGAATTTAGGTTTCTTTTAATTAATTAATCACCATAGAATTTTCATTAAATTTAAAACCTTTTCATAAAAAAAAACTAATAAATGTTTTCTAACTTAATTTTTTTTCTTAATTAGTTTAGGTTTAATTTTATTTAATTTTAATTAATCATTTTTCTTAATTAGGTCAAGACTAAACCCTTTCATTAAAATCAAACAAAAATCATTTCTTTTTCATTTATCTTCTTGTATATTATATTTTCAATTCTTGTACATTATTCAATATGGTTGTAATAGATAATTAGGTTTAATATTCTTGCAATCCCTATTTGTAAATTTGTATACCCCCACCTTAATGATGTAATAGCGTAGTAATTTTACTTTCCGCAATTTATCGCTTTCATATAAATATTAGTAATTAGGGTTTATATGGCAAGACTAAAATCAACAATTAGTAAATCCTAATTCAAGATAAACAATGCATGTAAATCAAACATACTTGCACACTTTCACCCCTAGGGTTAACTCCACTTTTTGCCTTACAAAAATGGTCATGTTATGCATGTGGGATGTCTTAGCAAAAACAATAAAAAATACAAGATCATAGTCCCTCGATGACGCTACAAATGTTGCCTTTGAAAATTATCTTAGTCCTTCATAAAGAAATGCTAAGATATCTCACGATATTGCTATCATGACTATACGATGACCCACGCCCAGCCCTTTACATCGAAAGATAAGGCTTCTTACCAATCAATGGGAAGATAGAAATATCAAAGTAAGGGAAGAAATGAACAAATACTTTTGAGTAGGTAGATTGTTCATAGTTTCTTGCTCACTTTCAAAACAAACATCCTTTCTTATTTTCAAAACAACCACCAAACACTTTCAAAAACACACTTTCAAAAACAAACTTTCAAAACATAAAATATTTTTAAAAGTCCAACACTTTGTATACGTTCTTACGAATGAGAACCATTACAAAGTTTGCCTAAACGAAGGAGCCTTTTCAAAATACTTTCAAAACCACCACAAAGAACATTTTCAAACAAAAGCAAGTGATCTAGCAAGCAACTAAGAGCCCATAGATAACTATGGATGAAAAGGGTGTTAACACCTTCCCTTTTTATAATCTACCCCCTGAACTCAATAAAATATCTCAAAGGTCTTTATTGTTCTTTACCACCTTTCCTTTTGGATAAAAGAAAAGTCGATGGCGACTCTTGCTAACCGCAACATTTGCGATCAAACGCAAAACATCCCAAGTCATTTCTCCTACCGTATTACAGAACTGGCGACTCTGTCGGGGATTAACTTAAAAGTGGGGTTACCTTAAGGCTAGATCACCTTTACTTGCTTTCATTGTTTGACTTGCTTGTTTATATTTTGGTTCCTTGTTTGGGCTTGTTTTAATCCTCTACCCGGATTTGGGATACGTTATAGGTAAGTAGCAATACGTTGTGGAAACTATGCGGGGTATACCGACATGGTATAAGAAATAGCTACGTTAGTGTGACACATTTGTGGGTACCGATAGCCCTTGAGTAGTCAAGGAGAATACGGGGCTGCTGTGTGGTGTCATGAAGCACTGACTGACTTTAGAACCTTTACTTGACCAACTTTGCCACTAGGAAGTAGTGAGATAACCGGCTTTGGTGCATTCTAAAGTTGGTTGATACTCGATACTACAGTCATTGAGATCAGACTTCTTGGAATATTTTGGTCGCCGTGAAAGAGGCTTGCGCTGAAACAATGCCCGACAAGAAAGATCAGTTATATTGAGATCCTTTAGAACCCGGTTACTATTTCTAGGACAGGTTTGAGCCAACTAAACTTCAAGAGGGTACTTACCTATACGACTCCATTCAAGCCTAAACCTAAGGACTTGTTTGTATTGTTTGTATATGCTTACTTATACATAACATCATAACATCATACTCATTCTCACTAACCATTTCAAGGATTTTTGGGATTTATCTTTGTTCTGTTTTGTAGGACATGACTTCCATCCGTAAGAAAACCATTCAAGTCAATCTCGTAAAAATTACTTCTCAACTCAAAGAGTTAGCATCAAGGGTCCCTGAGAATTATTCATTCACCGAAAGACATGGTCGCCTCCTAAACTTGGTTACCTCTAGCACTGATGAAGATATGATGAAGGTGCTTTTCCAATTCTTTGATCCTCTACACCATTGCTTCACTTTTCCCGATTATCAGCTTGTACCTACTCTGGAAGAATTCTCTCAACTGGTGAGGATTCCCATTCTCAATCAAATACCTTTCAACGGTACGGAAAAAGATCCAAAACCTGAAGAGATTGCCCGAGCACTACACTTGCAACAATATGATGTCACTAAATTATGGAGAATTACTAATGTCCCTTTTCTTGGCATTATAAGAGGTATCACTTACAACCCTTGCTTAGCCTTGCGACAATTTGGTTATGCCCAAATGGATGGTCCTCATGTCATGCTCATCCAAGGAGTGGTTTTTGACTACGAGAGCGATGATCAAAGCTACAGTCAGAGGTTTATACGAGCTTGGAGGATGGTGAACAAAGTGGATAGTAAAACGCTGGGACACAAGAAATCTATTCCCCTTAAGCCTTACCTTAGGTGGGTATGAGCTCATGCTCAGAAACTTGTGATGCCTTATCCCTCCATCTTACTAGTTATCATGGAGCCTGTGGTTGAAGGATATGTCCCGTACACTGTCCTCGATCCCGACATGCCTACCTCTCTTGAAGACTTGCAAAAGGGTTGGATTCAGCTAAAGGAGGAATGAGATACCTCCGAAGCTCAATTCTACGCTAGTGAGAAGAGAGTCTTGGAGCTTACAAAGCAGCTACATGAGGAGCAAAGCATGAACACCTATATTGCGCCAAAAAGGATGCGTTCAGTCTTTTTATCTCAGAGATTTATTTTGTAAGCCAAAGAAGCATGTTGTAGTCGTTTTGAACTAATAAATGAAATTTGACGTTTGTTCGTTCTTTGACTATACAAATTTAAATTTCATAAATCCTTTAAATCATTTGCATATACATCTTCCATGCATCATAACATAACAGATTTTCACTCAACATGTTTCCTTATCTTTCTGCTGTTTATTTCAGCAAGATGGATCTAGAGAAAACGGTGAAGGACCTACAAACACAAAACTCTCAGTTTCAAGAGACTTGATGGAGTTGCTAGCAGCTAAAAAGAAACCAAAGAGAAAAGCCCTGGTAAACATGGGTAGAAGGTTCAAAGAGTTGGCTCGTCAGATCCCGGTAGTAGAAGACTCATATAAAGAAGACGAGAATCAGATTGGAGAAGCTAGGAGTACCTAAGATGGGTGTATCAATGATCAAGCGTCTGATGATGATGATTATTTTGACGAGCAATATCCTCCTGCTGATGTCAAGTACAAGAAGCTAGAAGACAGATTGAAGGCCGTCGAGATTCAAGAAATCCCCAGTTTGGATTTTGATGATTTGGGTTTGATATCCAGGGTTGTCATTCCCCACAAATTCAAGATACCAGTCTTTGCAAAATACGATGGGGTTTCATGTCAAAAACTTCACCTGAAATCTTATATGCGCAAGATACAACCGCACACCGCTGATAAGAAACTCTGAGTACACTTTTTTCAAGAAAGCTTGATCTGGACGCAACTAGAGTGGTTTTACCAGTTGGATGGTATCCATATCAATAAATGGTAAGACATAGCCACCGCTTTCTACCACCAATACCAGTATAACGCCAACTTGGCGCCGACAAGAGTTTAGTTGCAAGACATGACAATGGGGAATAATAAAGGTGTTGTACCCCAAAATTTTCCCTCTCATTTTACTCAACACATGCCCATTGAGGTCCTCAACTTTCTCAAGGATGCCCAAGAGTTGACCAGACAAACTCTCTCCTAAGGCAATGTACCTCAAACAAGGGTTTCCATTTTCATAAAGATGTGTGAACTTAAAAAGTCCCAAATTCTTTCCATGGTCCAAATATGTTATCAAGATCACCCATGTCAAGTTTCATGCCTTTCACAAGAAGTTTGCTCAGTCAATTACCCAGATGCCTAAAAATCAACTTTATTAGGTCAAAAGTCAACTGTGGCCCACATACAGTCAAACTTCAAGATTTTTGGTCAACATCAACATTTTGAAGTGATATCCACCATTTGATCAAGGTTTGATCATGATTCCTCAAGGAATTCCCCAAATTCATCAAAACCCAAAAGTTGCTAGATTAGGGTTTCTTAGGAAAAGTCAACCAAACTTTGACCAAGCATAACTTCTTCATAGTTTATCAGAAATTTTCCATCCAAGGCTCATTATGAAGAGGATAGAATTCCCTACAACTCATCTTCATCCCAAAAATTAAAAATATTCACTCATCAAAAGATATGAATTTATACATTATAGGTCCTTTTGAAAAGTCAACAAAAACACCTTTTGGGTGAAAGCTTCTTACATGAACATGGAAGACCGAATTGAGATGAAACCAAAAGGGTTGTTTAGGGGACATCCTAAGCTTTCTAAAAAGTCCAAGAACAACTCTATAGGGTCAAAATTGGAGGAGATATGCCTTGTCAAAGTTGACCATTTTTGCAAAATTGCCAAAAGTCAAATGTGCTCAAAAATAAAATTTTTTGTCAAATGGGCCTAGCATTTCATGATTGCATCTTGCTTGTGACATGGTCCACGACCCAAATCAGCATCTACACTTTATTTGCTTCATTATTTATTTTATTTTGATTTTTTATTATTTAAAATTCAAATTAAATCAAATAAATTGAAAAAAAATACAAAAGATTGATTTTTGATCTGATTTTTTGTAGGAATTACAATCTAATCAAGCTGGCATATCAGATCAAAATGTGCAAAGAAAATTGAATCAAAATTGGCATGATTAGGCCTATTTTGGAAAGATATCATACAAGGATAAAATCAAATCCAATCTCCTTAATTCACCAAGATACAATGCGTTTTTGTTAACCTAATGTATTCTAGTACAAATACAGAACATAACCAAGGCGCAAGGACAAGGATTTGCAGTGGAAAAACGCCATACCAAAACTCAAAAAATTGGACAAAAGTGCTGGATCGTTTTCTAACTTAGAGGGCAATTCAAGCCATTTCAACGCTTCCAATTGTTTCTTGGAGCCTCTTTGAAGCTAACACGACCGGTTGCAAGCCTCCACAAGCCCAGAATCGGGAGCTACAGACCCACAGTTTTCTCATATAATCTTGAATTTGATTTTACAATTTACGCATGATTAATTACTTTTAAGCATGGCATTATGTTTGTATCATCATTTGGAACTTTTTGGTTCAATCAATTTTGCGTTTTGATGCTTGTATGCGTATTTGCCATTATTAGGGTTTGTTCTTGCGTTTTAGGGCTTTATTGTACAGGTTAAATTGGCCCAGGAAAAGGGTACCATCGTACTCGTGAGGTCAAAACAAATTGATTTGTGGTCTTACATTGCATATATATTGCGTGCTATTGATTTTTGAAGCTTGCAGGGTTTTATTTATGGCAACTTGTCCGTAGTTAAAAGTAAGGGACCTAAGACGACAGTCTCAGCAAAGAAGACAGTGGTATGGCGAGGCGTGAGTGGACGATTCAATTTTCATGCGTTTTTGTAACATACTAACTCATATTGTATTATATTATTCTTATTTCAGTATTATAACAAATAGAATAGGTGGCCCGGTGGTGAAGGCCGCGTTGTATAAGTGGGAGGACCTGGGTTCGATCCCAGCTCCCAACAATTTTCTTTATTTTCTTAACATTTGAACGCAGGTTCCATGCGTTACGGTACAAGGCATCCACCATGAACTTCACAATCCAGCCAATGGATTCCTCATCAATCCAATCCAACGTCCCACATGTCAAGGACCATGGTACACTCTCCAGGCCTGACCAACACAGGATCACACGTTAGGACTGGGCTGAGCATAATGGGCTTACAAAATTAAACTTACACCTCCCTTTTTCAACAATACAAGCCCATCTCTAAATCTTTTATTTTAATTCTTATTTTAATTTTGTTAATTATTTTCTTTTTACAAAAATAACACAAAAATCAGTTTTTTTTATTTAATCAAAAAATTATAAAAACACCAAAAATTATTTTTCATAAAATATTTTTCCTTAATTTATTAGATTAATTTAATCTAGGGCAATTTAATTTCTTTTTGCTATATAATTTAAATCAATTAGAAATTAGGGTTTTAATTTGTACATAACCTAATTAATTTTCTCTAAAAAAAAACCTAAATATTTTTTTCAATTAAATTTTTAGGGTTCTTTAATTATTCTCGCATTTCATTCCCGCGTGCAATATTTTATTTTCCAATTATTTTAACTGCTCCGAGTTTGTAATACTAATTAGGGTTTTCAATTCCGCATTTTTATTTTCAGTCCAAAATAATTATGTATCTACAAAAGCCCTGTAAAAGTTAGGACTTTAACTTTCTCGCATTTTATTTCCGCAAATTATAAACTGCTTAGATGAATGTTAATAGGATTGTATGGAAAGACAAACTGAAAATTAAAACAGTAGATCACCTTAATTATAGCAAAGATGAATTAACTGAAACATACACTCGCACATGCTCACTCCTAGGGTTTACTCCACTCCGGTTGCCTTTGGTAAACGATCATGAAGTATAGGGTTTGTTAGTGGTCGTCCTCTAGCCCCGAAAGATCTAAAATGACCCATTCGGATGTTGCCTCAGAAAAAGATCTTTAAGGCTTTAGGATGATTACTAAAATTCCCTAACATTGCTTTTGTGATCGTACATGTCCCTTAAAACTCCAACGACGGTGCTACCTATTCCTTAATAATGGGATAGCGCTATCTAAAAGGAAAATGAACAGTCTTTTTCGAGTAGGTAGATTAGTTCCTAGGTACTTGCTCAAACAAACAAATATTTCTCACACAAACACTTTCCAAACAAAGTTTTCAAAAACAACTTCGTAACACTCTTGAGGACAGAAACAAGGGTTAAAATGAAGTAAAACAAAACTTTTCAAAACAAGCACACACAAGCAGTTTTCAAAATGAGCAAGTACCTAAGAGCCTGTGGAAAACCACAGATAGAAAGGGTGCTAACACCTTCCATTTCTATAATCTACCCCCCGTACTCATAAACATCTCGAAAAAGGTTTTTTCTATTCTTTTTCCTTTTCCTGATTGGATAAAATAAAATTCGGTGGCGACTCTTGCTTACCGCGACATTTGCAAACAAAAAACGCAAACCAGTATTAACAGTCGGTTCTGCCACCGTATCACAGAACTGGCGACTCTACTGAAGAATATAAAGTGGGGTTTACCTTAGGATCTAGGTCATTTTAAAGTTGCTTTCTTGTTTTTCCTTGCCTGCTTTAAATTCAAGGGTTTTGTTTGGGTATTATTAAAGATCCTACACCCGGATCTGGGGAAACTTTTTAGGTAACCAGCAATAGATCGTGGAGACTTTACAGCATAAACCGATATGGTTTAAGAGATGGCTATGTTGGTGTGACACTTTGGTTGGTACCGGTATCCTTAGTTTGGAAACGAGGAGAATACGGGGCAGCCACGTGGTGTCGTGAAGCACTAACGGACCTTAGAACCTTAGTTGAACAAACTTGGCCATTAGAAAGTAGTGAGATAGCCGGCCTCAGTATAAATCTGAGGATTGGTTGATACTCGATTCTACACTCATTGAGATCATACTTTCGGGATATTTCGGCCGCAAGAAAAGAAGGCTTGAGCTGAAACAATGCCCGATAAAGGATGATCAGTGATATTGAGAATCTTTAGAACCCAGTTACTTTTCTAAGACAGGTTTGAAACCAACTAAACATCAAGAGGGTACTTACCTTTAACCTCATGCAAGCCTTTGAACCTAAGGTCTATTGTTTGTTTTTCTTATATGTGATTTATCCTGTTTGAACATGACATCATGCATCATAACATAACATCCATTCTTATTGCACTGACCATTTCAAGGACCAAGGGAATTTATATTTGTTCTGTTTTGTAGATCATGGCTTCCTCTCGTAGAAACACTATCCGAATTAGCTTTGTGAAAATACCTTCCTAACTCAAGGAGCTAGTATCAAAGGTCCCTGAAACTTCTGCGTTCACTAAGAGACATGGTCGACTTCTCAACCTGGTTACTTCAAACTTTGATGAAAAGATGATGAGTGTACTCTTTCAGTTCTTTGATCCCAAGCACCACTGCTTCACCTTTCCAGACTATCAGTTGGTGCCTACCATGGAAGAGTTCTCTCAGTTATTGGATATACCCATTCTTGAACAGTTGCCTTTCACAGGTCTGAAAGAAGTTCCTAAGCCAAAAGTCATTACCTCAGCCTTGCATCTGAAACGGGTCAACGTGGTATCCAATTGGGAAATAAGAAATGGAGTCAAGGGTTTTCTAGCCAAGTTCCTGATAGACAAGGCCCAACTGTTTTGGAAGGATATGGATTTTCAGGCTTTTGAGGAGGTCTTGGCTCTTCTAATCTATTGGTTAGTACTATTCCCTAATCTAGACGCATTCATAGATGTGAATTCTATCAAAATCTTCCTCTCTCACAACCCCGTGCCTACCTTGCTCGGAGATATTTTGCATGATCTCAATACTCGTACCATGAAGAGAAGAGGGGTTCCTATGTGCTGCATGCCATTGCTGTCGAGGTGGTTTATTTCTCACCTCCCTAAGTCCGTACTGAAGAATGAAGAAGGTTTGGGTTGGTCACAAAGGATAATGTCACTCGCTCACACGGATATTCTCTGGTGTTCCCGAGCTATGGAAAACACTGCTATTATTGACCACTGTGGGGAGTACCCTAATGTCCCATTACTTGGCATTAGAGGGGGTATAACCTGCAATCCTTGTTTAGCTCTGTGACAATTTGGTTACGCTCGAAGAGATGGTCCCCATGAGTTACTTATTGCGGGCATTGTATTTAACTATGAGGATGATGTTCAAGGGCATCGCCAGAGGTTCATACGAGCTTGGAGCATGGTAAACAGATCTGGCGCCAAGGCTTTGGGGCTAAAGGCTTCCATTCCTATAGAACCTTATCTCCAATGGGTACGAGCTCGCGCCCAGAAACTTATCATGCCCTATATGGCCGTTTTACTAGTGATTGTGGAACCCACTACTGAAGGGGGTATTCCTTACACGGTTCTCTATCCTGATATGCCCACTAATCTTGGAGAATTACAGAGGTCTTGGATTCAGTTGAAGAAAGAGTGGGATACTTACAAGGATCAGTTCAATGCCCAAGAGGGGGAGGTTTTAGAGCTCACAAAGAAGCTCCATGAGGAAAGAGGACTTAATGTCTATCTCGGCACAAAGAGGAAGCATCCATGGGATTTTTGATTTTTTCTAGTTTTTAGAATTGTTTTAATTGTAACGCCTAAAAGGCAACTGAACTTTGAATTCTACTAATAAAAGCTTTGTTTCATTTTGGTTCGCAAATTTAAATTTTCCAAAGTCTTTGAAAACATTGCATACATATCATACATATCATTGCATAACAGGATTCATAACAGGTTTCTCATCTCCTCCGCTGTTTATTTCAGCAATGGCTTTTGAACAAACTGTGAAAGATCTTCAGACTCAGAACATGCAATTCCTACAAATGATTGTGGCTCTAGCCAAAGGACAGGAAGAGCTGAAGGCTCTGATTGTTAAGAAGAACAAGAAGACCAAGAAGACAGCCGGTGTGGCATATATGAGCAGAAGGTTCAGAGGGCCGCCAAGACGGGTTGTTGATTTAGCTTCTTCATCTAAAGAGGGAGAGAACCAAGAGGTTGAAGCTAGAGAAGAGGACCCTAGTCCTAAAGAGTATGATAATGAAACTGATTATAATGAGGAGCAGTACCCTCCAACTAATTAAAAGTATAAGCAGTTAGAAGAGCGTCTGAGTGCTATGGAAATCCAGAAGATTCCTGGGATGGATTTTAAAGAGTTAAGTCTGGTCTACGGGGTTGTCATCCCCCCAAAGTTTAAGGCACCGGCATTTTCTAAGTATGATGGGGTCTCTTGTCCCAAAATACATCTCCGTTCTTATGTGAGGAAGATATAGCCTCACACTGTTGACCGGAAGTTATGGGTCCATTTCTTCTAAGAAAGTTTAGCTGGAACGCAACTGGAGTGGTTCTACCAGTTAGAAAGAACAGACATTCATACCTGGGAAGACTTGGTTGCTGCTTTCTACAAGCAATACCAATACAATGCTGACCTCGCTCCAACTCGTACACAACTTCAAAGCATGTCTATGGATTCTAGCGAAGGCTTCAAAGAATATGCCCAGAAATGGAGGGATTTAACTGACAGGGTACAACCTCCTCTGAATGATCGGGAAATGGTAGATATATTCATGGGCACTCTGACTGGCCCATTCTTTAATCTGCTGATTAGGAGTTCCTCCTCTAGATTCACAAAGATGGTTCTAACTAGATAAAGGATTGAAAGTGGAATCAAGAGTGGGAAGATCCTGGTGGCTGCATCTTCTAATGCTGAGAAGAAGCCACTTACTGGTAAGAGGGAAGCCAATGTTGTGTATGGATAGAAGGTCCGTAATAAGGAAGACGACCACAATCAATCTGTGGGGGAAATATTGGTCTCTAATCCTACGCCTATGCAACGACACCAACATGGGAATCAACGTAAAGAGGTCACTCCTAAGAGACAGTTCACCAGAATTAACATGTCACTAGCTCAAGCGTTACAATACATGTTGAAGGCAGGGTTGATTACGTTAAAGGCTCCTCTATGAAATCCCAATACTTTTGCTCCTAGTTACGACCCCTACGGAAGGTGTGCATACCATTCTGATAGCCCTGGACATGATACAAATGGTTGTTGGGCTCTGAAGAACAAAATTCAGGATATGATTGACGCCAAAGAGATTGAATTCGACCCTCCAGAGACTCCCAACGTGATCACTGCTCCCGTGCCAAAACATGGATAGGATTGAAAACATTTTTGTTCATTAAATTCTCAATTTTTATTTTCTTTGCTTATTCAAACAATTATTTTCATGTCAAAACTTTGTTATTTTATTAATGCATTAAACATGTTTATCTTGAATTAATCTGTTTTCACTATGCTTAAACTTCTCCATACTTCCTTTTCGTGATATTCAACTCTCGATTAAAAACTATAAGCCTTAGAGAGAGGATGACGAAAATGATACCACAATCTCTACAGTATGCTTTTGAACAGACCCCGCTGACGATGTGCAGGCATTGTTTCAAATCATAAACAGTGGAGTTATAAGGAAGATGACCCCTAGTCAACCCCTTCGAGCCAAAGAAGTAGGAGTTTTTATTTTCACACAAACTAAAACCCTTAATCATAACCTAGGGCAGAGTATTTTTCTCAGTTAATTTAGAGGCGCATTCAGTCACAATCTGCCGCTTCGTACACAATGAATGGCATCAAAGACGTCCTTCTAAAACAAAAGACGGTGATGGTTCCGTATAATCGTCAAGACAGGCAGTCATTATTTCTGAAATAAAAGCCTATTAAGTCAGAACCTATGAAGGAGACTTAAGAGAAAAATTGGGGCATCCCGCTGACTGTAATCATAAAAGAAACAGTTCAGACAAAAAGAACATTACAAAAATGACTGCCTTTTCAAAACAAATCATCGCCAAGTATCAGAGCAAATATTCCAGACTCAATCGGGATCTAAACACGCAATTAACTGAGCATAGGACTGAAGAACATCATGAAGAGAGGGTTGGGTACAAATAAAATTTGAGCCTTTATCCTTTGTTTCTTGAACCGTGAACCAGGCCACATTATAACCCTTAAAAGTCCTAGTTGAAGCATGGGTTAGTTTGAGAGCATACTATTACAAAGGTATCCTGACTCCTGTAGGATTTTTTACGAATCCTGAGTTGATATCACATTCTTGTAAATTTTGTTTTACTACACAAAACACATTTCCAAAATATTTTTAAGACAGACATGAGTTTTGCATTGTTTGCATATGACTAATTGTTTGACAGCAGAGAAATCCGCACAATGGATATTCAATGAACAGACATCCTCTCAATGGATAGAATCACCTCAGCGGGAAAGACACTTCCAATAACAGGTCCTCCATAAGCAAGGGGCATGACATGATGTCTAAACACACCTGGGGCAGTCTCTCCAAAAGTGCCAAATAACCAGGGGCAGATCGCCATCTAAACCGCTTGGGGCATTACACATGCATTCCAGTAACGAATCATGTGCCATCAAGAAAACATTTTTGACAGTACTACAACACAACACTATGGACAGTGACAACTCTGTACATCCTGAAAACGTGGACATAGTCGGAAAATACTATGCATGAAAAAAAGACCCGCTAGGTTGACACACCTAGGCAAAATTAAGGGAATCCCGGCGAACCAATAGGGTTCGGGCAAAAGTTAGGGATATACATAAAAAAAATTATACACCCGACAAGTCGAAAACCCGAAAGGGCGGCTTGGGCAAAAAAGGGTATCCCGGTTCACTGAAAACCCAAAAGGGCGGTCCAGGCAAAAGTTAGGGATTTAAAACGTACGACTATGTCCCGTCACCTGTCTATCAGTGGAAGACTTATACCTTGATCAACACTCTCAGATACGATCCAGATATCGATGTCATTCTGCTACTTATTCAAGATTTTCATACATCGGGAAATGGTTCAGATACGATCCAGATACGGATGTCATTCTGCTACTTATTCAAGATTTTCATACATCGAGAAACGGTTCAGATACGATCCAGATGCGGATGTCATTCTGCTACTTATTCAATAGTTTCATACATCGAGAAACAGTTCAGATACGATCCAGATACGGATGTCATTCTGCTACTTATTCAAGATTTTCATACATTGAGAAACAGTTCAGGTACGATTCAGAGACGAATGTTATCTTGTTACTTATTCCAGACTTCTCTTCTAGAAACAGTTCAGGTACGATCCAGAGACGGATGTTATCCTGGTACTTATTCCAGATTTCTCTTCTAGAAATAGTTCAGGTACGATCTAGAGACGGATGTCATCCTGATACTTACTCCAGATTCTCCCATAAATACAGTTCAGATACGATCTAGAGACGGATGTCATTCTGACACTCATTCGACACATGTTTCAAGTACAATTCATATACGATCCAGAGACGGATGTCATTGTGACACTCATTCGAAACATGTTTCAAGTACAGTTCAGATACGATCCAGATACGAATGTCATTCTGACACTCATTCAACACATGTTTCTAGTAAAATTCAGATATGATCCAGAGATGAATGTCATCCTAACACTCATTAAATACATGTTCAAGTACAATCACGACATAGATACATCCAAAAAATATTCGCATGTACTTTTTCCATCATGATACAAGGGGCAGAGACAGTTGGAAGCAAAGTCACTATCACATACACGCCCGTGATATTCCCCACAGAGCCGAGACAACCAAGGTCCGACCTATGTATCCCCAAGCAGGAATTCCTTCCCCAGCAGGTTCCTTCAGAAAGCTGACATCTGCATTCCCCAGCCGAGTTTTATAATCATAAACAGTTTATAAAACAATCTCCCGAGTAGAGTTTATTCTCTGACAGCGGAAGCTCAATCTCCAATAGAGCTCTTCTCCCCAGCAATGGAAGTTCATCCCCAGCTGAGTTTGTTTCTCCAAATCAGCAGATCTTCCAACAAAGTATCTCTCTTCCCCACAGAGTCACTCCCCCGCAGGATTATTCTTAGATAGAGTCTCCTTCGGCAGAATGTTCTCAAGCAGAATGGATGTAAATCCCCAGCTAATCATCTTCGGTCACTATCCCCAGCGGAAACAAAGAACTGAACTCCTTATACCCTCCAGTAGCAGTCCAAGATTTATTTTCCCCAGCTAGAGTATATCACAATAGCATTGCATATCCATACATCATGGCATCTACATACATATTATACAACACAATCTCATTTATTTTGAGAACATCATTACTCAATACATTTCATACATCATGACATTACATACAACTAACTCTTTACCTTTTAGGGAAAGATGCAATCAAGTTCTCATGAGTCCTCTCTGGTTCAGTCAAACCGACACCAAGGTTTCTATTCCAGTTGAAGATGTTCTAAGACTTTCGTCTGGGTCATCCAAAATGCCGCTAAGATTCCCCTGATTTCTATGCCAGTCAAAGTTATTCCGTGACCTCTCTCGGGTTCAGTCAAATTGATACTAAGACTTCTCTCCCAGTTGAAGACAAGTCGAGACCTTTCCTTCAGTCAAATCGATACTAAGATTTTTATTCCAGTTCAAAAGCTATGAAGCCCAAAAATCAACCGGATAATATCTTAATTTCTACAAAATACTATGAAGCCTGGAATTGACCGGATAGTAGTATATCTCAAATTCAAGCTAAGAAGCTTAGAAATCGACTGGATAATATCTTAATTTCTCCACGAAGCCTGGAATCGACCAGATAGTGGTATATCTCAAATTCAAGCTATGAAGCCTGAAAATTGACCGGATAATATCTGAATTTCTCCAAAATACTACAAAGCCTGGAGTCGAACAGATAGTGGCATATCTCAAATTCAAGCTATGAAGCCCATAAATCGACTAGATAATATCTTAATTACTGAAGCCTGGGACACGACCAGATAACAACATGAGGTACTGCGAAGCTTGGAATTCAACCAGATAGAAGTTTACTCGGCCAATTACTACGAAGCCTGGAAATGACAGGATATTAGTATGCCTTAAATTCAAGTTGAAACCTGGATGCGACCGGATAACCACTTAATTCCTTTTGAAGCCTGGAACACGACCAGATAAGAATTGAGAAATTGCAAAGGCTGGAGCACGACCAGATAGCAAGTCTAATCTCATCTTTCTAATAAGTCACTGTGAAACCTGGAGCAAGACCAAATAACCGTTAATCTTATTATCCTCAGCAAATAATTGTAAATTCTGGAGCACGACCAGATAGAAGTTCACTTTCACCTCCTCAACTAAGAGATGATTCACCAGTAGAGTAACAGACAGCTGAAGCTCCTAAAATTCTATTTCTCCCAAGACAGAGACCAACATTCCTCAATAGATTCATCCTCAACGACAGGAACATGAATTCTCATCAAAGGAATATCTCGGGAAATCGACATTCTCTAGATGGCATCTTTAAGCCCATCTCCAACGATTCTCCGTCATATCTTTCGGATGGCATCTTTAAGCCCATCTCCAGTAACCTTCTGTCATCTCCTCCAAATGGCATCTGTAAGCCCATTCCCAATACTACCTACACAGTCCAGCACTATCTCAGACGAGTGCAAATTTCTGGGCACTCTAGTGTTCAATCATCTTCCACCTTCAGATTACGAAAGGCAGACAACCAATCTACATCCTCAGGTTTAAGAAGATTGAACAGTCGTAGTTGTTGTACCCTAAAATTTTCCCTCTCATTTTACTCAACACATGCCCATTGAGGTCCTCAACTTGCTCAAGGATGCCCAAGAGTTGACCAGACAAACTCTCTCCTAAGGCAATGTACCTCAAACTACGGTTTCCATTTTCATCAAGATGTGTGAACTTAAAAAGTCCCAAATTATTTTCATGGTCATAATATGTTATCAAGATCATCCATGTCAAGTTTCATGCCTTGCACAAGAAGTTTGCTCGGTCAATCCCCCAGATGCCTGAAAATCAACTATACTAGGTCAAAAGTCAACTGTGGCCCACATACAGTCAAACTTCAAGATTTTTGGTCAACATCAACATTTTGAAGTGATATCCATCATTTGATAAGGGTTTATCATGATTCCTCAAGGAATTCCCCAAATTCATCAAAACCCAAAAGTTGCTAAATTAGGGTTTCTCAAGAAAAGTTAACCAAACTTTGACCAAGCATAACTTCTTCATACTTTATCAGAAATTTTCCATCCAAGGCTCATTTTTAAGAGTATTCAATTACTTACAACTAATATTCATCCCACAAATTCAAAATATGCACTCATCAAAAGATATGAATTTCTACATTATAGGTCCTTTTGAAAAGTCAACAAAAACACCTTTTGGGTCAAAGCTTCTTACATGAACATGGAAGACCCAATTGAGATTAAACAAAAAGGGTTGTTTAGGGGACATCCTAAGCTTTCTAAAAAGTCCCAGAACACCTCTCTAGGGTCAAACTTGGAGGAGATATGCCTTGTCAAAGTTGACCATTTTTGCAAAATTGCCAAAAGTCAAATGTGCTCAAAAATACATTTTTTGTCAAATGGGCCTAGCATTTCATGATTGCATCTTGCTTGTGACATGGTCCATGACCCAAATCAGCATCTACACTTTATTTGCTTCATTATTTATTTAATTTTTATTTTTTATTATTTAAAATTCAAATTAAATCAAATAAATTGCAAAAAATACAAAATATTCATTTTTGATCTGATTTTTTGTAGGAATTACAATCTAATCAAGCTGGCATATCAGATCAAAACGTGCAAAGAAAATTGAATCAAAATTTGCATGATTAGACCTATTTTGGAAAGATATCATACAAGGATAAAATCAAATCCAATCTCCTTAATTCACCAAGATACAATGCGTTTTTGTTAACCTAATGTATTCTAGTACAAATATAGAACATAACCAAGGCGCAAGGACAAGGATTTGCAGTGGAAAAATGCCATACCAAAACTAAAAAAATTGGACAAAAGTGCTTGATCGTTTTCCAACTTAGAGGGAAATTCAAGCCATTCCAATGCTTCCAATCGTTTCCTAGAGCCTCTCTGAAGCTAACACGACCGATTGCACGCCTCCACAAGCCCAGAATCGCGAGCTACATACCCACGATTTACTCATATAATCTTGAATTTGATTTTACAATTTACGCATGATTAATTACTTTTAAGCATAACATTGTGTTTGTATCATCATTTGGAACGTTTTGGTTCAATCAATTTTGCATTTTGATGCTTGTATGCGTATTTGCCATTATTAGGGTTTATTCTTGCGTTTTAGGGCTTTATTCTACAAGTTAAATTGGCCCAGGAAAAGGGTACCATCGTAATCGTGAGGTCAAAACAAATTGATATGTGGTCTTATATTGCATTTATATTGTGTGATATTGATTTTTGATGCTTGCAGGGTTTTAGTTATGGCAGCTTGTCCGTAGGTAAAAGTAAGGGACCTAAGACGATGGTCTCAATGAAGAAGACAGTGGCGTGGCGAGGCGTGAGTGGACGATTCAAATTTTGCGCGTTTTTGTAACATACTAACTCATATTGTATTATATTATTCTTATTTCAGTATTATAACAAATAGAACAGGTGGCCCAGTGGTGAATCGCGCGTTGAATGAGTGGGAGGACCTGGGTTTGATCCCAGGTCCCAACAATTTTCTTTATTTTCTTAACATTTGAACGCAGGTTCCATGCGTTACGGTACAAGGCGTCCACCATGCACTTCACAATCCAGCCAATGGATTCCTCATCAATCCAATCCAACGTCCCACATGTCAAGGACCATGTTACACTCTCCAGGCCTGACCAGCACAGGATCACACACTAGAACTTGGCTGAGCATAATGGGCTTACAAAATTCAACTTACACCTCCCTTTTTCAACAATACAGGCCCATCTCTAAATCTTTTATTTTAATTCTTTTTTTTAATTTTGTTAATTATTTTCTTTTTACAAAAATAACACAAAAATAAGTTTTTTTATTTAATCAAAAAATCACAAAAACACCAAAAATTATTTTTTCATAAAATATTTTTCCTTAATTAATTTGATTAATTTAATCTAGGGAAATTTAATTTCTTTTTTCTATATAATTTAAATCAATTAGAAATTAGGGTTTTAATTTGTACATAACCTAATTAATTTTCTCTAAAAAAAACATAAATATTTTTTTCTATTAAATTTTTAGGGTTCTTTAATTATTTTCGCATTTAATTCCCGCGTACAATATTTTATTTTCCAATTATTTTAACTGCTCCGAGTTTGTAATACTAATTAGGGTTTTCAATTCCGCATTTTTATTTTCAGTCCAAAATAATTATGTATCTACAAAAGCCCTGTAATAGTTAGGACTTTAACTTTCTCGCATTTAATTTCCGCAAATTATAAACTGCTTAGATGAATGTTAATAGGATTGTATGGAAAGACAAACTGAAAATTAAAATAGTAGATCACCTTAATTGTGCAAAGATGAATTAACTGAAACATACACTCGCACATGCTCACTCCTAGGGTTTACTCCACTCTGGTTGCTTTTGGTAAACGATCATGAAGTATAGGGTTTATTAGTGGTCGTCCTCTAGCCCCAAAAGATCTAAAATGACCCATTCAGATGTTGCCTCGGAAAAAGATCTTTAAGGCTTTAGGATGATTACTAACATTCCCTAACATTGCTTTTATGATCGTACATGTCCCTTCAAATGTCCCTTAAAACTCCAACGACGGTGCTACCTTTTCCTTAATAATGGGATAGCGTTGTCTAAAAGGAAAACGAACAGTATTTTTCGAGTAGGTAGATTAGTTCCTAGGTACTTGCTCAAACAAAAAAATATTTCTCACACAAACACTTTCCAAACAAAGTTTTAAAAAACAACTTCGTAACACTCTTGAGGACAGAAACAAGGGTTAAAATGAAGTAAAACAAAACTTTTCAAAACAAGCACACACAAGCAGTTCTCAAAATGAGCAAGTACCTAAGAGCCCGTGGAAAACCACAGATAGAAAGGGTGCTAACACCTTCCCTTTCTATAATCTACCCCTCGTACTCAGAAACATCTCAAAAAAGGTTTTTTCTGTTATTTTTCCTTTTCCTGATTGGATAAAATAAAAGTTGGTGGTGACTCTTGCTTACCGCGACATTTGCAAACAAAAAACGCAAACCAGTAGTAACAGCCAGTTCTGCCACCGTATCACATAAGGATTCAAAGAATACGCACAAAAGTGGAGAGACCTTTCCAGTAGGGTTCAACCACCTTTGACTTATAGGGAGCACATTGACATGTTTATGGGCACTTTATCTGGTCCATTCTTTAATTTATTGGTTGGTTGCTCTTCATCCGGTTTCACCAAACTAATCTTAACCGGTGAAATAGTTGAAAGTGGCATCAAAAGCGGGAAGATTCACATGGCATCTGCCTCCACTTCCAATCCTGTAAAGAAACCTTTTTACTGCGAAGAAAGAAATCAATGTTGTGTATGAGGAAAGGGCCCGTACCAAGAAGGATGACCGCCAGTCTGTTAATATTGTCCGAAAATCCAATCCAACTCCTGCTCAAAGACCATCTGCTAATCATCAACGGTTTAAAACTTTGAGAAGACAATTCACAAGGTTAGGCATGTCACTATCTCAAGCCTTACAACACTTACTAAAGGCTAATTTGGTGACATTACCTGATCCTCCGGCGAATCCAGATACCTTTTCACCAAAGTATAATACGGACGCCAAATGTGCATATCACTCAAGTAGTCTCGGGCATGAGACTGACCAATGTTGGGCACTGAAGAATAAAATTCAAGACTGGATATATAACAATACTATTGAATTTGATTCTCCTCCAACTCCGAATGTAATCACCGCGCCTATGCCAAATCATGGCAAGGGTGTCAATGAAGTTAACGATGTGGGTGATTCTGTTGATGAAGTTGAATTTGAAGATTGGGTGTATCCTACTACAACGGAACTCAACAATTGGAAAGAAAAGGACTTCGTTCCCATCTCATTCATCGAGGAGTAATCACTTGTTTATTTTTGCTTTCTTATTAATTCAAGAACATTTTGTCTGTAATATTTAACAATGACTTTTAAGGCATGTGCCTGGCCCGAGAAACTTTGGTCCATTTGTCAAGGGTTTTATTTATGTTCATCTTATCATATGATCATTCAATAAAAATCATCAGACTTTTGCATTCAAACTTTTGTGCTCATTGTCTTTATTTTTCTTCAAATACACTTTTCAAAATAGCCATGTATCTTACATGCATACACGCACACTCTTGCAGGTCTTAATCCACTCTGGATCTCATTACCAATGACTCTACTATTGCCGACTATGATTTCGAATGTCCAATTAACAAAGTCGAAGACGAAGGCGAGGAAGATTGTGAAATACTGGGAGAACTAGCCAGACTTCTATTACAAGAGGAAAAAGCTATTCAGCCGCATGAAGAGTCAGTTTAAGTCATCAATCTGGGTACCGAGAAAGACAAGAAAGAAGTCAAGATCGGCGTTAACCTGGAAAGCAGTTTCAAAAGCAGATTGGTTCAGATGTTGCATGATTATGTGGAAGTGTTTGCTTGGTCGTATGAAGATATGCCAGGGTTGGATACCTACATCGTAGTTCATCGACTGCCGATAAAGGAAGATTGTCCTCCTGTCAAACAAAAAGTTCATCGCATGAGGCCTGACATGTCTGAAAAGATAAAAGCTGAAGTGATGAAACCATTTGATGCAGGATTCCTAGCTGTCACATCTTACCCCCAATAGGTTGCCAATGTGGTTCCAGTGCCAAAGAAAGACAAAAAAGTTCGCATGTGCGTATATTATAGGGATCTGAACAAGGCAAACCCCAAGGATGAGTTCCCTCTACCTCACATTGATGTCTTGGTCGATAACACTGCTCAACATAAAGTCTTATCTTTCATAGATGGCTTCTCCGACTATAATCAAATTAGGATGGCTCCGGAAGACATGGAGAAGACCACTTTCATTACGCAATGGGGCACCTTTTTCTATAAGGTCATGTCGTTCGGATTGAAGAATACAGGGGCAACATATCAAAGGGCTGTGGTAGCTTTGTTTCATGATATGATCCATCATGGAATAGAGGTATATGTGGATGATATGATTGCTAGGTCACAAACTGAAGAGGAACATCTCGATCACCTGTACAAGCTATTCGAAAGGTTGAAAAAGTACAAGTTGGGGTTAAACCCTAACAAGTGCACATTTGGAGTACGATCTAGAAAGCTTTTAGGTTTTGTTGTCAGCGGTAAAGGCATCGAAGTCGATCCTTCCAAGGTAAAGGCCATCCAAGAAATTCCAGTCCCCCACTCTAAAAAGGAAGTTAGAGGATTCTTGGGCCGTCTTAACTACATCGCCCGCTTCGTTTCTCACTTGACTGCTACTTATGAGCCAATCTTAAAACTCTTGAAAAAAGATCAAGTAGTCAGATGGATTGATGAACGTCAAGATGCCTTCCAAAAAATCAAAGAGTATCTGCAAGAACCTCCTATTCTCATGCCTCCAGTTGAAGGAAGACCCTTGATCATGTACTTAACAGTGCTAGAGAATTCTATGGGGTGTGTTTCGGGCCAACATGACGAGTCCGGCCGAAAAGAGCATGCTCTTTATTACCTGAGCAAAAAGTTTACCGACTGTGAAACCAGATATTCACTACTCGAGAAAACTTGCTGCGCTTTGGCATGGGCTGCTCGCCGGCTAAGACAGTATATGTTGACTCATACCACTCTGTTGATTTTAAAGATGGACCCAATTAAGTACATCTTCGAGAAACCTGCTCTTTCTGGACGGATATCCATATGGAAAATGATCTTGACTGAGTACGACATTCAATACACAACACAAAAGGCCATCAAAGGAAGCGTATTAGAAGATCATTTGGCCCATCAAGCTGTTGATTATTATCAGTCTATGAACTTTGACTTCCCAGACGAGAACATCATGCTAGTGACCGACTGTGCGAAACCTGGACCGTATGACGAACCTGAACAAGGATCCTGATGGACTATGGTATTCGACGAGGCTTCAAATTCCATGGGCAACATAATTGGTGTTGTGATCATCTCCCCTGTAGGTTACCACACTCCTTTCACTTCCAGAATATGCTTCGATTGCACGAACAACATGGCTAAGTATGAAGCATGCATTTTGGGTCTGAAGGTTGCCATTGATTTGAGGATAAAGCATTTGAATATGTTTAGGGATTCTGCTCTAGTGATTATCCAAGTAAAATGAGATTGGGACACTAAACACCCTAATCTCATCCCTTATAAGGAACTCGTGCTATCCCTGATTCTCTACTTCGAAGATATCACCTTTGAACACTTCCTTAGGGAAGAAAATCAGTTGGCTGACCCCTTAGAAACCATGTCTTCAATGTTCAAGGTCAGATGGGACAACGAAGCCCCTATGATTACAATTTAAAGATTCGACGAACCTGCGCACTGCTGTGAGCTTGACAATGACACGGAAAAGCCATGGTACCATGAGGTGAAAAGATACCTTGAAGCACAAGAGTATCCCAAAGGAGCATCCATCAATGACAAAAAGTTCTTACGGATATTTTCATCCAAATTCTACCTAAGTAACAGAATATTGTACAAGCGCAACCATGACTCTACTCTACTCCGATGTATGGACAAGAAGGAGGCAGAGGAAATTATGGAAGACATGCACGATGGTCTCTTTGGCACTCACTCTAGAGGATATACCATGGAAAAGAAAATCCTGAGAGTCAGCTACTATTGGTCAGCAATGGAGACTGATTTCCATCAACACTCAGGAACTTGTCACAAATGCCAAGTCTATGCTGACAAGGTCCATGTGCCTCCTATCCCTCTAAATGTTATGACCGCTCCGTGGCCATTTTCAATGTGGGTTATTGACATGATTGGAGAGATCAAGCCCAATGCTTGCAATGGAAATTGCTTCATTCTGGTCGCTATTGATTATTTCACCAAATGGGTCGAAGCTGCCTCATTTGCCTCAGTCACCAAGAACGTGGTATCCAGATTCATCAAACATAATCTCATCTGCCGCTATGGTATCCCCGAAAGGATCATCACCGACAATGGGACTAACCTCAAAAATGCTATGATTATTGAGCTTTGCACTCAGTTCTAAATCAAGCATCACAATTCTTCTCCTTATAGGCCTCAAATGAATGGCGTAGTCGAAGCGACCAACAAAAACATTAAGAAGATTGTGCAGAAGATGGTAGTAACCTACAAGGACTGGCATGAGATGTTACCATTTTCTCTTCATGGCTATCGTACTTCAGCTAGGACATCAACTGGGGCAACTCCCTTTTCTTTGGTCTATGGCATGGAAGTTGTTATGCCAGTAGAAGTTCAAATTCCCTCCCTAAGGATTATGAACGAGGCAGGTTTAGGCAAAGACGAGTGGATTCATACCAGATTGGATCAGTTAAACTTGATTAATGAAAAGTGACTGACTGCTGTGTGTCATGGTCAAGTGTGCTAAAAACGCATGATCAAGGCTTTCAATAAAAAGATCAAGCCTCGAGTATATTAAGCTGGTGACTTGGTGATAAAGCGCATCATTCTGCCACAAGGCGACCCCAGGGGCAAATGGACTCCCACCTATGAAGGGCCATTTTTTGTCAAGAGAATGTTCTCTGGTGGTGCATGATGCTGACTACCATGGATGGTGAAGACTTCCCACATGCTATGAACGCGGACATAGTTAAAAAATACTATGCATAAGAGACCCGCTAGGTTGACACACCTAGGAAAAATAAGGGCATCTCGACAAAACAAAAGGTTTGGTAAAAAATTAGGGATATATGCAAAAGATTGTACACTCGGAAACTCGAAAACCTGAAAGGGATACTTGGGCAAAAATGGGTATCCTGGTGGACTGAAAACCCGAAAGGGCGGTCCAGGAAAAAATTAAGGATTGAAAGTGTATGACTATGTCCTGTGGAATCACCATAGTCAACTTTATCCCCAAGGTCCGAGTTCAAATGGTCCAAGATCAATCCAATCAACTTCTGTCAACAACAAGAGGCATTCGAAGACATTGGGGAAATAGTAAAGTTGGGATGCAATGAGATCATTTCCACATGGCTATTTGTTTTTGTTTTCAATTTTTGTTTTCCTTTTGACGATTTCCTCTTACTAGGATCTCCGTCTCTTTGTACAAAAAATGCCTATTCATGGGCAAAATATCAATACAAATATACTTTGAAGTGCAAACTTTCTTTTTTTGTTTTGAATGCAAAAATGTCCAATGACTAAAATTGAACGAACATATGCATGTGAAAATAATTAAAACTATCTGGAACATGTGTCCTGCTAAGCAGCAGCAAGCATCTCTTTAATGTATATGGAATATCCCCGCATAGTTATTTCATTAGAATTATCCCCACAAGGACGGTTACAACAAACCATTCCTTAGACAAAGTTACCCACAAAGTCTCTTTCCATAGGTTGATCTCCAACCAGAATCTCAATCTCTTGACAGCTCTCTCCCCATCTAGGTTAATCCTACAAGAAGAAGTCGTGTGGATCTCTTCCTAAAAGAACTCACCTCGTCACCAGTTCATCAAGTATTCATCAACAGGGTTTATTTCCCGAACAAATAACATATGACATATAAAAATCAACGAACAGCAAAATTCCCCCTGGCATAGTCTATTCTCCCCAGCTAAGTCTGTCTTCCCCGGCTGAGTCTATCCTCTCTAGCTTGAGTTTGCCTCTCAGACTATTACAAATCAGAGGGCCACAACCCCTAATCCCCAACGAAGTTTCCAACAGAGTCTTTACTATCTCCAAAAGTTGTCGTGAGGACTGGACCCGACCAGATAATAGTACAACTTTCCAAATGCTATAAATATTGGACCCGGCCAAATAATAGTGTAACTTCTCCAAGTACTTTGAAATCTGGACCCGACCAGATAATAGTACAACTTTCCAAATGCTATGAAGACTGGACCCGACCAAATAATAGTTAACTTCTCAAGAAACTTTGAAGCCTGGACCTGACCAGATAAAAGTTTAAGCTCTTCGAGATATTGAAGAACCTGGACTCAACCAGATAAGGGATTAGCTTCTTTTCCCCAGTAGAGTTTGTCTCTACCCCAGCAAGTTACTGCGAAGCCTGGACTCGATCATATATCAGTTTAACTTCATCTTTTAAAGCAAGTTATTGTGAAGCTTGGATCCGACCAAATAACAATTAACTTTATTCCCTCAGAAATTCATTATGAATCCTGGAATCTGACAAGATAATAACTATGATACAGTGGGAGAACTGGCTTGGGTATTTGCGTTTGTGTTTGCAAATGTTTCGGTTTAGGAAGAGTCGCCACTGACTTTTCTTTTATCCAAAAAGGAAAGGTGAAATAGCACAGGAAAGACCTTTAGAGATATTTTCTTGAGTTCGGGGGGTAGATTATGAAAAGGGAAGGTATTAGCACCCTTTTCATCCATGGTTTTCCATGGGCTCTTAGTTACTTGCTAGATCACCTGCTTTTGTTTGAAATTGTGCTTTTGGTGTGGTTTTTGAAAGTATTTTGAAAATGTTACTTTGTAATGATTCTCGTTTCTATAAGAACACATACAAAGTGTTTGTTTCGAAAATGTTTTCAAGAAAGTGTTTTTAAGATGTGTTTTTTGAAAGTGATTTTTGAAAAAAGGTTTCCTTTGTAATGGCTCTCGTTTCTATAAGAACGCGTACAAAGTGTTGTTTTCAAAAGTGTTTCAAAATGAGAGTGTTGGTGTATGAAATGTTTTTGTGGTGAGAAAGCGAGCAACTAAGAGCGAATCTACCTACTCAAAAGGTCTTAAATGTGCTTTTCCTCCTCCTTTAGATGTTGCTATCTTACCATTGTTTTGTTAAGAATCCCCATCGTTGGATGTGAAGGGACGAACATTAGGACGTTTGAATAGTCATAGAAGGCAACTTATGAGACGTTTTAGCAATATCGTTTAGGGACTAGATCGTTTTACCGAAGGCAACATCGAGGGTCATCGAGGGACTATGATCTTTTTTCAACGAAGGGTCTTTTCTAAAACATCCCATGTTCGAGGGACATGACTATTTTCCGAAAGGCCACGAAAATGGGATTACCCTAGAGGTGTTAGTGTGCAAGTGTGTTAGTTGGCATACATTTCATCCTGTATTTGAAAGTCATCTATTCGTCGATTTTATCTTGCCATACATCCTATTCATTAGTAATATATGAAAGGCAAGTAACATGCGGAAAGTAAAATCTAAGCTATTACATAACGTTAGGGGGGTGGGGGTACAATTTAACAATGGGGATGAAGTAGAAACTAAAATATTACAACCATATCGAATGATAATGAAAACAATGTGAAAACAGTGTGAAATTAAGGGAAAATGCATTTTGAACTGCTATGTGTCGACCCATGCTGCTATGCATTGACACATAGCTTTTCCTTGCTCTTGTAAAACGAAATCTGTTCAGTATGAGTTGACACATAATGGGATGTATCGACTCATACACCTTCTTGTATCGACGCGAAACGCGTATGTATCGACTCATAGGCTTTTCCAGCTTCTGCTTTGTGACCTGAACTCAATATAGGTCGATGCATGAGGGTTATGTGTCGATACATGCTGCATTTTTCTGCCTTAAACATCGTTTTACTGACTCTACAAGTTAGTTTATGGAATATGATGGATACATATAAATATCACATGATTGAAGAAGCTTAAACCATAAGCAAATGATTAACTCAAAGGGATAATGAAATACTACATCTTATCCTCAAAGAACAACATATTGTTAATGATGTAATGACAAGATATCAAGTCAAAAGGACTTACCTTTGGGCTACACTAGTTGTTTTAGATCTGAATGCTTTTCCAAATGCTGTGATGACCTTGTGAGTCTTCAGAAAGCTGCTCTAGACTGCTGGAACTGAGTTGGACTGTACTATAATATTTTTGGTATTTTTTGATGGTGAAGGTGGATAGCACTACAAGGACTATTTTTATGTTTGGCCAAACTTTGTATGTGGTGAAGTGTTTGCTTATGGAGAGTTTGTATGGTGGAGTAATAGGTTGGGGTTCTGTTTTGAATAGGAGTTGGTGCTGATTTTGAATGAATCAGTCAAGTTTACAGGGGATACTGTTTTTTTGGTCAACAAAAACTCTCTATGCTCTCTCCAGAATTTTACCTCTGAAATCTAACTCTCAAAACCAACCTCTAAATTCTTATGATACAATCCTCTTTTGTAGACCCTTGACTTTGGTTTAGGGGGGAAACCACATAAGTTATTTTGAATTGTTTTTGCTTACTGCTTTGACACTTTCTTCACGCAATTTTCCTTTGCCATTTTGGTGCAATTTTTGGGGCTGTTGTGATGCAGGCTTGGGCAGACTACATAGAGCAGTTTTTGGACTGCATTGGGCAGCATGCATCCTTGGGGTGTAGCATAGCACAAGCTTTCTTGCAGGGCATCATGGGGTGTTCTGGCAATGTGGCACATCACATTTTGTTCAACTTGGACAACATGTTTTGTAGCATGTCACAATTTTGGTCTTGTGGAATATTTCAAGCACATTATATCAAGGGCCAAAACATTGTGACAAGGTCTTTTGAGAAAATTCAATCAAGAAATAGTTTTAGATTTTGTAGTTTTGCAAAAATGCCACTTTGTAATAACTTGTATTACTTGCATCATTTTGAATTATTTGGAATTGTAGCAAAAAATGTCATGAAGTAAATGAAATTAACCAAGTATAGAAAACACTTAGAAAATTTCAAAGTCTTGCAAAGTGGGATTTTTGATTCTCTTGATTTTTGATGAACAAGTTTCGCATTTTGACATGTTTTGATGAATTATGATCCTTGGCACTTGATTTTGACCAAAAAGTCAAAGTTTGACTTTTCAGTATACAGTTGACTTTTGATCAGTTGACTGCAAATTTCATCTGTCTATCCAATGGATTTGCAATATCTTGACCCATGTAATTAGGTCAAGATAATGCAATTGAATCCTTGGAATCATGCTTCAAACCAATTAGTCATTTGCTAGGTCAAAAATCAGAAATTGCCCTTTCTCAGTCAAAACCCTAATTTTGACCATTTTGCCCTTTTGATGATTTGATCAAATTTCTTGAGGAATTGTGATCCAAACTTGATCAAATTATACATATGATTCTAAAATGTGGATAAAAAATTATGAAGTTTGACTGTAAATTGGCCATTGTTGACTTTTGCCCCCAATATAGTTGATTTTTAGGTTTATTGTCCAATTGACTGATAAAAAATATGGTTCAAGGCCTGAACTTGTCATGAGTAATCTTAGGGGTACATAATGGTGTTTGAAGGTCATATGAAGCATTGATAGTTCAAAAACCCTTGTGCAAACTCAAATCCTAATTTGGGGTCATCAGTGTAAGATGAGATATCTTGAGCTGATCAAATCCTAATGCAGTCTTGAGTCAAAGAGATCTTGAGAAAATCTTGATAAATGAGAGGGAAAATTTTGGGGTACAACAGCTGCCCCTGTTCAAACTTCTTAAACTTGAAGAGTTAGATTGGCGAGCTTTACCATTCGTGACTCGAAGGTGAAAGATGATTGGACACTAGAGTGCACAGAAATTTGCACTCGACGATGTGTAGTTGAGGGAATGGGCTTAAGGATGCCATTTGGAGAAGTGATAGAATCTTGTCAGAGATGGGCTTGTAGATGCCATCCAAGAATGTTTTTTGAATTGTAAGTTGTAAGCCGAAAGAATAAGTATCAGAATGGTGTCCGTGTTTGGGACGTATCTGAAAGGTTGTATCTGGACAAGTATAAGAATAACATCCATGTCTAGAGCATATCCGTACTGTATCTGAAAGTTGAATCTAAATGAGTATCAGAATGGCATCCGTGTTTAGAGCATATGCGAACTGTATCTAAAAGCGAAATCTGAATGAGTATCAGAATGGCATCCGTGTCTGCAGCGTATCTGAATTGTATCTGAATGAGTATCATAATGGCATTCGTGTCTGGAGCGTATTCGAACTGTATATGAAAGTTGAAATCTGAATGAGTATCAGAATGGCATCCGTGTCTGGAGCGTATCCGTACTGTATCTGAAAGTTGAAATCTGAATGAGTATCAGAATGGCGTATGTGTCTGAAGCGTATTCGTACTGTATCTGAAAGTTGAAATCTGAATGAGTATCAGAATAACGTCCGTGTCTGGAGCGTATCCGTACTGTATCTAAAAGTTGAATCTGAATGAGTATCAGAATGACATCCGTGTTTAGAGTGTATCCAAACTGTATCTGAAAGCAAAATCTGAATGAGTATCAGAATGGCATCCATGTCTCGAGCGTATCTGAACTATTTCTGAACTTGAAATCTTAATGAGTATCAGAATGGCATCCGTATCTGGAGCATATCCGAACTGTATCTGAAAGTTGAAATCTGAATGAGCATCAAAATGGTATCCGTGTCTGGAGCGTATCCCTACTGTATCTGAAAGTTGAAATCTGAATGTGTATCAGAATGGCGCACTTGTCTGAAGCGTATCCGTACTGTATCTGAAAGTTGAAATCTGAATGAGTATCATAATGGAGTCCGTGTCTGGAGCGTATCCGTACTGTATCTGAAAGTTGAATTTGAATGAGTATCAGAATGGCATCCGTGTCTGGAGCATATCTGATTTCAAAATTTGAATGAGTATCAGAATGGCATCCGTGTCTGGAGCATATCTGAACTGTATCTGAACTTGAAATCTTAATGAGTATCAGAATGGCATCCGTGTCTAGAGCGTATCCGAATTGTATCTCAAAGTTGAAATCTAAATGAGTATCAGAATGGTGTCTGTGTCTGGAGCGTATACGTACTGTATCTGAAAGTTGAATCTGAATGAGTATCAGAATGGCATCCGTGTCTGGAGTGTATCTGCATTGTATCTGATTGTGAAATCTGAATGAGTATCAGAATGGCATCCGTGTCTGGAGCGTATCTAAATTGTATCTGAACTTGAATTCTGAATGAGTATCAGAATGGAATCTGTGTCTGGAGCATACCCGAACTGTATCTGAAAGTTGAAATCTGAATGAGTATCAGAATGGCGTATGTGTCTGGAGCGTATCCGTACTTTATCTGAAAGTTGAAATCTGAATGAGTATCAGAATGGTGTCTGTGTCTGGAGCGTATCCATACTGTATCTGAAAGTTGAATCTGAATGAGTATCAGAATGGCATCCGTGTCTGGAGCGTATCTGCATTGTATCTGATTGTGAAATCTGAATGAGTATCAGAATGGCATCCATGTCTGGAGCATATCTGAACTGTATCTGAACTTGAAATCTGAATGAGTATCAGAATGGCATCTGTGTCTGGAGCGTATCCGAACTGTATCTGAAAGTTGAAATCTGAATGAGTATCAGAATGGTGTCCGTGTCTGGAGCGTATCCGTACTATATCTGAAAGTTGAAATCTGAATGAGTATCAGAATGGTGTCCGTGTCTAGAGCGTATCCGTACTGTATCTGAAAGTGAAATTTGAATGAGTATCAGAATAACATCTGTGTCTGGAGCGTATATGCACTGTATCTGACTGCATATTGTTAATGGTAGCTGTTAATCTTATCCTGAAAAGGGTAAAATGTTAGCTGAAACACAAAGTTATGTTGCATGAAATGTATGATGCAATGTATTTGTTTTATCAATGTTTATGATATGTGAATGCAATGTATGCGCATGTGAGCTGATTTTCTGTTTGATTGAGGAAAAATAAATCCCTGAACGTTACTGGGGATATGTTGAATTTCCACGTCTTGAAGTTGAAGTACTGACAAACTCTTGTTGAGAGAAGTAAATTCCTTTGTAAGGGCAACGCCATGTACTTCTTGTAAGATCTGTTTGGGGAATCCTAAGAAATTTGACGATTTCTACTGGGGATTAATAAATTGAAATTTGTTCCGCTGGGGATTCGAATGATGTACCGTGGGGATTACTTATGGAATAGCCTAGAGACGTTTTCCTGTCCTTTCAACCTATCAGTAATTGTCTTTCTCATTTTGTTTATTTGTAAACAATAATTATGTTCAAATGCATATGTTCATCAATGAATCATTGGACGTTTTTTGCAAACAAAACACAAGAGTAAAGAAAAAGACAAATAGTTTTTGTACTTTCAAAGAGATATCTTTGTATTGACTTTGAATAAGTATTTTGTACAAAGGAGACAAACATTCTAGTAAGAGAATGGTGCCATAAAACAAGAAAAATTTATACAAAGAAAGATAGCTATGTGTAATAATCCCATGGGGTTCCCATTCTACTATAGCCTTTATATCTCCAAATATCTTGTCTATTTGTTGCTTCGTCCGAAGATGATTGAATTGATCAGAAACTCCGAGTTTATCAATGGAAGTCAAAGGTTGTCCGTGAAGTGATCTGATGGGACATAGTCATACGCTTTAATTCCTTAACTTTTGCCTGGACCGCCCTTTTGGGTTTTCAATCCACCGGGAAACCCTTTTTTGCCCAAGTCGCCCTTTCGGGTTTTCAACTTGCCGGGTGTACAGATTTTTTATTATTTTATCCCTAATTTTTACCTAAACCTTTTTGGTTTGTCGGGATGCCCTTGTTTTTCCTAGGTGTGTCAACCTAGCGGGTCTCTTATGCGTAGTATCTTTTGACTATGTCCGCGTTCGCAGGGTGTGGCAGGTCGTCGCCGTCCATGGTGGTCAAGATCATTGCCCCACCAGAGAATATGCTTTTGATTACAAATGTTCCTTCATAGGTAGGAGTCCATTTGCCCCTGGGATCACTTTGTGGCAAGATGATACGTTTGATTACTAGATCCCCAACTTGATATACTTGGCGTCTGACTTTCTTGCTGAAAGCCTTGATCATCCGTTTTTGATACATTTGACCATGGCAAACAACAGTAAGTCTCTTTTCATCAATTAAGTTCAGTTGATCAAGTCGAGTTTGGATCCAATCGTCTTTATTCAAACCTGCATCCTTCATAATCCTTAGAGAGGGGATTTGGACCTCAATAGGAAAAACATCTTCCATGCCATATACCAAAGAATAGGGTGTTTCCCCAGTTGATGTGTGAGCCGTGGTACGGTACCCGTGGAGAGCGAATGGTAACATCTCATTCCAGTCTTTGTACGTGACTGTCATCTTTTGTATGATCTTTTTAATGTTTTTATTTGCAGCTTCAACAACACCATTCATCTTTGGCCGGTAGGGAGAAGAATTGTGATGCTGAATTTAAAATTGCTCGCACAAGGCGGTGATCATAGTGTTGTTAAGATTTGTACCATTGTCAGTGATGATCCTTTTCGGGATATCATACCGGTAAATGAGATTTTGCTTGATGAAGCGGGCAACAACATTCTTAGTAACAGAAGCGAAGGAAGCTGCTTCGACCCACTTTGTAAAGTAATCAATGGCCACTAGGATGAAACAGTGTCCATTGGAGATTGTTGGCTTGATCTCCCCAATCATATCAATTCCCCACATAGCAAAGGGCCAAGGAGCCGTCAAGGCATTCAGAGGAACCGGAGGTACGTGCACCTTGTCAGCATAAATTTGACACTTATGACAGGTCCGAGAGTGTTGATAGCAATCTGCTTCCATGGTAGACCAATAATAGCATGCCCTTAGGATTTTCTTAGCCATCGTATGCCCACTGGAGTGAGTGCCTAAAGTACCTTCATGTTATTCAACCATGATCTTTTCTGCTTCCATCTTATCCATGACCCGAAGCAGAATGGAGTCATGATTACGTTTGTACAGGATGCCATTACTCAAGAAGGACTTAGTAAAAAATCTCCTTAAGAACTTTTTATCATTGATTGAAGCTCCTTCTGGATATTCTTGAGCCTCGAGATACCTCTTGATTTCATGAAACCAAGGTTGGTCCACTATTTCTCCAGTATTAATCTCGTGACAGTGTGTTGGTTCATCCATTCGTTCGATGGTGACCTGGGGAGCCTCGTTATCCCAATTAAGTTTAAACATAAATGACATTGTGGCTAGAGCGTCTGCTAGCTGATTTTCTTCTCGCGGAAAATGCTCGAAGGTAATCTTCTCAAAATGTGGTAGCAATGTCAAAACATGTTCTTTGTAAGGGAAAAGGTTTGGGTGTTTAGTGTCCCATTCCCCTTTGATCTGACTGATGACTAAAGTTGAATCTTCAAAAACATCCAAAGATTTGATCCCCAAGTCTATGGCAGCTCTGAGACCGAAGATGCACGCTTCGTATTCCTCCATGTTGTTTGTACAATTGAAGCAAAGTCTGGCAGTAAAGGGAGTATGACACCCTTCCGGAGATATGAGTACAACGTCGATACCATTACCAAGTGCATTGGATGCCCCATCAAAGAACAGGGTCCATCGGGATCCTTGTTCAGGTTCGTCATATGGTCTGATTTCTTCACAGTTGTCTAATGTCATGATGTCTTCATCCGGGAATTCGAACTTTATGGACTGATAATCTTCTACAGCTTGGTGAGTGAGATGGTCAGCTAGCACACTGCCCTTTATAGCTTTCTGGGTAGTGTACTGTATGACGTATTCTGTTAGGATCATCTGCCATCTAGCTATCCTCCCAGACAGAGCAGGCTTTTCGAAGATGTATTTTATCGGATCCATCTTAGATATCAACAAGGTAGTATGAGTCAACATATACTGTCTTAGCCGGCGAGCAGCCCATTCCAGAGCGCAACAAGTTTTCTCGAGCAGTGAATATCTGGTTTCACAGTCGGTAAAATTTTTGCTCAGGTAGTAAATAGCGTGCTCTTTTCGGCCAGACTCGTCATGCTGCCCCAATACACACCCCATTGAGTTCTCTAAAACGGTCAGATACATGATCAGTGGTCTTCCCTCGACCGGTGGCATCAAAATAGGAGGCTCTTGTAAGTACTCTTTGATTTTGTCAAAAGCAACCTGGCATTCATCATTCCATCTGACTACTTGATATTTCTTCAATAGTTTGAAGATTGGCTCACAAGTAGCTGTTAGGTAAGAAATGAATCTGGAAATATAGTTCAGGCGCCCCAACAAACCTCTGACTTCCTTCTCTATACGAGGAGCAGGCATTTCTTGTATTTCTTTAACCTTGGCATGATCGACCTCAACGCCTTTGTTACTGACGACAAAACCTAAAAGTTTACCGGACCGTACTCCGAATGTGCACTTGTTTGGATTCAACCTTAACTTGTACTCTTTCAATCTCTCAAACAACTTTTACAAGTGATTAAGGTGCTCTTCTTCAGTTTGTGATCGGACTATCATATCGTCTACGTAGACCTCTATTTCGTGATGTATTATATCATGAAACAAAGCTTCCATGGCGCGCTGGTAGGTGGCCCCAGCATTCTTCAGTCCGAATGGCATCACTTTGTAGCAGAATGTGCCCCACTGTGTGACAAATGTTGTTTTCTCCATGTCCTCAGGTGCCATTTTGATTTGATTATAATGTGAGAATCCGTCCATGAAGAAAAACATTTTGTGCTGGGCCGTATTGTCAACCAGTATATCGATCTGGGGGAGTGGAAAATCATCTTTAGGGCTGGCCCTATTCAAATCTCTATAGTCCACACACATTCGTACTTTGCCGTCCTTTTTGGGCACGGGAACAATGTTGGCAACCCATTGGGGATAGGAAGTGACAGCCAAGAATCCAATATTGAATTGTTTCATGACTTCCTCTTTGATCTTCTCTGACATATCAGGTCTCATGCGGCGGACTATTTTATTTTTACTGGTGGACAATCTTCTCTTGTAGGGAGACGATGTACCACAATGTCTGTATCGAGTCCCGACATGTCTTCATATGACCAGGCAAAGATCTCAACATAATCACACAATAGCTGAATCAGATGCTCCTTGACACTGGCCTCTAGATTGGCACCCACCTTGACCTCTTTTCTATCCTCCTTGGTACCCAAGTTGATTGTATCCATCGGTTCCTCATGAGTTTGAATAGCTCTTTCCTCTTGTTTGTAGTAGTCTGGCCAATTCCCCTGGTACTTCACAATCTTACTCACCTTCGTCTTCGGCTTGGTAAATTAGATCCTCAGAGTCATAAAAGGTCATAGCAATATCGTTACCCATGGGATCTGGAATGGAGGGGTACCTGCATTTGTGAGTGTGGGTGTGTGTAAGGGTATAGCCATCCTTAAAAATAAAATGTAAGAAAAACAATGAGCACAAAAGTTTGTATGTGGAAAAAAAACGTCCATGATTCATTAAATGTCATATGAAGATGAAATAAAAACCCTTACAAATGGACCATTGTTCCTCGGGCAAGACATGAGGTTTAAAATGTGCGAATTGTTTGTGAATATTACAAGTGCAACAGAAATGAAAAGATAAATTACTGAGGGATGAAAGTTATTGGGACAAAGTCTCTGGCTTCCCAATTGCGAAGTACTCCGTTGATAGTAGGAAATATCCAATCCTCCAAGCTGCAATCCTCTTCATCATCTTCCACCGTATTGACTTCTCGGTTGCTAATTTTCAAGGGTGGCCCTCCAGCACGGACATGGCGCACAACCTTCTGAGCACTTGAAGTGAACCCTAAGCCAAACTTGTTAGATTTATACGGAATATCCAGAAGTTGCCCCCAGATGGTGCATCCTCCTTCCTTTACTACTACTTTGGCGTCCTTTAGAGATGACATCCAGAGCAGAGGTCTCGTAATCTTGGGAATCTGGGATACAGTCTTGGTTACTGCTACCTCTTGGGAAACCTCTTCGAAATGTTGAAAAGGAGTTTCAATGAACTCGCCGTCCAACTCCACATACCGGAAGGAATTGAGGTGGCTAATCATATACTCTTCCTCTCCGTGGATAGTGATAATCTTTCCCTGGACCAGATATTTCAGCATCTGGTGCAGTGTAGAGGTGACAGCGCCAGCATTATGGATCCACGACCGTCCTAGAAGACAGGAGTAAGAGGGACGGGTGTCCATTACATAGAAGGTTGAGTTGAAAGTTTGAGTATCAACCTTTATGGGGATGTCCAACTCCCCGTGGACCATCCTCTTTGAGCCATCAAATTCTGTCACGACTATGATACTGGGTTTCAACGTTAATCCTTCGCAGTCTAGTCTGTCAAGAGCTTTCTTCGGTAAAACATTCAAAGATGAACCAGTGTCCACCAAGACATGGGCCAGAGTTGTTCCTCTACATTCCACAGAGACATGCAGTGCCTCGTTGTGTTTTATTCCCCTTGGTGTCAGATCAGCATCCGAGAAGCCTAGGTCGTTATCCACCGTCAAACTGGCCACACAATCTTGAAATTGGTCAGCAAACGTCTCTTGAGGCACATAGGCTGTCTTCAGAAACTTCACCAAGGCTTTCGCATGTGCCTTGGAGCACAGTAACAATGCCAGCATGGAGATTTTGGAGGGAGTTTTCCCCAACTGTTCAACTACGTCGTAGTCGCTCTTCTTTATTATTCTCAGGATCTCCTCCATTTCCTTCTTGGAGGTTTCGGGGATAGTCTATGGTTGAGCCTTCGTCCGAACAGGCTCTTCTTGAATACTTTTTCCTTGAGTTTCAGCAGTAGGGGTGTTGGTAGGGATAACAGCAGGGGTTGTGTCTTCTTCGTCAATAGGAGCACTTGCAGGTATGATTATTGGTACGAAAGTCACCTTTGGAGCAGCCACGGGTCCAAAAACTGCCTTTGGGGGGCAATTTCTGGAGAGAAGATTCTACCGTTTCAGGTAATCTTACTGGTTCTGACAATATTGCTAATGTCAGAGTCTTCTTCTTCGGAGCTCATCTCTTTGGCGGCCAGTCCATCTTGTTTGATACCATGGTAGTAGATGTCTCCACCGTAATTCCACGGCATAGTTTTGTCTGATTCATACGGGACTGGCCTGGGCATTGTGATTATAAGAGGAGTAGTTTTTGGAACCGATGTAATCCTAACGGGTCTTTTGGGGACCCTGGAAGAATTGGCGGAGATGGTGATGATTGAAACGTCTTCAACAGGAACAGGTAAAACAAGATTACTTTCAAACAGAATCTCTTTGTTGTCTATCAAGCGTTGAATGCCCATTTTCAACAAAGGGCAAACAGTTGGTGAGGATAAGTAGAGATGGCAGTCTTCATTACAACCCGGGAATACACCGGCTTTTAACAAATTTATCTTAATGATTGGGAGTGGAGTCAAGATTTCATCGATTGTGGTAACAAGTAAATCTTCTTCAACAACATTAGTGTGGTGACCATGTCTAGGAATAGGAGCAGAAACGACCTTTGGCTTCTCGGGTGCATCAAACTCAATCTCTTTTGCGTCTATAAGATCTTGAATCTTGTTTTTCAGGGCCCAACAGTTGTTAGTGACATGACCCGGACTTTCGGAATCATATGCGCATTTGGCATTTGGGTGATAATGAGGGGACACTGTGTTGGCGTTCTTTGGAGCTTCTTTTAAAGTTACCAAATTCGATTTCAGAAGGTGCGGTAAAACCTGGGCTAGAGTCATATTGATTCTGGTGAATTTCCAGACTGGCCTCTCCATCCTCGGTTGATTACTTCTTGGTTGATTAGATGTAGGCTTTGAGATCATAACAGCCTCTACCATTGGTCGGCGTTCAGTTCTCCCTTGGTTCCTTTATGGATAAACAACAGATACCTCCTTCTTCCCAGTGAAAGGATTTCTCACAGCTGTAGAGGCAGATGAGTCCTTCTGATTCTTTCCACTTTTTATGCCAGCTTCCACCCTCTCTCCGGTCAGTATTAACTCAGTAAATCCTGCAGATGAACTTCCAATCAGATGGTTGAAGAAATGGCCCGATAGAGTGCCTAAGAACATATCCACCAACTCCCTTTCAGACAGAGGGGGTTGAACTCTCCCAGCTAGATCTCTCCATTTCTGCGCGTAATCCTTGAAACCCTCATTGGAAGCCATGACCATACTCTGAAGTTGAGTATAGGTAGGTGCCAAATCTACATTATATTGGTATTGCTTATAGAAAGTTGTGGCAAGATCTTCCCAGTCGTGGACGTTGGCCCTTTCCAATTAATAAAACCAATCGAGTTGTGTTCCAGATAGGCTATCTTGGAAAAAATGCACCCACAAGTCTTTATCGATGGAGTGCGGCTGGATCTTTCTCACATATGATCGGAGGTGCATCTTAGGACATGACACCCCATCATATTTTGTAAATAACGACACTTTGAACTTCGGTGGGATCATAATTCCCAACACTAGTCCCAATTCTTCAAAGTCTAAACCTGGCACCTTTTGTATTTCCATAGCGCTTAAACGCTCTTCGAGATGTCTGTACTTATCATCTGCTGGAGGATATTGTTCCTCTGAGTAGTCTTCCTCTTCTTCCTCCTCTTCAAATTCTAACGGAACCGCTGTTTCCTTTCCTTTCCCTTCTCCTTCCCCGGAAGTGGTTGCAAAATTCAAGGTTCTTCTAGTCTGTCCCTGAAACCTTCTCCCCATGTTCAAAACCCCAGTGGCTTTCTTTGTTTTCTTTTTTCTTTCTTCAGCTAATAGAGTCTTCAATTCTTCTTGCGCCTTGGCTAAGGTCATGAGTAACTGTTGAAACTGTGTGTTTTGAACTTGAAGATCTTTGACTGTCTGTTCGAGATCCATCTTACTGAAATAAACAGTAGAGAGATGAGGAAACTCGTTGCAAAATACCTGTTTTATGTTATGATGAATGATATGTACATATGTAATGTTTTCAAGGATTTTTAAAGATTTCAAATTCGTTTTAGACAAAAAGAAACACACGTTATATTAATAAGATAGAGTTTGAGTACATCAATTCCCCTTGGGAAAAATAATACAACACTCTAAGATAAAAAAGTAGTGCGCATCCTCTTTGGTGCTATGTAGGCATTTAGAGTCTGCTCCTCATGAAGTAGCCTAGTGAGTTCCAAAACCTTCTTCTCGCTTGCGTAGAATTGGGCTTCGAAAGTATCTCGCTCTCCTTTGAGCTGTATCCAATCCCTTTGTAGGTCTTCAAGAGATGTGGGCATGTCAGGATGTAGGATAGTGTATGGAACTTCTCCTTCCTTAACAGGCTCAATGATCACCGGGAGAATGGAAGGATAAGGCATCATAAGACTTTGAGCGTGGGTTCGTACCCACTTGAGGTAAGGCTCAAGAGGGATGGAATTCTTGTGTCCCAAAGTCTTGCTATCCACCTTGTTTAGAATCCTCCAAGCTCAGATGAATCTCTGGAGAAGACCTTGATTGTTGTTGTCGTAGTCGAATACCAAACCTTGAATCATCATCTCGTGTGGGCCATCCCTTCGGGCATAACCAAACTGTCTTAGAGCTAAGAATGGGTTGTAAGTGATGCCTCCCCTAATGCAAAGTAGAGGGACATTAGGGAATTCCCCACAACGGTCAACAATGATAACATTCTCTTTGGATCGGGAGCACCAATGAATATCTGAATGTTTAAGCGTCATTAACCTTTGTGACCACCTTAATCCTTGCTCATTCTTTAAGATTGATTGGGGAAGGTGAGAAATAAACCATCTTTCTGGGAGAGGACTGCAACACATAAGGACACCTCTTTTTCCTCATTGTGCGGGTGTGAAAAGAGTTTAGGATATCCCCTAGCAATGTAGGCACCAAATTGCGTGACATGAAAATTTTGACGACACTCACATCTATATGTTGGTCAGGATTGGGAAACAAAACCATCCCATAGATGAGGAGAGCCACAATTTCCCCAAAAGCTTGCAAGTCTAAGGAATTCCAACAACTTTGGGCTTTCTCAAACAGAAACTTTGCTAAGAAGCCTTTGACACCACTTCTAGTTTCCCAATGAGTTATGACATCAGATGAGTGCAAGTGCAGAGCTTGTGCAATCTCTTCTGGCTTTGGGTCTCTTTCCGTACCGTTGAAAGGTAGTTGATTGAGAATAGGAATCCTCAAGAGTTGAGAGAATTCTTCCAAAGTGGGCACAAGCTGATAGTCGGGAAATGTGAAGCAATGGTGTAAAGGATCAAAGAACTGGAAGAGCACCTTCAACATATCCTCATCTGTGTTGGAGGTGACCAAGTTTAGTAGACGACCATGCCTCTCAGTGAATGGAGAGTTCTCAGGGATCCTTGAAGCTAGCTCCTTGAGTTATGGAGGAATTCTTACAAGGCTGACTTGGATAGTTTTCTTGCGGAGTGAATCCATATCCTACAAAACAAGAACAAAGATGAAAATCCAAAATCCTTGAAATGGTTAGTGGATGCATATGATGCTCATGATGTCCATGATGTTATGTACAAGTATGCATATACAAGCAAAACAAACAGGTTCTTAGTTTAGGCTTGCATGGGGTTTTATAGGTAAGTACCCTCTTGAAGTTTAGTTGGCTTAAACCTGTCCTAGTAATAGTAACCGGGTTCTAAGGAGCTCAATATCACTGGATTGTTTCCTTGGTCATTGTTTCATCTCAAGCCTCTTTAATGGCGACCGAAATATCCCAAGAAACCAACCCTCAATGAGTGTAGTATCGAGTATTTACCAACTTCAGACTGCACCAAAGTCGGTCATCTCACTACATCCTAAAGGCCAAGTTGGTCAAGTAAAGGGTTCTAGAAGTTCATTAGTGCTTCATGACATCACTCAGCGGCCCCGTATTCTCTTTGATTGACTCAAAGGCTACCGGTACCCACAAATATGTCGCACTAACATAGCTATTGCTTAGACCATGTCGGTATACCCCGCACAGTTTCCACAACGTATTGTTATTTACCTATAATGTATCCCAAATTCGGGTAGAGGATTCAAATCCAAACAAAGAACCATAATGTAAAGCATAAAAGTCAAACAATGTAAGGAAATAAATGTGATCTAGCCCTAAGGTAACCCAACTTTATAAATAGTCTCCAGCAGAGTCGCCAGTTCTGTGATACGGTGGGAGAACTGACTTGGGTATTTGCGTTTGTGTTTGCAAATGTTTCGGTTTAGCAAGAGTCGCCACCGAATTTTCTTTTATCTAAAAAGGAAAGGTGAAAAAGCATAGGAAAGACCTTTAGAGATATATTCTTGAGTTCGGGGGGTAGATTATGAAAAAGGAAGGTATTAGCACCCTTTTCATCCATGGTTTTCTATGGGCTCTTAGTTACTTGCTAGATCACTTGCTTTTGTTTAAAATTGTGCTTGTTGTGTGGTTTTTGAAAGTATTTTGAAAATGTAACTTTGTAATGATTCTCGTTTCTATAAGAACGCATACAAAGTGTTTGTTTCGAAAATGTTTTCAAGAAAGTGTTTGTGAGATGTGTTTTTTGAAAGTGATTTTTGAAAAAAGGTTTCCTTTGTAATGGCTCTCGTTTCTATAAGAACGCGTACAAAGTGTTGTTTTCAAAAGTGTTTCAAAATGAGAGTGTTGGTGTATGAAATGTTTTTATGGTGAGCAAGCGAGCAACTAAGAGCGAATCTTCCTACTCAAAAGGTCTTAAATGTGTTTTTCCTCCTCCTTTAGATGTTGCTATCTTACCATTGTTTTGGTAAGAAGCCCCATCTTTGGATGTGAAGGGACTAACGTTGGGACGTTTGAATAGTCATAGAAGGCAACTTATGAGACGTTTTAGCAATGTCGTTTAGGGACTAGATCGTTTTATCGAAGGCAACATCGAGGGTCATCGAGGGACTACGATCTTTTTTCATCGAAGGGTCTTTGCTAAAATGTCCCATGTTCGAGGGACATGACTATTTTCCAAAAGGCCACAAAAATGGGATTACCCTAGAGTTGTTAGTGTGCAAGTGTGTTAGTTTGCATACATTTCATCTTGTATTTGAAAGTCATCTATTCGTCGATTTTATCTTTCCATGCATCCTATTCACTAGCAATATATGAAAGGCAAGTAAAATGCGGAAAGTAAAATCTAAGTTATTACATCATGTTAGGGGGATGGGGGTACAATTTAACAATGGGGATGAAGTAGAAACTAAAATATTACAACCATATCGGATGATAATGAAAACAATGTGAAAACAGTGTGAAATAAAGGGAAAATTCATTTTGAACTGCTATGTGTCGACCCATGCTGCTATGCATCGACACATAGCTTTTCCTTGCTCCTGTAAAACGAAAACTGTTCAGTATGAGTTGACACATAATGGGATGTATCGACTCATACACCTTCTTGTATCGATGCGAAACGCGTATGTATCGACTCATAGGCTTTTCCAGCTTCTGCTTTGTGACCTGAACTCAATATAGGTCGATGCATGAGGGTTATGTGTCGATACATGCTGCATTTTTCTGCCTTAAACATCGTTTTACTGACTGTACAAGTTAGTTTATGGAATATGATGGATAAATATAAATATCACATGATTGAAGAAGCTTAAACCATAAGCAAATGATTAACTCAAAGGGATAATGAAATACTACATCTTATCCTCAAAGAACAACATATTGTTAATGATGTAATGACAAGATATCAAGTCAAAAGGACTTACCTTTGGGCTACACTAGTTGTTTTAGATCTGAATGCTTTTCCAAATGCTGTGATGACCATGTGAGTCTTCAGAAAGCTGCTCTGGACTGCTGGAACTGAGTTGGACTGTACTATAATATTTTTGGTATTTTTTGATGGTGAAGGTGGATAGCACTACAAGGACTGTTTTTATGTTTGGGCAAACATTGTACGTGGTGAAGTGTTTGGTTTATGGAGAGTCTGTATGGTGGAGTAATGGGTTGGGGTTCTATTTTGAATAGGAGTTGGGGCTGATTTTGAATGAATCAGTCAAGTTTACAAGGGATACGGTTTTTATGGTCAACAAAAACTCTCTATGCTCTCTCCAGAATTTTACCTCTGAAATCTAACTCTCAAAACCAACCTCTAAAATCTTCTGAGACAGTCCTCTTTTGTAGACCCTTGACTGTGGTTTAGAGGGGAAACCACATAAGTTATTTTGAATTGTTTTTGCTTACTGCTTTGATACTTTCTTCACACAATTTTCCTTTGCCATTTTGGTGCAATTTTTGGGGCTGTTTTGATGCAGGCTTGGGCAGACTGCATAGAGCAGTTTTTGGACTGCATTGGGCAGCATGCATCCTTGGGGTGCAGTATAGAACAAGCTTTCTTGTAGGGCATCATGGGGTGTTGTGGCAATGTGGCACATCACATTTTGTTCAACTTGGACAACATGTTTTGTAGCATGTCACAATTTTGGTCTTGTGGAATATTTCAAGCACATTATATCAAGGGCCAAAATATTGTGACAAGGTTTTTTGAGAAAATTCAATCAAGACATAGTTTTAGAATTTTTAATTTTGCAAAAATTCCACTTTGTAATAACTTGAATTACTTGCATCATTTTGAATTATTTGGAATTGTAGCAAAAAATGTCATGAAGTAAATGAAATCAACCAAGTATAGAAAATACTTAGAAAAATTTCAAAGTCTAGTAAAGTGGGATTTTTGATTCTCTTGATTTTTGATGAACAAGCTTCGCATTTTGACATGTTTTAATGAATTATGATCCTTGGCACTTGATTTTGACCAAAAAGTCAAAGTTTGACTTTTCAGTATACAGTTGACTTTTGATCAGTTGACTACAAATTTCATCTGTCAATCCAATGGATTTGCAATATCTTGAACCATGTAATTAGGTCAAGATAATGAAATTGAATCCTTGGAATCATGCTTTAAACCAATTAGTCATTTGCTAGGTCAAAAATCAGAAATTGCCCTTTCTCAATCAAAACCCTAATTTTGACCATTTTGCCCTTTTGATGATTTGATCAAATTTCTTGAGGAATTATGATCCAAACTTGATCAAATGATACATATGAGTCTAAAATGTGGATAAAAAATTATGAAGTTTAACTATAAATTGGCCATTGTTGACTTTTGCCCCCGAATACAACTGATTTTTAGGTCAACTGTCCAATTGACTGATCAAAAATGTGGTTCAAGGCCTGAACTTGTCATGAGTAATCTTAGGGGTCCATAATGATGTTTGAAGGTCATATGAAGAGTTGATAGTTCAAAAACCCTTGTGCAAACTCAAACCCTAATTTTGGGTCATCAGTGTAAGATGAGATGTCTTGAGCTGATCAAACCCTATTGCAGTCTTGAGTCAAAGAGATCTTGAGAAAATCTTGACAAATAAGAGGGCAAATTTTGGGGTACAAAAATAACCAATCCCCAACAAGTCACTATGAAGTTTGGACCCGACCAGATAATAGTATAACTTTTCAAAGAAAAACCATGAAACCTGGACCCGACCAGATAGTAGTTACCACTTGAAGTTACTGTGAAGCCTGGATCTGACCAGATATTAGCTCAACTCTATCTCTTCAGACAAATTTATTGTGAGGCCTGGACCCTACCGGATAACAATTAATTTTATCCACTTCAAAGATCTGCGAAGCCTGGAACCCGACCAAATAACAGTTCAATTTCAAGAAATTTCCCGTGAATCCTGGATCCGACCAGATAACAATTAATTTATTCTTCCCCAGTAAGTTATGGTGAAGCCTGGATCCAACCAGATAGTAGTTGACTTCCTCATCCTCAGAAAATTGTTGTCAAGCCTGGATTCGACCAGATAACAGCTAGCATTCAAGAGATAGTCCCCGGCGGAAGCATTCTTTCAATAAAGTTTGAAGATATGTATATTCTTCATCCCCAACAGTAATCCGGGATTCTGCTTCCCATAACTTCTCAGCAGTAGTCAGGGATTTATTTTCCCATACGAATATGCATCTCACATTCATACATCATAGCATATACATACAAAATGCATTTAGCATGATCTTTTTCATCTTGTGAACATCATGCATACATATGCATTTAACTAACCCTTTTTCCCACAGGTAAAACATCAACTTTTAGTCTAAATCGACCAAAGATCTGTGCCGATACTTCTTCTAGTGTTTACCAACATTCCTCCAAATGGCATCTATAAGATCATTCCCAATCCATCTTCGAGTGCAAATTTCTGGGCACTCTAGTGTTCAATCATCTTCCACCTTTAAGTCGTGAATGGCGGATCCGCCAATCTAACTCTTCATGTTTAAGAAGATTGAACAGGGCAGCTGTTGTAACCCAAAATTTTCTCTCTCATTTCTCAAGTAATCTCTCACAAGATCTCCATTGATTCAGGACTGCACAAGGTTTGATCAGCTCAAGACACCTCCTTAAGCACTAATGACTCAAATTAGGGTTTGAGTTTGCACAATGATAATTGTACTTTCAATGCCCCATATTACTTTCATGGATCATTTTGGACCCTCATTTTTTCTCATGTCAAGTTTCAAGTCTTGGATCACATTTTTGCTCAATCAATTGATTAGTTGACCTAAAATCAGCTGTATTGGGGAAAAAGTAAATTATGGTCAATTTGCAGTCAAACTTCATAATTGTTTATCCATATCAACATCATGAACTCATATATATGTCATTTTATCAAGTTTGGATCATAATTCCTCAAGAAATTTGATCAGATCATCAAAAGGGATAGTCAAAATTAGGGTTTTGACTGAGAAGGTGCAATTTTTGACTTTTGACCTAATCAGTGACTTATTGGTTTAAGACATGATCTCAAGGATTCAAATACTTAATTTTGACCTAATGAAATGGCTCAAAAAATTTCTTAAGTTCAATTGATTGATAGTTGAATTTCAGTCAACTGATGAAAAGTCAACTGTACACTGAAAAAGTCAAACTTTGACTTTTTGATCAAAATCAAGTTTCAAAGATTACAATTCATAAATACATGTAAAAATATGAAACTTTTTCATCAAGAAATCAAAATGTCAAATTTCATTTTGAAAAGTCAAAATATCCAAGACTTAGAAATTTTCTAAGTGTTGAAAATTCATGTTTTTTTTCATAACTTTGAGCCAAATTTCCACCATGATGCAAGAGGATTCAAAGGAAACTTAGAACATTAAAGTTGTAGATCTCAATGAGATATAAAACATTGTAGGTAAGAACTTTTCCTAGAAATGTTTAGATTTCAAGTTATGATTTTGTGAAAACATGTTCATGAAACTTAAAAAACTTAGTGAAATTTTGCCCTAGTGTAGGTAGGATTTTGACCTAACTTCATGGAAATTTTTCACCTAGTTCCAAATTAAATTTTCAAAAAATGTCCAACATAGGTTATAGTAGATGTTACAAGATTTCCAAAATGTCCAAGAACTCATTAAGATCATATTTGAGCTAAGAGAATCGAAGGTAAGAAGTTAGGGTTTCAAACATGAATTACAAGCCATTTCTTGATGAACACATAATCCAATCTCAATGTTAGGCTGTATAATCTTACTTTTTAGGTCTTATAAATTGTGTATCTATTCCTAATTAAAGGATTACACAAACTTTTGAGCAATAATTCAATTGGTTTAAGCATTGTCCAAGTCCATTTGCCATTTTGGGAAGAAAGCTAACATTGCCATTCTTAAATACCAAGCTTTATGCACAAAGTCAATTCTTGAGCCTCTCACTTGTTCCCTCTGATCACACTCCATCTACAAAGTCATAAGAAAGTTTGTTTAAAGCATAACCACTCTACAATAGCAAGTACAAAGCATTGAAACTTGATTTTTCAAGAAAATCACATGTTGAGCTTAAACATTTGATTTTGAATTCTGATCAACTATAAGTCTAAAAAATTGTTGTTTATAAATAGAGGCCCTACTTGTGAGCTACGACACAAGCTGAAGCACCCTGAAACTCTCCCAAACTCCCTCAAATCAGAACTTGTATCAAAATTCTATTTTGTGCACATTCTGACTTTGAACTTGTAACTCACAATTCCCTCGTGCATTTTCCTTCCTAATCAATCACAAAGCTCCTATACATAAAATATAGTCCATCTCTGTCCCTGTTTCATAACTGTAACTCCATCTCTATCATCCTCCATAACCAAAAATAGAGCTATGCAAGTGGACTTCTCCAGACCATTCCAGCCATCCATTGCTCAAGCTAAGCATTGCATTAGCTTCTTGGAAACTTGAGGAAGCTAACTTGATCATTGCATCACCTTGAATCAAGCTCATTTGCATTTCACGATTTCCAGTTTTGAGGTATCTTTTCTGAACTTCTATCTTTTCATTTAGGCATTCTTAAGCTTGCATTCTGAAGATAAAATGTAGATATCATTGCCCTGAAATTGTACATTTCCATAGATTTCATTTATATTGATTGAGCTTAGAGAATTTTAGGTTTGAATCTCCGAAAAAGTTAGGTCAGAATTTGATACTTTTAGAAATTCTCATTCATCTTTGATTTATAGCTTATGATATATATATGGTTGGATTCATATGGAAAAATGGAGCAACTTTCATGTTTACATCTTTCATTTATGTTGATAAATGAGAAAGTTACAGGAACCATGGCTGGAGGTTGAAGATGAAGTCATTTTCAGGACTTGATTTATGTTATGTATTTGTTGTTTTGCTTATGTTAACGGATGTACAACCACCCCAGTGGTAAGACAATGCGCGTTTCATGTCTAGGTCGTTGGTTCAAGCCCAAGCGCTGCCACTTTTTGTTTTTTCCAGCATTTTCCTCCTTTTTTATCACAAACAGGCGCGCATGGGCCTCCAATGCTAGGCCTTGTCTTTTTTTGCTAACTTCTAACCCCTACCTTCACTTTCACATAACTGGCCCAAACATTTTTTATTTTAATTTAGTTTAATTTATTTTTCTTATCTTATTTTATTTCATTTTCCTTTATTATTATTTATTATTTTTTTTTTTATTAATAAAAATTCCAAAAATATTTTTATTTATCATTTTCACACTTATTTTTTTTCTTTATAAAGACAAAAGACAAAAAACATTTTCTTAACAAATTAATTTATTTTTTCTTAATAAATTAATAGTTAGATTTAGGTTTAATTATTTTTCTTTCTTTATTAAATTAACTTAGAATTTAGGTTTCTTTTAATTAATTAATTACCATAGTCTTTTTATTAAACTTAAAACCTCTTCATAAAAAAAACCTAAAAAAAATGTTTCTAACTTAATTTCTTTTCTTAATTAGTTTATGTTTAATTTTATTTAATTTTAATTTATAATTTTTCTTAATTAGGTCAAGACTAAACCATTTCAATAAAATCAAACAAAAATCATTTCTTTTTCATTTATCTTCTTGTACATTATATTTTCAATTCTTGTACATTATTCAATATGGTTGTAATAGATAATTAAGTTTAATTTTCTTACAATCCCTATTTGTAAATTTGTATACCCCCTTCCTTAATGATGTAATAGCATAGTAATTTAACTTTCCGCAATTTATCGCTTTCATATAAATGTTAGTAATTAGGGTTTGTATGGCAAGACTAAAATCAACAATTAGTAAACCCTAATTCAAGATAAACAATGTATGTAAATCAAACACACTTGCACCCCTAGGGTTAACTCCACTTGTTGCCTTACAAAAATGGACATGTTATGCATGTGGGATGTCTTCGCAAAAACAATCCAAAATACAAGATCATTGTCCCTCGATGACGCTACAAATGTTTTCTTTCAAAATGATATTAGTCCCTCAAAAAGAAATGTTAAGATATCTCACAACATTGCTATCATGACTATACGATGACCCACGCCCGTCCCTTTACATCCAAAGATAAGGCTTCTTACCAATCAATGGTAAGATAGCAATATCAAAGGAAAGGAAGAAATGAACAAAGAATTTTGAGTAGGTAGATTGTTCCTAGTTGCTTGCTCACTTTCAAAACAAACATCCTTGCTTATTTTCAAAACAAATACCAAACACTTTCAAAAGCACACTTTCAAAAACACACTTTCAAAAACAAATTTTCAAAACATAAAATATTTTCAAAAGTCCAACACTTTGTATATGTTCTTACGAATGAGAACCATTACAAAGTTTTCCTAAACGAAGGCACTTTTTCAAAATATTTTCAAAACCACCACAAAGCACATTTTCAAACAAAAGAAAGTGACCTAGCAAGCAACTAAGAGCCCATAGATAACTATGGATGAAAACAGTGATAACACCTTCCCTTTTCATAATATACCCCCCGAACTCAAGAAAATATCTCAAAGGTCTTTCCTGTTCTTTTCCACCTTTCCTTTTGGATAAAAGAAAAGTCAGTGGCAACTCTTTCTAACCGCAACATTTGCGATCAACCGTAAAACAACCAAGTCAGTTCACCCACCGAATTACATCCCCATCTTTTCTAAATATGATAGGGTCTCTTGTCCTAAACTCCATTTGAGGTTGTACATCTGAAAGATTCAACCGCATACTGCTGACCAGAAGTTATGGATCCATTTCTTCCAAGAAAGTTTGGCTGGAACTCAACTGGAATTGTTCTATCAGCTGGAGGGAACCAACATCTATACATGGGAAAACTTGGTTGCTGCTTTCTATAAGTAGTACCAATATAACACTGAGCAGGCGCTGACTCGAGTGCAACTATAAAATATGTCCATGGGCTCGAATGAAGGGTTCAAGAAATATGCACAGAAATGGAGGGATTTGCCCAGAAGAGTGCAACCTCCTTTGACTGACCAGAAGATGGTAGATATGTTCATGGGCACTCTGATAGTCCCGTTCTTTAATCTGTTGATTGGAAGCTCTTCGTCTGGTTTTACGGAGATGATTTTGATTGGGGAAAGAATTGAAAGCGGTATCAAGAGTGGGAATATCCCGATGGCCACATCTTCCAATGTTGTGAAGAAGCCATTTTGAGGTAAAAAAGAAATCAATGTTGTCTATGGCCAGAAGAGTTATAGTAAAAATGACCGCCATCAGTCTGTGGGAGCGGTGTTGATTTCTAATATGGCGCCTGCTCAACAGCAACAACAGGGTAATCGACGAAGGCCAGACGCTCTGCCGAGGCAGTTTACCAAAATTGTCATGCCTCTATCTCAGGCATTACAACATTTGTTGAAGGTCAAACTCATAACACTGCGGGATCCTCCTCCTAATCCCAATACCTCCTCTCCCAAGTACAACCCAAATGCAAAGTGTGCCTACCATTCGAACAGTCATGGGCACGACACCAACAACTATTGGGCCCTAAAAAACAAGATTCATGACATGATTGAGAATAAGGAAATTGAGTTCGATCCTTTGCAGACCCTAAACGTGATTGCCGCACCCATGTCGAAGCACGACAAAGGTGTGAATGCAATTAATGTTGTTTCTGATGAAGAGGAAGTTGATAGTAACTTTGATAACTGGAGCTTTCCCACTACCGACAACGAGATCTGTAATTGGAAAGTTGGATATGTTATCTATATCTCCTTCAGACAGGAGTAAATGCCATTTTCTGTTTTCTTCTTTTGGTTATGCAATAAACAATGAATTTAAACCTTGTGTCTTACCCAGGACACAATGGTTCATTTGTTAAGGGTTAATAATTCATAAACATTGTTCATTAATTAAAAACATTGGACGTTTTGCATGCAAATTTTGTGATCTATGTCTTTCTTTTATCTTATTGCATTTTCGAATAGCTATGTGTTTTTACACACACCCACACACTATATTACAGATCCTCATCCACTCTGGATCTCGTTGATAACAATTCTTCTATTGTTGTTTATGACTTCGAAAATGCAATCTACCAAGCCGAGGACGAAGGTGAGGAAGATTGTGAGATACCTGGAGACTTGCCAGACTCTTAATACAAGAGGAAAAGTTTATCCAACCACATGAAGAGTCGGTCGAAGTGGTGAACCTGGGTTCTGAGACAGACAGAAAACAAGTCAAGATAGGCCCTAACTTAGAAAGCAGTGTCAAGAACAAACTAATCTAGATGTTGCATGAATATGTTGAAATCTTTGCTTGGTCATACAAAGACATGCCAGGGCTCGACACTGACATTGTGGTTCACCGTTTGCTGATGAAAGAGGGTTGTGCTCCTATTAAGTAGAAGGTTCGTCACATGCGTCCCAAAATGTCAGAAAAGATCAAGGTCGAGGTTATAAAACAATTAAACGCAAGGTTATTAGCAGCGTCGTCATATCCTCAATGGGTTGCTAATGTTTTTGTGGTGCCAAAGAAAGACGGCAAGGTGCGTATGTGTATAGATTACAGGGATCTGAACAGGGCAAGCCCTAAGATGACTTCCCTCTGCCACATATTGATGTTTTGGTCGACAACACCACTCAGTACAAAGTATTATCCTTCATGGATGGCTTCTCGGGTTATAATCAGATCAAGATGGTACCTGAAGACATGGAGAAAACTACATTCGTCACATAGTGGGGCACTTTCTATTACAAGGTTATGCCTTTTGGGTTGAAGAACATCGGGACAACTTATCAGCGTGCCATAGTAGCCTTATTTCATGACATGATTCACCACGAGATAGAAGTCTACATTGACGAAGTGATAGCAAGGTCATAATTTGAAGAAGAGCACCTTTATCATCTGCATAAACTATTTGAAAGATTGAGGAAATATAAACTGAGGTTAAACCCGAACAAGTTCACCTTTGGGGGGAGAACTGGTAAACTCCTGGGTTTCGTCATCAGCGGTAAAGGTATTAAGGTTGATCCCGCCAAGGTCAAAGCTATTTAAGAAATGTCGGCTCCCCACACCGAGAAGGAAGTCATAGTTTTCTTAGGACAGCTGAATTACATTGCCCGTTTCATTTCTCATTTAAATGCTACTTGTGAACCCATCTCAAAGCCGCTGAAGAAAGATCAAGTAGTAAAGTGGAACGAAGACTGTCAAATAGCCTTTGATAAGATTAAGGAGTACCTACAAGAACCTCATGTTCTGATTCATCCAGTTGAAGGAATACCTCTAATCATGTACTTAACAGTGCTAGAGAACTCAATGGGGTGTGTACTGGGGCAGCATGACGAGTCTGGTCGAAAATAGCATGCAATATACTACCTTAGCAAAAAATTTATCGACTGTGAAAAAAGATATTCACTGCTTGAGAAAACTTGTTGTGCTTTGGCATGGGCTGCTTGCCGACTAAGACAATATATGTTGACCCATACTACTTTGTTGATCTCTAAAATGGATCCCATCAAGTACATATTTGAGAAGCCATCTCTTTCCGGAAGAATAGCTAGATGGAAAATGGTCTTAATAGAATATGACATTCAATACACCACTCAAAAAGCCTTCAAAGTAAGTGTATTGGCAGATCACTTAGTACATCAAGCAGTAGACGACTATCAGTCTATGAATTTCGAATTCCCGGACGAGAATATTATATAAATAATAGATTGTGAAGAACCTGGACCGTATGAAGGACCTGAGCTAGGATCCCGATATACTATGGTTTTTGATGGAGCTTCCAACGCACTTGGTAATGGAATCGGTGCTGTAATTATCTCTCTTCAAGGTTGTCAAACTCCCTTCACTGCCAAACTTTGTTTGATTGCACCAATAATATGGATGAATGTGAAGCATGCATCATGGGTATTAAAGGTGCTATTGACCTGATAATCAAATTCTTAAGCGTATATGGAGACTCGGCCTTGGTAATCAGTCGGGTTAACAGAGAATGGGATACGAAGCATCCAAATATTATCCCTTATCGAGAAAATGTGTTAACCTTGATTTCGTATTTCAAAGAGATTACTTTTGAGCATATACCCAGAGAAGAGAATCAGTTAGCAAACGCATTATCTACCATGTCATCCATGTTCAACGTCAGATGGGACAATGAGGCTCCCAAAATTACCATCGAAAGATTAGAAGAACCGGCACACTGCTATGAAATTGATACTGATGGAGTAGAGGAAAAGCCTTGGTTTCATGAAGTGAAAAGGTACCTTGAGGCTCAAGAATATCCAGAAGGAGCATCGATCAATGACAAGAAGTTCCTACAGAGGTTCTCGGCTAAGTTCTTCTTGAGCAATGGAATTTTATACAAGTGTAATTATGATTCAACATTGCTTTATTGTATGGACAAGAAGGAAGCAAAAGAAATTATGCAAGATATGCACGAAGGAATATTTGGTACTCACTCTAGTGGGCATACTATGGATAAAAATATTTTGAGAGTCTGTTACTATTGGTCGACCATGGAAACTGATTGTCACCACCACTCAAGAACTTGTCATAAATGCCAAATCTATGCTGATAAAATTCATGTGCCTCCAGTTCCTCTAAACATCATGACTTCTCCTTGGCCATTCGCAATGTGAGGCATTGATATGATTGGAGATATCAAACCTACTGCCTCTAACGGACATCGCTTCATCCTCTTCGCCATTGATTACTTTACAAAATGGGTTGAAGCAGCCTCGTTCGCCTCTGTTACCAAGAATGTGGTCGCCTGATTCATAAAACATAACCTTATTTGTCGATGTGGTATCTGTTGTACCCCAAAATTTTCCCTCCCATTTCCTCAACATTTTCTCATCCTAAGACCCTTGGAGCTCAAGATCAAGTTAGGGTTTACTCTGCTCAAGACTCCTCTTTGCACTGTTGACCCAAATTAGGGTTTGAGTTTGCACAAAGATGTTTTGACCTAAAAGGCCCAAAGTGACTTTCATGCTTCATGTTGGACTCACAAGTTTATCCATACCAAGTTTCAAGCCTTGATTCCAATCTTTGCCCAGTCAATTGGATAGTTGACCTAGAAATCAGTTGTATTGGGGAAAAAGTCAATTGTGGTCAATTGACAGTCAAACCTCATGATTTTTGACCCACATCAACATTATGAACTCATATGGACCATTTGATCAAGTTTGGATCACAATTCCACAAGAAATTTGATCAGATCATCAAAAGGGCAAAATGGTCATTTTTAGGGTTTTGACTGCACAAAGGCAATTTTTGACTGTTTGACCTAGCCAATGGCAAACCAAGCTCACATATGGACTCGAGGACTCAATGATATTGTCTTGACATGTTCAACAAGTTCAAAAGATCCCAAATGCACAAGATTGACAGATGAATTTTCCAATCAACTGAGCAAAATTTGACTGTATACTGAAAAGTCAAACTTTGACTTTTTGGTCAAAATCAAGTGCCAAGATTCATTTTTCATCAAAACATGTCAAATCATGAAACTTGTTCATCAAGAAATCAAAAATCACAAATTAGGGTTTAAAATGAAGAAATTTCATAAATTAGAATTTTTCTAAGTTATGAAATTCCCTTATTTTTTCCTAACTTTGTCCCATCTTTTCATCAAGATACATTTGGATTCAAACAAAACTCAAAACATGAAAGTTATAGTACATTGCAAAATCTACAACTTTGATTCACAAAGTTTCCTCAAAAGAAGCTTGTAGCTCAAGTTATGATTTTTGGAATAGGGGTGCAAAACATTCTTAACTTAGAAAATTTTTGACCTATTTTAGGCAGGATTTTTGCCTAACTTCATGACCACTTTTCACATGCTTCCACTTGGAATTTAAACTTGCATTACAAAGATGGATTGTATTACACATTTCAAGCTTTCCAAATTGTCTAAGAACTTCTCAAACACCCTTGTGGTTAGGGAGAATCGAATTTGACAATATGGGCAAAAGTCACTTTGTTCATGAGCCATTTCCATGTTCATAACTTTGCATTTTTGAACTCAGCATGTTCTAAGCTATTTACAGGCCTCTAATCTCATTTACACTCAATAATTTAATGCATATCCTTTGTGTCCAAACCTTATCTTGTGTGTTTAACCATTACATGCCAATTTAATCCATAATTAGAAAAAGTAACTTAGCCATTTTTGAAAAGGTGAACTTTATGTCAAACACAAATCTAAGAAGTACCAAAGCATATCTTCTAGGCACAAGTTCATGAGCAAAGTCCACTGATCAAGAGTGATTTATGCAGCATACTTGAGGGGTCTGTGGGAGCCTAGAAACCAGGTTGACAAACTTTGCTTACATGAGAAGAAACTTGCATTTTGAAACACAACTTCACATTTCTGTCAACACAAGCCTAAGCAAACTTGTTGAACACATTCCAAACATCAAGCCTGACCTAAAATACGAGCCAACCACTTCCAATACCTCCTCAAACACAGAAACACCATCTTGCTGCAAAAAAACAGGGCATTCTGCACTTTGACTTGGCCAGCTCATTTCCATCGTGCATTTTCATCCAAACCACTTCATACACACTCCCTACCACCTATACAAACTATCCCAAGCATTGGACACGAACTGTAACATCCCTAACATCATTTGCCATTTTCACTTTTCTCTCTTGCAGGTTGACTTCTGCAGCTTGATATAACAAGATTCAAAGCACACCAAGAATTGGAGAAGCATCCCTGAACTTCTAGCAAGCTATACAAGTCCTCACATTACACTACAAGTACCTCCATTGTCATACACGAATCAAGCTGAACAGGTAAGTTTTTGAACTTCTATCTCTCTATCCAGGCATAGTTAGGTTTAGGTTTGTGAAGAAAACATGTTCTAATCATAGCCCTGAAGCCATCCATATAGTTACTTTTCATTTATATTATGTGTGCTAGGAGTATTTTGAATCTGAACATCTGAAAAAAAACTAGGTCAGGAATTGGGGGAGAAGAAATTCTCTCTCATTTCTGAGAGTTAGATCAAGTTCTGGGTATGTATGGATTCGTGGTTTTATGCTTGACATTTTTTATGTTATGAGTTTGTGCTAAAAATCAAAGAATCAGGAGATAGCAGGGACAAGGCAAAACGCGCGTTTTCTTGTTTGAATCTGGCCAGAGGTTGAAGACAAAGTCTTTTGGGCTGGGCTTGGTTCTTTTTTCTGTTTGCACCACTGTTTCACACATACACCCCCTTGGCCCATTGTGTTATTTTTTAATCATTTTTGACTTTTTCTTTTTTATTCGGACTTGTTATTTTTTGACAAAACATAAAAAATATTAAAAATATTTTTTCAACCATTTTTGCATTTTATTTGGATTTTATTTGTTTTATTTGAATTTATACATTGTAAATAACATATATCCTTTTATTAAGAAACCAAAAAATAATACAAACACTTTTATTTTCTGATTTTTATTTTATTTTATCTTTTGAAAACATTTTATAAAAAATATACTTTTTTTGTAAATAATAAATATTGTTATTTTTGTACATATTTAATATATTTAGTAAATAATATAAAAAACTTATATATTTATTAGAATATTCAGGATAAAAATAAAAAAATAATACATTTTTATTTTTATTAAATATTTAATCTCAAAAATCACTTTTTTTACAATATACTTTCTTTTTATTTATTTCTTGTACATAATTAATAAATGTTGTATATAATAAATAATTAATACCTTTTATTTATAAAATTAGGGTTTTGCCCTAAAACCATAAAAATACCCAAAAATTATCCTTTTTATTTTTGTTTATTTGTCACATGAAAAACCCTTTTTACATACATATAAAAGTCATTTTTTGCATCTTCCATATTTATTTTATTTTATTTAATTATTGTACAATTAAATACCTTGTAAATTCCATTTGGATTGAATAGCTTAGATTTAAATTTCTTGCTAAAATATCCCCATTTGAACATTTGTACCCCCCATCCCGTAATCGTGTTGTAATAATTTAGGACCTTTAAATTCCGCATTTAAAAGCTTTCTAAATATGCCATGATAGACTTAGGGTTTTGTATGCAAAAATCAACCAAACAAATAGCTTGACCTAATTCAAAGATAAACAAGCATGAAAATGGACAACACCAATCACACTTGCACCCCTAGGGTTACTCCACTTGTTGCCTTCAATAATGGGCCATGTTGCATGTTGGGTGTCTTTGGCAAAACAAAACAATACCAAATGATCATAGTCCCTCGATGACGCTTTCGAAAGTTGCCTAAAAATGATCAAAGTCCCTTAAAGGAAAAAGTTGCCAAAGACACTTGGCACCATTGCAATCATGGTCTAAACGATGATCCGCGCCCGTCCCATTCACATCCTAACACAAGATTGTCCACCAAATACAATGGTGGAACAAAATTGTTAAAAGGGTTAAAAATATAGGAAAGATCTTTGAGAAATTTAGGGTAGATAGATCTTGGTTACTTGCCAACTTGCAAAATAAAAACACTTGCCTATTTTTCAAAACCACACATCACAACACACTTTCAAAAACATTGAAAAACTTTTCAAAAGATAAGTACACCTTTGTATACATCCCAAAATGGATCATTACAAAGGTTGCCACCACATTGGCCTCTTTTCAAAACATTTTCAAAACCCACACACAAAGCACCATTTCAAACATTTCAAAGCACCATTTCAAACAATTGAAAATCAAGGCAAGTTTATCTAAGCAAGTAACTAAGAGCCCATGGATAACCATGGATAGAAAGGGTGATAATACCTTCCCTTTCTATAATCTACTCCCCGAACCCAAGAAAACATCTCAAAGGTTTTTGCTGTGCTTTTTAACCTTTCCTTAGGATAAAATAAAAAGTCGGTGGCGACTCTTGCTCAACCGAAACATTTGTGAAAACAAACGCAAAACCTCAAGTCAGTTCTCCCACCGTATCACAGAACTGGCGACTCTGCTGGGGAAAATTTTAAAGTGGAGTAACCTTAGGGCTTAGATCACCCTCTTGCATGACTAATTGTTTGCTTTGATTGCTTTATATCTTGGCTCTCTTGTTTGGGTTTGCAATCCTACACCCGGATTTGGGGAAACATTCATAGATAGCAATATGTTGTGGAAACTGTGCGGGGTATACCGACACGGTTGAAGCAATAGCTATATTAGTGCGACATATTTGTGAGTATCGGTAACCCTTGAGTTCAATCAAGGAGAGTACGGGGCCGCTGAGTGATGTCACTAAGCACTAATGACCTAGAACCTTACTTGACCATTTTGGCCTTTCATTAGGGGTAGTGAGATGACCGGCTTTGGTGCAGTCCGAAGTTGGTAGATACTCGATACTACACTCATTGAGGGTTGTTTTCTTGGAATATTTTGGTCGCTAGTTAAGTGGCTAAACCAAAACAATGAACATGGAAAACAATCCAATGATATTGAGCTCCTTAGAACCCGGTTACTATTTATAGGACAGGTTTTTAAGCCAACTACACTCAAGAGGGTACTTACCTATGAAACCCTATGCAAGCCTGAAACTAGGGTTTTGTGTGAATTGCTTGTACATATGTTTGTGCATACATCATGAGCATCATAAAGCATCATATGCATACACTAACCATTTCAAGGGTTTAGATCTTCATCTTTGTTCTTGTTTTGTAGGTCATGGAAATTCCTCGCAGGAAAACTATCCAAGTCAACCTTGTGAGAATCCCTCCTCAACTCAAGGAGCTCACATCCAAGATTCCGGAAAGCTCTCCCTTCAGTGAAAGACATGGTAGACTGCTCAGCCTAGTCAACACCAGCATTGAAGAGGACATGGTAAAGGTGTTGTTCCAGTTCTTTGACCCCCTTCACCACTGTTTCACTTTCCCCGACTACCAATTGGTGCCCACTTTGGAGGAATTTTCTCAACTCCTGAGAATTCCTATTCTTAATCAACTACCCTACATCGGTACGGAAAAAGAACCAAAGCCTGAAGATGTTGCTCAAGCACTACACTTGCAACCATCTGACATCAAGGGGCATTGGGAAACTAGAAGCGGTGTCAAAGGCTTCTTGGCAAAATTCTTGTTTGAGAAGGCACAAGAGTGTTGGAATTCATTGGACCTACAAGCCTTTGAAGAAATTGTGGCACTCCTCATTTATGGGTTGGTCTTGTTCCCAAATCCTGACCAGCTTGTAGATGTCAACACCGTCAAAATCTTCTTATCCAGAAATCCAATACCAACATTGCTTGGGGACATTCTTCACTCATTTTACACACGAACAATGAGAAAGAGGGGTGTTCTCATGTGCTGTACTCCTCTCCTTGCAAGGTGGTTTATTTCGCACCTTCCACAATCTGTCTTGAAGAATGACCAAGGCCTAAGGTGGTCACAACGGTTGATGACCCTCACTCACTCCGATGTACATTGGTGTTCTCGGTCCAGAGAAAATGCCATCATCGTCGATCGTTGTGGAGAGTTCCCTAATGTTCCATTGCTTGGCATTAGAGGAGGCATTACCTACAACCCTTGTCTAGCTTTGAGACAATTTGGATATGCACGGAGGGACGGTCCTCACGACATGTTGATTCTTGACTTAGTTTTTGACTTTGACAATGATGCGCAAGGACTTCGCCAAAGATTCATCAGAGCTTGGATGATGCCTAACAAGATAGACAGCAAGACACTGGGGCACAAGAACTCCATCCCTCTTGAGCCTTATCTCAAGTGGGTACAAACTCGAGCCCAGAGTCTAATGATGCCTTACCCTCATTTTCTCCCTTTGATTAAAGAGCCCGTTAAGGAAGGGGAGGTTCCCTACACCATCCTATATCCTGACATGCCTACATCGTGGGAGGAGATGCAGAAGAGTTGGATCCAACTCAAGGAGGAACGAAATACTTTTGAAGCCAGCTTCTACGCCAGTGAGAAGAAGGTTTTGGAGCTTACCCGCCGACTCCATGAGGAAGAGACCCTCAACACCTACATCGCACCAAAGAGGATGCGCAACGTCTTTTTACCTTGAGAAGTTTTTGTAATATTTGGCCCATGGGGCATTTATGTACTGACAAATTTCTTCTTATTAATATGACGTGCGTTCTTTTTGTTTGCAACAATTTTGAATGTTCTAAGTCCTTGAATGCATTGCATACATAAGCATATCATTCATCATGCGCATAAGCAGGTCTCCACACCAGGTTTCCTTATCTTTCTGCTGTTTATTTCAGTAAGATGGATCTCGAACAGACGGTCAAGGACTTGCAGTCTCAGAACTCACAGTTTCAACATCTCCTGATGACCTTGGCTAAGGGTCAGGAGGATCTAAAGGCCCTGCTGGGGAACAAAGAGCAAGTGAAAAAGAAGAAGAAAAGAATCGGGGTGGCTACCCTAGGAAGAAGGTTTGAGGGTGAAGCCAGAAGAGTTCTTGAATTTCCCCCTACATCTGAAGAGGGAACCAGTAAAGGGAATGCAGCTACGGTACCTTCCGAATCCGAAGCTGAAGAAGGAGAGGCTGAAGAAGACGAAGACTACTCTGAGAAACAATACCCACCCGCCGATGACAAGTACAAGGGTTTGGAAGACAGGTTGGCAGCTATGGAGCTGCAGAGAGTTCCCGGTTTAGATTTCAAAGATTTGGGATTAGTTGCTGGAATTGTAATCCCCCCGAAGTTCAAAGTGCCAGTTTTTGCAAGATATGACGGGCTATCCTGCCCAAAGATGCATCTCAGATCATATGTAAGGAAGATCCAACCTTACACTGCAGACAAGAACCTATGGATCCATTTCTTTCAGGATAGCCTTTTAGGGGCTCAACTCGAGTGGTTCTATCAGCTGGATGGAGCCAGTATCCAAAACTGGGAGGACTTGGCTACAACATTTTATAAACAGTATCAGTACAATTCTGACCTCGCTCCCACGCGTACCCAACTCCAAGGTATGTCACTGGGGACGGGCGATGGATTCAAGGAGTATGCGCAAAAGTGGAGAGACTTGGCTGGCAGGGTGCAGCCACCTTTGACTGATCGTGAACTTGTTGACATGTTCCTAGGGACTCTGTCTGGTCCGTTCTTCAACCATCTGATTGGTAATTCTTCTGCTGGGTTTACAGACCTGATCCTAACCGGTGAGAGGATAAAAGCTGGTATCAAGTCGGGGAAGATACAGAAAGGTGCCTCCTCGAGTATTGAAAAGAAGGCCTTCAAGAAGGAAGCCAGTGTTGTTTATGGTCCTAGAAGACAAATTAAACCAGAACGCCGCCAAGCTGTCAATGCATTGGTAATTTCAAAGCCTGCTGCTGCTCCTCAGCAATACAACCAACCAAGGGGTGAGAGACCCAAAAGGCAGTACACTCGGCTCAGCATGACCCTGTCTCAGATATTGTTGCAACTACTGTCAACCAATCTGGTAACTGTCAAAGAAGCTCCGAAGGTAGTGAACACAGCTTCTCCAAAGTACAACCCCAACGCCCGTTGCGCTTATCACTCTGACGGCCCGGGGCATACTACGGATGATTGCTGGGCTCTAAGGAATAAGGTTCAGGACCTTATTGATGCTAAAGAAATACAGTTTGAGGCGCCCGAAAGACCCAATGTTGTGACTGCTCCCATGCCCCAGCATGGAGTGAATGCTGTGGAAGAAGACCGGTATGTAGCCTCTGTGGAAGAGATTGTTACTCCGTTGTTGACTGTCAAGAGGAACCTGTTGCTAGCCGGTTTATTTCCGGGATGTGGTAAAGGTTGCCTTCTATGTGCTGTTTCACCTGCTGGTTGTCCCTTGCTGAAATCAGGTATCCAAAGCCTGATGGATAACAAAGAAATCTTGTTCGAGAAGATTGCCGTTCCTGCTGTCCCTGCTGAAGAAGTTTCTATTGTCACTATTTTCAACAAACCTCCTAAGGCTCCCTCAAAGAAGCCTGTCAAAATCATGTCTACTCAGAAGATTGCTCCTATCATCATTACTGTTCTGGGGCCTCTCCCTTATACATCCGACAAAGCTGTCCCGTGGCACTATGGGGCAGACGTTTATGTGCTTGGAGTTAAGTAAGAGTTTGATACAAGTACCGATGTCAGTAACATCACCGGGCCTGCCAAAATTACTCGCAGTGGTAGGCTGTTCTCACCAGATATTGTGCCGCCAGCTATTCAGAAACCTCTTGTCATCACACCTACAAGTATGCCTGCTTCCCTTCCTGATCAAGTTCCTGTTTCTACCCCTGCTGCTGAGTCATCTAACGCTCGGGGCAAAGGGATTTCTACTGATTTTCCTGCCCTGACGGAGGCACCGAAGACAACCACTGTTGAAGCTTCCCAGCAAGAGATGGAAGAGATCCTCAAGATTATCAAGAAAAGTGATTTCAACATAGTTGAGCAGCTGGGGCACACCCCATCAAAAATTTCTATGCTATCACTATTGTTGTGTTCAGAGGCCCATGCAAAGGCCCTGATTTCCTTCCTGAAGACGGCCCATGTGCCACAAGAAACGTCTGCTGATCAATTTACTGATTGTGTGGCCAACTTGACTGCCGATAATTGTTTGGGCTTCTCTGACGCCGATCTGACTGCCAAAGGAAAGAACCATAACGACGCCCTGCATGTCTCCATTGAATGCAGGGGCACTACTCTTACCCATGTATTGGTAGACACCGGTTCTTCTTTGAACGTATTTCCCAAGAAGGCCTTAGACAGGTTAGATTGCGAGGGTTTGGAGCTCAAGCCTAGAAACATTGTTGTCTGAGCCTTTGACGGTTCGAAAAGGATGGTACATGGGGAAGTTGACATTCCAATCAGGGTTGGATCGCAGGTCTTTGATTCAACATTCTATGTGATGGATATCCGTCCATCCTATTCTTGTTTGCTGGGTCGTCCATGGATCCACAAGGCTGGAGCTGTGACCTCCACACTACATCAGAAGCTTAAGTACCCGGTTAGAGGGAAAATTGTGACAGTTCAGGTGGAAGAAGAATATATGGTCAGCCACCTTAACTCGTTCCGGTATATAGAGATGGATGGGGAATTCATTGAGACCCCCTTTCAACACTTTGAAGAGGTGCCTCAGACACTGGCGTCAGCTGAAACTATGATTGAAGACCCCCCTTTGAAGATGGCTTCCTTAAAGGATGCCCGGGCTGTGATTGAGGAGGGTAAGTGTGCAAACTGGGGCCGACTTCCTGACTTTACTCCGAAGACCGACAAGTTTGGTTTGGGCTTCACTGCAGAAGCTCAGAGGGTCGTTCGTAAGGCAAGAATTGGAAAACCTCCTGTGTTCATCACCAACCCGGGAGTAAATGCTATTGAAGACGGCGTGGAGGAATCTGAATTCGACAGCTAGATCTACCCAACAACCAACAGTGGACCAAGCAACTGGACTGCCAAAGACTTCACACCTATTACTTTTGTCACTCAGTAATGAACTCTTTTGTTTTCAATTTGTAACAAACAATATGTTGAAACTTTTATGGCTCGGTCTCCTACCCGGGGCACCGTGGCTCCATTTGTGAGGGCTTTTGTATGTCATTTTCATATATCATTAATCAAAACATTGGACGTTTGTTGCATTTCAAAATCTTGCGCTCCTTTTCTTTCTTTATTATATATTGCAAAACAGCTATATTTACACACACTCACTTATACAGGTTCCAATTCACTCTGGATCTCACTGGTAACGACTCTGCTACTGCCAGTTACGACTTCGAGAATCCGATCAACTTAGCCGAAGACGAAGGTGAAGATGATTGCGAAGTTCCTGGTGAACTTGCAAGACTGCTACTCCAGGAAGAGAGGGCCATTCAGCCACATGAAGAGCCAGTGGAAACGGTAAATCTGGGTACTGAGACAGACAGAAAGGAAGTCAAGATTGGTGCCAATCTAGAGCTCAGTGTGAAGCAACGGTTGATTCAGATGCTGCATGACTATGTGGAAATCTTTTCCTGGTCTTACGAAGACATGCCTGGGTTGGATACCGACATTGTGGTTCATCATTTGCCTACCAAGGAAGACTGCCCTCCGGTAAAACAGAAGGTCCGCCGTATGCGTCCAGAAATGTCCGAGAAAATCAAGGCTGAGGTTATGAAACAATTTGATGTCGGGTTTCTAGCAGTGACTTCTTACCCTCAGTGGATTGCCAACGTAGTTCCAGTGCCGAAGAAAGATGGTAAGGTCCGAATGTGTGTTGATTACATGGATTTGAACAGGGCGAGCCCTAAGGATGATTTCCCTCTGCCTCACATCGACGTTCTGGTTGACAACACTGCTCAGCATAAAGTATTCTCCTTCATGGACGGCTTCTCCGGTTATAATCAGATCAAGATGGCTCCTGAAGACATGGAGAAGACCACTTTTGTTACTCAGTGGGGCACCTTTTGCTACAAGGTCATGCCTTTTGGGTTGAAAAATGCTGGGGCAACCTACCAACGTGCCATGGTTGCTTTATTTCATGATATGATCCATCACGAGATAGAAGTATATGTCGACGATATGATTGCAAGGTCCCAAACTGAGGAGGAACACCTTGACCATCTACGGAAGCTGTTTGACCGTCTGAAGTTGTACAAGCTGAGGTTGAACCTAAACAAGTGCACCTTTGGGGTGAGATCTGGAAAATTGCTAGGCTTCGTCGTAAGCGACAAAGGTATTCAAGTGGACCCTGCCAAGGTGAAAGCCATACAAGAGATGCCAACTCCTAAGACAGAGAAAGAAGTCAGAGGCTTTCTAGGACGGTTGAACTACATTGCCCGATTCATCTCGCATCTAACTGCTACCTGTGAACCAATCTTCAAGCTGCTAAAGAAAGATCAAGTAGTACGTTGGAACGATGAATGTCAGGCTGCTTTCGAAAAGATCAAAGAGTATCTCCAAGAACCACCCATTCTTATGCCGCCGGTTGAAGGGAGACCTCTAATCTTATACTTGACAGTACTTGACAACTCAATGGGGTATGTGATGGGGCAGCATGACGAGTCTGGCCGAAAAGAACACGCCATTTATTACCTTAGCAAAAAGTTTACCGACTGTGAGACCCGGTACTCACTGCTCGAGAAAACTTGCTGCGCTTTGGTATGGGCTGCTCGCTGGCTGAGACAGTATATGTTGACTCACACTACTCTGTTGGTTTCAAAAATGGATCCAATAAAGTACATTTTCGAAAAGCCTGCTCTGTCTGGAAGAATAGCAAGACGGAAAATGATCTTGACGGAATATGACATCCAGTACACGACTCAAAAAGCAATCAAGGGAAGTGTATTGGCAGACCATTTGGCACATCAGGCAGTGGACGATTACCAGTCGATGAACTTTGAGTTTCCAGACGAGGATATCATGGTAGTGACTGATTGGGAAATACCTGGACCGGATGAAGGACCTGAGGAAGGATCCCGATGGTCCATGCACTTTGACGGAGCCTCGAACGCTTTGGGTAATGGTATCGGCGCTGTGATCATATCCCCTAAAGGCACTCATACTCCACTCACCGCCCAGCTATGTTTCAACTGCACCAACAACATGGCAGAGTATGAGGCATGTATCATGGGTCTTCAAGCTGCAATTGATTTAAGGATTAAGTTTTTGAGTCTCTTCGGAGATTCCTCTCTCGTGATCAATCAGGTCAAAGGCGAGTGGGATACGAAACACCCAAATCTTATTCCTTACAAGGAGTATGTGTTGACATTGCTTCCCCACTTCGAGGAGATAACTTTTGAACACTTCCCAAGAGAGGAGAATCAGTTAGCGGACGCGTTAGCTATGATGTCTTCTATGTTCAAAGTCAAATGGGACAACGAGGCTCCCCGGATCATTATCTGGAAATTGGATGAACCTGCACATTGCTGCGATCTCGAAACCGAAGAGGTAACAGAAAAACCCTGGTATCATGAGGTGAAGAGGTACCTTGAAGCTCAAGAATACCCCGAAGGCGCATCTGTTAATGACAAGAAGTTCCTGAGAAGGTTCGCGGAAAAATTCTTCCTCAGCAACGACATTCTCTACAAGCGAAACCATGATTCAACCTTACTGCATTGTGTGGATAAGACTGAAGCAGAAAGGATCATGGCAGAGCTACATGAAGGTACCTTCGGAACACATTCCAGTGGACATACCATGGCGAAGAAAATCCTTAGGGCAGGATATTTCTGGTCCACAATGGAAGCCGACTGTTATCAGCATTCTCGAACTTGTCATAAATGCCAGATCTATGCTGATAGGGTGCACATTCCTCCGGTTCCTCTAAACGTCTTGACAGCACCTTGGCGTTTTGCAATGTGGGGCATTGATATGATCGGCGAAATCAGACCTACGGCATCCAACGGGCACTGCTTCATCCTGGTAGCAATTGATTACTTCACAAAGTGGGTTGAAGTAGCTTCCTACGCCACCGTAACCAAGAGCGTCGTGGCACGAATCATTCGGCACAACCTGATCTGTCGATACGGTGTACCTGAGAGGATCATTACGGATAATGGTACCAATCTTAACAACAAGATGATCACTGAACTCTGCGAGCAATTCAAGATACAGCACCACAACTCTTCACCTTACCGGCCGAAGATGAACGGGGCTGTAGAAGCAGCGAATAAGAACATCAAGAAGATTGTGCAGAAGATGACAGTGACCTACAAAGATTGACACGAAATGTTACCGTTTGCTCTTCATGGGTACCGTACCTCAGCACGGACGTCAATAGGGGCAACTCCCTTTTCCTTGGTCTATGGCATGGAAGCAGTCTTGCCTATTGAAGTCCAGATACCCTCTCTCCGGATAATGAAGGATGCAGGTTTGAACGAAGATGACTGGATCCAGACTCGGCTTGATCAATTAAACCTAATTGACGAAAAGAGACTCACTGCTATGTGTCATGGTCAAACGTACCAAAAACGGATGATCAGGGTATTTATTAAGAAAGTCAGACGACAAGAGTATCAAGTCGGAGACCTGGTAATCGAGCGCATCATTCTTCCTCAAAGTGATCCCAGGGGAAAATGGACCCTACGTATGAAGGACCATTTGTGGTTAAACATATCTTCTCAGGAGGAGCCATGATTCTAACCACCATGGATGGTGACGACCTTCCTCACCCCGCCAATGCAAACATAGTAAAAAGATACTACGCATGATTAAGGACCCTCTAGGTTGACACACCTAGGCAAAAATAAGGGCTTCCCGGCGAACCAAAAGGGTTTTGGGAAAAAATAAGGGATGAAAATGAAAAAAATCTTTACACCCGGCAAGTCGAAAACCTAAAAAGGCGGCTTGGGCAAAAATGGGTATCCCGGTGGACTGAAAACCCGAAAGGGCGGTCCAGGCAAAAGTTAGGGATAAAGTGTAATACTATGTCTCATTGGATCACCTTGCTTCCAGAATTCGGCATCAATTATCGGGCTCAGACGACGCCAATCAATCAGTTTCATCTTCGACTAAGCAGCAGAGTGATGAGATGCTTGAAGACATAAAGGCGATAGCAGAGTTGGAACCCAGTGGGATTTTTTTTTCACATAGCTGTTTTGTTTCCTTTTCACAAAATTGTATAAACTCTATTTTGCTCGGCGGCGTTCTCTTACTAGGACGTCCGCCTTCTGTACATAAAACGCCTATTTACAGGCAAATTTCAAAATTAATACAAGTTCAATTTTTTAGACAAATTACCCATCGTTTTTCCTTTTTCTGTTTTGTTTTGCAAAAAGCGTCCAATGTTCATTTTTGATATATGCATTTGACATTAATTGCTAATCATGAATATTTGCATGCGAAACAAAGGACTAATTACAGATGACATCAGAAACAGGGGCAATTCAGAATTGTCTAAAGCGATCTAGTTGCTCTGTCCACTAAGGTACCAAGGTAGGTTCGACTGAAGAACGTAACCAAGTCACCTCAATTCCCCACAGAGTAAGACCAGATTCAGCAATACTCTCCTCAAGTAGAGTTGGTTTCCCATCAGCCCTGAAAAGGCACAATATTCCCCTAGCAAGTCAGCGATACTCTCCCCAAGCAGAGTTAGTCTACTGTCAGCCTTAAGAAAGTTGGGTATCCCCAGAAGATCTCAACATTCCCCAGCGGAGTATAGACATTCCTCGGCAAGCATCCCCGGCAGTCTTAAGCTAAGATTGTTCCCCGGAGGAATACCAGACATCCAGTGGAACCATTCCCCAGTACAGTCCAAAGTTTCCTCAGGAGAGTGGAATCCATATCCCCAGCAGGTCTTGAGGCTTATCCCTAGTAGATTCTGGAAGCTTATCCCCTGCAGAGTACGAACGCGTTTCCCCGGCTTCATTCAAAGGTTATTTCTCACCAGAGCTTATAACTGGGTTATTCTCAGCTAATTACCATGGAAAGATCGTCCTCGACGAAGTTCTTCCTATCCCCAGCGGAGTTCATCAAGTTCCCCAACATAACTTATCAGTGGAATCCCCAGCGGAGTTCTCATCAAAACCTCAGCGAAGTATCTCTTCCCACAGAGTAATACCCCGCAGAGTAATCTCTTCACCTGTTTTATTCCCCTCAGAGTAATCTCTCCAACAAGTTTATTCCACAACAGAGCCATTTTCTCCTACCGGTTTATTCTTGCAACCATCATCCCCAGCGGAAGCGAAGAACTCTACTCTTCAACATCAGCCCAGGATTCCACAAGTTCCCGGCACTCGTCGAGGATTTATTTTCCTAGACGAAACTACATTCATATACATTTCACATTTCATACATACATGATAAAGTGCATACAACACTTTCTCATTTTGAGCATCATGACATCATGCATCTCATACATCATGACCTTGCATACAACTGATGTTTTGCCTTTTCAGGAAAAGGTCAATCCAAAGATGATTGCTATCAACTGTCACAATTCTAGATTCGATACCTGTATCTAGCCAGGGAATATCTGTGAGCGATTGATTGTAGATTTGATACCTGTATCTAGCCAGGGCATATCTGCATGAAGAGTTTGAAGATCAACCCCTGTAACAGGCCAGGAAATTATCTTTCATTCTCAGGTCAGAGGTTTACACCTGTATCCAGCCAGGAAAGCTATCTCTACCAACCTTCGACAATTTCTAGATTCGATTCCTGTATCTAGCCAGGGCATATCTGTAGACAACAATTTCCAGATTCGATACCTGTATCTAGCCAGGGCATATCTGTAGACGACCAATTCCAGATTCGATTCCTGTATCTAGCCAGGGCATATCTGTGAATGATTTGATTGTAGATTCGATACCTGTATCTAGCCAGGGCATATCTGCATAAACAGTTTAGAGATTCGATACCTGTATCTAGCCAGGGCACGTCTGTAAGCAACCTTTTAAAGTTCCGGATTCGATTCTTGTATCTAGCCAGGGCATATCTGTGAGCGTTTCATTGTAGATTCGATTCCTGTATCTAGCCAGGGCACATCTGCATGAAGAGACTGAAGATCAACACCTGTAACAGGCCGAGAAACCATCTTCCTTTCTCAAAGTACGCAAGTTCTCGCTAAGGAATCTCTTACGCGATCAACACTTCCAAATGGCATCTATAAGACCATTCCCGACAAGGTTCTGTCACTTTCAGATGTCATCTATAAGCCCATCCTCCTATCCATCCTATCTCCAAATGGCATCTATAAGCCATCCCGCCATCACATTGCTGATACTATACCATGCGAGTGCAAATTTCAGGGCACTCTAGTGTCCAATCTCCTTTTACCCTCGAGTCGCGAAAGGCAAACTTGCCAATCTAACTCTTCAGGTTCAAGAAGATTGAACAGGGGCAACTGTTGTACCCCAAAATTTTCCCTCCCATTTCCTCAACATTTTCTCATCCTAAGACCCTTGGAGCTCAAGATCAAGTTAGGGTTTACTCTGCTCAAGACTCCTCCTTGCACTGTTGACCTAAATTAGGGTTTTAGTTTGCACAAAGATGTTTTGACCTAAAAGACCCAAAGTGACTTTCATGCTTCATGTTGGACTCACAAGTTTATCCATACCAAGTTTCAAGCCTTGATTCCAATCTTTGCCCAGTCAATTGGACAGTTGACCTAGAAATCAGCTCTATTGGGAAAAAGTCAACTGTGGTCAATTGACAGTCAAACCTCATGATTTTTGACCCACATCAACATTATGAACTCATATGGACCATTTGATCAAGTTTGGATCACAATTCCATAAGAAATTTGATCAGATCATCAAAAGGGCAAAATGGTCATTTTTAGGGTTTTGAATGCACAAAGGCAATTTTTGACTGTTTGACCTAGCCAATGGCAAACCAAGCTCACATATGGACTCAAGGACTCAATGACATTGTCTTGATATGTTCAACAAGTTCAAAAGATCCCAAATGCACAAGATTGACAGATGAATTTTCCAGTCAACTGAGCAAAATTTGACTGTATACTAAAAAGTCAAACTTTGACTTTTTGGTCAAAATCAAGTGCCAAGATTCATTTTTCATCAAAACATGTCAAATCATGAAACTTGTTAATCAAGAAATCAAAAATCACAAATTAGGGTTTAAAATGAAGAAATTTCATAACTTAGAATTTTTCTAAGTTATGAAATTCCCTTATTTTTTCCTAACTTTGTCCCATCTTTTCATCAAGATACATTTCGATTCAAACAAAACTCAAAACATGAAAGTTATAGTCCATTGCAAAATATACAACTTTGATTCACAAAGTTTCCTCAAAATAAGCTTGTAGCTCAAGTTATGATTTTTGGAATAGGGGTGCAAAACATTCTTAACTTAGAAAATTTTTGACCTATTTTAGGCAGGATTTTTGCCTAACTTCATGACCACTTTTCATATGCTTCCACTTGGAATTTCAACTTGCATTACAAAGATGGATTGTATTACACATTCCAAGCTTTCCAAATTTTCCAAGAACTTCTCAAACACCCTTGTGGTTAGGGAGAATCGAATTTGACAATATGGGCAAAAGTCACTTTGTTCATGAGCCATTTCCATGTTCATAACTTTGCATTTTTGAACTCAGCATGTTCTAAGCTAGTTACAGGCCTCTAATATCATTTACACTAAATAATTTAATGCATATCCTTTGTGTCCAAACCTTATCTTGTGTGTTTAACCATTACATGCCAATTTAATCCATAATTAGAAAAAGTAACTTAGCCATTTTTGAAAAGGTGAACTTTATGTCAAACACAAATCTAAGAAGTACCAAAGCATATCTTCTAGGCACAAGTTCATGAGCAAAGTCCACTAATCAAGAGTGATTTATGCAGTATACTTGAGGGGCCTGTGGGAGCCTAGAAACCAGGTTGACAAACTTTGCTTACATGAGAAGAAACTTGCATTTTGAAACACAACTTCACATTTCTGTCAACACAAGCCTAAGAAAACTTGTTGAACACATTCCAAACATCAAGCCTGACCTAAAACACGAGCCAACCACTTCCAATACCTCCTCAAACACAGAAACACCATCTTGCTGCACAAAAACAGGGCATTCTGCACTTTGACTTGGCCAGCTCATTTCCATCGTGCATTTTCATCCAAACCACTTCATACACACTCCCTACCACCTATACAAACTATCCCAAGCATTGGACACGAACTGTAACATCCCTAACATCATTTTCCATTTTCACTTTTCTCTCTTGCAGGTTGACTTCTGCAGCTTGATATAATAAGATTAAAAGCACACCAAGCATTGGAGAAGCATCCCTGAACTTCAAGCAAGTTATACAAGTCCTCACATTGCACTGAAAGTACCTCCATTGTCATACATGAATCAAGCTGAACAGGTAAGTATTTAAACTTCTATCTCTCTATCCAGGCATAGTTAGGTTTAGGTTTGTGAAGAAAACATGTTCTAATCATAGCCCTGAAGCCATCCATATAGTTACTTTTTATTTATATTATGTGTGCTAGGAGTATTTTAAATCTGAACATCTGAAAAAAACTAGGTCAGGAATTGGGGGAGAAGAAATTCTCTCATTTCTGAGAGTTAGATCAAGTTCTTGGTATGTATGGATTCGTGGTTTGATGCTTGACATTTTTTATGTTATGAGTTTGTGCTAAAAATCAAAGAATCAGGAGATAGCAGGGACAAGGCAAAACGCGCGTTTTCTTGTTTGAATCTGGCTAGAGGTTGAAGACAAAGTCTTTTGGACTGGGCTTGGTTCTTTTTTCTGTTTGCACCACTGTTTCACACATACACCCCCTTGGCCCATTGTGTTATTTTTTAATCATTTTTGACTTTTTCTTTTTTATTCTGACTTGTTATTTTTTGACAAAACATAAAAAATGTTAAAAATATTTTTTCAACCATTTATACATTGTAAATAACATATATCCTTTTATTAAAAAACCAAAAAATAATACAAACACTTTTATTTTCTGATTTTTATTTTATTTTATCTTTTGAAAACATTTTATCAAAAAAAATATAATTTTTTTGTAAATAATAAATATTTTTATTTTTGTACATATTTAATATATTTAGTAAATAATATAAAAAACTTATATATTTATTAGAATATTTAGGATAAAAATACAAAAATAATACATTTTTATTTTTATTAAATATTTAATCTCAAAAATCACTTTTTTTACAATATACTTTCTTTTTATTTATTTCTTGTACATAATTAAGAAATGTTGTATATAATAAATAATTAATACCTTTTATTTATAAAATTAGGGTTTTGCCCTAAAACCATAAAAATACCCAAAAATTATCCTTTTTATTTTTGTTTATTTGTCACATGAAAAACCCTTTTTACATACATATAAAAGTCATTTTTTGCATCTGGCATATTTATTTTATTTTATTTAATTATTGTACAATTAAATACCTTGTAAATTCCATTTGGATTGTAATAGCTTAGATTTAAATTTCTTGCTAAAATATCCCCATTTGAACATTTGTACCCCCCATCCCATAATCGTGTTGTAATAATTTAGGACCTTTAAATTCCGCATTTAAAAGCTTTCTAAATATGCCATGATAGACTTAGGGTTTTGTATGCAAAAATCAACCAAACAAATAGCTTGACCTAATTCAAAGATAAACAAGCATGAAAATGGACAACATCAATCACACTTGCACCCCTAGGGTTACTCCACTTGTTGCCTTCAATAATGGGCCATGTTGCATGTTGGGTGTCTTTGGCAAAACAAAACAATACCAAATGATCATAGTCCCTCGATGACGCTTTCGAAAGTTGCCTAAAAATGATCAAAGTCCCTTAAAGGAAAAAGTTTCCAAAGACACTTGGCACCATTGCAATCATGGTCTAAACGATGACCCGCGCCCGTCCCGTTCACATCCTAACACAACATTGTCCACCAAATACAATGGTGGAACAAAATTGTTAAAAGGGTTAAAAACATAGGAAAGATCTTTGAGAAATTTAGGGTAGATAGCTCTTGGTTACTTGCCAACTTGCAAAACAAAAACACTTGCCTATTTTTCAAAACCACACATCACAACACACTTTCAAAAACATTGAAAAACTTTTCAAAAGATAAGTACACCTTTGTATACATCCCAACATGGATCATTACAAAGGTTGCCACCACATTGGCCTCTTTTCAAAACATTTTCAAAACCCACACACAAAGCACCATTTCAAACAATTGAAAATCAAGGCAAGTTGATCTAAGCAAGTAACTAAGAGCCCATGGATAACCATGGATAGAAAGGGTGCTAATACCTTCCCTTTCTATAATCTACTCCCCGAACCAAAGAAAACATCTCAAAGGTTTTTGCTGTGCTTTTTAACCTTTCCTTAGGATAAAATAAAAAGTCGGTGGCGACTCTTGCTCAACCGAAACATTTGCGAAAACAAACGCAAAACCTCAAGTCAGTTCTCCCACCGTATCACAGTATCCCTGAAAGGATTATCACATACAACATTACTAATCTCAATAACACTTTGATCACTGAACTCTGCATGCATTTCAAGATCAAGCACCAAAACTCTTCTCTGTATCGTCCAAAAATGAATGGCGTAGTGGAAGCCGCCAATAAGAATATAAAGAAGATTATACAGAAGATGGTTGTGACCTATAATTACTGGCATGAGATGTTACCGCTTTCTCTCCACGGCTATCGCACTTCGGCTTGAACATCACCTGGGGGAACCCCATTCTCTCTGGTCTATGGTATGGAAGTCGTCCAACCTGTCGATGTTCAGATTCCCTCTCTGAGAATCATGAAAGATGCAGATTTAGATGAAGACAAATGGACTCGGACCAGGTTAGATAAGTTAAATCATATCGACAAGAAAAGGCTTACAGTTGTCTGTCACGACAAGATGTATCAGAAGAGTATGATCAAGGTATTCAATAAGAAAATCAAGCATCGGTATCAGGATGGTGACTTGGTAATAAAGCACATTATTCTACTGCAAGGTGATCCCAGGGGCAAATGGACTCCCACTTACGAAGGGCCATTTGTGATCAAGAAAATATTTTCTGGCGGTGTTATGATATTGACCACCATGGACGGTGAAGATTTCCCGCACCCTGTGAATGTGGACATAGTCAAAATATACTACGCATAAAAAACGACCCGCTAGGTTGATTGGACTAGGAAAAAATAAGGGCATCCTGGCGAACCAAAAAGGTTCTGGCAAAAATAACGGATATATATATATATATATATATATATATATATATATATATATATATATATATATATATATATATATAAAAGATTATACACCCAGCAAGTTGAAAACCTGAAAATGCGACTTGGGCAAAAAAGGGTATCCCGATGGACTGAAAACCCGAAAAGGTAGTCCAGGCAAAAGATAGGCATTAAAGCGTACGATTTTGTCCCGTTGGATCACTTACAACAAGTTTTATTACCAAAGTCAAAGTTCAAATGGTACAAATAAATTTAATCAACTTCTTCCGACAACAAGGGATAAGATGCTTGAAGACACAGGGGCAATGGTAGAGTTGGAACCCGACGAGATTATTCCCACATAGATATTATCTTGTTTTCACTTTGTACTCTTTTGATTTCACGACAATTTCCTCTTACCAGGATTTATGTCTCTTTGTACAAAATCCCTTGTTTATGGGCAAAACTATCAATAAAATACAAATATTCACAATTCAAACTTTTTGTTTTTACTTTTTCTTGTTTTGTTTGCAAAAAAATCCAATGACTAAAATTGAATGACCATATACATATGAATACAATAACTATTAACAAATATATGCATAAAAACATGAATGAGCATTTACTCAAGACTCTAGGAGTTGGGATAACGTTCAGGATGTCCACGGATTCCCACAGAGTCACTTCCATGGGATTATCCCTACAGAGTAGTCTTACCATACTCACCAGCGAGTTCCCCCAGCGGATAAAAGAGTATGATCTTTTTCATGGCAATGTCGCCACCTACAGAGTCCCAATCATTACAGTTCATGAAAATAATTTTCCCCAACTAAGTTTATTGCTCCAAAACTGTAAATCCCCTGCAGATTTCCTCTCTCCAATGGAGCTCATTTCCTCAGTAAGGTTGTTTCCTCAGCAGAGTATTTCTCTAGCAATAGGGTTTATTTCCCCAGCATGGTTTATTTCCCCAACAGAGCTTACTTCCTCAGCGGAGTTCAATTTCCCCAACTCGAGTTTGCTTCCACCGGCAAGATTCCCGCCTCCAGCAAAGGATAGTACGAATTGCTATCCCCAGAGAGTTGCTACTAAATCTGAAACTGGATTAGACATCGTTCCACCCTAGTCTCTCCAGACGAGTTGGTATCTGTATCAGAAACTTGGTCAAACAACACCTCGAAAGGATATCCATCTCTTTTATCCCCAGTTAGGCTATACAAGAATTCTAATCCCCAGTAGAGCGGTGAACAACCAATGTTTTTGAACTCTTCTCCCCAAGCAGGAATCAACATTCCCCAGCGGAGTTTCCTAAAACAAGAAAGAAGGAGTCCCCAGCAGAAACAATCCCCAAAAGGTCGAAGATACACATATTCTTCACCCCCTAGTGACAGTCAGGGATTTATTTTCCCCAGACAAAGATACTGCTCGAGATTACAAATACACTTTGACAACATTTCACATTCATACATCATTTATGAACAATATAGCATATGCATATGAAACACATATAGCACAGTCTCATTTATTTTGAGAACATCATTACGCCATACATTTCATACATCATGACATTGCATACAGCTAACTCTATACCTCATCAGGAAAGACCAACCAAAAGATAAACACCATCAACTACTTGTATGACCAGACAGTCTTCTCAAAGGCTACATTTGATAAATGGTTACTTAAGTAATTTCCTCAGAAGGTCATTCTCAAAGATAACATCTTCTGGCTCAGTTTAAATATACCATAGATTTATTCTGATACTTCTTCCAGTTGGAGACGGTCATAGACATCTTCTGGCTCAGATTAGATCGAACGTAGATCTATTATGATACTTCTTCCAGTTGAAGAAATTTTCTGGCTCAGATTAAATCAAGCATGGATTTATTCTAATACTTATTCCAGTTAAAGTCGAGCATAAAACATCTTCTGGATCAGTTTAAATTGAGCGTAGATTTATTCTGATACTTCTTCCAGTCGAAGACGATCGTAGACATTTTCTGGCTTAGGTTAAATCAAGCATAGATTTATTTTGATACTTCTTCCAGTTAAAGTCAAGCATAAACATTTTCTGGATCATATTAAATCAATCATAGATTTATTCTGATACTTCTTCCAGATAAAGACGAGTGTGGATGTCTTCTGGCTCAGATTAGATCGAGCGTAGACCTATTCTGATACTTCTTCCAATTGAAGTAGAGCATAAAAATATTTTGGCTTAGATTAGATCGAGTGCATATCTATTATGATACTTCTTCCAGTTGAAGACAGGAGCATACATCTTCTGGCTCAGATTAAAGCAAGCATGGATTATTCAGATTCTTCTTCCAATTGAAGACCATCGTAGATATTTTTTTGCTCAGATTAAATCGAGCGTGGATTTATTTTGATACTTCCCCCAGTTAAAGGCGAACAAAAATATATTCTAGCTCAGATTAGATCAAGCGTGGATTTATTATGACACTTATTCCAGTCGAAAATGATCATAGACATTTTCTGGCTCAGATTAAATCAAGCATAGATTTATTCTGATACTTATTCCAGTTAAAGTCGAGCACAAATATCTTCCAGCTCAATTTAAATCAAGCATAGATTTATTCTGATACTTCTTCCAGTTGAAGACGAGCATGGATGTCTTCTGGCTCAGTTTAAATCAAGCATAAATTTATTCTGATACTTCTTCCAGTTGAAGTCAATGGTTACTTTGGATGGCATCTATAAGCCCAACTCAGACGAATCTATGTCACCTTTCCAAATGGAATCTATAAGCCCATTATCGATATAATCAACCAACAACATCACTTCTTGCACAGGCGAGTGAAAATTTCTAGGCACTTAAGTGTTCAATCCTCTTCTACCTTCAAGTCGCGAATGAAGGACATGCCAATCTAACTTTTCATGTTTTAGAAGATTGAACAGGGGAAGCTGTTGTACCCTAAAATTTTCCCTCATATTTTCTTCAAGACATTTGTTGTACCCCAAAATTTTTTATCTCACTTATCAATTATTTTCTCACAAAAGATCTCTCTTGGTTCAAGACTGCACTAGGGATGATCAACTCAAGACACCTCATTAAGCGCTGAGGACCAAAATTAGGGTTTGAGATTGCACAAGTATAATTTAACTTCCAATGCCTCATGTTACTTTCATGGATCATTACGGACCCCCAAGATCACTCATGTCAAGTTTCGAGCCTCAGATCTCACTTTTGCTCAGTCGATTGAGCAGTTGACCTAAAAATCAGCTATATTGGGGAAAAAGTCAATTGTGGCCAATTTACAGTCAAACTTAATAATTTTTTATCCATAGAAACATTATAAACTCATATGTATCATTTTATCAAGTTTGGACCACAATTCCTCAAGATTTTTTATCAAATCATCAAAAGGGCAAAATGGTCAAAATTAGGGTTTTGATTGAGGAAAGCAATTTTTTATTTTTGACTTAGCAAATGGTCAAGTGGTTTGAGGCATGATCTCAAGAGTTCAATTGAATCATTTTTACCTAAGGGTATGGCCCAAAACATTGCTCAAGATCAATTGGGTTGATAGTGAATTTTCAGTCAATTGATCAAAAGTCAACTGTACACTGAAAAGTCAAACTTTGACTTTTTGGTCAAAATCCAATGTCAAAGATCACAATTCATAAAAACATGTAAAAATATGAAACTTATTCATCAAGAAATCAAAAATTCAAGATTTCATTTTGAAAAGTCAAAATTTTCTAACTTAGAAAATTTTCAAATTGTTTAAAACTTCATGTTTTTTCACAACTTTGAGCAAATTTTTCACCATGATGCAAGATGATTCAGAAGAAACTTTAAACATGAAAGTTTTAGATATCCATGATATATAAAACAATGCTTTACACAAATTCTTCTAAAAGTGCTTAGATCTCAAGTTATGAATTCATAAAGTCATGGTCTTGAAATTGAACACTTAGTGAAATTTTGCCCTAGTTTTGGTCAGGATTTTGACTTAACTTCTGGCCCAAGTTTCACCTAGTTCCAAGGGGAATTTTCAAAAGTGATTCAAATAGGGGTTGTAGAGAACATTATAAGCTTTCAAAAATGTCCAAGAACTCCTTGAGATCATTTGTGAGCAAGGAGAATCGAAGGTCATAAGTTGGGGTTTCAAGTTGTTTTGCAAGGCAAAATTTGTGATGCACAATGAACCAAATCCATGTTAGGCTGCATAATATTTTCTTTGTAGTCCTAAAACTTGTTTGTCACTATATAATTGATGTTTTGTACAGCTGCTAGAAGCTTTAATCCAAGCATTCAATACATTGCCCATGTTTAATACCATTTTAGGAAGAAAGGCAACATTGCCATTTTGGAAAAGTGGCTTTATGCACAAAGTCCACTCTTCTTGAGCCTCTAACTTGTTTGTTCAGCACACACTTAACATGCAAAGTTAGATAAACATGTTTAAAGTTTGCAACCACTCTAGACAGCCTTGTACTATGCATTGGGACAATGTGTGTCAAGCTTGCTTCAAAAACAAGAAAAAGAGCCATAACATGTGATTTTTGAATTCTGATCAAGGACGAGTCTCCAAACTTGTTGCTTATAATTAGAGTCACTATTTGTGAGCTAGAACAGGAATGCTAAGACCCTGAAACTCCCTCAAACACTCACAAACTATAAATTGCTCAAAAAACACCATTGATACACACTTCTGCCCTTGAACTTGTATCTTTCTTTTCCCTCGTGCGTTTTCCCTCAAATTCATTTCTAAAGCTTCCTTACATCAAATATAGTCCATCCCTGTCCTTGGTTTGAAACTGTAACTCCATATTCATCATCCTTCATAACCAAAAACAGAGGTTTGCAACTTGACTTCTCCAGACCATTCTAGCCATCTATTTCTCAAGCTAATCATTGCATTAGCTTCCTGGGGACTTGAGGTAGTTAGCCTGATCATTACCAATGCCTGAAACAAGCTCAAATCCAGTTCACGATTTCCAGTGTTGAGGTATTTTTCTTGAACTTCTATTTTCATATTTAGGCATTGTTAGGCTTGCATTTGTGAAGATAAAATGTAGACATCATTGCCCTAAAACTATACATGTCCATAGATTTCATTTATTTTGATTGAGCTAGGAGAATTTTGAGTTTGAACTTTCTGAAATATTTAGGTCAGAAGTTGGTACTTTTAGAAAATCTCATTCATCTTATAATTATAGCTTATGATATTTATATGGTTCGATTCGTGTGAAAAAATGGAGCAATTTTCATGTTTACACTTTTGCTAATGGTTGAGAAATGAGCAAGTTACAGATCCTTTGGCTGGAGGTTGAAGATGAAGTGTAGTCAGGGCGCGTTTTGTGTTATGTATTTATCATTTCATACAAGTTAACGAATGTATCACCACCCCAGTGGTTAAAGCACGCGCCTATCACTATGAGATCCTAGGTACAAGCGCCAGCGAGTCCTTTTTTTTTTTTTCCATTTTCACACTTTTTTGACATTTTTGGTGTTTTTTTTTGCAGCGCTGGGCCTCTCCTTCTATGGGCTTCTTTTTCTTTTTTACTAACTTCTGACCCGCTGATTCATTAATCCACCTCTCTGACTTATTTTTATTTTATTTTTAATTTTTACTTTTTCATTATAATAATAATAATTATTATTATAATAATTATTATTATTCTGATTAATCATGAAAAATAAAAATAAAATATTTTTTTTTTATAATTTATTTTCTTATGAAACAAAAAAAAACATTAAAAAACATTTTTCTTTTAACAAATTAATTTCTCTTTTAAGTAATTAAATATTTAGACTTAGGTTTAATAATTATTTTATTTTTCTTAATTAAAATTAACTTAGAATTTAGTTTTATTTTAATTATTTAATTTTCATTTTATATTACTGTTTAACTTAAAACCTTCTAAAAAAAACCTAAAACACATTTTTAACTCAATTTCCTTCTTAATTAATTTAAGTTTAATTTTGTTTATTTTTCATTAATCATCTCTCTTAATTAGGTTAAAACCCCTTTCATAAAAACAAAAAAAAAATCATTTCTTTTTCCATTTGTATTCTTGCATTTTATTTTCAATTTTGTACAATATTCAATATGGTTGTAATAGATAATTAGGTTTAATTTTCTTGCAATCCCCATTTATAAATTTGTACACCCCCTCCCATAAGTATTGTAATAGCGTAGTAATTTTAAATTCCGCAATTTATCGCTTTATATACAAATATTAGTAATTAGGATTTTGTATGGAAAGACTAAAACCAATACAATAGCAAACCCTAATCAAGACAAAAACAAAGCATGAAATCAATACACTTGCACACAAGCACCCCTAGGGTAAATTCACTTGGTTGCCTTACAAAAATGACCATATTACGCATGTTGTAAAATCAAGCTTCTCAAATGAGCTTTTGTTTTGATGAAGACAAACCATGATAGACAAAGAAGGCAAAGATTTATGATCAAGCTCAAAGCATCTATGGACAAAATCTTCATTTCAAAGCTCTTAACAACTTTCAAGGTATAATAATCTTATTTACTTTGATCTTAAGATATAGATGCTCAATGGTGAATAAGAAATGTTTTATAAATCATTACTCAAGTTTTTCGAAGTTAAAATTCATTTTTTACTTGAGTGTAATCGATTTGCATATTAGTGCAATCGATTGCATGCTTCAAATTTTCAGATCTTTTGCTTTTGTTTCTCAGTGCAATCGATTTATATTGCTTGTGCAATCGATTGCATACTTAAAATTTTCAAAACGTTTGCTTCTGTTCCTCAGTGCAATCGATTTACATTGCTTGTGCAATCAATTGCACTCACTTATTTTTTGCTACTGACTTTACATGCAATCGATTGACATTGCTTGTGCAATCGATTGCACACTTAAAACTTTTGAAAATATAGTTGTTTAAACATTGCGCAATCGATTTACACAAAGGGTGCAATCGATTGCATGCTGCACGATTTTGAAAAATAGCAGCTTTTCACATGCCTGTTCATAATACCTTTTCAATGAAACCTTTCACTCAATCTTGGCATTTATTCATGATTCATTTTCAGAACTTTATGATGTTTCAAAAGGATGTTTTGAACATATAAATTTTAATTTTCAAAATCCTTTTCGACACCTCTTCCAAAATATATTTTCTGAATTTTAAAAATACAAACTCAAGCTTTTCTTCACTTTCATACATAAGTTTTCTGCACATTTTCATACATTGTTAAACAGAAAACTTTGAGCAATTATATCTTGAGTCATTGTACAATATTATTATTGGAAGATAAGACCATTCATTGTTAAATCACTCTAAGTGATCAATACTACTCAACTCACTCAAAATCAAATATTGATAGTTACTTACTTATTTTTCCAGGATTGTCGGAAATAAGTTTAAGGGTTTTTAAATCTTGTCTTTCCGGGATTGTTGGATACAAGTGTAGTCACTTTGAGAGGATTGTTCTCATAGTTGACATAGTGAAAATCCAAGAGGATTGTTCTTGGCTTTTTGGTAGTTCTTGTTTAAGTTTGCCACAATAAGGAAATCTCTTTCATGTTGAAAGGGGACTGGAGTACTCTCGGACTGTGAGGGGAACCCGGATATATCGCCCATGTCTCTTTATTTTTCTGCACTTTAAGCTTTCCTAAACTCACCATTAAACCAGAAAAATAATATCCATCATCACTAAAACTGGAATTTTTTAAAGTACCTAATTCACCCCCCCCCCCTCTTAGTCGCACTTCGTACTTACAATTGGTATCAGTGTAGGTTATAGATAACCTGCTCCTAAAAGATCCAGAATGGCTTCAGCAAATCAAAATCCCGTTTTCAGAGATGGTGGTAGTAACAACAAGCCTCCTTTATTTTGTGGTGAATATTTCGACTTCTGGAAAATACGCATGAAGGCACATCTAGAAGCACAAGGAGAAGAAGTATGGGATGCCGTCAAGAATGGTCCATTTATCCCTATAACGGTAATCAATGGTGTTGGCTCATCAAATCCTAAAACTGCATGGGACGGTGATGATAAGAAGAAAGTTCTCTATGATAAAAAGGCAATAAACCTTCTTCAAGGTGCACTTAGCATGGATGAATTCTTCTGTGTCTCGGCATGTAAGACAACAAAAGAAATTTGGGATACCTTGGTATAAACTCATGAAGGAACGGTTGAAGTAAAAATATCAAGACTAAATACCCTGAGCCAAGAATATGAATTATTTCGAATGCAGCCCGGAGAAACCATTCTTGACCTACAAAAGAGATTTGTGCATTTGACAAATCATCTAAGTGCTCTGGGTAAGACTTTGACGAATGATGAACTAAATCTAAAAGTACTTAGGTCCTTAACTAGGAAATGGCAACCAAAGGTAATGACAATTTCAGAAAAGAAAAGTCTCTCCTCCATGACGTCCGCAACATTGTTTGGAAAACTTCAAGAATATGAAACGGAACTTGGAAGACTTGAAAAACATGAAAATCAAGAGAAGAAATCCAAGAATATTGCTTTAAAGATAGATTCCAAGGAAGTTGAAAAGGAAGACAATCCGGAAGAAGATGAAAATTTCATGCTTCTTGTTAAAAGGCTTGGTAAGTTCTTTGGTAGAAATGACAAACCCTTTTCTCATTCAAAAGGAAAGAAACAATTTAAGAAAAAGGAAGCTTCCACGTCAACACAAGAAATCACATGTTATGAATGTGGTAAGTAAGGTCATATCAAGCCGGATTGTCCAAAACTCTCCAAGAAAGGTGGCTTCAAAAGCAAAAGGGGACTCAAGAACAAAAAGGCTTATGTTGCATGGGAGGATAATGAAATAAGTTCCTCATCCGATTCCGATAGTGATGAAAGTGCAAATCTAGCGTTGATGGCCTCACACCACTATGATGATGAAGACAATGAGGTATGCTTGAAGACCACATGCAACCTTTGGTATATTGATAGTGGTTGTTCAAAGCATATGACAGGAGACCTAAACCAATTTTTAAATCTAGTGCTAAAGGCCAAGGGTTTTGTCACTTATGGAGACAACAATAAGGGAAGAATCCTTGGCAAAGGCAAAGTTGGTGCTCCACCTTTCACATCCATTGAAGATGTTATTTATGTTGAAGGACTAAAGCACAATCTTCTTAGTATTAGCCAACTTTGTGACAAAGGTTTCAAGATCAAGTTCACCAAGGATGAATGCTTGATAGAATAAGAAGTCACTCATGAGGTTATACTTAAATGTTAAAAAATCAATAATATATTCATGATTTCCCAACGATGATTCATGGCAGTGGCACAAAAGAATTGCTCATATTCACATGGAACACTTGAATAAACTAATCAAGCATGATCTTGTCATTGGATTGCCTAAGAGAAATTTCGTCAAAGATAGACTCTGTGATGCTTGTCAAAAAGGGAAACAAACAAAATCAACTTTCAAATCTAAGAATGTTGTGTCCACTACAAGGCCACTACAATTGTTACATATGGACTTATTTGGTCCATCAAGAACAAGGAGTTTCGGAGGTAATGTATATGCTTTGGTTATTGTTGACGATTTCTCTAGATATACTTGGACATTCTTTTAAGTGAAGAAAAGTGATGCATTCAAGGCGTTCAAGAAGTATGCTAAACAAATTCAGAGTGAGAAGTCTCTAACAATTGCCTCCATAAGAAGTGATCACGGCGGAGAATTTCAAAATGCTCTATTTGAAGAATTCTGTGGAGAACATGGAATATCTCACAACTTCTCGGAACCAAGGACTCCTCAACAAAATGGAGTGGTAGAAAGAAAGAATAGGTCTCTTGTGGAACTTGGTAGGAAAATGCTTAGCGATTCAAATCTTCCAAAATACTTTTAGGCGGATGCAGTGAGCACGGCATGTTTTGTTAGCAATAGAGTTAACATAAGACCAATCTTGAAGAAAACTCCATATGAACTCTTCAAAGGGAGGAAACCAAACATTGCTTTCTTTCACATCTTCGGATGCAAATTCTTTGTCTTAAACAACGACAAAGATAACCTTGGTAAATTTGATGAAAAATCCGATGAAGGTATTTTCTTGGCTACTCTCTTTCTAGTAAGGCATATAGAATCTACAACAAAAGAACTCTAACAATTGAAGAATCAATGCATGTATCTTTTGATGAAACTAACCCCTCCAAGGAGGATAATATTGTTTGTGATAATGATGATGACATACTAGAAGGTCCTCAAGAAAATTCTTCCAAAGATCAACCAATTCAACACGAAGAATCACCCAAACAAGAGTCAAATCTCAATGATCTACCAAAAGAATGGAGAACTCGTAGAGATCATCCTATCAATAAAGTAATTGGTGATCTAAGTCAAGGTGTGAAAACAAGATTAAATCTCAAAGATGCTTGCCTAAACATGGCGTTTGTCTCTCAAATTGAACCTTCCAAAGTTGATGAAGCCTTAGGCGATGACCAATGGATTATCGTGATGCAAGAAGAATTAAATAAATTTGAAAGGAATCAAGTTTGGGAACTTGTCCCTAGGCCAAGCAACAAACACATTATTAGAACAAGATGGGTGTTTAAAAAATAAACCTGACGAGAATGGAATAATTGTTCGTAACAAACAAGGTTGGTAGAACAAGGCTACAATCAAGAAGAAGGAATAGATTTTGAAGAAACTTTCGCTCTGGTTGCAAGGTTAGAAGCTATTCGTCTCTTACTTGCCTATGCTTGTTCATTAAATTTTCAGCTTTTCCAAATGGATGTCAAAAGCGCATTCTTGAATGGATATATCACTGAAGAAGTCTATGTTAAGCAACCCCCAGGGTTCGAAGATTTCAAGAGTCCATCTCATGTATTTAAATTAAGAAAAGCTCTCTATGGATTGAAACAAGCACCAAGGGCATGGTATGATTGTTTAAGCAACTTCTTATGTGAAAAAGGTTTTGAAAAAGGCAAAGTTGACAAGACTCTGTTTATAAAGAAAATTAAAGATGACACTTTGCTAGCACAAGTCTATGCTCATGACATCATTTTCGGTTCTTCAAATCAAGAAATGTGTGAGGAATTTTCAGCAATGATGCAAGGAGAATTTGAGATGTCCATGATGGGTAAAATAAACTATTTTCTTGGACTTAAAATTAAACAACTAAAAGATGGCATCTTTATCAACCAATCCAAATATTGCAAGAAAATCTTGAAAAGATTTGACATGGATAACTGTAAGGAAATGTCTACACCAATGGGTTCCCATTCATATGTTGATCAAGATGAATTAGGTGTTTCCATCGACATCACAAAGTATCAAGGTATGATGAGCTCCTTATTGTATTTGATGGCAAGCCGTCTTGACATAATGTTTAGTGTTTGTCTTTGTACTCGCTTTCAAGCTAATCCAAAGTAATCTCATCTCACGATGGTAAAGAGGATCATGAAGTATCTCAAAGGAACAACGAATGTCGGATTGTGGTATCCTAAAGGTAGTATTTGCAACTTAGTTGGTTATTCTGAAGCGGATTATGCAGGTTGTAAAACTGATAGAACAAGCACAAGTGGTACTTGTCACATCCTTGGTAATGCATTAGTATCATGGGCCTGTAAGAAACAAGCACGCGTTGCTCTTAACACGGCCGAAGATGAATATATTGCAGCAGGTAGTAGTTACGCTCAAATTTTGTGGCTAAAACAACAACTTCGTGACTACGGACTCGATCTAGGATGCATTCCTCTACGGTGTGACAATACAAGTGCAATAAACATTATGAAGAATCTCATCATGCATTCAAGAACTAAACACATAGACACACGACATCATTTCCTCTGTGATCATGTACTTCAAGGAGATGTCAAGGTAACCTTTGTAGATACTCATAATCAGCTTGCTGATATCTTCACCAAACCTTTGGCAAGAGAACCATTCTACAAGATTCGACGAGAGCTTGGCATACTTGACGAACATGACATATAAGGTGCCTTCTATCCTTGTTATGATTTTATATATATGTTTTAAATATGCTATATGTGAATATATGTTAAGTGGTATTTAATTTCTAAGAAAAAAATTTGGTTTTGGTCATTTTTTGTTGATGCAAATCGATTGCACAAAGAGTGAAAATCGATTGCTCACTAAGTATTTTCAATTCTGACCTTTTTGTTTCAAGTGCAAATCGATTGCACCATCAATGCAAATCAATTGCACTCTGTGCGTTTCAGTTTTATTTTAATTCTGTTTTATGTGCAAATCGATTGCACGTACTGTAACTTGCTTTTATGATAGAAAATTGTGTTGGTTAAAATTCCTCTCTCTCATATTCCCAAGCCAAATAAACTTGATTACAACCTACTCATTCCTATCTACTCAAATCATATCCAAATTTCAGCTCTCAAACACCTTTCTCTCTCAAAATACCTAAAACCCTCAAAACCCTAAAATCCTTACCCATGGCTTCAAGGCAAAAAGAAAGGTGCCAGCTTCAGAAAAAGGAAAGAAAAAGGTTGATTCATCATCTAATCCATTGCTTTCACCTCTCACCGAAGAACAAGAAGCCAGATTCATAAAGGACTTTCAAAAGAAAATAGTATCCAATTCCAAATATGGTATGCTATCATCCTTTCCACAAGAATGCTTATCTTTTCAAAATGATTTAGCTGCTTATGGTCTAGAATCATTAATTTCATCACTCGGTCCATATTATCCGGATTTGGTAAGAGTGTTTTTCAGCAATTTAACTCCATAAAAAGGCAAAATGGTGACATATGTGTTGGGTACTCGTATCTCTCTAACTCCTCAGGTTGTTGGTGAGATTCTTCATATTCCTTACACTGGAAGCTCCCTGTATGACCCTGAAAATGAGGTATGGGATGACTACCGGAAAAAGGATTTCTTTTACAACATTGGGAGGTTAAGTGAAGCTGAATTCTGCGCCAAACGGATTTGTGGTCTAGACGGAGTAATTCCATCCAGAGACTCCTGGAATGCAGGTAACTTCTATATAGACGATCGCCTATTTCATTAATTTATGGTCTATATCATGTTTCCAAGAGCTGGAAACCACTGCATTGTGACCGACCTGGAAATGCAGCTGATTTATGCAAGAAAGAAGGGGATAAGTGTTAACTGGGAAAGACTTATCATGGTGCATATGCTGAGAGTCGATGCAAAATCAAAATTTCTTCCACATGCATATTTTGTTACTTTAATTATGGAGGAATTTGGAGTGGATTTTACTGGGTTTGAAAAAGTGCATATGGATCCAAATCTAAATAAGATTTCCATCAAGAATGTTGACTCCATAATGGGCATGCATTACAATCCGGAAACAAAAACTATCACTTACATTGGTGAAGATGTTGTTGGTGATGAAGGGAACGACCAAGAAGTCGAAGGCGGTGAAGCTGTGCCTCCTCCACCTACTGCTCCCTCTGGTCCAAGCAATCAAGAGCTTATGGATTACATGTCTCAACAATTTGCTTCCATGAACACCAATATCAACAACCAGTGGAATGCGATCAATGATTCTACGACAACCCAGATTAATGACTTCCACGCAGATGTGAATCAACAATTTTCTTACCTTTACTCTCATCTTCACATTCCACCATATGATCCAAATAATTCAGCTGCACCTCCTCAACACTACACAAAACCCCCTCTTCAACAACAATTTTCAAATCAAGGCTCTTGGTCATATAACCACCAGAACATGCATCACCCTTGAAGTTATGGCCAACTCTATTTTTTTTGTTATGTCCTTGTCTTGTTAGTCTATGTTTTGTTTGTTAAATGTATGTGTAATCGTTAAACAATTTGTGTTGCTTGTTTAATTAAAGTTTTTTTTCCGATATATTGCTTTATTACTATTTGTTTTGTGCATCTTTCCCTTCTTTTTGATAATGTCAAAGGGGTACTTTATGCTTGTATTTTTTCCTTGCCTTAATTTTTAAAAGGTACTCTCCAACCAAGATGAAGAAATACAAAGGATTTCAACCTTCTCATACATAGGGGGAGTTTTGCATCTTAGGGGGAGAATTTAAATCAAGCTTCTCAAATAAGCTTTTATTTTGATGAAGGCAAACCATGATTGACAAAGAAGGCAAAGATTTATGATCAAGCTCAAAGCATCTATGGACAAAATCTTCAGTTCAAAGCTCTTAACAACTTTCAAGGTATAATAATCTTATTTACTTTGATCTTAAGATATAGATGCTCAATGGTGAATAAGAAATGTTTTATAAATCATTACTCAAGTTTTTCAAAGTTAAAAATCATTTTTTACTTGAGTGCAATCGATTTGCATATTAGTGCAATCGATTGCATGCTTCAATTTTTCAGATCTTTTGCTTCTGTTTCTCAGTGCAACCGATTTACATTGCTTGTGCAATCAATTGCATACTTAAAATTTTCAAAACATTTGCTTTTTTTTCTCAGTGCAATCGATTCACATTGCTTGTGCAATCGATTGCACTCACTTATTTTTTGCTACTGACTTTACATGCAATCGATTGACATTTCTTGTGCAATCGATTGCACACTTAAAACTTTTGAAAATATAGCTGTTGAAACATTGTGAAATCGATTTACACAAAGGGTGCAATCGATTTCATGCTGCACGATTTTGAAAAATAGCAGCTTTTCACATGCCTGTTCATAATACCTTTTCATTGAAACCTTTCACTCAATCTTGGCATTTGTTCATGATTCATTTTTCAGAACTTAATGATGTTTCAAAAGGGTGTTATGAACATATAAATATTCATTTTCAAAATCATTTTCAACACCTCTTCCAAAATATATTTTCTGAATTTTCAAAATACAAACTCAAGCTTTTCTTCACTTTCATACATAAGTTTTCTGCACATTTTCATACATTGTTAAACAGAAAACTTTGAGCAATTATATCTTAATTCATTGTACAATATTATTATTGGAAGAGAATATCATTCTTTGTTAAATCACTCTAAGTGATCAATACTACTCAACTCACTCAAAATCAAATATTGATAATTACTTACTTATTTTTCCAGGATTGTTGGAAATAAGTTTAAGTGTTTTTAAATCTTGTCTTTCCAGGATTGTTGGATACAAGTGTAGTCACTTTGAGAGGATTGTTCTCATAGTTGACATAGTAAAAATCCAAGAGGGTTGTTCTTTGTCCAAGAGAATTGTTCTTGGCTTTTTGGTAATTCTTGTTTAAGTTTGCCACAATAAGGAAATCTCTTTCATGTTGAAAGGGGACTGGTGTACTCTCGGACTGTGAGGGGAACCAGGATATATCGCCCGTGTCTCTTTATTTTTCTACACTTTAAGCTTTCCTAAACTCACCAATAAACCATAATAATAATATCCATCATCACTAAAACCAGAATTTTGTAAAGTACCTAATTCACCCCCCTCTTAGGTGCACATCGTACTTACACATGTGAGGTATCTTAGCAAAGACAAGCAAAATACAAGATCATAGTCCCTCGATAATGCTATCAAAAGTTGCCTTTCAAAATGATCTTAGTCCCTAAAGAAAAATGCTAAGATACCTGGCAACATTGTTAATCATGGTTATACGATGACCCACGCCCGTCCCTTTAACATCCAAAAATAGGGTTACTTACTAAATAAATGGTAAGATAACAATGTCAAAGGAAAGAGGAAATAAACATGAAAGACTTTTGAGTAGGTAGAATGTTCCTAGTTTCTTACTCAATTTCAAAATAAAAATATCCTTGCTATTTTCAAAAACAAACACCGACACTTTCAAAACATCTTTTAAAACTTTAAAACATTTTCAAAATATCAAACACTTTCTATACATTCTTACGAACGAGAATCATTACAAAATTTTCCTAAATAATGGCCTCTTTTCAAAAATACTTTCAAAACCACACAAAGCACAATTTCAAGCAAAAGCAAGTGATCTAGCAAGTAACTAAGATCCCATGGAAAACCATGGATGAAAAGGGTGCTAATACCTTCCCTTTTCAAAATCTACCCCCCGAACTCAAGAAACAATCTCAAAGGTCTTTCCTGTGCTTTTCCACCTTTCCTTTTGGATAAAAGAAAAGTCGGTGGCGACTCTTGATAACCTCAACATTTGCAATAAAACTCAAAACACCCAAGTTAGTTCTCCCACAGTATCAAAACATTCTTTTAAAGTCTCAAATACTCAAAAATCTCAAGAGTTGACCAATCAAAAAGCTCCTCCTAAGCCAAAGGTCTACAACTAGGGTTTTGAGTTTCTCAAGGAAATTTGGGTTGAAAAAGTCTTAAATTATTTTCATGGTTCTCCATAGTCCTCCAACAAGGTCCATATCAAGTTTCAAGTCCTACATCACAAGTTTTCTCAATCAATGGCTCAAATGATTGAAAATAAACTGTATTGGGTAAAAAGTCAACTATGGTCAACATATAGTCAAACTTCAAGATTTCTGGTCAATATCAACATTTTGAAGTGATATTTATCATTTTTTCAAGTTGATCATGATTCCTGAAGGAAATCCCTCAAATCATCAAAAGTCAAGAATTGCCAAATTAGGGTTTCTTTAGGTGAAGTCAACTAAACTTTGACCAAGCATAACTTTCACATGCTTCATCAACTTTTCCATAACCAAATCCCATTTTGAAGTAAATTAAGTTCTATACAACTTTTTATTTATGCTAAAGTCCATAAAATGCTTCATTTGAAAGATATGAGTTAATACATTATAGGTCATCTTCAAAAGTCAACAAAAAGACACTTTTTGTCAAGGCAACTTACATTAAGATAAAGTCTCCAAATGCAAAAATAATAAAAAGAGAAATTGTAGAGGACATCTTGAGATTTTTAAAAAGTCCCAGATCACCTTAGAAAGATGAAAATTGAGCAAGTTATGAGATGCACAATTTGGGAAATTTTGAAGAAATGCATGAAATGCAAAATGAGCAAACTTGAAATTTTGAACTAGTGGGCCAAACTTTTGATATTCAAACATGTTCATAAGGTGTTAGTGGACCTATAAATCCCTTCACATATTTTTTATGATTTTTTTTTATTTTGTTTGAATTTGTATTCATTTAAATACAAATAAAATCAAAATAAATATGAGATAATTGTAGAAGGGCTTGGGCCTCTTTGTTCCAATCATCTACAAGCCCAACAATTCATGCTAGCCTGTCACAATACATGCCAAAATCGTGAAAGCTCCAAGAAGGAAAGAATCATGCAAAAATGGAATTTTTCAATTTGTTTGATTCTTGTTTAAACCATGGTTTGATGGCTTGATCTTGTAGTACGGTGGGAGAACTGACTAGGGTGTTTTGTGTTTGATCGCAATTATTGCGGATAGCAAGAGTCACCACCGACTTTTTATTTATCCAATAAGGAAAGGGTTAAAAGAATAGGAAAGACCTTTGAGATTATTTTGTTGAGTTCGAGGGGTAGGTTATGAAAATGGAAGGTGTTAGCACCCTTTTCATCCGTAGTTATCTACGGGCTCTTAGTTTCTTGCTAGATCACTTGCTTTTGTTTGAAAATGAACTTTGTGGTGTGGGTTTGGAAATATTTTGAAAACGTCTTTGTAATGATCCTCGTCTCGATAAGAATGCGTACAATGAGTTGGTTTTGAAAATAGTTCAAAGAGGTATTTGTTGTGGGTGTTTTTGAAAGGGATTTTTAAAAGTGCCTTTGTAATGATTCTCGTTTCTATAAGAATGCGTACAAAGAGATTTAACTTTTTAAACTATTTCAATTGAAAGTGTTGGTGTGAAAATTGTTTTTTAGTTATGAGCAAGCAAGCAACTACGAGCGTCCTACCTACTCAAAAGGTCTTTGTTCTTTTCCTCCTCCTTTAGATGATGTCATGATGTTATGTACAAGTATGCAAAGCAAGCAAGTTGTTATGTACAAATAGTCATTTACACACAAAGCAGACAAGTCCTTAGGTTTAGGCTTGCATGGAGTTTGTAGGTAAGTACCCTCTTGAAGTTTAGTTGGCTTAATTTGTCCTAGAAAGTAACCGGGTTCTGGGGATCTCAATATCATTGATCTTTCTTTATCGGGCATTGTTTCAACGTAAGCCTCTTTATTGGCAACCAAAATATCCTGAAAGTCTGATCTCAATGAGCGTAGAATCGAGTATCAACCAGTCTTCAGTGGGAACCAAAGTCGGCTATCTCACTACTTCCTAATGGCCAAGTTGTTCAATTAAGGTTCTAAGGTCAGTTAATGCTTCATGACACCACACAGTGGCCCCGTATTCTCCTTGACTGACTCAAGGGCTACCGGTACCAACAAATGTGTCACACTAACGTAGCTATCTCATCAACCATGTCGGTATACGCCGAACAACCCCCACGATTTATTGCTACTTACCTAAAAGGTGCCCCAGATCCAGGTGTTGGATCTTTAACAATAACCCAAACAAGGACCCATAAATGTAAATCAAGCAAGTCAAACAAGGAAAGCAAGTAAAAGTGATCTAGCCCTAAGGTAACCCAACTTTTAAGTAGTCCCCAGCAAAGTCGCCAGTTCTGTAATACGGTGGGAGAACTGACTTGGCTATTTTGCGCTTGATCGCAATTGTTGTAGATAGCAAGAGCCGCCACCAACTTTTCTTTTATCCAATAAGGAAAGGGTGAAAAGAACAGGAAAGATCTTTGAGATTATTTTCTTGAGTTCGGGGGGTTGGTTATGAAAAGGGAAGGTGTTAGCACCCTTTTCATCTGTAGTTATCTACGGGCTCTTAGTTGCTTTCTAGATCACTTGCTTTTGTTTGAAAATGTACTTTTTGGTGTGGGTTTGTAAATATTTTGAAAACGTCTTTGTAATGATCCTCGTCTCTATAAGAATGCGTACAAAGTGTTGGTTTTAAAAATAGTTCAAAGAGGTGTTTGTTGTGGGTGTTTTTGAAATGGATTTTGATAAGTTCATTTGTAATGATTGTTGTTTCTATAAGAATGCGTACAAAGAGCTATGACTTTTGAAAATGTTTCAATTGAAAGTATTGGTGTGAAAATGGTTTTTTAGTTGTGAGCAAGCAAGCAACTACGAGCGTCCTACCTACTCAAAAGGTATTTGTTCTTTTCCTCCTCCTTTAGATGTTGTTATCTTATCATTGATTGATAAGAATCCCCATCATTGGATGTGAAGGGACAAGCGTGGGTCATTTGTATAGTCATAGAAGGGAACCTATGGGACGTTTAGCAATTTTTATTTAGGGACTAGATCGTTTACCGAAGGCAACATCGAGGGACATCGAGGGACTACGATCTTTTAACAAGGGTCTTTGCTAAAACGCCCATACTCGAGGGACATGACTATTTTTCGAGGCAACAAGTGAGATTACCCTAGAGGTGCATGTATGTGCATGGTGTGTTTGATTGCATGCATTTTATTCTTTGATTTTTGGGTTGTCTACTTGTTGCTTTTATCTTGCCATATATCATAATTACTAACATTTGTATAAAGAAATAAAAATTCAGAAAATAAATATCCTACACTATTACAACCATATTGAATATCAATAAAATGTAAAGACAAAACAAAATAAAAGAAGGAAAAATGAATTTTTCGATCCAGGCAGAATGCACCCTTCGATTCTGCTCTTCCTGGCTTCTTTCGATTTGGGCCTAGAAACCAGTGTGAGATGGACCCTTCGATTCAACCTTCTTGCTACTACTTTTGATTGAGGTCTGGAAGTTAGTGTGGACATCCTTTATTTCTCCCTTCCCGCTCCTTCGTTTGGACTATGAGGCAATAAGGGCCTGCAAAGCAGCATGAGAGTGTATCCTCCGTTCACGCTCTTTTTGCCTTTCGTTTGGGACTGTGAAACAGTAAAGGGGACGAAGCTGTAGGCATCGTTTCACACACAACTTCTTCTTTCGCTTGGTGTCTACACAGGTTAGTTCTACCATACATTTGGACAAGAAAAAAAACAAGCGAAAAAGGCAGAAACAAAAAGTAAACAAATGCCATGTACAATCTAGAAACGAAAGAGTTAAGGTCAGGGGACTTACCTTGCTTTTGAAGTTGGTGCTTTTGGACCTTGAGTAATTAGACTGGATGTTCCTGGATTTAAAGGGAAGAAATAGGTGTGGTGTTTCTTTTACTGGATTCGAAGGTCAAGAAGAGTGGGGTTGTGTTTGTTATTTATGGATTTGAAGGAAAAAAACAGGTGTAGTGTTCTTTCTGCTAGATTCGAAAGAAAGAACAAAGCGTGAGGTTGCTCCTGGATTCGAAAAGGAAAACAAACGGGTGTTGTGTTTCTAGTGTTGGATTCAAAAGGGACATAAATAGAGGTATGGTCTTTTGATTTTGGGTTTGAGAATGTGTTAAGTGTTTGATGATTTTCACACAATCAAAGTTTCCAACTATCAAAAACCTCTGGATGTGTTGTCCAGCCCCCTTAGATATGTTATGGAGCCTCTTATTTATAGATGAATTTGGCTGAGGTTTAGGAGGGAAAACAAAAGAATTTGAACAAATTGAGTATACAGTCTTTGTAGCTTTCTAGGGGTAGTATTTGTATGCCATTTTGGTTCAAGAATAGGGGCAGTATTGCAGGACTGATGTGCAGCAGTTTTGGAGCGTTGTGGCCAGTATAACAGGCTTGGACTTGCAACACAAGCATCTTTGAATATTCCCAACCTTTCATTTTGACCTCATAATTCCAACCTTCGATCAGATCCTCTCTTTAAACAACAATATTTGTTTCCAATCAAAGTATCCTTTGAATGGGGCAAATATATGTCCTTCGAATAGACCATGTGCCTATCCTTTGAATACGCCAGCTTGTGTATCCTTTGAAAAGGGAAACCCATGTATGTCAATGCATGTTCTTCTAATGGGACACCCAGGTATGTCAAAGTGTCCTTCGAATGGTCAACCAAGGTATGTTCTTCGAATGGAACAATAATTGTGTGTTGAAAATTTTCAAGGGTGGAATCGAAGCAATCTATTTCAAAGGGAGATACTGTCCATTCGAAACTAGTATGAAAATAGCCAACATATGAGGGAAGTTCCTGCCTTGTGATTTGAAACAAGCAGGAAATAAAACATTGCTTCCTGAATCCAAACAAACACGGTAAGGGGCCATTTCTTTGTGAATCAAAGCAAACATGTAAAGGGTCATTGCTTCAATAGAAGCTTGCATGCAGGAGGCCACTTGATTTGTGGGCGCTTAGCATGAAGGGAAGTCATTCTCTTATGCAGGCAGGCATGCAGGAGGCCCTTTCCTTGTGCATATTGTCCTGAAGGAAGTCCTGGATTTTGTGAATTGAAGGAATCATGCAAGGGGAAATGGCTTCTGAAATGAAGGAAGGCTACAGAAGGATATTGACTTCTGAATCGAAGGACACTTTCAGAAGTTCATTTCCCTCTGAATCGAAAGGGACCAACATTAAGCCACTAACTTCTGACTCGAAGGGAGTTCTCAAGAGGCTCTTTCCTTCTGAATCGAAAGAAGCTGGTATGGAGCCACTAATCTTTTGAATCAAAGAACACCAACAGGAGGCCTTTGTCTTCTGAATCGAAGGAAGCCTAGACGCCCAATCGAATCTAGAATAAATTGAAGGAAACATTCTTTTCTTCAAAAAAATCATTTTTATCTGCTTTTCCCTTTTTGTCTGCTTTATACTTGCGCAAGCTTGAGCTTTAGAAAATACTTGAGAAAAGAGAGAGCAAATTTTGGGGTACAACATTTGCCCCTGTTCAATCTTCTTAAACCTAAAAAATCAAGTATGGCATGTTGTTGTTCGTAGCTTGAAGGTAGAAGATGATTGAACACTAGAATTCCCAGAAATTTGCACTCGATGATGTGGTGGTTGATTGTGTAGGGAATGGGCTTAAAGATGTCATTTGGAGAGATGATGGAGTGTTTTTGGAGATGGGCTTATAGATGCCATCCAAAGGTGATTATTGAGAGAAATTAGACTAAGTCTAAGTTTGACTGTAACTGGGAGGAGTGTCATAATATATCTTTGGTGGATTTAACTTTGAATGATATGCTGGAATGGACCCGTGTTAAGCCGCGTTTGGAAATGTATTAGAAGGAATCTGTGTAAGATTACTTTATGATGAGCCTGTGTATGGACGCTTTGGGAGATATATGAGAGGGAAGCCTGAGTAGGGCTGCTTCAGGATGAATCCATGTGAAACTTCGTCTGGAAATGAAGGAACCTAGGTAGAGTTGCTTCAGGCTGAGTCTGTGTGAAACTGCATCTGAAAACAAGAAGGAACCTGGGCAGGGTTGCTTCATGATGAGTCCATGTAAAACTTCATCTGGAAATGTATGAGAAGGAACCTGGGAAGGGTTGGTTCATGAAGAGTCTGTGTAAAACTTCATTTAGAAATGTATGAGAAGGAACCTAGGCAGGGTTGCTTCATGATGAGTCTGTATGAAACTTCATCTGGAAATGTATGAGAAGGAACCTGGGTAGGGTTGCTTCAGGATGAGTCCGTGTAAAACTTCATATGGAAATGTATGAGAAGGAACTTGGGTAGGGTTGCTTCATGATGAGTCCGTGTGAAACTTCATCTGGAAATGTATGAGAAGGAACCTGGGTAGGGTTACTTCAGGATGAGTCTGTGTAAAACTTCATCTGGAAATGTATGAGAAGGAACTTGGGTATGGTTGCTTCATGATGAGTCCGTGTGAAACTTCATCTGGAAATGTTGAGAAGGAACCTGGGTAGGGTTGCTTCAGGATAAGCCTGTGTAAAACTTCATCTGGAAATTTATGAGAAGGAACTTGGGTAGGGTTGCTTCATGATGAGTCCGTGTGAAACTTTATCTGGAAATGTATGAGAAGGAACCTAGGTAGGGTTGCTTCAGTTGTTCGAGTAGATAGTTATCTTGTCTTGTTTCAGGTATTAATCTATAATCGTTCGTCCACAAATAGTTGTCCTGGCTTGTTACAAGTAATAATCTGGAACTAGTTTTTATCGGTTGTTGAGATAGTTATCCTGGCTGGTTTTAGGTATTAATATCTGACCTTAGAATGAAAGATAGTTTTCCTAGCTTATTACAGGTATTAATCTTCAATCTGCTCATGTAGATAGCTTTCCTGGCTTGTTACAGGTATTTATCTACAGTCGTCCGTCCACAGATAGTTGTCATGGCTTTTTACAAGTATTAATCTGGAACTTGTTTTTTGTTGGTCATTGAGATAGTCGTCCTGGCTGGTTTCAGGGACTAATCTCTGACCTTTTGAAAATGGTTGTGGTATTTTCCAAAAAGGACTTTTGTTGATTGAATTTTCCCTACAAGGAAGAGGGTTAGTTACATGCAGATGTATGCATGACTTGATGATGTTCTCAAAATAACTGAGATTATGCTATATGAATTTATCATGTATGTAATATGATGCAAAAAATGTAAAATTTTGTTGGAATGTATCTTTGTCTTGGAAAATAAATCCTTAACAAATGTTGGGGAGCTTTTGGGAAGTTGATTCCCAGACTGTTGTTGGGATGAAGAGTATGTACCTCTGTAGACCTTATTTTAGAATGTTTCTGCTGGGGACTCCTGTCTTGTTGTTTGAGGAGAACTCCGCTGGGGAATGTTGATTTTTCTTGAGAAGAAAACTTTGTGGGGAGTGTTAATTCCTGCTTGGGGAAAGGAATTTAGGAGTTTTAGTTGTCTGTTTTTGTATCGGGGAGTTATCTTTTGATGGAAGAGGAAGGAAGTTAACAACTTGTTGGAGATAAAGAAGTTAACTGTTATCTGCTTGTCTCCCAGGCTTTGTAGAAACTCACTGGGGATTTTAGAAAAGTCTAATGGGGAAGAGGGGTTATGGTCCCTGTATTTGTAGTAGTCGGAAAGACAAACTCAAGCTGGGGAATCTGTAGTTTGTTGGGGAAATAAACCTTGTTCCCAATCTTCTTGAGAGGTGTTTTCTTTTGACAGAACTCCTCGAGGATTCTTCTTGAGACCAACTCAGTTGGGAAGAAGGTTTTCCAAAGATTGAAACTATGGATGGGGATTTCCTGGATCCAACTTTATGGGGATATCCATGAATTTGGCCTTGAAGGTTTTGGACCCTCCGTGAAGATTATTTTATGGGGATAACCTTATAGAGATGACTTTGTGGGGATTTGATTGAGGATCACCCTATGAAAGGGATTTTGTGGGAAATTGTCACTGCCCCTAGTAGTAAGTGTTGTAGTACTGCAAAAAATGTTTGCTTGACTGTACATAACCTTTTGCTGGAATTCATGTTCAATGCCCCAAGTGATTCAGATGCAGACCTGCCCCTGGTTTTTCAGCATTTCTTGGGAGATTTCTTGGAATCTTGACTTGACTGCTCCTGGCGAGTTGGATAGTGACATGTCATGCCCCCTTGCTCATAGGAGATTTGTCATTGGACGTTGTGATACGGTGGCAGAACTGACTGTTATACTGGTTTGCATTTTGTATTTGTAAATGTCACGGTAAGCAAGAGTCGCCATCGACTTTTATTTCATCCAACTAGGAAAAGGAAAAAGAACAGAAAAAACCTTTTTCGAGATGTTTCTGAGTACGGGGGGTAGATTATAGAAAGGGAAAGTGTTATCACAATTTCTATCCATGGTTTTCCATGGGCTCTTAGGTACTTTGCTCATTTTTAAAATTGCTTGTGTGTGCTTGTGTTGAAAAGTTTTACTTCGTGATAACCCTTGTACCGGTCCCCAAGAGTGTGACGAAGTTGCTTTGAAAATTGTTTTGAAAAGTGTTTGTATGAAAAATTTTGTTTGAGTAAGTACCTAGGAACTAATCTACCTACTTGAAAAAAATGTTTGTTCGTTTTCCTTTAGACAACGCTATCCTATTATTAAGGAATAGGTAGCACTGTCGTTGGAATTTTAGGGGACGTTCGAAGGGACAAGTACGATCACAAAAGCAATGTTAGGAAATTTTAATAATCATCCTAAAGCCTTAAAGATCTTTTTCTGAGGCAACATCCTAATGGGTCATTTTAGATCTTCTGGGACTAGAGGACAACCACTAACATTCCCTATACTTTATGACAGTTTACCGAAGGCAACCATAGTGGAGTAAACCCTAGGAGTGAGCATGTGCAAGTGTATTGTTTAGTTAATTATCTTTGCACAATTAGGGTTTTCTAATGTTTTAATTTCAATTTGTTTTTCCATACAATCCTATTAACATACATCTAAGCAGTTTATAGTTTGCAGAAATAAAAATACGAGAAATTAAAGTCCTAGTTATTACAAGGCTTTCGCAGATACATAATTATTTTAACTGTAAATAAAGATGCAGAAATTTAAAACCCTAATTACTATTACAAACTTAGAGCAGTTACAATGATAAAAAAAGGAAAATTAAAGGCGCACGATGAATTAAATGCAAGAAATAATTGGAAAACCTAAAAATCTAATTGAAAAAATATTTAGGTTATTTTTTTGAGAAAAAATTAGGTTATGTACAAATTTAACCCTAATTCTAAATATTTTAAATTATGAAAAAAATAATTAAATTACCCTAATTTAATTAAACTAATTAATTAATAAAATATTTTTATAAAAAAATGATTTTTGATGTTTTTATGATTTTTTTTATTAAATAAAAAAACATGATTTTGGGTATTATTTGAAAAAAGAAATAATTAATAAATAATAAAAAAGAATTGAAATAAAAAGAATAGAATTGAGCCTTCATAAGAAATCCAGGGGGTGTGCTTCTGAATTCTTGTTAGGCCCATGAATGCTGAGCCCATTCATGCGCCTGATCCTGTGTTAGCACGCCTGGAGAGTGCACCATGGTCCTTCCTTGGTTTGAGTGTTGGATCTGTATTGGCAATGATCCAGTGGCTGGATTTTGAGACCACACAGTAGACGTTTGGAACGTGTAGTCACGGAATCTGTAAAGAAACATTGAGAAAGTAAAGAAAACGAAGGGACCTGGGATCGAACCCAGGTCCTCTCCACTATCCAACGCACACTTTACCATTGAGCCATATTGTTTAGTTGTTATTATAATAAGATCAAATCATAATATATAACATAAAGTGGATAGGCTGGACAAAATAAAAAACGCGCGGATCATTCAAATGGACCGGTGGGGTGGTGACAAGTCATCATCTTCTTCCCTGTCAGTCGTCTTAGGTATCAGATTTATACCTACGGACAGAACTCCATAGCCATAAACCTGCAATCTTCAAAAATCCATACAACACATGATAAATTAATTCTAAATACATCAATCAACTCGTCTTGATCTCACGAGTATCATGGCACCATTTTCTTGGCCTAATTTTACCTGTACAGAGAAGCCCCAAAACGACTTCTTAAACCCTAGCCATGGCAATTAGCAAAGCAGTCATCAAAATTCAAAATTAATTGAACCAAAACATTCCAAATGATAATACAAATACAATGCTATGCTTAAAAATGGTTAATCATGCGTAAATTGTAATATCAAAATCAAATTGATATGTGCAAACTGTGGGATTACCAGGAGCGATTCTGGGCTTGGGAAGGATGGCAAATGATCGTATTAGCTTCAGGAGATGTCTAGGAAGCGATTATCAGTTTTGGAATGTCTTGAATCACCCTCTATGTGAGAAAACGATCCACCACTTTTTTGCCAAAATTTGAATTTTGTTCTTCAGCTCTCACGACTGCAACCTTTTTTTCTTTTGCATTATTTCTGTTCAGTATATGTAATGGAGTGCATTAGGTTAACAAAACACAACTGAATCTTTTTGAATTATGGAAATTGAATGTGATTTGTTTGCTATATGATATCTTTCCAAAACCATCCTAATCATGCTATTTTTGCCTCAATTTTCCTTGATTCGATTTGATCTGATTAGGCCAGCTTAATTAGATTTCATTTTAACAAAAATCAGATCAAAAAAACCAATCTTTGATATTTTTTGTCATTTATTTGATTTAATGTGACTTTTAAATAATCAAAATCAAAATCAAAATAAATAAATAAATAGAGAAAAGAATATATGGATGCTGATTTGGATCGTGGACCATGTCTTCAACAAGATACAATCATGAAAAGCTAGGCCCATTTGACAAAAAATGCACTTTTGAGCACATTTCACTTTTGGCAATTTTCCAAAAATGGACAACTTTGACAATGCATATCTCTTCCAATTTTAACCCTAGGAAGGTGTTATTGGACTTTTTAGAAATATTAGGATGTCCTCTAAGCAACCCTTTTGGTTTCATCTCAATTGGATCTTCCATGTTCATGTAAGAAGCTTTGACCCAAAAGGTGTTTTTGTTGACTTTTCAAAAGGACCTATAATGTAGAAATTCATATATTTCCATGAGTGCATTTTTTGAACTTGAGGGCTGAAGATAAGTTGTAGAAAATTGGATTATCTTCAAAATGAGCCTTGGATGAGAAATTTCTGATAAAGTATGAGAAAGTTATGCCCGATCAAAGTTTGGTTGACTTTTCCTAAGAAACCCTAATTTAGCAACTTTTGAGTTTTGATGAATTAGGAGCATTGCTTCAGGAATCATGATCAACCCTTGATCAAATGATGGATATCACTTCAAAATGTTGATGCTGACCAAAAATCTTAAAGTTTGACTGTATGTGGGTCACAGTTGACTTTTGACCTAGTACAGTTGATTTTCAGGCATTTGAGCAGTTGACTTAAGCAAACTTCTTGTGCAAGGCTTGAAATTTGACATGGAGGGTCTTTAGAACATGTTAGGACTATGGAGAGCATATGATCCATTTGGAGCTCAACCATCTTGATGAAAATGGAAACCCTAGCTAGAGGTTCATTGCTTTAGGAGAGAGTTTGTCTGGTCAATCCTTAGGCATCCTTGGGCAAATTGAGGACCTCAATGAGAATGTGTTGAGTAAATTGATAGAGAAAATTTTGGGTTGAAACAACTTCCCCTGTTAAATCTTCTTAAACCTGAGGATGTAGATTGGCTGGTCTGCCTTTCGTGATCTGAAGGTGGAAGATGATTGAACACTAGAGTTCCCAGAAATTTGCACTTGCATGAAGTGAATGTCGATTGATAAAATCGAGAATGGGATTACAAATTCCATTTGGAAGTCAACAAAGAATCGTCGGAGATGGGCTTAAAGATTCCATCTAGAGAAGATATCAATTGCATAAGAGATTCCTTTGCGAGAATTCCTGTACTTGCCGTTGAGGAGGACTTCACTGAGGAAAGTTGATTTATGTCTTAGGAAATAAAGTCTAAGAGCTTCGGTTGTCCATTACTCTACTGGGGAGTCATCTCTTGATTGAGGAGAAAAAAGTGAACTGCTTATCTAGTCAGGATCTAGGCTTCACAGTGACTGGTTGAGGATGATAAGGCTGACTGCTATTTGGTCGTATTCCAGGCTTCACAATGACTTATTGGGGAAATGTGAAATCAACTGTATCTGGTCGGGTCCAGGTTTTACAGTGTTGTAAACTGTTGTCCGGAGATAAAAGAGAAGGAACCTGGATAGTAGGGTTACTTCGAGATGAAAGTCTGGATATTAAGGCCGTGAGAAGGAACCTGGATAGTAGGGTTACTTCGAAATGAAAGCCTGGATAGTAGGGCTATGAGAAGGAACCTGGATAGTAGGGTTACTTCGAAATGAAAGCCTGGATAGTAGGGCTATAAGAAGGAACCTGGGTAGTAGGGTTACTTCGAAATGAAAGCCTGGATAGTAGGGCTATGAGAAGGAATCTGGGTAGTACGATTACTTCGAAATGAAAGCCTGGATAGTAGGGTTACTTTGAGATGAAAGCATGAATGGTAGGGATTCTAGGAAGGAACCTAGATAGTAGGGTTACTTCGTGAGGAGAGCCTCGGTAGTAAAGCTATGAGAAAGAACCTGGATAGTAGGGTTACTTCAAAATTAAATCCTAGATAGTACGACTATGAGAAGGAACCCGGGTAGTAGGGTTACTTCGAAATGAAATCCTGGATAGTAGGGCTTTGAGAAGGAACCTGGGTCGTAGGGTTACTTCGGAATGAAAGCCTGAATAGTAGGGCTATGAGGAGGAACCTGGATCGTAGGGTTACTTCGGGATGAAAGCCTGCATAGTAGGGCTATGAGAAGGAACCTGGATAGTAGGGTTACTTCGGGATGAAAGCCTGGATAGTAGGGTTGTGAGAAGGAACCTGGGTCGTAGGGTTACTTCGAAGTGATAGTGTAGATTAGTTGACCCATTTGGTTTCAGGAATTGAGTTTCCATTAGTCGTCTGCAGACGTGACCTGCATAACTGCTGGATTTGTTGAATATAATTGTCTTTCCTTAAAAAGATACCAGGGTTAATTATATGCAATGCATGAAATGCCTTGTGAGATGATGTTCTCAAAAAGAGACTATGATGTATGTGATATGCATGTGCATGTCATGATGTACGAACATGAAATGCTATTGGGGTATGTCCGAGTCTGGGAAAATAAATCTCGGACTGTTGCTGGAGGATATAGCATTCCTGATTGTTTGTAGAGACTTGTGGTTCTTCTACTTCCGCTGGGGATGGTGAACGAAAATGACTATGCTGGAGATTTATCCTTTGTTATTTATGAATATTCTGTCAGGGAGAGATTCTGTTTGAGACTAACTCTGGGGGGAATAACTTGGAAAGTAAATTTCCGTAGCTAAAGTAATGAGCTCTGTCAGGGATTGAGCTTCTGTGTCTAGAGAAATAAACTCTGATTAGGAGACAACTTTATGAACTGCTTGCAATTATAAAATTCGGTTGGGGAATATAGACGTTGGCTCTCTGAAGGAGCTTTTCCATGGAAAGTAACTCCTGTTTGGGGAAGCCGATGTCAAAGCTTCAGTTGCCTCTACTCTGTGGTGGAGTGTAGATGTTACTAGGACACATGATGAGGATATGACAATGACTTTGCATCAGGACTTTTCTGCCCCTGTACCTGCTGGAGAAAGTGCCTGCGGAGGCTTTATGGATTGAGTGTTATCCCAACTCATGAGGTACTTATTAACTGTCGATCATAATGACAACTCTTCAACTGATAGGCAAGTGACAAGATGAAGGGACATAGTCATACTCTTTAATCCCTAACTTTTTCCTGGACTGTCTTTTTATATTTGCAATCCACCGGGATACCCTTTTTTGCCCAAGCTGCCTTTTCAGGTTTTCGACTTGCCGGGTGTACAGATTTTTTGTTTTTATCCCTAATTTTTCCCGAACCTTTTTTGGTTTGCCAGGATGCCCTTATTTTTGCCTAGGCCAGTCAACCTAGCGGGTCTTTGTTCATGCATAGTATTTTTCGACTATGTCCATGTTCACCGGGTACTGAGAATTGTCACTGTCCATAGTAGCAAGTGTTGCCACACTGCCAGAAGATGTTTGTTTGATTGTACAAGATTCGTTGCTGGAATTCATGTGTAATGCCCCAAGTGGTTCAGATGGAGATCTGTCCCTGGCTACTTGGCATCTTTGAGAGATTCCTTGAATCTTGACTTGACTGCCCCAAATTAGCTGGACACCATGCTATGCCCCTTGATTATGAAAGGCCTACTAATGGAATGTCTTTCCGTCTGTGGTGATTCTGTTAATTGAGAAGATCTTTGTTCACTGAATACCCGTCGTGCGAATTTCTCTGTTGTTGAACAAATAGTCATATGAAAATTATGGTATTTTAAGAATGCAAAGCTTATGTCTGTCTCAAAGTTTGAAAATTCATTTTTTAGTAAAACAAATTTTTTTTGTAAAAGTGTGATATCAACTCGGGATTTATAGTGAACCCTACAGGAGTTAGGATACCTTTTGTAACAATATGCTTTTGAACTAACCCATGCTTCAGCTAGGACTTTTAAGGGTTATAACGTATCCTGGTTCACCGTTCAAGAAACAAAGGCTAAAGGCTCAAATTTTATTTGTACCCAAGCCACTCTTCATGATGTTCTTCAGTCCTATGCTCAGATAGTTGCGCATTTAGATCCCCATTGAGTCTGGCATCTTATCCTTGATGTTCCGATGATGTTTTGGATACTAAAAGTTTATTTGGAAGAGTCAGTCATTTTGTAATATTTTTTTTGTCGAGGATTGGTAGGACCTCTTTTTTTATTATTATCCCTTCTTTTTCCTGAACTATTTCTTTTGTTATTACAGCCAGCGGGATGCCCTAGCTTTTTTCTTAAGTCTCCTTCATAGGTTTTGACTTAGTGGGATTTCATTTTGAGAGATAATGGTTGCATGTTATTAATGACTATGCAGAACCATCACCGTATTTTTATTTGGAAGGACGTCTTTGATGTCATTCATTATGTATGAAGTAGAATATTGTGACTAAATGCACATCTAAATTAACTGGGAAACTACCCTGCACCAGGTTATGATTAAGGGTTTTAATTTATGTGAAAAGAAAAATCCTACTTCTTAGGCTCAAAGGGGTTGACTAGGGATTATCTTCCTTATAACTCCACTATTTGGGATTTGATATAACGCCTGTACATCGTCAGCGGGGTCTGTTCAAAATAATACTGTAGAGATTGTGCTATCATTTTCGTCATCCTCCCTCTAAAGGCTTACAACTTTTAATCAAGAGTCGAACATCACAAAAAGGAAGTAAGAACACAATTTTGAAATAGTGAATACGAATGAATTGATTCAAGACAAACATACGCGATGCATTGATGAAATAACAAGGTTTGATATGAATAAATGTTCGAACAAATCAAAAGAATATTATAAATTGAAAATTATAATGAACAAAGGCCTCTTCGTCTGATCTTGTCACTTCAGATGACGTGCCTTTGAAGGATGGCAGAAGAACTCAGCCTAACCATCTTGTGTAAACTCCAGCACTCCTTCATCAATATTGTTTTGAGTTTTATATTTCAACATCCAACAATCATCAATATCATGCCTCAGACTGTTGGAGTGATATGCACATCTTGCATCAGGATTGTAGTTAGGCGAAGAAGTCTTGGGATTCGAAGGAGGCCCTATCAACGTAACCAGATTCATCCTCAACATATGTTGTAAAGCTTGAGACAGCGGCATGTTGAGTTTAGTAAACTGCCTTTTGGGTATATCCGGCTTACTATGTTTAACCCGTTGTTTTTGGCGAGGTTGTTGTTGGACCCGTAACTTGATAGAAATTTGGAAAGGTCCACTCTTCACCAAACCAACCTTTTGTCTTCTTGGAGGTTGATCAATGACTTGGTCCCCGGCCTCGACTGTTAGCTTCATACTGTTGTATTCGTCTTGATGAAATTGGTTGATGATGGCTCTCAGCTCTTCTTGTCCCCGGGCTAGGCCTTGGATAAGAGCCATCTGCCCCAGCATCTGGGTTTTCATTGCATCTACCTCAGCTTGCAGTTGTTCCATTCGTTCGTCCTTATTGTCTTCAGGACTTTTCTTGACCAAGTTCCTAGCGAGGAGTGTTTTCAACTCTTCCTGCCCCTTGGATAGGTTTAGGAACATCTCCCTGAACTGAGCTTCTTGAGTTTGAAGATCTCTGTTGTCTTGTTGGAAAGCCATTGATGAAATAATCAGCGAGAACATGAGAGACCTCCTTTGAAACATGTTTATGCAATGATATATATATATATATATATATATATATATATATATATATATATATATATATATATATATATATATATATATATATATATATATATATATATATATATATATATATGCAATGTTTTCAAGGATCTCGCGGGGTAAACAAGAAAATGTCAGAAGTTGAGATTTGCAGCTTTGATTGAAAAACTTTGTATCTTCGAATGTCCTTCTACGAGAGTCAAGCTCACCATATCAAGTGGGTCATAGCCCCTGACTCAAGTTATCTTGTTTTGATCTTTTGACGACATTGGCTAGAGGAAAATAAATCCTCTTGCCCCTTGCTAGACGTCTGGTTCATCATAACCTGCATCACAGGCCCTCGAGATCCTTGAAATGGTTAAGGAAATGTTATGGTATAATGCTATGATGTGTACTCTATGCATCCAGCAAAAATGTAGGGTAATAAACCAATTTATTGGATTTATACAAGAAAGGTCCTGCAAGGAATACAAACAAAGCCCTGCAATGAGTTCAAATTGTTAGGAACAGAAAGCAAACAAGTCACACAAGTAGCCTTAAGTTTAGGCTTGCATGGATTTTAAGGTAGTACCCTCTTGAAGTTGGATTGGTTCAACCTGTCCAAAATATAGTAACCGGGTTCTAAGGGATCTCAATATCACCGATCTTGCCCCCAGCTTCGTTCAATAGGCGATTGACTCGCAACCAAACAAAACTCAAGAGTCAAACCTCAATGAGTGTAGCATCGAGTATCTATCGACCTTGGGAATACACCAAAGCCGGCCATCTCGCTACGTCCTACTGGCCAAGTTGTGTAATTAAAGGTTCTACGGTCAGTTGATGCTTCACGACACCACACGAAGACCCCGTACTCTCCCTGATTGACTCAAGGGTTACCAGTACCAACCAAAGTGCCACATCAATGCAGCTACTGCTTCAACCGTGTCGGTATACCCCGCATAGTTCCCTCACAGTTTATTTCTACTTACCTAAAAGGTGTTCCCTGATCCGGGTGTAGAATCTTCAATAATACCCAAACAAAACCCTTGAATATAAAGCAAGAAAGCAATTTTAAAAGTCACCTAGATCCTAAGGTATACCCCACTTATTTAAACTCCCCAGCAGAGTCGTCAGTTCTGTGATACGGTGGTAGAACCGACTGTTATACTAGTTTGTGTTTTGTATTCGCAAATGTCGCGGTAAGTAAGAGTCGTCACTGACTTTTATTTCATCCAACTAAGGAAAAGGAAAAAGAACAGAAAAAACCATTTTCAGGATGTTTCTGAGTACCGGGGGGTAGATTATAGAAAGGGAAGGTGTTAGCACCCTTTCTATCCATGGTTTTCCATGGGATCTTAGGTACTTTGCTCATTTTTAAAATTGCTTGTGTGTGCTTGTTTTGAAAAGTTTCACTTCGTGATAACCCTTGTATCGGTCCTCAAGAGTGTGACGAAGTTGCTTTGAAAATTGTTTTGAAAAGTGTTTGTATTAAAAATTTTGTTTGAGCGAGTACCTAGAAACTAATCTACCTACTCGAAAAAAAAGTCTGTTCGTTTTCCATTAGACACCGCTATCCTATTATTAAGGAATGGGTAGCACCATCGTTGGAATTTTAAGGGACGTTCGAATGGACAAGTACGATCACAAAAGCAATGTTAGGAAATTTTAGTAATCATCCTAAAGCCTTAAAGATCTTTTTCTGAGGCAACATCTGAATGGATCATTTTAGATCTTCTAGGACTAGAGGACAACCACTAACATTCCCTATACTTTATGACCGTTTACCGAAGGCAACCGGAGTGGAGTAAACCCTAGGAGTGAGCATGTGCAAGTGTATTTTTTAGTTAATTATCTTTGCACAATTAGGGTTTTCTAATGTTTTAATTTCAATTTGTCTTTCCATACAATCCTACTAACATACATCTAAGCAGTTTATAGTTTGCGGAAATAAAAATGCGAGAAATTAAAGTCCTAGTTATTACAAGGCTTTCGCAGATACATAATTATTTTAACTGTAAATAAAGATGCGGAAATTTAAAACCCTAATTACTATTACAAACTTAGAGCAGTTACAATAATAAAAAAGGAAAATTAAAGGTGCGCGGCGAATTAAATGCGAGAAATAATTGGAAAACCTAAAAATCTAATTGAAAAAATATTTAGGTTATTTTTTGAGAAAAAATTAGGTTATGTACAAATTTAACCCAAATTCTAAATATTTTAAATTATAAAAAGAGAATTAAATTATCCTAATTTAATTAAACTAATTAATTAATAAAATATTTTTATAAAAAAATGATTTTTGATGTTTTTATGATTTTTTGATTAAATAAAAAAACATGATTTTGGGTATTATTTTAAAAAAGAAATAATTAATAAATAATAAAAAAAGAATTGAAATAAAAAGAATAGAATTGGGCCTGCATAAGCAATCCAGGGGTGTGTGCTTCTGAATTCTTGTTAGGCGCATGAATGTTGAGCCCATTCATGCTCCTGATCCTGTGTTGGTACGTGTTGTACCCCAAAATTTTCTCTCTCATTTATCAAGATTTTTCTCACAAGATTTCTTTGACACAAGAATGGATTAGGGTTTGGTCAGCTCAAGACATCTCATCTTGCACTGGTAACCCAAAATTAGGGTTTGAGATTGCACAAATATTTTTGGAATATCAATGCTTCATATGAATTTCAAACATCATTATGGACCCCTAAGATTACTCATGACAAGTTTCAAGCCTTGAACCATATTTTTGATCAGTCAATTGACAATTGACCTAAAAATCAGCTGTATTGGGGAAAAAGTCAACCATGGCCAATTTACAGTCAAACTTCTTAATTTTTGTTCCACGCCAACATTTTAAACTTATATGTATCATTTGATCAAGTTTGGACCATAATTCCTCAAGAAATTTGATCAAATCACCAAAAGGGCAAAATGGTCAAAATTAGGGTTTTGACTGAGGAAGGGCAATTTCTAATTTTTAACCTAGAAAATGACCAATTGAGTTAAAGTGTGATTTCAAGGATTCAATGGCATCATCTTGACTTAATTACATGGCTCAAAACATCTCAAATTCATTGGATTGACAGATGAAGTTTGCAGTCAATTGATCAAAAGTCAAACTGTATACTGAAAAGCCAAACTTTGACTTTTTGGTCAAAATCAAGTGCCAATGGTCATAATTCATCCAAACATGTCAAAATGTGAAACTTTTTTATCAAGAAAACCAAATTTAAAAATTAGGGTTTGAATTTGAAAATTTTCCTAACTTAGAAATTTTCTAAGTATAGAAAATTTTTCTTATTTTTTCTCAACTTTAGGCACTTTTTCACCATGATGCATAATGATTCAAGGATAGTTCCCAACATGAAAGTTGTAGACCTCCATGAAATCTACAACTTTTCTTCACACAATTTTCCCTAAAGATGCTTGGATCTCAAGATATAAATTTATGAGTACATGGTCATGAACTAAATAACTTAGTGAAATTTTGCCCTAATTTAGGCAGGTTTTGGACCCAACTTCATGGCAATTTTTCACCTAGTTCCAAGAGGTATCTCAAAATTCATTTCAAATATGAGTTATAGAGAACATTTCAAGATTTCCAAAATGTCCAAGAACTCCTCAAGATCATTTTTGAGTAGGGAGAATCAAAGAGATGAAGTTGGCAATTTCTCACTTTTTGTCCAAGCCATTTCATGAAGAACAAAGTTGCAATCAATACCTATGTTGGCTAATCCATGCTTTACAGGTCCCAAACTTGTTCCTCACTCCATAATTAAATGCTTACTCAGTTGACAAAGATTTGATCCATGCCTTAGAACCATTATCCAACTTGCAATTCCATAAATGGTATAAAGTAACCATTGCCATTTTGGAAAAGCACCACTTTTACCACTTTCCAATTCTTGAGCATAAGACCTGTTTCCATTGTACATAAAAGTTTCACAGGTCTAAAGTAAATTGTACAAGCTGATACCAGCCCTAAGAGAGAAAGTACAAGCATGGCAAGCCTTGTCCCTTCACTTTGCTTCAAAAGCAAGAAAGGTGGTCAAAAGGCTAGAACTGCCACATCTGTTGAAGAGAAGATAGGAAACTGATCTTATACTAATATACAAACATTATGCAACACAACACATGATTATCAAAGGCCTGAAACACTCCCAACCTGAAAAATACCCAAAATCTGTCCAAACTTGCAGTTTTTTCATAAGCTTATCCATCTTCCATTTGGCTCGTGCGTTTCAAGTCTTGATCATTCAAATACCTTACATACTTGATATCAAACCAACCCATACCTTCATCCTTGTTCTGTAATCACTTTTCCATCATCTTCCATTATTGATTTCAGAGCTTGCAGTTTGACTTGGCCAATGAATTTCAGATACTTTCAGAGCAAGGCAAGGGTTGGAATACATTCAGGGAAGTTCAAGGAAGCTCAAGCAAGCATCAGGCCTCCATCAAACTCACTCTTGTTCCATCCACGATTCCAACTGAAGGAGGTAAAATCTCAAACTCTATCTCCTTGTACATGCAACCATAGGCCACGATTTGTGAATAAAAAGTATAGTACTCATCATAACGAAATTGTACATATCTTTATCTTGCATTGATTTTACTTGAGCTGAGAGAATTTGGAACTTGAAATTTCTGAAAATATTAGGTTAAAATTTAGGGCTATTAAAATTCTCTTTGATCTTTGATTGATAGTTCACGTAAGTTATATGGTTGGAATCGCGGGATCAAGTACTACAACTTTCATGTTATGAGTTTTTATTTTCATGGAAGTATGAGAGAGTTACAGGATGTCTGGCCAAGCTTGAGGAAGAAGATGAAGTACATGACAAGGGCTTGATTTCCATAAGACAATGGATGTATAGTCACCCCAGTGGCAAAGTAGTGCGCTGGTGAGACCCATGTCCTGGGTTCGAACCTGGGCGCTACTTTTGGTTTTTTCATATTTTGCCATTTTTCAGTTTTGTGACTTTTTTGAAGGATGGGCCTCCTTTGTTTGGGCCACGTTTTTTTTGCTTGCAGGCTGCCTCTAATATGCTTGCTATACCCCCTGATCCATTATTTTCCATAATAATTTTTATTTAATTTCATTTTTGTTTTCATTAATATTTTCTTTAATGAATAAAAATCCAAAAAATGTAAATTAATCATATTTTATTTTGATTTTGTTTTAATTTATTTTTCACATAAAAATATATTTTATTTTAATAAGATATCATTTATTTTCTTAATAAGCTTGTAAATATAATCAAAAATATATTTAGTTTAATTTACTTATTTATTTCTCATTTTATACTTATAAATATTTATTTTTTGCATATATAAAATTTTTATATTTTCATACAATGTTATTTATTATTTTTATACAAGAAAATACATAAAATAATACATATAAAAAATTTATTTTCTTTTAAAATAATAATTAGGGTTAAACCGCTTTTAAAAAATTAATTCCTTTTCCTTATATTTTTAGGTTTAGATGAAGATTTCTTTTACATAAAAAACAAGACACAAAAAATCTTTTCTTACATGTACATTGCGTTGCCTTTTTAAATATTGTATTGTATTTATTCTAACTCGTACAAATTCGATTTGGTTGTAATAATTTATTTAGGTTTTTATTTTTGCAAATCCCCATTCAAATTTGTATTCCCCCCTCCCATAAATTGTTCTAATAGCTTAGAAATATTTACATTATGCAATTTATCGCTTTATATGCCATGATTAGTAATTAGGGTTTGTATGACAAGAACAAAACAAAGAAAAATAGAACACCCTAAAATACAAGAAAAAATAAAAGAATGAAAAGGATACACTTGCACACAAGTACCTTAGGGTTTCTCCACTTGGTTGCCTAAAACAAAAATGGCCTTATTACGCATGCGAAGTATCTTGGCAAAACAAACAAATATAAAGATCATAGTCCCTCGATGACGCTATTCAAAAGCTGCCTTACAAAATGATCTTGGTCCCTAAAAAAATGCTAAGATACTTTGCAAACCTTACTAATCATGGTTATACGATGACCCACGCCCGTCCCGTTTACATCCAAAGATAGTTTTGCTTACCAAATCAATGGTAGGACAACAATGTCAAAGGAATAGAAAATACATAAGAAAGACATTTGATTAAGTAGATGGCTTCTAGTTACTTTCTCTATTTCAAAATAACTATCCTTGCTATTTTCCAAAACAAACACACACATTTCAAAACATCTAACAAACATTAGAAATATTTTCAAAAAAGACAAACATCTTTGTATACATTCTTACGAACGAGAATCATTACAAATATTGCCTAAATGAATGGCCTCTTTTACAAAATACTTTCAAAAACCACACAAAGCACAATTTCAAAACAACAAAAGCAAGTGATCTAAGCAAGTAACTAAGAGCCCATGGAAAACCATGGATGAAAAGGGTGCTAATACCTTCCCTTTTCATAATCTACCCCCCGAACTCAAGAAACAATCTTAAAGGTCTTTCCTGTTCTTTTTCACCTTTCCTTTTGGATAAAAGAAAAGTCGATGGCGACTCTTGCTAACCGCAACATTTGCGATAAAACGCAAAACCTCAAGTCAGTTCTCCCACCAAATCACAGTACGTCTGGAGAGTGCACCATGGTCCTTCCTTGGTTTGAGCATTGGATATGTATTGGCAATGATCCAGTGGCTGGATTTTGAGACCACGTGGTAGGCGCTTGGAATGTGTATTCACGGAATCTACAAAGGAACATTGAGAAAATAAAGAAAACGCAAGGACCTGGGATCGAACCTAGGTCCTCTCCACTATCCAACACACGCTTCACCACAGAGCCATATTGTTTAGTTGTTATTATAATAAGATCAAATCATAATATATAAAACAAAGTGAATAGGCTAGACAAAATAAAAAACACGCGTATCATTCAAATAGACCAGTGGGGTGGTGACAAGTCATCGTCTTCTTCCCTGTCCACCGTCTTAGGTATCATATTTATACCTACGGACAGAATTCCATAGCCATAAACCTGCAATCTTCAAAAATCCACACAACGCATGATAAACTAATTTTAAATACACCAATCAACTCGTCTTGATCTCACGACTATCATGACACCATTTTCTTGGCCTAATTTTACCTGTACAGAGAAGCCCCAAAACGAGTTCTTAAACCCTAGCCATGGAAATTAGAGAAGTAGTCATCAAAACTCAAAATTAATTGAACCAAAACATTCCAAATGATGATACAAATACAATGCTATGCTTAAAAGTGGTTAATCATGCGCAAATTGTAATATCAAAATCAAACTGATATGTGAAAACCGTGGGTTTACCAGGAGCGATTATGGGCTTGGGAAGGATGGCAAACGATCGTATTAGCTTCAGGATATGTCCAGGAAGCGATTAGCAGCTTTGGAATTTCTTGAATCACCCTCTATGTAAGAAAACGATCCACCACTTTTTTGCCAAAATTTGAGTTTTGTTCTTCAGCTCTCACGACTGTAACCCTTTTTTTCTTTTGCATTGTTTTTGTTTCGTATATGTAATGGAGTGCATTAGGTTAACAAAACACAACTGAATCTTTTTGAATTATGGAAATTGAATGTGATTTGTTTGCTATATGATATCTTTCCAAAACCATCCTAATAATGCTATTTTTGCCTCAATTTTCCTTGATTCGATTTGAACTGATTAGGACAGCTTAATTAGATTTGATTCTAACAAAAATCGGATCAAAAAAACCAATATTTAATTTTTTTGTCATTTATTTGATTTAATGTGACTTTTAAATAATAAAAATCAAAATAAAATAAATAAATAAATAAATAAATAGAGCAAATAATATATGTATGCTGGTTTGGATCGTGGAACATGTCTTCAAAAAGATACAATCATGAAAAGCTAGGCCCATTTGACAAAAAATGCAATTTTGAGCACATTTGACTTTTGGCAATTTTCCAAAAATGGCCAACTTTGAAAATGCATATCTCTTCCAATTTTAACCCTAGGAAGGTGTTATTGGACTTTTTATAAAGCTTATGATGTCCTCTAAGCAACCCTTATGGTTTCATCTCAATTGGATCTTCCATGTTCGTGTAACAAGCTTTGACCCAAAAGGTGTTTTTGTTGACTTTTCAAAAGGACCTATAATATAGAAATTCACTGTGTTCCATGAGTGTATTTTTTGAACTTGAGGGATGAATATGAGTTGTAGAAAATTGGATTCTCTTCAAAATGAGCCTTGGATGAGAAATTTCTGATAAAGTATGAGAAAGTTATGCCCGGTCAAAGTTTCGTTGACTTTTCCTAAGAAACCCTAATTTAGCAACTTTTGAGTTTTGATGAATTAGGAGCATTCCTTGAGGAATAATGATCAACCAATTATCAAATGATGGATATCACTTCAAAATGTTGATGCTGACCAAAAATCTTGAAGTTTGACTGTATGTGGGTCACAATTGACTTTTAACCTAGTACAGTTGATTTTCAGGCATTTTAGCAGTTGACTTAAGCAAACTTATTGTGCAAGGCTTGAAATTTGACATGGAGGGTCTTGAGAACATGTTAGTACTATGGAGAGCATATGAGCCCTTTGGATCACACCCATCTTTATGAAAATGCAAACCCTAGCTAGAGGTTCATTGCTTTAGGAGAGAGTTTGTCTGGTCAATCCTTAGGCATCCTTTGGCAAATTGAGGACCTCAATGAGCATGTGTTGAGTAAAATGAGAGGGAAAATTTTGGGGTGCAACAGAAGTGTCATCCCATTTGAAGTGATTTTGTTCACTGAGAGAGTTTTTGTTTACTGGATATTCGTCGTGTGAATTTTCCTGTTGTCAAATAATTAGCCATATGCAAACAGCGATATGCAAAGTTTATGTTTGTCTTGAAGTTTTGGGAATGCAGTTTTAACAAATAAAGAGTTTTATAAGAATATGAATTCAACTCAAGATTTGCAGTAAGCCTTACAGGAGTCGGGATACCTTTGGTAATAGTATGCTTTCGAACTAACCCATGCTTCAATTAGGACTTTTAAGGGTTGTAACATGGTCCGGTTCATAGTTTAAGAAACAAAGGATAAGGATCAAAGTGTATTTGTATCCACCCGTTCTTCGTGATGTTCTTCAGTCCTAAACTCAGTTAATTGTAGGTTTGAACTCCAATTGAGTCTGGAATGACATTTTGGTGTTGGTTCGGATACTTGGAAGTTTATTTGTGAAGGCAATCATTTTTGCAACTTTTTCATGTTGTCGAGGATTTGTAGTGACCTCTTTTTGATTTATTATCTCTGATTTTTGCCTGACTATTTTGAGATTATAGTCAGCGGGATGCTCCAGTTTTACTTAAGCCTCCTTCGTAGGTTTTTACTTAGTGGGCTTTTCTTTTGGGAAACAATGACTGAATATTTGATAGGGAACCATCATCGTCTTTGGATTCAACAGGATGTTCTTGATGTCATTCGTTGAAGTGAAAGTTTGCGTCTGAGCGCATTTGAATTAACTGAGAGACTACCTTGCCCCAGGTTTTGATTAAAGGTTTCAATTTGTGTTAAAAAATAAGAAAACTCCTATTTCTTTGGCTCAAAGGGGTTGACTAGGGATTATCTTCCTTATAACTCTAGTGTTTAGGAATTTAAAGAACGCATGTACATCATCAACAAGGTCTGTTCAAAAGCATATTGTATGAGATTATGGAATTGTTTTCATCATCTTCCCTCTAAAGGCTTTCAACTTTTAGAAAGAGTTGAATTTCATAAAGAGAGTAAAAAGCATAGCTTAAACATAGTGGGAAAAAATGGATGAATTCAATACAAACATATGCAATGCAATAACGAAACAGATTTTAACATTAATAGATAAGTGTTTGAATAACAAAAGAAATTACAATTAAAAATTCAAAATGAATTGGAACGCTCAATGATTTGGCATGGGAGCAGTGATCACGTTGGGAGCCTCTGGAGGATCGAACTCAAACTCCTTGGCGTCGATCATATTTTAAATCTTGTACTTCAGCGTCCAATAATCGTTAGTATTATGCCCAGGACTGCCGGAATGATATGCACATATTGCATCAGGATTGTAGTTAGGAGAAAATTTTTTTGGAGGAGGTCCTATCAATGTAATCAGATTAATCCTCAACATGTGTTGCAATGCTTGTGACAGTGGCATGTTGATGTTGGTAAACTGTCTCTTGGGCTTGTCTTGTCTTTGCTAATTTCCCCGTTGTTGTCACGTCGGTGCAGGACTAGAGATTAGGACTGCCCCCGCATGTTGGTCGTGGTTGCTCTTGTTACGACCCTTTTGGCCGTACACATCATTTGACTCTTTCTTCCCATTATATGGCTTTTTCCGAGTATCAGAGGATGTAGCTTCTTGGATCTTTCCGCTTCTGATTCCGTTTTTAACTTGTTCCCCAGTTAGAATCAGCTCGGTGAACCCATCTGAGGAGCTTCCGATTAGGTGATTGAAGAAAGTTCCTGTCGAAGTTCCCATGAAGATATCAATCAGCTCCCTGTCAGTTAATGGGGGTTGCACCCTGCCAGCCAGGTGTCTCCACTTTTGGGCGTACTCTTTGAAGCTCTCGTTGGAACGCATGGTCATATTCTTCAATTGCACATGAGTTGGTGCAAGATCAGCATTGTATTGGTACTGCTTGTAAAAAGTAGCAGCTAGATATTCCCAAGTGTGAATGTGGGAACTCTCCAATTGATAGAACCATTCAAGTTGCGTCTCAGCTAGGCTCTCTTGGAAGAAATGGACCCGGAGTTTTTGATCAATGGTGTATGGCTAAATCTTGCGAACATAAGATCTCAAATATATCTTAGGACAAGAGACCCCTTCATATTTGGCGAAAGCATGAATCTTGAATTTCAGTGGGATGACCACTCTAGAAACCAAACCCAAATCTTCAAAATTTATCCCAGGTACCCTCTGAATTTCCATGGCGTTGAGACGATCCTTCAGCTGCTTGTATTTATCGTCCGCAGGAGGATATTGTTCTTCAGCGTAGTCAGCCTCTTCTTCGTTAGACCCCAGACTGTGGTCCCCTTCTTTTTTCTGGTTGTCCCCCTCAGTTGACGGAGTTGCAAATTCTAGAGTTCGCTCTGTTGGTCTTTTGAACCTCCTTCCAAAATTCAGGACGCCCACTAACTTATTTGTCTTTTTCTTCTTGTCTTTGAGAAGAAGAGTCTTCAAGTCCTCTTTCCTTTTAGCCAAAGTCAAGAGCATATGTTAGAATTGAGCATTTTGTGCTTGAAGATCCTTCACTGTTTGTTCCATGTCTATCTTACTGAAATAAACAGTAGGAAGATAAGGAAACCTGTGTGGGAGAAACCTGTCATGATATGATGCATGGTATGTGGATGCATGTTTTCAAGGATCTCATGAGGTAAACACAAGAAGATGTTAGAAATTAAATTTTGATCAACAACTTTGATTGGAGCACTTCGTATCGGTGGATGTCCTTCCACGAGAATCAAGCTCACCATGTCAAGTTGGTCATAGCCCTTGACTCAAGTTATCGTGCTTTGGTATTCGATGCTGTTTGATTATAGAATGGATCCTCTTTCCACTTGATAAGTGTCTGGTTCAACATGACCCTGCATCATAGGCCCTTGAGATCCTTGAAATGGTTATTGCAAATGTTATGGTATGATGTCATGATGTTATGTACAAGTATGCAAAGCAAGCAAGTTATTATGTACAAATAGTCATATACACACGAAGCAGACAAGTCCTTAGGTTTAGGCTTGCATGGAGTTTGTGGGTAAGTACCCTCTTAAAGTTTATTTGGCTCAACTTGTCCTAGAAAGTAACCGAGTTCTAGGGGATCTCAATATCATAGATCTTTCTTCATAGGGCATTGTTTCAGCGCAAGCCTCTTTATTGGCGACCGAAATATCCTGAAAGTCTGATCTCAATGAGTGTAGCATCGAGTATCAACCAGTCTTCGGTCGAAACCAAAGTCGGATATCTCACTACTTCCTAATGGCCAAGTTGTTCAATTAAGGTTCTAAGGTCAGTTAGTGCTTCATGACACCACACAACGGCCCTGTATTCTCCTTGACTGACTCAAGAGCTATCGGTACCAACAAATGTGTCACCCTAACGTAGCTATCTCTTCAAACATGTCGGTATACGCCGAACAACCCCCACGATTTATTGATACTTACCTAAAAGGTGCCCCAGATCCAGGTGTAGGATCTTTAACAATAACCCAAACAAGGACCCATAAATGTAAAGCAATAAAGTCAAACAAGGAAAGCAAGTAAAAGTGATTTAGCCCTACGGTAACCCCCACTTTTAAGTAGTCCACAGCAGAGTCGCCAATTCTATAATACGGTGGGAGAACTGACTTGGCTATTTTGCGCTTGATCGCAATTGTTGCAGATAGCAAGTGTCACCACCGACTTTTCTTTTATCCAATAAGGAAAGGGTGAAAAGAACAGGAAAGAGCTTTGAGATTATTTTCTTGAGTTCAGGGGGTAGGTTATGAAAAGGAAAGGTCTTAACACCCTTTTCATCTGTAGTTATCTACGGGATCTTAGTTGCTTTTTAGATCACTTGCTTTTGTTTGAAAATGTACTTTTTGGTGTGGGTTTGTAAATATTTTGAAAACGTCTTTGTAATGATCCTCGTCTCTATAAGAATGCGTACAAAGTGTTGGTTTTAAAAATAGTTCAAAGAGGTGTTTGTTGTGGGTGTTTTTGAAAGGGATTTTGAAAAGTTCATTTGTAATGATTGTCGTTTCTATAAGAATGCGTTCAAAGAGCTTTGACTTTTGAAAATGTTTCAATTGAAAGTATTGGTGTGAAAATGGTTTTTTAGTTGTAAGAAAGCAAGAAACTACGAGCGTCCTACCTACTCAAAAGGTCTTTGTTCTTTTCCTCCTCCTTTAGATGTTGCTATCTTACCATTGATTGATAAGAAGCCTCATCGTTGGATGTGAAGGGACAGGCGTGGGTCGTTTGTATAGTCATAGAAGGTAACCTATGGGACGTTCAACAATTTTTGTTTAGGGACTAGATTGTTTACCAAAGGCAACATCGAGGGACATTAAGGGACTGTGATCTTTTATCGAGAGTCTTTGCTAAAACGCCCATACTCGAGGGACATGACTATTTTCCGAGGCAACAAGTGAGATTACCCTAGAGGTTCATGTATGTGCATGGTGTGTTTAATTGCATGCATTTTTATCTTCGATTTTTGGGTTGTCTACTTGTTGGTTTTATCTTGCCATACATCCTAATTACTAAAATTTGAATACAAAAATAAAAATTCAGAAAATAAATATCCTACACTATTACAACCATATTGAATAGCAAGAAAATGTAAAGGAAAAACAAAATAAAAGAAGGAAAAATGAGTTTTTCGATCCAGGCAGAATGCACCCTTTGATTCTTCTCTTCCTTGCTTATTTCGATTTGGGCCTAGCAACAAGCGTGAGATGGACCCTTTGATTCAACCTTCTTATTGCTGCTTTCGATTGGGGTCTGGAATTCAGTGTGGACATCCTTCGTTTCTCCCTTCAAGCTCCTTAGTTTGGACTATGAAGCAATAAAGGCCTGCAAATCAGCATGAGAGCGTATCCTCCATTCACGCCCTCTTTGTCTTTCATTTGGTACTATGAAACAGTAAAGGGGGCGAAGCCTAAGGCTTCGTTTCACACATAACTTCTTCTTTCATTTGGTGTCTACACAAGTTAGTTATACCATACATTTGGACAAGAAAAAAAACAAGCAAAAAAGGAATAAACGAAAAGTAAACAAATGCCATGTACAAGCTTGAAACGAAAGAGTTAAGGTAAGGGAACTTACCTTGCTTCTGAAGCTGGTGCTTCTGGACCTTGAGTAATTGGACTGGATGTTCCTGGATTCGAAGGGAAGAAATGTTAGAACATAGTTTGATTCTACAACCCTCATAAGAGTTTTGATGATAACAAACACAAAGAACAAATATGCTCTCTAAAATTGTGTTCTCTTTAGTACATAAGTTATGATGGAAGTGGATCAGAAGTTAATCTACAAAGGTGTTCATGCTGTCTACGCAAACTGATATCAGAATGTTCTGATGAATGAAAATTAGAACTTGCACTAAAGAGAAAGTCATCTTAATTCTGAATGGAAGTCTAACGTTGCAAACAGGAACTTATGATTCTGACTTCCCATGTTTTGAAGCAAAACAGCAAGAAGATTCCTTATGTTCTGAAGTGTTACTATTCCATCAAAGCAGTCTCAATTGCAACAGCTACAAACAGACAAGGATCTTCATATTATGGAAAGTGCATTAACTTCCCATTATCAAGTTTACATTTGCACAAATTGTTGCGCCCATTAAAACAAGCATCAAGGTTAAATCGTTCACGATTTACATCACTGCTATCATACAATCTCTCAACGCTGCAACTCATATTCATACTATTCTCTAAAATTGTGTAATACATCACAAGTTTGTGATATAGTTTTTGTAACGAAAAACATCTTGTACACATAATAATTCTTTCTTTTGTTAGTGAAATTCCTTGAGATAAATCGGGTTGTGGTTGTACTCAAGAAGACTTTGGCAGTTGTCAAAGTAGAATTGTAATTAGTTTGATTAGTGAATTAAGACCTCGTTGGAGAGAGGCGAAATCACCGTGGCGGGTGGACTGGCGTAGTTTGAGATCAAGCAAACCAGGATAAAAATCATCGTGTCATTTGCATTTGATTTTAAAGTTTCAATTCAACCCCCCCCCCCCCCCCCCCCCCCCTTCTTGTGTTTTTCACTTCTTCAATTAGCATCAGAGCGCCTGGTTCTGAGTTCATACACTTAACTGTGTCAGTACAAGATCCAAGCTAAGAAAAACATTATGGTGGGACCAAGTCAGAACATCAGCAATGACTATCATGATGATAAGGACAGAATCAACGGTAAACCTCCAGTCTTTGATGGAGAAAACTTTGACTACTGGAAAGACAAAATTAAAAGCTTCTTTCTGGCTCATGATGTTGATTTATGGGATATGGTAATTGATGGATACATGCATCTTGTGGATGAAAATGGTCAGAAGATTGATATAAAAATAATGTCTGACCATCAATAGCGTGACTTCAGAAATCATCACAAGGCTAGAACGATTCTTCTTAGTGCCATCTCATATTCAGAGCATGAGAAGATCTCAAATAGAGAGACAACTAAAAACATGTTTGATTCTCTGAGAGTGATGCATGAAGGCAACATAAAAGTTAAAGAAACCAAGGCCCTTACGCTCATTCAGAAATCTGAAGCCTTCAAGATGGAAGAAAGTGAATCCATTGAAGCAATGTTCTCAAGATTCCAGATTCTAGTGTCTGGGCTGAGAGTTATTGACAAAGGTTATTCAACTGCTGATCATGTAAAGAAGATCATCAGAAGTTTACTGAAACAATGGAGGCCAATGTTCACTACTCTCAAGCTGGCAAAAGATCTCAACAAGATATCTCTAGAGGAACTTGTCAGCTCACTCAGAAGTCATGAATAGAGCTAGAAGATGACGAGCCTCGGAAGAAAGGTAAGCCTTTAGTGCTAAATCTAACAAAAAAATTGATTCTAAAGTTTTGCAGGCTATGGAAGAAACCTCTGATGGATCCTCATCAGAAGAAGACGAATTGTATCTTCTCTCCAGAAGAGTCAATCAACTATGGAAGCAGAGGCAAAGAAAATTCAGAAACTCCATAAGAACAGGGAATCTGTCTGAATCCTCCTCTGGGTACAGAAAGTCTGAACCCTCCTCTGGACATAGAAAGTCTGAATCATCTTCTGGTCACAGAAAGTCAAGCAACAGAGACATCGTCTGCTATGAGTGCAATGAACAAGGGCACTACAAAAGTAATTGTCCAAGGCTTCATAAGGAGAAATCCAAAAAGAAGTTCTTCAAGGAGAATAAGAAAAGTCTCATGGAAACATGGGATGACTCAGATACTTCTGACGCAGACACAGAGTCAGAAGATGAAAGAGCCAACATTGCTTTTATGGCCAATGTGACAGAAGACAATGAAGCATCTGGGTCAGAATCAGAATCCGACACAGAAGAGGTATTTCCTGACTTTACTATTAACTTTACTAAAGATGAATTAGGAGAAAGTCTGAGTGAAATTCTGGAAAGATATCAACAGCTTCGAGTCAAATTCAAGAACCTGAAAAAGGATCTTGTTTTTGACTCTGAAGAAACTGAGAATTTGAGATTAGAAAATTATGAGTTAAAAGAAAATATTTCAAAACTTGAAAATTATTTACAAAACTCTCAGAAAGAAACAATCTCAGAGATTCCCAGTAATGCATATAAGATCATAAAGGAATATGATCAAAGCTTTCAGAAGTTTTTGGCTAAAAACATAGATAGAAGCAAGATGGCTTCAATGAACTATGGAGTTAGCAAAAATGGCAGAAAAGGTATAGGATACCAAGGTAATGTATCCCAACCTAAGAAAGTCATGGACTTAGTTATTAAACACACACCACTAAAATCTCACTTCACCTATGGGCACACACATGACTTGAAATACACCAGTTATGATTATTCTGCTAAACCAAAATTCAAACAGAATTTTGGTGACACTAACAAACAAGGACCCAAAAGATATGGGTACCTAAGGACAAAACTATATATGTAGCAGATATCTTTAATAGCAAGACTAAAACACCAGTCATGGTACCTGGACTCTGGATGCTCTCGACATATGACAGGAAGAAAGCATATGTTTCAAAGTCTGGAACTTAAACCTATAGGTTACGTGGGTTTTGGAGGCAATCAAAGAGGGAAGATCATTGGCTCTGGAATAGTAGGTAACGGTAACCTCCCTTCTATTAATAATGTTTTTTTAGTAGATGGATTAATGCATAACCTGTTATCTATAACTCAATTAAGTGATAAAGGTTATGATATAATCATTAATCAAAATTCATGTAAAGTTGTTAGTCAGAAAGATGGAACTATCATATTTAATGGAAAGAGGAAAAACAACATTTACAAGATAAAACTTTATGAACTAAAGAGTCAGAACATAAATTGCCTTATGTCTGTTAACAACGAGCAATGGGTCTGGCACAAAAGATTGGGGCATGTTAGTATGAGAAGAATATCTCAGATTAACAAACTCAATCTGGTCAGAGGACTTCCTAATCTGAAGTTCAGCTCAGATGCTCTGTGTGAAGCATGTCAGAAAGGAAAATTTGCAAATCCTCCTTTTAAAGCAAAAAATGTTGTTTCTACCTCTAGACTATTAGAACTTCTACACAAAGATCTATTTGGACCAGTAAGAACTGCATCTGTTAGTGGCAAGAAGTATGGGTTAGTGATCGTAGATGACTATAGCAGATGGACTTGGGTAAATTTCTTAAGACACGAGGACGATGAAAGAACAAGATTAGTTCTGATCTATCTCAAGTGTTTTGATGATAACTAAATTATATTTAAGATAATTTATGCTCTAATGAATGTGTTTTGAATGTATTAGTTAATGTTCTGACAAGAAACATTCTAAAGTACTAAGCAAAGATTATGAAGAAGTTCTTTGATAAAAGAACTTTTTATTCAAACGCATCTGCTGACTCTGGTAAGAACCTTTACTTTTTAAATGTATCTTCTAACTTCTAGCAGGCTTCTTGATTCTGTAGATAACTTGAAAGCAAGCGTTGTTCAAAGTTCTTAGCAAGCAACGCTCTGACCAGAAGTTGAATGAAGCATGTTCTGACTTAAAGCAAATACTGAAACAACGTCTTAATCAACGTGTCTTGTCAAAGCAAAGGAAACACGTTCTTACATTCTGATGTTTGCTAATTAATGCAAAGATGGCTGAAAGCACTCAAGTTCCTACAACTAGTTTCTTGGAGAATGTAATTTTGCAAGGTTACACGCAAAGCATTTAATGCTCTCCATTTCCTCTGAAGGAAGCAACGGTCTTATTATTCCTACTATAAGTAGAAGGACATTTATTGCAAGCCAATAACAATGTTCAAACAAGAAACTACGTGAAAGATTCAAAATCTCACAAACTCATAGTTCATACATTTTGTGTATTATATTCTAAGTGAAAAAATCACAGTTGTGATATAGCTTGATTAGAAGCAAACTCTATTTCAATTATCTGTAAAGATTATACTTCTGTATTTGTTCCTTGAGAGACCAAGTTTGGTCAGATTTCTTAAGCAGACTAGGACTAGATTTAAGTCTTAGTGTTGTTAGTCACTTGTAAGATTACTTGTGCATTGTTAGTCACAACAGTTGTTGTGTGATTGTAATCAGTTGATTATAGTGGATTAAGTACTTGTTGAGAAAGGCGAAATCACCTTGGCGGGTGGACTAGAGTAGTTTGAGTTCAAACGAACTAGGATAAAAATATCTGTGTTATTCCATTATTGTTTGAGCTTTGTATTGAAAACGAAAAGAGTCACTTATTCAACCCCCCCTTCTAAGTGTTTTCTTACCCCTTCAATTGGTATCAGAGCTTAACTCTGAGCTCAACACTTAACTGTGTCAGGAAAAGATCCATAAGAAAACACAATGGACGCTGAACAAAACAATAATAGTTACAACAAACCTCCAGTGTTTGATGGAGAAGATTTTGAGTACTGGAAAGATAGACTAGAAAGTTTCTTTCTAGGTCATGATAGTGATCTTTGGGATATAGTCTTGGATGGTTACAAACATCCTACAGATTTTGAAGGAAACAAAGTGGATAGAAAAAATATGGATAGACAACAAAAAGCTGATTTTAAAAATCATCACAGAGCTAGAAATATTTTTTTAAATGCTATCTCTAAAGTAGAATATGAAAAAAAATCACTAATAGAGATACAGCGCATGATATGTTTGAGTCTCTCAAAATGACTCATGAAGGAAACACTCAAGTTAAGGAGTCTAAAGCTTTGGCTTTAGTCCAGAAGTATGAAGCCTTCAAAGTTGAAGAGAGTGAGTCTATAGAAGCAATGTTCTCTAGGTTTCAAACTCGGATCGCTAGTTTGAGAGTTCTGAACAAAGGGTATACCAAAGCAGATCATGTGAAAAAGATCATCAGAAGCTTACCTAGAAGATGGGCACAAATGGTCACTGCTTTCAAGGTGTCAAAAGATCTGAACAATGTGTCTCTGGAGGAACTCATCAGCGCTCTCAGAAGTCATGAGATTGAACTGGATGAGCATGAGCCTTAGAAGAAAGGTAAGTCTCTAGCCCTTAAATCAATTAAGAAATTTGATACTAATTCTTTTCAGGCTGAAGAAGAAAACTCTGAAGAATCAGCTTCAGAAGAAGACGAACTATCTTTGCTATCCAAAAGGATCAATCATCTGTGGAAGCACGGACAAAAGAAGTTCAGGAACTTCAAGAAGTCAGAAGATAAACCAGAATCTTCTGGACACAAAAATTCAAACAGAAGAGAGATCATTTGTTATGAATGCAAAGAACCTGGTCACTTCAAAAGTGATTGTCCAAAGCTTCAAAAAGAAAAACCAAAGAAGAGATTTGGAAAGAAGAAAGGAATGATAGCAACCTGGGATGACTCAGATTCTTCTGAAGATGAATCTGGTTCTGAAGATGAAAATGCCAACCTAGCTTTAATGGCTATCACAGAAAATGACTCAGACTGTGAGTCAGAACAAAGAGAGGTATTTTTTGAATTTTCTAGAGAAGAACTTGCTGATAGTTTATCAGAACTTTTGGAAAACTATAGTAAGCTCAAAATCAAATACAAGAAACTCAAGAAGAGTCTTGCATATGATTTTAAGAAACTTGAAACAGAAAAATCTGAACTTTTAGAAAACAATCTTAAACTTGAAAAGGAAATTCAAATTGTTCAAAAGAATTTTAGTTCAGAGTCTGTGTTTGGTTCAAAAGATATTCTGAAAGAATATGACTATAGCTTTCAACCCTTTCTTGCTAAAAGCATAGACAGAAGCAAAATGGCTTCAATGATCTATAGTGTCAGTGGGAAAAACAGAAGAGGAATTGGATATGAACCTCCCAAAGGGAAGGAGACATACATTCCAAAACCTATTGCTAAAATGACCTTCACTTACAAACCTCTGAATAAGCAATTCAAATTTGGACACTCACATGATATAAAATATACATCACATTCTGGAAACTCTTATGCTAACCCAAAAGGACCCAAAAAGATATGGGTACCTCAGGATAAAATAATATTTGTTGCAGATGTCCTTAACAGCTAAACTGAAACACCAGTCATGGTACCTGGATTCTGGGTGCTCACGACACATGACAGGAAAAAGGTCTATGTTCCAAAGCCTGGAACTTAAAGCTGGAGGAGATGTGAAGTTTGGAGGTAATCAGAAAGGGAAGATTATTGGTTCTGGAACCATAGGAAACGGTAACCTTCCTTCTATCTCTAATGTTTTATTAGTAGAAGGATTAGCTCATAATCTATTGTCCATAAGTCAATTAAGTGACAATGGCTATGACATTATCTTCAATCAAAACTCCTGTAAAGCTGTAAGTCAAAAGGATGGATCAATCCTCTTTTTTGGCAAGAGAAAGAACAACATTTACAAAATTGATTTATCAGATCTTAAATCTCAAAACGTCAAATGTCTTTTGTCTGTTAGCAATGAGCAATGGGTATGGCACAGAAGATTGGGACATGTCAGTCTTAGAAAAATCTCTCAACTAAATAAATTAAATTTAGTCAGAGGACTTCCCAATCTGAAGTACAACTCAGATGCTCTGTGCGAAGCATGTCAAAAAGGAAAATTTTCAAAACCTTCATTAAATCTAAAAATGTTGTCTCTTCCTCTAAGCCATTAGAGTTACTTCATATTGATCTGTTTGGGCCAGTTAAAATTGCATCCATCAGAGGCAAGAAGTATGGATTGGTCATTGTTGATGACTTCAGCAGATGGACATGGGTAAAGTTTTTAAAACACAAGGATGAGTCACATTCTGTATTCATTGACTTCTGTACTCAAGTGCAAAATGAAAAAGATTTTAAAATCACAAAAGTTAGAAGTGATCATGGTGTTGAATTTGAAAATCATTATTTTGAAAAATATTTTAAAGAAAATGGTATTGTTCATAATTTTTCTTGTCCTAGAACTCCCCAGCAAAATGGAGTTGTAGAAAGAAAGAATAGAACATTACAAGAGATGGCCAGAACCATGATCAATGAAACAAATATGGTTAAGCACTTTTGGGCAGAAGCTGTGAATACAGCGTGTTATATTCATAATAGAATCTCTATAAGACCTATTCTTGAAAAGACTCCCTATGAATTGTGGAAAAACAGAAAGCCCAACATTTCTTATTTCCATCCTTTTGGATGTACTTATTTTATTCTAAACACCAAAGAAACTCTGAATAAGTTTGATTCCAAAGCACAAAAGTGTTTCCTACTTGGATACTCTGAACGCTCAAAAGGCTATAGAGTATACAACACAGAAACTCTGATTGTTGAAGAATCAACCAAAGTCAGGTTTGATGATAAGCTTGGCCAACAACAGCCAAAGCAAATTGATTTTTCTGTAGGTACAGAAGATCATCACTTAAACTCTGAAAGTTCAGAAGCAAAATAAGACGTAGTAGATCATCCTCTTGACAATGCTCTGAACAATCTCAGAATCTCTGACCAACCCACACAGAAGAGGTTTCCTAGATTATCTTCAGCTCACAAAGAAGACGTAATCATTGGAAGAAAAGAAGATCCCATCGGAACAAGATCATCTCTCAGAATCAATGAAGAATCTTTGTTTGGTTTAGTCTCTCTGATTGAGCCAACTACCATTGATGAAGCTCTGGAAGATAGTGATTGGATCTTAGCAATGCAAGAAGAACTAAATCAATTCTCAAAGAATGATGAATGGAATCTTATTCCAAGACCCAAAGGATTAAATGTTATAGGAACCAAATGGGTCTTCAGAAACAAATTGAACGAACAAGGAGAAGTAATCAGAAACAAAGCATAACTGGTTGCACAGGGTTATAGTCAACAAGAAGGAATTGATTATAATGAAACCTTTGCCCCAGTCGCCAGGTTAGAATCTATAAGATTATTAATTTCTTTTGCTGTACAAAATAACATTTCATTGTATCAAATGGACGTTAAAAGTGCATTTATAAATGGTTATATTGAAGAAGAAGTATGTGTCCATCAACCTCCTGGATTTAATAATTCAAAGCATCCAAAACATGTTTTTAAACTGAAAAAGTCTTTGTACGGTTTAAAACAAGCTCCCAGAGCTTGGTATGATCGTCTGAGTAACTTTCTATTAGAAAAAGATTTTACCAGAGGAAAAGTGGACACAACTCTCTTCAGAAAAACATTTAAAAATGATATTTTAATCTGACAAATTTACGTTGATGATATAATTTTTGGAACCTCTAATATCTCCCTTGGAAAAGAATTTTCTAAGACCATGCAGGCAGAATTTGAAATGAGCATGATGGGTGAATTGAAATTCTTTCTTGGAATTCAAATCAACCAGACTCCAGAAGGTACTTTCATACATCAGACGAAGTATGTTAAAGAACTTCTGAAGAAATTTCAAATGTCAGAAAGCAAAGATGCCAAGACACTTATGCATCCAACCTGCATTCTAGGTAAAGATGAGGTAAGTATGAAAGTAGATTCGAAGCTCTATAGAGGTATGATTGGATCCCTTCTCTATCTGACTGCATCTAGACCTGATATATTATTTAGCGTGTGCTTGTGTGCTAGATTCCAATCAGATCCTAGAGAATCTCATTTAACAACTGTTAAGAGAATTCTTAGGTATCTGAAAGGTACTGCTAATCTTGGTCTGTGTTACAGAAGATCACAAGATTACAAACTAGCAGGTTATTGTGATGCTGACTTTGCTGGAGATAGAATTGAAAGAAAAAGCACCTCTGGAAGCTTCCAGTTTTTGGGTGACAATCTTATCTCATGGTACAGCAAAAAGCAAGCAACAATTTCTCTATCAACCACAGAAGCTGAATATATATCTGCTGCTGGATGTAGCTCTCAGATGATTTGGATGAAAAGTCAACTAGAAGATTTCAACCTTTATGAAAGCAAGATTCCTATCTTCTGTGACAATACTTCTGCTATTTGTCTTTCTAAAAATCCAATCTTACATTCTAAAGCCAAACATATAGAAATTAAATATCATTTCATAAAGGACTATATTCAGAAGGGAATTCTAAACTTGATTTTTGTAAAAACAGACCATCAATGGGCTGACATTTTTACCAAACCCCTTTCAGAAGATAGATTTAATTTCATTCTGAAAAATATTTGTATGGAATTATGTCCTGAATAAAATAATATTTACTTTCTGTGACTGACTTCAGAACTTTCTGAAATGAATGCTCTAATCAACAACTCTTCAGAAGTTAGAAGAGAAGTTATAACAGAAGCTATATGAAAAGTTATGAAACATTCTAACGCTTCATGTCCAAGTGTAGTTTAGAAATTCATTAGAACAAACAGTTGTTACATGCATCCTTCAGGAGATGAACACGTGGTGTGTTTCTGAAAGGTCAAGCATGCAAAAGCTACTGATGACGTTCTAGGTAACTGTTAATGATTAGCCATAATCTCACGCTTTCCCTCATTTTTAGCAAATCATTAAATGCAAGTAATGATGAGATTCGTTTTTAAATCCATTTTAATCTTTATTTTAATTATATATTAAATACTTTTAATTTTAATTCTTAACCTATTCTCTGAAATTAATGCCTATAAATACTTTTTGAAAAACCCTTTTCATTCTTTAACTGTCTCTTCCAATTCAAGTTTTTATTGTACGTTTCTCTTAAAACCCTTTTCGTAAATTTCTCTTTTCTAAAGAACTTCAATGGCTTCTTCTTCCTCTACCCACTCTGAGAAATACAGTATACCTGAAAGGACAACTCTCATTCCGGTAGAAATTTTGGAAGTTTTGAGTGAGCTAATAGTAGACTTTGAGAATCTCAGAGAGAATGGATTTGACTTGTTCCCTGCTGTGAAGTTTCAAGGTTTGGAAAGCTACTTTGATCGTCTTATTGGTCCAGTCTTTCCTCATTTGGTAAAAGAATTTTGGATTCACGCTATTGTAACTCCCAAGGTTATTCTCTCCTTTGTAATGGGCAAGTAAATATCCATTACAGAAAATCAAATCCAAAGGTTGCTGGGATTTAAAGGACTTGGAGTTACAGGAATGCCCACTGGAATAATGGAGATGTCTAGGGTATATACAGAGATTTTCACTAACGGTCAAGGTTCCTCCAAAGTCAGGGACTTGAAAGACAAGTATAAGATTTGGGCAAGGATTATTCATGGATGTATTCACCACAGGAAAGACACCAGTTCTCCTGATTACATCAACGCTGATCAAAAATATCTGTTGTTTTGCCTTGGAACCAATGTCAAAATTGATTTGCCCTACTTGCTTTTTGAACACCTCTGGAACCATGTCAAAGAAACCAGAGAAGCTGAAAGGATGAAGAATCCAAAATCAAAGAGGAATTGGATTCCTATGGGGAGGTTATTATCAGACATTCTAACTGAGAATGGTCTGATTTCTCACCTAAAAGAAGCAAATCTTCTGGGGGAGCTTGAACCTATCAGTGGTAAGACTATGACTGGAAAGAACTTGCTGAAGAGGAAAATTATTGACAAACTGCTGGTGGAACCTTCTCCATGTCTGTCAACTATTGTGAAGAAGAGAAGAATTCTTATTGCTGACTTTCCTATGTTCAACTCAGGGGATCATTCTCGTATGGTTTTGCACTATCTTGAGACCTGCAGAGAAACAGGATCACCTATTGATCCAGCTTGGCTTCAAGGAAGAAATCAAGTTGCTGCTGATGTTGTTCTCCAAGGATCTGTGAAGAGAAAAGTTGTAGAAGGACCTTCTGACACTCCTCAAAAGAAGAAAAAGAAGACAGGTAATCATGCTGAAACTATACCTGTTTATAATTCTGAAAATGTATCTGCATCTGCTGAACCCTCTCAAACCTCACCATCTGAACCCCTTGCTGACAACCCGAGTAAAAATCAGTTGTCAACAGATTTAAGTGATTCTGACTCTGATGAACATTCTGACAGCCAATCAGAAGCCTCTCATTCAGAACCCCCTGAACCATCTGTTTTTCAACCTATTCCTGCTGAACGTTTCTCAAGACCCCCTCCCAGACCTTTATCACCCAGACCCACTGGATGGTATGATGCTGGCTCTTAGAGAATTCCAGGGATAAATGAACCTCTAGCAACCATAAAACCTCCTTTCAACCTACCAACTGAGAATATTTTCACTATGAACCAACCACAACCTCAAAATCCTATTCCCACTCCTGCTTATACAATAATTATTTCGCCTGATGTCACTCCACCCACCTCACCACAACATACAACACCACTCTCAACTCCTCAAATTCCAGAACAACAAATTTTTGAACAAACTGAAATTGCTGAACCATCCGTACCTCTTGATATACCAGAACCTCCTATTTGTGTTAACCAACCTGAACCTATAAATAATCCTGAACCCAATAGCTTTTTTAGAACTGTAGTGGACTCTCAATCTCTACAATTCTTGAAAAACAAATCTTATAGAATGGTTGTCCCTAAACCTATTCATCCAGATGTAAATAATTTGTTTCAGAATTTTATAACAAATGTTCAAGCATGGTTACAACCGCTGAAAGAAGATTGCCTCAGAAGTGTGAACACAGCAGCAACAGATCATCTATGGGAAACTTTCAGAAGAACTTTGGTTGCTGAATCATGGAAGTTACAGGATTTGTGCCACTCTCAAGTGCTGGACAACTTTTCCAAACTTCTGCATGCTTTCAAGACAGAAGCTGCTGATACTTGGAATAAGAAGTCTTCACTATTGATTGTTGATACTCCAACTGATAAGATGGACATATCAGAAGATGAATCTGAAGAAAACTCTGAAGATTTAAATCCTCTGGCTATTGTTCTATTGAATCAACCTTCAGTCAAGGATGGACCTGAACCTGTGCCAACTCTTACAATGGATCTAGGCACTCTGCTCTCCACCTTTGTGAAGTCTGACTCATCAGTTGCTGCTTCTGACCCTGTTTCTACTGAAGCTTCATCATCTTCTGCTCCTACCTCACTCATTATGGACACTCTGAAAGAGCTAAAGAGGGAGAATGAAGTCTTGAATAAACGCATGGATAAGCAAGATCAAACAAATATAGATTTCAAGAACTGGATGGTAATGCAAAGTGAATCTGCCTCTGAAATCAAGAATCTTCTGATGACTCTTGTCTCTAAGAAATCCTAGTTTCTTTTTGTCTCTTATTTTGTTTTGTTTGTACTTCTGGTTATCTATTTTTAACTTTTTATGAAATCTTTCAAAATTTCTCATTTATTACACTTTTTGATTATGCCAAAAAGGGGGAGAAAATGTTCATTTTTGAACTAATCACTGTTTAACAGTTATGGGACTATGTCTCAAACATTCTAACAAATGTGCAAGAATTCCTTCTGTGCAAAAGATTTTTTTTGTAGGTATCATGTTAACTCTGAAAGAATATTCCAGCTAAGATTCATCTTCTTGAAGAAGTTCTGAAGAAATTCAAGAAGACTGTGTATCACTCTGACTAAATAATCTCAGGATGTCTTATGCATAGAAATATTCATTTCAGGGGGAGATTCTTATCTCTTAATCTGTTTCTTTTCTTTATCTAAAATAATTTTTTGCCATCATCAAAAAGGGGGATATTGAAAGAACAAGATTAGTTCTGACCTATCTCAAGTGTTTTGATGATAACTAAATTATATTTAAGATAATTTATGATCTAATGAATGTGTTTTGAATGTCTTAGTTAATATTCTGACAAGAAACATTCTAAAGTACTAAGCAAAGATTATGAAGAAGTTCTTTGATAAAAGAACTTTTTATTCAAACGCATCTGCTGACTCTGGTAAGAACCTTTACTTTTTAAATGTATCTTCTAACTTCTAGCAGACTTCTTGATTCTGAAGATAACTTGAAAGCAAGCGCTGTTCAAAGTTCTTAGCAAGCAACGCTCTAACCAGAAGTTGAATGAAGCATGTTCTGACTTAAAGCAAATACTGAAACAACGTCTTAATCAACGTGTTTTTGTCAAATCAAAGGAAACACGTTCTTACATTATGACGTTTGCTAATTAATGCAAAGACGGCTGAAAGCACTCAAGTTCCTACAACTAGTTTCTTAGAGAATGGAATTTTGCAAGGTTACACGCAAAGCATTTAATGCTCTCCATTTCCTCTGAAGTCAGCAACGGTCTTATTATTCCTACTATAAGTAGAAGGACATTTATTGCAAGCCAACAACAATGTTCAAATAAGAAACTACGTGAAAGATTCAGAAGCTCACAAACTCATAGTTCATACATTTTGTGTATTATATTCTAAGTGAAAAAATCACAGTTGTGATATAGCTTGATTAGAAGCAAACTCTATTTCAATTATCTGTAAAGATTATACTTCTGTATTTGTTCCTTGAGAGACCAAGTTTGGTCAGATTTCTCAAGCATACTAGGACTAGATTTAAGTCTTAGTATTGTTAGTCACTTGTAAGATTACTTGTGCATTGTTAGTCACAACAGTTGTTGTATGATTGTAATCAGTTGATTATAGTGGATTAAGTCCTTGTTGAGAAAGGCGAAATCACCTTGGCGGGTGGACTCGAGTAGTTTGAGTTCAAACGAACCAGGATAAAAATAACTGTGTTATTCCATTATTGTTTGAGCTTTGTATTGAAAATGAAAAGAGTCACTTATTCAACCCCCCTTCTAAGTGTTTTCTTACCCCTTCAGACGAGTCACATTCTGTGTTCGTTGCTTTCTGTGACCAAGTTCAGAATGAGAAAGATCTTAGAATTGTCAAAGTCAGAAGTGATCATGGTGGAGAATTTGAAAACAAAAAATTTGAAATATTTTTTTAATGAAAATGGTATTTCTCTTGTCCTAGAACTCCCCAACAAAATGAAGTTGTAGAACGAAAGAATAGAACACTACAAGAAATGGCCAGAACCATGATCAATGAGACTAACATTGCTAAGATCTTCTAGGCATAAGCAATTAACACAACATGTTACATTCAGAATAGAATCTCCATAAGACCTATTCTGGATAAGACTCCATATGAATTGTGGAAGAACAGAAAGCCCAACATTTCTTATTTCCATCCTTTTGGATGTACCTGTTTTATACTTAACACTAAATAACATCTGAACAAGTTTGACTCTAAATCACAGAAGTGCATTATGTTAGGATACTCTGAACACTCAAGAGGATACAAAGTATACAATACAGAAACACATATTATAGAAGAGTCAATTAGTGTTAGATTTGATGACAAGCTTGGTCCTCAAAAGTCAAAGCAGAATGAATCTCTTACAGATGTAGAAGTTGAATTTACAGGTGCTAAAGGCAATTCATCAGAAGTTCCCAACAAAGACGCTCCAACAACATCAGAAGGAAATGTCACAAGCACTTCAGCAAATTCTGTAGAACATCTCCAGAAAAGACTATCTAGAAGCATCCTAGCTCACCCTGAAGATGAAATTTTGGGAAAGAAGGAAGATTCAATCAGAACAAGATCAACATTTAGAAATTCTGAAGAATCCCTCATGGGATTGGTATCTCTGATTGAGCCAAAAAAAATTTATGAAGCTCTTCTGGACAATAACTGGATTCTGGCAATGCATGAGGAATTAAATCAATTTACCAGAAATGACGTATGGGATCTGGTTCCTAAACCAAAAGGATTCAACGTCATTGGAACAAAGTGGGTGTTCAGAAACAAACTGAATGAATAAGGAGAAGTTATCAGAAACAAGGCACGACTGGTTGCACAAGGTTATAGTCAGCAAGAGGGGATAGAATATACAGAAACCTTTGCTCCAGTCACCAAGTTAGAATCTATCAGACTCTTAATCTCTTTTGCTGTAAATAATGGCATCACTCAATATCAGATGGATGTCAAAAGTGCATTCTTAAATGGTGACATTGATGAAGAGGTTTATGTGCACCAACCCCCTGGGTTTGAAAATTCCAAACACGCAGAATTTGTTTTCAAACTAAAGAAATCGCTTTATGGTCTGAAATAAGCTCCCAGAGCTTGGTATGAAAGACTAAGCAACTTTCTGTTAGAAAAGGAATTTACCAAAGGGAAAGTGGACACAACCTTGTTCTGTAAGACATTTAAGAATGACATTTTAGTTTGTCAAACATGTTGAAGTCTTCAAGCTGACTTTTCATCTAGAGCATCTGTGTGATGCATCCAGCAACTGCTATGTATTCAGCTTCAGCTGTAGATAATGCAATTGTAGACCAGCAAACTAAAATGTCAGTCCATATGGACCAGCAAGAAGCAGTCGACAATTGCATTATCTACAGCTGAAGCTGAATACATAGCAGTTGCTGGATGCATCACACAGATGCTCTGGATAAAAAGTTAGCTTGAAGACTTCAACATGTTTGAGAGTAACATCCCCATATTCTATGATAATACTTCTGCAATATGTTTATCTGGAAATCCAATTTTGCATTCTAGGGCTAAGCATATAGAAATAAAACATCATTTTATTAGGGACTATATTCAGAAAGGAATCCTTACTTTAAAATTTATTGACACAGACCATCAATGGGCTGATGTTTTTACAAAACCCCTTTCTGAAGATAGGTTTAATTTCATTCAGAAACATCTCAGCATGAAATTATGTACAGAATAAGATGTTTTATTCATATATTATGTAACCCTTAGAACTTTACTTTTCTTTGTGAACATCTGATCAACATGTCTTCATAAGTTAGGAGTACAGTTGCATCAGAATCTATCTAAGAAGATCTGAAATTTTCATTTCAAATATAGAGGCGTGCAGTTCACACCATCAACATTTTTCATCCTCTCACAAGCTACCTTCTAAGGCTGAACACGCATTCAAATTCTGAAGGGTCTAAGGCTCTGATTGGATGCATTGAGACACGCATCATTGGTAACTGTTTCTTATCTACACGCAACCCATATTTTCAAGTTTCATAATTGTAGTGTAATCATTAATTTGTTTTCTCTTTCTTACTGATTAAGTTTTCAAAATTGATTATAAATACACAATCACTATTTCATTCACTTATTCTCGCTTCTATTACTCTCTCTAGCTTTCGTTTTGCAAAAAACTTTTTCTCTGAAATCTCAAAACAAACTGTGTGAACAATGGCATCTTCCTCAAGCTTCAAAAATCTTCAAAGTGCTCCTGGTTCTTCTTCAACAGCTGAATAGTACGAGGAACCCATAAGAACTTTTCTCACTCTAGTCGATTCTCTTGAAGTTTTATGTGAGATTATCATCGATTTTGAAAGCCTGAAGGAAAATGGGTTTGGTCTCTCCGAAGATGTAACTGCTCAAGGATGGAACAGGTACTTTGATCGTCTTCTAGGTCCAGTATTCCCCATTCTGGTAAAGGAATTATAGATTCATGCAACTTCATCTAATCATCAAGTTACGTCTTACATAATGGGGAAGAAGATTGTAATCACGGAAGACTTAATTGGAAAACTGATTGGGTACAATGGAGGCAGAGTTAGGTGCAGCGACATGGCTAAAAAATGTTCTGACCTAAGTGCCATAGAAAGAGTTATATTTACTTCTGGGCAGCCATCCAACAAGATTAGGGATTTGAAGGATTACTACAGAATCTGGGCTAAGATTATTCTGGGATGTATAAACCACATGAAGCCAACAAGCTCTCCTAACTACATCAATATTGATCAACAGTTTCTGTTGTATTTTATTTCAAAGAAGACAAGAATAAATATTTCACACTTGCTTTTCAATCATCTGAGAACAAGCGTGAAAGAAACAAGGTAAGAATAAAGGACAAAGAGGGATTGGATTCCTCTGGGAAGATTAATATCTGATATTCTGATGGAGAACAGGTTAATAGAGCATCTGACAGAAGCTCAGCAGATTAGCACACTGGAGGCATGTGCTGGAAAACCCCTTAATGCCAAAAATCTGAAAAAGATGAAGATCATTGGTAGCATTAAGAAGAAGCCAACAATTGCTACTCATGAAGTCATCACATCAAGGAGAACCCCTCTGAAAGATTTTCCGTTATTTTCTGAGATTGATGCTTCACCAGAAATTATGGTCAGATACTTAGAAGCTTGCAAGGAGGATGGAACAGCTCCAGAACTTAACATTTATGATCTGCATAAGCAAGCTCCAAATATTGTTCTAAAGAAGTCTAGAAAGAGAAAAGCAGCATGAGAAGGATCTTCTTAGAGGACTCTTAAAGCTGCTAAAAAGAAAGGTAACACTTCCTTTGTTTCTGTTGTAGAATCAATAGTTTTTCCAACATCTGAAACACTCCCCTCTCAACCAACAGAAGATCCCTCACCTCAAACTTTTGAAGACTTTGATATAGATTTTGATCCTTCTGTAACCCTAGGAAACTTCCTAAACGAACCTCACTCCCGCAATCCAAATCTAGAACAAAATCAGCCAGAACTTGCAAGAGTTCTTTCTGAAATTGATCTATTTGATCAATACTTTCAAACACCTATCCCAGAAAATCGAAACCTCCATACTCCTCAACCAGAAAATCAAAACCCTCATACTCCCCAAACAGAAAATTCAAACTTTTAAACCCCTCAACAAGAAAATCCAAACGCTCCCGCAAACCAACCAGAAGATTCTTTTACAGACTCTGATACCACCACCCCCATTCGTGGAATAACAGAACCTCTTATGGTTCGCCAACCTCTCTCCATAATAGACATTCTAGAAATACCATCACCCTATCATTCCACTCCACCAAACACACCTCGTTCACCAATCATAATTTCTGATTCTCCCACTCCCTCTCCCATTAACCGTCCAAATGATCATCTCAGAACCATCATTAATTTAGAAGCGCTGGACCAACTAGCTTCAACCTCTCATGAAATTGCCATTCCCAAACCTAAACCAACAATAACCAAAATAAATGTTGGTAAGAACTTGTTGATTTTTTAAAATAGAATTATTGGAATGGGTTAATTCTTTGAAGCAAGCAAGTCTAGAAAATTCAAATCCTGCTGCTTCTGATTCTCATTGGGATCGGTTCAGAAGATGGTTCAATTCAGAATCCTAGAAGCTGAAAGAATTAAGTTATAATATGTCTCAACAGAACTTCAGTGATCAGCTGAAAGCTTTCAAAGATCAAGTTTTGAGTCATTGGGAAAAGAAATCAATTCTTCTGCTGGACAATGCTCCCTGGAAAGTGTACCAACCTTCAGAAGTTAATGAACCTTTTTCTGATAGTCACCCTCTAGCTATTATTCAAGAAAAGGAAAATGCAACTGAAGAAGCAATTGAATCAAAAAATGTTGCAGAGTGTTCAGAAAGACTTGCATCCTTTGAGGAAACACTAGCTCCATCTTTGGTCATGCAAACTCTGGAAGATTTAAAGAAGAAGAATGCTTTAATCAATGAAAGATTGGATAAGCAAAAAGACACAACCAAAGAAATCAAGGAAATGCTGGGAAAGCAAGAAGAATCAAGCACTCAGATTAAGAGCTTGCTGGAAGCATTGTTCACACGACTTCCCCCTCCATCTTAGATTTTTTTAACTTGTTTTTTGCACCTTGTTTTATCCAGCTCTGAAAATGTTATTGAAATCTGTTTTAATACAAATCATCCTTTTTTACTCTTATTATTTTTTATTATACTTCTTTTTTATTCCTGACAAAAAGGGGGAGAACGTAAGATATTTTCAATAACAGTATACCAGGACAAGGTCTCAAACGTTCTGAATATCTTAACTTTTTTTTCTGAAAGCATAACAGGAACAAAACTCTGAAAAAGACAGAAGGAGATGCATCAAATGCTCTGATCAGAATGAACTTCAGGGAAGTAATTCATGTCTATCTGAGTACTTAACTCATGGGGAGACTCTCTTAAGCTTTATGTTCTGTCTATTTTTATTGAAAAATCCTAGATTTTGTCATCATCAGAATTAAGATGACTTTCTCTTTAGCACAAGTTTTGATCTTCATACACCAGAACATTCTGATATCAGTTTGCATACACAACATGAACTTCTTGCTGCTTTGCTTCAAAACTTGGGAAGTCAGAATCGTAAGGTCCTGTTTAAAATGTTAGACTTCCGTTTAGAATTAAGATGACTTCTCTTTAGCGAAAGTTTTGATCTCCATTCATCCGAACATTCTGATATCAGTTTGCGTACACAACATAAACACCTTTGTAGCTTAAGCAAGAAGATTCTTTATGTTCTGAAGTGTTATTATTCCATCAAAGCAGTATCAATTGCAACGGCTACAAACAGACAAGGATCTTCATATTATGGAAAGTGCATTAACTGCCAATTATCAAGTTTCCTTTTGCACAGATTGTTGCGCTTATTTAAAAAAGCATCAAGGTTAAATCATTCACGATTTTCATCACTGCTATCATATAACCTCTCAACGCTGCAACTTATATTCATACTATTCTCTAAAATTGTGTAATACATCACAAGTTTTTGATACAGTTTTTGTAACAAAAAACATCTTGTACAGAGAATAATTCTTTCTTTTGTTAGTGAAATTCCTTGAGATAAATCGGGTTGTGGTTGTACTCAAAAAGACTTTGGCAGTTGTCAAAGTAGAATTGTAATCAATTTGATTAGTGAATTAAGACCTCGTTGGAGAGAGGCGAAATCACCTTGGAGGGTGGACTGGAGTAGTTTGAGATCAGGCGTACCAGGATAAAAATCATCGTGTCATTTTCATTTGATTTTAAAGTTTCAATTCACCCCCTTCTTATGTTTTTCACTTCTTTAGGAAACAAGTATGGTGTTTCTTTGACTGGATTCGAAGGTCAAGAAGAGTAGGGTTGTGTTTATTCTTTCTAGATTCGAAGGAAAATAATAGGTGTAGTGTTCTTTCAGCTGGATTTGATAGAAAGAAAAAAGCATGGTGTTACTCCTGGATTCGAAAAGGAAAAGAAACAGGTGTTGTGTTTCTAGTGTTGGATTCGAAAGGGACAGAAACAAAGGTATGGTCTTTTGATTTTGGGTTTCAGAATGTGTTAAGAGTTTGATGATTTTCACAAAATCAAAGTTTCCATCTATCAAAAACCTCTAGATGTGTTGTCCAGCCCCCTTAGATGTGTTATGTAACCTCTTATATATAGATGAAGTTGGCTGAGGTTTAGGAAGGAAAATAAAAGAATTTGAACAAATTGAGTATACTGTCTTTGTAGCTTTCGAGGGGCAGTATTTGTCTGCCATTTTGGTGCAAGAATAGGGGCAGTATTGCAGGACTATTGTGCAGCAGTTTTATAGCATTGTGGCCAGTATAGCAGGCTTGGAATTGTAGCACAAGCATCTTTGATATTTCCAACCTTTCGTTTTGACTTCATAAGTCCAACCTTCGACCAGATCCTCTCTTTAAACATCAATATTTGTTTCCAATCAAAGTATCCTTCTAATGGGGAAAATATATGTCCTTCGAATGGACCATGTGTCTGTCCTTCGAATGCGCCAGCTTGTGTATCCTTTGAAAATGGAAACCCAGGTATGTCAATACATGTCCTTCAAATGGACACCCAGGTATGTCAAAGTCTCCTTCAAATGGGCCACCAAGGTATGTTTTTCGAATGGAACAATAATTGTGTGTCATTGTATGTTGAAAATTTTCAAGGGTGGAATCGAAGCAAGCTATTTCAAAGGGAGATATTGTCCATTCGAAACTAGTATAAAAATAGCCAACGCATGAGGGAAGTTCCTTCCTTGAGATTTAAAACAAGCAGGAAAGAAAACTTTGCTTCCTGAATCGAAACAAACACTATAAGGGGCCATTGCTTTGTGAATCATATCAAACATGTAAAGGGTCATTGCTTCAATCAAAGCTTGCATGCAGGAGGCCACTTTCTTTATGGGCACTTAGCATGAAGGGAAGCCATTTCCTTGTACAGGAAGGCATGCAGGAGGCCCTTGCCTTGTGCATATTGGCCTGAAGGAAGACCTGGCTTTTTTGAATGAAAGGAATCATGCAAAGGGAAAATGGCTTCTGAATCGAAGGAAGGCTGCAGGAGGCCATTGCCTTCTGAATCGAAGGACACTTTCAGAAGGTCATTTCCCTCTAAATCGAAAGGGACCAACATTAAGCCACTAACTTCTGACTCGAAGGGAGTTCTCAGGAATCTCTTGCCTTCTGAATGGAAGGAAACTGGTATGGAGCCCCTAATCTTTTGAATCGAAGGACACCAACAGGAGTCCTTTGTCTTCTGAATTGAATAAAGCCTAGACGCCCAATCGAAGCTAGAATGAATCAAAGGAAACTTGCTTTTCATCAAAAAATCATTTTTATCTGCTTTGCCCTTTATGTTTGCTTTATACTTGCGCAGCCTTGAGCTTTTGAAAATACTTGAGAAAAGAGAGAGAAAATTTTGGGGTACAACAAATCTCATGCCATATTTGTTGAGACAATTCATCCCTCTATATAAAGGCAAGCATAACAGATCCAAAGAGGTAGCTGCCTCTAAAAGCCTGAACCTTGTTCACCAAATTTTAAAAGAAAACCAAGAAAGTCGTATCTCATATTTCCAGCAGTTTCAATCCAAACTAATCCTTGAAACCATCTCCTGAAAATTCAATGGGTAAGTAAGGGTAGGTCTCAATAATTCCCCAGGCCTGAATCGTGTTATCCATCATCTTCGTTTGCATTTTTTTCATCATTCATATTTTTTAAATTCGTGTGTTGTTGTTTATTTCTAACCACACAGATTCTCATATATTGTTGTTTAGAACATATCAGGATAAAAAACATGAAGCTTTTACGTAAGAATTGCATTTTGCCATGGTTAGGGCAAAACGCTTATGTATCTTCATATCCATACTTCCAGGCCATTTCAGAAGAAACTAATATCACCATTAGATTCGCAACATACAATTTAGGGGGTTAGGGTTAATTTGAACTTTAATTCTTGTTGTTTTACATGTTTGAGATTTAGGGCAATCAGAGAAGAAGGAGTTGACCACCGTGAGGGGTGGTTTGACTCGCCTGAAAGCACGTGTGGCAAATAACAGCATTCTGATTGGCTCGTTCAAATAAACAGAGCCTACTTACATGCGCGCATTTTTGTTTGTCCAGAATTAACATTCATTTTATATTATAATTTTTTTGTTTGAAAATATATACTGGATGTAATGGCCGCCCCAGCTGCAAGCGCATGTATTTTAAGGTGTTTGTGTGCCAGGGCAGGGGTTCGATCCCTGCCTCTGGCATATTATTTGTCCATGTTTTCATTCACAGATCCAATGCAAGCAAATCCAACGCGCAATGATGCACCCCCTCTTCAACACCATCAGATCATCACACTGTCAGATCCCACGCTCCAGATTAGCGCCCTCACCATGAACCTTCATGGGTCCTTCTCGTCAGATCCAACGCAACTGGGCTCATTGATTTAGGCCTAAGGAGTTTCTTTTGCACCCCCCCCCCCCATATACTTTTACTTCTGGCCCATTGTGATGTGCTTTTTTTGTTTTATTTATTTATTTTCTTTGTTAAATTAATTTTAAAAATCAGAAAAAAAGCAAAAATCATTAAAAAAAATTAGATTTAGGTTTTTAATTAATTAATTTAATTTTTGACAAATAAAAATTATTTTAATTTAATCACTTTGATTTTATTTTATTAATTAAAAACTAACTAGAAATAGGTTTAATCACTAAAAATATTTTTCTAAACAAAAACAACAAAAATATTTTCTTAAATGCTTAGAATTTTTTTGGGTTTTTATATCTTTTCCCTCTTCTATCTCTGCACGCTCATTTACTTTTTTTTCGCATTTATTTTCCAATTATGTAACTGCCAATAGTATGTAATACATAATTAGGATTTATTACTTTCCTCCCCAGTTTATGGTTTCTACTCCCCATCCTCGAAGCGATGTAATAGCGTAGATTATTTCCTGCATTTTTATTTTCTGCACTTGTATATATTTAATAAAGCATGCATGACAAGACGTAAAAAACAAACGTTAGATAACCTAATCTCAAGACTAACAATTGAAACATAACACACTTTGCACACACGCACCTCTAGGGTGACCCTCACTTAATGCCTCAGATTTAAACAGTCATTTCCCTCGAACGTGGGATGCCTTAGCAAAGACCCTTCAATTAAAAAGATCGTAGTCCCTCGATGACCCTTTGATACTGCCTCGGTAAACGATCTTAGACACTTACGACAACTGCTAAAGTATCCTACGAGCTGCCTTCAAGATTGTACGATGACCCACTCTTATCCCTCAAACATCCAATAATAGGGTTACCTACTAACTAATGGTAGGATAGCACTATCTAAAGGAAATAGGAAAATAACAAAGACTTTTTGGGTAGGTAGATAGCTCGTAGTCGCTTGCTCACAAACACAAGTTTTTTTCACACATACACTCTTTTCTAAAATATTTTCAAAGACAAAACACTTTGTATGCATTCTCAATGATACGAGAATCATTACAAATTTTTCCGAACTTAGGCATCTTTTCAAAAATATTTTTCAAATACACAAACTCAAAGCATTTTCAAAAAGTGAGCTAGCGATTAAGAGCCCGTAGATAACTACGGATGAAAAGGGTGCTTGCACCTTCCCTTTTCATAACCTACCCCCCTTATTTAGAAAATTTTAGAAAGGTCTTTCCTGTTCTTTTCAACCTTTCCCTTTATTATATAAAAGAAAATCCGATTGCTACTCTTCCTATCTGCAACATTTGTAATTAAACGCAAAACCAAAAGTCAGTTCTCCCACCGTATTACACATACAACTCACCATCAGACCTTTTGTTGTTACGCATCAAACCTATAATTATTGATATATATATATATATATATATATATATATATATATATATAAAATAAAATCAACTCAGAAAATCAATAATCAAAACACGCGTGCTAGGGTGGGTTCCAGGTATTGGAATCAACCAATCATGTGGTGGAACGCCTAGGCCACCGGAGTCAAATTACCAGGCAACGCCGGAGTCAACCCTTTGGTTGTCTTATCCGATGAAGAGAAATTGGAAACCTGCAAAAATGGATCAAACAACAAAATCAAACCACTCAGATCCACTAATTTAGACCTTGTGAATCTGGTGGCGAGGTTAGTTTGGTCTAAAAGTGATTAGTGCTATAGATTCGAAGCTTCCTTGAAGCTCTGCCCTAACCATGGTACAAACTTGTTCCTGTGTCAAACCTTGCATGTAATGCATTAGTCACATTCAAATGATGCATATGAATTGATCTAATATCTTAGCAATGATTAAAACTGTACGAAATCGAAAATTCAAAACTCACCCAAACTTACCAACCGACGTTGTTGGGAGGAGGTGTTCCAGTGAACTTTAGGCTTGAGTAACGATCGGGTAATGATCCTGGAGACCTCAGGAACACGTTTGAGTGCTTGGTTTGGACTAAAACTACTTATAACCTACAATATAACTTTTCCCTAATCTTTGAGATTTTTATGATTTTTAGGGGTGTTATATGGAGGCAGCATGTGTGGTCCTTTTGGTCTGAATGTTGTGGTATTTATAGAGCATGGAATTAGGGTAACAAAAGTAGTATAGTATCATGTGTAATCAAGTGTATGATTTATTTCCAAAATCCATTAAAAAACTTTCCAAAAGTAAATATTTCCTTTCCAATCCATCCCACACGGTTTCTTCATGGTTGTCAAGTGTTTATAGGCTTCCAATCTGATCGAACAACCCAACCATGCGCCTAGGCCCATTAGTCACATATTTGTTTTTGATTTAATTTGCTTTAGATGAATAAAAATTCAAATAAAAGAAATAAAAACCATGAAAAATATAAGGATGGTTTTAGGGGTCCTCTAACATATCATGAACACATTTGAACTTCAAAAGTTAGGCCCATTAACTAAAAAATGCAATTTTGCTCAAAGTGGACTTCATGCATTTTCTCAAAATTTCCTAATTTGAAATAGTTATAACTCTCTCAATTTTCATCTTTTGAAGGTGATCTTGGACTTTTTGGAAATTTCAAGATGTTGTCTTCAATTTCTCTTTTAATAATTTTTGTATTTGGAGAATTCATCTTGATGCAAGTTGCCTTGGAAAAAGTGTATTTTTGTCTACTTTTGAAAATGAGATGTAATGTATTAGCTCATACCTTTTAAATGAAGCACTTTTTGGACTTGAGCATAAATACAAAATTGTAGAGAATTGAATTTCCTTCAAAATGGGCTATGGTTGGGGAAAATTTGATGAAGCATGTGAAATTTATGCTTGGTCAAAGTTCAGTTGACTTCTCCTAAGGAAACCCTAATTTGGCAACTTTGGGACTTTTGATGATTTTAGGGCTTTCTCTGAGGAATAATAATAAACCCTTGATTAAATTATGAATATAATTTCAAAATGTTGATGTTGACCAAAAATCTTAATGTTTGATTGTATGTTGACCATAGTTGACTTTTTACCCAATATAGTTGATTCTCAATCATCTGAGCTATTGACTAAGCAAACTTGTGATGCAAGACTTGAAACTTGGCATGAACATTGTTCAAGACTTAAGGAGAACCATGGAAACCACTTGATACCCTTTAAACCCAATTTTCCTTGAGAAACTCAAAATCCTAGGTGTGGACCCATTGATTATGAGGTGAGTTTGTCTAATCAACTCTTGAGAATCCTTGAGCATTTGAGAATCCTAGAAGAATGTCTTGAAGAAACTGGGAGGGAAAATTTTAGGGTACAACAGATGCCCCTATTCAATCTTCTTAAACCTGAAGAGTTAGATTGGAATGTTCGCCAATTGTGACTTGAAGATGGAAGATGATTGAACACTTAAGTGCCCAGAAATTTGCACTCGTTGGTACACAAAGTAACATTGTTGGTTGATTATATCGGGAATGGGTTTAAAGATGCCATTTGGAGAGGTGACTGACAGTCATCGGAGATGGGCTTATAGATTCCATCTAAAGTAACCGCTGATAGGAATTAGACTAAGTCTACGTCTGACTTTGTCTTAGAAGATGTATTTAGAGTGCGTGTATGACTGACTTGGTCAAAAAGATAATCAGAATAAATCTACGCTCGATTTAATCTAAACTAGAAGATGTCTATGCCAAAATTCAACTGGAAGGAGTCTACGCTAGACTTCTCCAAAGGAGCTTCAGAAGGAATCTATGCTTGATTTCGTCTGAATGATGTACTAGAAGATGTTTACGCCTGACTTCAACTAGAAAAGGTGTTGGAAAGAGTCTACGTCCGACTTTTCTGAAGGAGTATCAGAATAAATCTACTCTCGATTTAATTTGAGCTAGAAGATATCTACCCCCGACTTCAACTGGAAGAAGATGTTGGAAGGAATCTACGTCAGACTTTTCCAAAGGAGCTTCATAAGGAATCTATGCTTGATTTCATCTTAATGATATACTAGAAGATGTCTACGCCCGACTTCAACTAGAAAATATGTTGGAAAGAGTCTACACCCGAATTTTCCAAAGGAGTATCAGAACAAATCTACGCTCGATTTAATCTAAGCCAGAAGATGTCTACGCCCGACTTCAACTAGAATAGGTATTGGAATGAGTCTTCGAAGGAACTATTTTTTAGAATTCAGTCTCTGAAGGAAATGCTTGTCATATTAAATCTTTGAGGGAAATGCTTTTCAAAATAAATTTATGAGGTAAGTAATTTTCAGAATTCAGTCCCTGAGGAAGTTCTTTTCATAATTCAGTCTCTAAGGTAGATGCTTTTTAGAATTCAATCTCTGAGGAAGATGCTTGTCAGAATTCAATCTCTGTGGAAATGCTTCTCAGAATTCAGTCTCCAAGGAAATGCTTGTCGGAATTTAGTCTTTGGGGAAATGCTTGTCGGAATTCAGTCTCCGAGGAAATGCTTGTCGGAATTCAGTCTCCGAGGAAATGCTTGTCAGAATTCAGTCTCTGAGGAAATGTTTTTTAGGAGATGTTTTTCATAGTACATATTTGAAGGAATCTATTTGGCCATGCAGATGGTCGCCCCATCTTGTTTCGGGAATTGATATACAATTCTCTTTCATTGGTAAACGTTGGCTGTTTCGAGAATTCACACCACCTGGTCTTTAATAATTGCCCCGACTTATTTCGGGAATTAATCTTCGACCTAGTCATGCAGATAAGTTACTCCGACTTGCTTCGGGGATTAATCTTTGACCTGTTTGAAAATTGCTTATGATATTCGTCTTGTTTGTAGACTTTACTTGAAAAGACAAAGTTAGCCTTTATGCAATGTCATGACGCATGTAATGCATTGCGTATGATGTTCTCAAAATAAATGAGAGTGTGTTATATGCGTTTTGTATGCATACGCTATGATATCTTGTAAATGATGTATGAGATGTAAGATTTCACTGACAGTGACAGTAGTTTCGTGTAACATCTTTGATCAGGGAAAATAAATCCCTGATTGTCGCTGGGGATGAAGAGTATGAATCTTCAATCTTGTTTAGAATGTCTTCACTGGGGATTCCCGTTTTCTATTTTGGAGGATACTCCGATGGGGGGTTCCTGCTTAATGTTTTGGAGGATATCCCGCTGGGAATGTTTGACTTCTGCTTGGAAATAGAAGAGTTCAGGAACATTGGTCGTTCCTCGCTCTACTAGGGAATTTAATTCTTATATACCCTGATTGGGGATAAAAGAGATGGATAACCTTTTGAGGTTTTGTCCGGCTGAGTTTCTGATATGGATATCGACTCGTCTGGAGAGAATAAGGTTGAATGATACCTGGTCCGGTTTCCGATTCAGTAGCAACTCTATGGGGATAGCAACCCAGATTGTCCTTTGCCAGAAATTTGTGGTAGTTACAGAAATAGACTCAAACTGGAGAGACTGTAATTTGTTGGGGAAATAAACCCTGTTTGAGAAATAAACCCTAAACCTGCTGGAGAAACACTTTGCTGAGAAATACTCTTGCTGAGTAAGTGAACCATGCTGGAGGACAGAAATCTGCAGGGGTTTTACAGTTTTGGAGGAATCAACTTAGTTGGGGAAGAGAATTTCCATAATATGTACTGATTCCATAATCTCCGATGGAGATTGGGATTCCGTAGGTAGGCGATATTGTCGGGGAAAAGATCATATTCATTTATCCTCTAGGGTGATCTGCTAGTGAGTATGATCATGTTAACAGCTGGAAGATGCCTCAATTTTTGTCTTTAAGGCATATTAAACTTGTGGGGAATGTATCTTTGTTGAATATTGTGAAATCAAGCTTCTCAAAATAAAGCTTTAGTTATGATGAAGACAAACCATGGCTAACAAAAGAAGGCAAAGACTTTGGTCAAGCATCTAAGCATCAAAGGATGATATCTTCAATCAAAGCTCTCAACATCTTTTAAAGGTACAATAATATTATATACTTTGATCTTAAGATATAGATGCTCAAAAATGAAAAAGAAATGTTTAAAAATCATTCTCAAGCTTTTCAAAGATTAATTTTCATTTTTCATATGCATGCAATCGATTTACATCTCAGTGCAATCGATTTCACTCTTTAAAAATTCCAAATCTTTTGCTTCTGTTTCTTGTTGCAATCGGTTGCACACTTAAAATTTTCAAAACATTTGATTTTGTCTTAGCATGCAATCGATTACATAGTTGGTGCAATCAATTGCACTCAGTTAAATTTTGCTACTGACTTAGCCTGGAATCGACTACATTGTTGATGCAATCGATTGCACTCTTAAAATTTTGAAAACATAGCTGTTAAAAACCTTGTGCAATCGATTACACTAAAGGTGAAATCGATTACACACTGCACGAATTTGAAAATTTACAGCTTTGTTCATGCCTTTTGATCATGCCTTTTCATTACATCTTCTCACTCAAACTTGGCATTTGTTCATGATACATTTACAGATCTTCATGATGTTTCAAAAGGGTGTTATGAACATATAAATATCCAATTTCAAATTCATATCTAACACCTTCTTTCATAATATTTTTCTGAACTTTAAAAATACAAACTCAAGCATTCTTCATTTTCATGCATAAGTTTTCTGCATTTATTTTCATACTTTAAAATAGAAAAATTTGAGCAAATATATCTTGAGTCTTTGTACAATATTATTATTGAAAGAAGAAGATTATACATTGTCAAAATCACTCTTAAGTGATCAATATACTATACTCACTCAAACTCACAAATTGTTTTTACTTACTTATTTTCCAGGATTGTTGGAGTTAAGTTTAAGTGTTTTGTTGAAATCTTGTTTTTCCAAGTTGTTGGATACAAGTGTAGTTACATTGAGAGGATTGTTCTCATAGGTAACTTAGTGAAAATCCAAGAGGATTGTTCTTGGTCCAAGAGGATTGTTCTTGGTTTGGTTGGTAGTTCTTGTGTAAGTTTGCCACAATAAGGAAATCTCTTTCATGTTGAAAGGGGACTGGAGTACTCTCGGACTGTAAGGGGAACCAGGATATATCGCCCGTGTCTCTTTATTTTTCTGCATTTTTAAGCTTTTCTAAAATCTCTAATAACCAGAAAAATAAGAACCATCATCACTAAAAACCAGAATTTTTAAAAGTACCTAATTCAACCCCCCCCCCCCCCCCCCCCCCCCTCTTAGGCGCACTTCGTACTTACAAATATGAGCTTATGTAGATAGCTCTATAGAGATAATTCCATGGAAACTGCTCTGTGGGGATTTATGGATGACTTGAACATTATCTCAACTTCAAGAGCCCTCGGTAAATGCTTATCATAGTGATAAGCCTTCTACTGATAGACAAGTGATGAGTTGATAGGACATAGTCGTACGCTTTAATCCATGACTTTTTCCTGGACTGTCTTTTCAGATTTTCAGCCCACCAGGATACCCTTTTTTGCCCAAGCCGCCTTTTCAGGTTTTCGAATTTCGGAGTGTAATATATATATATATATATATATATATATATATATATATATATATATATATATATATATATATATATATATATATATATATATATATATATATATATATATATATATATATATATATATATATCCCTAATTTTTGCTCGAACCTTTTTGGTTCGCCGGGATGCCCTTATTTTTTTCTTAAGCTTGTCAACCTAGCGGGTCTCTTTTATGCATAGTATTTTTTTACTATGTAGGTGTTCGCAGGGTGCGGAGAATTGTCACTGTCTATGGTAGTAGTTGTTGTAGTATTTCCAAAGAATGTTTGCTTGATCGTGCATGACCCTTTGTTGGAATTCATGTTCAATGCCCCAAGTGATTCACATGGAGATCTGCCCCTCGCTATTCACCACCTTTGAGAGATTATTTGAATCTTTTGACTTGACTGCCTCAGATCAGCTAGACACCATTTCATGCCCCTTGATTATGAAAGGCCTGTTACTAGAAATGTCTTTTCATTTGAAGCGATTATGTCCTATTGAAGGGATTTTAGTTTATTGAACATTCATCATGCAAAGTTCTCTACTGCCAAACAATTAGTCATATGCAAACAGTGGTATTAAAAATGAAAAACTTATGTATGTCTTGAAGTTTTGAAAGTGAATATTTAGTAAAAATAGAATTTTGTAAGAATATGAATTCAACTCATAATTTATAGTGAGCCTTACAGAAGTCGGGACACCTTTTGTAACAGTATGCTTTCAAACTAGCCCATGCTTCAGCTAGGACTTTTAAGGGTTGTAACGTGGCCTGGTTCATGGTTTAAGAAACAAAGATAAAGGCTCAAAATTTATTTGTACCCACCCTTTCTCTATGATGTTCTTCAGTCCTATACTTAGTTAATTATGTGTTTAGATTCCAATTGAGTCTGGAATTTTATCCCTGATATTTCTGTGATGGTTTGAATACTGAAAGTTTATTTGAGAAGGAAGTCATCATTTTTTTGTTGAGGATTTATAGCGACCTCTTTTTTTACTTTACTATCCTTAGTTTTTGCCTGAACTGTTTTGAGATTATAGTCAGCGGGATGCCCAGTTTTTTCCTAAGTCTCCTTCATAGGTTTTGACTTAGCGGGTTTTTCTTTTGAAAGATAATGACTGCCTGTTTTAATTATTATGGAGAACCATCACCATCTTTTTATTTGGAATGACGTCTTTGATACTAGTCATTGTGTATGAAGTGAAAGCTTGCGACTGAATGTGCATTTGAATTAACTGAGAAATTACTCTTCCACAGGTTATGATTACGGGTTTCAATTTGTGTGAAAAAGAAAACTCCTACTCCTTAGGCTCAAAGGGGTTAACTAGGGATTAACTTCCTTATATCTCCACTGTTTAGGATTTGAAACAACGCATGTACATCGTCAGTAAGGTCTGTTCAAAAGCATAATGTAGATATTATGGTATTGTTTTTGTCATCCTCCCTTTAAAGGCTTACAGCTTTTAATCGAGAGTTGAATATCACAAAAGGAAGTAAAAGCATAGTTTAAATATATTCAAAACGAATGGATTACTTCAAGCCAAACATATGCAATGCATTAATGGAATAACAAAGTTTGACATAAAATAAGTGTTCGAATAATCAAAAGAAATTACAATTTGAAAATTCAAATGAAATAAACACTCTCAATCTTAGCCATGATTTGGCATGGGAGCAGTGATCACATCGGGGTCTCGGGAGGGTCGTCAATCTCCTTAGCATCAATCAAATCTTGGATTTTAATTTTCAAAGCCCAATAGCTATTTGTGTCATGTCCGGGATTATTGGAATGATAGGCGCATCTCACATTAGGATTGTACCGAGGAGAGGAGGACCCTTCAATGTTATCAACTCTTCCTTCAACAAGTGTTGTAGTGCCTGGGACAATGGCATGTTGATCTTAGTAAATTGTCTCCTAGGTGCATCTGGCCTATGCTGATTTCCTTGTTGTTGATGTTGCATTGGTGCGGGATTGGAGATTGGCACAGCTCCCACGGATTGGTTGCAGTTACTTCTAACACGAGCCTTCTGGCCATAAATGGAATTAGTTTCCTTCTTATCACCGAATGTCTTCTTCACATCACTTGAAGATGCATCCACTGGAATCTTTCCACTCTTAATACCACCTTCGACATGTTCCCTAGTTAGAATCAGCTTAGTAAAACCAGATGAGGAGCTTCCAATCAGATGGTTAAAGAAAGGACCTGTCAGAGTGCCTGTAGCGGTGAAAATCGGAGATCAAACTATTAATTAACTTGACTCGCAAATAAGCAAGAGTCGCCACCGGGCTTTATTATTTCCAAGGGAAAAAGGAAAAGAGCGAAATAAAAATCTTAAATATGCAATGTAAAGTAATACTTAAAAGTAATGAAAATATAATGCGTTTTTGAAAGAGATCGAAGGTTCGGAGGTTGGTTATACAATGGGAAGGTACTAGCACCCAATACATTTGCGGTACTCCGCGTGAACCTTTTGAAATATCTATTTTTTGTTTACAATTGTTTGTTTGGTCAAAATGGTTTGTTTGGTAATAATGGGTGTGGACGAGATTTTGAAGATACAACAACCTAGTGTCGAAGTTTTGACTTAAAAGGTGTGAGTTTTAAAATTGAGTCTTTTAGTAAAATTAACTTAAGTTTAACAAAAAATAAATGAAGGGATTCGCACAATCGTAACAAATATATTTTATGACATGAAGTCAACGAAGTTAAAACATTTCCCTTGGAATTGAGACGGATGAAAGATATAAAGATTAAACGATCGAGAATAAAATTAATTAGAGCGGCAAAAATAATAACAAAAATTCAATAAGAGATTAATTTATAAGCATGTATTTTTAAATGATTAAATAAATAATAAAAATTAAATAAATACTAGATTATAATAGCATGTATTTGGATCAATTAAATAAATAACGATAATTAAATAGAAGATTTACATAGAAACATTTTTATTATATTTTATAATGGCAAGAAGAAAATTATATACATATAATAAACTTAATATAATATTGTAATAAGGCTAAAGACTTAGAAACAAAATAAAAATGCCTTGGCAGAGTTGTTGTACCCCAAAATTTGCCCTCTCATTTCTCAAGGAATCACCCTGGATTCTCAAGTTTTCTCTGATACAAATCTAAGCCTTAAATTATCATTTCTTTCCAAGCAAACCATTCACAAGGGCAAAATGGTCATTTGCATGCTGAGAAGTATAACATTGAGTTTTGGACCAAAACCAACTTTCAAGAATCATATTTCATCAAGACATGTTGGAATATGAAGTTTGTATCATCAAAAAGTTCAAAGTCAAATTTACTATGGAAAAGCCAAATTTATAAACACTTGGGATTTTTTCTAAGTATTTTTTTTTTAAAATGACACTTCAGAACTTCTGAGATAGCCTCCAGGCAGGTGCAGTCAGAAGTTGTAAACATGGTTCAGCACATAGTCTTCAGTCAGAACATGGCTCTTCAGCATCTACGCAAGTTCAGTCAGAGTTTTCTAGGGTAATTCAAAGAAATTAATAAAGCATAATACGAAGCCTGAAAGCTCCTTCAGAACATGCTGGAGCCAGAAGGTAAGAGGATCAGAAGATTGGGCGCTACGCTGAAGCAGAACTCCTAATCTAGAGTTTTCAAAGATAAATCAAATAAGGTTACTGGAAAACCTGGGGAGTCCTTTAGAGTATGCTGAGGCAACAGGATACTAAGATCAGAAGTAGGGAGTTTTGTTCTAGACTATGCTGAAATGGAACTTCTGATCCAGAATTAAGCAATGATGCAAAATCTCACATTACAGGATTTCTGATTTTTGACAAATCTCATCCTCATTTAATGCTCATTAATGCTCACAACCACTTTTGAGTCTTTGTCCAAAGGATCTCTCCACGTGTAGTGTAGAAATACTTTTGTACAGAATTAGGTAAGGGTCCATGCGCTACTTTTTGCTTGTGGGTTCACTTTTCCTTAATCCCTGCTTGCTAATCCAGCCTAAGCTAAAAAAAACTGTCAACTATCACACCTTTTTTGGAACTTGCTTCAAGAGCAAGTCAAAATCTAGCGTATGATGTTGGCCCTACTTGACATTTCAAACACACAAAACTTTGCCTATAAATAGAACACCATTGGTCACTGAAAATGACCAGAAAAAAAGTTGCTAAAAAGAGGTGGAAAACTTGAGAAAGAAAAGCCTTGAATCCCTGCCAAAATTCCAAGAGTTCCAAGAACTGTAAACACAACACACAAAACCTGTTAATTGTTGGTTCTTTGCATTCAAACTCCAATTGTTCTCAAATATTTCTTGACTAAAGCCATCCACACAGTTTCTGATCCACACATTGGAAACTGCCATAACTTCTGTATTCAAACTACTATACACTCTCCATCCATCCACTCAAAGAAATCAGAACATCACCTCCTTGCCATCCCCAGAAGTTAAAAACTTCTAACTTACTGAGTACGTGAAGAAGCTGTTCAGAACATCATCAGAGTTGAGGTTAACTCCGGTCCACAGAACTTCTTCAACCTGCAAGGTAAGTTTTTGCTTACCCTCACCACATTACTTGAGCATTACCAGATTTACATGCTCAAAAATACAATGTAGATATCATGTTTTTGATGTTGTACATATTCTGAGATTTCATACATCTGCCTGCTTAAATAGAGAATAAATCAGTTCAGAACTTCTTGAAGAAATTAGAACTCAGAGTTAGGCTTAGAAAAGGCATACTTGCCTATGATTCATAGTTCTGATATTTCTTACTTCTGAAACACTATGACACTTGTTGTAACTGTCCTATGCATGTCTTCTGTTTTAAGGAGAAATAACCAAATTACAGATGTTCTGACTAGCATAGAGAGAGAGAGAGAGAGACTAAGCTCTGTTAGTGGTGCCATCATTTCTGGAGTCTGTTTTGTTACCAGTAATATCAGAACTTCTGAAAACTACTGGGTTCCCAGTGGGTTCAGAACTTCTGACCTTATACATTTTCACTAACAGGTTTCTATTTTGCAGCGTGTCGGGGTCAGAACCTCTGACTTCATTTTTATCAGCAACACGCTGATTCTTTTTTTTTTCTCTTTCTTTTTTTTCATTATTTTTGCTATCACTCTCCATCCCATTAATCAGCAAACATTAGAAGTATTTCCTTCACACTTTATTTTATTTCTTAAAACAAAAGACCGAAAATATTTTCTTAAAACAAAACAAGTCCGTTTCATATTTTCTAGTACATTCTTATGCATTTCAATATGGTTGTAATAGTAATTTAGGACTTATTTTTTACTTGCAACCCCCATTTATAAATTTGTACCCCCATCCCCTAAATATTGTAATAGCGTAGGACTTTACGTTTATGCAATTTATCGCTTTCAAATGTAAATGCTAGTAATTAGGCGTGTATGGCAAGATAAAACCAACAAGTAGACCACCAAAAATCAAAGACAAATGCATGCAATCAAACAGACTTGCACATATTTACACCCTTAGGGTAATTCCACTTGTTGCCTTACAAAAATGGCCATGTTATGCATGTGGGATGTCTTAGCACAAACAAATCGAAAAAAATCATAGTCCCTCGATGACGCTATCAAAGTTGCCTTTAAAAATGATCTTAGTCCCTAAAAGAAAAGTCCTAAGTCATCTAACAATATTGCTATCATGGTCATACGATGACCCAATGCCCGTCCCTTCACATCCAACGATGAGGCTTCTTACCAAAACAATGGTAAGATAGCAACATCTAAAGGAGGAGGAAAAGCACATCTAAATCCTTTTGAGTAGGTAGATTACTTTTAGTTACTTGCTCAATTTCAAAACAAACATCCTTGCTATTTTTCAAAACAATCACATACACTTTCCAAAATATCTTTTTAATTTTTGAAATATTTTCAAAAGCTCAACACTTTGCATACATTCTTACGAACGGGAATCATTGCAAAGTTTGCCTAAACGATGGCACCTTTTCAAAATACTTTCAAAACCACACGAAAGCACAATTTTCAAACAAAAGCAAGTGATCTAGCAAGTAACTAAGAGCCCATGGAAAACCATGGATGAAAAGGGTGATAATACCTTCCCTTTTCATAATCTACCCCCCAAACTCAAAAACATCTCTAAAGGTCTTTCCCCTACTTTATCACCTTTCCTTATTGGATAAAAGAAAAGTCGGTGGCGACTCTTGCTAAACCGCAACATTTGCGATAAAACGCAAACCCTCAAGTCAGTTCTCCCACTGTATCACAGAATTGGTGACTCTGTTGGGAATTATTATAAAAGTGGGGTTACCTTAGGCTAAATCACATTTATTTGCTTACATTGTTTGACTTGTTTGCTTAACTTTATGGTTCTTTGTTTGGGTTTGAAATCCTCTACCCGGATTTGGGATACATTATAGGTAAATAGAAATACATTATGGAAACTGTGCGGGGTATACCGACATGGTCTAAGCAATAGCTATGTTAGTGTGACATATTTGTGGGTACCGGTAGCCTTTGAGTCAATCAAAGAGAATACGGGGCCGCTGAGTGATGTCATGAAGCACTAATGAACTTCTAGAACCCTTTACTTGACCAACTTGGCCTTTAGGATGTAGTGAGATGACCGGCTTTGGTGCAGTCCAAAGTTGGTAGATACTCAATACTACACTCATTGAGGTTTGGTTTCTTGGGATATTTCGGTCGCCATTAAAAGAGGCTTAAGCTGAAACAATGACCAAGGAAACAATTCGGTGATATTGAGCTCCTTAGAACCCGATTACTATTACCAGGACAGGTTTAAGCCAACTAAACTTCAAGAGGATACTTACCTATAAAACCCCATGCAAGCCTAAACTAAGAACTTGTTTGTTTTGCTTGTATATGCATACTTGTACATAACATCATGAACATCATGAGCATCATATGCATTCACTAACCATTTCAAGGATTTTGGAGATTCATCTTAGTTCTTGTTTTGTAGGATATGGATTCACTTCGTAGGAAAACTATCCAAGTCAACCTTGTAAGAATTCCTCCACAACTTAAGGAGCTAGCTTCAAGGATCCCTGAGAACTCTCCATTCACCGAGAGACATGATCTTCTACTCAACTTGGTCACCTCCAACACAGATGAGGAAATGATGAAGGTGCTCTTCCAGTTCTTTGATCTTTTGCACCATTGCTTCACATTTCCCGACTATCAGCTTGTGCCTACTTTGGAAGAATTCTCTCAACTCTTGAGAATTCCCATTCTCAATCAAACATTCAGATATTCATTGGTGCTTTCGATCTAAAGAGAATGTTATCATTGTTGACCGTTGTGGGGAATTCCTTAATGTCCCTCTACTTGGAATTAGGGGAGGCATCACCTACAACCCATGCTTAGCTCTAAGACAGTTTGGTTATGCCCGAAGGGATGGCCCGCATGAGATGCTGATTCAAGGCTTGGTATTCGACTACGACAACAACGATCAAGGTCTTCGCCAGAGATTCATCCGAGCTTGGAGGATGCTAAAAAAGGTGGATAGCAAGACTTTGGGGCACAAGAATTCCATCCCTCTTGAGCCTTACCTCAAGTGGGTACGAACCCGCACTCAAAGTCTTATGATGCCTTATCCTTCCATTCTCCCAGTGATCATTGAGCCTGTTAAGAAGGGAGAAGTTTCATACACTATTCTACATACTGACATGCCCACATCTCTTGAAGACCTACAAAGGGATTGGATACATCTCAAAGGAGAGCGAGATACTTTCGAAGCCCAATTCTACGCAAGCAAGAAGAAGGTTTTGGAACTCACTAGGCTACTTCATAAAGAGCAGACTCTAAATGCCTACATTGCACCAAAGAGGATGCGCACTACTTTTTCATCTTAGAGTGTTGTATTATTTTGCCCAAGGGGCATTGATGTACTCAAACTCTATCTTATTAATATAACGTGTGTTTCTTTTTGTCTAAAACGAACTTGAATCTTTAAAAATCCTTGAAAACATTACATATGCACATATCATTCATCATAACATAAACAATTCTTTTGCAATAAGTTTCCTCATCTCTCTACTGTTTATTTCAGTAAGATGGATCTCGAACAGACCGTCAAAGATCTCCAAGATCAAAACATGCAATTTCAACAGTTACTCATGACCCTAGCCAAGGGGAAAGAAGAGTTGAAGACTCTGTTAGCTGAAGAAAGAAAGAAGAAAACAAAGAAGGTCACTGGGGTTTTAAACATGGGGAGAAGGTTTCAGGGACAGACTAGAAGAACCTTGAATTTTGCAACCACTTCCGGGGAAGGAGAAGGGAAAGGAAAAGAAGCAGCGGTTTCGTCAGAATCTGAAGAGGAGGAAGAAGAGGAAGACTACTCTGAGGAACAGTATCCTCCAGCAGATGATAAGTACAGAAATCTTGAAGAGCGTTTGAGCGCTATGGAAATACAAAAGGTGCCATTTCTAGAATTTGAAGAATTGGGACTAGTATCGGGAATTATGATCCCACCAAAGTTCAAAGTGCCGTTGTTTGCAAAATATGATGAGGTGTCGTGTCCTAAGATGCACCTCTGATCATATGTGAGAAAGATCCAGCCGCACTCCGCCGATAAAGACCTGTGGGTGCATTTTTTCCAAGATAGCCTCTCTGGAACACAACTCGATTGGTTTTACCAATTGGAAAGGGCCAACATCCACAACTAGGAAGATCTTGCCGCAGCTTTCTATAAGCAATACCAATATAATGCAGATTTGGCGCCTACCCATACTCAACTTCAGAGTATGGCCATGGCTTCCAATGAGGGTTTCAAGGATTACGTGCAAAAATGGAGAGATCTAGTTGGGAGAGTGCAACCCCTTTTGTCTAAAAGGGAATTAGTGGACGTGTTCTTAGGCACTCTATTGGGCCCTTTCTTCAACCATCGAATTGGGAGCTCATCTACAGGATTTACTGAGTTAATACTGACCGGAGAAAGGGTGGAAGCAGGCATAAAAAATGGAGAGATTCAGAAGGATTCATCTGCCTCTACAGTTGTGAGAAATCCTTTCATTGGGAAGAAGGAGGTATATGTTGTTTATCCATAAAGGAACCAAGGGAGAGTCGAGCGCCAACCAATGGTAGGGGTGTTTAGGATCCCAAAGCCTACATCTGATCAACCAATAAGTAATCAACCGAGGGTGGAGAGGCCAGTCCGACAATTCACCAGAATTAATATGACTCTAGCCCAGGTTTTACTGCATCTTCTGAAATCAAATTTGGCAACTTTAAAAGAAGCTCCAAAGAACCCCAACACAGCGTCCCCTCATTATCACCCAAATGCCCGATGCGCATATCATTCCGAAAGTCTGGGTCATGACACTAATAACTGTTGGGCCTTGAAAAATAAAATTCAAGACCTTATATACGCAAAAGAAATTGAGTTTGATGCACCCGAGAAGCCAAACGTCATTTCTGCTCCTATGCCTAGACATGGTCACCAAACTAATGTGATTGAAGAAGATTTGTTTGTTACCACAGTTGATGAACTCTTGACTCCACTCCCAATTATTAAGATAAACGTGTTGAAAGTCTGTGTATTCCCGGGTTGTAATAAAGACTACCATCTTTGTTTATCCTCACCAACTGTTTGCCCTTTGTTGAAAACAGGCATTCAACGCTTGATAGACAACAAAGAGATTCTGTTTGAAAGTACTCTTGTTTCACCTGTTCCTGTTGAAGACGTTTCAATCATCACCATCTCCACCAATTCTTCCAGGGTCCCCAAAAGACCTGTTAGAATTACATCGGTTCCAAAAACTACTCCTCTTATAATCACAATGCCTGGGCCAGTCCCGTATGAATCAGACAAAATTGTGTCGTGGAATTACGGTGGGGACATCTAATACCATGGCATCAAACAACATGGGATGGCCACCAAAGAGATAAACTCCAAAGAGGAAGACTCCGACATTAGCAATATTTTCGGAACCAGTAAGATTACCTGAAGCGATAGAATCTTCTCTCCATAAATTTCCCCCCTAAAGCCAGTTTTTGGACCCGTGGCTGCTCCAAAGGTTACTTCAGTACCAATAATCATCTCTGCAAGTGCTCCTATTGACTAAGACGATACAACCCCTGCTGTCATTCCTACCAACACTCCTACTGCTGAAACTCAAGGAAAAAGTATTCAAGAAGAGTCTGTCCGGACGAAGGCTCAACCATTAACTATCCCCAAAACCTCCAAGAAGGAAATGGAGGAGATCTTGAGAATAATAAAGAAGAGCGACTACGACGTAGTTGAACAGTTGGGGCAAACTCCCTCCAAAATCTCCATGCTGGAATTGTTGCTATGTTCCGAGGCACATGCGAAAGCTCTGGTAAAGTTCCTAAAGACAGCCCATGTGCCTCAAGAGACATCGGCTGACCAATTTCAAGATTATGTGGCCAGCTTGACGGCGGATAACAGCCTAGGCTTCTCGGATGTTGATCTAACACCAAGGGGAAGAAAGCACAATGAGGCATTGCATGTCTCTGTAGAATGTAGAGGAACAACTCTGGCCCATGTCTTGGTGGACACTGGCTCATCTTTGAATGTTTTACCAAAGAAATCTCTCGACCGACTAGACTGCGAATGACTGACGTTGAAACCCAGTAACATAGTAGTAAGGACATTTGATGGCTCAAAGAGGATGGTGCACGGGGAGGTGGATATCCCCATAAAGGTTGGGACTCAAACATTCAACTCAACCTTATATGTAATGGACATCCACCCCTCTTACTCTTGTCTGCTAGGACGGCCGTGGATCCATAATGCTGGCACTGTTACCTCTACACTGCACCAGATGCTGAAATATCCAGTCCATGGGAAGATTATCACTGTCCACGGAGAGGAAGAGTATATGATTAGCCACCTCAATTCCTTCCGGTATGTGGAATTGGACGGCGAGTTCATTAAAACTCCTTTTCAACATTTCGAAGAAGTCCCCCAAGAGGTAGCAGTGACCAAGACTGTGTCCCAAATTCCCAAGATTTCAAGACCTCCGCTCCGGATGTCATCTCTAAAGGACGCCAAAGCAGTAGTAAAGGAAGGAAGATGCACCATCTGGGGGAAACTTCCGGATATTCCGTATAAATCTGACAAATTTGGTATAGGGTTCACTTCAAATGCTCAGAAGGCTGTGCGCCATGCCCGTGCTGGAGGGCCACCCTTGAAGATTAGCAACCGAGAGGTCAATGCGTTAGAAGACGGTGAAGAGGATTGCAGCTTGGAGGATTGGATCTTTCCTACTGTCAATGAAGGACTTTGCAATTGGGAGGCCAGAGACTTTGTCCCAATAACTTTCATCTCTCAGTAAATTATCTTTACATTTCTGATGGACTTGTAATATTCACAAACAATTCACACATTTAAAACCTTGTGTCTTGCCCGAGGCACAATGGTCCATTGGTAAGGGTTTTTATTTCATCTTCATATAACATTCAATGAATCATGGACGTTTTTCACATACAAAATTTTGTTCTCATTGTTTTTCTTTTACATTTTATTTTTAAGGATGGCTATACCCTTACACACACACACACTCACAAATGCAGGTACCCCTCCATTCTATATCCCATGGGTAACGATACTGTTATGGCCTTTTGTAACTCTGAGGATCTAATCTACCAAGCCGAAGACGAAGATGAGGAAGATTGTGAAGTACCAGGGCAACTGGCCAGACTACTACAACAAGAGGAAAGAGCCATTTAGCCTCACGAGGAACCTGTGGATACGATTAATCTGGGTACCGAGGAGGATAAAAAAGAGGTCAAGGTGGGTGCCAATCTAGAGCCCAGTGTCAAGGAGTGTCTGATTCAGCTGTTGCATGATTATGTTGAGATCTTTTCCTGGTCATATGAAGATATGTCGGGACTTGATACGGACATCGTGGTACATTGTCTTCCCACAAGAGAAGATTGTCCACCAATTAAACAAAAGGTCTGCCGCATGAGACCTGATATGTCAGAGAAGATCAAAGCGGAGGTCATGAAACAATTCAATGTTGGATTCTTGGCTGTCACTTCCTACCCCCAATGGGTTTCCAACATTGTTCCCGTACCTAAAAAAGACGACAAAGTACAAATATGTGTGGACTATAGAGATTTGAATAGGGCAAGCCCTAAAGATGATTTTCCACTCCCCCACATCGATATCCTGGTTGACAATAAGGCCCAACACAAAGTGTTTTCCTTCATGGACGGATTCTCAGGTTACAACCAAATCAAAATGGCACCTGAGGACATAGAGAAAACTACATTTGTCACACAGTGGGGCACATTCTGCTACAAAGTGATGCCATTCAGACTGAAGAATGTTGGGGCAACCTATCAGCGCGCCATGGTAGCTTTGTTTCATGACATGATACATCATGAAATACAGATTTACATAGACAATATGATAGCCCGATCACAAAACGGAAGAAGAGCACCTTGATCACTTGCAAAAGCTGTTTGAGAGATTGAAGGAGTACAAGTTAAGGTTGAATCCAAACAAGTGCACATTCGGAGTACGGTCCGATAAACTTTTAGGTTTTATCGTCAGTAACAAAGGCATTGAGGTCGATCATGCCAAGGTTAAAGCAATACCAGAAATGCATGCTCCTCGTACTGAGAAGGAAGTCAGAGGATTCATGGGGCGCCTGAACTATATTGCCAGATTCATTTCTCACCTAACAACTACTTGTGAGCCAATCTTCAAACTATTGAAGAAAGATCAAGTAGTCAGATGGAACGATGAATTCCAGGTTGCTTTTGACAAGATCAGAGAGTACTTACAAGAGCCTCCTGTTTTTATGCCACCAGTCGAGGGAAGACCACTGGTCATGTATTTAACTGTTTTAGAAATCTCAATGGGGTGTGTATTGGGGCAGCATGACGAGTCTGACCGAAAAGAACACGTTATTTACTACCTGAGCAAAAAGTTTACCGACTGTGAAACTAGATATTCACTGCTCGAGAAAACTTGTTGTGCTCTGGCATGGGCTGCTCGTCGGCTAAGACAGTATATGTTGACTCATACTACCTTGTTAATATCTAAGATGGATCCGATAAAATACATCTTCGAAAAGCCTGCTCTGTCTGGGAGGATAGCTAGATGGCAGACGATCCTAACAGAATATGACATACAGTATACTACCCAGAAAGCTATAAAGGGAAGTGTATTGGTTGATCACCTTGCTCACCAAGCTGTAGAAGACTATCAGTCCATAAAGTTCGATTTCTCGGATAAAGACATCATGACATTAGACAACTGTGAAGAAATCAGACCATATGACGGACCTGAACAAGGATCCCGATGGACCCTGTTCTTTGATGGGGCATCCAATGCACTTGGTAATGGTATCGGCGCTGTACTCATATCTCCAGAAGGGTGTCATACTCCTTTTACTGCCAGACTTTGCTTCAACTGTACGAGCAACATGGTGGAATACGAAGCATGCATCTTTGGTCTCAGAGCTGCCATAGACTTGCGAATCAAATCTTTAGTTGTGTTTGGAGATTCAGCTTTGGTCATTAGTAAGATCAAAGGGGAATGGGACACTAAGCACCCAAATCTTATCCCTTACAAAGAACATGTTTTGACATTGCTACCACATTTCGAGAAGATTACCTTCGAGCATTTCCCGCGAGAATAAAATCAGCTAGCAGACGCTCTAGCCACAATGTCATCTATGTTTAAATTTAATTGGGATAACGAGGCTCCCCAGATCACCATTGAACGAATGGATGAACCAGCGCATTGTCATGAGATTAATACTGAAGAGGTAGTGGACCAGTCTTGGTTTCATGAAGTCAAGAGGTATCTCGAGGCTCAAGAATATCCAGAAGGAGCTTCAATCAATGATAAGAAGTTCTTAAGGATATTCTCTGCTAACTTCTTCCTTAGTAATGGCATCCTGTACAAACGTAATCATGACTGCATTTTGCTTCGGTGCATGGATAAGGTTGAAGCCGAAAAGATCATGGTGAATTACATGAAGGTACTTTTGGCACTCACTCTAGTGGTTATGCGATGGCGAAGAAAATCCTACGGGCAGGCTATTATTGGTCTACCATGGAAGCAGATTGCTATCAACACTCTCGGACCTGTCATAAGTGTAAAATTTATGCTGACAAGGTGCACGTACCTCCGGTTCCTCTGAATGTCTTGATGGCTCCTTGGCCCTTTGCTATGTGGGGAATTGATATGATTGGAGAGATCAAACCTACAGCCTCCAATGGACACTGCTTCATCCTAGTGGCCATTGATTATTTCACAAAGTGGGTTGAAGCAGCCTCATTCGCATCCGTTACCAAGAATGTTGTGGCTCGCTTCATCAAGCAAAACCTTATTTGCCGGTACGGTATCCCGGAAAGCATCATCACTGACAATGGTAAAAATATTAACAACACTATGATCACCGCCTTGTGTGAGCAATTCAAGATTCAGCATCACAATTCTTCCCTCTATCGGCCAAAGATGAATGGTGTTGTCGAAGCTGCAAATAAAAACATTAAAAAGATCATACAAAAGATGACAGTCACATACAAAGACTGGCATGAAATGCTACCATTCACTCTCCACGGGTATCGTACCACGGCTCGCACATCAACTGGGGAAGCACCCTATTCTTTGGTTTACGACATGGAGGTTGTTCTACCTATTGAGGTTCAGATCCCCTCTCTGAGAATTATGAAGGATGCAGGATTGAATGAAAACGATTGGATCCAAACTCGAATTGATCAACTGAACTTAATTGATGAAAAGAGACTTACTGCTGTTTGCCATGGTCAAATGTATCATAAACGGATGATCAAGGCATTCAACAAGAAATTCAGGCGCCAAGTATATCAAGTTGGGGATCTAGTGATCAAACGTATCATCTTGCCACAAAGTGATCCCAGGGGCAAATGGACTCCTATCTATGAAGGACCATTTGTAATCAAGAACATATTCTCCGGTGGGGCGATGATCTTGACCACCATGGATGGCGACGACCTGCCACACCCTGCGAACACGGACATAGTCAAAAGATACTACGCATAGAGACCCGCTAGGTTGACAAACCTAGGCAAAAAAGGGCATCCCGACTGTAACACCCCAATTCTACCCCGGCAAATTATATAAATAAATCAGAGTTATAAAATTTCAATCATGCAAACAAATCGGGACGTCACAAATTCTTCTAACAAATTCATTGCATTCATCATGGATATATAACACTTTTTTAAAACATCGGATGAACCATCAACATAACATCTTTAATTAAAAATTCAACAACTACACAGCGGAATTCTTCAATAACATCTTTAAATAAAACAACAACTTCGAAACATCTCATATTTAGTAAATAAACAATTTAAGGTTCAACAACTAAAAATCAGCAATCAATAATCAGCAAGCGTTCATCCTCCCAAGTGTTACATATCAGAGCAATGACACCGACTCTATCTATTGAAGGTATACGACCTTCACTCTCGATTACCTACACGTTACCAACATAAGGGCAACATTCAAACAGAAGGGGTGAGATATCTAATAATATAATAAAGCGCGTGATAATTAATATATTAAATTAGATCAATAATATCACCACTTCTCATCTCATAATCAACAATAATTACATCATATATACTCATTCATCAACATCAAATACATTTCATTATTCAATCATATAATGCGACTCAAAACTATGCAAATGCATGTCGTACCATTGGAGCAGAACTCCCATCTCAAAAGTCTGCCAATTAATAGAGGCATCAACAAGGCATAGCCTTCATCTCAAAATTTGCCAATCCAGGCCATCTCAACGAGCATAAGCTCCATCTCAAAAATTCAATGTATGCGACTCATCATGAATGTAATATCAACATCTCAATCATCTCAAAACACAACATCTCATAAACATCTCAGAACAACAACATCTCATAAACATCTTAAAACAACAACATCTCAATTACAGCATCTCATAAACATCTCAAAATAATTTATTAAACATTATTTATTTATCAAACGTCATTGGTTCATCATAAATATCAAACACAACTTTAATAACCATATCTCGCTAATAACTCAGTTGTATATCAATACTACAATAATCCATACTGTTATTCTGCAATTTTACAGTTTTACTGTCACTAATCCTACTGTCATAATCCTAACAGCAACCTCTAAACATCTCATGCCCATCATTTTGTCCGAAACATCAGCACAACAACCAATCATGGGAATTAATTCCTAAATCCTAAATTAGTTACTAGGATTACACTTCTTATCCAGCATCTAAATCATCTAGAATAATATTCATCGCGTTAGCTAATCAACGCTTCGAACGACATCTCAACAGCATCCTAAAACTCAAGTTACAACAATTTAAAACTGAATCTGTCAAAATTAGTCAGTATGGGTCGACGCAAAACCCTTGGGGTCGACGCGTAATGCTTCTCCTGCACAGCATGAGTCGACACATCCTCCTCATGGATCGACTCAGCCTGCTTCAAATCACAGCATGTATCGACACATGCACCTTACTGATCAACTCATCCCGAGTCTTGAAACTAACATGTATCGACGCAAGCCCTGCATGCATCGACTCATCCTGAGTCTAACAGTGCCTATGTATCGACACATTCAGTTTGAGGTCGACACATCCTGGTTCCTCCTGCATAATTCTGCGATTTCCTCTGTATTTTCACTACGGGAATTCATATTACAGCCCTACAAACCTTATTATAAACATAATAAATCATCACCTAACATTAACCTATAATACTACATCAATTACACAGCATCATAGCATCATTATTCATCCAAAATTCATCAATCTTCATCATAGAATATTTTCGTCCTCGAAAATTTACCTCAATCAAACAATTCTGGATAGGAGTCTCGCATCTTGTTCATCTAGCTTAAAATCACAATTCCCATCTTAATCAATCCCAACCATCAAATCTACCAGTTTCACATCCAACTTCTGAGTTTCTCTGATACTGCCTAGAAATTCGTTATTAATCTTCAACATACCCAACATAACACTCTGCAGAGTAACCTCACAAACTAAGCTCATATCTCTGAACTGCTCAATCAATTCCAACTCTTTAATCATCATTCCTGACATATGTAAAGTCTTTCGACTCAATGCATCAGCTACCACATTCTCCTTTCCTGGATGATAATTCAAACCGAAATCATAATCCTTTAACAATTCCAACCATCTTCGTTGCATCATATTCAACTCTTTATGGTCAAACAAATACTTCAAACTCTTATGGTCACTGAACACTTCAAATCTAGAACCATAAAGATAATGCCTCCAAATCTTCAAAAAAAAACAACTGCAGCAAGTTCTAAATCATGCATAGGATAGTTCTTCTCATGAGTCCTTAACTGCCTTGACGCATAAGCAACTACCTTACCATTCTGCATAAGCACACCTCCTAAACCCATCTTAGAAGCATCACAATACACCATAAAAGGCTCTCATGGATTAGGCAACGTCAAAATCGGAGCCGACGTCAACCTCTTCTTCAATTCCGTAAAACTTTCTTCACACTGAACATCCCAAACAAAAGCTCTACCTTTACAAGTCAACTTAGTCAACGGAAGTGACAACTTAGAAAACCCTTCAATAAACCTTCTATAATATCCAGCTAATCCCAAGAAGCTCCTAATCTCAGTAGCTGACTTTGGAGTTTCCCATTGCAACACATCATCAATCTTCGATGGATCTACAACAATGCCACTACCGGAAATCACATGACCAAGAAAACTAACCTTTTTTAACCAAAATTCACACTTGGATAGCTTTGCATACAACTTCTTCTCTTTCAAAATCTACAATACTACTCTTAAGTGTTCAGCATGCTCTTCTTCTGACTTAAAGTAAATCAAAATATCATCAATGAACACCACTACGAACCGATCCAAATAAGTATGAAAGATACGATTCATATATTCCATGAATACTCCCGGTGCATTAGTAACACCGAAAGGCATCACCGAATACTCGTAATATCCATAACGCATTCTGAAAGTCGTCTTCTGAATATCCTCATCCTTCACTTTAATCTGATGGTAACCCGACCTCAGATCAATCTTACTAAACACACGAGCATCCACCAATTAGTCCATCAAGTCATCTATTCTTGGAAGCGGATACTTGTTCTTAATTGTCACCTTGTTCAACTGTCTATAATCAACACAAAGCCTCATACTTCCATCTTTCTTCTTCACTAACAACACTAGAGCTCCCCACGGCAATACACTTGGTCTTACAAACCTCTTCTCAAGTAACTCTTCCAATTGCTTCTTTAACTCTGACAACTCAGACGCAGACATCCTGTATGGTGCCATAGATACATGTCTGGTACCATGTATAAGATCAATTGCAAATTCAACTTCCCTCTCTGGCGGTACATCAGGAATCTCATCAGAGAAAACTTCAGGAAATTCACACACCACCTGCAATTCATCAATTATAGCTTGAGTCTCTACAGATAGCGACGCCATCAACGAAAACATTTGTACTTCCTCTTGCATCAACTTCCTCAACTGTCTAGAAGACAATAAACCGTCTTCCTCTTCCTCAGGAGTAGAAAACTTCACAGACTTGTCATAACAATTAATATGAACACAATTATGCTCTAACCAGTTCATACCCAAAATTACATCTAAACCTCTTAACGGTAAACAAACCAAATCAAGAACAAAGTCTCTGTCGAAGATCGACAAGGGACACTTAGCACACACAAAAGAAGTAGTCACCGACCCCTTGGCTGGAGTATCGACGACCATTTCTCCATCCAGAGAAGACAACATAAGACCCAATCTTTCAACACAATCAGCAGCAATAAAACAATGCGTAGCACCAGTATCAATAATAGTGATTAAAGGAGTACTATTAATGAAACATGTACCTCTAATAAGTCCATCCTCAGCAGTTGTCTGATCATTAACCAAAGCAAACACTTTACCACTTGACTGAGCCCTCTTCGGCTTTGGACATTGGCTACCAATGTGCCCTTCTTCTTTACAGTTGAAACAAAACACATTCTTGTGTTCACACTCAGATACAACATGTTTGTTCTTACCACAACGGAAACACCTCTTCACTTCAGTAGTGCACACATTACTCTTGTGTCCAGGTTTCCCACACTTAAAACAAACCACACCAGCAGGAGCATCTCCCCCACTAGTCCTCTGACCATGAGCAACTATCTGGTTACCCTTACCATCTGGGGCATCATAAGGTTTTCCACGATTCTGCGGGCGCTTACCCCTCTTCTCACTGATAATCTTGTAATAAGCATTATTATCTTCCTCATAAATTCTACAATTATCAACCAAATCAGCGAAGAAACGGATTTTCTGATATCCAACTGCTTCTTAATCTCCGGGTGCAACCCATTCTCAAACTTAATACACTTTGAAAACTCAGCATTTTCCTCAGTGTAATGCGGGTAAAACTTGCCCAACTCAGCAAACTTGGTAGCATACTTAACAACATATAAATTTCCTTGCTTCAGCTCAAGTAACTCAATTTCCTTCTTACCACAGACATCTTCAGGAAAATACTTTCTCAAAAACTCCCTACGGAACACAGCCCAAGTGACATTCTCACCTGCAGCTTCTAACTTCTGGCAAGTCTCTAGCCACCAGTCATCAGCCTCGACTGCTAGAATATGAGTCCCATAACGAACCTTTTGCGCTGGAGTGCAATCCATCACGCGAAAGATTCTCTCAATCTCTTTCAACCATTCCAAAGCTCCGTCAGGGTCATACTTCCCCTTGAACGTAGGTGGATTCTCTCTCTGGAAATTCGCCAATCTACGAGATCCAGCATTCCCGTAAGCATTCGGCTGATTTTCCATCGCATGAGCCATTACTTCTAAAGCAGCAGCAAGTGCAGCATCATTCCTTCCAGCCATCTCAACTTCTTACTACAACATAAACAACGGTTAGAACATCAAAATAACAATACTCGATTGTTAGAAAACTACGACTCGACGACAAGGTCGAACCAATCTTTTGCTCTGATACCAACTTTGTAACACCCCAATTCTACCCCGGTAAGTTATATAAATAAATCAGAGTTATAAAATTTCAATCATGCAAATGAATCAGGACGTCACAAATTCTTCTAACAAATTCATTGCATTCATCATGGATATATAACACTTTTTCAAAACATCGGATGAACCATCAACATAACATCTTTAATTAAATAATTCAACAACTACGCAACGGAATTCTTCAATAACATCTTTAAATAAAACAGTAACTTCGAAACATCTCATATTTAGTAAATAAACAATTTAAGGTTCAACAACTAAAAATCAGCAAGCATTCATCCCCCCGAGTGTTACATATCAGAGCAATGACACCGACTCGATCTATTGAAGGTATACGGCCTTCACTCTCGATTACCTGCACGTTACCAACATAAGGGAAACATTCAAACAGAAGGGGTGAGATATCTAACAATATAATAAAGCGCATGACAATTAATATATTAAATTAGATCAATAATATCACAACTTCTCATCTCATAATCAACAATAATTACAGCATATATACTCATTCATCAACATCAAATACATTTCATTATTCAATCATATAATGCGACTCAAAACTATGCAAATGCATGTGGTACCATTGGAGAAGAACTCCCATCTTAAAAATATGCCAATTAATAGAGGCATGAACAAGGCATAGCCTTCATCTCAAAATTTGCCAATCCAGGCCATCTCAACGAGCATAAGCTCCATCTCAAAAATGCAATGTATGCGACTCATCATAAATGTAATATCAACATCTCAATCATCTCAAAACACAACATCTCATAAAAATCTCAAAACAACAACATCTCATAAACATCTCAGAACAACAACATCTCATAAACATCTCAAAATAACAACATCTCAATTACCGAATCTCATAAACATCTCAAAATAATTTATTAAACATCATCTATTTATCAAACGTCATTGGTTCATCATAATTATCAAACACAACTTTAATAACCACATCTCTCTAATAACTCAGTTGTATATCAATACTACAGTAATCCATACTGTTATTCTGCAATTTTACAATTTTACTGTCACTAATCCTACTGTCATAATCCTAACAGCAACCTCTAAACATCTCATGCCCATCATTATGTCCGAAACATCAGCACAACGACCAATCAAGGGAATTAATTCCTAAATCCTAAATTAGTTACTAGGATTACACTTCTTATCCATCATCTAAATCATCTAGAATAATATTCATCACGTTAGCTAATCAACGCTTCGAACGACATCTCAATAGCATCCTAAAACTCAAGTTACAGCAATTTAAAACTGAATCTGTCAAAATTAGTCAGTATGGGTCGACGCAAAACCCTTGGGGTCGACGCGTAATGCTTCTTCTGCACAACATGAGTCAACACATCCTCCTCATGGATCGACTCATCCTGCTTCAAATCACAGCATGTATCGACACATGCACCTTACCGATCGACTCATCCTGAGTCTTACAACTAACATGTATCGACGCAAGCCCTGCATGCATCGACTCATCCTGAGTCTAACAGTGTCTATGTATTGACACGTTCAGTTTGAGGTCGACGCATCCTGGTTCCTCCTGCATAATTCTGCGATTTCCTCTGTATTTTCACTACGGGAATTCATATTACAGCCCTACAAACCTTATTATAAACATAATAAATCATCACCTAACATTAACCTATAATACTACATCGATTACACAGCATCATAGCATCATTATTCATCTAAAATTCATCAATCTTCATCATACATCATCATACATACATCCAATTCAAGAACAAACAAAAATCACATTTAACCCAACATATTAAACATCATGAACCCAATTATAAAGTCAGAACCTCACCCTTACCTTTGATTGAAGGTCGCTCTACACTTTTCCGAGTTGAATCTTTGTTCTTGTCGTCTTCTTCTATTTCCAGCAACTTCACGTTCTCCTCAAATCCTTATTTTTCCTTCTACTGCTTCTCTTTTCTATTCCTTCTCCCAAATAATAAAATAACCTAATATTATTAGATTATTCCTTAGTGGGCTCCAAACTTACACCCCCTTATTACTTCCACTCACACAATATAGACCCACATTAAATAATATTAGCTTCTAATATTATTTCACCACATAATAATATTATACCTCTAATATTATTATTTCTCCACTTAATAAAATAAATCCAATTTAATTATAACACTTCTTCACAAATATTTCAAAAATAATTTAATTAAATAATTAATTAAATTACGGGCGTTACACCGGCAAACCAAAAAGGTTCGTGAAAAAATTAGGGATAAAATTTAAAAAAACCTGTACACCCGGCAAGTTGAAAACCCGAAAGGGCGACTTGGGCAAAAAAAAGGGTTTCTCGATGGACTGAAAACCCGAAAAGGCAGTCCAGGAAAAATTTAGGGAATTAAAGTGTATGACTATGTCCCGTTGGATCACTTTGAGGACAACCTTTGGCTTCAACTTACAAACTCGGAGTTTCGGATTAATTCAATCATCTTCGAATGAAGCAACAAATAGACAGGATATTTGGAGATATAAAGGCTATAGCAGAATGGGACCACCATGGAATTATTACACATAGCTATCTTTATTTGTATAAATTTTTCTTGTTTTATGGCACCATTCTCTTACTAGAATGTTTGCCTCCTTTGTACAAAATACTCATTTAAAGTCAATACAAAGACACCCCTTTGAAAGTGAAAAAATTATTTGTCTTTTCTTTACGATTGTGTTTTGTTTGCAAAAGTGTCCAATGATTCATTGATGAACATATGCATTTGAACATAATCAGTGTTTACAAATAAACAAAATGAGAAAGACAATTACTGATAGGTTGAAAGGACGGGAAAATGTCTCTAGGATATTCCATAAGTAATCCCCACAGTACATCATTTAAATCCCCAGCGGAACAAATTTCAATTTATTAATCCCCAGTAGAAATCGTCAAAATTCTCAGGATTCCCCAAACAGATCTTACAAGCAGTACATGGCATTGCCGTCACGATAGAATCTACTTCTCTTAACAAGAGTTCGTCAGTACTTCAAGACATGAAAATTCAACATAGCCTCAGTAGCATTCAAGGATTTATTTTCCTCAATCATACAGCATTACAGCAAATCAGCTGACATACGCATACATTACATCCACATATCATAAACATTGATAAAGAAACTACATTGCATCATACATTTCATGCAACATAACTTTATGTTTCAGCTAATATTTTACCCTTTTCAGGATAAGATTGACAGCTACCATTAACAATATGCAATCAGGATACAGTTCGGATACGCTCCAGACCCGGATGCCATTCTGATACTCATTCAGATACAACCTTTCAGATACAGTTCAGATATGCTCCAAACACGGATGCCCTTCTGATACTCATTCAGATACAACCTTTCAGATACAGCTCGGATACGCTCCAGACCCGGAATCCATTCTGATACTCATTCAACTCCTAATACAATTCAGATACGCTCCAGACACGGATGCCATTCTGATACTCATTCAGATTCAACTTCATGATATAGTTTGGATACGCACCAGACACGGATGCCATTCTGATACTCATTCAGATTCAATTTCATGATACAGTTCAGATACGCTCCAGACACGGATGCCATTCTGATACGCATTCAGATTCAACTTCATGATACAGTTCAAATACACTCTAGACACGGATGCCATTCTGATACTCATTCAAATTCAACTTCATGATACAGTTCAGATACGCTCCATACGCGGATGCCATTATGATACTCATTCAGATTCAACTTTCAGATACAGTACGGATACGCTCCAGACATGGACACCATTCTGATACTTATTCTTTCAGTGTACAACGTACAATTCAACAAACATTCTTGGATGGCATCTACAAGCACATCTCCAACAACACTCTATCACCTCTCCAAATGGAATCTATAAGCCCATTCACCATCCATGTTCGAGTGCAAATTTCTGGGCACTTTAGTGTTCAAACATCTTTCACCTTCAAGTCACGAATGGCGAATCCGCCAATCTAACCCTTCAGGTTCAAAAAGTTTGAACAGGGGCAGCTGTTGTACCCCAAAATTTGCCCTCTCATTTCTCAAGGAATCACCCTGGATTCTCAAGTTTTCTCTCATACTAATCCAAGTCTTGAATTATCATTTCTTTCCAAGCAAACCATTCACAAGGGAAAAATGGTCATTTGCATGCTGAGAAGTCTAACTTTGAGTTTTGGACCAAAACCAAGTTTCAAGAATCATATTTCATCAAGACATGTTGGAATATGAAGTTTGTATCATCAAAAAGTTCAAAGTAAAATTTACTATGGAAAAGCCAAATTTCTAAACACTTGGGATTTTTCTAAGTATTTTTTTTTAAAAAATGACACTTCAGAACTTCCGAGCCAGCCTCCAGGCAGGTGCAGTCAGAAGTTGTAAACATGGTTCACCACATAGTCTTCAGTCAGAACATGGCTCTTCAGCATCTACGCAAGTTCAGTCAGAGTTTTCTAGGGTAATTCAAAGAAAGTAATAAAGTGTAATACAAAGCCTGAAAGCTCCTTCAGAACATGCTGGAGCCAGAAGGTAAGAGGATCAGAAGAATGGGCACTACGCTGAAGCAGAACTCCTAATCCAGAGTTTTCAAAGATAAATCAAAGAAGGTTACTGGAAAAATTGGGGAATCCTTCAGAGTATGCTGAGGTAACAGGATACTAAGATCAGAAGTAGGGTGTTTTGTTCTAGACTACACTGAAATTGAACTTTTGATCTAGAATTAAGCAATGATGCAAAATCTCACATTACAGGATTTCTGATTTTTGATAAATCTAATCATCATTTAATGCTCATTAATGCTCACAACCACTTTTGAGTCTTTCTCCAAAGGATCTCTCCACGTGTAGTGTAGAAATACTTTTGTACAGAATTAGGTAAGGGTCCATGCGCTACTTTTTGCTTGTGGGTTCACTTTTCCTTAATCCCTGCTTGCTAGTCCAGCCTAAGCTAAAAAAACTGTCAACTATCACACCTTTTTTGGAACATTCTTCAAGAGCAAGTCAGCATCTAGCGTATGACGTTGGCGCTACTTGACATTTCAAACACACAAAACTTTGCCTATAAATAGAACACCATTGGTCACTGAAAATGGCCAGAAAAAAAGTTGCTAAAAAGAGGTGGAAAACTTGAGAAAGAAAAGCCTTGAATCCCTGCCAAAATTCCAAGAGTTCCAAGAAATGTAAACACAACACACAAAACCTATTAATTGTTGGTTCTTTTCATTCAAACTCCACTTGTTCTCAAATATTTCTTGACTAAAGCCATCCACACAGTTTCTGATCCACACATTGGAATTTGCAATAACTTCTGTATTCATACTACTATACACTCTCCATCCATCCACTCAAAGAAATCAGAACATCACCTCCTTGCCATCCCCAGAAGTTAAAAACTTCTAACTTACTGAGTACGTGAAGAAGCTGTTCAGAACATCATCAGTGTTGAGGTTAACTCTGGTTCACAGAACTTTTTCCAGCTGCAAGGTAAGTTTCTACTGACCCTCACCACATTACTTAAGCATTACCAGATTTACATGCTCAAAAATACAATGTATATATCATGTTTCTGATGTTGTACATATTCTGAGATTTCATACATCTGCCTGCTTTAATAGAGAATAAATAAGTTCAAAACTTCTTGAAGAAATTAGAACTTAGAGTTAGGCTTAGAAAAGGCATACTTGCCTCTGATTCATAGTTCTGATATTTCTTACTTCTGAAACATTATGACACCTATTGTAACTGTTCTATGCATGTCTTCTGTTTTGTGGAGAAATAACCAAATTACAGATGTTCTGACTAGCATAGAGAGAGAGACCAAGCTCTGTCAGTGGTGCCAGCATTTCTGGAGTCTGTTTTGTTACCAGTAATATTAGAACTTCAGAAAACTACTGGATTCCAAGTGGGTTCAGAACTTCTGACCTTATACATTTTCACTAACAGGTTTCTGTTTTGTAGCGTGTCGGGGTCAGAACCTCTGACTTCATTTTTATCAGCAACACGCTGATTCTTTTTTTTTCTATTTCTTTTTTTTCATTATGTTTTCTATCACTCTCCATCCCATTAATCATCAAACATTAGAAGTATTTCCTTCACACTTTATTTTATTTCTTAAAACAAAAGACTGAAAATATTTTCTTAAAACAAAACAAGTCTGTTTCACATTTTCTTGTACATTCTTATGCATTTCAATATGGTTGTAATAGTAATTTAGGACTTATTTTTTACTTGCAACCCCCATTCATAAATTTGTACCCCCATCCCCTAAATATTGTAATAGCGTAGGACTTTACGTTTCTGCAATTTATCGCTTTCAAATGTAAATGCTAGTAATTAGGCGTGTATGGCAAGATGAAACCAACAAGTAGACCACCAAAAATCAAAGACAAATGCATGCAATCAAACACACTTGCACACATTTACACCCTTAGGGTAATTCCACTTGTTGCCTTACAAAAATGGCCATGTTATGCATGTGGGATGTCTTAGCACAAACAAATCGAAAAAAGATCATAGTCCCTCGATGACGCTATCAAAGTTGCCTTTCAAAATGATCTTAGTCCCTAAAAGAAAAGTGCTAAGTCATCTCACAACATTGCTATCATGGTCATACGATGACCCAACGCCCGTCCCTTCACATCCAAAGATGAGGCTTCTTACCAAAATAATGGTAAGATAGCAACATCTAAAGGAGGAGGAAAAGCACATCTAAAACCTTTTGAGTAGGTAGATTACTTTTAGTTACTTGCTCAATTTCAAAACAAACATCCTTGCTATTTTTCAAAACAATCACATACACTTTCCAAAACATCTTTATCAAACTTGAAATATTTTCAAAAGCTCAACACTTTACATACATTCTTATGAACGGGAATCATTGAAAAGTTTTCCTAAACGATGTCACCTTTTCAAAATACTTTTAAAACCACACGAAAGCACAATTTTCAAACAAAAGCAAGTGATCTAGCAAGTAACTAAGAGCCCATGGAAAACCATGGATGAAAAGGGTTCTAATACCTTCCTTTTTCATAATCTACCCCCCGAACACAAAAACATCTGTAAAGGTATTTCCTGTGCTTTTTCACCTTTCCTTATTGGATAAAAGAAAAGTCGGTGGCGACTCTTGATCAACCGCAACATTTGCGATAAAACGCAAACCCTCAAGTCAGTTCTCCCACCATATCACAAGAGTGTTGAACTCGGGTCTCCTTGGTTACAACATACAGGCCTTGCCAATTGAACTATGTTATTTAACTGTTATTACTATGTTTTTAATGCAATAAAAGGTGATGATGATAGGGTGATTGGGCCAACATGCCCAATAGGGCTGACCCGGTTGGGAAGAGGAAAATAGGGTTTTAAAACCCTAGAGTGTCGTATTGTTGTTGTTATCTAGCATTGGGAAGGAAAAACAGATTAATCATATTTTTGTTTCCAATAAAACAATTAAAATAAAAAAAAACTATAAAATACTCCTCTCTCTCTCACGAATCTCATATCATCTTCATCAATTCTGCTCCAATAATTCATTTTTTGCTCAAAAAAAACATCACCAACAACAATTCTTCTTTCTCTTATCTGATTCATCACCGTCATCTTCCTCTTTTCTTCGGAGCTCGGTAACCACACGGATCAACCTCCCCTAACAAATTTGTTTCCCACTCCATATCAGATTCCTCTCCTTCGTCATCATCCATATCCAACACAGAAACTCTAGCCTCTCGAGCACCACTAACACTACCTCTATCAAAAAGTAAGCAATTGATGTTCAAAGTATAAAAACCAGGTTTTTGATTCAAATGACAAGTTCTCGGTTTGGTCCTTTCCCGGTCTCTTAATCGTTACTCTTTCAAAATTCACGGTTTCACTCGTATTCTATTTTTTGTATCTCTTACTCATTGTTTCACTAGATGCATTCGAGTAAACAACTAGGAAAAACAACAAGGAAAAACAAACGATAATACTAGATGTAAAGCAGATCAAATGCTACAATATAAAACAGATGCAAGGGGTAGAAGGTTACCAATGCAGAAATGGTTTTCTCCAGGTCCAGATATGACGATTTCCTTACTTCCAGTCCTTCGTATTGCTCGAATTCGTTTACTCTCGCGTTTGCATATAAACTGTTATGGATCTGCATGGATTGTGTGTATCTTATCGTTTATCTACAGACTATTGGATTCTCCATGTTATGTTGGCTCTTCGTCTTCATTAATCTGACTTTGTATGTTACTGAGATGTGAGGTTGTAAAGGACTTTTGGGTATTCTTGTTTCTGTTACAATACAGGTTTGATGGACTGTTAAGAGTTTGAAGTGAAGGTGATGATATAGGTTTAAAGTTGCTCTTTTTTTTTATGCAGGGTGAGGGTGAAGAGGGGTTTTCGGTAGCAGGTTTGTGGAAATGTTTTGTAGCTTAAGGTATGAAGGAAAAACCATGATAACTTGCAGAATTACTGATTTTTTTTTGTTTTCCAGGATCTTTTTCTCCCACTGTTATTGCAGGAATTAGGTGACAATCTGCCCCTGCTCTTCACCATTTGATTATGTTTTTATAGTGAATGTCTGATAGAATCAGAGGGAAAATTGGAGCCAAATATCAGTTGAATTCTAGTTTATGTCAACTGCCTTATACTTTCTTGATGCATGAAAAATTTAACCATTTTGGGTAATGTTTGGAGCAGTTTGCAATAGGTTTTGGACTATTGGTAGGTTGTTGTTTGGACTGATTTACTTGGTGTATTATTCGGATTTTGATCTGTCTTTTACAGGGCTGATATGCAAAGTGGACAACAACATTTTTTGGAGTGCAGATTTTGGACAGTTTAGGTGCAAACTTTGCAGTATTTTTTTTGCCAAGTTTGTGGGCAGAATTGCAGCAGGGGCAGTAGGTTTTGGGACAATTTGGTTTAAAATAGAGTTTGAGCAAATGGCACGAAGACCTGTACCAAGATTGGAATAAGACTTAAGATTTCTTTTTATAATTCTTTAAATTTCTTTTGTAACTGTATGGATGAATTTGATTTGAATGATGCAATAAAATTGTAATTTAGTGGACTTGATAGAAATTGCAATGAATCTTTTCTTCTTCTTTTTTTTGAAATTTTCCTTTGGATGTTGCATATGCATGAACTTTGAAAGGAACTTTAGACTTGAATAGGTCATGAATGATGATGGTTGAATCTTTGAATGAATTTGAAGTCTCTTGAATGATTCTTGAATACAACTCTCTTTTGATCAAAAATGTTGTTAACTTTGAATCATGAGTGAAAATATTTATCTTTTGTGCTTGTATGAATCTTGGATGATATTGGAATGGAGTCTTTATCCGTTATTGAATAAACTTGAAATAATGCGCCAAATTGGACCTTACATTCGGGTGAATGGATCATTGTACATGCCTTGCAATCTCGAATTAATTATGATACATGTCTCAAATTTACTCTCATAAATGAGGTTTTAACTTAGAAATGGACAATTGAATCATGGCTAGCTTGAAAACCTTGAAAAAGCATGAATGTCTTTGAAACCGTAAATTAAATTGAATTTAATGACATCTTGTATGCAAATATTCAATTCATGGTAATTCTCAATACAATCCAATAGCGCTTAAAAGAACAATAATTCCTTGAGAAATCCACTTTCATTCATTAATCACCAAATGCTCAGACACAAGTGATTCGAATTGCAAATAATAAAGCAACCAATGAATTTTCAAATTCCATCTCTTATTTTCATGAATAATCTCCACGTAAGAATCAAGTATCTTGAAAAAATGGTTATGACATGAGTTTAACCTAGGAGTTAAGAAAATTCTATGTCAAGAAATAACCCTTAACGATTCAATAACTTTTATGATCTTTTATGCATAATTAACTCCCGATCCTTGAAGAGAACTTGCAGGCGACATCGCTCAGGACAATGTGCAAAAAGAATCGCCTCAAAATGTCGATAATCAAAGAAATTATGATCCTTGGAAGTTGGGCACAACTATTTTCAAATTAGGTCAAATTCCACAAAATGACCTCTAAAGTATTCATACTTTTGATGATCCTCTGCACGTAATCAGATCTTGACTGGTAAAGAGGAGTTGGCGATGATGTCAAGGAGAGCTATACACAAAAATAGCCATTCAAAAATATTGAATAATGAAGAAGTTATGATCATTTGAACTTGATCTTGCAAAAAGTTGGCTTTTGGTCGAAGTGCTTTAAATCGTCTCACAGAGCTTGATCTTTTCTTGCATTCCAACATGCATTGATGCACATGTGAACCAGTGATGATGAAATCTTGTATGTGCTCTAAGGAAGTTGTGGAGAAGCTTGAGACCACTTCTCGAACAAGGCGTGGAAATAAACACGCGATCCTCTGAAGTTCCAAAAGACATCTTTGATCAAAATGAGATTGAACGGTGCTTGAGACTCTATTCCCAAGATAAGAGGTTATGCCTTGATGAATTAATCTTCGAGAATCCACAATCAATCATACTACTGGCTTGGGAGACTTAAAACCCTAACTGAGGCACGACGCACGATGCTCTTGATTCATACCTATCTCTAAACATCAAACAAAAGAAAACACGAACATACACCTTTGTATGTGATTAGAAGTTAGTGATACATAGGCTAAAAATGTTAAAAACACTTGACAATCTCTATATAGTCCATGCTCGAAGGGGAGAGGTTAAAACCGACTGTATTTCGTGACCTTGACTTTTGTATAAAATGCAAAATGAAAATGGGATCTTAGGTCAAAAATTGGGGTATGACAGTTGCCCCTATTTAAGTTTCTTCTATTCAGAGATATGAAGATTGGAATCTTCGTCTCAACGAGATTGAAGGGACTTAAATGAAAAATATGCAATTTTTGGCCCTAAGATACCACCATCGTGTTTATGATATGATATGAGTGTAATACTTAAATATTATGAGGAATGATGCCGCATAAAGCTGACTACTGTTGGAGAAACCAAGTACATGATAAAATAATCCCATATAGGAAGAGATTATAACTCCATTGGAGAAACATAGCCACAGACTTCGAACGAGAGACTCTTATTGGGGAATAACTTTGAGAGAGAACAACTTTCTGACTCTAACAAAGAAAATGCCTTGCATATGCTACGAAAAGATACATGGTGTGATCGGTGGATTTAGAACTGACTGTTTAACGCTGGTTCGCGAAATGTCGCGGAAGCAAGAGTCGCCACCGTCTTTTATTTTCTCCAAATGGAAAGGACAAAAGCACAGAAAAATTCCTTATAGAGATTGCTCTCGGTTCGGGAGGTAGATTATAGAAAGGGAAGGTGTTAGCACCCTTTCTATCCATGGTTATCCATGGGCTCTTAGATACTTGCTCATTTGTGTTTTCAAAAATGGTTTGTTTGCTTTTCAACTGTGGGTTTTAAAAAGTTTCTTTGAAAAATTCCAGTTCGACTCTTGTATCGGTCCTCAAGAGTGTTTGAAAAATTGCTTTCGAAAGCTTTTTGAAAAGGTGTCGGTGTGAAAAGTATTTTTGATTTGTTTTGAAATTAGAGCAAGTATCTAGAGTCGTCTACCTACCCTAAGGAATTTGTCTGTGTAAATGTCCTTAAAGTAGCGCCATCCCACCATTGAGAGGTAGGTAGCACCACCGTTGGAGGTGTTCGGGTCAATTCGAAGTTCGGGACATGGTGATCACCAGAGCAATGGGAAGATACCTTAGAAGCTACCCTCATGCCAGGTTCCCGGATCATGAGGACTTACTAAGACATCCTCTACTCGACGATCACCTTTCGAGGGGCAAGGCGACAGCGAGGCGTACCCTAGGGGTGGTGTGTGATTTGTGTGTCGTTTTCAGATATTTTGTCTTGTTCATGTCATGGGTGATCTACGCTTTTGTTTTTATTTTGACATTCATTCTTGCATGCAATTTATTAGCAGTTAAAAAGTTGCGAGAAATATAAAGTTCCTAAACTATTACAAAGGCACGGGTCCACATCGCCAAATTAAATCCAGGACCCGATTTAACATAAAATAAAGATGCGAGAAATATAAATGTTTAATTTACATGGCTTTGGGAGAATTACATAAAAATTATAAGAAAGGAAATAAATGCGCGAATTGGAATTGCGATCGAATGCGAGGGCGTTGGACCCTTTTTAATGAAATTAAATTATAATTAACAAATTAATTAAATTAAAATGAAAAAAGAAAAGATTTTTAGAGTTTTTTTGTACTTATGGAATTTTAATGAGAGGATTATGAAACTAAGAAATTAATTAACCCTAATTCTAACTATTTTTATTTATTAAGAAAAAATATTAAAATTGAACCTAAAATTAAACCTAATTAATTAATGCAATTTTATTTACAAGAAAATAATTAATAATTAATAATTAATAAATAATTAATATGGTGAAAAAAAGAAAAAAAGATAAAAGTGCTTAAAACCCTAATTCTACCAATTTTTAGGTTTATTGAGAAAATATTAAAATTAATCCTAGAATTTAAAACTAAATTAATTGGTACAATTTATTTACAAAGATATTAAAATAAAATATATTTGTTTTTTTTTTTGTCTTTTCTGGTTTTTATATTATTTTTATATTTTATGAAAATAAATTAATTTAAAGATTTAAATAAAAATTAACAAAACAAATAAAATAGAAAAATATGAAAAAGAATGAAAAAAAACAAACCCATGGGGGGTTCTGTCCCCAAACTGGAGGTATATTCAGCAATTAGGCCCATTGGTTTCAAGGCCTCTTTTGACCTTTCAGAGCCACGTATGTACGCGTTGACTGGTGCCCATGGTACTCTTCACATCAGGACCCTTGGATTGCCTTCAATGGCCATGTGGCGCGCCTGGATTGTGAGCGTATGGTGGACGCTGAAGCTTGAACTGCATAGGATTAGATTGAAACAAAATATATGAATAAAGTGAGGGACCTGGGAATCGAACCCAGGTCCCAGTGGTTATAGGACAACGCACCAACCATCTGCACCAAACGCTTTCTTTGTAGGATTAGTGGACAATAAAGAATGTATATAATAAAACACGCTAGTAACATTAACTCAAAAAACGCGCTAAAGTTTAAATGGACCTATCGTATGAAGACAAGTCCTCGTCTTCTCCGTTTGTGCGTTTGGCCTGAAAAATATAAAACAAGATTGCGGGGGTTTTAAACCCCCACTAAATGATGAACAGAAAAATAGCGAATAGGTCATCGTGCTTCATAAATTAGGCGCGAGGTGTGGAATCGATTGGCCATGATCTTCTGGTTCTAATGGCATGGGTCTCAGGTCTCAATTTTTCCATAAAAGTAAACCCCCAATTTCACAGTTTTGTAACCCTAACAATCTTCCATGGTGATTTCGCGTATGGGTGAGGAAAACTCAATTAAACAACAGGGTTAGCTTCAGAATGATTAGAATAACACAAAACAAGCATTAGAATTTAAAATCATGGCATGAATGATGAAATACGATTATGCAAAAAGGATGATACAGTATGACTTCTAGTTACCAATTCTGGATGCTATGGACGTGGAAAAGTGTTCAGTTAGTTTCAGTAATGTCTTGGCAAGCTAATGGGATCAACCTTTTCTTCTGAATCGTCCTCCAAGGCAATTTTCAGTTTTGGATTTTTTTGGTAAAATTGCAAAGTTCTTTCTTCAAATGGGGCGCAGCTTGGAGGTCTCTAGCACTAGGGTTTGCATCCTGCTTATGTATGGAATGATTAGGGTAAAGATTTGGATCCAAAAAACCTTTGCATTGATGGAAAGATATTTGATTTTCATGGCATAATTTTTCAATCTTTTCCATGCATATTTGATTCCAATCATGGCAAATCACATTGATTCTTTCCCTATCAGATAATGCACGAGATTTTGAAGATATTTCATGCATAAAAAGATTTGAAAAGCTTACTTTGGTATTTTTTTCCATATTTTAATTAATTAAATGAATTATTAGCAATTAAAAATTCAAATAAATAAATAAAAATGATGAATAAATTCCCTTTGGGCCAAATGGTAGTGCACATGCTTTGGATGATGAATCTTGGAAGAAAATGTGGCCCATTAACAATTTTAAGGCTTTTGAAGCAAAGTTGACTTTTCAAAATATCCAAAAATTTCCCAACTTCCACAAGGCATATCTTGCTAAATTTTTAAGATTTGATCATGTTCTTGGACATTTTGGAAAGGTCTTGAAGTCCTCTAACCAATGTCTTTGGTCCCATGTCATTTTGATTTACCAATATCAAGTTATGGCCTTTGACTTAAAGTCCCTTTTTGTTGACTTTTGAAAATGACCTATAATGTTGAAATTGATAACTTTTTGTGAGAGCATTTCTTGGACTTGAAGTGTGCAGAGGAGTTGTAGGAAATTTCTTTATCTTCAAAATGAGATTTGGATGGAATTTTTCTGATAATCCATGTGGAAGTTATGCCTTGGTCAAGTTACAGTTGACTTTTTCAACTGTCCAAATATGGAAACTTTTGCATCTTGAGACTTTTTGAGCCAAGCTTTGAGAATCATGATCAAGAATTGATCAAATGATGTTTGTGGCTTCAAAATAAGATGTTGACCAAAAATTTGAACTTTTGACTGTCAAATGACCATTTTGCCCCTGCAGTTGACTGTAGTGCAATTAGGGTTTTTGACTGTGCAATTTTGTGCTGTAAGTCTTGAAACTTGGTATGAGAATACTTGACAATGTTTATAAGCATGTGGGACTTGATTGGACCCTTGGAAACGTCAAATTCTTTGCCAGAACCAAAACCCTAATTTTTGACTGTTAGGAGGCCCTTGAACTGTGCAACCCTTGGGGAATTTTGAAGCTTGCTTTTTGCAATTCTTGAAGAATATGGGAGGGCAAATTTTGGGGTACAACACATGGCTACCGACTCAAGATAATGGTGAGTCTTCAACTCAGGGTCAATGGTAGACAAAAATATACACCAACTTTTGCTGATAGTGAACTACTAATTTTTACTGAAGGTAGAGATTTCATAACAAACTTCTCTGCGAGACTTTTCTGGAGAGATACCATTTGATGCTGAAATAACATATGGTTGTGGATAGACAAGATGCTCAAATAAAGAGGTCATCACTTGTTGTCTTCAAAGTATATTAATAAACACACAAGCTGCTAATGAAGAGACCGCTACTTGCTGTCTTCAACGAATACTAATAAACATACAAGCTGCCCATGAAGAGACCACCGCTTGTTGTCTTCAATGGATATTAATAAACACACAAGCTAATCATGAAGAGACCGCCAATTGCTGTCTTCCAAAGATATTAATAAACACACAAGCTTCTCATGAAGAGACCGCCGCTTTCTATCTTCAACAGACATTAATAAACATACAAGCTGCCCATGAAGAGTCTGCCACTTGTTGTCAATAATACACAAGCTGCTCATGAAGAGACCTCCACTTGTTGCCAATAATACACAAGCTGCTCATGAAGAGTCCGCCACTTGCTACTTTCCAAAAATATCGATAATACACAAGTTGCTCATGAAGAGTCCACCACTTGTTGTCAATAATACATAAGTTGCTCATGAAGAGTCTGCCACTTGTTGTATTCCAAAGATATCAATAATACACAAGCTTCTCACGAAGAGACCGCCACTTGTTGTCAATAATACACAAGTTGTTCATGAAGAGTTTGCCACTTGTTGTCAATAATACACAAGTTACTCATGAAGAGTCTGCCACTTGCTGCTTCCAAAGATATCAATAATATATAAGCTGCTCATGAAGAGTTTGCCACTTTCTATCTTCCAAAGATATCAATAACATACAAGCTGCTCATGAAGAGTCTGCCACTTGCTGTCTTCCAAAGATACCAATAACACACAAGCTGCTCATGAAGAGTCTGCCACTTGCTGTCTTCCAAAGATATCTATAACACATAAGCTGCTCATGAAGAGTCCAGCACTTTCTATCTTCCAAAGATATCTATAACACACAAGCTGCTCATAAAGAGTTTGTCACTTATTGTCTTCCAATGATATCTATAACACACAAGCTGCTCATGAAGAGTCTTCCACTTGCTATATTCCAAAGATATCAATAATACACAAGTTGCTCATGAAGAGTCTGCCACTTGCTACCTTCCAAAGATATCAACAACATACAAGCTGCTCACGAAGAGGCCACCGCTTACTGTCTTCCAAAGATATCAATAACACATAAGCTGCTCATGAAGAGTCTGTCACTTGCTGTCACGTCGATATTCCAGAAGAATGTTGTGATAACATTATCTTAGAATAAAGTTCTTCTTCAATGAGGAACCATGAATAGGTCATTCCTGAGGAGACCAAGTATTTAAATGTGAAAAATAAATGCACTCTCCATCTAGGTTTCACATCTGAGAGAGATCCATGGGGTAGCGTCCGCAAGAGACAAAAGCTCAATCCAGGAATAAACTGGAGAGAAAATAGTAGAACAAGACTCCACCCAATGAGGAAACAACTTAATTGGGTATTTATCCTATCCAGAGATGGAAAAGGAAAGCTAAAGCAAGATTCTTCCACGAGAGTTAACTCAGTGGGGAATTAGAAAGGAGGCACACTTTCTCCTTAAGTTGACACTCTATTTTGAAAGAGGAAATAAGTTACTTAGGGATAAACATAACCAATGGGGATGGACCCAAAAACCTAGAGAAATGTGAATGTGCATGAATGATGTAATTGTGACTGAATAAATGAATGTCATGTATATGTTTGAAAAAACAGATATAAGAGATAAACTGAAGATGATAAGACATCACAGTACAACCAGATACTCGGCCAACCTCAACAAGATGAGAACATTACTGAATATAGAACAAAAGCCATCGATGGAGCATATTTCTGCTATAAGGCTCTAATCTCTCTGGGGAGGAAGGTATTTTTCGGGAGAAAACCCAAAGTCCAATCTTCTAACATCAATAATCCATTGAAAGGATAACAACACGAACTCCGCTTCAGCTGGAGAAAAATTTGCTTAGCTGGAGATACTGGGGAACTCCACCATCTGATAATGTGTGCAAAGAAGATCACATATCTTGACAAATCTAGATTGCCCCTGGAACTAATTTGGGATGCCCCAAGTTTATTGTTGATAAGTTGTGTGACGCACGACAATTGTTGTGAATAACTTCACTTCTAAAATTCCCCAAGTTATATGGTTGATGAGAAGAAATAGTCTAAAGAGGGTTTTACAAACGACTTGGCATACAAAATGCCCCAATGTCTTCAAACTCTTGGAGAGATTTGTTGGATCTCGACGTGACTACCCTCGATTGACTATATTTGGAACAGCAGAGTCTTCAAATTTTCCCCATGAGGGTAAACGAACTATAAAGGCAAAAACTTGTTCATGCTGAAAATCTTCAGGCGACATTCCCCTGGATGTGATCATTCTTGAAATGATTCACCAATTACTCAATAGAGTTTTAGGCCTCAAAGGATTAAAATCATCATTGGTGCTTATATGTAAGCTTCCTTGATATCAAGCAAATGTTTTACAAGTAGAAAAAAATTTATTTTGAGAATGAAAATTCTAATGCAACAGTTATGTAAGTCTTGAAGATTTCGAAAAGATATCGCACATACTTTGCGAGTTAGAGCAGCATTTATTTTTTTTATCAAAAGAGCGTATAATATCAACACAAATGTTTAACAAAACTTATGAGAGTCAGTAACGCAATCTCATTGAAGCATGATTTCGAAATAACCTTTCTTCAATTAGGACTTTTGAAGGTTATAACGTTGTCTGGTTCACGGTTTTCAGAAAAAAGATTTTTTATGCTCAAAATTTATTGGTGCCTACCCATTCTTCGTGATATTCTCCAGTCCTAAGTTTAGTTAATTCAACATTCGTGTTCATCTTTCATAAAAGATTTTGTGACGGTTAAGGAAATGACGAGGCTTTTGGTGTAGTAGCCAGCCTTCTTGTGTTTGTGTTTGTAATCACATGAATTTGTTCTTGATTGTAGACTTTTCTTTATAGTCCTTTCTTTGCAATTTTTTTTGTTTTCCCTAACTTTTTCTTGAACTAATTCTTTTGAATTGATAGTCCAGCGGGATGCCCTATTTTTTGTCTAAGTCTCTTGTTTTCAAGTTTTCGACTTAGCGGGCTTTCTTTTTTCTCTTGATTTTTGGATAAAATGTGTGACATTAGCTTATCTTTACTTGTTGAAAGGATTGTGACTGCCTCGTTTCTTGATGGATGAGGAATAACCATTATGGTTTTGCATCTTTTAGCCTCATGATATATGAATGATATCCATCGCAATTTCTCTTCAAAAATATCTTCCTTATGAATTTTGAACACTCGATCAGATTAACTGAAAACTACCCTGCCCCAGGTTAAAATTGAGGGTTTTTTCATATAGAAAAGAAATTCCTACTTCAAGGCTCAAAAGGGGTTATCAAAGGATTATCTTCCTTATATCTCCGGTGTTTAGGGATTTGAGACAATGCATGTACATCCTCAGTAAGATTTTATCCAAAAGCATATAACCAGAGATTTTTGCGTTTTTAGATCATCATCCTCCCTCCAATCTCTACCTAGGAAAGATAATGGGCAACAAGTTGGTATCATCATGCAAAAGCAATTTAAAATTTGAAAACAAATATGAGTGAAACAAATTTATTTCTTCAAGACAAACATACTCATTGTATTAAAATAATCATTCAAATGTAAACAAGTTCTTACATGCAAACAAAGTATTAACAAACATGAAAGATTACAAGGGAACATAGTAAAAATGATAATAAACTGAGAGCACTCTCTCCATCTGGACTTGAGCTGCTGAAAACATCCTTCAAATCTCAGAGTGACCATCAATCATGTTTACTCTTCGGAAAATGCTTGATTTGAACTTCAAGACCAACGTCCTTGAATGACAAGATACCACTTTTGACCAATTTCTGGACTTCAGCTTTCAATGAATAACAATGTTCAATGATATTCCTAGGGGCTCCCTGATGAAAGGCATAAGTTAAATCAATTTTGTAGTACCACGACATCTTCTCAGGAATCTTCGGTAGAGATTGGGTCTGAACCAAATTCCTCTGCATCAGGATAGGGAAAAACACTAAATAGGTAGCTAGAATTGGATCAAACTGAGTTCTCCTCTGATTAGAAACTTGCTGATTTTGTTGATGAACTGAAGCTGCAGAAGGTAAATTGAATACAAGGATCATAGGAGAAACATGATGATTGTGGCGATGATTATTTCTTCCTCTAGCTCTCTTCTTGGAAAAGTTATTATCAAATTTCTTCACACCACTATCTAAGCCACCATCTTCACATAAACATCCCTTTCGGACATCTTCTTCTAGACGCACTCCCATATTAACCTTGTCAAGAAATTCACTAGGTGCATTAATTATCATCTTCTCATGAAAGAATGATTTTAGAGTTTCAGTGAAGACCTTTGTCATCGCTTCTTCCTTCCTGGAAGGATTGACTTAGGCGGCCAACAAAATTTCAACCAAACCATTTAAGTGCTCCATACTAGATTTCAAATTAGTCATCTATCTACGGAGTTTTGAAACCTCTTGCTTGATATTCTCCATTGTTCTCTTAGTGCGAGTATTGTACTAGTGAGACCGAAGGAAAAATAAGACTTAGAAATGACCTTTGAAAGTGAAACAAAAAAATGTAGAATGATGCATGATATGCAAAGTAGAGTTTTTATTTGATTTTCAAGGAACTCAAGATATTAAGTTGTAAACATTAAAGTATGAATATAGAAGATGAATTTTAAATCGGATCAAAACATTGATCAAGTTATCATCAAGATCAATCATCCATTTTGGTGGATTAGGGTTTTCACCCCCATCAACACCCAAGATCCATTGAGCTTGACGAAACTTGTGATGTTTACAAATAAAGACTTCCAAATTCCTTGAAAAAAAGGGTTTCATGGATGCATGAAGGCATGGCTATGCAACAACCACAAGCAAGGTCACAAACAAAGTCGAAAGGTTCAACATCACGAGCATGAAGTCAAAGGTAAAGACCACCCCAAGGTATGTACTAAAGATTTAATCACACCTGTAAAACAAGGTTCTAAAAGTTCCCAGAGTCTACGTTCCTCCTTCAGGTATTACCAACATCCCGATTACTCGGTAATTAGCAATATTCTCAAGAGAAACTCGTCTGAGTGCAGCATCGCGTGACAACTACTTCTGGATTACTCTGTTATAGTCTCCACACTACACCTAAAATGCCAATATGGGTTAAGGGTTCTACGGTTCTCAGCTTCTCTGGCTCCCAGGTCGAAATCAACAATGTCTTCCTGATTACTCGGTAAACAAATACTACAGTCAAGGGGACCTCCACTGAGTGGGGTATCTCATGCCTCCTTTTTCGGGATTACTCCCTCAAAGTTAACATGACTATATCACCCGTCTTAATCTTAAGTGTATCAAAGTTTTGACTTAAAAGGTGTGAGTTTTAAAATTGAGTCTTTTAGGAAAATTAACTTACGTTTAACAAAAAATGAATGAATGGATTCGCACAATCATAACAAATATATTTGATGACATGGAGTAACCGAAGTTAAAACATTTCCCTTGGAATTGAGACAGACGAAAGATATAAAGATTAAGTGGTCGAGAATAAAATTAATTAGAGAAACAAAAATAATAACCAAATTTCAATAAGATATTAATTTATAAGCATGTATTTTTAAACAATTAAATAAATAACAAAAATTAAATAAAGACTAAATTATAATAGCATGTATTTGGATCAATTAAATAAATAACGATAATTAAATAGAATATTTACTAAGAAACATTTTTTTATATTTTATAATGGCAAGAAGAAAATTATATACATATGATAAACTTAAACTAATATTGTAATAAGGATAAAGAGTTAGAAACAAAATAAAAATGCCTTGGCAGAGTGTTGAACTCGGGTCTCCTTAGTTACAGCATACAGACCTTGCCAACTGAACTATGTTATTTAACTGTTATTACTATGTTTTTAATGCAATAAAAGATGATGAAGATAGGGTGATTGGGCCAACAGACCCAATAGGGCTGACCCGGTTGGGAAGAGGAAAAGAAGGGTTTTGAAACCCTAGAGTGTCGTATTGTTGTTGTTATCTAGCATTGGGAAGGAAAAATAAATTGATCATATTGTTGTTTCCAATAGAACAATTAAAAGAAAAAAACGATAAAATACTCCTCTCTCTCTCTCTCACGGATCTCATATCGTCTTCATCAAGTCTGCTCTAACCATTCATTTTTTGCTCAAACAAAACATCACCACCAACAATTCTTCTTTCTCTCGTCTGATTCATCACTGTCATCTTCCTCTTTTCTTCGGATCTCGGTAAACACACAGATCCAACTCCCCCAACAACGTTGTTTCCCACTCCATATCAGATTCCTCTCCTTCATCATCATCCCAATCTAATGCGGAAACTCTAGCCTCTCTAGCACCACTAACACTACCTCTATCAAAACACAAGCAATCGATGTTCAAAGTATAGAAACCAGGTTTTCGATTCAAATGACAAGTTCTCAATTTGGTCCTTTCTTGGCCTCTTAATTGTTACTCTTTCAACATTCACGGTTTCACTCATATTCTATTTTTTGTATCTCTTACTCACGGTTTCACTAGATGTATTCGAGTAAAATAACTAGGAAAAACAACAAGGAAAAACAAACGACAATACTAGATGTGAAACAGATCAAATGCTACAATATGAAACAGATGTGAGGGATAGAAGGTTACCAGTGCCGAAATGGTTTTCTCCATGTCCATGTATGACGATTTCCTTACTTCCAGTCCTTCATTTTTCTTGAATTCGTTTACTCTCGCGTTTGCATATAAACAGCTGCGAATTTGTGTGGACTGTGTGTATCTTGTCGTTTATTTGCGGACTGTTGGATTCTCCGTATTATGTTGGCTCTTCATCTTTGTTAATCCAACTCTGCATGTTACTAAGATGTGAGTTTGTAAAGGAGTTTTGTGTATTCTTGTTTCTGTTACAATACAGGTTTGATGGACTGTTAAGATTTTGAAGTGAAGGTGATGATAGAGGTTTAGAGTTGCTCTTTTTTTATGCAGGGTGAGGGTGAAGAAGGGTTTTTAGTAGCAGGTTTGTGGAAAGTCTTTGTAGCTTAAGGTATGAAGGAAAAACTATGATAACTTGCATAATTACTGATTTTTTTTTGTTTTCTCAGATCTTTTCTCCCACTGCTATTGTAGGAATTAGGTGACAATCTGCCCCCCTGCTCTTCACCATTTGCTTCTGTTTTTATAGTGAATGTATGATAGAATCGGAGGGAAAATTGAAGCCAAATATCAGTTGAATTCTAGTTTATGTCAACTGCCTTATGCTTTCTTGATGCAGGAAAATTTTAACCATTCTAGGTAATGTTTGGAGCAGTTTGCAACAGGTTTTGCACTATTGGTAGGCTGCTGTTTGGACTGATTTACTACGTGTATTATGTAGATTTTGATATGTCTTTTGCAGGGCTGATATGCAGAGTGGAAAACAACATTTTTTGGAGTGCAGATTTTGGACAGTTTAGGTGCAGATTTTGCAGCAGGTTTTTTTGGTAAGTTTGTGGGCAGAATTGCAGTAGGAGTAGCAGGTTTTAGGATAATTTGGTGTAAAATAGAGTTTGAGAAAATGACATGAAGACTTGTACCAATATTGGAATAAGACTTAAGATTTCTTTTTGTAATTATTTAAATTTCTTTTGTAACTGTATGGATGAATTTGATTTGAATGATGTAATGGAACTGTAATTTAATGGACTTGATAGAAATTGCAATGAATGTTTTCTTCTTCTTTTTTTTTTTGAAATTTTCCTTTGGATGTTGCATATGCATGAACTTTGAACAGAACTTGAGACTTGAATAAGTCATGAATGATTATGGTTGAATCTTTGAGTGAATTTGAAGTCTCTTGAGTGATTCTTGAATACAACTCTCTTTTGATCAAAAATGTTGTTAACTTTGAATCATGAGTGAAAATATTTATCTTTTGTGCTTGTATAAATCTTGGATGATATTGGAATGGAGTCTTGATCCATTCTTGAATAAACTTGAATTAACGTGCCAAATTAGACCTTACATTTAGGTGAATGGATCATGGTACTTGCCTTGGAATCTCTAATCAATTATGATACATGTCTCAAATTTACTCTCATGAATGAGGTTTGAACTTAGAAATGGATAATTGAATCATGGCTAGCTTGAAAACCTTGAAAAAGGATGAATGTCTTTGAAACCTTGAATTAAATTGAATTTAATGACATCTTGTGTGTGAATCTTTAATTCATGGTAATTTGCAATACAATCCAATAGCGCTTAAAAGAACAATAATTCCTTGAGAAATCCACTTTCATTCAATAATCACCAAATACTCAAACACAAGTGATTCAAATTGCGAATAATAAAGCGATCAATGAATTTTTAAACTCCATCTCTTATTTTCATAAATAATCTCCATGTAAGAATCAAGTATCTCGAAAAAATGGTTATGACATGAGTTGAACCTAGGATTTAAGAACATTCTAAGTCAAGAAATGACCCATAACGTTTCAATAACTTTTATGATCTTTTATGCATAATTAACTCTCGACCCTTGAAGAGAACTTGTAAACGACATCACTTAGGACAATATGCAAAAATAATCGCTTCAAAATGTCGAGAATCAAATAAATTATGATCCTTGGAAGTTGGGCACAACTGTTTTAAGATTAGGTTAAATTCCACAAAATAACCTCTAAAGTATTCATACTTTTGATGAACCTCCGCACATAATCAGATCTTGACTGGTAAAGACGAGTTGGGGATGATGTCAAGGAGAGCTATATGCAAAAATAGCCATTCAAAAATATTGAATAATGAAGAAGTTATGATTGTTTGAACTTGATCTTGCAAAAAGTTGGCTTTTAGTCGAAGTACTTTAAATCATCTGGCAGAGCCTGATCTTTTCTTGCATTCCAAGACGCATTGATGCACATGTGAACTAGTGATGATGAAATCTTGTCTATGCTCTGAGGAAGTTGTGGATAAGCTTGAGACCACTTATCGAACAAGGCGTGGAAATAAACACATGATCCTATGAAGTTCCAAAAGACATCTTTGGTCAAAATGAGATTGAACGGTGCTTGAGACTCTATGCCCTGAGATTAGAGGTTGTGCCTTGATGAATCAATCTTCGAGAATCCACAATCAGTCATACTTCTGGCTTGGGAGACTCATAACCCTAATTGAGGCGCGATGTCTAATGCTCTTGATTCAGACTTGTCTCTGCACATGAAACAAAAGAAAACACGAACATACACCTTTGTATGCGATTAGAAGTTAGTGACACATAGGCTAAAAATGTTCAAAAAACATGACAATCTTTGCATAGTCCATGCTCGAAGGGGGGAGGTTAAAACCGATTGTATTTCGTGACCTTGACTTTTTTATAAAATGCAAAATGAAAATGGATTATTAGGTCAAAATTTGGGGTATGGCAGTGCCCATGAACATAACAACCATCTCCCTATCGGACATAGGAGGTTGAACTCTTCCAGCTAAATCCCTCCACTTTTGGGTATACTCTTCAAAACCCTCGTTCGAGCCCATAGTCATATTTTTTAATTGTACATGAGTCAGTGTAAGATCAGCATTATACTGATACTGCTTGTAAAAAGCGGTAGCCAGGTCTTCCCAAGTACTAATGTTGGTTCCTTCCAGCTGATAGAACCATTTAAGTTGTGTACCAGACAAACTTTCCTGAAAGTGGACCCATAACTTTCTGTCGGCAGTACAGGCTTGGATCTTCCGAATATAAAATCTTAGGTGAAGCTTGGGATATGACACACCATCATATTTAGCAAAAGCGAGGACGTTGAACTTTTGAGGGATGACAACCCTCGGAATAAGACCCAACTCTTTAAAATCCAGTTCAGGCACTTTCTGGATTTCCATTGCCTTAAGACGATCGACCAACTATTTATATCTTTCATTCGCAGGAGGGTACTATTTATTGGAATAGTCTTCATCTTCAGGAATCTCCCCAGAACCCTGGTTTCTTCCACCTTCAGCCCTGACACTTATATCATCTTCCTCTTGGTTGTCATCTTCATCAGAGGAGGTATCAGCAGTTGGAACTGGTTTAGCAGGACCTTTGAATCTTCTCCCCATATTGAGGATAGCAACTGGCTTTCGAGTCTTATTTTTCTTGGTGATGAGAGCCATCATGTCTTTCTGTCCATGTGCTAAGCTCAGGAGAGTCTCCTGGAATTGGTTGTTTTGTGCTTGGAGTTCCTTAATAGTCAGTTCTAGAGCCATCTTTACTGAAATAAACAGCAAGAAGATGAGAAGACTCGTATTGAAAAACCTGTTATGAAATGATGAATGATATGTAGATGTCATGTTTTCAAGGATCTCGTAGGGTGAATAAAGAAATTGTTAGAAATTGTTGCACCTTTGACTGAAGAACTTTTCGTCTTTGAACGTCCTTCCATTAGAATCAAGTTCACCATGTCAAGTGGGTCCTAGATTCTGACTCGAGAAAATGTTCTTCGGTCTTGACGGCATCTGGCTAGAGGAAAATAAATCCTCTTGCCCCTTTCTAGAAATCTGGTTCATGATAAACCTACATCACATGCCCTTGAGATCCTTGAAATGGTTAATGGAAATTACATGGAATGATATTATGATGTGCATGCTATGCACCAAGGAAAAGTGTAAGGTGATGAAAACAAGTTAGTCTTGCAAGAAGTCCAAGTTATTGGATATTGAATACAAAATAATTCCTGCAAGGAATTCACGTCATTAGATAATGAACACAAACAAGTCACACAAGTAGCCTTAGGTTTAAAGGATTGCATGAAGTCCACAAGTAAGTACCCTTTTGAGTTTTAGTTGGCTCAATTTGTCCTAAGAAAAGTAATCGGGTTCTAGGAGCCTAAATATCATTGATCTTTCTCCCAGGCATTGTTTCAGCATAATCATCTAATTTGCGACCGAAATATCCCAAGAGTCTGATCTCAATTAGTGTAGCATCGAGTATTAACCAACTTCAGTCTGCACCAAAGCTGGCTATATCACTACTTTATAATGGCTAAGTTGTGTCAACTAAGATTCTATGGTCAGTTAGTGCTTCATGACACCATGCGGCAGCCCAGCATTCTCCTTGACTTAACTCAAGGTACACCAGCACCAACCAATGTGTCACACTAATGTAGCCATCTCTTTAATCGTATTGGTATACGCTGTATATTTTTCACGATATATTGCTACTTACCTAAAATGCCCCCAGATCCGGGTATAGGATCTATACAAGAAATAAACCCAAGCATATCCCTAAATATAAATAATACAAGGAAAACAAGTAAAGAAATAAAGGTGATCTAGCTCTTAAGGTAACCCCACTTTTAGTTTTCCCCAACAGAGTCTCCAGTTCTGTAATACAGTGGGAGAGCTGACTTTTGATTTTGCATTTTATCGCAAATGTTGTGGATAGCAAGAGTCGCCACTGACTTTTCTTTTATCCAATAAACGAAAGGGTGAAAAGAACAGGAAAGGCCTTTGAGAATTTTTTGAGTTTGGGGGGTAGGCTATGAAAAGGGAAGGTGTTAGCATCCTTTTCATCCTTAGTTATCTACAGGCTCTTAATCGCTAGCTCACTTTTGAAAATACTTTGTGTTTGTGTTTGTTTGAAAATATTTTGAAAATGCCTAAGTTCAGCAACTTTGTAATGATTCTCGTATCAGTTGAGAATGCATACATAGTGTTTGTTTTGAAAATATTTCAGAAAAGTGTTTGTGTGAAAAAGGATGTTTTTGTGTGCAAGCAATTAAAAGCTATCTACCTACTCAAAAGTCTTTCGCGTTATTTTCCTCCTCCTTTAGATAGTGTTATCCTACCATTAGTTAGTAGGTAGCCCTATCGTTGGATGTTTAAGGGACAGGCGCGGGTCATCGTACATTTATAAAGGCAACTCGTAGGGCGCTTTATCAATTTGTCGTAAGGGACTAAGATCGTTTACCAAAGGAAGCATCGAAGGGTCATCGAGGGACTACCATCTTTTTATTTGGCGGTCTTTGCTAAAGCGTCCCACATTCGAGGGAAATGGTTGTATTTTATCGAGGCAGCAAGGGAGGTTCCTAGAAGTGCGGGTGTGCAAAGTGCATTCAATTCAGATATATTATCTTGATTAGGGTTATCTGACGGTTGATTTTAGATCTTATCATACAAATCTAATTACTATACAGTTATATATACATACAGGCATAATTATATGTGCAGAAAGTAAAAGTGTGGGAAAGAATAAATCCTAAGTTATTACATCCCATGAGCAGCTACAATATTTAGAAAATTAAACGTGAGAAGGTAAACTAACTATTACTAAATTGCCCACGCGACTTATACATTTATTTCTAGAATTTAAATAGCAAAGAATAAATAAAATAAATTAGGAAAAGATATTAAAACCTAAAAAATTATAAGTGTTAGGAAAATATTTTTGATGTTTTGTTTATGGAAAATAATTTAAGTGCTAATAAAGTAATTAAAACCTAATTATTTCTAATTTGATTTTAACATTAAAGAAAATGGTTAATTAACTTAATTAATGAATAAAACAAAAAAAAGTCAAGATTGATTATTAAAAAAACCTAAACCTAATTTATTAGGTTTTTTAAAAAGATAATTAGGGTTGATTAGTATTTAATTAAAAAATAATTAGAAAATAAAAAAAATTAGGGTTAGAAATAGGAAAAATTAGGTTAAAACAAAAATAATGAAAAATTGCATGAGATAGGTGTTGAACCCACGCCCTTGAAGTCACATGTCTGCGCCTCATCCATTTGGCTATTGTTGTTTTTGTGTTTGAGTATGGTTGGCAATTGTTTTGTAATCATCATGTGCTTATCCTGAAAAAAATCAAAATATTTGGCAAAACCTGGGGATCGAACCCACGTTTCTATGCTTGCCAAACATACGCCTCACCATCAAACCCTTTGTTGTTACACATCAAACCCGTAATTACTAATATATATATATATATATATATATATATATATATATATATAAAATAAAATCAACTCATAAAATCAATAATCAAAATGGCCGCTAGGGTGGGTCCAGGTATTTGAATTAGCCAATCATGTGGTGGCACGCCCAGGCCACCAAAGTCAAATTACCAGGCAACTCTAAAGTTAACCCTCTGGTTGTCTTCTCCAATGAAGAGAAATTGGAAACCTGCAAAACCGTCTCAAACTACAAAATCAAACCACTCAGATTCACTAATTTGGACCTTGTGGGTCTGGTGGTGATGTTAGTTTGGTCTAAAAGTGACTAGAGTTATGGATTCGAAGCTTCCTTAAAGCTCTTCCCTAACCATGGTACAAACTTTTCCTGCGTCAAACCTTGCATGTAATGCGTCAGTCACGTTCAAATGATGCATATGAATTGATCTAATATGTTAGCAATGATTGAAACCATACGAAATCGAAAATTAAAAACTCACCCAAACTTACCAACCGGCGTTGTTGGGAGGAGGTGTTCTGGTACGCGTCAAGCTTGAGTAACGATCAAGTAATGATCATAGAGACCTCAGGAACACGTTTGGGTGCTTGGTTTGGACTGAAACTTCTTGGAAATTACAATATAACTTTTCCCTAATATTTGAGATTTTTGTGATTTTTAGGGGTGTTGTATGGAGGAATCATGCGTGGTCCCTTTGGTCTGAATGTTATGGTATTTATAGAGCATGGAATTAGGTTAACAAAAGTAGTATAATATCATGTGTAATCAAGTATATGATTTATTTCCAAAATCCATTCAAAAACTTTCCAAAAGTGAAGATTTCCTTCCCAATCCATCCCACACGGTTTCTTCATGGTGGTCAAGTGTTTATGGGCTTCCAATCTGATCCAAAAACCCAACCATGCGCCTAGGCCCATTAGTCACATATTCATTTTTGATTTAATTTGCTTTAGATGTATAAAAATTCAAATAAAATAAATAAGAATCATGAAAAATATGGGGATGGTTTTAGGGGTCCTCTAACATATCATGAACACATTTGAACTTCAAAAGTTAGGCCCATTAACTAAGAAATGCAATTTTGCTCAAAGTAGACTTCATGCATTTTCTCAAAATTTCCTAATTTTCAATGGTCATAACTCTATCAATTTTCATCTTTTGAAAGTTATCTTAGAATTTTTGGAAAGCTCGAGATGTCCTCTTCAATTTATCTTTTGATCATTTTTACATTTGGAGACTTTATCTTAACGCAAGTTACCTTGGCAAAAGTGTCTTTTTGTTGAATTTTGAAAATGACATGTAATGTATTAGCTTATACCTTTCAAATGCAGCAATTTTTGGACTTGATCATAAATTTAAAGTTGTAGAGAATTGAATTTCCTTCAAAATGGGCTTTGTTTTTGGAAAAGTTTATGAAGCATGTGAAAGTTATGTTTGGTCAAAATTCAGTTGACTTCTCATAAGGAAACCCTAATTTGGCAACTTTGGGACTTTTGATGATTTGAGGGCTTTCTTTGAGGAATCATGATCAAACCTTGATAAAATGATGAATTTCACATCAAAATGTTTATTTTGACCAAAAATCTTAAAGTTTGACTGTATGTTGACCATAGTTGACTTTTTACCCAATACAGTTTATTCTCAATCATCTGGGCTATTGACTGAGCAAACTTGTGATGTAGGATTTGAAACTTGGCATGAACATTATTGAAGACCTATGGAGAACCATGGAAACTTCTTGATACCATAGAAATCCAATCTTCCTTTAGAAACTTAAAACCATCTTGAGAATGCTTGAGCATTTGAGAACCCTAGAAGAATGTCTTGAAGAAAATGGGAGGGAAAATTTTAGGGTACAACAAATAGCCAGATGTAAAATGGTATTGACATAATACGAAATTCAGTAGACCACTCAGAAAGCAATTAAAGGAAGTGTATTGGCAGATCATTTGGCTCATCAAGCCATTGACGATTACCAATCTATGAATTTCGAATTCCCAGACGAGAGCATTATGTTAGTTACAGATTATGAAGAACCTAGACCGTATGAAGGACCTGAGCCAGGATCCCGATGGACTATGATTTTTGACGGAGCCTCTAATGCACTTGGCAACGGAATTAGTGTTGTAATTATCTCTCCTCAGGGTTTCCATACACCCTTCACCGCCAAATTATGCTTTGATTGTACCAAAAATATGGCTTAATATGAAGCGTGCATCATGGGCATTAAAGCAAATATTGACCTAAGAATCAAGTTCTTGAGTGTTTATGGAGTATTAACCCTGGTAATCATCCAAATCAAGGGAGAATTGGATACTAAGCACATGAATCTCATTCCTTATCGAGAACATGTGCTTACCTTAATTATGTACTTCGAAGAAAATACCCTTGAACATATTCCACGAGAAGAGAATCAGTTGGCAGACGCGTTAGCTACTATGTCATCTATGTTTAAAGTCAAATGGGACAATGAGGCTCCCAGAATCACCATTGAAAGGCTAGACGAACATGCACACTGTTACGAAGTTGATACTGATGAAGTAGAAGAGAAACCTTGGTTTCATGAAGTGAAAAAATATCTTGAGGCTCAAGAGTATCCTGAAGGGGCATCTATCAATGACAAGGAATTCCTACATAGGTTCTCAGGTAAGTTCTTCTTGAGCAACGAAATTATGTACAGGCGCAACCATGATTCGTCTCTGCTACGTTGTATGGACAAGAAGGAAGCAGAGAAGATTCTAGAGTATATGCATGAGGGTATGTTCGGTACTCACTCCATTGGGCATACTATGGCTAGGAAGATTCTGAGAGCAGGCTATTATTGGCCGACTATGGAAATAGACAGCCATCACCACTCAAGAACTTGTCACAAGTGTCAGATCTATGCTGACATAGTACATGTGCCTCCAGTACCTCTGAATGTCTTGACTGCTCCTTGGCCATTTGCAATGTGGGGCATTAATATGATTGGAGAGATCAAACCTACTGCTTCCAATGGACATTGCTTCATCCTCGTCGCCATTTATTACTTCACAAAGTAGGTTGAAGAAGCCTTGTTTTCCTTTGTTATTAAGAATGTGGTTGCCCGATTCATTAAGCATGACCTTATTTGTCGGTATGGCATCCCAAAAAGGATTATCACAGACAACGATACCAATCTCAACAACACTATGATCACGAAACTCTACACGCAGTTCAAGATCAAGCACCATAATTCTTCTCCATATCGACCGAAGATGAATGGCGCAGTGGAAGCCTCCAATAAGAATATTAAGAAGATTATGCAGAAAATGGTTGTGACCTACAAAGATTGGCACGAGATGTTACCTTTTTATCTCCATGGTTATCGCACTTCAGCTTGGACATCAACCAGGGCAACCCCATTCTCTCTAGTTTACGGTATGGAAGTCGTCCTACCTATCGAAGTTTAGATTCCTTCCCTGAGAATTGTGAAAGATACAGACTTGGACGAAGACAAGTGGATTAAGACTAGTTTGGACCAGTTGAACTTGATTGACGAGAAAGGATTGGCGGCTGTTTATCACGGTCAGATGTATCAGAAGCGTATGATAAAAGCTTTCAATAAGAAAATCAAGCTCAGGTTTATTAGGTTGGTGACTTGGTAATAAAGCACATCATCCTACCACAAGGTGATCCCAGGGGAAAATGGAATCCTACTTACGAAGGGCCATTTATGATCAAGAAGATATTTTTGGGCGGTACCATGATACTTACCACCACGGACGGTGATGATCTTTCACACCCTGTGAACGTGGACATAGTTAAAAGATACTACGTATGAAAACGACCCGCTAGGTTGACTGGCCTAGGCAAAAATAAGGGTATCCCCGCGAACCAAAAGGGTTCAAGAAAAAATTATGGATATATATATATATATATATATATATATATATATATATATATATATATATATATATATATATATATATATATATATATATATATATATATATATATATATACACCCAGCAAGTCGAAAACCTGAAAAGGCGGCTTGGGAAAAAAAGGGTATCCCGGTGGATTAAAAACCCGAAAGGGCGGTCCAGGAAAAAATTAGGGATTGAAGCGTATGACTATGTCCTGTTGGATCACTTACAGCCATCTCTATTACCAACTTCAAGTTCGGATGGTGCCGATCAATTCAATCAACTTCTTCCAACAAGCGAGGGATGAGATGCTCGAAGTCATAGGGGCAATAGCAGAGTTGGAACCCGACGAGATCATTTACACATAGCTTTATATTTTGTTTTCACTTTGTACTCTCTTCATTTTTCACAATGATTTCCTCTTACTAGGATTTCTGTCTCTTTGTACAACTATCGCCTATTTATAGGAAAACTATCAATATGAACACAGTTTCAAAGTTCAAATTTTATTTTACTTTTTCTGTTTTAGTTGCAAAAACGTCCAATGATTAAATTGAATGAACATATGCATATGAATATGATTATTGTTAACAAATATATGCATAAAAATAGGAATAAGTATTTACGCAAGACTTTATGAGGCGGTATAATTTTCAAGTCGTCCATAAATCCCCACAGAGTAATCTCCAGTAAAGTCGCCCCACAGAGCAGTTTCCATAAGATTATCCCCTGCGGAATCAGCTTCACAAGCCAATCTTTGATAAGGATTATTGTACCCCAAAATTTTCCCTCCCATATTTCTCAATACATTTCAAGTGAGGTCCTCAAATTGCTCAAGGAAGTTCAAGGGTTGACCAGACAAACCCTCTCCGAAGGAAGTCTACCTCAAATTAGGGTTTCATGTTGCATCAAGATGCTTGAGTCCAAGGGATCCCAAATTCTCACCATTTTCCTAATATGTTCTCAAGATCATCCATGTCAAGTTCCAAGCCTTGCAGAGGAAGTTTGCTCAGTCAATTACTCAAAACCTTGAAAATCGATTGTGCTAGGGCAAAAGTAAACTGGGTCCCACATACAGTCAAACTTCAAGATTTTTGGTCAACATCCTCATTTTGAAGTATTATTCATCATTTGATCAAGGTTTGGTCATGATTCCTCAAGGATTTCTCACAATTCATCAAAACCCAAAAGTTGCTAAATTAGGGTTTTGTAGGAAAAGTCAACTCAACTTTGACCAAGCATAACTTTCTCATACTTTATTAGAAATGACCCATCCAAAGCTCATTTTTAAGAGGATGCAATTCCCTACAATTCATCTTCCGCTCCCAAGTTCAAAATATGCACTCACAAGATGTTATGAATTTGGACATTATAGGTCACTTTGAAAAGTCAACAAAAACACTTTTTTTGTCAAAGCTTCATACATGAAAATGGAAGACTCAATTGAGATAAAAACAAAAGGGTTGATTAGAGGACATCTTGATCTTTCTAAAAAGTCCAAGAACACCCATATAGAGTCAAAATTGAAGGAGTTATGCATTGGTGAAGTTGACCTTTTTTGCAAAATTGCCAAAAGTCAAATATGCCTCAAATTACAATTTTTGTCAAATGGGCCCAACTTTTTGTGCTTGTATTGAGTTTGTAACATGGTCCACGACCCATGATCCTTCCTACTTGCATTTATTTTATTTGTGCCATTTATTTTGATTTTTATTTCAATTAAATCAAAATAAAATCATGAAAATATCAAAATCATTTAAACCTTGAGATTTTGTGCATATTTCAGGTCCATGGATAGCTGGCAATGAGATCAAATCATGCAAGGCTTGTTTGTACATAAAAAGATTGAATTTTTCTTGTTTTGGAAAGATTGGATACAAGTGTGAATCAAGGATCAAATCTTCATAATTGCAAAGATTGGATGCAAGCTTGTAAACCTAATTCACTCAAGGATACATATAGAACAAATTCAGACCAAAAGCACAAGGCTTAGAGGCGTGAGAAGATGAGAAGAAACTTGCAAAAATCACCAAAAAGTGTTGAATCAAATTGCAGGTTAGAGGACGATTTACACTATTCCAAGGCTAGCAATCGATTCCCAGCCATCTCCTGAAGCTAACTTGATCATAATCAAGCCTTGATTTGCCCAGAATCCATCTCCACAACCCTCACGGTTTGTCATTTTTTTTCAAAATTGTATCCCTTTATTCTTGCATCTTTATTATGTTTCAATGACATATTTGTAATCCTTATCATGTTTGCAAGCTAACAGTACCATTTAATTTCATTTTTGGAAGCCATACGCGTAGATGCCATTGTTAGGGTTTCTAAGATGATTTTGGGGCTTTTCTACACAGGGAAAATTGGGCCACGATTGAGGTACCATGATGCTCATGAGGTTGTCACGAGTTGATTGGTACCATTGTTATGTGTTTATCATGCTTGTAGGGAGTTTCGGAAAATCACGGGGGCTGTACCTATGCTTTTTGTCTGTAGGTAAAGGTCTCCAAACTTTTAGCAACGGAGGGAGGTAGGAGATGATGGCATGGCGTGGCCTGACTGGCCCATTCAAAAATTCGCGGGCTGAAAAATTAGCATGTTGTGTTTTTCAATATAATCATTGTTTTTATCTATTGTACAACAAAACGCGTTGGCTCAGTTGGTGAGGAGGCGTTGGAAACTGCCAAAGGGCCTGGGTTCGAATCCCAGGTCCCCCATATTATTTCATGATTTTAGTTCATGCATGATCAGGCACATGTACAGGCGCAAGGACTACCATACTCCATCATTCTTCAACCATCAGATTGCCCATGCGCTAGATCCAAGGGTTCATAATAGAGGACTACCATGAACCTCAGTCAAAGCCAGCATACAGGATTTGGAAAAGTCAACTTGGAGCAAGGCTTATTGGGCTTAAAAGTCATATTTTCACCCCCCCCCCCCTTTTACTTTGAACTCAGACCCATTTTTTTCTTTTCTTTTATATTTTCCTTTTACTTATTTATTTTATTTAAATTATTTTCTCACACAAAATTAATTCCTTTTTTATACAAAAAACTCATAAAAATCAATTTCATCAAATTTAGGTTGTTTTTTTATATTTTGTCAAAATTAATTTAATTAGTTTAATTTAACTCTAGGGTAATTCTAACCATTTGTAAATAAATTAAAATCAATTAGAAAATTAGGGTTTTGTTTAATTTAATTTGTATTCTATTTTCTCAAAATAACCAAAATACAAAAATAGGTAAAATTAATTATTTTTCTTAATTTTAATTAATTAGAAATTAGGTTTGTACTTATTTAATTAAAACCTTATTTTTCTCAAAATAATCAAAAACAACAAAAAAATGATTTTTCTTTTAATTAGGTTTAGACGGGGTCAAAACCCTAATTTTCCTCGTTCTTGTTTCATCGCGCGCGTTTATTTGTTAGTACAATATTAATGTAACTGTTCATAGGATGTAATAGTTTAATTAGGACTTTTCTTTTATTTATCTTTTTTATGTGTTTTTGGCTATGTAATTAATCCCCCTCCCCGAAGCCTTGTAATAGTGTAGTTTTATTTCTCGCATTTTAATTTTCGCAAATATTAACTATTAGATGTATGATAATAGGATTGCATGACAAGAATGTATGTTAATTTTAAAATGGTTAGCAAACCCTAAATGTGCAAAGATAATAACTTGAAATCAAAACACTCGCATATGCACACTCCTAGGATATACTCTCACTTCGGTTGCCTTCGATAAACGATCATTAAGTATATGGTGTCTTAGTGGTTTCCCTCTTGTCTAAACAAAGATCAAATGTCCCGTTCGGAAATGTTGCCTCAGAAAGGTTGCCTCATAAATGTTGCCTCGAATATAATCTTAATACACTAGGGTTATTACTAAGACGTCCTAACATTTCTTTAGTGATCGTACGTCCCTTTTGAATTGATGCTTACAATTTCAGCGACAGTGCTACCTACTCACTAATAGTAGGATAGCGTTGTCTAAAGGAAACAAGAACAAAAACATTCTTTTTTTCGAGTAGGTACTTGCTCAAAAACAAACTTTTCCACACTCACACTCTTTTCAAACAAAGTTTTCAAAACACTTCGTAACACTCTTGAAGACAGAAGCAAGGGTTAAATCAAAGTAAAACAAAAACTTTTCAAAAACACACAAACACAGAAGCAATTTTAAAATGATGAGCAAGTACCTAAAAGCCCATAGAAAACTACGGATAGAAAGGGTGGTAATACCTTCCCTTTCTATAATCTACCCCCTGTACTCAAAATCTCGAAAGAGGAATTTTTCTGTGCTTTTTCCCTTTCCAGTTGGATAAAATAAAAGTCGGTGGCGACTCTTGCTTACCGCGACATTTTGCGAACACAAACGCAAAATGCAAACCAACATTTTCCTAAAAACAGTCTGGTTCTGCCACCGTATCACAAAACTGGCGACTCTGCTGAGGAGTCATAATAAGTGGGGTATACCTTAGGATTAGTTCATCATAAATTGCTTCTCTTGTTTAATTTGATTGCTATACTTTTAAGGGTTTTGTATTGGGAGTTACTATAGATCCTAACCCGAATCTGGGGGACACCTTTTAGGTAAGTAGCAATAAACTGTGAGAGAACTGTACGGTGTAGACCGATACAGTTGAAGCAGTAGCTACATTGATGTGGCACATTGGTTGGTACTGGTATCCCTTGTGGAGAAACAAGGAGAATACGAGGCTGTTATGTGTCTCGTTAAGCATCAACTGACCTTAGAACCTATAATTGACCAACTTGGCCATAGGAAGTAGTGAGATAGCTGGCATCGGTGTAAAGCTGAGAACTGGTTGATACTCGATACTACACATTGAGACCATACTCTCGAGATAGTTTTGGCCGCAAGAAAAGATTGTGTGAGCTGAAACCATGACCGACGGAGGATGGTCAATGATATTGAGAACCTCTAGAACCCGGTTACTATTATTAGGACAGGTTGAAACCAACTGAACTTCAAGAGGGTAATACATAGACCCCATGCAAGCCTTAAACTTAAGGGCTTTTGTGTGACTTGTTTGCCTTTACCATGTCTGTTATCTGCTATACCTATTGTTTGTTTTACCATGACATCATGCATCATAACATAGCATGAATACTTCATTATACTAACCATTTCAAAGACCAAGGGGATTTATCTTTGTTTTGTTTTGTAGATTATGGCTTCCATGTACAGAAACACTATTCGAGTTAACTTTGTGCAAATACCTGCTCAACTCAAAGAGTTAGTCTCAAAGGTATCTGATACTTCTTCATTCATTATGAGACGTGGTCAGGTTCTTAGCTTGGTTACCTCAAAGTTTGATGAGCAGATGATAAGTGTGCTTTTCCAGTTCTTCGATCCGGTGCATCATTGCTTCACTTTCCCGGATTATCAGCTAGTTCCCACTAAGGAAGAGTTTTCTCACTTATTGGGCATATCCATCCTTGAGCAGATGCCCTTCACAGGTTTGGAAGAGACTCCTGGACTAGAAGACATCGCTTCAGCTTTGCATCTGACACGGGCTGATGTAATATCCAACTGGGAGACAAGAAGCGGGGTTGAAGGTTTCTTAGCCAAGTTTCTAATAGATCAAGCTCAGCAGTTCTGGGATAATTTGGACTTTCAGGCTTTCGAATACATCTTGGCCCTCCTTATCTACGGTTTGGTTCTTTTTCCGAATCCAGATTCCTTCATAGATGTGAATGCGGTTAAGATCTTCCTGTCTCGCAATCTTGTACCTACTCTTCTGGGTGATATCTTGCATGCCCTCTATACTCGTACTGTGCAAAGAAGAGGGACTCTCATGTGTTGCATGCCGCTGCTGGCGAAGTGGTTTATTTCGCACCTCCCCAAGTTCGTGTTGAAGAATGAGGAAGGTTTATGATGGTCTTACAGGATTATGTCCCTTGCCCATACATACATTCTTTGGAGTTCTAAGGCTATGGAAAGCACTTTTGTCATTGATCGATGTGGGGGATACCCTAATGTCCCATTGCTTGGAATCAGAGGGGGAATAACCTACAACTCTTGCTTAGTTTTACGACAATTCGGTTGAGCTCGGAGAGACGGTCCTCATGAGCTACTTCTTACAGATATTTCCTTTGACTACAAGGAGGACGTTGATGAGCATCGCCGAAGGTTTATACGAGCTTGGGGAATGGTGAACAGGTCTGACCCTCAAGAGCTAGGACCAAAGACTTCTCTCCCTATGCAACCTTATCTCCAGCGGGTCCGAGCTCGAGCCCAGAAGCTTGGGATGCCTTATGAAGTTGTGTTGCCAGTGATTGTGGAGCCTACCAATGAAGAGGGTGTTCCTTATACGTTCCTTTATCCTTACATGCCCACTGATCTTGAGGCATTGAAGAGATCCTAGATTCAGTTGAAGGAGGAGATGGATACCTACCGGGATAAGTACCATGAGCAAGAGAGGAAGATCTTGAAGCTCACGAGGCAACTTGAGAATGAAAGGACAATCAATGACTACGTCAGCACAAAGGGGAAGCATCCATGGGATTTCTGATTTTTGATTTTTCTAGTTTAGATTTGTTTTTCATTTACTTCTTTGTAAACGCCTCAAAGGCATTGTTAAACATTTTTACAATTTAATCTAATAAAGTGTGTTTTATTTTTGTTTTACAAATTTAAATCTCCCAAGGTCTTTGAAATCATTACATACGCATCCCATTATCATGCACATCATTACAGGTATCATCACAGGTTTCTCATCTCCTTCGCTGTTTATTTTAGCACGAAATGTCTTCTGAAATACCTACCGATCAAGCCATCAAAGCTCTTCAGGCACAGAATGCCCAATTCCAAGAGATGTTCTTGAACTTGGCTAAAGGGCAAGAGGATTTGAAGACTCTCATCCTGAAGGAGAAGAAAAAGAAGAAGAAGAAGAAGAAGAAGAAGAAGAAGGTGGTTCTTCTGAATATGGGTAATAGATTTGGGAATAGGTTGCGACAGGAAGCTGATTTGTCTCTTTCATCCAAAGGAGAGGAGGACCAAGAAGAAGAAAAGGGTCCCAGTCATATGGTCTCTGACAATGATACTGATTTTGATGATGAGAAATATCCTCCTGCTGAGGATAGGTACAAACAACTGGTAGACCGGCTGAGTGCTATGGAGATTCAAAAGATCCCTGGTTTGGATTTCAGAGATTTGGGACTGGCATCTGGAGTGGTGATCCCTCACAAGTTCAAAGCTCCAGTTTTTGCTAAGTACGATGGAGTATCCTGTCCAAAACTCCACCTCCGCTCATACGTCAGAAAAATCCAACCTTACACTGATGATAGAAATTTATGGGTGCATTTCTTTCAAGATAGACTGTCAGGGACTCATCTTGAATGGTTTTATCAATTGGAAGGAGCTAATGTCTGAAACTGGGAATACCTCACACTTGCAACCATCTGATATGACAACTAATTGGGAAACAAGGAGTGGCGTCAAAGGTTTCTTAGCCAAGTTCTTGTTTGAGAAAGCCCAAAATTGTTGGAACTCCTTAGACTTGCAAGCTTTTGATGAAATTGTGGCTCTCCTCATCTATGGTATGGTTTTGTTCCCAAATCCTGACCAACTCATAGATGTAAATTCCGTCAAAATCTTCATGTCTCGTAACCCGGTGCCTACTTTGTTAGGAGACATCCTACATTATTTTCACACCCGCACTATGAGGAAAAGAGTTATTCTTATGTGTTGTACTCCCCTCTTGGAAAGATGGTTTATTTCGCATCTTCCCCAATCTGTATTAAATAACGAGCAAGGTTCAAGGTGGTCACATAGGTTGATGACGCTTAAACATTTAGACATTCATTTGTGTTCCCGATCTGTAGAGAATGTTACTATAGTCGACCGTTATGGAGAATTCCCTAATGTCCCCTTACTTGGCATTAGAGGAGCCATCACCTACAACCCCTGCTTAACCTTAAGACAGTTTAGTTACGCCCGAAGGGATGGTCCACATGAGATGCTTATTCAAGGGTTGGTATTTGACTACGAGAATGACGACCAAGGTTATTGCCAGAGGTTTATCCAAGCTTGGAGGATGTTGAACAAGGTAGATAGCAAGACATTAGGGAATAAGAATTCCATCCCTCTTGAGCCTTATCTCAAATGGGTACGAGCTCGTGCTCAAAGTCTTATAATGCCTTACCCCTCCATTCTCCCAGTTATCGTAGAGCCTGTTATGGAAGGAGATGTCCCATACACTATCCTGCATCCTGACATGCCCACCTCTCTCGAAGACTTGCAAAGGGATTGGATATAGCTTAAGGGGGAGCGAGACACTTTCAAGGCCCAATTCTATGCCAGCGAGAAGAAGGTTCTGGAACTCACCAAGCAGCTTCATGAGGAGCGGAGTCTGAACGCCTACATCGCACCAAAGAGGATTCGTACAACTTTTTTGTATTAGAGTTTTTGTATTTCTTTATAAGCCCAAAGAGGCATGATGTACTCAAACTTTAATTTATTAATATGAAGTATGTTCCTTTTTTGTCTAAAACAAATTTAAATCTCTAATTTCCTTGAAATCATTGCATATGCATCTTCATTCATCATAACATAAGCAGGTTTCTTACCATAGGTCTCCTCATCTTTCTACTGTTTATTTCAGTAAGATGGACATGGAACAGACGATAAAAGATCTCCAGGTGCAGAATGCTCAGTTTCAACAGATGTTCTTGACTCTAGCCAAAGGACACGAGGATTTGAAAACTTTGTTGATCGAAGAAAAGAAGAAGAAAGCAAAGAAAGCAACTGGTGTTCTGAATCTAGGAAGAAGGTTCCCAGGGCCAGCCAAACGGATCTTAGACTTCACAACATCATCTAGTGAAAAGGATAATCAAGAAGGGAAAGGCAATGAAGTGATTGCCCAGCCAGAATCTGAAGAGGAAGAAGAAGAGGATTACTCTGAAGAGCAGTATATTTCGGATGATGACAAATACAAACATCTGGAAGAGCGTCTAAGTGCAATGGAGATTCAGAAAGTGCTCGGGCTGGACTTTGAAGAGTTGGGTTTGGTGTCTGGAATTGTTATTCCACCAAAGTTCAAGGCACCAGTGTTTGCAAAGTACGACAGGGTTTTGTGTCTGAAGATGCACCTCCGATCTTATGTGAGGAAGATACAGCCTCACACTGCTGACAGAGATTTATGGGTCCACTTCTTTCAGGATAGTCTGTCCGGAACTCAACTAGATTGGTTCTATCAACTGGAAAGGGCCAATATCTATAATTGGGAAGACCTTGCCACTTATTTTTATGAACAGTATCAGTACAACACAGACCTTGCTCCCACCCGTACTCAACTCCAGAGTATGGCTATGGTTTCAAGCAAAGGTTTCAAAGACTACGCTCAGAAATGGAGGGACTTAGCAGGAAGAGTCCAGCCTCCCCTATCTAACAGAGATCTAGTAGACATGTTTCTGGGTACCCTGTCTGGTCCTTTCTTTAATTATCTAATTGGAAGCTCCTCAGCAGGCTTCACTGAATTAATCTTGACCGGGGAAAGAGTGGAAGCTGGGATTAAGAGTGGAAAGATCCAAAAAGACGCATCCTCCAGTGCCGTGAGAAAACCATTTATTGGGAAGAAAGAAGTTGGTGTTGTATTCCCTCAAAGGAATCAAGATAGAGCTAAACGTCGTCCAATGGTAGGGGCCATCATGATCCCTAATCCTGCACCTAATCAACAAAGGAATAACAAGCCTAGAACAGAAAGATTGGTAAGACAATTTACCCGGATAAATAAGACGATGTCTCAAGTCTTACCACATTTGTTGAGATCTAATCTGGTAACTTTGAAGGAAGCCCAGAAGAATCCCAACACCGCCTCTCATCATTACCACCCTAATGCTCGTTGTGCTTACCATTCAGAAAGTCCAGGCCATGATACCAACAACTGATGGGCTTTGAAAAACAAGGTGCAAGACCTTCTTGAAGCAAAAGAAATTGAATTTGATGCCCCTGAGATCCCAAATGTTATCACCACTCCTATGCCCAAGCATGGTCGTGATGTTAACGATGTTGAAGATGATATGTTTGTTACAGTTGTTGATGAACTTGTTACTCCTCTCCTAACTGTCAAGAGGAACCTGTTGAAGGCCATTTTATTTATGGGTTGTGCCGAAGGCTGTCACCTCTGTTTATCCCTACCAACTGGTTGTTATTTATTGAAAGCAGGTGTCCAACGCCTAATGGATGACAAAGAGATTTTGTTTGAAAAGACTCCCGCTCCAACCATTTCTTATAAAGATGTTTAAATAGTAACTATCTCCGCCAATCCTTCCAGGGTCTCCACCAAAAGACCTGTTAGGATTACATCAGTTCCTAAGGTGACTCCACTGATAATTACTATGCCAGAACCAATCCCGTACTCATCAGATAAAATTGTCCCCTGGAATTATGGGGGTGGTGTCTACTATCACGGTGTCAAACAAGATTGGTTGGCTGATGAAGACTCAATTTTTGAGAAGGCTGACCCCGACATCGACAACATTGCGGGAACCAGTAAAATAACCCGAAGTGGAAGAGTATTCTCCCCATAGATTTATCCTCTGAAAAATGTTACCGGTCCTGTGATCATCCCTGCTTTTGTTCCTACTACTATAATTCTTATGGTTACCCCTACTGACACACCTACCACCGAGTCGACCGAGACTCAAGGCCAAGGCTTTCTGGTTGAGCTTGTCCGGATGAAGGCGCAATCAGTATCTATCTAGAAGCCTCCAAAAAGGAGATGGATGAAATTCTAAAAATTATAAAGAGAAGCGACTATAACGTAGTCGAACAGCTAGGGCAGACTCCCTCAAAGATCTCCATGTTGGCTTTATTGCTGTGCTCTGAGGCTCAGGAGAAGGCCTTGGTGAAATTTCTTAAAACTGCCCATGTGCCACAAGAAACCTCTATTGATCAGTTCTAAGAATGTGTGGCCATTTTGACCGCTGACAATGGTTTAGGCTTTTCTGATGTTGACTTGACACCTAGAGGGAGGAAACACAACGAGGCGTTGCATGTCTCTGTCGAATGCAGGGGCACAACTTTGGCCCATGTCCTGGTTGATACTGGTTCATCTTTGAATGTGCTGCCTAAGAAAGCTTTAGATAGACTCTACTGTGAAGGTTTAACCTTAAAACCCAACAATATAGTGGTAAGGGCCTTCGGCAGTTCAAAGAGAATGGTGCATGGGGAGGTGGACATTCCCATAAAAGTTGGAACTCAAACCTTTGATTCAACTTTCTATGTGATGGACATTCACCCCTCCTATTCCTGTTTATTGGGATGACCATGGATTCATAATGCTGGTGTCGTCACCTCTATATTATATCAGATGTTGAAATACCCAACCAAAGGGAAAATCATTATTGTCCATGGAGAAGAGGAATATATGGTCAATCACTTGAACTCCTTCAGCTACGTGGAATTGGATGGTGAATTCATTAAAACTCCATTTCAGCATTTCGAGGAAGTCCCACAAACAGTGGCAGCAACCAAGACTGTTTGCCAAGTCCCAAATATTACAAGACCTCCACTAAATATTTCTTCACTGAAAGATGCCAAGGCAGTAGTCGAAGAAGGTGGGTGTACTATTTAGGGCCAACTCCCGGATATCCCTTACAAATCTGACAAATTTGGTTTGGGTTTCACTTTAGGAGCCCAGAAAGTTGTTCGTCGTGCTCGTGCCGGGGGACCACCTTTGAAGATCAGTAACCATGGAGTCAACACAGTGGAAGATGATGATGACAGCTACGACCTGGAGGAATGGATTTTCCCAACTTTCAACGGAGGACTCACCAACTGGGAAGCTAAAGAATTTGTCCCAATTACTTTTATTCAACCGTAATTGTCTTTAAATTTTTGTCGTACTTGTAATAATTAAACAATTCAGACTTTTAAAACCTTGTGTCTTACCCGAGGCACAATGGTCCATTTGTAAGGGTTGTTACTTCTTTTTCATATGTCATCAATGAATCATGGACATTTTTGCATGCAAACTTTATGCTCTTTGTCTTTCTTTTTCTACATTTTTATTTCTTTCAAAGATAGCTATACTCTTACACACACTCACATTCAAAATGCAGATCTACATCCACTCAGGATCCCATGGGTAACAATTCTGCTATGGCCTGTTGTGACTTTGAAAATCTAATCTACCAAGCCGAAGACGAAGGTGAGGAAGATTGTGAAGTGCAAGGGGAACTAGCCAGGTTACTACAACAAGAAGAAAGGACCATACAGCCCCACGAAGAACCAGTGGACACATTTAACCTAGGTATCGAAGAGGACAAGAAAGAAGTCAAGGTGGGTGCCAATCTGGAACCGAGTGTCAAGAAGCGTTTAACTCAGTTGCTACATGACTATGTTGAGGTATTTTCTTGGTCATATGAAGATATGCCAGGACTTGATGCTGATATCGTGGTCCATAGTCTACCAACAAAAGAAGACTGCCCTCCGGTAAAACAGAAAGTTCGTCGCATGCGGCCAGACATGTCAGAGAAGATCAAGACTGAAGTCATGAAACAATTCAATTCCAGATTCTTAGCCGTCACCTCCTATCCATAATAGGTTGCCAATGTTTTTCCAGTGCCTAAAAAGGACGGAAAAGTACGCATGTGTGTGGATTACTGAGATTTGAATATGGAAAGCCCTAAGGATGATTTCCCGCTTCCCCATATCGATATTTTGGTTGACAATACTGCACAGCATAAAGTGTTCTCATTCATAGATGGTTTCTCAGGCTACAATCAAATCAAAATGGCACCTGAGGACATGGAGAAAACGACCTTCGTCACATAGTCGGGAACTTTCTGTTACAAGGTTATGCCATTCGGGTTGAAGAATGTTGGGGCAACTTATCAGCGCGCCATGGCAGCTCTATTTCATGATATGATCCATCACGAAATAGAGGTCTATGTGGATGACATGATAGCCATATCTCAAACTGAAGAGGAATATCTTTACCATCTGCAGAAACTATTTTAAAGGTTAAAGAAATACAAGCTAAGGTTGAACCCGAATAAATGCACATTTGGGGTGAGGTCCGGTAAACTCCTAGGCTTCGTCGTCAGTGGTAAAGGTATCAAAGTGGACCCTTCCAAGGTGAAACCAATAAAAGAAATGCCTGCTCCTCGCACCGAGAAGGAAGTCAGAGGATTCTTAGGACGACTTAACTACATCGCCAGATTAATTTCTCACCTAACTGCTACTTGTGAACCAATCTTCAAATTACTGAAGAAAGATCAAGTAGTAAAATGGAATGATGAATGCCAAGCTGTCTTTGACAAGATCAAGGAGTACCTTCAAGAGCCTCTTGTTTTAATGCCGCCACTCGAGGGAAGACCTTTGATCATGTATCTAAATGTTTTGGAAAATTCAATGGGGTGTGTGCTAGGGCAGCATGACGAGTCTGGCCGAAAAGAGCATGCTATTTACTACCTGAGAAAAAAGTTTACCGACTGTGAAACAAGATATTCACTGCTCGAGAAAACTTGATGCGCTCTGGCATGGGTTGCTCGCTGGCTAAGACAGTATATGCTTACCCATACTACCTTATTGATATCCAAGATGGATCCAATAAAATACATATTTGAGAAGCCTACCCTCTTTGGGAGAATAGCAAGATGGCAGATGATCCTGACTGAATACGACATTCAGTACACTACCTAAAAAGCAATAAAGGGTAGTGTGCTAGTCGATCACCTTCCTCATCAGGCTGTGGGTGACTATCAGTCCATGAAATTCGAATTCCCAGATGAAGACATCATGATAGTAAACAACTGTGAAGAACTCAGACCATATGACAGACCTGAACAAGGATCCCGATGGACCTTGGTTTTTGACAGAGCCTCCAACACATTCGGCAATGGAATAAGTGTTGTAATCATATCCCCTGAAGGATGCCATACTCCCTTCACTGCAAGACTTTGCTTCAACTGTACCAATAACATGGCAAAATACGAAGCGTGTATTTTTGGTCTCAAAGCTACCATAGATTTGGGAATCAAGTCCTTACGTGTATTTGGAGATTTAGCCTTAGTCATCAGTCAGATCAAAGGAGAATGGGACACGAAGCACCCTAACCTCATCCTCTACAAAGAACATGTGTTGACATTAATCCCACATTTTGAGGAGATTACCTTTGAGCATTTTCCACGAGAGGAAAATCAACTAGCAGACACGCTAGCCACTATGTCATCCATGTTTAAACTTAAGTGGGGTAACGAGGCTCCCCAGATCACCATTGAATGGATGGACGAACCAGCTTACTGTCACGAGATCGATACTGAATAAGTAGTGGACCAACCTTGGTTCCATGAAGTTAAGAGGTATCTCGACGCTCAACAGTATCCGGAAGGAGCTTCAGTCAATGATAAGAAGTTCTTAAGGAGATTCTCTGCTAAGTTATTTCTCAGTAATGGCATTCTCTATAAACGCAACCACGACTCTGTTTTGCTTCGTTGCATAGACAAGGTTGAGGTAGAAAAGATCATGGTTGATCTACATGAAGGCACTTTTGGCACCCATTCCAGTGGGCATGTGATGGCTAAAAAGATCCTACGGGAATGGTACTACTGGTCTACCATAGAAGCAGATTGGTATCAGCATTCACGAATCTGTCACAAGTGTCAGATCTACACTGACAAAGTGCATGTGCCTCCAGTTCCTCTAAATATCCTAACTGCTCCCTGGCCATTCGTGATGTGGGGCATCGATATGATTGGAGAAATCAAACCTACAGCTTATAATGGGCACCGCTTCATCTTGGTGGCCATTGACTATTTCACGAAATGGGTTGAGGCAGCTTCTTTCACTTCCGTTACCAAGAATGTTGTGGCCCGATTCATCAAACAGAATCTCATTTGTCGATACGATATCCCAAAGAGAATCATCACAGACAATGGTACGAATCTCAACAATACTATGATCACTGAACTGTACACGCAATTCAAGATCCAATACCATAATTCTTCCCCTTACCATCCAAAGATGAATGGTGTTGTCGAAGCCGCAAATAAAAACATCAAAAAGATTATACAAAAAATGACAGTAACCTACAAAGACTGACATGAGATGCTACCGTTTTCTCTCCACGGTTACCGTACCACATAGCGCACATCAACAGGGGCAACTCCCTTCTCCTTGGTATATGGCATGGAAGTTATCCTACCAATTGAAGTCCAAATACCTTCTATGAGAATCATAAAGGATGCAGGGCTGAATGAAGATGATTGGATCCAAACTCGGCTTGACCAGTTTAACTTGATCAATGAGAAGAAGCTTACGGCTGTCTGTCATGGCCAGATGAACCAAAAACGTATGATCAAAGCTTTTAACAAAAAGGTCAGACTTCAAGTATATCAGGTTGGTGACTTGGTAATCAAGCGTATCATATTTCCAGAAGGTGATCCCAGGGGAAAATGGACTCCTACATACGAGGGACTATTTATGATCAAAAGCATATTCTCTGGTGGATCAATGATCTTAACCACCATGGATGGCGACGACCTTCCGCACCCTGTGAATGCGGACATAGTCAAAAGATACTACGTATAAGAGACCTTCTAGGTTGACACACCTAGGCAAAACAAGGGCATCCCGGCGAACTACAAAGGTTCGGGCAAAAATTAGGGATAAAATACAAAAAAAAACTTTGTACACCCGGCAAGCTGAAAACCTGAAAGGGCGGCTTGGGCAAAAGTGGGTATCCCGGTGGACTGAAAACCCGAAAGGGCGGTCCAGGCAAAAGTTAGGTAATTAAAGCGTACGACTATGTCCCATTGGATCACCTTATATACAACATCTAGCATCGACTGACAAATTCAAACGGTTCTAATCAATCCAATCAGCTTCGGACAAGGCAGCAAGTGGACAAGACGCTCAGAGACACAAAGGCTATAAAAGAATGGGAACCCCATGGGATTATTTCACATAGCTATCTTTTCTTTGTATCAAATTTTCATCTTTCTACGACGATATTCTCTTACTGGAATGTTCGTCTCATTGTACAAAAATACTTATTCAAGTTAATACAAAGATATCCTTTAAAAGTGCAAAAATTATTTGTTTTTTTTCTTTTTCTGTGTTTTGTTTGCAAAAATGTCCAATGATTATTTTTGAACATATGCATTTGAACATGACTACTGTTTACAAACGAACAAAAAAAAAGAGGAATAGAAAATAGAAAGACAGTCACTAAGGGCTTCAAGAAATAGGATAATATCTTTAGACTATTCCATAAAATCCCCCACAGATACTTTCCCAGTAAGAGCGGAAAACGGGACATCCCACTAACAGGATCGCTAATGTATCCCCCATAGTATGCAGCTTAATGATATCAAGCTCTCTCACATCCCAAACAGAACAAAACTTTCAGTTACCGCTCCTAAGATTCCTCAGTGAAAGTCGCCCAGTTTCTCAGGGTTCCCCAGCAGGATTTCATGAGGTCTACAAGCGATACACGACATTTCCCTTACACAACAGAGTTTATTTCTCTAACAAATGGAAGCTCATCAACACTTCAACTTCAAAACATGAAGACCTACACTCCTCATAACCGGCAATGCTCAAGGATTTATTTTCCCCGCCTCCAACAACACTGCAGCATAACAGTTAATGTATCCATACATTACACCCATACGTCATAGAATTGACAACACAGATACATACGACACAATATTATTTATTTTTAGAGCATCATTGCACCATGTATTTCATACATCATGACATTGCATACAACTAACCATTCATCTTTTTCAGGAAAGATCAATCAATAGAGAATTATCGTCAAATTTCCAACAAGTCAATTACAGATCAATTCCCAAGAAAGGATTGGTCAACCATCCACATAACAGATTTTTCTTTCAGACCCCTTCCGGTTCAGTTTAAATCTATCAATGTTTTATTCTGTTTCTTTCCCGAAGATGTCTTTTCTGTTTCAGATATATCTCTCAATAATTTGTTTTGATTCTTCTCTAGATCCCTGTCGGTTCAGTTTAAATCTCTCAACGGTTTATTCTTATTCTTTCCCGCATATGTCTTTTTTGGTTCAGATAAATCTCTCAATGATTTGTTCTGATTCTCATCCAGATCCCTGTCGGTTCTGTTTAAATCTCTCAATGATTTATTCTGATTCTTTCTCGTAGACGCTTTCTCTAGTTCAGATAAATCACTCAAAGATTTACTCTGATTCTTTCCAGTTAAAGAACTTTCAAGATCTCTTTCGGTTCAGTTTAAACCCCTCAATGTTTTATCTTGATACTTTCCAAAGGAACATTCCGGGATCAGATAAATCTCAATGATTTATTCTGATTCTTTCCCGCATATGTCTTTTCTGGTTCAGATAAATCTCTCAACGGTTTATTCTGATTTTTCTCCAGATCCCTGTCGGTTCAGTTTAAATCTCTCAACGGTTTATTCTGATTCTTTCCCACGGACGCTTTCTCTGGTTCAGATAAATCACTCAAAGATTTACTCTGATTCTTTCCAGTTAAAGAATATTCAAGATTTCTTTTGGTTTAGTTTAAACCCCTCAACGGTTTATCCTAATACTTTCCAAAGGAACACTTCTGGTTCAGATAAATCTCTCCAAGATTTATTCTGATTCTTCCCAGTCAAGCAACATACAAGGTTTCTCCTGGTTCAGATAAGTCACTCCAAAGACTTATTCTGATTCTTTTCCAGTGGAAATCAAGTACAGACTTAGTCCATTTTCTATCAACATTGACCTTTGGATGGCATCTACAAGCCCATCTCCGACAAATTTCCATCATTCCTCCAAATGGCATCTATAAGCCCATTCCCATTTCATTTTCGAGTGCAAATTTCTGGGCACTCTAGTGTCCAATCATCTTCCACCTTCAAGTCACGAATGGCGGATCCGCCAATCTAACTCTTCAGGTTTAAGAAGATTGAACAGCGGCAGCTGTTGGACCCCAAAATTTTCCCTCTCATTTATCAAATATTTTCTCACAAGATCTCCTTGGGTTCAAGACTGCACAAGGGTTGATAAGCTCAAGACACCTCCTTAAGCACTGATGACTGAAATTAGAGTTTGAGATTGCACAAGGATAATTGAACTTTAAATGCCTCATATGACTTTCATGGATCATTATGGACCCCCAAGATTACTCATGTCAAGTTTCAAGCCTTGGATCACATTTTTGCCCAGTCAATTGAGCAGTTGACCTAAAAATCAACTATATTAGGGAAAAAGTCAAGGCCAATTTACAGTCAAACTTCATAATGTTTTATCCATATCAACATTATAAACTCATATGTATCACTTGATCAAGTTTGGACCATAATTCCTCAAGAAATTTGATCAGATCATCAAAAAGGGAAATGGTCAAAATGAGGGTTTTGACTGAGAAAGGGAAATTTCGGATTTTTGACCTGGCAAATGGTTAATTGGTTTGAGGCATGATCTCAAGAGTTCAATTGAATCATTTTTAACTAATGGCATGACTCAAAACATTGTTCAAGGTCATTGATTGATAGTTGATTTTCAGTCAACTATACACTGAAAAGTCAAACTTTGACTTTTTGATCAAAATCAAGTGTCAAAGATTACAATTTATCAAAACATGTCAAAATATGAAACTTGTTCATCAAGAAATCAAAAAGTCAAGATTTCATTTTGAAAAGTCAAATTTTCCAAACTTAGAAATTTTTCTAAGTGTTGAAAACTTCATATTTTTTCACAACTTTGAGCCAATTTTTCACCATGATGCAAGATGATTTAGAAGAAACTTTCAATATGAAAGTTGTAGATCTCCATGAGATCTAAAACATTTCTTTACACAACTTCTTCTATAAATTCTTGGATCTCAAGTTATTAATCCATGAATTCATGGTCTTGAAACTAAACACTTAGTGAAATTTTTGCCCTAGTTTAGGCAGGATTTTGACCTAACTTCATGGCAATTTTTCACATAGTTCCAAGGGTAATTTTAAAAAGTGATTCAAAGAGGGGTTGTAGAGAACATTACAAGCTTTCTTAAATGTCCAAGAACTTCTTGATATCATTCTTGATAAGGAGAATCGAAGAGAGGAAGTTAGGGTTTCAAACTGAAATTATAGGTCATTTTGTAATGAACAAGAATCCAAATCCATAGCCATGTTGCATAATCTTCACTTTGCAGGCCTCAAACTTGTGTTTCACTCTATAATTAATGGTTTACATAATTTATTAAGCCCTTATCCAAGTGTTTGAAGCTTTGTCCAAGTTGGTTTTCCATTTATGGAACAAAGTTACCATTGCTATTTTGATAAAGCATTGCTTTTGCAAATGTCAACTCTCCTTGAGATCCTAACTTGCTGTCTCTGTCCATACTCAAGATAAATGATCAGAAGAAAACATGTTTAAAGTGCCTAACCACTCTACATGCTTGTACTTTCTACCTTGAAACTACATTTCTCACTTTTCTTCAAAATCTAGCAACTTAGCCATAACCCTATAACTCAGAAATCCCTTGTGCAAAACATCTCCAACCTTTTGCTTATAGATACACAAGTCATTTGTAAGAAAACACACACATACACAAGCCCTAAAACATACAAGAACTCAGAGTTGAACCAAAAATCACCATTGTTTCACATTCTGATCAAAAACTTGAAACTCACATCTCCCTCGTGCGTTTTCAAGCCTTTTGATTCCTAATGCTTCCTTACATCAAATACAACTCATCACTGTCCTTGTTACATAACTGTAACTCCATTTCCATCACCCTCCATAGCCAAAAATAGAGCACTGCACATTGACTTCTCCAAGCCATTTCAGCCACTCTCAACTCAAGCTAACCATTGCATTAGCTTCCTGGGAACTTGAGGAAGCTAACCTGATCATTGTAGCACCTTGAATCAAGTTCATTTACATTTCATGATTTCCAGTTTTGAGGTACTTTTCTTGAACTTCTATCTCATTACTTAGGCATTGTTAGGCTTGCATTTGTGGAGATAAAATGTAGATGTCATTGCCCTGAAGCTGTACATGTCTATAGATTTTAATTATATTTATTGAGCTAGGAGAATTTTAGGATTGAACCTCTGAAAATAATTAGGTCAGAATTTGGTAATTTCAAAAATTCTCATTCATCTTTGATTTATAGTTTATGATATTTATATGGTTGGATTCATATGGAAAATGGAACAACTTTCATGTTTGCATATTTCATTTTCATTGAGAAATGGTGAAGTTACAGGTCCTTTGGCTGGAGGTTGAAGATGAAGTGTATTCATGACTCATTTTGTATAATATATTTATCATTTCAGTTAAGTTAACGGATGTATAGCCACCCCAGTGATAAGGTAGTGCGCTGGTAACCAAAAGGGCATGAGTTCAACACCCAGCGGGCTGCCTTTTGCCTTTTTTCACATTTCTTTACATTTTTTTACTCTTGCAGCGCCTGGGCCTCCAAATGATTGGGCCTTGCTTTTTTTTGCTATTTCTGACCCCCTGCCTTATTGTCTATACCCCTGACCCATTTTCTTTAATTTTATATTTTTATTTTATTTCATCTTTTATTAATATTATTATTATTATTATTATTATTATTATTATCATTTTTTTTGCTACTAATAAAAACCAAAAAATATCTATGTTTTATTATTTATATTTATTTAGTTTACTTTCTTCATAAAAACTAAAAGAACAAAAAACATTTTCTTCAATAAATTAATTTTAATTTTTTAAAATACTTAGATAATTAGTCTTAATTATTATTATATTATTTTCTTACAAATTAAAATCAATTTAGAACTTAGGAATTTTATTTAATTAAATTCACAAAAACCCTAAAAAAACTTTTTTTCTTTAATAAATTAACTTCTTTTATTAACTTAGTTTTAATTTTCTTATTTTTAGTTTACTATCTTATTAGTTAATTAGGTCAAAAAACCTTTTTCATGAAAACTAAACAAAAATCACATTTTCTTTTTACATTTACATTCTTGTATTTTTACTTATTCATTTTTGTACTTTATTCAAATTCAATATGGTTGTAATAGATAATTAGATTTAATTTTCTTGTAATTCCCCATTTGTAATTTGTAAACACCCTCCCCTAATGATGTAATAATGTAGTAATTTTAATTTCCGCTATTTAATGCTTTATATACAAATGCTAGTAATTAAGGTTTGTATGGAAAGATTAAAACCAATGCTTAGAAAACCCTAATTCAAAGACAAATCAAGCATGTAAACCAATACACTTGCACACAAACACCCTTAGGGTAAATCCACTTGATTTCCTTACAAAAATGGTCATATTATGCATGTGAGGTATCTTAGCAAAAACAAACAAAATACAAGATCATAGTCCCTCGAAGACGCTATCAAAGTTGCCTTTCAAAATGATCTTAGTCCCTAAAGAAAATGCTAAGATATCTTACAACGTTGCTAATCATGGCTATACGATGACCCTTGCCCGTTCCTTTTACATCCAAAGATAGGGTTACTTACCAAATCAATGGTAAGATAACAATGTCAAAGGAAAGAGGAAATAAACATGAAAGACTTTTGAGTAGGTAGACTGTTCCTAGTTTCTTGCTCAATTTCAAAAAACATCCTTGCTATTTTCAAAACAAACACCAACACTTTCAAAAATATCTTTCAAACTTGAAAACATTTTTAAAATATCAACACTTTGTATACATTCTTACGAACGAGAATCATTACAAAGTTTGCCTAAACAATAGCGCCTTTTCAAAATACTTTCAAAAACCACACAAAGCATATTTTCAAACAAAAGCAACTGATCTAGCAAGTAACTAAGAGCCCATGGAAAACCATGGATGAAAAGGGTGCTAATACCTTCCCTTTTCATAATATACCCCCCGAACTCAAGAAAACATCTCAAAGGTCTTTCCTGTTCTTTTCAGCCTTTCCTTTTGGATAAAAGAAAAGTCGGTGGCGACTCTTGCTAACCGCAACATTTGCGATCAAACACAAAACAACCAAGTCAGTTCTCCCACCGTGTTACAGATGTTTATGCTCTTTGTTTTGGATCCACTAATTCTCCCAGAAACTCAGCATATTACTTGATCATCTTCAAGTTCTTTAATGAATGTTCATCTTCTAGCCAAACCAGGGTAACAACATCAGGACCACTTTCCTGATAATTCCATGAGCTAGGAAGCTTCATGCAAATGCAATTGACCACATCATTCAAAATAAATCTTCCTCCAGCCTCAACACCAGAAACAATACAAAAGCACCAGGAGTTTTCCATCAGATGCAGCGGAAATAAACAAAAACTCCTTAACAACCTTCATGCATAAACATACTACACTCTAGGTGCAACAAAATAACATAGATTTGAACATAAATCAAACCATCAAGCAGCTTACCACCAAAGCTACAATCCTGATAACAATAGACATGTTTAATACACACTCTGTCATGAACAGTCCATCCTCCACTTCTAGGGATTGTTCAAACCACAATATAAACTTATCTAAGTTCAAACAACTTTTCATTAAAAACCTCATTCCTTTCCAAACCAGAAAGTATCATCCCAGGATCTCAACCAGAAACAGAATATGATGCCTGCTCCGATACCAATTAAATTCTGGTATATCAGATCATGGATGTCCTATAGGATGTAGAGACATATGTTATGACTAAAACAAACATGGAAAGGTATAACAAATGAAAATAGTATTAAAAAGTAAAACAACACACAAAATTGTTAATCCACTTCGGTGCAAACCAACACCTACTCTGGGGGCTACCAAGCCAGGAAGGAAATCCACAAGACAATATTAATTCAAAGCTAAACTAATCCCAAGTTTAAATCTTACCACTTAATCACTACCATGTGCATCTTCTACCTAGGTCCTCCCTAGATATGAGAAATCCTATCTCACCTCCAATCACCGCAATGATGTCTAACACTCCCAGTCCCAATTACTATATCAACGGTCTCTCGCCTAAATGAAGATCACACTTCAAATACAAACCAACACCTTAATCAAGACACCCCTTGATTAAGAACAGCATACTTAATATTGCTTCACAACTTTGATCAAGAACAATACTTAGAGTTGCTTAATAGCTTCCTCCAAGAACAATAATTCCTCTTGCTTAAAAGCTTCGAGGAGAAAAATTACAAAGATTATAACTCTGTAACATAGTCCAATTCATAACCGAGTGAATCACACAAACCAACTCTCCTAAAGAGTGGCACAATGACAAATCCCTAATGATTCTATATTCTGAACCATTACCAAACTAGGTTATAAACACTTATATTTATAAATCTTTTCCCAACTGGGTTTTGGATTCAAAAACACAGCAGAGAGGTTGCATAAAGTTTACAAAAATTTCTCCTAGAAAATTAGTCTTCAATAATAACTTTCCTAAAATGTATCCATATTTATAAAGTTTGAATATCTTGAAAAACCAACATAATATCTCTGATTTATCAATCTTGGACGCCACATAGGATTACTAAATATTCCCAGAATATTCAGTAGTAAAATCACAACAACTGAACCCATATTGTCAATTATTGCAGACCTGATGTCCTATACTTCTGGTTAGGACATCCCTTTCGACATGTTCAAACAACAAGTTGAAATATCTTCCAAAAATGTAAAACTATAACCACTCAGATGTCTTGCTTCTGGTTAGGACATCAGATTTGACATGTTGAAACATTTTCCAAACTGAAAAATTGTAGCATACTAGATGTCTTATATTTCTGGGTAGGACATCACATTTGACATGTTAAATCTACAAGTTGAAACATTTTGTTCAACATGTTGTTACCAAATTAGTTTTACCAAAATACATGCCAATCATAATTTCTGAGAAATAACAAATTTATTTTCACATATTGTTGAATAATCCACCAGTCCCCAATCATGCCTTTCAACCATACATATTCCATTACCCATTACTTCAAATAACGCTTTTAACCTCATACGTGAAATGTGTTTTACCTCAGATAAAGTAGCGAGGTAATGAAGGGCGTCATGAAAAGATTCCACTTAACACCTCAGTGATTAAAAACCCGAGGGGTATACTTATATGCTCATGGGTTCGAACCCCAGCAGCTGCACTTTTATTATTTTCAAAACTAGCGTTCTTTTATCTCGGTTTATTCAAAAAATCGAGGGGTATGATTATTATTATTATTTTTTGATTGTTACATTGATTACCCAAAATATTACATTTTTTACCCAATATTACATTGTTTACACAGAATTAAAATTAAAATAAAAGTCAAATTCTCTAGGGTTCAAGATAAAATTCAAATTCCCTAGGGATCTAGATGAAAATCAAATTCTTGTGTACCCCAAAATTTTCCCTCTCATTTTATCAAGATTTTCCTCACAATACTTCTTGGACTCCAGACCAGATTAGGGTTTGCTCAGCTCAAGACATCTCCTTGCACTGATAACCTGAAATTAGGGTTTGAGTTTTCACAAAGATTTTTGGACCATCAATGCTTAAAGTGACTTTCATACACCATCTTGGACCCCTAAGATTGCTCATACCAAGTTTCAAGCCTTGAATCACATTTTTGCCCAGTCAATTGGACAGTTGACCTAAAAATCAACTGTATTGGGGAAAAAGTCAGCCATGGCCAATTTACAGTCAAACCTCATAATTTTTTATCCACATCAACATTATAGACTCATATGAACCATTTGATCAAGTTTGGACCACAACTCCTCAAGAAATTTGATCAGATCATCAAAAGGGCAAAATGGTCAAAATTAGGGTTTTGACTGAGAAAAGGCATTTTCTGATTTTTAACCTAGCCAATGACCAATTGGGTTCAAGCATTATTTCAAGGACTCAATAGGATCATCTTGACCTAATCACATAGTTCAAAAGATCTCAAATAAACAAGATTGACAGATGAATTTTCCAGTCAACTGATCAAAAATCAATTGTACACTGAAAAGTCAAACTCTGACTTTTGGTCAAAATCAAGTGCCAAGGGTCATAATTCATCAAGGTATGTCAAAATATGAAACTTTTTGACCAAGAAACCTAATTTTGAAAATTAGGGTTTTAACTTGAAATTTTTCATAACTTAGAACTTTTCTAAGTTATGGAAATTTCTTATTTTTTCCCAACTTTCTATAACTTTTTCACCATGATGCAATTGGATTCAAAGAAAACTTCCAACATGAAAGTTGTATTCCTCCATGAAATATACAACTTTGATTCACAAAGTTTTCCCAAAATATGCTTGTATCTCAAGTTATGATTTTGTGAATAAGGGTCCATAAACTTTTTAACTTAGTGAAATTTTGCCCTAGTTTAGGCAGATTTTTGACCTAACTTCATGGCAACTTTTCACCTAGTTCCAAGAGGAATATCAAAATTAATTTCAAATATGGATTTTAGATCATGTTACAAGCTTTCCAAAATGTCTAAGAACTCTCCAAGATCATTTATGGTTAGGGAGAATCGGAGAAATGAAAATGGTAATTTATCACTTTTGTCCAAGGCATTTTTCACATTGGTACAAGTTGCAAATCAGTTTCAAACTTGCTTGTACTTGGTATTACAGGTTCTAATCCTTTCTACACACCTTATTTTAATGCAAACATAATGGATAATGGTCTTATTCTGATCTTTGAAGCTTTGTACATTGAATTAATCCAAAAATGGCATAAAGTGCATAATACCATTTTGATAAAGCTTGCTTTTTGCAATTTTGTATTTCTTGAGCCATGGACATGATCTTTGTATGCAAACAATATCCACAAACTTCAGGCAAAGTACACTTACTCTCATCAGACCTTGAGCTAGCCTGTACAGGCCTTTGGCTTTGTCACTTCACATTTTCTTCAAAAACAAGCAAACTTGCAAAAGTCAAATAATTTGGTGTATTTGATAAAAGCAAGCCTTGGTATCATTTCAAAGAACCTGAGAACTTTGTAACAAGCAGAATACATGAATTACCAACCTCTCAAACACCCTAAAACACAAAAAACACCATTTCTGTCCAAAACAGGGCAACCTCTGCAAATCACTAGCCAAATCATATTTTGCTCGTGCATTTGTTGTTTCAAGGCTTCAAACACATTCCATACCTCCTACCTAAATTGTCCAGGCCTTTGTCTAGCAACCGGAGCCCCTATTTCAAGCTTCACCATTTTCACTTTTTGAGTTTGTAGGTTGACTTCTATAGGAAGATTCAGGCATCTACAAGGCAAGCTGAGCATTGGAATAGCTTGAGGGAACTTCAAGCAAGCTCACACGACCTTCAGGCCTCACTAGAAACTCCTAAATTGCCATATCCAAACTCAACTGAACAAGGTATTTGTCAAGTTTCTATCTCTCTATTTAGGCATCCTTAGTCTTAGGTTTGTGAAACAAAGATGTAGTCCTTAACATGCTTGAATTGTACATATGCATAGCTCTTATTTATATTAACTGAGTAGTGAGAATTTTAAGCTTAAAGTTCATAAAAATTTTAGGTCAGAAATTAGGGGTGATAAAATTCTCCTTGATCTTTGAGAGTTAGGTCATGATTTTTATATCATTGGAATCGTGAGTTAACATGCTACAAGTTTCATGTTGCAAGATTTTGTTTTTATGCACGTATGCAAGAGATACAGGTTGAAGTGAACCAGGCGCGCGTGAGGGAGCAATGACATGGATGAAGTGTTGTCCTGGGCCAGGACCTTGGGCCTGCTTCTATTCACACCACCCTTTTTGCTTTTGCATCCCCTTTTGCATTTTCTTTTATTTTTTTATATTTTTGCCTATATTATATTTTGACTTGCATTAATTTATTTTTTGAACATTATAAAATCATAAAATATTTTCTTACTTTTTTTGCATTTTATTTTATTATTTTTATTATTTTTATGACAAAAAAAATAGTTTATTAGGTTAAATAGAATTTATTTTCTTAAATGAACTTGTAAATAATATTAAAATACTTAAATATTTTATTTTTATTATTTAACACATAAAATATCATTTTTCACATATATTTTAATTTTTAAAATTTGTAAATATTTTTATTTATTTATTTCTTGTACAAAAATGAACATAAATGAATAATATAAACAGTATTTCTTTTAAACAAAAATTAGGGTTTTCACCCTTTCAAAAATAATCATTTTTATTTTTTTTCCCATTTTTAAGACTTAAATAAACTTACTTTTACATGCATAAAATTAATACAAAAAAAAACATTTTTGCATATTTAAATATTTGCTTATTTATTTATTTGTACAATAAATTCAATTTGGTTGTAATAGTTTTAGGGTTTTATTTTGAGCAATATCCCTCTATTCAAAACTTGTATCCCCCTTCCCATAATAGTGTTGTAATAGTTTAGATTTACTTTACGCATTTTATTGCTTTCATATACCATGATAGTAAACTAGGGTTTTGTATGCAAAGACCAAAAAATCAAAACAAATAGCATGACCTAATACAAGACAAAGATGCATGAAAAATGACAACACCTTGCACACAACACCCCTAGGGTTTCATCCACTTGGTTGCCTTACAAAATGGCCATGGTATGCATGCTAGGTATCTTGGCAAAACAAAACAAAACAAAAAGATCATAGTCCCTCGACAACGCTATCAAAAGTTGCCTAAAACAAATGATCTTAAGTCCCTCAAAACTTGCTAAGATACTTGGCAATATTGTTATCATGGTCATACGATGACCCACGCCCGTCCCGTTTAACATCCAAAGATAAGGTTGATTACCAAATGCAATGGTAAATCAACAATGTCAAAGGAATAAAAATGTGTAGGAAAGACTTTTGAGTAGGGTACACAACTCCTAGTTACTTGATCTCTTTCAAACAATCCTTACTATTTTCAAAAACACACAACACATTTCAAAACAATTTCCAAACAACTTTCAAAACATTGAAACATTTTTCAAAAGATAAACATCTTTGTATACATTCTTACAAACAAGAATCATTACAAAGATTTCCTAAACAAATACCTCTTTTCAAAATACTTTCAAAACCGCACAAAGCACCATTTCAAACAATTGAAAAAGCAAAGAAAGTCATCTAAAACAAGTAACTAAGAGCCCATGGAAAACCATGGATGAAAAGGGTGCTCGCACCTTCCCTTTTCATAATCTACCCCCCGAATCCAAAAAAAAAATCTCAAAGGTCTTTCGTGTGCTTTTTTACCTTTCCTTTTGGATAAAATAAAAGTCGGTGGCGACTCTTGCTAAACCGAAATATTTGCAAACACAAACGCAAAACCTCAAAGTCAGTTCTCCCACCGTATCACAGAACTGGCGACTCTGCTGGGGAAAATTATAAAAGTGGGGTTACCTTAGGGTTTTAGATCACCTTTATATGCTTATCTTGCTTGACTTGATTTCTTTACACTTTGGTTCTATTGTTTGGGTTTGAATCCTCTACCCGGATTTGGGAAACATTCATAGGTAAATAACAATACGTTGTGGAAACTGTGTAGGGTATACCGACATGGTTGAAGCAATAGCTATATTAGTGTGACATATTTGTGGTTACCGGTAGCCTTTGAGTCAATCAAAGAGAATACGGGGCCGCTGAGTGATGTCATGAAGCACTAATGGACTTTTAGAACCTTTACTTGACCAACTTGGCCTTTTAGGATGTAGTGAGATGACCGGCTTTGGAGCAGTCCGAAGTTGGTAGATACTCGATACTACACTCATTGAGGGTTGTTTTCTTGGAATATTTTGGTCGCCAGTAAAGTGGCTAAACTGAAACAATGAACACCGAAAATAATCCAGTGATATTGAGCTCATTAGAACCCGGTTACTATTTCTAGGATAGGTTGAGCCAACTAAACTTCAAGAGGGTACTTACCTATGAAACCCCATGCAAGCCTAAACTAGGAAATTGTGTGACTTGCTTGTACATATATACTTGTGCATAACATCATGGACATCATGAAGCATCATATGCATCCACTAACCATTTCAAGGATTTTGGATTTTCATCTTTGTTCCTGTTTTGTAGGTTATGGATTCACTTCGCAGGAAAACTATCCAAGTCAACCTTGTAAGAATTCCTCTGCAACTCAAGGAGCTAGCTTCAAGGATTTCTGAGAATTCTCCATTCACCGAGAGGCATGGTCGTCTTCTCAACTTAGTCACGGCCAACACTGAGAAGGATATGCTGAAAGTTCTTTTCCAATTCTTTGAACCTTTGCATCATTGCTTCACATTTCCCGACTACCAACTTGTGCCTAATTTGGAGGAATTTTCTCAACTCTTGAGGATTCCTATTCTCAATCAACTACCCTTCAACAGTACAGAAAGAGATCCAAAGCCAGAAGGGATTTCTCAAGCCTTACACTTGCACTCATCTGATGTCACAACACATTGGGAAACTAGAAGTGGTGTCAAAGGCTTCTTGTCAAAGTTTCTATTTGAGAAGGCCCAAAGCTGCTGGAATTCCTTGGACTTGCAAGCTTTTGAGGAGATTGTAGCTCTTCTCATCTATGGGATGGTCTTGTTCCCTAACCCTGACCAACTTATAGATGTGAGTGTTGTCAAAATCTTTATGACTCGCAACCCAGTGCCTACATTGCTTGGGGATATCCTCCACTCTTTTCACACTCGTACAATGAGGAAAAGAGGTGTTCTCATGTGTTGCACTCCTATACTGGCAAGATGGTTTATTTCTCATCTTCCCCAATAAGTTTTGAAGAATGAGCAAGGCTTGAGGTGGTCACAATGGTTGATGACACTTACCCATTCAGATATTCATTGGTGTTCTCAATCAAAAGAGAATGTTATCATCATTGACCATTGTGGGTAATTCCTTAATGTCCATGTACTTGGAATTAGGGGAAGCATCACCTATAACCCTTGCTTGGCTCTAAGACAGTTTGGTTATGCTCGAAGGGATGGCCCATATGACATGCTGATTCAAGGTTTGGTTTTCGACTTCGACAACGACAATCAAAGACTCTGACAAAGGTTCATCCGAGTTTGGAGGATGCCCAACAAGGTGGACAGTAATACCTTGGTACACTAGAATTCCATCCCTCTTGAGCCTTACCTCAAGTGGGTACGAACCCGCGCCCAAAGTCTTATGATGCCTTACCCCTACATTCTCCCAATGATTATAGAGCCTGTTATGGAAGGAGAGGTTCCATACACCCTCCTACATCCTGACATGCCAACATCACTCGAAGATTTACAAAGGAGTTGGATACAGCTCAAGGGAGAGTGCGATACTTTTGAAGCCCAATTCTACACATGTGAGAAGAAGGTTTTGGAACTCACTCGTCAACTTCACGAAGAGCAGACTCTCAACACCTATATTGCACCAAAGAGGATGTGCAACGTCTTTTTACCTTATAATTTTGTATTATTTTTCCCATGAGGCATTGATGTACTAACAAATTCTATCTTATTAATTTGACGTGTGTTTTTTTTTGTTTAAAACAAATTTGAATTTCTGAATCCTTGAATGCATTACATGAATAAATATTATTCATCATATGCATAAACAGATCTTCACACCAAGTTTCCTCATCTCTCTGTTGTTTATTTCAGCAAGATGGATATTGAACAAACGGTCAAAGATTTGCAAGCGCAGAATTCACAATTTCAACAGCTACTCTTGACCTTGGCTAAGGGGCAGGAGGAGCTCAAGACTCTACTAGAGAAGGAAAAAGAGAAAAAGAAGAAGAAGAGAGCTGGTGTGGCTATCTTGGGCAGAAGGTTTGAAAGACAGGCCAGACGGACTTTGGATTTCCCCTCAACATCTGATGAAGGGGTAAGAAAGGGAAAAGAAACTGCAGTGCCATCTGATTCTGAGGAAGAAGAAAAGGAAGAGGATAAAGACTATTCTGAACAGCAGTATCCTCTGGCCGATGACAAATACAAGAACTTGGAAGAACGTCTAGCTGTTATGGAGATACAGAGAGTGTCTGGGCTGGACTTTAAAGAGTTAGGGCTGGTTTCTGGAATTGTAATCCCTCCTAAATTTAAAGTACCTCTGTTTGCTAAGTACGATGGGTTGTCTTGTCCCAAGATGCACCTACGATCTTATGTCAGGAAAATTTAACCAGATTCTTCTGATAAAAACTTGTGGGTCCATTTTTTCCAGGACAGTCTTTCGGGAACGCATCTGGATTGGTTCTACCAGTTGGAGAGGTATGATGTGCATAATTGGGAAGACTTAGCGGCCGCATTCTATAAACAATATCAATATAACACCGACTTGGCGTCAACCCGTACTCAGCTATAGAGTATGGCCATGGCTACCAACGAGGGTTTCAAAGACTACGCCCAGAAATGGAGGGATTTGGCCGGAAGGGTGCAACCACCTTTATCTGAAAGAGAGCTTGTGGACATGTTCTTGGGGACTTTGTCAGGTCCTTTCTTTAATCACCTGATTGGATGTTCCTCTACAGGTTTCATTGAGTTAATTCTAACTGGCGAAAGGGTGGAAGTCGGTATTAGAAGCAGAAAAATTCAGAAAGATGCATCTGCCTCTGCTGCTGCAAAAAAGCCCTTCACTGGAAAGAAGGAGGTGTCAGCTTTCTATGCCTAGAGAAATCAGGGAAGAGTTGAAAGACGACCAACCGTGGGGGCTGTTATGATTCAGAAGTATGCGTCAGAGCAACCGAGAAACAATCAGTCGAGGAATGATCAGCCGAGGAATAACCAGCAAAGGGTGGAAAGGCCCGTAAGGCAATTCACCAAGATAAACATGACTCCTGCTCAAGTCTTACCCCATCTCTTGAAGTTGAACCTGGCCATGCTGAAGGAGGCCCCTAAAAATCCTAACACTTCATCTCCGCATTACCATCCCAACGCCAGATGTGCTTACCACTCAGAAAGTCCAGGGCACGACACCAACAACTGTTGGGCCCTGAAGAACAAGATTCAGGATTTAATTGACGCCAAGGAAGTAGAATTTGAAGCCCCTGAAAAGTCGAATGTAATCTCCGCACCAATGCCGAGGCATGGGCACAGTGCTAATGCTGTGGAAGAAGATCTGTTTGTTTCTGCTGTAGATGAACTGTCAACTCCTCTCCTAACCATCAAGTTGAATTTGTTGAAGGTTGGGGTGTTCCCAGGATGTGACCAAGATTTCTATACTTGCCTGTCCTCCCCATTTGATTGTCCTCTTTTGAAGAAAAGAATCCAACAATTGATTAATAACAAGGAAATTTTGTTTGAGAAAGCTCCCGTCTCACCCATTCTAGTTCCATAAGTTTCGATAATAACCATATACGCCAATTCTTCCAGGGTTCCTAAAAAACCCGTTAGGATTACATCCGCTCCAGTGATTACTCCGTTGAAGATAACAATGCCATGGCCAACCCCTTACAAAACTGATAAAATGGTGCCATAGAACTATGGTGGAGAAATCTACTATCATGGTGTCAAACAGATTGAACAGGCCATTGAAGAAGAAAGCTCTAAGGAAGATAATCCCGACATCAGTAACATTGCTAGAACAAGAAAAATTACTCGTAGTGGGAGAATCTTTTCTCCAGAGATTGCTCCTCCAACAGCAGTCTTTGGACCCGCGGCCATCCCGAAGATTACCCCTGTAATTGTACCTGCAAGTGTACCTGCCAACAATAACAATACAATTCCCATCCCTGTTTCTGATGCTGAGAAAAAAGGAAAGAATGTTCAAGAGGAGCCTGTCTTGAGGAAGGCTCAGTCATTAGTCATTCCTGAAACATCCCAGAAATAGGTGGAAGAGATTCTGAGGATTATTAAGAAAAGTGATTACAATGTTGTTGAACAACTGGGGCAGACCCCATCCAAAATATCTATGTTAGCCCTCTTGTTGTGCCCTGAGGCATATGCTAAAGCTTTGATCAAGTTCTTAAAGACGGCCCACGTGCCACAAGAAACCTCTGCTGATCAATTCCAGGAATGTGTGGCCAGCCTAACAGCTGACAATGGCCTGGGATTCTCTGATGCAGACTTGACCTCCAAAGGGAGAAAACATAATGACGCACTACATGTCTCGGTGGAGTGTAGGGGAACCACTCTAGCTCATGTTTTGGTTGATACTGGGTCGTCTCTAAATGTCTTGCCGAAGAAGGCCTTGGATAGATTGGATTGTGAAGGCTTAACCCTGAAACCCAGCAATATCATTGTCAGAGCCTTTGATAGTTCTAAGAGGATGGTCCATGGGGAGGTGGACATCCCGATCAAGGTGGGTACCCAGACGTTCAATTCAACATTCTACGTGATGGACATCCGTCCTTCCTACTCTTGCCTGTTGGGAAGACCTTGGATTCACCAGGCTGGAGCTGTCACTTCCACTCTGCATCAAAAGCTTAAGTACCCTGTCCAGAGGAAAATTATAACTGTTCATGGCGAAGAGGAATACATGATCAGTCATCTTAATTCTTTCCGTTATGTGGAATTAGATGGCGAATTCATAGAGACCCCTTTCCAACACTTCGAAGAAGTTTCTGAAGAGATAGCGGCGACCAAGACAGTGTCCTCAACTCCTGTGATTACCAGACCTCCGCCTCGGATGTCGTCTCTCAAGGATGCTAGGGCACTAGTGGAAGAAGGCGGATCCACTATCTGGGGGCAGCTTCCCGACTTTCCTTTCAAAGAAGACAAATTCGGCTTGGGATTTACCTCGACTGGTCAGAAGGCCGTGCACCACTCCCATGCTGGAGGGCTACCTGCGAAGATCAGCCACCGAGGGGTTAATGCGCTAGAGGACAGTGAAGAAGAGTGCAACTTGGAAGACTGGATTTTCCCTACTGTTGGCGGAGGACTGTGCAACTGGGAAGCAAAATACTTTGTTCTGATTACTTTCATAAATCAGTAATTTATCTTTTCCATTTATGTTGGACTGTAATAATTCACAAACAATTCGTACTTTTTCAACCATGTGTCTTACCTGAGGCACATAGGTCCATTTGTAAGGGTTCTTATTTTCATTATCATATGTCATTTTAATGAATCATGAACGTTTTTCATATTTAAACACTTTTTGCTCATTGTCTTTATTTTACATTTTGTTGTTTTAAGATGGCTATGCCCTTACACACACCCACACTCACAAATGCAGGTACCCTTCCATTCTGGAACCCATGGGTAAGGATATTGCTATATCCTTCAGTGACTCTGAAGATCTGATCAACCAAGCCGAATACGAAGGTGAGGAAGATTATGAGGTGCCAGGGGAATTGGCTAGACTTTTACAACAAGAGGAAAGAGCAATTCAGCCTCATGAAGAGCAGTTGGATACAATCAACTTGGGAACTGAGGATGACAAAAAGGAAATCAAGATTGGTGCCAATCTAGAGCCGAGCGTCAAGGAGCGCCTAATTCAGCTACTGCATGATTATGTTGAAATCTTCGCCTGGTCATACGAAGACATGTCGGGACTCGATACAGACATCGTGGTACACTGTTTAACCACAAGAGAAGACTGTCCACCAGTTAAACAGAAGGTCCGCCGCATGAGACCTGACATGTCTGAAAAGATCAAAGCAGAAGTTATGAAGCAGTTCAATGCTGGATTTCTGGCTGTTACTTCCTATCCACAATGGGTTGCTAACATTGTGCCCGTGCCTAAGAAGGACGGCAAAGTTAGAATGTGCATGGATTATAGAGACTTAAACAGGGCCAGCCCTAAAGATGACTTTCCACTTTCGCACATTAACATCTTGGTCGACAACACAGCTCAGCATAAAGTATTTTCCTTCATGGACGGATTCTCAGGCTATAACCAGATCAAAATGGCACCTGAGGACATGGAGAAAACTACTTTTGTTACACAGTGGGGTACGTTCTGCTACAAAGTGATGCCCTTCGGACTGAAGAATTCCGGGGCAACCTATCAATGCGCCATGGTAGCTTTGTTTCATGACATGATACATCATGAGATAAAGGTCTACATAGATGACATGATAGCCCGATCACAAACTGAAGAAGAACACCTCGACCATCTGCAAAAGTTGTTTGTCAGGTTGAAGGAATATAAGTTAAGACTAAACCTGAACAAGTGCACCTTTGGGGTCCGGTCCGGTAAACTCTTAGGTTTCATTGTCAGCAACAAAGGCATCGAGGTTGATCCTACCAAAGTCAAAGCTATATAAGAAATTCCTGCTCCTCGCACTGAGAAGGAGGTCAGAGGTTTCTTGGGACGCCTAAACTACATTGCAAGGTTCATTTCTCACCTAACATCTACCTGTGAACCAATCTTCAAGTTGTTGAAGAAAGATCGGGTAGTTAAATGGAATGATGACTGTCAAATTGCTTTCGATAAAATCAAGGAGTATTTACTAGAACCTCCTATCTTGATGCCGCCCGTCAAAGGAAGACCGCTAATCATGTATCTGACCGTCCTAGAGAATTCAATGGGGTGCGTATTGGGCCAACATGACGAGTCTAGCCGAAAAGAGCATGCCATTTATTACTTTAGCAAAAAGTTTACCGAATGTGAGACTCGATACTCACTGCTCGAGAAAACTTGTTGCGCTTTGGTATGGGCTGCTCATCGGCTAAGGCAGTACATGTTGACTCATACCACTTTGCTGATATCTAAGATGGATCTGATTAAGTACATCTTTGAGAAGCCTGCTTTATCTGGAAGAATAGCTAGATGGCAGATGATCCTAACGGAATACGATATACAGTACACGACCCAAAAATCTATAAAGGGGAGTGTTCTAGCCGATCATCTAGCCATCAAGCTGTCGAAGATTACCAATCCATGAGGTTCGACTTCCTTGACGAAGACATCTTGACATTGGATAACGTTGAAGGTTTCAGACCATATGACGAACCTGAACAAGGATCCCGATGGACCCTGTACTTTGATGGTGCTTCCAATGCACTTGGCAACGGTATCGGCGCGGTACTCATCTCCCCAGAAGGTTGCCATACTCCTTTCACAACCAGACTTTGCTTCACATGTACGAACAACATGGCAGAGTATGAAGCTTGCATCTTTGGACTCAAGGCTGTCATAGACTTGGGAATCAAATCTTTGATTGTGTTCGGGGACTCAGCTTTGGTCATCAGTCAGATCAAAGGAGAGTGGGATACTAAACATCCAAACCTCATCCCTTACAAAGAACATGTATTGACATTGTTACCACATTTTGAGCAGATTACCTTCGAGCACTTCCCGCGAGAAGAAAATCAGCTAGCGGATGCTCTAGCTACAATGTCATCCATGTTTAAACTTAACTGGGATAATGAGGCTCCCCAAATCACCATTGAACGGATGGTCGAACCTGCACATTGTCATGAGATTAATACCGAGGAAGTAGTGGACCAGGCATGGTTTCATGAAGTTAAAAGGTATCTCGAGGCTCAGGAATACCCTGAAGGAGCTTCAGTCAACGACAAAAAGTTCTTAAGGAGATTCTCGACAAAGTTCTTCCTAAGCAGTGGCATCCTATACAAGCGCAATCACGATTCTGTTCTGCTCCGTTGTGTGGACAAAGCTGAAGTTGAAAGAATTATGGCTGAATTGCATGAAGGAACCTTCGGCACTCACTCTAGCGGGCATATGATGGCTAAGAAGATTCTACGGGCAGGCTACTACTGGTATACCATGGAAGCTGACTGTTATCAACATTCCCGCACATGTCACAAATGTCAAATCTATGCCGACAAGGTGCACGTGCCTCCAGTTCCCCTAAATGTCTTAACAGCTCCTTGGTCATTCACTATGTGGGGAATCGACATGATTGGAGAGATCAAGCCTACAACATCTAATGGACACCGTTTCATCCTGGTGGCCATTGACTACTTCACCAAGTGGGTCGAAGCTGCTTCCTTTGCATCCGTTACTAAGAATGTGGTTGCCCGCTTCATCAAGCAGAACCTTATTTGTCGGTACGGTATCCCCGAAAGGATTATCACTGATAACGGTACAAACCTTAACAATACTATGATCACCTCTTTTTGCGAGCAGTTCAAGATTCAACATCACAATTCATCTCCCTACCAGCCAAAGATGAATGGTGCAGTTGAAGGTGCTAACAAAAATATCAAGAAGATCATACAAAAAATGACAGTCACCTACAAGGACTGGCATGAAATGTTACCGTTTTCTCTTCACGGGTACCGTACCACAGCACGCACATCAACTGGGGTAACACTCTATTCCTTGGTATATGGCATGGAAGCTGTTTTACCTATCGAGGTTCAGATTCCCTCCTTGAGAATCATGAAGGATGCTGGTTTGAGTGAAGACGATTGGATTCAGACCCGACTTGATCAACTTAACTTGATTAATGAAAAGCGACTTACTGTTGTTTGCCACAGTCAGATGTATCAAAAGCGGATGATCAAGGCTTTCAACAAGAAAGTTAGGCGCCAGGTATATCAAGTCGGGGATCTGGTAATCAAGCGCATCATCTTACCGCAAAGTGATCCCAGGGGAAAATGGACTCCTACCTACGAAGGACCATTTGTGATCAAGAACATCTTTTCTGGTGGGGCAATAATCTTAACCACCATGGACGGTGATGACTTGCCGCACCCTGATAACAAGAAATCGTATCATATAATTACTACACTTTCTATCAATTTTCATAATACATTGAGTCGTTTAACTCCCGATTATTCCGAGTTTTTGTGTCTTTTCACAGGTACAACATTTGTCAACTCAAATCAGTGAAAAAGGACCACATGAAGGAAGCTAACCAAGAAGCAGAAGAGAAAGAACCAAATCTGCAAAGTCTGCAGATTTTGTAGCTATGACGACCGTCACACCCTGTGACGATCGTAACGCCTCCACAACTAGAAAAAACACTCATCACACATCATTGACGAGTGTAATGCGCTATTTAAGCGCATTACGACTGTCACCCCCTTGTGACGACCGTCACACGCTTAAAGGCAACTTATGAATTAGTGGAGACGTGTGCAACGTTGAGGACAATTTTTCTCCTCCTATATTTCCTCCACTCAGTAACCATGCATCCGGGTCTTTCTCCACTCAAGCCTTTTCCAAGTTTTTCTCAACTGCAAAATCTTCTTCTATATATATGTGGTAGTTCAATGGATGATGGTCGAAGAATTTTTCCCAGAGCAAAGTTTCTATTATTTTCCTGCATTATTCTATTTTCTTGCTTTTGAACCTTTTCTACACGTACTGTAATTTTTATTTCCAGCATTAGTTTTAGAGTGTTAATTCTTCATCTAAGAATTAACATAATTATTGATTTCGATTGAACTGCAAGGAATTTGTAAACATCCAAGATTATCATAGCAACATTATTTCTAGGTTTTTATTGCAATTAATATTTATTCATTCTTGTGTTATGTAATTTATTTTTATGGATTATATTTTAAGTTGTATAGTTACTAAATATATTATGTCCGGCTAAATTAATTTGTACCGGTATGTGACTCCTAAGTACCGAAAGAATTCAGTGATAACTTTGCTAAAAACATTTACAAATGATTTCTGGTTTCCAATTTCCATGTTTAATTTAACTACCCTTGTCACGAGAGTGAGAGGATAATTAACACGATTTTGCCACGAGAGTGGGAAATTAATTAAGGCAAGAACCCGCATGCGAGAACTGGGGTTCGACCCAGATAGTGGTAACGAAACATTAATTTTTAAATACACGAGAGTGTTTTAACAAATTAATTAAACTCAAATTGTTTTCAAAAAGTGTTATTAAATTTAAAGTGCATCCACTAGGTTTAGTAGCATGACTTATTTCATGAACACGAGAGTGTATGTCTCAGGTTTTTAAACAATTCGTTTTTATCGAAATACTTTATATGCCAAGTGATTCACCGAATTCCCGAAGTCCGACTATCACATACCAGTATAGCTATTACTATTATTTTTAATTAAACTATTCCCCCCCTAAAACCAAATATTCATCGCTTAGTTAAACAATTGTAGCATTAGATCGTACGCGATTGATCCTCAGTCTCTGTGGGTTTAATAATCATTTAAAACTAGAACGACTAAACTGTATACTTGCAGTTAGTATCCCAATAGACTCATAAAGTCCCGATCACACCCTGCGAATGCAGATATAGTCAAAAGATACTACGCATAAATGACCCGCTAGGTTGACACACCTAGGCAAAAAAAGGGCACCCCGGTGAATCGAAAACCCGAAAGGGCGGTTCAGGCAAAAATTAGGGATAAACAAAAAAAATATGTACACCCGACAAGTTGAAAACTCGAAAGGGCGACTTGGGAAAAAAAGGGTTTCCCGGTGGACTGAAAACCCGAAAGGGAGGTCCAGGCAAAAGTTAGGGAATTAAAGCGTATGACTATGTCTCGTCGGATCACTTTAAGGACAATCTCTTCATAAACAAATTTGGAACTTTTGATCAATCAAATCATCTTCGAACGAAGCAGCGGATGGACAAGATATTCGGAGATACGAAGGCTATAGTAGAATGGGAACCCCATAGGATTTTTACACACATAGCTATCTTTCTTTGTATAAATTTTTCTTACTTTTATGACATCATCCTCTTACTAGGATGTCTGTCTCCTTTGTACGAAACACTTATTCAAAGTTAATACAAAGATATCTCTTTCAAAGTGCAAAAACTATTTGTCTTTTTCTTTTTACACTTGTGTTTTTATTTTCAAAAACGTCCAATGATTCATTGATGAACATATGCATTTGAACATAATTACTGTTTACAAATAAACAGGATGGAAAAGGACAATTACTGACAGACTGAAAGGATAGCAAAACGTCTTTAGGCTATTCCAAGAGAAATCCCCTGCAGTACATCATCTAGATCCCTAGCAGTGCTAAAACCTTGAAATACATATCCCAGCGGAGATAAAACTTTCAAATCCTTAATTCCCACCAGAGTTAAAACTTCAAACTCCCAATCCCTAGCGGAGCCAAAGCTTTGAGTTACAGATTCCCAGTGGAGCTGAAACCTTCATCCTCAGTCGATCCAAGACTTCTAATCCCCAGCAGAAACCATCCAATTCCCCAGCGAGTTATCTTGAAGCCTGGAAATCAACCAGATAACAGTTAACTTCTATCTCCCCCCAACCTAGGATAACTCCCCAGTAGAGTGGCAGACAACCGAAACTCCTGAACTTACTCTCTGGCAGTAAGCTTTCTTCCCCACAGAGTTTTTTTACTCCCCAAAAGAATAAATATTCTCATTCTTGATTCCCCAAGTGAAGTTTACAGAGTCTTCATTACTCCCCAGCATGAATTTGTCAGAATTTTATTCCCCTGCAGATTGAAGATTCTCATTCTTAGTTCCCCGCAGAAATCATCAGAGTTTTCCCTATTCCCAGCCGAGTAAGGATACCCATTGAGCAATCCCCATTAGAAGTCATCAAAGTTCTCTGGATTCTCTGAGCATATTTCTCAAGCAGTTTGGCATTACTCTCACAACAGAATTTTGTCAATACTCCAACTTCAAGACATGAAGGATTCTCACATCCCCACAGAAGTTATCAAGGATTTTAATCTCCAGCGGCGGTCAAGGATTTATTTTCCCCGGCAGCAGTCAAGGATTTACTATCCCCAACAATCAAGGATTTATTTTCCTCCGCAATACAGCAAATCAGCTTACATGCGCATACATTACATTCATATATCATAAACATTGATAAAACACATATTTATTGCATCATACATTTCATGCAACATAACTTTGTGTTTTAGCTAACATTTTACCCTTTTCAGGATAAGATTAACAAGCCACCATTAACAGTATGCAATCATGATACAATACAGATACACTCCAGATGCAGAAGTCATTATGTTGCTCATTCAGATTCAGATTTCAGAGACAGTTCAAATACGCTCCAGACAAGGATGTCATCCTGATACTTATTCAAATTTCAACTATCAAATACATATTAGATATGCTCCATACACGGAAGCCATTCTATTTCTTATTCAGATTCAACTATCAATTTCAAGTTCAGATACACTCCAAACACGGAAGTTATTTTGTCACCTATTCAGATACAGTCCAGATACGCTCCGGACACGGTTGCCATTTTGTCCCCTATTCTGATTTTCCCCAGCTCAGAGACGCTCCAAACACAGATGCTATTCTATTGCTTATTTAGATTCAACATTCAGATACAACTTGGATACGCTCCAGACACGGATGCTATTCCTTTGCTCGTTCAGATTCAGTCCCCAGATACATTCCAGACACGGATACCATTCTGATACTTATTATCCTGACTTACAACATACAATTCAACAAACATACTTGGATGGTATCTTTAAGCCCATCTCCAACAAGATTCTATCACGTCTCCAAATGGCATCTTTAAGCCCATTCCCTTAACTACATTTTTGACGAGTGCAAATTTACGGGCACTCTAGTGTCCAATCATCTTTTACCTTCGAGTCGCGAACGGCAAACTCGTCAATCTAACTCTTTAGGTTCAAGAAGATTGAATAGGGGCAGCTGTTGTACCCCAAAATTTTCCCTCTCATTTTATCAATATTTTCCTCACAATACTTCTTGGACTCCAGACCAGATTAGGGTTTGCTCAGCTCAAGACATCTCCTTGCACTGATAACCTGAAATTAGGGTTTGAGTTTGCACAAAGATTTTTGGACCATAAATGCTTAAAGTGACTTTCATACACCATCTTTGACCCCTAAGATTTCTCATACCAAGTTTCAAGCCTTGAATCACATTTTTGCCCAATCAATTGGATAGTTGATCTAAAAATCAATTGTATTGGGGAAAAAGTCAACCATGGCCAATTTACAGTCAAACCTCATTTTTTTATCCACATCAACATTATAGACTCATATGAACCATTTGATCAAGTTTGGACCATAACTCCTCAAGAAATTTGATCAGATCATCAAAAGGGCAAAATGGTCAAAATTAGGGTTTTGACTGAGAAAAGGCAATTTCTGATTTTTAACCTAGCCAATGACCAATTGGGTTCAAGCATGATTTGAAGAACTCAATAGCATCATCTTGACCTAATCACATAGTTCAAAAGATCTCAAATGCACAAGATTGACAATTGAATTTTCCAGTCAACTGATCAAAAATCAACTATACATTGAAAAGGCAAACTCTGACTTTTTGGTCAAAATCAAGTGCCAAGGATCATAAATCATAAATATATGTCAAAATGTGAAACTTGTTGACCAAGAAACCTAATTTTGAAAATTAGGGTTTTAATTTGAAATTTTTCATAACTTAGAATTTTTCTAAGTTATGGAAATTTCTTATTTTTTCCCAACTTTCCATAACTTTTTCACCATGATGCAATTGGATTCAAAGAAAATTTCCAACATTAAAGTTGTAGTCCTCCATGAAATATAAAAATTTTATTCACAAATTTTTCCAAAAAGATGCTTGGATCTCAAGTTATGATTTTGTGAATAAGGGTCCATAAACTTTTTAACTTAGTGAAATTTTGCCCTAGTTTAGGCAGATTTTTTACCTAACTTCATGGCAACTTTTCACCTAGTTCCAAGAGGAATATCAAAATTAATTTCAAATATGGATTGTAGAGCATGTTACAAGCTTTCAAAAATGTCCAAGAACTCTCCAAGATCATTTATGGTTAGGGAGAATCGAAGAAATGAAAATGGTAATTTATCACTTTTGTCCAAGGCATTTGTCACATTGGTACAAGTTGCAAATCAGTTTCAAACTTTCTTGTACTTGGTATTACAGGTCTTAATCCTTTCTAAACTCCTTAATTTAATGCAAACACAATGGATAATGGTCTTATTCTGATCTTTGAAGTTTTGTACATTGAATTAATCCAAAAATGGCATAAAGTGCATAATACCATTTTGATAAAGCTTGCTTTTTGCAATTTTGTATTTCTTGAACCATGGACCTGATCTTTGTGTGCAAACAATATCCACAAACTTCAGGCAAAGTACACCAACTCTCATCAGACCTTGAGCTAGCCTGTACAGGCCTTTGGCTTTGTCACTTCGCCTTTTCTTCAAAAACAAGCAAACTTGCAAAAGTCAAATAATTTGGTGTATCTGATAAAAGCAAGCCTTGGTATCATTTAAAAGAACCTGAGAACTTTGTAACAAGTAGAATACACGAATTACCAACCTCTCAAACACCCTAAAACACAAAAAACACCATTTCTCCCCAAAACAGGGCAACCTCTGCAAATCACTAGCCAAATCATATTTTGCTCGTGCGTTTTTTGTTTCAAGGCTTCAAACACATTCCATACCTCCTACCTAAACTATCCAGGCCTTTGTCTAGCAACCGGAACCCCTGTTTCAAGCTTCACCATTTTCACTTTTTGAGTTTGCAGGTTGACTTCTATAGGAAGATTCAGGCATCTACAAGGCAAGCTGAGCATTGGGATAGCTTGAGGGAACTTCAAGCAAGCTCACACGACCTTCAGGCCTCACTCAAAACTCCTACATTGCCATATCCAAACTCAATTGAACAAGGTATTTATCAAGTTTCTATCTCTCTATTTAGGTATCCTTAGGCTTAGGTTTGTGAAGCAAAGATGTAGTCCTTAACATGCTTGAACTGTACATATGCATAGTTCTTATTTATATTAACTGAGTAGTGAGAATTTGAAGCTTAAAGTTAATAAAAATTTTAGGTCATAAATTAGGGGTGATAAAATTCTCCTTGATCTTTGAGAGTTAGGTCATGATTTTTATATCATTGGAATCGTGACTTAACATGCTACAAGTTTCATGTTGTAAGATTTTGTTTTTATACGCGTATGCAAGAGATACAGGTTGAACTGAACCAGGCGCGCGCGAGGGAGCAAGGACAGGGATGAAGTGTTGTCCTGGGCCAGGGCCTTGGGCCTGCTTCTATTCACACCACCCGTTTTGCTTCTGCACCCCCTTTTGCATTTTCTTTTATTTTTTTATATTTTTGCCTATATTATATTTTGACTTGCATTAATTTATTTTTTGAACATTATAAAATCATAAAAATATTTTCTTACTTTTTTTGCATTTTATTTTATTATTTTTATTATTTTTATGACAAAAAAAAATAATTTATTAGGTTAAATAGAATTTATTTTCTTAAATAAACTTGTAAATAATATTAAAATACTTAAATATTTTATTTTTATTATTTAACACATAAAATATCATTTTTCACATATATTTTAATTTTTAAAATTTGTAAATATTTTTATTTATTTATTTCTAGTACAAAAATGAACATAAATGAATAATGTAAACAATATTTCTTTTAAACAAAAATTAGGGTTTTCACCCTTTCAAAAATAATCATTTTTATTTTTTTTCCTATTTTTAAGACTTAAATAAACTTATTTTTATATGCATAAAATTAATACAAAAAAAACATTTTTGCATACGTACATTTTATTGCATATTTAAATATTTGCTTATTTATTTATTTGTACAATAAATTCAATTTGGTTGTAATAGTTTTAGGGTTTTATTTTGAGCAATATCCCCATATTCAAAACTTGTATCCCCCTTCTCATAATAGTGTTGTAATAGTTTAGATTTACTTTACGCATTTTATTGCTTTCATATACCATGATAGTAAACTAGGGTTTTGTATGCAAAGACCAGAAAATCAAAACAAATAGCATGACCTAATACAAGAAAAAGATGCATGAAAAATGACAACACCTTGCACACAACACCCCTAGGGTTTCACCCACTTGGTTGCCTTACAAAATGGCCATGGTATGCATGCTAGGTATCTTGGCAAAACAAAACAAAAATAAAAGATCATAGTCCCTCGACGACGCTATCAAAAGTTGCCTAAAACAAATGATCTTAAGTCCCTCAAAACTTGCTAAGATATTTGGCAATATTGTTATCATGGTCATACGATGACCCACGCCCGTCCCGTTTAACATCCAAAGATAAGGTTGATTACCAAATTCAATGGTAAATCAACAATGTCAAAGGAATAAAAATGTGTAGGAAAGACTTTTGAGTAGGGTAGACAACTCCTAGTTACTTGATCTCTTTCAAACAATCCTTGCTATTTTCAAAAACACACAACACATTTCAAAACAATTTCCAAACAACTTTCAAAACATTGAAACATTTTTCAAAAGATAAACATCTTTGTATACATTCTTACAAACAAGAATCATTACAAAGATTGCCTAAACAAATGCCTCTTTTCAAAATACTTTCAAAACCGCACAATGCACCATTTCAAACAATTGAAAAAGAAAAGCAAGTGATCTAAAACAAGTAACTAAGAGCCCATGGAAAACCATGGAAGAAAAGGGTGCTAGCACCTTCCCTTTTCATAATCTACCCCCCGAACTCAAAAAAAAATCTCAAAGGTCTTTCCTGTGCTTTTTTACCTTTCTTTTTGAATAAAATAAAAGTCGGTGGCGACTCTTGCTAAACCGAAACATTTGCGAACACAAACGCAAAACCTCAAAGTCAGTTCTCCCACCGTATCACAAATTCCATGAAGATTTAGACTTTAGATCTTCGAATTATTGAATCTTAGGGATTATCTTCTGTTTTATATTACATGCAATTGTTTCTTATGAAAAAAAAAGGTAAGATAATTAATATAAAAAATCAAATCATTTTTGGTTTGAATAAATATTTAAGAAAACAAATCATGAATCCATAATTTGTTTCTGCTCTTGAAATCCATCATATAGAACTTTTCCAAGCATCCTTAGGTTTCAAGCGCTTCATATATTTCATTGAGAATAGATTTTCTATATTCATCATACTTTTATAATGGATATCCTTTAGATTTCACGCGGATCACTAATGGCAGCGTCTTGAGCGTGATAATCATTAAATGGACGATAAAGATTTGTCAAGGCCATTGTATATAGTATAGAGAAAAACGCTTAACTACCACCTTGGTCATGACAAATCACATAGGTGAATACGCATTCTATTTTTTTAATTAAATTGTTTTAACAGAATATTAAAATTACATTGTATGCAACAATTCTTTGATGATATCAAGATTTAGATGCTAGAGGTCCCATGTAAGATGCTATAGATTTGTTTCTATGTTGAAGCAGTGGTAAATATTTTCTCTCTAGCTTCATATTAGCAAGGATTAGGGTCAAACTTGTTTAATGAGTGTTTTTATAGTAAAATATGATTATTATACCTCTTGGTTTAACTATAAAACTGAGGTAAATTATTATCCCCATTCAACTATCACCTTAGTTTTCAATTAAAACCGATGTGAATAATTATTTTTTTATTTTATTTTTAAATATTACATTGTTTACACAAAATATTAAGACAAATTGTTCACAAAAAATCTTTAGCTCCCTTCTTTGTGTAAGTTGAAGCTCTCTTCTCTTTTTAAGTGTTCCAAACATTGGATGCATCCAATTTCTAAAAGAATGATGTTTGGATGATAGAACTTTGTATTCAAATTCACCATTTTTAGCAGTCTATTTGTTTGAAGAAAGAGGAGTACACAAGAAATGTCGAACTATTTCTTTGGTTAGAAATGTACAATAAATCTTTTCAAAAGTTAAGCTTCCTTTATTGAAGCAAGATTTATTTTCTGCACTTACAATCTATCAAATGAGGAAAAATATAACATCAACACCATTATGTGAGATGGATTGCAAGGGCAAAAAATGTTTTGTTCTAGATAGAAGAACATCAAACATTTTTTTGTCTTGCAATCCATCCCAAAGAATGATGCGTGCGAGTTTGGGGCGACTTAATATAAGTAAAGATTGGGTTAAAATCTATTTGACGAGTGCTTTTATAGTGAAATCTGATTATTTGACCCCTCAGTTATATCGAAAAATTGAAGGGTTGGTTTATTTAGTTTACACTTATAAACAAATAAAAACATAAACTGCAAAAGTTAAGATTCGAAGCATGTCTTGATTTATTTTTTCCCTCATTTTTTATAAAAAGAGGGAATATTTCTTTTTCATTATAAAAAAATAAAACATGGTGCGCCTAGGCATAATACCTTTTTTTCTGATTGAGGTGAAAGCTTCGTCATGAAATATATTATTTTTAGTAGAGACTCGTTCAACAATGCAATATATTTCACTTGAGTAGCAGATAATGTGACCATTGATTATTGATTTGTCTTTCAGCTTATAGTTTTCCTAAATAAGGTAAATACAAAACCTGATAGGGATTTTCTAATGTTCATATTACCAACATAGCCTAAATCTACAAAACCTTCAAAAGAATTTTTTTTATTGAGTTAAATTTGAGTACTCTAAACTACCTTTTAGATAACCATTTAAATGCCTCAGCACCCACTTCAAAGATTCCTAGTGAATCAGACCTAGATTTTTCATGAATCGACTTACAATGCTAACTGCATATGCTAATTCCTATATTTTACAAACCATACCATGCATAATGCTTCCAATTTCACTTGATTAAGGATTAATATCCACTATCTTATTATCTACCTCGGTTTGAGGGCATTTCTTAAAACATTTTGTGTGATGGCCCAAAGAAGTGTTGTTGATTTCAACATCTTTCATTAAAATTGCTCTAACACTTTCTTCAAGTAACTAGGTTGAGACAATAACAACTAGATCTTTTGTGACTTCTCATGATATATATCCCTATGATTAATTTATCTTCACCAATATCTTTCATCTCAAATTCACCATTCAATATCTCTTTAAGCTTACTGATATCTATTTGTCTAGAGCTTGCCATCAAAATGTCAACAACATACAAAAGAATGTAGATATTGACTTTCTCATTCTCTTTAATATGTATACACAACTATCTTAATTACTTCTTAAAAATTAATTTTTAAGAAGAAATTCATCAAACAGGTGATGTCATTGACTTGGGCTATATTTTAACCGATACAAATATTTCTTCAATAAAAATATTGTAGGCTATCTTATACAAAACCTTCAAGTTGTTCCATGTAGATAGTCTCTTTAAGGTATCCATATAAGAAAGTTTTTTGATGTCCATCTTATTTAACTCAAGATTATATTTATTCATAATTTCCATTAGTACCACTATAGAACAATATTTTATGATGATAACAAATGAGTATGTTTGTATGAACAATTTTCATACTTTAATGTTTATCATTTTTGAGTATTTAACAAATAGGTTATGCTTATGATGGATGGTGTTTCCAAGACATTAGAAGAGAATTAGTTCCACTTCTGCGTTACACAAGTTCTAATGAACAGTAGTAAGACACTCCATAAGACTCTAAAGTGTAGGCCTTGATATTTGTCTAAAGAAGCAAGTCAGAAGATCTGAAGATAGAAGTTCTAAAGTCCAGATGCTGAAGACTCATGCTACTGAAGACAATGTGTTCTAAAGAAACCAGTCTGAAGATCTGAAGACAGAAGTTCTACTTAAGTCCATATGCTAAAGACTCAAGTTTCTAAAGACCCAAGGTTCTAAGAAAAGGGTTCTAAAGACCAAGTTCTGAAGATTCTGAAGACGGAGTTCTGAAGACTCTGGAGACTTGAAGTTCTGAAGACCCAAGGTTCTAGAAAAGGTTCTCAAGACCAAGTGCTGAAGATTATGAAGACGAAGTTCTGAAGACTCTGAAGACTTGAAGTTCTAAAGACCCAAGGTTCTAGAAAATACTCTCATGACAAAATGAAGAAGTTTCAAAGACAAGGTTCTGAGTGAACAAGTTCTAACGACTGAAGACTTAATTACTTGGAGATTCAAATGTCACAATTCTACTCATGCTTCAATTAGATACCATCAGAAGCCTCTGAAGTTCATAAGACAAATGTTACTGTTAGCAATGACAAGTGCATAGTACAAAAAATCCTTATCCCACTACATATCCACTAGCTTGAATTGTGGAAAAGAAAAAGACATGGCAGTATTATTTTCATCATTGTGTAACGACTCTTTTTCAATAGACAACGACTCTATTTTTCTTGACTATATAATAAAAGGATCATATGCTTAAAATGTTGTTGGTGTTCAAATGTTCAAATGGAAGTTGTCATTGTGGGAACACAACCAAAAATTATCATAATTAAGATGATCACAGAAGCTCCAATTACAAATCCACAACATGATTGTTGTGCTTTAAATTGATCATTGAATCAAATAGAACAAGGGCTATTATCCAAAATGTTATAAGATGAATCAAGATGAAGAATTTCTTCTCTTTACTACATCTAAATCAAAAAAATCTTTCAGAAGCTTATGAAGAAGAATACTTCAATGATTCAAGTGCTTTGGGTTGTTGTCCATGAAGAAGCTACTTGAAGACAAGAAGACCACACATTTGAAATAAAATACAATGTAATATTATTAGTGTGTATTAGTATATTTTGATGTACTTAATTGAGTTTACACTTGCTTGTGTAGAAGCATTCTCTTGTAAACAAACCTTGTAAAAACAAAAAGTTGTTTGTTCCTTCTAAAGGACCAATTAGGTCAGAAGCTTTAGAAGGTTTTGTGTTTCTTCTAAAGGACCAGTTAGGTCAGAAGCTTTAGAAGGTAATGTGTTCCTCAAAGGACTGGTTAGGTCATAATGTTTGAGAAGACTAAGATGGTAGTCTTAGTGTAGTTAGTCATAGCAGTTGGTTATGCAGGATGTAATCAGTTTGGTTATAGTGTATTAAGTCCTTGAGTTCAAGGTGAAACCACCTTGGTAGGGTAGACTGGACTAGCTTGAGGGTTTCTCAAGTGAACCAGGATATATCACGTGTTCTTTACTCTTGCTTATGCTTTACTGTTTATGCTTCCACAACATATTCGAAAGCATCACCTAACACAATATTGTTAAGAGACGAAAGTTTACTATGAATGGAAAACCCAATTCAAATCCCCCATTTCTTGTGTTTTCTTCACACCTTCAGTAATCAATCTTCACCACTTGAGTAAAGCCCTTTGATACAAATCTTACCTTAAACCTTGATATAAGTATTTCACTTGTATCCAACCACCATTTGTTTCTTAGGTAGTATCACAAGCTCCCAAGTATGGTTCTTTATCAATGAATTTAATTCAACATTTATCAACATCAACCATCTTTGACTATGGTTGCTTTTAACTACATCTTATGTTGTTGATAGAAATTTTATTATCACTATTCTAGAAAGATGGAGATCCGATACACACATTACATCTTTCAACCGGAGGATGCACTACCATGCTAGATTATGTACACATGTTTTTGGGTCTCTGTGTGAATGGTAAGGCGGTAAATTGCAAAGCCAATCAAGACTTCAGCATAACTAATGATCTATTCAGTTATGCCTTGATAGGTAATGATAGGAGGAGCCAAGGTATTAAACAATATTGAATTTAAAAAATACATAATAATATTAAATTAACCAAAACGTTTTATGAGGAAGATAAAAGACACAAAACTAGAATTTATATTATACTTCTTATAAGTCTTTTCTTATTTTTGGAAAGTTCTGGTAACAATGTATATATCATGTGGTTATCTTTGTTAAGTGACACATATACAATAGTTAATTATAGTTGGGTTTTCACATGTTTAGCACAACTTACAAAGGTTTGTGAAAAGCAACATTGGTATAATTAACTATTGTATATGTGTCACTTAACAAAGATAACCACATGATATATACATTGTTACCAGAACTTTCCAAAAATAAGAAAAGACTTATAAGAAGTATAATATAAATTCTAGTTTTGTGTCTTTTATCTTCCTCATAAAACGTTTTGGTTAATTTAATATTATTATGTATTTTTTAAATTCAATATTGTTTAATACCTTGGCTCCTCCTATCATTACCTATCAAGGCATAACTGAATAGATCATTAGTTATGCTGAAGTCTTGATTGGCTTTGCAATTTACCGCCTTACCATTCACACAGAGACCCAAAAACATGTGTACATAATCTAGCATGGTAGTGCATCCTCCGGTTGAAAGATGTAATGTGTGTATCGGATAGCACAACTTACAAAGGTTTGTGAAAAGCAACATTGGTATACATACATATATTATTTAAATGTGTTAGTCTTACTACAAGCATGAGAATGGTCGAGAATGCATTCATTAGCACCAATAAATCATCATCCATTCGAATTTCCATACACCAATAAGTAAGTTTCTAAATTAGTAAACCTACACATATATTTAATTTATAATATTTTTACTCACTTAATTATGTTTTATAATTTGTATGCTAGGTGGTCACATATGGGATGGATTACAGAAAAATGCCCCCATCACCATGTTGTAGCATATCAGTCATTTACCAACTAACTTAGACCAGATGATGTATTTCTTCTAAACTAAACTAATAATAACTTCTCAATTTATATTAATTTTTTTTAAACTAACAACTTAGTTTTATGCATTAGTTTATTTGGAGGCCATATCTAGCTCTGCACGGTGACGATCCAAGGGATGCAAGCATTTGGAGTTTAACAACACAAATTATCTATTTAACAATGATGGAAATGCACCATGTGCTAGAGTTAAACTCCTGACCTTCATTAGAATATTCATTTCCATTGAGGTGCTTCAAAAAAACAACACAAAAGTAAAGAGTCTCATCGACGGGCATACCCAAATTGGAAAGACTACAATAGAGTAGAGTGTGTTTAATGAAAGAACTACCACAACTTTGTCATGACCTACTATATCATGTCAACTAAATGTAAACAAAGTGGGGAATACATGGCATGATATAGATTAATTACAAAGGGCTATCTCTCTGAAAATAAAATGTTAGTTGACCCACGTGACCAGCCATTTTCTTCACACGTCCACCACACCCAAAAATAAACATACACCAAAATCCCAACACAACCAACTTATACTAACACACAACAACATTTCTTTAAAAACAAAGAAAGATACATGTCAAACACCTAACAGTAACACCAAGAACTCAACAATTTTTACAAATAAAACACCAACATTTTAACTCTTTATTCCAATAACAAACAACTACCTACACCTAAGATAAACTATAAATTTCAAACATGATAACAACAATTTCCTTTTTACCCGACACACCCCTCGATCAACCTCAACTACAAAACTTCTACTACCCAACCATTAACATATCAACCCAAACGACAACTCAATAAAACTTCCAATTCACGGGGAAAAAAATTAATTTTTGAGAGCGAAGTGACTGATCTAAAATTCTAAAACAACCCACTTAACTCTCTTTTATCTGATGGTGATACATAGACTTTTGTTGAGCTACCTCAACAAAACCAACAGAAGCCTAAACGACAAGTACCATCTTGCCAATGTGGAATTGGAGGTCACCTCCAAAGACCTGACCAACATGATCAATAACTTTATTTTTATAAAGATAATATAATCAATTGTTTATTTTAACTGTAATAAAATTTTAATTATGGTCTATTAAGTATTGTTTATTTTAACAGTAATAAAATTTTAATTATGGTCTATTAAGTATTTTATTAATTAGGCTAAAAAATTTATGTATTTCATTTATTTTGTTAATTAATATTTTTAAGTGCTAAATAATTTTTATTTTATTAATACCTCATTATGTAATCAAATATAAATAAAAAATATTAAGTATTAAGTAATTAAAAACAAAAAGTAAATATGTGCAAGCCCTTGAGCTATTGTTGCGTACTATTAAAATTAGAAGGTAATACCGGTAACATTGAAGAGACCCTTTTCGTAAATAAAATTGTTTGAAAGTGTGGTAGTTTAGGAAATGGAATGAATTTAGGGGGAAAATCTAGATTTGTCAAGAAGGTCTTGACTAGTTAATGATATATATACAATCCACACATTGAACCCTCTAGCCATATCAATTCATCATGTAAAATTTTCAACACCCCACATTAATTTTAGTGAAGTATCATATATCATAAAACATGCTTATGGACAATAAATTTGACTTTAGTTCAAGAGCATACTTCACATTGCATAGAAGAAGCTCACGATTATCAAACGTTTTTAGTATGACTTTACCAATACCATGAACTTTCTAATCCTTGTTGTTTTCGAGTCGAATAACTCCACCTTATTTCACCTCCAAAGTTTTAAAATATACTTTCCGTGGAAACATGTGATAAGAACAACCTAAGTTTATAATACAACTCTTCTTGAAGTGGCCAATTTTGTGAAAAGTGAAACATATAAACTTTGAATTATAAAAAAACTTGGACTATGATCTAAATCTCTTCCCTTTATGGTTTTATCTAATTTCACTTCTTCCTCTGAAGACACTTAAGTCTTCGCCATTATTGTCAAACTTCAAATATTTCAATGTCGATAACTCCTTTGATCTTACGGTCGTCCAGACTTCATCCAATGCGATAGTACCTTCTTTACCATAAAGAAGGGCATCCTTGAAGTGTTCAAATGATTTGGGTAATAAGCTTAACAAGAGTATATGACTGGTAAATTCGTTGTTTCATATATAATATGTGAGCCAATGACTTGGTCATATATAATGAATGAGGCTTGACCCACATCACATTCGCGATCTTCTCCCTCGTGACTTCCCTTGATACTTTATCTCCAAGGCACAAAATAATGAAAATTTTGGCCTTATCCATCATCTTGATTTTATCTATTTGTGTTAGGCTTGCAAGAATTAATGTCTTTCACTTTAATGCTTCTGCACACCTTTTTTGAATTAGTATTGCTTGTATCTTCATCTTACATAATCCAAAGCCATTATCTTTGGAAAACTTCTCGATATCCCATTGGGAATCTATGGTGCTCATTTGTGAACTTAAGCCATTTTCTCCATAGTGAGTGCCACTTGTTGTGAAAACTTGATAATAATTCAAAGTTTAAACACACATATACTTTTATGTGTGGGACAAATAATAATGGAAACCAAATAAATGAATTCAAATAACAAAAAATATAATAGGCAAGAATGAAAAAACTAATGTTTATGCAATTTTATCAAACTGATATACATTTGGGAGAAAGAGCAACTCTCTGATTCATTTTACTTTAAGTAATTGTTACATTAGATTACAATATAAGTTACAATAAAAAACTTTGAAGTTTTCAAACTAAATCTTATTTTCTACCGAAGTGTTTCCTAATATCTCCACCTATCAAATTAAGAATCACATAAACCTAAGGTGTATAAAGTGTTTACCAAATCCTTTTAATGACCTCAAAAGGCTTCTAAACCCTAGGAATTTTTACCATTTTCTTCTTAATAGAGTTTCTACCTTATGAATAAATTGTTGACAAAAATGAGAGAGAACCATATTTATAACTTCCAAAACCTTAACAGGTCTAAGATATGACCCATTAATAAACGAATATGTGAACATGCTTGAAAAGTTTGAGACCCGTCTGGACTGTCGTCGTCACCCACTGCTAGACCTCTATTATGGACGACATGACTTCGCCAGACCGTTGTCGTTGTACCTCCATCTTGTCACAACTGACCAAATGTATACTCCACTCAGACGCCGCTCACCGACCTTCAGATCCATTGTGCTGCTGGCATTTTGCTAAAAATTTAGTAGTACTGATAACAAGTTTTCTCTCTCACACTCATTAACTATTTTTTCTCACTTGATATTTTAAGGCATATTACAACGCAAATGTATAATTTGAATAAATTTATGCTCATATGCTTTCCCATATTACCTCCGATTTGTGTTTCAAGATTGGATATTTCCCTTTTATTTACTTAGGGGTTCAAATATTCAAAGGAAAACCCAAAACAACTTATGTTCATCCTATTACAAACAAAGTGAAAGCCAATTTATCAACTTGGAAAGCGTTTTTTCTTTCCATAGTTAGTAAAATTCAGCTTGTCAATATTGTAGCCCATAACATGTTACTTTACAACATACAATTATATTCATGGACTATAAAAGTAGTCAAAGTTTTCGAGAAATAAATGAGTAGTTTTATATGGAGTGGAGATATTCATTAGGAAAACTTAGGAATCATACCTCTTTCTCGGTTAAATTAAGGTGTAAATTTAAAAATCTATTCGGATCTCTTTCGTTCAATAATTCAGTGGGTAATTTTTTTTAGAAGTAAGGCTATCAAACAAGACAAACCCATAGACTACCTATTATACCCCAAAATTTTCTCTCTCATTTTATTTAAAACATACTCCTAGAGGTCCTCAGATGCTCAAGGTTAACCAAGAATTGACCAGACAAATTCTCCTCCTAAGAAAAGGATTTCCCACTAGGGTTTCACTTTTCACAAAGAAGTTTAGGTTTCAAAGGACTCAAATTATTTGTATGGTTCCTAATATATCCTCAAGAATTTCCATGCCAAGTTTCATGCCTTGCATCACAAGTTTGCACAATCAATTGCTCAGATAGTTGAAAATCAATTGTATTAGGTCAAAAGTCAATTATGGTCAATATACAATCAAACTTCAAAATTTTAGGTCAAAATTAACATTTTGAAGTGATATTTATTATTTAATCAAGGGTTGATCATGATTCCTCAAGGAATGCTCTCAAATCATCAAGAATCAAAAATTGCTAAATTAGGGTTTCCTAGGAAAAGTCAACTGAACTTTGATCAGACATAACTTTCACATGATCCATCCATTTTTCCCCAACCAAAGCTCATTGTGAAGAAAATTCAATTAACCGCAACTTTTATTTTTTCCTCAAGTCCAAAAGATGCATCATTGGAAAGATATGAGCCAATACATTACATGTCCTTTTTGAAAGTCAACAAAAAGACACTTTTTGTCAAGGCAAATTACATCAAGATAAATTCTCCAAATGAAAAAATGGTCAACATAGAGATTGTAGAGGACATCATGAGATTTCTAAAAAATCAAAGATAATATTCAAAAGATGAAAATTGATCAAGTTATGACTAGTGCAAATTGGGCTAATTGGTGAAAATGCAAGAAGTCAACTTTGAGCAAAAATGCATTTTTAAGTTCATGGACCTATTTTTTGGGGTTCAAACATGTTTACGACATACCCAAGGACCTCTAAACTTATTCATACATTATTGTGATTTTTATTTTTTTTATTTGAATTTTTATTCATTTAATACAAATTAAATCAAAATAAAATGAAAGATGGGGTGCAAGGCGTGTAAGCTTTTGTCTCCATCAACTTGGGGTCCCAAATAGCTCATAGCAAGCTGTCAAATTCGTGACAACCAAGCAAAGGCCAGATTTGGACAAAAATCTTCAAAATTGGAAAGTTTTTCAAGTGAATCTTTGAAACAAATCATACACTCAATGCATCGGATTTTGGCTCTTTTTGTTGACCTAATTGATGCCTCATATAAACACAAAGGATTCAGACCACAAAGGCACGCGGAAACGGCCTGAAAGAAGTTTCCCAAAACTCAAAGAAAATTGTGAAAGTTGTGAAATTCAAGAATGCATTTCCAGCCTTCCTCAGTCCAAACAAAGGATCAAGCATTACTCTTAAGGCTCCCAGGAAGCCATATCAACCCTTATCCACACTTGAAGTAGCCTGAAACCGGCCAACTGAATCACCTCCTTTTGGTAAAACTTTCACATTTGAATCTCTTAATACACGTGATTTAACTGAATCTAATGCATACATTCATGTTCATATCATCCTTTTGATTTGTTCTAACGTGTTACATGAGAGGTTGGATGCAGAAATAAGGATTTTCCATGTTTAGGTCACAATCCGGATCTTGGTTCAAATTGGATGATTTAGCCACGATCTGTTGAAACCAAGACCATATTCAGATTCAGGAGTTAATTTTGTATGGAATAAGCCCTTTGTTCTGGATTTAAAACTCGTAAAATTGCATATCTCATTTTTGTATGGTCGGAGAAGACGACCGGAGATTTGCTCCGACGTCTTTGACCTTTGTTGACTCTGGAGGGAGTTTGTGTGGCAAGATCTCACAATTTGATTGGCTCGTTTGAATGTTACAATACACATGTTTTACTGACTGGGATTGTATGCATGGTTTCATTATATTATTATTGATTTATTATACTAACGATTGAGTTGAATGGTCCAGAGTTGAAAGTAGACTGTGATAAGGAATTTGTATGCAAGGGCAGGGGTTCGATCCTCGCCTCTTGCATTTTGTTTTCATATTATTTGATTCTTGCAGATCTTGTGTATTGAATTCTAGCGCGCCTACCATGTACCTTCAGATCCCAACCAGTAAATCATAACGAAACCAGATCCAGCGCTCCTGGAGTGCTACCTCATGATGAACCCTAAGGAATCAGACCCACAAGATCAGACGCAGCATCCTGGTCCTCTCCTCTATGGGCCTAACAAATTGCAACTCATACCCCCCACCTGCTTTGTCCATCAGGCCCATCTCTTTTTTTTTTTAAATTTATTCTTTTTAGCTTTATTTATTTATTTGTTTTATATTATTTTCAAAACCATTTTTTTATTTTTATGAAAAATCATTAAAAAAATAGATTTAGGTTTTTCCAATTAAATTTAATTTTTGCAAATTAATTAATTTAATTATTATGACTTGTTTTGATTAATTTAAAATCAATTAGAACTAGGTTTAATTCATTTCAAATCTTTTTTCTCAATAAAATTACAAAAAATATTAGAATTAATTTTCTTTATTTGTATTAGATTTAATTTTAATTAATAATCACTTTTATTTTTAATTAAGATTATATTTATTTTAATTTAATTACTTTCTTAAAACAAATAAAAACAACAAAAATATGTTGAGTGTTTAGGAGCTTTAGGGTTTTTCTACTTTGCTTTTCATCTTCGCGCGTTTATTTTAAATTTTGCATTTTTTATTGATGTAACTTCTATAATCTGTAATAGTTGTAATTAGGACTTTACTTTTTATTTCCCCATTTTGAATTTGTAATTCCCCTCTCTGAAGCCATGTAATAGCGTAGCTTTTAAATTTCGCACTTTATTTTTTGCACTGATATTAATTGTTAGGTGTATGAATAATAGGCTTGTATGATATGATTAAAAGCAAACGCTAGCAAATTCAACACCCGGAGGTAAATAACTGAAACACAACACACTCGCACATGCGCACCTCTAGGGTATCTCCACTCGTTGCCTTTAGAATAAACAATCACGATTCTCGAAATGTAAGAGATTTTAGTGGAAACTATTTGGTTTAAAGATCATAAGTCCCTCGATGACCCTCTCGAGGTTGCCTCGGTATATGATCTTAAAACCTTAGGGTATTTACTAAAATATCTTACTAGTTGCTTTCATTATTGTACAATGACCATCGCCCGTCCCTCAAAAATCCAATGATAGGGCTACCTACTCACTAATAGTATGATAGCATTGTCTAAAGGAAAAGAGGAAAAGAACAAACCTTTCGAATAGGTAGATAGCTCCTAGTTGCTTTCTCATAAAAACAATCAAAAACAATTCTTTCACACATACATAAACTCTTTTCTAAATATTTTCAAAGACAAAAAACACTTTATATGTGTTCTCGCTGAACGAGAAACATTACAAAGTTCGCCGCACTAAGGTGTCTTTTCAAAATATCTTCAAAACACACTTACATAAAAAAAATTCAAAGTGAGCTAGCAACTAAGAGCTCGTAGATAACTATTGATGGAAAGGGTGCTAACACCTTCCCTTTCCATAACCTACCCCCCTTACTCCGAAAATTCTCTCGAAATGTCTTTCCTGTTCTTTTCACCCTTTCCTTTGTTGGATAAAAGAAAATTCAGCGGCGACTCTTGCTAACCGCGACATTTGCGAATAAAAATGCAAAACCAGTAAAAGTCAGTTCTCCCACCGTATAACAGAACTGGCAACTCTGCTGGGGAAAATTTACTTAAAGTGGGGTTACCTTAGAGCTAGATCATATTCAATTTTCTTTATCTTGTTTGATTTGTGTGCTTTATCTTTCGGGTTTATGTTTGGGTTATTATTAAAGATCCTATACTCGGATCTGGGGGCACCTTTTAGGTAAGTAGCAATAAATCATGGAGGATGTACGGCGTAAACCGATATGGATGATTTGATAGCTATGTTAGCGTGATACTCTAGCTTGTACTAATGTTCCTTGAGTCAGTCAAGGATAACATTAGGCTTCCACATAGTGTCATTAAGCACTAACTGACCTTTAGAACCTTAAATTGACTCATCTTAGCCATTAGAAAGTAGTGAGATGGTCGGCTTTGGTGCATACTGAAGTTGGTTGATACTCGATGATGCACTCATTGAGATTTGACTTTCGGGATATTTCGGCCGTAATTCAGATGCTTGAGTTGAAACAAATCCCTAGAACCCGGTTACTATTGCTAGGACAGGTTGAGGCAACTAAACTTCAAAAGGGTACTTACCTATAGACCTCATGCAAACCTTTAAACTTAAGGTCTTTGTGTGACTTGTTTGTGTTTGCTATTTTTTTTAAGCATAAACATAACATCACGAACATCATAATATATCATTTGCACTAACCATTTCAAGGACCTGGGGATTTATCTCTTCTCTGTTTTGTAAGTTATGGATTTCGCTCGCAGAAATACCATCCAGATCAACTTCATAGGAATACCTTCCAAGCTTAGGGAATTGGTCTTAAAGGTTCCTGAAAGTTCCCAATTCAACAGAAGACATGGTCACTTTCTCAATTTGGTTACTATCGGTTTTGACAAGGGTATGATGAGCGTCTTATTCCAGTTCTTTGATCCTAAACACCATTGCTTCACATTCCCTGATTATCAGTTGGTGCTCGTGTTGGAAGAGTTCTATAAACTACTTGGAGTGCCTATATTGGAGCAGATACCCTTCACAAGTTTAGAACAAGATCCAAAGTCTGAAGATGTTGCCACAACCTTGCACTTGAAGCCATCTAACGTTGAATACAAGTGGGAAAGGAGAAGTGGGGTTAAAGGTCTTCTTGCGAAGTTTCTGATAGATAAAGCTCAGGTATTCCTAGACGCTATGAGTTTCCATGATTTTGAGGATATCTTAGCCCTCCTGATCTATGGTTGGTGTTGTTCCCTAATCTAGACCAACTTATAGACGTGAGCGCCATCAAGATCTTCCTTACTCATAATCCAGTGCCTATATTGCTCGGGGATATCCTGCATTCTCTACATACCCGTACTATGAAGAAACGGGGAACTCTTACATGTTGTATACCTTTTCTCTATAGGTGGTTTATTTTACACCTTCCTCAATCAGTAATAAAGAATGAGCTAGGCTTAAGATGGTCTCAAAGGTTAATTTCTCTCTCTCTCTCTCTCACTCTGATATCTATTGGTGTTCTCGCTCTCAAGAAGGCATCTCTATTATTGATTGCTGTGGAGAATTTCCTAATGTGCAACTCCTTGGCATTAGAGGAGGAATTACTTACAATCCTTCTTTAGCCTTACGTCAGTTTGTCTATGCACGAAGAGATGGTCCACATGATATGCTCATCTAGGGTATTATGTTCGACTACGACAATGATCTGTAGGGTTATCATCAGAGATTCATACGCGCTTGGGGAATGGTTAAGAAGACTGGTGGTAAGACTTTAGGGCACAAGTATTCTATCCCTTTGGAACATTACCTCAAATGGGTGCGAGCTCGTGCACAAAGTATTATGATGACATACCCCGTGTGATACGGTGGGAGAACTGACTTGAAGATTTGCGTTTGTGTTTGCAAATGTTGCAGTTTAGCAAGAGTCGCAACCAACTATTCTTTTATCCAAAAGGAAAGGTGAAAAAGCACAGGAAAGACCTTTAGAGATGTTTTCTTGAGTTCGGGTAGCAGATTATGAAAATGGAAGGTATTAGCACCCTTTTCATCCATGGTTTTCCATGGGCTCTTAGTTACTTGCTAGATCACTTGCTTTTGTCTTGAATGTGTGCTTGTGATGGGGGTTTTGAAAGTATTTTTAAAATGTGACTTTGTAATGATTCTCGTCTCTATAAGAATGCATACAAAGTATTGTTTTGAAAATAGTTCAAAGAGGTGTTTGTGGAATGTGTTTTTGAAAGTGATTTTGAAAAGGGTTTCCTTTGTAATGGTTCTCGTCTCTATAAGAACGCATACAAGGTGTTGTCTTTTGAAAAATGTTTCAAGATGAGGGTGTTGGTGTATAAAATGTTTTTTTGTTGTGAGCAAGCGAGCAACTAGGAGCGAATCTACCTACTCAAAAGGTCTTAATTGTTCTTTTCCTCCTCCTTTAGATGTTGTTATCTTACCATTGTTTTGGTGAGAAGCCCCATCGTTGGATGTGAAGGGACGGACGTTGGGACGTTTGTATAGTCATAGAAAGCAATGTTGCAAGGTATCTTAGCATTTTCTTTTAGGGACTAAGATCATTTGTAAGGCAACTTTGAATAGTGTCATTGAGGGACTATGATCTTGTATTTCGATTGTTTTTTCTAAGACACCCCACATGCGTAACATGACCATTTTTAGGCAACAAGTGAAGTTAACCTAAAGGGTGCTAGTGTGCGAGTGTATTTGATTGCATGCGTGATTTTGTCTTGAATTAGGGTTTTCTAAACATTGGTTTTAGTCTTGCCATACACACCCTAATTACTAACAATATATGAAAGCAATAAAAGTGCGGAAAATAAAGATTCTACGCTATTACAATCATTAGGGGGGGATGGGTGTACAAATTTACAAATGGGGATTGCAAATTAAATCCTAAGTTACTATTACAACCACATTGAATGGATAAGAATGTACAAGAAATGTAAAATGCTTATTTATTTAAGAAAAGAAATAAGTTATGTTTAAGAAAATATTTTTTGGTCTTTTTGTGTTGAAAGAAATAAAATATAATATGTGAACATGAAATTTTTTTGTTGTTTTATTTTGGTTAATGAAAAATGAAAGTGATGGTAAAAAATAACAAAAAAAGAAGAAGGACAGAATCAGCGCAAACGCTAAAAAGAAGAGGTCAGAAGTTCTGACTCTGGCATGCTGCACAAACAGAAACAACGTTAGTAGAAATAGGGAAGGTCAGAAGTTCTGGATCCGCTGGGAATAAAGAAGTTTTCAGAAGTTCTGATGCCACTGACAGAACTTCGTCTCCCTCTCCACGCAAGTCAGAACATCTGCAACTTAGTCATTTCTTAACAGAACAGAAGTTACGCATATAACAGTTATGACTAGTTTCATAATGTTTCAGAAGAAAGAGATATCAGCAATATAGATCAGAAGCAAACGTGAATTTGCTAATCCTAATTCTAAGTCCTAATTTCCTCATGAATCTCTGAACTAGAATTTCCTCTACTTAGGCAGCAGATGCATGAAATCTCAGAATATGTACATCATCAGAATCAGAATATCTACATTGTATTTTAAACATGCAAAATCTGACAATGCCTAAGTAATATGATGAGAGTCAGTAGAAACTTACCTTGCAGTTGAAAAAGATTTTGTGAACTGGAGGTTGGTCCTGAACTCTGGTGATGTTCTGAGCAACTTCTTCTCGTACCCAGCAGGTTGGAAGTTTATAATGTCTGGAACAGCCAAGGGGTGATGTTCTGACTCTTTTGAGGTGGAGGTGGATGGAGAGTGTATTTCAGTATGATACAGAAGTTAGGATAGCTTCTAATATACGAATCAAAAACTGTGTGGATGGTTTTAGTCAAGAAACACTTGAGAGAAAATGGCGTTTGAATGCAAGGAATCAAAAGTTAACAAGTTTTGTATGTTGTGTTTACAGTTTTTGGACTCTTGGAATTTTTGCAGGGGTTCAAGGTTTTTCTTTCTCAAAATTTCTGACCCCCTTACAGTTGCCAATGGAGTTTCAATTTATAGGCAAAGATTTTGTATTTTTTTTTTAGGTCAAGTGGCACCAACATCATGTGCTAGGCGCTGACTTGCTCTTGAAGTAAGTTTAAGCAAGCATGGTTCAAGGCACAAAGCAGGATGGCTAGCAAGTTTATAAGCGCCTAAGCTGGATTTGTCCGCCAAAATTAAGGAAAAGTAAAAGCAACAGATGGGCCTAGCACCCTTTTGTATAAAATTTACTTTCCCAAGTCAGCAGAGGTACACGTGGGGGGAAATCTTTTGGATAAAGGCTCAAAAGTGGTTGTGAGCATTAAATGATGATGAGATTTATCAAATCAGAAATCCTGCCATGTGAAACTCTGCCTTATTGCTTAATTCTGGATCAAAAGTTCTGCTTCAACCTAGCATCCAATCTTCTGATCCTTTTATATTCTGGCTCCAGCATGTTCTGAAGGAGTTCTCAGACTTTCCAGGAAGCTTGCAACATGTCCTGTAACCTTTTTGAATTACCCTTTGCAAACTCTGACTGAACCTTTATGAAAATTGGCCCAGAAGTTCTGACCCAATTATGTCTTGAAAATGTCCAGAATTTGCTGAGTGCTTTAATTTCAAGGACGTGTCTCTGAATATTTATAACTTGAAACTCTAACATTTCCAAAGGAAGTTCTGTTATGCAATGTTTTAGATCTCATTGAAATCTATAACTATTGTATCAGAAGTTCTGCCAGAATCAGCTTGCATCATGGTGATAATCTGATCAGAAGTTCTGAGCTTGTCATATTTCTTAAACACTTAGAGAAATTCCAAGTATTTAGAAATTTGACTTTTGTATTTCTTGACGAAACAAATCTCGTATTCCAATATGTCTTGATGAAATATGATTTTTGAAGCTTGGTTTTGATCCAAAAGTCAAAGTTTGACTTTTTAGTGCACAAATGACCATTTTACTCTTGTGGATGATTTTCTTGGAAAATTTGTAATTCAAAGCTTGAAATTGGATGGGAACAAATCTGAGGATTCAGGGTGATCCTTTGAGGAATGAGAGGGAAAATTTTGGAGTACAACAGTTTCCCCTGTTCAATCTTCTTAAGCCTGAGGATGTAGATTGGCTGGTCAGCCTTTCGTGATCTGAAGGTGGAAGATCATTGGACATTAGAGTGCCCAGAAATTTGCACTCGGTGATGTGATGACTGGGGGTATAGGGAATGGGCTTAAAGATGCCATTTGGAAAGCGACGTGGAATCGTCAGAGATGGGCTTAAAGATGCCATCCGGAAAAGATTGGTTGCGTAAGAGATTCCTTGGCGAGAACTCGTGTACCTGCCATTGAGGGGGACTTTGCCGGGGAATGTTGATTTATGCACTGGGAAATAAAGTCTAGGAGCTTTGGTTGTCCATTACTCTACTGGGAATTAAATCTTGATTGAAGAGATGAAAGTAGAATGTACACCTGGTCAGGGTCCAAGCTGTACAGCGACTTACTGGGGAAATGTGGAATTGACCGTATCTGGTCCGATCCAAGCCTCACAGTGTTGTAAACTGTTGTCTGGAGACAAGGGAGAAGGAACCTAGATAGTAGAGCTCGTGGGAAGAAACCTGGGTAGTAGGGTTACATCGAAATGAAAAGCCTGGGTAGTAGGGCTTGTGGGAAGAAACCTGGGTAGTAAGGTTACTTCGAAATGAAAAGCCTGGGTAGTAGGGCTTGCGGGAAGAAACCTGGGTAGTAAGGTTACTTTGAAATGAAAAGCCTGGGTAGTAGGGCTTATGGGAAGAAACCTGGGTAGTAGGGTTACTTCTAAATGAAAAGCCTGGGTAGTAGGGCCTGTGGGAAGGAACCTGGGTAGTAGAGTTACTTCGAAATGAAAATCCTGGGTAGTAGGGTTACTTCGAAATGAAAATCCTGGGTAGTAGGGCCTGTGGGAAGGAACCTGGGTAGTAAGGTTACTTCAAAATGAAAAGCCTGGGTAGTAGGGCTTGTGGGAAGAAACCTGGGTAGTAAGGTTACTTCGAAATGAAAAGCCTGGGTAGTAGGGCTTGTGGGAAGAAACTTGGGTAGTAAGGTTACTTCGAAATGAAAAGCCTGGGTAGTAGGGCTTGTTGGAAGAAACCTGGGTAGTGGGATTACTTGAAAATGAAAAGCCTGGGTAGTAGGGCTTGTTTGGTTTTAGGAAGTGATTTTCCCTTGATTGCTTGCAGATATGACATGTATAACTGCTGGAATTGATGGTGATAACTATCTTTCCTGAAAAGATAACAGGGTTAGTCAAATGCGATGCGTGAAATGCATTGTGAGATGATGTTCTCAAAATAAATGATATTATGTTGCGCGTGGTATGTATGCGTATGTCATTATGTATGTTCATGAAATGCTATCGGGGTATGCTCGCGTCTGGGAAAATAAATCCCTGACTGTTGCTGGAGATTCGCAAATATTATGTCGGGAGGAGATGTTGGAGAATAACTCTACGGGGACCAAACTTAGGGGGAAGAGATATTCTGTTGGTAGACATGCCGTCATGGAGGAAATAAAATCAACTGGGGATGAAATTTACTGACTCGCCCGCGATTACGAACCTCGGTTGGGGATAGTGAATGGAAATGACTGTGCCAGAGATTTATTCTTTTGTTGTTCGTGAATATTTTGCCAAGGAGAGACCCTGTATGAGAGTAACTCTGCAGGAGGAATGACTCTGTTGGAAGGTGGGCTTCCGTAGCTGAAGTAATGGGCCTTGTTGGGGAATGTTCTCCTGCATCCAGAGAAATAAACTCTGCTTGGGGGGTTCTAAAATCATGATGAAAAATTCGTGATTACGAAATCTGGTTGGGGAACATAGGTGTCAGGTTTCTGGACGACCCTGGCTGGGGGATTGTTTCCTGTTCTGAGAGAACCGATATCGAGGCTTTATTTACTCTGTGGGGAGTACAGATGTTATATGGTCACATGTATTGATGATTGTGCTCCAAAGATGTCTCTGCCCTGGGTTTGACAATTTAGTTGTTGTCCCTGTTTCTTAAGTCATGGGCAATTGTCTTTCTTTTTTCTATGCAAAAATTTGTGACTAGCAATCATATTCAAGTGCATATGTCAAGAATATATCATTGGACGTCCGTGCAAAAACAAAACAGAAAAAGAAAAACAAGTAGTTTTTGTAAAATGATTTGTATTAATTTTTTAAGTTGACCTATAACAGGCCTTTTTGGACAAGGAAGTTGACGCTCTAGTAAGAGAACGCCGCCGCAAAAACGAATATACAGTATTGTGTACAACAAAATGAAAACAGCTATGTGTAACAATCCCATTGGGTTTCAAATCTGCTATTGCCAATATGCCTTCGAGCATCTCCTCACTTTGCTGCTTGTCCGAAGTTGATTAGATTGATTGATGTCGTTTGAGTTTGATAGTTGATACTGAGGTCATATCGCAGGGTGATCCAATGGGACATAGTGATACGCTTTTCATCCCTAACTTTTGCCTAGACCGCCCTTTCGGGTTTTTCGTCCACCGGGATACCCTTTTTTGCCCAAGTCGCCTTTCCAGGTTATCGACTTACCGGGTGTACAGATTTTTTTTTCATTTTCATCCCTTATTTTTGCCCGAACCCTTTTAGTTCGCCGAGAAGCCCTTATTTTTTCCAAGGTCGGTCGACCTAGCGGATCTTTTATCATGCGTAGTACCTCTTCAATATGTCTGCATTGACAGGGTGAGGTAGGTCGCTACCATCCATGGTGGTTAGAATCATGGCTCCACCCGAGAAAATGTTTTTTACCACAAATGGCCCTTCGTATGTCGGAGTCTATTTGCCCCTGGGATCACCTTGAGGCAACATGATGCGTTTGATTATTAGATCCCCGACTTGATATTCTTGACGCCTGACTTTCTTGTTAAAAGCCTTGATCATTCGCTTTTGATACGTCTGACCATGGCAGATAGCAGTAAGCCTCTTTTCATTGATCAAATTCAGTTGATCAAGTCGAGTCTGGACCCAGTCGTCTTCGTTTAAACTTGCATATTTCATGATCCTTAAAGAAGGGATCTGGACCTCAATGGGTATGACTGCTTCCATGCCATATACCAGAGAGTAAGGTGTTTCCCCCGTTGATGTTTGTGCTGAGGTACGGTACCCATGAAGAGCGAATGGTAGCATCTCATGTCAGTCTTTGTATGTCACTGTCATCTTCTGTATAATCTTCTTGATGTTCTTGTTAGCCGATTCAACAATGTCATTCATCTTCGGTCGGTAGGGAGAAGAGTTGTGATGTTGTATCTTGAACTGCTTACAGAGTTCGGTGATGATTCTCTCTGGTACACCATATCGACAGATCAGATTGTGTCGGATGAACTGTGCCACAACGTTCTTGGTCACAGTAGCAAAAGAGGCTACTTCAACCCACTTTGTAAAGTAATCAATGGCTACCAGAATGAAACGATTCCCGTTAGACGCATTAGGTCTGATCTCGTTGATCATGTCTATGCCCCACATCGCAAAGGGCCACGGAGCTGTCAAAACATTTAAGGGGACCGGAGGCATAGACACCTTATCAGCGTAGATTTGGCACTTATGACAAGTTCGAGAGTGCTGATAACAATCGGCTTCCATAGTGGACCAGTAATATCCTGCCTGTAGGATCTTCTTAGCCATGGTATGTCCACTAGAGTGGGTTCTGAAAGTGCCTTCATGTAGATCCGTCACGATCCTCTCTTCTTCGCTCTTGTCTACACACCATAGCAGTGTGGAGTCATGGTTGCGTTTATAGAGGATCCCATTACTAAGGAAGAACTTTGCAGCGAACCTTCTCAGAAACTTCTTATCATTGACAGGTGCCTCTTCGGGATACTCCTGAGCCTCGAGATACCTTTTAACTTCGTGAAACCAGGGATTGTCTGCCACTTCTTCGGTGTCTATCTCGCAGTAGTGTGCTGGTTTATCCAACCTTTCAATGGTGATTCGGGGAGCTTCGTTGTCCCACCGGATTTTGAACATAGAAGACATGGTGCTAGCGCGTCCGCTAATTCATTCTCCTCTCATGGGAAATGTTCAAAGGTTATTTCCTCAAAGTGTGGGAGCAATGTCAGTACATTCTCTTTGTAAGGAATGAGATTCGAATGTCTTGTATCCCACTCGCCTTTGATCTGACTTATCACCAAAGCGGAATCCCCGAATACATTCAAGAACTTGATCCTCAAGTCAATAGCAGCTCGAATACCCATAATACATGATTCATACTCCGCCATGTTGTTGGTGCAGTTGAAACATAATCGGGTGGTGAACGGAGTATGACAGCCCTCGGGAGATATGATTACAGCGCCAATGTCGTTACCCAGTGCGTTCGAGGCTCCATCAAAATACATAGACCATCGGGATTCTTCCTTAAGTCCTTCATCTGGTCCAGGTTCTTCGTAGTCAGTCACCAACATGATATTCTCATCCGGAAACTCAAAATTCATGGACTGGTAGTCATCCACGGCCTGATGAGCCAAATGATCAGCCAATACACTCCCTTTAGTGCTTTTTAGGTTGTATATTGTATGTCGTACTCAGTTAAGATCATTTTCCACCTTGCTATCCTTCAGGAGAGAGCGGGCTTCTCGAAAATATACTTGATCGGATCCATCTTTGATATCAATAAGGTAGTGTGAGTCAGCATATACTGTCTTAGTCGGCGAGCAGCCCATGCCAAAGTGCAGCAAGTTTACTCGAGAAGTGAGTATCGTGTCTCAAAGTCGGTAAACTTTTTGCTAAGGTAATAAATGGCGTGCTCTTTTCGACCAGACTCGTCATGCTGCCCCAACACACACCCCATTGAATTATCTAGCACTGTCAGGTACAATATCAAAGGTCTTCCTCCAACTGGAGGCATCAGAATTGGTGGTTCTTCAAGGTATTCCTTGATTATATCGAAGTCTGTCTGGCATTCATCATTCCACTTTACCACTTGATTTTTCTTCAGAAGCTTGAAGATTGGCTCATAAGTAGCAGTCAGATGTGAAATGAACCTGGCGATATAATTCAAGCGTCCCAAGAAACCTCTAACTTCCTTCTCCATACGGGGAGCTGGAATTTCTTGTATAGCCTTTACCTTAGCGGGGTCCACCTGAATACCTTTGTCACTAACGATGAAACCCAGAAGTTTACCAGACCTTACCCCGAAGGTGCACTTGTTCGGATTCAACCTCAACTTGTATATTTTCATCCTGTCGAACAGCTTTTGGAGATGATCAAGGTGCTCTTCCTCAGTCTGAGACCTGGCTATCATGTCATCGACATAAACTTCGATCTCATGGTGAATCATGTTGTGGAACAAAGCGACCATGGCACGCTGATAAGTTGCCCCAACATTCTTCAACCCAAAAGGCATCACTTTGTAACAGAAGGTACCCCACTGTGTAATGAAGGTTGTCTTCTCCAGGTCTTCAGGAGCCATCTTAATCTGGTTGTAACCAGATAAACCATCCATGAAGGATAAGATCTTGTGTTGTGCAGTGTTGTCAACCATAACATCAATGTGGGGGAGCGGGAAGTCATCCTTGGGGCTGGCCCTGTTCAGATCTCTATAATCCACACACATCCTTACCTTGCCATCCTTTTTAGGTACCGGAACGACGTTAGCAACCCACTGTGGATAAGAGGTGACAACTAAGAAACCTGCATCGAGCTGCTTCATGACCTCTGCCTTGATCTTCTCTAACATTTCAGGGTGCATATGGCGGACCTTCTGTTTAACCGGAGGATAGTCTTCTTTAGTTGGCAGATGGTGTACCACGATATCAGTGTCTAAACCAGGCATGTCTTCGTAGGACCAGGCTAGTCGTGCAACATTTGTATCATCCTCTGTTTGACGCTAAAATCCAGATTTGCACCTATTTTAACCTCTTTTATGTTTATCTTTGTGCCTAAGTTTATTGTCTCAACTGGATCTTCATGAGGCTGTATAGCCCTCTCTTCGTGTTGTAGTAGCCTAGCAAGTTCTTTGGGTACCTCACAATCATCCTCACCTTCGTCCTCAGCTTGGTCGATCGGATTTCCGAAGTCATAACTGGCAATAGCAGAATTGTTATCAATGGGATCCAGGGTGGATATGGATCTGCAGTTTGATACGTGAGTGTGTGTAAGAGCATAGCTGTATTGATAAAGTAAAGACAGGAAAGAAAAACAGAGAGCACAAAATTTGTATGCAAAGAACGTCCAATGCTTCATTGATGAAATATGAGATGACATATAATAACCCTCATAGATAGAACCATTGTGCCTTGGGTAAGACACGAGGCCAAAAAAGTTTTAAATTGTTCATTACAAACTCAGAAAACAAGTAAGACAATTACTGCGGAATAAAAGAAAATGGAACAATATCCCTAGCCGTCCAGTTGTTCGGTCCACCATTGGTAGTCGGGTAGATCTAGTTGTCGATGTCAGGGTCTTCCTCATTGTCTTCAATAGTGTTGACCTCATGATTGTTGATGCGTATGGGAGGTCCTCCAGCCCGAGCGTGTCGAACAGCCCTTTGAGCCCCTGAAGTAAAGCCCAAGTCGAATTTGTCAGTTTTGTGAATAAACTTAGGAAGTTGTCCCCACTTGGTACTCCTACCTTCTTCAACTACTGCTTTAGCGTCTTTAAGAGAAGCCATCTTCAGAGGAGGTTTGGTGCTGGTAGCTGTCTTAGTCGACGCCAAAATCTGGGGAACCTCTTCAAAGTTTTGACAAGGAGTCTCTATAAATTCTTCTTCCATTTCTACATACCTGAAAGAGTTCAAATGGCTCACCATATACTCCTCTTCGCCATGCACAATGACTATCTTCCCTTTTACCGGATACTTCAACATTTGGTGCAGTGTAGAAGTAACAGCCACAGCTATGTGGATCCAAGGATGACCCAACAAACAAGAGTGCGATGGCCTGATGTCCATCACATAAAAGGTTGACTCGAAAGTATGAGAGCCTACCTTGACAGGGATATTCACTTCCCCATGCACCATTCTTTTCGACCCATCAAAAGCCCTTACCACAATGTTACTAGGATTTAAAGTCAAACCCTCTTAATCCAAACGGTCAAACGCCTTTTTGGGCAGAACATTCATCGAAGACCCAGTATCCACTGACACATGATCCATAGTGGTGCCCATGCATTCAATCGAGACATGCAGAGCATCATTATGCTTTCTTCCCTTCGGTGTCAAATCTGCATCTGAAAAACCCAGCCCATTGTCGGCAGTTAGGCTAGCCATGCAATCTTTAAATTGATCATCTGAAGTCTCTTGTGGCACGTGCGTGGTTTTGAGGAATGCAATCAAAGCCTTCGCATGGGCCTCGGAGCATAACAACAGGGATAACATGGATATCTTTGATGGGGTCTGCCCCAGCTGCTCGACCATATTGTAGTCGCTCTTCTTAATGATTTTCAGTATTTCCTCTATCTCTTGTTTAGAGGCTTCCACAACAATTCTTCTATGTGCCTCCGTCCGGGCAGGCTCACCTACAGCTTCTTTGCCTCGAGTCCCAGATGACTTATCGGCAGGGGTAACAGCAGGAGTAAGAACAGGAATGGTAACTGAATTACTAGCGGGAGCAGAAGATGAAATAACGATAGGCTTAGTGATAGTCTTTGGGGAGATCTCGGGGGAGAAAACCCTTCCACTTCTAGTAATCTTGCTGGTACCAACAATGTTGTCGACACCCGAATTAGCTTCTTCGGTCTTCAAGTCTTGTTTAACGCCATGGTAGTAAACATCGGCGCCATAATGCCAGGGGACAGCCTTGTCCGAGGTGTACGGGACAGGACCCGAACATGTGATTATCAACGGAGCAACTCTCGTAGTGGGTGTAATCCTAACAGGTTTTCTCGAGGAAACCTTGGAAGGACTGGAGGAAATGGTTATAATAGAAATATCTTCATATGGAACAGTTGGAATTAAAGTCTTTTCAAACAGAATTTCTTTGTTGTCCATAAGGCATTGGACACCTGACCTCAGCAGATGGAAACCGGAAGGTAGAAATGAATACATGTGGCAACCTTCACCACAACCCAGAAATAAACCGGCTAATAGCAAATTCTTCTTAACAGTCACAAGAGGAGTAGAAACTTCGTCCATTGAGGTTACGAACAGATTGGTGTCAACAGCGTTAACTCTATGGTGGTGTTTAGGCATGGGAGCAGTTATGACATTGGGTTTTTCCGGGGCGTCGAATTCAATCTCCTTGGCTTCAACCAAATCTTGGACTCTATTTTTTAGGGCCCAACAGTCATTTGTATCATGACCAGGACTCTGAGAATGGTAGGCACACCGAGCGTTCGGATGGTAACAAGGAGAGGAGGTATTAGGATTCTTGGGAGCCTCTCTTAAAGTTGCCAAGTTAGATCTCAACAGATGGGGTAGAACCTCTGTCAATGTCATGTTAATCCGAGTGAACTGCCTTTGTGGTCTTTCTATCCTTTGTTGATTGTTGCGTTATGGAGCAACTGCGGGTCTAGGTATCATCACGGCACTTACTGCCTGACGATGTCCAGCCCTGTTTTGGCCCCTTGGGCTATAGATGGCACTGGCTTCCTTCTTATCAGTGAAATTCTTCTTTGCTGAACTTGATGAGGTATCTTTCTGTATTTTACCACTCCGAATCCCATCTTCTACCCTCTCTTCAGTTAATATCAACTCAATAAAACTAACCGATGAGCTACCAATCAAATGGTTGAAGAATGGACCAGACAGCGTCCCAAGAAACATGTCAACCAACTCCCGATCAGATAATGGGGGTTGAACTCTCTCAGCCAAGTCTCTCCACTTCTATGCATAGTCCTTAAAGCCTCCACCTGCACCCATGGACATACTCTGGAGTTGAGTATGAGTAGGGGCCAAGTCGGCATTGTATTGATACTGCTTGTAAAAAGCGGCAGACAAATCCTCCCAGTTTCGGACATTGGTTCCCTCCAATTGGTAGAACCATTCGAGCTGAGTCCCTGACAGGCTGTCTTGAAAGAAATGAACCCATAAGTTTCTGTTAGCGGTGTGGGGTTGTATCTTCCTTACATAGGAACAGAGGTGGAGTTTTAGGCAAGACACCCCATCATACTTTGCGAAGACTGGAGCCTTAAATTTTCGTGGGATGACCACCCCAGACACCAAATCCAGTTCTTTAAAATCCAGCCTGGTATTCTCTAGACTTCCATAGCACTTAATCGATCCTCTAATTGTTTGTACCTATCCTCAGTGGGTGGATACTGCTCATCATTGTAGTTGGTATCATTGTCAGAGACTTCAGGACTGGGGTCCTCTTCCCTTGTCTGCCTCTCTTGATTTTCCCCCTCTTTAGATGAGGAAGTCACATCAACTGATTGTTTTAGTGGCCCCCCAAATCTTCTTCCCATATTGAGGGTAACAGCGCGCTTCTTCCTCTTCTTCTCTTTCTCTTTCAGGATGAGGGCCTTCAGATCCTCCTGCCCTTTAGCCAGAGTTATGAACATCTGTTGAAATTGGGAATTTTGTGCCTGAAGATCTTTGATGCTTTGTTCAGAAGACATATCTGCTTGAAATAAACAGCAGAGGAGATGAGAAACCTGTAATAGTACCTGCTTATGCAATTTCATGGATGGTATGCGTATGCAATGATTTCAAGGATTCCCAAAAACTCAAATTTGCTTAACCAAAAGAAACACACGTTAATTGTATCGAATGAGTTCGAATTGTTACAAAAATGCCTTTTAGGCTTACAGCTTGAATAAAACAAAACTCAAAGCAAAAAAGAAACTAGGTCTCCTAGGAGCGCATCCTCTTTGGTGTAATGTAGGCGTTTATGTTCCTTTCTTCGTGGAGTGGCCTAGTGAGCTCCAGGACCTTCTTCTCGCTGGCATAAAACTGAGTTTCAAACGTGTCCCACTCTTCTTTAAGTTGAACCCAGGATTTCTGCAACTCCTCGTGATCGGTTGGCATGTCAGGATGATGAATAAGGGAAGTCGTATCTCTCTCAGCAACTGGTTCCACTATTATTGGTAGGACAGCAGGGTAAGGCATCATAAGTCTTTGAGCATGGGCTCACACCCATCGGAGATAGGGCTCAAGAGGGATGGAATTCTTGTGCCTCAGTGTCTTGCTATCAATTCTATGTACCATGCCCCAAGCTTTTACGAACCTTTTGCGGTGACCCTGAGCATCATCCTCATAGTTGAAGGTGATTCCTTGGATAAGCGCATCATGAGGACCATCTATTCTTGCATAACCAAACTGACGCAAGGCCAAACAAGGGTTGTAAGTGATTCCTCCCCTAATTCCTAAGAGAGCCACATTAAGGAATTCACCATAGCGATTGATAATGGTGATATCCTCCGAGAACCGCGAGCACCAATGCATGTCCGAATGCTTGAGGGACATCAGCCTACGAGACCATTTCAGACCCTGCTCGTTCTTCAAAATAAACCTGGGTAGGTGTGAAATAAACCACCTATCTAAAAGAGGAGTGCAACACATGAGGGTCCCCCTTCTCTTTAGAGTGCGAGTATGCAAAGAGTGCAGAATATCCCCGAGTAATTTAGGTACTGGATTATGAGACATGAAAACCTTGATAGTGCTCACATCTACGAGTTGATCAACATTAGGGAAAAGTACCGTACCATAAACGAGAAGTGCCAGCACCTCTTCGAAAGCTTGTAAATCTAAGGTATCCCAAAAATGGTAAGCCTTTTCAAACAGAAACTTAACCGGAATCCCTTGGACGCTCCCTCTAGTCTCCCAATTTGCCACTATGTCGGACCGTTGTAAAGACACAGCTCTAGAAATTTATGCAGGCTTTGGATGCTCTTCAGTACCTTTGAACGGTAGTTGGTCCAGAATAGGTACCCCTAATAGCTGGGAAAATTCCTCCATAGTAGGTACTAGCTGGTAATCTGGGAAGCTGAAACAATGGTGCGCAGGATCGAAAAACTGAAACAACACTTTTAATAATTCTTCATCAGGTTTGGCAGTGACCAAGTTGAGCAATTGACCATACTTTTTAGTGAAATGAGAGCTTTCAAGAACCCTTAATGCTAGATCCTTCAGTTGGAGGGACACTTTCACAAGGTTGATCTGTATAGTGTTCCTACGGGCGGACGCCATGTCCTACAAAACAAAGCAAAGATGAGCCCTGGAAACCCTTGAAATGGTTAGTCAATGATATGCCATGTTTATGGTGTCATGATATATCACAGGTATAGAAAACACAGACAAATCACACTAAGTCCTTAGGTTTAAGGCCTTCTTGACTTTTAAGGTCATACCCTCTTGAAGTTGGATTGGTTCAACCTGTCCTATAAATATGTAATTGGGTTCTTAAAGGGATCTCAATATCACTGATCTTTCCCCCAGCTTCTTCCAATAAGTGATTGACTTGCAATCAAACAAAACTCAAGAGTCAAACCTCAATGAGTGTAGCATCGAGTATCTCTCGACCTTGGGAATACACCAAGGCTGGCCACCTCGCTACGTCCTACTGGCCAAGTTGTGCAATTTAAAGGTTCTAAGGTCAGTTGACGCTTCACGACACCACGCGGCGGCCCCGTACTCTCCTTGATTGACTCGAGGATTACCGGTACCAACCAAAGTGCCACACCAATGTAGCTATTGCTTCAACCGTGTCGGTATACCCCGCACAGTTCCCTCACAGTTTATTGCTACTTACCTAAGGGGTGTCTCCAAATCCGGGTGTAGGATTTTTAATAGTAACCCAAACAATGACCCATAATGTAAAGCAAACAAATCAAACAATGTAAGCAAGTAAATGTGATCTAGCCCTAAGGTAACCCCACTTTTAAATATAACACTATCCCCGGCAGAGTCTCCAGTTCTATGATACGGTGAGAGAAATGACTTGATGATTTGTGTTTGTGTTTGCAAATGTTGCGGTTTAGCAAGAGTCGCCACCGACTTTTCTTTTATCCAAAACGAAAGGTGAAAAAGAACAAGAAAGACCTTTAGAGATGTTTTCTTGAGTTCGGGGGGTAGATTATGAGAAGGGAAGGTATTATCACCATTTTCATCCATGGTTTTCCATGGGCTCTTAGTTACTTGCTAGATCACTTGCTTTTGTTTTGAATGTGTGCTTTTGATGGGGGTTTTGAAAGTATTTTGAAAATGTGACTTTGTAATGATTCTCGTCTCTATAAGAATGCATACAAAATGTTGTTTTGAAAATAATTCAAAGAGGTGTTTGTGGAATGTGTTTTTGAAAGTGATTTTGAAAAGGGTTTCCTTTGTAATGGTTCTCGTCTCTATAAGAACGCATACAAGGTGTTGTCTTTTGAAAAATGTTTCAAGATGAGGGTCTTGGTGTATAAAATGTTTTTTTGTTGTGAGCAAGCGAGCAACTAGGAGTGAATCTACCTACTTAAAAGGTCTTAATTGTTCTTTTCCTCCTCCTTTAGATGTTGTTATCTTACCATTGTTTTGGTGAGAAGCCCTATCATTGGATGTGAAGAGACGGACGTTGGGAAGTTTGTATAGTCATAGAAAGCAATGTTGCAAGGTATCTTAGCATTTTCTTTTAGGGACTAAGATCATTTGTAAGGCAACTTTGAATAGCGTCATCGAGGGACTATGATCTTGTATTTCGATTGTTTTTGCTAAGACACCCCACATGCGTAACATGACCATTTTTAGGCAACAAGTGGAGTTAACCTTAAGGGTGCTAGTGTGCGAGTGTATTTGATTGCATGCGTAATTTTGTCTTGAATTAGGGTTTTCTAAACATTGGTTTTAGTCTTGCAATACACACCCTAATTACTAACAATATATGAAAGCAATAAAAGTGCAGAAAATAAAGATTTTACGCTATTACAATCATTAGGGGGGATGGGGTGTACAAATTTACAAATGGGGATTGCAAATTAAATCCTAAGTTACTATTACAACCACATTGAATGGATAAGAATGTACAAGAAATGTAAAATGCTTATTTATTTAAGAAAAGAAATAAGTTTTGTTTAAGAAAATAATTTTTGGTCTTTTTGTGTTGAAAGAAATAAAATATAATATGTGAACATGAAATCTTTTTGGTGTTTTATTTTGGTTAATGAAAAATGAAAGTGATGGTAAAAAAAAATATAAAAAAAAGACAGAATCAGCGCAAATGCTAAAAAGAAGAGGTCAGAAGTTCTGACTCTGGCATGCTGCACAAACAGAAACAACGTTAGTAGAAATAGGGAAGGTCAGAAGTTCTGGATCCGCTAGGAACAAAGAAGTTTTCATAAGTTCTTATGCCACTGACAGAACTTCGTCTCCCTCTCCACGCTTGTCAGAACATCTGCAACTTAGTCATTTCTTAACAGAACAGAAGTTACGCATATAACAGTTATGACTAGTTTCATAATGTTTCAGAAGCAAGAGATATCAGCAATATAGATCAGAAGCAAACGTGAATTTACTAATCCTAATTCTGAGTCCTAATTTCCTCATGAAGCTCTGAACTGGAATTTTCTCTACTTAGGCAAGCAGATGCATCAAATCTCAGGATATGTACATCATCAGAATCAGAATATCTACATTGTATTTTAAACATGCAAAAATCTAACAATGCCTAAGTAATATTATGAGAGTCAGCAGAAACTTACCTTGCAGCTGGAAAAGATTTTGTGAACTGGAGGTTGGTCCTGAACTCTGGTGATGTTTTGAGCAACTTCTTCTCGTACCCAGCAGGTTGGAAGTTTTTAATGTATGGAACAGCCAAGGGGTGATGTTCTGACTCTTTTGAGGTGGAGGTGGATGGAGAGTGTATTTCAGTATGAATACAGAAGTTAGGATAACTTCTAATATGGGAATCAGAAACTGTGTGGATGGTTTTAGTCAAGAAACACTTGAGAGCAAATGGCGTTTAAATGCAAAGAATCAAAAGTTAACAAGTTTTGTATGTTGTGTTTACAGTTTTTGGACTCTTAGAACTTTTGCAGGGGTTCAAGGTTTTTCTTTCTCAAATTTTCTGACCCCCTTACAGTTGCCAATAGAGTTTCAATTTATAGGCAAAGATTTTGTATTTTTTTTGGAGGTCAAGTGGCACCAACATCATGTGCTAGGCGCTGACTTGCTCTTGAAGTAAGTTTAAGCAAGCATGGTTCAAGGCACAAAGCAGGATGGCTAGCAGGTTTAGCAGCGCCTAAGCTGGATTTATCAGCCAAAATTAAGGAAAAGGAAAAGCAACAGATGGGCCTAGCACCCTTTTGTATAAAATTTACTTTCCCAAGGCAGTAGAGGTACACGTGGGGGGAAATCTTTTGGATAAAGGCTCAAAAGTGGTTGTGAGCATTAAATGAGCATTAAATGATTATGAGATTTATCAAATTAGAAATCCTGCCATGTGAAACTCTGCCTCATTGCTTAATTCTGGATAAGAAGTTCTGCTTCAGCGTAGCATCCAATCTTCTGATCCTTTTATCTTCTAGCTCCAGCATGTTCTGAAGGAGCTCTCAGACTTTCCAGGAAGCTTGCAACATGTCTTGTAACCTTTTTAAATTACCCTTTGCAAACTCTGACTGAACCTTTATGAAAATTGGCCCAGAAGTTCTGACCCAATTTTGTCTTGAAAATGTCCAGAATTTGCTGAGTGCTTTAATTTCAAGGACGTGTCTCTGAACATTTATAACTTGAAACTCCAACATTTCCAGAGGAAGTTCTGTTCTGCAATGTTTTAGATCTCATTGAAATCTACAACTATTGTATCAGAAGTTCTGCCAGAATCAGCTTGCATCATGGTGATAATTTGATCAGAAGTTCTGAGCTTGTCATATTTCTTAAACACTTAAAGAAATTCCAAGTATTTAGAAATTTGACTTTTGCATTTCTTGACGAAACAAATCTCATATTCCAACATGTTGATAACGAGAAATCGTATCATATAATTGCTACGTTTTTAATCCATTTTCATACTGCATTAATCCATTTAACTCCCGATTGTTTCGAGTTTTTATGTCTTTTCACAGGTACAACATGTTTCAAATCGATTTAGTGAAAAAAAGATCATATGAAGAAAGCTAACATGAAAATCATAAGAAAAGTAACTAATCTGCAAAGTTTGATGTTGTGACGGTCGTCACACGTCCATTACGACTGTAACACGCTCACAACATGAAGAACGCTCGTCATACATCATTGACGAACGTAACGCGCTATTTAAGCGTATTACGACTGTCACCTCTTCATTACGACCGTCACACGCGTAATTTAACGTCATAAAGAACAAGATACATGGGCAACATGATGGAAGGATTCTTCAACTCCTATAATTTATCAACCTCATGAACGACCAGTCCTGGTCTTTCTCCACTCAAGCAATACAAGTCCACGTTCCTATTATTTCTTAACTGCCAATTTCTCTTCTATAAATAGGAGAGATTTCAATGAACCAAAGAGAATTTTTTTACAGAATTTCTTGCGGAAGCCCTGCCAAATTTACGAACCATCAGTTTGCATTTTTTCTTGTTTTACTTCCCTTTTACCATTTAATAGTTATTTCCAACATTAGAAAATTGCTATTGTAGTTAGAATTTATTTTTAGCCTCATAATTCGTTTCAAGTTCTGATTTCGAAGGTTCCAATCTTGCCGACTTGTGGAAGAGGGAGCTTGAGGAATAATATTATTATTCAGGTTTTTAATCGCATTTAATTTAATTTTAATACAATTTGTTTACGTTAATTTATTTATTTATCATGAATGTTTTATCGTTTCCCGATTATATTTCCTATCTGTCTGTTTCAAGTACTATGACTAGCTATTTTCTAGAGTCGGGATGTGATAATAGTAACTAAATGGATTAAATTGTGCATAAGCTAAAATCCATATTAACTTAATTTCTGGCTGTGACTTTTTATAATTAAAATCAATCTTTTTGTTACGAGAGTAAGAAAAGTAGAATAGGTTAGGATCAAGACCACGAGAGTGTGAGGTTTTAACCGGATAGCTAAAGTTAGGCATTTGATTTAAATACAGCGAGAGCGCTTTAAAACAAATTAGATTTTACTAAGTTTTCAAAGAGTATTTTCTAAACACTTATGGGCTAGCGAGAGCAGACATAGGGCTTTAGGGGTATAATCCGAGATAAGACCACGAAAGTGTGAGTTGAGGGTTTTTAAACTGATAATTTCTACAGAACCATCTAAGTTAAACATCTTTATATGCTTAGGTTCGATTAAATCCACTTAGGTTCACTATATTAAATACCGACCGTTTTACTATTATTATTCCCTTAATTCGATTTAGTTTTCCTCTACCTTAACCTCCAAAAAAACCAAACGTGACAACATCCGCCTTAGCTAAACTAGCAAACCTTTATAGCACTAGAGTGATTACAAAGTCCCTGTGGGTTCGACATCTTTTTATTACTACCGCGATAGGTTGTGCACTTGCAGTTAAGATACCGTTAGACACATTAGGTCGATTGACCACATCAAGTTTTTTGGCGCCGTTGCCAGGGACTTTGATTTAGTCACTAGTACACTCATAAAGTAGTACTATATAGACTAAGGCAACTATTTATTTTTCCCTCTGTTGCATGCCAAATACTCGCTCCCGAAGCGAGCCTTTGCATCTACAAATCAACGATATCAAGCGCTATCTCATATTAAGACGCCAAATTCAAGAATACCGTGATCTCAACAATGTTCCTCCGACTAAGCTTCCTGATATCTCAATCCCTGAGTTAATTGAAGAATCTAAGATGGCTGACGTACCAAATCCACCTCGTGCTCTTAAGGATTACGCAGTTCCTTCTCAAGAAGAGCCCCACAACAGCATCACCGCTCCTGCTATCGCTCGAAACGATTTCGAGCTGAAACCTTCGCTTCTATCCGCTGTTCAGCAGAACCAGTTTTCTGGATCTCCTACTGACGACCCAAACCTACATCTGTCAGTGTTTGTGCAGTACGCAGACACTGTAAAGGCGAATGGAGTAAACCCTGAGGTGATACGATTGCGCCTATTTCCCTTTTCTTTAAGAGACAGAGCTCCAGCATGGCTCCAATCTCTTCCTTCAAACTCAATCACCACATGGGATGAGTTGAAGAAGGTCTTTTTAGCTAGATATTTCCCACCAAGCAAAATTGATATGCTCAGAGACAACATCAATGGTTTCAGACAAAAAGATAACGAATCACTTTTCGAAGCGTGGGAACGCTATAAGGACATGATCAGACTCTGTCCTCATCATGGCTTAGAAGAATTGATGATCATTCATACGTTCTATAACGGTCTCTTGTACAACACAAGAATGACTATAGACGCAGCTGTTGGTGACGCATTGATCGATAAACCGTATACTGAAGCAAATCAACTTATCGAAAGCATGGCTCAAAACCATTATCAATGGGGAAGCGAAAGAGCTAATATGGAAAAAAAACTCAAACAAAAGGTGGCATAATTGAAGTGAATAGTCTGGATCAAGTCAACGCTAAAGTGGAATCCCTTACCCAAAAGCTAGAAAATCTTACTACCGCTCCCGCAGCTACCGTGGCTGCAGTAGCTCAAGCTTGCGATCTATATGGTCTTCAATAACCTCCTGCTCCAGAATTCCCACTTCTAACAGGAGTTACAGCCGAACAAGCGAATTACGTACAGGGAAACCCTTATAGCAATACCTATAACCCTGGTTGGAAGAATCATCCGAACTTTTCATATAAAAGCAACAATGCGTTGTACGCACCTGGACAAGCTCCTGCCACACCACCTGGCTATCCAAAAGCTGCCCCAAATCACCCCAATAATGGACCTAATACATCCAATGCCCCTAGGAAGTCTAATCTTGAAATCATGATAGAACATTTCATTGCTTCCCAGTCTCAAACTAATAAAGATGTTCTAAATCAGAATTTACATACTAATGAGCAGATTAAACAATTATCTAGTAAAGTTGACGCTTTGGCTACCCATAATAACATGCTTGAAACTCAAATTTCACAAGTAGCCCAACAACAAGCATCTACTATTGCCCCAGCTGGATTTTTTTCCTGGTTAACCACAAGCTAACGCTGTAATACTGAGAAGTGGAAAAGAACTTGACGGACCTGTTGATCCAAGACTCGAATATCCAGCCATGTACCAAAAGCAGAACAAGCCAACTGAAAATGAGAATGAGCCAAAGGAAAAGGAAAATGAAAACCAAGAGGCAGTGGAGAAAGAAAAGCCTTATGTGCCTCCACCACCCTATAAACCGCCGATCCCGTACCCTCAGAGACTTACCAATTCCAAAACGATGGGCCAATTCAAGAAATTCGTTGAACTTTTGAAATAACTGAATATCACAATACCGTTAACAGAAGCTATCACTCAGATGCCCTCGTATGCTAAATTTCTCAAGGAAATCCTATCTAACAAGAAGAAGATAGAAGACAACGGAACAGTTACACTTACTGCTGAGTGTAGCGTTATTATTCAAAATGATATGCCCCCTAAGTTAAAAGATCCAGGTAGTTTCTCTATACCTTGTAACATTGGAAAGTTTGTCATAGACAAAGCTCTATGCGACTTGGGAGCAAGTATCAGTGTCATGCCCCTATCTATTTGCAAAAAGCTGGAAATGGGAGAACTTAGAACCACAAAAATGTCTGTCCAATTAGCTGACCGATCAGTTAAATACCCTGTAGGTATACTGGAAAACGTTCCAATTAGAATAGGTCAATTCTATATCCCAACTGATTTCATAATCATGGACATTACTGAGGACTCAGTTCCTCCTATCATATTAGGAAGACCCTTCCTAGCCACAGTTGGAGCTATAATTGACGTAAAGAAGGGCAGACTGACATTCGAAGTTGGAGAGGAAAAAGTGGAATTCATCCTCACTCAATTCTTACAAGCACCAGCCATGAATGACACATGTTATCTAATCGACGTTATAGACGAGTGCGTAAGAGAGATGGAAGAGGAACAGACCACATACTATGAAATAATGAAAATCCAAACCCCTCTGATATTCGAAGACGACAATTGGTGTGAACCATACCAAGATGATAGTCTAAGTGAAAGTCTAGCACTTACACCTGATCATATGCCGTGTCCAAAGAAACCGGGTTTAGAATTAAAAATCTTACCCAGGAACCTAAGATACGAATTCCTAGATACCAAATGTACGTGACCAGTAATAGTCAATTCCAGTTTAGGAACGCTCGAAACTGAGAAACTTTTAGACGTCCTAAGAAAGTACCCGACTGCATTAGGTTATAACATATCCGACTTGAAAGGAATATGTCCTTCAATTTGCATGCATAGTATTATGCTAGAAGAAGATTGCAAAACCTATAGAGAACCCCAAAGAAGGATTAACCCAATCCTTAGCACTATAGTCAGAGATGAAATTAAGAAGCTATTGGAAGCAGGAATCATATATCCAATCTCCGACAGTAAGTGGGTTAGCCCAGTACACGTCGTACCGAAGAAAGGAGGTATCACTGTTGTGAAGAACGCTAAAGGCGAACCGATAATGCAAAGAGTGGTAAATGGGCATAGAGTGTGCATTGATTATAGGAAACTAAACAAAGCTACTCGGAAAGACCATTTTCCTCTACCCTTCATAGATCAAATGTTAGAGCGATTAGCCAAACATTCCTACTTCTTCTATCTAGATGGTTATTCTAGATTTTTCTAAATTCCCATTCACCCTGATGATCAAGAGAAGACTACATTCATATGTCCCTATGTGTGATCGGTGGGAATGAGAAATGACTATTTTTAATGCTGGTTCGCGTTTGCGTTTGTTTTCGCAAAGTGTCGCGGTAAGCAAGAGTCGCCACTGTCTTTTATTTTATCCAACAAGGAAAGGACAAAAGCACAGAAAAATTCCTTTTCGAGATTGTTTCTCGGGTTCGGGAGGTAGATTATAGAAAGGGAATGTGTTAGCACCCTTTCTATCCGTGGTTATCCACGGGCTCTTAGGTACTTGCTCACTATGTTTTCAAAAGTTTGCTTTTCTTTGTGTTTGTGGGTTTTGAAAAGAGTTTTATCTTTGAAGAGAGTGTAGGTGCGAAAAATTTTGTTTGGTTTTTAAAAGGAGCAAGTACTTAAGAACCTCTACCTACTCAAAAAGGAATTTAATTGTGCAAATGTCCTTTAGACAGTGCTATCCCACTATTGAGGAGTAGGTAGCACCGTCGTTGGAGTTTTCGGGTCAATTCGATTTTAGGGACGTGTGGTCACTAAAGCAATGTTAGGACGTCTTAGTGGTAATCCTAATGTCTTAGATCATTTTTATCGAGGCAACCATTTCGAGGCAACTTTGATCTTTGGACAGAAGGATGACCTCTAAAACATCCTATACTTAATGACCCTGTTTGAGGCAACCAAGTGAGGTGTACCCTAAGAGTGGCATGTGCAAGTGTGTCAATTTTAAGTTTATGTTATCTTTGTACATGTTATGGTGAGTTGTGGTTGATTTTAAATTAAGATAGATCTTGCCATGCAATCTTAGTTAGCATACATCTAAACAGTTAATATATGTACAGGAATTTAAAGTGCGAGAATTGTAAATCCTACGCTATTACAAGGCTTCGGGGAGGGGGATTATTTACATGTCCAAAAATTGGGGAAGTAAAGTAGTAAAAGTAGAAGTCTTAATTTAAGCTATTACAAACCAATAAGCAGTTACAATAAAATAAGCGCGCATGAATCTGAAAATAAACTCTAAAAATCCTAAGAATAAAATCTTTTTGTTGTTTTATTTTATTTTGTGAAAATGATCTAAATATATTTAATTTTAGTTTTTTGAGAAAATGTTAAGATAATTATGAGATTAATTAACAAAGTTAATTTCAATAGAAAAACTAGCCTAATGTTTTTGTGGTTTTTGATTTTAATGTTAATTAAAAAAGATAAAAAGATGTCAATGAAAACAAGAATGAAATACAAGGGGGGATCCTTCGATCCAGTCAAAAAAAGGGAGTTTCGACCCAGGGAGGGAAAGGAAGCTTCGATCCAGAGAGGGTCATGGTCCTTTCGATTGGGCCAGGAAGTGGGCATGAACAGCCTTCGATCCAGGGAAGGGATTGTCTTTTGATCATGGAGGTCATGGCTTTCGATCCAGGAATGAGATGCCTCCTTCGATCCAGCATGCTAAGGGGTTCGATCCAGAGAAGGTGTCTCCTTCGATCTGGAATGTTATTCCTGCAAAAGTATGTTAGCGAAATAAAATGCAGGGTCTGGGTATTGAACCCCAGGCCCTTCGATCTTATGCTTGCTGGGTATCTTCAGGCTATGTCTGCAGCAAGTGTTGGAAAACGAAGAATATGACCTGGGCGCCAAACCCAGGCCTTTCGATCCTGTCTGCAGATTGAGTCTTCGATTTGGGCACTGGCTGGATGAGAGCACTTTCAATCTGGGATTTCTGGGCGCAGGCACTTTCGATCTGGGCACTTCCTGGATGTAGGCACTTTTGATTTGGACACTTCCTGGATGTAGACAACTTTTGGCAGCGTAACTCCAATGTTTTTTGTTCTCCTGTTGTGTGTTTTTTCGTGCAGTTTTTTGTGTGTGTTGTATATTTTCGTGTGTATATTTTCTGTATAATTTTCGTGTTGGTAATGTATGCTGGCCTCTGTATTTATAGGGGTGTGAGGGTGCAGTAATGGCAAGGGACAGCCATTAAAATAGGCCTTTAACACTCTGGAAAAAAATCAAACACATTAAATTATTTCCTCTTTTGAAACATTCGTGTCCCTTGAATGAACCTGGACGCTTGGATTTTGAATGCTTTCAGGCCATGCTCTTCGATTAGTCCTGATTTTCCTCTTTTGAATGGACTCCCTGCATACCCTTCGAATGGTCCTGGCCCAAATATCAATCGAAGGATTCCAATCGAAAGGCTCTGCTAACAGACCAATCAAAAGGTGTTGTTCATGCCAATCGAAGGACATGGTTGACATGCCTGTCGAAATTGCCTTGACATAATTCCAATCGAATGCTTGTCCATAATGCCAATCAAAAGACTCCTTCAGAATTCCAATCGAAGGGTCTTTCAGGATGCCAATCGAAATGCTTGTCCAGAATGTCAATCGAAGTGTCTTTCAGGATTCCAATCGAAAGGTACTTAAAGTACCACTCAAAAATCTTCTTTTTCCTTAGGCAAGAGTTTGTGATCAACCATGCAGGGGGGAAGACTTTGTAAAACATGAGAGTGCAAATTTTGGGGTGCAACAGTTTCCCCTGTTCAATTTTCTTAAACCTGAGGATATAGATTGGCTTTCTAGCCTTTCACGATCCGAAGGTGGAAGATAATTGAACACTAGAGTACCCAGAAATTTGCACTCGCATGGTGTAGTATCAGCATTGTGACGTCGGGAATGGGCTTACAGATGCCATTTGGAGATTGTTGGTAGGAGGATGGGCTTATGGATGCCATCTGGAGGTTGTTGATAGGAGGATGGGCTTATGGATACCATCTAGAGGTTGTTGGTAGGAGGATGGGCTTATAGATGCTATCTGCAGGAGTGTCGATCGCATAAGAGATTCCTTAGCGAGAACTTGCATACCTGTTGTTGTAGAAGATTCCACTGGGGAAGTCTAACTTTGTTTGAGATTTAGGAACTGACTCGTGCTCACCAGGAGTATACCGTTGAGGTTATAGTACTCGTCCTGTCTGGTTCCAAGTATTAATCTTCAATCTCTTTGTGTAGATAGTTTTCCTGGCTTGTTACAGGTATTAATCTCTGACCTGAGAAAGAAAGGTCTTCCTGGCTTGTTACAGGTATTAATCTTTAATCTCATCATGTAGATAGTTTTCCTGGCTGGTTTCAGGTATTAATCTACAATCAGTCGTCCACAGATAGTTTTCCTAGCTTGCTACAGGTATTAAACTGGGACTTGAAAAGGTTTTGGAACATCTTCAACTGGATCGGCATCAGAAAAATCTTTAGGAATCGATTTAACTGGACCAGAGAAGGCCTTTGACTGGATCGGTGTCAGAAAAATCTTTAGGAATCGATTTAACTGGACCAGACAAGGTCTTGGAATATCTTCAACTGGATCGGCATCAGAAAAATCTTTAGGAATCGATTTAACTGGACCAGAGAAGGCCTTTGACTGGATCGGCATCAGAAAAATCTTTAGGAATCGATTTAATTGGACAAGGAAAGGTCTTGGAATCTTCAACTGGATCTGTATCAGGAAAATCTTTAGGAATCGATTTAACTGGACCAGAGAAGGCCTTTGACTGGATCGGCATCAGAAAAATCTTTAGGAATCAATTTAACTGGACCAGGAAAGGTCTTGGAATCTTCAACTGGATCTGCATCAGGAAAATATTTAGGAATCGATTTAACTGGACCAGAGAAGGCCTTTGACTGGATCGGCATCAGAAAAATCTTTAGGAATAGATTTAACTGGACCAGGCAAGGTCTTGGAATATTCAACTGGATCTGCATCAGGAAAATCTTTGGGAATCGATTTAACTGGACCAGAGAAGGCCTTTGACTGGATCGGCATCAGAAAAATCTTTAGGAATCGATTTAACTAGACCAGGCGAGATCTTGGAATCTTCAACTGGATCTGCATCAGGAAAATCTTTAGGAATTGATTTAACTGGACCAGAGAAGGCCTTTGACTGGATCGGCATCAGAAAAATCTTTAGGAATCGATTTAACTGGACCAGAGAAGGCCTTTGACTGGATCAGCATCAGAAAAATCTTTAGGAATCGATTTAACTGGACCAGACAAGGTCTTGGAATATCTTCAACTGGATCGGCATCAGAAAAATCTTTAGGAATCGATTTAACTGGACCAGAGAAGGCCTTTGACTGGATCGGCATCAGAAAAATCTTTAGGAATCGATTTAACTGGACCAGGCAAGGTCTTGGAATCTTCAACTGGATCTGCATCAGGAAAATATTTAGGAATTGATTTAACTGGACCAGAGCAGGCCTTTGACTGGATCGGCATCAGAAAAATCTTTAGGAATTGATTTAACTGGACCAGGCAAGGTCTTGGAATCTTCAATTGGATCTGCATCAGGAAAATCTTTAGGAATCGATTTAATTGGACCAGAGAAGGCCTTTGACTGGATCGACATCAGAAAAATCTTTAGGAATCGATTTAACTGGACCAGGCAAGGTTTTGGAATCTTCAACTGGATCTTTCCTGAAAGGTAAAGGTCAGTCATATGCAATGCATGATATGGATCAAGAAATGATGTTCTCAACATAAATGAGATGGTATGATGTGTATATGCATGTATCGTGATGTATGGAAGTGTGATGTTTTAGCTGGGGAAAATTAATCCTGGATAGCTTGCTGGAGAATAGAGTTGAATTCTTTGTTTCCGCTGGGGATGACGAATGAAGATGATTGCAAGGATAAACCTGTTAGGAGAAAAGAACTATGGTGGGGGATAAACAGGATGAAGAGATTACTCTGAGGGGAAATACTCTGTGGGGAAGAGATACTTTGCGGAGATTTTAACGATGAACTCCGTTGGGGAAGATATACTCTGCTGAGGATTTTAATGATAAACTCCGCTGGGGATTCCGTTGATAAGCTCTGTTGGGGATTTTGATGATGAACTCCGCTGGGGATGGATTACTATTGCTGGTGATATTGAATCTGTTGAGGATAGAAGTCCTGCTTGGGGAAAGAAAGAACTTTGCTAGGGATGATCTTTCAGTTGCAACTTGGAGAGGATAACCTTCTGAAATTGGCTGGGGAGACTTATTTGTGCTTCGCAGGGGATAAGCTTCCAGAATCTACTAGGGAAGATGATTCAACTCCATTGGGGAAACTTTTTTTTTAGACTGCGCTGGGGAAATGGCTCCACTGGGGGTATCTTGTATTCCTCCGGGAAATATTCTTATACTCTGTTGAGGAATATTAAGACTGCCGGGGATACTCTTATGCTTGCTGGAGAATATCCTTATACTCCGCTGGGGAATATTAAGATCTTATGGGGATACCAAACCTTTTCGGGGCTGACGGTAGACTAACTCTGCTTGGGGAGAGTATTGTTGATTTGTACATAGCTGCAAGTCTCAGCTGAGAGAGCTATCATTACTGTTTTACTCTGCGGGGAGTGATAGTATCTTAGCCATATTCTTCAGCTGAATATACCTTGGTACCTGGTGGACAGAGCAATTTGTACAGTTCGGACAATTCTTATTTGCCCTTGTTTTTGCGGGACAAGGTGTCAGCGGCGGCCCTGCGGATCTGGTATTATCCCCACCTATGAGGTGTTTGGTAATTGCCGATTGAAGTGACAAATCTTCTTCTGGTAGGCAAGTGACGAGATGACGGGACATAGTCGTACGCTTTGATCCCTAATTTTTGCCTGGACCGCCCTTTCGGGTTTTCAGTCCATCGGGATACCCTTTTTCGCCCAAGCCGCCTTTTCAGGTTTTCGACTTGCCGGGTGTACAAATTTTCATTTTCATCCCTTATTTTTGCCTGAACCCTTTTGGTTCGCCGGGAAGCCCTTATTTTTGCATAGGCCAGTCAACTTAGCGGGTCTTTGATTATGCGTAGTACTTTTTTGACTATGTCCACGCTCTCAGAGTGTAGGGAGGTGTCACTGCCAGTAGTGTCGTGTTGCCATACTACCAGAAGATGTTTGATCATGCAAGATTCGTTGCTGGAATTCATGTCCCATGCCCCAGGTAACGGAGATGGAGACTTGCCCCTGGTTACTCTGCACTTCTTCAGAGATTTCCTGGAATCTTGACTGGACTGCCCCAGGTGTGCTAGATAGTGACATGTCATGCCCCCTTGTTTATAGGAGATTTGCCAATGGAAGCGTCATCCTTTTTGAAGTGATTTTGTTCACTGAGATGGCTTTCGTTCATCGGGTATTCGTTGTGTGAATTTCTCCACTGTCAAACAAATAGCCAAATGCAAACAGTGATATTCAGATAATGCAAAGTTTATGCTTGTCTCGAAGTTTTCGAAAAATGCGTTTTTTAGCAGAAAACTCTTTATAAGACAAATTCAACACAAGATTTAGGGCAAAGCCTTACAGGAGTCAGGATACCTTTTGTAACAGTATGCTTTCGAACTAACCCATGCTTCAGTTAGGACTTTTGAAGGGTTGTAACGTGGCTTGGTTCACGGTTTAAGAAACAAAGGATAAAGGCTCAAAGTATATTTGTACCCACCCGCTCTTCGTGATGTTCTTCAATCCTAAACTCAGTTAATTGTGCATTTGAACTCCAAATGAGTCTGGAACGACGTTTTTGGTGTTGGTTCACACAAGTTGGATTTTTGAAGGAAGTCATCATTTTTTGCAACATTTTTCATGTTGTCGAGGATTTGTAATGACCTTGTTCTTTTGATTTATTATCCCTAATTTTTGCCTGACTGTTCCTGTTTTCGAGATTACAGTCAACGGGATGCCCCGGCTTTCTTAAACCTCCTTTATAGGTTTTGGCTCAGTGGGTTTTTTTTTTAGAGATTGACTGCCTATGATATAAGGAACCACCACTGTCTTTTGATTCCAGAGGAATGCTTTTGATGTCGTTCGTTGTATTATGAACTGAGAGTTTTGCGACTTCAATGCATATCTTTTGAATTAACTGAGAGACTACCCTGCCCCAGGTTTAAATCAAAGGTTTCAATTTGTTTAAAAACAGAAAACTCCTACTTCTTTGGCTCGAAGGGGTTGACTAGGGATTATCTTCCTTATAACTCCAGTGTTTAGGATTTGAAAGAAATGCCTGTACATCGTTAGCAAGGTCTGTCTAAAAGCATATTGTATGAGATTATGGCATTGTTTCGTCATCCTCCCTCTAAAGGCTTGTAACTTTTAGCAAGAGTTGAATGTCATAAAGTGAGTAAAAAACATAGTTTAAATGTAATGAAAATGATTGGATCAAATCAAGACAAACATATGCAATGCATTAATGAAACAAAGTTTGGCATTAATGGATAATTGTTTGAATAACAAAGAGATTACAACTTGAAAATTCAAATGAAAAAAAGTCTTCTCGTCTTAGTACTTGTCACTTAAAATGGTGAACCTTGGAGGGATGGTAGAAGAACTCAGCCTGACCATCTTGTGTGAATTCCAATGCTCCCTCATCGATCAGGTCTTGAATTTTGTTCTTCAAAGTCCAACATTCATCGGTGTCATGTCCAGGACTGTCAGAATGGTATGCACACCTTGCATCAGGATTGTACCTTGGGGAGGTTGTGCTGGGATTCTTAGGAGGGTCCCTTAACGTCACCAGATTCAATCTTAACAAGTGTTGTAAAGCTTGAGACAGCGGCATGTTGAGCTTGGTAAATTGCCTCCGGTCAACCCGTTGCTTTTGGTGAGGTTGTTGTTGGACCCTTGAGGTAGTAGCAACTTGGAGAGGTCCATTCTTTACCAAGCCAAACCCTTGTCTTCTTGGAGGCTGATCAATGACTTGACCACCAGCCTTGACCGTTTGCTTCATGTTGTTGTATCTGTCTTGATGAAGTTGGTTGATCATGGTTCTCAACTCTTCTTGTTCCCGAGCTAAGCCTTGGATAAGAGCCATCTGCCCTAGCATCTGGGTTCTCAATGCATCTACCTCATCTTGCAGATGTTTCAGCCGTTCGTCCTTATTGTCTTCAGGACTTTTCTTGACCAAGTTCCCCATGAGGAGTGTTCTCAACTCTTCCTGCCCCTTGGATAGGTTTAGGAAGATTTCCCTGAACTGAGTCTCTTGAGTATGAAGATCCTGGTTGTCTTGTGGGAAACCCATTGCTGAAATAAACAGCGAGAACATGAGAGACCTGTATTGGGAGACCTGTTATGCAATGATATGTATGATATATGTATGCAATGTTTTCAAGGATCTTGCGGGGTAAACAAGAAACTGTTAGAATCTGAATCTAGTAGCTTGATTGAAGGAACTTCATGTTGCTGAGAGTCCTTCTTCAAGAGTCAAGCTCACCATATCGAGTGGGTCATAGCCCCTGACTCAAGTTATCATGCTTGGATTTCTAGACAAACTTGGCTAGAGGAAAATAAATCCCCTCTGCCCCTTGCTGGACATTTGATTTACCATAACATGCATCACAGACCCTTGAGATCCTTGAAATGGTTAAAGAAATGTTAAGGCATGACGTTATGATGTGTATGCTATGCGTTTAAGCAAAAGTGTGAGGTGATGTAAGTAGGCCCTGCAATAAATCCAGATTATTGGATAAGGACTGTAAACAAAACCTGCAAGGAAACCCTGTTGTCAGATAACAAGAATGTGCAAGTAGTTCAAGTTTGAAGGCACACAAGTCACACATAAGAGCCCTTAGATTTCAGGCTTGCATGAGGTTCCATAGGTAAGTACCCTCTTGAGTTTAGTTGGCTCAAAACCTGTCCTATAAATAGTAACCGGGTTCTAAGGAGCTCAATATCATTGGATTGTTTTCTATGTTCATTGTTTTGGTTTAGCCACTTAACTGGCGACCAAAATATTCCAAGAAAACAACCCTCAATGAGTGTAGTATCGAGTATCTACCAACTTCGGACTGCACCAAAGTCGGTCATCTCACTACTCCTAAAAAAGGCCAATATGGTCAAGTAAGGTTCTAAGGTCAATTGATGCTTCACGACACCACGCGGCGGCCCTGTACTCTCCTTGACTTAACTCAAGGGTTACCGGTACTCACCAAAGTGCCACATCAACGTAGCTACTGTTTCAACCATGTCGGTATACCCCACACAGTTCCCTCACAATTTGTTGCTACTTACCTAAAGGGTATCCCCAGATCCGGGTTAGGATCTATAGAACTCCGATACAAACCCATAAAATTTAAAGCATACAAAGCATACAATTGAAAACATAAGTGATCTGATCCTAAGGTACACCTCACTTATAATCACTCACCAGCAGAGTCGCCAGTTCTGTGATCGGTGGGAATGAGAACTGACTGTTTTTAATGCTGGTTCGTGTTTGCGTTTGTTTTCGCAAAGTGTCGCGGTAAGCAAGAGTCGCCATCGTCTTTGATTTTATCCAACAAGGAAAGGACAAAAGCATAGAAAAATTCCTTTTCGAGATTGTTTCTCGGGTTCGGGAGGTAGATTATAGAAAGGGAAGGTGTTAGCACCCTTTCTATCCGTGGTTATCCACGGGCTCTTAGGTACTTGCTCACTATGTTTTCAAAAGTTTGCTTTTCTTTGTGTTTGTGGGTTTTGAAAAGAGTTTTATCTTTGAAGAGAGTGTAGGTGCGAAAAGTTTTGTTTTGTTTTTAAAAGGAGCAAGTACTTAAAAACCTCTACCTACTCAAAAAGGAATTTAATTGTGAAAATGTCCTTTAGACAGTGCTATCCCACTATTGAGGAGTAGGTAGCACCGTCGTTGGAGTTTTCGGGTCAATTCGATTTTAGGTACGTGTGGTCACTAAAGCAATGTTAGGACGTCTTAGTGGTAATCCTAATGTCTTAAATCATTTTTATCGAGGCAACCATTTCGAGGCAACTTTGATCTTTGGACAGAAGGACGACCTCTAAAACATCCTATACTTAATGACCACGTTTGAGGCAACCAAGTGAGGTGTACCCTAAGAGTGGCATGTGCAAGTGTGTCAATTTTCAGTTTATGTTATCTTTGTACATGTTATAGTGAGCTGTGGTTGATTTTAAATTAAGATAGATCTTGCCATGCAATCCTAGTTAGCATACATCTAAACAGTTAATATATGTACAGGAATTTAAAGTGCGAGAATTGTAAATCCTACGCTATTACAAGGCTTCGGGGAGGGGGATTATTTACATGTCCAAAAATTGGGGAAGTAAAGTAGTAAAAGTAGAAGTCTTAATTTTAGCTATTACAAACCAATAAGCAGTTACAATAAAATAAGCGCGCATGAATATGAAAATAAACTCTAAAAATCCTAAGAATAAAATCTTTTTGTTGTTTTATTTTATTTTGTGAAAATGATCTAAATCTATTTAATTTTAGTTTTTTGAGAAAATGTTAAGATAATTATGAGATTAATTAACAAAGTTAATTTCAATAGAAAAACTAGCCTAATGTTTTTGTGGTTTTTGATTTTAATGTTAATTAAAAAAGATGTCAATGAAAACAAGAATAAAATACAAGGGGGGATCCTTCGATCCAGGCAAAAAAAGGGAGTTTCGACCCAGGGAGGGAAAGGAAGCTTCGATCCAGAGAGGGTCATGGTCCTTTCGATTGGGCCAGAAGTGGGCATGAACAGCCTTCGATCCAGGGAAGGGATTGTCTTTTGATCATGGAGGTCATGGCTTTCGATCCAGGAATGAGATGCCTCCTTCGATCCAGCATGCTAAGGGGTTCGATCCAGAGAAGGTGTCTCCTTCGATCTGGAATGTTATTCCTGCAAAAGTATGTTAGCGAAATAAAATGCAGGGCCTGGGTATTGAACCCCAGGCCCTTAGATCCTATGCTTGTTGGGTCTCTTCAGGCTATGTCTGCAGCAAGTGTTGGCAAACGAAGAATATGACATGGGCGCCAAACCCAGGCCTTTCGATCCTGTCTGCAGATTGAGTCTTCGATTTGGGCACTGGCTGGATGGGAGCACTTTCAATCTGGGATTTCTGGGCGCAGGCACTTTTGATCTGGGCACTTCCTGGATGTAGGCACTTTTGATTTGGACACTTCCTGGATGTAGACAACTTTTGGCAGCGTAACTCCAATGTTTTTTGTTCTCCTGTTGTGTGTTTTTTCGTGCAGAGTTTTTTGTGTGTGTTGTATATTTTCTGTGTAATTTTCGTGTTGGTAATGTATGATGGCCTCTGTATTTATAGGGGTGTGAGGGTGCAGTAATGGCAAGGGACGGCCATTAAAACAGGCCTTTAACGCTCTGGACAAAAATCAAACACATTAAATTATTTCCTCTTTTGAAACATTCGTGTCCCTTGAATGAACCTGGACGCTTGGATTTCGAATGCTTTCAGGCCATGCTCTTAGATTAGTCCTGATTTGCCTCTTTCGAATGGACTCCCTGCGTACCCTTCGAATGGGCCTGACCCAAATATCAATTGAAGGATTCCAATCGAAAGGCTCTGCTAACAGGCCAATCAAAAGGTGTTGTTCATGCCAATCGAAGGACATGGTTGACATGCCTGTCAAAATTGCCTTGACATAATTCCAATTGAATGCTTGTCCATGATGCCAATCGAAAGACTCCTTCAGAAAGCCAATCGAAGGGTCTTTCAGGATGCCAATCGAAATGCTTGTCCAGAATGTCAATCGAAGTGTCTTTCAGGATGCCAATCGAAAGGTACTTAAAGTACCACTCAAAAATCTTCTTTTTCCTTAGGCAAGAGTTTGTGATCAACCATGCAGGGGGAATACTTTGGAAAACATGAGAGGGCAAATTTTGGGGTGCAACACTATGGAACGTTCGCTTATAGACAAATTCCCTTCGGATTATGCAATGCCCCAGCAACCTTTCAACGATGTATGATGTCAATCTTTGCAGATTTCATTGATAACATCATGGAAGTGTTCATGGACGACTTCTCTGTGTGTGGGCAAAGTTTTGAAGGATGCCTATCAAACCTAGAAAATATTTTAGAAAGATGTGTGAAAGTAAACCTCGTGCTTAACTGGGAAAAATTCCATTTCATGGTCAGAGAAGGAATCGTACTAGGACATGTTATATCTAACAAGGGAATTGAAGTCGACAGAGCTAAGATAGAAGTCATAAAATAACTTCAACCACCTAAGGTCGTTCGAGAAATACGAAGTTTTTTAGGACACACCGGTTTCTATCGACGATTTATCAAAGATTTCTCGAAGATCACTAAACCACTTACCGGTCTATTAATGAAAGACGCTGAGTTCATATTCGACGAGGATTGTCTTAAAGCATTTGAAACTCTAAAATCAGCCCTCATCACCGCACCAATCATGCAACCACCCGATTGGAGATTACCTTTTGAAATCATGTGTGATGCGAGTGACTACGCCATAGGCGCAGTTCTTGGACAAAGGAAGGACAAGAAACTTCACGCAATCTACTATGCCAGTAGAACGCTAGACTTAGCTCAAATGAACTACCCACAACTGAGAAAGAGCTGTTAGCAGTTGTCTTTGCGCTTGACAAATTTCGTTCTTACCTAGTAGAAGCGAAGATAATTGTTGTACCCCAAAATTTGCCCTCCCATATTCTTCAAGATTTGTCAAGATCAATCTCCAAATGGTTCAAAATCTCTCAAGGGTTGCACAGTCCAATTGCCTTCTAACACAGTCAAAATTAGGGTTTTGGTTCTTGCAAAGAAAATGAGGTTTTCAAGGGTCCAATCAAGTCCCATATGCCTATATACATTGTCAAGCATCTACATGTCAAGTTTCAAGACTCACAACATCAAGTTGCACAGTCAAAAACCCTAATTGCCTCACAGTTAACTGTAGGGGTAAAATGGTCATTTGACAGTCAAAAGTCAAAATTTTTGGTCAACATCTTATTTTGAATCCACAATCATCATTTGATCAATTCTTGATCATGATTCCACAAGCATGGCTCAAAAAGTCTCAAGATGTCAAAAGTTTCTATTTTGGACAGCTGAAAAGTCAACTACAAATTGACCAAGGCATAACTTTTTCATGGTTTATCAGAAAAATCCCATCCAATGCTCATTTTGAAGGGGATGACATTTCCTACAACTCATCTTCACATTCCAAATCCAAGAAATTCCCTCACAAAAAGTTATCAATTTCTACATTATAGGTCATTTTCAAAAGTCAACAAAAAGGCACTTTAAGTAAAAGACCATAACTTGATATTGGTGAATCAAAATGACATGGGACCAAAGGCATTGATTAGAGGACTTCAATACCTTTCCAAAATGTCAAAGAACATGTTCATAGCTTCAAAATTGAGCAAGATATGCATTGGAGAAGTTGGGAAATTTTTGGGAATTTTCAAAAGTCAACTTTGCCTAAAACACTTCATTTTTGCTAATGGGCCTCAAATTCTTTCTTGAATCTTTACCCAAAGCCTATGCACGACCCATTGAACTTAAAATGATTTATTTTCTTATTTTTAATTAATTAATTGAATTTTTATTAATATTAATTCATTTAATTGATTTTAATTATAGGAAAATTAAAAAGATATGGTTTTTGGATCTTTTGTGAAGCAAATCAGATCAGGGCAAGCTGGCAAACTCGTTTCTCAATCAAAAAGGGAAAATCATCCATATTTGGCAAGGTTTTCATTCAAAAAACATTGGAAATTATATGATTGAAAATCAAGGATTGAAAACATAAATTCATGGACTTTTGGGCCAAGGTTTTAACCTAATTCTCATCACATACATATGCTGAAGGAAACCCTGAATCCCTACACGCACAATTGCTGCAAGAACACCATATGCAACATTGAACAAAAAGTGAAAAAGTTAGAAAACTGTTTTCTAACTTCCAGGCAGATTCAAGGAAGTTTGTTGATTCTAATCCCTTGCTGAGAGTTTCCTGCACGTATTGCAAGCACTTTCCAACCTCATAGCTCAAGGAAACGGTAAAACAAAGTCACGGTTTTAACAAATTTTTTCATAATCGAAATCTAATTTCTATGCATCATTGACATGTTTTTCTTATTGATTTGTATTGCTGACATCTTCCTGAAGCTTTGTGTGTTGATTAATTGAGTTATAACCTTCTGAATCAAAAGTCACCATGGAAGCACATTAGGGTTCCGAAGCTGTTGAATTAGGGCTTTATGAATAAGGAAAAATTGGACCATATCATGACTATGGTTGAATTCATCAAGGCCAGACGAATTCAACCAAACCCTCGCGCTCAATTTATGTGATTTGTGTTGCTAATCGCTATTATTGGGACTTTTGGTTTGTGGGGGTTTAAAACCCCCGCTATCTTGTTTGTTTTACAGGAAAAACGAAGAAGACAACAGGCGTGGCAACATGTGACTGGTGCATTCAAATGAGTGGCGCGCTTTTTTGTGTTCCCAACATAATTAGCACTTTTCATATATTATGTTCATTGATCATTATTATTACAAACAATTGCAGATGACGCAGTGGTGGTGGACGTGTCTTGCAAACACTGGGACATGGGTTCGATTCCTAGGTCCCCCCATATAATTGTTAATTTTTGTTCTAACGTGTTCCAGTGCAGCGTGTGATCCAACGTTCCACCATGAGCCTCACGCGTTAGCTTGCCAAGTGGCCTTGATGAACAATCTGAAGGCCAAGAGATGGAGTCCATGGTGTGCTCCAGTCAAATAGCACGCATGTGATTCCTGAAAGTCAACCAGGCTTGGTCTTCTTGGGCCAGAATTGCTCAAAACAAACCTCCACTTGGGCCAACATACCCCCTTGGTTTGCAATTTCTTTTCTTTTCTTTTTATTTCTTTTAATTGTTTAATTATTATTATTAATTCATAATAAATTAATTTTCCCAATAAAAATCAGAAACTCAAAATTGTAAATATATTTAATTATTTATTAATTTCACCATTAACCTATTTTTGTAAATAAATACTAATAATTAACTTAGTTTAATTTAGGTTTTAATTTTAATCCTTTTTCTTAATAAATAAAAATTGCATAGAATTAGGTTTTGACTTTTTTTAATCATCTTTCTTATTATTATCATTATTAATTATTATTATTTTTGTACATAAAATGTAAATTAATTAATTAGTTTAAATTAGGTTAACTTTAACATTTTTCTTAATAATTAAAATAGACTTAGAATTAGGGTTTTCTTTTGGTTTTAATTTCTTTATTTTCATTAAATACAAAAAAAACACAAAAAAAATATCTTTCTTGTAAATAATTAATTAAATTAGTATTAGGTTTAATTTTAATTTAATTTCAAACAAAAGGACAAAAAACTTTTAATTTCAAGCAAAGGGTCAAAACCCGAGGACGTCCTGATTTTAATTCTTTCGCGCGCGTTATTGCTTTATTTGATTATTATGTAACTGCTTCCAAGGATGTAATAGTAATTAGGTTTACCGCTTTTATTTACTTTCCGCACTTTTATCAAAAACGGGTCTTTGTATTTTGGCGATGTATAGACCCGCGCCTTGTAATAGCGTAGATTTTACCTTTCTGTATTTTATTTTCTGCACTCCTAACTGCTAAATTGCATGAAAGAATGTATGATAATTAAAAACAACTCGTAGCTCACAATTGCATGATCCAAGATAATTGTTAACATGAAAACAACACACAATGCACATGCCACTTCTAGGGTACGCCTCACTCGTTGCCTCGAAAGTGGTCGTCAAGTATAGGGTGTTTTAGCGGTCGCCCTTATGTCTAAGATCCAGTTGCCTCGAAATGGTTGCCTCAGATTAAAAAGGATCTAGGACATTAGGGTTACTTCTAAGGTGTCCTACTATTGCTTCGGTGACCACATTGTCCCTACAATTGAATTGACCCGAACACCTCCAACGGTGGTGCTACCTACCTCTCAATGGTGGGATGGCACTACCTTAAGGACTCTTACACAGCCTAATTCCTTAGGGTAGGTAGATGACTCATGGGTACTTGCTCTCTTCAAAAACAAATCAAAAATCTTTTCACACTGACACTTTCAAAAGCTTTCAAAACAAATTTTTCAAACACTCTTGAGGACAGATACAAGAGTCACTCAGAAATCTTTCAATGAAACTTTTTTCAAACCCACTCACATTTTGAAAAGAAAACATTTTGAAAACATAAGAGCAAATACCTAAGAGCCCATGGATAACCATGGATAGAAAGGGTGCTAACACCTTCTCTTTCTATAAATCTACCTCCCGAACCGAGAGACATTCTCAATAAGGAATTTTGTTGTGCTTTTGTCCTTTCCATGTTGGAGAACATAAAAGACGGTGGCGACTCTTGCTTACCGCGACATACGCGATCCAGCTTAAAACAGTCAGTTCTATTTCCACCGATCACAGAATTGGCGACTCTGCTGGGGATATACTTAAAGTGAGGTGTACCTTAGGATAGATTATACTTATGTTTTCAATTTCCTGTTTTGATTGCTTTAATATTGTGGGCCTGTTTTGGGAGTTCTATAGATCCTAACCCGGATCTGGGGGATACCTCTTATAAAGTAGCAACAAAACTGTGAGGGAACTGTGCGGGGTATACCGACACGGTTGAAGCAGTTTGCTACGTTGATGTGGCACTTTGGTGAGTACCGGTAACCCTTGAGTCAAGTCAAGGAGAGTACGGGGCCGCCGCGTGGTGTCGTGAAGCATCAACTGACCTTAGGAACCTTACTTGACCATCCTGGCCTCTTTAGGGTAGTGAGATGACTGACTTTGGTGCAGTCCGAAGTTGGTTGATACTCGATACTACACTCATTGAGGGTTATTTTCTTGGAATATTTTGATCGCCAGTTCAGTGGCTAAATCGAAACAATGAACATAGAAAACAACCCAATGATATTGATATCCTTAGAACCCGGTTACTTTTGATATGACAGGTTTGAGCCCACCAACTTCAAGAGGGTAATACCTAGACCCCATGCTGGTCTAAACTCTAAGGGCTGTCTTGTGTGACTTGTGTGCCTTACCATGTTTGCTTTTTGTGGATACTTGTGGTGTGTTTTTATCATAATATCATAACATCATACAACATCATATGCATCCACTAACCACTTCAGGGGTTTGAATCTTCATCTTTGTTCTTGTTTTGTAGGACATGGAAACTATCCGCAGAAAGACAATTCAGATCAACCTTGTAAAGGTCCCTCCTCAGCTTAAGGAGCTTACATCCAGGATTCTCGAGAGCTCTTCTTTCAGTGAGAAACATGGAAGACTCATCATCTTGGTCAACACCAACATTGAGGAAGATATGATAAAGGTCCTCTTCCAGTTCTTTGACCCGTTGCACCACTGCTTTACTTTCCCGGATTATCAACTGGTGCCTACTTTGGAAGAGTTTTCTCAGCTTCTGAAGATCCCTATCCTTAGTCAACTACCCTACAACGGTATGGAAAGGGAACCCAAACTTGAAGGGGTTGCTAAAGCATTACGCCTACAACCATCTGACATCAAGGGATATTGGGAAGTTAGAAGTGGTATCAAAGGATTCTTGGAAAAGTTCCTGTTTGAGAAGGCCCAAGAATGTTGGAATTCCCTTGACTTACAAGCCTTTGAAGAAGTTGTGGCTCTCCTTGTATATGGGTTGGTGTTGTTCCCGAATCCTGATCAGCTTATAGATATCAATGTTGTCCAGATCTTCATGTCCAGGAATCCTATACCTATGTTGCTTGGGGACATCCTTCACTCATGTTACACTCGAACCATGAGAAAAAGAGGTGTTCTCATGTGCTGCACTCCTCTCCTGGCAAGGTGGTTTATTTCGCACCTTCCGCAATCAGTTTTGAAGAACGAGCGGAGTTTGAGATGGTCACAACGATTAATGACTCTTACACATGCTGATATACATTGGTGTTCTCGGTCCAAAGAAGATGTCACTATCATTGATCATTGCGGGGAGTTTCCTAATGTTCCTTTACTTGGAATCAGAGGAGGTATTACTTACAACCCGTGTCTGGCTTTGAGACAGTTCGGATATGCTCTGAGGGATGGCCCTCATGACATGTTGCTTCCTGACATAGTTTTTGACTTCGACAACGATGCACAAGGACTTCGCCAGAGATTCATCAGAGCTTGGAGGATGCCCAACAAGGTAGACAGCAAGACACTGGGGCACAAGAACTCCATTCCGTTGGAGCCTTATCTCAAGTGGGTACGAGCCCGCTCCCAGAAGCTGGTGATGCCATATCCTCATGTTCTCCCTGTGATCAAAGAGCCAGTGTTGGAAGGAGAGGTCTCATACACCATTCAACATCCTGACATGCCTACATCCTGGGAAGAAATGCAGAAGAGCTGGATCCAGCTTAAGGAAGAACGGAATTCTCTTGAAGCCAGTCTACATGCCAGTGAGAAGAAGGTCTTGGAGCTCACCCGCTTACTGCACGAGGAAAAGACTCTCAACACTTACATAGCTCCAAAGAGGATGCGCAGTGTCTTTTGGGATTAATTTACTTTGTAATGTTTTGCCCACGAGGCCTTGATGTACTGAACAATTATTTCTTAATGATAACGTGTGTTCCTTTTTGTCTACAACAAATTTGAACTTTCGAACCCTTGAATGCATTGCATAAACAACATATCATGCATCATGTGCATAGCAGGTACTCTTTTTTACAGGTTGCTTAATCTTCTTCACTGTTTATTTCAGCTCGTCTCATCATGAATCCTGAATCATCTACTGAGCAATCCATCAAGGCCCTCCAGGCCCAAAACACCTAGTTCCAAGAGTTGATCATGAGTTTAGCCCAAGGTCAAGAGGAATTGAAGGCTCTGTTGGTAAAGAAGAAGAATAAGAGAACTGTACTATTCAACACTGGCCGGAGGTTTGGAAACACACTACAAAATGAGGTTGATCAAGTTGGTTCTTCTGTGGGGAAAGGCAGTCCCCAAGGGGGAAGGGTTCCTAGTCTCGTGGTCTCTGACAACGAGACTGATTTCAATGATGAGCAGTACCCTCCCGCTGAAGACAGGTACAAGCAGTTAGAGGATCGTCTGAGTGCCATGAAAATTCAACAGGTGCCTGGGTTGGATTTTGGAGATCTGGGTTTATCTTCTGGGGTGGTAATCCCACATAAGTTCAAGGCACCATCTTTTGCGAAATATGATGGGGCTTCCTGCCCTAAGCTACATCTCAGATCTTATGTGCGGAAGATCCAACCATATACTGTGGACAAGAACTTATGGATCCATTTCTTCCAGGAGAGCCTTTCAGGGGCTCAACTTGAGTGGTTCTATCAGCTGGATGGAGCCAATATTCGTAACTGGGAGGACTTGGCTACTGATTTTTATAAGCAGTATCAGTACAATGCCGACCTCGCTCCTACACGTACCCAACTCCAGGGTATGTCGCTAGGGTCGGGAGAAGGTTTTAAAGAGTACGCGCAGAAGTGGAGGGACCTGGCTGGCAGGGTGCAGCCACCGCTAACTGACCGTGAACTCGTGGACATGTTCTTGGGGACCCTGTCTGGGCCATTCTTCAACCACCTGATTGGTAATTCTTCTGCAGGGTTTACAGACCTCATTCTGACGGGAGAGAGGATAGAAGCTGGTATGAAATCGGGGAAGATACAGAAAGGTGCATCCTCAAGTTCTGAAAAGAAGCCTCTTAAGAAGGAAGCCAGTGCTGTGTATGGTCCCAGAAGACAAATTAAGCTAGAACGCCGCCAAGCTGTCAATGTGGTGGTGAGTTCAAAGCCTGCTGCCGCTCCTCGGCAACCCAACCAACCAAGGGGTGAGAGACCCAGAAGAGAATACACTCGGCTTAGTATGACCTTGCCTCAGATCTTGCCGCAACTGCTATCAACCAACTTGGTAATTGTCAGAGAAGCTCCGAAGGTGGTAAACACAACCTCTCCGAAGTACAATCCCAACGCCCGCTGTGCTTATCACTCTGATAGCCCGGGGCATTCTACTGATGATTGCTGGGCCCTGAGGAATAAGGTCCAGGACCTTATTGATGCCAAGGAAATACAATTTGAGGCGCCCGAAAGGCCCAACGTTGTGACTGCTCCTATGCCCCAGCATGGAGTAAATGCTATTGAGGAAGATCTATATGTAGGCTCTGTGGATGAGATTGTTACTCCTTTATTGACTGTCAAGAGGAACCTGTTGCTAGCCGGTTTATTTCCGGGTTGTAGCAAGGGTTGCCTTTTGTGTGTTGTTTCACCTACTGGTTGTCCGTTGCTGAAGTCAGGCGTCCAAAACCTGATGGATATCAAAGAGATCTTGTTCAAGAAGACCGTTGTTCCTATTGTTCCTACTGAAGAAGTATCCGTTGTCACCATTTTCAACAATCCTACCAAGGCTCCCCCGAGGAAGCCAGTCAAAATCATGTCTGTTGCACCTATTATCATTACTGTTCCGGGGGCCCTCCCCTATAAATCTGACAAGGCTGTCCCGTGGCACTATGGGGCAGATGTGTATATGCTCGGAGTGAAGCAGGAGTTCAACACTAGTATCGGCATCAGTAACATCACTGGTCCCGCTAAAGTTACTCGCAATGGCAGGCTCTTCTCGCCTGACATTGCGCCACCAGTTATCCGAAGACCTCTTATCATCACGCCTACAAGTACGCCTGTTTCCCCTCCTGATCAAGTTTCTACCCCTGTTGCCGAGTCATCTGACACTCGGGGCAAAGGGATTGCTGATATTCCTGCCCAGATGGAGGCACCAAAGACTGTTAGTGTTGAAGCCTCCCAGCAAGAGATGGAAGAAATTCTCAAGATTATCAAGAAAAGTGATTTCAACGTCGTTGAGCAGCTGGGGCACACCCCCTCTAAAATCTCTATGCTATCACTACTGTTGTGCTCAGAGGCCCATGCCAAGGCCCTGATCTCCTTCCTGAAGACGGCCCATGTGCCACAAGAGACGTCGGCTGATCAATTTACTGATTGTGTGGCCAACTTGACCGCCGACAATGGGTTGGGTTTCTCTGATGTTGATCTGACCACTAAGGGAAAGAACCATAATGATGCCCTGCATGTCTCCATTGAATGCAGAGGCACTACTCTCGCGCCACGTGTTGGTAGACACTGGTTCTTCACTGAATGTATTGCCCAAGAAGGCCTTAGACAGGTCGGATTGTGAGGGTTTGGAGTTGAAGCCTAGTAACATCGTTGTCCGGGCCTTTGACGGGTCGAAGAGGATGGTACATGGTGAAGTGGACATTCCAATCCGGGTTGGTTCTCAAGTCTTTGACTCAACATTCTATGTGATGGTCATCCGACCATCCTATTCTTGTTTGTTGGGTCGTCCTTGGATCCACAAGGCTGGAGCTGTGACCTCCACTCTACATCAAAAGCTCAAGTACCCGGTCAAAGGGAAGATAGTTACAGTGCAAGGGGAGGAAGAATACATGGTTAGTCATCTTAACTCGTTTCGGTATATAGAGATGGACGGGGAGTTCATTGAGACCCCCTTTCAACACTTTGAAGAGGTGCCTCCAACATTGGCGTCGGCAGAGACAGTGATTGAAGATAGTTCTCCTTTGAAGATGGCTTCCTTGAAGGATGCCCGGGCTGTGGTTGAGAAGGGTGAGTGTGCAAACTGGGGCAGGCTCCCTGATTTTACTCCAAAGACTGACAAGTTTGGGCTGGGTTTCACTGCAGAGGCTCAGAGGGCTGTACGTAAAGCAAGGATTGGAAGACCTCCCGTATTCATCACCAACCCGGGAGTGAATGCTATTGAAGGCGATGCAGAGGAATCTGAGTTTGACAGCTGGATCTACCCGATGACCGACAGTGGACCGAACAATTGGACTGCTAAAGACTACATACCTGTTACTTTTGTTACTCAGTAATGAACTCCTTTGTTTTTAAATTTGTAATGAACAATAATTTAAAACTTTATAGCCCGGTGTTTTACCCGGGGCACCGTGGCTTCATTTGTGAGGGTTTATTACTTGTCATTTTCATATATCATGAATAAAAACATTGGACGTTTTTCGCATTTCAAATCTTGTGCTCCCTTTCTTTCTTTCTTTATATATTGCAAAACAGCTATATTTACACACACTTACCTATACATGTTTCAATCCACTCTGGATCTCACTGGTAACGACTCTGCTACTTCCAGTTATGACTTCGAAAATCCGATCAACTTAGCCGAAGACGAAGGTGAAGATGATTGCGAAGTGCCTGGTGAGCTTGCAAGACTGTTACTCCAGGAAGAGAGGGCCATTCAACCACATGAAGAGCCAGTGGAAACGGTAAATCTGGGTACTGAGACAGACAGAAAGGAAGTCAAGATTGGTGCCAACCTAGAGCTCAATGTGAAGCAACGGTTGATTCAGATGTTGCATGATTATGTGGAAATCTTCGCCTGGTCTTACGAAGACATGCCTGGGTTGGATACTGACATTGTGGTTTATCACCTGCCTACCAAGGAAGACTGCCCTCCGGTAAAGCAGAAGGTCTGCCGTATGCGTCCAGAGATGTCCGAGAAGATCAAAGCTGAGGTTATGAAGCAATTTGATGTCGGGTTTCTAGCAGTGACTTCTTACCCTCAATGGGTCGCCAACGTGGTTCCGGTGCCGAAGAAAGATGGTAAGGTCAGAATGTGTGTTGACTACAGGGATTTGAACAGGGAAAGCCCTAAGGATGACTTCCCCCTGCCTCACATTGACGTTCTGGTTGATAATACTGCTCAGCACAAGGTGTTCTCCTTCATGGATGGTTTTTCAGGTTATAATCAGATCAAAATGGCTCCTGGAGATATGGAAAAGACTACCTTTGTTACTCAGTGGGGCACCTTCTGCTACAAGGTCATGCCGTTCGGGTTGAAAAATGTTGGGGCAACCTACCAACGTGCCATGGTCGCTTTATTTCATGACATGATCCATCATGAGATTGAAGTATATGTCGACGATATGATTGCAAGGTCTCAAACTGAGGAGGAACACCTTGACCATCTGCAGAAGCTGTTTGACCGTCTGAAGTTGTACAAGCTAAGATTGAATCCGAACAAGTGCACCTTCGGGGTAAGATCTGGAAAGTTGCTAGGCTTCATCGTAAGCGACAAAGGTATTCAAGTGGACCCTGCCAAGGTTAAAGCCATACAAGAGATGCCAGTTCCCAAGACAGAGAAAGAAGTCAGAGGCTTTCTAGGACGGCTGAACTATATTGCCCGATTCATCTCACACCTAACTGCTACCTGTGAACCAATCTTCAAGCTACTAAAGAAAGATCAAGTAGTATGTTGGAACGATGAATGTCAGGCCGCTTTCGATAGAATCAAAGAGTATCTCCAAGAACCACCCATTCTTATGCCACCGGTTGAAGGGAGACCTCTAATACTATACTGGACAGTACTTGACAGCTCGATGGGGTGTGTGCTGGGGAAGCATGACGAGTCTGGCCGAAAAGAGCATGCCATTTATTACCTTAGCAAAAAGTTTACCGACTGTGAGACTCGATACTCACTGCTCGAGAAAACTTGTTGCGCTTTGGTATGGGCTGCTCGCCGGCTGAGACGGTATATGCTGACTCACACTACTCTGTTGATCTCTAAAATGGATCCAATCAAGTACATCTTCGAAAAGCCTGCTCTGTCTGGAAGAATAGCAAGATGGCAGATGATCTTGACGGAATATGACATCTAGTACACGACTCAGAAGGCAATCAAAGGAAGTGTATTGGCAGACCATTTGGCACACCAGGCAGTAGACGACTACCAGTCAATGAACTTTGAATTTCCTGACGAGAGCATCATGGTAGTGACTGATTGTGAAGTACCTGGACCGGATGAAGGACCTGAGGAAGGATCCCGATGGTCTATGCACTTTGACGGAGCCTCCAATGCTTTGGGTAATGGTATCGGCGATGTGATCATATCCCCCAAAGGCACTCATACTCCACTTACTTCCCGACTATGTTTCAACTGCACCAACAACATGGCGGAGTATGAGGCATGCATCATGGGTCTTCAAGCTGCAATTGACTTAAGGATCAAGTTTCTGAGTGTCTTCGGAGATTCCGCTCTCGTGATCAATCAGATCAAAGGCGAGTGGGATACGAAACACCCGAATCTTATTCCTTACAAAGAATGTGTGTTGACATTGATCCCCCATTTCACAAAGATAACTTTTGAACACTTCCCAAGAGAGGAGAATCAGTTGGCGGACGCGCTGGCTACGATGTCTTCCATGTTCAAAGTCAAATGGGACAACGAGGATCCCCAGATCATTATCTAGAAACTGGATGAACCTGCATATTAATGTGATCTTGAGACCGAGATGGTAACTGAAAAACCTTGGTATCATGAGGTGAAGAGGTATCTGGAAGCTCAAGAATACCCCGAGGGTGCATCTGTCAATGATAAGAAGTTCCTGAGAAGGTTTGCAGCAAAGTTCTTCCTCAGCAACGGCATTCTGTACAAGCGAAACCATGATTCAACCTTACTGCGTTGTGTGGATAAGACTGAAGCAGAAAGGATCATGGAAGAGCTGCATGAAGGTACCTTCAGAATGCATTCCAGTGGACATACCATGGCGAAGAAAATCCTTCGGACAGGATATTTCTGGTCCACAATGGAAGCCGACTGTTACCACCATTCTCGGACATGTCATAAGTGCCAGATTTATGCAGATAAGGTGCACGTTCCTCCAGTTCCTCTGAACGTCTTGACAGCACCTTGGCCTTTTGCAATGTGGGGCATTGATATGATCGGCGAGATCAGACCTACGGCATCCAACGGGCATCGCTTCATCCTGGTGGCGATCGATTACTTTACAAAGTGGGTTGAAGCAGCTTCCTACATTACGGTAACCAAGAACGTCGTGGCACGGTTCATTCGACACAACCTGATTTGTCGGTACGGCATCCCGGAAAGGATCATTACAGACAATGGTACCAATCTTAATAACAAGATGATCACTGAGCTCTGCGAGCAATTCAAGATACAGCACCATAACTCTTCTCCTTATCGGCCGAAGATGAATGGGGCTGTAGAAGCAGCAAATAAGAATATCAAAAAGATTGTGCAGAAGATGACAGTGACCTATAAAGATTGGCACGAGATGTTACCGTTTGCTCTTCATGGGTATCGTACCTCAGCAAGAACGTCAACCGGGGCAACTCCCTTTTCCTTGGTCTATGGCATGGAGGCAGTCTTGCCGATTGAAGTCCAGATACCCTCTCTCCGGATAATGAAGGATGCAGGCTTGAGCAAAGATGACTAGATCCAGACTCGACTTGATCAGTTAAACCTAATTGACGAAAAGAGACTCACTGCTATTTGTCATGGTCAAACGTATCAAAAACGGATGATCAGGGCGTTTAACAAGAAAGTCAGACCACAAGAGTATCAAGTTGAGGACCTGGTAATCAAGCGCATCATTCTTCCTCAAAGTGATCCCAGGGGAAAATGGACCCCCACATACGAAGGGCCATTTGTGGTTAAACATATCTTCTCAGGAGGAGCTATGATTTTAACCACCATGGATGGTGACGACCTTCCTCACCCTGCCAATGCAGACATAGTAAAAAGATACTACGCATGATAAAAGACCCGCTAGGTTGACACACCTAGGCAAAAATAAGGGCTTCCCGGCGAACCAAAAGGGTTCTGGCAAAAATAAGGGATGAAATAATTAAAAAAAATTTGTACACCCGGCAAGTCGAAAACCTGAAAAGGCGGCTTGGGCAAAAATGGGTATCCCGGTGGACTGAAAACCCGAAAGGGTGGTCCAGGCAAAAGTTAGGGATTAAAGCGTAATACTATGTCTCATTGAATCACCTTGCATCCAGAATCCGGTACCAACTATCAGGTTCAGACGGCATCGATCAGTCAGCTTCATCTTCAACTAAGCAGCCAAGTGATGAGACGCTCGAGGATATAAAGGCGATATCAGAGTTGGAACCCAGTGGGATTATTCTTTTCACATAGCTGTTTTGTTTTCCTTTTTCACAAAATTGTATAAACTCTGTTGTTCGGCGGCATTCTCTTACCAGGACGTCAGCCTCTTGTACATAAACGCCTATTTACAGGCAAATTCAAAAATCAATACAAATTCACTTTTCAGACCAATTGCCAATTGTTTTTTCCTTTTTCTATTTTGTTTTGCAAAGAACGTCCAATGTTCATTTTTGATATATGCATTTGACACTAATTGCTAACTCATAAATATTTGCATGCGAAACAAAGGATTAATTACAGGTGACATCAGAAACAGGGGCAATAATGAGTTGTCTAAGCGATCTAGTTGCTCTGTCTACCAAGGTACCAAGGTAAGTTCAGCTGAAGAATGTAACCCAGATACCTTCACTCCCCGAGAGTAAGACAAGATTCAAACAATTCTCCCCAAGCAGAATTGGTCTCCAATCAGCCCTAGAAAGGCACAGTATCTCCAGCAAGTCAGCAACACTCCCCCGAGCAGAGTCAGTCTACTGTCAGCCTTAAGGAAGTTGGATTATCCCCAGAAGATCTCAACATTCCCCAGTGGAGCGTACAAACATTCCTAACAAGCATCCCCGGCAATCTTGATCTAAGATTGTTCCCCGGCAGAATACAAGACACCCAGTGGAGCCATTCCCCAGTACAGTTCAAAATATCTCCCCAGGAGAGTTGAACCAATCTCCCCAGTAGGAAGCTTATCCCCAGTAGATTCTGGAAGCTTATCCTCTGCAGAGCACGAGCGTGTCTCCCTGGCTTTATTCAAAGTTTATTTCCCCACCAAGATATAACTGGGTTATCCTCAGCCAATTGCCACGGGAAGATCGTCCTCGGCGAAATTCTTCCTATCCCCAGCGGAGTTCATCAATTTCTTCCAATATAACTCACCAATGGAATCCCCAGCGAAGTTATCATCAAAATCTCAGCGAAGTATCTCTTCCCACAGAGTAATTCCCCGTAGAGTAACCTCTCCAAGCAAGTTTATTCCCCAACGGAGTCATCTTCCCCTACCAGTTTATTCTTGCAACCATCATCCCCAGCGGAAGCGAAGAATTCTATGCTTCAACATCAGCCCAGGATTTGACTTCCCGGCACCCGTCAAGGATTTATTTTCCTATACAAAAATACATTCATAAACATCACATCTTCATACATTATAGCATGCATATACGCATCATGAACATACAATCTCATTTATTTTGAGAACATCACGCAGTTCATACATCATGACATGGCATACCACTAATGTCTTGTCTTTTCAGGACAAAGGTCAATGCAAAGATGATTACTATCAACTGTCGCAATTCCAGATTCGATACCTGTATCTAGCCAGGGCATATCTGTTGACGACTAATTCCGGACTCGATTCCTGTATCCAGCCAGGGCACGTCTGAAGAGTTTGAAGATTCGATACCTGTATCTAGCCAGGGCATATCTGTTGACGACTATTCCGGACTCGATTCCTGTATCCAGCCAGGGCACGTCTGAAGGGTTTGAAGATTCGATTCTTGTATCCAGCCAGGGCATATCTGTTGACGACTATTCCGGACTTGATTCCTGTATCCAGCCAGAGCACGTCTGAAGAGTTTGAAGATTTGATTCCTGTATCCAGCCAGGGCATATCTGTTGACGACTATTCTGGACTCGATTCCTGTATCCATCCAGGGCACGTCTGAAGAGTTTGAAGATTCGATTCCTGTATCCAGCCAGGGCATATCTGTTGACGACTAATTCTGGACTCGATTCCTGTATCCAGCCAGGGCACGTCTGAAGAGTTTGAAGATTCGATTCATGTATCTAGCCAGGGCATATCTGTTGACGACTAATTCCGGACTCGATTCCTGTATCCAGCCAGGGCACGTCTGAAGAGTTTGAAGATTCGATTCTTGTATCCAGCCAGGGCATATCTATTGACGACTATTCCGGACTCAATTCCTGTATCCAGCCAGGGCACGTCTGAAGAGTTTGAAGATTCGATACCTGTATCTAGCCAGGGCATATCTGTTGACGACTAATTCTGGACTCGATTCCTGTATCCAGCCAGGGCACGTCTGAAGAGTTTGAAGATTCGATTCCTGTATCCAGCCAGGGCATATCTGTTGACGACTAATTCCGGACTCGATTCCTGTATCCAGCCAGGGCATATCTAGATGAAGAGTTTAGAGATTCGATACCTGTATCCAGCCAGGGCATATCTACATGAAGAGTTTAGAGATTCGATACATGTATCTAGCCAGGGCATATCTACATGAAGAGTTTAGAGATTCGATACATGTATCCAGCCAGGGCATATCTACATGAAGAGTTTAGAGATTCGATACCTGTATCCAGCCAGGGCATATCTACATGAAGAGTTTAAAGACCAACCCCTGTAACAGGCCAGGTAATTATCTTTCTCAAGTACACAAGTTCTCGCTAAGGAATCTCTTACGCGATCGACACCTAGATGGCATCTATAAGCCCATCCACATACCAACAGTCTCCAAATGGCATCCATAAGCCCATTCCCGACAAGATTCTGTTACAGCTCCAGATGGCATCTATAAGCCCATCCTCCTATCCATCATCTCTCCAAATGGCATCTGTAAGCCCATTCCCTACATCACACTGTTGACATTCTACTATGTGAGTGCAAATTTCTGGGCACTTTAGTGTTCAATCATCTTCCACCTTCGGATTACGAAAGGCACGCCAGCCAATCTACATCCTCAGGTCTAAGAAGATTGAACAGGGGCAACTGTTGTACCCCAAAATTTTCCCTCCCATATTCTTCAAGATTTGTCAAGATCAATCTCCAAATGGTTCAAAATCTCTCAAGGGTTGCACAGTCCAATTGCCTCCTAACACAGTCAAAATTAGGGTTTTGGTTCTTGCAAAGAAAATGAGGTTTTCAAGGTTCCAATCAAGTCCCATATGCCTATATACATTGTCAAGCATCTACATGTCAAGTTTCAAGACTCACAGCATCAAGTTGCACAGTCAAAAACCCTAATTGCCTCACAGTCAACTGTAGGGGTAAAATGGTCATTTGACAGTCAAAAGTCAAAAAATTTGGTCAACATCTTATTTTGAAGCCACAATCATCATTTGATCAATTCTTGATCATGATTCCACAAGCATGGCTCAAAAAGTCTCAAGATGTCAAAAGTTTCTATTTTGGACAGCTGAAAAGTCAACTGCAAATTGACCAAGGCATAACTTTTTCATGGTTTATCAGAAAAATCCAATCCAATGCTCATTTTGAAGGGGATGACATTTCCTACAACTCATCTTCACATTCCAAATCCAAGAAATGCTCTCACAAAAAGTTATCAATTTCTACATTATAGGTCATTTTCAAAAGTCAACAAAAAGGCACTTTAAGTCAAAGACCATAACTTGAGATTGGTGAATCAAAATGACATGGTACCAAAGGCATTGATTAGAGGACTTCAAGACCTTTCCAAAATGTCCAAGAACATGTTCATAGATTCAAAATTGAGCAAGATATGCATTGGAGAAGTTGGGAAATTTTTGGGAAATTTTTGGGAATTTTCAAAAGTCAACTTTGCCTAAAACACTTCATTTTTGCTAATGGGCCTCAAATTCTTTCTTGAATCTTTACCCAAAGCCTATGCACGACCCATTGAACTTAAAATGATTTATTTTCTTATTTTTAATTAATTAATTGAATTTTTATTAATATTAATTCATTTAATTGATTTTAATTATAGGAAAATTAAAAAGATAAGGTTTTTGGATCTTTTGTGAAGCAAATCAGATCAGGGCAAGCTGGAAAACTCGTTTCTCAATCAAAAATGGAAAATCATTCATATTTGGCAAGGTTTTCATTCAAAAAAGATTGGAAATTATATGATTCAAAATCAAGGATTGAAAACATAAATTCATGGACTTTTGGGCCAAGGTTTTAACCTAATTCTCATCACATACATATGCTGAAGGAAACCCTGAATCCCTACACGCACAATTGCTGCAAGAACACCATATGCAACATTGGAAAAAAAAGTGAAAAAGTTCAAAACTGTTTTCTAACTTCCAGGCAGATTCAAGGAAGTTTGTTGATTCTAATCCCTTGCTGAGAGTTTCCTGAACGTATTGCAAGCACTTTCCAACCTCATAGCTCAAGGAAACGGTAAAACAAAGTCACGGTTTTAACAAATTTTTTCATAATCGAAATATAATTTCTATGCATCATTGACATGTTTTGCTTATTGATTTGTATTGCTGACATCTTCCTGAAGCTTTGTGTGTGGATTAATTGAGTTATAACCTTCTGAATCGAAAGTCACCATGGAAGCACATTAGGGTTCCGAAGCTGTTGAATTAGGGCTTTATGCATAAGGAAAAATTGGACCATATCATGACTATGGTTGAATTCGTCAAGGCCAGACGAATTCAACCAAACCCTCGCGCTCAATTTATGTGATCTGTGTTGCTAATCGCTATTATTGGGACTTTTGGTTTGTGGGGGTTTAAAACCCCCGCTATCTTGTTTGTTTTACAGGAAAAACGAAGAAGACAACAGGCGTGGCAACATGTGACTGGTGCATTCAAATGAGTGGCGCGCTTTTTTGTGTTCCCAACATAATTAGCACTTTTCATATATTATGTTCATTGATCATTATTATTACAAACAATTGCAGATGGCGCAGTGGTGGTGGACGTGTCTTGCAAACACTGGGACCTGGGTTCGATTCCCAGGTCCCCCCCATATAATTGTTAATTTTTGTTCTAACGTGTTCCAGTGCAGCGTGTGATCCAACGTTCCACCATGAGCCTCACGCGTTAGCTTGCCAAATGGCCTTGATGAACAATATGAAGGCCAAGAGATGGAGTCCATGGTGTGCTCCAGTCAAACAGCACGCACGTGATTCCTGAAAGTCAACCAGGCTTGGTCTTCTTGGGCCAGAATTGCTCAAAACAAACCTCCACTTGGGCCAACATACCCCCTTGGTTTGCAATTTCTTTTCTTTTCTTTTTATTTCTTTTAATTGTTTAATTATTATTATTAATTCACAATAAATTAATTTTCCCAATAAAAATCAGAAACTCAAAATTGTAAATATATTTAATTATTTATTAATTTCACCAATAACCTATTTTTGTAAATAAATACTAATAATTAACTTAGTTTAATTTAGGTTTTAATTTTAATCCTTTTTCTTAATAAATAAAAATTGCATAGAATTAGGTTTTGACTTTTTTTAATCATTTTTCTTATTATTATCATTATTAATTATTATTATTTTTGTACATAAAATGTAAATTAATTAATTAGTTTAAATTAGGTTAACTTTAACATTTTTCTTAATAATTAAAATAGACTTAGAATTAGGGTTTTCTTTTGGTTTTAATTTCTTTATTTTCATTAAATACAAAAAAAACACAAAAAAAATATATTTCTTGTAAATAATTAATTAAATTAGTATTAGGTTTAATTTTAATTTAATTTCAAACAAAAGGACAAAAAACTTTTAATTTCAAGCAAAGGGTCAAAACCCGAGGACGTCCTGATTTTAATTCTTTCGCGCGCGTTATTGCTTTATTTGATTATTATGTAACTGCTTCCAAGGATGTAATAGTAATTAGGTTTACCGCTTTTATTTACTTTCCGCACTTTTATCAAAAACGGGTCTTTGTATTTTGGTGATGTATAGACCCGCGCCTTGTAATAGCGTAGCTTTTACCTTTCTGTATTTTATTTTCCGCACTCCTAACTGCTAAATTGCATGAAAGAATGTATGATAATTAAAAACAACTCGTAGCTCACAATTGCATGATCCAAGATAACTGTTAACATGAAAACAACACACAATGCACATGCCACTTCTAGGGTACGCCTCACTCGTTGCCTCGAAAGTGGTCGTCAAGTATAGGGTGTTTTAGCGGTCGCCCTTATGTCTAAGATCCAGTTGCCTCGAAATGGTTGCCTCGGATTAAAAAGGATCTAGGACATTAGGGTTACTTCTAAGGTGTCCTACTATTGCTTCGGTGACCACACTGTCCCTACAATCGAATTGACCCGAACACCTCCAACGGTGGTGCTACCTACCTCTCAATGGTGGGATGGCACTACCTTAAAGACTCTTACACAACCTAATTCCTTAGGGTAGGTAGATGACTCATGGGTATTTGCTCTCTTCAAAAATAAATCAAAAATATTTTCACACTGACACTTTCAAAAGCTTTCAAAACAAATTTTTCAAACACTCTTGAGGACAGATACAAGAGTCACTCAGAAATCTTTCAATGAAACTTTTTTCAAACCCACTCACATTTTGAAAAGCAAACATTTTGAAAACATAAGAGCAAATACCTAAGAGCCCATGGATAACCATGGATAGAAAGGGTGCTAACACCTTCCCTTTCTATAAATCTACCTCCCGAACCGAGAGACATTCTCAATAAGGAATTTTGCTGTGCTTTTGTCCTTTCCATGTTGGAGAACATAAAAGACGGTGGCGACTCTTGCTTACCGCGACATACGCGATCCAGCTTAAAACAGTCAGTTCTATTTCCACCGATCACAATAATCATCTACACAGACCATGCTGCTATCAGATATCTACTAACTAAGAAGGATGCAAAACCAAGACTCCTCAGATGGATCCTATTTTTGCAAGAATTCGATCTAGAAATTAAGGATAAGAAAGGAATGGAAAATGTCGTAGCAGACCACTTGTCAAGATTAGAAGGTATAAAACCCGAACAAGTACCGATTAACGAAGATTTTCCATATGAACAGTTGATAGCACAAATAAGAAGCAATCTAGCTCAATTGGACCAAAACAAACCAAAAGCCAAAGAAGCCATGGAAGCGATCCATACAACCATAAGATTGCCATGGTACACCGACATAGTCAACTACTTAGCTGCAGGCACGCTCCCACCAGACTTAACTTATCAACAGAAAAAGAAATTCTTCCATGATCTCAAGTATTATTATTGGGATGAACCTTTATTATTTAAGAGAGGACCGGACGGAATTTTCCGCCGATGTGTACCTGAAGAAGAAATAGAAGATGTTATCTCTCACTGTTATTCATATCCCTATGGCGGACATGCCAGCACTTCTAAAACTTGTGCAAAGATCCTACAAGCCGGCCTATTCTGGCCTAATCTATGGAAGGATGTCCACATCGCTGTTAAAAACTGCGATCGGTGTCAACGCACCGGTAATATTTCAAGACGCGATGAAATGCCTCAAAGAGGAATACTAGAAGTAGAAATCTTTGATGTTTGGGGAATCGATTTCATGGGACCCTTCCCATCTTCTTTCGGAAACAAGTATATACTCGTAGCTGTCGATTATGTTTCCAAATGGATTAAGGTTATAGCCTCTCCTACAAATGACACACGAGTAGTAATTAAGCTCTTTAAAAACACAATCTTTCTAAGATTTGGTGTGCCTAGACTTGTCATTAGTGACGGTGGCTCTTATTTCATTTCGAAGATATTCGACAAATTATTATCTAAGTATGGAGTCAAACACCGCGTAGCAACACCGTATCATCCACAAACCAGTGGACAGGTCGAAGTCTCGAACAGAGAAATTAAACAAATACTAGAGAAAACTGTCGCCATATCTAGGAAATATTGGTCATCTAAGCTTAACGAGGCTTTATGGGCTTATAGGACAGCCTACAAGACCCCTATAGGAACTACACCCTTCAAGCTTGTGTACGGAAAGTCCTGTCATCTCCCGGTAGAATTAGAACACAAGGCATATTGGGCAATCAAAACGCTCAATATAAACTACACAGCTGCTGGAGAAAAGAGAATCCTCGACTTGAATGAATTAGAAGAATTGAGATTAGACGCTTATGAGAACGCTAAGATATACAAGGAAAGAACCAAAAGATGGCACGATAAGCGCTTATCCTAGAAAGAATTCAGTGTGGGAGACGTTATGCTATTATTTAACTCTAGACTTAGGCTCTTTCTTGGAAAACTGAAATCCAGATGGTCTGGTCCTTTTGAAGTTACAAAAATATTCCCTAGCGGAGCAATAGAAATTAAGGGTAGGAATAGTGACCCGTTCACAGTGAACGGGAAGGGGTTAAAACAATATCATCATATTGAGAATAGAAACTATGTGAATAGTCTAAAACTCTTAGAATTACCCACTATTTCCCCTGAATGATCTACTGCTAGGCACTATGTCAGGCTTATGACGTTAAAAATAGCGCTTAGTGGGAGGCAACCCACCTATTTGTTTTTGTTATTGTTTTCGTTTGTTTTTATTTATTACTTTTGATTTTCTTTTCCGTTTCTGCATTTATTTCTTTTAAAGCGTTATTTTCATTATTTTCTTTTCAATTTTTTTCCTAAAAATCCTTATACAACTGCTGCTGATTTTCAAACAACTTTATTCACTACAGGTTTTCTGAAAAAGTCTTTTTCTATCCTACCTTCTCCCCTGATTTGTTTCCCCATTTAGTATTTACTATGGAAACCACTTTTAGAGGAAGGAACCAAATGAGGAGATTTGAGGAATTGTCACACAGGAACATTGGTATGACTTTGTATTATGATGAACCAATAATGGACACTTTAGGTATTAAGGATAGTGTCCTTTATCTATTTAACCAGCTGGGATGGGGAAAAGCCCATATTAAGTCTAGGTTTGTTACATACCGCGAGTTCACCCTTGAATTTTTGAGCTCCCTAGTTCATATACCTGAGCGCGGTTTTGGAACTAGAAAGGGATTTATAGATTTCAGACTATTCGGTATTGAATTTGTTTATAACCATAAATAATTAGCTGACCTTCTAGGATTCCCTAGCGGACCTTTTGCTTTTACTACCACCCAGGCAGAATTAATTGATTTCGAGCTAGATTACTTTTGGGGAACCTTAACCGGAAACTACCACCCTGAGCCGGATAGCATGGACAATAATGAAATACACAACCCCGCTATCCGTTATTTCCATAAGATTCTAGCCCATACCATATTCGGAAAAGAACAGAACCGTACTGCAATATCTAAGGATGAGATGTTTTTACTGCAATGTATGACCCAAGACCGACCTGTTAATGTTGTGCCATTCCAAATGCAAACCTTTTCTCGCATTGCTCAGAACCCTAATGAATCGATCATCGTAGGAGGCCTAGTCACCATGATTGCTAATACCCTCGGACTTAGATACCAACTACATAGGTGTACACAATTTGGTTCAATCCGCCCTATGAATATTGATTTCTGTTTCCACCTACGAATAATAGGAAATCTAGGTCCTGCACCTTTCGAATACCTGATAAGGGAAGAAGTTGTCACTCTATTTACACTTCCAAACCATGCTAAAGTGAGTGCCCACAATCGCGACAACTGGCTGTATAAGCTAAACCCTCCCGACCATCCTTTAACACCTGAGACACCACAATCTTACCAAGTTAATGATGCCACGATGTCTGATGAGAGTGATCCTGAGACCCCTTCTGGTTACCATGATGGTAACAACATTGCAGAGAATATTGATGCCCCTGAAATAACAAAAGGAGAATACGCTGAAAATTTGAACAAAATCTTTACCACACTGGATGTTTATCATACTGACATTAATGGAATCAAGGACGAGTTGAAGAGCATGCGTATGGACGTAATAGGCTTAACTGATATAACTGTGGAGCAATTTTATCACATAAATGCAGCTTTCGAAGATTTTAAAATGCGAATGGGATGAAGTATCAGACTCAGCATTTATTTTTACTTTCCTCTTTGTTTTATGTTTCTAGGCAGTTTCCCTTTTAAGATTTCATTTTAAACAAATTTACTTTCTGCAAATTGTTAAAGTTCTGTTAAAAACAAATATTTATTTCAATTTCAGTTTGTTTTTATTAAAGTTAATACGGCTACAGCAAAAATTAAATTCACTATATATATATATATATATATATATATATATATATATATATATATATATATATATATATATATATATATATTATCGTTCTGCAAAATTTTGTTATAAGATGTGTGTTGGAATTGATCTGCATGTTTATTGTGTTGAATTACTGTATTGTAAGGTGTTGGAATTAAACTACTTCATTTATTTCGTAATTGCAATTATTTGTACACGTAACGGTCGTAACAACCCTGTGACGAGCGTAACACGCGTTTCACCGTGTTACGCTCGTCAGCCACCTGTGACGGTCGTCACGCGCATTCAAAAACATTATGCTATTACAGAAGTTGTTCTCCTTCCCCCTTCTTCTTTCCTTTTTCCCAAAATCGTTCTGCCACCCATTCATTTTTTTTCTTAAATCAGCCACTCCAACACTTAAATCCCATCACTTCACTTCTCCATTCAAATTCCAAATCCATTCACATTCCAACCCTTGCACGATCCAACCTCTTGCATGCAATATGGCCAACAACCAGCAAATCCCTAATCTCACTTTCAGAGCAGGCGACCAAGGTGAAACCCAACGATTAAAATTCCAGAAATTTCAACGCCGCGGTCTCCAACCAACTCGGTATGTTGACCTTGATTGTATGAGAAATTTGGGACTGCTTGAGAGCGTCCGACAACTTTTGTAGAATGTGAACTTGTGGAATCTGTGCCGCCAACCGCGACCCGTCTACGAAACTCTCACCTTGGAGTTTCTAAGTTCTTTTTCATACATTACCCCTACCAGCGCCACCAACCAACTCTCTGGCATGGCCAAATTCCGTATGTTTGGCAATGAGTATCAGCTGTCACAAACTGATATCGCACGGCTGCTCGGTTTTAGTACCGACGAAGGTGTCCACCTCCGGGTGCCGGATAATTTCAGCGAGGAAGCATTTAATTTATGGCACAGCATGACTAACATTCATGTCGGATCTTATGACCACCTCAACGCCACCCATATCCATAATCCGTCTATCCGATACTTTCACCGCATCCTTTGCAACACCATCTTCGCCCGAGACAGCAACCACAAGCTCAACTCCAAGGAGCTTTTCTTCATGAACTGTGCATTCACCGGCCAGAAGATCAACGCTGCCCCATTTTTATTGGCCCATATTCACTCCATCTGTGCTAGAGGCGGAAAACCCTTCTATTTCAGAGGGATTGTCACTTCTCTTGCCATAGCTCTGAATGATGGTGCCGCTCTCACTGATATGCCTTCTATGGCACCGACATTGATGACTCTGGACCACTGCAAGGCGGCACACCCCATCTATGAGTGGGAGGATGGCAGATTCCATCCTATGATCCTAAACATTGTTTATAATAACATTACTTTGCCTTGCAGGGACCAAATCGACCCTTAAAACAGAGCCAACTGGTTATTCGATCCTGCAGCTCCCGAGGGCCATGTTCCTATTCATGAAAACCAGCCTAATGCCCCCGCAGACGAGATGCAAGAAGAGTTGGACAGTGCTGCCCCTGTTCACGACATTCCAGGACCTTCATTCGCACCACCTCCTATTACTCTTGAAGAAATTCTCCGAGCCATCCATCAGCAAAATCAAATGAGTGCCGCACTTGAAAGAAGACAACAGGAGCAATATGACTATTTATGTGCACAAAACACTCAGATTCTGACTGGCCAGTGGAGCATGAACGAGAGGTTGGACGAGGCCCTGTCTAAACTTAACGCTTTAAGGTTGGACGTCAGCACTCTTGGCTACCAAGACACTGATACCGAAGCCACGCCTACCAGGCGATCACGCACCAGGAGTAGAGGACGTGGCCATCAGTAGTTTTTATTCTTAAGTAGTTTACTTTTGTTGTTTCTTTTTCTTTTTGTATTTGTATTTCCCCGCCTTTATACCACAACATTGAGGACAATGTCAGATATAGTGTGGGAGAGGTACCTTTCCATTTACCATAAACAAGTAATTTTTTACGATATTTCTTAGTTTAAATTCTTCCCCGCTTTATTTAGCCATACCGAAAATTTTTTCTTTATCTTCGCATAGCCCGACATACCTACCTTAACAAAATCCTAGTTAGGAAGCCGAGAACGATTCAACAAGATCGATACGGTTATGGAACCTTAGACTTCCAACTTACGCGATCCGCTTCAATAACCGTTATACTTATATCTTGAGTTTTAGTTCTAAAGTAACCCCTAGTAGTTTATACTAGCAGTCAGCACCGTCTTGACACAAACCACGTGGGGAGCTGATGAATATAAGTGTTTGATTCCTAATCAATGAAATATCCTTCTTATCTCGCTGCTAAAAAGAAGAGAAAAAAAGTTGCACCAAAATACAAGGTCGCATATAAGAGATGAGCAAATAATGAAGGAGTCCATTGTTGGTTGGTTCAAAGGTATCTGGTTCTGAACTTGGTAGGGCGTGCTACGGCTCGATCCCCCAAACCTCCAATTTGGATAATATGTGTAGGGTTGCCACATTCATGTACCAGACCCCGTTCTAAAAGGATCAATGTCACTAACCGGTTACTCCACTACGTGCGTGCTAAGACAAATGGCTTAATGTGATTGCGCCAGAACAAACCAGGTGAAATAGGTACAAGAAACTCTGGGTAGAATTATAACAGAACTATTGAACAGTTTGTTTAAAATGGAAGTCCACAACTTAGCTTATTGCATATGTCATTAGCGTATCGTTAGTGTTTTACTTAAGTATCGGTCGAACTAACGAATGATTTCCCGTAATTGCTTTGAAAATCAAAGGTATGTTATGCATGTGCGCTTGATAAAACTTGTCTGATCCTTCTAAATGATTATTTGCTTGAGGACAAGAAAAGTTTTAAGTATGGGGGAATTTGATAACGAGAAATCGTATCATATAATTGCTACGTTTTTAATCCATTTTCATACTGCATTAATCCATTTAACTTCCGATTGTTCCGAGTTTTTATGTCTTTTCACAGGTACAACATGTTTCAAATCGATTTAGTGAAAAAAAGATCATATGAAGAAAGCTAACATGAAAATTAGAAGAAAAGGAACTAATCTGCAAAATTCTGCAAAGTTTGATGTTGTGACGGTCGTCACACGTCCATTACGACCGTAATGCACTCACAACATAAAGAACGCTCGTCACACATCATTGACGAACGTAACGTGCTATTTAAGCATATTACGACCGTCACCTCTTCATTACGACCGTCACACGCGTAATTCAACGTCATAAAGAACAAGAGACGTCGGCAATGTGATGGAAGGATTCTTCAACTCCTACAATTTCTCAACCTCACCAACGACCAGTCCTGGTCTTTCTCCACTCAAGCAGTACAAGTCCACGTTCCTATTATTTCTTAACTGCCAATTTCTCTTTTATAAATAGGAGAGATTTCAATGAACCAAAGAGAATTTTTTTACAGAATTTCTTGCGGAAGCCCTGCCAAATTTACGAACCATCAGTTTGCATTTTTTTCTTGTTTTACTTCCCTTTTACCATTTAATAGTTATTTCCAACATTAGGAAATTGCTATTGTAGTTAGAATTTATTTTTAGCCTCAGAATTTGTTTCAAGTTCCGATTCTGAAGGTTCCAATCTTGCCGACTTGTGGAAGAGGGAGCTTGAGGAATAATATTATTATTCAGGTTTTTAATTGCATTTAATTTAATTTTAATACAATTTGTTTACGTTAATTTATTTATTTATTTATCATGAATGTTTTATTGTTTCTCGATTATATTTCCTATCTGTCTGTTTCAAGTACTATGACTAGCTAATTTTCTAGAGTCGGGATGTGATAATAGTAACTAAATGGATTAAATTGTGCCTAAGCTAAAATCCATATTAACTTAATTTATGGTTGTGACTTTTTATAATTAAAATCAATCTTTTTGTTACGAGAGTAAGAAAAGTAGAATAGGTTAGGATCAAGACCACGAGAGTGTGAGGTTTTAACCGGATAGCTAAAGTTAGGCATTTGATTTAAATACAGCGAGAGCCCTTTAAAATGAATTAGATTTTATTAAGTTTTCAAATAGTATTTTCTAAACACTTATGGGCTAGCGAGAGCAGGCATATGGCTTTAGGGGTATAATCCGAGATAAGACCACGAAAGTGTGAGTTAAGGGTTTTTAAACTGATAATTTCTACATAACCATCTAAGTTAAACATCTTTATATGCTTAGGTTCGATTAAATCCACTTAGGTTTACTATATTACATACCGACCGTTTTACTATTATTATTCCCTTAATTCAATTTAGTTGTCCTCTACCTTAACCTCCAAAAAAACCAAACGTGACAACATCCGCCTTAGCTAAACTAGCAAACCTTTATAGCACTAGAGTGATTACAAAGTCCCTGTGGGTTTGACATCTTTTTATTACTACCGCGATAGGTTGTGCACTTGCAGTTAAGATACCGTTAGACACATTAGGTCGATCGCACCACATCACATGTCTTGATGAAATATGATTCTTGAAGCTTGGTTTTGATCCAAAAGTCAAAGTTTTACTTTTTAGTGCGCAAATGACCATTTTACCCTTGTGGATGATTTTCTTGGAAAATTTGTAATTCAAAGCTTGAAATTGGAGGGGAACAAACCTGAGGATCTAGGGTGATCCTTTGAGGAATGAGAGGGAAAATTTTGGGGTACAACACCCCACCATCTTACCAGTGATCTTAGAGCATATTGCTTAAGGGGACGAGTCTCGCATTATTCTTCATCCTGACATGCCAATAAACTTTGAAGAACTGCAAAGGTCTTGGACCCAACTCAAGGAAGAACGAGATACCTTTGAAGCTCAATTTTATGCCAGTGAGAAGAAAGTGTTGGAACTCACGAAGCCGCTTCACGAGGAGCAGAGCCTTAATGCTTATATCAACACAAAAAGGAAGCATCCATGGGAAACCTAGAAGTTCTGAAAGTTTTTTAATTTTATTTCTTTGTAAACTTTTGTTTCATTTAGACTTACTAATAAAAGTCTTTGTTTCTGTTTTTATTAAAAGATTTTAAATTCCACGAGGTCCTTGAAAACATCGCATAAGCATGGCATGCATATCATTACATAAGCAGGTATTCCAAGACAAGTTTCTCATCTTTTCGCTGTTTATTTTAGAAAAAAGAAATGACTCTTGAACAAACTGTTAAGGATCTTCAAGCACAGAACGCTCAATTCCAGTAGATGTTCCTGGCTCTGGCTAAAAGACATGAAGATCTGAAATCTCTCATTGTTAAAGGGAAGACAAAGAAGGCAAAGAAACCAATTGGAATCCTGAACATGGGGAGAAGGTTTAGAGGACCAGCCAAGAAAGCTCTTGAATTCGCAACCCCATCAAATGAAGGGGATAATCAGGAAGAGGATAACAAGAAGACGAAAGTAGAAGATAACAACCCAGGGTCTAATGAAGAGGAAGCAGATTATTCTGAGGAGAAGTATCCTCCTGCTGATGAGAAGTATAAACAGCTGGAGGATCGTCTCAATGCTATGAAGATTCAGAGAGTACCTGGTTTGGACTTTGAAGAGCTAGGGTTGGTCTCAGGAGTGGTCATCCCACAAAAATTTAAAGTTCCCACTTTTGCAAAAAATGACGGGGTTTCATGTTCCAAGCTCCATTTGAGGTCTTACGTCAGGAAGATCCAACCCCATACAACTGATAGAAAATTATGGGTTCACTTCTTTCAGGAGAATCTGTCGGGGATGCAGTTAGAGTGGTTCTATCAACTGGAAGGGACCAATATCCGTAATTGGGAAGACTTGGATTCTACTTTTTACAAGCAGTATCAATACAATGGTTACCTCGCTCCAACCCATACATAACTACAAAGCATGTCTATGGGTTCTAGTGAGGGTTTCAAAGATTATGCCTAAAAATAGAGGGATCTTGCAAGTAGAGTCCAGCCTCCCCTGTCTGATAGGGAGTTAATGGATATGTTCTTGGGTACTCTGACATACCCATTTTTCAACCATTTGATTGGAAGCTCTTCATCCAGATTCACCGAGCTGATATTGGCAGGAGAACAAGTGGAAGCTGGTATCAAGAGTGGTAAAATTCAAGGGGCTGCGTCTTCAAGTACTGTGAAGAATCCATTCAGTTGAAAGAGGGAAGTCAGTGATGCCTATAGTTAAAGAAATCATGGCAAAGTTGAACGTTGTCCAACGATGGGAGCTGTAATGATCTCCAACCTTGCATCAACTCAACGACAAAATAATCAGCACATGCAGGATGCTCCTATAAGACAATTCACCATAATCAATATCCCTTTGTCTCGGGCATTGCAACATTTGGTGAATGCTGACTTGGTCACTCTGAAGGATCCTCCCTAAAACCCAAACACTTCCTCTCCCCATTACAATACAAATGCACGGTGTGCTTACCACTCCAACAGTCCAGGGCATGATACGAGTGATTTTTGGGCTCTGAAGAATAAAGTTCAAGACCTTATTGATGAAAAAGAGATTGAATTTGACCCACCTGAGAATCCCAATGTAATTACTGCACCAATGCCCAAGCATGACAATGGTATCAATGTTGTGGATGATGTTCTGTTTGTTTCTTCTATGGGTGAATTGACTACTCCTCTTCTAGTTGTTAAGAAGAATCTATTACGAGTTGGTTTATTTCCAGGCTATGATGAAGATTGTCACCTTTGTTCATCCCTACCTAATGGTTATATGTTATTGAAGATAGGTGTTCAACGCCTGATGAACGACAGGGAAATTCTATTTGAGAAGTTTCCCTTTATGGAAAACTTATGTGAAGATGTGAGATGTGAAGACGTATCAATTATTACCATTTACAATAATCCTACAAGGGTCTCCTCCAAAGGGCCTATAAGGATTACCGCCAACCCTAATCAATAACATTTTCCCCCCTAATCATCACCTCTCCAGGGCCAATACCATTTTCCTCCGACAAGGCTGTTCCTTGGTGTGATACGGTGGGAGAACTGACTTGAAGGTTTTTCGTTTGATCGCAAATTTTGCGGTTAGCAAGAGTTGCCATCGACTTTTCTTTTATCCAAAAGGAAAGGTGAAAAAGCACAGGAAAGACCTTTGAGATTATTTCTTGAGTTCGGGGGGTAGATTATGAAAAGGGAATGTATTAGCACCCTTTTCATCCATGGTTTTCCATGGGCTCTTAGTTACTTGCTAGATCACTTGCTTTTGTTTTAAATTATGCTTTGTGCGGTTTTTGAAAGTATTTTGTAAAGAGGCCATTATTTAGGCAATCTTTGTAATGATTCTTGTTCGTAAGAATGTATACAAAGATGTTGATATTTTGAAAAATGTTTTCAAGTTTTGCAAGATGTTTTGAAAGTGTAAGTGTTTGTTTTTTAAAATAGCAAGGATGTTTGTTTTAAAATGGATCAAGTAATTAGGAGCAATCTATCCACTCAAATGTATTTCTTGTTCAATTTCTTTTCCTTTGACATTGTTGTCTTATCATTGATTTGGTAAGCAACCCTATCTTTGGATGTAAACGGAACGGGCGTGGGTCATCGTATAACCATGATTAGCAATGTCGCAAGGTATATTAGAATTCTTTTGGAGGGACTAAGATCATTTGTAAGGCAACTTAGATAGCATCGTCGAGGGACTATGATCTTGTATTTGCTTGTTTTTGCTAAGATGCCTTACATGCGTAATATGGTTGTATAAGGCAACCAAGTGGAATAACCCTAGGGGTGCTTGTGTGCAAGTGTATTGTTTTCATGCTTGTTGTTGCCTTGAATTAGGGTTTTCTAGGTATTGATTTTAGTCTTTCCATACAAACCCTAATTACTAGCATGTTATATAAAAGTGAAAAATTGCGAAATTTAAAGTTACTACACTATTACAACATTTGTGGGGAGGGGGTGTACAATTTGTAAATGGGGATTGCAAGAATTTAAACCTAATTAGTCTATTACAACCATATTGAATTGATATGAATATACAAGGAATTGAATAATTAAAAGTATAAAAATGAACAAATGTACAAGGATGCAAAATGTAAGAAAATGAATTTTGTTTAGCTTTCATGAAAAAAGATTTTTATCTTAACCTAATTAAATAAAGAAAATAGTTAATTAAGTATGAATTTATTAAGAAAAGATTTTAAATGAAAACCTAGTTCTATTAATTAATCAAAAGGAAATAATTTTAAGAAAAGTATTTTTGGTGTTTTTTATCTTGAAAATATTTATAGCATTAGAAATTATTTTAGTCCCTTTTTTATATTAAAAATGATGTATTTAAATTAGTATGAAAGAAAATAACTAATAACCTAATTTTATTTATATTTACAAGATAATAGTAAAAAATAAATAAAGTACAATTAATAAAAATATTTTTTGTGAGAAAAATAAATAAACTAAGTCAAAATATAAATCTACTATTTTTATATTTTTTATGATTTTTTTAATATTAGAAATAATTAAGAAAATAAATAAAATGAAAATAAGAAAAAGAAAATAAAATTGGGCCAGGGGTGTTAAAAACAGTCAGGAGGGTGGAAGGCCAGCAAAAATGACAAGGCCCAACTGTTGAGGCCCAGCGCATCTGTTGTGTGACAAAAAACAAGAAAAATGTGGGGAAAAGAGAGGAAAAATGGCAGCGCTGGGGCTTGAACCCACACCCTTAGCATGAAACGCGCACTGCCTTACCAACAGGGTGGCTATAAATCCGTTAACTTATCTGAAATAATAAATATATAATGCAAAACAAGTTCCAGAAATGAACTTCATCTTCAACCTCCAGCCATGGTTTTTGTAACTCACTCATCTCTCATCCATTCACAAAACTTCCAACATCAAACTTGTTAGAAATTTCCTCACGATTCTAAATATGTAAATAACTTAAGCTAATTCTCAAAGATGAACATGAATTTTTAAAAGTACCAAATTTTGACCTAAATATTTCAGCAAGTTCAAACTCAAAATTCTCACTACTCAAGCAATATAAATGAAATTTATGGACATGTATAGTTTCAGGGCAATGATGTCTACATTTTATCTTCACAAATGCAAGCCTAACAATGCCTAAATGAAAAGATAGAAGTTTAGAAAACTCACCTTACAGATGAAGATCGTGTTTTGGGTTAGAGCTTGATTGAAGTTGTTGTGATGATCAAGTTAGCTTCCTCAAGTTCCCAGGAAGCTAATGCAATGATTAGCTTGGGCAATGGATGGCTAGAATGGATTGGACAAGTCAATGTGCAATGTTCTGTTTTTGGTTATAGAGTTTGATGCAAATGGTGTTATAGTCGTGTAACAGGGACAGGGACAAGTTATAATTGATGTATAGGAGCTTTAGGAACTAAAAGGCCAAAGAGTGCACGAGGGAAATAGAAGATACAAGTTCAAGGTCAGAACCTGTACAAAAATGGAGTTTGTGTGCAATTTCTGGCTAGAGGGAAATTGAGAGAGTTTCAGGCTTGCAAATGTAGTCCCCTAAGTTGCATAATAGTGTCTCAATGTATAGGAAAAGGTTTTGAGAGCTTGGGTGATCAGAAGTACAAGTTCACATGTTATGGCTTTTTGGCTTATTTTTGAAGCAAGCTTGACAAGCATTGTTCCAAGGAAAGGTACAAGGCTATCTAAAGTGGTTATGAACTTTAAACATACTCATTTGATTGTGTATAGGATGCTTGTGCAGAAAGAACAAATGCAATGCTCAAGAGAAATTGACTTTGTGATTAAAGCCACTTTACTAGATTGGCAATGTTACTTTGTGCCATTAATGAAAATGCAACTTGGATAAAGCTTGGATCAAGTGGATAATAGCTCAAAAGCAAGTGTGATCTTTTGATTATGGAGAGATATTGAGGTTTAGAGGCCTGCAAAACAATATTGTGCAGCATAGGTTTGAAATTGAGTTCTTGTTCATCACAAAATGCCTTGTAATTCAAGTGACAAAACCCTAACTTCATCTCTTCGATTCTCCCTCCTCAAGAATGATCTCAAGGAGTTATTGGACATTTTGGAAAGCTTGCAATTTTATCTACAACCCATATTTGAACTGCTTTTGAAGATTCCCCTTGGAACTATATGAAAAAGTGCCTTGAAGTTAGGTCAAAATCCTGACCAAATTAGGGCAAAATTTCACTAAGTGTTTAGTTTCATGACCACATGTTCATAAAATTATAACTTGAGATCCAAGCATTTTTGGAAGGAGTTGTGTAAAGAAAAGTTGTAGATTTCATGGAGATCTACAACTTTTATGTTGGAAGTTTCTCTTGAATCATCTTGAATCATCTTGCATCATGATGAAAATTTGGCTCAAAGTTATGAAAAAACATGAAATTCCCAACACTTAGAAAAATTTCTAAGTTTAGAAATTTTGACTTTTCAAAATGAAATCTTGACTTTTTGATTTATTGATGAATAAGTTTCATATTTTTACATGTTTTGATGAATTGTGATCTTTGGCACTTGAATTTGACCAAAAAGTCAAAGTTTGACTTTTTAGTGTATAGTTGACTTTTCATCAGTTAACTAGAACTCATCTGTCAATCCAATGATCTTGAGCAATGTTTTAGGTCATGCCATTAGGTAAAAATGATGAAATTGGACTCTTGAGATTATGCTTCAAACCAATTGATCATTTGCAAGGTCAAAAATCAGAAATTGCCCCTTCTTAGTCAAAACCCTAATTTGGACCATTTTGCCCTTTTGATGATTTGATCAAATTTTTTGAAGGATTGTGGTCCAAACTTGATCAAATGATACATATGAGTATAAAATGTTGATGTGGATCAAAAATTAAGAAGTTTGACTGTAAATTGGCCATAGTTGACTTTTCCCAATATAGCTAATTTTTAGGTCAACTGCTCAATTGACTGAGCAAAAATGTGATCCAAGGCTTGAAACTTGACATGAGTGATCTTAGGGGTCCATAATGATACATGAAAGTCATATGGGGCATTAGAAGTTCAAAAATCCTTGTGCAAATTCAAACCCTAATTTTGGTCATCAGTGCTTGAGGAGGTGTCTTGAGCTGATCAAACCCTAATGCAATCTTGAGCCTAAGGAGATCTTGTGAGTAAATTCTTGATAAATGAGAGGGAAAATTTTGGGGTACAACAGCTTCCCCTGTTCAATCTTCTTAAGCCTGAAGAGTTAGATTGGCATGTTTTTCCATTCGTGACTCGAAGGTGGAAGATGATTGGACACTAGAGTGCCTAGAAATTTGCACTCGGCGATGTGATGGTAGAGGGAATGGGCTTAAAGATGCCATTTGAAGAGGTGATAGAAAGTTGTTGGATATGGGCTTGTAGATGCCATCCAAGAGTGATTGTTAAATCTGAAAGAGAATCTGAATGAGTATCAGAATGGCGTCCGTGTTTGGAGCGTATCTGAACTGTATCTGAAAGTTGAATCTGAATGAGTATCAGAATGAGTATCAGAATGGCGTCCGTGTCTGGAGCGTATCTGAACTGTATCTGAAAGTTGAATCTGAAGGAGTATCATAATGGCTTTCGTGTCTAGAGCATATCTGAAAGCTGAATCTGAATGAGTATCAGAATGGCATCCGTGTCTGGAGCGTATCTGAACTGTATCTGAAAGTTGGATCTGAATGAGTATCAGAATTCCATCCATGTCTAGAGCGTATATGAACTATATCTGAACACCGAATCTGAATGAGTATCAGAATGGCATCCGTGTCTGGAGCGTATTTGAACTGTATCTGAAAACTTTGAACATTGTTAATGGTAGTCGTTAACCTTATCCTGAAAAGGGTAAAATGTTAGCTAAGATGCAAAGTCGTGTTGTAGAAATGCATGGTATGATGCATTCGTGCTATCAATGTTTATGATATATGGATGCGATGTATGCGTATGTAAGCTAGTCTGCTGCACTGTTGTCGGATTGGGGAAAATAAATCCCTGATTGTTGCTGAGGATATGGAGTTTAAGTATTCATGTTGTGAAGTCTAAGTGTTGATGAATTTCTGCTTGGAGATATAAACTCTATTGTAAGGGAGATGTCGTGTACTGCTTGTAAAATCCTATGGGGGAATCTTGAGAAATTTGACGAATTCTACTGGGGATTGATAACTGGAAGCTCTATTCTGTTGGGGATTAAACTGCACACTGTAGGGGATTATGGAGATAGCATAGAGAGATTTCCCTACCTCTTAAAGCCATCAATGATTGTCTTTCTATTTTATTTATTTGTAAACAGTAATTATGTTCAAATGCATATGTTCAACAATGAATCATTGGACGTTTTTGTAAACAAAACGCAAGCGTAAAGAAAAACAGATAGTTTTGCACTTTCAAAGGGGTATCTTTGTATTGACTTTGAGTAAGTATTTTTTGTACAATGAGACAAACATTCTAGTAAGAGAATTCCGTCATAAAAAATGAAAATTTTGATTCAAAGAAAGGATAGCTATGTGTAATAATCCCATGGGGTTCCCATTCTACTATAGCCTCCGTATCTCTGAGCGTCTTGTCTATTTGTTGCCTTGTCCGAAGTTGATTGAATTGATCATAACCTCTGAGTTTGCAGTTTGTCCGTAAAGTGATCCAACGGGACATAGTCATACGCTTTAATTCCCTAACTTTTACCTGGACTGCCCTTTCGGGTTTTCAGTCCATCGGGAAACCCTTTTTTGCCCAAGTCGCCCTTTCGGGTTTTCAACTTGCCAGGTGTACAGATTTTTTTGTTTTATCCCTAATTTTTGCCCGAAGCTTTTGGTTCGCCGGGATACCCTTGTTTTGCCTAGGTGTGTCAACCTAGCGGGTCTCTTATGCGTAGTATCTTTTGACTATGTCTGTGCTTGCAGGGTGCCGTAGGTTATCACCATCCATGGTGGTCAAGATCATTGCTCCACCAGAGAAAATGTTTTTGATTACAAATGGTCCTTCGTATGTAGGAGTCCCTTTGCCCCTAGGATCACCTTGCGGAATTATGATATGTTTGATCATCAGATCTCCAACTAGATACACTTGGCGTCTGACCTTTTTGTTGAAAGCCTTGATCATTCGTTTTTGATACATTTGACCATGACAGACAACAGTAAGTCTTTTCTCATCAATTAAGCTCAACTGATCAAGTCGAGTCTAGATACAATCGTCTTCATTCAAACCGGCATCCTTCATTATTCTTAGAGAGGGGATCTGAACCTCAATAGGCAAGATAGCTTCCATGCCGTATACCAGAGAATAGGGTGTTGCCCCGGTTGATGTGTGAGTTGTAGTACGATACCCATGGAGAGCGAATGGTAACATCTCATGCCAGTATTTTTATGTGACTGTCATTTTTTATATGATCTTTTTAATGTTCTTATTTGCGGCTTCAACAACACCATTCATCTTCGGCCGATAAGGGGAAGAATTGTGATGCTGGATCTTGAATTGCTTGCATAAGGCGGTGATTATAGTATTGTTCAGGTTTGTACCATTGTCTGTAATGATCCTCTCCTTGATACAGTAATGACAGATGAGATTCTGCTTGATGAACAGGGTGACAATATTCTTGGTCACGGAAGCGAAAAAAGCTGCCTCCACTCACTTGGTGAAATAGTCAATGGCCACTAAGATAAAGCAGTGTCCATTGGAAGTTGTTGTCTTAATTTCCCCAATCATATCAATCCCCCACATAGCAAAGGGCCAAGGAGCCGTCAAGACATTCAGAGGAACCGGAGGTACGTGCACCTTGTCAGCATAAATCTGACACTTATGGCAGGTTCGAGAGTGTTGATATCAATCTGCTTCCATGGTAGACCAGTAATAGCCTGCCTGCAGGATTTTCTTTGCCATCGTATTCCCACTGGAATGGGTGCCAAAAGTGCCTTCATGTAACTCAGCCATGATCCTTTCAGCTTCAACCTTGTCTACGCACCGAAGTAACACCGAGTCATGGTTGCGTTTGTAAAGGATGCCATTACTAAGGAAGAATTTAGCGGAGAATCTCCTTAAGAACTTCTTATCATTGAATGAAGCTCCTTCAGGATATTCTTGAACCTCGAGATACCTCTTGACTTCTTGAAACCAAGGTTGGTCCGCTACTTCTTCAGTATTAATCTCGTGACAGTGTGCTGGTTCATCCCTTCGTTCAATGGTGATCTGGGGAGCCTCGTTATCCCATTTAAGTTTAAACATAGATGACATTGTGGCTAGTGCATCTTCTAGCTGATTTTCTTCTCGCGGGAAATGCTCGAAGGTAATCTTCTCAAAATGTGGGAGCAATGTCAAAACATGTTCTTTGTAAGGGATAAGGTTAGGGTGTTTGGTGTCCCATTCCCCTTTGATCTTGCTGATAACCAAAGTTGAATCTCCGAATACATTCAATGATTTGATCCCCAAGTCTATGGCAGCTTTGAGACCAAAGATGCAGGCTTCGTATTCCGCCATGTTATTTGTACAATTGAAGCAGAGTCTTGCTGTAAAAGGGGTATGACATCCTTCAGGAGATATGAGTACAGCACCAATACCATTTCCGAGTGCGTTAGATGCCCCATCAAAAACCAGGGTCCATCAGGATCCTTGTTCAGGTCCGTCATATGGCCTGAGTTCTTCATAGTTGTTTACCATCATGATGTTTTCATCTGGGAATTTGAACTTCATGGACTGGTAGTCTTCTACAGCTTGGTGAGCAAGGTGATCACCTAGTGCACTGCCCTTTATAGCTTTCTGGATATTATATTGTATGTCATATTCTGTCAAGATCATTTGTCATCTCGCTATTCTCCCAGAGAGAGCAAGTTTCTCGAAGATGTATTTTATTGGATCCATTTTAGATATCAACAAGGTAGTATGGGTCAGCATATACTGTCTTATCCGGTGAGCAGCCCATGCCAGAGCACAACAAGTTTTCTCGAGAGTGAATATCATGTTTCACAGTCGGTAAACTTTTTGCTCAGGTAATAAATGGCGTGCTCTTTTCGGCCAGACTCGTCATGCTGCTCCAGCACACACCCCATTGAATTTTCCAAAACGGTCAGATACATGATCAATGGTCTTCCCTCGACTGGTGGCATCAAAACATGAGGCTCTTGCAGGTACTCTTTAATCTTGTCGAAAGCAGTTTGGCATTCGTCATTTCATTTGACTACTTGATCTTTCTTCAGTAACTTGAAGATTGGTTCACAAGTAGCCGTCAGGTGAGAAATGAATCTGGAAATGTAGTTCAAATGTCCCAAGAATCCTCTGACTTCCTTCTCAGTACGAGGAGCATGCATCTCTTGTATAGCTTTCACCGCGGCAGGATCTACTTCAATACCTTTATTGCTGACGATAAAACCTAGGATTTTACTAGACCTTACTCCAAATGTGAACTTATTTGGGTTCAACCTCAGCTTGTATTTCTTTAGTCTCTCAAACAGTTTCTGTAAATGGTCAAGATGCTCTTCTTCTGTTTGAGATCTAGCTATCATGTCGTCCATATAGACCTCTATTTCGTGATGTATCATATCGTAAAATAGAGCGACCATGGCACACTAATAAGTTGCCCCAACATTCTTCAGTCTGAATGGCATCACCTTGTAGCAGAATGTGCCTCATTGTGTGACAAAGGTTGTCTTCTCCATGTCCTCAGGCACCATTTTGATTTGGTTGTAGCCTAAGAAATTGTCCATGAAGGAAAACACCTTGTGTTGTGCTGTATTGTCAAATAGGATATCAATGTGGGGGAGTGGAAAATCATCCTTAGGGCTTGCTCTATTCAAATCTCTGTAGTCCACGCACATTCGTACCTTTCCATCCTTTTTGGGCACGGGAACAACATTGGCAACCCATTGTGGATAGGAGGTGATGACCAAGAATCCAGCATTGAATTGTTTCATGACTTCTGCTTTAATCTTTTTTGACATGTCTGGTCGCATTCGACGAACCTTTTTCTTTACTGGTGGACAATCCTCTTTTGTAGGTAGACGATGTACCACAATATCTGCATCAAGTCCTGGCATGTCTTCATACGACCAGGCAAAGACTTCAACATACTCGTGTAACAACTGAATCAGACGCTCCTTGACACTGGGTTCCAGATTGGCACCCACCTTGACTTCTCTTTTGTCTTCTTTGGTACCTAGATTGATGGTGACAATCGGTTCCTCGTGGGGCTGAATGGTTCTCTCTTCTTGCTGTAGTAATCTGGCAAGTTCCCCTGGTACTTCACAATCTTCCTTACCTTTGTCTTCAGCTTGGTAGGTTAGATTTTCAGAGTCACAGAAAGCCATAGCAGAATCGTTACCCATGGGATCCTGAATGGATGTAGACCTGCATTGTGAGTGTGAATGTGTGTAAGGGTATAGCTATCTTTGAAAGAAATGAAAAAATGTAAAAAGAAAAAACAATGAGCACAAATTTTGTATGAAAAACGTCCATGATTCATTAATGTCATATGGAAATGAGATAATAACCCTTACAAATAGACCATTGTGCCTCGGGTAAGACACAAGGTTTTAAGAATTTGAATTGTTTTAATATTACAGTTGCTGAGCCCTCCACTGACATTTGGGAATATCCAATCCTCCATGTTGCAGTCATCTTCATCATCTTCTACAGTGTTGACTTCACGGTTGCTGATCTTCAGGGGTGGTCCTCCGGCACGAGCGCAGCGTACAGTCTTCTGGGCACTTGAAGTGAAACCTAGGACAAACTTGTCAGACTTGTATAGGATATCTGGGATTTGTCCCCAAATAGTGCACCCACCTTCTTCTATTATTGCTTTTGCATCCTTCAAAGATGACATCTTGAGTGGAGGCCTTGTGATCTTGGGAACAGCCCTAGTTACTGCCACATCTTGCGGGACTTCCTCAAAGTTTTGGAATGGGGTTTCAATAAATTCACCATCTAACTCCACATATCTGAAGGAATTGAGGTGGCTGATCATATACCCTTCTTCTCCATGAACGATGATAATCTTCCCTTGAATCGGATACTATGACATTTGGTGTAAGATAGAAGTAACAGCGCCATCATTGTGAATCCATGGTCGTCCTAGCAAGAAGGAATACGAAGGGCGGATATCCATTACATAAAAAGTTGAATCAAATGTTTGGGTTCCAACCTTTATGGGGATATCCATTTCCCCATGCACCATCCTTTTTGAGCCGTCAAAGGCCCTCACTACTATGTTACTTGGCTTTAATGTTAATCCCTCACAGTCAAGCCTATCAAGATCCTTTTTAGGCAATACATTCAGAGATGAGCCAGTGTCCATCAAAACATGAGCCAAGGTTGTTCCCCTACATTCCACTGAGACATGCAATGCCTCATTATGCTTCCTTCCTCTTGGCGTTAGATCCGCATCCGAAAAACCTAGACCGTTATCTGCAATCAAGCTGGCTACGCAGTCTTGGAACTGATCGGCAGACATTTCTTGGGGTACATGAGCAATTTTCAGGAATTTTACGAAGGCTTTTGTATGCGCCTCGGAACATAGTAGTAAAGCCAGGATGGAAATTTTAGATGGATTTTGTCCCAGTTACTCGACTACATCGTAGTCGCTTCTTTTTATGATCTTTAGGATTTCCTCCATCTCTTTTCAGGAGGTCTCAGGGATAGCCAATGATTGTGTCTTCGTCTTGACAGACTCAACCAGAACACCTTTTCCTCGAGTCTCGGTTAACTTGGCAGCTAGAGTGTCAGTAGGAGTGATAACAGGAGTCATAACAGCTTTGTCAGTTGGAGTATTGGTGGAGATGATTGTAGGACTGGGAATAGCCATCGGAGGAGCAGCAACAACAGGAATGATTATGGGTCCAGAAACTGCTTTTGGGGGAGAAATTTCTGGAGAGAATATCTTTCTGCTTTGGGTAATCTTGCTAGTCCCTGCAATATTACTGATATCAGAGTCAACTTTCTTGGAACTGGAATCTTCGGCAGCTGGCCAATCTTGCTTGATACTGTGGTAGTAGACGTCCCCTCGATAATTCCATGGTACGGTTTTGTCTAACAGATATGGGACTGGTCCAGGAATTGTAATTATCAAAGGAGCTATTTTTGGAATTGATGTAATTCTAACGGGTCTTTTGATGGACACCCTGGAAGAATTGTCGGAAATGGTTACAATGGAAACATCATTATAAGAAACAGGTGGAACAAAAGCCTTTTCGAACAAAATCTCCTTGTTATCTATTAGGCACTAAACTCCTACTTTCAACAAGGGACAGGTGGTTGGTGAGGACAAACAGAAATGACAGCTTTCATCACAGCCCGGGAAAACACTGGCATTCAGTAAGTTCTTTTTGATAGTCAAGAGTGCGGTCATAAGTTCATCCACTGAAGTAACAAACATATCTTCCTCAATAGCATGGGCATTATGGCCATGTTTGGGAATAGGGGCATAAATGACATTGGGCTTTTCTGGCGCATCGAATTCAATCTCTTTGGCTTCAAGGATGTCTTATACTTTGTTCTTTAGAGCCCAACAGTTCTTAGTGTAATGGTTGGGACTCTCAGAAGGGTATGCGCAACGGGCATTAGGATGATAGTGAGGAGATGTTATGTTAGGGCTCTTTGGAGCTTCTTTCAAGGTCACTAGATTGGATCTTAACAGATGTGGCAATACTTGAGATATTGTTATATTAATTCTGGTGAATTGTCTAACTTGTCTTTTCATTCTCGGTTGGTTGTTTCTTTGCTGATCAGGCACATATTTAGGAATCATAACGGCCCCCACCATTGGACGGCGTTCAGCCCTATCTTGATATCTATGAGGATACATAGCAACCACTTCTTTCTTTCCGATGAATGTCTTCCTTACTGTGGCAGAGGAAGCATCCTTTTGAATCTTTCCATTCTTTATCCCGGCTTCTACCCTTTCTCCGAACAATATCAATTTAGTAAAACCCGTCGATGAACTCCCGATTAGGTGATTGAAGAAGGGACCAGACAAGGTGCCCAAAAACATGTCTACCAACTCTCTTTCAGATAGAGGAGGTTGAACTCTTCCAGCCAAGTCTCTCCATTTTTACGCATAGTCCTTGAAGCCTTCACTTGAAACCATGGCCATACTCTGGAGTTGAGTACGGGTAGGCGCAAGATCAGCGGTGTATTGGTATTGTTTGTAAAAGGCTGCAACAAGATCTTCCCAGTTATGAACATTGGCTCTTTCTAGTTGATAAAACCAATCAAGTTGAGTTCCATACAGACTGTCTTGGAAGAAGTGTACCCATAAATCTTTGTCAGCGGTGTGGGGTTGGATTTTCCTCACATAGGACCGAAGATGCATTTCAGGGCATGAAACTCCGTCATATTTGGTGAACACAAATGCTTTGAATTTTAGAGGAATGACAATTTGCGATACCAGTCCCAACTCCTCAAAGTCCAATCCAGGCACTTTTTGGATTTCCATTACGCTCAACCACTCTTCTAGATGCTTATACTTGTCATCGGCTGGAGGGTATTGTTCTTCAGAATAGTCTTCTTCTTCCTCTTCCTCTTCTGAATCAGACTGAACAACGGTTTCTTTGCCTTTCCCATCTTGGTTGTCTTTCTCACCGGATGTCGTTGCAAAGTCTAAGGCCCTTCTTGCCTGCCCTTGGAATCTTCTTCCCATGTTCAAAATTGCGGTTATCTTCTTCGTCTTCTTTTTCTTCTCTTCCACCAGCAAGGTCTTTAACTCTTCTTGTCCTTTGGCCAGAGTTAAGAACAACTGTTGAAACTGTGCATTCTGAGCTTGGAGGTCCTTTACCGTTTGCTCGAGATCCATCTAACTGAAATAAATAGTAGAGAGATGAGGAGACTTGTTGCAAGAAAACTGTTTATGTTATGATGAATGATATGCGTATGCAATGATTTCAAGGATTCTAAGATTCAAGTTTGTTTTAGACAAAAAGGAAACACACGTTATATTAATAAATTAAAGCTTTGAGTCCATCAATGCCTTCTTGGGTAAAACAAATACAAGAAACTCTAAGATAGAAAGGTAGTACGCATCCTCTTTGGTGCAATGTAAGCATTTAGAGTCTGCTCCTCATGAAGTAGCCTAGTGAGTTCCAAAACCTTCTTCTCGCTTGCGTAGAATCGGGCTTCAAAAGTCTCGCTCTCCCTTTAGTTGTATCCAATCTCTTTGTAGTCCTTCAAGAGAGGTGGGTATATCAGGATGTAGCATAGTGTGTGGAACATCTCCCTCCATGACAGGCTCAATGATTACCTGGAGAATGGAGGGATAAGGCATCATAAGACTCTGAGCACGAGTTCGTACCCATTTAAGGTAAGGCTCAAGAGGGATGGAATTTTTATGCCCCAAAGTCTTGCTATCTACCTTGTTTAACATCCTCCAGCTCGGATAAATCTCTGGCGAAGACCTTGATTTTCATTGTCGTAGTCAAATACCAAACCTTGAATCAACATTTCATGCGGGCCATCCCTTCGGGCGTAACCAAACTATCTTAAGGCTAAATAGGGGTTGTAGGTGATACCTCCCCTAATGCCAAGTAAAGGGACATTAGGGAATTCTCCATAATGCTCGACAATAGTAACATTCTCTATGGACCGGGAGCACCAATAAATGTTTGAGTGTCATCAACCTTTGTGACCACCTTGAACCTTGCTCGTTCTTTAATACAGATTGGGGAAGATGCAAAATAAACCATCTTTCCAAGAGAGGAGTGCAACACATAAGAACACCTCTTTTCCTCATTGTGCGAGTGTGAAAAGAGTGTAGGATGTCCCCTAGCAATATAGGCACCGGGTTGTGGGATATGAAGATTTTGATGGTGTTCACGTCTATGAGCTGGTCAGGATTTGGAAACAAAACCAGCCTATAGACGAGGAGAGCCACAATTTCCTCAAAGGCTTGCAAGTCCAAAGAATTCCAACAGTTTTAGGCTTTCTCAAACAAGAACTTTGCTAGGAAACCTTTGACACCACTCCTTGTTTCCCAATAAGTTGTGACATCAGATGAGTGCAAGTGTAGAGCTTGAGCAATCTCTTCTGGCTTTGGGTCTCTTTCTGTACCGTTGAAAGGTAGTTGATTGAGATGGGAATCCTCAAGAGTCGGGAGAATTCTTCCAAAGTAGGCACAAGTTAATAGTCGGGAAATGTGAAGCAATGGTGTAAAGGATCAAAGAACTGAAAGAGTACCTTCATCATGTCCTCGTCTATGTTGGAGGTGACCAAGTTGAGTAGGCGACCATGTCTCTCGGTGAATGGAGAGTTTTCTGGAATCCTTGAGGCTAGCTCCTTAAGTTGTAGAGGGATCCTCACAAGGATGACTTGAATAGTTTTTCTGCGAAGAGAACCCATATCCTACAAAATAAGAACAAAGATGAATTCCAAAATCCTTGAAATGGTTAGTGAATGTGTATGATGTTATGATGTTATGTACAAGTGTGTATATACAAACAAAACAAACAAGTTCCTAGGCTTAGGCTTGCATGGAGTTTTATAGGTAAGTACCATCTTGAAGTTTAGTTGGCTCAACCTGTCCTAGTAATAGTAACCGGGTTCTAAGGAGCTCAATATCACTGGATTGTTTCCTTGGTCATTGTTTCAGCACAAGCCTCTTTAATGGCGACCGAAATATCCCAAGAAACCAAACCTCAATGAGTGTAGTATCGAGTATCTACCAACTTTGGACTGCACCAAAGCCGGTCATCTCACTACATCAAAAAGGCCAAGTGGGTCAAGTAAAGGTTCTAGAAGTTCATTAGTGCTTTATGGCATCACTCAGTGGCCCCGTATTCTCTTTGATTAACTCAAAGGCTACCGGTATCCACAAATATGTCGCACTAACGTAGCTATTGCTTAGACCATGTCGGTATACCCCACACAGTTTCCACAACATATTGCTACTTACCTATAATGTATCCCAAATCCGGGTAGAGGATTCAAACCCAAACAAAGAACCATAATGTAAAGCATACAAGTCAAACTATGTAAGCAAGTAAATGTGATCTATCCCTAAGGTATCCCCACTTTTAGAATATTCCCCAGCAGAGTCGTCAGTTCTGTGATACGATTGGAGAACTGACTTGAAGGTTTTCCGTTTGATTGCAAATGTTGTGGTTAGCAAGAGTTGCCACTGACTTTTCTTTTATCCAAAAGGAAAGGTGAAAAAGCACAGGAAAGACCTTTGAGATTATTTCTTGAGTTTGAGGGGTAGATTATGAAAAGGGAAGGTATTAGCACCCTTTTCATCCATGGTTTTCCATGAGCTCTTAGTTACTTGCTAGATCACTTGCTTTTGTTTGAAATTGTGCTTTGTGCGGTTTTTGAAAGTATTTTGTAAAGAGGCCATTGTTTAGGCAATCTTTGTAATGATTCTTGTTCGTAAGAATGTATACAAAGATGTTGATCTTTTGAAATAAAAATTCAAGTTTTGCAAGATGTTTTGAAAGTGTAAGTGTTTGTTTTTGAAAATAGCAAGGATGTTTGTTTTGAAATGGAGCAAGTAATTAGGAGCAATCTACCCACTCAAATGTCTTTCTTGTTCATTTTATTTTTCCTTTGACATTGTTGTCTTATCATTAATTTGGTAAGCAACCCTATCTTTGGATGCAAATGGGACGGGCGTGGGTCATCGTATAACCATGATTAGCATGTTGCAAGGTATCTTAGCATTATTTTGGAGGGACTAAGATCATTTTTAAGGCAACTTAGATATCGTCATCGAGGGACTATGATCTTGTATTTGCTTGTTTTTGCTAAGATGCCTTACATGCGTAATATGGCCATTTTGTATAAGGCAACCAAGTGGAATAACCCTAGGGGTGCTTGTGTGCAAGTGTATTGTTTTCATGTTTGTTGTTGTCTTGAATTAGGGTTTTCTAGGTATTGGTTTTAGTCTTTCCATATAAATCATAATTACTAGCATGTTATATAAAAGCGATAAATTGTGAAATTTAAAGTTACTACGCTATTACTACATTTGTGGGGAGGGGGTGTACAATTTGTAAATGGGGATTGCTTGAATTTAAACCTAATTAGTCTATTACAACCCTATTGAATTAATATGAATATACAAGGAGTTGAATAAATACAAAGTATAAAAATGAACAAATGTACAAGGGTGCAAAATGTAGAGAAAATGAATTTTGTTTAGTTTTCATGAAAAAAGATTTTGTCTTAACCTAATTAAATAAAGAAAATAGTTAATTAAGTATGAATTTATTAAGAAAAGATTTTAATTAAAAACCTAGTTCTATTAATTAATCAAAAGGAAATAATTTTAAGAAAAGTATTTTTGGTGTTTTTTATCTTGAAAATATTTATAGCATTATAAATTATTTTAGTCCCTTTTTTATATTAAAAATGATGTATTTAAATTAGTATGAAAGAAAATAACTAATAACCTAATTTTATTTATATTTACAAGATAATAGTAAAAAATAAATAAAGTATAATTAATAAAAATATTTTTTGTGAGAAAAATAAATAAACTAAGTCAAAATATAAATCTACTATTTTTATATTTTTTTTATGATTTTTTTAATATTATAAATAGTTAAGAAAATAAAAAAAATGAAAATAAGAAAAAGAAAATAAAATTGGGCCAGGGGTGTTAAAAACAGTCAGAAGGGTGGAAGGCCAGCAAAAATGACAAGGCCCAACTATTGAGGCCCAGCGCATTTGTTGTGTGACAAAAAATAAGAAAAATATGGGGAAAAAAAGAGGAAAATGGTAGCGTTGGGGCTTGAACCCACGCCCTTAGCATGAAACACGCACTGCCTTACCACTGGGGTGGCTATACATCTGTTAACTTATCTGAAATAATAAATACATAATGCAAAACAAGTTCCAGAAATGAACTTCATCTTCAACCTCCAGCCATGGTTCCTGTAACTCACTCATCTCTCATTCATTCCCAAAACTTCCAACATCAAACTTGTTAGAAATTTCCTCACGATTCTGAATATGTAAATAACTTAAGCTAATTCTCAAAGATGAACATGAATTTTTAAAAGTACCAAATTCTGACCTAAATATTTCAGCAAGTTCAAACTCAAAATTCTCACTACTCAAGCAATATAAATGAAATCTATGGACATGTATAGTTTCAGGGCAATGATGTCTACATTTTATCTTCATAAATGCAAGCCTAACAATGCCTAAATGAAAAGATAGAAGTTCAGAAAACTCACCTTGCAGTTGGATCATGTTTTGAGTTAGAGCTTGATTCAAGTTATTGTGGTGATCAGGTTAGCTTCGACAAGTTCCCATGAAGCTAATGCAATGATTAGCTTGAGCAATGGATGGCTGGAATGGCTTGGAGAAGTCAATGTGAAATGTTTTGTTTTTGGTTATGGATTTTGATGCAAATGGTGTTACAGTCGTGTAACAGGGACATGGACAAGTTATATTTGATGTATAGGAGTTGTAGGAACTAAAAGGCCAAAGAGTGCACGAGGGAAATAGAAGATACAAGTTCAAGGTCAGAACCTGCACAAAAATGGAGTCTGTGTGCAATTTCTGGCTAGAGGGAAATTGAGAGAGTTTCAGGCTTGCAAAAATCGTTCCCTAAGTTGCATAATAGTGTCTCAATGTATATGAAAAGGTTTTGAGAGCTTGGGTGATCAGAAGTACAAGTTCACGTGTTATGGCTTTTTGGCTTGTTTTTTAAGCAAGCTTGACAAGCATTGTTCCAAGGCAAGGTACAAGGCTATCTAAAGTGGTTAGGAACTTTAAACATGTTCATCTTATTGTGTATAGGATGATTTTGCAGAAAGAACAAATGCAAAGCTCAAGAGAAGTTGACTTTGTGATTAAAGCCACTTTACTAGAATGGCAATGTTACTTTGTGCCATTAATGGAAATGCAACTTGGATAAAGCTTGGATCAAGTGGATAATAGCTCAAAAGCAAGTGTAATCTTCTGATTATGGAGAGATCTTGAGGTTTAGAGGCCTGCAAAACAATATTGTGCAGCATAGGTTTGAAATTGAATTCTTGTTCATCACAAAATGCCTTGTAATTCAAGTGACAAAATCTTAACTTCATCTCTTCGATTCTCCCTCCTCAAGAATGATCTCAAGGAGTTCTTGGACATTTTGGAAAGCTTGAAATGTGTTATACAACCCATATTTGAATTAATTTTGAAGATTCCCCTTGGAACTATATGAAAAAGTGCCCTGAAGTTAGGTCAAAATCCTGACCAAATTAGGGCAAAATTTCACTAAGTGTTTAGTTTCATGACCACATGTTCATAAAATTATAACTTGAGATCCAAGAATTTTTGGAAGGAGTTGTGTAAAGAAAAGTTGTAGATTTAATGGAGATCTATAACTTTCGTGTTGGAAGTTTCTCTTGAATCATCTTGCATCATGGTGAAAATTTGGCTCAAAGTTATGAAAAAAACATGAAATTTCCAACACTTAGAAAAATTTCTAAGTTTAGAAATTTTGACTTTTCAAAATGAAATCTTGATTTTTTGATTTCTTGATGAATAATTTTCATATTTTGACATGTTTTGATGAACTGTGATCTTTGGCACTTGAATTTGACCAAAAAGTCAAAGTTTGAATTTTCAGTGTACAATTGACTTTTCATCAGTTGACTGGAATTCATCTGTCAATCCAATGATCTTGAGCAATGTTTTAGGTCATGCCATTAGGTCAAAATTATGCAATTGAACTCTTGAGATTATGCTTCAAATCAATTTATCATTTGCTAGGTCAAAAATCAGAAATTGCCCCTTCTCAGTCAAAACCCTAATTTTGACCATTTTGCCCTTTTGATGATTTGATCAATTTTTTTGAAGAATTATGGTCCAAACTTGATCAAATGATACATATGAGTCTAAAATGTTTATGTGGATAAAAAATTAAGAAGTTTGACTGTAAATTGGCCATAATTGACTTTTTCCCCAATACAACTAATTTTTAGGTCAACTGCTCAATTGATTGAGCAAAAATGTGATCCAAGGCTTGAAACTTGACATGAGTGATCTTGGGGGTCCATAATGATCCATGAAAGTCATATGGGGCATTAGAAGTTCAAAAATCCTTGTGAAAATTCAAACCCTAATTTTGGTCATCAGTGCTTGAGGAGGTGTCTTGAGCTGATCAAACTGTAGTGCAATCTTGAGCCCAAGGAGATCTTGTGAGTAAATTCTTGATAAATGAGAGTGAAAATTTTGGGGTACAACACTTGGAATTATGGAGCTTACGTCTACTACCATGGCGGCAAGCAAGACCTTTTAGCTATCAAGAATGAAGTGGTTGAAGATACTGATCCTAACATTGGCAATATTGTTGGGACCAGTAAGGTTGCCAGAAGTAGAAGGATTTTTCTCTGGATATCTCTCCAAAGAGTGTTGATACTCCTGTTGTTATTCCTGCTTTTGAGTTAACTAAGGCTCGGGGTAAAAAAGTATTAAGTGAGCCTTCCTGGATGGAGGCACCTAAGGAAGCCATTCCTGAGGCCTCCAAGCAAGAAATGGAGGAAATTTTGAAGATCATACGGAAAAGTGATTACAATGTTGTGGAACAATTGGGGCAGACCGCCTCGAAGATTTTAATGCTAGCTTTGTTTTTGTGCTCCGAGGCTAATGTTAAAGCCTTGGTGAAGTTTATGAAGTCTGCTCATGTACCACAAGAGACTTTTGCCGATCAATTTGAGAATTGTGTTTCTAATTTGACTATTGATAATGGACTGGGACTCTCCGATGTTGATTTGACTCCTAAGGGAAGAAGACATAACGATGCCCTGCATGTCTCTATTGAGTGCAATGGAACTACTTTGGATCATGTGTTAGTTGATATGAGTTCATATCTGAATGTCCAGCCCAAGGGTGCGTTAGACATATCGGATTGTGAAGGACTTACTTTGAAGCCCAACAATATTGTGGTGAGGGCTTTTGATGGATCCAAAATAATGGTACACAGGGAGGTAGATATTCCAATTAAAGTTGGTTCCCAAACTTTTGACTCCACTTTCTATGTGATGGACATTCTCCTGTCTTACTCCTGCTTATTGGGATGCCCTTGGATTCATGGGGTCGGCGTTGTCACTTCCACTTTGCATCAAATGTTAAAATATCTAGTTAATGGAAAGATTGTTACAGTTTGTGACGAAGAAGAGTATATGGTAAGCCACCTGAATTCTTTCAGATATGTCGAGATGTACGATGAGTTCATTGAAACCCTCTGTCAGAATTTTGAAGAGGTTCCTCAGACGATCGCAGTTACCAAAGTTGCTACTGTTGTTTCGAAGATTACAAGGCCTCTGCTGAAAATGGCTTCTCTAAAGGATGCCAAGGCTGTGATTGAAGAAGGTGGGTGTACTATTTGGGTCAAACTCCCTGACATCCCCTATAATTCTAACAAATTTGGTTTGGGTTTCACTTCAGGAGCTCAAAAAGTTGTTCGTCGAGCTCGCGCTAGAGGACTACCACTACGCATCAGCAACCATGGAGTCAATCCTATGGAGGACGCCGATAGCGACTGCGACTTGGACAATTGGATCTTCCCTACTATCAAAGGTGGACTCAATAATTGGATGAATAGAGACTTTGTGCCTATATCTTTTATCCAGGAGTAATTATTTTTCTGTTTTTTAAGGATATGCAATTTTTGAACAATTTAAACTCTAAAGCCGTGTATGTTACCCGAGGCACAACGGTCTATTTGTGAGGGTTATCACACTTCATTTTCATATTTCATTAATAAATCATTGGATGTTTTGCATTCAAACATTATGCTCTTTGTCTTTCTTTTTACTTTATTTTGTCAAAATAGCTATGCGCTCTTACACACACCCACATATCAAATTGCAGATCCAAATCCACCCTGGATCCCATCGATAACAGTTCTGCTATTTCCAATTATGACTTTGAAAATCTGATCTACCAAGTTGAGGACGGAGATGAGGAAGATTGTGAAGTACCAGGAGGACTTGCTAGACTATTACAGCAAGAGGAAAGAGCACTACAACTCATGAAGAACTGGTTGAGGCGGTAAACTTGGGTACTGAGGAGAATAAAAAGGAAGTCAAGATAGGTGCCAACTTGGAGAATGGCATCAAAGAACGGTTAATCCAGGTGTTACGTGACTACGTTGAGATCTTTTTCTGGTCATACAAAGACATGTCGGGGCTTGATACTGATGTTGTGGTTCATCGTCTGCCGACAAAAGAAGACTTCCCTCTAGTGAAGCAAAAGGTTCGACGTATACGTCCTGAGATGTCAGAAAAGATCAAGGTTGAAGTCATGAAACAGTTCAATGCCAGGTTCTTAGTTGTTACTTCTTATCCATAATGGGTTGTGAATGTGGTACCGGTACCTAAGAAGGACGGTACAATACATATATGTGTGGATTACAGAGATTTGAATAGGGTGAGCCCCAAAGATGACTTTCCGCTTCCCCATATTGATGTTTTGGTTGACAACACTGCACATCATAAGATATTCTCCTTCATGGATGGTTTCTCCGGTTATAATCAGATTAAAATGGCGCCTAAGACATGGAGAAAACAACTTTCGTCACACAGTGGGGAACTTTCTGCTACAAGGTTATGCCATTTAGGTTGAATAACATCGAGGAAACCTATCAGCATGCTATGGTAGCTTTATTCCATGACATGATCCATCACGATATAGAGGTCTATGTTGATGATATGATATCCAGGTCTCAGACGGAAGAAGAGAACCTTGATCACTTGCAAAAACTGTTTGAAAGATTGAAGAAGTACAAGTTGAGACTAAACCCTAACAAGTGCACCTTTGGAGTAAGATCTGGTAAGCTCCTAGGTTTCATCGTCAATGGAAAAGGCATTGAAGTAGATCCCGCAAAGGTTAAAGCTATTCAAGAGATTCTGACTCCCTGCATTGAGAAGGAAGTTAGAGGTTTCCTGGGACGTCTAAACTATATTGCCAGATTCATTTCCCATCTAACCGCTACTTGTGAACCAATCTTCAAATTGCTGAAGAAAGATCAAGTAGTGAAATGGAACGATGATTTCTAGATAGCCTTTGACAAAATCAAGGAATATCTTCAAGAACCTCCAATTCTGATTCCTCCGGTTGAAGGAAGACCTCTAATTATGTACTTAATAGTGTTAGAAAATTCAATAGGGTGTGTGCTGGAGCAACATGATGATTCTACTTGAAAAGAGCATGCAATATACTACCTTAGCAAAAAGTTTATCGACTGTGAAACAAGACACTCACTGCTCGAGAAAACTTGTTGCACTTTGGCATAGGCTGCTCGCCGATTAAGAGAGTATATGTTGACTAACACTACCTTATTGATATCTAAAATAGATCCTATCAAATACATATTCAAGAAGCCCGCTCTCTCTGGAAGAATAACAAGATGGCAAATGGTTTTGACCGAATACGAAATTCAATACATTACTTAAAAGGCAATCAAAGGAAGTATACTAGCTGACCATTTGGCTCATCAGGCTGTAGACGACTACCAATCAATGAATTTTGAGTTCTCGAACGAGAACATTATGTTAGTAACTGACTGTGAAGAACCTGGGCCGGATGAAGGACCTGAAAAAGGATCCAGATGGACTATGGTTTTTTATGAAGTTCCAACGCGCTCGAAAATGGCATTGGTGTTGTGATTATATCTCTCGAAGGCTGCCATACACCTTTCACCTCCAGACTATGTTTTAACTGCACCAACTATATGGTTGAATATGAGGCGTGCATTATGGGTATCAAGGCTGTTATTGATATGAGGATCAAGTTCTTACAATTATACGAAGATTCAGCCTTGATGACCAACCAAGTTAAAGGAGAATGGGAAACAAAGCATCCTAATCCCATCCCTTACCGAGAGCATATATTAACATTGACCCCATATTTCAAGAGACTACCTTTGAACATGTTCCACGATGTTGTACCCCAAAATTTGCCCTCTCAATTCTCAAGGCCTTTCTTACAAGGATTCTCAAGGTTCAAGCTTGCACAAGTACTTTGGAATTTTCCAGTACCAAAATTAAAAGGAAATTGTCAAAAAGGGAAAAAATAGATAAAAATATTATTTTGACAAAAATTGGAGAAATACAAGTGTTCTTCGTTTCAGCTCTTTCGATTGGTCTTTTGGCCTCTTTCGACACAAGCTTGGCTTGTATCCTTCGATTGGCCTTTTGGCCTCTTTTGACACAAGCTTGGCTTGCATCCTTCGATTGGCCTTTTGGCCTCTTTCGACACAAGCTTGGCTTGCATCCTTCGATTGGCCTTTTTGGCCTCTTTCGACACAAGCTTGACTTGCATCCTTCGATTGACCTTTTGACCTCTTTCGACACAAGCTTGGCTTGCATCCTTCGACTGGGCATGGGCCTCTAACACAGTTTGGTTTGGATTCACAAGGAAAAGAGCCTCTTGTAATCTATTTCATTTCCAAGGCAAAAGGCTCTCTTTTAACATCCTTCGATTTGCACCTCTTGCTCCCTATTTGTCTCTTTCGAATATGAACATTTTGTCTTTCGTTTGACCACATGTACCCCCTAGCGTGCAAGCTTTCGATTAGACATGAGCCACCTTAAGACACATTTGGCCCCTTCAAACGATGCACAAAGTTGATTCGTTCGAAGGACACTTGTTGGAAGAAAGTCAAACAATATGTTGGAAGAAGAATTTGGTCGAAGGAGAGTCAAAATGAAAGGATAAAATATTCAAAGATGCTTGCTGCCAAGTTCAGACATGGTACACTAGCCAAAACTTCTGCATAGCAGTCCTGAAACACTGCCCCATTCTTGCACCAAAATAGCATAAAGCACTGTCCCTCGAAGGCTGCAAAGAGCAGTTTACCCAAATTGTTCAAATTATTTTGTTTTCCCTCCAAAAGCTTCAGCCAACTTTGCCTATAAATAAGAGGCTCCAACACATGTTTAAGGGGAGGATTTTTGGACCAGAGGAACGAATCCCCCAAATTTTCTCAAACACCATAAATCTCTCAAAGTCCCTTCAACACTTGTGAGAAAAAAACCCAGAATCCCAAACACTTACTTCCTTCGATTCTGAAGAACAAATACTCTTCAGTATCCTTCGAATCCAGTTTGGAAAGAAACATAAGACTTGTTTCTCTCCTTCCTTCGAATCCAACATTCCAGGCGCAACTGTTGGCCCCCTCTTTCAAATCCAGAACCCTGGGCCTCCACTCAAGGTCCCGCACCCATTCAAAGCCTCCAGTAAGGTAAGTCACTCTTACCCTTGAACCTTTCGTTTCATGGCATAGTATGTGAATAATCTTCCCTTTCATTTCAAAACATGTACATAACACTTTGGTTCTTTTCGTTTCCACCTACTTAATATGTTTTCAGAGCTAAACCCTTTCGTTTTTTCTTTCTGTTTACCTGAACTTGCTTTAACTGTTAAACTGTTTACCAAACAAATACTAGCATGGCCTCAGGCCATGTTGCCATTTAATGCTTTAAATGAAAGAAACAGGAAATAGGAAATAGGAAACGAAGCTTCTGGCTTCTATCCTCTTTCTCCAGGTCGAACGAAAGAGACAACCAGGAGTATGAAACGAAGCCTTTGGTTTCCACACTGACTTCCAGGCCCAGCCAGAAACACGCTCACACTGATTTCACTGGCCCAATCGAAGAAGGAAACAAGGCAGAAAGGCCCAGCCAGAGGCACACTTGCACTAAGTCCAGGCTCAGACGAAAGGCACTCCCATGCTGGTGCCAACCTCCAATCGAAGTACATGACCTGACTGGTGCCAAAGCCTAATCGAAAGACGTGACTTTGTTGTTTCCATCCCCAATCGAAGGAGGCCAGCAGAATGCAAATCGAAGGGTGTTACTGCCTGGGTCGAAAGACACTCATTTTTCTTACTTTTATCTTATTTTTTCATATTTTTTATGCCTTTCGATATGGTTGTAATAGCGTAGGATTTATTTTCTGCATTTTTATTACTTTCGCACAAATGCTAGTAATTAGGATGTATGGCAAGATAAAACCAACAAGTAGACAACCTAAAAATCAAAGAAAAATGCATGCAATAAAACACACTTTGCACACATGCACCCTTAGGGTAATCTCACTTATTGCCTCAGAATATAGTCATGTCCCTCGAGCATGGGCGTTTTAGCAAAGACCCTCGATAAAAGATCGTAGTCCCTCGATGAGCCTCGATGTTGCCTTCGGTAAATGATCTAGTCCCTAAAAACGACATTGCTAAAACGTCCCATATGTTGCCTTCTATGACTATACAAACGTCCCACGCCCGTCCCGTTCAACATCCTAACACAAGGTTGTTCACCAAACACAATGGTGAAACAACACTGTTAAAAGGGTTAAAAACATGAGAAAGATCTTTGAGTAAAATTAGGGTAGATAGCTCTTAGTTACTTGATCAAACTTGCAAAACATCCTTGCCATTTTTCAAACACACATCTCAACACAATTTCAAAACAAACTTTCAAAAAACATTGAAACATCTTTTCAAAGAGACAAACACCTTTGTAAAACATTCAAACGAATTGTTACAAAGGTTGCCTAGACAAGGTATCTTTTTCAAAACATTTTTCAAAACCACACACACAAAGCACCATTTCAAACAATTGAAAAGCAAAGGCAAGTGATCTAAAACAAGTAACTAAGAGCCCATGGATAACCATGGATGAAAAGGGTGCTAGCACCTTCCCTTTTCATAATCTACCCCCCGAACCCACGAAAACATCTCAAAGGTCTTTCCTGTGCTTTTTGACCTTTCCTTAGGATAAAATAAAAAGTCGGTGGCGACTCTTGCTAAACCGAAACATTTGCGAACACAAAACGCAAATCCCAAGTCAGTTCTCCCACCGTAGCACACACGAGAATAAAATCTGTTAGCGGACACGCTAGCTACCATGTCACCCATGTTTAAGGTCAGATGAGATAACGAAGCCCCTCAAATCACTATCGAAAGATTAGACGAACCGACATACTATTATGACATTGATACTGAGGGAGTAGAGGAAAAGCCTTGGTTCCACAAGGTGAAAAGGTATCTTGAAGCCCAAGAATACCTTGAAGGAGCATCTATAAATGACAAGAAGTTCCTAAGAAGATTCTCTGGGCAAGTTAATATTGGTCCACTATGGAAACATATTGTCATAATCACTCCCGAACTTGTCACAAATGGCAAATCTACGCCGACAAAGTACATGTGACTCTGGTTCCTTTAAATGTCTTAATTGATCCTTGGCCCTTCACAATGTAGGGCATTGATATGATTGGAGATATTAGACCTATCGCTTCCAATGGACATCACTTCATCCTTATTGTCATTAATTACTTCACGAAGTGGGTCGAGGCATCCCCATTTGCTTCTATTACCAAGAACATTGCGACTCGGTTCATCAGACATAATCTTATCTGTCGGTATGGTATCCCAGAAAGAATTATCACAGATAATGGTAGCAACCTTAATAATACTATGATCACCAAGCTATGTATATAATTTAAGATCCAGCACCATAACTCTTCTCCTTACTGGCCGAAGATGAATGGCACTGTGGAGGCCGCCAATAAGAATATAAATAAGATTATATAGAAGATGACGGTAACATATAAGGACTGGCATGAGATGTTACCCTTTTCTATTCACGGCTATCGCACTTCCGTACGAACATCAACTGGGACAACCCCATTTTCTCCCGTATACGGTATGGAAGTTGTTTTACCCATCGAAGTCCAGATCCCTTCCTTGAGAATCATGAAGGATGCATGTTTAAATGAAGACAAATGGATTCAGAATCGACTTGGCCAATTGAACTTGATCGATGAGAAGAGGCTCGCGGCTGTTTATCATGGTCAGATGTATCAGAAACATATGATCAAAGCTTTTAACAAAAAGGTCAGACGTCATGTATATCAGGTTGGTGACCTAGTAATCAAGCGCATCATCCTGCCACAAGGTGATCCCATGGGCAAGTGGAATCCTACATACGAAGGACCATTTGTGATAAAGAGTATATTTTCCGGTGGAGTTATGATATTAACCACCATGGACGGTGACGACCTTCCACATCCTGTAAACACATACATAGTTAAAAGATACTACACATGAAAAGAGACCCGCTAGGTTGACTGGCCTAGGAAAAAATAAGGGTATCCCAGCAAACCAAAAGGGTTCGAGCAAAAATTAGAGTAATATATGAAAAAATATGTACACTCGGCAAGTCGAAAACCTAAAAATGTGGCTTGGGAAAAAAAGGGTATCCTGGTGGACTGAAAACCCGAAAGGGCGGTCCAAGAAAAAATTAGGGATTAAAAAGCGTATGACTATGTCCCATTGGATCACCTTACAACCAGACTTCGCTATCAAGGTATCAAGTTCGAATGGTACGGATCAATCTAGTCAACTTCTTCCAAACAACAAAGTGATGAGATGCTCAAAGATATAAAGGCAATAGCAGAATTGAAAGCCAATGGTATTATTTTACATAACTATTTTCTCTTTGTATACCACTTTGTATATTTCTCATTTTTTACAACGACACTCTCTTATTAGGATGTCCGTCTCCTTGTACAAAAAAACGCCTATTATAGGCGGACTTTCTCAAATTAATACAAAACCATCTCTTTTTAAAGTTCAAAACTATTTGTTTTTATTTTTCTGTTTTGTTTGCAAAAACGTCCAGTGATTATTTTACATGAACATATGCATTTGAATATGATTATCGTGTACAAATATATGCATAAAAACTGAAAGACAGTTACTAAAGGCTCTAAGTGTTGGGACAATGCCAAAAAATCCATCTGTAAATAACCATAGAGCAACCACCCCTAGGGGATTATCTTCACAAGATTCATCATTAGCAATGATACATTCTTCAGTAGGTACAGAGACAGAGGCATCTTCCCGCAATTCAACGCCATATCTTCAGTGTATAGCCTAATGACTTCAGCTATTTCGACAGTTCCTAACAGATATAGAGATTCAATCATTTCCTTAGCATCTTGGAAAATTCTCCAGCATGGTCTATGGATTTCTTGGCCCCCAAAAAAAGTTTCATAAAATCTCCAAGCAGTTTATATAATTTCTTTCCCCAATAGAGTTTTTTTACCTACGGAAGTCCATCCCCAGTCTGAGTGCATGTAATCCATCTGTTTCAAGAACCCTGACGGGTTATCAACCTCCCTTGAAGGCTTCTATCCTCAAGCAGGAATCAAAATTTCCAGTGGAATATCCTCAGACAGAAAACGGGAATCCCTAGAGAATTTAACTTCAACAAATAGTGAGGAATCACATTCTTCATCTCCAGCAGCAGTCAATTATTTATTTTCCCCAGTTCAACGACACTACAAAGAGCAACTAATACACTCACATATTACAATGATACAACATTCACAAAACGTCATAGCATATGCATACAAAACATATATAACACAATCTCATTTATTTTAAGAACACCATTCCGCAATGCATTTTATACATCATGACATTGCATACAGCTGACCCTTTACCTTTTCAGGAAAAGATCAATCAACAGACCAACATCATCAAAACTACTGGTACAACTAGACAATCTTCTCAAAGACAACATCTTCTGGCTCAGATTAAATCAACCAAAGATTTATTCTGATACTCCTTCTAGTTAAAGACGATCGTAGAAAGTTGCTGGCTCAGATTAAATTGATCAATAATTTATTCTGATACTTCTTCCATTAGAACTTTTTTATGGCTCAGATTAAATCGACCAAGATTTATTCTGATACTTCTTCCAGATAGAACAAGCATAAATATCTGTTGGCTCAGACTAAATCACCCAATGATTTATTCTGATACTTCTTCCAGTAGACCTTTTCTGGCTCAGAATAAATCAACCCAAGATTTATTCTGATACTTCTTCCAGTTAAAGACAACAGAGACCTCTGCTGGCTCAGATTAAATCAACCAAAGATTTATCCTGATACTTCTTCTAGTTGAAGACAAACGTAGATAGTTGTTGGCTCAGATTAAATCGACCAATGATTTATTCTGATACTTCTTCCAGTAGACCTTTTTCTGGCTCAGATTAAATCAGCCAATGATTTATTCTAATACTTATTCCAGTTAAAGATGACAGAGACCTCTTCTGGCTCAGATTAAGTCAACCAAAGATTTATTCTGATATTTCTTCCAGTTGAAGACGATCATAGATAGTTTCTGGCTTAGATTAAATCGACCAATGATTTATTCTGATACTTCTTCTAGTTTAAAGTCAACATTTACTTTGGATGGCATCTATAAGACCATCTCCGACAACTCTCAGTCATCTCTCCGAATGGAACCTTTTAAGCCCATTCAAGCATACCATCAACCGACGATGTTACTCTGTGCACCAGCAAGCACAAATTTCTGGGCACTCTAGTGCTCAATCATCTTATACCTTCAGATCGCGAATGACAGATGAACCAATCTAAATCCTCAAGTTTAAGATGATTGAACAGGGAAAAATGTTGTACCTCAAAATTTTCTCTCTCATTTTATTCAAAACATACTCCTAGAGGTCCTCAGATGCTCAAGGTTGACCAAGAATTGACCAGACAAATTCTCCTCCTAAGCAATGGATTTCCCACAAGGGTTTCACTTTTCACAAATAAGTTTAGGTTTCAAAGGCCTCAAATTATTTCCATGGTTCCTAATATGTCATCAAGAATGTCCATGCCAAGTTTCATGCCTTGCATCACACGTTTGCTCAGTCAATTGCTCAGATAGTTGAAAATCAACTGTATTAGGTCAAAAGTCAACTATGGTCAATATACAATCAAACTTCAAGATTTTTGGTCAACATCAATATTTTGAAGTGATATTCATCATTTGATCAAGTTTTGATCATGATTCCTCAAGGAATGATCTCAAATCATCAAGAATAAAAAATTGCTAAATTATGGTTTCATAGGAAAAGTCAACTGAACTTTGACCAGGCATAACTTTCACATGATCCACCCATTTTGCCCCAACCAAAGCTCATTGTGAAGAAAAAAAATTCAATTCTCCACAACTTTTCTTTTGTCCTCAAGTCCATAAAATGCATCATTGGAAAGATATGAGCCAATACATTACATGTCCTTTTTGAAAGTCAACAAAAAGGCATTTTTTGTCAAGGCAAGTTACATTATATAAATTCTCCAAATGAAAAAATGGTCAACATAGAGATTGTAGAGGACATCTCAATCTTTCTAAAAAGTCAAAGGTCGTCTTCAGAAGATGAAAATTGAGCAAGTTATGACCAGTGCAAATTGGGCAAATTGGTGAAAATGCAGGAAGTCAACTTTGAGCAAAAATGCATTTTTAAGTTCATGGACCTATTTTTTGGGGTTCAAACATGTTTATGACATACCCAAGGACCTCTAGACTTATTCATACATTACTTTGATTTTTATTTTTATTTGTTTGAATTTTTATTCATTTAATACAAATTAAATCAAAATAAAATGAAAGTTGAGGTACAAGGCGTGTAAGCTTTTGTTTCCATCAATTTGGGGGCCCAAATAGCTCATAGAAAGCTGACAAATTCGTGAAAACCAAGCAAAGGCCATATTTGGACAAAAATCTTAAAAATTGGAAAGTTTTTCAAGTGAATCTTTGAAACAAATCATACACTCAATGCATTGGATTTTGGCTCTTTTTGTTAACCTAATTGATGCCTCATATAAACACAAAGGATTTAGACCACAAAGGCACGCATAAACGGCCTGAAAGAAGCTTCTCAAAACTCAAAGAAAATTGTCAAAGTTGTGAAATTCAAGAATGAATTTCCAGCCTTCCTCAGTCCAAACAAAGGATCAAACATTACTCTTGAGGCTCCCAGGAAGCCATTTCAACCCTTATCCACGCTTGAAGCAGCCTAAAACCAACCAATCAAATCACCTTCTTTTGGTAAAATTTCACATTTGAATCTCTTAATACACGTGATTTAAATGAATTTAATGCATATATTCATGTTCATATCATCCTTTTGATTTATTCTAACGTGTTACATGAGAGGTTGGATGCAGAAATAAGGATTTGCCATGTTTAGGGCATAATCCGGATCTTGGTTCGAACTGGATGATTTAGCCACGATCTATTGAAACCAAGACCAGATTCGTATTCGGGAGTTAATTTTGTGTGGAATAAGCCCGTTGTTTTAGATTTAAAACTTGTAAAATTGCAGATCTCATTTTTGTATGGTCGGAGAAGACGATCGATGATTTGCTCCGACGTCTTTGACCTTTGTTGACTCCGGTGGGAGTCTGCGTGGCAAGACCTCATAATTTGATTGGCTCGTTTGATTGTTACAATGCGCGTGTTTTGCTGACTGGGATTTTATGCGTGTTTTCATTATATTATTATTGATTTATTATACTAACGATTGAGTTGAATGGTCCAGCAGTGAAAGCAATGTGTGATAAGGTGTTTGTATGCAAGGGTAGGGGTTCGATCTCTGCCTCTTGCATTTTGTTTTCATATTATTTGATTCTTGCAGATCCTATGTATTGAATTCCAGTGCACCTACCATGCACCTTCAGATCCCAGCTAGTAGATCATAATGAATCCAGATCCAGCGCTCCTGGAGCACTCTCTCATGATGAACCCTCAGGAATCAGACCCACAAGATCAGGCGCAACATTCTGGGTCTCTCCTCTACGGGCCTAACAAATTGCAACTCATACCCCCATATGCTTTGTCCATCATGTCCATCTTTATTTATTTATTTATTTTAATTTTAATTTTTATTCTTTTTAGTTTTATTTATTTATTTGTTTTATATTATTTTCAAAACCATTTATTTTTATTTTTATGAAAAATCAGAAAAAAAATAGATTTAGGTTTTTCCAATTAAATTTAATTTTTGCAAATTAATTAATTTAATTAATATAATTATTATGACTTGTTTTGATTAATTTAAAATCAATTAGAACTAGGTTTAATTCATTTCAAATCTTTTTCTCAATAAAAATACAAAAAATATTAGAATTAATTTTTTTTATTTGTATTAGATTTAATTTCAATTAATAATCACTTTTATTTTTAATTAATATTAGATTTAGTTTAATTTAATTACTTTCTTAAAACAAATAAAAACAACAAAAATATGATGAGTGTTTAGGAGCTTTAGGGTTTTTCTACTTCACATTTCATCTTCGCGCGCTTATTTTAAATTTCACATTTTCATTGATGTAACTGCTATAATCTGTAATAGTTATAATTAGGACTTTACTTTTTATTTCCCCGTTTTTGATTTGTAATTTCCCCTCCCCGAAGTCATGTAATAGCGTAGCTTTTAAATTTCGCACTTTATTTTTGCACTGATATTAAGTGTTAGATGTATGCATAATAGGCTTGTATGATAAGATTAAAAGCAAACGCTAGCAAACTTAACATCCAAAGATAAATAACTAAAACACAACACACTCACACACGCGCACCTCTAGGATATCTCCACTTGTTTCCTTCAGAATAAACAGTCACGATTCTCGAAACATAAGAGATTTTAGTGGCAACCCTTTGGTTTAAAGATCATAAGTCCCTCGATGACCCTCTCGACGTTGCCTCGATATATGATCTTAAAACCTTAGGGTAATTACTAAAGTATCTTACTAGTTGCTTTCGTGACTGTACGATGACCCTCACCCTCTCTCAAAAATCCAACGATAGGGCTACCTACTCACTAATAGTAGGATAGCACTGTCTAAAGGAAAAGAGGAAAAGAACAAACCTTTCGAGTAGGTAGATAGCTCCTAGTTGCTTGCTCATAAAAACAATCAAAAATAATTTTTTCACACATACACAAACTCTTTTCTAAATATTTTCAAAGACAAAAAATACTTTGTATACGTTCTCGTCGAGCGAGAAACATTACAAAGTTCGCCGCACTAAGGTGTCTTTTCAAAATATCTTCAAAACACACTTACACAAAAAAGCATTTTCAAAGTAAGCTAGCAACTAAGAGCCCGTAGATAACTACGGATGGAAAGGGTGCTAACACCTTCCCTTTTCATAACCTACCCCATTACTCAGAAAATTCTCTCGAAAGGTCTTTCCTGTTCTTTTCACCCTTTCCTTTGTTGGATAAAAGAAAAGTCGGTGGCGACTCTTGCTAACTGCAACATTTGCGAATAAAAACGCAAAACCAGTAAAAGTCAGTTCTCCCACTGTATCACACTACCATATATCATCTTCCATTTGGTCAATTCCTAAACATAAATTTTAAACTATTGCAAATTATTCTTGGTCTCTTAGAGATAGGTCATCAATCAACTTTTGATCATATCTTTGGTGTGGTGGTCCTTTTATAGAAGCTTTGAATACCCTTCCAATTATTCATATCCATCTGAAAACTCATATAAAAGATTTTATTAGCAACAATAAATGGAGTACCCCTATTGATATTTCCAATTCTTATCCCATCGGGTTTTTCCTTCAACATCATTTGTTGAATTGGGGGTTTTCGTGCAAGATCGTGCGAGAAGGAATCGTCCATGTGAAAAATCCCTTGGAGTGTTTGAAATCTTTTCAAGGAACCTTAGAGTGGTTGAATTTTTTTAAGGAAGTAGCAAGAATTGAATGATAGAATCGGTGATCTTGTGTCGATAGTGTGCAATCAAATTTACTTGAGTGAAAAATCCCTTGGAGTGGTTGAAATCTTTGCAAGGAACCTTGGGGTGTTTGAAATCTTTTTAAGAAAGTAGCTTAAGCGGCGGATATGTTGCATCTATTGGTTGATTTAATCTTTCTTAAGACCAAAGGTTGGAAGAAGGAGCATCAATACCAAATTGGAGAATTTTGTATTGTTGTTTTTAACTCTTCCATTGTATTAAACATTTTGCGTATAAGAATTATCCTAGTTCTATTGGAATTAGGCACAGACGTACCCATGCGCGAGGACGACAGTGGAGAACTGTGTAGAAAAATTCCTTGTGTGTTTTTACTTTTCCGATTTTACATGCTTTCAGTACCATCAATCTTTTTATCAAATAGTATTGTGATAGTAATTGAATTGTAAGAATTTTTCTCTCAAAATCTGTTTTTGATATAGATGCGAATATAGCTTATAATCAATTTTAATTATAAGTGATTTTGTATATCAACACTACTCAAAGAGAAATTCTGAAAATTCACTTGTACGTCAAGTGTTTGATAAAACGATCAAATTAGTTCTTTGATTATTTAGCCTTGGAAATAACATTGCAAAGTGATTATGTTCAAACAATAAATACATGTATTGTTGATTTGAGTTTGTATTGATCAATTACTCAATTTTATCTCATAGATTTATCTTTCATAATTTTTATATCCGAGTTTCTAATAAGTTGTTTTTTAGACGACTTATCCAATTAATTGCTTTTGCATCAAAAAGTTTTGAAAACAATTAAATTTTAGATTTGTGTCTAGAATAAAAAAAATTTGCGCCTCTATTCACCTCTATCTAGATATGCGTCATCGTCTAACAATAACAAACTCTCAACATATGATAACTCGATTTTGACTGCCACCTTTCATCCATATACAACTTATGTCAATCCAACATGGAAACTCTCACTCATATATTTTGCTCATGACTCTTGGTATCTATAATCTAGACTTGGTTAAGCTTTTTTATAAATATCTACTTTAAACATGATACAATCTTCGATTTATAAGAAATTTGCAGCAAAGCTTGGTCTCCTCAAAGTAAGTTGGTCACCCTTTCTGCAACTCTCAATTACATTGTTGCTAGTTTGGTTATGTAAAAATCAACTAAGGCTCAACAATATGAAAGTCAATTAAAACTCATTAGCGAACATAATTCTCTCTAATGTTTCCCTTTTTGTAAATGCCTCTAAGCTTCCATCATTAAGGTCCATCTTTGATTATTTTAATCATTTTGAAAATTTATGGTGTTGAAATCACCCTCAAAAGACCTTCATAGTTAAAGAAGTCATATAGTATTATTCTATTCACCCTTGAATCAAGTTCAACATTGATGGATCAACTTTGGACAATCCAGAGTCTTGCCTCATATATTGTTATTTTCAAAAATACTGAGTATATATTTTTAAATTGTTTTGTAGTCAACTTTGGCCAAGCTTGAAATAACAATGTATGTCATAGAACCTGCGTTCAAAAGAGGTTGACATTATTTTTAGTTAGAAATTAATTATAAGTTAGTTACATTAGCTTTCAAATTAAATTTAATATTTAAAAAAAATTCAATTACATATGATATTCGATTTTTTATTTTTTATTTTATTTTATTTTCTGATCAGATTTATATCCTAAGATTATTATTTTTAAAAAAATAAAATTTTAACTTGTTAAAAAATACAATAAGTTACACATACTTAAAAAATTTGAACTTTGAACTCAAATGGTGATGTCCAATATAATAATATAAATATTTTAAAAGTCAATATTTGTGACTCATAAAGTCAGAAATTAAGAAATGATATTCAAAATTATTCTCTTAAAAATATGCATATTTAAGTATATTTTGAAAGTTCAAAATTTATCTTTTCAACACAAAAGTCTTTTTTATTCAACACACCTTTTCATTTTACCTGCTTTTTTACCCTCGCAAACAAACAATTTGAAAACCCCAAGAAAGAAATAGACCATCCTTGATGAACTCAACCCTTTGATTCTTCATCATCAAATCAAATCTCCAATTATTATTATTTTAATATTTCTTTTTTGGGTTTTTCATTTTAAATATCGCATCCAAAAAACCCACAAATTTTTCTCCCCCTTTCTCAATCTTTGGTCTTCCTTTTTTTCCCCAACCGAAACACAACACAACACACACAACACTTATTTCTACTCCATTGAAAATCTAGTACTATTTTATACCCTGTCACGGTCAACCTAGTCTTAACTTTCTCGAATCAACTTCGTCACGGTTCTTTCCTGCGTTCATTTCTCAGATTCCAACAAAAATAAATAAATTAATGTTTTTTTTTTAAATTTATAAATGAACCGTGAAATGGGTTTTTTCTGTTTTTTATGTTGCTCTTAGATCTGTTCATGTCTGTTCTCGATCTAGTTGCGTTTATACACGAGGTTAGATCAAATCTTTTTTATGAAATTGGTCATTTTTATGGTTTGATCTTGCACCCTTTGAGCTAAAGAGTGTTTTTTTTGGTTTGTTTTATGTTACTGTTATTGGAAAAATCTTATGGGTTGTATTCTTTTGTGGTTAGGAATTTGATGATGATGCATGGTCTAGTGAGTGATAATGGGGTGGTTGTGGGGTTTGATGGGTTTTTAGGTACTCGGGTTTCTCGTTTGTATTTGTATTTGTTGAGGGTGTTGAGGTTTAGGTATCTGGTGGGGTTGTGTTGTTTTGTTCAATAATAATGGGTAACGGCACTTCTCGTGTTGTTGGTTGTTTGGTGCCATTCAATGGTAAGAATGGTGTTGATTTGGAGTTTTTAGAGCCATTAGATGAAGGTTTAGGCCATTCTTTTTGTTATGTTAGACCGACTTTGTTTGAATCTCCGGCTATTAGTCCGTCGAACTCCGAGAGGTTTACGGTTGATTCGAGTACTCTTGATTCTGAAACGTTGAGTGGTTCGTTTAGGCATGATAGCTTGGAGGATTCTAATTGTTCTGGTTTACATAAGCAGGGTAAGAATTTTCCTGAAACTACGTTTAAAACGATTTCGGGGGCTTCTGTTAGTGCTAATGTTTCCACCGCGAGGACTGGTGGGAACCAGAGTGCATTGTTTGCTGGTGATTTCTTGGAACCTGCTGCGTCGTTTGAGGGAACTGCTTCTTTTGCTGCAATTCCATTGCAGCCAGTTCCTCGTGGTTCTGGACCTTTGAATGGTTTTATGTCTGGTCCTTTGGAGAGAGGCTTTGCTTCAGGTCCGTTAGATAGAAGTGGCGGTTTCATGTCTGGGCCGATAGAGAAAGGAGTTATGTCAGGTCCTCTTGATGATACTGATAAATCAAACTTTTCGGCACCTCTTGCGCGTGGTCGCAGGAGGCCGCGTCTACAGCATCTCATGAGAAGCGTTAGTGGACCAATGAAGAACACGTTTTCTCGAACGTTCTCTAAGCATTCCATGGGTGGAAGTTGGATGCAAAGGCTATTCTTTCAACCGGTTACTCAAATGGCATGGCATTCCAGAGACACGAAGTGTAAGCCAGAAGTGCCTAGGAACTGTGGTATTGACGTTGGATCTTACGAAGCTGAGTATAAACATACACATAATTTGCAGTGGGCTCAAGGAAAGGCCGGTGAAGATAGGGTTCATGTAGTTCTTTCAGAAGAACAAGGGTGGTTGTTTATCGGGATATATGACGGTTTTAGTGGACCAGATGCACCTGATTTTTTGATGAGCCATCTTTATAGATTTCTAGACAAAGAACTCGAAGGCTTACTTTGGGATTACGAAGATAATCCTGTTGACGTACTTAAATCTGAAGTCCCTGAAACTGTAAAAGCTACCGTTGCTCCAGAATGCAGTACGAAAGAAATGTCCGAGACTCATACAAAATCTAATCATGAATGTTTTGAAGCTCCTTCTTGTCCAGAGTTAATCAAGGATCAATCTTTTAACAGTGAGATAGTCGAGGAAAATGCTGAAGTTAATGTTAATGTTGAACACCAGTTATCTAATTGTGGAAGTAACTCCACTGATTCTAATTCTGTTCAACATGGAAAGTTGACTGGTAAAGGTAGAAAAAGTTTGAGGCTTTATGAACTACTTCAAATGGAATCTTGGGATGATCAATGTAATGATTCTTCAGTTCCAGAGGAGTCAAAACTAGATGGTCATACGAGGTCTTGCTCGTCTAATGCAAGAGAAGATGGCTTTAGACATCAAGACGAAGGTCCGTCTACATCGGGAGAAAATGGAGGCTCTAGGTTTGATTCAACCAATGAGGAGCACCGAGATGTTTTTTCTGTATCAAGACAGAATTCAAAAAAGTCATTCAGTGCAAAAATTAAAAAAATGTACAAGAAGCCGAGGTCCTTGTGTAAGAAACTCTTTCCTTGGAGTTATGATTGGCACAGGGAGGAAAGTAGCGTTGATGAGAAAATAATAGAAGCCTCGGGACCTATTAGGAAATGCAGGTCTGGAGTAGATCATAATGCAGTTTTAAGAGCAATGGCTCGAGCCCTTGAAAGAACGGAAGATGCGTACATGGAAATGGCAGAGCATAATCTGGAAAAAAATCCAGAACTTGCTATAATGGGATCATGTGTTCTAGTGATGTTGATGAAGGATCAAGATGTTTATGTCATGAATCTGGGAGATAGTCGTGTGATTTTAGCTCAAGAAAGATCAAACGATCGTCATCCTAATTCTATTTCTGTCAAGGATGACATTAGGCATAGAAATCGATCCAGAGAGGCATTAGTACGCATGGAGCTGGATAGGATTTCGGAGGAGTCCCCAATTCACAACCAAAACAATCATGTTATCAAGATGAACAAAAACCGCGAGATATCCTTTTGCAAATTAAAAATGAGGGCTCTGCAGCTTTCTACAGATCACAGCACCAGTATTGAAGAGGTGTGTCTCCCATCCTAGCTAGAAAGAAAATTTCCATAGTATCTGAGAAAATGTCTAATTAAATAATTTTCAATTTCTGTTTCCTGCAGGAAGTATGCAGAATAAGAGCAGAACACCCTGATGATAGTCAAGCCATATTAAATGATCGAGTGAAAGGACATTTAAAAGTTACTAGAGCATTTGGTGCCGGTTTCTTGAAGAGGGTCAGTTGATCATCTTACTTTGACTCATCTGAATTCAGTTTGATCTCTTTGTCTAAATATATATGTTTATATTGTGAGATATATGGCCTCGAGCTACTTATTAAACTGGCACTGTTTTTTTTGTGTTGCTTAATGTGGAACCGTTCAGGCCTTTTCTAACCTCTATGTTGTTGTGGTATAGCCGTCTTTTAATGAAGCTCTACTGGAGGTGTTTCAAGTTAATTATGTCGGCTCTGCTCCTTACCTAAGTTGCATCCCTTCTGTTCTTCACCACCGACTTTCCTCAAGTGATCGATTCTTGGTACTCTCCTCTGATGGGCTTTATCAATATTTCAGCAATGAAGAGGTAGTTGCCCAAGTCACATGGTTCATGGAAAATGTCCCTGAAGGTGATCCTGCTCAATACCTTATTGCAGAGCTTCTCTTCTGTGCTGCCAAAAAGAATGGTCAGTTTCATCACTTTCCTACTCCCCTCTGATATTATTTTAAGTGCTAATATTTGAGTAATTTTTCATCACTTGGTTTTGATTTCAACTTTTCATAATTTTATGTGTTTGGACAAGCAAATGACAAACAAGATTTGAATGAATTTAATTTTGTAAAAATAATTCCGATAATATTAAGTTTAGAGGAAAGTGCTTTATCAGAATACTATTAGGTAAACTGAGGTTTGGAAAGAGTAAGTTATAAGATTATGATGTAGTTTGATTAGCCGAACCCATACGGCTTGGTTGTTTTTGTTGTAATCCCTCTGCATGAGACTTCTTTTTTATGAATTTGTCACAATATAGTTTGTTTTGAGCTGGGTTATGGTTTAGTAGACAAATACCTCAATCCTAGTAAATGGGTTTTCTTCACTAGAATTCCTCCCCCTTAAACATTATATATTAATATACTATTTGTTGATAGATTAAGTATTTGAGATTTCATTAACTTTATTTCAATTTGCAGGAATGGACTTTCATGAATTGCTTGATATTCCTCATGGAGATCGGCGTAAATATCACGATGATGTATCTGTCATGGTCATTTCTTTGGAGGGAAGGATTTGGAGATCATCGGGATAAATCATTATCCATCCTCCTTTTAAGTGCTCCCTCTGTTTAATTTTTGGCTAGGTGCCCCCGTATTTGTTGCATATTATCTTGATATTGAAACAATTTTGGGCCAGTAAAATGATTTTAGAATCAAAGTTAATTAGTCTTTTGATATATATACTTTTTCTTCTAATCCACCCTAGTCCTATTTTAGAATTTACCCTTATGTTGCCCTTGTGTTTTGGGCTTCTTGGCTCTGTTATGGGGATTGGTGTTATATGATTGCTGGGTGTTTATGGTGGTTACGATATGACAATGTGTTGGGGGCATGTGGATGTTGGATGTGTTGATAATGATCATGGAGTTGGCGATGGTATGTTGCAGGCTCTTGATATTGTGGTTGTGTGAATGACATATTTGGGTCGTATGTTTGTCTGATTGTGGGTCAATAGCTTTGTTGGATAGGAGGTTGTGAGCAATGGGTCTCATAATTTTGTGGAGCGTTAGATGTTGAAGCTTTTTGGGTGTAAGTGACTTGGCGAGGGTCGCATAGATATATATCTTCAGAGAGAAACTCAAATCCAATCGATATGTACCAAGCCATATATGTACGAGTTGGTCATTCCTCTTCTGGCATCACAGGGTCATTTAAGACATAGTCGCGACGGTGCTTCTATTTACGACACAAAGATTTGGCGAGGTCTTGCCAAGGGTCGAAGTTTCATTGGTCGTTAAATTTTTTTAGAAGCCATTGTTCGAGGTCTTTTGGAGGATCTGGGATGTCTTGTTACATGTCGAATTGCAGTTTAACACGGTCACTATGATGCATCTCCACAGTAGTGAACCTGATGATCGGTGTACATGCAGTCCAAACAACTGCATCTTCCTCGCTGATATCATGTTGATGTTGCATTTTTAGCTATGGACGTCAAATGAACTGAAGAGGAAAAATAAATCAGATGGTTGACTAGTAATATTAAAAAAAACATATGAACAAATTCGATAGTGACAATACATCGTCTGGTCTTAAGCTGGTCAATGAGATTGCGATATTGAGCGATACAATGTTTTGGGCATCTGTTGTAATTGATACCACGAGCCGACCATCTACAACCAAGAAAATGGGTTTGGTGAGACATATGTCTTCCAAGAATACGAGTTTGGTTTTCGTAACACCGAAATAGGGTCTTCAAAGGCATTAGATATCTACCAATAACTGCATTAGTGAGAACAACCTATTTTAAGATGGCATCACTTTTTACAACCAGAGGCGAAAAATGGAGTGCAGTGTCAAGGTCGGGGCAATCATTCAGTGAACGTTGTATGAAAGTGATGAAAGAAGAAGCTAATAAAGTTGGCCCACATGCGGTTACAATTTTTGACTGTCATAGACACACTTTCAGTGTACAAGAAATAATGGACCATAATGAGGGGGGGGGGGGGGGGGGGGGGGGGGTTTCAAATTTAGTCTATGCCGTCAAAGTAAATAAAGGTTGGTGCGACTATGATAAATTTCAAGCATTCTGTATGTCTTGCTCTCATGTCATTGCGGCATGCACATATACTCGCCAAGACGCTTATAGCCATCTATCTGACGTTTACAAGGTCTGTAATGTTTTAAGTGTTTACAACGAGAGCTTCCCAGTGGTAGCAATGGACATATTGGCCTACATATCAGGGAGACATAATTTGGCATAATTAGATTTTTATCAACATTGATCAATTTTATTTTCTTTCTTTAAATATCAAAAAACCCAAACATATTTATTTTTATTAATTCATTTAATTTAATAATTAACTTAGATTAATTTATTTCTTAATTCAAAAATAACAAAAAAATCTTTTCTTTAATAACAAAGGGTCAAAACCCTAGAACTCGCATTCGATTTAATTTCCCGCACGCGATCCATTTTATATCATATTGTATTTGTTTCCGGAATGTAATAGATAATTAGGACTATTTTTATCGCTTTATTTATTTTCCGCATTTAAATTTCAAAGAGTTGTTTTTGGCGATGTAAATACCCGACACCTTGTAATTTAATTTCCGCAATTTATTTTCCGCAAAATATAATTGTTAGATGTTTGATAATAGGAATGCATGACAAGAATGAATGTTTAACCTAAAATCAAATTAGATCACCATTAACATGTACAAAGACAAAAAATAACTGAAAACAACACACTCGCACATGCGCACTCTTAGGGTACACCCCACTTGGTTGCCTTCGTACGCGGTCATTAAGTATAGGTCACTTTAGAGGTCGCCCTCTTGTCCAAAGATCATAGTCGCCTCGAAACGGTTGCTTCGAATATTGTTGCCTCAAAACAAATGATCTAAGACATTAGGGTTACCGCTAAGGCGTCCTAACATTGCTTTAGTGACTGCACGTCCCTAAATTCGAATTGACCCTAAAACTCCAACGACGGTGCTACCTACTCATCAATAGTAGGATAGCATTGTCTAAAGAAAAATTGCATAGAACAATTCCTTTTTCAAATAGGTAGATGGTTCTTAGATAATTGCTCTTTCAAAACAAAACAAAATTTTCACACTTACACTCCTTTTCAAACAAAGAATTTTTCAAACCCACAATCACAAAGAAAAGCAATTCTGAAAACAATATGAACAAGTACCTAAGAGCCCGTGGATAACCACGGATAGAAAGGGTGCTAGCACCTTCCCTTTCTATAATCTACCCCCCGAACCCGAGAAATATCTCGAAAAAGGAATTTTTCTGTGCTTTTTTCCTTTCCTTGTTGGATAAAATAAAAGTCGGTGGCGACTCTTGCTTACCGCGACATTTTGCGAAAACAAACGCAAAACACAAACCAGCATTCTAAAAAACAGTCAGTTCTCTCCCACCGTATCACAGAATTGGCGACTCTGCTGGGGATGATCTTTGGTTGCGACTTCTCTGGGAATAACCTTTTAGACTTTTGGGGGGATAATCCTTTGGGTTCTGCTGGGAATGATCCTTTGAACTCGACTGGGGATATTTATTTTTGTACTCCGCTGGGGATAAATTTCCAGAGTCTACTGGGGATGATTCTTCAACTCCATTGGGGAAGCTTTTTCAGACTGCGTTGGGAAAATTTTAACTCCACTGGGGATATCTTGTATTCTGCCGAGGAATATTCTTATACTCCATTGGGGAATATTAAGACTGTCGGGGATATTAAGCCTTTTCAGTGTTGATGGTAGATAAACTCTGCTTGGGGGAGAATATTACCGATTCAATCACAGTTGCAAGTCTCATCTGGGGAGAGCTATCATTATTGTCTTACTCTGCGGGGAGTGAATGTTTCTCAACCATATTCTTCAGCTGAATTTACCTTGTACCTAGTGGACAAAGCAACTATACAGCTTGGACAATTTTTATTGCCCCTGTTTCTGATGTTACCCGTAATCGTCTTTTGTTTCGCATGTAAATATTCATGAGCAGCAATTAATGTCAAATGCATATATCAAAAATGAACATTGGACGTTCTTTGCAAATCAAAACAGATAAAGAAAAAAAAACAGTTTGAAATTTCTTTGAAAATGAATTATACTGATTTTGAAGTTTGGCCTGTAAATAGACGTTTTTGTACAAGAGGCTGACGTCCTAGTAAGAGAACGCTGCCGAGCAGATGGAATTTAAAATTGTGAAAAACAAAACAGTTATGTGAACAATCCCACTGGGTTCCAATTCTGCTATTGCCTTTATGTCCTCGAGCACCTCATCACTTTGCTACTTGGTTGAAGGTAGATCAGATTGATTAGTGCCATCCGAGCTTGATAGTCGATACCGAAGTCTGGATGCAAAGTGATCCAATGAGACATAGTGTTCCGCTTTGATCCCTAATTTTTCCTGGACCGCCCTTTCGGGTTTTCAGTCCACCGAGATACCCTTTTTTACCCAAGTCGCCTTTTCAGGTTTTCGACTTGCCAGGTGTACAGATTTTTTCATTTTCATCCCTTATTTTTGCCCGAACCCTTTTGGTTTGTCGGGAAGCCCTTAGCCTAGGCCAGTCAACCTAGCGGGTCTTTGATTATGCGTAGTATCTTTTCACTATGTCTGCATTGACGGGGTGAGGAAGGTCGTCACCATCCATGGTGGTTAGAATCATAGCTCCTCTTGAGAAAATGTTCTTAACCACAAATGGCCCTTCATAAGTAGGGGTCCATTTGCCCCTGGGATCACCTTGAGGTAAGATAATGCGTTTGATAACCAGGTCCCCAACTTGATACTCTTGTAGTCTGACTTTCTTGTTAAATGCCTTGATCATCCGTTTTTGATACGTCTGACCATGACAAATAGCAGTAAGTCTCTTTTCGTCGATTAGGTTCAGCTGATCAAGCCGGGTCTGAATCCAATCATCTTCGCTCAAACCTGCATCCTTCATAATCCAAAGAGAGGGTATCTGAACTTCAATGGGCAAGAGTGCCTCCATGCCATAAACCAAGGAATTGAGTGTTTCCCCTGTTGACGTTCGTGCTGAGGTACAGTACCCATGAAGAGAAAACGGTAACATCTCGTGCCAGTCTTTGTATGTCACCGTCATCTTCTGCACAATCTTCTTAATGTTCTTATTAGCTGCTTCAACAGCCCCATTCATCTTCGGCCGGTAGGGAGAAGAGTTGTGATGCTGTATCTTGAACTGCTTACAGAGTTCGATGATCATTTTGTTGTTGAGATTGGTACCATTGTCCGTAATGATCCTCTCTGGTACCCCATATCGACAAATCAGATTGTGCTGAATGAACCGTGCCACGATGTTCTTGGTTACGGTAGCAAAGGAAGCTGCTTCAACCCACTTCGTAAAGTAATCAATTGCTACCAGGATGAAACGATGCCCGTTGGATGCCGTAGGTCTGATCTCGCCGATCGTATCAATGCCCCACATTACAAAAGGCCAAGGTGCCGTCAAGATGTTCAGAGGAACTGGAGGTATATGCACCTTATCAGCATAGACTTGGCACTTGTGACATGTCCGAGAATGCTGATAACAGTCGGCTTCCATTGTAGACCAGAAATATCCTGCCTGAAGGATTTTCTTTGCCATGGTGTGTCCACTGGAATGAGTTCCGAAGGTACCTTCGTGTAAATCTGCCATGATTCTTTCTGCCTCGTTCTTATCCACACATCGCAGTAAGGTTGAATCATGGTTACGCTTGTAAAGGATACCATTACTGATGAAAAACATCATTGCGAACCTCCTCAGAAACTTCTTGTCATTACCAGATGCACCCTCGGGGTATTCCTGAGCCTCAAGGTATCTCTTCACCTCATGAAACCAGAGTTTATCTGCTGCCTCTTCAGTCTCAAGATCACAGAAATGTGCAGGTTCGTCTAATCTTTCAATGATAATCCGGGGAGCTTCGTTGTTCCAATTGACTTTGAACATAGAAGACATCGTAGCTAGCGCGTCTGCCAACTGATTCTCCTCTCTAGGGAAGTGTTCAAAAGTTATCTCCTCGAAGTGCGGAAGCAACGTCAACACATAATCCTTGTAAGGAATACGATTTGGGTGTTTTGTATCCCACTCGCCTTTGATCTGACTGATCACGAGAGCGGAATCTTAGAAAACACTTAAAAACTTAATCCTTAGGTCAATTGCTGCTCGAAGACCCATAATGCACGCCTCATACTCCGCCATGTTGTTGGTGCAGTTGAAACATAGTCGGGCGGTGAACGGAGTATGAGAGCCTTTAGGAGATATGATCATGGTGCCAATGCCATTACCCAAAGCGTTCGAAGCTCCATCAAAGTACATAGACCATCAGGATCCTTCCTTAGGTCCTTCATCCGGTCCAGGTGTCTCACAGTCAGTCACTATCATGATATTCTCGTCCGGGAATTCAAAGTTCATAGACTGGTAATCATCCACTGCCTGATGTGCCAAATGATCTGCCAACACACTTCCCTTAATTTCCTTTTGGGTCGTATATTGGATGTCATACTCAGTCAAGATCATCTGCCATCTCTCTATTCTTCCTGACAAAGCAGGCTTTTCGAAGATATACTTGATTGGTTCCATCTTCGATATTAATAGAGTAGTGTGAGTCAGCATATACTGTCTCAGCCGGCGAGCAGCCCATGCCAAAGCGCAGCAAGTTTTCTCGAGCAACGAGTATCGGGTCTCGCAGTCGGTAAACTTTTTGCTAAGGTAATAAATAGCACGCTCTTTTCGGCCAGACTTGTCATGCTGACCCAGCACACACCCCATTGAGTTGTTGAGTACTGTCAAGTATAGGATTAAGGGTCTCCCTTCAACTGGAGGCATCAAAATGGGTGGCTCTTGGAGATACTCTTTGATCCTTTCGAAAGCGGCCTGTCATTCATCGTTCCAACGTACTACTTGATCTTTCTTTAGTAACTTGAAGATTGGTTCACAAGTAGCGGTCAGGTGTGAGATGAATCGGGAAATGTAGTTTAGTCGTCCCAGAAAGCCTCTGACTTCTTTCTCTGTTTGGGGAGCTGGCATCTCTTGTATGGCCTTCACCTTTGCCGGATCCACTTGAATACCTTTATCGCTTACGACGAAGCCCAACAACTTACCAGATCTCACCCTGAAGGTGCACTTGTTCGGGTTTAACCTTAGCTTGTACAACTTCAACCTGTCAAACAGCTTCTGAAGGTGGTCAAGATGTTCTTCCTCCGTCTGGGATCTTGCAATCATGTCGTCGACGTATACCTCAATCTCGTGATGGATCATGTCATGAAACAAAGCAACCATGGCACGCTGATATGTTGCCCCAGCATTCTTCAATCCAAAAGGCATGACCTTGTAGCAAAAGGTACCCCATTGAGTAACAAAAGTTATCTTCTCCATGTCTTCGGGAGCCATTTTAATCTGATTATAACCGGAGAAACCATCTATAAAGGAGAATACCTTGTGCTGAGCGGTGTTGTCAACCAGAACGTCGATATGAGGTAGAGGAAAATCATCCTTGGGACTCGCCCTGTTCATATCTCTATAGTCAACACACATTCAAACTTTACCATCTTTCTTCGGTACAGAAACCACGTTGGCCACCCACTGTGGGTAAGAAGTCACTGCTAGAAAATCGGCGTCAAACTGTTTCATAACTTCAGTCTTGATTTTCTCAGACATCTCTGGGCGCATTCGGCGGACCTTCTGTTTCACTGGAGGACAATCTTCCTTGGTAGGCAGGCGGTGAACCACAATATCGGTATCCAACCCAGGCATATCTTCATAAGACCAGGAGAAGATCTCAACGTAGTCACGCAGCATCTGAATCAATCGTTGCTTCACACTAGCTTCTAGATTTGCACCAATCTTGACCTCTTTCTTGTCCTCTTCTGTACCCAGATTTACTGATTCCACCGGCTCTTCGTGCGGCTGAATAACCCTCTCTTCCTGAAGTAACAGTCTTGCAAGTTCACTAGGCACTTCGCAATCATCTTCACCTTCGTCTTCGGCTAAGTTGATCAGACTTTCAAAGTCATAACTGGCAGTAGCAGAGTCGTTATCAGTGAGATCCAGAGTGGATGTAGACCTGTATATGTGAGTGTGTGTAAAATAGTTGTTTTGCAATATATAAAAAGAAAAACAAGGAGCGCAAAATTTGAAATGCAAGAAAATGTCCAATGCTTTTATTGATGATATATGAAAATGACACACATAAAGCCCTCACAAATGAAGCCACAGTGCCCCGGGTAAGACACCGGGCCATAAAGTTTAAAACATTGTTTGTTACAATTTCAAAACAAAAAGTCTCATTACTGGGTAATAACTGAAACAGACATAAAATCCTTCATTGTCCAGTTGCTTAGTCCACCATTGGCAGTCAGGTAGATCAAACTGTCAATATCAAACTCTTCATCATCGTCGTCCCCGATAGCATTCACCCCTACATCCTGTTTAGGCTTTTCTGGTGCTCTGAACTCGATCTCCTTATCATCAATCAGGTCTTGTACTTTGTTCTTCAAAGCCCAACAATCATCTGTATCATGTCCCGGGCTATCAGAGTGAAAAGCACAGCGGGCATTAGGATTGTACTTAAGCGATGCAGTGTTGGGATTCTGCGGAGCCTCCCTTGGAGTTACTAGATTGGTTTTCAATAACTGCGGCAGAATATGAGACAAAGTCATATTGAGATGGATGAATTGCCTTCGAGGTCTCTCGGACTTTTGTTGATTGTTGTGCAGAGGAGCCCCAACAGGTCTTGAAATAACAACCGCATTAATAACTTGGCGGTGTTCAGGTCTATTTTGGCTTTTCGAACTGTAAACAGCACTGGACTCCTTCTTAAAAGGCTTTTTCTAGGTGCTCGATGAAGCACCCTTCTGTATTTTACCAGACTTAATACCAGCCTCAATCCTTTCCCCGATCATGACCAGCTCCGTAAACTCGGATGATGAACTTCCAATCAGATGGTTGAAATACGGACCAGACAAGGTCCCCAGAAACATATCAACTAACTCCCTATCATCCAAGGGTGGTTGCACTCTTCCAGCAAGGTCCCTCCACTTCTGAGCATAATCTTTGAGACCTTCGCCCGCTCCCATTGACATACCCTGGAGTTGGGTACGCGTAGGAGCAAGGTCGGCATTATATTGGTACTGTTTGTAGAAAGCAGCAGCCAAATCTTCCCAACTACGGATACTGGCTCCTTCTAGCTGGTAAAACCATTCAAGCTGAGTCCCTGAGAGACTGTCTTGAAAGAAGTGGATCCATAGGTTCTTATCAGCGGTGTACAGCTGAATCTTCCTTACATACGACCGGAGGTGCAGTTTCGGGCAAGAAATTCTGTCATATTTAGCAAAGGCTGGTGCTTTGAATTTGTGGGGAATCACCACCCCAGACGACAGACCCAGATCTCCAAAGTCCAGACCAGGCACCTTCTGAACTTCCATCGCACTCAACCGGTCTTCCAGTTGCTTGTATCTATCCTCAGCCGGAGGATACTGGTCTTCATCGAAGTCTGTCTCGTTGTCTGAAACCACAGGGCTAGGAGCCCTCCTTTCTTCCTGACTATCTTTCCCTCCGGATGAGGTGGTAAAATCAACTTCATCTCGTAGCCTATTTCCGAACCTGTGACCCGTGTTAAACAGGATTGTCCTCTTCTTCTTCTTCTTCTTCTCTTTCAGAATAAGGGTCTTCAGATCTTGCTGACCCTTAGCTAGATTTATGAACAGCTCTTGGAATTGGGCATTTTGAGCCTGCAGAGCCTTGATTGCTTGTTCAGTCGATGGTTCAGAAGACATGATGCTGAAATAAACAGCGAAGAAGATGAGAAAACCTGTAAGGGTACCTGTTATGAGGTGCATGGAATGAAATGCGTATGATTTCAAAGACGTCGAGAGATTCAAATTCGTAAACAAGAAATGAAACACACTTTTATTAGATAAACTTTAAAATTAATTGTTCAACAAATTGCCCTTAAGGCGTTACAAGAAAGGAAATACTGAAAAGTAAATAAAAACTGGAAGTAATCAAAGGACATCAACGCTCCCATGGTCGTTTGCCTTTAGTGCTGACATAGTCATTGATGATCTTCTCTTTCTCCAACTGCCTAGTCAACTTCTGGATCTTTCGCTCTTGCTCGTGATACTTTTCTCTATAAGTATCCCGCTCTTCCCTTAGCTGCATCCAGGACCTCTTCAATGCCCCAATGTCAGTAGGCATGTAAGGGTGGAGGATGGTAGGAAGAACCCCCTCTTCATTAGCAACTTCAACAATGATAGGCAAGACGGCTTCATATGGCATTCCCAGCTTTTGGGCATGGATGCGAACCCATCTGAGATATGGCTCCATCGGAAGTGAAGTCTTTGGGCCCAGCTCGTATGGATCAGATTTGTGAACTCTATCCCAAGCCCTTATGAATCAGTGGCATTGCTCGTCGCTATCCCCTTGAAAATCAAAGATTATGCTAGGCATCAGCAATTCATGAGGACCTTCCCTCCTAGCACGCCCAAACTGACGTGAGGCCAAACACGGATTATAAGTGATTCCTCCATGGGTTCCTATCAGTGGAACATTGGGGTATTCCCCACAGCGATCAATGAAGGCCACCTCGTCCATCCCCTTAATAGTCCAAATGATATCATTGTGAGAGAGAGACATAACCCTATAAGCCCAGCCCATGCCTTCTTTGTTCTTCAGAACTGACTTGGGGAGGTGAGAAATAAACCACCTCGCCAATAATGGAGCACAGCACATCAAGGTTCCCCGCTTCCTAGAAGTACGGGCATAAAGCTGATGAAGAATGTCACCCAAGAGAGTGGGTACAGGATTACCAGAGATGAAGATTTTTACCGCATTCACATCAGCGAAGGAGTCAGAGTTAGGAAACAATACCAAGCCATATATCAAAAGAGCCAGAATATCTTCGAATTCCTTGAAGTCTAGACTATCCCAAAAATGATTAGCCTTACCAACCAAGAACTTAGTGAGAAAGCCCTTTGCTCCACTTCTAGTCTCCCAATTAGCCATTACCTCATCCTTTGTCATATGAAGGGCTGAAGCAATCTCTTCTGGCCTAAGGATCTTCTCCCAACCTGTAAATGGGGTCTGCTCTAGAATAGAGATACTGAGCAGATCAGAGAACTCTTCCAAGGTAGGGACCAACTGGTAGTCCTGAAAAGTAAAGCAATGGTACGATGGATCAAAGAACTGGACTAGGACACTCATCATCTGCTCGTCCAATTTGGAGGTGACCAAACTAAGAATATGCCCATGTCTTCTGATGAAGGAGGTAGTATCTGAAATCTTTGCAACCAACTCTTTGAGCATAGCGGGAACCTGGACAAAGTTGATCTGGATGGTGTTCCTACGCATGGGTGCCATGACCTACAAAACAGAACAAAGATGAATCCCTCCTGTCTTTGAAATAGGTTAGTCCAATGCAAGATGTATGCAATGTTATGATGTCATGATGTCATGATAGAAAGCACACCACAAGTATCCACAAATAGCAAACATGGTGAAGGCACACAAGTCACACAGAGAGCCCTTAGATTTCAGGCTGGCAAGGAGTCTAGGTACTACCCTCTTTCAGTTTAGTTGGTTCAAACCTGTCCTAAAAATAGTAACCAGGTTCTAGAGGATCTCAATATCACTGACTACCCTTGATCGGTCATAATTCCAGTTTAGCAACCTTTTCTTGCAGCCGGAATCATCACGAGAGTTTAGTCTCAATGAGTGTAGCATACTGCTACTGTTCTATGGCCAAGTTGGTCAATTTAAAGGTTCTAAGGTCAGTTGGTGCTTAATGACCCCTTAGAAGACCCATATTCTCCTCGTTCCAACACAAGGGATATCGGTACAAACTAAAGTTCCACACCAACGTAGCTACTGCTTCAACCGTATCGGTCTACGTCGTACAGTTCCCTCACAGTTTATTGCTACTTACCTAAAGGGTATCCCTAGATCCGGGTTAGGATCTATAGTAACTCCGATACAAACCCACAAATATAAAGTATACAAAGCAAACAATTGAAAACATAATGATCTAATCCTAAGGTACACCCCACTTATAAGATGTGTCCCCAGCAGAGTCGCCAGTTCTGGTGATACGGTGGGAAAGAACTGACTGTTTTTTGGAATGCTGGTTTGCGTTTTGCGTTTGTTTTTGCAAAATGTCGCGGTAAGCAAGAGTCGCCACTGTCTTTTATTTTATCCAACAAGGAAAGGAAAAAAGCACAGAAAAATTCCTTTTTCGAGATATTTCTCGGGTTCGGGGGGTAGATTATAGAAAGGGAAGATGCTAGCACCCTTTCTATCTGTGGTTATCCACAGGCTCTTAGGTACTTGCTCATAATGTTTTCAAAATTTTGCTTTCTTTGTGATTGTGGGTTTGAAAAAGTCTTTGTTTGAAAAGGAGTGTAAGTGTGAAAATTTTGTTTTGTTTTGAAAGAGCAAGTATCTAAGAACCATTTACCAACTCGAAAAAGGAATCTTTCTATGCAATTTTCCTTTATACAATGCTATCCCACTATTGATGAGTAGGTAGCATCGTCGTTGGAGTTTGAGGGTCAATTTGAATTTAGGGACTTACGGTCACCAAAGCAATGTTAGGACGCCTTAGCGGTAACCCTAATGTCTTAGATCATTTGTTTTGAGGCAACAATATCCGAGGCAACCGTTTCGAGGCGACTATGATCTTTGGACAAGAGGACGACCTCTAAAGTGACCTATACTTAATGACCGCGTACGAAGGCAATCAAGTGAGGTGTACCCTAAGAGTGCGCATGTGCGAGTGTGTTGTTTTCAGTTATTTTTTGTCTTTGTACATGTTAATGGTGATCTAATTTGATTTTAGGTTAAACATTCATTCTTGTCATGCATTCCTATTATCAAACATCTAACAGTTATATTTTGCATAAAATAAATTGCGGAAATTAAATTACAAGGCGTCGGGTATTTACATCGCCAAAAACAACCCTTTGAAATTTAAATGCAGAAAATAAATAAAGCGATAAAAATAGTCCTAATTATCTATTACATTCCAGAAACAAATACAATATGATATAAAATGGATCGTGTGCGGGAAATTAAATCGAATGCGAGTTCTAGGGTTTTGACCCTTTGTTATTAAAGAAAATATTTTTTTGTTATTTTTGAATTAAGAAAGAAATTAATCTAAGTTAATTATTAAATTAAATGAATTAATAAAAATAAATATTTTTGGGTTTTTTGATATTTAAAGAAAGAAAATAAAATTGATCAATGTTAATAAAAACCTAATTATGTCTAAGTTAATTTTATTATTTACAAAATATATTAAAGTAATCCTAATTAAGAACCTAAATTAATTTAATTAATATTTGTTAATAAAAAAGTAAAATACTAAAATTTAATTTGATAAAGAAAACGTTTTTTGTTTTTTTTTATTTTATAGAGAAAAAGATTTGATTGGTTAGTTGATAATAAAAATATAATAAAACAAACAATTAAATGAAATTAAAATAAAATAGAAAGAGTTAGGGGGTGTGGGCCTGATTTGGAGGTTTGGAATAGCAATTCAGAGGCCCAAATGGGCGCTGGCCTGGTTGACTTCCCTGGATTCCATGTGCGCTGGTTGACTGGATCCCATGGTGGACGTTCATCTCTTGGCCCTCAGATCTGGCCTATGGCCATTTGTCCATTGAATGCTTGAGAGTGCATGATAGATTTCACGCTGGGATCAACACTTGATTACCTGAAGAAAAAATATAACAAGGCATATGGGGGACCTGGGATTCGAACCCAGGTTCTATAGGCGTTTGGATGCACACGTTCACCACTCAACCAATGCGTTTCAATTGTTAATTAAACACAAACAAAATATAATATATTAAAACGCGTCATTATGCCAGAAAAATAAAAAAGGGCGCGCATATTTTGTATCAGGCCAATCAAAGGGAGACATGACATCGTCCCCTACCTCCAGCCCTGTAACTTTACCTGCGGATTTAGATCCGCAGCTAAATGCGTAGACTCACTCTAAAATCCATTCCAGTCCATTAAAATCAATTCCAAGCACATGGTTGAGTTTGTCTTTCTCTTCCAGTCATGTCTATGGCCATCAATTAGGCTAATTTTACTTGTAAGAGAAACGCCCAAAAAAAACAAACCACAAAACCCTAGATCCGGCACTTGGCCTCACAGATCAGATAAATAAAATTGGGTAATACAGAAAGCTTGGAAATTTGATGGGGATTATAAATATGCCCATAGTTTATACAAAAGATGCAAGAATCAAGATTTGCGAATTCAAAGGAAGGGCGGTTTTTTGAGATACTTACAGAGCTTTTGAGCGTGTATGGAGACTGGCTTTGGGTTGGTTCTTCTTCAGTGATTGTCAAGGAAACGATTAAGATCGTTCTTGGCTTCTGAATTTGCCTCTAAGTGTGATTTTGGTTTCACACTTTTTTGTGAATTTTGCAAGTTTTGCTTTGCTTCTTTCTGCAGCCTCTAGCCTATTTCTCGTGCCCTCTAGCTTCTATATGTATCATGGAATGCATTAGGTCAAAAATTATGATCCAAATCTTCTCCCATTATGGATTGCATATTTGATTTGATTTCCATTTGAAAACTTGCCAAATTGGTCAAAAAACCATCTTTTTACACATGATTTTGTGTGATACGAATTTGATGATGATTAAGTCTTGAAAATAGAAAAAGATCTCATGTAATCAAGTTTTGGGATTTTATTTGATTTAAATTAATTTAAAATGAAATAATTCAATAAAAAATAAAATAAAATAATAAAATTGATAAATGGACAGAAGGATGAAGCTAGGACACGTGTTCAACGTGGCAAGTTCAAATCAAGTGGAAAAGAATGGGCCCATTTGACAAAATTTGAAGTTTTGGGGATAGTTGACTTTTGGCAATTTTGCAAAAATGCCCCAACTTCAACAATGCATAACTTCTTCAATTTTGAACTTTTGGAAGCGTTCTTGAACTTTTTAGAAATATTGAGATGTCCTATAACAAACCCTTTTGGTCTCATCTCATTTTTATATTCCATGCTCAAGTTATAAGCTTTGGCAAAAAAGGTGTTTTTGTTGACTTTCAAAAATGACCTATAATGTCCAAATTTATAACTTCTTGTGAGTGCATTTTATGATCTTGGGGTATGAATATGGATTGTAGGAAATTGCATCCTCTTCAAAATGAGATTTGGATGGGTCATTTATCATAAAGTATGAGAAAGTTATGCTTGGTCAAAGTTGAGTTGATTTTTCCTACAAAACCCTAATTTAGCAACTTTTGAATCTTGATGAATTTTGAGAAATCATTGATGAATCATGATCAACCCTTGATCAAATTATTAAATATCCTTCAAAATGAGAATGTTGACAAAAAATCTTGAAGTTTGACTATTTGTAGGTCACAGTTGGCTTTTGCCCTAGCACAGTCAATTCTTGGACCCTTTGAGCAATTGACTGAGCAAACTTCCTCTGCAAGGCTTGAAATTTGACATGGATGACCTTGAGAACATATTAGGACATTGGGGAGAACTTGAAGTCATTTGGACTCAAAGCTATTGATGCAACACAAAACCCTAATTTGGGGTTGATTGCCTTAGGAGATGACTTGACTGTCCAACTCTTGAGCAATCTTGAGCCACTTGGAGATCTTTCTTGCCATGTTTTGAGAAATATGAGAGGGAAAATTTTGGGGTACAACAGATGCTATGGCCCATCATATGTTGGATAGAAAAAGTAAGAACATGATTCTATCCTATAGTGAATTAATCACGTAAATCACGAAGCATTTCGATTTTGACTTAGATGAAGAAGAATAAAATATTACACACTAAATAATAGGAAACAGAGTCATAATCCAAATGAAGTGTGACATTCAAGGAAGAAAACTTATTTCATTACTTCCTTAAGAACCATAAAGGGAAAGACAACAAAGAAATAATGAAATGCCTCCATCCTTCTCAAACATTATAAATGACACCCGTGATGATCATATGATGATGCATTTAAAGCTTAGCAAACTCATAAAGTGACTGAAGAAATCATCTCTCATATATCCAATGGTGTTCAACATGGACGGTGATGAGATGAACTAGTTGTTTCTTATATGCTTATTATTGTTTGTTTTCTTATTTGAAATTTACCTTTTGTTATTTCCTTTGACTAGAACAAAATTATGCTTTTCCTTCCCTAAATGATTATGTGTCTATGTTCTAAATTCTCTCAATGCATCATTTTACCCACCTTTTTAATTTTGAGAAAGACAGAGAAGTATACTCTTAGATGGAGTAGAGTATACTCTCTACTTAATTAAAGGGGAGTTTTGATCCGCTGTCGCACATGGGTCAAAAACGAGTATTTTGTAAAATACAGTATGGTGACAATGGCTCGAGTCGTATCGCAAGGATTCTTGATTTTATTATTAACTAATAGAAATCGAATGGGGGGTTGGTTTTAGGATCGATTTATAACACGAAATAAGTGATTAAAATAAGTGATTATAAAAATAAGCCGATCTATTATTTCCAGGTTCCTGCTAATCATTGGTTTTTACCTTACCAATTCCCTAAGCGGCTTCGACCTCTATTTGATTTCAATACCAATTGACAAGCGCAATAGATATAAAATAGATTGAATTCCCATTCGGAATTAAGCAAACGGATTAATACAATCGTGAATTAAGCAAACACGACATAAAACGCGATTTAACAACTAAGCGACGTAAACAACGATTAAAGATTAGGAATACAATCATACAAATTTAATCAAGACATTCCATGAAATAACATATTAAGCAAATGCAATTTCATAAAATAGAGTTGAAAGAGAAACAAAATTGAATTGATAAGTTAAAAACCTCAAAGCATCGGAACACGATTACAGTAGATCAACTCTGGATGATTAGTTCTTCATTCAAGCGTAAAAGCAAAATGTATTTTTTTCTGAATAATGAGAAGGTTAAAAACGAAATTATTGTAGCGGCTTCTAGGTATAGCAAGGACAAGGATTCGGTTCATAACCCAACTGGGTCGAAAACATAACCCAGGCCCAAAACAAATGACCCAAAACTTAAATATAAAATACTGCAACTTCAACGAATTTTATGGCCCTCCTACAGTCCGATTCAGCTCTTGACTTCTGAATGAAAATCGTATTTCTTTCTCTTAGCTTTCCAACGACTGGCAGCACGCCTTATTCCGACTCCTGTAGCTCAAGTTATGAATTTATTCGTGCAGACTGCTAATGCTGAAAATAAAGTGCGAAAATCAAATAAGAGTAGAAATAAACTAAAATAGAAAAATACTATAAAATACAAAAATAAGCTAAACAAACCATGGAAATGCATAAGTACAATCATGGAAGAATGTGTATCAAAATGCACTGATCAAATTCCCCCACACTTGAACTTTTGCACTCCGAGCAAAATAAAATCAAAAGAAACACAACAACATCATTAGCTACTCATTCTAGGCTACAAACTCTTCTTCGGTTAAGATTGTATCAATAGGTACTAATCTTGCACACTAAGGATACCGTAGAAACACTAATCTTGTCTCTTGAATATACAAACCAATTCGAATCATATTATTATACCATAGCCTAACTTACTCATCCTCCTTTTTGCTCTCTTTCATTCAGGCGCAATCACATTAAGCTCGTTATCTCTACACACTCATCGCAAGGAGACCGGTTAGTGACTCTGATCCTTTTTGCACGGAGTTCTGGTACTTACATGGCATAACCCTTTGTTTACTCGGTTGTAGTTGCGGGGGATTGGACTGTAATTCGCCCTACCAAGTTCAGCACCAGAAACCGCTGAACCAACTAACAACGAGTCTTATTATCAACTTTTTTTGTAGGTTCTATGACCGTTGGGTTAAGTGACCGGGTGAGGGTCACCAAACTTAGAAGGCGCATTCCTTTTTCTTTCCTTTTTTTCTTTCAAATAAAACTTGAATCACTCACTTATTTTCATCGGCTTCCCTGCGTAGAGTGCGTGTGAGATGGTGCTGACTGTTGGAATAAACTACTCAAGAGCTATTAAAAGATGAGAATTCAAGGCTACGTCATAATAAAAATTCAAATTAACTTCCATATGCATGAGACTTACAGTGTTAAGACAACACCGATCTTGTGAACTTTTCCCAAGTCTCCACAATTAACCTCATATTAATCTATAACCCAAAACTTTCAAAAAGATGCATATTTTTTTATTTTTGTTTATAACTGAAAATAAAACAACGAACAAAAGCAAAGAAAAAAACAAATAAATAATTCTCCCCCTCCCCCCCACACACACACACTTAAAACACACATTGTCCTCATTGAAAGAAACAAGCATAAAATAGGAGAGAGGAGAGAGATGAAAGAACACACCCGAGAAGTCAAGGTGGATAGATGATCGCATAAGTAGCCTTTCCCAACGAGAGCACTTTTATAGTTTCCTCTTCCAATGTGGGACTCTCATGGAATAGCTTGAGGCGGTGTTCTTTGACTTTGAAATTTTTATCAGTACCTTCACTTTTTATTCCTGGATCAAAGAATGTTCTTCTAAAAGTAAAAGTGTCAAATGGGCACGTGAACGTGATCTCATCTTTCACAACATCAAGGATCAAAAGGTTACGGGGCTGCCTTACTGCTTTTGCTACATCTTCAAGTGAGATCCTATGCATGCACATGGACAAACTAATATCATAAATATCATCTAAGGTCCATCCAATTCCTTTCTTATGCTTCTTCAAAACCTGCAAAAATTTACTTTCTTGATCAAAATAAAGTTTAGAAGGAATTATAACCGAAAGTTTTTCATTCATCTCTAGATAAGCATAATTAAGATTTTCAGGAATTAGTTTTAGCTCTCGGAAAGGTGATTGTTTAATGGATGGTTTATCTCGGGCAGCAGGAGTATCGATAGCTTCTTCCACATGAACAACTTTATTTGCAACCTCATCTACAGTAAGAATATCAACTTGCAAGGCGGCCTCAATTTCAGCACAAACAGAGCAAATTTTAATATCAGTACAAACATCACAAGAGTAAACATCATCAAAATCAGATAATGATGGAAAATCATATGCAAATAAATCAGTACAAGTATCATGAACAGTCTCAGAAAGCAACTCTATTGGAAAAACAGAATTCTCTTCCAAGAGTTGTTGGTTAGATCCTTGAGCTTGTTGCATGATATTCATCAAAGAGGCAAGTTGTTCAATCTGTGTTTGCAAAGTCTGGAGAGTAGAATCTATTTGTTGTTCATACTGGAGATTATTTGCAGCCATTTTTTTGACAATGTCCTCTAGCAAAGGTTCAGAAGGTTCTGAGCACACAACCTGGAATTTCTTCAGATGCTTATGCGGATCCTCACTTGTAAGACTATTAAGCTTTGACAACAAGTGTATTAAATCAGATTTCGATTCAAAAGGTGTATCATCTGCAGGATAGTCAATACATAAACCATTATAGCTCACATCAAGGTCATCCAACTGCCTCAAAGTTCTTTGTTCAGCCATGTTATCAATAAACACAAAAATACCAACTATGTCCCAAACAAGCAGAAACAACTAGAAAGAAATAAAACTATTAAAATAAATTCAAAAAAATACAAAAATACAAAATTTAATCTAATGAAGCAAAATAAAAATTGTGAGATTTTTTTTGGATTTTTTCGACACTATGAAAATAGTAAAAAATTGTTTAAAAATAGAAAAAAGACGAATTTTCGATTTTGAGGGTCAAAGTCTTTTAGAATTCTATTCTAAAAGACTAATATTCGTCAAAATGTATTTTTTTCTGAATAATGAGAAGGTTAAAAATGAAATTATTGTAGTGGCTGCTAGGTATAGCAAGGACAAGGATTTGGTTCATAACCCAACTGGGTCGAAAACATAACCCAGGCCCAAAACAAATGACCCAAAACATAAATATAAAATGCTGCAACTTCAACGAATCTTATGGCCCTGCTACAGTCCGATTCAGCTCTCGACTTCTCAATGAAAATCATAGTTCTTTCTCTTAGCTTTCCAACGACTGGTAGCACGCCTCATTACAACTCCTGTAGCTCAAGTTATGAATTTATTCGTGCATACTGCTAATGCTGAAAATAAAGTGCGAAAATCAAATAAGAGTAAAAATAAACTAAAATAGAAAAATACTATAAAATACAAAAATAAGCTAAACAAACCATAGAAATGCATAAGTACAGTCATGGAAGAATGTGTATCAAAATGCATTGATCAAGTTTAAACACTCAAAATATATTTGTTTGTCTTTTTTACCACCTCTCCGAGAGATGTGTTGTCATCATAAAAAAAGAAGGATAATGTGAAACTATGTTTTGAAGGATAATCAAATAAGCAGTCAAATGAGCTCTTGATAATTTTATTTTAATGATGACAACTAGCATTAGTGTTTGATAATGAACGTGTGTTAGAACAAAGTTTGAATCTACTACCCTATGTTTAAGTTTTGATGATAACAAAGTGAAAAGATATATTATTTATATGATTCATGTAAGAACTATCTGCTGCCTAAATTATTACGTTCTGATTTGCAGATACTCTGATTGATATAAGCAAGATCACACCTAATCAGCATCAGAAATTTGGTTCCTGACATCAGCATCAGAAGTTGCCATATCAGAATGTCAGAATCAGAAGATTAACTCACGTGAATGCTGAAGCCTGATGAACAGAACTGCGCTCAACACTCTGATAAAGAAACACAACAATTCATCAGCAGCCAAGCAGAGTCAGAATGAGCCAAGCCAGAACTTGCATTAAGTAAGCAACGGTACTATGCATTGAAAGCAAATTAATACCAACGGCCTCATTCCAGACAAGATCTGCTCGATAAGGAAAGTTTGTTATTAGCATTGAATCAAGAATATTGCTCCAACGTTCAAACATCTCAGTGCTATATAAACAAGACTTTGAAGATTGAATTGGCTAATGCTCTCCAAATCTTTACACGCCAAAAAGCTGATCATAATCTTCCTTCTCTCAGTTTGCTAAACACTACTCATTCTCTTATTCAATCATTGTTTAGCAATCTAGTTTCTAAGCTTTAAGTTGTGTATACATCACAGTTGTGATACAGTTTTGTAGAAAACATTCACACACTTAGATTTATCTTTTTTGTAAGAAAGTGTTTCCTTGACAAACCGGGTTGTGGTTTGCATCAAGAAGGCTTTAGCAGTTGTTAAAGCAGTCTGTAATATTCAGTTGAATATAGTGGATTAAGACCTCGTTGGAGAGAGGCGAAATCACCTTGACGGGTGGACTGGAGTAGTTTGAGATCAAACGAATCAGGATAAAAATATCTTGTTCATTGCATTGATTTTCAGTTTTACAATTCAACTCTCCCTTCTTGTGTTTTTCACTACTTCAATTGGCATTAGAGTGCCTGGTTCTGAGCTAAAACACTTAACCGTGTCAGTACAAGATCCAGCGTCAGAAAAACACAATGGCAGGAAACTATTCTCACACCAGCAATGAAAACAATGAGGACAGAGACAGATTCAGCGGCAAACCTCCAGTCTTTGATGGAGAAAACTTTGATTACTGGAAAGACAGAATTGAAAGCTTCTTTCTGGAACATGATGCTGATCTGTGGGATATGGTGACAGATGGATACATGCACCCTGTGAATGCAAGCGGTCAGAAGATTGATAGAAAAACAATGTCTGACCAACAAAAGCGTGACTTCAAGAATCACCACAAGGCCAGAAACATCCTCCTCAGCGCCATCTCCTATACTGAATATGAAAAGATCTCCAACAGAGACACAGCAAAGAACATTTTTTACTCACTCAGAATGACGCATGAGGGCAACGTTCAGGTCAAAGAAACTAAAGCTCTGGCGCTCATTCAGAAGTATGAAGCGTTCAAAATGGAAGAACCTGAATCCATTGAAACAATGTTCTCAAGATTCCAGATTCTGGTAGCTGGTCTCAAGGTTCTGGACAAAGGATACTCTACTGCTGACCATGTCAAGAAAATCATCAGAAGTTTACCCAAGCAGTGGAGACCAATGGTTACAGCTCTGAAGCTAGCTAAAGATCTCAACAAAATCACTCTGGAGGAACTTATCATCTCCCTCAGAAGTCATGAGATAGAGCTAGAAGCTGACGAGCCTCAGAAGCAAGGTAAGCCTTTAGCATTAAAATCTAACAGAAAATCTGAGTCTAAAGTTTTGCAGGCAGTTGAAGAAACATCTGATGGATCCTCATCAGAAGAAGACGAACTCTCCCTCCTTTCCAGAAGAGTAAATCAACTGTGGAAGCAAAGACAAAGGAAGTTCAGGAATCCCAGAAGATCTGATCAGAACGAGTCTTCTTCCAGATACAGAAGGACAGATTCTTCTGGATACAGAAGATCTGAAGGCTCCTCTAGTAGCAAAAAGCCAAACACCAAGGACATCATCTGCTATGAGTGCAATGAGCAAGGACACTATAAGAGTGACTGCCCAAAGCTTCAGAGGGAAAAACCCAAAAAGAAGTTTGGAAGAGAGAAGAAGAAAAGTCTCATGGCTACATGGGATGACTCTGACTCGTCTGAAGCTGACTCAGAATCAGATGATGAGAGGGCAAACATAGCTCTCATGGCTAACATCTCAGAAGATAGTGAAGCTTCTGAATCAGACTCAGAATCAGATACTGAAGAGGTATTTCCTAACTTTGCTGTTAACTTTACCAAGGCTGAACTTGCTGAAAGCCTTAATGAGATTCTGGAACGGTATCAGCAAATTAGAGTTAAATTCAGAGACCTGAAAAGGAATCTTGAATCTGACTCTAATAAGACTGAGAGTCTCAAATTGGAGAATTCTGAGCTGAGAAATAAGATTTCAAAATTAGAAAACACTTTACAAAACTCTCAGAAGGAACCAATTTCTGAAACTCCCAGCAACGCTGATGAGATCATCAAGGAGTATGATCACAGTTTCCAGAAGTTCCTCGCTAAAAGCATAGATAGAAGCAAAATGGCTTCAATGATCTATGGAGTTAGCAGAAACGGCAGGAAAGGAATAGGATACCAAGGTAAGGTTCCTACACCAAAGAATGTCATGGACTTAACCATTAAACACACTCCTCTGAATTCACATTTTGTGTATGGTCACACACATGATATTAAATACACTAGCAGTAAGCACTCTGTGAAACCAAAATTCAACCAGAGTTTTGGTAAAACTAACAAATCAGGACCCAAGAAAATCTGGGTACCTAAGGATAAAATAATACATGTTGCAGATATCTTTAGCAGCAAGTCAGAAACACCAGTCATGGTACCTGGACTCTGGCTGCTCGCGACACATGACAGGAAGAAGGCATATGTTCCAAACCTGGAACTTAAGCCTGGAGGCCACGTTGGCTTTGGAGGCAATCAGAGGGGAAAGATAATTGGCTCTGGAACTGTAGGTAATGGAAATCTTCCCTCTATTAATAATGTTCTGCTAGTAGATGTATTGATGCATAATCTGTTATCCATAAGTCAATTAAGTGATAACGATTATGATATAATCTTTAATCAAAAATCATGTAAAGCTGTTAGTCAGAAAGATGGGACTATCCTGTTTAATGGTAAGAGGAAAAACAACATTTACAAAATCAAACTTTCTGAACTAAAGAGTCAGAATGTAAAATGCCTTCTGTCTGTTAACAACGAGCAGTGGATCTGGCACAGAAGATTGGGGCATGTTAGTATGAGAAGAATATCTCAGATTAACAAACTCAATCTGGTCAGAGGACTTCCTAATTTGAAGTTCAATTCAGATGCTCTGTGTGAAGCATGTCAGAAAGGCAAGTTTGCAAAACCTTCTTTTAAATCCAAAAATATTGTTTCTACCTCTAAGCCATTAGAACTTCTGCACATTGACTTATTTGGACCAGTTAAAACTGCTTCAGTCAGTGGCAAGAAGTATGGGTTAGTAATCGTAGATGACTATAGCAGATGGACATGGGTAAAGTTCTTAAGACACAAGGACGAGTCACACTCTGTGTTTGTTACCTTCTGTAACCAAGTTCAGAATGAAAAGGATCTTAGAATCGTTAAAGTCAGAAGTGATCATGGTGGAGAATTTGAAAACAAAGATTTTGAGTCATTCTTTAATGACAGAGGCATCCTGCATGATTTCTCTTATCCTAGAACTCCCCAACAAAATGGAGTTGTAGAACGAAAGAACAGAACATTGCAAGAAATGGCCAGAACCATGATCAATGAGACAAACGTTGCTAAGACCTTCTGGGCAGAGGCAATAAACACAGCGTGCTACATTCAGAATAGAATCTCAATAAGACCTATTCTGGAAAAGACTCCATATGAATTGTGGAAGAACAGAAAGCCCAACATTTCATATTTTCATCCATTTGGATGTACTTGCTTTATATTAAATACAAAGAATTATTTGAACAAGTTTGACTCTAAAGCACAGAAGTGTATCATGTTAGGATACTCTAATCGCTCAAGAGGGTACAGAGTATACAATACAGAAACACAGATTGTGGAAGAATCAATCATTGTTCGTTTTGATGATAAGCTTGACTCTGGAAAGTCAAAGCAGAATGAAGTTTTTGCAGGTATGGAAATTGAATTTACAGGTTCTGAAGACAAGTCATCAGAAGCTCTCAACTCAGACACTCCTTCAACGTCTGAAAGGAGAACTGCTAGCAATCCTACAACAGCTGCTGATCAACCTCGGAAGAGATTACCCAGAAGCAGCTTGGATCACCCAGAATAGACTATCTTAGGAAGAAAGGAAGATCCTATCAGAACAAGAGCAAGCTTCAGAAACTCTGAAGAAACTCTCATGGGACTTGTGTCTCTGATTGAACCTTCTTCTATTGATGAAGCACTTCTGGATAATGACTGGATTCTGGCAATGCAAGAAGAGCTGAATCAATTCACCAGAAACGACGTATGGGATCTCGTTCCCAGACCAAAAGGATTCAACGTCATTGGAACAAGATGGGTGTTCAGAAACAAGCTAAATGAACAAGGTGAAGTCATCAGAAACAAGGCACGACTGGTTGCACAAGGTTATAGTCAGCAAGAGGGGATAGACTATACAGAAACCTTTGTCCCAGTCGCCAAGTTAGAATCTATCAGACTTTTAATTTCATTTGCTGTTAATAGAGGCATCACTCTGTATCAGATGGATGTCAAAAGTGCATTCTTAAACGGTTATATAGAAGAAGAAGTTTATGTACACCAACCCCCTGGTTTTGAAAATACAAAACATCCAGAACATGTTTTCAAACTAAAGAAGTCACTATATGGTCTGAAACAAGCTCCCAGAGCTTGGTATGAAAGGCTAAGTAACTTTCTATTAGAAAATGAATTCACTAGAGGGAAACTGGACACTACTCTATTCTGTAAATCAGTTAAGAATGACATCTTAGTTTGTCAAATTTATGTTGATGATATTATTTTTGGTTCTACTAATCCTTCTCTTAGAAGAAAATTTGCTAAGTGTATGCAGGCAGAATTTGAGATGAGCCTCATGGGGGAACTGAAATTCTTTCTAGGAATTCAGATCAATCAAACTCCAGAGGGAACTTACATTCATCAGAGAAAATACATCAGAGATCTTCTGAAGAAATTTGACCTCTCAGAATGTAAGCCATCAAAGATTCCAATGCATCCCACGTGCATTCTGGAAAGAGAAGAGGTAAGCAAAAATGTAGAACAGAAAGTCTACAGAGGTATGATTGGTTCTCTCCTCTATCTGACTGCTTCAAGACCTGACATATTATTCAGTGTTTGTATCTGTGCTAGATTCCAATCAGATCCTAGAGAATCTCACTTAACAGCTGTTAAGTGAATTTTCAAGTATCTGAAAGGTACTACTAATCTGGGTTTGTTTTATAGAAAATCTAGTGATTACAGCTTAGTAGGCTACTGCGATGCTGATTTTGCTGGAGACAGAGTGGAACGTAAAAGTACTTCTGGAAGATGCCAGTTTCTGGGAGAAAATCTGATCTCTTGGTCCAGCAAAAGGCAATCAACAATTGCGCTATCAATAGCAGAAGCTGAGTACATAGCAGCAGCAGGATGTAGCACACAAATGCTCTGGATGAAAAGTCAGCTTGAAGACTTCCAGATTTTTGAGAGTAACATTCCTATACTCTGTGATAATACTTCTGCTATTTGCTTAAGTAAGAATCCCATTTTACATTCTAGAGCTAAGCATATAGAAATAAAACATCACTTCATTAGGGACTATATTCAGAAAGGAATTTTGAACTTAAAATTTATAGATACAGACCATCAATGGGCTGATATCTTTACTAAACCCCTTTCAGAAGATAGGTTTAATTTCATTCTGAAACATCTCAGCATGAAAGTCTGCCCAGAGTGAAAATGTTTTAATTCTATATATTTACCTTCAGAATGTAATTGTTTTACTGTGAACTTATGATCAATCTTCTTTCAGAAAGATAGAACATGCAGATTGTATCAGATGCAAGTCTAAAGATCTGAGAGTCTAAGCTCAAAGACAGACGTGCTGATCACTACATCAAACAAGTGTCATCCAATCATCAGCAAATCTCTGAAGCAGAACGCGTGCACGCTTCTGAGAAGGCAAAACGCTGATTGGGTGCATTGAGACACATGTCTGGTAACCGTTTTTAAGTATCTTTCTAAAATCCCCCAAAATCAGCAAGCATTTAATAAAAGTAATCATGCTTTTAAAACGCAATCATGATTTTTCTCTTTCTTAAAAACGTTTATTTTTTCAAAATATTCTGAAACTCTATTTAAACACATTAACCTCTCATTCTAATTCTTTACAGTTTCTCACTAATACTCAAGCATTCTCTGCATTTTTCTGTGTTCATCTCTTGCAAAACCTTTTTTTCTCAGTTTCTTCTCAAAATCTTTTAGTGTGAACATGGCAACCTCCAGCAGTGCTTCTGCAGGTCCTCAGAAGACAGCATCATCTGAACAGTATCAAGTGCCATTCAGAACACTCCTCACTCCTGTGAAGAATCTTGAAGTGTTATCTGAATTGATCATTGATTTTGGAAGCTTGAAGGAGAACGGTTTTGACCTAACAGAAGAAGTTAGGACACAGAAATGGGAAAGGTATTTTGACAGGTTGGTTAGACCAACATTCCCTATGTTAGTCAAGGAGTTCTGGATTCATGCGAAGGCTTCAACGCATCTAGTCACCTCCTTTGTTATAGGGAAGAAGATTGTGATCACTGAGGATCACATAGCAAGGTTAATCGGTTACAGTGGCGGTGGCGTCCGCTGTATTGATATGGATGAGAGATGTGCTGACGTGGGCGTGATAGCTGCAAGGATTTTCACCCATGGGGTGCCCAGCAGCAAGATCAAAGATCTGAAGGATCATCACAGAGTTTGGGCTAAGATAATTCTGGGGTGCTTCAACCATAGGAAGCCAACTAGTTCACCTGATTACATAAATGTGGATCAGCAGTTTCTGATCTACTTTATTGATCAGAAGGTAAAAATCAACTTGGCTCATCTTCTGTTCAACCACCTCAGAACAAGTGTGAAGGAAACCAGGGAAGAAGAAAGAACAAAGAGGGATTGGATACCCTTTGGAAGGTTGATATCAGATATTCTGACAGAGAATAGGCTGATAGAGCATCTGATAGAAGCTCAAGAGTTAAGCACCATTGAACCAACAGTTGGGAAGCCTCTGAACGCGAAGAACTTGAAGAAAATGAAGTTGATAGAGAATATCAAAAAGGAACCCAGAGCTACTCCTATTGCTGATATCACCAGCAGAAGAGTTCCACTGAGTGACTTTCCTTTATTTTCTGAGATAGAATCCAAACCAGAGGTGGTTCTCAGATACCTAGATGCGTGCAAGGCAGATGGTACAGATCCAAATCTGATTATCAAAGATCTGCATCAACCTCAACAAGAAGTGACTCTGAAGAAGACGAAGAAGAGGAAGGCACCTTCAGAAGGATCATCCCAGCATACACCCAAGAAAAGAGGTAATTTATCTGCTGCTTCTGTTTTAAATTCTTCTACTATTCCAGCATCTATTCCACCTCCAACCTCTCATAGAATCTCAATCCCCATCCCAACAATAGATGAAACTGAACCAGAAGATAACCCTTCTGAGGCATTAAAACTCAGAAGACCCAGAACCAAACATCCCAAACCAACAATCTCAACAACATCAGCAATTGACAAAGTGCTGTCTGACATTGATCAACACACTTCTGATCACTCCGCCAATCCAAACTCTGAACCACAAATTGTCCCTCCTCCACAACCAGAACAACAACAATCTGCTGAAGAACCAGAACAACAACAACCTCTCTCATCAATTCCAGAAGAACCCCTTATCCCTAAACAACCAGAAATTCCAACAGCCTCTCCTCAACCAGAAATTCATCCACCATCACCTCAACCTGAGTTTCATCACTCTGAAACTCAAACTCCTCCACCTTCTGAACCTCATTCACCTCAATCATCTGAACCACAACCTCTGGCAATCCAGCTGCCATGTGGAACAACAGTCACCATGGCACAGTTGCCATCCTCACCAGAATCTACACCACCAAATACTCCCAAAACACCAAACAGTCCAATCATAATTTCTGATTCTCCCACTCCATCTCCAAAACAAACAGCTGCCAAGCAAACCACCGAAAACCCCAGCAGGACATTCATAGACTTAACCAGCCTTGACCGTCTTGCTGATCTGAAACACAAAATAGCCATCCCAAAACCAAAACAACCAGATGTTGGCTCTGGTATTAGGAATTTTGAAACAGGTTTGCAGCAATGGATTGCTTCTCTGAAGCAAGTCTGTCCTGGAATGATTGACCCAGCTGCCTCTGACCAGCTCTAGTCACAATTCAAACTTTGGGTACGTGCTGAAGCCCTCAAGTTGCAGGATATCAACTATGAGCAGGCACAACAGAACTTCAGTAAGCTGCTGAAGGAAGTTGAAAGTCAGCTGCCTCAGGAAGCTGTGCTCCCTCTGGATAGTGAACCTTGGTCTGAGAAACAGCTAGCCTCAAAGGTGCAACCAGAAGAAGACAAGACCATTCAAGCTGAAGCAAGTCAAGCAGAAGATGTTTCAAAAAGCTCTCAGAAGCTTCCTGCTTCTGATGTTTCTCAAGCTGCCTTGGACAGACAGACTCTGGAAGAGCTGAAGCTGAATGACATGCGTCTGCAGTAGAGGATGGATGAAAACGACCAGAAGATGAAAGAAAGAATGGATATGCAGGATAGCAAGATTGACACTGTTGTCAGCATGGTGCACAAGCAGAATGAGACTGCTGATCAGATCAAAGCCATGCTGGAGAACCTGTTCACACGCTTTCCTCCCCAACCTTAGTTTTTTCATTCATGTCATTTTCATGTTTTCTTTAATTTTCTGATGTACTGTTTGAATATGTTTTGTTTGATTCTGAACCCTTTTAATATGACAAGTTTTTCTGATCTTAATTTGTTTTAGCACATCACCTACACTTTTTGATTGCTGACAAAAAGGGGGAGAACAAGAATGATATTTTAAACAATAACGGCTAACTAGACAGAAATTCTCGAACATTCTAACTCTATTATACTTGAAAATGTTTTCTGTTTTGCTTAAAGTCTACAGGTACAAGGAAGCTCCTGGACACTCTGAAGACTAAAAGCTCTGAAGCTCTGATCCGCTCTGATACTCTGATCCAAAGCAAAGCTCTGACAAGAAAAGCTTCTGATACGCTGATCTGAAGCTCTGCTCTGATATGCTGATCTAAAGCTTCTGATAGTCAAAGACTCTGATACTCTGATGTTCAAAGAAAGGCAAAAAGATCTGATCCTGAAGAACACTTGTAATCAAAAAGGGAAGTAATAAACTCAGGGGGAGTATCTCTCAACTCTGATATCTTTTTATCCCTTATCTTTGATAACCTCTTACTCTGATGCATCTCTCTGATACCTTTTCACGTTATTCTCATTTAAAAATATCTAGTTTTTGTCATCATCAAAAAGGGGGAGATTGTTAGAACAAAGTTTGAATCTACTACCCTATGTTTAAGTTTTGATGATAACAAAGTGAAAAGATATATTATTTATATGATTCATGTAAGAACTATCTGTTGCCTAAATTATTACGTTCTGATTTGCAGATACTCTGATTGATATAAGCAAGATCACACCTAATCAACATCAGAAATTTGGTTCCTGACATCAGCATCAGAAGTTGCCATATCAGAATGTCAGAATCAGAAGATTAACTCACGTGAATGCTGAAGCCTGATGAACAGAACTGTGCTCAACACTCTGATAAAGAAACACAACAGTTCATCAGCAGCCAAGCATAGTCAGAATGAGCCAAGCCAGAACTTGCATTAAGTAAGCAACGGTACTGTGCATTGAAAGCAAATTAATACCAACGGCCTCATTCCAGACAAGATCTGCTCGATAAGGAAAGTTTGTTATTAGCATTGAATCAAGAATATTTCTCCAACGTTCAAACATCTCAGTGCTATATAAACAAGACTTTGAAGATTGAATTGGCTAATGCTCTCCAAATCTTTACACGCCAAAAAGCTGATCATAATCTTCCTTCTCTCAGTTTGCTAAACACTACTCATTCTCTTATTCAATCATTGTTTAGCAATCTAGTTTCTAAGCTTTAAGTTGTGTATACATCACAGTTGTGATACAGTTTTGTAGAAAACATTCACACACTTAGATTTATCTTCTTTGTAAGAAAGTGTTTCCTTGACAAACCGGGTTGTGGTTTGCATCAAGAAGGCTTTAGCAGTTGTTAAAGCAGTCTGTAATATTCAGTTGAATATAGTCGATTAAGACCTCGTTGGAGAGAGGCGAAATCACCTTGACGGGTGGACTGGAGTAGTTTGAGATCAAACGAACCAGGATAAAAATATCTTGTTCATTGCATTGATTTTCAGTTTTACAATTCAACCCCCCCTTCTTGTGTTTTTCACTACTTCAACGTGTATAACTACTTGCGTAACAACCTTTAAAACATATGAATACTCAAATATCACAAGCGGATAAAGATGAAAGCAGACAAGTTAGAGTTTGATGATCACTGCAAACATCCACTGGGGATGGTACTCAACTGAAATAAGTCTCGAGTCTCATCTTCAAGAAGATTCAATAAAGTTTCTATATGACTGGTTTACTTGACAAATTTTGAAGCTTCAAAGTATGAAAAAGAGGAAGTGTGAAAGTCCGTCTTGTCGAGTTTGAGTGAACTGTGTTTTGTAAAAACACAAGAGTTTTTTTATAAAGATATGTGGATAAATTAAACACACACAAGTTTTAAATTCTCTATTTCTTAACAAAATATCCCAAAATAATGTTTGAGATTCATGCAGTTGAATCAAGAACTGCCACAATGATTTTAGACAAAAATTGTACTGTCCAATCGATTGACACTCATACTCAAATGATTGGGTTAGTGAAAAAGCTATCCTTAAATGTGTGTGACAACATATTAATGAAAGGAAACATCTCTGTATCTTTTATTTCATTTTAAAATTTTATAATCATTTATTTTTTGGGCTTCCAATTGATTGGAGTAAGGTGGAAATTGATTGACGCTGTAGTTTTGGCCCACCGAAATTTCCTTTTTGTGCCAATCTCTAGCCTATAAATAGATAATATCTCCTTCAAAATTTTACATTCTTAAATATGAGCATTTTATCTCACTCCACACACTCTCTCTAAAATATTTTCAACTTTCTCGCTCATAATTTTTGCCGCAACGCTTCGATAAAGTCCTTTATTTAGTGAGGAATTCTTGTGTTCTAGAAAGGAAACTATTGTAAATTCAATAAGAAGTATTTTTTATAATGGTTGGATAATTTATCCATATGGGATTGTTTGTTTGAGTTCAATCTTAAAACCTTTAAAAGCTTTAGTTTGAGGATTTAAGTTTTATGTCTCCGGTTGAGCTCCTAAGCTAAGCCTAGTTAAAAATCTCACTTTGGTTCGAGATCACCCCGATTCAAAATCTCAATACTTTTCGTGAATTAAGCATAATTTAAAATCTCATTGTGGTTCGAGATAAGTCTGGTTCAAAATCTCATCTTGGTTTGTGGTCAATCGAGTCAAAACTTCGGTTTGATTCATGAGTTCAACCCGGTTCAAAAACTCACCATGGTTTGAGATAGGTTCACGGAAAATCTCGGTTTATCTAGAGGACTAACTGCTTCAAGTTGTTTGGAAAAAAATACTAACTGCTTCTCTCTATTGTTCGTTGTTTGGTTAGAAGTTAACTTGAAACTTCATTTATCCTTGTATAAGGAGGTTCGAGAGTTAAACCTACTAAAATCTCTTAAGTTTTACTGGATACTCTCCAGATCAAATCTTAGGGATAAGACTGAGTCTTCTTGACTAAACATGTATAAATTGTTGATGTCTTTTCTCTTTCCCTTAACTATTTAAATTTCCGCATGTAATTTCTAAAACGTTTTTAAAATGTTTTTAAACTCTGAAAATAATCATACAAATTTTCCAAACCACAGTTTTTGTGAAAACCACAATTCACCTCTATTATGTGTAGAATCACATGTTCAACAATGTTCACATCAACAAAAAGTTTCAAAGTCTTATCTTCAAGTTGTGAAATATTTATGAAAACTTATGATTTCTCTACTTACTTTTATGAGGCTACACTAGAGGTCTCGTATACAAATAAAATAATTATAAAAACAAAGGAAATACTTTTTACTATATAAATATATACACATGGTTCACCTTCTTAATGGATGATTCTGCATGGATCGAAGATGAAACTTTTGATGATTTATCTCTTTTTGAAGGGGTGGTCTTTTGTGGCTACAAATGCGGAAGGAACAAAGCATTTAGAATACCAAGTACAAAAACTCAACCTAACACTCAAAATAACTTAAACATTCCTCAACCTTCATAGAATGGGTGGAATATTAACCAGTCCCCGACTTTGATATTTTCCTCACTTTTGAGTTAGATGCTCCCGTGGAAGGTTCACATGTAAACATCCACATACAAGATTTGTTGGAAATCTTGGTATGATGACTACTTGGAGTGGGTACTTTGAAGAAATTAATGGCATTAAGTAGACAATAAATGAGCACAAGTGTGAACTAGAGTGTGTTGGTGAATTTGAAAAGGTTCATTAAAGTCCCACATAGGAGGGAGATCACACTTTAGTAGTGTTTATATATTCCAAGTTGAGAAATTGGGTTGGGCCCCAAGGGGTATCCAATTTTGTGGTTGAGTGAGAACACACTGCCATGAAACATTATGCATGCGTGCCTGCCGCCGTCGGCCGACTCGGGCTCGGGCTTTGATCCAAATTTTTTGGGTCCTGGAATGAAGAAAGATTATTTAAATGATATTTATTATTGTTAATTAATTTTCGTGTGTGGTGTATGTTAATTAATTATTATTAATTAATTATGTGTGTAAGACTTAATTAATATTAGTAGTGGGCCGGATCCGTTCTACTTCTCCCATGTTTTTCTCTTTAATTGGGCCATTCTCTCATATATAAATAATGACCATTCTATCAATTGTTCTACACTCCAGAATTCACATCTGAATTCTCTCTTCCCTCTCTCTACTCTCTGCTTCATCTAAAAAATTTCTTTTCTATTTTCGGCTGGATTAACTCCAGACACTACGACTGGTTCTAGTACCATCTAAAGGTGTATCTCTTTGAATGGTTCATCATAATGTAAGTAATAATCATAATTTTGAACATGCTGTTTTATCTTGGAGACGTCGTTGAAACTCGACTGCTTTGCATAATTGTTGGCAGTATGGCAAAACGTCTTAAAGAAAGCGACCTAGTATGCGACTCATCCTGATAATTTTCTTTGTGGCAATTTCTTTTCAAATCCTAAAACAACAATTTTAAGACGTTTTCTTAACTTACATGGCTACGGAGGAAATTATCGGTACTACTATGGTCGCCGCTGTCTCTAACAAACCATTTAAGTTTGAGGGTTCTCAATTCAAATGTTGGCAAGGTAAGATGTAATTTTTCTTAACTTTAAAGAAGTGTGCCTACATTATGACTGAGTTTTATACCCCAAAATTTTCCCTCCCATATTCTTCAAGATTTGCCAAGATCAAGGTTCAAAATCTCTCAAGGGTTGCACAGTCCAATTGCCTCATAACAGTCAAAAATTAGGGTTTTGGTTCTGGAAAATAAATTAAAGTTTCCAAGGGTCCAAACAAGTCCCACATGCCTATAAACATTGTCAAGCATCCATATGCCAAGTTTCAAGACTCACAACACAAAATTGCACAGTCAAAAAACCCTAATTGCTTCACAGTCAACTGCAGGGGCAAAATGGTCATTTGACAGTCAAAAGTCAAATTTTTTGGTCAACATCTTATTTTGAAGCCACAAACATCATTTGATCAATTCTTGATCATGATTCTCAAAGCATGGCTCAAAAAGTCTCAAGATGCAAAAGTTTCTATTTTTGGACAGTTGAAAAAGTCAACTGCAAATTGACTAGGGCATAACTTCCACATGGTTTATCAGAAAAATTCCATCCAAATCTCATTTTGAAGAGAATGAAATTTCCTACAACTCATCTTCACACTTCAAGTCCAAGAAATGCTCTCACAAAAAGTTATCAATCTCAACATTATAGGTCATTTTCAAAAGTCAACAAAAAGGCACTTTAACTCAAAGACCATAACTTGAGATGGGTAAATCAAAATGACATGGGATCAAGGACATTGGTTAGAGGACTTCAAGACCTTTCCAAAATGTCCAAGAACATGATCAAATCTTAAAAATTGAGCAAGATATGCCTTGTGGAAGTTGGGAAATTTTTGGGAATTTTTAAAAGTCAACTTTGCTTCAAATGCCTCAAAATTGCTAATGGGCCTCAATTTCTTCCATGAAACATTATCCAAAGGCTATGAACGACCCATTGACATCCAAGGGAGTTATTTTATCATTTTTGATTAATTATTTGAATTATTATTATTATTAATTCACTTAATTAAAATTAAATATGACAAAAATAGCAAAACATGTTTTCCAAATCTTTTTGTGCAGCATATTCCCTCATCATGACCTAGAGATTTCGTGTACCACATCAAGAGGCAAGATCTTCCAAAATAGGCATGTTTTTCATGACAAAAAGATTGAAAAAGATGTGAAAAATCAAATATTAAAAACATTGATTCAATGGATTATGGGCTTTGTTTTTGACCTAGAATGATTCCTCATACATATGCAAACATAACCCTAATGCAAAGAACACAGAAGCTGCGCATAAGCATCAAGAACAAACTTTGCATTTTTTCAAAAAAACCTTGAAATTGTTTTGATAGCTAGAGAATAATTCAAGACTGCAAAAGCATTCCAAAAGACTCCTGACACTACCAGGAAGTTGTTCCAATCAAGACCACGCATCCATACTCAAGGAATTGGTAGATAGAAGCCTGACTTTTCTTTAAAATTTTCATATTCGTATTTTACTTTTCATGCATGATTGCTGTGTTTTAATGATTGGTTTATACTAATATGATCTCTCTGAAGCCAATGGTGTTATCCAATTGAATTAATATTGCCTGTACATAAAGTTGCCATTAAAGCTTTCTAGGGTTCCTGAAGCTCCAAAAGAGGGGTTTACATATCTGTAAAAATTGGACAACGAGACTAGCACCATTGAAACCAGGACCTTCCAACGAATAGAAACCAACCATCGCGCCCTTTTTCTTTTTCACTATATGCTAATCGCTATTTTTCAGGTTTAGGGTTAGTGGGGGTTTAAAACCCCCGCTATCTATTCTTATTTTCAGGCCAAAACGAAGACACAATGGAGAAGACGCTGAGGTGTAAGCACAGGACTGGGCAATTCAAACATTCGCGCGTGTTTTTGTGTTCTACCAATAGCTCTTATTCTCTTTCATAATAATTGTGTTCCATATTAACATCAGATAAACGCGTTTGGCTTGGTGGAAGATGTGTTGTCATGCAAGCATTGGGACCTGGGTTTGATTCCCAGGTCCCCCATATTCTCAATATTTTTTCTTGTAATGCGTTCAGGTACACCTTCCCTCTTGTGGTCCATCATACACCCAACGCTTGTGCTTGCCAAATGTCCCAGGAGATCAATCCAAAGGTCAGGATGTGAGGTCCATCATGCACACTAGTCAACCATGCCATACGCAAGCGCTGAAAGGCAACATGGGCTTGGGATCAGTGGGCCAAACTGCTTTCTAAACACCTCCAAATTGGGCAGAAACCCCCCCTTTGTTTGTATTTTCTTTCTCCCATTTTTTCTCTATTATTTATTTTAATTGTTTTTCTTTTGTTTTATTTAATTCACAAAATAATTTTTATAACACAAAAAAAATCAGAAAAGTCAAAAATAAATATGTTTATTTAATTTTCAATTCATCAATAGTTTTTTTTTGTAAATAAATCTTAATAATCAAATTAGTTTAATTTTAGGTTTAACTTTAATGTTTTTTTCTTAAATAACTAAAATACATAAAAATTAGGTTTTTTAGCATTTTACTCTTTTTCTCCTTAAATAAATAAATTCTTCCTATCATTATTATTATTAATTATTAATTATCTTGTAAATAAATATGTCATTAAATAATTAGGTTAAATTAGGTCAAAATTTAAACATTTTTTTTTTATAATTAAAAACGAATTTAGAACTAGGTTTTATTTAGTTACTAACTTTAATTAATTTTCCTTATTTCATAAAATACAAAAAAAAATCAAAAAATAACTTCTTTTCTTTATTTAATCATTAATTTACTTCCAATTTCAATTTAATTTCTCTAAAGGGTCCAACGCCCTTGCATTCGATTCTAATTTCTTTTCGCACGTTTATTTTTATTTCCTTTTAAATATAATGTATTTTCCCCAAAGCTTTGTAATAGATAATTAGGAATTTATTTATTTTCCGTATTTTATTTAAAATCGGGTCTTTGTTAATTTAGCGATGTATAGACCCGCGCCTTGTAATAGCTTAGGACTTTATTTTCCGCATTTTAATTTCCGCACCTTTTAACTGCTAATCACATGAAAGAATGAATGGCCAAAAATAAAATCAAAGCATAGCTCACCCAATGCATGATCAAGATAAAACATAATTGAAAATGACACACAATTCACACACCACTATTAGGGTACGCCACACTGCTGCCTTGCCCCTCGAAACGTGGTCGTCGAGTATAGGACGTCTTAGCGAGTCCTTATGTTCCATTGATCTAGTTGCCTCGAAACGGTTGCCTCGGAAAAAGTTGCCTCGGAATAGTTGCCTCGAGATAAAAAGATCAATGGCATAAGGGTAGCTTCTAAGGTGTCTTACTGTTGCTCGGTGACCACACTGTCCCTAAACTCGAATTGACCCGAACACCTCCAACGGTGGTGCTACCTACCTCTCAATGGTGGGATGGCACTACCTTAAGGACATTTACACAGCCTAATTCCTTAGGGTAGGTAGATGACTCGTAGATACTTGCTCTAATTCAAAACAAATCAAAACTTCTTTTCACACCGACACTTTCAAAAAGCTTTCAAAAACAACTTTTCAAACACTCTTGAGGACTGATACAAGAGTCGATCTGAAACTTTCAAAGAAGCTTTTCCAAACCCACTCACCTTGAAAAGCAAACAAACATTTTGAAAACACAATGAGCAAGTATCTAAGAGCCCGTGGATAACCACGGATAGAAAGGGTGCTAACACCTTCCCTTTCTATAAATCTACCTCCCGAACCGAGAACTAATCTCATAAGGAATTTTTCTGTGCTTTTGTCCTTTCCATTTGGAGAAAATAAAAGACGGTGGCGACTCTTGCTTCCGCGACATTTCGCGAACCAGCGTTAAACAGTCAGTTCCAGATCCACCGATCACAGAACTGGCGACTCTGCTGGGGATCCTTAAAGTGAGGTGTACCTTAGGATAGCTCATACTTGTGTCTTCAATTGCTTGGACTTGTTTGCTTTATTATTGTGGGCATTGTCTTGGAGTTACATAGATCCTAACCCGGATCTGGGGATACCTTGTTAGGTAGCATAAGCTGTGAGGGACATGTCCGGCGTAGACCGACATGGGTGAAGCAGTGGCTACGTTGGTGTGGCACCTTGGTCTGTACCGATATCCCTTGTGTCGCAAAGAGGAGAATATGGGTCTTCTGAGGAGTCATTAAGCACCAACCGACCTTAGAACCTTAAATGACCCAACTTGGCCAATAGAACAGTAGCAGTATGCTACGCCCATTGAGGCTAAACTCTCGTGATGGTTCTGGCTGTAAGAAAAGATTGCGATGCTGGAGTTATGACCGATTGAGGGTAGTCAGTGATATTGGGATCCTCTAGAACCCGGTTACTTCTGATAGGACAGGTATGAACCAACAAACTGAAAGAGGGTAATACCCAGACCCCATGCTGGCCTAAACTCTAAGGGCTTCTCTTGTGTGACTTGTGTGCCTTCCACTTTGACTACTTGCATGCTTGTTATCTGACACTTGAATTTCTTGCAGGTTTGGTTTATAGTCCTTAATTGGGACTCATAACAGGGTTTACTGAGTTTCTTACAGGTTTTGCTTATGTCCTTAATTGGGACTCATAACATGGTTTACCTACAGTACCCCATGCATAGCATAACATCATACCATTGCATGCATCCTTCATAAGGACTAATCCATTTCAAGGATCTCAAGGGCTTGTGATGCAGGTCATGATGAGCCAGTTATCTAGCAAGGGGCAAAGGGGATTTATTTTCCTCTAGCCGAGGTCGTCAGGGGCTATGACCCACTAGATATGGTGAGCTTTGACTCCTGAAGAAGGTTCCCCTAACCAAGATTGTTTGGAAATCAAAACCAGACATGATGACCAAAGTCAGGGGCTATGACCCACTGGATATGGTGAGCCTTTGACCCTCGAAGAAGGATTCTCAGTAACATGAAGTTCCTTCAATCAAGCTACAAATTCAAATGCTAACAATCTTCTTGTTTACCCTGCGAGGTCCTTGAAAACATTGCATGCATATCATACATATCATTGCATTACAGGTTACAGGTCACTTACCACATTCGCTGTTTATTTCAGCAATGGCTTTCCAACCGGACAACCAAGATCTCCGGGCTCAAAACGCCCAACTGCAAGAAATGTTCTTGAACCTATCCCAGGGGCAAGAAGAAATAAAGGCTCTCCTCACAAGGAACTTGACCCTAGGGAATGCAGGGGGTATCAGGAACGATCAGCTGGAAGGGCTACAAATTGAGTTGGCAACCATGAAGATCCAAATGATGGGGCAGTTGATGGGCCAAATGACTCTCATTCAGGACTTAGCTCAAAAACAAGAAGAGCTCCGGGTCCTCGTCACCAAGCTACTCCAAAATAGTCCAGTGGGGCAAACAACCAAGGTTGAAGTTTCAGTCATCATTCAACCACATGCGGGGCAAGAAGACAAATGAAAATCTCCTCAGCTTGCTTCAAGGTCACGAGCCCAGCCTCAACGGGGTAGTCAGCGTAAACGATATACGCCTGGAAGACATTTCTTGGAAACTGATATACCATCATCCTTTATACTGAAGCGCTTGCTGGAGGTCAATCTGATCACTCTAAAGGACCCTCCTAAGAATCTGAATATGACACCTTCAAGGTATAACCCCAACACCCGCTGCGCTTATCATTCAGACAGCCCGGGGCATGCTACAGACGACTGTTGGACCTTGAAGAACAAAGTCCAGGACTTGATTGACGAAGGGGTGCTGGAGTTCATGCCAGATGGCGAGATGAAAATCTTCCGCTGAGAAATGACTAGTTCAAACTAGAGGAGTTTTGTTCATTAGAATTTTTCAAGTTGTAATTTTCTTTTGATTGTTCAAACAATTATTGTCATAGCAAACTTTATCATTTTATCAATGCATCGCACATGTCTGTTTTGAATCAATATATTCGCATTCGCTATATTCAAACTGTTTTCATATTCTGTGATGATCAACTCTCGATTGATAATTCTAATCCTCTTGAGGGAGGATGACGAAAACGATACCGCAATCTACAGTATGCTTTTGAACAGACCCCGCTGATGAGGTACAGGCATTGTTTCAATCCCTAAACACTGGAGTTATAAGGAAGATAATCCCTCGTCAACCCCTCTGAGCCAAAGAAGTAGGAGTTTTTCTTTTCGAAAATTAAAACCCTTTATCATAACCTGGGGCAGGGTAGTTTTCTCAATTGATCCAAGTGCATAACAAATGGCACCAAAGAGGTCCTTACAAAAAAAAAGACAGTGATGATTCCGAATAATTATAAGGATAGGCAGTCATTATATCTCAAAAATAAAAACCCATTAAGTCAAAACCTATGAAGGAGACTTACAAAACTGGGGCATCCCGCTGACTGTAGTTCCAAAAAGGAAACGGTTCAGGCAAAAATAGGGATAGCGAAATAAAAAAGAAAGAGGTCATACAAACCCTCAACAAAAACAAAAATGACTGCCTATTCAGAATAAATCATCAATATCTGAACCATTATTGGAACATCAGGACCAAAACTCAAATAAGGTCTAACGCACGATCAACTGAGCTTAGGTTTGAAGAACATCACGAAGAGCGGGTGGGTACAAATACATCTTGAGCCTTATCCTTTGTTTCTTAAACCGTGAACCAGGCCACGTTATAACCCTTAAAAGTCCTAGCTGAAGCATGGGTTAGTTCGAAAGCATACTGTTACAAAGGTATCCTGAATCCTTAAGGCTTACTGTAAAATACTGAGTTAACATCACAGTATACAAAAAATTCACATTTGTTTTACTAAAAAATGCATTTTCAAAAATTCCAAAGACAGACATAAGCTTTGCATTCTTAGGATAACATTGTTTGCATATGATTATTTGAACAGCAGAGAAATTCGCACGACGAATATCTAATAAACAAAAGTCCCCTCAATAAAAGAGTCACCTCCAGTGGAAGAAGCACTTCCAATCAAGGGGCACGGCATGATCATGGTCCGTCATCTGGGGCAGTCCAGTCAAGATTCGGAGAATCTCTCAAAAGGCCAACCAGCTTGGGGCAAATCTCCATCTGGATCACCTGGGGCATTCCGACAACGAATCTTGTCTGATCAGACATCTAGTGGTACAGTAACGCAATACCACTGACAGGGGCATCTCCCTATATTCTGAGAGCGTGGATATAGTCGAAAAATACTACGCAAAATCAAAGACCCGCTAGGTTGACATACCTAGGCAAAAATAAGGGCTTCCCGGCGAACCAAAAGGGTTCGGGCAAAAATAAGGGATAAAATAAAAAAAATCTGTACACCCGGCAAGTCGAAAACCCGAAAAGGTGGCTTGGGCAAAAATGGGTATCCCGGTGGACTGAAAACCCGAAAGGGCGATTCAGGCAAAAATTAGGGATCAAAGCGTATGACTATGTCCTGTCATCTCGTCACTTGCCTACCAGGAGAAGATTTGTCAATCGGCAGTCATCAAACACCCCCACAGGTGCCTTCTCCCACTGAAACTGGGGCAATAATGAGTTGTCTAAGCGATCTAATCGTTCTATCCACCAAGGTACAAAGGTAGCTTCAACTGAAGAACATAACTGGTATACCTAAATCCCCAGAGAGTGAGCCAGCAAGTCAATACACTCTCCCCAAGCAGAGTTATCCTATCAGCCTTAAGGAAGTTGGGTATCCTCCAACAGATATCAACATTCCCCAGCAGTATATACAGACATTCTTAACAAGCATCCCCGGTAATCTTGATCTAAGATTGTTCCCCGGTGATATACCGGACATTCAGCGGAGTCACTTCCCCAATACAGTTCAAAATTTCCCCATGAGAGTCCAGTCTGAAGATTTCCCCAGGAAAGCTGAATCATCTCCCCAGCAGGAAGCTTATCCCCAGTAGATCCTGGAAGCTTATTCCCCGCAGAGCACGAACGCGTCCCCCGGCTTTATTCAAAGGTTATTTCCCTACCAGGATATAACTGGGTTATCCTCAGCCAAAAGCCACGGAAAGATCGTCCTCGGCGAAGTCTTCTCATCCCCAGCGGAGTCTATTAAAACTTCCAACATAACAACGGTATCCCCAGCGAAGTTATCATCAACATCCCAGCAAAGTACCTCTCTTCCCACAGAGTATTGCTCCCCAGCAAGGTCGCTAGAGTAATTTTCTCCCCGCAGAGTAATCCATTCGCCAAGTTTATTCCCCAACGGAGTTATCTTCTCCTACTGGTATTCTTGCAACTATCATCCCCAACGGAAACAACCAGACACTATTCTTCAAACATCAGCCCAGGATTTAACTTCCCGGCACCCGTCAAGGATTTATTTTCCTAAGACGAAAACACACATTCATAAACATCACATTTCTATACATTATAGCATGCATATGCGCATCATGAACATACAATCTCATTTATGTTGAGAGCATCATTGCTTGATATATATCATGCATTTCATACATCATGACATTGCATATGACTGACCCTCTACCATTTCAGGGAAAGACGAATCAGTAAACACCGCTGACCACTCATATGACCTAGTAGTCCCCTCAAAAGAGAAAAAACTACATCTATGGAAGACCTTGCCTGGTTCAGTTAAATCGACTCCTAAATATTTTTCTGATGCCGATCCAGTCAAAGGCCTTCTCTGGTTCAGTCAGATCGACCCTAAGATCTCCCTGATTCTTATTCCAGTTGAAGATTCCAAGACCTTGCCTGGTTCAGTTAAATCGACTCCTAAAGATTTTTCTGATGCCGATCCAGTCAAAGGCGTTCTCTGGTTCAGTCAGATCGACCCTAAGATCTCCCTGATTCTTATTCCAGTTGAAGATTCCAAGACCTTGCCTGGTTCAGTTAAATCGACTCCTAAAGATTTTTCTGATGCCGATCCAGTCAAAGGCCTTCTCTGGTTCAGTCAGATCGACCCTAAGATCTCCCTGATTCTTATTCCAGTTGAAGATTCCAAGACCTTGCCTGGTTCAGTTAAATCGACTCCTAAAGATTTTTCTGATGCCGATCCAGTCAAAGGCCTTCTCTGGTTCAGTCAGATCGACCCTAAGATCTCCCTGATTCTTATTCCAGTTGAAGATTCCAAGACCTTGCCTGGTTCAGTTAAATCGACTCCTAAAGATTTTTCTGATGCCGATCCAGTCAAAGGCCTTCTCTGGTTCAGTCAGATCGACCCTAAGATCTCCCTGATTCTTATTCCAGTTGAAGATTCCAAGACCTTGCCTGGTTCAGTTAAATCGACTCCTAAAGATTTTTCTAATGCCGATCCAGTCAAAGGCCTTCTCTGGTTCAGTCAGATCGACGCTAAGATCTCCCTGACTCTTATTCCAGTTGAAGATTCCAAGACCTTGCCTGGTTCAGTTAAATCGACTCCTAAATATTCTTCTGATGCTGATCCAGTCAAAGGCCTTCTATGGTCCAGTTAAATCGATTCCTAAAGATTTTCCTGATGAAGACTCAGCAGAAGACATCCAAGGTTCTCTCACCGTTACTGTTGAGGTAGTAATCGCCTAAGGTTTTCTCACCGTTACTGTTGAGGTAGTAATCGCCCAAGGTTCTCTCACCGTTACTGTTGAGGTAGTAATCGCCCAAGGTTCTCTCATCGTTACTGTTGAGGTAGTAATCTCCCAAGGTTCTCTCATCGTTACTGTTGAGGTAGTAATCGCCCAAGGTTCTCTCATCGTTACTGTTGAGGTAGTAATCGTCCAAGGTTCTCTCATCGTCCCGTTGAGGTAGTAACCATCCCTGATTCATTCATAACCTTTTGAAGCTCCAGACTCGATTCCTGTATCTCTCCAGGGCACGTCTGAAGAGGTTTAAGGATTCAATACCTGCATTCAGCCAGAACACATCTACACAAAGAGTTTGAAGACCAGCTCCTGTAACAGGCCAGGTAATCATTTTCTTTTTCAGGTACGCAAGTTCTCGCTAAGGAAACTCTTACGCGATCAACAACCTCTAGATGGCATCTATAAATCCATCCTCCTATCCATCAGTCTCCAAATGGCATCTATAAGCCCATTCCCACCATCACGCTGCTAACATGTGAGCGCAAATTTCTGGGCACTTTAGTGTTCAATCATCTTCCACCTTCGGATTACGAAAGGCACGCCAGCCAATCTACATCCTCAGGTCTAATAAGATTGAACAGGGACAAATGTAATACCCCAAAATTTTCCCTCCCATATTCTTCAAGATTTGCCAAGATCAAGGTTCAAAATCTCTCAAGGGTTGCACAGTCCAATTGCCTCCTAATAGTAAAAAATTAGGGTTTTGGTTCTGGAAAAGAAATTAAAGTTTCCAAGGGTCCAAACAAGTCCCACATGCCTATAAACATTGTCAAGCATCCATATGCCAAGTTTCAAGACTCACAACACAAAATTGCACAGTCAAAAAACCCTAATTGCTTCACAGTGAACTGCAGGGGCAAAATGGTCATTTGACAGTCAAAAGTCAAAAATTTTGGTCAACATCTTATTTTGAAGCCACAAACATCATTTGATCAATTCTTGATCATGATTCTCAAAGCATGGCTCAAAAAGTCTCAAGATGCAAAAGTTTCTATTTTTGGACAGCTGAAAAAGTCAACTGCAAATTGACCAGGGCATAACTTCCACATGGTTTATAAGAAAAATTCCATCCAAAGCTAATTTTGAAGAGAATGACATTTCCTACAACTCATCTTCACACTTCAAGTCCAAGAAATTCTCTCACAAAAAGTTATCAATCTCAACATTATAGGTCATTTTCAAAAGTCAACAAAAAGGCACTTTAAGTCAAAGACCATAACTTGAGATGGGTAAATCAAAATGTCATGGGACCAAGGACATTGGTTATAGGACTTCAAGACCTTTCGAAAATGTCCATGAACATGATCAAAGCTTAAAAAATGAGCAAGATATGCCTTGTGGAAGTTGGGAAATTTTTGGGAATTTTGAAAAGTCAACTTTGCTTCAAATGCCTCAAAATTGCTAATGGGCCTCAATTTCTTCCATGAAACATTATCCAAAGGCTATGCACGACCCATTGACATCCAAGGGAGTTATTTTATCATTTTTGATTAATTATTTGAATTATTATTATTATTAATTCACTTAATTAAAATTAAATATGACAAAAATAGCAAAACATGTTTTCCAAATCTTTTTGTGCAGCATATTCCCTCATCATGACCTAGAGATTTCGTGTACCACATCAAGAGGCAAGATCTTCCAAAATAGGCATGTTTTTCATGACAAAAAGATTGAAAAAGATGTGAAAAATCAAATATTAAAAACATTGATTCAATGGATTATGGGCTTTGTTTTTGACCTAGAATGATTCCTCATACATATGCAAACATAACCCTAATGCAAAGAACACAGAAGCTGCGCATAAGCATCAAGAACAAACTTTGCATTTTTTCAAAAAAACCTTGAAACTGTTTTGATAGCTAGAGCATAATTCAAGACTGCAAAAGCATTCCAAAAGACTCCTGACACTACCAGGAAGTTGTTCCAATCAAGACCACGCATCCATACTCAAGGAATTGGTAGATAGAAGCCTGACTTTTCTTTAAAATTTTCATATTCGTATTTTACATTTCATGCATGATTGTTGTGTTTTAATGATTGGTTTATACTAATATGATCTCTCTGAAGCCAGTGCTGTTATCCAATTGAATTAATATTGCCTGTACACAAAGTTGCCATTAAATCTTTCTAGGGTTCCTGAAGCTCCAAAAGAGGGGTTTACATATCTGGAAAAATTGGACAACGAGACTAGCACCACTGAAACCAGGACCTTCCAACGAATAGAAACCAACCATCGCGCCCTTTTTCTTTTTCACTATATGCTAATCGCTATTTTTCAGGTTTAGGGTTAGTGGGGGTTTAAAACCCCCGCTATCTATTCTTATTTTCAGGCCAAAACGAAGACACAATGGAGAAGACGCTGAGGTGTAAGCACAGGACTGGGCAATTCAAACATTCACGCGTGTTTTTGTGTTCTACCAATAGCTCTTATTCTCTTTCATAATAATTGTGTTCCATATTAACATCAGATAAACGCGTTTGGCTTGGTGGAAGATGTGTTGTCATGCAAGCATTGGGACCTGGGTTCGATTCCCAGGTCCCCCATATTCTCAATATTTTTTCTTGTAATGCGTTCAGGTACACCTTCCCTCCTGTGGTCCATCATACACCCAACGCTTGTGCTTGCCAAATGTCCCAGGAGATCAATCCAAAGGTCAGGATGTGAGGTCCATCATGCACACTAGTCAACCATGCCATACACAAGCGCTGAAAGGCAACATGAGCTTGGGATCAGTGGGCCAAACTGCTTTCTAAACACCTCCAAATTGGGCAGAAACCCCCCCTTTGTTTGTATTTTCTTTCTCCCATTTTTTTTCTCTATTATTTATTTTAATTGTTTTTCTTTTGTTTTATTTAATTCACAAAATAATTTTTATAACACAAAAAAATCAGAAAAGTCAAAAATAAATATGTTTATTTAATTTTCAATTCATCAATAGTTTTTTTTTTTGTAAATAAATCTTAATAATCAAATTAGTTTAATTTTAGGTTTAACTTTAATGTTTTTTTCTTAAATAACTAAAATACATAAAAATTAGGTTTTTTAGCATTTTACTCTTTTTCTCCTTAAATAAATAAATTCTTCCTATCATTATTATTATTAATTATTAATTATCTTGTAAATAAATATGTCATTAAATAATTAGGTTAAATTAGGTCAAAATTTAAACATTTTTTTTATAATTAAAAACGAATTTAGAACTAGGTTTTATTTAGTTACTAACTTTAATTAATTTTCCTTATTTCATAAAATACCAAAAAAAATCAAAAAATAACTTCTTTTCTTTATTTAATCATTAATTTACTTCCAATTTCAATTTAATTTCTCTAAAGGGTCCAACGCCCTCGCATTCGATTCTAATTTCTTTTCGCACGTTTATTTTTATTTCCTTTTAAATATAATGTATTTGCCCCAAAGCTTTGTAATAGATAATTAGGAATTTAATTATTTTCCGTATTTTATTTAAAATCGGGTCTTTGTTAATTTGGCGATGTATAGACCCGCGCCTTGTAATAGCTTAGGACTTTATTTTCCGCATTTTAATTTCCGCACCTTTTAACTGCTAATCACATGAAAGAATGAATGGCCAAAAATAAAATCAAAGCGTAGCTCAGCCAATGCATGATCAAGATAACACATAATTGAAAATGACACACAATTCACACACCACTATTAGGGTACGCCACACTGTTGCCTTGCCCCTCGAAACGTGGTCGTCGAGTATAAGACGTCTTAGCGAGTCCTTATGTTCCATTGATCTAGTTGCCTCGAAACGGTTTCCTTGGAACAAGTTGCCTCGGAATAGTTGCCTCGGGATAAAAAGATCAATGGCATAAGGGTAGCTTCTAAGGTGTCTTACTGTTGCTCGGTGACCACACTGTCCCTAAACTCGAATTGACCCGAACACCTCCAACGGTGGTGCTACCTACCTCTCAATGGTGGGATGACACTACCTTAAGGACATTTACACAGCCTAATTCCTTAGGGTAGGTAGATGACTCGTAGATACTTGCTCTAATTCAAAACAAATCAAAACTTCTTTTCACACCGACACTTTCAAAAAGCTTTCAAAAACAACTTTTCAAACACTCTTGAGGACTGATACAAGAGTCGATCTGAAACTTTCAAAGAAACTTTTCCAAACCCACTCACCTTGAAAAGCAAACAAACATTTTGAAAACACAATGAGCAAGTATCTAAGAGCCCATGGATAACCACGGATAGAAAGGGTGCTAACACCTTCCCTTTCTATAAATCTACCTCCCGAACCGAGAACTAATCTCATAAGGAATTTTTCTGTGCTTTTTTCCTTTCCATTTGGAGAAAATAAAAGACGGTGGCGACTCTTGCTTCCGCGACATTTCGCGAACCAGCGTTAAACAGTCAGTTCCAGATCCACCGATCACACTGAGGATATCTCCATTGTTCCTTCTGGATCAACAAAACAAACTGATGGTACGAAAATTGTGACTTCAGACAAAGTTGTTAACTCAGCTAAAGTAGAAGCTACTGCAAAAGCTAAAGTTGCAACAGATGATTTACAGCTCAGGAAAGATAATGATTATCTTTGCAAAAATCACATTTTGAACAACCTTATTGACGATCTACACAATTACTACAATAATTGTAAAACTTCTAAATAGGTATGGGAAGCTGTGCAAAAGAAATATGATACTGAAGAAGTAGGTGCAAAGGAATATGTTTCCAGCCGCTACTTGAACTATAAGATGGTGGATGAAAGGTCTGTGGAAGCTCAAAGCCACAAAGTTCAGAAAATTGCTCATGAGATCATAACTGAAGGTATGCCCCTAGATGAACAATTTCAGATTAATGTTATAATTGACAAGTTACCCCCCTGGTTAGAAAGATTTCAAAAATTTGCTTTGATATAAAACTAAAGAATTTTCAATCGAGAGTTTGATTACCTGCCTCTGAATTGAAGAGGAAGCTTGTAGACAAGATCAGAAAGATGAAGTCTTAGTTTTTTCAAACAACAAAAAGAAATTCGATGCAGTTTTGAAGCCTACGTGCAAACCTTTAAAGAATCAGAACCACAATATTGTAAACTAAATTAAGAATGGGAATCTCTCTAGGGCCCTATATGCTCCAAATTCTAGAAGGAAACCACAACCTCGGAGAAATGATGCTCCGGTTTTTACTTGCTACAATTGTGGGAAACCAGGTCATATGGCTAAGAAATGTAAGAGCAGACCTAAACCTGCTGCTGGCTCAAATGCACAGGTTAACCTGACTTATGAGAAATTCATTGCTATGATCATTGAAGTCAACATGGTTGGTGGAAGTGAAAGTTAGTGGATATACATTGACATCTCTCGTCATGTCTGTTATGATCGTGTTATGTTCAAGACATACATGAATGCTAAAGATAAGAAAGTGTTCTTGGGAGATGTTCACACCACTAATGTTGCTGGAATTGGAGATGTTGAGATAAAATTTACCTCAGGAAAGACTTTGATCTTGAACGACGTCATGCACGTTCCAAAAATTAGGAAGAATCTTGTTTCTGGTTTTCTTTTAAATAAGGCAGGGTTTAGTCAAACTACAGGGGCATATTTGTACACCATCACTAAGAATGATATTTTTGTTGGGAAAGGGTACGCCACTGATGGCATGTTTAAATTGAATGTTGATTTAAATAAGATTTCTCCTTTTGTTTACTTTTTGTGTGATTTTAATATTTGGCATGCTAGACTTTGTCACGTTAATAAGAAAATTATGTGTAATGTAAGCAACTTAGGCCTGATCCCTAAATTAAATGTCAATGATTCAAATAAATGTGAATATTATAGCCAAGCTAAAATAACCAAGACTTCACATAAATCAATTATTAAAGAATCTGATATTAACGCCCGTAATTTAATTAATTATTTCATTAAATTATTTTTGAAATATTTGTGAAGTTGTGTTGTGATTAGTTGGAATTAATTATTTTATTAAGTGGTGGAATAATATTAGGATGACATTATTTGATGTGGGCTTGTTTTAAAGGAATAGAAGTAGTAAAAAGGGGGTGTGGTAGTCTTAAGCCCATTAAGGAATAAAGAGAATAATAGGGTTATTTTATTATTGTAGAAATAATAAGAAAGAAGAAGCAGTAAGAAGAATAAGGGTAGAGAAAGAACATGAAAGTTGTTGGAAAGGAGGAAAAGAGGCAGAACGGAAATTCAACTGGAAAGTTATAGAGCAACCTTCAATCCAAGGTAAGGGTGGGGTTCTGACTCTATAATAGGGTTTATGATAATTGGTATGTGGGGTTAGAGGTGAAAGATTGTTTGGTTTATGATTAAATTATATATGTTATTGTATGATGAAAATCGATGAATTATGGGTGAATAATGATTCCCTAATGTTGTATATTTGATGTAGAATTATAGGATAATTATAATTGATGATTATCTATGATTAGAGGATGTTTTTAGGGCCTAAAGTATGGAAACTATAGTGAAAACACAGTGAAATAGCATAAAATATCCATGGCAGAGCAGTATGTGTCGACCCCAAACGTTATGTGTTGATACAAGAAGGCTTTTAGACTCAGGATGAGTCGACACGAAGGAGTCCTGCATCGATACATGAGGGCTTTTATACTCAGGATGAGTCGATAGTAAGAGCATGTGTCGATACATGTCGTGTTGCAGACTCAGTATGAGTCAATACAAGAGATTATGCATCGACTCATGTAGCGTGATTAGTTCAGTACGCGTCGATCCAAGGCATTACGCGTCGATCCATGTTGTATGGTTTTTGACAGATTCGTTTTCCCAAGGTTATAACTTGAGTTTTCGGACTCCGTTTGAGGTGTCGTTCGAAGCGTTGAATAGCTAACGCGATGAACTTCATTCTTAAGGATTAAAATAAAAAATAGTAAGGATAATCCTAATATCCAAAGTAGGATTTGAATTAGTTCCCGTGTTGATCGCTATGTTGATTTTTGTGAAGAATGATAAGGATGAGATGATTATAGATTACCGTTTGGTTTGTAACAGCAAGATTTATGAGGATAATAATGTAGTATTACAGAATGAATAATATGTAGAGGTTTGGTAATTTAGAAGTAAGCCTTAGATGATTAATGAATTATAGGCAATATCATGTTGTAGGCCTATGACCAATGTTGCGAGATTTACGAGTTACTATTGTATTGTTGTATGGCTGAGCTGTTAATGATAAATGACGTTTGATGAATTATGATGTTTGATGATCTATAATGTATAAATGACGTTTGATGAATTATGATGTATAAATGATGTTTGATGATTTATGATGATACATGATGTTGATGAATGATGTTTAGGAAAGATGTTGAGATACCTCTAATAATTGGAAGCTATTAAGATGTAGGCTTATGGCCAACGACGATGTTTGTGTTGAGATGTTGGTAATTATGGTGTTATCATTTCATCCATGATTGTGTCTCATACATTGCATTTCAAGATGGAGCTTATGCTCGTTAAGATGGTCTGTATTGGCGATTAATAAGATGAAGGCTTATGCCTTGTTGATGCCTCTATTTATTGGCATATTTTTAAGATGGGAGTTCTGATCCAATGGTACCACATGCATTTGCATAGTATTGAGTCACATTATACGATTGCATAAAGAAGTTGTGTATTGATGCGGTGAATGGGTATACTGTTGGTATTTCTGTTGTGATTATTGTTGATTATAAGATGAGAAGTGGTGATGTTATGTGATCTAATTTAATATATTAATTATCACACTTTTTGTTATATTGTTAGATATCTCACCCCTTCTATTTAAATGTTACCCTTACGTTGGTAACGTGCAGGTAATCGAGAGTGAAAGCTGTATACCTTCAGTAGTTCGAGTCGGTGTCATTGCTCTGATATGTAACACTCGGGGGGATGAACGCTTGTTGCTTTTGGTTGTTGATTATTCAGTTGTTGAACTTTAAGTTGATTATTATTAAATATGTGTTGTTTTGAAGTTGCTGTAATGATGGATAAAGATGTTATTAAGAATTTCTCCGCGTAGATGTTTAATTTGTTGAATTAAGAGATTAAAGTATTATGCTGATGGTTCATCCGAAGTTTTAAAGTGTTATGTATCCATGATGAATGCAATGTGTTTTGAAAGATGAATTTGTGGCATCCTGATTCGTTTGCATGAGTGATTATAACTCTGATTTACATTTATAATTGTCGGGTAGAATTAGGGTGTTACACTGATCCCCTAGATCTTATACACTCTGATATATGTGAATTAGGTGGAACTTTAACTAGAAAAAGTAAATGTTATTTTATCACTTTTATTGATGATTGTTCTGATTATACTTATGTGTTGTACCCCAAAATTTTCCCTCCCGTTTTTCATAGAACCCTAGGGTTTCTCGAATATTCAAGTTGGCTCAGGAATCGACCAGACAGATTCTTTTCTGTGGCAGTAAACTAGTAATTAGGGTTTTTCTTGCAATTCTCAAAAGAAATTGAGTTCTCAGAAATTCAATTGGTTTTCACAGGTCTTCATGCTTTCTCAAGTTTACTGAAAAGACAGTGTTTATTCTCAGAGCATGGTTTGTTTGGGACAATAGATTAAGACTGTCATTTGGGATACTCATGATTGTTTGATCCAGGTTAACCAGATGATTTGCGTCTTTTAAAACATTTGCTTGGTTAGGAAATGGAATATACAATGCGTGTTTGTTTGAGATGCAGTTACAGAATTATTGGGATTACTTGGAATTTAAGTTACCAGACTGGAACATTTTACTTCAAATATCTTGATTGGGCATTTCAAAAATCAAATAGGATGCGAGGAGAAATTACAAGTTATTGTTGGTAAAGAATTTCAATTGACACCAGAATATTTCATAAGACTTTCTCCAATTTTTCAAACATTGTTACAAAACAATTTGTTCTTTTAAATACTCTATGTTTTACAACTTATTGTATTTAAAAGATGAATTAGTACAATTGTTCGATACAGTACAAGAACGATTTCTCTAAATTACAAAGAAAATTTAAATGTTTGATTGGCCTAGGAGAATTAATCTATGCCTAAACTTGTCTGAAGATTGAAGTCGCATCCAATTATTTTGTTTATCTTCAAAACTTCCATGCTTGCCATAGAATTCTTTCCTCCTTTGCTTTGTCACATCCAATTGTGCTCACATGAAAACAAAAGAAAGAAAAATAGTTAGTACAAATTATTTGGGCATGAGCAAGAATTTTCCAAAAAAAAAGAGTGGTAATCATCATTAAGGTTTGCAAGAATGGAATTAGAATGCCATTATTCATCACAATTTTATTTTTCTATTTTGCAAAACACAAGAAGGTTATCCTTCTTGGTTCACAAAAAGAAGGAAGAACAAATGCAGCAAAACTGTCCAAAGGCAAGCAAAGTTGTCCAAACAAACAAATGCAGCAAAACTGTCCAAAGGCAAGCAAAGCTGTCCAAACAAACAAATGCAGCAAAACTGTCCAAAGGCAAGCAAAGCTGTCCAAACAAACAAATGCAGCAAAACTATCCAAAGGCAAGCAAAGCTGTCCAAACAAACAAATGCTGTAAAATTGCCCAAACAAATATTGCAAACAGAACCAAACAAACAGCAATATGGTAAACAACAAACAGCATCAACAAAAGCAGTGCAGCAGTATGGCAAAATAAATCGCTAAGTCAAACAAACAAAAGCTTGTTCAAGAAGCATAAGTCATCATTTTCCATTTTCCTTTGCAAATCTTTCATAATTGGAAAAAAGGGGCAAAAAGCAATTTGCTTTCCTATTGTCATTGAGAGAGAAGAGAGGAAAGAAGTCACCTAGGTTATTGGGATGCACAGCTTTGCTGCCCTGCCTGTCACAAATTGCACAGAATGTGCTAAAAAATAAAACTGCAATCAAAAATCCAAAAAAACAATATAGTAAAATATTCAAATTCTTTGGTTTCCCACCATTGGAATAGGGATATAACAGAAGCAGGTCCATATAACATAGGGGGAGAGCAATAGAAAAAAGATACACAGAAGTCTAAAACTGCCAAAAACCATCAGTACAAAATCAAAACTCCCAAAATCCAAATAACAAAAACAGTTGACAAGTCTAAGAAACTCCAAGCTTCCAACAAATCTCAAACCTCCAAAACCTGAAGCAAGCCAAGCTCATAAAACCTGTCAAAAACTCCAAGCAAAAAATCTCAAATACTGTAACCAAAACCTCAAACCTGAACCAAAACAGCATCCCAAAAATCTGGAACAAGTCTCAAACTGAGACACCAGAACCATCATCAACTGTCAAAACCAAAAAAAAACCTCTAAAACTAAAAGTCTCAAACTGTCAAAACCTGTAGCTAAGCCAAAACACCATCAAACCAAACCTGTAAAAACTCCAAGCATCCAAAATCTAAAACACAGTTTCACAAACTCAGAAACAGTTGAAAGATCTCAAACTCAAAAACTTGAAACAACCAAAAACCAGTAACATATATCCAAGGATCATCAAATAAAAACCAGTAGCCATTACCAATCTCACCAAAACTGTTGTCAAACCTCAAGAACCATCATTAAACAACCAAACCCAAAAAACCAGTAAAACGTCAACCAACCTGAACCAAAGAAAATTCAAACACAATAGCCAACAAAGAAAACCAACATCATCATCATTCAAAAGGAAACAGAAGAGTTACCAATGAGTGTGAAAACCCACGCCTTCAATCCTCATCTGTCCCCCCCCCCCCCCCCCGTCTCCGGCCACCACGGAACACGGTTACCGTCTCGTCTCTCCCTTCTAAATAACAGAAAGAACTCCAACAGGTATGGATTCTTCACCTTTCTCATAATCACATTTCTCTGCATCTAAAAAATCATGAGTTTAATTAGCAGAAAACACGAACAAAATGAAAAAAATCATTGAAGTTGTTAAGTTTCGAAAGGTAACAGAACCTTACCCTTTTTTTTAAAGAATGTCATTAGCATTTGATTAGGCAGGCGAGGACAACCGTTCCGGCAACTGAGAGTTGGGGGGAAGATAAGACGAACCGATTTCATTTCTTTTAGGTTTAGGACCGAATCCGAACTTAGGGTTTTCAAAAACGCGAATCATAGTGAGATAAAGATGGAGAGAGCGATTTTGCTCGCGAAACAGGGACGAGTAGTGAGATTTAGAGATGAACAGAGATGAAAGGATGATACAGGGATGAGCGAAAGAGGTGAAGAGCGGCGACACTGTGAACAAAGGGTTTCAGAACCCTAATTTCATTTTTTGTCCCCTTAATCAGAGACTAATGCCACTTAAGAAAGCTTGGACTTTGTTCATAGATCCTTAAGCCCATTCGTTTTACTAGATCCACCCCCCTTATGCATGTTTTTAGTATTGCAGTAAAACAATATTTTGGTTTGGGCCTCTCATCTAAATCCACTTAAGCTCACTGTGTTTTTGTTTGCTTAAATACATTTTTATTAATTTGATTTAAGTTTTGTAAATTAATTTTTATCATTTTTTTTCTTTTTATTAAATTTTGTTTTAGATTTAGTTGCTATAATAAAACCCCAAAAAATAATAATAGGACTTAGTTTTGTCATTTCTTTAATTTATTTTGTCACTTACATAATTAATAAAATGCAAAAAATGAACATTTTAATTTAATCAATTATTCTTTATTTTTTAGATTAGGTTTTACCTTCCTTTTTTTAAGTAAATATTTAGCATTTCATATTTTGTTAATTTTATTTTCATGAATTATCATAGCTTCATATAAATCGCACAAAATTCGATTTGGTTGTATTGTTTGATATTCAGACATTTCTATCTCATTTGATTCATCCCCATTTGTAAAAATTATACCCCCATTCTCGAACATTTTGTAATAGCTTAGAATTTCAATTCTCGCAATTTACTGCTTTCTTTATACTATATAGTAACTAGGCGTGTATGGCAAGATTCAAAAATCAATCGCTAGATGACCTAATCAAAGAATAAAATAACTTGAAACCAACACACTTTCTCACACGCGCACCTCTAGGGTAACCTTGCTCGTTGCCTCGGAAATACAATCATGTCCCTCGAATATGAGACGCTCTAGCAATGACCCTTCGATAAAAAATATCGTAGTCCCTCGATGACCCTCGATGTTGCCTTCGATTAAAACAATCTCGTCCCTTACGAAAATTGCTAAAGCGTCTCACAAGTTGCCTTCAATGATTACAAAATTGACCCGTGCCTGTCCCTTCACATCCAACGATGGGGCTTCTTACCAAATCAATGGTAAGATAGCACCATTAAAAGGAGGAAGAAAAGAACAATTTAAGACCTTTCGAGTAGATAGATTCGCTCTTAGTTACTCGCTTGCTCACGACAAAAACTTTTACACCTACACTCTTATTCCAAAACATTTTCAAAAAGACAAAACGTTTTGTATACATTCTTATAGAGACGAGAACCATTGCAAAACCTCTTTTAAAAACACTTTTCGAAACACGATTCACAAACACATCTTTGAACCACTTTTTGAAACAAAACTTTGTATATGTTCTTATAGAGACGAGAACCATTACAAAGAGATTTTTCAAAATACTTTCAAAGCCCACATCACAAGCACACTATCAAATGAAAGCAAGTGATCTAAACGAGTAACTAAGAGCCCATGGAAAACCATGGATGAAAATGGTGCTAATACCTTCCCTTTTCATAATCTACCCCCCGAACCCGAGAAAATATCGAAAGGTATTTCCTGTGCTTTTTTACCTTTCCTTTTGGATAAAAGAAAAGTCGGTGGCGACTCTTGCTAACCGCACAAGTGTGATCGAAACGCAAAATATCAAGTCAGTTCTCCCACCGTATCACAGAACTTGCGACTCTGTTGGGGATCTGTAAAATAAAAAAGTGGGGTTACCTTAGGGTTAGATCACCTTTACTCGCTTTCATTATTTGATTTGTGTGCTTTATATTCAGTTCTTTGTATTGGGCTTGCTTTGATCCTAACCCGGATTTGGGAAATACCTTTTAGGTAAGTAGCAATAAACTCTGAAGGAATTGTACGGCGTAGACCGATATGGTTGAAACAGTAGCTATGTTAGTGTGACGCATTTGTGGGTACCGGTATCCCTCGTGGTGAATTGAGGAGAATACGGGGCCGCTGAGTGGTGTCGTGAAGCAATAATTAACCTTAGAACCCTAATTGAACAAACTTGGCCATTAGGACGTAGTGAGGTAACCGGTTTCGGTGTAAAGTTGAAAATTGGTTGACACTCGATACTACACTCATTGAGGCTAGACTTTTGGGATATCTCGGCCGCAAGAAAAGATTGTTGTGCTAAGATAATGCCTAAAAGAAAGGTCGGTGATATTGAGATCCTTTATAACCTGATCATTATTTCTAGGACAGGTTGAGCCGACTAAAACATCAAAGAGAGTACTTACCTACAAACTCATGCAAGCCTGAAACATAGGGATCTGTTTGTTGTGTATGTATATGTTTACTTGTACATAAACATCATAAACATCATCAACATCATATGCATGCTCACTAACCATTTCAAGGATTTAGAAATTTATCTTTGTTTTTGTTTTGTAGGATATGAATTCTCTCCGAAGAAACACCATATGAATCAGCTTTGTAAAAGCACATCCTCAACTTCAAGAGCTAGCTTTAAGAGTGCCCGGGGATTCTCCTTTTACCAAGAAGTATGGTCGACTCCTCAGTTTGGCTACATCCAACTTCCAAGAAGAGATGATGTGTGTACTATTCCAATTCTTTGATCCTGTACATCATTGTTTCACTTTTCCAGACTATCAGTTGGTACCTACATTGGAAGAGTTCTCTCTACTCTTAGGGGTGCCCGTGCTTAATCAGATACCGTTCACCGGTCTAGAAGGGATTCTGAAACCTGAAGTCATCGCCGAAGCTTTACATGTGAAGAGGGTCGACGTCACAGCCAATTGAGAGACAAGAAGTGGGGTTAAAGGATTTTTAACTAAGTTTCTATTGGAAAAAGCTCGTTCGTTCTGGGATGACATGGATTTCCAAGCTTTCAAAGACGTGCTAGCTCTCCTCATTTATGGTTTGGTTCTGTTTCCTAATTCGGACCAATTCATAGACGTTAATGCCATCAAAGTCTTTCTCTCTCGCAATTCTATACCCACCTTGCTAGGAGACATCTTGCATTTCCTTCATACCCGTACCATGAAGAAAAGAGGTACCCTTTTGTGTTGTATACCCCTACTCGCTAAGTGGTTCACTTTACACCTACCTCAGTCAACACTGAAGAACGAGCAAAGATTGACCTGGTCTCAAAGGATGATGTCTCTCACTCACTCTGATATCCGTTGGTGCTCAAGATCTTTGGAAGATATCTCCATCATTGACCGTTGTGGTGAGTTCCCTAATGTACCTTTGCTAGGTATTAGGGGAGGTATCACCTATAACCCGTGTTTAGCTCTTCTACAATTTGGGTATTCCCGAAGAGACGGTCCTCATGAGATGCTCGTCCGAGTTCTGGTTTTCGACTATGATAAAGAAGACCAAGGTTACCGTCAGAGGTTTACACGTGCTTGGAGAATGGTGAACAAAGTGGACAGTATGACTTTGGGACATAAAAACTCTACCCCTCTCGAGCCTTACCTTAAGTGGGTACGGGCTCGTGCCCAGAGTCTCTTAATGCCTTACCCTTCCATCCTTCTTGTCATCATTGAACCCGTTATTGAAGGAGACATCCCATACACCGTTCTCCATCCTGACATGCCTACCTCTCTCAAAGACCTGCAGAAAGCCTGGATTCAGTTGAAGGAAGAAAGAGACACCTTCGAAACCCAGTACTACGCCAGCGAGAAGAAGGTTCTAGAGCTCACCAAACTGCTTCATAAAGAGAAGAATCTGAATACCTATATTTCTCCGGAGAGGATGCGTTCGGTCTTCTTGCCTTAAGGATTTTTGTTGTATTTTGTTTCCTTCTTTGTAAGCCCGAGGAGGCATGATGTATTCAAACGTGGTTCTATTTAATATGACGTGTGTTCTTTTTGGTTTGAACAAATTTAAATCTTCTAAATTTCCTTGAAATCATTTGCATATTGCATCTTCATTCATCATAACATCATACAGGTTTCTCATAGCAGGTCGCCTTATCCTTCTACTATTTATTTCAGTGAGATGGATGTTGAACAGGTTGTGAAAGATCTTCAGGCGCAGAATGCCCAGTTTCAACAAATGCTCATGGCTCTGACAAAAGGGCAAGAGGAGTTGAAGACTTTGCTAGCCAAAGAGAAGAAGAAGAAGAAGACAAAAAAGCCAACCGGGGTTGTGATTATGGGAAGAAGGTTTAAAGGAAATACCAGGCGAACCTTGGATTTTGCAACATCGTCAGGTGAAGGAGATAACCGAGGGGATGAGACCCATGAAGTGAACAAAGACCCAGCATTCAAAGGAGAGGAAGAGCCTGATTACTCTGAGGAACAATATCCTCCTGCTGATGATAAATACAAACAGCTACAGGATCGTTTGAATGCCATGGAAATTCAGAGAGTACCCGATTTGGACTTTGAAGAATTAAGACTCATCTCAGGGGTTGTCATCCCACAAAAATTCAAAGTCCCAACCTTCACCAAGTATGATGGTATCTCTTGCCCAAAGCTACATCTGAGGTCTTATGTCAGAAAGATTCAGCCCCACACGAATGACAAAAATTTGTGGGTGCATTTCTTCTAGGAAAGCTTATTAAGGACTCAGTTGGATTAGTTCTACCAATTAGAAGGGTCCAATGTCCGTAATTGGGAAGAGTTGGCTGCTGCTTTCTACAAACAATATCAGTACAATGCTGATTTGGCCCTGACTAGGACACAGTTACAGAGTATGTCTATGGGAACAAATGAGGGTTTCAAAACCTATGCTCAAAAATGGAGGGATCTCGCAGGCAAAGTCCATCCCCCTTTATCCGACAGAGAATTAGTGGATATGTTCCTCGGCACCTTGTCAGGTCCATTTTTCAATCACCTGATTGGGAGTTCTTCATCTGGGTTTACCGAATTTATCATGACTGGCGAAAGGGTGGAAGCCGGTATAAGAAGCGGGAAAATTCAGAAAGACGCATCTGCCTCTGCTGCTGTTAAAAGCCCTTCACAGGAGAGAAGGAAGCGTCTGCTGTATATACACAGAGGAATCAGGGAACAACCGAGCGTCGACCAACGGTGGGGGCCACTATGATTTAAAAGCCTGCATCAGACCAGCCGAGAAACAATCAGCCAAGACATAATCAGCAAAGGGTGGAAAGGCCAGTGCGGCAATTCACCAAGATTAACATGACTCTCGCTCAAGTCCTACCACATCTTCTGAAGTTGAATTTGGCCATGTTGAAAGAGGCCCCTAAAAATCCCAATACTGTATCTCCCCACTACCATCTGCATGCCAGGTGCGCATACCATTCTGAAAGTCCAGGGCACGACACCGACAACTATTGGGCTCTGAAGAACAAGATTCAAGATCTGATAGACGCGAAGGAAGTTGAATTTGAAGCGCTTGAGAAACCGAATGTTATCTTCGCTCTGATGCCTAGGCATGGACACAATGCCAGTGTTGTTGAGGAAGACTTATTTGTCGACACCGTGGATGAATTGTTGACTCCGCTCTCAGCCATCAAGTTGAATTTGTTAAAAGTTGGTGTGTTCCCATGTTGTGATAAAGATTGCCATATTTTCCTATCTGCATCATTTGACTGCCCTCTGTTGAAGAAAGGTATCCAACAACTGATTGATAATCAAGAAATCTTGTTTGAGAAAGCTCCTGTTTCACCCATTCCAGTTCCAGAAGTTTCAATAATAACCATATACGCCAATCCTTCCAGGGTTCCTAAAAAACCCGTTAGGATTACATCTGCTCCAGTGGCTGCTCTGCTTAAAATAATAATGCCCGGGCCAACCCCATACAAATCAGATAAAACGGTACCATGGAACTATGGTGGAGAAATCTACTACCATGGTGTCAAACATATTGAACAGACTGCCGAAGAGGAGAGCTCCGAAGAGGACAATTCCGACATCAGTAACATTACCGGAACAAGCAAGGTTACCCGTAGTGGAAGAATATTTTCTCCAGAGATTGCTCCTCCAACAGCAGTCTTTGGACCCGTGGCCATTCCGAAGATTACCCCTACACCAGCAATTGTACCTGCAAGAGTACCCACTGACAAAGACAATGCAATTCCTATCCCTACTCCCGCTGTTGAGAATAAAGGAAAGAACGTTCAAGAGGAGCCTGTCCTGACGAAGGCTCAATCACTAGTTATTCCTGAGACATCCAAGAAGGAGATGGAAGAAATCTTGAGGATCATTAAAAAGAGCGATTATGGTGTGGTAGAACAACTGGGGCAGACCCCCTCCAAAATCTCTATGTTAGCATTGTTGTTGTGCTCTGAAGCGCACGCTAAGGCTTTGGTAAAATTTCTGAAGACGGCTCATGTACCGCAAGAGACGTCCGCAGATCAATTCCAAGAGTGTGTGGCCAGTCTGACAGCTGACAATGGCTTGGGTTTCTCCGATGCTGACTTAACCTCCAAAGGGAGAAAACACAACAACGCATTACATGTCTCGGTGGAGTGTAGGGGGACGACCCTAGCCCATGTCTTGGTTGATACTGGATCATCTTTAAATGTCTTGCCAAAGAAAGTCCTGGATAGGTTGGATTGTGAGGGGCTGACTTTAAAACCCAGCAACATAATAGTGAGAGCATTCGACGGCTCTAAAAGGATGGTCCATGGGGAGGTGGAAATCCCGATCAAGGTGGGAACTCAGACGTTCAATTCAACATTCTATGTGATGGACATCCGTCCTTCCTACTCTTGTCTGTTGGGACGCCCCTGGATTCAGAATGCCGGTGCGGTCACCTCCACCTTGCATCAGATGCTCAAGTACCCCGTCCAAGGGAAGATCATAATTGTCCATGGGGAGGAGGAGTATATGATTAGTCATCTGAATTCCTTCTGTTATGTGGAGTTAGATGGCGAATTCACTGAGACCCCTTTCCAACATTTTGAAGAAGTCTTTCCAGAAATAGCGGCGACCAAGGCGGTATCCTCAACTCCTGTAATCACAAGACCTCCATCTAGGATGTCCTCTCTCAAGGATGCAAAGGCAGCAGTGGAAGAAGGCGAATCCACCATCTAGGGACAGCTATCAGACATTCCCTACAAATCAGACAAGTTCGGCTTGGGGTTCACCTCAACTGCTCAGAAGGTCGTGCGCCGCGCCCGTGCCGGAGGGCCACCTATGAAGATCAGTCACCAAGGGGTTAATGCACTAGAGGACAGTGAAGAAGAGGGCATCTTAGAAGACTGGATATTTCCTACTGTCGGCGGAGGACTGTACAACTGGGAAGCCAAAGACTTTGTTCCGATTACTTTCATACCGCAGTAATTTATCTTTTACACTTCTGTTGGACTGTAATAATTCACAAATAATTTGTACTTTTTCAACCTTGTGTCTTACCCGAGATACAATGGTCCATTTGTAAGGGTTTTTATTTTATTTTCATATGTCATTTCAATGAATCATGGACGCTTTTTCATATATAAACCTTTTGTGCTCATTGTCTTTCTTTTACATTTTTGTTGTTTTAAGATGGCTATACCCTTACACACACCCATACTCACAAATGCAGGTACCCTTCCATTCTGGATCCCATGGGTAACGATACTGCTATAGCCTTCAATGACTCTGAAGATATGATCTACCAAGCCGAATACGAAGGTGAGAAAGATTGTGAGGTGCCAGGGGAATTGGCTAGACTTCTACAACAAGAGGAAAGGGCTATTCTGCCTCATGAGGAGCTATTGAATACAATCAACTTGGGTACTGAGGAAGACAGAAAGGAAATCAGAGTGGGTGCCAACCTAGAGCCGAGTGTCAAGGAGCGCTTAATTTAGTTGTTGCATGAACATGTTAAGATCTTTTCCTGGTCATACGAAGACATGCCGGGACTCGATACAAACATTATGGTACACCGTCTACCCACAAGAGAAGACTGTCCACCAGTGAAACAAAAAGTCCGCCGCATGAGACCTGACATGTCAGAGAAGATCAAAGCAGAAGTTATGAAGCAGTTCAATGCTGGATTTCTGGCTGTTACTTCCTATCCACAATGGGTTGCTAACATAGTTCTCGTGCCTAAAAAGGATGGCAAAGTGAGAATGTGCGTGGACTACAGAGATTTAAACAGGGCCAGCCCTAAAGATGATTTTCCACTTCGGCACATTGACATCCTGGTTGACAATACAACTCAACACAAAGTATTTTCTTTCATGGACGGATTCTCAGGCTATAACCAGATCAAAATGGCACCTGAGGACATGGAGAAAACTACTTTTGTTACACATTGGGGTACGTTCTGCTACAAAGTGATGCCATTCAGACTGAAGAATGTCGGGGCAACCTATCAATGCGCCATGGTAGCTTTGTTTCATGATATGATACATCATGAGATAGAGGTCTACGTAGATGACATGATAGCCCGATCACAAACTGAAGAAGAACACCTTGATCACTAGCAAAAGCTGTTTGTCATGTTAAAGGAGTACAAGCTAAGATTGAATTCAAACAAGTGCACATTCGGAGTCCGGTCCGGTAAGCTCTTAGGTTTCATTGTCAGCAACAAAGGCATCGAGGTTGATCCTACCAAAGTCAAAGCTATACAAGAAATGCTTGCTCCTCGCACTGAGAAGGAGGTCAAAGGTTTCTTGGGACGCCTAAATTACATTGCTAGGTTCATTTCTCACCTAACATCTACTTGTGAACCAATCTTCAAGTTGTTGAAGAAAGATTAGGTAGTTAGATGGAATGGTGACTGTCAAATTGCTTTCGATAAAATCAAGGAGTATTTACAAGAGCCTCTTGTCTTAATGCCACCAGTCGAAGGAATACCGCTAATCATGTATTTGACCGTCCTAGAGAATTCAATGGGGTGCGTACTGGGGCAGCATGACGAGTTTGGACGAAAAGAGCATGCCATTTATTACCTTAGAAAAAAGTTTACCGACTGTGAAACAAGATATTCACTACTCGAGAAAACTTGTTACGCTTTGGTATGGGCTGCTCGCCGGCTAAGGCAGTATATGTTGACTCATACCACTTTGCTGATATCTAAGATGGATCTGATAAAGTACATCTTTGAGAAGCCTGCTTTGTCCGGAAGGATAGCCATATGGCAGATGATCCTAACGGAATACGATATACAGTACACTACCCAAAAAGCTATAAAGGGCAGCGTGCTAGCTGATCATCTGGCGCATCAAGCTGTAGAAGATTATCAATCCATGAAGTTTGACTTCCCTAACAAAGACATCATGACGTTTGACAATGTTGAAGATTCCAGACCATATGACGGACCTGAACAAGGATCCCAATGGACCTTGTACTTTGATGGTGCCTCCAATGCACTTGGTAACGGTATCGGTGATGTGCTTATATCTCCGGAAGGATGCCATACTCCTTTCACCGCCAGACTTTGCTTCAACTGTACGAACAACATGGCAGAGTATGAAGCGTGCATCTTTGGACTCAAGGCTGCCATAAACTTGGGAATCAAATCTTTAGTTGTGTTTGGGGATTCAACTTTGGTCATCAGTCAGATCAAAGGAGAATGGGATACTAAGCATCCAAACATCATCCCTTACAAAGAACATGTCTTGACATTGTTACCACATTTCGAGCAGATTACCTTCGAGCACTTCCCGCGAGAAGAAAATCAGCTAGCAGATGCTCTAGCTACAATGTCATCCATGTTTAAACTTAATTGGGACAAAGAGGCTCCCCAGATCACCATTGAACGAATGGACGAACCAGCGCACTGTCACGAGATTAATACCGAAGAAGTAATGAACCAGCCTTGGTTTCATGAAGTCAAAAGGTATCTCGAGGCTCAAGAATAACCTGAAGGAGCTTCAATCAATGACAAAAAGTTCTTAAGGAGATTCTCAGCTAAGTTTTTCCTAAGTAATGGAATCCTGTACAAACGCAATCATGATTCTATTCTGCTCTGTTGTGTGGACAAGGCTGAGGCTGAAAGGATTATGGCTGAATTGCATGAAGGTACCTTTGGCACTCACTCTAGCGGGCATACAATGGTGAAGAAAATTCTACGGGCAGGCTATTACTGGTCTACCATGGAAGCAGACTGCTATCAACACTCCCAGACTTGTCATAAATGTCAAATCTATACAGACAAGGTGCACGTACCTCCGGTTCCTCTAAATGTCTTAACAGCTCCTTGGCCCTTCGCTATGTGGGGGATCGACATGATTGGAGAGATCAAGCCTACAACATCCAATGGACACCGCTTCATTCTGGTGGCCATTGATTACTTCATAAAGTGGGTCGAAGCAGCTTCCTTCGCATCCGTTACTAAGAATGTTGTTGCTCGCTTCATCAAGCAAAACCTTATCTGTCGGTGCAGTATCCCCGAAAGGATCATCACTGATAACGGTACAAACCTTAACAATACTATGATCACCACCTTGTGCGAGCAGTTCAAGATTCAACATCATAATTCGTCTCCCTATCGGCCAAAGATGAATGGTGTCGTCGAAGCTGCGAACAAAAACATCAAGAAGATCATACAAAAAATGACAGTCACCTACAAGGACTGGCATGAGATGCTACCGTTTGCTCTCCACGGGTACCGTACCATGGCTCGCACTTCAACTGGGGCAACACCCTATTCTTTAGTTTATGGCATGGAGGTTGTTCTACCTATTGAGGTTCAGATCCCCTCTTTGAGAATCATGAAGGATGCAGGTTTGAGTGAAGACGATTGGATCCAAACCCGACTTGATCAGTTGAACTTAATTGACGAGAAGAGACTTACTGTTGTTTGTCATGGTCAGACGTATCAAAAGCGGATGATCAAGGCTTTCAACAAGAAAGTCAGATGACAGGTATATCAAGTTGGAGATCTAGTGATCAAGCGCATCATCTGGCCACAAAGTGATCCTAGGGGTAAATGGACTCCTACCTATGAAGGACCATTTGTAATCAAGAACATCTTTTCTGGTGGGGCAATGATCTTAACCACCATGGACGACGACGATCTGCCGCACCCCTGCGAATGCAGACATAGTCAAAAGATACTACGCATAAGATACCTGCTAGGTTGACACACCTAGCAAAACAAGGGCATCCCGGCGAACCAAAAGGTTCGGGAAAAAATTAGGGATAAAACAAAAGAATATGTACACCCGGAAAGTTGAAAACCCGAAAGGGCGACTTGGGCAAAAAAGGGTTTCCCGGTGGACTGAAAACCCGAAAGGGCGGTCCAGGCAAAAGTTAGGGAATTAAAGTGTATGATTATGTCTCGTCGAGTCACTTTAAGGACAATCTCTTCACGGACAAACTCAGAGCTTCTGATCAATTCAATCATCTTCGGACGAAGCAACAGACGGACAAGATATTCAGAGATACGAAGGCTATAGCAGAATGGGAACCCCATGGGATTATTACACATAACTATCTTTCTTTGTAAATTTTATCTTATTTATGACACCATCCTCTTACTAGGATATCTGTCTCCTTTGTACAAAATACTTATTCAAAGTAAATACGAAGATATCTCTTTAAAGTGCAGAAAACCATTTGTCTTTTTCTTTTTACACTTGTGTTTTATTTGCAAAAACGTCCAATGATTCATTAATGAACATATGCATTTGAACATAATTACTGTTTACAAATAAACATGATGAAAAAGGACAATTACTAACAGGTTGAAAGATTAGGAAAACGTCTTTAGGCTATTCCATGAGCAATCCCTACAGCACGTCGTTAAGATCCCCAGCGGAGCCAAAACTTTGAACTACAGATCCCCAGCAGAGCTGAGACTACCAACTACCAATCCACAGCGGAGCCGAAACTTCAAACTATCAACCCACAGCGGAAATCATCCAGTTTCTCCAGGTTCCCCCAGCAAGTTGTCTTGAAGCCTGAAAATAAACCAAATAACGGTTAACTTTTGTTTCTCCCCAACCTAGGGTAACTCCCCAGTAGAGTGGCAGACGACCGAAACTCCTGAACTTTTTCCAAACAGGAATAAGCTTTTCCCCACAGAGTTTTTATTGCTCCTCGACAGAATAAAGACTCCCGTCAATAATCCCCAATAGAATTCATTAAAATTCTATGGATTCCCCAAGCATATTCCTCAAGAAGTATATAGAATTACTCTCATAACGGAATCCTCAGCAGCAGTCAAGGATTGATTTTCCTCAGCAGCAATCAAGGATTTATTTTCCTCAGCGATACAGCAAATCAGCTTACATGCGCATACATTACATCCATATATCATAAACATTGATAAAGTACATATATTGCATCATACATTTCATGTAACATAACTTTATATTTCAACTAACATTTTACCCTTTTCAGGATAAGATTAACAGCTACCATTAACAAATGTTCAAACATTCGGATACAGTACAGATACACTCCAGATAAGGATGCCATTCTGATACTCATTTAAATCTCAACATTCTAGATACAGTCCAGATACGCTCCAGACAAGGATGCCATTCTGTTACTCATTCAGATTTCAATTTTGAGATACAGTTCAGATACACTCCAGACAAGGATGCCATCCTGATACTTATTCAAATTCCAAGTACCGATACAGTACAGATACACTCCAGACACGGAAGTTATTCTGTTACTCATTCAGATTTCAATTTCAAGATACAGTACAGATACACTCCAGACACGAAAGTTATTCTGTTACTCATTCAGATTTCAATTTTAAGATACAGTACAGATACACTCCAGACATGAAAGTTATTTTGTTACTCATTCAGATTTCAATTTCAAGATACAATCCAGATACGCTCCAAACACGGTAGCCATTTTGATACTCATTCAGATTTCAATTTCAAGATACAATCCAGATATGCTCCAGACACAGAAGCCATTATGTTGCTTACTCAGAAATTCTTGGATGGCATCTACAAGTTCATCTCCAACAAGATTATAACATACTCTCCAAATGGAATCTTTAAGCCCATTTCCTCAGCTACACTTTTGTCGAGTGCAAATTTATGGGCACTCTAGTGTCCAATCATCTTTTACCTTCGAGTCACGAATGACAAAACTCGCCAATCTAACTCTTCGGGTTCAAGAAGATTGAACAGGGGCAGCTGTTGTACCCTAAAATTTGTCCTCCCATTTTTCATAGAAGACACAACCCTAGGGTTTCTCGAATATTCAAGCGGCTCAGTAATCGACCAGACAGATTCTTTTTTGTGGCAGTAAACCAGTAATTAGGGTTTTTCTTGCAATTCTCAAAAGAAATTGAGTTCTCAAAAATTCAATTGGTTTTCACAGGTCTTCATGCTTTCTCAAGTTTACTGAAAAGACAGTGTTTGTTCTCAGAGCATGGTTTGTTTGGGACAAGAGATTAAGACTGTCATTTGGGATACTCATGATTGTTTGATCCAGGTTAACCAGATGATTTGCGTCTTTTAAAACATTTGCTTGGTTAGGAAATGGAATATACAGTGCGTGTTTGTTTGAGATGCAGTTACAGAATTATTGGGATTACTTGAAATATAAGTTACCAGACTGGAACATTTTACTTCAAAAATCTTGATTGGGCATTTCAAAAATCAAATAGGATGCGAGGAGAAATTACAAGTTATTGTTGGTAAAGAATTTCAATTGACACCGGAATATTTCATAAGACTTTCTCCAATTTTTCAAACATTGTTACAAAACAATTTGTTCTTTTAAATACTCTATGTTTTGCAACTTATTGTATTTAAAAGATGAATTAATACAATTGTTGGATACAGTACAAGAACGATTTCTCTAAATTACAAAGAAAATCTAAATGTTTGATTGGCCTAGGAGAATTAATTTATGCCTAAACTTGTCTGAAGATTGAAGTCACATCCAATTCTTTTGTTTATCTTCAAAAACTTCCATGCTTGCCATAGAATTCTTGCCTCCTTTGCTTTGTCACATCCAATTGTGCTCACATGAAAACAAAAGAAAGAAAAATAGTTAGTACAAATTATTTAGGCATGAGCAAGAATTTTCCAAAAAAAAAAGAGGTAATCATCATTAAGGTTTGGAAGAATGGAATCAGAATGTCATTATTCATCACAATTTTATTTTTCTATTTTGCAAAACACAAGAAGGTTATCCTTCTTGGTTCACAAAAAGAAGGAAGAACAAATGCAGCAAAACTGTCCAAAGGCAAGCAAAGCTGTCCAAACAAACAAATGCAGCAAAATTGTCCAAAGGCAAGCAAAGTTGTCCAAACAAACAAATGCAGCAAAACTGTCCAAAGGCAAGCAAAGCTATCCAAATAAACAAATGCAGCAAAACTATCCAAAGGCAAGCAAAGTTGTCCAAACAAACAAATGCTGCAAAATTGCCCAAACAAATATTGCAAACAGAACCAAACAAACAGCAATATGGTAAATAACAAACAGCATCAACAAAAGCAGTGCAACAGTATGGCAAAATAAATAGCTAAGTGTTGGCTGAAGATTTTGATAATATTGTTAGAAGCCAAGTGAATTGAACGTTTCGATCGAAATAAAACAAAGTGTCATGTTTCGAAGTAGCAGAAGCAGTGTTTCGAATGAGCATATCAAAGCTTGGAGCTTCCAGTGGCAATTATGGGAACATATCTAAAGAAGTCTCGAAACGACAACAAGTCTGTGTCTGAGAAGTGCGTTCGAAGCGGAGAAGTACCAAAACATTTGAAATTCAAATGCAAGCGGGACATTCGAAGTTTGAAATTTATGTGCTGGAGCATTTGGAGACACGTGGAAACAAGAGAGAGGCATTGTTCTGCATGTTCTGAACGTGGCATAATCTTATAGCAAGACCGTTATGGTCGAATTAGTATAAATAGAAGTCTTAGTATTAGGATTTCGTGTGTCATATCTATTGTACTAAATACTCAGTAAACATTCAAATTACCACATGGCTAGGGAAACGAATGCAAGAGCAATGTACGTATGATAGCACCACACGTTTATGATTTAATGAAAACCTTTTATCATTTCCAGCATTTTCCTTTATCTTTCTGCCAAATACCATTTACAAGTTTTCTCATTTAAAGTCTTTTTATTTCGAAATCTTTTCATTGAAGCCTTACATTTTAATGCTTTCTTTACATTTCAAACACTTTACATTTCAGAAAACTGTCATACTTTTCATGCCTTTATCTTCAAGTTTTGTCTTTCGGAAGCCTATTTTTACTTAAAGTCATTTACAGATTTCTTGCATTAAACGCTTTCTTCATATTTCGAATCTTTTACGTTCCAGAGCATCTTTTACATTAACTGTTTTTATAATTCGAAGCCATTTACTTGCCTTTTATGCAATTTTACATGTCTTTACAATTAACATTTATTCATGCAAGTTAGTTTCGCGCACATACATTTTGATTACACCTTTAGATCTGTAAGGGAGAAATCGAAATAAGTCAAACACCTACACAACACTCAAATACCAACCATGAATATCTGTTCGATCATGAGAGTTACCCTAATGACCAAGGAATCCTAGGATCAATCTAGTCGATCCTGTGAGTTACCAGAGAAATTGAATAACAGTCAGTAAGTTTATTCGATAGTTTGGAAGACTAGCGGTTGTTTACCAGAAATCACTGGAAACAAATTGGCACGCCCGGTGGGACCAATAATTGGACATTAGAAATAAAGATTGTTGAGACATAACCATTATAAAAACGTTGGGACATAAGAAGTTTGTTGTTTTATGAACCTAAGAAGTGGTAAGATAACCAACAGCAACCAAACCTTATCCAGAAGAAAACGTTTGAACAAGATGTCTAGTTATGACAATCAACAAGGGGAACAAAATGCCCCACATACAACAGGCACTAATGTGTCCACTTCGATGGGAACATCTAATGTGATCCCTTCGAATGCACAGTCTGTTGCATCTTCAACCAGTAATATAGCCACCAATGGAGTAAGTGGCATATCAACTAATAGTTCGATCTTAGGAAATACTGGAACCATTGGTTACCCTGGGGGATTCGTTCCACCATCAGGGACACAATCCCATTTCGCCACTCCACTAACTAGACCACCCGGTTTCGATGGTAATAGAACCAGAAATTCCTCTTATGGAATGCCAACTTCCTTTATGGTAGGTTTACACAATTCCACATCGAATTCATCACCACAATTAGGGTCTGGGTCTGGGGCGAATCAGTTTATGACAAATAACCAAGGGTCAGTGGGTTATAGCACAATTCCTATTTTAACCACAGAAAACCAGTTGGCTTTTAGGCAATTGATGGATGACAGTAACCATAATATGATAGGGGTGTTAGCACAAACTATGCAGGAAATATTTGCCCCAATAGTACAAAATGTGACTGTGACAAACAGGGAAAATGCTGACAACATGAGTCGAATAGCAGATTTCTTTGCTCACCTAGAAAGGCGTAGGCAGAATCAGGCGGGATTTCGAGCAAACATGCCTGTTATGGAACAAGTTGCTAACGACCCAATTTATAGACCACCTAGGGAAGAAGTTAACTTAGGGGCCAGGGCACCAAGGTTAGAAGCCCCAATAATCCCAGGCCCACAAAGAGAAATTATGGAACCAGGAGCAAGGGTCGAAAGGCTAGAAGCCCCAGAGTTTCGAGAAGAACAACCTAGGGGGATTATCATGGTTGGTCGAAATCAAGATGCTGATGCTGTCGTTCATAGAATTCGAAACGATAACATCTTGGCAGAAAATAATCTAACCACCATGATAGAGAGAGTCATGGCCCAGAATGGCCTCAACACAGGAATGAGAAGGCCAAATTATGCTTCTCCTATATTAGATTGCATAATGCATACTGATTTACCAAGGGGATACAAAGTTCCTAAATTTACAAAGTTCGCTGGGGATACCAATGAGTCAACAGTCGAACACATAGCCAGATATCTAACCGAAGCGGGAGATATAGCCAATAATGAAGATCTCAGGATCAAATATTTCCCAAGTTCCTTGACTAAAAACGCCTTCACTTGGTTTAACACTTTGCCTCCTGGGTCCATTGATACTTGGGCTCTTTTGGAGAGATTATTCCATGAACAATTTTACATGGGACAGTCGAAAATAAGCTTGAAGGAATTAGCCAGTGTCAAGAGAAAGTTCACCGAACCCATAGATGATTATCTGAATAGATTTAGGCTTTTGAAATCCAGATGTTACACAGTAGTTCCTGAACATGAGTTAGTCGAAATGGCCGCTGGTGGTTTGGATTACTCTATTCGAAAGAAACTAGACACTCAATATTTGAGGGACATGGCTCAGTTAGCCGATAGGGTTCGACATGTCGAAAGGCTAAAGGCCGAAAAGGCCAGAGTCTTTAAGAATAGCAAGAAAGAAAGGATCTCCTATGTTGGAACTGAGGAAGTAGAAGAATATCCTGAATTCGAATTCGAAGAGGTCGAAATCGACCTCGCTGAATTAAAACAGGCTCCACCTTACTCCTACAAATTATTGGTTCCCACAAAAGGGAAAGAGATTGTTGAAAATGAGAAAAGTGACAAATTCCCAAAGAAGGTTTATACCTTCGATGTCACTAAATGTGACGAGATTTTTGATTTACTTGTCAAAGATGGACAACTCATTGTGCCATCAAATGTCAAAATACCTCCTTTAGATCAGAGAAAGAAGAGAGGATTTTGCAAATATCATAGTTTCCTAGGCCATAAAACCTCACAGTGTTTTCTTTTCAGGGACCTAATTCAAAATGCAATCAAAGATGGCAGACTAAAGTTTGCTGATAAGGCAAAGATGAAAGTGGACGAAGATCCCTTGGACGTCGCAGACACCAACTACTCCGAGCCTGCATGCATTGGAGAGATTAACATGGTGGAAGTTGACCAAAGCGATGCCCCAACAGGAGAGAAAGGTACTGAAACTGAAAACTGGGTGATGGTCGAAGTCGATAAGGAGGTCACTGAAGGCATCCAGAAGATACCAGAGACTTCGATTGAAGCAGCACCTGTAGCTGTTGCAAAAGAAACCCAGGCTACTGAAGGCCAGGAAAATCAAAACCAAGAACTAACACAGGTCACTGAAGGCCTGAGGCTGGAATTGGAGAAAGTCCGAATCACGGAGCCAACTTCCCCTCAGAAGGAAATATGGGACACTCTAGGGGAACCCAGTGGAAAATTTGACTACTTGGTCAAATATTCTGCCCCAGAGAGTTCGAAGGTTCACATTGAGGATATAAAGCCCACAGGATGGGGAGATGATGAAGCTAAGGGGGAAGATGTTGAGATAAATATGGTGGATATGGAGAAACCTCACTCTGAGATGGAGGAGGTAGAAAAATACTTAGAAAAAGAGAAGTATAGAATGGAGGATAATCACGTTGGAGATGCTAGTCTCAAGGATTACCTCATGACATGCCACAAAGGAGATACAAGCATGATATTGTGCCCTAGGTGCAGCATCCTCTGCAATCATAGAATCGCTGCGAATTTCGAGAGGGTACAGAGGACTCGAACTGGCAACAATTGGCGCCAGGATAACCAGTTGTTCAGGTGTTACCCTAAGGCTGGAGAAAGTTTGCTGGAATTTGTGTTTCGCTGCTACAAAGGGGCAACCAAGTGCTTGATTTGCCCAAGGTGTTCTGCCGTGTATGACCAAAGCATGGCCAGAGCTTTCGAAACGATTCCCTTCGCCCCTTGCTGGAACCATCAAGAAACTGTCTAGATGGGCCCACGTTTCGACAGCAGACACAAACAACGAAGGCCTGATAGCCCTCACCCCAAGGCTGCTCGAAGAGTGACTTTTAAACTCCTTGCTGAAGTGCCAACCGACAGATGGTTGCAAGTCAGAAATGACAAAGGCAAAGACAGATGGAGAAACACCGAACGAAATGCACGTCATGCTATGACGTACAGAAGGCAATTCAACATAGCAAAAAGGGAAGAGGTAAGATTAGAAAATTACAAAGGAAGGAACCCCATGTCAAGATCCCAGTGGCGCAGGCAACAAAGGATTCGAAAGGCTGAGAGGGAAGCTGTGGCAAACGAAGGGGTCACTTCAACAAAGAACCAAGGTGAATCTAGCACCAACAAACCAAAAAATCAAACTGAAGACAAACCTCCAGTTAATAGGAGGCTTTTCTCTAAAATAAAACGGGATGAACCAAAGGAATACACTCCAGGCCCAGAAGAAGACGAAGATATGATAACAGATAACTTCGAATCGGAGGGGGAGTCTTCATTTAACCTAAACTGTAACGTGGTATCTGTGCTTCCCTGTGAATTTGGGCAGGAAACCGAAATTGATGAGGGTGAGGAAGAAGATACCTCAGATTTGATGAAACATAGGCCTGTGTGCTACTATGTGATGGACAATGGGGCTATCGAAGAGCAAAATGCGTTCTTCGAACGTCCAGAACCTGCTATGAAGAACCATCTTAAGCCACTATTTATTCGGGCAAAAGTTAGTGCCCATGGTGTGAACAAGGTTCTAGTGGATGGGGGTGCTGCAGTCAATTTGATACCCCACTTCATGCTGAAAAGACTAGAGATCCGCGAAGGAGACATCAAGCCCCATAATATGGTTCTGTCCAATTATGAGGGAAAAGTGGGCAAAACACTGGGAGTGGTCCAGTTGGAATTGACAATAGGCTCAAGTTGTAGGCCCACCATGTTTATGGTGATCGAAGCCAAGGCCAACTATAACTTATTGCTGGGAAGAGAGTGGATCCATGGTGTGGGAGCAGTTCCTTCGTCAATGCATCAGCGACTAGTTCTGTGGAGAGATGATGGAATCGTGGAAAACATCGAAGCAGACCAGAGTTACTTTATGTCAACAGTCAATTTAGTTGACAAGAGGGATTATGATAAAAATCTGGCAAAGATTGCTCCGTGTGTTCCAAATGATGAGATTAACGAAACCAGAAATGCCCACTACTACATGACCCTTCGCCATGATGGCCTTTACTGGGATAGAACAATAATCAGTGAAGAAGAGGGAGTCGAAAGCACTCTACAAAAACGGCCAGCAGGCTGGGACTTTGACAACCTTATCCATGACTGAGTCCACCTTTTTCGAAAGGATTTCGGCCTATATGGCTGAGAACGAATCAAAAGCGGCCTTAGAGGCTGAAATAAATAAATTAACTGTAAAGATGAACGAAGTAAGTGGGGATGGCTCGAAATGCTCACCCTTCAAAGAATTTGAGATGGATCAAAGGTTGGATGCCATCTACGATAAAGAACCCTTAGGCTTCGAAAGGGACCCCATAAATTCAGGTGCCAAAATGTTGGCACAAGACCCACTCGAAGAAGTCAACTTAGGGGATGAAAAAACGAAAATAATAACCTACATAAGTGCAAAACTTAGCCCAGGCCTCAAGAAGGAAGTAATCGAAGTCCTTAAGAAAAACAAAGATTGCTTCGCATGGGATTATGACGAAATGCCTGGTTTAAAGAGGGAGTTGGTCGAACACAGACTGCCAATCAAAGATGGCAAGAAGCCCATCAAACAAACTCCCAGAAGATTCGCACCAGCGGTTCTCACAAAGATTAAAGCTGAGATCGAAAGGTTGTTGCGTTGCAAATTCATCAGAACAACAAGGTACGTCGAATGGTTAGCAAACATAGTACCTGTTATTAAGAAAAATGGTTCTTTAAGAATTTGCATAGATTTTAGGGATTTAAACACTGCAACCCCTAAAGATGAATATTCCATGCCTGTGGCAGAAATGCTAGTAGATTCTGCTGCAGGGTTCGAATACTTGAGTATGTTAGATGGATACTCCGGGTATAATCAAATTTTCATTGCTGAAGAAGATGTTGCAAAGACAGCATTTCGTTGCCCAGGAGCCTTAGGCACCTACGAATGGGTGGTGATGCCTTTTGGTTTAAAGAACGCTGGGGCAACTTATCAAAGGGCAATGAATTCAATTTTGCATGATTTCATTGAAACCTTCATGCAGGTGTATATTGATGATATAGTCATCAAATCTATATCTGCAGAAACACATTTGCATCATTTGAGCCAATCATTCGAGCGAATGAGAAAACATGGCTTAAAGATGAATCCCCTTAAATGTGCATTTTTTGTGCAGGCTGGAGATTTTCTTGGTTTTGTGGTTCACAAGAAAGGGATTGAAATCAACCAGAACAAAACCAAAGCCATAATGGAGACGAAAGCACCTACGTCAAAAAGGGAGTTGCAATCCCTGCTAGAGAAAATTAACTTCCTCAGAAGATTCATTTCGAACCTGAGTGGAAGAACCCAAGCTTTCTCTCTGTTACTTCGTCTAAAGCAAGGCCAAGCCTTCGAATGGAACGAAGCCCACCAGGAGGCATTTGAAAGGATAAAAAGATACCTCTCTCAGCCTCCTATTTTGTCTCCACCTTCATGGGGGAAGCCCATGAGATTGTACATATCTGCCTCTGAAGTTAGTATAGGTAGTATGTTAGCACAAGAAGATAGCAATGGTATCGAAAGAGCCATATACTATTTAAGTAGAGTACTAAATGATGCAGAGACCAGATATAGCAATTTAGAAAAGCTATGTCTCTGTTTGTATTTCTCTTGTATGAAACTCAAGTATTATATAAAGCCTGTTGATGTTTATGTTTCATCTCATTTCGATGTCATTAAACAGATGCTTTCAAAACCAATAATGCATAGCAGAGTTGGTAAATGGGCTTTAGCCTTAACAGAATATTCTTTGACTTTCATGCCTTTAAAAGCTGTGAAAGGTCAAGTGATTTCTGACTTCATTGTGGACCATTCTTTGGTTGAGCAGACTGTCATGGGTTACGTCGAAATACAACCATGGAAATTGTACTTTGATGGTTCAACCCACAGGAATGGAAGTGGTGTTGGAGTCCTTCTAATTTCTCCTGAAGGAATTCCAACAAAATTCAAGTATAAATTAGATGGTCCTCGTTGCTCGAACAACGAAGCTGAGTATGAAGCGCTCATTGTTGGACTTGAAGCTTTGTTGGAATTGGGGGCAACTAGAGTCGAAATTAAAGGAGACTCAGAATTAGTGGTCAAACAAATTACAAAGGAATATAAGTGCATAAAGGAAAACTTGATGATATACTTCTTCATAGTCAACAGGCTACTAAGGAAATTTGAATACATGGATATTCAACACATACCAAGAATAGAGAACCAAGAAGCAAATGACTTAGCACAGTTGGCTTCGGGTTATAAAGTTTCTACCAGGAACTTTAAGGATTTAGTTGAGTTAAGGGGTAGAGTTATGGCTACTAGATTCACACCATCGGATCTGGAAAGTATGAAATTGGGATATGCTGAGAAATAGGGATTCGAAATATTAGCCATAAATTCTTTGTCAGATGCAGATTGGCGAAGTCCACTGATGAGTTATTTAGCAGACCCAACTCTGAACGTGGATAGAAAGACAAAATACAGAGCATTGTCATATCTTCTCATGGGGAACGAATTGTTTAAAAAGACCCAAGAGGGCGTATTATTGAAATGCCTAGGAGAAAGTGAGGCATACTTAGCATTGTCAGAAGTCCACAATGGGGCATGTGGGGCACATCAAGCAGGCCATAAAATGAAATGGCTGTTATTTCGATACGGCTTGTATTGGCCTAGCATGCTCAAAGATTGCATAGACTTTGCTAAAGGATGTGAGGAATATCAGAAACATGCATGGATTCAAAATGCCCCTGCAAGTGAGTTGCATTCGATCGTCAAACCATGGCCATTTAGAGGATGGGCATTGGATTTGATAGGAGAAATAAATCCTGCTTCGTCCAAAGGACAGAAATATATCTTGGTAGGAATAGATTATTTTACCAAGTGGATCGAAGCTATACCACTAATAGTTGCTGATCAAGAGGCTATTATTGAGTTTATACAGAAGCACATTATCTATAGGTTCGGATTGCCAGAGAGCATAACCACAGACCAAGGCTCTGTGTTTACTGGTAGAAAGATGCAAGAATTTGCCCAAGAAATGGGTTTTAGATTGCTAACGTCAACACCATATTATGCTCAAGCAAACGGTCAAGTCGAAGCAGCCAATAAAGTGATAATAGGATTAATCAAGAAGCATATTGGTAAAAAGCCAAGAAACTGGCACAAAACTTTGGACCAAATATTATGGGCCTGTAGAACATCTCCTAAGGAAGCCACTAACACTACGCCTTTCCAACTCACATTTGGTCATGATGCAGTGTTACCAGTAGAAATTCATCTACAATCAGTTCGAATTCAGAGACAAAACGAAATCCCAGTTGCATTATATTGGGAAATGATGATGAATGAATTAGTTGAGTTGGACGAAATTAGATTACATGCATTGGAAATTTTGATGAGACAAAAAGAAAGAGTGGCCAGAACATACAAAAAAAGGGTGAAGAAAAAAGTATTCATTATTAATGACTTAGTTTGGAAAGTCATATTGCCCATGGACAAGAAAAATAAAGCATTAGGTAAATGGTCACCTCATTGGGAAGGACCTTTTCGAATATTAAAAGTATTCTCAAACAATGCATATGAAATCGAAGAACTGGTGGATGATAAGCGCATCCTAAAGGTTAATGGGAAATATTTAAAGAAATATAAGCCACGCCTGCAGGAGATTCGAATAGTAACAACGTAATCAAGATATTATAAAAAGGCCAAAATGGCAAGATGAGATGCCAAAATGGCGTTGTTCGAATATTACATATAAAAAACCAAATTGTAGTCAAATAAACATTGAAATTTAGAAATAAGAATTATTTTTCAATCTGTTGAAAGTGCTTCGAAATGATTCAAGTCTCTGCTGAGCGAAACGCCTGGCTCCTTCCAAGGTTGCCACTTCTCCTTTAAGTTGTTCTGCAGTTTCCATTTCTGCAAGCCCCTGGTTGAGAAGCTCTTCGAATTGGTTACCAACAGTATTGGTTTCGAAGGCTATTTGTTGTTCTTTAGCTTCCTTAACCTTATGTTGAAGTTCCAGAATCTGCCTTTCCCAAAGAAGTATGGACTCAGCTCGAGCCTCATAATCAGTTTTTGCCTGATTTAGATGCATAGCTTAATCCTCAGCTTCTTGAGAGAGTTTCGAAGCTTGTTCATAAGCAGCATCCATTGCAATGCGTTTTTCTTGAACCTTCTTGGCAGCAGATTCATCTTGGAGAAGGTAACCAGTTACGTTGTCCAGCAAAGCCTGAAGATCGAACAAGAGAGTACTAACTGGCAAGGAGCAGGTAGCAAGATTAACCTTTGTAAGCAACTCCTTCATAGTATAGCAAGCAGTGCTATCTTGTTTGAGCACTTCGAATATATCCACATTGAGAATTGTTTTCCTGATCTTATTAAGAAGTACAATTCTTTCATCTGTGGGAAGAGGATAGCTAGTCGAACCGGTGCCAGCCCTAGCAAGTGGGACGTCCCTTTGAGCCAGCTTTGCCTTCATGTACCCAATAGGGTCATTTCGTCTCAGGATTGCAAGCTCCTCGTCAGTCATTCGAGACAAAGAGGATTGAGGGAGTTCCACACGTAGGGGAGTCACGTCCATTTCAACCTCCATGGGTTTGTTGGTTGCATCACCATCCCCTTCATTCGTTTCGTGCTCGTGATCTTCTTCATCATCATCCAAGTCCACCACTTCGATGTCTTCCATTTCACTGCTATTTGCATTGGACTCTGTCCCAGCAGTCAAACCGTCATTAGCATCCTCCTCCTCAGACTCTTCGTCTGCAGATTCTTCGTCTCTTTAGCCAGAATCAGCTTTCTCTCCTTCAGTTTGGGTGTCTTTTGGGTCCTCTTGAAGAGTTTCAAGAGGGGACTTTTGAAGAGAAGCTCTTTGCAAATCCTCTGCAGATGTTTGAAGTGGTATTTCGTTTGTCTCTTTCAGAGGAATAGAGGTGCCTTGATCATCCTGCTGTTTAGAAGTTCCAGCCAGAATCGCCATATTGGACGAACCTTTGTTCTGTACAAGGTTGCTGGAATCTCCTTGAGGAGAGGAATTGAGTGGAGCAGCAGCTTTGGATGGTGAGTTCGAAGTAGTGGAAGTTGGATTCAAGATGTTCTGCAAGGAGCAAAAGAATGTTAAAAACATGCACCAAGGTAATAAGCAATTGTTATTTTCAAAGAGATTTAAAGTTCAATTTACTTGTGGACTCTCGGAGGAGAGGTTACTAGCTATGCGTTCCAACATTACGTTGGAGGTCGAAGGTGGAATTTTGGATTTGGGTGAGGGAGAAGCATCCCTGGAATCGAGTCCAGAGACACTAGTTGGAACGGTACTTTTCGAAATGTCCTTCTTCTGCTTCTTCTTCGAAGCAGTTGGTAAGTTTCCTTCAGCCTTGGGGTCTTCCCCAGTGGTGTTTGATTTCCGCTTCTTGGGAGTAGTAGGAGGAAGTTTGTTGGTCTGAAAAGATTTAAACAAAGAGTTAGATGCAAACCATAAAACATGAGTGAATTCGAAACATCAAGGCTAAGTGATTACCGTTGGAGTTGGAACACTGGTTGTTGTTGGTATTATTGTTGTTGTTGTGGTTGCAGCAATGGTTGTTGTTTCAGGTGGAGTCACTTTGTCAGTAGTTTCGATAGAGGCTTGAGAGGCGCTCCCTTCTTTCGACTTCGAGGCGGCTGTCTTTATCCTGATGGCTGAAAATCGAAACAATTAAAGCAAAGGTTAAAGATATGGAAAATAAAAAACGTTTGGGATTTTTCCAAGCATTCGCACCTGTGCCTTGATCAGATTTAATTGACATGGCAGAAAGGTCCTATCGAAGGTGTCCTGGGAAATCATGAAGCCAGTGTCGAGCCCATGTCACAGTCTCAGATGGCTTTGGTTTCCTTTGAAGATGTTTGAACATCTCTTTGCAAGTGAACCACCAAGGGTATGGGGGAAACCAAGCCAGAGCCAGTTCTGAGGTAGGTAATCCAGGAAATTTAGGTGGATGCATTTCGAATGCCAACCTATACCTATCCTCAGGTGACAACCCTGAAGGAAGTTTTAACTTAGAAACTTTTTGTTTGAATTTTTCCTTCAAGGTCTCAGCCGCTTGATGCACAGTGGAGTCCAAGCGCATGGGGTCATAAGTAGTTTCAAAATAATTTTGAAAAGCTTTAATCTCTTTGGCATGAGTAAACATACCTTTCTTGGCTGGTACCTGCACATCGAAGGCATCAATTAGTTTCTGTTGAATTGTAAGTGTATCGAACATATAAGTTTGATAAAACTTGGTCCACCATTCCAGAAACCCCTTAGCTGTGAGATGAGTAGGTTCGAAGGTTATTAGCTCAAACTGGGCAAAGCCTTGGTATTGTTCTTGCTGTATTTTGGCTTCCCGTGCTTTGAAAGTTCGCCCAGAGGTAATGGCACTCTCAGTTTGAAATAAGGGTTCAGGAATTAGTTGGCATAAGCCAAACTGTCTCGAAACAAAATTTGGCTGGTAAGCGAAAAGAAAAATCTGATTCTTGGCAGGAGTTATTCTTGAAGAAATGAGTCTAGGCATCAAAAAGGCTCTCCATACATCCTGAATCTCCTTGCTCTTGACAGCTTCTGAGAGAGCCATGGTGAACCAGGAAGGTCCATGAGCCCTCGAAGCAAAAGGCGCCATGCTCTCTTCGAACTTATGCCTTTTGGAGAATATCATGATGTACTTCGAGAATAGGACTTTGAAGTCATCTTTATCGTCATTTGGAGTTAATCTTCGCAGCCTAGTGCGTTCGACTATTCTATCAGTTATCTCAGGGTCTTGTTCATCAATGGTGTTGGCAGTTGACAAGGAGGGTTCGAACATGGCATTTAGCCACAGCTGAAGTAACCAAAAAGGGCCAGCCAACAGGATATTTTTTGAGGTATGAGATTTTAGGCTCGAAACAGCTGACCTTAGGCTTTCATAAAGGTCAACTAAGAGCAGTTCACTTAAGCATACTCTTCGATTTTCATGCAAATCCCTAGCTAGAGGAATAAACCTATTGGCTACCTGTAGGGATCTACTGCAGAAGACGTATCTTGACACCATAGGGTTAGGAAAGCAATGTGTTCTACATCAGACACACTGTCTCCCTCAGCATGGTAGTGACTGATAAACTTGGAAAAACTTGCTAGTTTGACTTCGAAGTCGATTATACTTGAATGTTCTTCGTTGTCAGGTATATATGTTTCTCCTACTGGCGATAGCCCAGTGATGGCCGCTATGTCGAAGAAGGTAGGGGTGATCATTCCACCAGGGAGATGGAAAGTATTATAGGTACTGTCCCAGAAATAGAGGGACACGAATAACAAAGGGTGGCTGTAAGTAAAACCAGGCTTCGACAGCTTAATCAAGTTGTAGATACCTAATTCTTCCCATTGCTGGGATTTCTTAGCTTCTACCTTCTTGAACCAGTTTTGATAAGCAGTATCGGAGGTGGGGCAAGATCGAAACGGTTTAAAATTACTTTTTACATAGTCTAATACAAAAGGGTCCATAGGAGGAACAGTTGGATTTTCTATGGTGTTTGAGCCAGAAGATTCTATTGCCTTAGGGGCGTCCATTTTGTTAAACAAGGGTTTGAAACTATAGCAAACTGGGAAAATTGTCCTGGTATCTTTTAATATTTCAAAAACCGTAAGAGGGCCCATTAAAGCTAACCTCTTACCAGCAACGGTGGTAGGAATGAGTACCTGTGATGCATAAAGCATTTCTTTTTCCTTTGAGATCATCTGAGGAGCAAGAACGGATTGACCTTGGTGAGTAATAACCTTACTTTCCATTGAAGTTCCTGCAGTTTTCCCTTTCTTCTTAGAAACCTTTTTGAGTTGGGATGAAGTAGAAGAAGACATTTTTGAAGGATGTTGAAAGCTTAGGGTTTTTGGCGAGAGAAGAAGGATAAAAGATTCAGAATGTGGAAAGAAAAGAAAAAGACTAAGTTGATAATGTTTTATAATGTGGAAGTTTAAGCATCCACTGAATAAGGGTGTGATACGTGGAAATCATGGGTTGGTGTGATGAAGAGGTGGCGTAAAGTTAACATGGTTAATAGGCGTGATTGAAGTTAATCATTGTTTGTAACTGCACCATACTGTGAAGTGGCTCCAGGCGGTTAAGGAATCCAAAAAGTGTTATGATTGACGTGACTGGAGTCAAATGCATTAAATGCTACGATGATTCGAAGGTCGCATCAAAATCTTGTGTAGATGTTTAAAATAAGTATTTCTCAGAGAGATTGAAATACATATTTTAAAGGGGCATTTTGTTGGATGAAGATTTTGATAATATTGTTAGAAGCCAAGTGAATTGAACGTTTCGATCGAAATAAAACAAAGCGTCATGTTTCGAAGTAGCAGAAGCAGTGTTTCGAATGAGCATATCAAAGCTTGGAGCTTCGAGTGGCAATTATGGGAACATATCTAAAGAAGTCTCGAAACGACAACAAGGTTGTGTCTGAGAAGTGCGTTCGAAGCGGAGAAGTACCAAAACATTTGAAATTCAAATGCAAGCGGGACATTCGAAGTTTGAAATTTATGTGCTGAAGCATTTGGAGACACGTGGAAACAAGAGAGAGGCATTGTTCTGCATGTTCTGAACGTGGCATAATCTTATAGCAAGACCGTTATGGTTGAATTAGTATAAATAGGAGTCTTAGTATTAGGATTTCATGTGTCATATCTATTGTACTAAATACTCAGTAAACATTCAAATTACCACATGGCTAGGGGAATGAATGCAAGAGCAATGTACGTATGATAGCACCACATGTTTATGATTTAATGAAAACCTTTTATCATTTCCAGCATTTTCCTTTATCTTTCTGCCAAATACCATTTACAAGTTTTCTCATTTAAAGTCTTTTTATTTCGAAATTTTTTCATTGAAGCCTTACATTTTAATGCTTTCTTTACATTTCAAACACTTTACATTTCAGAAAACTGTCATACTTTTCATGCCTTTATCTTCAAGTTTTGTCTTTCGGAAGCCTATTTTTACTTAAATTCATTTACAGATTTCTTGCATTAAACGCTTTCTTCATATTTCAAATCTTTTACGTTCCAGAGCATCTTTTACATTAACTGTTTTTATAATTCGAAGCCATTTACTTGCCTTTTATGCAATTTTACATGTCTTTACAATTAACATTTATTCATGCAAGTTAGTTTCACGCACATACATTTTGATCACACCTTTAGATCTGTAAGGGAGAAATCGAAATAAGTCAAACACCTACACAACACTCAAATACCAACCATAAATATCTGTTCGATCATGAGAGTTACCCTAATGACCAAGGAATCCTAGGATCAATCTAGTCGATCCTGTGAGTTACCAGAGAAATTGAATAACAGTCAGTAAGTTTATTCGATAGTTTGAAAGACTAGCGGTTGTTTACCAGAAATCACTGGAAACACCTCTCATCTAAATCCACTTAAGCCCACTGCGTTTTTGTTTGTTTAATTTGTTTTCTTTTACATTTTTTTTATTATTATGCAAATACTAAGAAAACTTAAATACATTTTTATTAATTTGATTTAAGTTTTGTAAATTAATTTTTATCATTTTTTTTATTTTTATTAAATTTTGTTTTAGATTTAGTTGCTATAATAAAACCCCAAAAAATAATAATAGGACTTGGTTTTGTCATTTCTTTAATTTATTTTGTCACTTACATAATTAATAAAATGCAAAAAATAAAGATTTTAATTTAATCAATTATTTTTTATTTTTTAGATTAGGTTTTACCTTTCTTTTTTTAAAGTAAATATTTAGCATTTCATATTTTGTTAATTTTATTTTCATGAATTATCATAGCTTCATATAAATCGCACAAAATTCAATTTGGTTGTATTGTTTGATATTCGGACATTTCTATCTCATTTGATTCATCCCCATTTGTAAAATTTGTACCCCCATTCCCGAACATTTTGTAATAGCTTAGAATTTTAATTCTCGCAATTTACTGCTTTCTTTATACTATATAGTAACTAGATGTGTATGGCAAGATTCAAAAATCAATCGCTAGATGACCTAATCAAAGAATAAAATAACTTGAAACAAACACACTTTCTCACACACGCACCTCTAGGGTAACCTCGCTCGTTGCCTCGGAAATACAATCATGTCCCTCGAATATGAGACGCTCTCACAATGACCCTTCCATAAAAAAGATCGTAGTCCCTCGATGACCCTCGATGTTGCCTTCGATTAAAACGATCTCGTCCCTTACGAAAATTGCTAAAACGTCTCACAAGTTGCCTTCAATGATTATAAAATTGACCCGCGCCTGTCCCTTCACATCCAACGATGGTGCTTCTTACCAAATCAATGGTAAGATAGAACCATTAAAAGGAGGAAGAAAAGAAAAATTTAAGACATTTCGAGTAGATAGATTCGCTCTTAGTTACTCGCTTGCTCATGACAAAAACTTTTACACCTACACTCTTATTCCAAAACATTTTCAAAAAGACAAAACGTTTTGTATACGTTCTTATAGAGACGAGAACCATTGCAAAACCTCTTTTCAAAACACTTTTCGAAACACGATTCACAAACACATCTTTGAACCACTTTTCAAAACAAAACTTTGTATACGTTCTTATAGAGACGAGAACCATTACAAAGAGATTTTTCAAAATACTTTCAAAGCCCACATCACAAGCACACTATCAAATGAAAGTAAGTGATCTAAACGAGTAACTAAGAGCCCATGGAAAACCATGGATGAAAAGGGTACTAATACCTCCCCTTTTCATAATCTACCCCCCGAACCCGAGAAAATCTCGAAAGGTCTTTCCTGTGCTTTTTTACCTTTCCTTTTGGATAAAAGAAAAGTCGATGGCGAATCTTGCTAACCGCACAAGTGCGATCGAAACGCAAAACATCAAGTCAGTTCTCCTACCGTATCACATTATGTATACTTAATGAAGCATAAAAGTGAAGCGCTTGGCATGTTTAAGATGTATATAACTGAAAGAATCAACTTAGTAAGAAGATTAAGAGACTTTGTAGTGATAGGGGAACTGAATATGATTCTGCTTTATTTAATAATTTTTATAAATAACATGAAATTGTACATGAAACGACTGCTCCATATTCTCCTGAAATGAATGGTAAAGTAGAGACAAAGAATAGAACTCTTACTGAACTTGTTGTTGCAATTATGATGAATTCTGGTGATGCACCTCACTAGTGAGGGGAAATTTTATTGACTATTTACTATGTCCTTAATAGAGTCCCCAAGTCAAAAAGTAAGATATATCCTTATGAGATATTAAAGAAAAGACAACCAAAGTTGTCTAATTTGAGAACTTAGGGTTGTCTGGCTTATGTCAGAATTTTGGATCCAAAACGAGTTAAACTCGCTAGTAGAGCATATGAATGTGTACTAACTGAGTATGCAGCAAACAGTAAAGCATATATGTTTTATGACCTATATGATAACGTCATCATAGAATCAAATGATACTAAATTATATGAAGACAAATTTCCTTTCAAATCGAGAAATAGCGGGGGCACACAATCGAGTAACATTCCCGTGATAAGAAGCCCAAAAAGAAATGACAATGTAGAAACAGAACTTCGACGAAGTAAAAGAGTAAGAGTTGCTAAAGACTATGGGACCGATTATGCGGCTTATAATGTAGAAGAAGATCAAATAAATCTTCAAGAAGCCTTGTCATCTCTGGATGTTGATTTATGGCAAGAAGCTACTAATGATGAGATAGAACCTCTAGAATCTAACAAGACCTGGCACTTGGTAGACTTGCCTCCTGGGTGCAAACCAATCAGTTGTAAATGGGTTTTGAAAAAGAAACTAAGGCCTGATGGAACTATTGATAAATATAAGGCTCAACTTGTAGCCAAGGGTTTTAGACAAAGAGAAAATATAGATTTCTTTGACACCTTTTCTCCCGTCATTAGAATTACATCCATTAGGGTACTTATTTCAATAGCTATTATTTGTAACTTAATAGTACACCAAACGGATGTTAAAACAACTTTTTTAAATGGTGACTTAGAAGAAGAAATCTATATGGAACAATTGGAAGGGTTTGTGATCCATGGATAAGAAAACAAGGTCTGTAAGTTAGACAAGTCTTTGTATGGACTAAAACAAGCTCCTAAGAAATGACATGAAAAGTTTGATAACTTAATGATATCAAATGGGTATAAAGTTATTGAAAGTGAGAAATGTGTTTATTATAAATCTGAGAATCACATTTGCACTATCATATATCTCTATGTAGACGATCTACTCATATTCGGATCAAATATTCAGACTATTGATGATGTGAAATCATTATGTAAAAACTTTTATATGAAAGACCTCGGAGAAGCAAATGTGATCCTTAGTATCAAGATCACGAAATCCAAACAAGGAATTTCTTTGGATCAATCACACTATGTGGAGAAGATCTTAAAGAAATATAAATTCTTTGACTGTAAACCTGCGTGCACACCATATGATCCAAGTGTGAAACTGTTTAAGAACACTGGAGAAAGTGTTAGACAAACAGAATATGCGAGCATCATTGGTAGTCTTAAGTGTACAACTGATTATACTAAACCTGACATTGCATATGTCGTAGGATTGTTATGCATGTTCACGAGTAGGCCGAGTAACGAGAATTGGCACGCTATTGAGCGAGTTATGAGGTACCCTAAAAGGACCATGGATCTCATACAATATTATCAGAAATTTCCTGATGTACTAGAAGAGTACAATGATGAAGATTGGAACACCTTATCAGATGACTCCAAAGCTACTAGTGGCTATACATTTAATATAGCTAAATGAGTTGTATCTTAGAAATCAAAGAAATAGACCATCCTAGCTCAGTCCACAATGGAGTCTGAGATGATAGCACTAGCCACAACTAGTGAAGAAGCAAGTTGGTTAAGATGCTTGCTAGCTGAGATCCCTTTATGGGAAAACCTATGCCAGTTGTGTTGATTCATTGCGATAGTACCGTGACTATTGAAAAAATTTAGAACCATTATTATAATGGTAAAATATGTCAAATAAGAAGAAAGCACAACATTGTCAGAGATTGTATCTCTAAAGGAGCTGTAAGAGTGGATCATGTACGCACTGATGAAAACTTAGCAATCCTTTGACGAAAGGATTAGCTAGAGAGAAAGTCGATAATACATCCAAGAAGATGGGACTAATGCATATAAAGAAATGAGTTGCTCATGATGGTAACCCGACCTAGATGACTGAAGATCTTAAGAAATAGGTTCAATGGGTAATAACAAGTTATGAGTAATATGAGACGATCATGCAATTGAAGCATGAATCCTAAAGTAATAAGAGGATGAAATAATAGAAACTCTTAATGAGATCTATAATCTGTATGAGGGAGTACCTAGGATACAAGAGTACTCTTGATAGACTCACCTTTGTGATTTTAGAACTTGGGTCGGTTCCTATGAAATTGCGAGACGGAATTCCTAGAGCCTTCACTAAACCGGGATACACGTACATGACCATCAAAACACAGACTATTAGAATACACCTTAAGAAAAGGTTGTGTGCGGGTTCGATATATGAGATAGAGTTCAAAACAATAATGTCACTCTTGTTGAATCAAAATCTTACTTGTTACGCAAAGGTTCAAGTCGTAGACACCTTTGCTTATCCATAATCTTAGAAACATTTGACGTTACTTCTAAAATCACCTTTTAAATTCAAGTGGGAGATTGTTGAAAATCTTGATATGATGACTACTTGGAGTGGGGACTTGGAAGAAATTAATGGCATTAAGTAGACAATAAATGAGCACAAGTGTGAACTAGAGTATGTTGGTGAATTTGAAAAGGTTCATTAAAGTCCCACATAGAAGGGAGAGCACCTTTAGTAGTGTTTATATATTCCAAGTTGAGAAATTGGATTGGGCCCCAAGGGGTACCCAATTTTGTGATTGAGTGAAAACACACTACCATGAAACATTACATACGCGTGCCCGCTGTCGTCGTCGTCCGTTTGACCGACAGGATCGGCTCGGCTCAGTTTGGTTCGATCTGGGCTTGGGCTTTGATCCAAATTTTTTGGGTCCCGGAATGAAGAAAAATTATTTAATGATACTTATTATTAATTAATTAATTTCCATGTGTGGTGTATGTTAATTAATTATTATTAATTAATCATGTGTAAGACTTAATTAATATTTTAATTATTATTAATTATTAATTAATTATGTCGTCATTATCCTAAACCTAAATATTGACCGCATTTTTTGCCTTACGTACTAAGTCCCAAGTCTCCTTGCTGACCAAGTTTGTAACGATTAGTAGTGGCCCGGATCCGCTTCACTTCTCCCACGTTTTTCTCTTTAGTTGGGTCATTTCCTAATCTATAAATAACGACTGTTCCATCACTTGCTCTACACTCTAGAATTCACATATGAATTCACTCCTCTCTCTCTGTACTCTGCTTCATCTAAAAAATTTCTTTTCTGATTTCGATTGGATTAATTCCAGATACCACGACTGATTATAATAGCATTTGAAGGTGTATCGCTTTGAACAGTTCATCGCAATGTAAATGATAATTGTAATTTTGATTATCTTATTCTAGAGACGTCGTCGAAATTCGACAACTTTGTATAATTATTAACAATACGACGAAACGTCTTAAAGAAAACGACTTAGCATACGACTCGTCTCAATAATTTTCTTTATGGCAATTTCTTTTCAAATCCAAAAACAACAAGATTTAATAAATATCATAATTCAAAAGCAAAACATTATAATAGAAAAATTTGAAAGATTATATTATGTGGATATGAATTTTTGATCATTAATTTGTGATTAAATAAAATCTAAGAGGCAAAAACCATTACGGGTCCAATGATTTTGCTACTCTAAAAAAAACGTTAGGCAAAGGAGGAGATTTAGGATGAAACTCAAACTCTGTTAGTCTTGAACCCCGATCATTAAATTGTTGCATTAACCTAAAAGTATTTATTTTTCCTAAGCTTAAATTTTTAAAATATGGTATTAGCAGCTGAATATACAACATGATTCAGGTTCATATGTTCATACAATGCATACTTAATCTCTTGGTGTTGGGATCTCATATCGAGCATTATCAAAAATAAATGATCAAAAGACTTTGAAACTCGTGGAAAATGTTGAATCCACCACGTATCAAAGGCAAATGTGAAATAAGAATGCGTTTTTAGATGTAAATGATAGAAATTAAGCTTCATTTTATTTCGTCCATGTTTTATTTGATCACACGCTACCAAGGGATATTGTCAATGGGGAAAAGGTTTATCATCAATGATGCTTGAAGAGGACTCCATTTGAGCCAAATCAAGGTTTCAGTGACTTTGTATTATCATAATTATTTTGATAACTTTAGTTCTAAAAATTTCTTTAACACCAATATAATATACATTAATTATTTCTTTTATTTATCCTCTTAACCAAAGTCATTGCTACAGTAAAGTCATCCAAACCATTTCCCAAGTCAAATATCCTAGACACTAATTGGGGTTGGCTAAGAAAAAAATCTAGTTTCTAGACTTGATGGGAAAATTCGACCAATCGAAAAATCTCTTTAGACATCCATATATTTTGTTTCATAGAGTATTAGAACAAGTTAATTTTTAAGTAAATGTCATGAACAATGGACCTGAAAGTGAAGAGGAGGAAATGCCCATTCCTCAAGTGAGAGCCAAAAGAGTGAGGCCCAAGTACCTCAAGTATTATGTGGTTTCTGAAAATGTGCTTCTTAAAACTCATCTCCGACGATTCCAACTCTCAAATACCCACCACCATCAACCCTCAACTTCACGACCTCCTCACCAAATACGACCCCCTCTTTCAAACACCCACCACACTTCCACCTCCTAGACCGATAGACCACCAGATTCCCCTCACAGACACCACTAACTCCATCAATGTTAGAACCTATCGCTACCCACATTTCCATAAACAGGAAATTGAAACTCAGATACAGGAAATGCTGACCAAGGGTATTATCCAACATAATACCAGTGCACTCTCTTCACCGGTTCTATTGGTTCACAAAAAAGACGGCACCTGGCATTTTTGTGTTGACTATAGAGCTTTGAACTCCATCATTATCAAAGATCGCTTTCCTATTCCGTCGATAGATGAATTGCTGGACGAGTTATACGGTACCCAATGGTTCTCCAAACTTGGTTTACGATCCGAATATTACCAAATTCGTATGGCTCCTCATGACATTCACAAAACTGCATTATGAACTCACCAAGGTCATTTTGAATTCCTGGTCATGCCTTTTGGTTTGTGCAACGCACCATCCACTTTTCAAGCTACCATATCTCATTTTTCAACCCCATTTAAATCAATTTGTGATCGTGTTTTTCGACGACATTCTTGTGTATAGCCCCACTTTAGAGACTCACTTGCAACATCTCGAAATGGTTTTCAAGTGCTTAGTTGAGAATGCCTTCTGCCTGAAACATTCCAAATGTTGTTTAGCTCAATCCTCCATTGAATACTTGGGCCATATTGTGTCAGTTGATGGAGTAGGACCTGATCCTGCCAAGATTAGCGCTATGACAACATGGCCAGCTCCAAGTAACGTCAAACAACTTTGAGGATTCCTAGGGTTGACGGGGTTCTATCACAAATTCGTAAAAAACTATGATGCCATTGCACAACCATTGACATATGTCTTAAAAAATGATGCTTTTCTTTGGTCTACTCAGGCGCAAGATGCCTTTGAACGGTTGAAACTTGCGATGATAAAGGCTCTTGTATTAGCTTTACCAAATTTTGAAGACAAGTTCAGTCTAGAAACAGATGCTTCCGGACTAGGGATGGGTGCTGTTTTGATCCAACAAGGTCATCCTATTTGGTATTATAGTAAGCAGTTTTGCCCTCGAATGCTCGTTGCGTCCACTTACGTTCAAGAATTATGTGCCATTACTTCAGCTGTCAAGAAATGGCGCACCTATTTACTGGGAAATACTTTTACCATTTACACCGATCAGTGGAGTTTGCATGAACTTATGACTCAGGTAATCTGAACTCCAGACGCCTTGTCTCGCGTGCACTGCTTGATGATTACAACCCCTCACTGGGATTTTCTACAGAAATTCAAGTCTCAGTTACTCCAGGAACCATATTTTCAAGACTTCTATCGTAAGGTCCAACAGGATCCCCTACAATATGCAGAATTTAATACTCTCAACGCATTGTTATTCTTCAAGGGAAAGTTATACATCCCTTTGAATTCTCCTCTTAAGACAGTCTTACTAGAAGAATTTCATGCTTCCTTGCTTGGGGGATATAGCGGGATACACAAAACATATGGCAGGTGTTGTACTCCAAAATTTTCCATCTCATTTATCAAGTAATCTCTCACAAGATCTCCTTTGGTTCAAGACTGCACTAGGGTTGATCAACTCAAGACACCTCCTCAAGCACTGATGACTGGAAATTAAGGTTTGAGATTGCACAAGTACAAATGGATTTTTAATGACCCATATGACTTTCATGGATCATTTTGGACTCCCAATATTGCTCATGTCAAGTTTCAAGTCTTGGATCACATTTTTGCTCAGTCAATTGATCAGTTGACCTAAAATTAGTTGTATTGAGGAAAAAGTCAACTGTGGTCAATTTACAGTCAAACTTCATAATTTTTGGTCCATATCAACAACATAAACTCATATATGTCATTTGATCAAGTTTGGATCACAATTCCTCAAGAAATTTGATCAGGTCATCAAAAGGGCAAAATGGTCAAAATTAGGGTTTTTGATTGAGAAGGTGCAATTTCTGATTTTTTTTGACCTAGTGTTTACAGTGATTTCTGGTAAACAACCTCTAGTCCTCCAAACTATCGAATAATCTTACTGACTGTTATTCAATCTCTCTGGTAACTCGCAGGATCGACTAGATTGATCCTAGGATGTATTGGTCATTTGGATAACTCTCATTATAGAACTGGTATTCATGGTTGGTATTTAGAATGTTGTGTAGGTGTTTAACTTACTTCGATTACTCTATTAAAGATCTAAAGGCGTGATCAAGTAAATGTGCGCGAAACTAAATTGCATGAATAAAGTTCAATTGTAAAGACATGTAAAACTGCATAAAAGACAAGTAAATGACTTCGAAGCATAAAAACATGTAATGTAAAAGATTCTCTGGAATGTAAAAGATTCGAAATATGAAGAAAGCGTTTAAATGCAAGAAAACAGTAAAATGACTTTAAGTGAAAAAAGGTGTTCGAATGATAAAAGCTTGAAGATAAAGGCATGAAATGTACAACAGTTTCTGAAATGTAAAGTATTTGAAATGGAAAGAAAGCATTTAAATGTAAGGCATCAGTAAAAAGACTTCGAATGAAAATGTTTTAGTGCAAAAGCTTTTGAATGGTATTGACATGAAGATAAAGGAAAATACTTGAAATGATAAAGAGTTTCATTAAATCATAAACACTTGGTGTTATCATACGTACATTACTCGTGCATTCGTTTCCCTAGCCATGTGGTATTTTGAATGTTTACTGAGTTTTTTGTACAATAGATATGACACACGAAATCCTAATGCTAAGACTTCTATTTATACTACTTCGACCATAACGGTCTTGCTATAAGATTCTGCCACGTTCAGAACATGCAGAGCAATGCCTCTCTCTAGTTTCCACGCGTCTTTGAATGCTCCAGCGCATATATTTCAAATTTCGAACATCCCGCTTGCATTTGAATTTCAAATGTTTTGGCACTTCTTCGCTTCGAACGCATTTCTTGGACACAGCCTTGTTAACATTTCGAGACTTCTTTGAATATATCCTCATAACTGTCACTTGAAGCTCCAAGTTTTGATATGCCCATTCGAAGCACTGCTTCTACCATTTCGAAACATGACATCTTGCTTTATTCCAATCGAAACGTCCAATTTCGCTTCGCTTCTAATAATATCATCAAAATCTTCAGCCAACACCTAGCAAATGATTGGTTTAAGTTATGATATCAATGACTCAATTGCTTCATTTTGACCTAATGGCATGGTTCAAAATATTGCTCAAGATCAATTGATTGACAGATGAATTTTCAGTCAACTGATCAAAAGTCAAATGTACACTGAAAAGTCAAACTTTGACTTTTTGGTCAAAATCAAGTGTCAAAGATCACAATTCATCAAAACATGTCAAAATATGAAACTTTTTCATCAAGAAATCAAAAAGTCAAGATTTCATTTTGAAAAGTCAAAATTTCTAAACTTATAAATTTTTCCAAGTGTTGAAAACTTCATATTTTTTCACAACTTTGAGCCAATTTTCCATCATGATGCAAGATAATTCAAAAGAAACTTCTAACATGAAAGTTGTAGATCTAAATGAGATCTAAAACATTGTAGAACACAACTTCTCCTATAAATGCATGGATTTCAAGTTATGATTTTGTGAATACATGTTCATGAAACTTTAAAACTTAGTGAAATTTTGCCCTAGTTTAGGCAGGATTTTGACCTAACTTCATGGCAATTTTTCACATAGTTCAAAGAGGAATTTTCAAAAATGTCTAACATAGAGGTTGTATATGATGTTAGAAGATTTCCAAAATGTCCAAGAACTCATTGAGATCATGTTTGAGCAAGGAGAATCGAAGACAAGAAGTTAGGGTTTTCAAACTTGAATTACAAGTCATTTTTGAAGAATACATGAACCAAATCCATGCTAGGCTGCATAATATTTTCTTTTCAGGCCTAAAACTTGTTTGTCACTCCATAATTAAATGTTTACACAGCTGTTAGAGCTTTGATCCAAGCATTTGAGCCATTATCCAAGTTGCATTTCCATTTATGGCACAAAGTTACCATTCCATTCTTGTAAAGAGGCTTTAAACACAAATTCAACTTGTCTTGAGCTTTGTATTTGTTCCTTCTGATCACACACAATCTAAAAGCCATAAGAAACTTGTCTAGAGCCTCTAACAACTCAAGTCATGCTTGTACTATGCCTTGAAACCATGTTTTTCACTTTTCTTCAAAATCAAGTAACATATCCATAACTCTATATCTCACAAATCTGTCAACTTCAAACCCTCTAACCTTTTTTATATAACCATACAAGTTATTTGCAAGCTAACGCACGATTGAAAACACTCCCAAACTCCCTGAAAACTCAGATTGCACAAATTTTTGTGTCATTTCTGACTTTGAACTTCAATCTTCAAAACCACTCGTACATTTATTGGCCTTTTAGTTTCAAAAGCTTCCTCACATCAAATACAAACCATCCATGTCCCTGTTTGCAGACTATAACATCATCTTCATCAACTTCCATAGCCAAAAACAGAGCATTGCAGTTGGACTTCTCCATGCCATTTCAGCTACTCTCGGTTCAAGCTAGCTATTGCATTAGCTTCCTAGAGGTTCAAGGAAGCTAACCTGATCATCACCATCACTTGAAACAAGCTCAAACTCATTTTACAATTTTCAGTTTTGAGGTATTTTTCTTGAACTTCTATCTCATTATTTAGGCATTGTTAGGCTTGCATTTGTGAAGATAAAATGTAGACATCATTGCTATGAAACTATACATGTCCATAGATTTTATTTATGTTGCTTGAGTAGGGAGAATTTTGAGTTTGAACCTCTGAAAATATTTAGGTCAGAATTTGGTACTGTAAGAAATTCATGCTCATCTTTAAGAATTAGCTTAAGTTATTTACATATTCAATAGTGAGGAAATTTCTAACAAGTTTGATGTTGGAAGTTTTGTGAATGAATGAGAAATGAATAAGTTACAGATTCTTTGGCTGGAGGTTGAAGATAAAGTACATTCAGGGCAAGATTTATGTTACATATTTGCTGTTTTATTTAAGTTAACAGATGTATCACCACCACAGTGGTTAAAGCATATGCATGTCACCTTAGGGACCTGGGTTCAAGCTCCAGTGGTACCCTTTTGCCTATTTTTCACATTTTCTTTCCATTTTTTTGTTTGAAACAACGCCTGGGCCTTCCCTCCCTTGGACTTTATGTTTTTTTTCTGACTCCTAACCATTATTTACTTTCACACCCATGGCCCTTTATTTTATTATTTCATTTTTCTTTTTCTTTATTTCATTTTCATTTTTCATATTACTTTTATTACTGTTATTATTTTTATCATTATTATTTTTATTATTAAAAAATATAAAAATATAAAAAAATTATTTATTTACACTTAAATATTTTATTTTCTTCATAAAACAAAAAGACCAAAAACATTTTCTTTTAATAAATTAATTTCTTTTTTTTAATAATTAATATTTAGATAATTAGGTTTAATTATTATATTATTCTTTTGTACATTAAAACTAATTTAGAACTTAGATTTTTTTAATTTAAAATCTTTTCATAAAAAACCCCTAAAAATCATTTTTAACTTATTTTATTTGTTAATTAATTTAGGTTTTAGTTTTGTTTAATTTTCATTAATTATTTTCTTAATTAGGTTCAGATTAAAACCTCTTTCATAAAAAATCCAAACAAAATTCATTTCTTTTTCCATTTTTACATAATTTATTCAATTTTTGTACATTTATTCAATATGGTTGTAATAGTTGATTAGATTTAATTTTCTTGCAAAATCCCCATTTATAAATTTGTATACCCCCTCCCCTAATGATGTAATAGCTTAGTATTTTTATTTTTCGCAATTTATCGCTTTATATAAATGCTAGTAAATTAGGATTTGTATGGAAAGATTAAAATCAATAAGTTAGCAAACTCTAATCCAAGATAAACAAGCATGTAAATCAACACACTTGCACACTTGCACCCTTAGGGTAAATCAACTTTGTTTCCTTACAAAAATGGCCATGTTATGCATGTGGGATATCTTAGCAAAAGCAATAAAAAATACAAGATCATAGTCCCTCGATGACGCTATCAAATGTTTCCTTTCAAAAATGATCTTAGTCCCTCAAAGAGAATTGCTAAGATATTTCATAACATTGATATCATGGCTATACAATGACCCACGCCTGTCCCTTTACATTCAAAGATAGGGCTTCTTACAAAATCAATGGTAAGATAGAAATATCAAAGAAAAGGAAGAAATGAACTAAGACTTTTGAGTAGGTAGATTGTACCTAGTTGCTTGCTCAATTTCAAATCAAACACTCTTGCTTATTTTTAAAATAAACATCAACACTTTTAAAAAAGACTTTCAAAACCATTTTCCAAACTTATAATGTTTTCACCAAGTACATAATTTTCCACACCCTTTTAGATCTTGATCTTTAAATCAAAGTTGTAGTAGACATTCTCAAGTTCATTGTGAAAAAATAATGAGCTCAAGGAGATAAAAATTGATCAGGTTATGATCCTTTGAAGTCAAGTCAGATAACTCAAGAGCTTTTTCAAAGGACTTGTAATCTTTTCCAACTTTAATGATCTTCCACTCAAAATTGACCTTAGATCCTTGAAGAGAAATTGTTGATGACTATTTAAAGAGAATCATGGCTTTGTAATCAACTAAAAATCTCAAAAATTGAGCAAGATATGGTCTTTGGAAGTCAACCAACCCTTACTCAAAAAATACAAAAGTGACATGTAACCCCTTTCATTTTTTGATGATTTTCCTTGCACAATTGGATCTTGTCATGTGAAGAGAAGTTGTTGTATATGATGACAAGAATCCATAGAAAAACTAAACACTTCAAAATATTTAAAATTGAGAGGATTATGCACTTGCGATCATAGAATCAAGGACTTGCTCAAATTAGGTCAAACTACTTGAATCAACTTTGTATCCCTTGAACTTTTCTTGCAACTTAAGGCATGATGAATCACATATGACCTTAAAAATGATGTATCCTTGAAGCACACTTAGTGATGGAAATTATATCCCAATGAAACTTGTTGAAGAAGGCATGGAAATAAACACATGAACCTATGAATCTTCTTGATGAATCTAACTATTCTCTTTGAGATGAGTTTCGTCTAAATGAAATTGAGAGAGCCTTTTAGACCAAAGAATCTTAATGCCATGACCATGTCCTTTAAATTTAAGCTTTTGAGATCTATTGAATAACTATTTGGTTGAGGATCAACCTTCAAAACCCTAACTTAGGTGGTGAGATGAATGCAATTGTGTCAACACCTATAATATAAACATCCTAGGAAATATATATACATATTTTTTTATGTTAGTTAAGAATAAGATACACATATACAAGATACACAATTCAAGGTGCTTGGTGATCTTTCAAGGGAAAACTTACAGATAGGAGAGAGTAGAAGAGAGAACCAATCCTAATGTGTGATCTTAATGCATTGTGATGATTTGGAATGATGTAGGATCTTAGGGAAAAAATTGGGGTGTAACATTAGGAAACAAGCTTCTCGATGGGAGAAAGATAGAGATGCAAACCATATTGTAAGGTGCGCAAAATGTAACACAAGATGTGTTTTAGTGTAAGCATGTGCTTAGTGAATGGAGCATGCACGTGAAGACACATTTGCTGGATAAAAAGGAGATTTCAGGACGAGCAATGTGAGATACTACAAAGCACTAGTAAGACTCTAATATAATGTAAGATCATCATATGAAGTGCCGACAGAGGTATTGAGCTTCTGCTTGGTATCAACTGGAGTAGAAAATGGTTTGCATGAGGTCATGCCTGCTCAAGTAATAATGTCGCTAGTGTAGGTACTCTGACTAACAAATAATTCTTCTGCATGTTTGGTCACTGTAATACTAAAAAAATAGCTCAGTGGTCACAGATCTTTCATAGCAAACTCGAAGGCAAGGAGTGCCACGATATATTTGCGTAGGTCGTGAGAGGAGGTGATAAGAATGATGTTATCAACATGAAGTAAGATGTAAGTCATGTTAGAGCCATGCTGGTAGATGAAGGGTGAGTGATCAGAGGTGTTATGCTAAAATCTAATGGTGGTGACAAAGTCAACAAAGCGCTGGTACCAAGTATGAGGTGATTTCTTAAGACCATAGAGTGATTTTTGCAAGCGGCACATATAATCGGGGTGATGAGGATCACGAAAACCCAGTGGTTGATGCATATAGACTGTATCATGAAGGTCACCATGTAGAAATGTATTATGGATATCTAGCTGATGAGTATGCCATGGTTTGGATAGGAAAATGGTGAGAGTAGTGTAAATAGTTGTCGATTTTACCATAGGACTGAATGTCTCATCATAATCTACACCTTTAATTTGTGATCTTCCATCACCTACAATAGGAGCTTTGTAACGCTCAAAAAGAATTGTTAGATTTATTTTTATGATGGAAAATCCACATACATAGAATGATGTTAACATCGCAAGGTCGTGGAACTAGATCCCACATATTATTTCTAATAAGAGCATTAAATTCAGACTGCGTTGCAGATTTCTAATTTGGGTCAGATAGGACTATTTTGGAATTTTTGGGAAGAGGTGAGATGGTTGGATCATCAATGGAAATATAAAGGTTAAATATTTTTTTGGATTTGTAGGTTGGATCAGTGGTATAGGTGATGGGGAGGTATCAGGTTGAAGGAGAAGGAGGATGTCGTAGCGGTGGAGGAGGCATGAGAATAATGATATGGTCTGGTGGATGATATAGACTGAAGGTCAGGTTTAGGATGGTTATTGGTAAGAGGTTGCAAGGTGGGATTGGTCCATTGATGGAAAATATATGGGTGCAAGTCATCAATGAAGAAATCATGTGGGAAAGGCATGTGGGCAAAGGGAAATTGTGTCTCATCAAAGATGATATGTCGTGAAATGATGATCTTTTTGTGTGACAAATAAAAACATTTGTAACCTATGTGATTAGAGGTATATCCTAAGAAGATACACGAGGATAGAGTGTGGTTTTAATTTATTAATGATAGTGGATGGAAAGAATGGATAACAAAGACAACCAAAGACGTGAATGTGTGTGTATGAGGGATGATGATGATACAAAAGTTGGGTAGGGTGTATTTGGACAAATTCCATTGGGGAAATATAATAAGAATATTGGCCATTTGAAGTGTGTGATACCAAAACTAGGAAAGGACATAGTAATAAGCGAGAAGAGTTTGAATCATGTTGTTAATAGTGTATATTTTATGCTATGCTAAGCCATTTTGTGACGAAGTGTGAGGGCAAGAGAAACAAAAAATAATAACATTATCAACACAATATTTATGAAATAATGATTATTATATTCACGCATATTATCATATTGAAAACATTTAACAGTTTGAGAAAATTGTGTGTAAATTTGACTAGAAAGTGAGGTGACCTTTTCAAAAACTTAAGACTTGTTTATTAGAGGAAATGTCCATAAAAAATCAGAATAATCATCCAAGAATAAAACATAAAACTGATGACCAGAGGAACTTAAATCGGTGATGTCCATAAATCACTGGATAAAATATCGAAAGACATTAAAGTAACATATTTGGACAAAATAAAAGGCAACTTAACATGTTAGCCAAACACACTGGAATTATAAATTGTCTTAGTATTCAAATGTTCACTACTAATAAACTAATTTTATGAAGAGATTGCAAGATAGAAAGATTATGATGGCTGAGACGACTGTGCCAAAGATTGAAAGCAAGACCATCAAAGTGAGAGTGAGAGGTGACCGGATAGATATTGCCAAGACTATTACATCTCATGATAGAAATCCCCGTATGAAAGTTAAATATCAAGAAACCAAATGGATTAAAGGAAACATAAACATTATTGTTAGTAGTAAATTGTCGCACATAAATCAATTTTTTTTGTAATTTATGGTGTGTATAAAACATGGTTAAGAGTTTGTGTTTATGATATGTAGATAAAATTATGTGACCAGACCCTTGAATTCAAATACCTTGTCCACTTCCTACAATCAAATTCCGGTTTAAATTACTCAAATTAGAATAAGATAAGAGATTACATTTTAATGTTGTTGTATGGGACGAAGTTGTGGTGTCTATGTACCACGTGTTGTCTGAAGGATTGAGGGACATGTTCTGCATAACGATGATAATGTCAGTGGGGGCTAAGAAAGTTGTGGCAGTGTGAGTATGAGGGTGCTGACCTAGGATGTCTGGTTGCTCCAATAGTTCGGTTGGGTGAGTCCATTGTGATGTAGAGTAAGGGCAATGAGGTATACTCCAAGGAGGTGAGTTTCATCTCCAAGGAGACCAGAGTAGATACTGCTACCATAGTTGAGAGGGATGAGAGAAAGTTGTTGTCGGGAGACCATTAGAGCGTGAACCACCACATTATCCACGCCCTTAGTGCCAACTCTGATTGTTGTAGTTGCGGCCAGATTTGGAGCAGTTGTTCTGACAATGATTTGAGCTTTGATGAAAGGAGTCATTGGAGTTGTGTTGAGCAACAATATGCCATGCAGTGTAAGAACTAGTGTTGTGCATTTTTTCCAGACCAGATTCCTCTAAGGCGAGCATGGAACGAGCCTGAATGAATTATGGCAGTGGATTACTTTGGCGAATTAGGGTAGCAACCCCAGGATACGACTCAGAAAGATCAGACACCAGTTGAAGAACTAAACGATGATTCCTAAGAGGTTATCCAACATTCTTCAACTGATCAAAAAGTTGCTTGAGACATTGGCAAGAGGCCGAGACATTAGAAAAATCTTTCATGCGGTTGGATGAGAAGTCATGCTCAAGAGCAACGACACATGAGTTTTGGTTGTCCTCAAAGATATCGGCTAAGCGCTGCAAGGTAGCCATGACAGTGGATCCCTTTTCCAAAATAGTGGTAAAGAGATCAAGAGAGATGGTGCAATAAATCCACTGGAGCACTGTGGAATCAAGGGTCGTCCACATTTCAAAATCAGCATCAGTGGAGGCAGGTTTTTCTTTTCCTGATTGCAGAATGATGTGATGGACCACTTTGTGAGCATGAGCATGAACTTCAAACATTTCAGTCCACATGATGTAGTGATCTTTCTCCATCTCTAGCACAAAAGGAATGTTGTTTTTGATGTTAGTGACAACAAGAGTTGGGTGAAACTCTTGTTTATTGGAAGAGAAGGGCGACTTGGTGGGACTGTCGACCTTGATAGAAGCATGCTCAGACTTATCATCAGAAGAGGAAGACATGATAATTGACAGAAAAAGAAACGCAACGCGATGAGCGAGAGGGAGACGCGGAGGTTGCTGAACTTGGTAATGTGTGGTGCGGCAGAAGCAGCGGCGTTGCAGGAGGAGGGGCTACTGAGGCGGCGGTGACTTTATTTGGGTTTGAATTTTTATCTCAATTGATACCATATAAGATATTGAGTGATATTAAGATCAACTGTGTGATAATAATACTACGGAGACTGTATTATATATATATATATATATATATATATATATATATATATATATATAGAGAGAGAGAGAGAGAGAGAGAGAGATTTATAGTTGATTACATATTATAATCGATATGAGAATCATATACAAATATTCTTAACAAATAAACACATATTATATCAAAAACAATAGAAATACTATATGCTGATTGTCCAAAATATGAAAAGAGTTCCGTGGTTATTTTAGATATATTGAATGTAACTAAAAATGGCAAGTTTAATTTTAACTTTGCACTCAGGAATCACATAAGGAGTCATGACTTTTCCAGCGAGCTTAAGACAAATAATAACATCTATGTCAAACAAAGTTACAATCAACATAATATAAGGGGGTGTGAAAAGTGAAATTGGAAGGATTAATCTTTAGTTTCATATAATTAAACATATGACTTCTATTTTTAGATGAGTTTTGTTTTTCATTAAAAAGAGTCAATCCAAAATATAGTTTAAAATTTTTTTAAGGAATGTATGATAATTTTTTTAAAGTATTAGTAATTTGTTAAGATGATTCAACTTTAAGGAATGTATGATAAAAAAAGTCTATCCAAACTTTGTAAAGGTTGCTTAGATTTGGTATATGGTGCCTAGTCAATTCTCTTATTACATGTTCATTTTTTTACAAAGTTTTTAGCAGAAAAAGAAATGATAGAAGTTGGCGAGTTCTAGAGTTGATTAGTACCTACTTTAGATCCGCTTAATTATCACTTCACAATTAATATTACATATCTCACCAAACCACTTTTTTTATTGAACTGTCAGTATTCAGACATAAAGTTATCTTTCTAGTAAAGACTTTTTACTAAATTGCTTTAAATTTAAGTTGAAGGGTTTTCTACTACGTACTTTACCATCACATTTGGTTCATCTACTCTTCCAATAATAACCACAGTCTTGCTCTTATGCCATATATAAAGACAACCTTATTGCCACATTTCTCACCATCTTGCTCAAACTTTTCTCTCTTCTCTCTGGTCATATAATAAGCACTTTTTTATAAGCATAATTAATAGCCATGTCGCCAACAAATTGGTCAATTTTGGTGATTTTATGCTGTGCCATTTCATTTACCTTGGCTTCTGATCCTGACACACTTCAAGACCTTTGTGTAGCTCTTCCCTCTTCAGGTAATGTGTATTTAACACTTATGATATTGTTTGAGAGAGCTATAGAAACTTTCATAACAGTATATTGTTTGTGTTATGTGCAGGTGTTAAGGTGAATGGATTTGCATGCAAAGCAGAAGCAAATGTAACAACAGCTGATTTCTTTTTCGATGGTTTAGCGAATCCTAAAGCTATCAACAACACAGTGGGATCTTTGGTTACTCCAGCCAATGTTGACAAAATTCCTGGACTTAACACATTAGGAGTGTCTTTATCAAGAATAGACTACAAACCTAAAGGACTTAACCCACCACACACACACCCTCGTGCCACTGAGATTGTTTTTGTGTTAGATGGTGAATTAGATGTTGGTTTTATCACTACATCAGACAAACTCATTTCTAAGTCTATAAAAAAGGGTGAAGTCTTTGTTTTTCCAAAAGGTTTGGTGCATTATCAGAAGAACAATGGAGATAAAGCTGCTTCTGTGATTTCGGCTTTTAACAGTCAACTTCCTGGTACTTTTTCAATTGCTTCAGCTCTGTTTGGTTCAACACCAACTGTTCCTGGTGATGTTCTTGCTCAGGCTTTTCAGATTGATACTAAACAGGTTGATGAAATTAAGACCAAACTTGTTCCTAAGAAAACTTAAAACGAATGATATTCAAGACAGAAATTCATATTATTTTTGGAATAATAATTTTGATTATTATTGTATTTGTACAACCATTTATATGGTATTACATTTTGCTACTTAATATGAATTGAGTATAAAATAATTGTATCCAAGATTATGTATGTACGTGTTGATAATAATGCAAATTCTATGAATGTGTCAAATTTTATGCGACATATATGGTTTCATTCCTTTTCTATGGACTGAAATAGACATTGTACCTTTATCACCTCACTTTCTCTTTCATAATGTTTAGTTGTTAAATCAGTTAGGTAAGATGCATACATCTAAAGTTGAAGCCTTCAAACTAGTTACTTGGTAGAAAATTGTACCATCTGGTTTCTTTCATAAAGCAGCTTGCCCTTACGGAGCCTTATGTTTGAGGAACTATAAACATGTATGAAAACTTGGGTCGGCTCTATATTCGGGCTCCGGAAAGCCTACACGGGTCGCCAAACGTCTTATGGGAGTTCACCAATCTGGATCAACATAAATGGACAAAATTAACAGTCTGGCCAGTACATCTGATGGATAACTGGTACACTTTAATACTCAAGTATAGCTTGAAAAGCGTATTAACGGTCATAAATGACCGGTCTCTGACAAAGAAATGAAGTGCTTAATTCCTATTTACCATCTTCAGCTAGACAGGGAGACAGACACCATAATGACGAATAAATTGATTTTAAAGTGCTGCGAGCCTAGGAAACCATATATAAACTAGCAATTGCTACACATTAGGGAGAGGAAAATTCATACACATTATGCAAATATCATACGACTGAGTTTCACTGGTCTTACACCAGTGGAGTAGCAATGATATATACTTTTTGCAAAAAGTAAATGGGAATTAAGAACCTTGTTTCTTTGTCTGAGACTGACCATTTATGACCGTTAATACGCTCTTCAAGTTATGTCAGAGTATTATAGTGTACCAACTATCAACCAAATGTTATGCCTTTGGGCCAAACTATTCGCTTTGGCCTATTTATGTTGATCCAGAGCCGTGCTTTCAAAGTACGTCTATCATCCTTCAGGGGAAGGTATCCTTTATAGCTCGTGCTTTTTGTCCTTTTTGAGCTTTTTTCATGTATCGGTGCTTTGTCTTATTGATCATACCTCGAGGGGACCATAGGTGTAGGGCTTTCTGTAGGGTTCCAGCATATACTCTCATAGGAGTCTTTTGTAAGCACGATGAGAGTCTGGTGGATTCGTGCATAGTGCTCTCTTATGAGTCTTAAGTAGATATGCAAGGAGAGCACAGTCGGTTCATGAGTTTGCTCTAATTAGAGTCTTTGATTTATGCACTAAGAGCCTAATGGATTTCTATGTTTGCTCTCATTAGAGTCTTTGATTTATGTAAGGAGAGTTCTGCGGATTCTTTTGTTTGCTTCAATTGGAGTCTGTGAATCCTAAATAAAACAAGAGAAGCAAGTCAATCTCAAATCTTATCAGACTTCGTAGTTTATATGACACATCTCATGGACCATTTTCATTTATGGCTCATCCAATATCAGTGAAAGTGGAGAAGAATTCATCTTTGAAGGACAAGGATTCCTCACCATACGTTAGGTTATATGATTCAGTTTCAAAAGCAACAATAATTAGACATAGTACAAAGCTCTTATAACATGCCTGCAATTGGCTTGGGAGATATAAGTGTCACATCTCTAGATCAAAACTAACTCTCAACTAATCTTGAATAAACTCAAAAGATTATTAATACCAAGGAAATGAAGAAACTCTAGTCATCTACCCGAGTAAGCATAATTCACTTGAGGGGAAATTCAAAGAGATCAACATCACTCTCATCCATCCACGTGAAAATACTAAAGTCGACGAGTTAGAAAAATTGGCTAGCATTAAAGTATCTAGTAAACACAAGTCTATAGTATTTCATGCTTTGCAAACACCCATTGTTTCAAAATATAAAGAACCGCATAGATTACCTTTCAAACAATATATTTCCAGAGGTAACAAAAGCAAGCTCAAAAAGTTAAATGGGTTGTTGTGTCTTACACCATCATTGTTGATAGTTATAAATTATGGGAATTTTTCAACCTTAATTGTTTGGCTTAGAATAAAATGAATCAGAGTATGTTATAAAGGAAATTCATAAAGACGTTTGTGAAAACCATTATCGAGCTAGGACATTGGCCTAAAAAATTCTCATATCTAAATAATAATGTCCACCTATACAATTAAACTACAAGGAAAATGTGCAAAGTGATTTATGTCCTACATTGGCGCTCTAGCATCTCTTCAACATTTTTCTACACCTTTTCAACATTAATCATTGACTTCTTCTGCTAAAGCAACTTGTTGAAGTTTGTATTTTGTATATACAATTGACTTATCCTTTTTAATCTTCTCATTTTCAGAAGACATGTCATATTTCTTATATCCCACGACGACTATGATCGACTCATGCGATTGTTGGGAGGACATGGTAAGGTTAGTAGACATGAAAGCGTTATGAGAAGGAATAATGTGTGCGGTTGTAAAAATAGTTGGAATAGTTGTGACGCCCCTAACCTATAAAAGGCATTGGTCACATCATAAATTGGGTAAGAATAGTCAACGCCGATATCTCATTTTCCTTTTCTATCCACAAGGACAAAAGACTCTCCATGATTTTCCTTCACCCATCCCTAATATTATCAAGAACTTTCCTTGTGGATTTGACTTTAACTAATTCAACCAACTTTTTCTTGTTCATCTTAAGTGTCATTAAATGAATTCGGTTAATATGTGACCTAAGTCATAAAAACAGCACAAAGGTGGTTCTAAGATACTTAGAGAAATACTTCCAATTCAAAATGTCATTCTTAAACTTTATTATCTCAATAGATTTCATATAACGAATGGAATCTAGGTATTCAATAAAGTAGTAACGAGAAACAAAATAATTCTTCCAATTCAAAATGGCATACTTAAACTTTATCATCTCAATAGATTTCGCATAACAAATGGAATCTAGGTACTCACTAAAGTCTCTAGAAACAAAATAAACGATAAGCAAAAGGTAATTTCCACTTGGGTGCCACTTATATCCCAAATGGAATTAGATTTTATTAGAAAAGAAATTTGGGCTTGCCTAATTTGTTATAAAAAAAGTGAGACTCGCCGGGAATGAATGCTACTTTAAGGACTGACATCTAACAAACACATCACCTCAAATTCAAACTCAATAAAGAGTAGACAAAACACAATCATATTTGATAATGTTTGATAAAGATAGAATAAATTCAGTTCATCATTATTTCCCTTTATTTCACTTGATAAAACAAACATGGTTAGCCTTTGAGCACAGAAATGCATGAAGGTCAGAGAAATGGGAATCATTTTTCATTATAGGGAAAGGACGAAGACGGAGCAGAAATGAATTATGATTACACAAATGCTATCGTGGCACATTATTCTCCTTACTAAATCAATTATCATAACACAGACGTGCTATCAGGGAACATTATTTCCCTTGATAAATCAATTATGATAACACAATGCCAACAAAATAAAACTACTAACATCAACCCAGAAAAATTGACATGCTTCCAAATAAGACATAGTAGATGAATTTTCTATATATCAACCACATTTACTGAATATTAAAATAATGATAATCCAATATCATACACTTAAAAAGGGAAAGAAGAAGTTGCCTTTTGCATTAAAAATCTGGATACTTCTACAAGTTGAACATCTGATGGAAGTAACAGAATTTCATGAATGTTTCAACAATAAATATTCATTACGTTGAAGGAAAATAATCCTGCCACAATCAACCGATGGACTAAGCACTAAGCAGTGATTATAATGGGTAATTAATGAAGAATAACAATACATACTACGTAAAGTGATACAAATTCAAATTAAAACAATCACCTTTTTCAAAAAAATCCAACCAAGTCATTTGACTTCCATCCTTTCGAATCTTACACAAAAATCAAAAGACAGGTAAAAGAGTTCTAGCAATTTTCCATTATTGAAGAGACCAACACCATACTCTTCTCAGCACACAGAAAAATTAGTTCTGTTCAGCTGAGTGACCAACGTTGTCAGTTTCTTAAAAAGATTATACAAAAACAAGATTTCCCTCATTTCATTTGTCCCAAATGAAATTAGTTTAACTATTAGGAATGAACTACCGGGACGGACAACGTGAGAGATTGCATAAAATCCCTTTTGAGTAAACAGCTGCCGGAAAAAAAGAATCGCAAATTCCATAAATAGGGTACTAAACATGTTAGTTATTTAACTTAGCTGTTCTACTGGAAGATCCTTGCTTCCTTCAACTAAAAATGGAATTGGCTTCTTTGGGGCAGGTAGCCGTCCAATGCTATCAACCTTATCCTTTTGCTTTGGAGGAGGTCTAGCTGCTTTAGGCAACAATCTTCCCTTCTTCTCAAACCACTCGGGCTTCAACAGTGCCCGGAAGCCTAACTTATTGTAATACACCTTTCTCACCGAACCACCAGCTGCTTCAACTGCTTCCTTGGCCCTAACAGTGACCCTTGTTACCTGAAAACGCAAAATGTTAAAATACTTGTTGTGCTTAAAAAGTTTAAGTGTGTACAAAACCTTTACTTACGATCCGGATTTAAAAAATAAATACCAATTATGCATATATTTATCCCATTGACAAACAAAAGCATAACATATAATCATAATCTAAAACTATGCGAGTTTAATTGTTTATTTGAAAGTATAAAATGGAAAATACCTAGGAAAAATAGCTTATAAACTTTGAAGATTCAAGAGCTATACCAACTCTTCATAACAAACATCCAAATTCCAAACTCTCAAGCTAACTTTTTATTTCTTTATCCTTACACTAGAGAACATTTATGTTGACAAGGTTAAAATATGGATGCCCCCATTTTTAATGGTTTATGCTTTCCAATAGAGAAAGGAGGGTGCAGGCTCTCAAGCCAGCATCTAAATGATCATAAATAAATTATTTAACAAAGGTGAGAATAATGATTAGTTGTGAGCTTATGACCAGTGTTTAAATTCATGATATTAGATAGAGAAATGTTATAAAAAAATTTAAAAAGTATTTCTGAATGAATCAAAAAGCATTATTGTGGTCCTCAAAAACACTAATTACTTAGCCTTCAACTCAATATATACCTCTAGATGAATTGGCCATTGGATCTTCTCAGAACCACGCCCCATCAATCTTACTCCATCTTTAATTTGCTTCCCGAGTACTCCTGCATCCTATGTATGGTAATAATAATGGCCAAAAGAATGAGAGGGAGCACATGAAGCAAACAAATCTATTCAAGTGAGGAAGTGGTCACAAAAACCTTGAGCGTTTTCATTGTAATCAGCTCAGAAGAATCTATTTTCCCTGCATTGATAAACGTAGCAATTTTTCCCAAACCTATTGGCTGCAAAAGAAGATATAAAAAAGATTGAGTATAGCAATACAATTGACTAATAGATTGAAGAATAAAGGGGAAGGATACACAACCAAACAGAGAAGGTCCGGATGGAGAACAGGCAAATAGTCTTTATTGGTTTTTATATATATGCAAAAGAAATTCTAAAAAAGTCTCAGATGGAGAATTGCATTGTTGCTCACAGGTAACCATCCATAAATCTCAGTATTAGTGTATTACAATGTTCAAAAGTATAGGAATTCAGAATTCCACAATTCTAAGTGATGAACTCTATTAATAGATACTAAGGCATATTTTCATTTTTCCCAATGCAGCAAACGTCAAAGTTTGGGTTAAATACAAAGAAAAAGCATTAAATAAAAAAAAAGATATATAATCAGGAAAAGATATACCTGAAAAGTGAGGCTAAATGGGTTCTTGAAGCCACGTTTAGGCATCCTACGACGAAGAGGGGTTTGGCCTCCTTCAAACCCCAATTTTGAACCTTTTCTGGCTCGCTGGCCCTTGTGACCCCTCCCAGCAGTCTTGCCCTTTCCAGACCCAATACCACGACCTTTCCTTGTCTTCTGTTTTCGGGGAACGTTACCTCTTAGATCATTCAAGCACAGAAGACTATAAGCTCTAAGACCATGAAAATTTGGGTGTGCGTTGGGAATAAATGTAGCACCAATGTTGGCAGAGTGAGAAGGGAGCTGCAAGGGATGAAATTGGATGGATGGGTATCCGAGAGCGGATTTGTTGTGAATCGAGCTTCGGATGATTGAAGTTGAGAGAACAGAAAGCCTTCTCCTTAGCATTTTTCTTCTATTCTAATCTTTTACTAACAAAGAGGAAGTGTTACTTTGAGACAGTAACAACCTCAAACCTTAAAACCAACAAAAATAGAACCATATACAAAAAGGTTTAAAAAATCATATAATATGAACCACGCATTAGTTAATTAAAATTGCATTCCACTCACTTTTAACTAAAATCAATTTTCGACACCGTGGAACCAAACATGTGTGTAATTCAAATCCAAGTTTCCAATCAATAAAAAGAAGTGAGTGTTGTATACAAAACTCAAATGCCAAAATGTGCAACCAATAATCCTAACATGAAAAACCAGCTCCAAAGTTATAAACCTAGAGAACATGTAAGCATCAAAGAATGGCACTATTCAGTGTGATATCATATCTGCCACAGAAACACAATCTCAAAAGTAAAGAGGTTCACAACCCAAAGCACGTAATTCTGATCCACATTATAAAGAAATGCAATTTCATACATATAAGTGTCAAATAAAACACCTAAAATGCAGCTCTCTAAATTCACATGATGATAACATACACAACCCATACAAGAGAGTAATCAAACACTTAACCATTCTTTGGAAATAAGAAACAGAAACCTATCCAACAGTTATTCAGACACTTCATGATTCAATTGGTGAACTTAACTAGCACTCATTCGACAATAAAATTTCAGTTTCAATTCAAATAATTAGATGGATAAGCTACAAATTAACCATTACAAAATCAATGAAAGTAAAAAACAAACATCACAGAATAGAATCCCACCCCTAAATGACCTTGAAAAGCAAAACTCTGTATATCTATATGTCAAAAAGATTTGATATTTCATATTTAGTAAACTGACATATATAAATTAAATTAATAAGCTAGATTTAGTTATTGAAACCTAAACAGTGAAAAGGACGGAGAATTAACCTTGTGGCTCGAAAGTTGAAACAGATAAAAACCTAAACAAAACATGCAGTCGTGTTCACTAGTGACATTACAATACTAATGATATTCAACACATACATGACTGAAATCTAGAATAATCCGCAGATTGGCAGGAGCTCAAAGTAATCCTACACACAGAGATGACACCTCTAAGCCCAGAAGAAAAATCCTTGCAAGTAGTAGTTACTCCTTAACCACATTTTCTTAAGTTATCTCCGTAACATACACAACAACATATAGAAATTTGAAACCAACAAACCCTTAATTAGTGTAATATATCATTGCAAGCAGCATATGAATTGATTATATGGATCCATATAAGTAAAGAACACCCAAATTCCTTTTGACAAAAACCCTAATATAAAAACCCAGCTAAAACCCTAGCAATAGCGTACTGACCGATTAATTCCGGAGAAGAGGTTGGTTAAGGCGCGGCGAGATGGGAGATTGATGTGGTGGAGGAGAATGTTGGACGGTGCGGTGGAGAAGAGTTTGGGGCGGCAAGGTGGTGGGGAGCAGAGTGTTCGGCGGTCGCCTAGGAAGCTACCGATCGCGACAGTGAGAGGGGTGAGAATGATGGAACGAGACCTTGGAGTGAGAAATCAGAAAGAGATCAGAGGGAGTGAGACACGGTAACAATGAAAAATATCAATAATATAACAAAATTAATGACTCATGGAAAACACTAAATTAACCTTTTCTCTTTGTCCTCCACCTCATCAATTTGAGAATATTTTGTGTCTAAAATTTACTGTTACAATTAAATAATATTATTGGTTCTAATTCAAATATATTCACTTTAATTTATGTACAAATTGCAAACATTTTTAGTCTTTATAATTTACCATTTGTTTTATTTTTTTTTCAAATTTAATTCATGTTTTTTATTTAGTCTGTGTTTTAAAGACAGGTTATGCAGGTGTTAATCTATATTTTGGTATATATTTGATATTTGACTGCAAATTTATCCTTTCATTTTCTTTAAATTGTTTATTGTTTTCTTTCACTTGATGGATGTTTATTATGTTGTTGACTGTGATCCAGGAATTATAGGTGTAGTAGAATGAACTATAAGTTGAGGTTGTAGTTTAAAAGTTGCTCAAGGTACTGGCTATGTTTCTATAACAGTAAGAAAATATTATTCTTTTTATTGTCTCCTGATTCTCTCATTTTTTTGGCTTAGAGTTTCGTGAGTTTTAATTAGTTTTAATAATAATCATTTTCCTCTTTTAATAATAATCATTTGCAACTTATATGTTCCTCTTTTAATAATAATCATTTGCCACTTATATGTTCCTCTTTTAATAATGATTTTCATTTTTGTAGGAATAATCTCCAATATTTATATTTATATTAAACTTATATTATTTTTAGTTAATATTAAAATTGTTTTTACTTTTGTGAATGTGCAGTAGTTGACAAAATTAAGGTATTCACTGGTTTTGGTCAATGAACTTTCGATTTAACTTTCTCCAGTTTAATTATTTTTCATGTTTTTTATCAACATTTTGAATTAAAATTTGAAGATTTTTCAGTTTCATGTGTATATTTTGTTGCAGAAAACTATTGGAGTATATTTCGATGACACTATTGGATAACACCAATTTCCATGACACTATTTGCAAGCACGATTTCATCGTCGTCGAGTTCTATGCCCTGTAGTATATTTCGATTCTGCTACTTTTTACGTTAATACTCGATTTATCATTTTTTTTGTCTGATTTACTTGCTATTACTCTTTTCTATATTTAAATTTTGATCATTCTTATATTGATTCCCTTAATTTATTTTCATTTTCAGCTTATATTTGTTCAAAAGTTCTATGATTATGCAAATGCAAATGTCGAGGTTCGTTCATGTTGATTTCTGCAGTACGAAAAAGTTGCTTATATCTTGAGCAGTCTTGAAACTCCAATTGTTTTTTGCAAAAGTTGATGCCAATGAGGAGAAGAACAAGGATATGAAATTAAGAGATTTCCAACAATTAAGATTATGAGGTACTGGTTTTCAACACAAGTATTAATTTTTTGCACAAAAGTATTGATTTTTGACACTTAATATTTGAAATGCATTGTTGAATGTGATGGTCAGTCTCAAGTCCTATTTTACTTTATTTGTGATGCAGATCATGTCTATTATTTCCATGCTTTTGCTAAGATCCCCAGAAAATGCAGCTTGTGCCATTGAAGCCAATGTTGGTGACCTTGTTATTCAAGCCATGCAGAAATTTCCTGCACCACACCAGATGCAAAGAAACTTATGTCTTATGATAAGAAATTTAGTAGCGAGAAACCTATAGAACATGTAAGTTCATAATTTGTGATGTTTACAGTGCAAATAAAATCTGAGTTTTTTCTAACCATGTGCAATAATTTGATCACTTATAGATATCTTGAAACACATGCCATAATTCAATATGGTTTTCTAGCTTAATAATTCCAGCTTACACAATTTAACAATTTACATTGTACATCACTATTATTCTTAATAATGGAATTGAGAAATACATAAGGAAGGCAAAGCAAACACATGCCAACTGTAAGGAAGCTGCTACTGATGCCTTGAGGAATTTGGGGATTAAAAGTTACAACTTATAGCAAATGATTTTTTTTGTCTCTGTCATTTTTTGTGTACCACATAGATTTGGGAGGTCTCTTGAACTACTTCAAAAAAGGGATTGTTGAGTTTATACCACATAGATTTTGACAACATGGCATCGCAAGTGTGTAAATACTTTTTTGGTTGATCTTTGGGACAGTTGTTATGATACTCTCAATTGGTTTATCTTTAAATGCCTTAATATGATGTTGTGTTTGTGAAATCTGATTATTTTCATACCATTTTTGTTTTATTATTACGAATCCTTATTAATAGAAGCAAAAAGTAAAGCAGAAAGTTCCATATCAGAAGCAGTGGAGAAAGCCGCAACTTCTGGAATGTTGGATATCCAAAATGAACTAGAAAAGTGTATTGAAGAAAGACGTAACTTTTCTCTTGCATTTTCTATACTGGTTGCTCGAACTCTACAATTTATACACAACATTCTTCCCTTAGTTTAATCGGAAGCTCGTTAAAAATTAAAAAACGTGGATGTCATACCTCAAATTTTTCCTACCCTTGTATCTTTTCACATGGTTTATTGCATTGCATTTTGTTGTACCCCAAAAATTTTCCTCTCATTTATCAAGACTTTCCTCACAAGATTTCTTTGACTCAAGACTGGATTAGGGTTTGGTCAGCTCAAGGCATATCATCTTGCACTGATGATCCAAAATTAGGGTTTTAGGTTGCACAAGGATTTTTGGACTATCAATGCTTCATGTGACTTTCAAACATCATTATGGATCCATAAGATCACTCAGGACAAATTTAAAGCCTTGAACCACATTTTTGATCAGACAATTGACAGTTGACCTAAAAATCAGCTGTATTGGGGAAAAAAATCAACCATGGCCAATTTACAGTCAAATTTCATAATTCTTGATCCACATCAACATTTTAATCTTATATGTATCATTTGGTCAAGTTTGGATCACAATTCCTCAAGAAATTTGATCAAATCACCAAAAGGGCAAAATGGTCAAAATTAGGGTTTTGACTAAGAAAGGGCAATTTCTGATTTTTTTTTTAACCTAGCAAAAGATCAATTGATTTAAAGCATGATTTCAAGGATTCAATTCATCATCTTGACCTAATGGCATAGTTCAAAACATTTCAATTTCATCGGATTGACAGATGAAATTTGCAGTCAACTGATCAAAAGTCAACTGTACACTAAAAAGTCAAACTTTGACTTTTTGGTCAAAATCAAGTGCCAAGGGTCACAATTCATCAAAACATGTCAAAATGTGAAACTTGTTCATCAAGAAATCCAAGTTTGAAGATTAGGGTTTAAATTTAAAAATTTTCTTAACTTAGAAAATTTTCTAAGTATAGAAAATTTCTTATTTTTTCTCAACTTTAGGCCATTTTTTCACCATGATGCATAATGATTCAAAGAAAGTTCCCAATATGAAAGTTGTAGATCTCCATGAAATCTACAACTTTTCTTCACACACTTTTCCATAAATATGTCTGGATCTCAAGATATAAATTTTTGAATACATGCTCATGAACTAAATAACTTAGTGAAATTTTGCCCTAATTTAGGCAGGTTTTGGACCCAACTTCATGGAAATTTCTCACCTAGTTCCAAGAGGTATCTTGAAATTCATTTCAAATATGAGTTGTAGAACACATTGCAAGCTTTTCAAAATGTACAAGAACTCCTCAAGATCATTTTTGAGTAGGGAGAATCGAAGAGATGAAGTTGGAAATTTTTCACTTTTTGTCCAAGCCATTTCATGAAGAACAAAGTTCCAATCAGTACCTATGTTGCCTAATCCCTGATTTACAGGTCCCAAACTTGTTCCTTACTCCTTAACTTAATGCTTACTCAGTTGACAAAGCTTTGATCCAAGCCCTAGATCCATTATCCAAGTTGTAATTCCATAAATGGCATAAAGTGACCATTGCCATTTTGAAAAAACTCAACTTTTGCCACTTTTCAATTCTTGAGCATTGAACTTGTCTCTATTGTACATAGAAGTCTTGCAGGACTAAAGCAAATTGTACAAGTTCATACCAACCCTAAGAAAGCCAGTACAAGCATGGTAAGCCTTGTCCCTTCACTTTACTTCAAAAGCAAGAAAGGTTGCAAAAAGGTGAAAACTGGCACATCTGTTGGAAGGTTGACATGAAACCAATTCCATACTAATATACAAACATAACACAACACAAGACACGACTACTAGAAGCCTGAAACACTCCCAAGCTTCAAAACACCAGAAAAGTGTCAAGACTTGCAGTTTTTGCATAAGCATACCAATCTCTCATTTGGCTCGTGCGTTTCAAGTCTTGATCATCAAAACATCTTACCTACTTGATATCTAACCAATCCAGACCTTCATCCCTGAACTGTAACCATTTCTTCATCATCTGTCATTTTTGTTTTCAAAGCTTGCAGGTTGACTCACTATAAGAAAAAGCTTCTCCAGCCACGTGAAGTTGCCACGTGATTTTCATGTGGCTAAATAAAACTAATTGCGACGTGAAAATCACGTGGCAACGTGTTTTAATAATATAAAACAGCTACAATAAGTGTGTCAGTTACGTTTCGTTGTTAAAAAAAGTAGCAACGTGGGATTCACGTCGCTAATTAAAATATCACAAAATTTAATTCAATCACAACTTCCAACACTGGCGTGTGCAGGCTTTGAAGAAAGAGAAAGCAGTTGTATATTTGTTGCGACGTGAAAATCACGTGGCAACGTTGCAGCGTGATTTTCACGTCGCTACGTGGTTTATGTAACTTATGAAAACGTTCCACAACGTTTCTATTTTATAACTTCTTCATCTTCAACCTTCACAAAAAAATTTCTTCCCCACTCTTCAACCATACCCATTTTCTTCCCCAAAAAATTTTCTTCTCCAATCTTTAATTCCTACCATCTTCATCCATTTTGTAAGGTAATTTCAATTTCATGTTTTATATACTTTGTTAATAGCTTTTGATGTGTTATTTTGAGTATAAATTTTTTTCAATTTTTCTTTGAAGGACAAGAAGAAGATTGAAGTATAGATTGCAAAAAGGGACAAGAAGATTGAAGGAGTTACAAGATAAAAGGTATGTCTTGAATTATTTTTTTTGAAATTAGTATATTTTCTGATTTTGATTAATTTGCATTGGGTTAAAATTGTTGAATTTAGGTTTTTTATATATATATATATATATATATATATATATATATATATATATATATATATATATATATATATATATATATATATATATATATATATATATATATATATATATATATATATATATATATATATATATATATATATATATATATATATATATATATATATATATATATATATATATATATATATATATATATATATATATATATATATATATATATATATATATATATATATATATATATATATTCTGTATTTGAGTTAAATGTTAGGTTTAATTATTTAGTTTATAATAATTATTAATTATTAATTTGTGATGATGAATGAGTTTAATTATTTTAGGAGTTTAAGTTTTTTTTATTTTTAGGAGTTTATAAATTTTTAGTGTTTAAATTAAATTTTTAGGAGTTTAATAAGTTTTTAAATTTTTAGGAGTTTATAAAATTTAGGTGTTTAAATTAAACTTTAAGTGTTTAAAGATAAATAAATATTTTTAGGAATTTATAAATTTTAAGTGTTTAAATTAAACTTTTAGGAGTTTAATTAGTTTTTAAATTTTTAGGAGTTTATAAAATTTAGGTGTTTAAATTAAATTTTAAGTGTTTAAAAATATTTTTAGGAGTTTATAAATATTGTTGAAAGCATATATTTATCTTTAGTTGTATATGTTTAGGATTATTATTAAGTTGATTAATTAATATTTCTAATTAAATAGGTTTTGATTATAAAATTTGCAGTAAATGGAATATTATATGTATTATCGTAGTTGGATGTACGATAGACTATATCCAGGAAGACGCGCACTTAAACCCAATTTTATAGACGGGGTTAATGGTTTTATCGCGTGGACGTTTGCCCAGGAACGTTGTCGAAGTGAAGGAGGAGTTAGGTGTCCTTGTCTTAAATGTGGATGTAGATATATAATTAGTGACCCAGAGGAAATAACACGTCATTTGCATAGGAAAGGTTTCATTAAAAATTATTGGGTTTGGACGCATCATGGTGAAACACTGCCGAGTAATGTACCAGAGACTAGCAACACAGATTCTTCAAGTAGTCAACCGGTTATGCAACCACCTATGGAATTTGAAGAAAACTTTAATCTGATAGGTGATATGGTTGGTGATGCTTTTGGTGTTAACGTGACCTATGATCAATCTGAAGACTTTGACGGGGAAGAGTTGCTGAATGAGGAAGCGCAGAGATTTTATCAGTTGTTGAATGAGATGAATACGTCGTTGTTTGAGGGTTCGTCAGACTCAAAGCTATCAATGTGTGTTAGATTATTGGCCGCCAAGTCAAATTGGAATGTTCTTGATCAGTGTTTGGAGCACTTCGCAAAAATGATGTTGGACTCAACTGCAACGAAAGACAACTTGCCTGCGAGTTTCTATGATGCAAAGAAGTTGGTGTCGAAGTTGGGTTTAAGAGTAAGAAAGATTGATTGTTGCACTAATGGTTGTATGTTGTTTTATGACAACGAGTTTGGTACTCAAGATGGATCGTCAGAGGAATGTAAGTTTTGTCATAGTCCAAGATATAAAGTTCGCAATAGAGCCATTAACAGTAACCAAAAACGGGTAGCAGTAAAGTCCATGTTTTATCTTCCGATAATACCAAGGTTAAAAAGAATGTTTTCTTCAATGCACAGTGCAAGTCAAATTACATGGCATCATACAAACAAAACAAGCCCAGGCAATATGCGACACCCATCTGACGGCCATGCATGGAAGCACTTTGATGAGGTACATCCTGATTTTGCCGCTGAACCTAGAAATGTCAGGCTTGGATTATGCTCTGATGGTTTTGCTCCATATGTCCAAGCGTCCGGAAGTGCGTATTCTTGTTGGCCAGTTATTGTAACCCCTTACAATCTCCCTCCTGAGATGTGCATGACAAAACCATACATGTTTTTGACGTGCGTCATTCCAGGACCGTCGAGTCCAAAAACCGGAATTGATGTGTACTTACAACCTTTAATTGATGATTTGAAGAGGTTGTGGAATAATGGAGAATGGACTTATGATATATCCCGTAAACAAAACTTTTCTATGCGAGTTGCCTTGATGTGGACCATTAACGACTTTCCAGCATATGGCATGTTGTCTGGTTGGGGTACGCATGGTAGAATGGGTTATCCGCATTGCATGGAATGCACTAAGGCGTTTACATTGGGAAAAGGGGGGAAAAGCTCGTGGTTTGACTGTCACCGCAGATTCCTACCATCAAATCATCCCTTTAGAAAAAACAAGACAAATTTCAAAAAGGACGAACGGGTAACAGATCTGCCTCCGCCTCGACTGGCACCAGTTGCTATATGGAACCAAGTTTGTGAACTTCCAAAGTTTACAGATACTGGCAAAGCATGTAGAATTGAAGGATATGGGGTCACACATTATTGGACAAAAAGAAGTATATTTTGGGACCTCCCGTATTGGAAAGATAATTTGTTGCGCCATAATCTTGATGTTATGCATATTGAGAAGAATTTTTTTGATAACGTATTTAACACAGTGATGGATGTTAAAGACAGAACAAAAGATAATGTGAAGGCTAGACAAGACATGGAAATTTGGTGTAATCGTAAAGAGTTGGAATTAAAGCCTCAACCAAATGGAAAATTATTTAAACCCAAAGCTTGTTTCAGTCTGACCCCCCAAGAAGCTAAAGCGGTTTATGGATGGCTAAAAGGTTTGAGAATGCCCGACGGGTATTCTTCAAATTTAGCAAGGTGTGCTGATGCTAACACTGGGAAGTTGCATGGTATAAAAAGTCATGATTGCCATGTTTTTGTGGAACAATTACTACCAATTGTGTTCGGTTCTCTACCCAAACATGTGCTTAATCCACTCACTGAAATTAGTCAATTTTTTAGAGATATTTGTGCTTCCGCTTTAAGAGTGGATGACATCATTAAGTTGGACCAAAATATTCCAGTCATTCTCTGTAAGTTGGAACAAGTATTTCCTCCTGGTTTTTTTGACTCCATGGAACATCTACCCGTGCATCTTGCATATGAGGCTTATCTAGGAGGACCTGTTCAATATAGGTGGATGTACCCGTTTGAAAGGTTCATGGGTGATTCAAAGCGATCAGTGAAAAATAAAGCTAGAGTAGAAGGATCAATATGTGCACATTACTTGCATCGAGAAAATTCACATTTTTGCAGTCACTATTTCAAGCACTTGATGTTAACTCCAAGAATCATAAGGAATCCTGTAAATGTTATCGAAAGAAGTCAGTACACCTTATCAGTCTTCGGGCTTCCAGGTCGTCCCTCTGGAAAGAAGGGTGAGCATTTGTTGACCCAACAAGAAATGCAATCTGCACATGTTCATGTCTTGATCAACTGCATTGAAGTTAAACCATATCTCGAGTAAGTATAATCCAACTTCTTAATTTTATTTACAGTGTGAATATATAAAATTTATTACCTTGAAACTTATAGTGTGTTTCTTTTTAGGGAATTTAACAACGCCTACTTTGAAAGTACCGGTGTACAATTAACATCTGGTGTCATTCATGCCCAATTTCCAACATGGTTCAAGGAGAAATTGTATAGGGTTGTTGCACCGACTCCAGAAATACTCCATTTGAGAAACTTGTCTAATGGCCCTCGTCAAAGTGAAAACAAATGGCACACATACTTCGTGAACGGATATAAATTTCACACTCATGAATGGACTGAAGGGAAAAAAACCATAAACAGTGGCGTATTTGTGAAAGGAGTTACAGATGGTGGTGAAGATGACTTCTATGGTTTTGTTAAACATATCTACGAGTTAGTATACAATTACTTGGACTCGGAAAATAAAGTTGTCTTGTTTTATTGTGAATGGTATGATCCAACTAAAGGCACAAAAATAGATAAGACATATGGTACTGTTGAGATTCAAATGGACCGGAGGTACAAAGAGTACGACCCTTTCATAATGTCAAATATTGTTAGGCAAGTTTATTATGTTCCTTATCCTTCATTTGTGCCACGTAAACGTCGGTGTTGTGTTGTAATAAAAACAAAACCATTGGGTCATATTGAAACTGACGATCTAGTGGAGGATGTTGCTTACCAAGTGGATGAAGTTGAAGTTAATGATGTGATTCCAGATGAACACACTACAAGTTTGTCTGATACAATGGTTGAGGGGAATCAAGTTGATCAGGATGAAGATCATGAAGATCATGAAGATTCTGGATCTGAGGATAGTATCACATCAGATGACGATGATGAAATGGATGACGAGCATGATGATTCAGAATAGTGAACCTATATTCATGAGAATTGTGTCTTGTAATTTTACTTAACGAACCATTTATTGAATGATTTAATGAATATGTATTCATGAGAATTGTGTCTTGTAATTTTACTCAAAGAACCATTTATTGAATGATTTAATGAATATGTATTCATGAGAATATGTATATGTTAACTTGTATTTTCTTTAATTAGGTAAAAATGCCACCCAAAGATAATAAGGGTAAAGGTCCTAGTGATAGTGGTAGGAAGCCCAGGCGTCCAAGGGTAGTAGTATGCCAGTCACCTCACTCAGCCACATGTCCTCCCCCGCAGAGTCAGGTTCATCATATGTCCATGGACAGTACTATGCCATTTACTCCATTACTATCATCTCAGAGTCCTCTTCAGTTCCCATCTGGGAGTACATGTTTTATTAGTCCATCTGGAGCCCCACCTGGTTTACCATTCCAGCAGACACAGGTGTCCTCATCCTTCCAGCAGACACAGGTGCCCTCATCCTTCCAGCAGACACATGTGTCATCCTTCCAGCAGACACAGGTGCCCTCATCCTTCTAGCATAGTTTTCCATTTCCCACACAGATGCCCTCATTCGTGCAGCATCCTGGAGGATCCAGCACCCCACTTCCTACCCAGATGCCCCCATCCGTCCAGCAGCCTGGAGGATCCACCTCTTCACGACCCACACAGTCTGGTCGCACCCCCACATCCCACACAGAGTCGGACGATGACGATCTTGGTGGGGATGATGATCAGATAGATGGGAGTGATCTTCGAGGGGATGATGATCCGAGTGAGATTCATACCATTGATGGGAGATTTTGGATATGGCCTGAAGGGAACTCGTAAGTTTCTTATTTATTGATTTTTATTTATAAGTACACATTTCCATTTTTAATATAACTTTATATAATTAATTATGCTAATTCAATTATTGTTGTTTTAGTTTCGGGCCGAGTCGGACTGCTGCTAAGGTTATCAATTATATAATTCAGCAGAATTATACAACATTTTTGAAGAGTTTTAGAGAAGTTTCTGATAAAGAAGAATGGTTCAAGCAATTTCAGGTATAATTAATTTATTTCTTAAGTTATTTTTATTTAAATGACCTTTTCATTATTGTTATAATTTATCTAACTATTTATTTTAATGTCATACAATATTGCAGGCGAAATGTGTTTGGGATCCCCTGAACCATAACAAAGTAAAAAAAAAAATTATTTTGGGAGGAGTTCAAGACGACTTTCTGACATGCTACGACGTGTTAGAGAGAATTGGCACCTTTTGGGCATTCGTCCCAAATGGATAGGCAAAGAAGTTTTTAAACAACTTCTTAAGTATTGGGAATCAGATGAATTTAAGGCTAAATCTGAAACTGCAAAGAAGATGAGGGCATCTGAAAAAGGGGGTTGCATTAATGCTGTTGGAAGTATTAGTACTGTTGAGCATGCTCGACGCATGGTAATTATTACCACTTTTTAAGGTCATATTTGGATTTATAACATATTATTAATTTAAGTTAATTTTTATATTTAGGCTAAGCGTTTGGGGAGACAACCATTGATGACGGAGCTGGTTAAGGAGACTCGGACAAAGAAATCGGGAGGATTTACTGACGAGCGCACAAAATAAGCCCTGGTAAGTAAATTTATGTTTATATATTTTTTTAAAGCAATTTTGTGACGTGATTTTCATGTAGCAAATGACATGTTGTGGCGTGAAAATTGAGTGGCAACTGATAAGTTGTGGCGTTACAATCACGTGGCTATTTATTTTTTATTATTTTTTTTATTTCATTTAATTTCATTAATGTTACTTATACATTAAACTTGATTTTTTTATTGTATGTGTAGGAGGATTATCAGACGTTGCTTGTAGAATTTCTGACCCATAATCCTCAGTATACGCCTCCTCCAGAAAAACTGGTTCACCCAGATGTGGATTTCTATATTTGGAGTCAAGTTGTTGGGGGAAAGGGGCCTAACGGGTGTTTTTTTGGTGGTGGAAATTTGGCGGGCACCTTGAGGAGTGGGGATAAAAATCTGTATCAGAGAGCTGCAGACGGTGAAGGAGGGTCACGTCAAACAAATTTGATACCGGATCAGTTAGAACTGGTAAGACAATTGGCTAGACGCGAGTCCGAAGATCGTGAGGCGGCATTGAAGGCCCAAATGGATGCCCAAATGGATGCCCAAATGGAGGCAATGAGGGGTGAACATAATAGACAAATTGAGGCAATGGCGAAGAGGCAAGCTGATATGGAGGAGCAAATGCGACAATTTATGCAAGCATTTGGTAGAAATCCCAACAGTGGTGGCCAAAATAATAACCACTAAAATAATGATGACTTTCTTCTCGACATTTCCGACGACGATTCTGTTTAGTTTTATTTTTATTTTGTATTTAGTTTTTTATTTGTGTAATATAAATTTATATGATATGGTATATTTAAAAATATTATAAATTTAAATTTGAGTTTATTAAATTTATAATATTAAGTATATTTATTTATACATTTAGATATATTTAGTTTTGTTTTTGATAATTTGATTAATAATATTGTATTTAATAATTAAATTATAATATTTAATTTATAAATTTAATAAAACAAAAAATAATATTAATTATTAAAATATAATTAATATATTTAAAACAGAAAATATTTTTTTTAAAATAAAATAAGTTGCGGCGTGTTTTTCATGTCACTAATTAGTGACGTGAAAAACACGTCGCTAAAGCTAACGTAACAAAAATTGTAAATCTGCTCTGACCCACTGCTCTGCTCTGCTCTGCTCTGAATTGCTTTTATCCTATACAGTATGTTGCAGCGTGAATTTCACGTGGCAACTTAGTGACATGTTTTTCACGCTGCAACAAGATTGCCACACGCTATATAGCGACGTGTTCTTTAAGGTGGCAAAATTTGGGTAGTGACGTGATTTGGGTGTTAGCGGCGTGGCTTTCACGTGGCAAAACTCAACTTATTTTGTAGTGACTTGACCAAGGAGTTTCAGACACTTTCAAAGCAAGGCAAGGGTTGGAACACCTTCAGGGAGTTTCAAGGAAGCTCAAGCAAGCATCAGGCCTCCATCAAACTCACTCCAGTTCCATCCATGATTTCAACTGAAGGAGGTAAAATCTCAACTTCTATCTCCTTGTACAGGCAACCATTGGCCACGATTTATGAATAAATAATATAGTCCTCATTATAACGAAATTGTACATACCTTTATCTTGCATTTATTTTAGTTGAGTTGAGAGAATTTAGAACTTGAAATTTCTGAAAATATTAGGTTTAAATTTAGGGTTGTTAAAATTCTTTATGACCTTTGATTGTTAGTTCACATAACCTATATGGTTAGAATCGTGAGATCAAGTACTACAACTTTCATGTTATGAGTTTTCATTTTCATGGAAGAATGAGAGAGTTACAGGACATCTGGCCAAGCTTGGGGAAGAAGATGAAGTACAGGGCAAGGACTTGTTTCATGTTATGTTATTTTTGCTTCACTTAAAACAATGGATGTCTAACCACCCCAAAGGCAAAGTAGCGCGCTGGTGAGACCCATGTCCTAAATTCGAACCCGGGCGCTACTTTTGTGTTTTTTTCACATTTTTTTCACTTTCAGTTTTGGCTATTTGCAGGTTTGGGCCTCACGTTGGGCTTAGCTTTTTTTTCTTCTAACTCTCACCACTAGATTGCTTAGAACACCCCCCCTTGCTCAACTTTTTTTATATTATTATTTCATTTGTTTTATTTTCATTTTAATATCTTAAATATTTTCTATGATACATAAAAATCCTAAAAAATATAAATTTGATAATCTCATATTTTATTTTACTTTATTTTACTTTGCACATAAAAATATATTTTATTCTTAATGTATGTATCATATATTTTCTTAATAAACTTGTAAAATATAATTAAAACATGTTTAGTTTAATTTATTTTGCATTCCATACTTATAAATATTTATTTTTGCATATATAAAAACTTTATATTTTTATATACAATATTATTTATTATTTTAATACAAAAAATACATAAAAAATAGTATATAAAAACTTTATTTTCTTATAAAACAATAGGGTTAAGCCTCCCTTCAAAAAAAATTAATTTCTTTTCCTTATATTTTTAGGTTTAGATTAAAATTTCCTTTACATAAAAACAAGACAAAAATCTTTTCTTACATATACATTATATTGCATCTTTAAATATTATATATTATTTATTCTAATAATTGTACAAATTCGATTTGGTTGTAATAATTTATTTAGATTTACATTTTTGCAAATCCCCATTCAAATTTGTATTTCCCCTCCCATAAAATTGTTGTAATAGCTTAGTAATATTTACATTACACAATTTACCGCTTTACATGCCATGATTAGTAATTAGGGTTTGTATGATAAGATCAAAACAAAATAGAAAACCCTAAATACAAGATAAAAACCAAAGCATGAAAATGATATACTTGCACACAAGCATCCTTAGGGTCTCTCCACTTGGTTGCCTTATACAAAAATAGCCATGTTACGCATACGAAGTATCTTGGCAAAACAAACAAATATAAAGATCATAGTCCCTCGATGACGCTATTCAAGGTTGCCTTGCAAAAATGGTCTTGGTCCCTCAAAATGCTAAGATACTTTGCAAACATTGCTAATCATGGTTATACGATGACCCACGCCCATCCCGCTTACATCCAAAGATAGGGTTGCTTACCAAATTAATGGTAAGACAACAATGTCAAAGGAATAGAAAATGCATAAGAAAGACATTTGAGTAGGTAGATTACTTCTAGTTACTTTCTCTATTTTCAAACAATTATCCTTGCTATTTTCAAAACAAACACACACATTTCAAAAACATCTTATGAACATTGAAAACATTTTCAAAAAGACAAACATCTTTGTATACATTCTTGCGAACGAGAATCATTACAAAGATTGCCTAAACGAATGGCCTCTTTTACAAAATATTTTCAAAACCACACCAAACACATTTTCAAACAACAAAAGCAAGTGATCTAGCAAGTAACTAAGAGCCCATGGAAAACCATGGATGAAAAGGGTGTTAATACCTTCCCTTTTCATAATATACCCCTCGAACTCAAGAAAACATCTCAAAGGTCTTTCCTGTGCTTTTTCACCTTTTCTGTTTGGATAAAAGAAAAGTCGATAGCAACTCTTGCTAACCGCAACATTTGCGATAAAACGCAAAACCCTTAAGTCAGTTCTTCCACCGTATCACAGAACTAGCGACTCTGCTGGGGAACATAAATGAAAGTGGGGTTACCTTAGGGCTAGATCACATTTATTTGCTTACATTGTTTGACTTGCTTGCTTTACATTATGGTTCTTTGTTTGGGTTTAAATCCTCCACCCGGATTTGAGAAACATTATAGGTAAATAGCAATATGTTGTGGAAACTGTGCGGGGTATACCGACATAGTCTAAGCAATAGTTATGTTAGTGTGACATATTTGTGGGTACCGGTAGCCTTTGAATCAATCAAAGAGAATACGGGGCCGCTGAGTGATGTCATGAAGCACTAATGAACTTCTAGAACCCTTTACTTGACCAACTTGGCCTTTAGGATGTAGTGAGATGACCGATTTTAGTGCAAGCCGAAGTTGGTAGATACTCGATACTACACTCATTGAGAGTTGGTTTCTTGGGATATTTCGGTCACCATTAAAGAGGCTTGAGCTGAAACAATGACCAAGGAAATAGTCCAGTGATATTGAGCTCCTTAGAACCTGGTTACTATTATTAGGACAGGTTGAGCCAACTAAACTTCAAGAGGGTACTTACCTATAAAACCCCATGAAAGCCTAAACTAAGAACTTGTTTTATTTGCTTATATATGCATACTTGTGTATAACATCATGGACATCATGAACATCATATGCATCCACTAACCATTTCAAGGATTTTTGGAGATCCATCTTTGTTCTTATTTTATAGGATATGGATTCACTCCGCAGGAAAACTATCCAAATCAATCTTGTAAGAATTCCTCCACAACTCAAAGAGCTAGCTTCAAGGATTCCTGAGAATTCTCCATTCACCGAGAGGCACGGTCGTCTACTCAACTTGGTCACCTCCAACACAGAGGAGGATATGATGAAGGTGCTCTTCCAGTTCTTTGATCCTTTGCATCATTGCTTCACATTTCCCGACTATCAACTTGTGCCCACTTTGGAAGAATTCTCTCAACTCTTGAGGATTCCCATTCTCAATCAACTACCTTTCAACGATACGGAAAGAGATCCGAAGCCAGAAGATATTGCTCAAGCTCTGCACTTGCACTCATCTGATGTCACAATTCATTGGGAAACTAGAAGTGGTGTCAAAGGCTTCTTAGCAAAGTTTCTGTTTGAGAAGGCTCAAAGCTGTTGGAATTCCTTAGACTTGCAAGCATTTGAGGAAATTGTGGCTCTTCTTATCTATGGGATGGTCTTGTTCCCCAATCCTGACCAACTCATAGATGTGAGTACCGTCAAAATCTTCATGTCATGCAATACGGTGCCTACATTACTAGGGGATATCCTACACTCTTTTCACACTCGTACAATGAGGAAAAGAGGTGTCCTTATGTGTTGCACTCCTCTCCTGGCAAGATGGTTTATTTCTCATCTTCCCCAATCAGTCTTAAAGAATGAGCAAGGATTAAGGTGGTCACAAAGGTTAATGACGCTTAAACATTCAGATATTCATTGGTGCTCTCGATCCAAAGAGAATGTTATCATTGTTGACCGTTGTGGGGAATTTCCTAATGTCCCTCTACTTGGCATTAGGGGAGGCATCACCTACAACCCATGCTTAGCTCTAAGACAGTTTGGTTATGCCCGAAGGGATGGCCCACATGATATGCTGATTCAAGGCTTGGTATTCGACTACGATAACAACGATCAAGGTCTTCGCCAGAGATTCATCTGAGCATGGAGGATGCTAAACAAGGTGGATAGCAAGACTTTGGGACACAAGAATTCCATCCCTCTTGAGCCTTACCTCAAGTGGGTACGAACCCGCGCTCAAAGTCTTATGATGCCTTATCCTTCCATTCTCCCGATGATTATTGAGCCTGTTAAGGAAGGAGAAGTTCCATACACTATCCTACATCCTGACATGCCTACATCTCTTGAAGACCTACAAAGGGATTGGATACAACTCAAAGGAGAGCGAGATACTTTCTAAGCCCAATTCTACGCAAGCGAGAAGAAGATCTTGGAACTCACTAGGCTACTTCATGAGGAGCAGACTCTAAACACCTACATAGCACCAAAGAGGATGCGCACTACTTTTTTATCTTAGAGTGTTGTATTATTTTACCCAAGGGGCATTGATGTACTCGAACTCTATCTTATTAATATAACGTGTGTTTCTTTTTTTTTTGTTTAAAACGAACTTGAATCTTTTAAAATCCTTGAAAACATTACATATACACATATCATTCATCATAACATAAACAGGTCTTTTGCAACAAGTTTCCTCATCTCTCTACTGTTTATTTCAGTAAGATGGATCTCGAACAGACCGTCAAAGATCTTCAAGCTCAAAACATGCAGTTTCAACAGTTACTCACAAACCTGGACAAAGGACAAGAGGAGCTGAAGACTCTGTTGGAAAAAGAGAAAAAGAAGAAAGAGAAAAAATCAACTGGTGTTGTAATCACGGGGAGAAGGTTTCAAGGGCAAACTAGGAGAACCTTGAATTTCGCAGCAACATCTGATGAAGGGGAAAGGAAAGGAAAAGAAATAGCATTTTCGTCAGAATCTGAAGAGGAGGAAGAAGAGGAAGACTACTCTAAGGAACAGTACCCTTCGGCTGATGATAAGTACAAACATCTTGAAGAGCGTTTGAGCACTATGGAAATACAAAGGGTACCAGGTATAAACTTTGAAGAATTGGGGCTAGTGTCGGGAATTGTGATCCCACCAAAGTTTAAAGTGTCATTGTTTGCAAAATATGATGGGGTGTCATGTCCTAAAATGCACCTCCGATCATACGTGAGAAAGATTCAGCCGCACTCTGCCGATAAAGATTTGTGGGTCCATTTTTTCCAAGATAGTTTATCCGGAACACAACTCGATTGGTTTTACCAATTAGAAAGGGCCGACGTCCACAACTGGGAAGATCTTGTCACAACTTTCTATAAACAATACCAGTATAATGCAGATTTGGCGCCTACCCATACTCAACTTTAGAGTATGGCTATGGCTTCAAATGAGGGTTTCAAAGATTACGCGCAGAAATGGAGAGATCTAGCTGGGAGAGTGCAACCCCCTATGTCTGAAAGAGAGTTGGTGGATATGTACCTAGGCACTCTATCGGGCCCTTTCTTCAACCATTTGATTGGGAGCTCATCTGTTGGGTTTACTGAGTTAATACTAACCGGAGAGAGGGTGGAAGCTGGTATAAAAAGTGGTAAGATTCAGAAGGATTCGTCTGTCTCTACAGCTGTGAAGAAACCCTTCACTGGGAAGAGGGAGGTATCTGCTGTTTATCCACAAAGGAACCAAGGGAGAGCTGAACGCCGACCAATGGTAGGGGCCGTTATGATCCCAAAGCTTACATCTAATCAACCAAGGAGTAATCAACCGAGGGTGGAAAGGCCAGTCCGGCAATTCACCAGAATTAATATGACTCTAGCCCAGATTTTACCACATCTTCTGAAATCTAATCTAGCAACTTTAAAAGAAGCTCCAAAGAATCCCAACACGTCGTCATTCGTCAAAGGGTCATGCCTCCCCCTTGATTTCTTTCACCTCGTGGGTGTTGCAGCGAGAGGCGTCATTCCTCTTGTACTGCCCGAGTATCCCCGCCTTGATTAGAGTCTCGATAGCGTCCTTCAGGTGGACGCAATCCTTAGTAACATGTATGTGACTCCGGTGATATTGACAGTATTTAGTTCTGCCAATCCCAGGCTTGAAAGGTGTAGGTTTAGGTCAACGGGCTATGCCATCCCTGAATTCAGCATTAGTGCACTCGACGAAGATGTGTTTACAGAGAGCGTTCGGAGAAGTGTACTCGGTAAAGCGCCCAGTTGGACCTCTATGCTTGTAAGGGTCGCATGGTTTTTCATCCCTTCTCTTGTCCTTGGGTCGTCGAGATGATCCTGCATTATTGTGCCTCAAGGCCCTAGGTGTCTAGTGGTTCCTTGAATCATGAGCGTTGTTAGCGGCTTCTTTCTCCTCGTATGTGATGTAGGCCCGAGCTTTATGGAGGAGGTCGTCCAAGGACCTGAGAGGCTTGATGCTGACTACCTTCCTGAAGTCGTTGCTTGGGCGAAGCCCTCTTTCGATCAGATACCTCTTCATGTTGTCGGTGGTGGCAATTTGGATGGCCTTGCGGTTGAATCGCTTGATGTACGCCCTGAGAGGTTTGTCGCTCCCCTCTATAATGTCCTCGAGGGTCGCCTTAGTCTTGGGGTGCCGTCAAGATGTTGTGAAGCTGTTTATGAATTGGCTCTTCAGACTACTCCACGAGGTGATGGACTCGGAGGCGAGGCTTTTGTACCAGTCCATGGCAGTTTTTCTTAGAGTTGTGGAGAATAGCCTGCACTTGATAGTGCTCCCGAAGTTATGGAAGTGGAGTATCGCCTTGAAGCTGTCGAGGTGGTCGTCGGGGTCCGTAGAGTCGTCGTAACTGTTTAGTGGTGGAAGTTTCTCCATCCCCATGGGAATGAGGGCCTCCATAATAGCCTAGGATAATGGACCGTGGGGGTCGTCTTCATCGCTTCGTTTCAGAGAGTGAGAGAGGGAAGGATCGTAGTGGCGGTCGATGGGCCACAAGCTTGAGTTGAACGGTGGTCGAAAGTGAAGTGGGGGATACCTGCAAGACACTCCAATGCCAAAGTAAACTTTTGAGTAAATGCAAGTAACGAAAGAGTGAATGGATGAATGAATACATGACCTTCTCATGTGAGAGAGTATTTATAGTCCCCAACGCTGGGTCAAGATCCATGCATTTGATCAAACAATTAGGCCCAATAGCGAAGACTACCAGAGTTATGTGAGTAGTAGAGTCCAACACGTGGCTTCCTTCCTGGTCAACTGCCCCAAAATAATAGAGAAGTTGGACTCGTTATTCTCGATGGACTTGATAGTGGTTTAAGATAGCCATTAACCACGTTTCCCTCGTGGGCACGTGGGGACATCCCCAACAGTTAGTAATTTAGGCTGAATGATATTGGACTATAATAGAAATGTTGGATTAGGTGTGTCCCATGATAGGCCAAACACTAGCCTAATCCCGAACAATAATTTTGAATATGTAGATGCATATGTTTTATCTGAATGAAAAGAAACTATATATAAGAAATTGAAATAAATTATAGAAAAAAATTAAATAATATAATAAATTGATTTTATAAAAGGAATTGCTACATGCACGACTTAGTTGTTACCATGTTATACATGAAAAACAAAATACGCCACATTGGATAAATAGAAATTGAGAGTGGAAAATAAAGTGACATATTTATGTTGTTTTGAAACTAAAGTATGGGATAAATAGAAATAAGATAGAGTAAAAAATAAAAGTAACATGTTTATGTTGTTTTGATCTAAAGCCTGGGATAAATAGAAATAAAGATAGAGTGGGAAATAAAACTAACATGTTTATGTTGTTTTGAATCTAAAGCAAACCTTAATTGAATGAAAGAAAGAGAAACACTTCTAGAGAAATATTTGTCTGTGTTCATAACATGTTCTCTTTTTGAGCAATTCAACTTGTTCTTTAGTGCTTATAATAGAGAGCGAAGGGTCTTGAATAGTATAATAATTTGATAGAATAGAAAATTTTGACAATATAATAATTTGAAAAATGACTTAAGTTAGTTTTTAAATGATCTTAGTTTAATAGTTTTTACCAACTAATTATTAAAATAAAATAAATATAAACATTAATTTAAAATATATATTTTTATTAAATAGCTAAAATAATAAATAGAAAAAGTTAGTAGAAGAAAGTTAGTTTTTAAAAACTAATAAAAATAAATAAATAAATATAATAAGTTAGTGGGAAGTTAGTGGGAGATAGTTAATTTTTATTAAGTTAAATAATAAATAAAATAAAATAAAATAAATATAAAAATGACAAAAACAACATCAGTTTAAAAATGACTAAAATAATTTAAATTTTGGCGCTAATTTTTTTTAATAACTTAACACCTTTAATATATAAAATATTTATAATAAAAATTTAAAACGATGTAGTTAATAAATTTTCTTTTTTTAATTAAAAATTGAAAAGATAAGAAATATAATATAAATATAACAAAATTTTACACCAACTTCCAATAAATGAAATATATTCTACACAGTTATTGAAACATCAGTAAGAAATTAATGTTATCGCATGAGTCTCGTCTGAAATCATATTATATATCTATCAAATTATTATTTATAAAGTTTGAATTTATTCTTCAATTAATTAATATTCACATAGTTATTAATATAAGCTAATAATATGCACACATTTTTAATCATTGAGTCGTACTTATAATAAACAGTACATGTGATTCTTTAACTTTAATTATATAAAACAGAAAGAAGTAAAAGAAAAATATAAAAGATGATCATTAAAATGAAAAATTTATTGTTGGTATCTCATAGATACGTTTAAATCTATCAGTGAATCTATGTCTGCAATGACCTTCATTACGATGCTTACCGCTGGTATCTGATAGATACGTTTACATCTAACCGTGAATCTATTTCATGTATTCAATTGGTCCACATTCATATAGTATATAACTATTTATCAAATTTGAATTTCCTCTTTATAAAAATAATTGTAATTTATCTCTGTTTATAAAAATAATTGTTTCAATAGATAGATTTTTTCCGTTTATAAGCGTTCGAATCCGTGTGTTCATTTATAAAAAACATTTGAAACTTATTTCTATTTAAAAAAATAATCGTATCAATAGTTGAATTTTTTCCGTTTATAAAAATATTTGTAATTTAATCTTGTTTATAAAAATTATTGTAACTTATTTTTGTTAGTAAAATTAATTATATCAATATATAGATTTTTTCTATTTATAAGTGCCTTGAACTCCAGTGTTAATTTATAAAAATATTTTAACTTATTTATGTTAAAATCAACTGTATTAATGTTTTAATTTATAAAATTATTTGTAATTTATTTCTGTTTATAAAAATAATTGTATAAATTTTTATCACCTATCATTATTTTTTTATATGATTATTATCTATCATTATTTTTTTATGACTATCATTTATATTTTTTTGAAAAGATTTTATTTTATTTTAGTAATTTATAAGTAAAAAAATTACAAAATCTCTTACAACTTAATATCAAATAATCAATTATAATTAAATAATAATTTAACATTTATTTTTTATATACAACTTAATACATATTTATTAATTTCTTATTAAAATTCAAAAATTTAAATATAAATTTACAAATAATACCCGACTTTTAAACCAATGTTCACTAATCATCCTCTTCATAATCCCTAGCACACTAAGGGTGTTATAAAATCCAATAGAGTATTTAATCCAAATAATAAACAACTACATTGTTGCATTATCATGAAGAAGTAACTGGAAATGAATTTGACATGAGAATTGAAAGCTCCTTAACAAACTATTTGAAAGCATACAAAACATCACATATAATATAAAATTAGCACAATTAAGCATGATAGAGTGTAATTTTCTCAACCCTCTCTTCCAATCTTCCCTATTGAAATTGTCTTTCTTGCGTCTTTGCATCATTAATTTTCAACCACGCCAAAATCAATACAATCTGAAGCAATATTTAAAAATAGATATCTAACTTCATCAGGAAAAATATCCATCTATAGTATCATATGTAATCAGTAAAGACATGTGTGTTTGTACGGATTGCGAAAAATTGATATAAATATTTAATAAGGAAAATTTTCAATAATGACTGTCATATGAATATTAATTTAATTTATCAAATTGTAATAATTGTCAAGATATATATAGAAATTATGTTGAAAAATATAAATATAAGATGTAGTATACTTCACACAAATATATATAAAATCGATTATTTACTCGTGCGTCACGCAATATCGTTATAAATAATAAATATATAGTGATGATTAAGAAATGTATATAAAAGATATACAAATTAAGTAGTTTCAGTCTGTCGAAAATATATATTTTAGTTGAAAAATAAATGAAATAATTAAATAGTTATCTACTTGTGTGTGCGTTCGCACGGTGTCGTTATATATATATATATATATATATATATATATATATATATATATATATATATATATATATATATATATATATATATATATATATATATATATATATATATATATATATATATATATATATATATATATATATATATATATATATATATATATATATATATATATATATTAAATAGTCTCGTCTCGTCGGAAATGTATATTTTAGTAGAAAAATAAAGGATATAATTAAGTAGTCATCTACTCGTGCGTTCGCACGGGTCGCACAATGTGATTATAAATAGTAAATAAATATAATATAGTGATGGTTAAAAAATGTATATAAAAGATATATAAATTAACTATTCTTGATCCATCAAAAATGTATATTTTAGTAGAAAAATAAAATAAATAAATAAGTAGTCATCAATCCGTGTGTTTGCATGGGTCGTACAATATCGTTATAAATAGTAAATAAATATAATATATGTTTAGAAAATATATATAAAATATAACAAAATAATAAAAATTGTGTTTTTATAATAAATTTATTATTCGCCAATCATAATTGTCTCACTTTTCTATAAAAACAAATATTTGTATAATTTTTTAAGTATAAATGTTAATATTTTATCATAAAAAAATTAATATTTTTCTTTTATCATGTCATAATATCACATATCGTTTTTTATTAAGTATATGATATTTATTTATCTAAAAAAATAGAAGAGAAATCATATTTAACCGATTGAATTAATTTTTATAGAAATGATCAAAAAAAAAATTCTATTCTAAGTCAAAAACAAATTTGTAAAACCAAAATAAAATTGGATTATTGGTATTGAGTTATTATATACTAATACAAAGAATTCCATATAAAAAATATTTTTTATATAATTAAAAACAATTTATTATTTTTTATATTATAGAAAATAAATAAAAAAATAGAATATTATATATGATTTTTCATTAAGTATATGAAATTCTTAAAAAAAAAATCTATAAAAAAATAATAGTTAATTGGTTGAATCAATATCAAAAATTTTTCCATTGTAAATTGTAAAAAATAAAATAAAATTGAATTTGGTAAGTAAATTAATTAACTAACGTTTTAAATTTATACCATAATTTCATTGTTCTTGTTGCGACTCTCTTAAATAACAAATTTAATTTAATTTTTATTTTTTATAAAAAGATAAATAAAAGATCAATTATATATAGTCTTATATTTTTGTATGTCTATGCCCTGTTACTTTTCTATAACAGAATGAAAAGTATTCATATAACAACATTCATTTAAAGCAAATAAAACAAATGTATTTTTATAATAGTAACGCCAATTCCATCCATAAAGCTATAAATCAACTCCAATTTCTCTGTAATAACAAAATCAAATGGTTAAACTTATATATGAGTTCACTAAAATCAAAATGTTAAACTTTTGACTTTGTTTGTTAAGATCAAATCATAATGAGAAGAAAAATATTTAAAAAACTTCAAAACATAAAGTATACAAATTGTTACACAAAAAATAAAAATCTTAAAGAGATAAAATACACACAGAAAGAACAATATAACTACAAACATAGAAGATTTCAAGAGTTCCGACGACAACCGCGGCAATGACGACAACTATGAGAAATTTTGGTAAAATTTGGTGAGGAGAAAATCGTTGAAATTTTAGAGTGGGGGAGAAAATGCAGAAACCTAAATCAAGAATGTAGTTTAAAGATTTGACGTGAAACGAATCGCAAGAAACCAAAATTTTGCTTAGGTTTGCTTCATTCTTATAGTGGGATGGTTATTGTTTGCGTTGATAAAAGTTGAAGCGTTTACGTTTTCCAGTGCAATACTCATTATGCAGATTATGTTGGAAAACATATAGTTGCCATATCTTCCCAAATTATGCAACAACATGCGTGTACCATCTAAAGGAAATAAAAAATCTGATATTAGTTGAAATATTAATTATACTGTTAATAATCATCATTACTATTGCAAAATAATATTAATAAATTAGGTTTTTAAGGTTAATTAATGCTTATTGAGTGAATCTTTTTTTTTTGCCAAAAAAGCGTGTACGCATCGGAAGAATGCAAAGAATCAAAAGACATTGGTTGTATTAATTGTGCTACTATTAATCATTATTACGCTTGCAAATTATCTATGTTGTTCTTGAAATTAACTCTCTGATTAAGTTTTTCAAAAGATATGAAAGTACTTTTGATAGTATATAACTTTATTATATTAATAATAGATGTATCACACAAAAATTTATCTATCTATTATCTATTTAAATATATAAAAACCAACGTACCATTAACTTACCATAATACCCTAATTAGTAAATTTCAATTTAGTCTTAATCTAAGGGTATATTTGTAACTTTCTGAAATACTTGCACCATATTGATTTGACAATAAATATGGCTGATGTGTCACACTATGGTTTTTTTCTGCCACTTTTTACTTTTTTTAATTATTTCTAACTAACAACAATTATGCCATTTTGTTTATATTTACACGTTATAATCACACCTAATTATGTGCTACATACCACTTCCCAAAACCCTCATCCAAACCAAAGGTCATTCAATTTGAAATTTAAATTAAAACACCCATATTATAACTGCTACGTACACTGGATTTTGAAATTCTAATTATTCCACTAAACCCTAATCACGTTTTTTGTTGCAAGATTTAAATTGGCAGCACAAGATGAACAACCATCATAAATGTTGAGTTCTTGAAACGGTAAATCTATACAACCAAAGAAATCGTTTTTCCCAAGATGCAACAAATAACTCATTCACCCAACTCTATTAAAACACAAATCAGAAAACATAATTTCATCTTCTTACCTAATTTCATCTTCTTCCTGCGCCGCTCCATCTCTTTTCATTCTTCTCTCTTTGTTGCTACCAATTTCGTTTCGTTGTAATCTCAACCATCTAATATTCTCATCCTAACCTGTTAATTTATTTGTTTCAGACGTTCAAGCGTAAGAATGGTGGTCGCAACCAAGACCTCTGAATCTCAACAACATCAATAACCAACAACACCCGTTATAGATCTATAAAAGAATTTCCTTCAAATGCAATTTTTAACGTTAATTTGATTCATACATATGTAAGTGACGAAGGTGAGTGATTGAAACATGTGATTGAAAGTTGAAACTGAAATGTAGTTTGGAATATCATATTTTATGTTGTATTCTTTTCGTTTTCAGGGTTGTCTTACTATTTCTCCTTTTCCAAAAAAAAAAAGCTTAACTTGACACCTAAAATGGGATATCTTTATCTTTAGGTTTGAGAGTTGCAGAAGGGGATTTTTGAGCTTGCATGTGACGAACAACACAACCATGATATTATTTATTTTTTGTTGTTATGTATGTTTTTTTTATTCAGATTTTATTTCTCAATTTTTTAAATTTTTTTAATTAAAATATGAGGTTGAGTTTTGGCTTTTTTTATTTGTTTAGTCTTGGTGAATACAAAGCTCACACATATATATTTACGATTGATTCTCCAAATAGATAGAAGCTTATTTCTTTTGCTTCCTCTTTCAATTTATTATTAATCTATTTAAATTTCAATTTCTCCCATCACATGTTTGATAAAAGAAGGCAGTATATTCTCATCAATTTTGTTGTTTATTTTGCTTACTATTATTTATTTGTATCTAATTGAGATTTTTGTATTTATTTTCTTGATTTAATCGATTCTTCTTTTGGAATATGTATGGATATAGAGGCTGATAATTGATTTCACACGTGAATCAGTATGGGACCAATCAACAAATTGAATAACTGATTGATACGTAAAATGAAATTATGTTGATTGCGATTTGATTTTGTCATGTGAAAATAGGTTTAATATAGTCACAATCTGTCTTAACAAGGAATTATCAAACTTTACCTCATGGTCGATTCAAGCATTTGTTTTCGAGGTTGAAGATAGAGAGAGGATTAGTGGTTCGGCTTATGGGGGTCAACAGGACATATGTTGCACCAATGATCTTCCTAAACTCACTGTGTGCAATGATGGACAGGGTTGTCACCGGCCTTCTCCCATGAATTCAAATTGGCCTGAAGTTTATGGCGTGGCTTTTTATCATGCCCAAGAAATAAACAGTTTGTTTTTAGTTTTAATGCTTTATAATATTATTGTTTGCAGAGTTGTCTTAGCATTTTAAGTGCCAATATTCACCATGGTCATGGCTGAGTGACCATTTGCTTCTCTAATTTCACAAACAAAAATATTGCTAAAGAAGAATTGGAGACTGCCACAACAGAACCAGAGACCACTATTTTAAATCTACTTAATCGAGTCGATTTTCACATGTGATTCATCATCAAAGCCAAGTGTTAACTTATATTTTCATTCAAGTTATTTGATAGTTAACCTTATAATAGTAAATGTATGTTCAATATGGTGCAGATGATTTGATTTCCCGAGCATTTGATTTCCATCTACAACCATAATTGAAGATTAGGAAATTGAAACCATTGAATTTTATGCTTCCACAAGGAATATCAATGGCTTTCATTGGCAGGTACTGATTATATACTAATTGTATTTTCTGACAGATAGCAAATGCAAATGTCTCATTGCAATGTTTGGAGGAACTGTTTTTGGAAGAGGAACGAGATTTTGATGAACATGAGGATAGTCAAAGGGATGGGACTCTTATTCACCCGAAGTTCTAAAGTAATATGTTTTTAAGGGTTCAAGAGTAGCGGGTGTTGCTGAAGTTCACTACCAATTTCAGAAGAACCATAAGCAAGGCAATAATTATCTAAGATGTATAAGATGATAAAACCAACGTTGATATGCGATCATTTTCTGGTTCTATAGAAGAATGTTTTTAACAAGATTTGATTCAAATTATGTATATGTATATTATTATTGCTTTCATATTTTGTATGTCATATCAACATTGGTTTTGGCCTAATATATTTTTCTACTGCAAATTATGTTGGCATATGTTTTAATGGAATTTATAGAAGATAATAACCTACAAGTTGGTGTTGATGTGCCTTCAAAATTCTAATTTATTTTGAATCGAAATTATAATTCTCATTTGTCGTGAAATTTGAATAAATTTTTTATTTTTTATTGATATTTTTTTATTTTTAATTGCTATAATTTTAGAAACAAATATTACAGTTTTTAATAAAATATTTACGATTTATTTTTTTAAAGTACGACTAATTAATATATTTTTATACAATATTAAAAATAAATATTACAATTTTTAATCAAATATTGGAGTACCATTTAATTTGATACTTTACCAATATATCTTTTGAATGGAGACATTATTATCATTTATTTTTATTATACTTATATGGAAATTATTTTGAATTGTGACATAAATATATTTAATTTTTATATATGATTTGATTCCATAAAATATTATGATCAATAAAATTTGAATTCTCTTTTAATATTATAGGTTTGATACTGTTTCATATTGTAGGAATATTATATACATTAGAATATATAAAGATATGAAAAAAATTAAATCAAAACTTTACAAATATATCTTTTGAATGGAGGTATTAATATTATTTATTTTTATTATATATAGAAAATATTTTGAATGGTCACATTAATACATTTTATTTTTATGCATGATTTGATTTCAAAAATTTATGATCAATAAATTTTGAATGGAATTATAATTTAACCAATAAAATTTTCTACCGACTTCTAAATATATTTGTGTATATTTTTTGAAAGGTTACATTTATATTCTTGAAAAAAATAACGTAGTTTAAATGATGTATTGTTAACTATAAATATATTGTTAATAAAATTAACAAAAAAAGTATATTATAAATATATAAAAGATAAAGTAAATAAGAACTCTAATGTTTATCTTAAATATTTAATTTATCATTCTATAAATGTAAGAATAAATATTATTTTGTAATTATTTAGATCCTTATTTGACCTAAAATAAATTATTTCAATTTCTATAAAAAGGTTAATAAAACAAAACAAAATCAATTGAGATTTGATAATTTTTTTAAGTTTATGAAATAACTAAAATATATCATAATCTTTTCAAATTAACTTTATAATTGTAATCATGATAAAAAAATATTAAATGGTAATCATGAAAATTTAATGATAAATGATAATCATAAAAATTTATGATAAAATAAAAAATTATTGATACAATCATTTTAATAAATTAAATAATTTATAATTAATTTTATAAAGGTGAATAAATTACAAATAATTTTATAAATGTAATAAATTAAACTATTTATAAAATTATTTATATCAATAATAGTAAATTACATATATTTTAATAATGGACACACGAATTCAACATGCTTATAAACCGGAAAAAAGTTACAATAATCTTATAAACAAGAATAAGTTAATATCATTTTATATAAATTAATGGTATAATATAATGTATTAAATATTTATATAACACTTTATTAAATAAATTTATTTCATGAAATTAATTTTATATAATATCATTAATATCATTTTGCAAATCATGTCATTGAGGCAAAAATCATGTATGAAAAGAACATAGGTAACATTTTTTACATTCCACGAATGTCTATGTCACCTTCTGATTCACCTTGGCCATTCAAGTTGATTAGGAGACAATTTCCGATTATAATTGTCTCCTATGCAATGACAATTAATAAGTCACAAGGTCAATCTTTTGATAGTGTTGGATTGTATTTGCCTACTCCTGTGTTTAGTCATGGTCAATTATATGTTGCAATTTCAAGAGTTAAGAGCAAAAGTGGGCTAAAAATCCTAATTCATGACAAGGAGAATGTACCGTGTTCTACTACTACTAATGTTGTGTACAAGGAAGTCTTTCAAGCACTTTGATAGTTGGTAAACTTTATATCTTATACTTTACGATTCAAATTAAAAATCTATTTTGAATTAAAATATATAGTATGTACATTTTCCATGTATTTCAAGAAGTATATAATTTTTCCTATTTGTTCATGCAGACGTGATTTGTTGATAGGACCGACGCTTGCTACAAATATGGAGTTAAATGCCAACATGGTTTACATGAGACATATACTCAACTGAAAACATGGTAACATACTTAATAATTTAATAATCTATAAATGTAATGTGAATCCAGATGAGACCCGTGCGATAGCACGGGTTTGTTACTAGTACAAAATTAAGATACAAAGCTTCATAAATTTCGTTTTCACTTAATGAATGAATTTCTATTTTCTAAACAAAAACTTCTTAATTTGAATCTCATACACTCAACCAATCTTGCTAAAGAAGCTATAATATCAATAATTATTATAATTAACAACCGAAAATGACATAAATATCTCATAAAAGATAAACAATCTTATTTGTATGTACATCATTTAAATAATTTTCCCATGCCATCTCTCATGCAATTTTCAGGGAAGAGAAATTTACACTTCTCTGCATTTTCCAAAAGGTAAGTAGGAAGATGAACCGCAGAATATGAATGAGGTATAGGACCCATTTTATCAATAATGTCCCCGAAAGCAACATATCAAATAAATCAGCCCCTTCATATATTATTTTCTGAATTCTCTTAAGATTCAAATAATGAGAGAATCTAACTCTATCATAATGACTATAAGCTTTCATCTTAAAAATAAAATCATTGGTTCGACAAAAACAAAAATACAATGCCAACTAGCATCTGATAACATGTTATCTGACTGACGATAATGTGCATATCGTGTCTTACCAGATTCATACCTATGAACCGAAGCCCTCCAACTCTTATCATCCAAGTGAAACTCGAAAGGACATAGATAATTCTTCAGTTGCAGGTGCAAGATTATCGATATTTCATCACACCATGGCAAAAGATTAATAGTATGAGCACTTGGTATCTCATCAACATCAAACATAATCAACAAATCATCATTTGTTATACCAGCAATCTTAAAAAGATGATCAAATCCCACGCGTTAAAACGCTTCCTCAACAAACAGGTTTTCTCTTTTCTTAAATCTTCCACCAATTGTCCCGTATGTTAATATCTGCTCGATAAAAAAAATTAAATTCTCATAAAATCCAAAATCAAAAACCCTAAATTAAAAAATGAGCATGAAGGATGTAAGATTCATTACTCGTGTAGGTTGGAGAAAGGGGGTTGAGATTTCATGGGCAACAAGGTTTCAATAATAGTGCGATAGACACGATAAGACAAGAAAAATCAGGACGATGTGGTGGTCTTCATCGTGGGTGTTAGACCGATGGTGGTTAGGGTGGCGGTAGAGGTATAGAAGCACAAAAATAAGAGATAAATGGTTTCTTAGATATGACAATTTGCAGTGATAGTTTCTTTATTTATTGATGGACTTGACCTGCGAATTGAAAAATTTAACATTTCAAAATTGTGAACGTTGGATTTCTTTACCATTATTGAGAATAGAGAAAGTAAAGTTTAAATTGAGAAGTAAAAAAACAATTTTTTGATTTATTTTTTTTTCATATTTCCTACGTATAATTTACCATATATCAATGACTACTTATCAATCAAAATATTACAAATACAAATTAACCATCACAAATAATTTAGAGAGTGATACATCAACTATTATAAATATCAAATGAACGAGGATGTAACAAACATAGATTAAAACAATAATAATCCTATAATAAATATTAAAATTAGTTGGATGTTAAGGGAGATTGATAATTTTTATTAAACTAAAAAACTTTTAATATTAAATAACAAGTTTGTTTAAGAAGGTTGATTTTGCCAAAAAAAAGATACGGGTAGATTTTAGCCAAAATAAAAAAATAAAAAAAATAACAGCATAGGATGATTTACTCCTGAGAAGAAGAACAAAAGAATGGAAAATTCGAAACAAGAGAAGCCGCGAAGGAAAAACTACCGAAAGAGAAACCCAACCGAAGAACACGACCAACTCCCACAATCCCAATCAAACAACGATTCCGACGATGAACACGAAAGAAGGTTTCTCTCTTATTTCCCTCAAAAAAATTATATTAGGGTTTTTGTTTTTCCAATGATTTACTAAATTGACGCAACAGATTGGCATTGGAAGAGATCAAGCTTCTCCAGAAGCAGAGAGAAAGGAAATCAGGAATCCCTGCAAACCTTACTTTGCAGCAATCTAATCCTGGAATTTCCGGCGGTTTAGCTGCTAAAACAGTTGAAAAGAACGGCGGCGGCGGCGATGGCGGTGACAAGGATGATCTCGTTCTTCAAGACACGTTTGCTCAAGAGACTGCTGTTATGGATGAAGATCCCAATATGTATGTGTTTTTTTTTTTGCTGAGTTTATTGAATTTGAGTTTTTTTAAGTTGTTGATTTTTAATAGATATTGATGTATATGTATGAATGAATGTGCAGGGTTAAGTATATTGAGCAGGAGTTAGCGAAGAAGAGAGGTAGAAATATTGATGAAGAAGATCGAGTGGAGAATGAGTTGAAACGTGCTGAAGATGAACTATATACAATCCCTGACCATCTTAAAGTAAACTTATCTAGTGCCATAAGTTTTGTGATACTGTTTGAGAGACTTAATCAAAGCAGCATATGACATTTTTCATAAATTTTTTCTTTTGAACTTGTTTTCAAAAGTTCTTCAATATAGCTAATGAAAACAACTTATAACGTATGTAAAAACAATTTAAATTTATTTTAATTTTTGTTATAAAATAGCTTATGCGAGCTTATTTTGATAAGCACTTGTGCTATAAGTTACAAATAAGTTGTTTATCCAAACAGACCCTAAGTAGCTATTGTTATTACAAGTTAATTTTGAGAAATTTATCTAAACAGACTCTAAATTTGCACCGCTTTTCTAGTTTTAAAAATCTTGTGTCTTGGCAGGTAAAAAAGCGAAATTCAGAAGAAAGCTCTACACAGTGGACCACTGGTATTGCTGAGATTCAGCTTCCAATAGAGTATGTTTTCTCATATTCATTGCCGTTGCCCATGTGTATATTTTTCTATGTGCATATTTTTCTGTTTGATTTGTTTGTAGAAGAAGTATTTAATAATATAGCACCAGTTATCAAGTATTTAATGAAAAACAGATATAAAATGAAACCAGATTTATTTATTTTAAAAAGAATATTTGGGTTTTTGCGTGCAAAACAATTCAAACCCGCTCCTGCTACCCACTAAACATCAAATAGTGGAGGGTCACTGCTCTGGGCCGCTATCCAGAGATAGCGCTGCTATCGATAACTCTATAGCGCTATTATTTTTTTTTGCATTTTACTTTCAAGTTGTTTTTTTGCAATGTGTATTTAGCTGGGGTGATAAGTTTATTTAGGGTTACTTGGTGCCTATTGTTGGGAACAAGCAACTGGAAATGGAATAATTTTGGCTTTTCAGTTGAAAAATCCTTTTCTCAATCTTCAATGATATAGTCCAGATGATTCATCTTATCATTGGTTTCTTTTCTTTCTTTTTTAAGTATAGTGGTTTTACTTTTCTTATTTGATGCTAGTATTACTTTGTGGTCTTTGTTTACTGTTTCTTTACAAATGAATTTTTCTAGCAAGAAAAATAGGTGCTGTGTCTTATGGGTTTGTTTCTTTGTTTGCAGATATAAATTGAAAAATATTGAAGAAACAGAGGCTGCCAAAAAGCTTCTGCAGGAAAAGAGGCTTATGGTTGGTCGGGCAAAGTCAGATTTCAGCATTCCATCAAGTTACAGTGCTGATTATTTCCAGCGGGGCAGGGATTATGCTGAAAAACTTAGAAGAGGTAACATTTTCCTTGATTCTTTCATTATAGATTTGCAGGCCAATTCTTGCATGCAATAGTAGTATAGGTTGTGCATATACTCTACTTTCAGGTACCATTAGATTGACCAGATCCATTAGATATTGTATTGGACTCTCCACACGGTATATTTTCCTCCAGCTCCCTCTTTCTTGTTAACGTCTTTCCCTCTCATCTCAGCTCCTTCATCAACCCTCATCTTCGTATTTGTTCCTAATTTCAACACAATGGCAAGTTTGAAGTTTGCTCTTTAGTTTTAAAATGGGCATGCAAATTTTTCCAATAACTACTGAAATGGGGGAACTTTTTGTTCTGGAAGTAAAGTTCAAAACTGAAATAAAATTGAAACAGTGAACGTAGAGGGCTTGAGTTAGTAGGTTTCCGTTCTACTTGCCTTACAATATCAAAGGCCTTGACAAATCCATCAATTTCTTGATCAGTAGGTTTTTGTTTAATATTTGTAAGTAGAATGATTTCAATATTTCCTCCTAAAAATTCCATGTGGTGGTCAAAACCATATGGAGAAGAACTATGGAATGGTTTTGTCCTGATTTATTCATATACATGTATATTACATGTATGCTGTTAGATTCTAGGTCATTGTCAACCTTGATTTATTTATTAATGAATTCATTTTGCTGCATTTGCTTCACAGATAGACTACTTTTGATTTTTTTGCTCGTTTTAAACCATACCAATTATTGATAAGAAAAGCTAACTAATTTGCAGAACATCCCGAGTTGTACAAAGAAAGAAGTCTGCAGGATGATAGTTCTGCATCCAAACAAAATGATACCGGCAGTGATGCTGCTGGTGCAATACAGAGGCAGGCTGCAACTGACCAATTCATGTTAGAGCGTTTCAAGAAACGAGAACGTCACCGTGTTCGGAGATGACATAAATGTGATATTAGTGGCATAATTTACATCCATCTATGAAAGATATTGTATGAACTTGTAATGATTGTAACTGTGTTTTATTAGGCTATCTTCATGTATTATCCTGAGATGATATTCAGAATATTGTTTCATTAAACAGTTGCATTTTTTAGACTGACTCTGCTATTTGCTTTGCCTTGTGATTCAAGAGTCAAGACACTATTATTATACCAAAAGTTATAGTTTATCATAAAAAGTTATGCATTTTATACACGCCTTACATATAATCTATTTTTTCTTCAAATAGTACTTGACACAACAAAAACTTATCCTATTTCTCTAAACAGTTTTCAGATTGTAGTACTTGACACAAAACAAAAACTTATCCTATTTCTCTAAACAGTTTTCAGATTGTACACATAGTTGATAATATGGTAAAGTACAAAATCTTTTTATGCAAAATGAAAAAATCCCGACACATCTCTACTATGTTGTCCATTGACACTCTTTCCGCTAAACAAATTTTACAAGAAACTCTCAATCACTCCAACACCTCACAACTCACATCACTTTAATAGTTTCTTCTTCAATCTCAGTACTAATTAACTTGAATGAAAACTTTGAGAGAGAGAGATAAAGTGTGGCTAGGCTTCATAAATCAAGTTTTGGCCAAGCATCAATATTCAACACAAAGATTCTACTTATAGAATCGTTTGTGTGAGATGTAAACTGAACAAGCTCACTTAAGTGCACCATATTTTGTGGTGTATTATATTTCACTCAAGTACTATTTATCTTATGGTGTTTCGTAGTATCTTACGATTTTCTATGTTTTACTTAAGTACACATTATCTTATCATGTTTTTTATTTTATTTAAGTACATAGTAATTTATGGTGTTTCATATTCCATTTAAATACACCACACCTTCCGATGTATCACATTTCTCTAGTTAACGCTAGTACATTACAAGACTATACAATCGAGTAAGCTTCACTTATTTATTTTATCTTTCATCAATTTGTCCTTTTGTGTGTGACCTTATAGATTTTCGTGACAATGATAATTATACTAAATCACACATTAAAAATAATAAACAGTAAGCGGTATCTAGCACTACATCATTGTTATCTAAGTCAGGACAATGTCATGTGATATGACAAAAAATTTCTGTAATAATGTCTATGACAATAACATCCTGGGTCAATAGTAGTTTTAGGTTGAAGAGTGATATACATCATTATCACTATGAAAATAACTTATAACATTTGCATAACGTTCTATGTAGTATTTTCATGACGGGTCAATCCAATATAAATATTACTTTTAATATTTATACATATGTGAATATTTGATAATTCTTTATCCGTGATCTGTGAGATGTGATCATCAATCTATCCATATAGTAGTCTCAATTCTTTAATGTTATTATACTTCACAATAAAGCTTGATTATAGATACTTTAAGAATATTGTTCTTATATTTAATGGAGCCTCGCGATTAAGTCATAGTTAATGTTTCATTAAACATACTAGATATTCTAGGGACTTTTTTATTTTCTAAAAATAAACATAATAAATGGATTATTATTAATAGATAATTCGATACGAATGTCAAATATAACTATTGGCCACTAGGGTTTACAACAACATGAAATATATTGTATGAGTGGATGAAATTGTTGGATGAGAGTATGGACACAAAAAGGTCTTGAAGGAGAGGGGGGGGGGGGGGGGGGGGGGGGGGGGGGATTGAGTAGAGCCTTTTCCCTCTAAGACAATTTCAAGAATGTTTTAGGTTCCATATACGAAATCATAGATTTTAAGAAGCGCGAAAGAAAAACGTAAAAGCAAGAGAGTTTAGAAGCATCTCAATGAATTAAGCCAAATGAAATGATACATAATCTTACTAAGTACTTGATTGATTCTAATGCAAGTTTATCACAAGACAACCAAATTTACTTTAAACAAATCTATTTCAAAACTCTTAACATATATGTTATATCAAGACATAATTGGATTCATGATACTTCAATAAGATTGATTCACCACAGACCTAAGCTTATACCTTAAATCTCTATAAGCAAAGTCTAAGTTATATGGCATGCAATCTATGCAATAATGCACTAATACAATAGCAAAATTAATGAATACTAAAAAATTAAAAGAGGATAAAGAAAAAAGAAAAGATACACATAGATATATAGTGGTTCAATGTTCATTCTTACTTTTCCTACTCCACTCTTCAATAGTATTGAAAAACATTGAAAAATAATCACGATCTTCCACTATTTTGATAAGTTTGATTACAAACATTTTGGTTACAACGAACTATCAAATGATAATTCCCTCTGTTTATGTAGACACTCAACTGCTAACAAAAACACGATCTCTAAAAGATCTTGATCTAATAATCTTGATATCCATAATAATTCCGCTCCAAGTATTCGTATGTGGCAATCCACTCGATCTCACCAATCTCTTATATTAGAAATTGTAATTATCTAAGACTTGGTTGGACAACTCTCAACTTTGTCCGCGAGTAATCTTTTTCCAACTCTACTAAAGATGGACAACTTCCATCCATGCCTCTCGAATAATTGATACTAGATCCCGCCAAAGTCTTTCTTGGAGTATAATGAAACTCTCTTCTTGATGAATAACAACAAATGTCAAACTTCATTCAAGAAATAATATCTACACCTGTAACACACAAAACACTTCACACAAAACATTAGATACTCTAATGTACCACTAATCCCCTTCAAAACTCTAAAAATATAAGGTGTTAGTGAAGGATTTCGATGAATGTGAATGAAGAACACACACATAAGGGTCTCTTAAATTTATGGGTAATGAGTCTTGGTTTTGATTGTTATCAAAAGATTGATTAATCATAAAAAACACGTTAAGATTAATCAACTCTCTCTCTCTCTCTCTCTCTCTCTCTCTCTCTCTCTAATTCACTCAACACAATAACAAATTGCACAAGAACAAGATGCAACTAAAATGAGAATGAATCTGACATGAATTCATAATCAAGATGTTATTCTAGAGAAGAAGAGAGAAGATCATGGTGATGAGTATAGACACGCTAAGAAGAGAAGACAAAATCAATATTTGTCTCTATGAGTTTCTCTCATAGGTTTTACTCACTTGTTTACTTTCATCAAAGAAACAATAATTTAAATCAAGGATGAAAAATCAGCCTTGAAGCTTTGATTCATATCAAGAGAAAACCGTGATTCAAATCAATTTGAGTAGAACCCAAACATAGCTTCATGAAAATAGTTGATTCAAATAAACTTTTACACTTGATTCAGATCATATGAGTGTGATTTTAATCATGTTCATTTTGTGATTCAAATTAAATGCTCCAGATGTAAATCCCATTTTCACATAGTTTATGATTAAAATCATGTATTACACTTGATTTGAATCAAATGACTGAAAATTCTGATTTAACAATTCTAACTTATGATTCAAGCTACGCTTGATAAAATAACAAAGTAGCAACTAGCCAGGCTGAAAAAGGAATACCATCAAGGATTAAACACTCTTATTGAATGAGTAAGAAGAGTTTTTAGTGATTGTTGTACCCCAAAATTTGCCCTCGCATTTTTCCATAAGAAATCACAGCTTCAGGCGTTTCCTGATTTTTCAAACTGGCTCAAAAATCGGTCAAACAGACTTTTCTCGTCAGTCAGACAAAATTAGGGTTTTCTCTAGTTTTGAGGGGTTTAGAACAGTTCACGCAGTTTGCTTAGGGTTTTGGTTGATTTTGACTCAACTTCGATCAGGAGAACGCTTCTTTGGCATTTAATCAGGAATTAGGGTTTTCATGCGCGGTTCCTCAGAAAGATTTAATTCTACGGTGCTTTGCAAGATATTCCGAGATTTGGATTGAATTCGCATTGTTTGACTTAATCAGTAAAAAATGCATTTGGATGGAATTCGCATTGTGTGACTAAATCAGTGAAAGGATGCATTGGGTTTGAATTTGCAGTGTTTGATTAAAGTCAATAAAAAGAAAATACGTCTGGACAGTTGTTGTGATTGATTGTTGTTTTGCTTTGGACGTTGGAAGCGCCAAGTTTAATTGATCAATGCTGAAGAAATGTTTATTTAATTATTTATTATTCTAAGATTAAATAGTTGAAATTTATTTTCAATTATTTTAATTTAAAGAATTATAGATAATAAAGTAAACAAGTGAAAAGAAGAAAAGAATTAATTGGATAAAAAAGAGTTTTTATTTATCTTTAATTTATTTGTACAATTGTTTTGTTTACAAATTGTTTACAATAATAATTTTACAATAATTAAATTTAAAGTAAGACTATCCTAATTGTTTCTAAATCTTCAATTCTTCATTCTTCATCTGTTGCTAAATCCTCTCCATTCAATTTTTGTCTGCAAAAGAAAAGAAAAAAAGTTAAAACAGATAAATTGAATTAAAGAGACAGACAGTTTAATTTAGGCTCATCATTAAAGGCAACTGACTGGAATCAGTTAGCCCTCTCTGCAAATCACGGGATTTCTCCCGGTTCACAAAAAGGGATGAATATTGCTTACTGATCATGAATGCACAAAGTATACAAATTCCACAGTTCAAATTGGCCAACCAACTGTATAGTTCAAAAGCAAACAACATGTACAACTAAAAGTTCAAATTGCCAAACAAAGTCCAAATTCAAACTTTCTGCCAAAAGTACAAGATACTGTCACAAGGAAGCAAAGTGCTGTCAAAAGAAGATATGGAGAGATATCAAGAAGGCATAAAGTATGCAGAGTAAACATGTAATGCAAGCAAGCTTTTCATTTTCATCATTTCCCGGTGTTGCCTTTTCAGAGAAAGTACATGATAAACATTTTTTATTGTTTTAATTGTACTGGAGAGAGAAGAGAGAAAAGAGTTCTGGGCTTACAGGTTTAGGCTAGAGGCATAGAAGATAAAAGACTGCTAACACAGTCAAAAAGCAGAAGATATCAAACGGAGAGAAAAATGACAAACGAAAAATACACTCAGATATTCAGAGCAACCAAACCTCAGAAACCAATTTACATGACCATAAACTGAAGCATAAGCCCTTAACCATTCAAAAACTGCAACAGCAAGCTAAAGCCAAAAACCTTTAACCTGTTTTACAAGCATAAGAACCAAAGGCCAAACCTGCTGAAACAAAGGCCAAACCTGCTGAAACAAAAACCATGCCAAGCTGAAGCATAGCTTCATCAGGCCCAAAACCAGCATAACCTGTAACCTAAAACAAACCTTTCAAAATCAGTAAACCCTGTCAAGACCTCATATGCCCAAAACCTTCAACCTGTTTAACCTGTCAAACAATACCCGTTCAAGCCTCAACCAAAAGCCTTACCATTCCATTAAAACAGAAAAGCCAAAAATACAAACAGAAGCGTGAGCCTCAAAGCCATAGCCAAAAAACAGTTTTCAACATCTTGAAAACCTGTGCCTACCATTCCAAAAACTGCAACAGCAAGCTAAAGCCAAAAATGTTCAAACCTTGAACCAAAGCTCAACCTGTCCAACTCTAAGCCTTAACCACCAAATGACATCAAAACTTGAACTGTCCAAACCTCAGAAAATAAAACCAGAAGTTTTTCCACACAAGGCCATAACCAACATAAAAATATCTCAGCATATCAAACTCAAAACATCAGAACCAACCTAAACCCTCAGAATTTCTTCATCATAGGGCAAACATATAAGGCAACCAGAAGAGAAGAGGAAAAGAAAGTATACAAGGCAACGGAGGTAAATAGAGAAGAAGAGAGGCAAATGTCTAGGCATGCAGAACATCTCAGGCAAACATCATTGAAAGCAAGCATTTCATAACAAGCGTGTAAAGGCAACCAGAAGAGGAAAGAAGGAATAAAAGCTAGGTTTTCAGGACCATCATCAAACCCTAAAGAGACAACGATACAAACCAGGTTTTCAGCATCACCAAGCCTCGCCGTCGAGCCACCGGAAGCGCCTCCAAGTCCTTTGTCCCCCTCCAACGAAGGTAGTGAAATTCCTTTTCTTTCCTTTCATACATCACAACATAAACAGACAACAATATTTCCCAATCAGAACAATAATAATACTTAATCAAAGTTTGAAATCGAAAAGAGCGAAGGTATAAAAGAGTTACGTTTTACCATTTCTTGGCGCTACTACGCTCATCCCTGAAGGAAGTAGGACGGACGGTGGCGTTGGTGGCTGAGCAAGGAAGGATTTCATTCAGGAAGCTCGAAAGATGAAGAGGATGAAAGCAGTGAAGGCGAAGAAGAACGGCGCCGCATCTCTATTTCTCAAACCCTGAATTTTCCAAAGTGAAACAAATGTGAGAACCCTAAAAAAACATTTTGTGTTAAACGGTGGGCCTGCCAATTGCGCCTAAGCCCATTCATTCCCAAAGCCAGCGTATACCCCCCCCTTTGCTTCTGCTCATTTGTTTCAGCTTGGGCCTTTTTCTCTCCTAAGGCCCAATTAACCCTTTAATTCTTTCTTTATTCAAACTAACTTTTTACATTAACTTTGATTAACAAATACTATTTTCTTAACATAATTAATATTCCAAATAAATAACACTTTTTCTTCACATATATATATATTTTTAATATAAATATACAAACATGTTTTTTTTTTCCTTTTTTCTCAAACTTAAAACTCCTTTCTTTAAATTAAATCTTGTGTTAAAATACATTAATTTATAATTACGTAGGAAATATTTTTCTTTAATATAATACATTAATATATAGAATTTAAATATTTTCTTTTTTCTTAGAATATTTTATTCTTGTACATCAATACGTAATACTTTTTTCTTTTCTTAAAATATTATCTTTGTACATCATTACATGATTTCTCTTTAAAATCAATACTTTTCTTTTGTCAAAATATTATCTTTGTACATAATGCAAAAACAAATACCTACTTAATAGTTACACATTTAAAATCACATCTTAACCTGTAAATAAATTACACACACATATACACTTACACGTACACCTACACAATACACTTTACATTTGACAATATACATTTGCTATTCTTATACTTTACATTACATTGTTTACATTTGATCGCGATTCAATTTGGTTGTAAATTATTGGACACTACATTCCTAAAGTCTCATCCCCATTTGTGAATTTGTACCCCCACTCCCGGATACTATTTGTAATAGCGTAGACTTTAAATTCTTGCAATTTACCGCTTTCAAATTATACCATGGTTAGACCTAGGGTTTGCATGTACATAAAATCAAACGCTAGATAACCTAATACAAGACAAATACATGAAATCAATACACAATCACACTTGCACCCTCTAGGGTAATCCCACATGTTACTTTCCAAAATGGGCCATGCTTGCACGTCGAGTTTCTTTGGCAAAACAAATTCAAATGATCATAAGTCCCTCGATGACGCTTTCGAAAGTTGCCTAAATGGAATGATCATAGTCCCTTCAAGCAAATTACCAAAGACACTTGGCACCATTGCATTCATGGTCCATACGATGACCCGCGCCCGTCCCGTTAAACTTCCTAAACGCAAGATTGTCCACCAAATTCAATGGTGGAACAAAATTGTTAAAAAGGGTTGAAAACATAGAGAAAACCTTTGAGTACAATAGGGGTAGACAAAACTCTTAGTTACTTGAGATCAAATTGCAAAAACACTTGCCTTCTTTTCAAAAACCACACTTCATACACACTTTCAAAACAAACTCTTTCAAAAACATTTGAAATATCTTTTCGAAAAGATACACACCTTCGTATATACTCAAACATGAGTCATTACGTTGGTTGCCTAAGACAAGGCATCTTCTTTAAAAACATTTTCAAACACAAACACACACACCATTTTCAAGCAATCGAAAATCAAGGCAAGTGATCTAAAAAACCAAGTAACTAAGAGCCCATGGATAACCATGGATGAAAAGGGTGCTAATACCTTCCCTTTTCATAATCTACCCCTCGAACCCACAGAATATCTCAAAAGGTTTTTTCTGTGCTTTTTAACCTTTCCTTTAGGATAAAATAAAAAGTCGGTGGCGACTCTTGCTCAACTGAACAAGTGCGAATACAAACACAAAACTCAAGTCAGTTCCCCCCACTGTATCACAGAACTGGCGACTCTGCTGGGGAGAACTACTCAAAGTGGGGTTACCTTAGGGTTTAGATCACCTTTACATTCTTGCTTTGTTTGCCTTGATTGATTTATCTTTTTGGGTATTTGTTTGGGTTTGTTGTAAATCCTACACCCGGATTTGGGGCACCTTTTAGGTAAATAGCAAAAAAACTGCGAGGGAACTGTGCGGGGTATACCGACATGGTTGAAGCAGTAAGCTATGTTAGCGTGACATATTTGTGAGTACCGGTAACCCTTGAGTTCAATCAAGGAGAGTACGGGTCCGCTGAGTGATGTCGTGAAGCACTAACGAACTCTTAGAACCTTAATTGACCATCTTAGCCTTTTTTTAGGGGTAGTGAGATGACCGACTTTGGTGCAGTCCGAAGTTGGTAGATACTCGATACTACACTCATTTGAGGGTTGTTTTCTTGGAATGTTTTGGTCGCCAGTAAGTGGCTAAACCGAAACGATGAACACAGAAAACAATCCAATGATATTGAGCTCTTTAGAACCCGGTTTCTATTTTAGGACAGGATGAGCCAACTAACTTCAAGAGGGTACTTACCTACAACCTCATGCAAGCCTAAACCTAAGGACTTGTTTGCTTTGTGTGAATATGTTTGTCTGTATATACACTCACTTGCTTTTTGCATACATGTACATCATAACATCATGCCATAGCATTTTCGATAACCATTTCAAGGATCTCGAGGGTTCTTTTGATGCAGGGTTACGTTGAACCAGACGTTTACCAAAGGGCAAGAGGTTTCCTCCTCTAACAAATGCCAATCAAAGTTCAGGTGCAACAACTTGAATCAGTGGCTATGACCCACTCGACACGGTGAGCTTGATTCTCGTGGAAAGACATCCACCGATACAAATTTCTCCAATCAAAGATCAAGTGCAACAACTTGAATCAGTGGAGATGACCCACTTGACATGGTGAGCTTGATTCTAGTGGAAAGACATCCACCGGTGCAAAGTTCTCCAATCCAAGAGCAAAGTTCAACCTCTAACATTTTCTTGTGTTTACCCCAAGAGATCCTTGAAAGCATGCATCCACATATCATGCATTGCATCTTGACGATCTTTCCTTTTTTCAGGTTTCCTTACTCTCCTGCTGTTTATTTTAGTAAGAGATGGATCTAGAAAGGTCTGTCAAAGACATCCAAGACCAGACTACTCAGCTGCAGGAAATGTTCCTGAACTTGTCTCTGGGGCAAGAAGAAATGAAAGCTCTCCTCACAAAGGGCTTGGAGAATTCAAACAATGCCAGGAGTGATCAACTTGCGGAGCTGCAATTTGATCTGGCAACATTGAGGATCCAAGTGATGGGGCAGTTGGTGGGCCAGATGGCTCTCATCCAAGACCTATCTCAAAGACAAGAGGAACTCAGAGTTCTCGTCCGCCAACTGCTTTAAAACAACCAATTGGGGCAAACATCTGAGGTTGAAGAGCAAGTCACCGCTCAGCCTCCATCCACTCAAGAAGACAAGGGGAAGGCTCCTTCGCTTGCTTCAGGGTAACAAGCCCATCAACAACCTCGCCAGCGTCAAAGGGGTAATCGGCGTAAGCAAGAAACGTCGGGAAGACAGTTCACGGAGACTGAGATACCATCTGTGATACGGTGGGAGAACTGACTTGAGGTTTTACGTTTGTATTCGCAAATGTTGCGGTTAGCAAGAGTCGCCATCGACTTTTTATTTTATCCTAAGGAAAGGTTAAAAAGCACAGCAAAAACCTTTTGAGATGTTTTCTTGGGTTCGGGGAGTAGATTATAGAAAGGGAAGGTATTAGCACCCTTTCTATCCATGGTTATCCATGGGCTCTTAGTTACTTGCTTAGATCACTTGCCTTTTGTTTTCAATTGTTTTAAATGGTGCTTGAGTGTGTGGGTTTGAAAATGTTTTTTTGAAAAGAGGCCAATGTGGTGGCAACCTTTGTAATAATCCATGTGGGGATGTATACAAAGATGTATGTCTTTTGAAAAAGTTTTCATTTGTTTTTGAAAGTTGTTTTGAAAGTGTAGTGATGTGTAATTTTGAAATTAGGCAAGTGTTTTGTTTTGCAAGTTGATTCAAGTAACTAAGAGGTTATCTACTCCTAAATTTCTCAACAGATCATTGCTATACTTTAACCTTTTTAACAAGTTTGCTCCACCATTGTATTTGGTGGGCAACCTTGCGTTAGGATGTGAAAGGGACATGCGCGGGTCATCGTATGGACCATAATTGCAACGGCGTTAAATGTCTTTGAGCAATTTCTCTAAGGGACTTGATCATTTGTTTTTGTTTGTTTTTGAAAAGTTTTGTCGAGGGACTATGATCATTCAAATTGTTTGCTTTGCCCAAAGAAGTTCAACATACAATATGGCCCATTTATTTGAAGGCAACAAGTGGAATACCCTAGGGGGTGCAAGTGTGATTTGTGTGTCCATTTTCATGCTTGTTTATCTTGTATTAGGTCAAACTATTTTTTATCGTTTTTTCGCATACAAACCCTAATTCTAACATGTTATCATTAGAAAGCAATAAAGTGCGAAATTAAAATTACTAAGCTATTACAAAACCAAATATGGGAAGGGGGGTACAAATGTTCAAATGGGGGATATTGACAAGAATTTAAATCTAAATTATTACATCAATTGAGTATTCGCAATTTAAATAATGTACAAAAATTAAATAAAAATGCAAGATGCACAAAAATGTTTTGTATATGTATGAAAAAATATTATTTATGTAAAAGAGAAAAGAAAATAAAAAAATGTATTATTTTTGGGGGATTTTGAACTTAGGGTAAAAACCCTAATTTTTAAAGAAAGAAAAAAAAAAGGTATTATTTTCTAATTTAATACAACTATTTATTCATTTTTTATAAAAATAAAATAAAATGAAGTGTATTATGGAAAAAGGTATTTTTATATCAAATATTAATAAGAATAAAAAAAAAATCAAGTATTTTTATATTTTGTCTTAAATATATTAATAATCACATATATATATATATTAAACCCTAAATATGTATTATACACAAAAATAAATATTTATTTAATATTTTAATAAAATATAAAAAAGAGTATTTTTTGTGTGAAATATTTTCAGAAAGTAAATAAAAATAAAAATTGTATTTACACTATTTTCTATTTATTCTAATAATAGTACATATATATATATTATATACAAACAAAGAAAATAAACAAATAAATATGCAATAAATGCAAAAAATGATGAAAAAAATATTTTTAATTTTCTAATGTCATGAGAAAAAATAAACAAAGTCAACCAAAAAGAAAAAAGTCAAAAATGTTAAGAAATGAACAAATGGGCTCAGGGGGTGTAAACATGGAAATGGGGTGTGAAAAGAAAATAAATCCAGGCCCAGCCCAGACCACTTCTTCTTCAACCTCTGTACAACCTTCTTCAAGCAAAAACACGCGTTTTTTATCTCTGGATTCCTGGACTTTCAAGCAAAACTCATAACATGAAAAGTGTAGAGCATTAAGAGACGGTTTCAACCATATAAAGAACATGACCTATCTCTCTAAGATGAGGGAGAATTTCTCTCCCCCCCATTTCTGACCTAACTTTTCATCAATGTTCAGACATGAAATTCTCTAAGCACACGAAATATAAATGAAATCTAAACATATGAGCATGTTCAGGGCTATGATTGTGACATGTTTTCTTCAAAAATCTAAAGCTAACAATGCCTAACAAGGGAGATAGAACTCCACGAATATACCTGTTCAGCTGGAGTCGAGCTTTGCAATGGAGGGTGTTTCAGAGTGAAATGATGACTTGTACAGCTTCCTTGAAGTGTAAGGATGCTTTTCCAATTCCTACTTTGTCTTGAAACTCCCTGAATCGAGCTAGTGAACTCCCACTGCAAAACAGAAAATTAAAAATGGTGAAGTGGCTTGGAGGTGTTACAGGTCTGATTTTAGGACATGGTTAGCTTGCATATGTTGTAGGGAAGGTAGAGGAAAAGGTTTGGATCAAAATGCTCGAAGGGATTGGGAGTTTGCACTCAAACTGCAGGGGCTCCCCTGTTTGTGCAGTTTTGAGGTGATTAGAGCAATGGGAGTGTTTCAGATGGCAAGGGCTCGTGTGTTAGCTTGGATTTGGTCTATGGAATGTGTTTGATAGCTTTTGTGTTGTGTGTCTAAGCTGAGATGAGAGATAGCATAAGTTATGGACTTTTCTTCTATCTTAAGCAACAAAAGCAAGTTGGTTGTTTTAGGTTAGTAGGGGGTCTCCTAATGTGCTGCATAAGCCTCTCTTGATCAGTGTGTTATGCACATAATCTTGTGCAAAGCAGATCTTTCATGTACTTGTTGGATTACAAACTTGACATAAAGCTAAACTTTTCAAAAATGGAAATTTCACTTTATCTAGTTTAGGATTAAACCATTATGCAATGTTAGAACACAAAGAACATGACCTTAACACATTGAATATGCATTAAATTATTGAGTATGAAATGGTTCAAGGACCTGTAATCAAGCATAAAGCAAACTGATTTCAAATTGGCAAGATTATGAACATGTCTTGATGAAGAACAAAAGTGAATTTTTGCCAACTTGTGAAATTCGAATCTCTCAAGTTATGAGGTTGTTTGATGAGTTCTTGGACATTTTGGAAAGCTTGGAATGTGTACTACAATCCATCTTTGAAATGCAAATCAAAATTCCAAGTGGAAGGGTATGAAAAGTGGCCTTGAAGTAGGGTAGAAAACCTTGTCAAAATAGGTCAAATTTTACTAAGTTAAAAGATGGTTTAGTGCCCTTATTCAAAAAATTATAACTTGAGATACAAGCTTCAAATGAGAAAACTTTGTGAATCAAAGTTGTAGATTATGCAACAAGCTACAACTTTCATGTTTTGACTTTTGTTTGAATCCAAATGGATCATGGTGAAAAGATGGGGCAAAGTTGGGAAAAAATTAGGGTTTTTTTTCATAACTTAGAAAAATTCTAAGTTATGAAAAATTCTATTTTCAAACCCTAATTTGCATTTTGTGATTTCTTGATGAACAAGTTTCATGATTTGGCATGTTTTGATGAAAAATGAATCTTGACTCTTGACCTTGACCAAAAAGTCAAAGTTTGACTTTTCAGTATACAGTCAAAATTGATCAATTGACTGGGAAATTCAACTGTCAATCTTGTGTACTTGGGATCTTTTGAGCTTGATGAACATGTCAAGATAATTCCATGGGGTCCTTGAGTCCATATGTGAGCTTGGTTTGCCATTGGCTGGGTCAAACAGTCAAAAATTGCCTTTGTGCAGTCAAAACCCTAAAAATGACCATTTTGCCCTTTTGGTGATCTGATCAAATTTCTTGTGGAATTGTGATCCAAACTTGATCAAATAGTTCATATGAGTTCAATATGTTGATGTGGATCAAATTTCATGAGATTTGACTGTCAATTGGCCACAGTTGACTTTTTTCCCAATACAGCTGATTTCTAGGTCAACTGTCCAATTGACTGGGTAAAACTTGGAATCAAGACTTGAAACTTGGTATAGGTAAACTTGGGAGTCCAACATGAAGCATGAAAGTCATCTTAGGAATTTTAGGTCAAAACATCTTTAGGCAAACACAAACCCTAATTTTGAGTCCACAGAGCAAGGAGAAGTCTTGAGCAGAGGAAACCCTAACTGTATCTTGATCTTCAAAGGTCTTGTGATGAGAAAATGTTGAGGAAATGGGAGGGCAAATTTTGGGGTACAACAGTTGCCCCTGTTCAATCTTCTTGAACCTGAAGAGTTAGATTGGCAGGTTTGCCTTTCGTGACTCGAGGGTAAAAGGAGATTGGACACTAGAGTGCCCGGAAATTTGCACTCGCATGCTGGAGTCTTAACAATGTGATGTCGGGAATGGGCTTACAGATGCCATTTGGAGAGGCGGTAGATAGGGGGATGGGCTTACAGATGCCATATGGAGATGTGACAGAAACTTGTCGGGAACGGGCTTATAGATGCCATTTGGAAGCGTTGATCGCATAAGAGATTCCTTAGCGAAAACTTGTGTATTTGAGAAAGACAGATGTTTTCCTGGCTTGTTACAGGTGTTTGATCCTCAGTCTCCTGATGCAGATATGCCCTGGCTGGATACAGGAGTTGAATCTGGAAACAGTCGTTAATAGATGTGCCCTGGCTGGATACAGGAATCGAATCTTCGAACTCTTTAGACGTGCCCTGGCTAGATACAGGAATCGAGTCTGGAAATGTGGTCAACCGATATGCCCTGGCTGGATACAGGAATCGAATCTTCGAACTCTTCAGACGTGCCCTGGCTAGATACAGGTATCGAGTCTGGAAACTGATCACTCTCAGATGTGCCCTGGCTAGATATAGGTATCGAATCTGGAAATGTTGTAGTTGATAGATGTGCCCTGGCTGGATACAGGAATCGAATCTTCGAACTCTTCAGACGTGCCCTGGCTAGATACAGGTATCGAGTCTGGAAACTGATCACTCTCAGATGTGCCCTGGCTAGATACAGGTATCGGATCTGGAATTGTGACAGTTGAAGGTAGTTGTTTTTGGGATTGTCTTTTTCCTGAAAAGGCAAAAAACGTAAGTTGTATGCAATGTCATGATGTATGATATGCATATTGTCATGATACCCAACATGAGATGTTGTATGCGTTCCATCATGTATGTAAGCAAGATGTATGAAAATGTAAAATGTTCATGAATGTAATTTCGTCTTTGGGGAAAATAAATCCTTGACGAACGGCCGGAGAATTGTTCTGTGGAAGAGATATTTGGCCGAAGTTTTGATGAGAGGCCTGCTGAGGACTTTAACGACGGATTCTGCTGAGGATAATGATGATAAACTCCGCTGGGGAACTCCAAAGATAAACTCTGCTTGGGAATACCAAAGATAGACTTCACTGGGGATTGAAGGAACTTTACCGAGAGCGGTCTTCCGTGGTTTTTAGCTGAGGATAACCCAGTTATAAGTCCTTGTGAGGAAATAACTTTAAATAAAACTCGGGCGAGACGTCCGTTCTTCGCAGGGGATAAGCTTGCAGAATCTACTGGGAATGAGCTTTAAGACCTGCCGGGGAATGTTGTGCCTTTTCAGGATCGACGGGGAACCAACTCCGCTTGGGGAAAGTATTGTCGCATCCTGTTTTACTCTGCGGGGAATTGAGATGATTTGGCCACATTCTTCAGTTGAACCTACCTTGGTGCCTTGGCGGACAAAACAACCAGACTACATTAGACAACTCCACATTGCCCCTGTCTTTGATGTCACTTGTAATTAATCTCTTGTTTCATATGCAAACATTTATGAATCAGCAGTTTAATGTCAAATGCATATATCAAAAATGAACATTGGACGTTCTTCGCAAGACAAAACAAAAAAGGAAAACAAGGGTAATTTGTATGGACAAGTGAATCTGTATTGATTTAAACTTTGCCTGTGAATAGGCGTTTTTTGTACAAGAGGCTGACATCCTAGTAAGAGGACATCGCCAAATAGTATAGAGTTTACAATTTGAAAAAGGAAACAAAACAGTTATGTGAACAATCCCACTGGGTTCCAACTCTGCTATCGCCTTTATGTCTTCGAACGTCTCATCGTTTTGCTGCCTAATTTGAAGATGAAGCTGATTGGTCAATGCCGAAATCTGGAGCCAGATAGTTGATGCCGAATTCCGGATGCGAAGTGATCCAATGAGACCTAGTGTTACGCTTTTATCCCTAACTTTTGCCTGGACCGCCCTTTCGGGTTTTCAGTCCACCGGGATACCCATTTTTGCCCAAGCCGCCCTTTCAGGTTTTCGACTTGCCGGGTGTACAGATTTTTTCATTAATTTCATCCCTTACTTTTGCCCGAACCCTTTTGGTTCGCCGGGAAGCCCTTATTTTGCCTAGGTATGTCAACCTAGCGGGTCTCTTATTTATGCGTAGTATTTTTTCACTATGTCTGCATTGGCGGGGTGAGGAAGGTCGTCACCATCCATGGTGGTTAGGATCATGGCTCCTCCTGAGAACACACGTTTAACCACAAATGGCCCTTCGTATGTAGGGGTCCATTTGCCCCTGGGATCACTTTGAGGAAGGATGATGCGTTTGATTACCAGGTCCCCAACTTGATACTCTTGCGGTCTGACTTTCTTGTTAAATGCCCTGATCATCCGTTTCTGATACGTTTGACCATGACAGATAGCAGTGAGCCTCTTTTCGTCAATCAGATTTAATTGATCAAGTCGAGTCTGGATCCAATCATCTTCATTCAAGTCTGCATCCTTCATTATCCGGAGAGAGGGTATCTGGATCTCGATTGGCAATACTGCCTCCATGCCATAGACCAAGGAGAAGGGAGTTGCCCCGGTTGATGTCCTTGCTGAGGTGCGGTACCCATGAAGAGCGAACGGTAACATCTCGTGCCAATCTTTATAGGTCACTGTCATCTTCTGCACAATTTTCTTGATATTTTTATTGGCTGCCTCTACAGCCCCATTCATCTTCGGTCGGTAGGGAGAAGAATTGTGGTGCTGTATCTTGAATTGTTCACAGAGTTCAGTGATCATTTTGTTATTGAGATTGGTACCATTGTCCGTAATGATTCTTTCTGGGACGCCGTACCGACAGATCAGATTATGCCGGATGAAACGCGCCACGACGCTCTTGGTTACTGTGGCATAGGAAGCTGCCTCAACCCATTTTGTGAAGTAATCAATCGCTACCAAGATGAAGCGATGCCCATTGGATGCCGTTGGTCGGATCTCACCGATCATATCGATGCCCCACATTGCGAAAGGCCAAGGTGCCGTCAGGACATTCAAAGGAACCGGAGGGATATGCACCTTGTCAGCATAGATCTGGCATTTATGACAAGTTCGGGAGTGCTGGTAACAATCGGCTTCCATTGTGGACCAGAAATACCCTGCCCGAAGGATTTTCTTAGCCATGGTGTGTCCACTGGAATGTGTTCCAAATGTACCTTCATGCAGTTCCATCATGATTTTCTCCGCTTCAGCCTTATCCACACAACGCAGCAGAGTCGAATCATGATTCCGTTTGTAGAGAATGCCGTTGCTGAGGAAGAATTTTGCAGCAAACCTTCTCATGAACTTCTTATCATTGACGGATGCACCTTCAGGGTATTCCTGAGCTTCCAAGTACCTCTTTACCTCGTGATACCAGGGTTTTTCAGCCACCTTCTCAGCCTCGAGCTCACAGCAGTATGCCGGTTCATCCAACTTCCAGATTATGATTCGGGGAGCCTCATTGTCCCATTTAACTTTGAACATTGAAGACATCGTGGCTAGTGCGTCCGCTAGCTGATTCTCCTCTCTGGGGAAATGCTCAAAAGTTATCTCTTCAAAGTGAGGGAGCAAGGTCGACACATACTCCTTGTAAGGAATAAGATTCGGGTGTTTCGTATCCCACTCGCCTTTGATCTGATTGATCACGAGAGCGGAATCTCCGAAGACACTTAGAAATTTTATCCTTAAGTCGATTGCAACTTGTAAACCCATGATACATGCCTCATATTCTGCCATGTTGTTGGTGCAGCTGAAACATAATCGGGCGGTGAGGGGAGTATGAGTTCCTTTGGGAGATATGATTACAGCTCCGACGCCGTTACCCAAAGCATTGGAGGCTCCATCAAAATGCATAGACCATCGGGATCCTTCCTCAGGTCCTTCATCCGGTCCAGGTACTTCACAGTCAGTTACTACCATGATGTCTTCGTCCGGAAAATCAAAGTTCAATGATTGGTAATCGTCCACAGGTTGGTGTGCCAAATGATCTGCCAGTACACTTCCCTTAATTGCTTTCTGAGTTGTATACTGGATATCATATTCCGTTAAGATCATTTGCCATCTCGCTATTCTTCCAGACAGAGCGGGCTTTTCAAATATGTACTTGATGGGATCCATCTTTGAAATCAATAAAGTAGTGTGAGTCAGCATATACTGTCTCAACCGGCGAGCAGCCCATACAAGAGCGCAGCAAGTTTTCTCAAGCAGTGAGTAACGAGACTCACAGTCGGTAAACTTTTTGCTCAAGTAATAAATAGCGTGCTCTTTTCGGCCAGACTCGTCATGCTGCCCCAGCACACACCCCATTGAATTGTCAAGTACTGTCAAGTAAAGTATCAGAGGTCTTCCTTCCACCGGTGGCATAAGAATGGGTGGCTCTTGGAGATATTCCTTTATTCTTTCAAAGGCGGCCTGACACTCATCATTCCAGCGTACTACTTGATCTTTCTTCAACAATTTGAAGATTGGCTCACAAGTAGCGGTCAGATGTGAGATGAATCGGGCAATGTAATTCAGTCGTCCTAGGAAACCTCTGACTTCTTTCTCTGTTTTTGGAGTCGGCATCTCTTGTATGGCTTTTACCTTGGCAGGGTCCACCTGAATACCTTTATCACTTACAATGAAACCTAGCAATTTTCCGGATCTTACCCCAAAGGTGCATTTGTTGGGATTCAACCTCAGCTTGTATAACTTGAGTCGGTCAAACAACTTCCTCAGATGGTCAAGGTGCTCCTCCTCAGTTTGAGACCTCGCAATCATGTCATCAACGTATACCTCAATCTCATGATGGATCATATCATGAAATAAATCAACCATGGCACGTTGATACGTTGCCCCAGCATTTTTCAATCCGAATGGCATGACCTTATAACAGAAGGTGCCCCACTGAGTCACAAAGGTAGTCTTCTCCATATCTTCTGGAGCCATCTTGATCTGATTATACCCTGAAAAACCATCCATGAAGGAGAACACCTTGTGTTGAGCTGTATTGTCAACAAAGACATCAATGTGAGGTAGGGGGAAGTCATCCTTGGGGCTGGCCCTGTTCAGATCCCTGTAGTCGACACACATTCTGACTTTACCGTCCTTCTTCGGCACTGGCACAACATTGGCAACCCACTGAGGGTAAGAAGTCACTGCAAGGAACCCGGCATCAAACTGTTTCATAACCTCGGCCTTGATCTTTTCAGACATCTCTGGACGCATCCGTCGGACTTTTTGCTTTACCGGAGGGCAATCTTCCTTGGTTGGCAGATGGTGAACTACAATGTCGGCATCCAAACCAGGCATATCTTCATAGGACCAAGCAAAAATCTCCATGTAGTCTCGTAGCATCTGGATCAATCGTTGCTTCACGCTGAGCTCTAGATTGGCACCAATCTTGACCTCTTTCCTATCTGTCTCAGTACCCAGGTTAATTGTCTCCACAGGCTCTTCATGTGGTTGAATAGCCCTCTCTTCCTGAAGTAGCAGTCTCGCAAGTTCACCAGGCACTTCGCAATCATCTTCACCTTCGTCTTCGGCCAAGTTGATCGGATTTTCAAAGTCATAACTGGCGATAGCAGAGCTGTTACCAGCGAGATCCAAAGTGGATTGAAACCTGTATAAGTGAGTGTGTGTAAATATAGCTGTTTTGTAATATATATAACACAAAAAAGGAAAAGAGCAAAAGATTTGAAATGCAACAAACGTCCAATGTTTTGATTGATGATATATGAAAATGTCATACAAAAAGCCCTCACAAATGGAGCTACGATGCCCCGGGTAGGACACCGAGCCAACAAAGTTTTAACATATTGTTTGTTACAAATTTGGAAATCAAAAGAAATCAATTACTGCGTGACAAATGTGATAGGGGTAAAATCCTTTGTTGTCCAGTTGCTTGGTCCGTTGCTGGTAGTCAGGTAGATCCAACTGTCAAACTCAGCTTCCTCCACATCCTCCTCGATAACATTCACCCTTGAGCTGGTAATAAACACCGGAGCCTTTCTGATCTTCTCTTTGCGCACCGCCTTCTGAGCCTCTGCAGTAAAGCCTAGCCCAAACTTGTTGTTCTTCTGAGTGAAGTCAGGAAGCTGACCCCAGTGTGCACAATTGCCTTTCTGAACCACAGCCCGGGCATCCCTTAGGGAAGCCATTTTCAAGGAATCATTCTCTTCGGCTATTGTCTCTGCAGCTGCTGAAATTGGATGCACCTCCTCGAAATGCTGGAAGGGGGTTTCAATAAACTCCCCGTCCATCTCAATGTACCTGAAGGAATTCAAATGGCTCACCATATACTCCTCTTCTCCTTGCACAGTGACGATCTTCCCCCTGACGGGATATTTCAGCTTCTGGTGCAAGGTGGAGGTCACTGCCCCAGCTTTATGGATCCAAGGTCGACCCAGTAGACAAGAGTACGATGGACGTATATCCATTACATAAAAAGTAGAGTCAAACACTTGAGAGACCACACGAATAGGGATGTTAACCTCTCCATGAACCATCCTTTTGGAACCGTCGAAGGCCCTGACGATGATATTGCTGGGTTTCAACTCCAGGCCTTCATAATCCAGACGATCCAAAGCCTTTTTCGGTAGAACATTCAAGGAAGAACCAGTATCCACTAATACATGTGCCAGAGTAGTGCCCCTGCATTCGATGGAGACATGCAGGGCATCATTGTGGTCTCTCCCTTTCGCGGTCAGGTCAGCATCTGAAAAACCCAAGCCGTTGTCCGCTGTCAGATTAGCTATGCAATCGGTGAACTGGACTGCAGACGTCTCCTGCGGCACATGGGCCGTCTTGAGAAATGAGATCAAGGCCTTAGCATGGGCCTCGGAGCATAGCAATAAGGAAAGCAGGGAGATCTTGGAGGGTGTATTCCCCAACTACTCGACAACATTAAAATCACTTTTCTTTATTATTTTCAGAATCTCCTCCATTTCTTGTCGGGAGGCCTCAACATTTATGGGTATTGGTGCCTCCATCCGGGCAGGCTCTTCTTCAATCCCTTTGCCCCGAGCATTTGATGACTCGGCAGCAGGGGACACAATTTGATCAGCAACAGGACCAGGTAAACTTGTAGGTTTTATGAGGAGGGGTTTTCGAATAGCGGGCGGTGCAATGTCAGGCGAGAAGAGCCTGCCACTGCGGGTGACCTTGGCTGGACCAGTGATATCGCAGATACTGGCACTAGCGTTGAATTCTTGTTTGATTCCATTTACGTACACGTCTGCCCCATAATGCCAGGGGACAGCTTTATCAGATATGTAGGGGAGAGGCCCCGGGATGGTAATAATCACAGGTGCAACAGTCATAATTTGAACAAGCTTCTTTGGGGGAGCCTTGATTGGATTTTTGAAGATGGTAATCACAGAAACTTCTTTCATCGGAACCAATTGAACAACAGTCTTTTTGAATAGAATCTCCTTGCTATCCATTAGGCCTTGGATGCCTAACCTCAGCAAGGGACAATCAGATAGGGAAATAGCACAGAACAGGCAACCTTCACCGCAACCCGGAAATAAACCGGCCCGCAGTAGGTTCTTCTTAACAGTCTTCAGAGGGGTAACAACTTCATCTACCGAAACAGCGTACGTTTCTTCCTCAATGGCATTTACCCTATGCTGGGGCATAGGAGCCGTTACAACATTTGGTATTTCCGGCGCTTCAAACTGAATTTCCTTTGCATCGATCAAATCTTGCACTTTGTTTCTCAAGGCCCAACAATCATCAGTAGTGTGCCCAGGACTATCAGAATGATAAGCACACCGGGCATTTGGGTTATACTTAGGAGACGCAGTGTTGACGACCTTAGGAGCTTCTTTGAGGGTTACCAGGTTGGTGGATAACAGTTGGGGTAAAATTTGAGATAATGTCATACTTAGTCGGGTATACTGCCTCTTGGGCCTTTCGCTTCTTTGTTGATTGTACTGCTGAGGAGCAGCAACAGGTTTGGAGATGACCAAAGCATTGACGGCTTGGCGACTTTCGGGCTTGACTTGTCTTCTAGGGCCATAGACGGCACTTGCTTCTTTCTTAAACGGCCTCTTCTCAGCACTTGTAGAGGCAGCCTTCTGTATCTTGCCTGACCTGATGCCAGCTTCAATTCTTTCTCCCGTCAATATTAAATCTGTAAACCCAGCGGAGGAGTTACCAACCAAATGATTGAAAAACGGACCAGACAACGTCCCCAGAAACATATCAACCAATTCTCGATCAGTTAATGGAGGCTGCACCCTGCCAGCCAAATCTCTCCATTTTTGAGCGTACTCTTTGAACCCTTCACCCGTTCCTAGAGACATACCCTGAAGTTGGGTACGCGTAGGAGCGAGATCAGAATTGTATTGGTATTGTCTGTAGAATGCGGTTGCCAAATCTTCCCAGTGTCGGATGCTAGCTCCATCCAATTGGTAGAACCATTCAAGCTGTGACCCCGAGAGGCTGTCTTGGAAGAAGTGAATCCAGAGGTTCTTATCCGCCGTGTAAGGTTGGATTTTCCTTACGTACGACCTTAGATGCAGCTTTAGGCAGGAGACCCCATCATACTTGGCGAAGGCAGGCGCCTTAAACTTATGTGGAATGACTACCCCAGAAGATAACCCTAAATCTCCGAAATCCAGTCCCGGCACATTCTGAATTTCCATGGCACTCAAGCGGTCCTCCAATTGCTTGTATCGGTCAGCAGCAGGTGGGTATTGTTCATCGTTATAGTCCGTCTCGTTGTCAGAGACTGCGGGACTAGGAGCTCCTCCCCCTTGGGGACTATTTTTCTCAGCAGAAGAAGTGGTTGGATCAGCTTCATTGTGGAGTGTGTTCCCAAATCGGCATCCGGTGTTGAACAATGCAGTCCTCTTTTTCTTCTTCTTCTTCAGGAGTAGAGTCTTCAACTCTTGCTGACCTTGGGCTAGGCTTAGGACCATCTCTTGAAACTGTGCACTTTGGGCCTGAAGGGCCTTGATTGCCTGCTCACTGGATGAGTCTGGATTCATGATGACTGTTCACACAAACAGCGAAGAAAATTAAGCAACCTGCGAAATAGGGTACCTGCTATGCATATGGTGCAATGGAATGCGTGTGTATGCAATGCATTCAAGGATTTAGAATATTCAAAATTTGTTGTAGACAAAAAGGAACGCACATCATATTAATAAGGAGAAATTCGTTAGTACATAAATGCCCCATGGGCCAAGTATTACAAAATAACTCCTTAAGGTAAAAAAACATTGCGCATCCTCTTTGGCGCAATGTAGGTGTTGAGATTCCTTTCCTCGTGCAGCAGGCGGGTGAGTTCCAGGACTTTCTTTTCACTAGCATGTAGACTGGTCTCAAGAGAATTCCGTTCTTCCTTAAGCTGGACCCAACTCTTCTGCATCTCTTCCCAGGAGGTGGGCATGTCAGGATGTTGAATGGTGTAGGATGCTTCTCCTTCCAAGACTGGTTCTTTGATCACAGGAAGCATATGAGGATAAGGCATCACTAATTTCTGGGAGCGGGCTCGTACCCACTTGAGGTAAGGTTCCAACGGGATGGAGTTCCGGTGCCCCAATGTCTTGCTGTCTATCCTACTTGGCATCCTCCAAGCTCTGATAAATTTCTGACGAAGTCCTTGAGTATCGTTGTCGAAGTCGAAAACTATGTCAGGAATTAACATGTCATGAGGGCCATCCTTCCGAGCATAACCAAACTGTCTCCAAGCCAGGCATGGGTTGTAGGTAATACCTCCTTTGATTCCAAATAAAGGAACATTAGGGTACTCCCCACAACGATCAATGATAGTGACGTCTTCCCTGGACCTAGGACACCAATGTATATCTGCATGCGTGAGAGTCATTAACCGTTGTGACCATCTCAAACCCCGCTCGTTCTTTAAAACTGCTTGTGGAAGGTGCGAAATAAACCACCTTCCCAAGAGAGGAGTGCAACACATAAGGACACCCCTTCTTCTCATGGTTCGAGTGTAACATGAGTGAAGGATGTCCCCCAGCAACGTAGGTATAGGATTCTTGGTCATGAAGATCTGGACAGCATTGATATCAATGAGCTGATCGGGGTTAGGGAACAACACCAAACCATAGACAAGGAGGGCCATAACTTCTTCAAAAGCTCGTAGGTCAAGAGAGTTCCAACATTCTTGGGCCTTTTCAAACAGAAATCTGGCTAAGAACCCTTTGATACCACTTCTAACTTCCCAATGTCCTTTGAGGTCAGATGTCTGTAGGTGCAAGGCTTTAGCAATCTCTTCAAGCTTGGGTTCCTCTTCCGTACCGTTGTAGGGTAGTTGATCAAGGATAGGGACCTTCAGAAGTCGGGAGAACTCTTCCAATGTAGGCACCAACTGATAATCCGGGAAGGTGAAGCAGTGATGCAGAGGGTCAAAGAATTGGAACAGGACCTTTATCAAGTCCTCCTCAATGTTGGTGTTAACCAAGCTGATGAGTCTTCCATGTCTCTCACTGAATGAAGAACCCTCGGGAATCCTGGACAGAAGTTCCTTAAGCTGAGGGGGGATCTTTACAAGGCTAATCTGAATTGTCTTTCTGCGAGCAGTTTCCATGTCCTATAAAACAAGAACAAAGATGAAGATTCGAAACCCTTGAAATGGTTAGTCAATGCTCATGATGTTTGTATGATGTAATGATGTGATGATTAAATACACTATAAGTATTCACAAAGGCAAACATGGTAAGGCACACAAGTCACACAAACCCTTAGAGTTTAGGCCTGCATGGAGTCTGGGTATTACCCTCTTGAAGTTTGGTGGGCTCAACCTGTCCTATCAAAAGTAACCGGGTTCTAAAGGTCCCAATATCACGGGATTGCTTTCATTGTTCATCGTTTCGATTTAGCCACTGAACTGGCGACCGAAATATTCCAGGAAAGCAACCCTCAACTGAGTGTAGTATCGAGTATCAACCAACCTCGGACTGCACCAAAGTCAGTTACCTCACTACCCTAAAAAAGGCCAAGATGGTTCAATTAAGGTTCCTAAGGTCAGTTGATGCTTCACGACACCACGCGGCGGCCCCGTACTCTCCTTGACTGAACTCAAGGGTTACCGGTACACACCAAAGTGCCACATCAACGTAGCAGACTGCTTCAACCATGTCGGTATACCCCGCACAGTTCCCTCACAGCCTTGTTGCTACTTTCTAAGAAGGTATCCCCAGATCCAGGTTAGGATCTATAAAACTCCGATACAAAGCCCACAAATGTAAAAGCAAACAAGACAATCAATTGAAAACAAAGGTGATCTAAACCCTAAGGTTACTCCACTTTTAAGTAGTTCCCCAGCAGAGTCGCCAGTTCTGTGATACAGTGGGAGAACTGACTTGAGGTTTTGCGTTTGTATTCGCAAATGTTGCGGTTAGCAAGAGTCGCCACCGACTTTTTATTTTATCCTAAGGAAAGGTTAAAAAGCACAACAAAAACCTTTTGAGATGTTTTCTTGGGTTCGGGGAGTAGATTATAGAAAGGGAAGGTATTAGCACCCTTTCTATCCATGGTTATCCATGGGCTCTTAGTTACTTGCTTAGATCACTTGCCTTTTGTTTTCAATTGTTTTAAATGGTGCTTGAGTGTGTGGGTTTGAAAATGTTTTTTTGAAAAGAGGCCAATGTGGTGGCAACCTTTGTAATAATCCATGTGGGGATGTATACAAAGATGTATGTCTTTTGAAAAAGTTTTCATTTGTTTTTGAAAGTTGTTTTGAAAGTGTAGTGATGTGTAATTTTGAAATTAGGCAAGTGTTTTGTTTTGCAAGTTGATTCAAGTAACTAAGAGGTTATCTACTCCTAAATTTCTCAACAGATCATTGCTATACTTTAACCTTTTTAACAAGTTTGCTCCACCATTGTATTTGGTGGGCAACCTTGCGTTAGGATGTGAAAGGGACAGGCGCGGGTCATCGTATGGACCATAATTGCAACGGCGTTAAATGTCTTTGAGCAATTTCTCTAAGGGACTTGATCATTTGTTTTTGTTTGTTTTTGAAAAGTTTTGTCGAGGGACTATGATCATTCAAATTGTTTGCTTTGCCCAAAGAAGTTCAACATACAATATGGCCCATTTATTTGAAGGCAACAAGTGGAATACCCTAGGGGGTGCAAGTGTGATTTGTGTGTCCATTTTCATGCTTGTTTATCTTGTATTAGGTCAAACTATTTTTTATCGTTTTTTCGCATACAAACCCTAATTCTAACATGTTATCATTAGAAAGCAATAAAGTGCGAAATTAAAATTACTAAGCTATTACAAAACCAAATATGGGAAGGGGGGTACAAATGTTCAAATGGGGGATATTGACAAGAATTTAAATCTAAATTATTACATCAATTGAGTATTCGCAATTTAAATAATGTACAAAAATTAAATAAAAATGCAAGATGCACAAAAATGTTTTGTATATGTATGAAAAAATATTATTTATGTAAAAGAGAAAAGAAAATAAAAAAATGTATTATTTTTGGGGGATTTTGAACTTAGGGTAAAAACCCTAATTTTTAAAGAAAGAAAAAAAAAAAAAGGTATTATTTTCTAATTTAATACAACTATTTATTCATTTTTTATAAAAATAAAATAAAATGAAGTGTATTATGGAAAAAGGTATTTTTATATCAAATATTAATAAGAATAAAAAAAAAATCAAGTATTTTTATATTTTGTCTTAAATATATTAATAATCACATATATATATATATATATTAAACCCTAAATATGTATTATACACAAAAATAAATATTTATTTAATATTTTAATAAAATATAAAAAAGAGTATTTTTTGTGTGAAATATTTTCAGAAAGTAAATAAAAATAAAAATTGTATTTACACTATTTTCTATTTATTCTAATAATAGTACATATATATATTATATACAAACAAAGAAAATAAACAAATAAATATGCAATAAATGCAAAAAATGATGAAAAAAATATTTTTAATTTTCTAATGTCATGAGAAAAAATAAACAAAGTCAACCAAAAAGAAAAAAGTCAAAAATGTTAAGAAATGAACAAATGGGCTCAGGGGGTGTAAACATGGAAATGGGGTGTGAAAAGAAAATAAATCCAGGCCCAGCCCAGACCACTTCTTCTTCAACCTCTGTACAACCTTCTTCAAGCAAAAACACGCGTTTTTTATCTCTGGATTCCTGGACTTTCAAGCAAAACTCATAACATGAAAAGTGTAGAGCATTAAGAGACGGTTTCAACCATATAAAGAACATGACCTATCTCTCTAAGATGAGGGAGAATTTCTCTCCCCCCCATTTCTGACCTAACTTTTCATCAATGTTCAGACATGAAATTCTCTAAGCACACGAAATATAAATGAAATCTAAACATATGAGCATGTTCAGGGCTATGATTGTGACATGTTTTCTTCAAAAATCTAAAGCTAACAATGCCTAACAAGGGAGATAGAACTCCACGAATATACCTGTTCAGCTGGAGTCGAGCTTTGCAATGGAGGGTGTTTCAGAGTGAAATGATGACTTGTACAGCTTCCTTGAAGTGTAAGGATGCTTTTCCAATTCCTACTTTGTCTTGAAACTCCCTGAATCGAGCTAGTGAACTCCCACTGCAAAACAGAAAATTAAAAATGGTGAAGTGGCTTGGAGGTGTTACAGGTCTGATTTTAGGACATGGTTAGCTTGCATATGTTGTAGGGAAGGTAGAGGAAAAGGTTTGGATCAAAATGCTCGAAGGGATTGGGAGTTTGCACTCAAACTGCAGGGGCTCCCCTGTTTGTGCAGTTTTGAGGTGATTAGAGCAATGGGAGTGTTTCAGATGGCAAGGGCTCGTGTGTTAGCTTGGATTTGGTCTATGGAATGTGTTTGATAGCTTTTGTGTTGTGTGTCTAAGCTGAGATGAGAGATAGCATAAGTTATGGACTTTTCTTCTATCTTAAGCAACAAAAGCAAGTTGGTTGTTTTAGGTTAGTAGGGGGTCTCCTAATGTGCTGCATAAGCCTCTCTTGATCAGTGTGTTATGCACATAATCTTGTGCAAAGCAGATCTTTCATGTACTTGTTGGATTACAAACTTGACATAAAGCTAAACTTTTCAAAAATGGAAATTTCACTTTATCTAGTTTAGGATTAAACCATTATGCAATGTTAGAACACAAAGAACATGACCTTAACACATTGAATATGCATTAAATTATTGAGTATGAAATGGTTCAAGGACCTGTAATCAAGCATAAAGCAAACTGATTTCAAATTGGCAAGATTATGAACATGTCTTGATGAAGAACAAAAGTGAATTTTTGCCAACTTGTGAAATTCGAATCTCTCAAGTTATGAGGTTGTTTGATGAGTTCTTGGACATTTTGGAAAGCTTGGAATGTGTACTACAATCCATCTTTGAAATGCAAATCAAAATTCCAAGTGGAAGGGTATGAAAAGTGGCCTTGAAGTAGGGTAGAAAACCTTGTCAAAATAGGTCAAATTTTACTAAGTTAAAAGATGGTTTAGTGCCCTTATTCAAAAAATTATAACTTGAGATACAAGCTTCAAATGAGAAAACTTTGTGAATCAAAGTTGTAGATTATGCAACAAGCTACAACTTTCATGTTTTGACTTTTGTTTGAATCCAAATGGATCATGGTGAAAAGATGGGGCAAAGTTGGGAAAAAATTAGGGTTTTTTTTCATAACTTAGAAAAATTCTAAGTTATGAAAAATTCTATTTTCAAACCCTAATTTGCATTTTGTGATTTCTTGATGAACAAGTTTCATGATTTGGCATGTTTTGATGAAAAATGAATCTTGACTCTTGACCTTGACCAAAAAGTCAAAGTTTGACTTTTCAGTATACAGTCAAAATTGATCAATTGACTGGGAAATTCAACTGTCAATCTTGTGTACTTGGGATCTTTTGAGCTTGATGAACATGTCAAGATAATTCCATGGGGTCCTTGAGTCCATATGTGAGCTTGGTTTGCCATTGGCTGGGTCAAACAGTCAAAAATTGCCTTTGTGCAGTCAAAACCCTAAAAATGACCATTTTGCCCTTTTGGTGATCTGATCAAATTTCTTGTGGAATTGTGATCCAAACTTGATCAAATAGTTCATATGAGTTCAATATGTTGATGTGGATCAAATTTCATGAGATTTGACTGTCAATTGGCCACAGTTGACTTTTTTCCCAATACAGCTGATTTCTAGGTCAACTGTCCAATTGACTGGGTAAAACTTGGAATCAAGACTTGAAACTTGGTATAGGTAAACTTGGGAGTCCAACATGAAGCATGAAAGTCATCTTAGGAATTTTAGGTCAAAACATCTTTAGGCAAACACAAACCCTAATTTTGAGTCCACAGAGCAAGGAGAAGTCTTGAGCAGAGGAAACCCTAACTGTATCTTGATCTTCAAAGGTCTTGTGATGAGAAAATGTTGAGGAAATGGGAGGGCAAATTTTGGGGTACAACACCATCATTCTTCATACTGAAGCGCCTGTTGAAGGTCGACCTGCTTACTTTAAGGGATCCTCCTCAGAAGCTCAATACCTCCTCTCCTAACTATCGTCCCGACGCATTTTGTGTTTACCACTCCTACAGCCCGGGACACGACACCAACGACTGTCGGGCCTTGAAGAACAAGATTCAAGATCTGATCGACATTGGAGTGTTGGAATTCATGCCAGACGGCGAGATGAAAATCTTCCGTTAAGGGGGTTCTCCACCTGAAGTGACGAAGCTCAAGCTGAAAGACTTTTGCTTCATTTTGAATTTTCAAAGTTGTAATTTCTTTTGTTGTCAAACAATTATCTGTTGATGTTAAACTCTGTTTTCATTAATGCATTGCATATGTTTGTCTTGAATTCATCCATTCGTTTCACTACTCTTATGCTTTTCTTTATGATATCCGACTCTTGATAAAAAGCTGCAAGCCTTTAGAGGGAGGATGACGAAACAATATCATAATCTAATACAGTATGCTTTTGAATAGACCTTGCTGATGATGTACATGCATTTCTTTCAAATCCCAAACACTGGAGTTATAAGGAAGATAATCCCTAGTCAACCCATTCGAGCCAAAGAAGTAGGATTTTTATGTTTCTAAACAATCAAAACCTTTGATATAAACCTGGGGCAGGGTAGTATCTCAGTTAATTCAAAAGAAAAACGCGCATTGAAGTTGCAAACTCTCAGTTCGTAACACAACGAACGGCGTCAAAGCAAAAGAAAAGCATTCCTTTGGAATCAAAAGACAAGGGTGGTTCCCTATCACATAGGCAGTCAATCTCTCAAAAGAGAAAAGCCCACCAAGCCAAAACCTGTAAAGGAGGCTTAAGAAAGCTGGGGCATCCCGCTGACTATAATCTCAAAAATGGGAACAGTCAGGCAAAAGTTAGGGATAACAAATCAAAATCAAAATAGTGAGGTCATTACAAATCCTCAACAACATGAAAAATGTTGAAAAAGAAAAAAGGAGATGATGACTGTCTCCCAAATTCAATTGGTGAACCATCACCCAAAAGGTCGTCCCAAACTCAAAACAGGGTGCGACGCACAGTTAACTGAGCTTAGGGTTGAAGAACATCACGAAGAGCGGGTGGATACAAATATACTTTGAGCCTTTATCCTTTGTTTCTTAAACCGTGAACCAAGCCACGTTACAACCCTTTAAAAGTCCTAATTGAAGCATGGGTTAGTTCAAAAGCATACTGTTACAAAAAGGTATCCTGACTCCTGTAAGGTTTTGCTCTACATCTTGTGTTGACTTGTCTTATGAAAAGTTTTCTGCTAAAAAACACATTTTTGCAAAACTTCGAGACAAACATAAACTTTGCATTGCTTGAATATCACTGTCTGCATTTGGCTTTTTGTTTGACAGCGAAGAAATTCATACAGCGAATGTTCGGAGGAACAAAAACTCTCTCAGTGAACAAAATCACTTCAGAAGGATGAAACTTCCAACGACAAATCTCCTATCAACAAGGGGCATGACATGTCACCATCCAATCAACCTGGGGCAGTCCAGTCAAGGTTTCAACAGATCGTTCAAAGTTCAGTTAACCTGGGGCAGTCCAGTCAAGATTTCATTAAAATCTCAATTGCAGATTAACTTGGGGCAAGCCTCCCTCACCACCACTTGGGGCATTCGAATGTCAAAAGTGTTCAATCTTTCCTTCATCACATGTTGGAAGGTACGGTCCAGATTGGCTCCAGACACGGTTGCCTTTCTATCACCTTTCTTAAGTTCCAGATCAATACCTGTAACAAGCCAGGAAAACATCTGTGGACGTTTGATTGTGGATTAATACCTGTAACAAGCCAGGAAATCATCTACATGAAGAGATTGAAGATCAACACCTGTAACAAGCCGGGGAACCATATTTCTTTCTCAGGTCAGAGATCAACACCTGTAATAAGCCAGGACAATATCTCCTTGACCGACTTTTCTTAAGTTCCAGATCAACACCTGTAACAAGCCAGGAAAATATCTGTGGATGACTGATTGTGGATCAAACACCTGTAACAAGCCAGGAAATTATCTACATCACCACTTGGGGCATTCGAATGTCAAAAGTGTTCAATCTTTTCTTCATCACGTGTTGGAAGATACGGTCCAGATTGGCTCCAGACACGGTTGCCTTTCTGTCACCTTTCTTAAGTTCCAGATCAATACCTGTAACAAGCCAGGAAAACATCTGTGGACGTTTGATTGTGGATTAATACTTGTAACAAGCCAGGAAATCATCTACATGAAGAGATTGAAGATCAACACCTGTAACAAGCCGGGGAACCATCTTTCTTTCTCAGGTCAGAGATCAACACCTGTAACAAGCCAGGACAATATCTCCTTGACCAACTTTTCTTAAGTTCCAGATCAACACCTGTAACAAGCCAGGAAAATATCTGTGGACGACCGATTATGGATTAACACCTGTAACAAGCCAGGAAATTATCTACATCACCACTTGGGGCATTCAAATGTCAAAAGTGTTCAACAATTCCTTTATCACCTGTTGGAAGATGCAGTTTTACACGGACTCATCATCAGGAAACCCTACGCCGGTTCCTTCTCACAATCAAAAGATTCTTGCCTTCCCCCAACAACAGTCAGGTTCCTCCTATCCCCAGCGGAGTTCATCAAATTCCCCAACATAACATATCAGTGGAATCCCCAGCGGAGTTCTCATCAAACCCCAACGGAGTCATCTTCTCCTACCGGTGTATTCTTGCAACCATCATCCCTAGCGGAAACGAAGAACTTTACTCTTCAACATCAGCCCAGGATTTAATTCCCCGGCCGGTCGTCAAGGATTTATTTTCCTAGACGAAAATACATTCATAGACATTTCACATTTCATACATCCCGCTTACATACATGATAAAGTGCATACATCACTATCTCATTTTGAGCATCATGACATCACGCATTTCATACATCATGATATTGCATAACAACTAACTCTTTACCTTTTCAGGAAAGAGCAGTCAACAAACAAAGACCATCATCTTCCGAGATTCTTTCTAGAAGTAGTTCAGATGTGACCCAGACACGGCGACATTCTGATACTTATTCCAGATTCACTCAGAAGTAGTTTAGATGTGACCCAGACATGGCGACATTCTGATACTTGTTCTAGATTCATCCGGATGCAGTTTTACACGGACTCATCATCAGGAAACCCTACACCGGTTCCTTCTTCAAGACTTCTGAAAACAGTTTACGGATTCTTCCCAACAACGGATGTTAATCTATCGCTTGTTCAGATGCAACTTTTGAAAACAGTTTACGGACGCTTCCCAACAACGGATGCTGCTCTATTTCTTATTCAACTTCAAGACTTCTGAAAACAGTTTACAGATTCTTCCCAACAACGGATGTTAATCTATCGCTTGTTCAGATGCAACCTTTGAAAACAGTTTACGGACGCTTCCCAACAACGGATGCTGCTCTATTGCCTATTCAACTTCAAGACCTTCGAAAACAGTTTATGGATTCTTCCCAACAACGGATGTTAACCTATCACTTGTTTAGACTCCTTTCAACTTTTGAAAACAGTTTACGGATTCTCCAAACATGGATGTCAATCTATTGCTTATTCAGACCCCCAGTTCAGAGATGTTCCAAAACATGGATGCCTTTCTGATACTCGTCCACTCACCAATGAAATATAGTTCAACATTTCCAAATGGCATCTTTAAGCCCATTCTCAGATGGCATCTATAAGCCCATCCTCCTACCCGCAGTCACCAAATGGCATCTTTAAGCCCATTCTCAGATGGCATCTCTAAGCCCATCCCCCGACAAGATTCTATCGCATCCCTAGATGGCATCTCTAAGCCCATCACCAAATGGCATCTGTAAGCCCATTCCCTCTACCATCACATCACCGAGTGCAAATTTTAGGGCACTCTAGTGTCCAATCTTCTTTTACCTTCGAGTCGCGAAAGGCAAACTTGCCAATCTAACTCTTCAGGTTCAAGAAGATTGAACAGGGGCAACTGTTGTACCCCAAAATTTGCCCTCGCATTTTTCCACAAGAAATCACAGCTTCAGGCGTTTCCTGATTTTTCAAACTGGCTCAAGAATCGGTCAAACAGACTTTTCTCGTCAGTCAGACAAAATTAGGGTTTTCTCTAGTTTTGAGGGGTTTAGAACAGTTCATGCAGTTTGCTTAGGGTTTTGGTTGATTTTGACTCAACTTCGATCAGGCGAACGCTTCTTTGGCATTTAATCAGGAATTAGGGTTTTCATGCGCGGTTCCTCAGAAAGATTTAATTCTACGGTGCTTTGCAAGATATTCCGAGATTTGGATTGAATTCGCATTGTTTGACTTAATCAGTAAAAAATGCATTTGGATGGAATTCACATTGTGTGACTAAATCAGTGAAAGGATGCATTGGGTTTGAATTTGCAGTGTTTGATTAAAGTCAATAAAAAGAAAATACGTCTGGACAGTTGTTGTGATTGATTGTTGTTTTGCTTTGGACGTTGGAAGCGCCAAGTTTAATTGATCAATGCTGAAGAAATGTTTATTTAATTATTTATTATTCTAAGATTAAATAGTTGGAATTTATTTTCAATTATTTTAATTTAAAGAATTATAGATAATAAAGTAAACAAGTGAAAAGAAGAAAAGAATTAATTGGATAAAAAAGAGTTTTTATTTATTTTTAATTTATTTGTACAATTGTTTTGTTTATAAATTGTTTACAATAATAATTTTACAATAATTAAATTTAAAGTAAGACTATCCTAATTGTTTCTAAATCTTCAATTCTTCATTCTTCATCTGTTGCTAAATCCTCTCCATTCAATTTTTCTCTGCAAAAGAAAAGAAAAAAAGTTAGAAACAGATAAATTGAATTAAAGAGACAGACAGTTTAATTTAGGCTCATCATTAAAGGCAACTGACTGGAATCAGTTAGCCCTCTCTGCAAATCACGAGATTTCTCCCGGTTCACAAAAAGGGATGAATATTGCTTGCTGATCATGAATGCACAAAGTATACAAATTCCACAGTTCAAATTGGCCAACCAACTGTATAGTTCAAAAGCAAACAACATGTACAACTAAAAGTTCAAATTTCCAAACAAAGTCCAAATTCAAACTTTCTGCCAAAAGTACAAGATACTGTCACAAGGAAGCAAAGTGCTGTCAAAAGAAGATATGGAGAGATATCAAGAAGGCATAAAGTATGCAGAGTAAACATGTAATGCAAGCAAGCTTTTCATTTTCATCATTTCCCGGTGTTGCCTTTTCAGAGAAAGTACATGATAAACATTTTTTATTGTTTTAATTGTACTGGAGAGAGAAGAGAGAAAAGAGTTCTGGGCTTACAGGTTTAGGCTAGAGGCATAGAAGATAAAAGACTGCTAACACAGTCAAAAAGCAGAAGATATCAAACGGAGAGAAAAATGACAAACGAAAAATACACTCAGATATTCAGAGCAACCAAACCTCAGAAACCAGTTTACATGACCACAAACTGAAACATAAGCCCTTAACCATTCAAAAACTGCAACAGCAAGCTAAAGCCAAAAACCTTTAACCTGTTTTACAAGCATAAGAACCAAAGGCCAAACCTGCTGAAACAAAGGCCAAACCTGCTGAAACAAAAACCATGCCAAGCTGAAGCATAGGTTCATCAGGCCCAAAACCAGCATAACCTGTAAACCTAAAACAAACCTTTCAAAATCAGTAAACCCTGTTAAGACCTCATATGCCCAAAACCTTCAACCTGTTTAACCTGTCAAACAATACCCGTTCAAGCCTCAACCAAAAGCCTTACCATTCCATTAAAACAGAAAAGCTAAAAATACAAACAGAAGCGTGAGCCTCAAAGCCATAGCCAAAAAACAGTTTTCAACATCTTGCAAACCTGTGCCTACCATTCCAAAAACTGCAACAGCAAGCTAAAGCCAAAAATGTTCAAACCTTGAACCAAAGCTCAACCTGTCCAACTCTAAGCCTTAACCACCAAATGACATCAAAACTTGAACTGTCCAAACCTCAGAAAATAAAACCAGAAGTTTTTCCACACAAGGCCATAACCAACATAAAAATATCTCAGCATATCAAACTCAAAACATCAGAACCAACCTAAACCCTCCGAATTTCTTCATCATAGGGCAAACATATAAGGCAACCAGAAGAGAAGAGGAAAAGAAAGTATACAAGGAAACAGAGGTAAATAGAGAAGAAGAGAGGCAACTGTCTAGGCATGCAGAACATCTCAGGCAAACATCATTGAAAGCAAGCATTTCATAACAAGCGTGTAAAGGCAACCAGAAGAGGAAAGAAGGAATAAAAGCTAGGTTTTCAGGACCATCATCAAACCCTAAAGAGACAACGATACAAACCAGGTTTTCAGCATCACCAAGCCTCACCGTCGAGCCACCGGAAGCGCATCCAAGTCCTTTGTCCCCCTCCAACGAAGGTAGTGAAATTCCTTTTCTTTCCTTTCATACATCACAACATAAACAAACAACAATATTTCCCAATCAGAACAATAATAATACTTAATCAAAGTTTGAAATCGAAAAGAGCGAAGGTATAAAAGAGTTACGTTTTACCATTTCTTGGCGCTACTACGCTCATCCCTGAAGGAAGTAGGACGGACGGTGGCGTTGGTGGCTGAGCAAGGAAGGATTTCATTCAGGAAGCTCGAAAGATGAAGAGGATGAAAGCAGTGAAGGCGAAGAAGAACGGCGCCGCATCTCTATTTCTCAAACCCTGAATTTTCCAAAGTGAAACAAATGTGAGAACCCTAAAAAAACATTTTGTGTTAAACGGTGGGCCTGCCAATTGCGCCTAAGCCCATTCATTCCCAAAGCCAGCGTATACCCCCCCTTTGCTCCTGCTCATTTGTTTCAGCTTGGGCCTTTTTCTCTCCTAAGGCCCAATTAACCCTTTAATTCTTTCTTTATTCAAACTAACTTTTTACATTAACTTTGATTAACAAATACTATTTTCTTAACATAATTAATATTCCAAATAAATAACACTTTTTCTTCACATATATATATATATTTTAATATAAATATACAAACATGTTTTTTCTTCCTTTTTTCTCAAACTTAAAACTCCTTTCTTTAAATTAAATCTTGTATTAAAATACATTAATTTATAATTACGTAGGAAATATTTTTCTTTAATATAATACATTAATATATAGAATTTAAATATTTTCTTTTTTCTTAGAATATTTTATTCTTGTACATCAATACGTAATACTTTTTTCTTTTCTTAAAATATTATCTTTGTACATCATTACATAATTTCTCTTTAAAATCAATACTTTTCTTTTGTCAAAATATTATCTTTGTACATAATGCAAAAACAAATACCTACTTAATAGTTACACATTTAAAATCACATCTTAACCTGTAAATAAATTACATACACATATACACTTACACGTACACCTACACAATACACTTTACATTTGACAATATACATTTGCTATTCTTATACTTTACATTACATTGTTTACATTTGATCGCGATTCAATTTGGTTGTAAATTATTGGGCACTACATTCCTAAAGTCTCATCCCCATTTGTGAATTTGTACCCCCACTCCCGGATACTATTTGTAATAGCGTAGACTTTAAATTCTTGCAATTTACCGCTTTCAAATTATACCATGGTTAGACCTAGGGTTTGCATGTACATAAAATTAAACGCTAGATAACCTAATACAAGACAAATACATGAAATCAATACACAATCACACTTGCACCCTCTAGGGTAATCCCACATGTTGCCTTCCAAAATGGGCCATGCTTGCACGTCGAGTTTCTTTGGCAAAACAAATTCAAATGATCATAAGTCCCTCGATGACGCTTTCGAAAGTTGCCTAAATGGAATGATCATAGTCCCTTCAAGCAAATTACCAAAGACACTTGGCACCATTGCATTCATGGTCCATACGATGACCCGCGCCCGTCCCGTTAAACTTCCTAAACACAAGATTGTCCACCAAATTCAATGGTGGAACAAAATTGTTAAAAAGGGTTGAAAACATAGAGAAAACCTTTGAGTACAATAGGGGTAGTCAAAACTCTTAGTTACTTGAGATCAACTTGCAAAAACACTTGCTTTCTTTTCAAAAACCACACTTCATACACACTTTCAAAACAAACTCTTTCAAAAACATTTGAAATATCTTTTCGAAAAGATACACACCTTCGTATATACTCAAACACGAGTCATTACGTTGGTTGCCTAAGACAAGGCATCTTCTTCAAAAACATTTTCAAAAACACACACACACACACACCATTTTCAAGCAATCGAAAATCAAGGCAAGTGATCTAAAAAACCAAGTAACTAAGAGCCCATGGATAACCATGGATGAAAAGGGTGCTAATACCTTCCCTTTTAATAATCTACCCCCCGAACCCACGAAATATCTCAAAAGGTTTTTGCTGTGCTTTTTAACCTTTCCTTTAGGATAAAATAAAAAGTCGGTGGTGACTCTTGCTCAACCGAACAAGTGCGAATACAAACGCAAAATTTAAGTCAGTTCCCCCCACCGTATCACAGTGATACAACACAATAGACGAAGCAATTACAAATGAAATGCGAATAGAATAAATTACAAGCACATGATTATAAAATCAAATTAAAAATACGCAAGTGCTAAAACATTTATATCAAATTAACAAAAACATCAAAACAAATATGTGATACCATACGATACCGTGACTGCACTTTATGAAATGAGGTTTGTTATTGTGGTGTTTGGTATGTGTAGTTTGTTTTTGGAGTTGTGGTGTAAGAAGGATGTATTGAAACTCGGGGATAAAGAAAGTTTGTTATTGGGTGGGTTAGGTGTAGTGATATGAATGTGAGTTTTTGGTGTATGTTGTTGGTTCTTGAAATTGTTGACTAGAGTATGGTTAAGTATGATGGTGTTGGATGTATGTTCTTGGATATGGATTGTTGGAGTTAGTTGGTATGGAAATTAAGGTGCGTAGGTGTGAGTCTCTTGTCAAGAAATTGGAGTGTATTGTTAATGTTGCTGCACAAGATGAGAACTAAAATATTTTTCTAATTGCTTTTGCATTATTTGAAGATGGATTTTATTTTTGAACAATTTGAGAATGCATGTCACACCCTAACCCAACCTTTGTTTGATATCTGACATATATGAATCTATAGAGAGTGTATATATTAATCTTGAAATAGATGGAAATATCATCATCTTCACATGTTTTATGTATTTGACACATTGTACAGTACTTCATGCATGAGATCAAAGACAAAGAAATTCACAAAAAAATTATTAACAGGAGTAACAATCTCTATTTAAACTTATTACTCCAACTTCAAATAATATCTTTAAACTTATAATTTTTTTGTTGGCTATACAAGATATGTGTTTAATGATCATGTATTCCAATACTACCGCAGGGAAATACGTCAAGAAAACATACATTCTTTAAAAAAGGTAGATAATATTCCAAGAGAAACACGAGCTCGAGCATATGACAGAGGTCAGAGATGAAGCCATATGACAACCAAAATTTCTGAGTCAATGAACTCAGTGCTTAAATCCATTCACTACCTACCTATTATAACATTGGTAAAATCAACATACTATAGGTTGGGATAACTGTTTGGGAAATGAGGACATGATTGGGTAAAAATATTGACTTCAAAGCAAGTATAAACATAACATTGTAATAAAGGGATTACAAAAAAGTGCTAAAATCTAACACTTACAATGTTATGCAATTTGATCGTTATAAATTATATTTGATGATCAATAAAACAGTGAACCATAATGAGGGTCTACCAATATGAAACTTCAACGTCGACCTCCGACGAATGTGATGTGACAGTGGGAAATTTCAACTTTTCCATGTGGTTTGTTCACATGTTATTACATCATGTTCTAGTATCTCCCATATTACTGTGTGACATACCAAATGTGTACAAAGTTGTTAACGTATTCAAAATCTACAAGAAAAACTTCCTCGATATTCTCCATGAAGATTATTGGCCTCAATTAGTGAAATACTTTTTGCCACAATAAGTCTATGTGAAGGAAAAATAAAGGTCTCTCAAACACTAGCCGCATTAGAATCGAAATGGACAATATTGAGAAACACAAAAGAAAACATGAGATTTGTTGCATAACTGACCATATCCGCATAAATTGTCCAAACTCTACATGGAGTTCTAATTAAGTATGTTTATTTTTGTTAGTTTAATTTTATGATAAAATTATTAATTAGTCAATGTAATTTTTTACTGCATGAAGTATGACATATATTTTAAATTAATAACACCAAATTAGACCACAAGAAAAGTGTTAGTGTGAACACCTTATAAAATAAAAATAAGCACTTCTTATATCTAGCATCAAATTTAGTACGACTATCATGAATAGTAAAGACATAAGCAAGTCATCCAAAACATTTTAAACTAGTGTAATGAGAAATTCTGTTATGCAATAAAAAATAAGTTGTGTTATTGTTAATGATAAGAGAAGGAAAAATTAATGAGATGAACAACATGAGCAATAAAGATGTGCCAATTTTTTTAGAGATGTTTGTTTGAAAGAAAGGGATCTTGCAACATTGAGTATGTGTTGATATTTTTACTCAACACTTCCATTTTGTTGAGGGCATTAAACACATGTTCTTTGGTGCAAGATGCCTTTAGATAGATAGAAACCATATATTAAAAGTCCAGGTTCATTTTTAGTGCGTGAAAATTGAGTGTTAATGCAGGAAAGAAAGTTAATTAGGTGCTTCCTGGTTTCACTTTTATGTGTCTGAAGATAACCCAAGTGAACCTAGTGCAATCATCTAGAAGAGTAAGAAAATACCCATGATCACCAATGGAGGGTATTGGGGTATGGACCCTAAATGTAAGCATGTAAAATATTAAAGGAATGTAAAAAGATTCTAGTACTAATAGGATAAGATAAGCACTTTTGCCTAACCACCTGACAAAAGTGACATGAAAAAACTTTATTGATATCAAAAGAAATACTAGGGCAATTAGAAGCCAAGCGTTTATGAGCAAAATTATAAGGATGACCTAATCACTTATGCCATAAACTAAAATTAAAGCAGTGTTACAAGTAATATGGGATGAAGGGAGAGAAGAAATGGCCCGAGCATTGAGAACATAGAGATATCTATGTCTATTATCTAAACTTATTAGACTATTGGAATTTCTCTGCAACATAAGACATTTCTTGTTAGTGAAAGTTAGTTTACATGAAGATGAATCAAGAACTTTGTGTTAGAAATTAAATTAACATGAAAGAGGGAATGTAATAAACATTAAGGATATGTAAGAAGTGAAAGAGTTGAACTGTGTCAGCAATATTGGTGAGGACAATGGTGCCATTGGGCAATTTCATATTGATATGAGAAACACAAGAATAAGAAATAAAATTTCAAAGGTTAGGAGTAATATTGTAAGTAACACATGTATCGATTATCCATTATACACGTGGATTACAATCCATGGATGTGGAGAAAAAGTTAATGTGGGGACGGGAAGCCGTGTCTCAGGTATCGTGAGAAGGAGAGGAGAGATGGTGATGCTTAAAAAATTGAATGATACGATGATATTGATCGTGGATGGCTGCCAAAGAATGTTGAGAGTCTTGGGAAGAATAAATGAAGGCTTTAATAAACGTGGATACTAGCATTGTTGATGAAGGGTTTTGGACTTTCATAGTGGTAGCCGTGTGGGAAACCATGCTTCATGAAACATGTATCAACCATATGATAATGATTATGTCCATGAACTCTCCTAAAATTGGTGTTGGGTTGTAAATGCATGGCTATAAAGTGATTCTTAGGGGAATAAGAGAGAATGTTGGGAGGAATTTAATGATGTTCTTGATCCAGGACCATACATATAGCCTGATCCAAGGAATGGAGAGAGTCAAGAAGGAGGATTTGAGAACAAGTAATGGGAAATTATTCTATGAGACCCTTGAGAAACTTGATGATCCAATCTTGATCTTTATACGTCAGAAGGTTTGAAGCAGCACCATAATTGCAAGGAATGGAATAGGTACAATCACAAGTGGGACAAAAAGAGTTGATTTTTTCTTTGAGAAAATCGATATTTCTTTGATGAAGGTGGGTAGGTCATCTTGAAGGTGGAAATATTGAAAATGTCACTTTGAGATGACTGATTCTCTAGATTCTTCCAAACAATGTGAGCATTATCGATCCTAAATATGAATCAAGCGATATTCTTTGAGATTGATCGTTAAAGTCAAGACAGAATCATGTTGTTGCACGAAGCCAAAATTGTAGAGGAAATGACAGGTAGAAGGTTACACAATGGTTCTGTTGATGAAGTGAAACTTTATTCTAGAGATGAGGGCAATCTTCCATAGCTCGAGTAAAAGAATTATAACCGCGGTGGTCAAGCGGTAGGGTGACAAGGATGATTGGGTGTTTTTGTTTGGATGGATATAAATAGGGGTGGGAAGGGTTGATGGAGAAGTCAGAGTAGGTTGGTCTGCCTTTGATGAAGGGAAGAAGGAAAAAGGAGAATGAATCAAAGAGATTAGGGTTTTTGAGAAAGAAAAGAAAGATAAAGAAATGAAACATATGAAGTATGAGAGAGGAAAAGGAAACAACAAAAGAGTAAGAGCTTGTTTGAATGAGTTATAATTTTTAGTTTTTAAAAACTATTTTGTAAATCAATTTTTAAAAATAATTTTAGAAAAAAAGTTTGATAATCTTACTTTTAAAAACTATTTTAAAGCTGTACAATATTATAAATTTATCATTAATAAAAAGTGTATCACTTCTCTTAGTTTTTTTTCTCTTCCCAATTTTCAAATCCTCTAAAACTTAATTTAGTTTTTTGATTGTTAACACTCTTAAATAGACAATAATTTTCAAAAATAATTTTGAAAAATTAGATAACCAAATAAATTTTATTATTTTCATATATACTTACCTTCATTTATTTTGTATTAGAATGTCTATTCGACATCTAAAATATCGGAGTCAAACATATTAATGATCTCTTTATTGTTAGATCTCCAATTTGTGAGTATAAATTCTTTTGTTCTCTATAATAATCATTATGATTGACTTTTTTTTCCAACAATTCAATTTTGAATTGTTCAAGTATCTACTTAATGATTTTATGTACGTCTTTCCATATACATATAAAATTATATATAAGATTCCCACAACTAAAGTATACAAAACTTAATTTTCTAAATTTCGAGATTCTTTTATTTTGGACAATGATTGAGACTTAATAGTCTTCCTTGATAATTGAGGCATAATTAGTTTATTGTCTTTCTTGTCAGTTTTATTTTTAACTTATATATATATATATATATATATATATATATATATATATATATATATATATATATATATATATATATATATAATATATATATATATATATATATATATATATATCTTTTGTGATAACCAAATGATACCTTGAGAATAATCTCTAAATATCTAAATACCTAATACAAAAGAGATGTACCCAAGATCTTTCATCGCTAAACTTTTGTTAGAGATTTCTTAGTTTCATACAATAATCATATATCATTGATCACTAAATAACATAAAATCATCATATTAAACTAGGAACATAAACTTACACCCAATGAACTTGTAAAACCCAATAATTTTTCATAATAGACATCTCAAAATCAAACGAGACAATTACCTTATGAAATATTGTGGTATTACAAATGAGACAATTTTATTAACTCATAAATGGATTTTATTTGTTTGCAAACCATAAACTTTATATCTATTGACATAATTTTTTCCCCATTGCACCATATTGTATTTCTTAATGTCTCTATTAAGAAACACTAACTTGATATCAATCTTATGAAGCTCTAAAATTATAACAAGTAACAAGTGTCACAACTATCATAATAGAGTCTTTTAATCATACTAAATAGTATTTCTCTTTTCAGTCAATTCTTTATGACACTTGATGCTCTAGTTCTTGAGAATGTTGAATTTGATCTTCAAAGATTAATTTCTTATTTTAATTGAGAGAAAGAATAATAATATCCTTATGAGGGTCCAAAATTTCTATATAAATAGCAACTATATGAATTGAGTTAGAACCAATTCTTTCTCACTCAATTTTATTTTTTTGACCATATCTCTCTCCCAAACTCAATATTCTCAAGACACATTATAATATTTGTCTCAATATTCTTTAATTTGATACTAAAGTTTATATTTCTAAAACTTTTCAACAAGTCTAGATTGTCACAAGTCATGACTGAATTAACTATAATAATATTTGAATTTAAAAGACAAATTGAATCTATCATTGAAATAATAAAAAGAAGAAGTTATAATATTAAAATAAAACTTTATTCATCTACTAAATTGTCTTTTAAATACAAATTTAAGCTTATAATGAAAATCTAATATATTTAAAAATAAATAAAAAAAATATCAATCTTCACCAAATTTGTATCATTTAAATTGATGCATCTTTCAATATCATTGAACATTTGTCAGTTCATATCATATTTTCCTATTATTTTTTATTTGCTCTTATCCTTTCAGGTATTTACCAAATGAATATTATTTATTTTATCTTGCTTTAATCATTCCTTTATTGCACACTTTATGAAATTATTTTATTAAAGAATAATTTCTAACTTTAATAGTTATAAATTTAAATGTGCAAAGAGAATATCATATGCTAAATTTTCGACAAAGTCACCTAATTGACGAAACTATAAGGCTTTAGCAAGATTAAATAGTTTCATAATATGCTTATGATATTTTCTTTGCTTAATAATCTTAATGAAAAGTCATCACTCTAATGAGAGTTTGTCTTTCACTTTTTTGCTTTAGAAGTACTAGAATTTAAGAAAAGATAATATTATAAAATTTATATCATCTTAAATAATATCTCTAATGTATCTGGATTGCTAAGCTTAAAGATCATAAAACTGTGTAATTTGAAGTGTACTCCCTTTTAAACTTGAGTCTCACTTTAAATATACTAAATTATGAGAGAATTTGAGTTTCTCCATCATTATAAAAAGTCTAGACCCAAAAATCATAACGTTCATATTTTATTCTTAAAAGTTAGAACTTTTGAGAATCAAAATCTAACTTATTTTACAGATACATAAACTATATTAGTTTATAGAGAATTAAAAAAATTGTTCTCACAAAAATACCAAGTGCATCATTCATGTCAATTCTTTAGACAATAACATCAACTACTAGTGATATTTTGTTAGAATGATCGAACACTAACAATTAATATTGATAAACAATAAATCTTTATAATCATCACATGTATATCGTTATAGGTATGAATGTAATCTATTTAATATTTCGGTCACACGACTTTATTAGGCACGCCAATAAATTAATATAGAGACATGCACATTTATAATTGTAAATTTATAAGACAAAAACAAAATACCAAACACACCATTAATCCACGATCTTTGATTACCAAGAATTAACTTCAAGCGATACTCTTAACACAATGATCAAATATTGATAATAAGTCAGGTCGAATAATGTACATCTTTGACACCAACTATTACCCACATGGAGAAAAAAACTTATTAATTACCATATATTCACTATCACAAGTATGCAATTATCCAACCAAAGTGTGTCTTCCTTTTGGCCGACTATGACAGCTCGTATGAACAATTTTATACTACATCTTTTATAATTTCAACATGATCTAATATACGCAACATAAGTTACTTTTACGACTTGTTGTTTCAACCAACTCAATCAAAATTACTAGATAATTTAATAAATTAAATGAGAAAAAAGTCTTAAATTTACAAGACACTACCCATAAAATGTAGGTCAGATCTGTAAGTTTGTCGCATTCCTTATAATTATAAGATTACTTAGCGGCCCTTAATGTGAGAACAAACTCACAATAAAACATAAATTTTATGAATTTATACAAATTTCATAATTAAAAAATTATTGTATAAAACTTAATAACAATAAACTCAAATAACATAATCATGCTAAATATATAATTTCAAATTAGATAAATATTAAATATTTATATATGCAAAATAAATATCAAACAAATTCACATATACACCAAATAATTCTTTAAATAAATTATTTTAAAATCAACAAAATCAATTCTAAAATTCAAAGTAACTAGAATTTACAGATTTAAATCTTTAGATTTACCTTATAATTTTGAGAGACATTCAAAATATTCAATTTTTTTTAATAAATAATATATAATAACTAAATATATATTAAACAAATTATTATTTGTCTTATCTCTCAAAATCTAAATTCATGTGAAGATTTTATGTGAATCAAATTAAAAGAAAAAACAATAATTAAAAAAATCAAACAAAAAGATTTGATGATAAAACATTTTTTTATTCAAAACCAAGAATAAAATCACCAAAATAAGATTTAAATTCAATATTTATCTTTCTCAAATAAGTGACATGAATATATATTTTTAAATATATCATCTATAGCTATAAATAAAGTGTTGGGAATCAAAATTATTTAAAAGAAAATAAATTTTAGGATTTTCAATTATCGATCATAATTATATATATGTGATTTCAAATATATTTAGCATAATATATATTAAATAAAATATCTACCAAAGAAAACTAAAATTTTCACAAATATTTTTCTTTCAAAAAATATTCAAATTTTAATTTTCAAACAAATACTTATCATATAGTTTCTACGACAAATTCAAAACTTTCTATCATCACAAATATAATTCTAGGAATTATAACTTAAAATAGATCCTTACCATGATATTATAATTTTCAAATCACAAATATAATCCCCAATGTGATCACCAAAACAAATATCATTTAAATATATACTGCAACCAAATTTATTTTCAAGAATTCATAAAAAAAGATATGGAAGATCCTAAATTCATATAAATATTTTTGAAAGTAAATATAACACACAAATCATAAACTTCATAAAATACTAAAAAAAATCATTAAAACTTCATGCCTCATAAAATATATATATTAATATTGAAAAAAAATCATGAATTTCAAATAATGTTTCATGATCTAAAAAAAACATTGACATTTAGAGGACAAATTTCAATAAAGACCTGCTCTGATACCACTTGTTGTAATTAATTCAATAACAATTAATCACATATACATGCTCTATATATTATATACCATATACTTTAGTGCGGAATAGAATAAATAAATATAAACAAGTATATAACTATATGATCTACGACATATTAGTATATGAGATTTCAGGAATACCTGGATCCATAAGATAAAAAAAAAACTCTTGGCAATGATAACTGTAATCTTGAAATGTAAAAGTGTAGAGACAAGTGACCAACACTTGTTGGTTTATGGATCTTCCTCAACTGATACTCCTAATATCTTGGACACTCTTCATATGAGAAGAAGAGGTAAACTGCTTGTGTACGGTATATTGAGGACCATAGCCTATATATATATATATGTGTGTGTGTGTGTGTGTGTGTGTGTGTGTGTGTGTGTGTGTGTGTGTGTGTGTGTGTGTGTGTGTGTGTGTGTGTGTGTGTGTGTGTGTGTGTGTGTGTGTGTGTGTGTGTGTCTGTGTGTGTGTCTGTGTGTGTGTGTGTGTGTGTGTGTGTGTGCGTGTGTGTATGTGTGTGTGTGTGTGTGTGTGTGTGTGTGTGTGTGTGTGTGTGTGTGTGTGTGTGTGTGTGTGTGTGAAATTCTAGCACTTGAAATACAAAGGTCAAGACTAATGTCTTAACACGGAAACACGATGTCAGGATAAATCTTATGACATTTGTTGGCAGAAAACCTGGTAACACTGTTGATTTTGCAGAAAGATAAATTGCAGAAATTTAAAGAACACAATCAATTGTTAATCCAGTTCAGTGAAATGTCACCTACTCCAGAGGCTACCAAGTCATAAAGGAAATCCACTATGCAATATTAGTTAAAAGCCTAAATACCCCAGTTTACAACTTTCCTCCTAATCAATACCGCGTGCAACTTATACATAGGAACCTCCTAGATATGAGAACCCCTCACTTCTAATCACCACAGTGATATACCTATAGCCACAAACCTTGTGAGTAGACTTAAACCAATCACAATCACAATGATGGTATAAAATAAAAACCAATAGAAAATTACACTTCAAATAAACAATACTTAGTTAAGACTCTTAACTAAGAATAATACTCAACCCTTTTCTTAAAAGCTCATGGATGAGAACAATAGCATGATAAACAAGTAACAATCAGTCAAATCAATGCATCAAAAGATATATGAGTGACATACAAAGAACACAAACACTAAAAACCTAAAAGACTCTCAAAACCCTAAATCCTTATATTGCACCCACATTTTCTTCTTGTGAATGCATGCTATTTTAGGTCTAGTAAGTCCTTATTTATAGACTCTTGCAGTATGGGCTTAGACTCTTCAAAAGATCCAATCTTCATGTTCCAAAACAACTAAAAGATATTCTCATAAAAACAGGAACACATCTTTTTAAATCTTCCTAAAAAGTCTCCAAGATCCTTTTTAAGAAATCCAATTAAATATGCAATTTTTTCCTAAATAATCTCCTTGACATGCGCATAATGATGAGGAATATCCAAAAGGATTTCATAAAATCAACTTAAATCTGTAAAGAGATAACCAACATAGCGCCAACTGTACACAGTCCAAGATGTTATAACATTTTTCTTCGACAGCTTGCTGAAACACATAACAGTTAAACTGTCATGACAGTTGATGCATATGTTATAACATCTTGCTTAACATCTGTATAGAACCATATTTTACCAAAATTTAGCCAATCATAAAATCATGGAACTAACAATCTCCCCCTTTGATAAATTTTGGATAAAACAACCAAAGCATGATAAACCTGAATATATAAACTGCAAACATAAAAAAATGTATCAAAGATTTCACGCAGTTATAGATCACTATCTTCAAAATTTCATAAGAACCAATGTCCAGACATATGGTCTGACATCACACAACCCAAATCCTCCCCAACACATGAGCTAGAAAGACCAGACAGGTCCAATACTCCCCCTATCACACATGATGAAGACTCCCCCTCAAAAGAAGATCCCAAATCACCAAAAATGAACTACCCAAGGTCACACATCAGAGGCAGCAACAACATCAGAAGATAAAAATAGCCCCACACTAGGATTTTCTCACATCAGCAAAACGTAAGATAAGCTTTGTTTGACATCTTTGCACACAACACATTAGAGCAACAACAACATCAACAATTTCCTCCAATGCAATCAACATGATAGACTATCATGCATGACAGACCATCATGCTCCCCCTAAATAATTGCATCAAGCAACCATACTTACTACTCTATCCCTAGCACTAGCACAATCCTATCAGTATGTTAATTAACATATCAAGACATGTTTAATAACATCAGGACACACACAAAACATTAATACTTTACTCCCCATTTTTAGCCAAAACTTGACAAAAACTGGAGTAAATGTACAAAATTGGAAGTACACATATTGTACATAAGCAATAAGACACACATGGAAGCACAAATTAGAAACACAATAACTGATGGAACCACAAAAATATATTATTAGGAATGACACCACAAAAACACAAGATGCTTTACAAAATATTGGGTCATAAGCCATTACACATTACAAGATTCAACAAAAACACAGAGAATCATCATGCTTCACCTTCTTCCTTCTCATTATCTTCTTCAACATCAACATCCTCCTGATCACCTTCTTTTTTCAAATCCTTAATAACCTTTTCAAGAGTTATTCTTCTTACTGTATTGACTTTAATGGTCTCATCCAATTCTTTGCAAGTGACCTTTTAATTTGTCTATGACATCAACTTTAGAAATGGTAACAACACTGCCTTTTCTTGAGGTTGTGGCAATGCCCATAACATATGTCCCTTCAAAGAGTTTATGGTGAAAAATAAGAGGATATTCCCTCTTACTAATTCCATTTGAATCAGTCAAAACTCTAGGGTATTGGTTCAGAATTATTCCACATATCAAAGTAGGAAAAGCTATGGGTAACTTTACTGCAGAGGATGCGACTTGTCTCAAGGTCTGCTTAAATATATAAGTTCTAAAATCATAGTCTATTTTGGTACCAATGATGTAGATAAACCTAGCCAAACTTGTAGCTACCATGGAGGTATTATTAGTTGACACCCAATTGACAGATCCAATCTTATGAAGGATTTCATAATTCACACTTAAATAGCTTGCATACAACTTTCCTTTCCTAGGTTAATGCTTCACTTGATTTCCAGTAATTTCCATGCAGACGAGGTCATCAGATACCTTGACTTCTATATTTTATGATTCACATCTTACTAAGTACACATTTATTATCACTAGAGAATATTCCACATATCTTCCTCTTACATAAACCTTCTATAATACGGTGGGGGAACTGAATTTTTTGGTTTTATCCAAATATGCGGATAGCAAGAGTCTCCACTGACTTTTCTTTTATCCAATAAGGAAAGGGTGAAAAGAATAGGAAAGGCCTTGAAGGTTTTGAGTTTAGGGGGTAAGTTATGAAAAGGGAAGGTGTTAGCACCCTTTCTATCCGTAGTTATCTACGGGCTCTTAATCGCTTAGCTCACTTTGAAAATTTGCTTTTTTTGTGTGAAAAATATTTTGAAATTTAAACTTTGTAAAGATTCTTGTATCGGTCCTCAAGAATGCATACAAAGTGTTTTGAAACTATCTTTGAAAGTGTTTGTGTAAAATGTTTTGTTTTTGTGAGCAAGCGATTAAAAGTATCTACCCACTCAAGGTCGTTCTTGTACTTTTCCTCCTCCTTTAGATAGTGCTATCCATACCATTAGTTAGTAGGAATCCCTATCGTTGTATGTGAAGGGACAAGTGAGGATCATCGTACAATCATTGAAGGCAACTAGTAAGGACGCTTTAGCAATTTTCATAAGGACTAGATCAATTATCGAAAGGCAACGTCGAAGGGTCATCGAGGGACTATGATCTTTAATTCGAGGAACTTTTGCTAAAGCGCCCTCACTTTCGAGGGACATGAATATTATTTTCCGAGGCAACAAAGGGGCTACCCTAGATGTGCGAGTGTGCAAATGTGTTGTTTTCAGTTATTTTATCTTTGAATTTAGGGTTCTCTAATGTTTGTTTTTAGTCTTTCCGTACAAACCCTACTTACTAACAACAATATAGTAAAATCAAAAACAGTAAAAGTGCGGAAAGTAAAGCAGGAAAGATAAACCCAAATCCATTACATCGCTTTAGGGCAGATACATAATAATATAGTGCAGAAAATAAACCTATAATTATTACATCCCGAAAAGCAGTTACATAATAATGAAAAAAAAAAAGAAAAACATGAAATAATTACATTTGCGAAACTATACATTTGATCTGAAGATGCAAGATGAAAATAGAATCAAAGGGAAAAGAAATGTTTTTTTGATGTTTTTTTTTATGAAAAAAGGTTTTTTGATGGTGATTGAAGAAACCTAAAAAAAAACTAATTGGTTTTAACTTAAAAAATTGATTAATTAAGTTAATTAAAAAAGGTTACTGATGACAAACCTAAAAATTAATTAATTTTATTTAAAAAAAGAAGTTAATTAAAAAAGGTTAATTAATAGAAACTAAAACCTAATTAGGGTTTGCGAGAAAAGGTTTGTGGTTTTATGAATTTAGGAATTTCAAGGGAAAAGAGAAACAAATTAAGAAAATAGGAAAAAACCACAAAATGCCAGGGGTGGATGTTGAATCCACGCCCTTAGCCTTTCCTCCTGCATGGTTTATCACTGCACCAAGCACGCTTTGGTGTTAGTAGGATGAGATCAACGCGCTATATGACAAAACCTGCAAAACATAAAAATGTGAAAAAAAACCAAAACACCAAAAGGCAGGGATCGAACCTACGCCCTAGTATAGTAATTCCTTAATGCGCGCTCGCTTACCACTGGGGTGGCTGTATATCCGGTAAAAAAACTGAAACAAAACAATTATATAATAAAACAAAATAACTGGACCGGAGAAGCGCCGGAGCCCTAGCTCCGGTCGTCTTCTCCGGTGACTCTTTTCTTTATTCCTGCAAAATAGAAGAGGTTAGTGATTCCCAAGGACCCTACCCCCCTAAATCAAGCCTTGCAATTTCAATGGGAATATTATTTTTAGCTAAAACGCACTGGTTTGTGAGATATGAAAAAAATAATATCACTCAGTGTAAACATGGAAACCTTCGATTTGGCCATTATGGGGGCCATGCTATGGTTTGATCCTGCATTGTCATGTCTCAAAAGAACATTAGCTTCATTAGTATGTGTTAAAACATAAATAAAATGACAGTATGAAAATTATGCAATGAACCAAAAACAACAAGGCATATATGAGGGTTTCAGGCCCTTTGGGTCTTAAATGATGATCCATTCTTACCCTACAATCCTTTTGGAAGTGAATGGGATGTGTATTTGACCTTGAGAGAGGCTGCAAGAGAGGGTTTCAATTTGCCCTAATTTTGATATTTTTTTGAGATTTTTGGGATGGTTTCTTGCAAGGGTTTTTTCATGTGTAGCCTTTTCTAAATGAATGAGGTATATAAAGCTTGAAATTAGGTCAAACCATTTGGGCTTGGACCTTTGTAAGAAAGCTTTTGTTTTATTTCATTTATTTTGACTTTTAAATAAATAAAAATAAAAAATAAAAAAAATAAAAACCTAAGGGGTGTATGAATAATATATGAGGTTCACTACGGAGTGTATAACACGCATGGACCTTGAAACAATATCCCATTAGCCCAAAAATTCAAGTTTGGTCACTTTAGGTTTCATGCTTTTGCTCAAAATTTCCCAACTTGCACCAATCATAACTCTCTCAATTTTTATAATTTGAAGGTGATCTTGGACTTTTTGGAAAGCTCAATATGTCCTTTACAATATCTATTTTGATCATTTTTGCATTTGGAGATTTATCTTGATTTAAGTTGTATTGACAAAAAGTGTCTTTTTGTTGACTTTTAAAATGACCTATAATGTATTGGCCCATATCTCTCAAATGAAGCATTTTTTGACCTTGAGCTTAGAGAGACAAAGTTGTATAGAATTGAATTGAATTAAAAATGAGCTTTGGTTAAGAAAAATATGATGAAGCATGTGAAAGCTATGCTTGGTCAAAGTTCAGTTGACTTCTCCTAAAGAAAACCCTAATTTGGCAACTTTTGACTTTTGATGAATTGAGAGTTTTATTGATGAATCATGATCAACCCTTGATCAAATGATGAATGTAACTTAAAAATATTGATGTTAACCAAAAATATTGAAGTTTTACTATATGTTGACCATAGTTGACTTTTTGTCTAATATAATTGATTTTCAGTTATCTGAGCCGTTGACTGAGCAAACTTATGATGCAAGGCTTGAAATTTGCAATGAGCATTCTTAGAGACATATAAGGAACCATGAAATCCACTTGAGACCTTATAAACCCAATTTTCCTTGAGAAAAGTAAAGCCCTAGTTGTAGATCCATTGCTTAAGAGAAGAATTGTCTGATCAATTCTTGAGCAACCTTGAGAAAATAAAACCCTAAAATAATGTCTTGAATAATGGGAGGGAAAATTTTTGGTTACAACACCTTTCTAAACTCCATGCTCCTTCTATCATCACACCCTTGAGTGATTTTCACCATAACGTCCTTTGCCAGCTTTTCATAGCAATTTCCTAGATTGAACACATTCTTCATCATACCAGCTTAATCAATTAGATCCATAATTTCCTTGTATTCTAGAGCTTCTTTTCCCAGTTATCTTTCAATATCCATACTTCTATGGTAGATATATTTCCATTTTCAGCATTCTTGACCAAGTGAAAATATACATTATCCAAAGGAACATCAGGATTCTCAACAAGACTTCTTTTTGTTGCATCCTTTTCTTTGCCTTTATGCATAATTTCCTAGACATAAGTGTCAACATAAAACTCTGAGTCATTGAAGGGAACATCCTTCCTGTTGTACCACAAAATCTGCCCTTTCAATTATCAAGGCCTTCCTCACAAGGATTCTCAAGGTTCAAGCTTGAAGAAGGGCATTGGGATTTTCCAGCACCAGAATTAAAAGGAAACTGTCAAAAATGGAGAAAAACAGATAAAATTAATATTTTGGCAAATTTGGATAAAAAACAAGTGTTTTTCGATTCAGCTTCTTCGATTGGCCTTTTGGCCTCTTTCGACACAAGCTTGGTTTGCATCCTTCGATTGGCCTTTTGACCTCTTTCGACACAAACTCGACTTGCATCCTTCGATTGGCCTTTTGGCCTCTTTCGCCTGGGCATGTGGCTTCTTGTTGCAGGTTTCGTTTGTGTCTTTTGCTGCCTGCATGCTGGCAATTGAAAGCCATGACCTACTGGCCACGTGTACCCCCTGCAAGGCAAGTCTTCGTTTGGGCACTCACCTTCTGTGTGCCTGGATGAAAACTTCAGTTGGGCAAGAGCCTCTTTCGAATACAACTTGGATATGTCCTTCATGTTGAACTCTAAGCCTACTCCGAACACGGACTTTCAATTGGGAAAGATGTTTGCTTCGACCCAGGCTTCGATTAGGCAATATGCTGTCCTTCGAGCGTGAGCTTTCAATTGGGCAATAGCTTCCTTAGAGTTAGCTTGTTTCGACCACAGGCTTCGACTGAGACAGAGGCTTCCTTCGAACCAGTGCGCTTCGATCCCACTCTTGCCTTTGACTCAAAACCAAATCTCGTTGGCCAGGCTGTGTTGCGTCCAGATCTTTACATAGTCAGAAGTTTGCACAAGGGTTTCAAACTTTGTCTGTTGGATACTGCTATTTTGGGCTAAAGGCTACATACTTTCTCTTCAAGCAGAGAGTACTTTATCACAAAAGATGCTTTCCATCTGATTTCAGCCTGAGCACAAGCAATGTCAGAGGTATCTCCTGCACCCCACTGCTGCTACTGCCAACAGGCCCCCCACTTGTACTGTCACGTTACCCCTTATTTTATTATTCTTTGCAAGCTGGCTATGGACGAACATGTTCATTATTTCTCTATAAATAGAGGAATTTTTTACAAAGTTGGGGAGGACTTTCGAGCCAGAGGAACGAATCTGCAGAAAACTGTTCTCAAACACTACAAAAAAATCTCAAGTTCATCAACACTTGAGAAATAAAAAATATCCAGAATCCAAACACTTGTCCCCTTAGAATCTGAAACGTCCATACACCTTGTTACCTTTTCGAATCCAGTAGGAATAACCTCACACTTGTTCTTCTTTGTTGAATCCAATATCAAGGACATGACCCCTGGTTTCCCCCTCCGAATCCAGAAGCATTCAAGGGCCACCACTCAAGGCCCCACATCCATTCAACGCCTCCATCAAGGTAAGTCACTATTACCCTTGAGCTTTTCATTTCATGACATAACATGTTGTTGTACCCCAAAATTTGCCCTCCCATATTCTTCAGAAATTGCCAAGTCATGCTTCAAAATTCCCCAAGGGTTGCACAGTTCAAGGGCCTCCTAAACAGTCAAAATTAGGGTTTTGGTTCTGACAAAGAAAATGAAGTTTCCAAGGGTCCAATAAAGTCCCATATGCCTACAAATATGGTCAAGCATCCTCATACCAAGTTTCAAGACTTTCAGCACAAAATTGCACAGTCAAAACCCTAATTGCACTACAGTCAACTGTAGGGGCAAAATGGTCATTTGACAGTCAAAAATCCAAATTTTTGGTCAACATCTAATTTTGAAGCCACAAACATAATTTGATCAATGCTTGATCATGATTCTCAAAGCTTGGCTCAAAAATCATCAAGATGCAAAAGTTTCCATATTTGGATAGTTGAAAAAGTCAACTGTAAATTGACCAGGGCATAACTTTCACATGGATTATCAGAAAAATTCCATCCAAAGCTCATTTTGAAGATAAAGACATTTCCTACAACTCCTCTTCATACTTCAAGTCCAATAAATGCTCTCAAAAAAAGTTATCAATTTCAACATTATAGGTCATTTTCAAAAGTCAACAAAAAGGGACTTTAAGTCAAAGGCCATAACTTGAGATTGGTAAATCAAAATGACATGGGACCAAAGGCATTGGTTAGAGGACTCAAAGACCTTTCCAAAATGTCAAGGAACATGAGCAAAGCTTAAAAATTGAGCAAGTTATGCCTTGTGGAAGTTGGGAAATTTTTGGATATTTTGAAAAGTCAACATTGATTCAAAAGACCTAAAATTGCTAATGGGCCTCTTTTTCTTCCACAATTCATCATCCAAGACATGTGCAAGACCATTTGGCCCAAAGAGAAGTTTTTTTTTATCATTTTTTTTTATTTATTTGGATTTTTTATTATTAATAATTCATTTAATTAAATAAAATACATGAAAAATACCAAACCTAATGTTTTGAATCTTTTTGTGCATAGAATAGGTTCAATATTTCGTGCAAATCAGGTTAGGAAAGAATCAAAGGTGATTGGATGTGATTGAAGCCAAAAAGCATGAAAAAGATTTGGAAAATCATGGCATAAAAATCAAATATTGAATCCTTTAATTCATGGATCTTTGATCAATTTCTTTGACCTAAATCATTGATACATATATATGGATGCAAACCCTCGTGCCTGAGAACCCCAAGCTGCGCCATATACCAAAAAACAAACTTGGAATTTTTCAAGAAAACTCCAATACTGAAAACTGAGTTTTAGGACGATTCAAGGCCAAATATTTGTTCCATTAGCTTGCTGAGGCTTCAAGGAAAGTTTTCCAATCAAAACCAACCATCCTAACGCCCTGAATTGGTAAAACGATCGCACCCTGTACAGAAAATCTCTTGCATTCCTATATCATGAATCATACGTTTTAAACAATTTTTAATATTTGATTTCTATTCATTATTCAATTCTAAAGCTAACTGTATGGTTTGATTAAGTTTTCGTGCACTATGGAAGGATTCACCATTAGAGATATTTAGGGTTACCAAGCTTTTGATTTGGGCGTTTCCAGATACAGTAAAATTGAGACACCATAATGCCATGAATGAATTCTGCGTGTTTGGACGAAGACAATGAAACCATCGTGCCTAATTTATATGGCCGGACGGCCTAATCGTTATTTTCAGATATGGCATATTTTGGGGGGGTTAAAAACCCCCGCTAACCACTTTCTATTTTCAGGAAATAAACAAGCCAAGGAAGAAGAAAGGTGCGTGGCCATCAGTAATTGGTTGATTCAAATTTTTCGCGCGAAAGGAGCACTAACTCGTGTTTTCTTTTATATTAATTGATTGTTATTCAATATACAGCGCGTGTAGAGTGGCTCAGTGGCAAGCAGGCTTAGTGGTAACCCCTGGGACCTGGGTTCGAATCCCAGGTCCCCCATCCCTTTCATATTATTTTCATTAACATACTTGCGTGCAATTTCATTGCTGAGGACTACCATACATCCACAAGATCCAGCTTGCCACGTATACGCTAAGACCAATCCAAGGGACATGGTCTGAAGACCATCATGAACGCAAGTCAATGGGGGTACACGCTGGCAAAAAGGGTCAACGAGGCAAAGGTTAATGGGCCTAAAAATGCTGATATACACCTCCAAATTAGGGGCAGAACCCCCTAGGTTTGCATTATTTCTTTTCATTATTTTGGTATTATTTTCAATTATTGTCTTTATTTTAATTAATTCTTTAATTTAATTATTTTCATAAAAAATATAAAAAAACAATATAAAATCAGAAAAAGACAAAAAATAGTATTTTTATTTAATATTTCAATATTTTGTAAATAAAGCCTTTGTTAATTAATTAGTTTTAATCTAGGGTTAAATTTTAATATTTTTCTTAATCAATTTAAAATTTGGTAGAATTAGGGTTTGTAATAATTTTTTATCCTTTTTTCTTTTCTTTCATAATAATTAATTATTAAAATATTATTTATTTTTATAAATTAAAATTGCATGTAAATAATTAGGTTAATTTAGGTTTAACTTTAATATTTTCTTAATAAACTAAAAAAAAACAATTAGAATTAGGGTTAGCATTTCAATTTCAATTCAATTTCATTAAATTCTCATAAATACAAAAATACAAAAAATAATTTCTTTTTCTTTAATTTAATTAATAATTTAATTTAGTTTCATTAAAAAGGGTCCAACGCCCTCGTTTCTAACTTTAATTCCAATTCGCGCATTTTTACTTTTATTTCCTCTAATATCAATGTAATTCTCCCAAAGCCATGTAATGTTATAATTTCTCGCACTTTGCTTTAATTCTTTATTTTTCTGTCAAATCGGGTCTTGGAAATTTTGGCGATGTGGACCCGCGCCTTTTGTAATAGTTTAGAACTTTTATCTTTTTTCGCACTTTTAACTATTAAATAAATGCATGTAAGAATGAATGACAATAAATAAAAACAAACGCGTAGATCACCTATACCATGACAAGATAAAATAAATGAATCTGACACACAAATCACACACCACCCCTAGGGTACGCCTCACTGTTGCCTTGCCTCGAAAGGTGATCGTCGAGTAGAGGATGTTTTAGTAAGTCCTCATGATCCGGGAACCTGGCATGAGGGTAGCTTCGAAGGTATCTTCCTATTGCTCTGGTGATCACCATGTCCCGAACCTCGAATTGACCCGAACACCTCCAACGGTGGTGCTACCTACCTTTCAATGGTGGGATGGCACTACTTTAAAGGACATTTACACAGACGAATTCCTTAGGGTAGGTAGACGACTCTAGATACTTGCTCTAAATTCAAAACAAATTCAAAAATACTTTTCACACCGACGCCTTTTCAAAAAGCTTTCGAAAGCAATTTTTCAAACACTCTTGAGGACCGATACAAGAGTCGAACTGGAATTTTCAAAGAAACTTTTTAAAACCCACAATTGAAAAGCAAACAAACCATTTTTGAAAACACAATGAGCAAGTATCTAAGATCCCATGGATAACCATGGATAGAAAGGGTGCTAACACCTTCCCTTTCTATAATCTACCTCCCGAACCGAGAGCGATCTCTTTAAGGAATTTTTCTGTGCTTTTGTCCTTTCCATTTGGAGAAAATAAAAGACGGTGGCGACTCTTGCTTCCGCGACATTTCGCGAACCAGCGTTAAACAGTCAGTTCCAAATCCATCGATCACAGAACTGGCGACTCTGCTGGGGACCAATCTTTAAGTGAGGTGTACCTTAGGGTTAGTTCATAACTGTGTTTTCAATTGCTTTCTTTGCTTGCTTTAAATTGTGGGTTGCTTGGGAGTTCTATAGATCCTAACCCGGATCTGGGGGATACCTTCTTAGAAAGTAGCAACAAGGCTGTGAGGGAACTGTGTGGGGTATACCGACATGGTTGAAACAGTCTGCTACGTTGATGTGGCACTTTGGTGTGTACCGGTAACCCTTGAGTTCAGCCAAGGAGAGTACGGGGCCTCCGCGTGGTGTCATGAAGCATCAACAGACCTTAGGAACCTTAATTGAACTATCTTGGCCTCTTTAGGGTAGTGAGATAACTGACTTTGGTGCAGTCCGAGGTTGGTTGATACTCGATACTACACTCAATTGAGGGTTGCTTTCCTGGAATATTTCGGTCACCAGTTCAGTGGCTAAATCGAAACGATGAACAATGAAAGCAATTCCGTGATATTGGGACCCTTAGAACCCGGTTACTTCTAATAGGACAGGTTGAACCCACCAACTTCAAGAGGGTACTACCCAGACCCCATGCTGGCCTTAAACCCTAAGGGCTTGTCTTGTGTGCCTTGTGTGCCTTACATGTTTGTCTTTGTAAATATCTGTGGTGTGTTTAAACATAGCATCATGACATCATCCAGCATCATATGCATTGACTAACCATTTCAGGGGTTCGAATCTTCATATTTGTTCTTGTTTTGTAGGACATGGAAACTGTTCGTAGAAAGACAATTCAAATCAGTCTTGTAAGGATCCCTCCTCAGCTTAAGGAGCTTATATCCAGGATTCCCGAGAGCTCCTAATTCAGTGAAAGACATGGAAGACTCATCAGCTTGGTCAACACCAACATTGAGGAAGATATGATAAAGGTCCTGTTCCAGTTCTTTGACCCTCTGCATCACTGTTTCACCTTCTTGGACTATCAGCTGGTACCTACATTGGAGGAGTTCTCCCGGCTCCTGAAGATCCCTATCCTTGATCAACTACCCTACAACGGTACGGAAAAGGAACCCAAGCTTGAAGAGATTGCTAAAGCCTTGCACTTACAGTCATCTGACCTCAAGGGACATTGGGAAGTTAGAAGTGGTATCAAAGGGTTCTTAGCCAGGTTTTTGTTTGAAAAGGCCCATGAATGTTGGAACTCCCTTGACTTACAAGCTTTTAAAGAAGTTGTGGCCCTCCTTGTCTATGGTTTGGTGTTGTTCCCTAACCCAGATCAGCTTATAGATATCAGTGCTGTCCAGATCTTCATGTCCAGGAATCCTATACCTACGTTGCTGGGGGACATCCTTCACTCATGTTACACTCGAACCATGAGAAAAAGAGGTGTCCTTATGTGTTGCACTCCTCTCCTGGGAAGGTGGTTTATTTCGCACCTTCCACAATCAGTTTTGAAGAACGAGCGGGGTCTGAGATGGTCACAACGGTTAATGACTCTTACACATGCAGATATACATTGGTGCCCTAGGTCCAGAGAGGATGTCACTATCATTGATAGTTGCGGAGAGTACCCTAATGTTCCTTTACTTGGAATCAGAGGAGGTATTACTTACAACCCATGCTTGGCTTGGAGACAGTTTGGTTATGCTCGGAGGGATGGTCCTCATGACATGTTAATTCCTGACATAGTTTTTGACTTCGACAATGATACTCAAGGACTTCGCCAGAGATTTATCAGAGCCTGGAGGATGCCAAGTAGGATAGACAGTAAGACACTGGGGCACAGGAACTCCATCCCGTTGGAACCTTATCTCAAGTGGGTACGAGCCCGCTCCCAGAAGTTGGTGATGCCTTATCCCCATATGCTCCCTGTGATCAAAGAGCCAGTCTTGGAAGGAGAAGTGTCCTACACTATTCAGCACCCTGATATGCCCACATCCTGGGAAGAGATGCAGAAGAGCTGGATCCAGCTTAAGGAGGAATGGAATTCTCTTGAGACCAGTCTACATGCTAGTGAAAAGAAGGTCTTGGAGCTCACCCGCCTGTTGCATGAGGAGAGGAATCTCAACACTTACATAGCTCCAAAGAGGATGCGTAGTATATTTTGGGATTGATTTGCTTTTGTATTATTTCGCCCATGAGGCTTTGATGTACTGAACAATTATTTCCTTAATGATAACGTGTGTTCCTTTTTGTCTACAACAAATTTGAACTTTCGAACCCTTGAATGCATTGCATAAACACATATCATTCATCATGTGCATAGCAGGTTTTCCTCTTTTCAGGTTGCTTATCGTTCTTCGCTGTTTATTTCAGCATCATGAATCCTGACTCATCATCAACTGAGATGTCCATCAAGGCTCTTCAGGCGCAGAATGCACAATTTCAGGAATTAATCATGGGTTTGGCTCAGGGCCAAGAAGAGCTGAAGGCTCTGCTCCTGAAGAAGGAAAAGAAGAAGAAGAGAAGAACTGTTCTGTTCAACTCGGGCCGAAGGTTTGGCAATACTCTGCAAAATGAAGAGGCTGGTTCTTCCATTGGCAAGGGTACTCCTCAAGCGGAAAAAGGTCCTAGTCCGGTAGTCTCTGACAACGAGACTGATTTTGATGAAGAGCAGTATCCTTCTGCAGAAGACAGATACAAGCAGTTGGAAGACAGGTTGAATGCTATGGAGATACAATAGGTACCTGGGCTGGATTTTGGAGATTTGGGTTTGTCTACTGGTGTGATCATTCCTCGTAAGTTCAAAGCACCATCTTTCACTAAGTACGACGGGGCGTCTTGTCCCAAGCTACATCTCAGGTCCTATGTTCGGAAGATTCAACCGTACTCAGTGGATAAGAATTTGTGGATCCACTTCTTCCAGGAGAGTCTTTCAGGGACTCATCTCGAATGGTTCTATCAGCTGGATGGGACCAAGGTTCGTAACTGGGAGGAGTTGGCTACTGCTTTCTATAAGCAGTATCGATATAATGCCGACCTTGCCCCTACACGTACCCAGCTCCAGGGTATGTCGTTAGGTTCAAGTGAAGGTTTTAAGGAGTACGCTCAGAAGTGGAGGGATCTGGCTGGCAGGGTGCAGCCTCCGTTGACTGACCGGGAGTTGGTAGACATGTTCTTGGGGACCCTATCTGGGCCATTTTTCAACCATCTTATCGGTAACTCGTCTGCAGGGTTCACTGATCTTATTCTGACTGGAGAGAGAATTGAGGCTGGGTTGAAGTCTGGAAAGATTCCGAAGGGTGCATCGTCTAGTTCTGAGAAGAAACCCTTCAGAAAGGAGGCCAGTGCTGTATATGGCTCCAAGAGACAAGAGAAATCTGAGCGCCGCCAATCTGTCAGTGCGGTGATGATTGCTAAGCCTGCTGCCGCTCCTCGGCCAACCAATCCTCAAAGGGCTGAAAGACCCCGGAGAGAGTTTACCCGTTTGAGCATGACCTTATCGCAGATCTTGCCACAGTTGATGTCCACCAACCTAGTGACTGTCAGAGAGGCGCCAAAAGCTGTGAACACTGCCTCCCCCAAATATAACCCAAATGCTCGTTGTGCTTACCATTCTGATAGTCCGGGGCATTCCACTGATGATTGTTGGGCATTAAGGAGTAAGGTGCAAGACCTTATTGACGCGAAAGAGATACAGTTCGAAGCGCCTGAGAGGCCGAATGTGGTAACTGCTCCTATGCCCCAACATGGAGTAAATGCGGTTGATGAAGATGTTTACGCTGTCTCTGTGAATGATCTAGCCACTCCCTTAATGACTGTCAAGAGGAACCTACTGCTGGCCGGTTTATTTCCGGGTTGCAGTGAGGGTTGCCTGTTCTGTGCTGTTTCCCTATCTGGTTGTCCCTTGCTGAAGTTAGGCATCCAAAGCCTAATGGATAGCAAGGAGATTCTGTTTAAGAAGTCTGCTGTTCAGTTGGTTCCGGTAGAAGAAGTTTCTGTGGTTACCATCTTCAATAATCCAATCAAGGCTCTCCCGAAGAAGCCTGTTCAAATCATGACCGTCGCACCTATTGTTATTACTGTTCCGGGGCCTCTTCCCTACGTATCTGATAAAGCTGTCCCCTAGCATTATGGGGCAGACGTATATGTGAATGGAATCAAACAAGAATTCAACACTGGCGCCAGTATCTGTGATATCACTGGCCCAACCAAGGTTACCCGCAGTGGCAGGCTCTTCTCGCCTGACATTGCACCGCCCGCTACTCGAAGACCCCTCCTTATAACACCTACAAGTGTACCTGTTCCTGTTGCTGATCAAGTTGTTTCCCCTGCTGCCGAGTCATCCAATGCTCGGGGCAAAGGAATTGAAGATGAGCCTGCCCGGATGGAGGCACCGATACCTATAAATGCTGAGGCCTCCCAACAAGAGATGGAGGAAATTTTAAAAATAATAAAGAAGAGCGACTTTAATGTTGTGGAACAGCTGGGGCATACGCCCTCCAATATCTCCATGCTCTCCTTATTGCTGTGCTCCGAGGCCCATGCTAAGGCCTTAATCTCATTTCTCAAGACGACCCATGTGCCACAGGAAACATCTGCAGTTCAGTTCACTGACTGCGTAGCAAATCTGACAGCGGACAACGGCTTGGGTTTCTCAGATGCTGACCTGACTGCAAAAGGAAGAGACCACAATGACGCCCTGCATGTCTCTATTGAATGCAGGGGCACTACTCTGGCGCATGTATTGGTGGATACTGGTTCTTCCTTAAATGTGCTACCCAAGAAGGCTTTAGACCGTTTGGATTGTGAAGGCCTGGAATTAAAACCCAGCAATATCATCGTCAGGGCCTTTGACGGTTCAAAAAGGATGGTTCATGGAGAGGTTGACATTCCTATTCGTGTGGGCTCTTAGGTGTTTGACTCCACTTTTTATGTGATGGATATCCGTCCATCTTACTCTTGTCTACTGGGTCGACCTTGGATCCATAAAGCTGGGGCAGTGACCTCTACCTTGCACCAGAAGCTGAAGTACCCCGTCAGAGGGAAGATCGTCACTGTGCAAGGAGAGGAGGAGTATATGGTGAGCCATTTGAATTCCTTCAGATACATTGAGATGGACGGGGAGTTTATTGAAACCCCCTTTCAGCATTTCGAGGAGGTGCTTCCAATTTTAGCAGCAGCAGAAACAGCAGTCGAAGAGAATGTTCATTTAAAGATGGCTTCCCTGAAGGATGCCCGGGCTGTGGTTCAAAAAGGTGAATGTGCTAACTAGGGCAGGCTTCCTGACTTTACACAGAAAACTGACAAATTTGGGCTGGGTTTTACTGCAGAGGGTCAGAAAGCTATGCGGAAGGCGAAGACCAGAAGACCTCCTGTGCTCATCACAAATCCAGGAGTGAATGCTGTCGGGGAGGATAATGAAGTGGATGAAGCTGAGTTCAATAGCTGGATCTATCCGACGACTGAAGGCGGATTGACCAATTGGATTGTCAAAGACCATACTCCTGTTACTTTTGTTACGCAGTAATAAACTTTTTTGTTTTGTTATTTGTAATAAACAAACTCTGTGGCCCGGTGTCTTACCCGAGGCACCGTGGTTTTATTTGTGAGGGCATATAAATTGTCATTTCATATATCATAAATGAAAATCTTGGACGCTTTCTCGCATTTCAAATCTTATGCTCCTTTTCTGTCTTTCTTTCCTTTATATTTTTCAAAACAGCTGTATTTACACACACACTCACTTATACAGGTTTTAATCCACTCTGGATCTCACTGATAACAACTCTGCTACTGCCAATTATGACTTCGAAAATCCGATCAACTTAGCCGAAGACGAAGGTGAAGATGATTGCGAAGTGCCTGGCGAGCTTGCAAGACTGTTACTTCAGGAAGAGAGGGCAATTCAACCACATGAAGAGCCAGTGGAAACAATAAACTTGGGTACTAAGGCAGACAGGAAAGAGGTAAAGATTGGTGCCAACCTAGAGCTCAGCGTGAAGCAACGGTTGACTAAGATGCTACATGATTATATGGAGATCTTTGCTTGGTCCTACGAAGACATGCCCGGGTTGGATACCGATATTGTGGTCCATCACTTGCCTACTAAGGAAGACTGCCCTCCAGTTAAGCAAAAGGTCCGCCGTATGCATCCAGAGATGTCTGAGAAGATCAAAGCCGAGGTTATGAAGCAGTTTGATGCCGGGTTTCTTGCAGTAACTTCTTACCCTCAGTGGGTTGCTAATGTGGTGCCGGTACCAAAGAAAGACGGTAAGGTCAGAATGTGTGTTAATTACAGGGATCTAAACAGGGCCATCCCCAAAGATGACTTCCCCCTACCTCACATTGATGTCCTTGTTGATAATACAACTCAGCATAAGGTGTTCTCTTTCATGGATGGCTTTTCAGGTTACAATCAGATCAAGATGGCACCTGAAGACATGGAGAAAACTACCTTTGTTACCCAGTGGGGGACTTTCTGCTACAAGGTCATGCCTTTTGGACTGAAGAACGCTGGGGCAACCTACCAACGTGCCATGGTTGCCTTATTTCATGACATGATCCATCATGAGATAGAGGTGTATGTGGACGACATGATCGCAAGGTCCCAGACTGAGGAAGAACACCTGGATCATCTGCAGAAGTTGTTTGACCGGTTGAAACTGTACAAGCTGAGATTGAACCCGAACAAGTGCACCTTCGGGGTAAGATCTGGGAAGTTGCTAGGCTTCGTTGTGAGCGACAAGGGCATTCAAGTGGACCCTGCCAAGGTTAAAGCTATTCAAGAGATGCCAGTTCCTAGGACAGAGAAGGAAGTCAGAGGCTTTTTAGGACGCCTGAATTACATTGCTCGGTTCATCTCGCACCTGACTGCTACCTGTGAGCCAATCTTCAAGCTGCTGAAGAAAGATCAGGTAGTACGTTGGAATGATGAATGTCAGGCTGCTTTTGACAGAATTAAGGAGTATCTCCAAGAACCACCCATCCTTATGCCACCGGTCGAAGGGAGACCTCTGATACTATATCTGATAGTGCTTGACAACTCAATGGGGTGTGTGCTGGGGCAACATGACGAGTCTGGCCGAAAAGAGCATGCCATTTATTACCTTAGCAAAAAGTTTACCGACTGTGAGACTCGATACTCACTGCTTGAGAAAACTTGCTGCGCTTTGGTATGGGCTGCTCGCCGGCTGAGACAGTATATGCTGACTCACACTACCTTGTTGATCTCGAAGATGGATCCTATAAAGTACATATTCGAAAAGCCTGCTCTGTCTGGGAGAATTGCAAGATGGCAAATGATCTTGACGGAATACGACATTCAGTACATGACCCAAAAAGCCATCAAAGGAAGTGTATTGGCAGACCACTTGGCACATCAGGCCGTAGATGACTATCAGTCAATGAACTTCGAGTTTCCGGATGAAAGCATCATGATTGTGACTGATTGTGAAGTATCTGGACCGGATGAAGGACCTGAGGAAGGATCCCGATGGTCTATGCACTTTGACGGAGCATCCAACGCTTTGGGAAACGGTATTGGCGCTGTAATCATATCTCCTCAAGGCACTCATACTCCGCTCACTGCCCGACTATGTTTCAACTGTACCAACAACATGGCAGAGTATAAGGCGTGCATCATGGGTCTTCAAGCTGCGATCGACTTAAGGATCAAGTTTCTGAGTGTCTTCGGAGATTCCGCTCTTGTGATCAATCAGATCAAAGGAGAGTGGGATACGAAACATCCAAATCTTATTCCTTACAGAGAATGTGTGTTGACCTTGATCCCCCACTTCACGAAAATAACCTTTGAACACTTTCCAAGAGAAGAGAATCAGTTGGCGGACGCGTTAGCTACAATGTCTTCTATGTTCAAGGTCAAATGGGAGAATGAGGCTCCCCGGATCATCATCTGGAAACTGGACGAATCGGCATACTGTTGTGATCTCGAGACTGAATTGGTGACTGAGAAGCCTTGGTACCATGAGGTGAGGAGATATCTAGAAGCTCAGGAATACCCTGAGGGTGCCTCTGTCAATGATAAGAAGTTCCTGAGAAGGTTCGCGGCAAAGTTCTTCCTTAGCAACATCATCTTGTACAAGCGGAACCATGGTTCAACCTTACTGCGTTGTGTGGATAAGACTGAAGCAGAAAGGATCATGGAAGAGCTACATGAAGGGACCTTTGGTACACATTCCAGTGGACATACAATGGCAAAGAAGATCCTTCGGGCAGGGTATTACTGGTCCACAATGGAAGCTGACTGCTACCAACATTCCAGGACATGCCACAAATGCCAGATTTATGCAGACAAGGTGCATGTTCCTCCAGTTCCTCTGAATGTCCTGACTGCACCTTGGCCATTTACAATGTGGGGCATAGACATGATCGGTGAGATTAAACCTACGACATCTAATGGGCATCGCTTCATCCTAGTGGCGATTGATTATTTTACAAAGTGGGTTGAAGCAGCTTCCTACGCTACGGTAACCAAGACTGTTGTGGCACGGTTCATTCGGCATAATCTGATCTGTCGGTACGACGTCCCAGAGAGGATCATTACAGACAACGGTACCAATCTGAATAACAAGATGATCACTGAGCTCTGCGAGCAGTTCAAAATACAGCACCACAATTCTTCTCCTTACAGACCGAAGATGAATGGGGCTGTAGAAGCAGCAAATAAAAATATCAAGAAAATCGTGCAGAAGATGACAGTGACTTATAAAGATTGGAACGAGATGTTACCGTTCGCTCTACATGGGTACCGTACCTCAGCTAGGACGTCAACCGGGGCAACTCCTTTCTCTTTGGTTTATGGTATGGAGGCAGTCTTACCGATCGAAGTGCAAATACCCTCTCTCCGGATAATGAAGGATGCAGATCTGAGTGAAGATGATTGGATCCAGACACAACTTGATCAGCTAAACTTAATTGATGAAAAGAGACTTGCTGCTATCTGTCACGGCCAGACGTATCAGAAACGGATGATCAGGGCATTTAACAAAAAGGTCAGACCACAGGAATATCAAGTTGGGGATCTGGTAATCAAGCGAATCATCCTTCCTCAGAGTGATCAAAGGGGAAAATGGACCCCTACGTACGAAGGGCCATTTGTGGTTAAACATGTGTTCTCAGGAGGAGCCATGATTCTAACCAATATGGATGGTGACGACCTTCCTCACCCCGCCAATGCAGACATAGTAAAAAGATACTACGCATGAAAAAAAAGACCCGCTAGGCTGACATGCCTAGGAAAAAGTTAGGGCTTCCCGGCGAACCAAAAGGGTTCGGGCAAAATGAAGGGATGAAATGAAAAAAAACTGTACACCCGGCAAGTCGAAAACCTGAAAAGGCGGCTTGGGCAAAAATGGGTATCCCGGTGGACTGAAAACCCGAAAGGGCGGTCCAGGCAAAAGTGAGGGATAAAGCGTAATACTATGTCTCATTGGATCACTTTGCATCCAGAATCCGGTATCTATATCAAAGTTCAGACGACATCGATCAGTCAGCTTCATCTTCGTTTAGGTCATCAAGTGATGAGACGCTCGGAGTTATAAAGGCAATAGCAGAGTTGAAACCCAGTGGGATCATTCATTTCACACATCTGTTTTATTTTCTTTTGTACAAAATTTGTATAAATTCTCTTGTTCGGCGGCATTCTCTTACTAGGACGTCAGCCTCTTGTATATAAACGCCTATTTACAGGCCATTCAAAAATCAATATAAATATATTTTTCAGTTAAAAGTGCCAATTGTTTTTCCTTTTCAGTTTTGTTTTGCGAAGAACGTCCAAGGTTCAATTTGTGATATATGCATTGACAATAATTTGCTAACTCATGAATATTTGCATACGAAACAAAGGATTAATTACAAGTAACATTAGAAACAGGGAGTTGTCTACGCAATCTAATTGTTCTATCCACTAAGGTACCAAGGTAGGTTCAGCTGAAGAACATAACCAGTACATCCCAATTCCCCAGAGAGTGAGCCAGCAAGCAGTATACTCTCCTCAAGCAAAGTTACAATCAAATCTTAAGGAAAGTTGGGTACCCTCCAGCAGGTCTCAACATTCCCCAGCAACATACAGGTATTCTTAACAAGCATCCCCGGCAATCTTGGTCTAAAGATTGTTCCCCTGCGGTATGTCCAACATTCAAAGAAGTCACTTCCAAAACAGTTCAAATTTTCCCCAGGAGAATCCAATCCAGCTTCCCCAAGAAAGTTGGAATCCATCTCCCTAAGCAGTAAGCTTATCCCCAGTAGATTCTGGAAGCTTATCCTCGTAGAGCACGAACGCGTCGCCCGGCTTTATTCAAAGAGTTATTTCCCTACCAGGATATAACTGGGTTATCCTCAGCCAAAAGCCACGGAAAGGTCTTCGTCAACACAGTTCTTTCTTATCCCCAGCGAAGTCTATCAGCACTTCCAACACAACAAGGGTATCCCCAGCGAAGTCTATTAACACTTCCAACACAACAAGGGTATCCCCAGCAAGTTATTATCAACACTCAACAAAGTACCTCTCTTCCCACAGAGTATTGTTCCCCAGCAAGATCACTAGAGTACTTTTTTCCCTGCAGAGTAATCATTCGCCAAGTTTATTCCCCAATGGAGTTATCTTCTCCTGCCGGTATTCTTGCAACTATCATCCCCAGCGGAAGCGAAATCTATTCTTCAACATCAGTCCAGGATATGACTTCCCTGCACCCGTCAAGGATTTACTTTCCTAGACGAAAACATACATTCCTAAACATCACATACATCATTATAGCATGCATATACGCATCATATCTTACAAATCTCATTTATGTTGAGAACATCATTGCTTGATCCATATCATGCATTGCGTATGACTGACCTTTACTTTTCAGGAAGGATCCAGTTAAGTTCTCAGCTATATTCAAGACCTTGACCGGTTCAGTTAAATCGATCCTAAGATTTTACTGTTTCTTATCCAGTCAAAGGCCTTCTCTGGTCCAGTTAAATCGACCCCAAACAGATTTTTCTGATAAAAACCCAGTTGAAGACATTCCAAGACCTAGACCGGTTCAGTTAATCGACCCTAAGATTCTCTGTTTCTTATCCAGTCCAAGGCCTTCTCTAGTCTAGTTAAATCGACCCCAAACAGATTTTCCTGATAAAGACTCAGTAGAAGTTATCCAAGGTTCTCTTAATGTTTGCTGTTGAGGTGGTAATCGCCTATGGTTCTCTCCCCGATACTGCGGAGGTGGTAATCCCAGATTTCGCTCAACGATTGCTGTTGAAGTTGAAGTTATCCAAGGTTCTCTCAATGTTTGCTGTTGAGGTGGTAATCGCCTATGGTTCTCTCCCCGATACTGTGGAGTTGGTAATCCCAGGCTTCTCTCAACGATTGCTGTTGAAGTTGAGTTATCCAAGGTTCTCTCAATGTTTGCTGTTGAGGTGGTAATCGCCTATGGTTCTCTCCCCGATCCTGCGGAGTTGGTAATCCCAGGCTTCTCTCAACGATTGCTGTTGAAGTTGAAGTTATCCAAGGTTCTCTCAATGTTTGCTGTTGAGGTGGTAATCGCCTATGGTTCTCTCCCCGATCTTGCGGAGTTGGTAATCCCAGGCTTCTCTCAACGATTGCTGTTGAAGCTGAAGTTATCCAAGGTTCTCTCAATGTTTGCTGTTGAGGTGGTAATCGCCTATGGTTCTCTCCCCGATCCTGCGGAGTTGGTAATCCCAGGCTTCTCTCAACGATTGCTGTTGAAGTTGAAGTTATCCAAGGTTCTCTCAATGTTTGCTGTTGAGGTGGTAATCGCCTATGGTTCTCTCCCCGATCCTGCGGAGTTGGTAATCCCAGGCTTCTCTCAACGATTGCTGTTGAAGTTGAAGTTATCCAAGGTTCTCTCAATGTTTGCTGTTGAGGTGGTAATCGCCTATGGTTCTCTCCCCGATCCTGCGGAGTTGGTAATCCCAGGCTTCTCTCAATGATTGCTGTTGAAGCTGAAGTTATCCAAGGTTCTCTCAATGTTTGCTGTTGAGGTGGTAATCGCCTATGGTTCTCTCCCCGATCCTGCGGAGTTGGTAATCCCAGGCTTCTCTCAACGATTGCTGTTGAAGTTGAAGTTATCCAAGATTCTCTCAATGTTTGCTGTTGAGGTTGTAATCGCCTATGGTTCTCTCCCCGATCCTGCGGAGTTGGTAATCCCAGGCTTCTCTCAACGATTGCTGTTGAAGCTGAAGTTATCCAAGGTTCTCTCAATGTTTGCTGTTGAGGTGGTAATCGCCTATGGTTCTCTCCCCGATCCTGCGGAGTTGGTAATCCCAGGCTTCTCTCAATGATTGCTGTTGAAGTTGAAGTTATCCAAGATTCTCTCAATGTTTGCTGTTGAGGTTGTAGTCGCCTATGGTTCTCTCCCCGATACTGCGGAGGTGGTAATCCCAAGATTCGCTCAATGATTGCTGTTGAAGTTGAAGTTATCCAAGATTTTCTCAACGATTGCTGTTGAGGTTAAAGTCATCCAAGGTTCTCTCACCGTTCCTGTTGAGGTAGTAACCATCCCTGGTTCATTCATCACCGTTTGAAGCTCCAGATCCAGCTCCTGTAACCAGTCAGGACACATCTACACAAAGAATTTGAAGACCAGCTCCCGTAACAGGTCAGGTAATCATTTTTCTTTTTGCAGGTACGCAAATGCTCACTAAGGAATCTCTTACGCGATCAACATCCAGATGGCATCTATAAGCCCATCCACCTTCCATCATCTCTTAGCATGGCATCTATAAGCCCATCATCCTATCCATCAATCTCCAAATGGAATCTATAAACCCATTCCACCATCACACTACTACTATGTGAGCGCAAATTTCTGGGCACTCTAGTGTCCAATCATCTTCCACCTTCGCATTACGAAAGGCACGTCAGCCAATCTACATCCTCAGGTCTAAGAAGATTGAACAGGGGCAACTGTTGTACCCCAAAATTTTCCCTCCCATATTCTTCAAAAATTGCCAAGTCATGCTTCAAAATTCCCCAAGGGTTGCACAGTTCAAGGGCCTCCTAAACAGTCAAAATTAGGGTTTTGGTTCTGACAAAGAAAATGAAGTTTCCAAGGGTCCAATCAAGTCCCATATGCCTACAAATATGGTCAAGCATCCTCATACCAAGTTTCAAGACTTTCAGCATAAAATTGCACAGTCAAAACCCTAATTGCACTACAGTCAACTGTAGGGGCAAAATGGTCATTTGACAGTCAAAAATCCAAATTTTTGGTCAACATCTCATTTTGAAGCCACAAACATCATTTGATCAATGCTTGATAATGATTCTCAAAGCTTGGCTCAAAAATCATCAAGATGCAAAAGTTTCCATATTTGGACAATTGAAAAAGTCAACTGTAAATTGACCAGGGCATAACTTTCACATGGATTATCATAAAAATTCCATCCAAAGCTCATTTTGAAGATAAAGACATTTCTTACAACTCCTCTTCATACTTCAAGTCCAAGAAATGCTCTCACAAAAAGTTATCAATTTCAACATTATAGGTCATTTTCAAAAGTCAACAAAAAGGGACTTTAAGTAAAAGTCCATAACTTGAGATTGGTAAATCAAAATGACATGGGACCAAAGGAATTGGTTAGAGGACTCAAAGACCTTTCCAAAATGTCCAAGAACATGAGCAAATCTGAAAAATTGAGCAAGTTATGCCTTGTGGAAGTTGGGAAATTTTTGGATATTTTGAAAAGTCAACATTGATTCGAAAGACCTAAAATTGCTAATGGGCCTCTTTTTCTTCCACAATTCATCATCCAAGACATGTGCACGACCATTTGGCCCAAAGAGAAGTTTTTTTATCATTTTTATTTATTAATTTGGATTTTTTATTATTAATAATTCATTTAATTAAATAAAATACATGAAAAATACCAAACCTAATGTTTTGAATCTTTTTGTGCATAGAATAGGTTCAATATTTCGTGCAAATCTGGTTAGGAAAGAATCAAAGGTGATTGGATGTGATTGAAGCCAAAAAGCATGAAAAAGATTTGGAAAATCATGGCATAAAAATCAAATATTGAATCCTTTAATTCATGGATCTTTGATCAATTTCTTTGACCTAAATCATTGATACATATATATGGATGCAAACCCTCGTGCCTGAGAACCCCAAGCTGCGCCATATACCAAAAAACAAACTTGGAATTTTTCAAGAAAACTCCAATACTGAAAATTGAGTTTTAGGACGATTCAAGGCCAAATATTTGTTCCATTAGCTTGTTGAGGCTTCAAGGAAAGTTTTCCAATCAAAACCAACCATCCTAACGCCCTGAATTGGTAAAACGATCGCACCCTGTACAGAAAATCTCTTGCATTCCTATATCATGAATCATACGTTTTTAACAATTTTTAATATTTGATTTCTATTCATTATTCAATTCTAAAGCTAACTGTATGGTTTGATTAAGTTTTCGTGCACTATGGAAGGATTCACCATTAGAGATATTTAGGGTTACCAAGCTTTTGATTTGGGCGTTTCCAGATACAGTAAAATTGAGACACCATAATGCCATGAATGGATTCCGCGTGTTTTGACGAAGACAATGAAACCATCACGCCTAATTTATATGGCCGGACGGCCTAATCGTTATTTTCAGATATGGCATATTTTGGGGGGGTTAAAAACCCCCGCTAACCACTTTCTATTTTCAGGAAATAAACAAGCCAAGGAAGAAGAAGGGTGCGTGTCCATCAGTAATTGGTTGATTCAAATTTTTCGCGCGAAAGGAGCACTAACTCGTGTTTTCTTTTATATTAATTGATTGTTATTCAATATACAGCGCGTGTAGAGTGGCTCAGTGGCAAGCAGGCTTAGTGGTAACCCCTGGGACCTGGGTTCGAATCCCAGGTCCCCCATCCCTTTCATATTATTTTCATTAACATACTTGCGTGCAGTTTCATTGCTGAGGACTACCATACATCCACAAGATCCAGCTTGCCACGTATACGCTAAGACCAATCCAAGGGACATGGTCTGAAGACCATCATGAACGCAAGTCAATGGGGGTACACGCTGGCAAAAAGGGTCAACGAGGCAAAGGTTAATGGGCCTAAAAATGCTGATATACACCTCCAAATTAGGGGCAGAACCCCCTAGGTTTGCATTATTTCTTTTCATTATTTTGGTATTATTTTCAATTATTGTCTTTATTTTAATTAATTCTTTAATTTAATTATTTTCATAAAAAATATAAAAAACAATATAAAATCAGAAAAAGACAAAAAATAGTATTTTTATTTAATATTTCAATATTTTGTAAATAAAGCCTTTGTTAATTAATTAGTTTTAATCTAGGGTTAAATTTTAATATTTTTCTTAATCAATTTAAAATTTGGTAGAATTAGGGTTTGTAATAATTTTTTATCCTTTTTTCTTTTCTTTCATAATAATTAATTATTAAAATATTATTTATTTTTATAAATTAAAATTGCATGTAAATAATTAGGTTAATTTAGGTTTAACTTTAATATTTTCTTAATAAACTAAAAAAAAAACAATTAGAATTAGGGTTAGCATTTCAATTTCAATTCAATTTCATTAAATTCTCATAAATACAAAAATACAAAAAATAATTTCTTTTTCTTTAATTTAATTAATAATTTAATTTAGTTTCATTAAAAAGGGTCCAACGCCCTCGTTTCTAACTTTAATTCCAATTCGCGCATTTTTACTTTTATTTCCTCTAATATCAATGTAATTCTCCCAAAGCCATGTAATGTTATAATTTCTCGCACTTTGCTTTAATTCTTTATTTTTCTGTCAAATCGGGTCCTGGAAATTTTGGCGATGTGGACCCGCGCCTTTTGTAATAGTTTAGAACTTTTATCTTTTTTCGCACTTTTAACTATTAAATAAATGCATGCAAGAATGAATGACAATAAATAAAAACAAACGCGTAGATCACCTATACCATGACAAGATAAAATAAATGAATCTGACACACAAATCACACACCACCCCTAGGGTACGCCTCACTGTTGCCTTGCCTCGAAAGGTGATCGTCGAGTAGAGGATGTTTTAGTAAGTCCTCATGATCCGAGAACCTGGCATGAGGGTAGCTTCTAAGGTATCTTCCTATTGCTCTGGTGATCACCATGTCCCGAACCTCGAATTGACCCGAACACCTCCAACGGTGGTGCTACCTACCTTTCAATGGTGGGATGGCACTACTTTAAAGGACATTTACACAGACGAATTCCTTAGGGTAGGTAGACGACTCTAGATACTTGCTCTAAATTCAAAACAAATTCAAAAATACTTTTCACACCGACACCTTTTCAAAAAGCTTTCGAAAGCAATTTTTCAAACACTCTTGAGGACCGATACAAGAGTCGAACTAGAATTTTCAGAGAAACTTTTTAAAACCCACAATTGAAAAGCAAACAAACCATTTTTGAAAACACAATGAGCAAGTATCTAAGAGCCCATGGATAACCATGGATAGAAAGGGTGCTAACACCTTCCCTTTCTATAATCTACCTCCCGAACCGAGAGCGATCTCTTTAAGGAATTTTTCTGTGCTTTTGTCCTTTCCATTTGGAGAAAATAAAAGACGGTAGCGACTCTTGCTTCCGCGACATTTCGCGAACCAGCGTTAAACAGTCAGTTCCAGATCCACCGATCACACATGTAAATAAACTCCCTTTCGTTCCAAGCATGTACATACTGCTGTTCCTTTCGTTTCCACCCTGTTAACATGTTTCGTTTTGCTTGCTGTTCGCCTGAATTAGCTTTAGTTATTAAACTGTTTACTAGCATGGCCTTAGGCCATGTTGATATTTAATGTCTCAAACGAAGTAAACAGGAAACAGGAATATGAAACGAAGCCTCAGGCTTCCTCACTGACTCCAGGCCCAATCAAAGAAGGCAACAAGGCAGAAAGGCCCAGCCAGAGGCACACTTGCACTAAGTCCAGGCTCAGTCAAAAGGTACTCCAATGCTGATGCCAGCTTCAAATCGAAGTACATAACCTGACTGGTGCCAAAGCCCAATCGAAAGTCATGAATTCACTGTTGCTGACCCCAATCGAAAGAGGCCAACAAAATGCAAATCGAAGGCTGCTCCTGCCCAAATCGAAGGAGGCCAGCAGAATCCCAATCGAAGGATGCTGCTGCCTGGGTCGAAAAAGCTCTTTTTATTTCTTTTTATCTTATTTTTGCCTTTACATTTTCTTGCCTTTCAATATGGTTGTAATAGCGTAGGATTTCATCTTTCTGCGCTTTATTTACTTTGTACAAATGCTAGTAATTAGGTGTGTATGATAAGATAAAACCAACAAATAGACCACCAAAAAAAATCAAAGACAAATGCATGCAACGAAACACACTTTGCACACATGCACCCTTAAGGTAATCTCACTTGTTGCCTCGGAAAATGCAATCATGTCCCTCGAGTATGAGACACTCTAGCAAATGTCCCTTCGATAAACAAATATCGTAGTCCCTCGATGACCCTCGATGTTGCCTTTGATAAAACGATCTCGTCCCTTACAAAATTGCTAGAGCGTCTCATAAGTTGCCTTCAATGATTGTATACGATGACCCGCGCCTGTCCCGTTTAACATCCTAACGCAAGGTTGTTCATCAAACACAATGGTGAAACAACACTGTTAAAAGGGTTAAAACACAAGAAAATCTTTGAGTAAAATAGGGTAGACAACTCTTAGTTACTTGATAAAAAATCTTGCAAAACATCCTTGCCAACTTTTAAACACACTTCACAAACACAACTTCCAAAACAACTTTCAAAACATTGAATTATCTTTTCAAAAAGACACACACCTTTGTATATTCAAACAAGAATCATTACAAAGGTTGCCTAGACAAGGCATCTTTTTCAAAACATTTTCAAAACCACACACACAAAGCACCATTTCAAACAATTGAAAAGAAAAGGCAAGTGATCTAAAACAAGTAACTAAGATTCAATGGATAACCATGGATGAAAAGGGTTCTAGCACCTTCCCTTTTCATAATCTACCCCCCGAACCCACGAAAACATCTCAAAGGTCTTTCCTGTGCTTTTTGACCTTTCCTTAGGATAAAATAAAAAGTCGGTGGCAACTCTTGCTAAACCAAACAAGTGCGAAAACAAACGCAAAACCACAAGTCAGTTCTCCCACCGTATCACAGAACTGGCGACTCTGCTGGGGAATTTTCTAAAAGTGGGGTTACCTTAGGGTTTTAGACCACCTTTACATGTTTGCTTTGATTGCTTTGATTTCTTTACTTTTTGGGTTCCTTGTTTGGGTTTGCTATAAATCCTACACCCGGATTTGGGGGCACCTTTTTAGGTAAATAACAATAAACTGTGAGGGAACTGTGCGGGGTATACCGACATGGTTGAAGCAGTAGCTATGTTAGTGTGACATATTTGTGGGTACCGGTAGCCCTTGAGTAGTCAAGGAGAATACGAGGCCGCTGAGCGACGTCATGAAGCACTAACGAACTCTTAGAACCTTACTTGACCATCTTGGCCTTTTTAGGGGTAGTGAGATGACCAACTTTGGTGCAGTCCGAAGTTGGTAGATACTCGATACTACACTCATTGAGGATTGTTTTCTTGGAATATTTTGGTCGCCAGTTAAGTGGCTAAACCAAAACAATGAACATAGAAAATAATCCAGTGATATTGAGCTCCTTAGAACCCGGTTTCTATTTTAGGACAAGTTGAGCCAACTAACTTCAAGAGGGTACTTACCTACAAACCCCATGCAAGCCTAAACCTAAGGACTTGTTTGCTTTGTGTGAATATGATTGTCTGTATATACACTTGCTTACTTTTGCATACATGTACATAACATCATAACATCATACCATATCATTTTTTTCAATAACTGTTGTACCTCAAAATTTGCCCTCCCATATTCTCCAAGAAATTGCCAAGCCAAGCTTCAAAATCTCCCCAAGGGCTGCACAGTCAAAGATCTCCTATACAGTCAAAATTAGGGTTTTGATTCTGATCAAGAAAAGGAAGTTTTCAAGGGCCCAATCAAGTCTCACATGGCTACAAATATGTTCAAGCATCCTCATACAAAGTTTCAAGGCTTTCAGCACAAAATTGCACAGTCAAAAACCCTAATTGCACTACAGTCAACTGTAGGGGCAAAATGGTCATTTGACAGTCAAAAGTTCAAATTTTTGGTCAACATATCATTTTGAAGCCACAAACATCATTTGATCAATGCTTGATCATGATTCTCAAAGCTTGGCTCAAAAATCATCAAGATGCAAAAGTTTCTTTATTTGGACAGCTGAAAAAGTCAACTGTAAATTGACCAGGGCATAACTTTCACATGGATTATCAGAAAAATTCCATCCAAAGCTCATTTTGAAGAGAAAGATATTTCCTACAACTCATCTTCATACTTAAAGTCCAAGAAATGCTCTCACAAAAAGTTATCAATTTCAACATTATAGGTCATTTTCAAAAGTCAACAAAAAGTGACTTTAAGTCAAAGGCCATAACTTGAGATTGGTAAATCAAAATGACATGGGACCAAAGGCATTGGTTAGAGGACTCAAAGACCTTTCCAAAATGTCTAAGAACATGATAAAAGCTTAAACATTGAGCAAGTTATGCCTTGTGGAAGTTGGGCAATTTTTGGGTATTTTGAAAAGTCAACATTAATTCAAATGACTCAAAATTGCTAATGGGCCCATTTTTCTCCCACAATTCATCATCCATGGCATGTGCACGACCACTTGGCCCAAAGGGAAGTATTTCTTCATTTTTTATTTATTTATTTGAATTTTTATTTATATTAATTCATTTAAATCAAATTAAATATATGAAAAATGCTAACCTAAGTTTTCCAATCTTTTTGTATATGTTTTATCCTCAAGATTTCGTGCATATGCAAATAGGGAAATATTTGGAGAGATTGGATATGATTGAGAGCAAAAAGCACATGGAAAAAGATTGAAAAAAATCTTTGAAAATCAATTTTCAAAAACCATCATTGCAAGAGATTTAGATCAATATTCTTAACCTAATTCACTACTACATATGCAAGGATCACAAACCTAATCATACTACACACGCAGCTGCTCAGAAACTTGAAAACAAAAGCTTGAAATTTTGTTAAGAAACTCAAATCTGAAAACCACTTTCTAGGATGATTCAAGGCACAATTCTCATCTCATTAGCTTCCTCAAGCATCACTGAACGTATTCCAATCAAAGACCTTCATCAAAACTCAAGGAATCAGTATACAGAACTCCAAATATTTCATGAAAAATTCATAATCGTGTTTTAAAATCTATGCATTTTCCTGGCATTTTAATTATTGATTCATGTTCCTGGTATGATTCTAAAGCTAACCCATGCGTTTAATTGAATTTTTGCAAGCTATAGACGATTTCGCCATTGTCAATTTCTAGGGTTACAGGACCTTGGAATTAGGGCTTTTGAAACAAAGAAAAATTGGCCTTCCAGACTCATACCATTAGAATAAGCGCGTTTGGACGAAGAGAAACCAGCACTCGCGATCAATTTTTGAGGCCTTATGGCCTATTCGCTATTTTTTCATATGGTACTTTTAGCAACGTTTGAAAACCGTTGCTCTATGTTTGCATATTTCAGGAAAAATAAAACCAGCGAGGAAGACGATATCATGGCATATGTTGGTTGGTCAGTTTGAAATTCGCGCGCAGAATCCACTAACCTTTTGTTTTCTTTTTATAATATTTATTGGTTGTTTATATATCAAACGTGCAAATTAGCTCAGCTGGCAAGCGTTGTTGTTGTTAATCCTCATGACCTGGGTTCGAGCCCCAGGTCTTCAATATTCTCAATGTTATTTTGCAATTCATATTCCCATGCAGGCTCAACATCAAGACGCACCATACACCCTCCAGATCAAATCGCCCACGTGCATATTGGAATCAAATCAAAGGCTCAGAATTGGGGAACACCATAAACTCTGGTCAACGCGCCAGCATACTCCCTGAAAAGTCAAAAGGGCCAGCAAGGTCATTGGGCCTGAATTACTAAGGCCAAACCTCCATATTGGGGTCTGATCCCCCAGGTTTGCATATTTTTTTATTTTCTTTACCTTTCTTGTATTATTATTTTTTACTTCTTTTAATTATTATTTGTTTAGTTAATTAATTATTTTCACAAAATACAAAATATCATAAAAAATCAGAAAAGAGTTAAAACAATAAATAATTTTTATTTTAGTATTTTCTTAAATAAATTTGCATGTAATTAAACTTAGTTTTAAATTAGGTTGTAATTTTAATTCTTTTCATAATAAAATCTAAAAAAGATGTAGAAATAGGTTTAATTAATAATTTTTCATCCTTTTTATTTTTCTTTCATAAATATATCAAATAATTAAATATTTTATTTTTTATAATTAAATTGCATGAAAATAGCTTAGGGTTAATTTAGGTTAAAAAAACTTCAATATTTTCTTAATAAATTAAAAATAATTAGGATTAGGGTTTGCATCTTATCTTAATTTCAATTAATTCCTTTTTTCTATTAAATCTTAAAATACCAAAAACAAAAACAATTTCTTTTCTTTTTTTAATTAATTAATTCATGTAATTTTAATATTTTGCAAAAAAGGGTCCAACGCCCTCGCTTCAATTTAATTGTTAATTCGCATATTATTTTATTCCGCTTAAATATTTATGTATCTCTCCCGAAGCCGTGTAAATAATTGCTCGCACTTTTAAATTCCTTATTTTTTTTACTTTATTTATTTTCTGTCAAATCGGGTTCGAGAAACTTTTGGCGATGTGGACCCGCGCCTTTGTAATAGCTTTAGATTTTTACTTTCTTCGCATTTTTAATTGTTAATCAAAGGCATGAAAGAATGTATGGATAAAATAAAAACAAGCGTAGAACACCCATGACATGACAAAAGACAAAAATAACTGAAAACGACACACAAATCACACACCACCCCTAGGGTACGCCTCACTGTTGCCTTGCCTCGAAAGGTGATCGTCGAGTAGAGGATGTCTTAGTAAGTCCTCATGATCCAGGAACTTGGCATGAGGGTAGCTTCTAAGGTGTCTTCCTATTGCTCTGGTGATCACCATGTCCCGAACCTCGAATTGACCCGAACACCTCCAACGGTGGTGCTACCTACCTCTCAATGGTGGGATGGCACTACTTTAAAGGACATTTACACAGACGAATTTCTTAGGGTAGGTAGACGACTCGTGGATACTTGCTCTAATTCAAAACAAAACAAATCAAAAATACTTTTCACACCAACACATTTTCAAAAAGCTTTCGAAAGCATTTTTCAAACACTCTTGAGGACCGATACAAGAGTCGAACTGAAATTTTCAAAGAAACTTTTTAAAACCCACAGTTGAAAAGCAAACAAACCATTTTTGAAAACACAATGAGCAAGTATCTAAGAGCCCATGGATAACCATGGATAGAAAGGGTGCTAACACCTTCCCTTTCTATAATCTACCTCCCGAACCGAGAGCAATCTCTATAAGGAATTTTTCTGTGCTTTTGTCCTTTCCATTTGGAGAAAATAAAAGACGGTGGCGACTCTTGCTTCCGCAACATTTCGCGAACCAGCGTTAAACAGTCAGTTCCAGATCCACCGATCACAGAACTGGCGACTCTGCTGGGGATTAAACTTATAAAGTGAGGTGTACCTTAGGGTTAGTTCATAACTGTGTTTTCAATTGTGTTGACTTGTCTGCTTTAAATTTGTGGGTTGCATGGGAGTTACATAGATCCTAACCCGGATCTGGGGATACCCTGTTTAGGTAGCATAAGCTGTGAGGGACCTGTCCGGCGTAGACCGACACGGGTGAAACAGTGGCTACGTTGGTGTGGCACCTTGGTCTGTACCGATATCCCTTGTGTTGCAACGAGGAGAATATGGGTCTTCTGAGGAGTCATTAAGCACCAACAACCTTAGAACCTTAAATGACACAACTTGGCCATTAGAACGGTAGCAGTATGCTACGCCCATTGAGGCTAAACTCTCGTGATGGTTCTGGCTGCAAGAAAAGATTGCGATGCTGGAGTTATGACCGATTGAGGGTAGTCAATGATATTGGGATCCTCTAAGAACCCGGTTACTTTTGATAGGACAGGTATGAACCAACAAACTGAAAGAGGGTAATACCTAGACCTCATGCTGGCCCTAAACTCTAGGGGTTTCTCTTGTGTGACTTGTGTGCCTTCGTACTTGCCTACTTGCGTGCTCGTTAAACTGACACATGAACTACTTGCAGGTTGGGTCCATAGTCCTTAATTAGGACTCATAACAGGGTTTACCGAATTTCTTGCAGGTTTCATTTTAGTCCTTAAACCAGGACTCATAACAAGGTTTACCAAGTTTCTTGCAGGGTTTGTTTTAGTCCTTAATCGGGACTCATGACAAGTTTTACTTGAGTTTCTTGCAGATTTTGGTTTGCAGTCCTTAACAAGGGCTCATAACAGGGTTATCCGTATTACCCCATGCATCATGACATCATACCATTGCATACATCCTAACCCATTTCATGGATCTCAATGGCTTGTGATGCAGGTCATGATGAATCAAACATCTAGCAAGGGGCAAAGAGGATTTATTTTCCTCTAGCCAAGGTCGTCAGGGGCTATGACCCACTTGATATGGTGAGCTCTGACTCCTGAAGAAGGTTCCCCCAACCAAGGTTGTTTGGAAATCAAAACCAGATGTGATGACTAAAGTCAGGGGCTATGACCCACTGGATATGGTGAGCCTTTGACCCTTGAAGAAGAATTCTCAACAACATGGGTGTCCCTTCAATCAAGCTATAAGTTCCAATGCTAACAATTTTCTTGTTTACCCCGCGAGGTCCTTGAAAACATTACATGCATGTCATACATATCATTGCATAACAGGTACCCTTGTTGCAGGTTACTTACCTTTCCCGCTGTTTATTTCAGCAATGGATTTCCAACCAGACAACCAGGATCTTCTTGCTCAAGAGACTCAGTTCGGGGAAATCCTCCTGAATTTATCTAAGGGGCAGGAGGAGCTAAGGACACTTCTCATGGAGACTTTGGTCAGGAACAGGGCTGAGGATGAAAGGCTGAAACACCTACAAGCTGAGGTGGATGCATTGAAGGTCCAGATGTTGGGGCAGAGGAATGCCATCCAAGGTTTAGCTCAAAGACAAGATGAGCTCCGGTTTCTCGTCAACCAACTGCTTCAGGGTAACCAACTGGGGCAAACATCTAAGGGTAAAAAGCCAGTCATCGTTCGAACATCTTTGAGACAAAGAGGCAAGGAGAAAGCTCCTCATATGGCTCCAGTATCACCAATTCAGTATCAACCTCACCAGCTTCAGCCAGACAAGCCCAAAAGGCAATTCACCAAGCTCAACGTGTCGCTGCCTCAAGCCTTACAACAACTGCTGAGGTTGAACTTGGTAACTCTAAAGGATCCTCCTAAGAATCCCAACAGGACACCTTCAAGGTATGACCCCAATGCCCACTGTGCTTATCATTCTGACAGCCCGGGGCATGCTACAGAGGACTGTTGGACTTTGAAGAATAAAATCCAGGATCTGATTGAGGAAGGAGCTGTGGAATTCACCCAAGATGGCCAGGCTGAGTGCTTCTACCACCCCTACAGGAGGCACCATTTGAAGTGACAAACCCTGAGATTAGGAAATTTTTGTTCATTCGAATGTTCAAGTTGCAATTTTCTTTTGTTCAAACCTTTATTCATGTTAAACATTGTTATCACATTAATGCATCGCTTATGTCTATTTTGAAGCAATATATTCGTATTCACTATACGCAAATTATTTTCATATTTTTTCTGATGATCAACTCTTAATTAATAATTCTAAGCCTCTTGAGGGAGGATGACGAAAACGATACCACGATCTTTACAGTATGCTTTTGAACAGACCCCGCTGATGAGGTACAGGCATTGTTTCAATCCCTAAACACTGGAGTTATAAGGATGATAATCCCTCGTCAACCCCTCTGAGCCAAAGAAGTAGGAGTTTTTCTTTTCGAAATTTAAAACCCTTAATCATAACCTGGGGCAGGGTAGTCTCTCAGTTGATCGAAGTGCATAACGAATGGCACCAAAAAGATCCTTACAAAACAAAGAAGACAGTGATGGTTCCGAACTATCGTAAAGACAGGCAGTCATCATCAAAAATTCATAAACGAAAAGCCCAAAAAGTCAAAACCTATAAAGGGGACTTACGAAACTGGGGCATCCCGCTGACTGTAATTCCAAAAGGAAACAGCTCAGGCAAAAAATAGGGATAACAAAAAAAAAATCAGACAAGAAAGAGGTCTTACAAACCCTCAATAAAAACAAAAATGACTGCCTATTCAAAATAAGTTATCAATATCTGAATCATCACCGGAAAATCAGAGCAAAGACTCAAACAAGGTCTAACGTATGATCAACTGAGTTTAGGTTTGGAGAACATCACGAAGAGCGGGTGGGTACAAATAATTTGAGCCTTTATCCTTTGTTTCTTAAACCGTGAACCAGGCCACGATATAACCCTTAAAAGTCCTAGCTGAAGCATGGGTTAGTTCGAAAGCGTACTGTGACGAAAGGTATCCTGACTCCTTAAGGCTCGCAATAAAATAACGAGTTGACATCACGTTTTACAAACAATCACTTGTTTTATGAAAAAAAGAATGCATTTTCAAAATCTTCAAGACAGACATAAGCTTTGCATTTTTAACATAACTTTGTTTGCATATGACTTTTTGTTCGAACAACAGGAAAATTCGCACGATGAATGCCTAATGAACAGAAGTACTTCCAATCAAGGGGCCGGTATAATCATGGCCTATTATCTGGGGCAATCCAATCAAGATTCGGAGAATCTCTCAAAAGTCAAATAGCCTGGGGCAAATCTCTGCATGAGTCACCTGGGGCATTTCAACAATAAATCTTGCCTGATCAAACACCTTCCGGTGGCATGACAAAACACTTCTAACAGGGGCAACTCCCCACCTTTTGAAAGCACGGATATAGTCGAAAAAATACTACGCAAAATCAAAGACCCGCTAGGTCGACATACCTAGGCAAAAATAAGGGCTTCCCGGCGAACCAAAAGGGTTCGGGCAAAATGAAGGGATGAAATGAAAAATCTGTACACCCGGCAAGTCGAAAACCTGAAAAGGCGGCTTGGGCAAAAATGGGTATCCCGGTGGACTGAAAACCCGAAAGGGCGGTCCAGGAAAAAGTTAGGGATCAAAGCGTATGACTATGTCTTGGCATCACCTGCCTACCAGAAGAAGCTTGGTCTATCAACAACTATCAGCACCTCACAGGTCTTCCTCTCATACCTCAGAAACAGGGGCAATAAAGAGTTGTCCAAGCAATCTAATTGTTCTGTCCTCCAAGGTATCAAGGTGAGTTCAGCTGAAGAACATAACCAGTACATCTAAATTCCCCAGAGAATAAGTCAACAGTCAATGCATTCTTCTCCAAACAGTTATCAACCTTAAGGAAGTTGGGTATCCTCCCGCATATCTCAACCTTCCCCAGCAGCATACAGTCTTAACAAGCATCCCCGGAAGTCTTGGTCTAAAGATTGTTCCCCGGCGGCATATCAAATATTCAAAGGAATCACTTCCCCCGCGGTTCAAAACTCCCCCAGGAGAGTCCAATCTAGTTCCCCAAGAAAGTGGACTCCATCTCCCCAAGCAGTAAGCTTATCCCCAGTAAATTCTGGAAGCTTATCCCTCGCAGAGCACGAACGCGTCGTCCGACTTTATTTAAAGAGTTATTTCCTTAACATGATATAACTGGGTTATCCTCAGCCAAAAGCCATGGAAAGATCGTCGTCGACAAAGTCTTCTTACCCCCAGCGAAGTCTATTAGCACTTCCAATGCAGCAAAGATATCCCCAGTAATGCTTATCAACAATTCAGCAGAAATACCTCTCCCCACAGAGTATCACTCCCCAGCATGGTCGCTAGAGTATTTTTCTCCCCGCAGAATCTTCCATTGGCCAAGTTTATTCCTCAACGGAGTTACCTTCTCCTACCCGTATTCTTGCAACTATCATCCCCAGCGGAAGCAAAATCTGTTCTTCAACATCAGCCCAGGAGTGACTTCCCGGCACCCGTCAAGGATTTACTTTCCCAGACGAAAACATACATACATAAACATCACATACATCATTATAGCATGCATAGACGCATCATATCATACGAATCTCATTTATGTTGAGAACATCATTGCTTGATCCATATCATGCATTGCATATGACTGACTTTTACTTTTCAGAAAAGATTCAGTTAAATTCCCAATCATATTTCAAGACCTAGACCGGTTCAGTTAATCAACTCCAAAGATTTCTTATCCAGTCCGAGGCCTTCTCTAGTCCAGCTAAATCGACTCCCAACAGATTTTTCTGATGAAGACTCAGTAGAAGTTTTTAGGTTATAATTTCCTATGGTTCCCTCTCCGATGGTGCGTGAGGTGGTAATTCCTTTTTAGGTTATAATTTCCTATGGTTCCCTCTCCGATGGTGCGTGAGGTGGTAATTCCTTTTTAGGTTATAATTTCCTATGGTTCCCTCTCCGATGGTGCGTGAGGTGATAATTCCTTTTTAGGTTATAATTTCCTATGGTTCCCTCTCCGATGGTGCGTGAGGTGGTAATTCCTTTTTAGGTTATAATTTCCTATGGTTCCCTCTCCGATGGTGCGTGAGGTGGTAATTCCTTTTTAGGTTATAATTTCCTATGGTTCCCTCTCCGATGGTGCGTGAGGTGGTAATTCCTTTTTAGGTTATAATTTCCTATGGTTCCCTCTCCGATGGTGCGTGAGGTGGTAATTCCTTTTTAGGTTATAATTTCCTATGGTTCCCTCTCCGATGGTGCGTGAGGTGGTAATTCCTTTTTAGGGTATAATTTCCTATGATTCCCTCTCCGATGGTGCGTGAGGTGGTAATTCCTTTTTAGGTTATAATTTCCTATGGTTCCCTCTCCGATGGTGCGTGAGGTGATAATTCCCTTTCAGGTTATAATTTCCTATGGTTCCCTCTCCGATGGTGCGTGAGGTGATAATTCCCTTTCAGGTTATGATTTCCTATGGTTCTCTCTCCGACGGTGTGTGAGATGTAATTCCCTTTCCGATTGTAATTTCCTATTGGTTCTCTTCCCGATACTGCGAAGATGGTAAGTCCCACCAAGATTTTCTCAACGAGCGTTGTTGAAGTTAAAGTCACCCAAGGTTCTCTTACCATTCATGCTAGGGTAGTAACCGTCCCTGGTTCATTCATCGTTGTTTGAAGCTCCAAGACTCAGCTCCTGTAACCAGTCAGGACACATCTATACCGAGCATCTGAAAACCAGCTCCTGCAACATGTCAGGTACTCTTTTTTCTTTTGCAGGTACGCAGGTTCTCGCTAAGGAATCTCTTACGCGATCAGCATCCAAGATGGCATCTATAAGCCCATCCACCTTCCAGCACATCCAGATGGCATCTATAAGCCCATCATCCTATCCAACAATCTCTAAATGGCATCTATAAGCCCATTCCCATCATCAACACTGCTACTATGTGAGCGCAAATTTCTGGGCACTCTAGTGTTCAATCATCTTCTACCCTCGGATTACGAAAGGCACGTCAGCCAATCTGCATCCTCAGGTCTAAGAAGATTGAACAGGGGCAACTGTTGTACCCCAAAATTTTCCCTCCCATATTCTCCAAGAAATTTCCAAGCCAAGCTTCAAAATCTCCCCAAGGGCTGCACAGTCAAAGATCTCCTATACAGTCAAAATTAGGGTTTTGATTCTGATCAAGAAAAGGAAGTTTTCAAGGGCCCAATCAAGTCTCACATGCCTACAAATATGGTCAAGCATCCTCATACAAAGTTTCAAGGCTTTCAGCACAAAATTGCACAGTCAAAAACCCTAATTGCACTAGTCAACTGTAGGGGCAAAATGGTCATTTGACAGTCAAAAGTTCAAATTTTTGGTCAACATATCATTTTGAAGCCACAAACATCATTTTATCAATGCTTGATCATGATTCTCAAAGCTTGGCTCAAAAATCATCAAGATGCAAAAGTTTCTTTATTTGGACAGTTGAAAAAGTCAACTGTAAATTGACCAGGGCATAACTTTCACATGGATTATCAGAAAAATTCCATCCAAAGCTCATTTTGAAGATAAAGATATTTCCTACAACTCATCTTCATACTTCAAGTCCAAGAAATGCTCTCACAAAAAGTTATCAATTTCAATATTATAGGTCATTTTCAAAAGTCAACAAAAAGTGACTTTAAGTCAAAGGCCATAACTTGAGATTGGTAAATCAAAATGACATGGGACCAAAGGCATTTGTTAGAGGACTCAAAGAACTTTCCAAAATGTCCAAGAACATGAGAAAAGCTTAAACATTGAGCAAGTTATGCCTTGTGGAAGTTGGGAAATTTTTGGGTATTTTGAAAAGTCAACATTAATTCAAATGACTCAAAATTGCTAATGGGCCCATTTTTCTCCCACAATTCATCATCCATGGCATGTGCACGACCACTTGGCCCAAAGGGAAGTATTTCTTCATTTTTTATTTATTTATTTGAATTTTTATTTATATTAATTCATTTAAATCAAATTAAATATATGAAAAATGCTAACCTAAGTTTTCCAATCTTTTTGTACATGTTTTATCCTCAAGATTTCGTGCATATGCAAATAGGGAAAGATTTGGAGAGATTGGATATGATTGAGAGCAAAAAGCACATGGAAAAAGATTGAAAAAAATCTTTGAAAATCAATTTTCAAAAACCATCATTGCAAGAGATTTGGATCAATATTCTTAACCTAATTCACTACTACATATGCAAGGATCACAAACCTAATCATACTACACACGCAGCTGCTCAGAAACTTGAAAACAAAAGCTTGAAATTTTGTTAAGAAACTCAAATCTGAAAACCACTTTCTAGGACGATTCAAGGCACAATTCTCATCTCATTAGCTTCCTCAAGCATCACTGAACGTATTCCAATCAAAGACCTTCATCAAAACTCAAGGAATCGGTATACAGAACTCCAAATATTTCATGAAAAATTCATAATCGTGTTTTAAAATCTATGCATTTTCCTGGCATTTTAATTATTGATTCATGTTCCTGGTATAATTCTAAAGCTAACCCATGCGTTTAATTGAATTTTTGCAAGCTATAGACGATTTCGCCATTGTCAATTTCTAGGGTTACAGGACCTTGGAATTAGGGCTTTTGAAACAAAGAAAAATTGGCCTTCCAGACTCATACCATTAGAATAAGCGCGTTTGGACGAAGAGAAACCAGCACTCGCGATCAATTTATGAGGCCTTATGGCCTATTCGCTATTTTTTCATATGGTACTTTTAGCAACGTTTGAAAACCGTTGCTCTATGTTTGCATATTTCAGGAAAAATAAAACCAGCGAGGAAGACGATATCGTGGCATATGTTGGTTGGTCAGTTTGAAATTCGCGCGCAGAATCCACTAACCTTTTGTTTTCTTTTTATAATATTTATTGGTTGTTTATATATCAAACGTGCAAATTAGCTCAGCTGGCAAGCGTTGTTGTTGTTAATCCTCATGACCTGGGTTCGAGCCCCAGGTCTTCAATATTCTCAATGTTATTTTGCAATTCATATTCCCATGCAGGCTCAACATCAAGACGCACCATACACCCTCCAGATCAAATCGCCCACGTGCATATTGGAATCAAATCAAAGGCTCAGAATTGGGGAACACCATAAACTCTGGTCAACGCGCCAGCATACTCCCTGAAAAGTCAAAAGGGCCAGCAAGGTCATTGGGCCTGAATTACTAAGGCCAAACCTCCATATTGGGGTCTGAACCCCCAGGTTTGCATATTTTTTTATTTTCTTTACCTTTCTTGTATTATTATTTTTTACTTCTTTTAATTATTATTTGTTTAGTTAATTAATTATTTTCACAAAATACAAAATATCATAAAAAATCAGAAAAGAGTTAAAACAATAAATAATTTTTATTTTAGTATTTTCTTAAATAAATTTGCATGTAATTAAACTTAGTTTTAAATTAGGTTGTAATTTTAATTCTTTTCATAATAAAATCTAAAAAAGATGTAGAAATAGGTTTAATTAATAATTTTTCATCCTTTTTATTTTTCTTTCATAAATATATCAAATAATTAAATATTTTATTTTTTATAATTAAATTGCATGAAAATAGCTTAGGGTTAATTTAGGTTAAAAAAACTTCAATATTTTCTTAATAAATTAAAAATAATTAGGATTAGGGTTTGCATCTTATCTTAATTTCAATTAATTCCTTTTTTCTATTAAATCTTAAAATACCAAAAACAAAAACAATTTCTTTTCTTTTTTAATTAATTAATTCATGTAATTTTAATATTTTGCAAAAAAGGGTCCAACGCCCTCGCTTCAATTTAATTATTAATTCGCATATTATTTTATTCCGCTTAAATATTTATGTATCTCTCCCGAAGCCGTGTAAATAATTGCTCGCACTTTTAAATTCCTTATTTTTTTTACTTTATTTATTTTCTGTCAAATCGGGTTCGAGAAACTTTTGGCGATGTGGACCCGCGCCTTTGTAATAGCTTTAGATTTTTACTTTCTTTGCATTTTTAATTGTTAATCAAAGGCATGAAAGAATGTATGGATAAAATAAAAACAAGCGTAGAACACCCATGACATGACAAAAGACAAAAATAACTGAAAACGACACACAAATCACACACCACCCCTAGGGTACGCCTCACTGTTGCCTTGCCTCGAAAGGTGATCGTCGAGTAGAGGATGTCTTAGTAAGTCCTCATGATCCAGGAACCTGGCATGAGGGTAGCTTCTAAGGTGTCTTCCTATTGCTCTGGTGATCACCATGTCCCGAACCTCGAATTGACCCGAACACCTCCAACGGTGGTGCTACCTACCTCTCAATGGTGGGATGGCACTACTTTAAAGGACATTTACACAGACGAATTTCTTAGGGTAGGTAGACGACTCGTGGATACTTGCTCTAATTCAAAACAAAACAAATCAAAAATACTTTTCACACCAACACATTTTCAAAAAGCTTTCGAAAGCATTTTTCAAACACTCTTGAGGACCGATACAAGAGTCGAACTGAAATTTTCAAAGAAACTTTTTAAAACCCACAGTTGAAAAGCAAACAAACCATTTTTAAAAACACAATGAGCAAGTATCTAAGAGCCCATGGATAACCATGGATAGAAAGGGTGCTAACACCTTCCCTTTCTATAATCTACCTCCCGAACCGAGAGCAATCTCTATAAGGAATTTTTCTGTGCTTTTGTCCTTTCCATTTGGAGAAAATAAAAGACGGTGGCGACTCTTGCTTCCGTGACATTTCGCGAACCAGCGTTAAACAGTCAGTTCCAGATCCACCGATCACAATAACCATTTCAAGGATCTCGAGGGTCTTTTGATACAGGGGCACGTTGAACTAGACGTCTACCAAAGGGCAAGAGGGTTCCCCTATAAACAAACGCCTACAAAGATCAAGTGCAACAACTTGAATCGGGGGCTATGACCTACTCGACATGGTGAGCTTGATTCTTGTGGAAAGACATCCACCGATACAAAGTTCTCTAATCAAAGTTGTTGATCAAAGTTCAATTTGTAACATTTTCTTGTGTTTACCCTGCGAGATCCTTGAAAACATGCATCCACATATCATGCATCATATCATAACAGGTTTCTCCCATACATGTCTCCTTATCTTCCTACTGTTTATTTCAGTAAGATGAATATGGAATAAACGGTGAAAGATCTCCAAGCTCAAAACGCTCAATTCCAACAAATGCTTCTGGCTATGGGAAAAGGGAAAGAGGATCTGAAAGCTCTCCTTCTCAAAGACAAGAAGAAGAAGTCCAAGAAGGCAGCGGGCATCCTGAACTTGGGAAGAAGACCTAAAGCCCTAGATCTTTCAAATCCACCCAACATAGAGGATAGTCTTGAAGAAGACCACAATTTGGAGATCAATGATGATGAAGCTGACTACTCCGAGGAACAATATCCTCCCGCTGATGACAAGTACAAACAGTTGGAGGATCGCCTCCGTGCTATGGAGATTCAACAGATACCTGGCTTGGATTTAGGAGACATGGGTTTGGTTTCTGGATTGGTCATCCCGCCAAAGTTCAAAGTCCCTACTTTGGCCCTGTACGATGGAGTATCTTGCCCTAAGATGCACTTAAAGTCTTATGTCCGCAAGATTCAACCATACACAACTGATCCGAAGCTTTGGATCCATTTCTTCCAAGAAAGCCTAGTAGGGACTCAACTCGAGTGGTTTTATCAATTGGAGAGTTCCCGCATCCGCACCTGGGAGGATTTAGCTGCTGCTTTCTACAAGCAGTATCAGTACAATGCTGATCTTGCACCAACTCGTGTGCAATTGCAGAACATGACCATGGGTTCCAACGAGAGCTTCAAAGGATACGCCCAAAAGTGGAGAGATCTGGTTGGTAGGGTGCAACCCCCTTTAACTGACAGGGAGCTGATTGACATCTTCATGGGAACATTGACAGGGCCTTTCTTCAAACACTTGATCGGAAGTTCTTCAGCCGGGTTCACCGAGCTAATACTGACCGGCGAAAGGGTCGAATCTGGCATCAAAAGTGGGAAGATTCAGGAAGCTACGCCTTCTGATGCTCATAAAAAGCCCTACAATGGGAAGAAAGAGTCCAATGCTGTGAATGGTCAAAAGAGTCGTCATGACCAACACGTAGGAGCAATCTTGATCTATAATCCTACGCCTTCTCAACAAGGACAGGGGCATCAGCGTAAGGAGGTCGCGCCTAAAAGACAATTCACTAAGATCAACATGTCACTGGGTCAAGCTCTACAACGCATGTTGGAGGCAGAGCTGATTACATTAAAGGCTCCTCTCCGGAACCCAAATACTTCCGCTCCTACCTATCATCCCAATGAAAGGTGTGCATACCACTCTGACAGTCCGGGACATGACACAAACAACTGTTGGGCTCTGAAGAACAAGGTCCAAGACATGATTGATGCCAAGGAGATCGAGTTTGACCCTCCGGAGACTCCAAACGTGATCACTGCTCCTACGCCAAATCATTGAAGGCTTTTGTTTCATTTGAATTTTCAAGTTGTAATTTCTTTTGTTATTCAAACAATTATCTATTAATGTCAAACTTTGTTTCATTAATGCACTGCATATGTTTGTCTTGAATTATTTCATTCGTTTTCATTTCATTTAAACTATGCTTTCTACTCTTGCTAAAAGTTACAAGCCTTTAGAGGGAGGATGACGAAACAATTCCATAATCTCATACAGTATGCTTTTGAACAGACCTTGCTGATGATGTACAGGCGTTTCTTTCAAATCCTAAACACTGGAGTTATAAGGAAGATAATCCCTAGTCAACCCCTTCGAGCCAAAGAAGTAGAAGTTTTCTGTTTTTAACACAAATTGAAACCTTGAATCAAAACCTGGGCCAGGGTAGTCTCTCAGTTAATTCAAACGCGCGTTAAGCCGCAAACTCTCATCTCGTAATACAACGAATGACATCAAAAACATTCCTCTGGAATTAAAAGATGGTGATGGTTCCCTACCAAATAGGCAGTCATTATCTCTCAAAAAGAAAAGCCCACTAAGTCAAAACCTACAAAGGAGACTTAAGAAAAATGGGGCATCCCGCTGACTGTAATCTCAAAACAGGAACGGTCAGGCAAAAAATAGGGATACCAAATCAAAAGAACGAGGTCATTACAAATCCTCGACAACATGAAAAATGTTGCAAAAATGACTGCCTTCCAATAAATTCAACTTGTGTGAACCATCACCAAAAACATCGTTCCAGACTCATTTGGAGTTCAAACGCACAATTAACTGAGTTTAGGATTGAAGAACATCACGAAGAGCGGGTGGGTACAAATAAACTTTGGGCCTTTATCCTTCTTTTCTTAAACCGTGAACTAAGCCACGTTACAACCCTTCAAAAGTCCTAATTGAAGCATGGGTTAGTTCGAAAGCATACTGTTACAAAAGGTATCCTGACTCCTGTAAGGCTTTACTCAAAATCCTGAGTTGAATTTTTCTTACAAAACTTCTTTACTTGCTAAAAACGCATTTTTCAAAACTTCGAGACAAGCATAAACTTTGCATTACTTGAATATCACTGTTTGCATTTGGCTATTTGTTTGACAGCGGAGAAATTCACACAATGAGTATCCAGTGAACAAAAGCTCTCTCAGTGAACAAAATCACTTCGAGTAGGATGACACTTCCATTGACAAATCTCCTATCAGCAAGGGGGCATGACATGTCACTATCCAGCACACCTGGGGCAGTCCAGTCAAGATTTCAAGAAATCTCTCAATTGCAGAGTAACCGGGGGCAAGTCTCCATCTCCATCACTTGGGGCATTAAACGTCAAATCTCAGTGAAGGGTTACGTATAATTAAACATTTTCTGGCAATGTCACAAACACTTGCTACTAGGGGCAATGACAAGTCTCCCCAAGGTCCTTCTCATAGGATGATTCCCCAGCAAGAGTTTAATCTCTGACCCCCTTTTCCCAACTAAATCAACCTCAATAATCCTTGAGGACTTCCCCCAACGAAGATGTCACCCCTATAGCGGACTGACGACAGGGTTTATTTCCCCAACAACACTAGGATTCCCCAGCTTGAGTTTGCCTCTCCGACTACTACAAATCAAAGGACCACAACTCCTCTTCTCCAGTAGACTACTCTACAATCCCCAGCAAGTTACTGCGAAACCTGGACCCGACCAGATATCAGTTCAACTTCGATTCCCCAGTAGAGCAACGAACGACTAAGACTCCTGAACTCTTTTTCCCAAGCAGGAATAAACATTCTCCCCACAGAGTTTTCAACTTCCCCCAACGGAGTTCTCCTAAAATAACAAAATAGGAATCCTTTGGAAATATTCTGAGCAAAGTTTGAAGACACACAATCCAGGATTTAATGACTCCCCAGCTTTTGTCAAGGATTTATTTTCCCAGACAAAAGTACATTCATTAACATTTCGCATTTCATACATCCTATTTACACACAGGATAAGTGCATACAACACAATCCCATTTACTTTGAGAACATCATTACACAATGCATACATCATGACATTGCATACAACTAACTCTTTACCTTTTCAGGAAAGATCAATCAACAGGCAAAGATCATCATCTTCTGAGATTTCCTTCTAGAGACAGTTCAGATGCGATCCAGATATGGCTGACATTCTGATACTTATTCCAGATTTCCTTCTAGAGACAGTTCAGATGCGATCCAGATATGGCTGACATTATGATACTTATTCCAGATTTCCTTCTAGAGACAGTTCAGATGCGATCCAGATATGGCTGACATTCTGATACTTATTCCAGATTTCCTTCTAGAGACAGTTCAGATGCGATCCAGATATGTCTGACATTCTGATACTTATTCCAGATTTCCTTCTAGAGATAGTTCAGATGCGATCCAGATATGGCTGACATTCTGATACTTATTCCAGATTTCCTTCTAGAGACAGTTCATATGCGATCTAGATATGGCTGACATTCTGATACTTATTCCAGATTTCCTTCTAGAGACAGTTCAGATGCGATCCAGATATGGCTGACATTCTGATACTTATTCCAGATTTCCTTCTAGAGACAGTTCAGATGCGATCCAGATATGGCTGACATTCTGATACTTATTCCAGATTTCCTTTTAGAGACAGTTCAGATGCGATCCAGATATGGCTGACATTCTGATACTTATTCCAGATTTCCTTCTAGAGACAGTTCAGATGCGAACCAGATATGGCTGACATTCTGATACTTATTCCAGATTTCCTTCTAGAGACAGTTCAGATACGATCCAGATATGGCTGACATTCTGATACTTATTCCAGATTTCCTTCTAGAGACAGTTCAGATGCGATCCAGATATGGCTGACATTCTGATACTTATTCCAGATTTCCTTCTAGAAACAGTTCAGATACGATCCAGATATGGCTGACATTCTGATACTTATTCCAGATTTCCTTCTAGAGACAGTTCAGATGCGATCCAGATATGGCTGACATTCTGATACTTATTCCAGATTTCCTTCTAGAGACAGTTCGGATGCGATCCAGATATGGCTGACATTCTAATACTTATTCCAGATTTCCCCTAGAGACAGTTCAGATGCGATCCAGATATGGCTGACATTCTGATACTTATTCTAGATTTCCTTCTAGAGACAGTTCAGATGTGATCCAGATATGGCTGACATTCTGATACTTATTCCAGATTTCCTTCTAGAGACGGTTCAGATGCGATCCAGATATGGCTGACATTCTGATACTTATTCCAGATTCATTCAAAATACAGTCCAGATACGATCCAGATTCGGATGTCATTCTGACACTCATTCAAATACATTTCAGATACGCTCCAAACACGGACGACATTTCTTTCACTCATTCAAATACAGTCCAGATACTATCCAGATTCAAATGTCATTCTGACACTCATTCAAATACATTTCAGATACGCTTCAGACACGGATGTCATTTCTTTTGCTCATACAGACTCAGTCCCCAGATACAGTTCAATGGCATGCTAGACACGAATACCATTTTGATACTCATTCTTCTGACCTACAACATTGCACTTACAACAAACATTCTTGGATGGCATATTTAAGCCCATCTCCAACAAGATTCTGTCACATTCTTGGATGGAATCTTTAAACCCATCTCCAACAAGTTTCTGTCACATCTCCAAATGGCATCTGTAAGCCCATTCTCGATATCGCAATGCTGATACTACACCATGCGAGTGCAAATTTTTGGGCACTCTAGTGTCCAATTATCTTCCACCTTCGGATCACGAAAGGCTCGAAAGCCAATCTATATCCTCAGGTTTAAGAAAATTGAACAGGGGCAACTGTTGTACCCCAAAATTTTCCCTCTCAATTATCAAGGCCTTCCTCACAAGGATTCTCAAGGTTAAAGCTTGAAGAAGGGCATTGGGATTTTCCAGCACCAGAATTAAAAGGAAACTGTCAAAAATGGAGAAAAACAGATAAAATTAATATTTTGGCAAATTTGGATAAAAAACAAGTGTTTTTCGATTCAGCTTCTTCGATTGGCCTTTTGGCCTCTTTCGACACAAGCTTGGTTTGCATCCTTCGATTGCCCTTTTGACCTCTTTCGACACAAACTCGGCTTGCATCCTTCGATTGGCCTTTTGGCCTCTTTCGTTTGGGCATGTGGCTTCTTGTTGCAGGTTTCGTTTGTGTCTTTTGCTTCCTGCATGCTGGCAATCGAAAGCCATGACCTACTGGCCACGTGTACCCCCTGCAAGGCAAGTCTTCGTTTGGGAACTCACCTTCTGTGTGCCTGGATGAAAACTTCAGTTGGGAAATAGCCTCTTTCGAATGCAACTTGGATATGTCCTTCATGTTGAACTCTAAGCCTACTCCGAACACGGACTTTCGATTGGGAAAGATGTTTGCTTCGACCCAGGCTTCGATTAGGCAATATGCTGTCCTTCGAGCGTGAGCTTTCGATTGGGCAATAGCTTCCTTCGAGTTAGCTTGTTTCGACCACAGGCTTCGACTGAGACAGAGGCTTCCTTCGAACCAGTGCGCTTCGATCCCACTCTTCCCTTTGACTCAAAACCAAATCTCGTTGGCCAGGCTGTGTTGCGTCCAGGTATTTACATAGTCAGAAGTTTGCACAAGGGTTTCAAACTTTGTCTATTGGATACTGCTATTCTGGGCTAAAGGCTACATACTTTCTCTTCAAGCAGAGAGTACTTTATCACAAAAGCAGCTTTCCATCTGATTTCAGCCTGACCACAAGCAATGTCAGAGGCATCTCCTGCACCCCACTGCTGCTACTGCCAACAGGCCCCCCACTTGTACTGTCACGTTACCCCTTATTTTATTATTCTTTGCAAGCTGGCTATGGACGAACATGTTCATTATTTCTCTATAAATAGAGGAATTTTTTACAAAGCTGGGGAGGACTTTCGAGCCAGAGGAACGAATCTGCAGAAAACTGTTCTCAAACACTACAAAAAAATCTCAAGTTCATCAACACTTGAGAAATCAAAAATATCCAGAATCCAAACACTTGTCCCCTTAGAATCTGAAATGTCCATACACCTTGTTACCTTTTCGAATCCAGTAGGAAGAACCTCACACTTGTTCTTCTCTGTTGAATCCAATATCAAGGACATGACCCCTGGTTTCCCCCTCCGAATCCAGAAGCATTCAAGGGCCACCACTCAAGGCCCCACATCCATTCAACGCCTCCATCAAGGTAAGTCACTCTTACCCTTGAGCTTTTCATTTCATGACATAACATGTAAATAAACTCCCTTTCATTCCAAGCATGTACATACTGCTGTTCCTTTCGTTTCTACCCTGTTAACATGTTTCGATTTGCTTGCTGTTCGCCTGAATTAGCTTTAGTTATTAAACTGTTTACTAGCATGGCCTTAGGCCATGTTGGTATTTAATGTCTCAAACGAAGTAAACAGGAAACAGGAATATGAAACGAAGCCTCAGGCTTCCTCACTGACTCCAGGCCCAATCGAAGAAGGCAACAAGGCAGAAAGGCCCAGCCAGAGGCACACTTGCACTAAGTCCAGGCTCAGTCGAAAGGTACTCCCATGCTGATTCCAGCTTCCAATCGAAGTACATAACCTGACTGGTTCCAAAGCCCAATCGAAAGACATGACTTCACTGTTGTTGACCCCAATCGAAGGAGGCCAACATAATACAAATCGAAGGCTGCTCCTCCCTAAATCGAAGGAGGCCAGCAAAATCCCAATCGAAGGATGCTGCTGTCTGGGTCGAAAAAGCTCTTTTTATTACTTTTTATCTTATTTTTGCCTTTACATTTTTCTTTCCTTTCAATATGGTTGTAATAGCGTAGGATTTCATCTTTCTGCGCTTTATTTACTTTGTACAAATGCTAGTAATTAGGTGTGTATGATAAGATAAAACCAACAAATAGACCACAAAAAAAATCAAAGACAAATGCATGCAACGAAACACACTTTGCACACATGCACCCTTAAGGTAATCTCACTTGTTGCCTCGGAAAATGCAATCATGTCCCTCGAGTATGAGACACTCTAGCAAATGTCCCTTCGATAAACAAAGATCGTAGTCCCTCGATGACCCTCGATGTTGCCTTCGATAAAACGATCTCGTCCCTTACAAAATTGCTAGAGCGTCTCATAAGTTGCCTTCAATGATTGTATACGATGACCCGCGCCTGTCCCGTTTAACATCCTAACGCAAGGTTGTTCATCAAACACAATGGTGAAACAACACTGTTAAAAGGGTTAAAACACAAGAAAATCTTTGAGTAAAATAGGGTAGACAACTCTTAGTTACTTGATCAAAAATCTTGCAAAACATCCTTGCCAACTTTCAAACACACTTCACAAACACAACTTCTAAAACAACTTTCAAAACATTGAATTATCTTTTCAAAAAGACACACACCTTTGTATATATTCAAACAAGAATCATTATAAAGGTTTCCTAGACAAGGCATCTTTTTCAAAACATTTTCAAAACCACACACACAAAGCACCATTTCAAACAATTGAAAAGCAAAGGCAAGTGATCTAAAACAAGTAACTAAGAGCCCATGGATAACCATGGATGAAAAGGGTGCTAGCACCTTCCCTTTTCATAATCTACCCCCCGAACCCACAAAAACATATCAAAGGTCTTTCCTGTGCTTTTTGACCTTTCCTTAGGATAAAATAAAAAGTCGGTGGCGACTCTTGCTAAACCGAACAAGTGCGAAAACAAACGCAAAACCACAAGTCAGTTCTCCCATCGTATCACACTTCCTCTTCAGGTTCTTCTTTTTAGACACAGGATCCGAAACCTTTCTCCATCCTTTCACTAGACCCGCACTCACATCTTTCTTTGAGGGAGTTCTGTTGATCAAACCATCAACCATTTATTTCCTATTTTTTTAATTTCTTAGTAATGTCAGGAGAAAATCTCTTACTAATGGGTTCATCATCAGAAGCCAGATTGTCAATGTTGACTATGTTAACCCCATCAACATTCTTTTCAACATCTATTATAGTAGTACCCTTAAGCTCAAGTTCACACGCATCTAGATTTTCATTCATCTCAGTATCAGATAACTTACCAAATGATGTCCCAACATCAGGTGCATCATTCGGAGTAACCTTCCCACTCTGAATGTCTGACAATAACCTTTGTATGCTTAGGTCAACTTCAATGTCTTTCTGACTGAACTTTTTGGGAGCCTTTTTACTCTCAAATTTCTCTGACTCATTGACTATCTTAATGACATTAGGTCTAGTTGAACCATCATGCACATCAGCAAATGTGATTATCTCATAAGCTTTTTCTACAGATATGGAAGGATTGGTATAAGCACTTACATGAGAGGAGTGGAGTCTTCTTTCTGTAAGGGTCTTTATTCTGCTTTTCTTTGCAGTCCCACTACGAATAATCGAGAGAGGAACAACACCTGTTATTAAGTTAGACTTACCTTCAGAAACCTTAGGGTTATATGGATTTTAGTCGAACACATCTTCTTTGTTAGACATATTAGGTTTTTAAAATACTGTGAACGAGATATCTTAAATAACTTCTTTGGAACGAGTGAAGTGATGTTTTCCCTAAGAATATGAATTTTGAATAGTGCAATAGGTAACATGACTTAAATAGTGTGTAACTTTGGAGATGTGAAGACCTTGTAATGATGTTTTCAAATTTTCATAAGCCAATATCTGTAGAGAAAATAAACTATCTGTTGCATGCCTCCATATTACTAATTTCCATAATTTCTTAGCAATGAAAAATTCACCCATTTACTTATTAAGTTGAATTACCACCATCACTTTGGTAAAACTTTTGGCAAGATTTTTCCCCATCATAACATCCTTAACAACAACAGGTTTGTTACTTATCAGATCATTGATGGGAAGATGGAGATTACCACTTTGCCTTGTCCTGTCAAGTTGAGTAATACTTTTTTCTATATCAGTGTTACCCAAAGACTTACAGTCCAATGTCATGAAATCTGTCTGACATCGCATTCCCTCAGAATTTTCAGCTCAACTTGAAACCCTTCCAGGTAGATTTTAGGAATTTTCTGAGGTGTCCACATATGGAACTTGTCATCTGTTTCACTTTCTTTTATTTTTCCTGAACACCCAGTGTCTAAAAGCTCATCTTTTGTTGATAAAGATGTGAGAGAAAAACGAGCAAAGAGATAAATGTTCTCATTTTTGGGACTCTATTTTCTTTTAAACTTCCTCCCCATACTACTCTCAAGATGAGTACACTATTTTGTATAACCATACAACTTGCAGCAAAAAAGCCTTATGTGACCATATTTCTCGCAATGATGACATCTCCTGAGATGACTTATGGGTTTGATGAAAAGTTTCTGATATTTCACAGGATGTTGGAACCTTTTTCTGATATTATAGCATATTTTCCTGCTTAGAGAATTTTACCTGATGAGCTATTCCATTGTTAAACATTCCGGTCATCTTTTTAAGCTTAGATGTCAGCAGTAATACTTCTTTTTGAAGGTCAGTCACTTTGATAAGAAGTTCCTTCTTCTCACCCAGATTTTTGGAAGATTTGCATCTTTCTAAGAAGGCTTTAACATTCTTAGAAGATTCAAAATCTAAATCCTTCTCTGATAAAGAAACATATACTCCTTTTTTATGTTTCTTGAGGTATGTTGGACATTCAACTCTAATGTGTCTAAATCCTTTACACTCATTACATTGAATATCTTTGCCTTGAATTGAATTCTATTTAGTTCTTGTTTCCCTCTGAAAACCAAGGTTGTTAGTGATGTCATAGGAGATGTTCTTGACATCCCATCCTTCACTTCTGTCCATTTTCTTCAATATTCTATTGAATTGCTTTTCAAGTAACACAATGGTTTTGGGCAGTCCTTTATCAGTATCAAGATAAACTTGACCATTTTTTATCTTCAACATTAGATATAAAAGCCATGCTCTTGTTCCTTTCATCAGACTTGTCACTCATAGACAATTCAAAAGTTTGAAGAGAACCAATAACTTCATCAACTCTCATGTTGTTGATGTCTTGAGCTTCTTCAATAATTGTTATCTTTATGTCAAATTTCTCAGGTAAAAACCTAAGAATATTTCTAACAAGTTTTTATTCCTACATCTTTTCTCCTAAGGCACTGAAAATATTTTCTATTTCAAGAACATTCATGTGATATTCATGGATGGTCTCATCATCATTCATCTTTAGATTCTCGAATTTAGTAGTGAGAAGCTGAAGTATTGACATCTTTACTTTAGATTTATCTTCACGAGTTATCTTGAGGATTTCCCAAGCATCCTTAGCTACAGTACAATTATTAATCAATATGAAAGCATTCTTGTCCACTTTATTGAATTGAGCATTCAAAGCCTTGGAATTCTCAATAGCTAATTTATCATTCTCATAAGACCAATCTTCTTATGACTTCACATATGCATTCCCATCTTTGTCTGTATTAACAGGATGTTCACATCCTTTCAAAACAACTTTCCAAGCCCTGTTGTCCATGGACTTCAAAAAATCCACCATTCTGACTTTCCACAAATCATAATTGGAACCATCTAACAAAGGTGGTCTGTTGTTGTATCCTCCTTCTTTATCCATAGTAATCGAAAATAGTCTCCATGGAGTTCACCCAATAGACAAAACATGGTGCCTTCTCTGATTCCAATTGAAGTTCTGGCACTTACAATACAAAGATCAAGACTGATGTCTTAACACAGAAACACGATGTCAAGACATATGTTATGACGTCTGTTGACATAAAACCTGGTAACACAGTTGATTGTGCAGAAAGATAAATTATAGAAATTTAAAGAACACTATCAATTATTAACCCAATTGAGTGCAATGTCACCTGCTATAGGGGCTACCAAGCCAGGAAGGAAATCCACTATGCAGTATTAGTTAAAAGCCTAAACACCAATTTGCCAACTTTATTACCAATGAATGATAACACACGGGTATCATAATATTCTATTGGATACCCTGCATTTCTAATCCAAATAACAACTTCCTTAATGGTATCTTTCTCTTGTTGGAAATTTGGGCTCCAATATTTAACAGTAAAATAATGATCGTATATGAACCATGACCCTTCTACCATTTCTACCTTTTTATCATCTTTATGTGAAAATGCTACCAGATGATAATCATTACTCAGATCTATTATACTGATAACTCATTTTCTCAACCACATCTGTCTCAGTCTTGTCTCCAACATTTTATATTCAACTCTCTTTTTTAGTAGCTTGACAATTACTCCTCTCTTTCATGGCCTATGGATTCTCCTTTCTTCTTTCTCAGATAACCCGAAGTCCGGACATTCATATCCCCTTATCATGATTTCTTCCACCACCAAACCATCGAGTTCCCCTAGTATTCGATCCACCATGTCTTCTTCTCTACCTTCCACCTCATTCTGCATCTCAACACTCCTTCCAGTAACCATTTCTTTGTATGATGCTTCTACCTCTCCAGCCCCATGGTTAACATGAATGCCTTCCTTAATTTTCTTAGTGATTCTCTCTTGCAAATCCACTTCAGCCACACTCTTTCTTGGACTCGTCGAGGATGATGATGGTGAACCACTCTTCACCGTCGACACAAATCCTAGCAGAGGATTTATTTAGCCGAAAATCACTTTTATTTTGCTGGAAATCTCTTGTATTTAGTAAGTTTTTTTTGTAAGTATTGTTGATTATGAATGATGTTTAAGTGATTTATTTAATAAGAAAAGCTCTTCTTATTGGTTTCTTTTCTCTACATTGAAAATTATCATTGATGACTTATAAGATTAATGTTTTGTTTGAGAAATTTGTTATGTAGAGACCAAATTTTGTATCAATAATGACTTAAGATTAGATGAAAATAAAATTAACAACAAAATTTTGTGATGTAAAAGTATAATTTTATTTTTTATTTAATTTTTTTTTGGAATAAAGACTTATATTAAATAAAAAAAAACAACAAGATACAAGGCGATCGCAAGGATCCAGCCAACCAAAAAGACAGAAGAAACTAAGCAAGCATTAATCTAACAACCCTATATTTTAAAGATTTACAATGCCAACCCTTGAAAACAATATTATCAATGATAGATTTGATCACTTGATTCAAATCCAAGACAAAACCGAAGCACGCACTATTACGATAATACCAAGCTCCATAAGTTGTTTCAGTAATAGCCAATCTTAACAAGTAAGATTTCCACCCTTTGCCCTTTTCATACTTAATGATCCAAGCAAGCTCCTCCTTCCACGCCTTGGGCAGGTGATGATGAATCTGAAGCCACTCAAGCACCCCACACCAAATCTTCCTAATGTTATCACATTCAAAGAAAAGGTGGGAAACAATTTCAATTTTTGAGCAGAAACAACAACTACTATCTGTAAGGAATCAAAACCTACAAAGTCTACTTTTTGTTGCAAGCTTCTTGTGGCTAGCCAACCAAAGAATCACTAAAGCTCTAGGCCTAGCTGGATTATTCAGCATCAAACCATTCCATAATACCAGGTGATTATCAACAAGAGATAGATAACAATGGCGCAAACTAAATTTTCCTTTGGAGGACATGTCATTCCAAAGAAGAAGGTTAGAATGAATGAGAGGCCTCTGATCCAAGAATTTACACATAATCCAGGTACTAGAGGATTTAGCCTTAACCTCCATGATGTTTTGACTCTTCAAGTAGTAGGAATGGACCCATTTCACCCATAAACTATCATATTTATTGCATATATTCCAAAGCATCTTAAGCATAACACACTTGTTCCAGATATACAAGTCAATAATGCCCAAACCACCTTGCTTAACAGGCTTACAAACTTTAGCCCAAGCAACCAGGCTCCTTCTGCTAATAGTATCCTTCCTTCCCTGGCCAAATAAAGGAACGACAAATCACCTCAATTTTCTTAAGGACAACTTTGGGAAGTGGGAAGCACACTAGCCAGAAGTTAGCAATGTGAAAGGATATACTCTTCACCAATTGAATCCGCCCTGCATAGCTGAGAAATCTCACAGACCAATGGCTAATCCTAGCAAGAATTTTGTCCACTAATATTAAGTAGTTATTGCAACCTAACTTCTTGCAAGTAAGCGGAACCCCAAGGTATCTAAAAGGAAGACACCCCTCCTTGAAATTAGACCAGTTAAGAATCTAATTTTTGGTGCTGGAATCAACTGAACAAAAATAGATCTTGCTCTTACTAGTATTGATCTTCATACCCGTGGAATTAGAAAACTTATAGAAAGCATTGAGGAAAAGCTCAACAGAAATTCTATGCCCTCTAGCAAACAAGAGAACATCGTCTGCAAACATAAGATTAGTCAGTTGAAGTTTATCACACTTAGAGTGATGATTAAAATTAGGATTAAGTTGCATATGAACCAAGCATATGTGGAGATATTCCATAGTAAAGGAAAAAAGAAAAGGAGATATTGGGTCCCCTTTGACGGATCCCTCTCTTGGAAATCAATAAATCAGTAGTAGCTCCATTAACAGAAAACCTGTAGGAAGTATTAAATATAGCAGACATAACCAAATGGATAAAGATATGGGGAATACCAAGCTCCTGCATAATAAACTCCAAAGCCTTCCAGCTCACCATGTCATAGGATTTTTGCATATATAATTGGACCATAACTCTGGGGGGACTACCTTTTCTACTGTAGTCCTTTATAAGCTCATAGGCCAGAAGGATGTGGTGATCAATTTGCTGCCCACGAATGAAAGTAGCCTAATTAGGGTTAACAATGCTGCCAATAACTCTACTCAGTCTTGCAGTCATGATTCTAGAAATGATTTTATATAATGTAGTGCACACTGATATGGGCCTAAAGTACTTGACAGAGGAAGCAGAATCAGATTTGGGAATAAGGGAAACCAGAGTACAATTGAATGCTTTGTAAAGTTTACCCCTAGAAATAAAATCTTTGACAATAGCTCTAACATCATCTTTCACAATACCCCAACTAGCTTTGAAGAATTTAGCAGAATAGCCATCTAAACCAGGGGTAACAATATCCTTGATTCCTTTAAGAGCATCATAGATTTCATCATCAGAGATAGGGGCCACCAGTAAGTCTCTCTGTGCATTCTGAAGCTGAGCGCCATTCCTCATTACCCTGATATCAATACAGTCCAGATTATCATCATTTTTACCCATGAGAGAGCCATAGAACTTAAGGATTTCCTCTTCAATTTTCTTCTAGGAAGTAATATAGGATTCATCATCTTTCTGCAACATAGTTAAAGCCTTGGTATTTTGCTTGGCTTTGATAGAAGCATGAAAAAAAAGCATTACAGCCATCCCCATCTTTAAGCCATTGAATTTTAGCTCTTTGTCTAAGGATGGACTCATCAATATCATTCCACTTCAGCAAATCTTCTGTGCAATTTTTAACAAGCAGAATCTTATTATTATTCATTAAGTCAGCTGCTAACTCAGCCTGAGCTTTGGAAAATTTATCCCTAGCTAAAGGGATATGATGCTTAGAAGCCATCAGAGTCTTATTGAGACTAAGCAGAATCTAACATAATCTTTCACAATACTCCAGATAGCTTTGAAGAATTTAGCCGAATAGCTATCTAAACCAGGGGCATCAATATCCTTGATTCTTTTAAGAGCATCATAGATTTCATCATCAGAGATAGGGGCCACTAGAAAGTCTCTATGTGCATTCTGAAGCTGAGAGCTATTCCTCATTACCCTGATATCAATACAGTCCAGATTAACATCACATTTACCCATGAGAGAACCATAGAACTTAAGGATTTCCTCTTCAATTTGCTTATGAGAAGTAATATAGGATCCATCATCTTTATGCAACATAGTTAGAGCCGTGGTATTTTGCTTGGCTTTGATAGAAGCATGAAAAAAAGCATTACAACCATCCCCATCTTTAAGCCATTGAATTTTAGCTCTTTGTCTAAGGATGGTCTCATCGATATCATTCCACTTCAGCAAATCTCCTGTGCAATTTTTAACAAGCAGAATCTTATCATTATTCATTAAGTCAGCTGCTAACTCAGCCTGAGCTTTGGAAAGATTATCCCTAGCTAAAGGGATACGATGCTTAGAAGCCATCAAATTATTATTGAGACCGAACATAATCTAACATCATCTTTCACAATACTCCAGCTAGCTTTGAAGAATTTAGCAGAATAACCATCTAAACCAGGGGCGGCAATATCCTTGATTCCTTTAAGAGCATCATAGATTTCATCATCAGAGATAGGGGCCACCAGAAAGTCTTTATGTGCATTCTGAAGTTGAGCGCCATTCCTCATTACCCTGATATCATTACAGTCCAGATTATCATCATTTTTACCCATGAGAGAGTCATAGAACTTAAGGATTTCTTCTTCAATTTGCTTATGGGAAGTAATATAGGATCCATCATCTTTCTGCAATATAGTTAGAGCCTTGGTATTTTGCTTGGCTTTGATAGAAGCATCCAAAAAGCATTACAACCATCTCCATCTTTAAGCCATTGAATTTTAGCTCTTTGTCTAAGGATGAACTCATCAATATCATTCCACTTCAGCAAATCTTATATGCAGTTTTTCCCTAGCTAAAGGGATATGATGCTTAGAAGCCATCAGAGTCTTATTGAGACTAAACATAATCTAACATCATCTTTCACAATACTCCAACTAATTTTGAAGAATTTAGCAGAATAGCCATCTAAATTCAGGGGTAGCAATATCCTTGATTCCTTGACTTTGATAGAAGCATGAAAACAAACATTACAGCCATCTCCATCTTTAAGCCATTGAATTTTAACTCTTTGTCTAAGGATGGACTCATCCTTAATTTAACTTTTACAAAACATTAATTTAATTTATATATAATTTTTTAACTTTTCGATGTGGGACTACTTCATGCAATATATAAACACAACAATGCACATCCTTCACTTTGTTCTCCACTTTCATTTCAGTTTCAAGTATGCATTTAAATACATGATAATGGTTAACGAGCAAAGACCAATCTTTATGTAGTATCATCATCAACAACTATAGCATGCAACAACAACTATAGCATGCTACAATATCATCATCAACTAGTTATAGCATACAACAACAACTATGTTTGAGCTTAGTTGCGTCAGCCTCGCCCTTTTGTCCACCTCCCAAATCTGTTCTGAGTTTGTGCTCCACTCTTAACTAACAAGTTGGATTAGAGCAACAATGATACATTGGCTTTCAACTTGAATTTGGCTTAGAGATCAAGAACAAGAAGACCAATAGACTGAGAGAGTTTATTAGAGGGTAATTTAGTATTTTGTTAGTTAAAGATAAGTTTAGAATTAGGGCCTATGTGGCATTATTATTGTGTATAAATAGGTGTATTAGGATTACATTTATATCAATCAATTCCAATCATTTGTTGTCAGCCTTTTATTGCATTTATTCCCTTTCATCTTCTTCCTCAAATTCATCACCTTTGCACTAACAAATTGGTATCTAGAGCACTTGGTTTGATTCTGAAACTCTGGGAAACACGAGTGATAGTGAGCTGTGTGTTTGATTTTTGATTCTTGAACAAAAATCTGAAACAGAATCACACTGATTCTGTGGGTTTGGGAAACACTGAGTGAGATCTGAGTTTTTCTGTGCAAAGGTTTAAGATGAATGGAGGCAGTAGTTTGAACACTAAACTTCCAGTTTTTGATGGCAAAAACTGGAACAGATGGAAGATTCAAATGCGTGTGCTGTTTGGTGCTCAGGATGTTCTGGACCTTGTTTCTGAAGGTTATGTTCCAGCAGCAGCTGATGCTACTGTAGAACAGAAATCAGAAGAAAAAGCTACAAGGAAGAGGGATCAGAAAGCACTGTTTTTCATCCATCAGTGTGTGGATGAAAATGTGTTTGAGAAGATTGTTGATTCGACGACGTCGAAAGGGGCATGGGATATTCTGACCAGATGTTATGGTGGAGATGTATCAGTAAAGAAGGTAAAACTTCAGTCCCTGCGAAAACAATATGAAAATCTCAGCATGAAAAACAGTGAGAAAGTTTCTGAATACATTTCCAGATTGATTCTGATTACTAATGAAATGAAGGCTTGTGGAGAAGCACTTTCTGAACAGGTAATCATAGAAAAGATTCTGAGGTCACTTACGCCTCAGTTTGATTATATTGTTGTTTCTATTGAACATTCCAAAAATCTGGAAACCATGAGAATAGAAGAGTTGCAAAGCAGTCTAGAAGCACAAGAGTTGCGTCTGACTGAAAGAACTTCTGAGAGGGAAGTGGAGCAAGCTCTGAAAGCTTCTTTTGTCAAGAAGGACCAGAAGCAGAATAGACATGGTGATAAATTCCAGAAGTCAGAAACCTCAACTTCTGATGAAAAGAAATATCAGAAGGGAAAGGAAAGGTATGACAAGAAGAAGGTTCAATGTTACTGCTGTAAACAGTTTGGGCATTTTGCCAGAGACTGTAGAGACAAAGGAAGAAAATCAGAAGAAGCAAATATAGCCAGAGAAGATTCTGATGATGAACCTGTGCTACTGATGGCTTCTGATTCTGATGGAAACTGTTCAGGAGATTGGTGGTATATGGACACTGGCTGTTCAAATCACTTGACTGGGAACAAACAATGGCTGACAGACTTTGACTCCAGAAGGAGAACAAAGATCAGATGTGCTGATGATAAGTACCTTAATGCAGAAGGTATGGGAAATGTCAGAGTCAGAGTGAAGAATGGAAGAAACCTTCTGATCAAAGATGTCTGGTACGTTCCTGGAATTAAAAGCAATCTGATGAGTGTGGGTCAGCTTGTTGAGAAAGGTTTTTCAGTGGTTATGAAGGACAACCTCTTGACGTTGTACGATTCTAATCAGAAGATGATTATGAAGTCTGAGCAGGGAAGCAACAGAACATTCAAAGTGAATGTAGAAACTTCTGAAGCGGAGTGTCTCAGTGCAGAAGGCGCTGAAGCAGACAGTAAGTTGTGGCACAAGAGGTTGGGACACTTGAACTATAGAAGCTTAGGGCATCTAAGTTCTAAGAAGCTCGTACATGGCATTTCGAAGATTGTGAAGCCTCAGAAGTCATGTGAGATATGCATGAAAGGCAAGCAACCCAGATTTCCATTTGCGTCAGAAGTAGCCCCCAGAGCAAAACATGCTCTGGGAGTAGTACACTCTGATGTATGTGGACCATTTCCAGTAGCTTCACTTGGAGGAAACAAATATTTCGTGTCTTTTGTGGATGAGTTCACAAGAATGACTTGGGTAACACTCATCAAGTTCAAGCATGAAGTATTTACAGAATTCCAGAAATTCAAGGTGAAGGCTGAGAAGCAGAGTGGTCAGAAACTGAAGATTCTGAGAACAGATGGTGGAGGTGAGTATAACTCTACAGAGTTCCAGAAGTTCTGTGAGGAGAATGGAATAGAACATGAGGTTACTGCTCCATATACTCCTCAGCACAACGGTCTTGCTGAAAGAAGAAACATAACTTTGCTTGATATGACCAGAAGTATGCTGAAAGAGAAGAAGTTACCTCACATGTTATGGGGAGAAGCTGTTGCCACATCAGCATATGTTCTGAACAGATGTCCAACAAAGAAGCTGAAGGAAACTATTCCTTTAGAAAAATGGACTGGAGACAAGCAGAGTGTTAGCCATCTGAAAGTATTTGGTTCTGTATGCTACAAACACATTCCAGAGGCTAGAAGACGAAAACTGGATGATAGAAGCAAAACAATGTTACTGGTGGGGTACCACAGTACAGGTGCCTACAAGCTTTATTGTCCAGAAACCAACAAAGTTGAAATCAGCAGAGACGTCGTTGTGAAAGAGTCAGAAACTTGGGATTGGAACAAGCTTCAATCAGATTCTGGTGTAGTGCCAACACCAGGGTTAGTTTCTGAAGACGAGTCAGAGTCAGAAGAAGAAGACTCTGAAGATGAGTCAGAATCTCAGGGAGATTCTGATAGTGGATCTGATTCTGATCCAGATTCTGATGATGATCCAGAATCTGGTGGTGATTTTACTTCTGGAAGGGAAAACTCTGAAGACATAAGGTCTGGAGAACAAATTTCCAGAAATAACTCTGAAGGTGGTAATTCTGAAGGAAGTAGTTCTGGACAAGGTTCAGAAGCCAGTATTGTTCCGAATTCTGGAGAAGCTTCAGAACAAGACCAGAGGCCACAGAGAATCAGACGAATACCAAGTAAGTTTGCAGATTTTAGCATGTTGCATGATACTGAAGTAGATTCTGAAGGAGAAATTGTTCAGTGTGCCATGCTAGTAGATTCTGAACTAGTGGGTATTGAAGAAGCACTCAAGAAGAAAGTATGGCTGAATGCCATGAAAGAAGAACTTGAGGCAATTGAAAGAAACAAGACTTGGAAGCTGACAGAACTTCCAAAAGGCAAGAAAGCCATCAGCGTTAGATGGGTTTTCAAGCAGAAGTTAAAGCCAGATGGATCAATTGGCAAACATAAAGCGAGACTAGTGGCCAGAGGTTTTCTTCAGAAACCTGGACTAGATTATTTTGAGGTGTTTGCACCTGTAGCTAGACACGAAACAATCAGACTGGTGATTGCTTTAGCTGCAAACAGAAATTGGCCTTTGATACATCTGGATGTGAAGTCTGCATTTCTGAACGGTCCATTACAGGAAGAAGTTTATGTGTCACAACCTCCTGGATTTGTGAAAAAGAATCAGGAAGGGATGGTATACAGGTTAAGTAAAGCTCTGTATGGACTGAAGCAAGCGCCCAGAGCTTGGAATCTGAAGATTGATTCGTTTTTCAAGGAACAAGGGTTTCAGAAGTGTGAGATGGAGTATGGTGTTTATGTTCAGCATACTTCAGAAGGTAATATGATTCTGGTCTGTTTGTATGTTGATGACATATTACTCACAGGAAGTTCTGAACAAGAAACAGCTGAGTTCAAGAAAGTTCTGATGAAGGCGTTTGAGATGACAGATCTTGGAAAAATGAGTTTCTTTCTAGGGATGGAACTTATATACTCTGAGAAAGGAATCATTTTACATCAGAAGAAGTATGAATTAGAGCTTCTGAAGAGATTTGAGCTAGCAAATTGCAAGATTGCTATCACACCTGCTGATACGAATCAGAAGTTGGACTCTGATTCAGATGGAGAGGATGTGGACGCTACAACCTTCAAACAGATGGTTGGTTCTCTGAGGTATTTATGCAATACCAGACCTGATATTTGTTACGCAGTTGGAATGGTCAGCAGATACATGAGCAAACCAAAGTGGTCTCATTACCAAGCTGCTGTCAGGATTCTGAGGTACATAAAAGGAACTCTGAAATATGGAGTGTTATTTCCCTCTGGAGGAAAGATCAAATCAGAACTTCTGAGTTATTCTGATTCTGATTGGTGTGGAGACAGAGTCGACAGAAGAAGCACTTCTGGGTATTTATTCAAGTTTCTGGGAGGTCCAATTTCTTGGTGTTCCAAGAAACAGCCTGTTGTGGCTCTGTCAACATGTGAAGCTGAATACATTGCTGGTGCTGTAGCCGCCTGTCAAGCAATTTGGCTTCTGAATCTGCTGCATGATCTGAAGGTAGAAGTTGAGGAACCTCTGAAGCTGATGATTGATAACAAGTCTGCAATTAATCTTGCAAAGAATCCAGTTCTACATGGCAGAAGCAAGCACATTGAGACGAAGTATCACTTTCTCAGAAGTCAAGTGCAGAAAGGAGTGCTAGAAGTTCTGCACTGTAGCACTCAGAAGCAGCTGGCAGATGTTCTGACGAAGGCAACAAAAACAGACCAATTTCTGCGCTTAAGAGATGAAATTGGTGTTGTTAACTTCTGATAAATTACTAAATTATGGGATGGTATTAGAGGGTAATTTAGTATTTTGTTAGTTAAAGATAAGTTTAGAATTAGGGCCTATGTGGCATTATTATTGTGTATAAATAGGTGTATTAGGATTACATTTATATCAATCAATTCCAATCATTTGTTGTCAGCCTTTTATTGCATTTATTCCCTTTCATCTTCTTCCTCAAATTCATCACCTTTGCACTAACAGAGTTGACTATGTTGTATTATGGTCTTTGTGGTTCATTGTCCGTAACAGCAATTTTAAGTTATTGTTGAAGCTGTTTATTAAATCAATAATTGTATCCTTAATATTAAAAGAAGCTACCTTTATGCAAGAAATGCTTGAAACTGCATCAATATTAAAAGGAGCTACTGAAGGATTTGTTGCTTTGCCACTAGAAACCATGGACAAAACGCAAGCTATGCAAGAAGCTAGGAAGTTGAAAGATAATTTAGAGAAGGATGCACAAAACTGTCTTTGGTTGCAAAAATTCTATCGTATCTAAACACTACTGCATGAGATGCATGCTTTCAACCAGCTTTGCAAACATATATTTTGTTCTATTATATATTTAATAATATTGGTAGCTCAAAAGATTATCCCATTTTTTTCTACTACTGCTTCTTTCTTATCCCATTTTTTTTACATGAAATTAACATATACAATTTCATCCTTTGGTACATGAAATTACAGGAACTAATTCTAGATGGGCAACGTGAAAGTTTTGGTTCACAAAATTTGAGAATGCTGTCGCAATGAAATGGAAGTGCGTAATAATTTAAATATGTGAAAAAACTATTGTAAATTTTTTATTAGTTGTTTTAAGAATAATATATTAAGTACTAATCTATTGGTTTCACTTTTTATGCATAAAAAGTTCATTAATTTTTTTTTCAATAAGATGAGTCTCGCTTGTTATTTACATACACCTATTATTTAAGTAATAATATAATTTGAAATTTAATTTGTTAAATTTTAGTTTAAAATTATTAAATAAAATTATAATATATATTGTTGTAAATAAATTGATATAATGAGTTCTTTCGTACCAAATTTTTTGATGTGTGTCAATTTAGTTGTGCAGGATTTAAACAAACAATTTTTTTTATGATTAAATATATTTTTGGTTTTCATAAATATCTTATATTAATATTTTTGGTTTTCATAAATATCTTATAATAATAACAATGGAACAACAGGATATACAATAATTATTACAATTCTCACCAACACAAATAGTAGTTATGTTAAATTAATTATATAATTAATCAAATATGATAGAAATCCTTATTTTTATATAGTTATTAATATCATTAAGAAAGAAAAAAACGAATTTGTATTTTTCAATTATAAATTATTTAAAGATATTTATCATTAATTCATATACAAATTTAAAGAGTTTCATAATAAAAGACTATCTATAAGTAAAGATGTATTTTATCATTTAGCATCAATCGAGTATTGATCAATTTAAAAAGCTTTCCTTCCTTGTTGTTAATTGTACATATTTGGCCATTGCATGTGGCTACCTATACTACTAAAGCAAAAAACTCTTCACATTTTCTTCATTTAATTTAATTGCGTATACATTTTAACTTATTTCAAATACACGAAGCTAGTAATAAAAAATGGTTTCATTTTTCGATCTTTAAAACTTTCATGGAAAAATGTTTGAGTTTGCAAGACATTCCTAGTTAAATCATGTTCATTTAATGCATGTATATCACGCAATAATTATTTCTATATATAACAAAGGAATAACACGTTTTGAGAGTCAACATCACTTTTTAATACGACAATTTGTATATGAGTTGTTATTAATTTCCTATGAGATAATCATCCTAAACTATAGCTATAAAAGCCCATGTAAGTGTGTTGTATATCATCTTAAACACAAAATTAATAAAATTCGACACTGAATCAAGTAATGGCAAAGCTAAGTTTCATTGGTGTTTTAATGCTTATGGGATTCTTCACCTCAGAAGTAAGAGTAACATCAACAGATTGGCAGCAAGCTCATGCAACTTTCTATGATGGACCAAAGGGTAAAATATAGGCAAATGTGTCAACAATTGTAGATATCTCTGATTCTTATATTTGTAGTTTTTTTAGTTACGGATTCGCAATTTAAAACTATAAAAATATGTAACTCACTTGTTTGATTTGTCTCTACTTGTTGTAGGGGGTGCATGTGGGTATGAAAATCAATTAATAAATGATTATGGAAAAAACACAGCTGCTTTGAGTGAGGCTTTGTTTAATGATGGCAGATCATGTGGTGGCTGCTATCAGATTGTTTGTAATGCAAGTCAAGATCCCCAATGGTGCCTTAAGCGAACTTCCGTAACAGTTACTGCCACTAATTTTTGTCCCCCAAACTATAGTCTCCCTAGTGACAATGGTGGTTGGTGTAATCCTCCTAGACCACATTTTGACATGTCTCGCGCCGCTTTCGAGACCATCGCAATATATAAGGCTGGGATTGTTCCAATCTCTTACAGAAAGTATGTTATATACTCCCTCTAGTTATATTATTCAATCCGTGTATCTGACATTGAATTATATATAGATCAGATACATAATTTATTCAATTTATAGTAATAATGTGATGAATGTTGTGTTGCGTTTATGCAGAGTTGGGTGCAAAAGAGATGGAGGCATGAGATTTACAATGAACGGGGTTGATTATTTTGAGCTAGTGGTTATAAGCAATGTAGGAGGAGCAGGGGATATTTGGAATGTTTGGATCAAAGGGTCAAAAATAGAGAATTGGGAATCCATGTCAAAGAGTTGGGGTGCTAATTGGCAAAGCTCAAGGTATCTAAAAGGTCAAAGCCTGTCCTTCAGAATTCAACTGAGTGATGGAAAAACTGTTATAGCTAAGGATGTGGTACCCTCTGATTGGAGATTTGGTCAAACTTTCAGCAGCAATGTCCAGTTCTGATAGAAAGAATACTCATAAATAAATAAATGTCATTTATACTACATAACTCTTCATTACATCCTTTAATAAATTATATATGCTATTTCAATACATGTTAGAGACATCAAATACTGGACACAGTAATTTAGTGTAATAAAATCACATGTAGTTTCTTACTTGTTGTGTATATGACTTTTGTTACATAATTATTATTCATGTTCTAGGTTGAGTTTAGTGACACTCAATCTATTACTATTACATAATACTTCATGTTTGTCTAAACTAAATGTAAAAGGAATTCAATGTGTAGTCAGACATATTTACCCACATGCCCCCATATATGAATTAATATATCATTTTCACTAAAACAAAAAGAAATAATATATCATAAATTCTTCAATTTTAAAAAAGAAATCCACAAATATCCTAAGTTTTTATTAAAATAAAATACATGTTTAATACGGTATGTGGACGAAGCGTTACTATTCTCATTTGGGCCCCATTCAGTGGTAGGTACCTTTTTTATATATTATTTAATATATTTAATTATTAAAATAATAATTGAAATCTAAAAATATTTGATTTTGAAAAAATTAGAAATAAAATTTAAATCTTTATAAAAATTTCTCATTTATAACAGTAATACTATTTTAAAATATTAAAATAATTATAAAATAAATAAATACACTAATAATGTAGCACTGATACCTCTGAAATAAGATGTGTCTGTAGATGTGTCGATGTCAAACACCTGTATTGACATTTGTGTTTACGTTCAATTTATTCATTTTTTAAATTATTATCAGTATCACCATATTAATGTTGATATGTGTTTAGGGTATTTGTGTTTCATAAACAATAATCATAGAGAAATTTATATATAAATAGGATTAAATATATTTTTGGTCCTTCTAAATATCTCATATTTATTTTTAATTCCTCTAAAAAATTTCTTCAAAGAATGGTCTTCGTAAAAATTTTAATGTTAACTTTTGGTCCTTCGTGTTAAAACAGTCGCTAAAATTATCGCTAATCCGGTCACTAAATAAAAATTATCGCTAAAACCGTCACTAATTTTATCAGTAAATTGTAAAAATCGTCGCTAAATTGCAAGAGGAACCAAAACTTAAAATTACAGTTTTTAGGAGAATTATTCTTTAAAGGAAATTTTTTTTAGGGACTAGTTAAATATGAGAGGAGGACCAAAATTATATTTAATTCATACAAATATGATAATGCACTTACCATTAAAAAAAAGAGTTAAATATGTTTTCGGTCTTCCTAAATGTCTCATATTTAATTTTTAGTCTCTCAAAAAATTTTCTTCAAAGAATAGTCTTCGTAAAAATTTAATTTTAACTTTTGATCATTCTGTAATTCAGCGACGGTTTTTACAATTTAACGACGATTTTTACAACTTAGCGACGATTTTTACAATTTAACGACATAATTAGCGACGGTTTTTTATTTGGAGACTGAATTGACGATAATTTTAGTGATGTTTCTGACATGAGGGACCAAAAATTAAATAAAATTTTTAAGAGGGTCATCCTTTTATAATCATGAGATAATCAATTATCCTCTAGATTTGTATTAGAGGTTTTAATTGGTATCTTTTTCAACAAGTGGTATTAGATCTTTGGCCCATCACATATTTTAATTTCTATAATTTACTATGGATGAGTCAAGCTCGATAGCATCAACAACAATGATTAAGTTAGTCTCTTTAAATTACTCCACTTAGAAGTTCAGAATGAAAAACATACTTTATTACAAAGATTTGTATCAACCCTTGAAAAATAAAAGGACGAAGCCAACCGACAAGTTTAATGATGATTGGAATTTTGTGAACATGAAAATTGTTGAACAAATTTGATAATGGATAGATCAAAGTGTCTTTCATCATATTCTGCAAGAAACAATTGCATACATGTACACCATGGACGGAATTAGAAACCTTATATAAGACAATTATGACGCAGAGTAAAGCCTCTTCGACGATCGGTGAACCTCAAGTATAAATAAAACTAGAGGATTTCTAAACACTAGAGAAATTCTTAAAGATTGGTAAATCAACTCACCAATATGAATATGGTGCTTGAAGACGAATTGCAAGCATTGTTACTACTAGTTCCTTACTAGATAGTTGGAATACACTTGTGGTTTTATTAAGAAACTCAACACAACAAAGTGTTCTAACATTGAACATAGTAAAATATAGTATGTTAAATAAAGAATCAAGAAGGAAGGAACAAGGAATGCCGGTAGAGCCTGAAGCACTACTTCTCACAAAATATCGTGGAAGAAATATCCACAAGTAATTTAATACTAGAGACAAGTCAAGGGACAAGTCAGTACATAAGTACAAGGGAAGATTATGGACAAGAAAAGATGTATAATATTATTACTATCACGAGAAAGGTTACATGAAGAGATAATGTAGGTAGCTTAAAAGAGACTCGCACGAAAATAGTGATTAGAGTAACATAGTACTACCATTTTTCAAGGCAATGCAGTAATTTACGTTTGTGATGTTGGTAATGTCAATTTGGCATCACAAGATACATGTTGGGTCGTGGAGTCTGGTGCATCATTCCTTGTAATCTTATGAATGGATTTCTTTTTACTCCTATACAAGCGGTGATTTTGGTCATGTAAAGACGTGAAATGATAATAAACCCATGATTGTGGGGAAATACTAACTGTCCTCTAACATTGAAAGACATGCTATATACATGTTCCTGACATGCATCTCAATTTAATATCCACATAACTATTAGAAGAAGAAGGATTTGTACAGAGGTTGTTGGATTTCTCACCATTAGAACTATTAGGGTTTAATCGACCCTTATAGTATTAAATTTGTTGATAACCAAATTTATCTGTATAATTGCCATCTTTGGATGTTACCCACATAATTTTCTCATCCTCTTCTAGACTAAGAATAGGAATTTTTTGAATGGCTTGAGCTTTGGTTTTCTAGAAATTCCTAATAAGTTTGTATTGGTTCCAACACTTGTTTTCCAAATCAATTAGGTTCCTAACTCCATCCATTCAAGTTTCTAGGGGTTTATGTGTTAGAAGTTTAAACTCATATTGACTCAAAATCCAATAGTCCTCCCAAACACTTATGAAATTTTCATTTCCAATATTCCAACTCCAACCTTTATCAAAGATCCACCCGACTTGGTGAATGTTATGCCAAATATAATTGTCTTTGTAACATATATTGACCTGTAAGAATGTATAATTAGGATAATATCTAGCTTTGCTATAATTTCTATTGTACCCCAAAATTTTCCATCCCATTTTCTTCAATACATGCTCACAAAAGTCTCAAATACTCAAGAATCTTAAGAGTTGACCAATAAAAACCTCCTCCTAAGCAAAGGGTCTACAACTAGGGTTTTGTGCTTCACAAGGAAATTAGGTTTGAAAAGGTCTAAAATGGTTTTCATGTCTCATCATAGGTCCTCAATAGTGCTCATGTCAAGTTTCAAGTCTTACAACACAAGTTTGCTCAGTCAATGACTCAGATGATTACAAGTCATCTATATTGGGTAAAAAGTCAACTGTGGTCAACATACAGTCAAATTTCAACATTTTTGGTCAACATCAAAATTTTGAAGTGATATTCATTATTTGATCAAGGGTTGATCATGATTCCTCAAGGAAAGCCCTCAAATCATCAAAAGTCAAGAATTGCCAAATTAGGGTTTCCCTAGGAGAAGTCAACTGAACTTTGACCAAGCATAACTTTCACATGCTTCATCAACTTTTCCCCAACCAAAGCCCATTTTGAAGGAAATCAAATTCTCTACAACTTTGTATTTATGCTCAAGTCCAAAAAATGCTTCATTTGAAAGATATGAGCTAATATATTATAGGTTATTTGAAAAGTCAACCAAAAAGACACTTTTTGTCAAGGCAACTTATATTAAGATAAAGTATCCAAATGAAAAAAATGATAAAAAGATAAATTGTAGAGGACATCTTGAGATTTTAAAAAAGTCAAAGATCACTTTCAAAAGATGAAAATTGAGCAAGTTATGAGTTACACAAGTTGGTAAATTTTGAGGAAAATACATGAAATGCAAAATGTGCAAACTTGAAATTTTGGACTTATGACCTAACTTTTTGGGCTTCAAACATGTCCATGACCCTGTGAAATACTCCTAAGCTCACTCCTACCTTGTATTGTATTTTATTATTTTATTTACATTTATTTTGTTTTTATTCAAATAAATGCAAAATAAATTAAAATAGGTATAAGATAAATGGGCCAAGCACATCATGAGTCATTTACAGGCCCATACAACTCGTGACAGCCTAGCAAAACATGCCAAATTCATGCAAGGGTTCAAGAAGGAAAGAATATATCAAAAATGGAAAGTTTTCAAAGTGCTTGATTCTTGTTTAAACATGGCTTGATGAATTAATTTCTTGCCATGTTATTGGAGTCATTCTCTTCCTCTATATAAGTGCAAGCCCCAGATTAGGAATACACACGAAAAAGACTGCCTAAGAGAGATATCCAAAATTCACAAAATTCAAAAGAAATCGCAAAACTTGTAACCATATTTCTAGCCATTATCAATCCGAACCAAGTGCATAAATCACTCCTTGTGGATCAAAGGAGTCATTTATAGCCCTCACACAAGCCTGAAACAAGCCAAAATACTTCCTTTCATCCGCGCCGGTTGGTAAGTATGGTAAGTCTCAAAATATTGTTTTCTTATGGTTTCGATAATTGCTAACACATGAGATCAGTTTATATGCATCATTAGAACATATCTAACGTATTACATGTGAGCTTGGGTGCCTGAATCTGAAAACACCATAGTTAGGGCATAAAAGGCTATGTTCTTCGCATCTTTGTGTATGTTAGCTCCTAAATTTGATACCCACAAAATATTGGTCTTATTGGCCAAAAAATAGATTGAAAAAAACCCTAAGTTGGAGACATTTCGACAAAAGAGCCTATTGAAGTTGGTCATGTTGAAACCTTTCTAAGAGGAGAAGGAACACTTGGATAATTTTCTAAGTTGGAAATAGTCTTTGATCGAAAAGCCTTTGCACTTCAACCAAAAAGATTTGTATCAACAACAAGTAATTTTGAATCTGAAGAAATAAGGGAAAGGAAATTCACTTGGCAGTTGAGGAAAGGGACGTGGCGTGAAGATAGAAGTCGAAGCACATGTAGGGGACACTTGTCATCATCCTGGAATGAGGAAATTGTTTGACGGTTACTTAGTTTTAGTATAAACATAGGTATTTTATGTAGATTCCCGTGGTGTTCAACATATGGTACAAGTCACTCAATCTTATCCAAGTACCCGCTGTGAGAGAAAAGATAATGTACGTTTGAAACACCATATTTTATTTCAATCAAAGTCTTTAAAATTCCTTTACATTCCTTGCCATTTACATTCCTTCGTAAACTTTATCATTATTTCAAATTTACTTTATTATGCCCTTCACTTGTACTTCTTATCATTTTTCAACCTTTATCCTTAAACTCTTCTCAACCCTTTCTACTTACCTTTTACTTACACTTTTATCAAGTTTTCGCCTGCATCTTGCCTTTACTCTTAATTTCACTTTCAACCCTTTTCACTTAAACTTACTTACTTATAAATAACTTAGCATATATCCTAGGATCAATCTGATCAATCCTGCAAGTCACCAAAATAACCCTTTTTGGAAGATCAGTGGTTGTTTACCAATTTTCACGATAAACAAATTGGCACACCCGGTGGGACATTGCTATGTTTTTTTTAATATTTTTTATATAAACTTTGATAAAAATAGTTTTTATCATAAATACTTCAAGTAATTTCTTTTCTTTCAAAGATTGTTGTATATTATTAAGAAGTGGCAAAACAACCACAAAATAACACGTACCTAAGAAAAGAAATAGTACAATGGCTAATCAGTCCAATGGAGAAATGCCTCCACCAATTCCTGGCAATGGAACCACGGTTATAGCCACAATTAGTGAACCTTTACCATCAATGGCTGGTTCAACACCAACAGTAACGGTTACGCAAACAGGACCAATACTTTCTTATGTAGGTCCTAGGGGTCCACCAGGAACACCCCCACCAAGGGGAAATTCAGGAGTTCGACCCTATATCCTTCCAAGATTTTCGACAACACGGATGGGTCGAGACCAACCCTATGGCATGCCAACTATTGAAATGGAAAGCCTTATGAATGCGGCGTCCACACTTTTAGACCCTTTAGTGAGTGCATCTTCGCCATTGCAGGGATTTGGAATTGGTATGGAAAATTTGGGTAGGAACCAATTCTTAGGAGGAACATCCCATATGATGCCAAGCCTTACAAATACTTCTACAGTAATTCTGAGGCAACAAATGGATGAAAATAACCATGACATGGTGCAAATGTTGGCACAAACTTTGAGTACAGTGCTAAACCCTCTGATACAAAATACCACCCAGTCGAATCAGCAAATGACGCGCATGGCTGAATTTTTTGGGGTTCCCCAACCTATTTGACAACCCTAAAGAGAGCTGATAAGAGGAAATCAATGTGTAGTCTTAGAGGATGACATGACCATTAACTAGAACCCACAGCCCGTTGGAATAAACCATAGAGTGGAAATCGAACAACCTAGAGTTGAAATACCCAGGGTTGTCCCACAAATCCCTAGAGCTGTCGAACAAGATATAGTAATGGTAAATAAAAACCAAAATGCCGATGAGGTAATACAGCAGGTTCAACACCATAACTATGCGGGAGATAATAACTTGACAACCATGGTTGAAAGGATCATGGCATATAATAGAGTGAACATTGGCTTTCATAGGCCAAACTTTACATCTCCATTATCTAATTATATCTTACAAACAGATTTACCCCATAGGTGGAAAGTTCCAAAGTTCACTAAGTTTTCAGGGGATACGACAGAGTCCACTGTCGAACATGTGGCAAGGTATTTAATAGAGGCTGGAGAAATTTCAAATAATGAGAATCTTAGGATTAAGTATTTCCCAAGTTCCTTAACCAAAAATGCCTTCACTTGGTTTACCACACTCCCAGCCAACTCGATCCACAATTGGAATCAGTTGGAGAGATTGTTCCATGAACAGTTATATATGGGACAAACCAAAATAAGTTTGAAAGAATTGGCTAGTGCGAAAAGGAGGTTCACTGAGCCAATTGATGAGTATCTGAACAGATTTCGACTGCTCAAAGCCAGATGCTTTACACAAGTGTCGAAACATGAGTTGGTCGAAATGGCTGCAGGAGGTCTAGATTATTCCATTAGGAAGAAATTAGATACCCAATACATGAGAGATATGGCCCAATTGGCAGATAGAGTTCGACAGGTAAAACGTCTTAAGGCTGAAAAAGTTAAAGCGAATTAAACTCATCGAAGAGAAAGGGTAGCGTATGTCGAAATGGATGATGATGGTCCAGAGACATATAGTGATCCTATAACTGTCGAAGAGAGTGAGATTGATAAGCAAGGACCACCATATTCTTGCAAACTGTTAACACCCTCAAATGGGAAGAATTCTACTGAATCCGAGAAGAATAATGATAGGTTCCCAAAGAAAACATATAGTTTCGACGTCACAAAATGTGACGAAATATTTGACTTATTAGTTAAAGATGGCCAGATGATAGTGCCCCATGGGGAAAAATTGCCTCCTTTAGATCAAAGGAAAAAGAGAGGTTTTTGTGAATATCATAATTTTTTGGGCCATAAAACCTCACAATGTTTCTTTTTCAGGGATCTTGTTCAAGGCGCAGTCAAAGACGAAAGGCTTAAGTATGCTGACAAACCACCCATGAAGATTGACGCAAACCCATTGCAAGATGATGGAAACTATGCCGAACCTTCAAGAAACAACATGGTCGAAGTCTCAACAAACTTCATCAACAAACCCGTCTTTGGAAGTTTCATTGAAGATGTTAGCAAAGAAGCTGTCGAAATGATACAAAAAAAGGCCACTGAAGGTTCAAACAAAGGAACTGCTGCAGGTTCCTACTTGGCTGCTGTCACAGGTTCGACGGAGGGCCTAGAAGCCAATATGCAAAAGCTGAATATAGCTAGTAAGAGCAATTTACAAATCAATATGGTTGAAGTATTTGAACATAAGGCTTCAGAAGATGCCATCAGACAAGACGAAATCAACAAAATCGCATTTCCTAAAGAAAATGAAAATCTGGAAGACTTTTTGCAAAGATGCCAGAAAAAGAAGTCATAAGTCATGATGTGCCCAAGATGTAGCTCTATCTTCGACAAAAAAGCAGCTGAACACATACAAGGTATGCATGCATCAAAGAAGAAATGGGGCACCAATGCCCAACCCAACATGGATCCTAAGGTGAGATATGACCCTAGATGTGTTAGAACAAAGTTTGGTTCTAATCATATCTTATATTTTGATGATAACAATGAAATGAAATTTTGTGAAATAAATTTTATACTCTGACCTGTGTGTTCTCTAAGTTCAGATAATATTCTGACTCATGCATCTTAGAAAGAAACAGCACTCTACGCAAGTCTAAAGCAAACTCAGAAGGAAGCACTCCAAAGAAAACTCTAATGAAGAGAAATCCTAAACAATCTCTGATAAATCTAGCTGAAGCAAATATCTGAAATAAAAGCACGCTGAAATAACATCTGATAATGCAAGATTAAAGCAAACTCTGATGATCACATATTGAAGAATACTCTGATAGAAGAAAAGATAAAGTATACTCTGAATTGACAACACTGCAAGCAAACACTTAAGCTTCCAGAGACAAGCTCTGACAGTACCATTGTGTTGTACCCCAAAATTTTCCCTCTCACTTATGAAGAATTTCCTCACAAGATCTCTTTGACTCAAGACTGCATTTGGTTTGATCAGCTCAAGACACCTCCTCATGCACTGATGACCAAAATTAGGGTTTGAGTTTGCAAAAGGATTTTTGGACTATCAATGTTTCATATGACTATCAAGGATCATTATGGACCCCCAAGATTGCTCATGTCAAGTTTCAAGCCCTAAATCACACTTTTGATCAGTCAATTGAACAGTTGACCTAAAAATCAACTATATTGGGGAAAAAGTCAACCATGGCCAATTTATAGTCAAACTTCATAGTTTTTTATCTACATCAACATCTTATACTCATATGTATCATTTAATCAAGTTTGGACCACAACTCCTCAAGAAATTTGATCAAATCATCAAAAGCGCAAAATGGTCAAAATTAGGGTTTTGACTGAGAAGGGGCAATTTTTGATTTTTGACTTAGCAAATGATCAATTGGTTTGAATAATGATTTCAAGAGTTCAATTGCATCATCTTTACCTAATTACATGGTTCAAAACATTACAAATCGATTGGATTGATAGATGAATTTTTCAGTCAACTAATCAAAAGTCAATTATATACTGAAAAGTCAAACTTTGACTTTTTGGTCAAAATCAAATGCCAAAGATCATAATTCATTAAAACATGTCAAAATTAGAAACTTGTTCATCAAGAAATCAAGGGCTTAAGCTTTTGTTTTTAAAAGTTGAAAATTTTAACTTAGAAAATTTTCTAAGTATAGAAAATTTCTTATTTTTTCTCAACTTTGAGCCAAATTTTCACCATGATGCAAGATGATTCAAAGGAAACTTCCAACATGAAAGTTGTAGATCTCCATGAAATCTACAACTTTTCTTCACACAATTTCTCCTAAAAATTATTGGATCTCAAGATATAATTTTGTGAATACATGCTCATGAACTAAAATAACTTAGTGAAATTTTGCCCTAGTTAGGCAGATTTTTTACCTAACTTCATGGAAATTTTTCATATAGTTCCAAAGGGAATTTTCAAAAGCAATTCAAAGATGAGTTGTATAGAACATTTCAAGATTTCCAAAATGTCCAAGAACTCCTTGAGATCATTCTTGAGTATGGAGAATCGAAGAGATGAAGTTGGTGATTTGTCACTTTGATTTCAAGCCATTTCATGATGAACAAAAATTCAAATACAAGACTAGGCTGCATAATATTTGCTTTGAAGGCCTCAAACTTGTTTCTCACTCCATAATTAAATATTTTCACAAATGTTGGAAGCTTTAAGCCAAGCATTGAATGCATTGTACAAGAACCATTCCATTTTTGGCACAAAGGTGCCATTTCCATTTTGATAAAACACTACTTTTGCAATTTTACACTTCTTGAGCCTTGCACTTGTTTTCTCTGCACACAAGCAAAGCCAAAACCAAAAGCAACTTGCCTGGAGCCTCTACCAAACCAGACCATGCTTGTACAAACTTAGAGACTTGTCTCCTCACTTTTCTTCAAAAGCAAGTTATAGAGCCAAAAGGCTATAACTCAGAAATCTGGAGTGAAGTTGATCTCTAACCTTTTCCATACATATACACAAATGTATTGTAACATAAAACACGAATGCTAAGACTAAGAAACACTCCCAAACACTTTACCATTGAAAATCTGCCATAGCTTGACAATTATGAACCTTACTCATCCATCTCCAAATCCACTCGTGCGTTTTGAGTTTTAACCACCTAAACACTTAATATACTTCATATCTAAGTGATCCAGACCCCTGATCCGTCACTGTAACTCCTCCTCCTCCATCCACCATTTTCAAATATCAAGCTTGCAGGTTGACTTGAGTAGGGAGATTCAGGGACTTTCAAGATAAAGTAAGGATCAGAATACACTCAGGGAGGTCCAGGCAAGCTAAACAGATTCTCAGGCCTTCTCAAAACTTGCCCAAACTCCATTCACGATCTCAACTGAAAGAGGTAAAAACTCAAACTTCTATCTCTTCATACAAGCATTATCTGGTCCTGATTTGTGAAAGAAAAATGTAGATATACTTGCCCTAAAGCTAATCATGTTCATAGTTTTCATTTATATTAACCGTGTATAGAGAATTTTTGATTTGAAATTTCTGTAAAAATTAGGTTTCAAATTAGGGAAAGTAAAATTAGCTTTGATCTTTGACTTTTAGTTTACATAAATTATATGGTTGAACTCGTGGGAAGAAACACCATAACTTTCATGTTTGGACTTTCTATTTTTATGGAGAAATGAGAGAGATGCAGGTGGTCCGGCCATGCCTCAAGGTTGAAGATGAAGTTGCCTTCAGGGGGCATTTTCTAATATATATTTATGATTGTGTTTATATAAATGGATGTACAACCACCCCAGTTGTAAGGCAGCGTGCAAAAATGCTATAGGTCATGGGTTCGAGCCTTAGCGCCTGCCTTTTGCAATTTTTCTCACTTTTTTCCATTTTTTTGTTAGCTTGCAGAGCATGGGCTTCAGTGCAAGGGCCTTTTTGTTTTTTCTAACATTTTACCCCCTGTCTACTTGTATGCTCCCCTGGCCCATTATCATTTATTTATTTATTTTGTTTTCTTTTTATTTTCTTAAATATATTTTTCTTAATGTTAAAAATCATAAAAAATATAAAAATGATAGGTTTATATTTTAATTTATTTCATTTTAATTTTCTCACAAAAAAATATTTTATTTAGTTATATATATTATCCATTTTTATTAATTAAATTTGTAAATTAAATTAGAACTAGTTTAATATTTATTTTTTCTTTATACCCATTAAATATAAAAGGACCAAAATACCTCATAATGCCATATATCATTTTCAAGACAAAAAATACAAAAAAACTTACCTTTTCTTAAAGAAATTTATTTTCTTTTAATCAAATAGAATTAGGGGTTTATTCAAAAAACCTTTTCTAAAAAACCAAACAAAAATATTCTTTGCATTTACATATCTTTGCATATTTAATTTATCTTGTATATTACTTATTCCAATATTTGTATATATTCAATTTGGTTGTAATAGATTAATTAGGTTTATATTATTGCAATCCCCATTCATAAATTGTATACCCCCTCCCACAAATGTTTGTAATAGCATAGTAACTTTAAATTTCACAATTTATCGCTTTTACATAACATGCTAGTAATTAGGGTTTGTATGACAAGATAAAACCAATCAAATAGAAAACCCTAATTCAAGACAAAATCAAGCATGAAAATGACACACTTGCACACAAAACACCCCTAGGGTTATCCCACTTGGTTGCCTTATACAAAATGGCCATATTACGCATGTAAAGTGTCTTAGCAAAAAAAAAAAAAAAAAACAAGATCATAGTCCCTCGATGACGCCATCCAAAGTTGCCTTATAAAATGATCTTAGTCCCTCAAAAAATGCTAAGATACCCTGGAACATTGCTAATCATGACTATACGATGACCCACGCCCGTCCCGTTTACATCCAAAGATAGGGTTGCTTACCAAATCAATGGTAAGACAACAATATCAAAGGAAAGGAAAATGAACAAGAAAGACATTTGAGTAGGTAGATTACTTTTAGTTACTTGCTCCATTTCAAAAAAATATCCTTGCTATTTTCAAAACAAACACACACATTTCCAAACATCTTACAACATTGAAAACATTTTCAAAAGATTAAACATCTTTGTATACATTCTTACGAATGAGAATCATTACAAAGATTGCTTAAATGATGGCCTCTTTTACAAAATACTTTCAAAACCACACAAAGCACAATTTCAAACAAAAGCAAGTGATCTAGCAAGTGGCTAAGAGCCCATGGAAAACCATGGATGAAAAGGGTGCTAATACCTTCCCTTTTCATAATCTACCTCCCGAACTCAAGAAACAATCTCAAAGGTCTTTCCTGTGCTTTTTCACCTTTCCTTTTGGATAAAAGAAAAGTCGGTGGCGACTCTTGCTAACCGCAACATTTGCAATAAAACGCAAAATAATCAAGTCAGTTCTCCCACCGTATCACAGAACTGGCGACTCTGCTGGAGAAAATTCTAAAAGTGGGGTTACCTTAGGGTTTAGATCACATTTACTTGCTTACATTGTTTGACTTGTATGATTTACATTATGGTTCTTTGTTTGGGTTTGAATCCTCTACCCGGATTTGGGATACATTATAGGTAAGTAGCAATATGTTGTGGAAACTGTGCGGGGTATACCGACATGGTCTAAGCAATAACTATGTTAGTGAGACATATTTGTGGGTACCGGTAGCCTTTGAGTTAATCAAAGAGAATACAGGGCCGCTGAGTGATGTCATGAAGCACTAATGAACTTCTAGAACCTTTACTTGACCAACTTGGCCTTTTAGGATGTAGTGAGATGACCGGATTTGGTGCAGTCCAAAGTTGGTACATACTCGATACTACACTCATTGAGGTTTGGTTTCTTGGTATATTTCGGTCGCCATTAAAGAGGCTTGAGCTGAAACAATGACCAAGGAAACAAACCAGTGATATTGAGCTCCTTAGAACCTGGTTACTATTACTAGGACAAGTTTGAGCCAACTAAACTTCAAGAGGGTACTTACCTATAAAACTCCATGAAAACCTAAACCTAAGGACTTGTTTGCTTTGTATATACATACTTGTACATAACATCATGGACATCATGAACATTATATACATCCACTAACAATTTCAAGGATTTCGGGATTCATCTTTGTTCTTGTTTTGTAGGATATGGACTCACTTCGCAGGAAAACTATTCAAGTCAACCTTGTGAGAATCCCTCCACAACTAAAGGAGCTAGCTTCAAGGATTCCTGAAAACTCTCCATTCACCGAGAGACATGGTCGTCTACTCAACTTGGTCACCTCCAACACAGATAAGGACAAGATGAAGGTGCTATTTCAGTTCTTTGATCCTTTGCACCATTGCTTCACATTTCCCAACTATCAACTTGTGCCTACTTTGGAAGAATTCTCCCAACTCTTGAGGATTCCCATTCTCAATCAACTACCTTTCAACGGTATGGAAAGAGATCCAAAGCCAGAAGAGATTGCTCAAGATATACACTTGCACTCATCTGATATCACAACTCATTGGGAAACAAGGAGTGGTGTCAAAGGCTTCCTAGCAAAGTTTCTGTTTGAGAAAGCCCAAAGCTGTTGAAATTCCTTAGACTTGTAAGATTTTGAGGAAATTGTGGCTCTCCTCATCTATGGGATGGTTTTGTTTCCAAATCCTGACCAGCACATAGATATCAACGCCGTCAAAATCTTCATATCCCGCAAGCCGGTGCCTACATTGCTAGGGGATATCCTACACTCTTTTCACACTCGCACAATGAGGAAAAGAGGTGTCCTTATGTGTTGCACTCCTCTCTTGGCAAGATGGTTTATTTCTCATCTTCCCCAATCAGTCTTAAAGAATGAGCAAAGTTCAAGGTGGTCACAAAGGTTAATGACACTCAAGCATTCAGACATTCATTGGTGCTCCCAATCCAAAGAGAATGTTATCATTGTTGACTGTTGTGGAGAATTTCCTAATGTCCCTTTACTTGGAATTAGGGGAGGAATCACCTACAACCCATGTTTAGCCTTAAGACAGTTTGGTTACGCCCGAAGGGATGGCCCACACGAGATGCTGATTCAAGGTTTGGTATTCGACAACGACAACGACGATCAAGGTCTTCGCCAAAGATTTGTACGAGCTTGGAGGATGTTAAACAAGGTGGATAGCAATACTCTGGGGCACAATAATTCCATCCATCTTGAGCCTTACCTCAAATGGGTACGAACTCGCGCTTAGAGTATTATGATGCCTTACCCCTCCATTCTCCCGGTAATCATTGAGCTTGTCATGGAGGGAGACGTTCCATACACTATCCTACATCCTGACATGCCCACATCTCTTGAAGACCTCCAAAGGGATTAGATACAACTCAAATGAGAGCGAGATACTTTTGAAGCCCGATTCTACGCAAGCGAGAAGAAGGTTTTGGAGCTTACTAGGCTACTTCATGAGGAGGAGACTCTGAATGCCTACATTGCACCAAAGAGGATGCACACTACTTTTCTATCTTAGAGTTTTGTATTATTTTGCCCAAGGGGCATTGATGTACTCAGACTTTATCTTATTAATATAACGTGTGTTTCTTTTTTGTCTAAAACAAATTTGAATCTTTGAAATCCTTGAAAACATTGCATATGCATATACCATTCATCATAACATAAGCAGGTTTTTGCAACAAGTCTCCTCATCTCTCTACTGTTTATTTCAGTAATATGGATCTCGAGAAAACAGTGAAAGATCTCCAAGCTCGGAATACGCAGTTTCAACATTTGCTCATGACCCTAGCCAAGGGGCAAGAAGAGTTGAAGACTCTACTGGCTGAAGAGAGGAAAAAGAAGACAAAGAAGGTAACCGGAGTCTTAAACATGGGAAGAAGATTTCATGGGCAGACAAGAAGGACTTTGGACTTTGCAACAACATCCGGTGAAGGAGAGGGGAAAGGCAAGGAAACAGTTATCCCGTCAGAATCAGAAGAGGAAGAAGATTTCATGGGCATACAAGAAGGACTTTGGACTTTGCAACAACATCCGGTGAAGGAGAGGGGAAAGGCAAGGAAACAGTTATCCCGTCAGAATCAGAAGAGGAAGAATAAGAGGACTACTCTGAGGAAAAATACCCTCCAGCTGATGATAAGTATAAACATCTCGAATAGCGATTGAGCACGATGGAAATCCAAAAGGTACCAGGCTTGGACTTTGAGGAATTGGGTTTGGTGTCGGGGATTGTGATTCCTTCGAAATTCAAGGCACCTGTATTCACTAAATATGACGGAGTTTCATGCCCTAAGATGCATCTCCGATCATATGTGAGGAAAATTCAACCCCATACCGCTGATAAAGACTTATGGGTGAATTTCTTCCAAGACAGTCTGTCTGGGACTCAACTTGACTGGTTCTACCAACTAGAAAGGGCTAATGTTCACAATTGGGAAGATCTTTCCGCAACTTTCTACAAGCAATACTAGTACAATGCTGATTTGGCGCCTACTCGTACTTAACTCTAGAGTATGGCCATGGTGTCCAATGAAGGTTTCAAGGACTATGCACAAAAATGGAGAGATTTGGCTGGAAGAGTTCAACCCCCTCTGTCTGAGAGAGAATTGGTAGACATGTTCTTGGGCACCTTGTCTGGTCCCTTCTTCAATCATTTAATCGGAAGTTCATCTGCAGGCTTTACTGAACTAATATTGACCGGAGAGAGGATAGAAGCCGGTATTAAGAATGGAAAGATTCAGAAAGAAAAATTTTCTTCAGCAGCTGTAAGGAAGCCCTTTATTGGAAAGAAAGAGGTGGCTGTCGTATATCCGCAAAGAAACCAAGATAGGGCCGAACGCCGACCAATGGTGGCAGATGTTATGATTCCTAAGCCTACGACTGATCAACAAAGAAGTAATCAACCAAGGGTGGAAAGGCTAGTCAGGCAATTCACCAGAATCAACATGACTCCGTCTCAAGTATTACCTCATCTACTAAGATCCAACTTGGTGACTTTTAAAGAAGCTCCGAAAAACCCCAATACAACATCCCCTCATTATCATCCCAATGCCCGTTGCGCATATCACTCTGAGAGTCCTGGTCACGATACTAATAACCGTTGGGCCTTGAAGAACAAAATACAAGACCTCATTGAAGCAAAAGAAATTGAGTTTGATGCATCCGAGAAGCCAAATGTCATTTCTGCTCCTATGTCCAGACAAGGTCACAATGCCAATTCCATTGAAGAAGGATTATTTGTCACTTCAGTTAATAAACTCATGAACCCACTTCTGTCTGTTAAAATGAACTTGTTGAATGCCGGCGTATTCCCGGGTTATGATGAAGATTGTTGTTTCTGTTTATCCTCATCGACTAGCTGTCCTTTGTTGAAAGTAGGCGTTCAGTGCCTGATGGATAACAAAGAGATTTTGTTTGAAAAGACTCTTATTCTACCTGTTTCTTTTGAAGATGTTTCAATCATTACCATTTCCGCCAATTCTTCCAGGGTCTCCACCAAAAGACTCGTTAGAATTACATCAGTTCTGAAAGCATCTCCTTTAATAATCACAATGCCTGGGCCAGTCCCATATGAATCAGACAAAACCGTGTCGTGGAATTATGGAAGGGACATTTACTACCATGGCGTCAAGCAAGACTGGCCGGCCGCCGAAGAGATAAACTACGAAGAAGAAGATTATGACATCAGTAATATTGCCGGAACTAGCAAAATTACCCGAAGCGGTAGGATCTTTTCTCCAGAAATTACTCCCCCAAAAGCAGTTTCTGGACCCGTGATCATCCCTGTGGATGCTCCAAAGGTTACTCCCACACCCATAATTATCTCTGTAAATACTCCAATTGACAAAGCCGTTACAACCCCTGTAATCATTCTTACTGACACTCCTGCTGCCGAGTTAACCGAGGCTCAAGGAAAAGGTGTTATGGTTGAGCCTGTCCGAACGAAGGCTCAGCCATTGGCTATCCCTGAGACCTCCAAGAAAGAAATGGAGGAGATCCTAAAAATTATAAAGAAAAGCGATTACGATGTAGTTGAACAACTGGGGAAAACTCCCTCCAAAATCTCCATGCTGGAGTTGCTACTATGTTCCGAAGCACATGCAAAAGCCTTGGTGAAGTTCTTAAAAACCGCCCATGTACCTCAAGAGACATCTGTTGATCAATTTCAAAACTGCATGGCCAGCCTAACTGCGGACAATGGTTTAGGTTTTTCAGATGCTGATCTAACACCGAGGGGAAGGAAGCATAATGAGGTGTTGCATGTCTCAGTGGAATGTAGGGGCACCACTCTGGCACATGTTTTGGTGGATACTGGCTCATCTCTGAATGTATTACCCAAAAAAGCTCTTGATAGACTTGACTGTGAAGGGTTGACTTTGAAGCCAAGCAACATAGTGGTAAGGGCTTTTGACGGTTCGAAGAGGATGGTGCATGGGGAGGTAGACATTCCCATAAAGTTTGGAACCCAAACTTTCAATTCAACCTTTTATGTGATGAACATCCGCCCTTCATACTCCTGCTTGCTAGGCTGACCATGGATCCACAATGCTGGCGCTGTTACCTCTACATTGCACCAGATGCTAAAGTATCCAGTTCAAGGAAAGATTATCACCGTCCATGGAGAGGAAGAATATATGATCAACCATATCAATTCCTTCAGATATATGGAATTAGATGGTGAATTCATTGAAACTCCATTTTAACACTTTGAAGAGGTCCCTAAAGAAGTGGCAGTGACTAAGGTTGTTCCCAAGATTACAAGGCCTCCACTCCGGATGTCGTCGCTGAAAGATGCTAAAGCTGTGGTAGAAGAAGGAGGATGCACTATCTGGGGACAACTCCCAGATATCCCGTATAAGTATGACAAGTTTGGCCTAGGTTTTACTTCAAGTGCTCAAAAGGCTGTACGCTGTGCCCGTGCTGGAGGGCCACCCTTGAAGATCAGCAACCGAGAAGTTAACACAATGGAAGATGGTGAAGATGGTTGCAACCTGGAGGATTGGATCTTCCCGACTGTTAATGGAGGGCTCAGCAATTGGGAGGCTAGATACTTTGTCTCGATCACTTTCATCCCTCAGTAATTTGTCTTTACATTTTGTTGGATCTGTAATATTCAAAACAATTCGCACTCTTAAAACCTTGTGTCTTACCCGAGGCACAATGGTCCATTTGTAAGATTTTTTATCTCATTTTTCATATGACATCAATGAATCATGGATGTTTTCGCATACAAACTTTTGTTCTCATTGTTTTTCTTTTACATTTTACTTTCTTTCAAAGATAGCTATACCCTTACACACACCCATACTCACAATGCAGGTATACATCCATTCTGGATCCCATGGGTAACGATACTGCTATGGCCTTTTGTGACTCTGAGAATCTAATCTACCAAGCCGAAGACGAAGGTGAGGAAGATTGTGAAGTACCAGGGGAACTTGCTAGACTGCTACAACAAGAATAGAGAACCATTCAGCCTCACGAGGAACCCGTGGATACGATCAACCTAGGTACCGTAGAAGATAAAAAAGAGGTAAAAGTGGGTGCCAATCTGGAACTCGGTGTCAAGAAGCGTCTTATTCAATTGTTGCATGATTATGTCGAAGTATTTTCCTGGTCGTATGAAGACATGCCAAGACTTGATGAAGATATTGTGGTACATCGTCTGCCTACAAGAGAGGATTGTCCGCCAGTAAAGCAAAAGGTTCTTCGAATGAGGCTTGATATGTCAGAAAAGATTAAAGTAGAGGTCATGAAGAAATTCAATGTTGGATTCTTGGCTATCACCTCTTACCCCCAATGGGTTGCCAATGTTGTTCCTGTGCCCAAAAAGGACGGCAAAGTGCGAATGTGTGTGGACTACAAAGATTTGAATAGGGCAAGCCCTAAGGATGACTTTCCACTCCCCCACATTGATATCCTAGTTGACAATACGGAACAACACAAATTGTTTTCCTTCATGGACGGATTCTCAGGTTACAACCAAATCAAAATGGCGCTTGAGGTCATGGAGAAAATAACATTTGTCATACAGTGGGGCACATTCTGCTACAAGGTGATGCCATTCGGATTGAAGAACGCTGGGGCAACCTATCAGCGTGGTATGGTAGCTCTATTTCAAGACATGATACATCACGAAATAGAAGTCTACATGGACGATATGATAGCCAGATCTCAAACAGAAGAAGAGCATCTTGATCACTTACAAAAGCTGTTTGAGAGACTGAAGAAGTACAAGATGAGGTTGAATCCAAACAAATGCACATTTGGGGTACGGTCGGGTAAGCTCTTAGGCTTTATCGTCAGCAACAAAGGTATTGAGGTCGATCCTACCAAAGTTAAAGCAATATAAGAGATGCATGCTCCTCGTACTGAAAAGGAAGTCAGAGGATTCTTGAGGCGTTTGAACTATATTTCCAGATTCATCTCTCACTTGACAGCTACTTGTGAACCAATCTTCAAGCTATTGAAGAAAGATCAAGTAGTCAAATGGAATGATGAATTCCAAGTTGCTTTTGACAAAATCAAATAATACTTACAAGAGCCTCCTGTGTTGATGCCACCCGTCGAGGGAAGACCGTTGATCATGTATCTGACTGTTTTAGAAAATTCAATGGGGGGGGGGGGGGTGTATTGGGGCAACATGACGAGTCTGGCCAAAAAGAGCATGCTATTTATTACCTGAGCAAAAAGTTTACCTACTGTGAAACCAGATATTCACTGCTAGAGAAAACTTGCTGCGCTTTGGCATGGGCTGCTCGCCGGCTAAGACAGTATATGCTGACTCATACTACCTTGTTGATATCTAAGATGGATCCGATAAAATATATCTTCGAGAATCCTGCTCTTTCTGGGAGAATAGCGAGATGGCAGATGATCCTGACAGAATATGACATACAGTATACTACCCAGAAAGCAATAAAGGGTAGTGTATTAGCCGATCACGTTGCTCACCAAGGCGTAGAAGACTACCAGTCCATGAAGTTTGAATTTCTGGATGAAGACATCATGACATTAGACAACTGTGAAGAATTCAGGCCATATGAAGGACCTGAACAAGGATCCCGATGGACCCTGTTCTTTGATGGGACATCTAATGCACTCGGAAATGGTATTGGTGCTGTACTCATATCTCCGGAAGGGTGTCATACTCCCTTTACTGCCAGACTTTGCTTCAATTGTACAAACAACATGGCAGAATACAAAGCGTGCATATTCGGTCTCAAAGCTGCCATAGACTTGGGGATCAAATCCTTAGATGTGTTTGGAAATTCAGCTTTGGTAATCAGTCATATCAAAGGGGAATGGGACACCAAACACCCTAACCTTATTCCTTACAAATAACATGTTTTGACATTGTTACCACGTTTTGAGAAGATTACCTTCGAGCATTTCCCGCGAGAAGAAAATCAGCTAGCAGACGCACTAGCCACAATGTCATCTATGTTTAAACTTAATTGGGATAATGAGGCTCCCCAAATCACCATTGAACGAATGGATGAACCAACACACTGTCACGAGATTAATACTGAAGAAGTAGTGGACCAGCCTTGGTTTCACGAAGTCAAGAGGTATCTCGAGGCTCAAGAATATCCAGAAGGAGCTTCAATCAATGATAAGAAGTTATTGAGGAGATTCTCTGCTAAGTTTTTCCTTAGTAATGGTATTCTATACAAACGCAATCATGACTCTGTGTTACTTCGGTGCGTAGATAAAGTTGAAGCTGAAAGGATCATGGCTGAATTGCATGAAGGCACTTTTGGTACCCATTTCAGTGGGCACACGATGGCAAAGAAAATCCTATGGGCAGGCTATTACTGGTCTACCATGGAAGCAGATTGCTATCAACACTCTTGAACCTGCCATAAATGCCAAATTTTTGCTGACAAAGTGGATGTACCCCCGGTTCCTCTGAATGTCTTGACAGCTCCTTGGCCCTTTGCTATGTGGGGGATTGATATGATTGGGGAAATCAAGCCGATATCCTTCAATGGACACCGCTTCATCCTAGTGGCCATTGACTATTTCACAAAATGGGTGGAGGCAGCTTCCTTCGCCTCCATTACCAAAAATGGTGTTGCCTGTTTCATCAAGCAAAACCTTATTTTCCGGTACGGTATCCCGGAAAGGATCATCACTGAAAATGGTACAAATCTCAATAACATTATGATCACCACCTTGTGCGAGAAATTCAAGATTCAGCATCACAATTCTTCTCCCTATCGGCCAAAGATGAATGGTGTTGTTGAAGCTTCAAATAAAAACATTAAAAAGATCATACAGAAAATGATAGTCACATACAAAGACTGGCATGAGATGTTACCATTCGCTCTCCACGGATATCGTACCACAGCTCTCACATCAACCGGGGCAACACCCTATTCTTTGGTATACGGCATGGAAACCGTCTTCCCTATCGAGATTCAGATCCCCTCTCTGAGGATTATGAAGGATGCAAGGTTGAACGAAGACGATTGGATCCAGACTCGACTTGATCAACTGAACTTGATTGATGAGAAGAGACTTACTACTGTTTGCCATGGTCAAATGTATCAAAAACAGATGATCAAGGCTTTCAACAAGAAAGTCAGACGCCAAGTGTATCAAGTTGGGGATCTAGTGATCAAACGCATCATCTTGCCACAAGATGATCCCAGGGGCAAATGGATTCCTACCTATGAAGGACCATTTGTAATAAAAAACATATTCTCTGGTGGGGAAATGATCTTGACCACCATGGATGGTGACGGCCTGCCACACCCTGTGTTGTACCCCAAAATTTGCCCTCCCATATTTCTCAAAACATTTCAAGAAAGATCCACAAGTTGCTCAAGGTAGTCCAAGGGTTGACCAGACAAACTCCCTCCTAAGATAGTCTACCTCAAATTAGGGTTTCATGTTGCATCAAGATACTTGAGTCCAAGGGATCCCAAATGCTCACCATTGTCCTAATATGTTCTCAATATCATCCATGTCAAGTTTCAAGCCCTACAGAGAAAGTTTGCTCAGTCAATTGCTCAAAGGCCTGAAAATCGACTGTGCTAGGGCAAAAGTCAACTGTGGCCCACATATAGTCAAACTTCAAGATTTTTGGTAAACATCCTCATTTTGAAGTATATTTCATCATTTGATCAAGGGTTAATCATGGTTCATCAAGGATTTCTCATAATTCATCAAGAACCAAAAGTTGCTAAATTAGGGTTTTGTAGGAAAAGTCAACTCAACTTTGACCAAGCATAACTTTCTCATACTTTATGAGAAATGACCCATCCAAAGCTAATTTTTAAGAGGATGAAATTCTATACAATCCATCTTCATCTCCCAATTTCAAAATATGCACTCACAAGAAGTTATGAATTTGGACATTATATATCATTTTGAAAAGTAAACAAAAACACCTTTTTTGTCAAAGCTTCATACATGAGCATGGAATATCAAATTGAGATGCGACATAAAGGATTGTTTAGAGGACATCTCAAGCTTTCTAAAAAGTCCAAGAACACCTTCAAAGAGTCAAAATTGAGGAAGTTATGCATTGGTGAAGTTGACCCTTTTTGCAAAATTGTCAAAAGTCAACTATGCCTCAAATTGCAAAATTTTGCCAAATGGGCCCAATCTTTGGCACTTGTTTTGAGTTGGCACCATGGTCCACGAGCCCTAGACTTTGCCACTTGTCATTATCTTGTTTTTATTATTTATTTTGATTTTGATTTGAATTAAATCAATTTAAATCAAAACAAATCATAGAAAATCCAAAATATTGAAATCTCAAGATTTGGTACATGTTTCAGGTCTTAAATTCCAGCTAGCATAAGATTGAGTTCGTGTAAAGGCTTGGAGTGCATAAAATGATTGGTTTTAGGCTATTTTTGGAATGATTTTCAAGTGTATCAAATCCAAATCAAAAGCAATGATGGAGGAAGATCGTGATCATATTGGCAACCCTAATTCATTCCCCATTACATAAGGAGTATTTGCAGACCCAAAGAAAGGATAGAGAGAGGCGCAGCAACAAGAACAAAATTTGGAAAAACACCAAAAAAGTGCAAACACAAATTCATTGTTCCAAGCAATTTCAAGACCCTTTAACCATCCCAATCGCTTCCTGGGATCACCAGCAAGCAAAACCAATCAAGAACAAGCATTTCCAGGCCCTGTAACTCGCTGTAAGTCAGTCACGACATTGCTTCTTTCTTGAATTCGAATTGCATCATTCTTATACTTGTAGCATGTAATAACTGTAGATTCTTGCTCACCATCACATTTGCAAGCTTTCTGTAACAATTAATTGCGTTTTCATGGCCTGTATAAGATTTCACCATTGCTAGGGTTTTATGGCTCGATTTAGGATTTCTGTGTGCAGGTAAAATTGGGCCATGAAAGGAGCACCATTGTGTTCAGCAGGTCCAAACGAAGCTATTCATGGCTTTAGTTTTGATTTATCTTGCCTATAGTTGATTTTGAGAATATGCAAGCTTGTAGTGACGGACAAACGTCCGTAGGTAAAAGTCTGGGACTTTTTACCAATGGGCCAAGGACATGGATGATGGCGTGGCATCACTTCACTCGTCCGTTTGAAAATTCGCGCGCATATTTCTTTATTTCGCTTGCTTATTATATAATAATTATTGTTTATGTTATATACAACAAAAACAACTAGCGTAGTTGGTTACAGGGTGAGGGCAAAAGGCATCAGGGCCTGGGTTCGAATCCCAGGTCCCCCAATTTCTTCATATTATTTTCTTTCAGGTAATCCAGCGTACACCAAAGACAAAGGTCCACCATGGGACCTCATCATCCAGCCTACCAAGTGGCCAGATGGCCAAATCCAAAGGGCCATCAACGAAGGACCATCATGGGCTGCAGTCAACGCAAAGCATATGATCTGGCAAGTCAACATGGACAACTTTGTTTTGGGCCCAGACTTGGCCATCCCCCCCCCCCCCCCCCCCCCCCCTCAGATTGTTATTGCAGGCCCAATTTCTCTTTATCTTTTCTTTTTTTATATTTTATTTAATTTAGTTTATTTATTTTACTAACAAACTAATATTTTCTTTTATAAAAAAAAATCACAAAAAATAATAAAATAATATTTTTCACCCAATTAGACTTAGGTTTATTTTTTATCAATAAATTAATTAATTTAATTAGATTTTAATTTTAGATAACTTTAATTATTTTGTAAATAAATTAAAAATAATTAGAACAATTAGGGTTTTGTTTATAATTTAATTCTATTTCTTTTTTCTTAAGATAACCAAAAACATAAAAAATAGGCCATTTATTTATTTTCATTAATTGATTTAATCACTAATTATTTTTGTATTTAATTTTAAAACCTAATTCTTTTCTTAAAAATAATTAAAAATAACAAAAAAACATTTTTATTTTGATTAGGTTAGAAAGGGTCAAAACCCTAGTTCTCTCCCGATCTAAATTCCTCGCGCGCGCTTTATCATTTATTTTTATCCTATTAATGTAATTGCTCACAAGTTGTAATAGTTAATTAGGTCTTTTATTTTCGTTTATCGCTTTATTTTTTAAGGGTTTGTTTTTGGCTATGTAAATACCTGAAGCCTTGTAATAGCGTAGTTTAATTTCCGCACTTTAAATTCCACAAAATATTAAACTGTTAGATGTATGATATTAGGGATACATGACAAGAATGTGTGATTAACTTTAAAACATTTAGATAACCCTAAAATGTGCAAAGATAATAATTTGAAATTGAATCACTCGCACATGCGCACTCCTAGGGTACACTCCCACTTCAGTTGCCTTCGGTAAACGGTCATTAGGTATAGGATGCTTTAGTGGTCGTCCTTTTGTCTCAAAGATCAAAGTTGCCTCGGAATGGTTGCCTTGGATATTGTTGCCTCGAATAATTGATCTAAGACATTAGGTTTATTACTAAGACATCCTAACATTGCTTTAGTGACCGTACGTCCCTTTCGAATTGACCCTCAAACTCCAACGATGGTGCTACCTACTCACTAATAGTGGGATAGTGCTGTCTAAAGGAAACGAACATAGAACGATTATTTTTTCGAGGAGGTAGATTAGTTCTTAAGTACTTGCTCAATATAAACAAACTTTTTCACACTTACACTCATTTCAAAACAACGTTTTCAAAAACACTTCGTAACACTCTTGAAGACAGAAGCAAGAGTTAAATCGAAGTCAAAACAAAAAATTTTCAAACCACATAAACACAAAGAAGCATTTTTAAAAATGATGAGCAAGTACCTAAGATTCCATGGAAAACCAAAGATAGAAAGGGTGCTAATACCTTCCCTTTCTATAATCTACCCCCCATACTCAGAATAATCTCGAAAAAAGGAATTTTTCTGTGCTTTTTTCCTTTCCTTGTTGGATAAAATAAAAGTTGGTGGTGACTCTTGCTTACCGCGACATTTTGCGAACACAAATGTAAAACGCAAACTAGCATTCCTAAAAACAGTCTCGGTTCTGGCCACCGTATCACTGAACTAGCGACTCTGTTGAGGAGTTAATAAGTGGGGTGTACCTTAGGATTAGTTCATCATATTCTTTTCTATTGTTTGATTTGATTGCTTTATTTTTGTGGGCTTTGTATCAGAGTTACTATAGATCCTAACTCGGATCTGAGGAACACCTTTTAGGTAAGTAGCAATAAACTGTGAGAGAACTGTACAGCATAGACCGATACGGTTGAAGCAGTATCTACATTGATGTGGCACATTAGTTGGTACTGATATCCCTTGTGGAGAAACAAGGAGAATATGGGGCTGCTATATGGGTCGTTAAGCATCAACTGACCTTAGAACCTATAATTGACCAACTTGGCCATATGAAGTAGTGAGATAGCCGATCTCGGTGTAGAGCTGGGAACTGGTTGATACTCGATGCTACACTCATTGAGACCATACTCTCGAGATGGTTCCGGCCGCAAGAAAAGATTGCGTGAGCTGAAACTATGACCGATGGAGGATGGTCAATGATATTGAGAACCTCTAGAACCCAATTACTATTATTAGGACATGTTGAACCAACTAAACTACAGGAGGGTAGTGCCTAGACTCCATGTAAGCCTGAAACTTAAGGGCTATGGTGTGACTTGTTTGCCTTTACCATGTTTGATGCCTGCTATACCTGTTGTGTGTTTTATCATGACATCATGCATCATGACATAGCATGAATATTTCATTAGACTAACCATTTCAAAGACCGAGAGAATTCATCTTTGTTCTATTTTGCAGATTATGGCTTCTATGCGCAGAAATACCATTCGAGTAAACTTCGTGCAAATCCCTGCTCAGCTCAGAGAGTTGGTCTCAAAAGTTCCTGATACTTCTTCCTTTGTTAGAAGACATGGTCATCTCCTTAGCCTGGTCACTTCAAAGTTGGATGAGCAAATGATGAGCTTGTTGTTCCAGTTCTTTGATCCGTTGCATCACTGTTTCACCTTCCCGGACTATCAGCTAGTCCCTACTTTGGAGGAGTTTTCTGATTTATTAGGAATATCTATTCTCGAGCAGACACCCTTTATAGGTTTGGAGGAGGTTCCTAGACCTGAGGACATTGCTTCAGCCTTACATCTAAAAAGGGCTGATGTAGTATCCAACTGGGAGACTCGGAGTGGGGTTAAAGGTTTCTTGGCTAAGTTTCTAATGGATCAAGCTCAACAGTTTTGGGATAACTTGGATTTTCAAGCTTTCAAAGACATCCTGGCTCTCCTCATCTATGGCTTGGTTCTTTTCCCAAATCCAGATTCCTTCATAGATGTGCACGCAATTAAGATCTTCATGTCTCGTAACCCAGTGCCTACTCTTCTAGGTGATATTCTACATGCTCTCTATACCCGTACTGTGCGGAGAAGAGGAAGTCTCATGTGTTGTACACCGCTGCTGGCGAGGTGGTTTATTTCACACCTCCCCAAGTCTGTATTGAAGAATGAGGAAGGTGTAGGTTGGGCTTACAGAATCATGTCCCTTGCTCATACGGACATCCTTTAGAGTTCTAAGGATATGGAAATGGTAGCTGTCATTGATCGATGTGGGGAATACCTGTTTACCTAGGGATTTGGTAAACAACCGCTGATCCTCCAAATGGTTACTTATTTGGTTACTCGCAGGATCGATCAGATTGATCCTATGGACATAGGTTGATTTTGAAGTTTAATTAGTGTGGATAAGGCTTTAAGTAAATTGGTTAAAGTAAATTGCATAAAGGAAAAGGCTTGGTAAAATAAACAAGGCTTGAATGTAAAGGTTCGACAGGAATCTTAAAGGGAAAAAGCATGTAAAATACTGGAAAAGTAAATGACTTGAATTAATAAATTGGTGTTTCACACATACATTTCTCAACAATTCGTTCGCTCACACTGGGTACTTGAATCTAAATGAGTGACTATGTATCTATTGTGAACACACGCGAGAAACTACACGTCTACTCCTATTTATACAAAAACATTCCAAGTAACCGTCGGGCAGTTACACTGCTTCGAGATCAAGCCACTTGTCACGTTCTCCATGCTCGACACTCCAGATCCTTGCACGTTCGCACGTAGTAACTGCTGGAAACCGTTTTCCCTCCAAAGCTTTGAATTTCAAACTGCTCCACTCTGGACCATCGAACACGTTCGTCAAGAGACGTCTTCGACGAAAACTCCTTCGACGTCGAAGGCAACCAGCCTTCTTCCTTGGAAGAAATCTTCTAAGGATTCGGCCATCTTTCGACGGGTACTTCGACAAGCTTAGCCAGTCGAAAGCATCTTTCAGCTTTTAATGGCTGTCTTCAATTGAAACAAAGGTGTCGAATTTAGGAGCCAACAAATTGCCCCCCAAGAATGCCTTATTTCGACTCTTGAAAGAAAAAGGCATTCTTTGAAAACGCCATTCGACACCTGTTTGTCCACGCTGAATCACAAGTTAACTTGTGCACTTTTTGTTGCTTTTTACCAACTATTGGCAATCCCAAGAAACCATCATTGATTTGATCCTAGGACGTCACTGTCAGTACGGCGTGCAGAACCAAAACATCACTTCATAATTTGTCATTATGACAAATTCAAAAAACGAGGACGCACGCTGCGTCTCTCTGTTTCTGCAGAAACGGCCAAAACAACAGGATGCTGCCACGTGTCCCACTACTCCCTGCAGCATTAAATGACATTTAATGCCCTCGTTATTGGGAATTTCTCCCACTACTATAAATAGTAGTGAATATCCCATTGTGGGACTTTTCACGCAAACAATCTCTCAAACTCCCTTGCTTTCTTGCAAACTTGTTTCTCTTTGCAGAAAAACTCTTCCCTTTCCAACTTCATCTTCATCCTCAACAATGGCTTCTGCTTCAACTGCCCCCAAGACTAACGCACCAACTGAACAACTTGCTAAGCCCAAGGTTTTTGTAACCGCTCCGGTAGTGAACGCTACGGGGAAACGAAGGGTCCCTGAACCATCTGATATCTCCGTCCGCGACGCTTACTCGCGTCACTTGATGATTCCGGTTGGATACTCCAACCAAATCTTCGCAATGGCTGGACCCATGAACCCCAGCATCTCTGAAGCTCTGAAGATCAAGAGCTACTTTCCCATTGTCGAGAAGCTCAAGCCAGTAGCTTGTGCTAAGAAGGATCCAGAAGACAACGAAGACCCCACACACGAGAAGATCGACCTTCGTTTCTTCAACAGAAGTGTTAGAGTTTTTAGGTCTTGCCCTAATCTCACCCAGGACTATGTTGCTTGGCTAACAAAGCTGGAAAAACATCAAACTCCAGTCTGGAAGGAGATGGGCATCTTTGACCTAATAATGCTGTCGAAGACAGGCTTAAACTACTCCCCAGAGATGCTTATAGCTTCGATGCTGTTCTGGGATAACTCTCACTTCACCTTTCACCTCCCATGTGGGATGTTAACTCCCACACTCTTCGACGTAGCAGCCATCACTGGACTTCGACCAACCGGAGATTACTTCGACCCGGAAGAGATGTCGGAGGACCAAATTGGCTTTTCTGAGACGAAGCCAACATTCACCACCTTTATCAACCACTTTCATGACAAGTCGACAGACACAGTGTCCGACGTTGAACACATAGCGTTTCTAGCCTTATGGCTAACTCGCTTCGTGTTCTGTTCGAAGTCCCTGCAAGTGACCAAAAAGATGGTCACCCTGGCCACCCAACTGCATCACCGTCAGAACATCTGTCTGGCAGAACTAATTCTGGCCAGTCTTTATGACTCCATCAACAATGGGGTTACTCTTTTGAAGCATATCGAAGATAGGAACAGTCTGCTACTCGCTGGGCCTTTCTGGTTACTTCAACTGTGGCTTAACGCCACTTTCGAGTCCTTCTTACCCAAGAAGACTCCGATAAATGAACAAGCCTCAGCGATAGCTAACAGACGTATCGAAGGGATTAGGCTGGCTCTACTGACACCTGTGGAAGATGGGCTAGAGTTCCAACAAACCTTCACTAACTTCGTGCTGATGTTCACTCGAAGGAAGGAATTTGTTTCGACTATGGCTCCATTCGCTCAGCGAAAGGTGGGGCCAGCTTGGTTCACAAGGCCACATCCCAAGGAGTCGAGTGGTCCCAATGTTGATGAGCACACCATACTGTGGGAGGCATTCCTTACTCCAAGGATTATGCCTCTTCGATTTAAAAGTTCTAAGACTCATCTGAGTCTGCTGGCCTATCAACCAAACCTGGTATCTCGCCAGTTTGGTATCATCCAAACCTTGCCTTCTCCCATTTTTCCAAGAGAGAAGTCAATGCTGTACTTCTGCAACGATTATACAGAAGAAGCTGCTACCAAGCATATTGGGAGATATGCTGGTCGAACCATCCTCTCGCTGTTCAACTACCAGCTTAACTTCCTTTGTTCGCCATCTTTTGAAGAATGGTGGAGAAGCTATTACGCTGAGTACTTCTTCGACGAGAAGGACTTCACAGCAGAGTTGCAGAAGTCTTTTGTCCTCGTATTTGACAAAGTAAAGAAATGTAAGTTCATACTCTCACATTACTTTTTATCTTTCTCTTCGACTGTTAGCTTGTTAACTTTCCTTTTCGCTTTCAGTTGTTCGAAAACCCCTAGCCAAGAAGGCTACAGAAGGCCCACAAGGAAGGGTCCCTTCGACAAAACCTCCACCGCCGGCGAAGACTATAGCGCCGGCGAAGACAACAGGCAACCAACAGGGGGAAGGCTCTTCGAGGAGGCCTCCTGCATCGGTAACCAGATTTTCTTCATTTTCATTCTGGCTTTCGATTTTTTATTTTCGACGTAATTATTCAATCGAATTCCTATTGGTTTTATAGGCCCCTTCGCCCAAGAAAAGGGCAGCATTTGTAATCGAATCGGGGAGTGATGACGAAAGTGATTCTCCTCCTTCTCCCTTAAAGAGGCGAAAGTTAACAAAGGACGTTTCTGTTCCTACTCCAGCTCCTGAAGGTCGAACCGTCAGAATAAAAGTTGGTGTAAGAAAGCCTAGGCCACCTGCAGTGGTCATCGAAGAACCAACTGAGGAGGAACTGAACGCTCTAGTTACCCAGCCTGTCGAAAGTGATAATTCCAGCCCTGGGGCTGAAGCCAATCCACAGGTAATCTATTAGACCCTTCTTATAACTTAGGCATAAATACCAATATTTGATTATATCTCTTTCGACATCTGAAGATTTGTCTTCTTCCTCTTTTTTAGGAAACTACTGGAAGTTCCCCACCAAGGACTTCAGAAACTCTGGAATCTGCTGACCTTAGCAGGCCTCAGGTGCAAGATTTTGGCAATGACGAAGCCCACACTGAGCATGAGGCCAATGCTGAAACAGTGGAGAAGACAACTGAAGAACCTATGGCGGAGGAAACACAGCCAGAAAAGGTTCCTGTGGTGGTCTTGTCGTCAGAAGAGAATCCTGAAGGAAGAGACCAAGGCAATGGCGAAGAGAATCAAGACGCTGTTGTCGAAGCACATGAAGGTGGTACTGGCGAAGAACACCAGGATGACGCCAGCGAAGAACCACAGAATGACGCTGGCGAAAGACCCCAAGGTGAAGTTAACGAAGAACCACGAGTCGACGCTAGTACCGCCTCAGTTCAAGTCGAAGAACAACCAAACGAGGCACTCAGCATTCAACAGCCTCCAGTCCAAGATAATGCTATGGCAAGGGTCACCTCCTCAAAGCATAGGTCGAAAGAAGACCTGGAAATCTTGAAGCGAACTGACCCTATCAGCTACCTCAATGCAATCGTTGAGAGTAAGAGTTCTTCCGACACCAGTCAGGAAATTCCTACTTTGTCGGGGAAATCTACTGAGACTTCTCCTCTTGATGATGCATTGGCGAAGGTCAAGGCCCAGTTCTTCAAGAGAGATTTAATGAAGGCTTTAGAGGGGGACCCCACTGCTCCATCTTGCTTAAAAGAGGTTTTGAATGCTGTTGATTTCGATGCTGTAGCTCCAGAAATCTCAGACTTGATCATGGAATTACATTCTATGATTGACCAAGTCTCAGCGGATTACCGGCGCCAACGAAATTTCAACAGTCAGCTCGAAACGTTGCATGGCAGGAGCTTATCTGCATGGACTGCCGTCACAAGTTCGACTTCTCGAATTGCCGAGTTGTCGAAACAGAAAGCGTCTGCACAGGAAAGGTTCGATGCTATTGAGCGAGAGAATGTCTCCTTCCGAGCACAAATTGCAGAAATAGAGGCGAAGATAAACGCCAACACTGTGCTCCAAGGGGAAATTCTTTCGACCATCCCAGACGCTGAGAGCCAGACTGAGGTCAAGCAAGGCCTGGAGTTCGCTGAGAGGGCGCAAAGCCTCGATGCTCAAATTGCCAAACTGGAGCAAGAAAAATCTTGGTGCAAGAAGAGGTTGGATTTGCAGCATGCTAAGTATCTTCGACTGAAGAATTCTCTTTCTTTTTGATTCTCTTTTGTAATCATCTATTGTAATCGCTTTCGCCAACAATTGCCATTTTGGCAGAAATTAATAAAAATTTCCATTTTGGCATTTCTATGGTTAATTTAGTTTATTATTTTATTTTTATCTCTTGAAGTATAGGCTTGTATTTTTTCAAATATTTACCATTTACTCTCAAGAGTCTTTTATCACCACTTATCTCTTCGACTTCATAGGCTCCACCAGAAAAAGTTTGGATAACTCTGAAGGGCCCTTCCCATTTGGGTGACCATTTCCCCATGCTTCGATCCCGTCGATCCATGGGAAGAATTACCTTCCAAACTAAATCTTCAGGCAAAAACACCTTAGGTTTTACCTTTCTATTATAAGAGTCTTCGACTCTTTTCTTCTGAAGCCTGAGCAAGTCGAGAGCGTGTAATCTCTCTTCGTCTAAATCCACCAATTCATCTAACATCATGTTCCAATAAACCTCAGAAGGAATATCATAATGCCTCTGAACTCTTGCAGATTGAAGACAAATTTCTGCTGGCAATACTGCATCATGGCCAAAAGTTAGCCTATATGGTGTTGTACCAGTGGCTTCTTTTGGGGACGTTCGACAAGCCCATAAAATCTGGTCTAACGTCTTATGCCAATTCTTTGGTTTCTTCCCAACATGCTTCTTTATCAAGCCAATTACCACTTTGTTAGCTGCTTCGACTTGACCATTCGCCTGTGCATAGTAAGGCGTGGATGTTAGGAGTTTGAAACCTGTTTCCTGAGCAAATTCCTGCATCTTTCGACCAGTGAAAACTGAACCTTGATCAGTTGTTATTGTCTCAGGGATTCCATACCTAAATATAATGTTCTTTTGAATAAATTCAATGACATTTTCTTGGTCTACATTGACTAAAGGGACAGCTTCGATCCACTTAGTAAAATAATCAATGCCTACCAATATGTATTTTTGACTCTTTGATGATGCTGGTCGAATCTCTCCAATAAGATCCAACGCCCATCCTCGAAAGGGCCAAGGCTTCACTATCGAGTGAAGTTCGCTTGCTGGTACGTGCTGGATGCCTGTATGAACTTGACACTCTTGGCAACCTTTGGCGAACTCAACACAATCTTTCAACATAGTGGGCCAATATAGTCCTTGTCGAAACAACAACCATTTCATCTTATGGCCTGCTTGGTGAGCCCCACATGCCCCAGCATGCGTAGTCGAAAGGGCTATGTATGCTTCAGTTTCACTTAAACATTTCAGCAACACCCCTTCAGGCGTCTTCTTGAATAACTCATTACCCATGAGTACAAAACTCAACGCCCTGTATTTTGTTTTTCGTTCTGTCGGAGCTCCTGGATTTTGAAGATAGTCCACAATGGGTTTCCTCCAATCCTGGTCTGACAAATTATCAATGAACGAAATCTCGAAGTTTGAGTGATCAGCGTATCCTAACCTTGTTGATTCCAAGTCTGTTGGTGATAGACAAGTCGCTCTTATCTTCTCTCGAACTTCGATTGCTCTTTGTAATCTCGTTTTTGAAATTTTATACCCAGATGCAATCTGTGCCAAGTCATTGGCTATTTGATTTTCGACTCTGGGTATGTGTCGAATGTTGACACTTTCAAATTGTTTCAACAAACGATTTGCTATCACAAAGTACATAATGAGATTTTCTCTTATGCATTTATATTCCTTTGTGACTTGCTTGATGACTAACTCTGAGTCTCCCATTATTTCGACTCGAGTTGCCCCCAATTCCAACAATATTTCAAGGCCAGTAATTAGAGCTTCATACTCAGCCTCATTGTTCGAACAAGAACCTTCGATTTGGTACTTGAATGTTGTTGGAATTTTATCTGGAGAAATAAGTAAGACTCCTACTCCTGTTCCATTTTTATGGCTGGAACCATCGAAGTAGAATTTCCAAGGTTCTATCTCCACATAATTAATATCCTCGACTTGAATAGAGTGGTCGACGATGAAGTCTGCAACCACTTGTCCTTTTACTGCCTTAAGAGGCATAAAGGTCAAGGAGTATTCAGTCAATGCTAATGCCCACTTGCCAATTCGACTATGCAAGATAGGTTTCGACAACATATATTTGAAAACATCAAAATGAGACGAAACATAAACATCAACTGGTTTTATATATTGTTTGAGCTTTGTACAAGAAAAATACAGACATAGACACAATTTTTCAACCTCGCTATATCTAGTTTCTGCATCATTCAAAACTCGACTGAGATAATAAATGGGTCTTTCGACTCCATTCTCATCCTCTTGGGCTAACATACTTCCCAGAGTTTTATCAGATGCAGCTATGTACAATCTCATACTCCTATTGCTACAAGGAGGCACCAAAATAGGTGGCTTAGTGAGGTACCCTTTGATTTTGTCGAAGGCTTCTTGTTGCTCTTGCCCCCATTCGAACCCCTCCTTATTCAGTCGAAGTAAGGGTGAAAAGGCCTGAGCTTTCCCACTTAGGTTAGATATAAACCTTCTCAAGAAATTTATCTTGCCTAAGAGAGATTGCAATTCCTTCTTATTCGATGGCGCTTTTGCTTCCAAAATTGCCTTCGTCTTGTTCTGATTGATTTCGATCCCTTTCTTGTGGACAACGAAGCCCAAGAAATCTCCAGCTTTTACACAGAACGCACACTTCAAAGGGTTCATCTTCAGACCATGTTCTCTCATTCTTTCGAATGATTGTCGAAGGTGGTCAATGTGACTCTTCCTGGAAACAGATTTTATAACAATATCATCAATATAAACTTGCATAAACGTGTTAATAAAATCATGGAAGATAGTATTCATTGCTCGCTGGTACGTTGCCCCAGCGTTCTTCAGGCCAAAAGGCATCACTACCCATTCGTAAGTGCCTAAGGCCCCAGGGCATCGAAAAGCTGTTTTCGACACATCCTCATCAGCAATGAAAATTTGATTATATCCTGAATAACCATCGAGCATACTCAGGTATTCGTAGCCAGCGGCAGAATCGACTAGCATTTCCGCCACAGGCATTGGATATTCATCTTTGGGGGTGGCAGCATTCAGATCTCTGAAATCTATGCACACCCTTAATGTGCCATTTTTCTTAATTACTGGCACAATATTGGCAATCCATTCGACATACCTTGTAACACGAATGAACTTGCATTTCAGAAGTCTTTCGACCTCCGTTTTGATCTTCGACAATATTTCTGGAGCGAAGCGTCTTGGATTTTGCTTGATTGGCTTCTTTCCAGGTTTGATTGGCAACTGAAGTTCTACCAATCCTCTGTCGAGACCAGGCATTTCGTCATAATCCCATGCAAAACAGTCTTTAAACTCTTTCAGCAATTGGATTACTTCCAACCTAAGTTCTGGATCAATTTTGGCGCTAATGTAAGTTGGCCTATTCTCTGATCCTTCGCCTAAGTTGATTTCTTCTAAAGGGTCTTGTGCTAACATCTTAATGTTGTTCGCCAAGGGATCCTTTTCGAAGCCCAGAGGCTCATCGTCATAGATCGCGTCGAGCCTCTGTTCCTGCATTCCTTCTGTCGAGATGTCAGGAGGTTCTGGGTCAAAATCTTTTCCAGGACCTATATCTGGTGGCTCTGGGTCGAAATCTTTTCCAGGACCTGCAGAAGGTAGTACTTGGTCATTGGCCTTGGTGGCCATGTATTTTACTTCGGCTTCGAGAGCCGTTATCATCTTGGTTTCAGCCACATAGGCCGAAATTCGCTTCAGAGATTGTGACTCAGTCATTATCACTGAATTCACTTCCCCAACCAGTTGGTTGGATACCAGTTAGCCCACTGAATTCTATGTGTGACACGTCCTCTCTGTCCCATTGGAAACCATGCTCAGGATGCAGGTATAGGGAACAAAAGGTGTTTGGCGCTGGCGCCATGTCGAAATCAGGAGCTGGACATGGCCCTATGTGAGCCAAGTTTTTGTCGAAATCTGTTACACCCAAGTGGTTTACTTCGCCAAGGTAGTAACTCTGATCAGCCTCTATGTTTTCGACCAACCCATCTGGGCGCCATAGAAGCAGTCTTTGATGCATCGATGAAGGCACAGCACCCACACCATGTATCCACTCACGACCTAACAAAAGGTTGTAGTTAGGTTTGGCTGAAATGACCATGAACATTGTTGGTCGAAGGATCGACCCAACTTTTATGTCGAGCTGGATCACTCCCATGGTGGTCCCAATGCCTCCCTCATAGTTGGACAGGACCATATTGTGAGGTTTTATTTCTTCATCCCTTTTGCCAATCTTTATTAGCACAGAATGAGGGATAATATTGATAGTGGCCCCACAGTCGACCAATATCTTGTTCACAGTGGTCTCTTCGAGCTTGGCCCTTATGAACAAAGGTTTGAGGTGATTCTTCATCGCCTCTGTGGGTGGCTCGAAGAAGCCATTTTGTTCTTCTGTAGTGCCATTGTCCATGACAAAATAGCACACTGGCCTGTGTCTGGCCATTTCTTGTTCCATCTCCCAGTCACTGGTTTCGACTTCTACTTGTCGATTGAATTCCCTAGGCAGCATTGAAACAACGTTCACCATTATGTCCAGGGTATCGTCGGACTCAGCATCATCTTCGTCTTCGACTTCGCTCTGGTTAGGCCAAACTAGCCTGTTGGTAACTGGTTCTCTCTCAAGAGGCTTTCTTTGTTTCCTTTGAGGCACATTCGAACTAGTTTCAGCCTTAGGTTCATTTGCAGCCTCTCTTTCAGCTTTTCGCCTTCTTTGATACCTCCTCCATTGGGATCTCGACATAGGATTTTTTCCCTTATAGTTGCTGGACACTTGAGCAACCTTGGGTGCAGCAACTTGAGGATCTTTCTTCTGGATTAAAGAGGAACCTCTTGGCACTTCGAAAGAATGCCATTTCTCTTCACTTGGCCTTTTCCGGCCAGATGTTTTGTACCAAGTGTCTACTGGTACATTTGTTGGAGGCCTAAAAGTCAAAGGCCTCTTGTCTTGATTAGAACCCCTTCTGGGATCATGTCGAAGGTTAGAATTCTCCCTTCTCTTGTTCGCTGCTCTCACTCCTTGTATGTGCTCAGCAGCTTTTTTATCAAAGATAGAACTACATCTTGGACATAGCATAACCTCTGATTTTTTCTTCTGGCATCTTTGTAAAAAATCTGCCAAGTTTTCGTTTTCCTTAGGGAAAGCCGTTTTATTCGCCTGCTCTTGCCTTATGGCTTCTTCTGAAGCTTTAGGGTCAGAAAGTTCAACCATGTTGATGTTCATGGTATCCTTAGTAGCAAGAGTTAGTTGTTTCATTTGTGTTTCCAGTTTCTCCGTCTGGCCTTGAACAGTGGCCAAGTGGGAACTGGGCTTTGGTCCAGTTGTTTGTACTTCAGCAGTCTTCGACTTTGGATCTTCGACCGCTTTCTGGACAGCCTCAATTGTCTTCCTGGATAAGTTTCCAGAAAAACTGCCAAAAATTGGCATGTTGATGTGGTCCTTAGAGACTTCGACCATGTTAATGCCTGGCTTCTTCGACTGGATCTTGGTAGCCTCTATCATGTTCACCTCAGAGGGTTCTGCATAGTGGGCTTCAGCCTTCATTGGGTTGGAGTCGACAGCCATGGGGGATTTGTCAGCAAACTTTAATCTCCCTTCCTCAATAGCGTCTTGGACAAGATTCCTGAAAAGAAAACATTGAGAAGTTTTATGGCCCAGAAAATTATGATATTTGCAAAAACCCCTCTTCTTTCTTTGGTCAAGAGGAGGCACTTTTACCCCAGGGGGTACTATCATTTGGCCATCTTTAACTAGCAAGTCGAATATTTCGTCACATTTTGTGATGTCAAAACTATAAGTCTTTTTTGGGAACCTATCATTGGTCTTGTCTGGACCAATGGGATTTTTCCCATTTGAGGGGACTAACTGTTTACAAGAGTATGGAGGCCCTTGTTTCAGTTCTGCTAAATCGACCTCTCCTTCCTCGACAGCTAAAGTATCGTCGAAGGATTCTAGCTCTTCGTCATCCATCTCAACGTAAGCTATTCTCTCTCTCTTGTGAGTTTTTGTTGCCTTAGCTTTTTCAGCTTTAAGGCGTTCGACTTGTCGAACTCTATCGGCCAGTTGGGCCATGTCTCTTAGGTACTGGGTATCTAGCTTCTTCCTAATGGAATAGTCTAAACCTCCCGCGGCCATTTCGACCAGCTCATGTTCTGGCACTTGTGTGAAACATCTCGCCTTAAGCAACCTAAACCTATTTAGATATTCGTCTATAGGTTCAGTGAAACGTCTCTTAACACTCGCCAGTTCTTTCAGGCTTATCTTGGTTTGCCCCATATAGAATTGTTCATGAAACAATCTTTCCAATTGGGTCCAATGGTGGATCGAATTAGGGGGGAGAGTTGTAAACCAAGTAAAAGCGTTCTTGGTTAAGGAACTTGGGAAGTATTTGATTCTTAGGTTTTCATTATTTGAAATGTCTCCTGCTTCGATCAAATACCTAGCCACATGTTCGACAGTAGATTCTGTCGTGTCCCCAGAGAACTTAGTAAATTTGGGGACTTTGGTTCTAGGGGGTAAGTCAGTTTGTAACACATATTCTGACAATGGAGACGTAAAGTTGGGCCTTCGAAAGCCCATGTTCATTCCATTCTGAGTCATGATTCTTTCGATCATGGTTGCCAGATTGTTTTCCAACCCCATGTTTTGGTATTGGACATGCTGAACCACTTCGTCAGCATTTTGGTTTCTGTTAACTAACCTAACCTCTGGGGCTATTACCCTAGGTTCTTCGACAGGTTGTTCTACAGGCTGTTGGGCCTGATTAATGGTGGTTTCCTCCTCTACAAATATCCCCTGATTTCCTCTTATTTGCGCCCTTTGGGGCTGTCGAATAGGTGGGGGTACTCCAAAGAAGTCAGCCAAACGCGTCATTTGCGCTGTAACTTGCTGATTCGACTGAGTAGTATTTTGTATTAGAGGATTTAGCACTGTACTCAAAGTTTGTGCCAACATTTGCACCATATCATGGTTGCTTTCGTCCATCTGTTGCCTCAAGACTGCTGTCGAGGCATTTGTAAGGCCATGGGCTACTTGGGACGTTCCTCCTAAGAGTTGGGTCCTATTTCTATTCGCCATGCCTACTCCAGAGCCTTGGAGCGGCGAAGTGGCACTCACGAAAGGGTCTGAATAAGTGGACGCAGCATTCGTCAGGCTTGCCAATTCAGAAGTTGGCATACCATAGAATGGAATAAATCCTGGGGGAACCACTGGCCTTGGGCCAGTATTTCCCCTTGGAGGGGGGGTTCCCAAAGTCATTCTGGGGCCTGCAAACGAAGTTATTGGCCCCGTGGTTGTGACTGACACTGCTGGCATCGAACCAACATTCGTCGCTTCACTAACGGTCATATTAACCGTTGCTCCCACACTCGTTTGTGGGATTTCATTGTTGTTTGGCGGATTCGCCATCTCTTCCCTTCTTCTGGCAGTATTATTATTGTTGGTGTATATTCTACCACTCCTCAATAACATACAACTCGAAAAGATGAGATTTTTCAACAATCAACACACAGTCCCACTGGGCGTGCCAATTTGTTTACCTAGGGATTTGGTAAACAACCGCTGATCCTCCAAATGGTTACTTATTTGGTTACTCGCAGGATCGATCAGATTGATCCTATGGACATAGGTTGATTTTGAAGTTTAATTAGTGTGGATAAGGCTTTAAGTAAATTGGTTAAAGTAAATTGCATAAAGGAAAAGGCTTGGTAAAATAAACAAGGCTTGAATGTAAAGGTTCGACAGGAATCTTAAAGGGAAAAAGCATGTAAAATACTGGAAAAGTAAATGACTTGAATTAATAAATTGGTGTTTCACACATACATTTCTCAACAATTCGTTCGCTCACACTGGGTACTTGAATCTAAATGAGTGACTATGTATCTATTGTGAACACACGCGAGAAACTACACGTCTACTCCTATTTATACAAAAACATTCCAAGTAACCGTCGGGCAGTTACACTGCTTCGAGATCAAGCCACTTGTCACGTTCTCCATGCTCGACACTCCAGATCCTTGCACGTTCGCACGTAGTAACTGCTGGAAACCGTTTTCCCTCCAAAGCTTTGAATTTCAAACTGCTCCACTCTGGACCATCGAACACGTTCGTCAAGAGACGTCTTCGACGAAAACTCCTTCGACGTCGAAGGCAACCAGCCTTCTTCCTTGGAAGAAATCTTCTAAGGATTCGGCCATCTTTCGACGGGTACTTCGACAGGCTTAGCCAGTCGAAAGCATCTTTCAGCTTTTAATGGCTGTCTTCAATTGAAACAAAGGTGTCGAATTTAGGAGCCAACAATACCCCAATGTTCCGTTGCTTGGAATTAGAGGGGGAATAACCTACAATCCTTGTTTGGCTTTACGACAGTTTGGAAGAGCTCGGAGAGACGGTCCTCATGAGCTGCTGCTTACAGATATTGTTTTTAACTACAAATGGGACGTTGATGGGCATCGCCGCAGGTTTATACGATCTTGGGGTATGGTGAACATGTCTGACCCACATGAGCTAGGACTGAAGACTTCTCTCCCAATGCAACCTTATCTCCAGTGGGTTCGAGCCCGTGCTCAAAAGCTGGGGATGCCATATGAAGCTGTTTTGCCGGTGATTGTGGAGCATACTAATGAAGAAGGTGTTCCTTATACAGTCCTCCATCCCTATATGCCTACAAATCTGGGGGCATTGAAGAGATCTTGGATCCAGTTGAAGGAAGAAAGGGATACCTATAGGGAGAAGTATCATGAGCAGAAACGGAAGATCTTGAAGCTTACAAGGCAGCTTGAGAATGAAAGGACAATCAACGATTATGTCAGCACGGAGGGAAAACGACCATGGGACTTCTGATGTCTTTTATCGTTTCTAGTTTAGATTTGCTTTTCAGTTTATTCCTTTTGTAACACCTTGAAGGCATTGTTAAACATTGTTACAAGTTTGAATCTAATAAAGTTTGTTATTTTTTGGTTCACAAATTTGAATCTCCCAAAGTCTTTGAAATCATTTCATACGCATTTCATCATAATGCACCTCATTACAGGTACCATTACAGGTTTCTTATCTTCTTCGCTGTTTATTTCAGCACAGAATGTCTTCTGAAACACCTACTGATCAAGCTATCAAGGATCTCCAGGCTCAGAATGCTCAGTTCCAGGATATGTTCTTGAACTCGGCCAAAGGGCAACAGGATCTAAAGACTCTCATCTTGAAGGACAAGAAGAAGAAGAAGAAGAGGGTGGTTCTGCTGAATATGGGTCACAAATTTGGGAAAAATTTGCGACAGGAAACTGATTTGTCTCATTCATCTGGAGGAGGAGAAAATCAAGAGGAAAGAAAGGGTCCTAGCCATGTGGTTTCTGACAATGACACTGATTTTGATGAAGACCAGTACCCTCCTGCTGAGGATAGGTACAAACAACTTGAAGACCGTCTGAGTGCCATGGAGATTCAGAAGGTTCCCGGTTTGGACTATGGAGATTTGGGATTAGCATCTGGGGTGGTGATCCTGCACAAGTTTAAAGCTTCTGTCTTTGCTAAGTATGATGGAGTATCTTGTCCAAAGCTTCATCTCCGCTTGTACGTTAGAAAAATTCAACCATATACTGCTGATAGAAACCTTTGGGTTCATTTCTTTCAAGATAGTCTGTCAGGGACTCAACTTGAATGGTTCTATCAACTGGAAGGAGCTAATGTCCGCAACTGGGAGGACCTTGCTGCTGCTTTTTACAAGCAATACCAGTATAATGCGGACCTTGCTCCCACTCGTACTCAACTTTAGGGTATGTCCATGGGTGCGAGCGAAGGTTTTAAGGACTACGCTCAGAAGTGGAGATATCTGGCTGGAAGAGTCCAACCCCCTCTGTCTGATAGGGAGTTGATGGATATGTTTATGGGGACTTTGTCTGGTCCATACTTCAATCATTTGATCGGTAGTTCATCGCCTGGGTTCACTGAATTGATCATGACTGGGGAGAGAGTAGAAGCTGGTATCAGAAGTGGCAAGATACAGAAAGGTGCTTCGTCAAGTACAGAGAAGAAGCCTTTCAAGAAGGAATCTAGTGCAGTTTATAGCTCGAGGAGCCAAAACCGACCCGAATGCCGCCAAGCAGTTAACGCGGTAGTAATATCAAGACCCCTTGTTGCCCCACAACACAACAATCAGAAAAGAGTATAGAGACCGCAAGGACAATATACTCGGCTTAGTATGACCTTATCTCAAATTTTACCACAGTTATTGAAGACCAACCTGGTAACTCTGAGGGAAGCTCCGAAGAATCCCAATACCACCTCTCCGCTGTATAATCCGAACGCCCGCTGTGCCTATCACTCTGATAGCCCAGGGCATGATACGAACAACTGTTGGGCCTTGAGGAATAAGGTGCAAGATTTGATTGAAGATAAAGAAATTGAGTTTGACGCACCAGAAAAGCCTAATGTCATAAATGCTCCGATGCCCAAACATGATCAGAGAGTGAATGCAATTGAAGATGATGATGAAGAGTCAGATTTCGACAGTTGGATTTACCCGACTACCAACGGTGGCCTGAACAATTGGACGGAGAAGGATTTCGTGCCCTTTTCTTTTATTACACAGTAATAGACTTTTGTTTTTGAGATTTGTAACAGACAATTTAAAACTTTATGGCCTGGTGCCTTGCCCGAGGCACCTTGGCTTTGTTTGTGAGGGCTTATTACTTGTCATTTCCATATATCATCAATAAAGCATTGGACGTTTTCTTGCATTACAAATTTTGCGCTCCTTGTTTTTATTTTTCTATCTTGCACTTTATCAAAACAGCTATTTGTCTTACACACACTCACATATCATAATATAGGTCCACATCCACTATGGATCCCACTGATAACGACTCTGCTACTGCCAGTTATGACTTCAAAAATCTGATCAACCAAGCCGAGGACGAAGGTGAGGATGATTGTGAGGTGCCTGGGGAAGCTGCTAGACTGTTACTTCAGGAAGAGAGGGCCATACAGCCCCATGAAAAGCCAGTGGAATCAGTAAATTGGGGTACAGAGGAAGACAAGAAAGAGGTCAAGATCGGTGCAAATCTGGAGTCTAGTATTAAGCAACGGTTGATTCAGATGTTGCATGACTATGTTGAGATCTTTGCTTGGTCATATGAAGATATGCCTAGGTTGGATACTGATATTGTAGTTCACCGCCTGCCAACTAAGGAAGACTGTCCTCCAGCGAAGCAGAAGGTTCGCCGAATGCGCCCCGAGATGTCTGAGAAAATCAAAGCTGAGGTCATGAAATAGTTTGACGCCAGATTTCTAGTAATTACTTCTTACCCACAGTGGGTTGCCAACGTGGTTCCGGTGCCGAAGAAAGATGGTAAGGTTCGTATGTGTGTAGACTATAGGGATCTGAACAGGACGAGCCCCAAGGATGATTTCCCTCTGCCTCATATCGATGTTCTGGTCGACAACACCGAACAACATAAGGTCTTCTCTTTTATGGATGTTTTTCCCGGTTACAATCAGATTAAGATGGCTCCCGAAGACATGGAGAAGACAACCTTCATTACGCAGTAGGGTACTTTTTGCTACAAAGTCATGCCGTTCGGGGTGAAGAATGCTGGGGCAACGTATCAGCGCGCCATGGTCGCTTTGCTCCACGACATGATTCACCATGAGATTGAGGTTTACGTTGATGATATAATTGTAAGGTCCCAAACTGAAGAAGAACATATTGACCATCTCCAGAAGCTGTTTGACAGGTTGAAGTTGTACAAGCTGAGGTTAAACCCGAACAAGTGCACCTTCGGGGTGAGGTCTGGTAAGTTGCTGGGTTTCGTCGTTAGTGATAAGGGTATTCAAGTGGATCCGGAAAAGGTGAAGGCTATACAGGAAATGCCAGCTCCCAGAACAGAAAAAGAAGTCAGAGGCTTTTTCGGACGTCTGAATTACATTGCCCGATTTATTTCACATTTGACTGCTACTTGTGAGCCGATCTTCAAGCTGCTGAAGAAAGATCAAGTGGTAAAGTGGAATGTTGAATGTCAGACCACTTTCGAGAGGATCAAAGAATATCTCCAAGAGCCACCTATTCTGATGCCCTTAGTTGAAGGGAGACCTTTGATCTTATACTTGACAGTACTCGACAATTCAATGGGGTGCGTGCTGGGGCAGCATGACGAGTCTGGCCGAAAAGAGCATGCTATTTATAACCAGGCCAAAAAGTTTACCGACTGTGAGACCCCATACTCACTGCTTGAGAAAACTTGTTGCGCTTTGGCATGGGCTGCTCGTCGGCTGAGACAGTATATGCTGACTCACACTACTCTGTTAATATCAAAGATGTACCCGATCAAGTATATCTTCGAAAAGCCTGCCTTGTCCGGAAGAATAGCAAGATGGCAGATGATCTTGACTGAGTATGACATATAATACACGACCCAAAAGGAAATCAAGGGGAGTGTGTTGGGAGATCATTTGGCACATCAGGCAGTGGATGATTACCAGTCTATGAATTTCGAGTTTCCGGATGAGAACATCATGTTGGTGACTGACTGTGAAACACCTGGACCGGATGAAGGATCTGAGGAGGGATCCCGATGGTCTATGTATTTTGATGGAGCTTCAAACGCTTTGGGTAATGGCATTGGCGCCGTGATCATATCTCCTGAAGGCTGTCATACTCCGTTCACCGCTCGATTATGTTTTAACTGCACCAACAACATGGCGGAGTATGAAGCATGCATCATGGGCCTTCGAGCAGCTATTGACCTAAGGATTAAGTTCTTAAGTGTATTAGGAGATTCCGCTCTGGTGATCAGTCAGATCAAAGGCGAGTGGGATACGAAGCACCCAAATCTTATTCCTTACAAAGAGTATGTATTGACGTTGCTTCCGCACTTCGAGGAGATAACCTTTGAACACTTCCCCAGGGAAGAGAATCAGTTAGCGAATGTGCTAGCTACCATGTCTTCTATGTTCAAGGTCAGGTGGGAGAATGAGGCTCCCCGGATTACCATTGAGAGGTTAGACGAACCCGCACATTGCTGTGATATTGAGACTGAAGAGGTAGCAGATAAACCCTGGTTTCATGAGGTAAAGAGGTATCTTGAGGCTCAAGAGTACCCCGAGGGTGCATCTGTTAATGATAAGAAATTTCTGAGGAGGTTCGCTGCAAAGTTCTTCATCAATAATGGTATTCTTTACAAGCGTAACCATGATTCGACCTTACTGCGATGTGTGGATAAGAGCGAGGCAGAAAGGATCATGGCGGAGTTACACGAGGGTAATTTCGGAACTCATTCCAGTGGACATACCATGGCAAAGAAAATCCTTCGGGCAGGATATTATTGGTCTACCATGGAAGCCGATTGTTATCAACATTCTCGAACCTATCACAAATGCCAAGTCTATGTTGATAAGATGCACATACCTCCAGTTCCTCTGAACGTCTTGACGACACCTTGGCCTTTTGCAATGTGGGGCATCGATATGATTGGCGAGATCAGACCTACTGCATCCAACGGGCATCGTTTCATTCTGGTAGCTATTGATTACTTTACGAAGTGGGTTGATGCAGCCTCTTTTGCTACAGTAACCAAGAATGTCGTGGCACAGTTCATCCAACATAATCTGATTTGTCGATACGGTGTACCAGAGAGGATCATTACGGATAATGGTACAAATCTCAACAATACAATGATCACCGAGCTCTGCAAGCAGTTAAAGATACATCATCATAACTCTTCTCCCTATCGGTCGAAGATGAATGGGGCTGTTGAAGCGGATAATAAGAACATCAAGAAGATTGTGCAGAAGATGACGGTGACCTACAAAGACTGGAACGAGATGTTACCGTTTGCTCTTCATGGGTACCGTACCTCAGCGCGGACTTCAACAGGGGCAACACCTTACTCTTTGGTATATGGCATGGAAGCAGTCTTACCCATTGAGGTCCAGATACCCTCTCTTCGGATTATGAAGGATGCAGGATTGAGCGAGGACGACTGGATCCAGACCCGACTTGATCAGCTGAACTTAATCGACGAAAAGAGACTTACTACTATTTGTCATGGTCATACGTATCAAAAGCGAATGATTAAGGCATTTAACAAGAAAGTTAGACGACAAGAATATCAAGTCGGGGATCTGGTGATCAAACGCATCATACTGCCACAAGGTGATCCCAGGGGCAAGTGAACCCCTATGTACGAAGGGCCATTTGTGGTTAAGAACATCTTCTCAGGAGGAGCTATGATTCTAACCACCATGGGTGGTGATGACCTTCCTCACCCTGTCAATGCAGACATAGTGAAAAAATACTATGCCTAATCAAAGACCCGCTAGATTGACTGGCCTAGGCAAAAATAAGGGCTTCCCGGCGAACTAAAAGGGTTCGGGCAAAAATAAGGAATGAAAATGAAAAGAAAACTGTACACCCGGCAAATCGAAAACCTGAAAGGGCGGCTTGGGCAAAAAAGGGTATCCCGGTGGACTGGAAACCCGAAAGGGCGGTCCAGGCAAAAATTAGGGATCAAAGCGTAACACTATGTCTCATTGGATCATCTTGCAACCAAACTTCGGCATCGACTATCAAGCTCGAACGTCACTAATCAATCTGATCTACCTTCAACCAAGTAGCAAAATGATGAGATGCTCAAGGACATAGGGGCAATAGCAGAGTTGGAACCCAGTGGGATTATTCACATAGCTGTTTTTCTTTGTTTTTCACAAATTGTATAATTCATCTTTCGGCGGAGTTCTCTTACTAGGACGTCAACCTCTTGTACAAAAAACGCCTATTTTACAGGCCAAATTCAAAATCAATACAATTCATTTTCACAAGAAATTTCAAATTGTTTTCGTTTTTCTGTTTTGTTTTGCAAGAATGTCCAATGGTTCATTTTTGATATATGCGTTTGACAATAATTGCTGCTCATAAATATTTACATGCGAAACAAAAGACGATTACTCGTAATTTCAGAAACAGGGGAAAACAAGAAATGTCCAGACCTTACAGTTGCTCTATTCACCAAGTACAAGGATAGATCTAGCTGAAGAATATAATACACTCCCCGCAGAGTAGGAAGTACCAGAATACAGTATTATCAACTCTCCCCAGCTGAGGTTCGTAATGAGTCGGTAAAATTCTCCCCAAGCAGATTTTATCTATCACCAGCACTGGAAGATTATCCCTAGTAAAGTCTAGAAGACCATCCCCAATGGAGTTTATTTCTTCCACAAACAAGAAATTTTATCCCCGATAGAGTTCATCATCGCCAGCAACGGTGATTCATCCACAACCGAGGGTATTTCTCCAAAATCAGCAAATCTTCAGCAGAGCATTTCTCCCCCAGAGTCATTCTCTCACCAATATATTCTCCAGCAGGATTATTCTCCCAATCATCTTCGGTCTTTATCCCCAGCGAGCGAAACTCTTTTTACTCTCCAGCAGCAATCCGAGATTTATTTTTCCCAGCTAGAGAATATCATATAAAACATTGCATGTCCATACATCATGACATGCGCATATGCATCATACAACACAATCTCATTTATTTTGAGAACATCATTGCTTGATACATGTCATGCATTGCATACAACTAACATTTACCTTTCAGGAAAGATACAATCACATTCTCACAAAATTCAAGCTATGAAGCTCGGGTACGACCGAATAATATCTTGATTTCTACAGCATATTGTGAAGCCCGGAGAACGACCGAATAACAGTATCAGAATATCGTGAAGCCTGGATTACGACCAGATAGTGGTATCTCTTAAAAAGCAAGGAAGCCCGGATTCGACCGGATAATAGTTTAATCCCCATCAAGCCGTGAAGCCCGGATTACGACCGGATAACAGCTCAGCAAGTTATTGTGAAACCTAGATTCAACCAGATAGCAATACAAGACCATGAAGCCTGGATTACGACCAAATAATGGTAGAAGACGTTATGAAGCCTGGATTACGACCAGATAGCAACCAAGAATACTATGAAGCCTGGATTACGACCAGATAGTGGTATATCTTTAATACAAGTTATGAAGCCCTGATTCGACCGGATAGTATCTTGATTTCTCCGAACACCATGAAGCCTGGATTCGACCCGATAATGGTATGAGACATCGTGAAGCCTGGATTACGACCAGATAGCGGTAAAAGACACTGAAGCTTGGATTACGACCAGATAACAGTGAGGGACATTGTGAAGCTTGGATTACGACCAAATAGCAGTTCACCCAGCCAATTACTATGAAGCCCGGATTCGACCGAATATTAGTAGGCCCAACAGTCAAAGGGAAGCCCGGATGCGACCAGATAACCACTTGATTTCTTCTGAAGCCTGGATTTCGACCAAATAAGATGTAAGGTATTGTGAAGCCTGGATTACGACCAGATAACAGTACAGGACACCATGAAGCCTAGATTCGACCAGATAATGGTATGAAACATCGTGAAGCCTAGATTACAACCAGATAGCGGTACAAGACACTGTGAAGCTTGGATTTCGACTAAATAACAGTTTACCTGGACAATTACTAAGAAGCCCGGAGTCGACCAGTTATTAGTGTGCCCTAAATTCAAATTAAATCCCGGATGCAACCAGATAACATTTGAATTCATTTTGAAGCCTGGATTAAGACCAGATAAGAATCAAGAAATTGCGAAGCCTGGATTACAACCGGATAGCAAGTATAATCTCATCTCCCCAGTAAGTCACTGTAAAACCTGGATTACGACCAGATAGCAGTCGGTCTTATCACTATGAAGCCTGGATTACGACCAAATAATAGTCCATTCTCACCTCTTCAACTAAGAGACGATTCCTCAGTAGAATAACGGACGACCGAAGCTCCTAAAATTCAACTTTTCTCAAAACAGAGATGATTCCCCAGTAGAATAACGGACGATCGAAGCTCCTAAAATTCTACTTTCTCTCAAGACAAAGAACAACATTCCCCAGCGGAATCTTCCTCAACAACAGGTATACAAGCTCTCGCTAAGGAATCTCTTATGCGATCGACATTCCTTCACATGGCATCTTTAAGCCCATCTCCCGTCATCAACCTCCAAATCACATCTTTAAGCCCATTTCCAACATCACAAGACAAGCACCACTTCATGCGAGTGCAAATTTCTGGGCACTCTAGTGTTCAATCATCTTCCACCTTCGGATCACGAAAGGCAGAAAAGCCAATCTACATCCTCATGTTTAAGAAGATTGAACAGGGGAAACTGTTGTACCCCAAAATTATCCCTCCCATATTTCTCAAAACATTTCAAGAAAGATCCACAAGTTGCTCAAGGTAGTCCAAGGGTTGACCAGACAAACTCCCTCCTAAGATAGTCTACCTCAAATTAGGGTTTCATGTTGCATCAAGATACTTGAGTCCAAGGGATCCCAAATGCTCACCATTGTCCTAATATGTTCTCAAGATCATCCATGTCAAGTTTCAAGCCCTACAAAGAAAGTTTGCTCAGTCAATTGCTCAAAGGCCTTAAAATCGACTATGCTAGGGCAAAAGTCATCTGTGGCCCACATACAGTCAAACTTCAAGATTTTTGGTCAACATCATCATTTTGAAGTATATTTCATCATTTGATCAAGGTTTGATCATGGTTCATCAAGGATTGCTCATAATTCATCAAGAACCAAAAGTTGCTAAATTAGGGTTTTGTAGGAAAAGTCAACTCAACTTTGACCAAGCATAACTTTCTCATACTTTATGAGAAATGACCCATCCAAAGCTCATTTTTAATAGGATTCAATTCTATACAATCCATCTTCAGCTCCCAAGTTCAAAATATGCACTCACAAGAAGTTATGAATTTGGACATTATAGGTCATTTTGAAAAGTCAACAAAAAGACCTTTTTTGTCAAAGCTTCATACATGAGCATGGAATATCAAATTGAGATGAGACAAACAGGGTTTCTTAGAGGACATCTCAAGATTTATAAAAGTTCAATAACACCTTCAAAGATTCAAAATTGAGGAAGTTATGCATTGGTGAAGGTGACCCTTTTTGCAAAATTGTCAAAAGTCAACTATGCCTCAAATTGCAAATTTTTGCCAAATGGGCCCAATCTTTGGCACTTGTTTTAAGTTGGAACCATGGTCCACGAGCCCTAGCCTTTTCCACTTTTCATTATATTGTTTTTATTATTTATTTTGATTTTTATTTGAATTAAATCAATTTAAATCAAAACAAATCATAGAAAATCCAAAATATTGAAATCTCAAGATTTGGTACATGTTTCAGGTCTTAAATTCCAGCTAGCATAAGATTGAATTCGTGTAAAGGCTTGGAGTGGACAAAAAGATTGGTTTTAGGCTATTTTTGGAATGATTTTCAAGTGTATCAAATCCAAATCAAAAGCAATGATGGAGGAAGATTGTGATCATATTGGCAACCCTAATTCATTCCTCAGTACATAAGGAGTATTTGCAGACCCAAAGAAAGGATAGAGAGAGGCGCAACAACAAGAACAAAATTTGGAAAAACACCAAAAAAGTGCAAACATGAATTCATTGTTCCAATCAATTTCAAGACCCTTTAACCATCCCAATCGCTTCCCGGGATCACCAGCAAGCAAAACCAATCAAGAACAAGCATTTCCAGGCCCTATAACTCATTGTAAGTCAGTCACGACATTGCTTCTTTCTTGAATTCGAATTGCCTCATTCTTATACTTGTAGCATGAAATAACTGTAGATTCTTGCTCACCATCACATTTGCAAGCTTTCTGTAACAATTAATTGCGGTTTCATGGCCTGTATAAGATTTCACCATTGCTAGAGTTTTATGGCTCGATTTAGGATTTCTGTGTGCAGGTAAAATTGGGCCATGAAAGGAGCACCATTGTGTTCAGCAGGTCCAAACGACGTTATTCATGGCTTTAGTTTTGATTTATCTTGCCTATAGTTGATTTTGAGAATATGCAGGCTTGTAGTGACGGACAAACGTCCGTAGGTAAAAGTCTGGGACTTTTTACCAACGGGCCGAGGACATGGATGATGGCGTGGCATCACCTCACTCGTCCGTTTGAAAATTCACGCGCATATTTCTTTATTTCGCTTGCTTATTATATAATAATTATTGTTTATGTTATATACAACAAAAACAGCTAGCGCAGTTGGTTACAGGGAGAGGGAAAAAGGCATCAGGGCTTGGGTTCGAATCCCAGGTCCCCCAATTTCTTCATATTATTTTCTTTCAGGTAATCCAGCGCACACCAAAGACCAAGGTCCACCATGGGACCTCATCATCCAGCCTGCCAAGTGGCCAGATGGCCAGATCCAAAGGGCCATCAACGAAGGACCATCATGGGCTGCAGTCAACGCAAAGCATATGATCTGGCAAGTCAACGTGGACAACTTTGTTTTGGGCCCAGACTTGGCCATCCACACCCCCCTCAGATTGTTATTGCAGGCCCAATTTCTCTTTATCTTTTCTTTTTTTATATTTTATTTAATTTAGTTTATTTATTTTACTAACAAACTAATATTTTCTTTTATAAAAAAAAATCACAAAAAATAATAAAATAATATTTTTCATCCAATTAGACTTAGGTTTATTTTTTATCAATAAATAAATTAATTTAATTAGATTTTAATATTAGATAACTTTAATTATTTTGTAAATAAATTTAAAATAATTAGAACAATTAGGGTTTTGTTTATAATTTAATTCTATTTCTTTTTTCTTAAGATAACCAAAAACATAAAAAATAGGCCATTTATTTATTTTCATTAATTGATTTAATCACTAATTATTTTTGTATTTAATTTTAAAACATAATTCTTTTCTTAAAAATAATTAAAAACAACAAAAAAATATTTTTCTTTTGATTAGGTTAGAAAGGGTCAAAACCCTAGTTCTCTCCCGATCTAAATTCCTCGCGCGCGCTTTATCATTTATTTTTATCCTATTAATGTAATTGCTCACAAGTTGTAATAGTTAATTAGGTCTTTTATTTTCGTTTATCACTTTATTTTTTAAGGGTTTATTTTTGGCTATGTAAATACCCGAAGCCTTGTAATAGCGTAGTTTAATTTCCACACTTTAAATTCCGCAAAATATTAAACTGTTAGATGTATGATATTAGGGATGCATGACAATAATGTATGATTAAATTTAAAACAGTTAGATAATCCTAAAATGTGCAAAGATAATAATTTGAAATTGAATCACTCGCACATGCGCACTCCTAGGGTACACTCCCACTTCGGTTGCCTTCGGTAAATAGTCATTAGGTATAGGATGCTTTAGTGGTCGTCCTTTTGTCTCAAAGATCAAAGTTGCCTCGGAATGGTTGCCTCAGATATTGTTGCCTCAAATAATTGATCTAAGAAATTAGGGTTATTACTAAGACATCCTAACATTGCTTTAGTGACCGTACGTCCCTTTCGAATTGACCCTCAAACTCCAACGATGGTGCTACCTACTCACTAATAGTGGGATAGCGCTGTCTAAAGGAAACGAACATAGAACGATTCTTTTTTCGAGGAGGTAGATTAGTTCTTAAGTACTTGCTCAATACAAACAAACTTTTTCACACTTACACTCCTTTCAAAACAAAGTTTTCAAAAACACTTCGTAACACTCTTGAAGACAGAAGCAAGAGTTAAATCGAAGTCAAAACAAAAAATTTTCAAACCACATAAACACAAAGAAGCATTTTTGAAAATGATGAGCAAGTACCTAAGAGCCCGTGGAAAACCACGGATAGAAAGGGTGCTAATACCTTCCCTTTCTATAATCTACCCCTCGTACTCAGAATAATCTCGAAAAAAGGATTTTTTTCTGTGCTTTTTTCCTTTCCTTGTTGGATAAAATAAAAGTCGGTGGCGACTCTTGATTACCGCGACATTTTGCAAACACAAACGCAAAACACAAACCAGCATTCTTAAAAACAGTCTCGGTTCTGGCCACCGTATCATTCCCTGCAAACGCGGACATAGTCAAAAGATACTACACATAAGAGACCCGCTAGGTTGACATACCTAGGAAAAACAAGGGTATCCCAACGAACCAAAATGTTCATGCAAAAGTTAGGAATAAAACAAAAAAATTTGTACACCCGGCAAGTTGAAAACCTAAAAGGGCGACTTGGGCAAAAAAGGGTTTCCCGGTGGACTAAAAACCCGAAAGGGCGGTCCAGGCAAAAGTTATGGAATTAAAGCATACGACTATACCCCATTGGATCAATTTACGGACAACCTTTGGCTTCCACTGACAAACTCAGAGTTTCTGATCAGTTCAATCATCTTCAGACAAGGTAACAAATAGACAAGACGCTCAGAGATACGAAAGCTATAGCAGAATGGAAACCCCATGGGATTTTTATACACACAACTATCTTTTCTTTGTATCAATTTTTTTACGACATCATTCTCTTACTAGAATGTTTGTCTCCTTGTACAAAAATACTCATTCAAAGTCAATATAAAACATCCCTTTGAGAGTGCAAAAACTATTTATCTTTTATTTACGCTTGTTTTGTTTACAAAAATGTACAATGATTCATTGTTGAGCATATGCATTTGAACATAATTACTGTTTACAAATAAACAAAATGAAAAGAGGCAATTACTGATAGGTTGAAAGGATAGGAAAATATCTCTAAGCTATTCCATAAGTAAACCCCTACAGTACGTCGTTTAAATCCCCAGTGAAACAAAGTTTCAAATTATTGATTCCCAGTAGAAGTCGTCAAACTTCTCAGGATTCCCCAGTAGGATTTTACAAGTAGTACATGGTATTTCCCTTACAATAGAGTTTATTTCTCAAAGCAGAAATTCATCAACACTTCAACTTCAAAGGGGTAAAGACTTACATGTCCTCAGCAGCAGTCAGAGATTTATTCTCCCCAATCCAACAACAGTGCAACAAACTAGCTCACATACGCATAGATTGCATCCATATGTCATAAACATTGATAAAACAAATGCATGATATCATACATTTAATACAACATGACTTTGCATTTTAGCTAACAATTTAACCATTCTCAGGATAAGATTAACAACTCCCATTAACAATATTCAAAACTTGATACAGTTCATATACGCACTAGATATGGATGCCATCCTAATACTCATTCAGATTCAACCTTTTGATACAGTTCAGATACGCTCCAGACACAGATGCCATTCTGATACTCATTCAGAACCTATCTCAGATACAATTCAGATACACTCCAGATACGGATGCCATCTTGACACTCATTCAGATTTCAACCTTTTGATACAGTTCAGATACGCTCCAGACCCGGACGCCGTCCTGATACTCATTCAGATTCAACCTTTTGATACAGTTCAGATACGCTCCAGATACAGACGCTATCCTGATACTCATCCAGATTCAAGTTTTCAGATACAGTTCAGATACACTCTAGACGCGAATTTCATTCTGATACTCATTCAAACAAAGCTTTCAGATACATTCAGATACGCTTCGGATGCAGATTCCATTCTGATACTCATTCAAAATCAGCTTCCAGATACAGTTCAGATATGCCCCAGACACGAACGCCATTCTGATACTCATTCTTCCAGCTTACAAATTACAATTCAACAAATCACTTATGGATGGCATCTTTAAGCCCATCTCCTACAGCTTTCTATCACCTCTCCAAATGGCATCTTTAAGCCCATTCCCTCGACTCTCACATCACCGAGTGCAAATTTCTGGGCACTCTAGTGTCCAATCATCTTCCACCTTCGAGTCACGAATGGAAAAACTCTCCAGTCTAACTCTTCAGGTTTAAGACAATTGAACAGGGGAAGCTGTTGTACTCCAAAATTTTCCCTCTCACTTATGAATAATTTCCTCACAAGATTTCTTTGACTCAAGACTGCATTTGATTTGATCAGCTCAAGACAACTCCTCATGCACTGATGACCAAAATTAGGGTTTGAGTTTGCACAAGGATTTTTGGACTATAAATGTTTCATATGACTTTCAAGGATCATTATGGACCCACAAGATTTCTCATGTCAAGTTTCAAGCCCTAAATCACACTTTTGATCAGTCAATTGAACAGTTGACCTAAAAATCAACTGTATTAGGGAAAAAGTCAACCATGGCCAATTTACAGTCAAACTTCATAATTTTTGATCCACATCAACATATTAGACTCATATGTATCATTTTATCAAGTTTGGACTACAACTCCTCAAGAAATTTGATCAAATCATCAAAAGGGAAAAATGGTCAAAATTAGGGTTTTCACTAAGAAGGGGCAATTTTTGATTTTTGACTTAGCAAATGATCAATTGGTTTGAAGCATGATTTCAAGATTTAAATTTCACCATCTTGACCTAATGGCATGGTTCAAAACATTACAAATCCATTGGATTGACAGATGAATTTTTCAGTCAACTGATCAAAAGTCAACTGTATACTGAAAAGTCAAACTTTGACTTTTTGGTCAAAATCAAATGCCAAAGATCATAATTCATCAAAACATATCAAAATTAGAAACTTGTTCATCAAGAAATCAAGGGTTTAAGCTTTTGTTTTGAAAAGTTGAAAATTTTAACTTAGAAAATTTTCTAAGTATAGAAAATTTCTTATTTTTTCTCAACTTTGAGCCAAATTTTCACCATGATGCAAGATGATTCAAAGGAAACTTCCAACATGAAAGTTGTATATCTCCATGGAATATACAAATTTTCTTCACACAATTTCTCCTAAAAATGCTTGGATCTCAAGATATAATTTTGTGAATACATGCTCATGAACTAAAATAACTTAGTGAAATTTTGCCCTAGTTAGGCAGATTTTTGACCTAACTTCATGGAAAATTTTCATATAGTTACAAAGGGAATTTTCAAAAGAAATTCAAATATGAGTTGTATAGAACATTGCAAGATTTACAAAATGTCCAAGAACTCCTTTAGATCATTCTTGAGTAGGGAGAATCGAAGAGATGGAGTTGGTGATTTGTCACTTTGATTTCAAGCCATTTCATGATGAACAAAATTCAAATCCAAGCCTAGGCTGCATAATCTTTGCTTTGCAGGCCTCAAACTTGTTTCTCACTTCATAGTTAAATGTTTTCACATATGTTGGAATCTTTAAGATAAGCATTTAATGCACAAGAACCATTCCATTTTTGGCACAAAGGTGCCATTTCCATTTTGATAAAGCACTACTTTTGCAATTTTCCACTTCTTGAGCCTTGCACTTGTTTTATCTGCACACAAGCAAAGCCAAAACCAAAAGCAACTAACCTGAAGCCTCTACCAAACCAGACCATGCTTGTACAAACTTAGAGACTTGTCTCCTCACTTTTCTTCAAAAGCAAGTTATAGAGCTAAAAGGCTATAACTCAGAAATCTGGAGTGAAGTTGATCTCTAACCTTTTCTATACATATACACAAATGTATTGTAACATAAAACACGAATGCTAAGACTCAGAAACACTCCCAAACACTTTGCCATTGAAAATCTGCCATAACTTGACAGTTGTGAACCTAACTCAGCCATCTCCAAATCCACTCGTGCGTTTTGAGTTTTAACCACCTAAACACTTAATATACTTCATATCTAAGTGATCCAGACCCCTGTTTCCTCACTGTAACTCCTCCTCCTCCATCCACCATTTTCAAATATCAAGATTGCAGGTTGACTTGAGTAGGGAGATTTAGGGACTTTCAAGTCAAAGTAAGGATTGAAATACACTCAGGGAGGTCCAGGGAAGCTAAACAGATCCTCAGGCCTTCTCAAAACTTGCCCAAACTCCATTCACGATCTCAACTGAAAGAGGTAAAAACTCAAACTTCTATCTCTTCATACAAGTATCATCTGGTCCTGATTTGTGAAAGAAAAATGTAGATATACTTGCCCTAAAGCTAATCATGTTCATAGTTTTCATTTATATTAACTGTGTATAGAGAATTTTTGATTTGAAATTTCTGTAAAAATTAGGTTTCAGATTAGGGCAAGTAAAATTAGCTTTGATCTTTGACTTTTAGTTTACATAAATTATATGGTTGAACTCGTGGGAAGAAACACCATAACTTTCATGTTTGGACTTTCTATTTTTATGGAGAAATGAGAGAGATGCAGGTGGTCCGGCCATGGCTCAAGGTTGAAGATGAAGTTGCCTTTAGGGGGAATTTTCTAATATATATTTATGATTGTGTTTATATAAATGGATGTACAACCACCCCAGTGGTAAGGCAGCGCGCAAAAATGCTATAGGTCACGGGTGCAAGCCTTAGCGCCTGCCTTTTACAATTTTTCTCACTTTTTTCCCATTTTTTTGTTAGCTTGCAGCGCATGGGATTCAGTGCAAGGGCCTTTTTGTTTTTTCTAACATTTTACCCCCCTGTCTACTTATATGTTCCCTTGGCCCATTATCATTTATTTATTTATTTTGTTTTCATTTTATTTTATTAAATATATTTTTCTTAATATTAAAAATCATAAAAAATATAAAAATGATAGGTTTATATTTTAATTTATTTCATTTTAATTTTCTCACAATTTTTTTTATTTAGTTATATATATTATCCATTTTTATTAATTAAATTTGTAAGTTAAATTAGAACTAGTTTAATATTTATTTTTTCTTTATACCCATTAAATATTTATTTTAATATAAAAGGACCAAAATACCTCATAATGCCATATATCATTTTCAAGACAAAAAATACAAAAAAACTTACCTTTTCTTAAAGAAATTTATTTTCTTTTAATCAAATAGAATTAGGGTTTATTCAAAAAATCTTTTCTAATAAAATAATTTCTTTTCTCAATTGATTTAAGTTAATCTTGATTTATTTATTAGGTTTAGGTTAAAACTTTTTTTCACATAAAAATCAAACAAAAATCTTCTTTGCATTTACATTGCATATTTAATTTATCTTGTATATTACTTATTCCAATATTTGTATATATTCAATTTGGTTGTAATAGATTAATTAGGTTTATATTATTTCAATCCCCATTCATAAATTGTATACCCCCTCCCACAAATGTTTGTAATAGCGTAGTAACTTTAAATTTCGCAATTTATCGCTTTTACATAACATGCTAGTAATTAGGGTTTGTATGGCAAGATAAAACCAATCAAATAGAAAACCCTAATTCAAGACAAAATCAAGCATGAAAATGACACACTTGTATACAAAAAACCCCTAGGGTTATCCAACTTGGCTGCCTTATACAAAATGGCCATATTACGCATGTAAAGTGTCTTAGCAAAAAAAAAAAACAAGATCATAGTCCCTCGATGACACTATCCAAAGTTGCCTTATAAAATTATCTTAGTCCCTCAAAAAATGCTAAGATACCTTGCAACATTGCTAATCATGACTATACGATGACCCACGCCCGTCCCTTTTACATCCAAAGATAGGGTTGCTTACCAAATTAATGGTAAGACAACAATATCCAAGGAAAGGAAAATGAACAAGAAAGAAATTTGAGTAGGTAGATTACTTTTAGTTACTTGCTCCATTTCAAAACAAATATCCTTGCTATTTTCAAAATAAACACACACATTTCCAAACATCTTACTACATTGAAAACATTTTTAAAAGATTAAACATCTTTGTATACATTCTTACGAACGAGAATCATTACAAAGATTGCCTAAACGATGGCCTCTTTTACAGAATACTTTCAAAACCACACAAAGCATAATTTCAAACAAAAGCAAGTGATCTAGCAAGTAACTAAGAGCCCATGGAAAACCATGGATGAAAAGGGTGCTAATACCTTCCCTTTTCATAATCTACCCCCTGAACTCAAAAAACAATCTCAAAGGTCTTTCATGTGCTTTTTCACCTTTCCTTTTGGATAAAATAAAAGTTTGTGGAGACTCTTGCTAACCGCAACATTTGCGATAAAACGCAAAACATTCAAGTCAGTTCTCCCACCGTATCACACATTGGTTATTAAATGCTAAGACGGCTAACACACTCAAGTGTACTATGCACGAGCATTGAAAATGTAAATACCAAGCCTACACGCATCATTAAATGCGTGCGCTCTCATCAAGGCTGTAACGATCAAGAATTGGAAGCTATATATAGAAGGCCTTTTATTTCAAAGAAAGGTTACTGATCCACGAGAAACAATCTTACGCTCACTATTTTTATACTTGTAAACCAATACTGTATAGTGGGTAGATCTTAAGCATTGAGCAACAATCTTAGTGATAAATCACCGTTTGTGATAAAGCTTACTAGAAGCATTTTGTTTCACTACTATTAAGAGATGATTTTGTAAGTGTTCCTTGAGAGACCAGTTGGGTTAGATTTCTCAAGAGGGATAAGACTAGTTGAGTCTTAGAGGTGTTAGTAACTTGCGGTTGGCTTGTGCATTGTATTGTTAGTCACAACAGTTTGGTTGTGCATTTGTAATCAGTTTGATTATAATGGATTAAGTCCTCATTGAGAGAGGCAAAATCACCTTGGTGGGTGGACTGGAGTAGTTTGAGTTTCAAATGAACCAGGATAAAAATACCTGTGTCCTTCCATTTGTATTGCGCGAGAAAAAGGAAAAACCTTATTCAACCCTCCCTCCCTTCTAAGTGTTTTCTCACCCTTCAATTGGCATCAGAGCTCTAGTACTGGGTGCAAACACCTAACAATGTCAGAAAAAGATCCAGAAGGAAAACACTATGGCAACCGAACAAAACAATAACAACTGCACCAAACCTCCTGTGTTTGATGGAGAAGATTTTGAATACTGGAAGGATAGACTAGAAAGTTTCTTTCTAGGTCATGATGTTGATCTATGGGATTTGGTCCTAGATGGGTACACTCATCCAGAAGATAAAGATGGAAACAAGATTGACAGAAATAACATGGATAAACAACAGAAGTTATATTTCAAGAATCACCATAGAGCCAAAAACATCTTTCTGAATGCTATCTCAAAAACTGAATATGAGAAAATCACTAACAGAGACACAACACATGACATGTTTGAGTCTCTCAAAATGAATCATGAAGGAAATGCTCAAGTAAAAGAGCAAAAGCTTTGGCTCTCATACAGAAATATGAAGCCTTCAAAATGGAAGAAAATGAATCTATTGAAGCTATGTTCTCGAGATTCCAAACTCTGATTGCTGGCCTGAGAGTTCTGAACAAAGGATACACCAAAGCAGACCATGTTAAGAAAATTATCAGAAGTTTACCAGTAGATGGGCACCTATGGTCACTACATTCAAAGTGTCAAAAGATATGAATGATGTATCCCTTGAAGAACTTATCAGTGCTTTAAGGAGTCACGAGATAAAACTTGATGAACATGAGCCTCAAAAGAAAGGTAAGTTTGTCGCCCTTAAATCTATTAAAAAATTTTAAACTAACACTTTTCAGGCAGAAGAAGGAAACTCTGAAGATTCTGCATCAGAAGAAGATGAGTTATCTCTGCTCTCCAGAAGGATCAACCAGATTTGGAAGCACAGACAAAAGAAGTTCAGAAACTACAAGAGGTCAGAAGATAAACCAGAATCTTCTAGACATAAGAAGTCAAGCAGAAGAGATATAGTCTGTTATGAATGTAAAGAACCAGGACACTACAAAAGTGATTGTCCTAAGATGCAAAGAGAAAGACCAAAGAAAAAGTTTGGAAGAAAGAAAGGCATGATGGCCACATGGGATGATTCAAAATCTTCTAAAGCTGAATCTGACTCAGAAGATGAACACACTAATCTAGCGTTTATGGCTACCACAATAGGTGACGATGACTCAGACTCAGACTCAGAACCAAAAGAGGTATTCTCTGAATTTTCTAGAACCGAACTTGCTGAAAGCTTATCTGAACTCCTTGAAAACTACAGTAAACTCAAAATCAAATACAAGAAAATCAAAAAGAATCTTGCATATGATTTTGAGAAACTTGAAACAGAAAACTCTGAACTTAAAGAAAACATGTTTAAACTCAAAGAGAAAGTTCAAAAATTTGAAAAGATTTCTATTTTAGATTCTGCTTCAAGTTCAAAAGATATTCTTAAAGAATATGACTCTTGTTTTCAAACGTTTCTTGCTAAAAGCATAGATAGAAGCAAAATGGCTTCAATGATCTATGGTGTTAGTGAAAATGACATGAGAGGTATTGGATATAAAGCTCCCAGAGGGAAATAAATATATAAACCTAAGTCTGTTGAGGAAATGGTTATCACATATAAACCAATACACAAATAATTTAGTTTTGGGCACACACATGATATCAAATACACTTCTCACTCTGAAAATTCTTATGCAAAATTAAAGTTCAATCTAAACTTTAGAAACTCTAACCAAAAAGGACCCAAAAAGAAATGTGTACCTAAGGAGAAAATAATCTATGTTGCAGATGCCCTTAACAGCTCAGTTGAAACACCAGTCATGGTACCTGGACTCTGGATGCTCGCGTAATATGACAGGAAGAAAGTCTATGTTCCAAAGTCTGGAACTTAAATCTGGAGGAGATGTCAAGTTTGGAGGAAATCAAAAAGGAAATATTATTGGTACTGGAACCATTGGAAACGGTAACCTTCCTTCTATAACTAATGTTCTGTTAGTAGAAGGATTAGCATATAACTTGTTGTCCATAAGTCAATTAAGTGATAACGGTTATGACATAATCTTTAATCAAAAGTCCTGTAGAGATGTTAGTCAAAAAGATGGATCAATCCTTTTTACTGGCAAGAGAAAGAACAACATCTATAAAATTAATCTTTCTGATCTTAAATCTCAAAATGTAAACTGCCTTATGTCTGTTAACTATGAGCAATGGGTCTGGCACAGAAGATTAGGTCATGTTAGCATGATAAGAATATCTCAAATTAACAAACTCAATCTGGTCAGGGGACTTCCCAATCTGAAGTTCAATTCAGAAGCTCTTTGTGAAGCATGTCAGAAAGTAAAATTTTCAAAACCTTCTTTTAAGTCAAAAAACATTGTTTCTTCCTCTAGGCCGTTGGAACTCCTTCACATTGATCTGTTTGGACCAGTTAAAACTGCATCCATCAGAGGGAAGAAGTATGGATTGGTCATTGTTGATGACTACAACAGATGGACATGGTTTAAGTTTTTAAAACACAAGGATGAGTCACATTCTGTGTTCTTCGACTTCTGCATCCAAGTGCAAAATGAAAAAGATTTTAGAATCATAAAAGTTAGAAGTGATCATGGAGGAGAATTTGAAAACCATTATTTTGAAAAGTTTTTAAAAAAAATGGCATTTCTCATGATTTCTCTTGTCCTACAACTCCCCAACAAAATGGAGTTGTAGAACGAAAGAATAGAACTTTACAAGAAATGGCCAGAATCATGATTGATGAAACTAATATGGCTAAACACTTATGGGCAGAAGCAGTGAACACAAGATGTTACATTCTAAATAGAGTCTCTATAAGACCTATTCTTGAAAAGACTCCTAATGAATTATGGAAAAACAGAAAACCCAACACTTCATATTTCCATCCTTTTGGATGCACTTGCTATATTCTGAATACTAAAGATAATCTGAACAAGTTTGATTCTAAGGCACAAAAGTGCTTTCTGCTTGGATACTCTGAACGCTCGAAAGGCTATAGGGTATACAACACAGAAACTCTGATTGTTGAAGAATCAATCAAAGTTAGATTTGATGATAAGCTTGGCCAGCAAAAGCCAAAGCAGAATGAACACTCTGTAGGTACAGAAGATCATCTTACAAACTCTGAAGAGTTAGAAGGAAAGGACAACTCAGAAGACCCTCCTATTGAAAATGCTCTTGAAAATCTAAGAATTTCTGAACAACCCTCACATAATAAATTCCCCAGAATCACATCAACACATCCAGAGAATGTGATTATTGGAAAGAAATAAGATCCCATCAGAACAAGATCCTCTTTCAGAAACATTAAAGAATCATTATTTGGTTTGGTCTCTCTAATTGAACCAACCTCAATAGGGGAAGCTCCGCAAGACAACGATTGGATCCTAGCTATGCAAGAAGAACTAAATAAATTTCAAGAAATGATGTGTGAGATCTTGTTCCAAAGCCAAAAGGATTCAATATCATAGGAACAAAATGGGTATTCAGAAACAAGCTGAATGAGCAAGGAGAGGTTGTCAGAAACAAGGCACGACTGGTCGCACAAGGTTACAGTCAACAAGAAGGAATTGACTACAATGAAACCTTTGCCCCAGTCGCCAGGTTAGAATCAATTAGATTGTTAATTTCTTTTGCTGTTCAACACAACATCTCATTATATCAAATGGATGTTAAAAGTGAATTTCTAAATGGCTACATAGAAGAAGAAGTTTATGTCCACCAACCTCCAGGTTTTGATGACCCAAAATTTCCAGAACATGTTTTTAAACTGAAAAAGTCTCTGTACGGTCTGAAACAAGCTCCCAGAGCTTGGTATGAACGTCTGAGTAATTTTCTTTTAGAAAAGAATTTTACTAGAGGGAAAGTGGACACAACCTTATTCAGAAAAACATTTAAAAATGACATTTTAATCTGTCAAATATATGTAGATGATATTATATTTGGAACTTCTAATGTCTCTCTCGGAAGAGAATTTGCTGAGTCTATGCAGGAAGAGTTTGAGATGAGCATGATGGGGGAACTTAAATTATTTATGGGAATTCAAATTAATCAAACTCCAGAAGGTACTCACATACACCAGACAAAGTATGTTAAAGAACTTCTGAAGAAATTCCAGCTTTCAGAAAGTAAAGAAGCAAAGACACCAATGCATCCTACATGCATTCTAGGAAAAGATGAGGTAAGCAAGAAAGTAGATCAGAAGCTCTACAGAGGTATGATTGGATCTCTTCTCTATCTGACTGCATCTAGACCAGATATATTATTCAGTGTATGTTTATGTGCAAGATTCCAATCAGATCCTAGAGAATTCCACTTAACTGCTGTTAATTGAATTCTGAGGTATTTGAAAGGTACTACTAACCTTGGATTGTGTTACAGAAGATCCAAAGACTTTAAACTAGTAGGTTATTGTGATGCTAACTTTGCTGGAGATAGAAGAGAATGCAAAAGCACCTCTGGAAGCTGTCAGTTTCTGGGTGATAACGTTATTTCATGGTACAACAAGAAGCAAGCCACTATTGGACTATCAACCACTGAAGCTGAATATATATCTGCTGCTGGATGTAGCACTCATGTAATCTGGATGAAGAGCCAGCTGGAAGATTATCTTCTATATGAAAGTAAGATTCCTATCTTCTGTGATAATACCTCTGCTATTTTCCTTTCAAAAAATACCATTTTACATTCTAAGGCAAAACATGTAGAAATTAAACATCATTTCATAAGGGACTATATTCAGAAAGGAATTTTAAACTTAAAATTTATAGACACAGACCATCAATGGGCTAATTTTTTTACCAAACCTCTTTCTGAAGACAGATTTAAATTCATTCTGAAAAACATCAGCATGGAATTTTGTCCTGAATGAAAATTTGTTTTTCTTCTATATGTGTTTCCAGAATGTTCTGAAATGAATGTTCTGATTAACTACTCTTCAGAAGTGAGAAGAGGAGTTACATCAGAAGCCATTCATTATGTTCTTAAATGTGTCTATCATTTCATTACTAGAATGGTCAGAAGTTCATTACATTAAACAAGTTGTCACACGCTACCCTCAGAAGTTGAACGCATGTTTTAATTCTAAAAGGCCACGCATGTGTGCGTTGCTATTGAGACACCGTTCCTAGGTAACTGTTCAGATTTGATAGAATCTCACGCCTCCCCTCAATGTCATGTTTCATTAATTGCTATTAATGATTATTTTTTAATTTCAATCATTCAGAATTCTTATTGGTTTTATTTCCCAAAATTTTTCTCAAGCTATAAATACCTTGCAAAATTCCCATATTTTACTTTTTACTCTCTGTCTAAGTTTCAATCGCCTTTGCGTTTTTATGCAAAACTCTCTCTCTATTTTTTTCAAATCCTAAACCTAAAATGCTCCAAATGGCTTCATCTTCATCTCCTTCCAAGAACATTCCTGTTTCATCAAGCAGCCCTCCACACTTAGAAAGATATGTCGTCCCTGAAAGAACAAAGCTTATACCTGTTGATAGCTTGGAAGTAGTGAGTGAACTTATGGTCGACTTTGATAATCTGAAAGCAAACGGTTTTGACTTGTTTCCAGCGGTGGAATTCCAAGGGTGGCATAATTTCTTTGATCGTCTTGTTGGACCAGTGTTTCCTCATCTAGTCAAGGAATTCTGGATTCATGCCATTGCCTCTCCAAAGGCCATCCTTTCATTTGTCACGGGCAAAGAGATTTCCATCACTGAGAATCTCATCAGGAAACTTTTAGGCTTTGAAGGAAATGGCGTTACTGGAATCTCAAATGGACGAATGGATATGTCCAAGGTTTATGCTGAAATATTTACTACTGGGAAAACTTCCAACAAAGTCAAAGACTTGAAGAACCAATATAAAATCTGGGCAAGAATCATTCATGGCTGCATTCATAACAGGAAGGAAACTAGTTCTCCTGACTACATTAATGTTGATCAACAATACCTTCTGTTCTGTCTTGGAACAAATGTGAATATTGATCTGCCCTACCGTATGTTCAACCACCTCTAGACGCATGTGAAGGAAACCATGGAAGCTGAAAGGGTTAAAAACCCTAAGTCAAAAAGAAAATGGATCCCTCTGGGAAGGTTAATCTCAGACATTCTGACTGAGAATGGCCTGATAGCTCATTTAGAGGATGCCAACTTGCTTGGTGAATTAGAGCCCACGTGTGGAAAAGATATGACCGGAAAGAACTTGCCGAAGAGGAAGCTAATTGACAAACTTCTGGTAGAACCTACCCCATACGTGTCAGCAACTGTCACCAGAAGGAGAATCTCCATTGTAGATTTTCCTCTCTTCAACTCTGGTGACCATCCTGAGATTATTCTGCACTTCATTGAAGCTTGCAAGGAAAGTGGCATTCCCATTGACCTAGCATGGCTTCAAGGAAGAATCTACCTGCTCCAGATGTTTTCATCCAGAAGCAGAAGAAAAAGGAAGCAGGAGAAGGCCCCTCTGCTCGTCCTCAGAAGAAGAAGAAGAAAGCTCCAGGTACAACCACTGAAACAATTTCTCTTTGTGATTCTGTACGTATATCACCATCTGCTGAACCCCAAACTCTAGGAGATATAAAAGTAGACATAGACCTCACCATTCCTTCAGAGCCCCTCCAAAATAATCCTCAAATTGATCAAGTTCTCTCTGACATAGACAACTTTGATTCTGTAGTCCCTACATAATCTCAACCTCAACCACATATAACTCAACCTACTTCTGCTCCCCTTCAACAAAATCCAAATACCCATGCTGAAAACCCTCTACCAACGTCCCCCATCAGACCATTATCCCCAAGATCCTCTGAGTGGTATGATGGTTCGTGGATATTACCAGGAATAAATGTGCCTATCGCCACACAACCTCCGTCCTTCATCATTCCCTCTGAGAACATTTTTGTTGTACATGAATCCCCTGCACCTATTCCCTCTCCATCAGCCCAAACCACCATCATCATCTCTCCTGACAGCACCCCTCCTACGTCACCAACAATTCCCTCACCTCTCTCACCTGAACCCTCATCACCTCACACTCTGGAACCTACCTTTAGTCCATCCTCATCAGAATCTCCTGAACCCTCTGAACCTTCTGACTTCCTTAGAATTGTAGTTGATCCTGAAGATCTACGTTATCTACAAATAATATCCACCAAAAAGGATGTTCCCAAACCAACCCCAAAACCTGTTCAGCCAGACGTTACTGTACGTTTTCAGAACTTTACAATGGAAATGCAGAAGTGGATAGACCTGCTGAAGGCAAACAGTGCCAACAACCTGGACCCAACTGCATGTGATTTTCAGTGGGAAGCATTCAGAATGAAATTCAATGATGAAACCTTCAAGTTGCAAGATCTGTGCTATTCTCAGGTACTTGAGAATTTCACCCAGTATCTGAATGCCTTCAAAACAAAAGTGGTAAACAGCTGGAATAAAAAGTTCCCACTGCAGATTACCGGTGCTCCATTACCACTTGCTGACCACATGGATACTTCAGAAGAAGAATCTGAAAATGGCTATGAGTCAGAACCAAATCCTTTGGCCATGACTCTGTATCACCAACCTTCTGCTGAAGCTGGCTCTGAGAAAGTGCCAACTTTTCTGATTGATATTGGCACCCTCCTCCCCAATGTTGGAGGCTCTGGCCCTGCTGCTTCTGCTCCACAGGTTGTATCTTCTGAAGCCGCTTCAACATCTTCCCCTTCTTCGCTGGTGATGGACACTCTGAATGAACTGAAGAAGGAAAATGAAGCCATCCATGAGCGTTTAGACAAACAGGATGAAACCAACAAGGAAATCAGAACTTGGATGATGAAACAAGAGGAATCCTCAAATGAAATCAAGAATCTTCTTCTTTCTCTTGTCTCTCGTCAATCCTAGTTTTAATTGTTTTAGTTTACATGTTGTTTTTGTTTAATAACTATGTTTTCCTTTGTAATTTTCAATATACGAATCTTTTGAATCTTTTTACTTTTTTTTATAATGACAAAAAGAGGGAGAAAATAAGACTCTGATCTAATCCATGAAAACAGTTATGGAACTAAGTCTCAAACATTTCTAACAAAATACAAAGCTCCTTCTGTTTAATAAATATGCAGGAACTCAAGACTCTGAAAGACTATGCCTTGAACATCCTCTGGAAAAGAACTGCTAAGAGAACTCTGAAATAAAAACATCTCAAAGCTCTGAAGAGCAAAATATCAGGAAGTTTTCCATTTGCTCTTAAACTATTTAATTAATTTTTTTAGAAGAAGAAATATCAATCTCAGGGGGAGACTCTCACACTTGCATAAAATTCTTCTTAATCTGAATTATTTTTGCCATCATCAAAAAGGGGGAGATTGTTAGAACAAAGTTTGGTTCTAATCATATCTTAGAGTTTTGATGATAATAATGAAATGAAATTTTGTGAAGTATATTTTATACTCTGACCTGTGTGTTCTCTAAGTTCAGATAATATTTTGACTCATGCATCTTAGAAAGAAATAGCACTCTACGCAAGTCTAAAGCAAACTCAGAAGGAAGCACTCCAAAGCAAACTCTGATGAAGAGAAATCCTAAGAAACCTCTGATAAAGCTAGCTGAAGCAAAGAGCTGAAAGCAACATCTGATAATGCAAGATTAAAGCAAACTCTGATGATCACATATTGAAGAATACTCTGATAGAAGAAAAGATAAAGTATACTCTGAATTGACAATGCTTCAAGCAAACACATAACCTTCCAGAGATAAGCTCCGACAGTACCGTTGGTTATTAAATGCTAAGACGGCTAATGCACTCAAGTGTACTACGCACGAGCAATGGAAATGTAAAGACCAAGCCTACACGCATCATTAAATGCATGCACTCTCATCAAGGCTATAACGATCAAGAATTGGAAGCTATATATAGAAGACCTTTTATTTTAAAGAAAGGTTACTGATCCACGAGAAACAATTTTACGCTCACTGTTTTTATACTTGTAAACCAATACTGTATAGTGGGTAAATCTTAAGCATTGAGCAACAATCTTAGTGATAAATCACAGTTTGTGATAAATCTTACTAGAAGAATTTTGTTTCACTACTATTAAGAGATAATTTTGTAAGTGTTCCTTGGGAGACCAGTTGGGTCAGATTTCTCAAGAGGGCTAGGACTAGTTGAGTCTTAGAGGTGTTAGTCACTTGTGGTTGGCTTGTGCATTATATTGTTAGTCACAACAGTTTGGTTGTGCATTTGTAATCAGTTTGATTATAGTGTATTAAGTCCTCGTTGAGAGAGGCAAAATCACCTTGGCGGGTGGACTGGAGTAGTTTGAGTTTATAACGAACCAGGATAAAAATACCTGTGTCCTTCCATTAGTATTGTGTGAGAAAAAGGAAAAACCTTATTCAACCCCCCCCCCCCCCCCCTTCTAAGTGTTTTCTCACCCTTCAAGATGGGGATACCAAAAGGGTCCAGTCAACAAGGTGAATAGTCCACCGACGTTTAATCCTCCAACAAATGTCCCTGTGGACACCTGGTTGAAAACAACAAGCAGGAAAAGAACCAACAAGGAAAAATGGCAGACATTCGATGTGCCAAGAGGATCCTCTTTGGCCTATAGAAAGGAATTTCAAACAACAACAAACAAAGTGGCTCATGTGTCGAGCAACTACAAGGGAAAGAACCCCATGACACGCTCTCAATGGAGGAGATATCAAAGACGGCGAAAAGCCGAAAGAGAGGCTACAGAAGAGCCCCAACCAGAAACAAGCACTAATGTGCCACACAGAAAAGGAAAGGGAAAACCAAGAAAGCCTTTGGAAAGAGAGCCAGTTTCCAGAAGATTGATGTGGCCTGGACAAAATGAATCAAAAGATGAATGTGATTCCGGGTCTGACACTACACTACATATCATGGTCAATATGGTGTCAGTGTTACTCAGGGAGTATGAACAACAAGTCAAAGTCGAAGAGACTGACTGGGAGGTAGAACAGGAGATGGCCAAACATAGGCCAATATGTTATTACATTATGAAGAATGGCTGTGTCGAAGAGCAGAATGCTTTCTTCGAACACCCTACTGAGGAGATGAAGAATCACCGCAAACCCTTGTTCATAAGGGCAAAAGTAGGGGAAATAACCATTAACAAGGTCCTGGTTTATTGTGGAGCCACAGTCAACATAATCCCATAATGTATGATGAGAAAGATGGGCAAGGGGGATAAAGACATCAAGCCCCATAACATGGTTTTATCAAACTATGAAGGTGGAATTGGGACCACCATGAGAGTGATTCAATTGGATCTCAAAGTGGGGATCATAATTCGACCAACAATGTTTATGGTCATCTCCACAAAACCCAACTACAATGTTCCTAGGAAGGGTATAGATCCATGGCATAGGAGCAATGCCATCATCAATGCATCAACGCATTACAATCTGGCGCCTAGATGGCATAGTGGAAAATATTGAAGCTGACCAGAGTTATTATATGGTCGAAGTCAACAATGTTGTCAGAACAAACTTCAACAGAAATTCGGCCCATATAGGGCCATGTAATCCTCCAGATTTTGACTTGGCGCCAACACCCAATGCCTTCTGTTCCCTATACCTGCTCTCAGATCATGGGTTTCAATGGGATAGGGAGGATTTGTCCAACATCGATTTTGGAGGAATTGATAATATACGACCAACAGGTTGGGGAAGTGAATTTAGTGATTATGACTGAGTCACAAACATTGCAAAGGATTTCAACATATGTAGCTGAAAACAGAATGATAGCGGCCTTAGAGGCTGAAGTGAAGTATATGGCTATCAAAGCCAATGAACAAGTGCCATTTCCTAAAGGGCCTAGGAAAGACTTCGACCCAGAGCCACCTAACTTAAGAAGGGAGGAAGTGCAAAGCCAGAGGCTAGATGCCATCTACGATGACGAGCCTTTGGGTTTTGAAAAGGATCTGTTGGCAAACAATATTAAAATGCTAGCGCAAGATCCTCTGGAAGAAATAGACCTGGGCGAAGGATTGGTGAAGAGACTAACATACATCAACGCAAAGATAGTTCCAAAGCTCAGAGTCCAAGTAATACAATTGTTGAAGGAGTTTAAAGACTGCTTTGCATGGGATTATGATGAAATGCCTGGTCTCGACAGAGAATTGGTGGAGCTTCAACTGCCAATAAATCCTGGAAAAAGCCTGTCAAGCAAAATCCAAGGCGTTTTGCACCATAGATCTCGTCGAAGATCAAGATGGAAGTCGAAAGACTCCTGAAATGCAAGTTCATCTGAACGACCAGGTATGTCGAATGGATTGCAAATATAGTACCTGTTATAAAGAAAAATGGTACATTAATGGTCTGCATTGATTTTAGAGATTTAAATGCTGTAACACCCAAGGATGAATATCCGATGCCTATGGTGGAAATGTTTGTTGATTCTTCCATTGGTTTCAAGTACATGAGTATGCTTGATGGATACTCTGGGTACAATCAGATCTTCATTGTTGAAGAAGATGTGTCAAAAACAGCATTTTGATGCCCCGGGGCTTTAGGAACTTATGAATGGGTAGTGATGCCTTTTGGCCTAAAAAAATGCAGGGGAAACATATCAAAGAGCAATGAATTCTATCTTCCATGATTTTATTGAAACTTTTATGCAGATTTATATTAACGATATTGTTGTCAAATCTGTTTCATGGAAGAATCACATAGACCATCTTCGACAGTCCTTCAAAAGGATGAGAAGCTATGGTCTAAAGATGAATCCTTTAAAGTGTGATTTCTGCATAAAGGCCGAGGGTTTCTTAGGCTTTATGGTCCAATATGTTATTACATTATGAAGAACGGCTGTGTCGAAGAGCAGAATGCTTACATTATGAAGAACGACTGTGTCGAAGAGCAGAATGCTTTCTTCGAACACCCCACTGAGGAGATGAAGAATCACCTCAAACCCTTGTTCATAAGGTCAAATGTAGGGGAAGCAACCATTAACAAGGTCCTGGTTTATTATGGAGCCACAATCAACATAATCCCATAATGTATACTGAGAAAGATGGGCAAAGGGGATAAAGACATCAAGCCCCATAACATGGTTTTATCAAACTATGAAGGTGGAATTGGGACCACCATGAGAGTGATTCAATTGGACCTCAAAGTGGGGACCATAATTCGACCAACAATGTTTATGGTCATCTCCACAAAACCCAACTACAATCTGCTCCTAGGAAGGGTATAGATCCATGGCATAGGAGCAATGCCATCATCAATGCATCAACGCGTTACAATCTGGCGCCTAGATGGCATAGTGGAAAATATCGAAGCTGACCAGAGTTATTATATGGTCAAAGTCAACAATGTTGTCAGAACAAGCTTCGACAAAAATTTGGCCCATATAGGACCATGTAATCCTCCAGATTTTGACTTGGCGCCATCACCCAACGCCTTCTGTTCCCTATACCTGCACCCAGATCATGGGTTTCAATGGGATATAGAGGATTTGTCCAACATCGATTTTGGAGGAATTGATGATATACGACCAACAGGCTGGGGAAGTGAATTTAGTGATTATGACTGAGTCACAAGCATTGCAAAGGATTTCGACATATGTAGCTGCAAACAGAATGATAGCAACCTTAGAGGATGAAGTGAAGTATATGGCTATCAAAGCCAATGAACAAGCGCCATTTCCTAAAGGCCCTGGGAAATACTTCGACCCAGAGCCACCTGACTTAAGAAGGGAGGAAGTGCAAAGCCAAAGGCTAGATGCCATCTACGATGAAGGGCCTTTGGGTTTTGAAAAGGATCCGTTGGAAAACAATATTAAAATGCTAGCGCAAGATCCTCTGGAAGAAATAGACCTGGGAGAAGGATTGGTGAAGAGACTAACATACATCAACGCAAAGATAGATCCAAAGCTCAGAGTCCAAGTAATACAATTGTTGAAGGAGTTTAAAGACTACTTTACATGGGATTATGATGAAATGCCTGGTCTCAACAGAGAATTGGTGGAGCTTCAACTTCCAACGGAAGACGAAAAACTCCTGAAATGCAAGTTCATCCGAACGACCAGGTATGTCGAATGGATTGCCAATATAGTACTTGTTATAAATAAAAATGGTATATTAAGGGTTTGCATTGATTTTAGAGATTTAAATGCTACAACACCCAAGGATGAATATCCGATGCCTATGGCGGAAATGCTTGTTGATTCTGCCATTGGTTTCGAGTACATGAGTATGCTTGATGGATACTCTGGGTATAATAAGATCTTTATTGTTGAAGAATATGTGTTAAAACAACATTTTGATGCCCTGGGGCTTTAGGCACTTATGAATGGGTAGTGATGCCTTTGGCCTAAAAAATGCAGGTGCAACATATCAAAGAGCAATGAATTCTATCTTCCGTGATTTTATTGAAACTTTTATGCAGATTTATATTGATGATATTGTTGTCAAATCTGTTTCAGGGAAGAATCACATAGACCATCTTCGACAGTCCTTCGAAAGGATGAGAAACTATGGTCTAAAGATGAATCCTTTAAAGTGTTCTTTCTGCATAAAGGCCGATGATTTCTTAGGCTTTGTGGTCCACAAAAAGGGAATCAAAATAAACTAGAACAAGACCAAAGCCATTTTGGAAGTGAAAGCGCCAACTAGCAAGAAGGAGTTGCAATCTCTACTTGGCAAGATAAATTTCATGAGAAGATTTATATCCAACTTAAGTGGAAAAACGTAAGCCTTCTCACCCTTACTGCGACTTAATAAAGGAGGATTCGAATGGGGGCAAGAATAACAAGAGGCCTTCGACAAAATCAAAGGATGCCTCACTAAACCTCCTATTCTGATGCCTTCTTATAGAAATATGAGTATGAGATTGTACATAGCTACATCTGATAAGATTTTAGGGAGCATGTTAGCCCAAGCAGATGAAAATGGTGTCGAAAGACCCATATACTACCTCAGTAGAGTTTCAAATGATGTAGAAACTAGATATAACGAAGTTGAAAAACTATGTTTATGTCTTTACTTCTCATGTACAAAACTCAAGCAATATATTAAACCAGTTAATGTTTATGTTTCATCTCATTTTGATGTTTTCAAATATATGTTATCGAAACCCATTTTACATAATCGAATTGGCAAATGGGCACTTGCATTGACTGCATATTCTTTAACCTTTATGCCTCTCAAAGCTGTAAAAGGTCAAGTGGTAGCAGACTTTATAGTTGACCACTCGATAAATGAAGAATCATTAAACTACTTGGAGATTGAACCCTGGAATTTATACTTCGACGGTTCCAGTCATAAAGATGGAACTGGAGTAGGAGTTCTAATTATTTCTCCAGATCAAATTCCAACAACATCAAGTACAATATTGAAGGTTCTTGTTCGAACAATGAGGCTGAGTATGAAGCTCTAATTGTTGGCCTTGAAATCTTGTTGGAATTGGGGGCAACTCGAGTCGAAATAATGGGAGACTCAGAGTTAGTCATAAGGAAAGTTACGAAAGAACACAAATGTATAAGAGAAAATCTTATCATGTATTTTGTGATAGCTAATCGTTTGTTGAAAAAATTTGAAGTGATCAACATTCGACATATACCAAGATTGGAAAATCCAGTGGCTAATGACTTAGCACATATTGCATCTGGGTATAAAATTTCGAAAGAAAAATTGCAACGAAGTTAGAGGAGAGTAGCATCAACCAAGTTGTCTCCAACAGATTTAGAAACAACAAAACTGGGGCACGCTGACCAAGAAAACTTTGAAATTTCGTTCATAGACAATCTAACAGAACAAGATTGGAGAAAGCCTATAGTAAATTATTTGTAAAATCCAATGGCTTCAACAGAACGAAAGACAAAGTATAGGGCGTTGAGTTATATTCTAATGAGAAATGAGTTATTCAAAAAGATGCCTGAAGGAGTACTACTGAAATGCCTAACTGAAACAGAGGCATACATGGCCCTTTCGACTATACATGCTAGGGCATGTGGGGCACATCAAGTAGGCCATAAAATGAAATGGTTATTGTTTCGACAAGGATTATATTGGCCTACTATGCTGAAAGATTGTGTTGAGTTTGCAAAAGGCTGCCAAGAATGTTAAGTACATACAGGTATCCAACATGTACCTGCAAGTGAACTTCACCCAATTGTGAAACCTTGGCCTTTTATGGGATGGGCTTTGGATCTTATTGGAGAGATTCGACCAGCATCGTCTAAAATCCAAAAATATATATTGGTAGGCATTGACTATTTCACTAAGTGGATTGAAGCAATTCCTTTAGTCAATGTAGACCAAGAGAATATCATTAAATTTATTCAAAAGAACATTATATATAGGTTTAGAATCCTTGAGAAAATAACAACTGACCAAGGATCAATATTTACTGGTCGAAAAATGCAAGAATTTGCTACAGAAATGGGACTCAAACTGTTAACATCTACACCTTACTATGCGCAAGCTAATGGACAAGTCGAAGCGGTAAATAAGTAAGTGACTGGCTTAATAAAAAAGCACGTGGGAAAAAATCCAAATAATTGGCATAAGACATTGGATCAAATATTATAGGCATGTCGAACTTCTCCTAAAGAAGCTACCAGAACGACACTATTTCGATTAACCTATGGTCATGACACAATGTTGCCAGTTGAAATCTGTCTGCGGTCAACAAGGATTAAGAGACATCAAGATATACCTTCCAAATCTTATTGGAATATGATGTTAGATGAACTGGTTGATTTAGACGAAGAGAGACTGAAAGATTTAGATCTTTTAAGGATACAGAAGAAAAGAGTGGAAAAATCTTACAACAAGAGAGTAAAACCCAATATATTCTTTCCTGAAGATCTGGTATGGAAGGTAATTCTCCCAATGGATCGAAAGGATAGGAACATGGGAAAATGGTCTCCTAAATGGGAAGGACCTTTTAAGATTTTCCAAGCATTTTCTGGTGGTGTCTATGAGATCGAAGAATTAAATGAAGATAAAAGACTCTTGAGAGTGAATGGTAAATACTTAAAAAAGTATAGACCTGCACCTCAAGAGGTCAAAATAGTCAGCATTTAATATCAGTCAAAGTATACAGCCAAAATGGAAGATGCATTAAAATTAGCCAAAATGGATCCAAGTCATTAGATAAAAATCATTTTACAAACAAGAAGTCTAAATAAAAATGGAAGATTGGCTTTAATTTGGAGATATTTGATCTTCTGGAGTTCCAACCGCCTTTCACACAAAGCCCTTGAATGATGGAGAGCCTCGATCTTTGCATCCAAGGCTTGAGCCTGTTCAACATATTTCAATCCATTGTTAAGCTCCTCTTGGCTCTCAACATCATTGCTGACGGAAATAAGCTCTTCTTTGCGTTTTTCAGTTGCAGAAATCTTGGCCTCCAATTCTTTAATCTGAGCTTTCATGTTAGCTGTACTTTGGTCAATCTCTTCGACCTCATTTTTCCTAGCCTCTCGTTCCTTCGATAGCTCATTTAGCTTCAAATCTGACTCAGTAGCAGAGACCCAGGTAGCACTTACATGGCTATTGGCCTCTTCAATTTCACGATTGAGAGTCCTTCAGCGATTGTAATCAGCTGAAGCCTGATCAATGCTAGAAGTCAAATCCAAAATGATGCTAGCTATATCAGGAGAGGCAACAAGAAGGTCGACAACTTTTAGAGTATTCTTCAGAAAGGAAAGGGCAGTAGGTTCTCCCTCAAAGGTCAACATCAAATATCTCTTAAAAATTTGAGCCTTAACTTTCTGAAGCGCCTCTTCAAGGGGAGAAGTCGAAGTAGATTTACCAGATGCAGTCGAAGCATCATGGCTTTGATCAGAGGAACTTTCTCTACCTTCGAGAATGACATTCAAATAGCCAAAAGGGTAATTCTGTTTAAGTATCACCAAGTCCTCTTTAGTATGAGATCTTATCGAAGTAACACTTTAATTAGTGACACGAGCCACATTTTCTCCAACTGATAGATCCTGTAGTTGTACATGGACACCTTCAATGTTTGCAGGATTTCTCTCCCTCTCTACTGAGTTTCCTCTATCATCAGACGTAGGATTGTCCTCATTTTGATTTCCTCCATCTGGTGTGTTGTACCCCAAAATTTGCCCTCCCATATTCTTCAAAATTTGTCAGGGTCAATCTCCAAATGGTTCAAAATCTCTCAAGGATTGCACAGTCCAATTGCCTCCTAACACAGTCAAAATTAGGGTTTTGGTTCTTGCAAAGAAATTGAGGTTTCCAAGGGTCCAATCAAGTCCCATATGCCTATATACATTGTCAAGCATCCATATGTCAAGTTCCAAGACTCACAGCATCAAATTGTACAGTCAAAAACCCTAAATGCTTCATAGTCAACTGCAGGGGCAAAATGGTCATTTGACAGTCAAAAGTCAAATTTTTTGGTCAACATCTTATTTTGAAGCCACAATCATCATTTGATCAATTCTTGATCATGATTCCACAAGCATGGCTCAAAAAGTCTCAAGATGCAAAAGTTTCTATTTTTGGACAGCTGAAAAGTCAACTGCAAATTGACCAAGGCATAACTTCCTCATGGTTTATCAGAAAAATCCCATCCAAAGCTCATTTTGAAGGGGATGACATTTACTACAACTCATCTTCACACTTCAAGTCCAATAAATTCTCTCACAAAAAGTTATCAATTTCAACATTATAGGTCATTTTCAAAAGTCAACAAAAAGGAACTTTAAGTCAAAGACCATAACTTGAGATTGGTAAATCAAAATGACATGGGACCAAAGGCATTGGTTAGAGGACTTCAAGACCTTTCCAAAATGTCCAAGAACATGATCATAGCTTCAAAATTGAGCAAGATATGCCTTGGAGAAGTTGGGAAATTTTTGGGAATTTTGAAAAGTCAACTTTGCTTCAAAAGCTTCAAAAATGCTAATGGGCCTCAAATTCTTCCTTGAATCATTACCCAAAGCATATGCACGACCCATTAAGCTCAAAGGCATTTATTTTCTAATTTTTAATTAATTAATTGAATTTTTATTCTTATTTCATTTAATTAGATTTAATTATGAGAAAATATCAAATAATGCTTTTTTAAATCTTTTTATGCAGCAAATATCTTCCACACATGCTAAGGATTTCGTGCATCAATCAACAAGACCAAATCTTCCATAATTGGCAAGGTTTTCATGGCAAAAAGATTGAAAAAGATATGGGAAAAATCAAATATTGAAATCATTAATTCAATGGATTCATGGGCTTGTTTTTGACCTAGTTTGCTTCATGTACATATGCAAGACCTAACCTAATGCAAGGAGACACGAAAAGCTGCTCAGAGAGAGAGAGAACCAAGTTGCCAAAATTCCAAAGAAATTGTGAAACTGATTTCATAGTTAGAGCACGTTTCAAAGCATAAAAAGCATTCTAATACGTTCCTGACATTGCTAGGAGTCGATTGCAATCAAGAACAAGTCCCCATACTCCAAGAATCGATAGAACATAATCACCCTTTTCATGAATATGTCCATAATCGTTTTTTAATTTTCACGCATCATTCATGTGTTTTAATTGTTGATTTATTTTACTAACATCATTCTGAAGCGATTGGTAATGTTTAATTGGACTAACACTGCCTGTAGCCAAATCCACCATTGATGAAACCTAGGGTTTCAGAAGCTCCAAAATAGGGCTTTCATGTAGAGGAAAAATTGGACCTTGAGACCTATGCCATTTAATTCAGGAGCTCCAGACGAAACGAACCAACACCTCGCTCCCTTTTTATATTGATCCAGCTTCTAATCGCTATTTTCACAGGTTTCATTTAGTGGGGGTTTAAAACCCCCGCTACTTGTTTCATATTTGCAGAAACAACGAAGAAGAAGCCTGGCGTGTCACCATATGGTTGGGTAATTCAAAATCTGGCGCGTTTTTCTTTGTATTACACCACTAACATTTGTCTTTTTATATAATCATTGCTTTCCATTTACATTACAAGCGCGCTTCACAGCTCACTTGGCAAGGGATATACTTGGTAAACGCTGGTACCTGGGTTCGATTCTCAGGTCCCCCATACAATTGCTATTATTTTTTCTAACTCAATTCCATGCAGCGCTTCATCCAGAACTCCACCATGAGCCTCACGTCCAAGCTTGCCACATGGCCATGAGCTTCAATCCAAGGGCCTCAGAAGGAACTCCATGATGCACACCAGTCAATGAACGTGCACACTATCCTGGAAAGTCAAACAGGGCTTTGATTCAACGGGCCAAATTTCTCAAATCATACCTCCAGTCTGGGCCAGATACCCCCTATGTTTGTATTCTATTTTTTTTTTAATTTTCTTCTCTTTTCTTTTCAATTCTTTTTAAATTGTCTTAATTATTTTATTTAATTCACCCAAAATATTTTTCCATAATAAAAATCAGAAACCAAAAAATGTTTAATATTTAATTATTATTAATTTCACCATTTAAATATTTTTGTAAATGAATGTTAATAATTAATTTAGTTAAATTAAGTTTCAATTTTAACACTTTTTCTTAATAAAATAAAATAGGTAGAATTAGGGTTTTTGACATTTTCATCTTTTTCTTAAATAAATAATTTTCTCTCATTATTATTATTATTATTAATTACTATTTATTTTTGTAAATAAACATGTACATTTAATTAACCAGTAAATTAGGTCAACTTTAATATTCTTCATTAATAATTAAAATACATAGAATTAGGGTTTCATTTTGATTTTAATTTTCTTTATTTCATTAAATACCAAAAAAAACATAAAAACAATTTCTTTTCTTTAATTAAATAATGATTAGACTTTAATTTCAATTTAATTTCAAAAGGGTCAAAACCCTCGGACGTTCAATTTCTTTTCGCGCATTTATTTTCTTTTGAATATTATGTAACTGCTCAAGGATTGTAATAGTAATTAGGTCTTTTTACTTTCCGCATCTTTTACCAAACGGGTCTTTGTATTTTGGCGGTGTATGGACCCGCGCCTTGTAATAGCGTAGGATTTATCTTTCCGCATTAAATTTCCGCACTTTTAAATTCTAATTGCATGAAAGAATGTATGGATAATTAAAAACATGCGTAGCTCACCATGTCATGATCAAAGATAATTGCTAAACATAAAAACAACACACAAATTCACACACCACTCTTAGGGTACGCCTCACCCGTTACCTTCGAAACGTGGTCGTCAAGTATGAGACGTTTTAGTAAGTCCTTATGTTCATGATCCAGTTGCCTCGAAACAAGTTGCCTCGAAACGGTTGCCTCAGAATAGTTGCCTCGAAACGGTTGCCTCGAATTAAAAAGGATCAAGGACATAAGGGTAGCTTCTAAGGTGTCCTACTGTTGCTTCGGTGACCACAACGTCCCTAACACTCGAATTGACCCGAACACCTCCAACGGTGGTGCTACCTACCTCTCAATGGTGGGATGGCACTACCTTAAGGACATTTACACAGCCTAATTCCTTAGGGTAGGTAGATGACTCATAGATACTTGCTCTCTTCAAAAAAACAAATCAAAACTCTTTTCACATCGACAATTTCAAAAAAGCTTTCAAAACAATTTTTCAAACACTCTTGAGGACTGATACAAGAGTTATTCAGAAATCTTTCAAAGAAACTTTTTCAAACCCACTCACAATTGAAAAGCAAACATTTTGAAAACACAATGAGCAAGTATCTAAGAGCCCATGGATAACCATGGATAGAAAGGGTGCTAACACCTTCCCTTTCTATAAATCTACCTCCCGAACCGAGAAACGTTCTCATAAGGAATTTTGCTGTGCTTTTGTCCTTTCCATATTGGAGAAAATAAAAGACGGTGGCGACTCTTGCTTCCGCGACATTTCGTGAACCAGCTTAAAAAACAGTCAGTTCTATTTCCACCAATCACAGAACTGGCGACTCTGCTGGGGACAATCTAAAAATGAGGTGTACCTTAGGACTAAGATCACTTGTGTTTTCAATTGTCTGAATTGTTTGCTTTATTATTGTGGGTACTGTCTTGGGAGTTCTATAGATCATAACCTGGATCTGGGGGATACCTTCTTAGAATGTAGCAACAAGACTGTGAGGGAACTGTGCGGGGTATACCGACACGGTTGAAGCAGTCTGCTACGTTGATGTGGCACTTTGGTGAGTACCGGTAACCCTTGAGTCCAGTCAAGGAGAGTACGGGGCCGCCGCATGGTGTCGTGAAGCATCAACTGACCTTAGGAACCTTAATTGAACCATCTTGGCCTCTTTAGGGTAGTGAGATAACTGACTTTGGTGCAGTCCGAGGTTGGTTGATACTCGATACTACACTCAATTGAGGGTTGTTTTCTTGGAATATTTCGGTCGCCAGTTCAGTGGCTAAATCGAAACGATGAACACAGAAAACAATCAAATGATATTGAGACCCTTAGAACCCGGTTACTTCTGATAGGACAGGTTTTGAACCCACCAACTTCAAGAGGGTAGTACCCCAAACTTCATGCTGGCCTAAACTCTAAGGGCTCTCTTGTGTGACTTGTGTGCCTTCAAACTTGACTACTTGCATGCTTGTTACCTAACACATGAGTTTCTTGCAGGGTTTGTTTACAGTCCTTAATCGGGGCTCATAATAGGGTTTACTTACATCACCCCATGCATAGCATAACATCATACCATTGCATGCATCCTGCATAAAGACTAACCCATTTCAAGGATCTCAAGGGCTTGTGATGCAGGTCATGATGAACCAACTGTCTAGAAAGGGGCAAAGGGGATTTATTTTCCTCTAGCCAAGGTTGTTAGAGGCTATGACCCACTGGATATGGTGAGCCTTGACTCTTGAAGAAGGACTCTCAACACCATGAAGTTCCTTCAATCAAGCTACAAAATTCAAATTCTAACAGTTTCTCTGTTTACCCCGCGAGCTCCTTAAGAACATTGCATGCATATCAAACATATCATTGCATTACAGGTACCCTTGTGGCAGGTCACTTACCCTTTTTCGCTGTTTATTTCAGCAATGGCTTCCCAACAAGATAACCAGGGTCCTCACGCTCAAGAGACTCAGTTCAGGGAGATCTTCCTAAGCCTATCCAAGGGGCAAGAAGAGTTGAGGACACTCCTCATGGGGAATCTGGCCAAGAAAAGTCCCGAAGATGACCAGGACGAACGGCTGAAACATCTACAAGCTGAGGTGGATGCAATGAGAACCCAAATGTTGGGGCAAATGGCTCTCATCCAAGGCTTAGCTCGGGAGCAAGAAGAATTGAGGACCACGATCAGTCAGCTTCATCAAGACATGAAGCAACCAGCCCAAGTCAGGGACCAGGTCTTTGATCAACTCCCAAGAGGACAAGGGTCTAGTATGGTGAAGAATAGAACTCTCTAGATTGCTACCACTTCACAGGCCCAACCACAACCTCGCCCAGAGCAACAGGTTGATCAGAGTAAGCCAAGCAGGTCCAGGAGGCAATTCACCCAGCTCAACATGCCATTGTTTCAAGCTTTACGACACCTGTTGAGTTTGAATCTGATTACGCTAAGGGCTCCTCCCCAGAATCCCAACATCTCTGCTCCTAGCTATCATCCCAACAAAAGGTGTGCATACTGTTGTACCCCAAAATTTGCCCTCCCATATTCTTCAAGAATTGCAAAAAGCATGCTTCAAAACTCCCCAAGGGTTGCACAGTTCAAGGGCCTCCTAACAGTCAAAAATTAGGGTTTTGGTTCTGACAAAGAAAATGAAGTTTCCAAGGGCCCAATCAAGTCCCACATGCCTATAAATATGGTCAAGCATCCTCATACCAAGTTTCAAGACTTACATCACAAAATTGCACAGTCAAAAACCCTAATTGCACTACAGTCAACTGCAGGGGCAAAATGGTCATTTGACAGTCAAAAGTTCAAATTTTTGGTCAACATCTTATTTTGAAGCCACAAACATCATTTGATCAATTCTTGATCATGATTCTCAAGGCATGGCTCAAAAAGTCTCAAGATGCAAAAGTTGTTATATTTGGACAGTTGAAAAAGTCAACTGTAACTTGACCAAGGCATAACTTCCACATGGTTTATCAGAAAAATTCCATCCAAAGCTCATTTTGAAGAGAATGACATTTCCTACAACTCCTCTTCACACTCCAAGTCCAAGAAATACTCTCACAAAAAGTTATCAATTTCAACATTATAGGTCATTTTCAAAAGTCAACAAAAAGGGACTTTAAGTCAAAGGCCATAACTTGAGATTGGTAAATTAAAATGACATGGGACCAAAGACATTGGTTAGAGGACTTCAAGACCTTTCCAAAATGTCCAAGAACATGAGCAAAGCTTAAAAATTGAGCAAGATATGCCTTGTGGAAGTTGGGAAATTTTTGGATATTTTGAAAAGTCAACTTTGCTTCAAATGTCTTAAAAATGCTAATGGGCCTCTTTTTCTTCCAAGATTCATCATCCAAAGCATGTGCACGACCATTTGGCCCAAAGGGAAGTTTTTCATCATTTTTATTTATTTATCTGAATTTTTAATTGCCAATAATTCATTTAATTAAAATAAATATGTGGAAAATACCAAACCAAACCAATGCAATCAAATCTTTTTATACATGAAATAGCCTCAAGATTTCGTGCATGATCAGATTTGGAAAGAATCATGGTGATTGGACATAATTTGAAGCAAATATGCATGAAAAAGATTGGAAAATATATGCCATGAAAATCAATATCCATTCCATCAATGCAAAAGGTTTTTTGATCCAATTTTGAACCCTAATTGTTCACACATATATACTCATGCAAACCCTAATGTTCAGAACCTCCCAGCTGCGCAAGAACACCATAACCAAGCTTGAGTTTTTTTGACAAAAATTCCAAAACTGAAAACTATATTCCAGTGCGATTCAAGCCAAAATAATTATTCCATTGTCTTGGTGAGTCATCAAGGAAGGTGCCTGGATCAAAATCATAGCTTGAAACATCAAGAATGGGTAATTATAAGTCAGACTGTCTCACTCTTTTTGCATAATCGTGTTTTATTATTCAGGCCATATCCATGCATTTTGATTCTTGATTTGTACTAATGAGTTGATTCTGAAGCTAGCAGTATGCTTTAATTGAAGAATCATTGCCCATACGCGATTTCACCATGAACGACGCCTAGGGTTTTCAGAACCTTGAATTGGGGTTTCTCAGTTAAGGAAAAATTAGGACGTGAGACCTAGACCATTCAACTCAGGGGGCTTGGACGATTTGGACACACACCTCGCGCTCAATTTATGAGCTACCATGTGCTATTCGCTATTTTGGCATATATCATATAGTGGGGGGTTCAAAACCCCCGCAATCTTGCTTGTTTTTGTTTCAGGAAAAACGCATAAGCGAGGAAGAAGACTATGTGGCACCATCTGGTTGGAGTATTTGAATTTTCGCGCTAAAGTCCCACTAACTCTTATTTTATCTTATATTAATTGTTAGTTATATAATATACAAAGAAGCGTTGGTAGCTCAGTGGCAGGCATGTGTATTGGTAATCTCCAGGACCTGGGTTCGATCCCAGGTCCCCCATCCCTTTCCATATTATTTTTCTAATTATGCTTATGTGTAGCTCGCTCCCAGAATTCCAGCGTACACTCCATAGTCCAAGAGCACCACATGGCCATCAAGATCAAACCCAAGGCCAGGATTCAGAGCATAGGATACGTCCCAGTCAACGTCCACACACGTGAATACGGGGAAGTCAACCAGGCCAAAGGCTATTGGGCCTGAATTGCTAAGTTATGACCTCCAATTGGGGACAGAACCCCCCAAGGTATTGTATTTCTTTTCTTTTCTGTATTTTATTTGTTTCAATTATTTCTCTTTTTTTAATTCTTTAAATTAATTTTTATTTTCACAAAACATAAAAATAACAATAAAAATCAGAAAGTCCTAAAAATCAAAATATATTTATTTAATTAATATTTTTGTAAATAAATCTCACTAATTAATTAGATTAGAATTTAGGGTTAATTTCAATATCTTTTCTTAATAAATTAAAATTTGTAGAATTAGGTTAATTACTCTTATCTTTTCCTTTCTTTTCTCATTATTAATCATTAATTATTATATTTTTGTAAATAAAAAAATTGAATTAATTAATTAGGTTAATTTTATGTGCAACTTTAACATATTTTCTTAATAAATAAAAATTGTAGAATTATGGTTAATTAATTAATTTCTTAATTTCATTTAAATTCTCTTATTAAAAAACCATAAATACAAAAAACTCAAAAAAAATAATTTCTTTTTCATCTTAATTTCATTAACTTAATAATCATAATTTAATTTCATTAAAAAGGGTCCAACGCCCTCGCTTTCAATTTTAATTCAATTCGCGCATTTTATTTATTAATGTAATTCTCCCAAAGCCATGTAACTCGGACGTTTTATATTTCTCGCACTTTACTTCTCTATTTTTTATCAAATCGGGTCCTGGATTAAATTTGGCGATGTGGACCCCCGCCTTTGTAATAGTTTAGAACTTTTAATTTCCGCATCTTTTTAACTGTTAATAAATGCATGCAAGAATGAATGACAAAATAAAAACAAAAGCGTAGATCACCCCTGACATGACAAAAGACAAAAATATCTGAAAACGACACACAAATCACACACCACCCCTAGGGTACGCCTCACTGTTGCCTTGCCTCGAAAGGTGATCGTCGAGTAGAGGATGTCTTAGTAAGTCCTCATGATCCAGGAACCTGGCATGAGGGTAGCTTCTAAGGTATCTTCCTATTGCTCTGGTGATCACCATGTCCCGAACCTCGAATTGACCCGAACACCTCCAACGGTGGTGCTACCTACCTCTCAATGGTGGGATGGCACTACTTTAAAGGACATTTACACAGACGAATTCCTTAGGGTAGGTAGACGACTCTAGATACTTGCTCTAATTTCAAAACAAATCAAAAGTACTTTTCACACCGACACCTTTTCAAAAAGCTTTCGAAAGCAATTTTTCAAACACTCTTGAGGACCGGTACAAGAGTCGAACTGGAAATTTTCAAAGAAACTTTTTAAAACCCACAGTTGAAAAGCAAACAAACCATTTTTGAAAACACAAGTGAGCAAGTATCTAAGAGCCCATGGATAACCATGGATAGAAAGGCTGCTAACACCTTCCCTTTCTATAATCTACCTCCCGAACCGAGAGCAATCTCTTTAAGGAATTTTTCTGTGCTTTTGTCCTTTCCATTTGGAGAAAATAAAAGACGGTGGCGACTCTTGCTTCCGCGATATTTCGCGAACCAGCGTTTAACAGTCAGTTCCAGATCCACCGATCACAGACCTGGCGACTCTGCTGGGGACCAAACTAAAAGTGAGGTGTACCTTAGGACTAAGATCACTGTGTTTTCAATTGCTTTCTTTGCTTGCTTTAAATTGTGGGACTGTCTTGGGAGTTCTATAGATCCTAACCCGGATCTGGGGATACCTTCTTAGAAAGTAGCAACAAGACTGTGAGGGAACTGTGCGGGGTATACCGACATGGTTGAAACAGTCTGCTACGTTGATGTGGCACTTTGGTGTGTACCGGTAATCCTTGAGTTCAGTCAAGGAGAGTACGGGGCCTCCGCATGGTGTCGTGAAGCATCAACAGACCTTAGGAACCTTAATTGAACTATCTTGGCCTCTTTAGGGTAGTGAGATAACTGACTTTGGTGCAGTCCGAGGTTGGTTGATACTCGATACTACACTCAATTGAGGGTTGCTTTCCTGGAATATTTCGGTCGCCAATTCAGTGGCTAAATCAAAACGATGAACAATGAAAGCAATCCCGTGATATTGGGACCCTTAGAACCCAGTTACTTCTAATAGGACAGGTTGAGCCCACCAACTTCAAGAGGGTAATACCCAGACCCCATGCTGGCCCAAACTCTAAGGGCTTCTCTTGTGTGACTTGTGTGCCTTCCAACTTGACTACTTGCATGCTTGTTATCTGACACTTGAGTTTCTTGCAGGTTTTGTTTATAGTCCTTAATTGGGACTCATAACAGGGTTTACCTACATTACCCCATGCATAGCATAACATCATACCATTGCATGCATCCCGCATAAGGACTAACCCATTTCAAGGATCTCAAGGGCTTGTGATGCAGGTCATGATGAACCAACATGTCTGGCAAGGGGCAAAGGGGATTTATTTTCCTCTAGCCAAGGTTGTCAGGGGCTATGACCCACTGGATATGGTGAGCCTTTGACCCTTGAAGAAGGACTCTCTACAACACGAAGTTACTTCAATCAAGATACCTGATTCTAATTTTAACAAATTTCTTGTTTACCCCTTGAGGTCCTTGAAAACATTACATGCATGTCATACACATCATTGCATAACAGGTACCCTTGTTGCAGGTCACTTACCTTTCTCCGCTGTTTATTTCAGCAATGGCTTCCCAACAAGATAACCAGGACCTCCTTGCTCAAGAGACTCGGTTCGGGGAAATCCTCCTGAATCTATCCAAGGGGCAGGAGGAGCTGAGGACACTTCTCATGGAGACTTTGGTCAGGAACAGCGCTGAGGACGAACGGCTGAAATATCTGCAAACTGAAGTGGATGCACTGAAAGCCCAGATGCTGAGGCAGGTGACTGTCATCCAAGACTTAGCTCAAAGACAAGATGAGCTCGGGGTTCTCGTCAACCAACTGCTTCGGGGTAACCAACTGGGGCAAACATCTAAGGGTAAAGAGCCAGTCATCGTTCCATCATCTTTGAGACAAGGAGATAAGGGGAGAGCTCCTCAAGTGGCTTCAGGGTCACCAACTCAGCAGCAACTTCACCAGCGTCAGCCAGACAAGCCTAGGAGGCAATTCACCCAGCTTAACATGTCGCTGTTTCAAGCTTTACAATGCCTGTTGAGGTTGAACCTGATCACATTAAGGGCTCATCCCCGGAACCCCAACACAACATCTCCTATCTATGATCCCAATAAGAGGTGTGCCTACCACTCTGCCTGTCCAGGACATGATACAAATGAGTGTTGGGCTCTGAAGAACAAGATCCAGGACCTGATTGATGAAGGAGCACTGGAGTTCACACAAGATGGTCAGGCTGAGTTTTTCTACCATCCCTCCAAGGCTCACCATTTGAAATAACAAGCCCTGAGATGAAAAGACTTTTGTTCATTCGAATGTTCAAGTTGTAATTCTTTTTGATTGTTCAAACATTTGTTCATCGTTAAACATTGTTATTTCATTAATGCATCGCATATGTCTGTTCTGAAACAATATATTCGTATTCACTAAATGCAAATTATTTTCATATTTTTTCTGATGATCAACTCTCGATTAAAAATTCTAAGCCTCTTGAGGGAAGATGACGAAAACGATACCGCGATCATTACAGTATGCTTTTGAACAGACCCCGCTGATGAGGTACAGGCATTGTTTCAATCCCTAAACACTGGAGTTATAAGGATGATAATCCCTCGTCAACCCATCTGAGCCAAAGAAGTAGGAGTTTTTATTTTTGAAATTTAAAACCCTTAATCATAACCTGGGGCAGGGTAGTTTTCTCAGTTGATCCAAGTGCATAACGAATAGCACCAAAGAGGTCCTTACAGAATAAACCAGAAAGTCAGTGATGGTTCTAATAATCATAAGGGTAGACAGTCATTGTATCTCAAAAAAATAAGAACCCATTAAGTCAAAACCTACGAAGGAGACTTACAAAATTGGGGCATCCCGCTGACTGTAATCACAAAAGAAACAGTTCAGGCAAAATGCAGGGATAGCGAAATCAAAAAGAAAGAGGTCTTACAAACCCTCGACAAAAAATGACTGCCTATTCAAAATAAGTTATCAACATCCGAATCATCACCGGAAAATCAGAGCAAAGACTCAAACAAGGTCTAACGTATGATCAACTGAGTTTAGGTTTGGAGAACATCACGAAGAGCGGGTGGGTACAAATAAAATTTGAGCCTTTATCCTTTGTTTCTTAAACCGTGAACCAGACCACGTTATAACCCTTAAAAGTCCTAGCTGAAGCACGGGTTAGTTCGAAAGCATACTGTTACGAAAGGTATCCTGACTCCTTAAGGCTTACGGTAAATACGAAGTTGACATCATGTTTTACAAACATTCACTTGTTTTATGAAAAAGGATGCATTTTCAAAATCTTCAAGACAGACATAAGCTTTGCATTTTAACATAACTTTGTTTGCATATGACTTTTTGTTTGAACAACATAGAAATTCGCATGACGAATGCCTAATGAACAAGAGTACTTCCAATCAAGGGGCATGATATGATCATGGTCTATTATCTGGGGCAGTTAAGTCAAGATTCAGAGGATCTCTCAAAGGCCAAATAGACTGGGGCAAATCTCCGCCTGAGTCACTTGGGGCATTCCAACAACGAATCTTGCCTGATCAAACATCTTCTGGTGGCATGGCAAAACATTTCTAACAGGGGAAACTCCCTACATTCTGAAAGCATGGACATAGTCGAAAAGATACTACGCAAAATTAAAGACCCGCTAGGCTGACATGCCTAGGCAAAAATAAGGGCTTCCTGACGAACCAAAAGGGTTCGGGCAAAAATAAGGGATGAAAATTAAAAAATCTGTACACCCGGCAAGTCGAAAACCTGAAAAGGCGGCTTGGGCAAAAATGGGTATCCCGGTGGACTGAAAACCCGAAAGGGCGGTCCAGGCAAAAGTTAGGGATCAAAGCGTACGACTATGTCCCGTCATCTTATCACCTGCCTACCAGAAGGAAGATTTGCCAATTAGCAGTTATCAAGACCTCAACAGGTACCTTTTCTCCAGCAGAAACAGGGGCAATAAAGAGTTGCCTAAGCAATCTAATTGTTCTATCCTCCAAAGTATCAAGGTGAGTTCAGCTGAAGAACATAACCCGTACATCTTAATTCCCCAGAGAGTGAGCCAGCAAGTCAGTACACTCTCCTCAAGCAAAGCTACAATCAAACCCTAAGGAAGTTGAGTATCCTCCCGCAGAGCTCAAGATTCCCCAGCAATATACAGGCATCCCTAACAAGCGTCCCCGGCAGTCTTGACCTAAAGATTGTTCCCCGGCGGTATACCAGACATTCAGCGGAGCCACTTCCCCAATACATCTCAGAAACTTCCCCAGGAGAGTCTAATCCAGTTTCCCCAGGAAAGTTGGAATCCATCTCCCCAAGCAGTAAGCTTATCCTGGTAGATTCTGGAAACTTCTCCCCCGCAGAGCACGAACGCGTCCCCCGGCTTTATTCAAAGAGTTATTTCCTTATCAGGATATAACTGGGTTATCCTCAGCCAAAAGCCACGGAAAGAGCGTCCTCGACGAAGTCTTCTTATCCCCAGCGAAGTCTATTAACACTTCCAACTCAACAATGGTATCCCCATCAAGTTATTATCAAAGTACCTCTCTCCCCACAGGGTATTGCTTCCCAGCAAGATCGCTAGAGTACTTTCCTCCCTGTAGAGTAGTCCATTCGCCAAGTTTATTCCCCAACGGAGTCATCTTCTCCTACCGGTATTCTTACAACTATCATCCTCAGCGGAAGCAAATATTCTTTTCTCCAACATCAGCCCAGGATGACTTCCCGGCACCCGTCAAGGATTTATTTTCCTAAGACGAAAACATACATTCATAAATATCACATATATCATTATAGCATGCATGTACACATCATATCTTACAAATCTCATTTATGTTGAGAACATCATTGCTTGATCCATATCATGCATTGCATATGACTGACCTTTACCTTTCAGGAAAGATCCAGTTAAGTTCTCAGCTATATTTCAAGACCTAGACCGGTTCAGTTAAATCGACCCTAAGATTTTTCTGTTTCTTATCCCGTCCAAGGCCTTCTTTGGTTCAGTAAGATCGACCCTAAGATCTCCCTGTTTCTTATCCAGTTGAAGATTTCAAGACCTAGACCGGTTCAGTTAAATCGACCCTAAGATTTTTCTGTTTCTTATCCCGTCCAAGGCCTTCTCTGGTTCAGTCAGATCGACCCTAAGATCTCCCTGTTTCTTATCCAGTTGAAGATTTCAAGACCTAGACCGGTTCAGTTAAGTCGACCCTAAGACTTTTCTGTTTCTTATCCAGTCCAAGGCCTTCTCTGGTTCAGTCAGATCGACCCTAAGATCTCCCTGTTTCTTATCCAGTTGAAGATTTCAAGACCTAGACCGGTTCAGTTAAATCGACCCTAAGATTTTTCTGTTTCTTATCCAGTCCAAGGCCTTCTCTAGTCCAGCTAAATCGACCCCTAACAGATTCTCCTGATAAATACTCAGTAGAAGATATCCAAGATTCTCTCAATGATACTGTTGAGGTTGAAGTCGCCTATGGTTCTCTCCCCGTTACTGCGGAGGTAGTAATCGTCGCCCAAGATTCTCTCAATGATTACTGTTGAGGTTGAAGTCGCCCAAGATTCTCTCAATGATTACTGTTGAGGTTGAAGTCGCCCAAGATTCTCTCAATGATTACTGTTGAGGTTGAAGTCGCCCAAGATTCTCTCAATGATTACTGTTGAGGTTGAAGTCGCCCAAGTTTCTCTCAATGATTACTGTTGAGGTTGAAGTCGCCTATGGTTCTCTCCCCGTTACTGTGGAGGTAGTAATCGTCCTAGATTCTCTCAGTGTTACTATTGAGGTTGAAGTCGCCCAAGGTTCTCTCAGCGTTACTGTTGAGGTTGAAATCGTCCAAGGTTCTCTCACCGTTCCTGTTGAGATGGTAACCACCCCTGGTTCATTCATCACCTTTTGAAGCTCCAGATCCAGCTCCTGTAACCAGTCAGGACACATCCACGCAAAGAGTTTGAAGATCAGCTCCTGTAACAGGCCAGGTAATTATTTTCTTTTTCAGGTACGCAAGTTCTCGCTAAGGAATCTCTTACGCGATCGACACCTCCAGATGGCATCTATAAGCCCATCCACCTATCCATCACATCTTAGCATGGCATCTATAAGCCCATCACCCTATCCATCAATCTCCAAATGGCATCTATAAGCCCATTCCCATCACACTACTATGTGAGCGCAAATTTCTGGGCACTCTAGTGTTCAATCATCTTCCACCTTCGGATTACGAAAGGCACGTCAGCCAATCTGCATCCTCAGGTCTAATAAGATTGAACAGGGGCAACTGTTGTACCCTAAAATTTGCCCTCCCATATTCTTCAAGAATTGCAAAAAGCATGCTTCAAAACTCCCCAAGGGTTGCACAGTTCAAGGGCCTCCTAACAGTCAAAAATTAGGGTTTTGGTTCTGACAAAGAAAATGAAGTTTCCAAGGGCCCAATCAAGTCCCACATGCCTATAAATATGGTCAAGCATCCTCATACCAAGTTTCAAGACTTACAGCACAAAATTGCACAGTCAAAAACCCTAATTGCACTACAGTCAACTGCAGGGGCAAAATGGTCATTTGACAGTCAAAAGTTCAAATTTTTGGTCAACATCTTATTTTGAAGCCACAAACATCATTTGATCAATTCTTGATCATGATTCTCAAGGCATGGCTCAAAAAGTCTCAAGATGCAAAAGTTGATATATTTGGACAGTTGAAAAAGTCAACTGTAACTTGACCAAGGCATAACTTCCACATGGTTTATCAGAAAAATTCCATCCAAAGCTCATTTTGAAGATAATGACATTTCCTACAACTCCTCTTCACACTCCAAGTCCAAGAAATACTCTCACAAAAAGTTATCAATTTCAACATTATAGGTCATTTTCAAAAGTCAACAAAAAGGGACTTTAAGTGAAAGGCCATAACTTGAGATTGGTAAATCAAAATGACATGGGACCAAAGACATTGGTTATAGGACTTCAAGACCTTTCCAAAATATCTAAGAACATGAGCAAAGCTTAAAAATTGAGCAAGATATGCCTTGTGGAAGTTGGGAAATTTTTGGATATTTTGAAAAGTCAACTTTGCTTCAAATGTCTTAAAAATGCTAATGGGCCTCTTTTTCTTCCAAGATTCATCATCCAAAGCATGTGCACGACCATTTGGCCCAAAGGGAAGTTTTTCATCATTTTTATTTATTTATTTGAATTTTTAATTGCCAATAATTCATTTAATTAAAATAAATATGTGGAAAATACCAAACCAATGCAATCAAATCTTTTTATACATGAAATAGCCTCAAGATTTTGTGCATGATCATATTTGGAAAGAATCATGGTGATTGGACATAATTTGAAGCAAATATGCATGAAAAAGATTGGAAAATATATGCCATGAAAATCAATATCCATTCCATCAATGCAAAAGGTTTTTTGATCCAATTTTGAACCCTAATCGTTCACACATATATACTCATGCAAACCCTAATGTTCAGAACCTCCCAGCTGCGCAAGAACACCATAACCAAGCTTGAGTTTTTTGACAAAAATTCCAAAACTGAAAACTATATTCCAGTGCGATTCAATCCAAAATAATTATTCCATTGTCTTGCTGAGACATCAAGGAAGGTGCCTGGATCAAAATCATAGCTTGAAACATCAAGAATTGGTAATTATAAGTTAGACTGTATCACTCTTTTTGCATAATCGTGTTTTATTATTCAGGCCATATCCATGCATTTTGATTCTTGATTTGTACTAATGAGTTGATTCTGAAGCTAGCAGTATGCTTTAATTGAAGAATCATTGCCCATACGCGATTTCACCATGAACGACGCCTAGGGTTTTCAGAACCTTGAATTGGGGTTTCTCAATTAAGGAAAAATTAGGATGTGAGACCTAGACCATTCAACTCAGGGGGCTTGGACGATTTGGACACACACCTCGCGCTCAATTTATGAGCTACCATGTGCTATTCGCTATTTTGGCATATATCATATAGTGGGGGTTCAAAACCCCCGCAATCTTGCTTGTTTTTGTTTCAGGAAAAACGCATAAGCGAGGAAGAAGACTATGTGGCACCATCTGGTTGGAGTATTTGAATTTTCGCGCTAAAGTCCCACTAACTCTTATTTTATCTTATATTAATTGTTAGTTATATAATATACAAAGAAACGTTGGTAGCTCAGTGGCAGGCATGTGTATTGGTAATCTCCAGGACCTGGGTTCGATCCCAGGTCCCCCATCCCTTTCCATATTATTTTTCTAATCATGCTTATGTGTAGCTCGCTCCCAGAATTCCAGCGTACACTCCATAGTCTAAGAGCACCACATGGCCATCAAGATCAAACCCAAGGCCAGGATTCAGAGCATAGGATACGTCCCAGTCAACGTCCACACACGTGAATACTGGGAAGTCAACCAGGCCAAAGGCTATTGGGCCTGAATTGCTAAGTTATGACCTCCAATTGGGGACAGAACCCCCCAAGGTATTGTATTTCTTTTCTTTTCTTTATTTTATTTGTTTCAATTATTTCTCTTTTTTTAATTCTTTAAATTAATTTTTATTTTCACAAAACATAAAAATAACAATAAAAATCAGAAAGTCCTAAAAATCAAAATATATTTATTTAATTAATATTTTTGTAAATAAATCTCACTAATTAATTAGATTAGAATTTAGGGTTAATTTCAATATCTTTTCTTAATAAATTAAAATTTGTAGAATTAGGTTAATTACTCTTATCTTTTCCTTTCTTTTCTCATTATTAATCATTAATTATTATATTTTTGTAAATAAAAAAACTGAATTAATTAATTAGGTTAATTTTATGTGCAACTTTAACATATTTTCTTAATAAATGAAAATTGTAGAATTAGGGTTAATTAATTAATTTCTTAATTTCATTTAAATTCTCTTATTAAAAAACCATAAATACAAAAAACTCAAAAAAAATAATTTCTTTTTCATCTTAATTTCATTAATTTAATAATCATAATTTAATTTCATTAAAAAGGGTCCAACGCCCTCGCTTTCAATTTTAATTCAATTCGCGCATTTTATTTTATTTCTTATAATATTAATGTAATTCTCCCAAAGCCATGTAACTCGGACGTTTTATATTTCTCGCGCTTTACTTCTCTATTTTTTGTCAAATCGGGTCCTGGATTAAATTTGGCGATGTGGACCCGCGCCTTTGTAGTAGTTTAGAACTTTTAATTTCCGCATCTTTTTAACTGTTAATAAATGCATGCAAGAATGAATGACAAAATAAAAACAAAAGCGTAGATCACCCCTGACATGACAAAAGACAAAAATATCTGAAAACGACACACAAATCACACACCACCCCTAGGGTACGCCTCACTGTTGCCTTGCCTCGAAAGGTGATCGTCGAGTAGAGGATGTCTTAGTAAGTCCTCATGATCCGGGAACCTGGCATGAGGGTAGCTTCTAAGGTATCTTCCTATTGCTCTGGTGATCACCATGTCCCGAACCTCGAATTGACCCGAACACCTCCAACGGTGGTGCTACCTACCTCTCAATGGTGGGATGGCACTACTTTAAAGGACATTTACACAGACGAATTCCTTAGGGTAGGTAGACGACTCTAGATACTTGCTCTAATTTCAAAACAAATCAAAAGTACTTTTCACACCGACACCTTTTCAAAAAGCTTTCGAAAGCAATTTTTCAAACACTCTTGAGGACCGGTACAAGAGTCGAACTGGAAATTTTCAAAGAAACTTTTTAAAACCCACAGTTGAAAAGCAAACAAACCATTTTTGAAAACACAAGTGAGCAAGTATCTAAGAGCCCATGGATAACCATGGATAGAAAGGGTGCTAACACCTTCCCTTTCTATAATCTACCTCCCGAACCGAGAGCAATCTCTTTAAGGAATTTTTCTGTGCTTTTGTCCTTTCCATTTGGAGAAAATAAAAGACGGTGGCGACTCTTGCTTCCGCAACATTTCACGAACCAGCGTTAAACAGTCAGTTCCAGATCCACCGATCACACATACCACTCTGATAGTCCTGGACATGACACTGCCGACTGTTGGGCTCTGAAGAACAAAGTCCAGGACCTGATCAATGAAGGAGTAGTGGATTTCACCCAAGTGGGTCAGGCTGAGTGCTCCTACCATCCCTACAGGATTCACCATTTGAAGTAATAAGTCCTGAGATGAGAAGAATTTTTGTCCATTAGAATTTTCAAGTTGTAATTTTCTTTTGATTGTTCAAACGATTATCATGTCAAACGCTGTTATTGCATTAATGCATCGCATATGTCTGTTTTGAATCAATATATTCGCATTCGCTATATTCAAACTGCTTTCATTTTTTGTGATGTTCAACTCTCAATTAATAATTCTAAGCCTCTTGAGGGAGGATGACAAAAACGATACCATAATATACAGTATGCTTTCGAACCGATCCCGCTGATGAGGTACATGCATTGTTTCAATTCCTAAACACTGGAGTTATAAGGAAGATAATCCCTCGTCAACCCCCTTCGAGCCAAAGAAGTAGGAGTTTTTTTTGTTTTTTTTTCTTTTCAAAAATTAAAAACCCTTAATCATAACCTGGGGCAGGGTAGTTCTCTCAGTTGATCCAAGTGCACAACGAATCGCATCAAAGGAGTCCTCCTAAAACAAAAAACAGTGATGGTTCCGAATAATCATAAAAGATAGGCAGTCATTATTTCCCAAAAATAAAAGCCCAATAAGTCAAAATCTATGAAGGAGACTTACAAAACTGGGGCATCCCGCTGACTGTAATCGCAAAAGAAACAGTTCAGGCAAAAAACAGGGATAATAAAATCAAAAATAAAGAGGTCATGCAAACTCTCGACAAAAGTGACTGCCTATTCAAAATATACTGTCAATATCCGAACCATCACTGGTATATCAAAGCAAAGACTCAACCAAGGTCTAATGCACGATTAGCTGAGTTTAGGATCGAAGAACATCACGAAGAGCGGGTGGGTACAAATGAAATTTGAGCCTTTATCCTTTGTTTCTTAAACCGTGAACCAGGCCACGCTACAACCCTTAAATGTCCTAGATGAAGCATGGGTTAGTTCGAAAGCATACTGTTACGAAAGGTATCCTGACTCCTTAAGGCTTGCGGTAAAATAACGAGTTGACATCACTGTTTACAAAAAATTCACTTGTTTTTATGGAAAAAACTACATTTTCAAAAAACTTCAAGACAGACATAAGCTTTGCATTTTTAATATAACATTGCTTGCATATGACTATTTGTTTGAACAGCATAAAAGTTCGCACGACGAACGTCTAATGAACAAAAGCACCTCCAATCAAGGGGAAGACATAGTCATGGTCCATTATCTGGGGCAGTTAAGTCAAGATTCGTAGAATCTCTCAAAAGGCCAACCAACTTGGGGCAAATATCCATATGGATCACTTAGGGCATTGGACGATCAAACAGAGATCTTCTGGTAGTATGGCAAAACACTTCAGACAGGGGCACCTCCCTACCTTCTGAGAGCGCGGACATAGTCGGAAAAATACTACGCATAATCAAAGACCCACTAGGTTGACACACCTAGGAAAAAATAAGGGCTTCCCGGCGAACCAAAAGGGTTTGGGAAAAAATAAGGGATGAAAATGAAAAATCTGTACACCCGACAAGTCGAAAACCTGAAAAGGCGGCTTGGGCAAAAATGGGTATCCCGGTGGACTGAAAACCCGAAAGGGCGGTCTAGGCAAAAGTTAGGGATCAAAAACGTACGACTATGTCTCGGCATCCCGTCACTTGTCTACCAGAAGGAGATTTGTCAATCAAGACCTCCACAGGTTTCTTCTTCTCCCACATCAGAAACAGGGGCAATAATGAGTTGTCTAAGCAATCTAATGGCTCTGTCCACCAAGGTACCAAGGTAAGTTCGACTGAAGAATGTAACCAAGATGCCTTAATTCCCCAGAGAATGAGCCAAGATTCTACAATTCTCTCCCAAGCAGTTGGTCTCCAATCAGCCCTACAAGGAACAATATCTCCAGCAAGTCAGTAACCCTCTCCCAAGCAGAGTTAGTCCACTGTCAGCCTTAAGGAAATTGGGTATCCCCAGCAGATCTCAACATTCCTCAGTAGAGTATACAAACATTCTTAACAAGCATCCCCGGCAGTCTTGATCTAAGATTGTTCCCCGATGGTATACCAGACGTTCAATGGAGCCATTCCCCAGTCCAATCTGAAAAGTTTCCCCAGGAAAGTGGAATCCATCTCCCCAGCAGGAAGCCTATCCCCAGTAGATTCTGGAAGCTTGTCACCTGCAGAGTACGAATGCTCCCCCGGCTTTATTCAGAAGGTTATTTCCCAACCAGGATATAACTGGGTTATCCTCAGCCAATTACCACGGAAAGATCGTCCCCGACGAAGTCTTCCTATTCCCCAGCGGAGTTCATCAAATTCCTCAACAAAGCTCAACAATGGTATCCCCAGCGGAGTTATCATCAACATCTCAGCAAAGTACCTCTCTTTCCCCACAGAGTTCACTCCCCGCAGAGTAATCTATCCGCCAAGTTTATTCCCCAACGGAGTCATCTTCTCCTACCGGTATTCTTGCAACTATCATCCCCAACGGAAACAAAACGCTCTATTCTTCAAACATCAGCCCAGGAATTAATTTCCCGGCATCCGTCAAGGATTTACTTTCCTAAACTAAAACATACATTCATGAACGTCATATCTTCATACATTATAGCATGCACATACGCATCATGAACATACAATTTCATTCATTCTGAGAACATCACGCATGTCATACATCATGACATTGCATACAACTAACGTTTTGTCTTTTCAGGACAAAAGTCAATACAAAGATAATTGCTATCAACTGTCGTGATTCCAGATCCGATTCCTGTATCTCGCCAGGGTGTATCTGTTGACGACTATTCCAGACTCGATTCCTGTATCCTACCAGGGCACGTCTGAAGAGTTCGAAGATCCGATCCTTGTATCTTGCCAGGGTGTATCTGTCGACGACTAATTCCAGACTCGATTCCTGTATCTTGCCAGGGCACGTCTGAAGAGTTTGAAGATCCGATTCCTGTATCTTGCCAGGGTGTATCTGTTGACGATTAATTCCAGACTCGATTCCTGTATCCTGCCAGGGCACGTCTGAAGAGTTTGAAGATCCGATTCCTGTATCTTGCCAGGGTGTATCTGTTGACGACTAATTCCAGACTCGATTCTGGTATCCTGCCAGGGCACGTCTGAAGAGTTTGAAGATCCGATTCCTGTATCTTGCCAGGGTGTATCTGTTGACGACTAATTCCAGACTCGATTCCTGTATCCTTCCAGGGCACGTCTGAAGAGTTCGAAGATCCGATTCCTGTATCTTGCCAGGGTGTATCTGTTGACGACTAATTCCAGACTCGATTCCTGTATCTTGCCAGGGCACGTCTGAAGAGTTTGAAGATCCGATTCCTGTATCTTGCCAGGGTGTATCTGTTGACGACTAATTCCAGACTCGATTCCTGTATCCTGCCAGGGCACGTCTGAAGAGTTTGAAGATCCGATTCCTGTATCTTGCCAGGGTGTATCTGTTGACGACTATACCAGACTCATTTCCTGTATCTTGCCAGGGCACGTCTGAAGAGTTTAAAGATTTGATTCCTGTATCCAGCCAGGGCACATCTACATAAAGAGTTTGAAGATCAACTCCTGTAACAGGCCAGGTAATTATCTTTCTTTCTCAGGTACGCAAGTTCTCGCTAAGGAATCTCTTACGTGATCGACACCTAGATGGTATCTATAAGCCCATCCACATACCAACAGTCTCCAAATGGCATCTATAAGCCCATTCCCGACAAGGTACTGTCACACTGTCAGATGGCATCTATATGCCCATCCCCCTATCCATCCGTCTCCAAATGGCATCTGTAAGCCCATTCCCACCATCACACTGCTGATACTCTACTATGTGAGTGCAAATTTCTGGACACTCTAGTGTTCAATCATCTTCCACCTTCGGATTACGAAAGGCACGCCAGCCAATCTACATCCTCAGGTCTAAGAAGATTGAATAGGGGCAACTGTTGTACCCCAAAATTTTCCCTCCCATATTCTTCAAAATTTGTCAGGGTCAATCTCCAAATGGTTCAAAATCTCTCAAGGATTGCACAGTCCAATTGCCTCCTAACACAGTCAAAATTAGGGTTTTGGTTCTTGCAAAGAAATTGAGGTTTCCAAGGGTCCAATCAAGTCCCATATGCCTATATACATTTTCAAGCATCCATATGTCAAGTTCCAAGACTCACAACATCAAATTGTACAATCAAAAACCCTAAATGCTTCACAGTCAACTGCAGGGGCAAAATGGTCATTTGACAGTCAAAAGTCAAAATTTTTGGTCAACATATTATTTTGAAGCCACAATCATCATTTGATCAATTCTTGATCATGATTCCACAAGCATGGCTCAAAAAGTCTCAAGATGCAAAAGTTTCTATTTTTGGACAGCTGAAAAGTCAACTGCAAATTGACCAAGGCATAACTTCCTCATGGTTTATCAGAAAAATCCCATCCAAAGCTCATTTTGAAGGGGATGACATTTCCTACAACTCATCTTCACACTTCAAGTCCAAGAAATTCTCTCACAAAAAGTTATCAATTTCAACATTATAGGTCATTTTCAAAAGTCAACAAAAAGGCACTTTAAGTAAAAGACCATAACTTGAGATTGGTAAATCAAAATGACATGGGACCAAAGGCATTGGTTAGAGGACTTCAAGACCTTTCCAAAATGTCAAAGAACATGATCATATCTTCAAAATTGAGCAAGATATGCCTTGGAGAAGTTGGGAAATTTTTGGGAATTTTGAAAAGTCAACTTTGCTTCAAAAGCTTCAAAAATGCTAATGGGCCTCAAATTCTTCCTTGAATCATTACCCAAAGCATATGCACGACCCATTAAGCTCAAAGGGATTTATTTTCTTATTTTTAATTAATTAATTGAATTTTTATTCTTATTTCATTTAATTAGATTTAATTATGAGAAAATATCAAATAATGCTTTTTTAAATCTTTTTATGCAGCAAATATCTTCCACACATGCTAAGGATTTCGTGCATCAATCAACAAGACCAAATCTTCCATAATTGGAAAGCTTTTCATGGCAAAAAGATTGAAAAAGATATGGGAAAAATCAAATATTGAAATCATTAATTCAATGGATTCATGGGCTTGTTTTTGACCTAGTTTGCTTCATGTACATATGCAAGACCTAACCTAATGCAAGGAGACACGAAAAGCTGCTCAGAGAGAGAGAGCCAAGTTGCCAAAATTCCAAAGAAATTGTGAAACTGATTTCATAGTTAGAGCATGTTTCAAAGCATAAAAAGCATTCTAATACGTTCCTGACATTGCTAGGAGTCGATTGCAATCAAGAACAAGTCCCCATACTCCAAGAATCGGTAGAACAGAATCACCCTTTTCATGAATATGTCCATAATCGTTTTTTAATTTTCACGCATCATTCATGTGTTTTAATTGTTGATTTATGTTACTAACATCATTCTGAAGCGATTGGTAATGTTTAATTGGACTAACACTGCCTGTAGCCAAATCCACCATTGATGAAACCTAGGGTTTCAGAAGCTCCAAAATAGGGCTTCCATGTAGAGGAAAAATTGGACCTTGAGACCTATGCCATTTAATTCAGGAGCTCCAGACGAAACGAACCAACACCTTGCGCCCTTTTTATATTGATCCAGCTTCTAATCGCTATTTTCACAGGTTTCATTTAGTGGGGGTTTAAAACCCCCGCTACTTGTTTCATATTTGCAGAAACAACGAAGAAGAAGCCTGGCGTGTCACCATATGGTTGGGTAATTCAAAATCTGGCGCATTTTTCTTTGTATTACACCACTAACATTTGTCTTTTTATATAATTATTGCTTTCCATTTACATTACAAGCGCGCTTCACAGCTCACTTGGCAAGGGATATACTTGGTAAACACTGAGACCTGGGTTCGATTCCCAAGTCCCCCATACAATTGCTATTATTTTTTCTAACTCAATTCCATGCAGCGCTTCATCCAGAACTCCACCATGAGCCTCACGTCCAAGCTTGCCACATGGCCATGAGCTTCAATCCAAGGGCCTCAGAAGGAACTCCATGATGCACACCAGTCAATGAACGTGCACACTATCCTGGAAAGTCAAACAGGGCTTTGATTCAATGGGCCAAATTTCTCAAATCATACCTCCAGTCTGGGCCAGATACCCCTATGTTTGTATTCTATTTTTTTTTTTAATTTTCTTCTCTTTTCTTTTCAATTCTTTTTAAATTGTTTTAATTATTTTATTTAATTCACCCAAAATATTTTTCCATAATAAAAATCAGAAACCAAAAAATGTTTAAAATTTAATTATTATTAATTTCACCATTTAAATATTTTTGTAAATGAATGTTAATAATTAATTTAGTTAAATTAAGTTTCAATTTTAACACTTTTTCTTAATAAAATAAAATAGGTAGAATTAGGGTTTTTGACATTTTCATATTTTTCTTAAATAAATAATTTTCTCTCATTATTATTATTATTAATTACTATTTATTTTTGTAAATAAACATGTACATTTAATTAACCAGTAAATTAGGTCAACTTTAATATTCTTCATTAATAATTAAAATACATAGAATTAGGGTTTCATTTTGATTTTAATTTTATTTATTTCATTAAATACCAAAAAAAAACATAAAAACAATTTCTTTTCTTTAATTAAATAATGATTAGACTTTAATTTCAATTTAATTTCAAAAGGGTCAAAACCCTCGGACGTTCAATTTCTTTTCGCGCATTTATTTTCTTTTGAATATTATGTAACTGCTCAAGGATTGTAATAGTAATTAGGTCTTTTTACTTTCCGCATCTTTTACCAAACGGGTCTTTGTATTTTGGCGGTGTATGGACCCGCGCCTTGTAATAGCGTAGGATTTATCTTTCCGCATTTAAATTTCCGCACTTTTAAATTCTAATTGCATGAAAGAATGTATGGCTAATTAAAAACATGCGTAGCTCACCATGTCATGATCAAAGATAATTGCTAAACATAAAAACAACACACAAATTCATACACCACTCTTAGGGTACGCCTCACCCGTTGCCTTCGAAACGTGGTCGTCAAGTATGGGACGTTTTAGTAAGTCCTTATGTTCATGATCCAGTTGCCTCGAAACAAGTTGCCTCGAAATGGTTGCCTCGGAATAGTTGCCTCGAAACGGTTGCCTCGAATTAAAAAGGATCAAGGACATAAGGGTAGCTTCTAAGGTGTCCTACTGTTGCTTCAGTGACCACAACGTCCCTAACACTCGAATTGACCCGAACACCTCCAACGGTGGTGCTACCTACCTCTCAATGGTGGGATGGCACTACCTTAAGGACATTTACACAGCCTAATTCCTTAGGGTAGGTAGATGACTCATAAATACTTGCTCTCTTCAAAAAAACAAATCAAAACTCTTTTCACACCGACACTTTCAAAAAAGCTTTCAAAACAATTTTTCAAACACTCTTGAGGACTGATACAAGAGTTATTCAGAAATCTTTCAAAGAAACTTTTTCAAACCCACTCACAATTGAAAAGCAAACATTTTGAAAACACAATGAGCAAGTATCTAAGATCCCATGGATAAACATGGATAGAAAGGGTGCTAACACCTTCCCTTTCTATAAATCTACCTCCCGAACCGAGAAACGTTCTCATAAGGAATTTTGCTGTGCTTTTGTCCTTTCCATATTGGAGAAAATAAAAGACGGTGGCGACTCTTGCTTCCGCGACATTTCGCGAACCAGCTTAAAAAACAGTCAGTTATATTTCCACCAATCATATGGTGCACCCTCCATTTCTATTTCAACTTCATCGTTAGTAATTTCTTCTTCTTCTCCCTGCTCATCATTGGTAGCCGGTGGAGTCTTGAGATTCGCGTGTGGCAAGTTAAAATCTTCCTCACTAAAGAATTCTTTATTTGGCTCCCTAATAGTTGCAGTTTAATGTTCAGAAGTCTGGTTTACCTCACTGGCTGAACTTACAAAAGATCCTTTCGCTGAAGAAGGCCTGTAAGTGGGATTTCCTTCACTGTTTAGTAAGGTGACAAAATCTTCTACAGGTACGGGAGCCTGTTTGGAAGTGCCAGCAGTGTCCTGCGGATTGAGAGATTGTTATTAGAATTATTGCAAAACTAATTCAAGGAATAATCTTAGATGGTCGAAATTATTACCTTGGGTGGAACTTCAGCACCTGGGCTTGAATTGTCGCTCTCGCTTGGATCATTCATTCTAGCAGCTATTTCTTGTTCAGTTGGCTATTGAATGATGATAGGAGTTGGTTTAGGCCTGGTGGCCATAACCTTAATCTTGGTTTTCGGGCGAGGTTCAGAAATGGGAGTTGGCTTCTTCTGTCTCTTGAGAGGGATAGGAGGTGTGTTTTCATCATCACTAGAGAGTGTGACTTCCTGGACTTTCCTCTTTGCTGGTGTAGATTTCTTGGTGGCCTAAAAAGAAAAGAGTCGTAAACATCAGCATTAGTGATGTGTTAAAGGAAATTGAGGGAGAAAAGTATTTACCAGTGGTGGAAGTTTTGCAGAAGGGTCTCCTCCCTTTACGCTTTCAGCGGCTTTCTTGACATTAGTTCTCTTGATGGCTAGAAAATAAGCAAACATGAGCCAGATATCAAATGATTAAATCAAAGAAAAATAAGGCATTTTCTCTAAAGAAGAAAGAGCACCTTTCTTGATATTTTCGGAGACCAACAGAAACGCCTCTTGAAGTTGGTCAACAAAGTCTTTTGCATCGAATAACTCTTCATCGTAGTATTGCTTTCACCAGCCTTCAAAGATAGGCGAACATAGAAAGTTGAGTTTGAAGTCGAACAAGGTTAGTACGGTTTGACCAACGTACCTGCCAATTTTCTTCGTAGCAGCCTCCTCCGAATAGTCTGCATTATAATACAACAAAGACTTTTCTCGGGTATAGATTGGGTTTGGGAGTGATTGAATTATGCCAAATTGGCGAGAAACGAGGTTCGGTTGATAAGCAATAAAACTCAGTTGATTCTTCGAACTTTTGAATCTCAGTGGCATAATTCTTGGATGAAGAAAAGACTCCCAAATAGCCATATACTCTTCGACACAATCCTCATCCCCAGTCGAGGGATGTGGTCGAGTAAACCATACCAGACCAACCTTTCGATTGGCAAAGGGAGCCATGGTCGAAACGAATTCCTTGCGCTTCGCAAACATCATTACGAAGCTGGTAAATGCTTTCTGAAACTGTTGACCTTCATCTGTTGGAGTCAACAAAGCCAACCTGGTGCCTTCGACCCTCCTGTTAAGGATCTCTGGGGCCTTCTCATTGGTTTTATTCTTCTGAGGAAGAAATGATTCGAACGTGGAATTGAGACAAAGTTGGAGAAGCCAGAAAGGAGAAAACTGGCTCTATCACCTATAACTTTAAGTTGAGTCATACCATTACTGATGGACTCATAAAGGTTGGCCAAAATTAATTCAGCCAAATAAAGATTATGGCCATGATGAAGCTGAGTAGAAAGAGTGAGCATTTTCTTTGTCACTTGGAGTGACTTGGTACATAAGACAAAATGAGACAACCGCAAAGCTAAAAAAGCTACGTGTTCCACTTCAGAAAGAGTGTTGTTGGATTTGTCATGAAAGTGGTTGATGAAAGTAGTATATGTGGGTTTTGTAGCCGAAAACCCAATGGTATCTTCATACATATCCTCCGGATCGAAGTAGTCACCAGTTGGTCGAAGACCAGTGATGGCTGCTATGTCGAAGAGAGTAGGGGTCACCATTCCACAAGGTAAATGGAAGGTGAAATATGCGTTATCCCAAAAGTACAAAGAGGATACCAGCATGAGGGGACAATAAGATAAGCCAGTCTTCGATAGCATGACCAGATCGTAAATCCCCATGTCTTTCTAGATTTTGGTTTGCACTGTTTCCATCTTATTCAACCATTCTGAATATTCCGAAGTCAGGCTAGGGCAAAACCTAAAGACTTGGTTCCCTTTATTCATAATATGTCTTCTTTTGTCTAAGAATGCTGTTGATTAGCAGGAGTTGCATCCTCAGGTTCATCTCTGGGCTTCTTTGCGTAACCTATAGGCTTGAGCCTAGGGTGAGTTGGGAAGAAATCTTTGTTCTTCTTAGGGTTTTCGATACATGCAGACAATGGACCGGACATGGCATACATTTGCCCAGAATATCTAACAAGAATGAGTACCTATGAGTTGTAGGAATCACACCATTCTTTAGTCATGGGTTCTAGAATGAACCTTCGTTCCCAAGTCGAGGCAGGGATATAGCTAGTTGCGAAAAATTCTGGTTGTTGTTGTGAGTTGGAGGCATCTTTAGTTTTGGGGTTGTTTGGAGAGTTTGAGAGGAAAACCATGGCTATGTTAGTAGAAGAACGATGAAAGAGATGAAGTTATCAAAGGTTTCTTTTGAATACAGGGAAATAAGGAATTTCAGGCATTTGTAAAAATTCCACAGAGAAGTACTCGTAGCTATTTATAATGGCCAGGGAAGAGTGTTTTCCCTAAAAACCATTTAATGTTGCAGAGTGAGTGGGACACGTGGTGAGCTTTAAGGCAGTTATACGAATAGGTAATGGAGACGTTTGCCATGATTTCCTAGGTTATAGGGATAATGGCCATCATGGCAGCGTGTAACGGTTGACTGATAGTGACGTCTTGGAAAAGTGTAATGATGACTCTGATACCAGCAGTGGTTGGTGGAAGATAAAAAGTGTATGATAATCTTTTGTGGTCAAAAAGCTTAAATGTGTCGAATAGATACATCAAAGAATGACTATTTCTTCATGCGTCGAAATTGACATTCTTGGGGGGAAATTTGTTAGCTCCTAAATTTGACACCCACAACATATTGGTCTTATTGGCCAAAAAATAGATTGAAAAAATCTAAGTTGGAGACATTTCGACAGAAGAGCCTATTGAAGTTGGTCATGTTGAAACCTTGCTAAGAGGAGAAGGAACACTTAGATAATTTTCTAAGTTGGAAATAGTCTTCGACCGAAAATCCTTTGTACTTTGACCGAAAAGCTTTATATCAGCAACAAGTAATTTTGAATCTGAAGAAAGGAGGGAAAGGCAGTTCACTTGGCAGTTGAGGAAAGCGATGTGGCATGAAGATAGAAGTCGAAGCACATGTAGAGGACACTTGTCCTCATCCTGGAACGAGGCAACTGTTCGACGGTTACTTAGTTTTAGTACAAATATAGGGATTTTATGTAGATTCCCGTGGTGTTCAACATATGGTACAAGTCACTCAATCTTATCCAAGTACCCGCTGTAAGAGAAAAGATATTGAGAATGTACGTTTGAAACACCATCTTTTATTTCAATCAAAGTCTTTACAATTCCTTTACATTCCTTGCCATTTACATTCCTTCGGAAACTTTATCATTACTGCAAATTTACTTTATTGTGCCCTTCACTTGTACTTCTTATCATTTTCAACCTTTATCCTTAAACTCTTCTCAATCCTTTCTACTTACCTTTTACTAGAACTTTCATCAAGTTTTCGCCTGCATCTTGCCTTTACTCTTAATTTCCCTTTCAACCCTTTTCACTTAAACTTACTTACTTTTAAATAACTTAGCATATGTCCTAGGATCAATCCGATCGAGCCTGCAAGTCACCAAAATAACCCTTTTTGGAAGATCAACAATTGTTTACCAATTTTCACGGTAAACAGTGTACAAGCATTTTTAGGGCAAATAGATAACACCATTGGATTGACAGACCCTGCGTTAGGGGGGTAGGTTGAATCTTGGAATTTGATTTTTGTTCTTTCGTAGGTTTGAATTCTTGGTCAATCAGAGAAGAAAGAGTTGACCACCGTGAGGGGTGGTCTGACTCGCCTGAAAATTATGTGGCATCTGGATGTATTATGATTCACTGGTTCAAAATTACAGGACCTCACCGCACATGCGTATTTTGTTTGGCTGACAATAAGTTTCATTTTCAAATATAATATTTTTGTTTGATTTTTATCTCGGATGAAATGACCGCCCCAGCGGGAAGTCAATGTGTCTTAAGGCTTTGGTGTGCCAGGGCAGGGGTTCGATCCCTGCCTCTGGCATATTATTTTTCCATGTTTTCTTTACAGATCCAGTACAGGAAATCCAGCGCGCATGCCATGCACCTCCTCAATCATCATCATCCAATCCAGATCTGATGCTGCTTGTGGTCCCCCCATGGTGCAGCCAAAGGACTATTCTCACCAGATCTCACAAGGCGCCTGGCCCCCCTGATCTGGGCCTAGGGATTTATGATTCTCACACCCCTCCTAATTTTCTTCTATTCCAGTCCCATTTAATTTCTTTTTTTTTTGTTTTAATTAACTTTTTCCTTTTCTAATCATTTTTATTTAAATCAGAAAAAAATCATAAAATCATAAAAAAATTAGACTTAGGTTTTTTAATTAATTAATTTAATTTTCATAAATAGAAATTAATTTAACTTAATCATATTTTTTTTATTTTAATTAACTAATTTTCAAGTCATTTAGAATTAGGGTTTTTCACTAAAAATATTTTTCTAAACAAAAACAACAAAAATATTTTCTTAAACACTTAGAATTTTTTTAGGGTTTTTTCACATCTTTCCCTTTTATCAATCTCCGCGCATCTATTTATTTTTTCGCATTATTATAAATATTGTAACTGCCAATGGTATGTAATAGATAAAATATGATTTCTTTATATTTTCCCCCCATTTTATGGTTTGTAATTCCCCATCCCCGAAGCGTTGTAATAACGTAGATTCATCTTCCCGCATTTTACTTTCCGCAATTATGTATATATTTAACTCCTAGTAATAGGATTGTATGACAAAGACTAAATGAAAATGCTAGATAACTATAAATCTAAGATTAAATTAACTAAATCTCAACACACTTCGCACACGCGCATCTCTAGGATACCCTCACTTGTTGCCTCAGATATAAACAGTCATGTCCCTCGAACGTGGGACACTTTATCAAAGATCCTTCGGATAAAAGACCGTAGTCCCTCGATGCTGCCTCGATAAATGATCTTAGTCCTTCATCATAATTGCTAGAGCGTCTTACGAGTTGCCTTCGTGACTGTACGATGACCCGCGTCTGTCCCTCAAACATCCAATGATAGGGCTACCTACTAACTAATGGTAGGATAACACTATCTAAAGGAAGAGGAAAAGAACAAAAGACTTTTGAGTAGGTAGATAGTTCTTCAATCGCTTGCTCGCGAACATTTCAAAACATTTTTCACGTAAACATTTTTCTGAAATATTTTTAAAACAAACACTTTCTATACGTTCTTAATGATACGAAAATCATTACGAAGTTGCCGAACTTAGGAATTTTCAAAATATTTTCAAACTTACACATTCACAAAGAATTTTCAAAAGTGAGTTAGCGATTAAGAGCCCGTAGATAACTACGGATGAAAAGCGTGCTAACACCTTTCCTTTTCATAACCTACCCCCTTACCCAGAAAATTCTCAAAGGTCTTTCCTGTTCTTTTCACCCTTTCCTTTATTGGATAAAAGAAAAGTCGACGGCGACTCTTGCTATCCACAACATTTACGATAAAACGCAAAACCAAAATTCAGTTCTCCCACCGTATTACAGAATTGGCGACTCTTCTGGGGAGAAATAAAAGTGGGGTTAGCTTAAGAGTTAGATCACATTGTAAATGCTTTGCTTGATTTGTATGCTTTATATTTCGGGGTTTTGCTAGGGTTATTCTTATATAGATCCTATACCCGAATTTGGGGCATTTTAGATAAGTAGCAATAGACCGTGAAGATTGTATGACGTATACCAATATAGTTAACACAATGACTACATTAGTGCGACACGTTGGTTGGTGCGGTGTCCCTTGAGTTAAGTCAAGGAGAATGATGGGTTTACGCGTGGTGTCATAAAGCACTAATTAACCATAGAACCTTAGTTGACATAACTTAGCCATTAAAAGGTAGCGAGATAGCCGACTTTGGTGCAGACTTAAGTTGGTTGATACTCGATGCTACACTCCTTGAGATCAGACTCTCGGTATATTTCGATTGCAAATCAAATGCTTGTGCTGAAACAATGCCTGGGAGAAAGATCAGTGATATTGAGGCTACTAGAACCCGATTATTTCTTCTAGGACAGGTTGAGCCAACTAAAACTTCAAGAGGGTACTTACCTATAAACTCCATGCAAGCTTAAACCAAAGGCTTTGTGTGTTTTGTTTGTGTATGATTAACTGTTCTAACATGACATCATAACATCATACCACATTCATTTTCTAACCATTTCAAGGACCAATGAATTTATCTTTGTTCTGTTTTGCAGGCTATAGCCTCCACTCGAAGAAACACTATCCGGGTCAACTTTGTAAGGGTGCCTCCTCAACTTAAAGAGTTAGTCTCAAGGTTTCTCGAAAGTTCTTCATTTATCAAAAAGCATGGTCGACAACTCAGTCTGGTTACCCCAGGTTTTGACAAAGACATGATGAATGTTCTATTCCAGTTCTTCAACCCTACACATCATTGTTTCACCTTTCCAGATTATCAGTTGGTACCCACTATGAAAGAGTTCTCTAAATTACTAGGAGTACCTATTTTTGATCAGATACCCTTCACCGGTTTAGAGGAAGCTCTGAAAATATAAGTTATTGCAGCAACCTTACATCTGAAGCTGTTCGACATTGTATCTAACTGGGAAACGAGAAGTGGAGTCAAAGGTATTCTGGATAAATTTCTAATAGAGAAGGCTAAAATATTTCTAGATGCTACGAGTTTTCAGGTTTTCGAGGATATCTTGTCTCTACTAGTATATGGGTTGGTACTATTCCCTAATCCAGACCAACTAATAGATGTGAACATCGTCAAAATTTTCCTTACTCGTAATCATGTTCCTACCTTGCTCGAAGATATTCTGCATTCTCTTCACACTCATACTATGAAGGGGTGAGGAACTCTCATGTGTTGTATACCTCTACTATCCAGGTGGTTTATTTTGCACCTTCCCCGCTCAGTAATGAAGAATGAACAAGGTTTGAGGTGGTCGCAAAGAATAATGTCACTCTCTCATTCAGATATCTACTGGTGTTCCTAATCTCATGAGGATTTCACTATCATCAATCGATGTGGGGAATTCCCTAATTTTCCAATCCTTGGAATTAGGGGAGGTATTAATTACAACCCTTCTCTGGCTTTGCATCAATTTTGTTATGCTCGAAGAGATGGTCATTATGACACACTTATCCATGGTATTATGTTCGACTACGAAAATGATCTTCTAGGTTATCGTTGAAGGTTTATATATGCTTGGGGCATTGTAAGAAAGATTGATAGTAATGCTTTAGGATAGAATAATTCCATCCCTCTGAAGCCCTATCTCAAATGGGTACGAGCTTGCACTCAAAACCTCATGATGCCATATCTCGTTGTCTTACCAGTGATCATGGAGCCTATTTTCGAAGGAGACGTTTCTCGCACCATACTCCATCCAGACATGCCCACCGACCTTGAAGAATTGCAGAAGTCTTAGATTCAACTCAAGAAATAATGGGACACCTTTGAGACTCAATTCTATTCAAATTAGAAGAAAGTGTTGGAGCTCACAAAGCAACTTCACGAGGAGCAGAGTCTTAATGCATACATAAACACGAAGAAGAATCGTCCTTGGGAGACTTAAGTCTTAGGTTTTAGGAGTTCATATTGTTGTCTCTTTGAGACCCTTTTGTTTTCATTGTAAGCCTAAAAGGAAATTGTAATTCAAATTCACTAATAAATTTTTTGTTTTTGTTTCCTCTTGGTTAGCAAATTTAAATCTCCTGAGGTCCTTGAAAACATTTGCATTCTACATGTCATACATCATTACATAACAGGTTTTTCGTATAGGTTTCTCATTTTCTCGCTGTTTATTTCCAAAGAAAAATGGCCCTCGAACAAACTGTTAAGGATATCCAGGCTCAACATGAACAATTTCAAGAGACTCTTCTGAATCTGGCACAGGGACAGAAATATCTGACGACACTCTTCACCAAGAAAAAGAAGACCAAGAAGACGGCTGCTATCCTCAATTTGGGGAGAAGGTTCAAAGGTCCTGCTCAACCAGTTCAAGTGGATGATGTTTCCTCTGAGGAAGACGACAACCCGGAAGAAGATGGTAGAATCATCAAGCATGAAGGAAGGAATAACCAGCATTATGAGAATGTTCATGAAGATGAAGACTATTCTGATGAACAGTACCCTCACGCAGATGACAAATATAAGCAGTTGGAAGACAAACTCAAGGCTATGGAAATCCAGAAGGTTCCTGGATTAGATTTTGGTAAATTAGGTTTGATCCCGGGGGTGGTCATCCCTCATAAGTTTAAGGTCCCCGTATTTTCTATGTACGATGGCGTATCTTATCCTAAACTCCATTTGATGTCGTATGTTCGAAAGATCCAACCTCATACTGCTGACTGGAAATTGTGGGTCCATTTCTTCAAAGAAATCTTTGCTAGCACTCAAATTGAATGGTTCTATCAGCTCGAAGGAACCAACATTCACACATGGGAAGACTTGGCTGTTGTTTTCTATAAGCAGTATCAATATAAAATTGACCTGACACCGACTCGAGTACAAGTGCAAAATATGTCCATGGGCTCGAATGAAGGGTTCAAGGAATATGCACAAAAATGGAGGGATTTAACTGGAAAGGTACAACCTCCTTTGACTGACCGGAAATTGGTGGATATGTTCATGGTCACCTTGACAGGCCCATTCTTGAATCTATTGATTGAAAGCTCGTAGTCTGGTTTTACGGAGTTGATTCTGACTGGGGAAAGAGTGGAAAGGCGCATTAAGAGTGGGAAGATCCCAATGGCTACATCTTCTAATGTTGTGAAGAAGACATTTGGGGGTAAAAAAGAAGTCAATGATGTCTACATCCAAAAGAGTCATAGTAAAAATGAATGCCATCAGTCTGTGGGAGTAGTATTGATCTCTAATCCGGCGCCTGTTCAACAACAACAACAGGGTAACCGAAGAAGGCCAGACGCTCCTTTAAGATAATTTACCAAGATAGAGATGCCTTTATCTCAGGCATTAAAACATTTGTTAAAGGCTGGACTCATTTCATTGCGGGATCCTCCTCAGAATTCGAACACATGCTCTCCAAAGTACAATCCAAATGCGAGGTGTGCCTATCATTCAAACAGTCCTAGGCACGACACCAACAACTGCTAGGCCCTAAAGAGCAAGATCCAAGACATGGTCGATAGTAAGGAAATTGATTTCGATCCTCGAGAGACTCCCAACGTGATTTCTGCACCTATGTCCAAGCATGATAAGGGCATAAATTCTATTGAAGATGTTTTGTATGTTACTTCTGTAAGTGATGTAGTTACTCCTCTCTTGACAATCAAAGAGAATTTGTTACAAGCTGGTTTGTTTTTGGGTTTTGTTAAAGAATGTTATTGTTGTGTAGTTCAATCCAATGGTTGTGGGTTACTGAAGGAAGGTGTTCAACATCTGATGGATGAACACGTAATTTTGATTGAGAAAGTTCCGTCTGTTGAGAATTTGTGCCAAGATTTGTCTGTCGTATCTGGTACTCTTTTCAGGATCACTTTCAAGGGTCCTGTGAGGATTACCGCCAATCCAAAAACTTCTCCTTTAATCATTACAACACTAGGGCCCATCCCATATTCCTCAGAAAAGGACATTCCATGCAATTATGGGTCTGACGTCTATTACCATGACATTAAACAAGAGTTGTCCGATGAAGATGATAAAGAGGATGATCCTAACATTATCAATATTGTGGGGACCAGCAAAATTACTAGAAGCGGAAGGATTTTCTCCCCAGAAATCTCTCCACCTATTCAAGTCACTATTACCAAGTCAACTGTCGAGGCTAGAGATAAAGAGCCAATGATAGAGCCTGCTCAGACGGAGGCACCAAAAGAAACCACAATCACGGATACCTTTGAACAAGAGTTGGAAGAGGTTTTGAAGATCATTCACAGAAGTGATTATAAAATTGTTGAACAACTGGAGAAGACCCCGTCTAAAATTTCCATGTTATCTTTGCTGCTGTGTTATGAAGCCCACATGCAGGCTTTAGTAAAATTCTTGAAGACTGCTCATGTGCCGCAAGAAATTTCAGCTCATCAATTTGGAAGTTATGTGGCTAGTTTGACAAATGATAATGGATTAGGTTTCTCTGATGCTGACTTGACTCCGGAGGAGATAAATAATAGGGCCTTATATGTCTCCATTGAATGCAGGGGCACTATTATGATTTCTCTCCTCCGGAGTCAAGTCAGCATCAGAGAAACCTAATCCATTATCATTTGTCAAAGTAACCACGTAACTTCCAAATTGATGAGCTGAAATTTCTTGTGGCACATGAGCAGTCTTCAAGAAATGCAGGGGAACTACATTGGCTCATGTGTTAATTCATATTGGATCTTCACTGAATGTTCTTCCAAAGGGCGCTCTTGACAGACTAGATTGTGAAGGGGTCGTGCTGAAACCCAGTAACATTATAGTTCGAGCCTTTGATGGATCCAGAAGAATGGTGCATGGAGAAGTGGACCTCCCAATCAAAGTGGGTTCACAAATATTTGAGTCCACTTTCTGTGTGATGGACATCCGACCATCTTACTTTTGTCTATTGGGACACCCCTGGATCCATAGGGTAGGCGCTGTCACCTCCAGTTTGCATCAGAAACTGAAGTACCCGGTAAAAGGAACAGTTTTTACTGTCTGCGGAGAAGAGAAGTACATGGTCAGCCACTTGAATTCTTTCTGGTATGTGGAGATGGACGGAGAATTTATCGACACTCCCTGTCAGACCTTTGAAGTGATTTCCCTTGCTGCTGTTAAAGATGTTTCTTCCATTCCAAGGATCACCGAGACTCCGCACAAGATGACTTCCTTGAAAGATGCCAAGGCTACTAAAGAATAAGGTGGTTGTACTATTTAGGGTCAACTTCCTGATATCCCTTATAAATCTGAGAAGTTTGGTTTGTGCTTTACTGCAGAGGGTCAAAGGGCTGTTCGTCACGCTCATGCTGGGAGACCTCCATTCTGTATCAGTAACAACAAAATCAATGCTATAGAAGACACCGACAATGATTGTGATTTCGAAAGCTAGATATTCCATACCATTGGTGATGGACCTGATAATTGGAAAGCAGAAGATGTCTTCCCTATCTCCCTTAGTCAGGAGTAATAACTACATTCCTGTCTTTTTGCTTTTAAAATATTTTGGTTATGTAATAAACAATAACTTTAAAACCTTGTGTCTTACCCAGGGCACAGTGGTTCATTTGTTAAAGGGTTGATAATTCATAAACATTGTTCATTCAATAAAAACATTGGACGTTTAGCATGAAAATTTTGTGATCTCTGTCTTTCATTTATCTTATTGCATTTTTAAATAGCTATGTATTCTTACATACACCCACACACTACATTGCAGATCCTCATCCACTCTGGATCTCATTGATAACGATTCTGTTATTGCCACATATGACTTTGAAAATACGATCTACCAAGACGAGGGTGAAGGTGAGGAAGATTGTGAAACACTTGAAGAACTTGCCAGACTCTTAATACAAGAGGAAAAGGCTATCCAAACACATGAAGAGCTGGTCGAAGTAATAAACATGGGTACCGAGACAGACAAGAAAGAAGTCAAGATATGCGCCAACTTAGAGAGAAGTGTCAAGATCAGATTAATTCAGATGTTGCATGAATATGTTAAAATATTTGCTTGGTCGTAAGAAGACATTCCAGGACTCGATACTGATATTGTGGTTCACCAAATGCCGATGAAAGAGGGTTATGCTGCGATTAAGCAGAAGGTTCGTTGCATGCGCCCTGAGATGTCTGAGAAAATCAAGGATGAGGTTATGAAGCAATTCAATGCAGGTTTCTTAGAAGTGACATCATATCCTCAATGGGTTACTAACGTTGTTCTGGTGCTAAATAAAGATGGCAAGTTACATATATGTGTAGATTACAGGAATGTAAACAGGGCGGGCCCCAAAGATGACTTCCCACTACCATATATTGATGTTTTGGTCGACAATACCGCTCAACACAAGGTATTCTCCTTCATGGATGGTTTCTCGGGTTATAATTAGATCAAGATGGCGCCTAAATACATGGAGAAAACTATCTTTGTCACACAGTGGGCCACTTTCTGTTACAAGGTTATGCCTTTTGGGTTGAAGAATGCCGGGTCAACTTATCAGCGTGCCATGGTAGCCTTATTTTATGACATAATTCATCACGAGATAGATGTCTATGTTGATGATATGATAGCCAGATCACAAACTGAAGAAGAGCATCTTGATCATCTACATAAATTGTTTGAAAGAATGAAGAAGTACAAGCTAAGGTTAAATCTGAACAATTGCACTTTTGGGATGAGGTCCGGTAAACTCTTGGGTTTCGTCATCAGCGGTAAAGGTATTGAGGTTGATCTTGCAAAAGTTAAATCTATTTAAGAATGCTGACTACCCACACCGAGAAGGAAGTCAGAGGTTTCTTAGGACAACTGAATTATATTTCCTGTTTCATTTCTCATTTGTCTGCTACTTGTGAACCAATCTTCAAGCTGCTGAAGAAAGATCAAGTAGTAAAATGGAACAACGACGGTCAAATAACCTTTGATAAAATTAAGGAGTATTTACAAGAACCTCCGATTTTGATGCCACCAGTTGAAGGAAGGCCTATAATCATGTACTTAACAGTGCTAGAGAACTCAATGGGGTGTGTACTGGGGCAACATGATGATTCTGGTCAAAATGAGCATGCTATAGACTACCTTAGCAAAAAGTTTACCGATTGTGAAACAAGATATTCACTGCTCGAGAAAAATTGCTGTGCTTTGGCATGGGCTGCTCGCCGACTAAGACAGTATATGTTGACCCATACTACCTTGTTGATCTCTAAAATGGACCCCATCAAGTGCATATACAAGAAGCCAGCTCTCTCCAGAAGAATAGTCCGATGGAAAACGGTGTTGACTGAATACGACATTCAGTACACCACTAAAAAAGAAATCAAAGGAAGTGTACTGGTAGATCATTTGGCACATCAAGCTGTAGATGACTATCAGTCTATGAATTTCAAATTCCTGGACGAGGACATTATGCTAGTAACAGATTGTGAAGAACCTGGACCGTATGAAGGACCTGATCTAGGATCCTGATGGACTATGGTTTTCGATGGAGCTTCCAACACACTTGGTAATGGAATTGGTGCTTTAATTATCTCTCCCCAGGGTTGTCACACGCCCTTCACTGCCAGACTTTTCTTTGACTGCACGAATAATATGGCTGAATATGAAGCGTGTATCATGGGTCTTAAAGCTTCCATTGACCTGAGAATCAAGTTCTTAAGCGTATATGGAGACTCAGCTCTGGTGATCAGTCAGGTCAAGGGAGAATGGGATATGAAGCATCTGAGTCTTATCCCTTACCGAGAACATGTTCTAACCTTGATTTCGTACTTCGAAGAGATTACTTTTGAGCATATACCAAGAGAAGATAATTAGTTGGCAGACACATTAACTACCATGTCATCCATGTTCAAGGTCAGATGGGACAATGAGGCTCCCAGAATTACCATTGAAAGATTCGATGAACCGACACACTGATATGAAATTGACACGGATGGAGTAGAGGAAAAACCTTGGTTTCATGAAGTGAAAAGGTACCTTGAAGCTCAAGAATACCCTGAAGGGGCATCGATCAATGACAAGAAATTCCTACATAGGTTCTCTGCTAAGTTCTTCTTGAGCAATGGAATTTTATACAAGCTTAATCATGATTCAACTCTGCTTCGTTGTATGGACAAGAAGGAAGCAGGGGAAATTATGCAAGATATGCACGAAGGTGTCTTTGGTGCTCACTCCAGTGGGCATAGTATGGCTAAAAAGATTTTGAAAGCTGGTTACTATTGGTCGACTATGGAAACTAACTATCACCACCATTCAAGAACTTGTCATAAGTGCCAGATCTATGCTGATAAAGTTCTTGTGCCTTCGGTTCCCCTGAATGTTATAACTGCTCCTTGTCCATTCGTTATGTGGGGCATTGATATGATTGGAGAGATCAAGCCTACCTCTTCTAATGGACATCACTTCATCCTCGTCGCCATTGATTATTTCACAAAATGGGTTGAAGCATCCTCATTTGCCTCTGTTACTAAGAATATGGTCGCCCGGTTCATAAACCATAACCTTATCTGTCGGTATGGAATCCCCGAGAGAATCTTCACGGACAATGGTACTAATATCAATAACACTATGATCACCGAACTCTACACGCAGTTCAAGATCAAGCATCACAATTCTTCTCCATATCGACCAAAGATGAATGGCACAGTGGAAGCCACCAATAAAAACATAAAGAAGATCATACAGAAGATGGTTGTGACCTACAAAGACTGGCACGAGATGTTACCATTTACTCTTCATGGCTATCTCACTTCAGCGTAAACATCAACTGGGGCGGCCCCATTCTCTCTGGTCTATGGTATGGAAGCCGTTGTACCTGTTGAGGTTCAGATTCCCTCTTTGAGAATTATGAAAGATGTAGACTTATACGAAGACGAGTGGATTCATACCAGGCTAGACCAGTTGAACCTGATTGACGAGAAGAGGCTTGCGACTGTCAGTCACAGTCAGATGTATCAGAAGCGTATGATTAAAGCATTCAATATAAAGATCAAGCATCGAGTATATCAGACTGGTGACTTGGTAACAAAGTGCATCATTCTACCGCAAGGTGATCCTAGGGGAAAATGGACTCCCACCTACGAAGGTACATTTATGATTAAGAGAATATTTTATGGAGGTCCTATGATATTGACCACCATGGACGGTGAAGATTTCCCGCACCCTACGAATGCAGACATAGTCAGAAGATACTACGCATGAAAATGACCCGCTAGGTTGACTGGACTAGGAAAAAATAAGGGAATCCCGGAGAACCAAAAAGGTTCGGGAAAAAATTAGGGATATATATAAAAGATTGTACACCCGACTAGTCGAAAACCTAAAAAGGAGGATTGGGCAAGAAAGGGTATCCCGGTGGACTGAAAACCCGAAAGGGCAGTCCAGGAAAAAGTTAGGGATTAAAGCGTATGACCGTGTCACGTCGGATCACTTACAGCAAGCTTTATTACCAAAGTCAAAGTTCAAATGGTACAAATCAGTTCAATCAACTTCTTCTGACATCAAGGGATGAGATGCTTGAAGACATATGGGCAATAATAGAGTTGGAATTCGATGAGATTATTCCCACATAGCTACTATCTTGTTTACACTTTGTAATCTTGTCATTTCATGACAATTTCATCTTATTGGGATCTCTGTCTCTTTGTACAAAAATCATCTGTTTATGGGCAAAATATCAATAGAAATACAAATCTCAAAATTCGAGCCTTTTGTTTTTAATTTTTCCTTTTTTGTTTGCAAAAACGTCCAACGACTAAAAGTTAAATGAGCGTATGCATATGAATACGATTAACCGTTAACAAATATATGTATAAAAATAGGATTAAGCATTTACTCAAGACTCTAGGAGTTGGGATAATGTTCAAGCTGTCCATAAATCCCCATAAAGCCACTTCCATGGGATCATCCCCACAGAGTAGTCTAAACATACTCACCAGGAAATTTCTCCAGTGGATAACAGAATATGATCTTTTTCCCGACAATATCACCCACCTACGAAGTCCCAGTTGTTAATGTTTATGGAAATTGTCTTCCCAACTGAGTTTATTCCTCCAGAACTGTAAAAAACCCATGCAGATTTCCTCTCTCCAGTAGAGCTTATTTCCTCAGCAAGGGTGTTTCCTCAGCAGAGTATTCCTCCGTCAACAGGTTTGTTTCCCTAACATGGTTTATTTTCCCAACGGATTATAGTCTCCCCAGCTTAAGTCTGCTTCTACCACAAATCACCTACAAGATTCCCACCTCCAGTAAAGGGCAATCCGGATTGCTATCCCCAGAGAGTTGCTACTAAATCTGAAACTGGATTAAATGTCATTCAACCTTATTTTCTCCAAATGAGTTGGTATCCATAAAAAAAAACTCGGCCAGACAACACCTCGAAAGGTTATCCATCTTTTTTATCCCCAATTAGGGTATCTAAGAACTAAATTCCCCAGTAGAACGGTAAACGAACAATGTTTTGGACTCTTCTCCCCAAGCAGAAATAAGTGTTCCCTAGTGGAGTTTCAAACAGGAATCAACACTCGCCAGCAGGGTTTCTTCAAGCAGAAAGCAATAATTCCTATCAAGATCGAAGATACACATACTCTTCATCCCAGTGACAGTCAAGGATTTACTTTCCCAGACAAAGATACTGCACGAGTTTACAATTACACTCTAACAACATTTCACGTTCATACATCATTTACAAACAGCATAGCATATGTATATGAAACACATATAACACGCTCTCATTTATTTTGAGAACATCATTACGCAATGCATTTCATACATCATGATATTGCATACAACTAACTCTTTACCTTTTCAGGAAAGATCAATCAACAAATAAACATCATCAATTACTTATATGACCAGATAGTCTTCTCAAAGGCTACATCTAACAAATGGCTACTTAAGAAATTTCCTTAGAGGGTCATTCTCAAAGAAACATAATTCCTATTTGAAGTCGGACGCATACATCTTCTGGCTCAAAGTAAATCAAACATAGATTTATTCTGATACTTATTCCAGTTAAAGTCAGGCATAGACACATTCTGGCTCAAATTAAATCGAGTGTAAATTTATTCTGATACTTCTTCCAGTTGAAGACGGTCTTAGACATTTTCTGGCTCAGATTTATTCTGATACTTTTTCCAGTTAAAGTCGAGCATAAACATCTCCTGGCTCAGATTAAATCAAGCGTAGAATTATTCTGATACTTCTTCCAGTATACATCTTCTGGCTCAGAGTAAATCAAGCGTAGATTTATTCTGATACTTCTTCCAGTAGATATTTTATGGCTCAGATTAAATCGAGCGTAAATTTATTCTGATACTTCTTCAAGATTAAACCAGACATAGACACTTTCTGGCTCAGATTAAATCGAGCATAGATTTATTCTGATACTTCTTCCAGATTGAACCAGGCATAAACACCTTCTGGCTCAGATTAAATCGAGCGTAGATTTCTTCTGATACTTCTTCCAGTTAAAGTCGGGCATAAGCATCTTCTGAATCGGATTAAATCGAACATAGATTTATTCTGATACTTCTTCCAGTTAAAGATAATCATAGACATTTTCTGGCTCGGATTAAATCAAGAATAGATTTATTCTGATATTTCTTCCAGTAGACATCTTCTAGCTCAGATTAAATCGAGCATAGATTTATTCTGATACTTCTTCCAGTTGAAGACGGTCGTAAACATCTTCTGGCTCAGATTAAATTAAGCATAGATTTATTCTGATACTTCTTCCAGTCGAAGACGGTCATAGACATTTTCTGGCTCAGATTAAATCAAGCATATATTTATTCTGATACTTCTTCCAGTTAAAGTCGAGCATAAATATCTTCTAGCTTAGATTAAATCAAGCATAAATTTTTATTCTGATACTTCTTCCAGTTGAAAACGGATGCAAATATCTTCTATCTCAATTTAAATCGAGCGTAGATTTATTCTGATACTTCTTCCAATTGAAAATAAATGCAGACATCTTCAGGCTCAGATTAAATCGAGCATATATTTATTCTGATACTTCTTCCAGCTGAAGTCAACAGTTACTTTGGATGGAATCTATAAGCCTATCTCTGACAACTCACTATCACCTCTAAAAATGGCATCTATAAGCCCATTTTCGGTACAATCAACCGACAATGTTACTTCATGCACCAGCGAGTGCAAATTTTTGGGCACTTAAGTGTTCAATCATCTTCTACATTCAAGTCACGAATGGAAGACATGCCAATATAACTCTTTAGGTTTAAGAAGATTAAACAGGGGTAGCTATTGTACCCAAAAATTTTCCCTTCCATTCTTATCAAGACATGCTCACAAAAGTCTCAAATATTCAAGAATCTCAAGAGTTGACCAATCAAAACCTCCTCCTAAGCAAAGGGTCTACAACTAGGGTTTTGTGCTTCACAAGAAAATTTGGTTTGAAAAGGTCTCAAATTGTTTTCATGGCTCATCATAGGTCCTCAATATTTCTCATGTCAAGTTTCAAGTCTTACATCACAAGTTTGCTCAGTCAATGACTAAGATGATTAAAAGTTAACTATATTGGGTAAAAAGTCAACTATGGTCAACATACAGTCAAAATTCAAAATTTTTGGCCAACATCAACATTTTGAAGTGATATTCATAATTTGTTCAAGGGTTGATCATGATTCCTCAAGGAAAGCCCTCAAATCATCAAAAGTCAAGAATTGCCAAATTAGGGTTTCCTTAGGAGAAGTCAACTGAACTTTGACCAAGCATAACTTTCACATGATTCATCAACTTTTCCCCAACCAAAGCTCATTTATAAGGAAATTCAATTCTATACGACTTAGTATTTATGCTCAAGTCCAGAAAATGCTTCATTTGAAAGATATGAGCTAATACATTATAGGTCATTTCAAAAGTTAACCAAAAAGACACTTTTTGTCAAGGCAACATACATCAAGATAAAGTCTCCAAATGCAAACATTATCAAAAGAGAAAATGTAGATGACATCTTGAGCTTTTCTAAAAGTCATAGATCACCTTCAAAACATGAATATTGATAAAGTTTTGAGTTTTACAAGTTGGTAAATTTCGAGGAAAATACATGAAATGCAAAATGTGCAAACTTGAAATTTTGGACTTATGACCTAACTTTTTAGGCTTCAAACATGTCCATGGCCCTGTGAAATACTCCTAAGACCACTCCTAACTTGTCTTGTATTTTCTTATTATTTTATTTACATTTATTTTGTTTTTATTCAAATTAATGCAAAATACGTTAAAAGAGGTATAAGATAAATGGGCCAAACACATGATGAGTCATTTACAGGTCCATACAACTCGTGACAGCCTAGCAAAACATGCCAAATTCGTGCAAGGGTTTAAGAAGGCAAGAATATATAAAAAATGGAAAGTTTTCAAAGTGCTTGATTCTTGTTTAAACATGGCTTGATGATTTGATTTCTTGCCATGTTATTGGAGTCATTATCTTCCTCTTTATAAGTGTAAGCCTTAGATTAAGAATACACACGAAAAAGACTGCCTAAGAGAGATCTCCAAAAGTCATAAAATTCAAAAGAAATCACAAAATTTGTAACCATATTTCCAGCCATTATCAGTCCAAAACAAGTGCATAAATCACTCCTTGAGGATCAAAGGAGTCATTTCCAGCCGTCACACAAGCTTCAAACAAGCCATAATACTTCCTTTTATTCGTGCCGGTTGGTAAGTGTGGTGAGTCTCAAAATCTTGATTTCTTACGGTTTTGATCATTGCTTACATATTAGATCAGTTTATATGCATCATTAGAACAAATCTAAAATATTACATGTGAGCTTGGGTGCATGAATATGAAAACACCATAGTTAGGGCATGAAGAGTTGTGTTCTTCGCATCTTTGTGTACATGCATTTTTAGGGCAAACGAACAGCACCATTGGATTGGCAGACCCTGATTTAGGGGGGAGGGGGTAGGTTGTATCTTAGACTTTGGTTTTTGTTCTTTCGCAGGTTTGAATTCTTGGTCAATCGGAGAAGAAAGAGTTGACCACTGTGAGGGGTGGTCTGACTCGCCTGAAAATTGCATGGCATCTGGCTGTATTATGATTCACTGGTTCAAAATTACAGGACCCCACCGCGCACGTGTATTTTTTTTGGCTAACATTAAGTTTCATTTTCAAATATAATATTTTTGTTTGATTTATATTCCGGATGAAATGACCGCTCCAGCGGCAAGTGCGTGTGTCTTAAGGCTTTGGTGTGCCAGGGCAGGGGTTCGACCCCTGCCTCTGGCATATTATTTTTCCATGTTTTCTTTACAGATCCAGTACAGGCAATCCAGCGCGCATGCCATGCACCTCCTTAATCATCACCATACAATCCATATCTGATGCTGCTGGTGGTCCCCCATGGTGAACCCCAAAGGACTATTCTCACCAGATTTCACGAGGCGTCTGGGCCCCTTGAATTGGGCCTAGGGATTTCTGATTCTCACACCCCCAATTTACTTCTATTCCACGCCCATTTAATTTAATTTTTTTTGTTTTAATTAACTTTTTCCTTTTTTAATCATTTTTATTTAAATCAGAAAAAAATCATAAAATCATAAAAAATTTAGATTTAGGTTTTTTAATTAATTAATTTAAATTTAATAAATAGAAATTAATTTAAATTAATCATATTTTTTATTTTAATTAACTAATTTGTAAGTCATTTAGAATTAGGGTTTTTCACTAATTATATTTTTCTAAACAAAAACAACAAAAATATTTTCTTAAACACTTTGAAATTTTTTAGGGTTTTTTTTACATCTTTCCCTTTTTTCAATCTCTGCGCGTCTATTTTTTTTTAGCATTATTATAAATATTGTAACTGTCAATGGTATGTATAGATAAACTAGGATTTCTTAACATTTCCCCCCATTTTACGGTTTGTAGTTCCCCATCCTCGAAGAGTTGTAATAACTTAGATTCATCTTCCCGCATTTTACTTTCTGCAATCATGTATATATTTAACTGCTAGTAATAGGATTATATGGCAAAGACTAAAAGAAAACACTAGATAACCATAAATCCAAGATTAAATTAACTAAATCTCAACACACTTCACACACGCGCACCTCTAGGACATCCTCACTTGTTTCCTGGATATAAACAGTCATATCCCTCGAACGTGGGACGCTTTAGCAAAGATCCTTCGGATAAAAGATCGTAGTCCCTCGATGACCCTTCGATGCTGCCTCGGTAAAAAATCTTAGTCCTTCATGATAATTGCTAGAGCGTCCTACGAGTTACCTTCATGAGTGCACGATCACCCACACTCGTCCCTCAAACATCCAATGATAGGGCTACCTACTAACTAATGGTAGGATAACACTACTTAAAGGAAGAGGAAAAGAACAAAAGAATTTTGAGTAGGTAGATAGTTCTTAAATCGCTTGCTCGTGAACATTTCAAAACATTTTTCACACAAACACTTTTCTGAAATATTTTTAAAACAAACACTTTCTATGCGTTCTCAATGATACGAGAATCATTACAAAGTTGTTGAACTTAGGCATTTTCAAAATATTTTCAAACTTACACATTCACAAAGCATTTTCAAAAGTGAGCTATCAATTAAGAGCCCATAGATAACTACGGATGAAAAGGGTGCTAACACATTCCCTTTTCATAACCTACCCCCTTACTCAGAAAATTCTCAAAGGTCTTTCCTATTCTTTTCACCCTTTCCTTTATTGGATAAAAGAAAAGTCGGCGGTGACTCTTGCTATCCGCAATATTTGCGATAAAATGCAAAACCAAAAGTCAGTTCTCCCACCGTATTACACTTGCCAATAAGAGAATTCAGGTTTGTCATAAGTCTCCAACATTGTTTAGCTAACATAGTCCTATTAAAATGTCTAAGAGTGGATTTGGATGGGGTAATTGAAATTTTTTTAGGAATTTAAAATTCTAAGAAAATTAAATTATTTAATTAAACTCCATTCATTTTTAAATTGTTTTGTTTGGATAGAGTATTAAGTTATTCATAATTAAATTTTTTGGGAAATTTTTATAAATTTAAAAACTTTTGAACCAAAACTAAAATTTGAAAAATATGGACCAATTCACAATTTAAAAAAAAATTAATGGACCAATATATAAAATTGAATATCATTAAGGACGATTTATGGAGGTTTTAAGAACATTGATTGAAAATAAAATCATTGAAAAATTGTAGTTTAAAAATATTTTTAGGCAAAAAGTAAATGAACAACACAAGAGATAAATGGAGAAACATAAGAAAGAAAATAACAGAAAATTAAAAGAGATAAGAGAGAGAAAGACACCAAAAATTTATACAGATTCAGCCTAATAACTTGGTCTACTCATATTCCAAAGAATTCTTCTTGAGAGTATCCACTATCTTGAGTGTTTTTAATAGGATATGCCTGCAAACCTCCTTTACAAGGATATCAAGTTTAAAGGCTAACTGTAACACCCTATTTTCCCCATCGAATAATTAAATGAAATCAGAGTAAATTAAAAATTTCCAATCAACATCAAAATAGGATGTCACATTTCATCATCTCAAAAATTGTTCAACCATTAACAAATGGATACATAACACATTATTTTCAGATGAACCATCATCATAATCATCATAGTATTCAACTTCACTTTATTAGTGCAACGAAAAAAATCCAAAATATAACTGGTCAACAACTCTAATAATCCATAAACAACGTCTCATCAAATTTAAAAAAAGAGTTATAATACTCTTACAATATTTCAAAGACAACAACGACTAAATAAGTAAAACAAATGTTCATCCCCTGTGTTACGTATTAGAGCAAGACCCGAATCGATCTACGCATCATGAGGCGCAACTCTATAATTCAGGCTACTCTAATCTTCGTCACCTGCATGTTATCCACATGGAGGCAACATTCAAACAGAAGGGGTGAGATATCGTAACAATATAAAAGAATATATGATAATGAACATACAACAAATATATCATGTAAGATTTCAGCTTAATAATCATCAATTATAGTTCATAACAATTACACATATACACACTTAACTATTATCATCCATCATATAACCTAATTCAAACATACAACTCAAATTCATCGTTATATCCATAATATGAAACTCAACATCATCATCGTATCAACATCAGGCAATTAAACATCATAATCATATTAACAATTCAACAATATGCAATGCGACTGACACTGATGCAAAATGCACGTGGTACCGATAGGGCAAAAATCTCAACTTAATAATGCCAACTTGGGGCAGCAACTTCATAACACCAATATAGGCCATCGTAATAGGGAAACCCCTCATCTTAATAATGCCAACTTAGGGCAACCAACTTCGCTCGCCAATACAGGCCTTCGCTCGCCAATACAGGCCTTCGCTTTATGAATTCATGAGACACTATCATGCAACAACATACCTCATATTTATCATTCTTACTCATCACAATTTCGCCAATTACAGGCCACATCGTCACTTATGAACATGCATGCAACACTACTATGCTACAATAACTTATGCAATGACACATCACACATCAACAAAACAAGTCAATACAGCTCGCTAATCACATATCGTTGTACATACATTGTCACACATCACTACATCATGAAATATCTTCAATTTCATCATCATATTCGCAACTTCGCAATCACAACATAACATCAGAATAAAAAAAATCCATAAAATCATCTCATATTGTTTTCAAATAAGTTTTATTGAGTAGAAAATATTTTTAGCTTTCCGTAGGTTCGAACGGCGCGTCAAACAAACACCCTACTCAAAATTTATGAATTTTCAAATATTTCCAAGAATCTGTCAATTTCAGTAGGATACCCGAGTACCCATATATAGTAACCAGATACCCCCTGTCAGAACAGTAAAAAATTCTATTTTTCAAGTGGTAACCAGGTACCCATATATGGTAATCAATTCCCATTGTTCCAGAATAAAAAAACCAGATTTTTATGTTACAAAAAACACTTATTTGTCCCGTAAACATATCTAACTTCCACCTCTTATACCGTTAATGTTTATAATTGAACTTCCCACATTCATACCTCAATACCAACCATTTTAATTCACACAAAAACACAATTAAGCACTTAAATTAAGTGATTCTTTCATCCAAATAAAAAATCATTGTTATAGCAATTACACCCAAACATCACCCATCAATCAACTTCATTTATACAACATCAAATGCAAGAATTTCACACCCAACAATTGTCACTTAGATAAATCACATAAAACACCCAATTCTCACAACGATGAACATATAATTACATAACCTAACTCTACCATAACCCATCATCATACAAACCCTTATAGAGTTAGAACCCCATCCTTACCTTAGGTTTTGAGTTCTCTTCCCTTCTCCAGTGGAGTCTTCCCTTTAGCCCTATGTTCTTCCTTTTCTCCTCTTCTCCCAAAAGCGCTCTTTTCCCTCTTCTCTAGTTTCTATGATCGATTGAGAATAATGATTCTCTCTATCTCTTTAGATCCCTAATATCAATAATCTCATATTTCCCTTCCTTATTTTTAATTAATTATTTAATTAATAATATTATAAATAACTTGTATCTATAATAATAATAATAAAATAATTACTAGTCTTCTCACCACACCCCCATGGTTCTATGGTTTCGGTCATACACCCTTAACACCTCAGCTTCTATATTTTCTAAGACATTTCATCATCAACAAATGCATCACATTAAATCACATCACATCACATCATAAAACCTATCCACTCATACAAATACACCGCATCGACTAATTCACCATAATTGATATATTCACCAATAATCACCGATATTAATATTAAATTAATTAAATAATTAATTTATATTTTTTGGGTGTTACAACTCTCCCCCACTTAAAAGATTTATGTCCTCGAAAATTACCTATTGCGAACAACTCCAGATACAACTCTCGCATCCCACCCTACAACTCCAACGTCGTGTTTGGAAATCTTTCGAATACTACTATCCAATATTATATATGGTCAACTACAACAGTCCAACAAGATGCATTACTACCGAGTTATGAACGCACATATCCATTTTCTCCTTGTCCCATCACCCTGCGATACAAGGTTTATTAGTTTACAATATTTTTCGTGCTTGAACCGGAACACAACAAGGTCTTTTCAGTCACTATAAATAATGCTTCTCTAATTTCTCTTCATAAGGAAAAATATGCTCACCCTCGAGTCCTTGCCATAGGAAACAATACAACAACATAGCTTAAAGACGCAGAGTCTCATGACATGAACACCATCTATATTATTACATCACACAACAATGCAATCCTAAGAACATCAAAAAAACCTTAGTGCCACCATGCTATATCCCAAAAATTGATCATGCAATTCAATACATCTATTGACATGGTGATAACACGAATAATATATGTAACCTTTCACCTAAAAATTCCATCATGGAATGTCTAATAGTTTGCATTATCCCATAACTTCTAATGTTTAATCTTTGACTCCAAAGTCATATCCACATAACAAACTGTGTCACACTACACTTCCACTGCACTACTCTGATCATTTATCTTAAGTCAATATCTTCATTTTGATTTCCAACAACCATCAGATCTACAATTTTTACATCTATCTTCAGACTCTCCTTAGTAACCACCAGAAAATCACTGTTCACTTTTCGACATCCTCAACCGTCAACTATGCGGCGTTAGCTCGCATACCAACTCAAGTTTCTAAACTACTTAATAAATTCCAACTCTTTTATAGCCACTTTTTGCATTAGGTTCACACAAAATGGTGAACAATTATCCTCTTGATAAAATGTCAATCACTTTACACACCATCAAGCTAGTAAGACATGTCTATCCCATTCATTAAGATCACGTCTACTATCAACAAGAGATTAAGGGTAATCAATTCCTCAATTTGTCAATAGGTGGCCGCTAACCATAATAGTGGCATAAATAATCATTACCCAACTATAATAGCGTCTTTCACCTTGTGCTCAAGGTTACCTAAGCATAATGTCCAACAATCTCTCCAAGGCTTACAAATGTTTTTCTTAATTTCCTTCATTTCTACCTCGTCAATGATACATAAATGCCAAAACTCCATTTCATAGTCTCCCTTACGCGCATACAACACAACATAATTGTTAAGTATATATTAATACAGGAAAACTACTACACCAAGTATAATCTAAATCGTATCATTCCAAAATAATTCTTTATCCAGTTAGAAGATTTTGACCACATTAATGAATCATTACTGTTTCCTTTAATCTCGCATTTGGATCTCATTCTAATCACAATCTCAATGCTACCATCACTCAAATCATGCTTAATCGGCATAAGTTGCATCTCTATGCACTTATCTAATACATTCACATCTTTACTAATGTTAAACATTTCATTCCCTTAATTCATTCACTAACAACTTATCTCACTTGACCTCATCTCAAGTAAGTTGCGATAATAACCAGTTAATTCCTGAAAAGTTATACTCTCATAACCAATTTCAGAGTCTCTCGATATAAACTTCTATTTACTTTGAATAGATTCCATAAATATCTTCATTTGAAATAACATGTTCAAGAAATTTCACCTCTTCAAATCATAATCTACATCATGACCTCCTAACATACGTTTCCTTCCCTTTCATCACCGTAATTATAGTCACGACATTCAACATTTCCTATTTCTGACTCAGACTAAACCAAAATTCCCTTAAGAAACACCGCAACAAACCTATTCAATTATTTGAAATAACTTCACTGATTTCTAAAAGTTATCCTATAACTATCCTCACTCTTCATCCGTATCTGAAGATAATCTAACACCAATTCAATTATACTGAGAATATACCCGCCTACCAGTTGGTCCATCCAGTCGTCAATCATCTGAAGTGGCTATGTAACCTCAACCACTATTGTAATCAGTTATCGGTAATCCACATACAGTTTCATACTACTTTCTTTTTCCTGAAATAATGACATCAAAGCTCCCCAAATGATACATTCGGTCTTACAAATCTATTTCTCCGTACATCTTCTAATAACTTCTTCAATTCTCCCAACTTGAACTGACATCCTGTATGGTGCCATATGAACAAGTATGGTACCAAGCACGAGATCAACATTGAATTTAACCTCTCATCCAACATCATTACGTGACAAATAAATTACTTCCAGGTGCTGGAACCATTTTTAAAACAAAGTTCATCATGTTAGATTTCTAGCACTTCAAATGGAACTCAAATCAGACATGGAGAACTCAAGTTATAAAATTTTAAAGTTCTGGTGATTTTCATCGCAGGGTATTCAGGTACCCATATATGGTAACCGAGTACTGGCAAAACAGAAGCAGCTTTTTTGTCATTTTCCGTGTATAAAATCCATTCCAACATATATGCGAAACCCCAGTCTTCTCATAACTCGAGAGATGTATTACTTTCTTAAAAATTCAATTTCCAAAACATCAAAATTCCAACTCTTTTCACAAGGCTACTAATATCTTCGAGTTTCGTCTCTGACTCGCGATCCACAAACCTCCAACAACATCAATAACATTTCACATATGTGATTCCAACATAAAATTTACATTAATTCATCACTCTATCACCATTCAAAACATTGACGTCACATACAATGTTAACTCAACATTGACAACTTCACAATCAACCGGCAGTGCTGAAACATTGCAATTGTCCGAACTTCACCTTCTAAAAGTCATACTACTCTGGTTAACAGATATCCTCTAGCATACGAATATGAATTGACTCATCAAAGTAATTCGTAATCACTTGGTTTCATTTCACACAGTCAACTCCAATGATAACATTAAGTCAATCCAACATCTCGCTTTAACGACAAGTCATAATTACCCCCGGGAGGCACCAAGACTCACCCACAACGGGCACATCATTATCCATAACACCGCTCTCTACTTCTAGAGATGCGAACAATACAAGTACCTTATCATTCCCCCCTTAAGAACACTTCGACCCGGACGCTAGGCATAAATCTTGAATTCGTACTTCCTTCAAAATTGGAAAATAACACAACAGCACTAACGTCTACACCCATGCACTTCACAACATGCTAAAAAAATTATTCATACCTGAAACATCTCAGAGAAGCATAAGCTTCTCCCCCACTTGTTTCAATCCCACTCCAGCAAATAAGTGATTAGAAAAGCAAACAAGCACTGACAGTGTTTCACACACTTGTCGCGTACTAATGAACAAACAACATTAGACAACTTGGTCGAACGAACCGACCTACTCTGATACCAATTTGTAACACCCTATTTTCCCAATCGAATAATTAAATGAAATCAGAGTAAATTAAAAATTTCCAATCAACATCAAAATAGGATGTCACATTTCATCATCTCAAAAGTTGCTCAAACATTAACAAATGGATACATAACACATTATTTTTGGATGAACCGTCATCATAATCATCATGGTATTCAACTTGACTTTATTAATGCAATGAAAATAATCTAAAATACAATTTTTCAACAACTCTAACAATCCATAAACAACGTCTCATCTATTTTTAAAAAAGAGTTATAATACTCTCACAATCTTTCAAAGACAACAACGACTAAATAAGAAAAACAAATGTTCATCCCCGGTGTTACGTATCAGAGAAAAATATGACTCGATCTACGCATCATAAGGCCCAACTCCATACCTCAGGCTACTCTAATCTTTGTCACCTCTGTGTTACTCACGTGGATGCAACATTCAAACAGAAGGGGTGAGATATCATAACAATATAAACGAATATATGATAATGAATATATGACGGATATATCATGTGAGATTTCAGCTTAATAATCACCAATTATAGTTCATAACAATTACACAGATACACACTTAACTATTATCATCCATCATACAACCAAATTCAAACATACAACTCAACTTCATCGATATATCCACAATATACAACTCAACATCATCGTCGTATAAACAACAGGAAATTCAACATCATCATCGTGTTAATAATTCAATATATGCAATGTGACTGACACTAATGCAAAATGCATGTGTTACCAATAGGGAAAAACCCTCAACCTAATAATGCCAACTTGGAGAAGAAACTTCATAACGCAAATACAGGCCACTGTAATAGGGCAAAACCCTCATCTTAATAATGCCAACTTAGGGCAACCAAATTTGCTCGCCAATACAGGCCTTCGCTCGCTAATACAGGCATTCACTTTATGAATGCATGAGACACTATAATGCAATAACATAACATACCTCGCATTTATCATTCTTACTCATCACAATTTCGCCAATTACAGGCCACATCGTCACTTATGGACATGCATGCAACACTACTATGCTATAATAACTTATGCAATGACACATCACACATCAATAAAACAAGCCAATACAACTCTTTAATCACACATCGCTGTTCATACATCGTCATTCATCATTACATCATGAAATCTCTTCAATTTCATTGTCATATTCGCAGCTTTGCAATCACAACACAACATTGGAACAAAACTAAATCCATAAAATCATATCATACTATTTTTAAATCATTTTTATTGAGTAGAAAATATGTTTAGATTTCCGTTAGTTTAAACGGCGCGTCAAACAGACACCCGAGTCGAAAGTTATGAATTTTCAAAGATTTTCAAGAATTTGTCAGTTTTAGTAGGATACCTAGGTACCCATATATGGTAACCGGTTACCCCCTGTCAGAACATCCAAAAATGCTATTTTTCGAGTGGTAACTGAATACCCATATATGGTAACTGATTCCCACTATTCCAGAATATAAAAAACCAGATTTTTATGTTACGAAAATCAGTTATTTTTCCGGTAAACATATCTAACTTCCACCTACTATACTGTTAATGTTTATAATTGAACTTCCCACATTCATACCATAATACCAACCATTTTAATTCACACAAAACACAATTAAGCACTTAAATTTAGTGATTCTTTCATCCAAATAAAAAATCATTGTTATAGCAATTACACCCAAACATCATCCATCAATCAACTTCATTTATACAACATCAAATGCAAGAATTTCACACCCATTCATCATAAACAATTGTCACATAGATAAATCACATAAAACACCCAATTCTCCCAAAGATAAACATATAATTACATAACTGAACTCTACCATAACCCATCATCATACAAACTCTTATAGAGTTAGAACCCCACCCTTACCTTAGGTTTTGAGTTCTCTTCCCTTCTCCAACGTATTCTTTCCTTTAGCTCTATGTTCTTCCTTTTCTCCTCTTCTCCCAAAAGTTCTATTTTTCCCTCTTCTCTGGTTTCTACAATCGATTGAGAATAATGATTCTCTCTATCTCTTTAAATCTCTAATATCAATAACCCCATATTTCTCTTCCTTATTTTTAATTAATTATTTAATTACTAATATTATAAATAACTTGTATCTATAATAATAATAATAATAATAATAATAATAATAATAATAAAATGATTATTAGTCTTCTCACCACACCCCCATGGTTCTATGGTTTCAGTCATACACCCTTAACACCTCAGCTTCTATAATTTCTAAGACATTTCATCATCAACAAATGTATCACATCATATCACATCACATCATAAAATTTATCAACTCATACAAACACATCGCATCGACTAATTCGCCATAATTCATATATTCACCAATAATCACTGATATTCATACTAAATTAATTAAATAATTAATCTAGATTTTTGGGGTGTTACACTAACTTCTAACCAAACAACGGATAAATTTTCTCCTCTGAATGAAACAGTGGTTTTGCACGGGCTGATCTTGAACCAAGATAGAGTTTTACATTAGTTATCCTCCAAACCGAGATGAAGTTTTATGTTGGATATCATCCGAACAAAGTTGGGGTTTTACATGGGATGACCTCAAACCGAGATGAGATTTTACACTTGATAATATTGAACCAACTAAGCTTTTACACCAGGATGAACTCAAGAACCAATATGAGATTTTACACAGACTAATCTCAAATTGACAAAGCTTTTACACCGGGCTAAGCTCAGAAATTACTGTGGCAATTTTACTGTCTGATCTTCACAAACCAATATAGATATTTTGTTGTAGGAAAAACTCGCAAACCAAACAAGACTTCCTAAGACAATCTCCAAATAAAATAAGAGCTTTTACTAGTATATCTTGCACCCAATTTTTTTATAGAAGAATATTTTCTTTACTCAAAGAACTAAGGAAAAGTATATGTGAAAGAAATAAGATATGTATAGAAAATGATGAGAGGTAGTGATAAAGTAGGATTAAAGATGATTTTTGAGTGATTTAAAATGATAGAGAACCTCTCTATTCATAGGACAAACTATGGTTAAAATTTGGAATTAATCCATGGGAAAATTAACTGTCATAATCGATTAGGCCAATTGATTATTGCACCTCTATAATCGATTGTTCAAGCCACAAGTGGAAGGTTTATGTATTTAGTCGTTACCAATCATTATGAAATTGTCCTAATCAGCTATAGACTCAACAAAGTTAAAATAATCGATTAGAGAATTAGGGATAATCAATTATCCAGTTGTAAAAGACCTCCAATTGATCAGACAATCTCCTAATAGTTAGCTAGGCCTCCAAAACATTCAGGTGGTTTTTAACAAAATTAGAGAGGTTTCTCAAAAAAAATTAGCGCAAGTTTTATTTTTCCATAATATTTCCAAAAGTACCCTTACACCTTTATATGACACTGGTCACTCAGATGGACACGAGGCATAATATCTCCAAAAGTACCCTTGGCATCATTATCTTTGACTTTAGCATCACATAAGAATATTGAATATTCTAGCTTTATGAGTCTTGAGATATCTTCAAGTTGATTACCATCATCATAGACTTGAGAGGATAAACCACCGACAGGCCTTGAAACAAAAATCTTCACTTAAATGCATTTAACCATAATTGACTTTAAAGAGATGACTTAATCTTCAAGAGCATCTTGAAAGGGATAGCTTGATAAAATATCTTGAAAATATTTGATATATTGATCTATCTTCAATAGATAAGGACTTTACTAGATATCGTTTGATATCAGGTGCCGTCATCATTAAAACCAAACAATAAACTTGTTTATGGGGACCATCTTGGGTTAAATATTAGGGTAAATTTTAAAATTTTGAAAAAATATGCAGACGGACTTGCAAATTTAGAAGTAATAATACTAACTAATTTGACATTCATGTTTTATGGAGCATGATAAGAATTTCAAATTTTTAGATTTTAGGTGTCATTTCAAAATATATAAAAAATTGACTTGGACAAAATACTTTATAAATTTTCATCATTTTAATAATTCGTCATTTTTTTATCCAAGAAATGCTTTGTTGGTTGTAATATAAGTTTGAAAAGGTCTAGTGGGGGGGGGGGGGGGGGGGGGGGGGGGGTTAAACAGACCTATCCCTATTTAAACACATTTGAAAAACTTTCAATACAAAAATCTGAGTTTGGTGGGTGGAAGCTAAAACTATATAATATAGAAGCTTAGAATTTCATCACTATAGGTTCTAACCAATGCATTTCAATGTTATTTCTAAAAGAATTATCAAACGATGACTTTAGTCAATTAGGACAACTCAAGTCTCTTAATTTAAGCATTTTAATATCTCAACTTAGACATGTTGTTTAACACAATCAACTTAAGCATGATTCAATAGGTTTGATGCAACACAAACCTATGCTTATACAATAAATATAAGCATGACCTAATCTAAATGACATGCAAATTATGCTATTATTTTACTTTTACATGCTAAACAATAAAAATTAAAGAGAGATAGGTGAAACAACCGGCCGAACAATCATCTGATAATGAAAATCAATGGAGCCTCCATCAAAAGTCTTTTATCCCTCCGAAAGGGAAAGGTAAACATTGAGAAAACCTGAGAAGGTGAAATCACAGTCTTGCAACCGAGAGATCGGGTAAGGGAGTCTGTTACGCAAGGGGAAGGTATTACCACCCCACGCGCCCGTAGTACTCTATGGTATCCACTCTTGTTTTTCTAATCTAAGGGTGTGTAAAAATATATATCTAAGTTGTACAAGGAATGCATGCAAAAGAAACGGGAAAAGAATGTAGGAAAAATAAAAGTTGTGCTCGCTTGGACCCTACCCCAATGCATACGTATCCCTTTTAAGGAATTAGAACAGCCGTAGTTCGACTCATATATTTTGGTTGGTTTGTGTTTTTTAGTTAAGAAGACAAAAGCAACAATCAAGATGGCAAAACATCAGATAAAATGACAAAACATCAACAACAATGATAAAGCAACAAAAAGGATGGCAAAAGATCACATGGAAACACAAACTCAGTTGATAAAACGTCAACATGATAGCGAAATATCAGACAAGACGATAAAACATTGCACCTAACAATGATATCGAAAATCAAAGAAGGATGACAAACATACGCGATGGTGAAACATCAAAAACAAACATATGCGATGGCAGAACATTGGCAAAAATATAGCAAGATAACATGGAAAGGATGGAGAAACATCAATAAACCAGATAATAAAACATCACACCTAACAATGATATGGAGAATCAAAGTAGGATAACAAACATGTGCGCGATGCCTAAACATCGGCAATAAACATATGCGATGGCGAAACATCGTAAAAAAGATAACAAAAACATGGAAAAGATGGCGAAACATCAATAAATCAGATAATAAAACATCACACCTAACAATGATATGGAGAATCAAAGTAGGATAGAAAACATGTGCGTGATGGCGAAACATCGGCAACAAACATATGCGATGGCGAAACATTGGCAAAAAGATAACAAAAACATGGAAAAGATGGTGAAACATCAATAAACCAGATGATAAAACAAAGCAGGAAGGCGCACAAGCAATTGAGATTGGTTTGTATTTTTTACCTTGAAGAAGGATTTAAGTTTATTAGAGATGTTTTATGATTTTCCAAGAAGAGGTTTTAGTTTTAAGATGCAAGAATGTAAAGAAAGGAAAAATAACTAAGGGAGACTAGCCTAGCACTATCCCTAATATTATCATACAATGATTGATCCTAAGGTTGAGGATGAAAAGGGGATTTCCTACCCTATGTTAGCATGCATGGATACCTATCCTAGTGTCTAGCTCGAGGACTAACCCTACACGAGCAATCATAAGGGAGCATGGTAAATACCAAACAAGTAAACAAACAAGTGCTTTGGAAAAAGCACGCAATCAGGGTATACTGACTCAGAGGATGGGGGATATGAAAAGAAATGCTTTAACTAAGGGGAGCAGATCACCCGAAGAAAACAAGCAGGAGACATATGAAATAAGATGAATGTGACGTTTAAAGCGAATGCACATCTAACCAAGATATAGAATATCGAGGTAGACAACATAAGAAAATATGAACGATCACGGAGTGTCAGAATTGGCCAATGCGAACTCCAGTCAAAGCATGGGGGTTTGATCACAGAACCCTTATCCACTTGACGGACTCGATACATATGATCTGCACGACTCTGAAGCATCAACGTACCACGTGAGCTAAGGATGACACGGACTAGAATGTGCATGGGTCAATTACGGACCCTTCCCCGCTCGCCTCCTTTTGAGGACTTATTATCTGTAGTATATTGCGGGCACAAATATAAACACACATGCCTAATACCTACTCTGAAGGTAGGGTTTTAAACAATCACAATTAGCACACTGACAGAATTGCCTTAAACAGGTCTTTAAATAAACCAGAGGGATTCCTGACATGATCAGTAACGGAAGTCTCCGTCATACATATCTATTCCTACTTGACATGGAAAGGAAAGCGATAAGAACCCTACTTCTCAGGATCTCTAGAAAGCAGTAAGTGGCAGAGATAAAAGGGTAGTAGTGCAATACCAAACGAATAACTGTCCGTAGTAACTAAATGAGAGAAAGAAACCCAGAGAACTTCACGCAAGCTAGCATCAATAAAAAATTAAGTCAGAAATCACTCCATTGAATATGAGCAATTTAGGCTTCAAATATGAACATGTTCCACAAGTGGTGTATAGCAGTCACAATCACATATATATCTTGAAAAGACTATCAAATATACAAAGCACAAGAATTATGCAAGCATAGCCAATTGTGTTCCACAAATAAAGTGGAACACTACCGCATCAAGTCAAAATAGATAACTTTCTTAGAGTACCTCACACATTCAACAGACAAATTAGTGATCTCAAGAAGAAATGGTGAATCAAATGAGGGATGGATGATGACATAACAAGGCAATGGAAAGAAAATGGTAGTAAATATCAAAGCGTTAGATATGGGAAACACCAAGTAGGCATAGGCAACAAATATGTCAAAGCTAAAGAACTGTTGCTCCTTTTTATCACCATGTTGAATTGACAAGTAAATATCAATCAAGGATCATAGGAGCTTGAGAAGAATACATTCAAAGACCTTGGAAGTCAGTAGAAACCACTACTCAATCATACTCATTTATTTCATCATGATTCACAAGCATGATAGGAGGGGAATTCCATAAAATGCATCATAACGCTTAGATCTCAAGTTAAAAATGAAAGGGATTCAAACAAAGGCAAAGCTAGAAGGCTTTAAACTATTCAAAGACTTGAAATCAAGCTTCTAACATGATATGAGGATATAATCAAAAGGTTAGAATGTTGATCCTAATACATGTTGCACAAGTGAATTCAATATACCTCAAATATTCAGGATAAGAAAAGATAAGAACATCAAATTCATACATGAATGAAATTGGTTATAGCACTAGAGATCAATTATTCTCAAGTACTTATGAAACTATCATTGAAGTATCATTTCTCTACATATTATCATTGGCCACTTGATGACCTCAAACTCAAGTTAAAAGCCCAAGTTCCTAAGTGAAAATCAATAAGAAAACATCAATTACAAAGCATGCATCAAAAGGCTCAACATTCAATTATGAGGAAATTAAGTGAATTTACTTGAGTTTATATGAGGAAACAAAAGCAACATGATCATTAAATGCCCAAATTACAGGCCTCACATAAGTTCATTGGCCACTAAACAAATTACAACAAAGAATGCAAACTTAATTGATCACCTTCACTTCAAAAATACGTCAAAAGTAGAAACAAGGATCAATATAAATGCAAACTATGGATATGTAGAGCTTCGTGGCAATGGTATCTATATTTTATATTCACAAATCAGAATCAAATGATGCTTTTATGAAGAGATAGAAGTTTGAAAACTTACCTCTTGCAGCTGGAGTCGTGTATGGAGTTTGAGCAACCTTTATGATGGCCTGATGATTTCTGTAGCTTACCTGGACTTCCTTGAGTGTGTTCCAACTCCTACTTTGCTTTGAGGATGGCTGAAACTCCCAACTCAAGTCAAGTTGCAAGCTTCAGTTTTGAAAATGGTGGATAGTGATGGAGGAGTTACATTCGGGAAATAAGGCCCTAGATCACTTTGATATGATGTATATTAAGTGTTTGGATGGTTAAAACTCAATACACACGAGTGGATTTGGAGATGGCAATGTGAGGTTCAAAACTGTCAAGTTATGGCAGATTCTGAGTTGCAGAGTGTTTGGGAGTGTTTTGGGGTCTTTGAACTTATGTGTTATGTTGCAATATACTTGTGTATATGTATGGAAAATGTTAGAGATCAAATGCACTCAAGGTTTTTGAGTTCTAGCCTTTTGGCTCTATAACTTGCTTTTGAAGAAAAGTGAGAAGACAAGTCTCAAAGTTTTGTACAAGCATGGTCTGAGTTGGTAGAGGCCTTAGACATGTTGCTTTTGGTTTTCACTTTTCTTGTGTTCAGAGAAAACAATTGAGAGGCTCAAGAAGTTGACAATTTCAAAAGTAATGCTTTATCAAAATGGAAATGATAACTTTGTGCCATAAATGGAAATGTAACTTGGATAAAGGCTCAAGTGCTTGGATTAAAGCTCTAACAGCTGTGTAAACATTTAATTATGGAGTGGAAAATAAGTTTGAGTCTTGCAAAGCAAAGATTATGCAGCCTAGGCTTGAATTTGAATTTTTGTTCATCATGAAATGGCTTGTAATTTAAGTTTGAAAACCCTAACTTCATCTCTTTGATTCTCCCTGCTCAAGAATGATCTCAAGGAGTTATTGGACATTTTGGAAAGCTTGTAATGTTCTATACAACCGTCTTTGAATCAATTTTGAAAGTTCCCCTTGGAACTATATGAAAAAGTGCCATGAAGTTAGGTCAAAATCCTGACCAAAATTAGGGCAAAATTTCACTAAGTGTTCAATTTCAAGACCATGACTTTATGAATTAATAACTTGATATATAATAACTTTTAGAAGAAGTTGTGTAAAGAAATGTTGTATATATCATGGAGATCTACAACTTTCATGTTGAAAGTTTCTTCTGAATCATCTTGCATCATGGTGAAAAATTTGCTCAAAATTTTGAAAAAACATGAAGTTTTAAACACTTAGAAAAATTTCTAAGTTAGAAAACTTTGACTTTTCAAAATGAAATCTTGACTTTTTGATTTCTTGATGAATAATTTTAATATTTTGACATGTTTTGATGAATTGTGATCTTTGACATTGGATTTTGATCAAAAAGTCAAAGTTTGACGTTTTAGTGTACAATTGACTTTTGATCAATTGACTGCAAATTCATTATCAATCCAATTGATCTTGAGCAATGTTTTAGGTCATGCCATTAGGTAAAAATTATGCAATTTAACTCTTGAGATCATTCCTCAAACCACTTAACCATTTGATAGGTCAAAAATCAGAAATTGCCTTTCTTCAGTCAAAACCCTAATTTTGACCATTTTGCCCTTTTGATGATTTGATCAGATTTCTTGAGGAATTGGGGTCCAAACTTGATCAAATGATACATATGAGTTTATAATGTTGATGTGGATCTAAAATTATGAAGTTTTACTGTAAATTGGCCAAAGTTGACTTTTTTTTCTCCAAATATAGTTGATTTTTAGGCCAACTGCTCAATTGACTGAGCAAAAGGGTGATCCAAGGCTTGAAACTTGACATGAGTAATCTTGGGGGTCCATAATGATCCATGAAAGTCATATGAGGCATTGAAAGTTCAATTATCCTTGTGCAATCTCAAACCCTAGTTTTGGTCATTAGTGCTCAAGGAGGTGTCTTGAGTTGATCAACCCTAATTGATAAGTGAGAGGGCAAATTTTGTGGTACAATAGTTGCCCCTGTTCAATCTTCTTAAACCTGAAGAGTTAAATTGGAGGACTTGCCATTCGTGACTTGAAGGTGGAAGATGATTGGACACTTAGAGTGCCCAGAAATTTGAAATTGAGGATGTGATGGTTGATGGTATAGGGAACGGGCTTAACGATGCCATTTGGAGACGTGATGGAAACTTGTTGGAGATGGGCTTGTAGATGCCATCCAAAAATGATTACTGAACCGTATCTGCAAGCTAAAACTGAATGAGTATCAGAATGGCGTCTGTGTCTAGAGCGTATCTGTACTGTATCTGAAGGTGAACCCGAATGAGTATCAAGACGGAATCCGTATCTGGAGCGTATCTGAATCGTATCTGAAGGTTGAATATAAATGAGTATCAGAGTGGCATCTGTGTTTGGAGCGTATCTGAACTATATCTGGAGGTCGAATCTGAATGAGTATCAGAATGGCATCCATGTCTGGAGCGTATCTGAACTGTATCTGAAAGTTGAATCTGAATGAGTATCAGAATAACGTATTTGTCTGGAGTGTATCTGTACTGTATCTGAAAGCTGAATGAGAAGAACCCGCACTGGATTACTTCAGCTGGTCGTGTAGATAATTGTCCTGGCTCGTCTCAGGTATCAATCTCTGACCTTTGTAAATTGTTGATGATAGCCATCTGCTGACTGATCTTTTCTGAAGAGATAAAAGATTAGTTGTATGCAATGTCATGATGTATGAAATGCATTGTATAATGATTGTTGTACCCCAAAATTTTCCCTCCCATATTCTTCAAAATTTGCAAAGAGCATGCTTCAAAATCTCCCAAGGGTTGCACAGTTCAATGACCTCCTAACAGTCAACAACTAGGGTTTTGATTCTGGCAAAGAAGTTGAAGTTTCCAAGGGTCCAATCAAGTCCCATATGCCTATAAACATTGTCAAGCATCCTCATGTCAAGTTTCAAGACTCACAGCACAAAATTGCACAGTCAAAAACCCTAATTACCCTACAGTCAACTGCAGGGGCAAAATGGTCATTTGACAGTCAAAAGTCAAAATTTTTGGTCAACATCTTATTTTGAAGCCACAAACATCATTTGATTAATGCTTGATCATGATTTTCAAGGTATGGCTCAAAAAGTCTTAAGATGCAAAAGTTTCCATATTTGGACAGTTGAAAAAGTCAACTGTAACTTGACCAAGGCATAACTTCCACATGGTTTATCAGAAAAATTCCATCCAAAGCTCATTTTGAAGAGAATAACATTTCCTACAACTCCTCTTCACACTTCAAGTCCAAGAAATGCTCTCACAAAAAGTTATCAATCTCAACATTATAGGTCATTTTCAAAAGTCAACAAAAAGGCACTTTAAGTCAAAGACCATAACTTGAGATTGGTAAATCAAAATGACATGGGACAAAAGGCATTGGTTAGAGGACTTCAAGACCTTTCCAAAATGTCCAAGAACATGATCAAATCTTAAAGATTGAGCAAGATATGCCTTGTGGAAGTTGGGAAATTTTTGGGAATTTTGAAAAGTCAACTTTGCTTCAAATGCCTCAAAATTGCTAATGGGCCACAATTTCTTCCAAGAATCATCATCCAAGAGCTATGCACGACCATTTGACCCAAAGGGGATTTATTTCATCATTTTTTATTATTTATTTGAAATTTTATCACCATTAATTCATTTAATTAAATAAAATATGACAAAAATACTCAAGCATGCATTTTAAATCTTTTTATGCAGCTAATAGGTCTATCATAACTCCAAGATTTCATGCACACTCAATTTGGAAAGATTTGGCCATGATTGATATCAAAAGGGCATGGAAAAGATTGAAAAAGATCCATGGAAATCAAATCTCAAAAGCATTGAATGCAAAGGTTTTTGGTTGAAATTTCTACCCTAATTCATTCCTCACATAAGTATAAACCTAAACCTAATGCAAAAGACCTGGATGCTGCGCTCAAAAGCAAATACACACTTTGCATTTTTGGCAAAAAAGTTCAAAACTGAAAACTGCATTACAGGGTGATTCAAAACATACAAACGATTCAAAAAGCTTGCTGAGGTCTTCCTGGACATAACTGAATTCTTTTCCAGTCCCCACGCATCAAGAAGTGGTAGAATAAAGTCAAACTTCCTCAAACTTTTTGCATAATCGTGTCTCATAATTCATGCCATATTTTTGATTTCTAATGCTTGATTTGTACTAGTTTAATCATTCTAAAGCTAACCCTGCCATTCAATTGAGTTTTTAAGGCCAGTATGTGAATCTACCATGGAAGCTTTCTAGGTTTTCAAAGATGTGAAATTGGGGACTTTTACATATAGAAAAATTAGATCATGAGACCAACGCCATTGGATTCGTGACATTCCAACGAATCATTCTCATACCTCGCGCCCAATTTATCATTATCCCAGAGCTAATCGCTATTTTCCTATACTGTGGTTAGTGGGGGTTCAAAACCCCCACTATTTGAGGTATTTTTCAGGCTAAAGCAAAGAACGAGTGGAGAAGAAGATGAGTTATAAGCATCTGGTTGGCCGGTTCAAAAAGCTGGCGCGTTTTTGTGTTTTACGTCACTAACCCTTATTTTTATCATATTAATTGTTGTCCATTATAATTACAAAGTGGCTAAACAGCTCAGTTGGTGGAAAGCGTTGTTGGCAAGCCTTGGGACCTGGGTTCGATTCCCAGGTCCCCCATATTTCCTTCTATTTTTTCTCATAACGTGATTAGGTACCCAACATGTCCAGAAGTCCACCATACACTCAATGCCATAGCTTGCCAAATGTCCCAGGTGATGAATCTAAGGGCCAGGATGAAAGGTCCATCATACGTATCAGTCAACCATGCACACGTGACCATCAAAAGTCAACCAGGCCAAGCTTCAGTGGGCCAAAATTGCTTGGAGAATACCTCCAAAAGGGTCAACAAACCCCCCATGTTTGCCTTTCTTTTCTCTATTTTTTTATTATTCTTTTCTTTTATTTTTATTATATTGCTTTTTTTTAATTCCTTAAATTAATTTTAAATAATATAAAAATAAAAAAAAAATCAGAAAAGACAAAAAATAAAAATATATTTTATTTAATAGTTTTTTGTAAATAAATTTTATTAACTAATTTAGCTCTAATCTTAGGTTTAATTTTAATGTTTTTTTAATAAACTAAAAAAAATGTAGAAATTAGGGTTTTAATGCTTTTATTCTTTTTTTTCTTTTCTTTTACCATATTTAATTATTAATTATTTTGTAAATAAATTTATCATTAAATAAATTAGGTTAAAACTAGATACAACTTAAACTTTTTTTTATAAATTAAAAATAGTCTAGAATTAGGTTTTTTGATTCCGATTTAATTTTCTCATTAAACTCCATAAATACCAAAAAACTCCAAAAAAAATTCTTTCTTTTATTTAAATTTAATTAATTTCATAATTTCAATTTAATTTCTTTAAAAGGGTCCAACGCCCTCGCTTTCGATTATAATTTCGTTTCGCGCGCTTATTTTATTTCTTTTTTTATAAATTTCATGTACTTGCACCAAAGCCCTGTAATAGATTAATTAGGGTATTTACTTTCCGCATTTTATTTTATTCAAATCGGGTCTTGGATTAATTTGGCGATGTAGACCCACGCCTTTGTAATAGCGTAGGACTTTTAATTCCGCACCCTTTTAACTGTTAATAATTCATATGAAAGAATGAATGCCAAAAATAAAAATGAAGCGTAGATCACCAATGCATGAAGAAGACAAATATAACTGAAAATGACACACAATTCACACACCACCCCTAGGGTACGCCTCACTGTTGCCTTGCCCCTCGAAAAGTGGTCGTCGAGTAGAGGATGTTTTAGTAAGTCCTCATGTCCATGAACATGGCATGGGGGTAGCTTCTAAGGTGTCTTCCTATTGCTCTGGTGACCACAATGTCCCGAACCCTCGAATTGACCTGAACACCTCCAATGGTGGTGCTACCTACCTCTCAATGGTGGGATGGCACTATCTTAAGGACATTTACACAGACGAATTCCTTAGGGTAGGTAGATGACTCGTAGATACTTGCTCTAATTTCAAAACAAATTAAAAATTTCTTTTCACACCGACACTTTGCAAAAAGATTTAAAAAAAAACAACTTTTCAAACACTCTTAAGGATTGATACAAGAGTCGAACTGAAATTTTCCAAGAAACTTTTTAAACCCACTTTGAAAAGCAAACAAACATTTTTGAAAACACAAGTGAGCAAGTATCTAAGAGCCCATGGATAACCATGGATAGAAAGGGTGCTAACACCTTCCCTTTCTATAAATCTACCTCCCGAACCGAGAAACTATCTCTATAAGGAATTTTTCTGTGCTTTTGTCCTTTCCATTTGGAGAAAATAAAAGACGGTGGCGACTCTTGCTTCCGCGACATTTCGCGAACCAGCGTTAAACAGTCAGTTCCAGATCCACTGATCACAGAACTGGCGACTCTGCTGGGGAATCTTTTTAAAGTGAGGTGTACCTTAGGATAGTTCATAACTGTGTTTTCAATTGTATTGACTTGTTTGCTTTAAAATTGTGGGTTGCATGGGAGTTACATAGATCCTAACCCGGATCTGGGGATACCCTGTTTAGGTAGTATAAGCTGTGAGGGACCTGTCCGGCGTAGACCGACATGGGTGAAGCAGTGGCTACGTTGGTGTGGCACCTTGGTCTGTACCGATATCCCTTGTGTTGCAACGAGGAGAATATGGGTCTTCTGAGGAGTCATTAAGCACCAACAGACCTTAGAACCTTAAATGACACAACTTGGCCATTAGAACAGTAGCAGTATGCTACGTCCATTGAGGCTAAACTCTCGTGATGGTTCTGGCCGCAAGAAAAGATTGCGATGCTGGAGTTATGACCGATTGAGGGTAGTCAATGATATTGGGATCCTCTAAGAACCCGGTTACTTTTGATAGGACAGGTATGAACCAACAAACTGAAAGAGGGTAATACCTAGACCTCATGCTGGCCTAAACTTTAAGGGTTTGTCTTGTGTGACTTGTGTGCCTTATCATGTTTGCCTTTGTAAATATTTGTGGTGTGCTTTATCATAACATTATAACATCATGAGCATTGCATGCATCCTGCATAAGGACTGACCATTTCAAAGACAAGAGGGTTTCACATTTGCTCTGTTTTGTAGGACATCATGATGCCTATGCGAAGGAATACTATCCGGTTCAACTTTGTTCACCCACCTGAGTTGCTTGAGGAGTTGGTTAGCAGAATTCCAAACACCACTTCCTTCATCCAGAGGCATGGTTCTCTTCTCAGTTTAGTCACTGCAAAGCGGGATCAACAGTTGATGAGTGTCCTGACCCAGTTCTATGACCCTCTGTACCAGTGTTTCACCTTTCAAGACTTCCAGCTGGTCCCTACCCTGGAAGAGTTCTCTGATTTGCTTGGCATCCCTATCTTGGATCAGACTCCTTACAATGGTTGGGAAAAGACCCTCAGGCTTGAGGAGGTTGCTGCAACTCTCCCTTTGACCCATCAAGAAGTAATGGACAACTGGGCGACTAGAAGCGGAGTTAAGGGTTTCTTGGCCAAGTTTCTGATTGGTAAAGCTAACAGTTTCTGGAATGACTTGGACTTTAGGGCATATGAAGACATCTTGGCTCTCTTAATCTATGGGCTAGTCTTGTTTCCTAATCCTGGCAACTTCATCAACGTCACTGTTGCACCCCAAAATTTGCCCTCCCATATTCTCCAAGAAATTGCCAAGTCAAGCTGCAAGGTTCCCCAAGAATTTCCCAGTGCAAAGGTCCCCCATACAGTCAAAATTAGGGTTTGTGTCCTGATCAAGGAAATGAAGTTTTCAAAGGCCCAATCAAGTCCTATATGCTTACAAATATGGTCAAATGTCCTCATACAAAGTTTCAAGGCATTCAGCTCAAAATTGCACAGTCAAAACCCTAGATTGCACTACAGTCAACTGTAGGGGCAAAATGGTCATTTGACAGTCAAAAGTTCAAATTTTTGGTCAACATATCATTTTGAAGCCACAAACATCATTGGATCAATGCTTGATCATGATTCTCAAAGTTTGGCTCAGAAATCATCAAAGATGCAAAAGTTACTATATTTGGACAGTTGAAAAAGTCAACTGAAATTGACCAGGGCATAACTTTCACATGGATTATCAGAAAAATTCCATCCAATGCTCATTTTGAAGAGAAAGACATTTCCCACAACTCATCTTCATACTTTAAGTCCAAGAAATGCTCTCACAAAAAGTTATCAATCTCAACATTATAGGTCATTTTCAAAAGTCAACAAAAAGGGACTTTAAGTCAAAGGCCATAACTTGAGATTGGTAAATCAAAATGACATGGGACCAAAGGCATTGGTTAGAGGACTCAAAGACCTTTCCAAAATGTCCAAGAACATGAGAAGAGCTTAAAAATTGAGCAAGTTATGCCTTGTGGAAGTTGGGAAATTTTTAGGAATTTTGAAAAGTCAACATTGATGCAAATGATTCAAAATTGCTAATGGGCCCATTTTTCTTCCAAGATTCATCATTCCAAGCATGTGCACGACCACTTGGCCCAAAGGGAAATATTTTCTCATTTTTTATTTATTTATTTGAATTTTTATTCATATTAATTCAATTAAATCAATTAAATATGTGGAAAATATCTAAATGAACCAAATGAATCTTTTTATACATGTTTTAGACTTGATATTTCGTGCTTAGCCAATTATGGAAAGATTTGGCTTGATTGAAACCTAATTGATACAAAAACCATGTGAAAAGATATGAAAAGGATTCTTAAGAAATCAGATATTGAAAACAATAAAAGCAATGGATTTTGATCAATCTTTTTAACCTAATTCATTCACTACATAACCAGGAACATAAACCTAATTGCATTAGACAAAAAGCTGCGCTCAAGAATACATTACAAACTTGGAAAATTCACCAAAAATACAAAACTGAAATCAGTGTTAGAGGTCAATTCAAAGCATAAGAATTGTTCCATTAGCTTCCTCAAGGTTCTCTGAACGTGTGCCAATCAAAAACAACGATTCAAGCCTCAAGAATTGGTAAAACAAACTCAAACTGTATAGCAAAAAATTCATAATCGTATATCATCTTTTAAGCATTTTTACAGCATTCTATTCATGGCATCATGTTTGTTTTGAGCTTCTGAAACTAACCATTGTGTTTGATTGAATTTTTGCAAGCCATACGCGATTATGCCATAACTGCGTTTTAGGGTTTACAGAGTTTGAAAATTGGGGTTTCCCAAACCAAGTAAAATTAGGACTCAAGGCCATGACCATTAGCATCAGTGTATCTGGACGAACAGGAATCACCTATCGCGCCCAATTTATGGGCACCATAGCGCTAGTCGCTATTTTCTTGAAGCCGGTCTAAGAAAGCGCTCAAAAACCGTTGCTTATAACATTCATGTTTCAGGAAAAACAAAACTGGGCGAGGAAGATGATGTGTTGGCAAGCATTGGTTGGGTCTTTTTAAATTTCGCGCGCTTCAGTTCACTAACGCGTTGCTTTTTCTTATATTATTTATTTGCTTATTATATAACAAATTGGTTAAGTGGCACAGATGGCAAGCGAACGTATGGGAAATGCACAAGACCTGGGTTCGATCCCCAGGTCTTCAATAATTTCAATATTATTTTCTTGTTCACATTCACATGCAGGTTCATCATTGGAGTGCACCATACATCCCCATAATCCAAGCGTCCACGCGTCTAGCATATTCAGATCAAAGGCACAGGATGGATGAACACGCTACACTCAGGTCAACTGTTCCATACGCTTGGACAAAAGTCAAATAGGCCATGTCTTATTGGGCCAGAATTTCACCATCAAAACCTCACAATTGGGACAGAAAACCCCCCTGGTTTGCTTCTCTATACATTTTTTTATTTTATTTTCAATAATGATTTTATTTTCTTTATTTGTTAAATTAATTAATTATTTCTTTACAAAATATAAAAATGCACAAAAATCAGAAAAAAGAGAAAAATATAATATTTATTTTATTATTTTCATAAATAAATTGCATGTAAATATTTAGTATTAAATAGGTTTTAATTTTAATTCTTTTTTATAACTAAAAATCCAAAAATATAGAATTAGGTTTAATAACTTTTTATCCCTTTTTAATTTTCTCTTTTTTATCATAATACTTATTTATTTATTATTTTCATAATTAAATTGTACATAAAAATAATTAGGTTTAAATTAGGTCAAATTTCAATATTTTCTTAATAACTAAAAAATAATTAGAATTAGGGTTTGACATTTTATTTTAATTTTAATTAATCCTCTTTTTCTATTAAATCTAAAAAACACAAAAAACACCAAAAAATTCTCTTTTAATATTAATTTTAATTCCTTATTAATTTAAATTTTGCAAAAAAGGGTCCAACGCCCATGTTTTTAATTCCTTTATTTCGCGTATTTATTTATTTCGCTCAAATAATTATGTATCTCTCCCAAAGCCGTGTAAACAATTGCTCGCACTTTTATTTCTTTCGCTTTATTTACTTTCCGTCAAATCGGGTCCGGTTTAATTTTGGCGATGTGGACCCGCGCCATTTGTAATAGTTGTAGATTTATTTTCCCGCAACTTTTAACTGTTAAATAAGCATGAAAGAATGAATGGCCCTAATTAAAATCAAGCGTAGATCACAATGAACATGACAAGACAAATATCAATGAAACTGACACACAAATTCGCACACACCACCCCTAGGGTACGCCTCACTGTTGCCTTTCGAAAGGTGATCGTCGAGTAGAGGACGTCTTAGTAAGTCCTCATGATCCGGGAACCTGGCATGAGGGTAGCTTCTAAGGTGTCTTCCCATTGCTCTGGTGATCACCATGTCCCGAACCCCGAATTGACCCGAACACCTCCAACAGTGGTGCTACCTACCTCTCAATGGTGGGATGGCACTACTTTAAAGGACATTTACACAGAAGAATTCCTTAGGGTAGGTAGACGACTCTAGATACTTGCTCTAACTTTCAAAACAAATAAAAAAATACTTTTCACACCAACACTTTTCAAAAGCTTTCAAAGCAAATTTTTCAAACACTCTGACGTACGAGTCGAACTGAAATTTTTCAAAGAAACTTTTTTAAAACCCACAATTGAAAAGCAAACACTTTTGAAAACACAAATGAGCAAGTATCTAAGAGCCCATGGATAACCATGGATAGAAAGGGTGCTAACACCTTCCCTTTCTATAACTTACCTCCCGAACCGAGAGCAATCTCTTTAAAGGAATTTTTCTGTGCTTTTGTCCTTTCCATTTGGAGAAAATAAAAGACGGTGGCGACTCTTGCTTCCGCGACATTTCGCGATCCAGCGTTAAACAGTCAGTTCCAGATCCACCGATCACAGAACTGGCGACTCTGCTGGGGACCTAAACTTAAAGTGAGGTGTACCTTAGGATTAAGATCACTGTGTTTTCAATTGTCTTCTTTGCTTGCTTTATTATTGTGGGTTGCTTGGGAGTTCTCTAGATCCTAAACCCGGATCTGGGGGATACCTTCTTAGAAAGTAGCAACAAGGCTGTGAGGGAACTGTGCGGGGTATACCGACATGGTTGAAACAGTCTGCTACGTTGATGTGGCACTTTGGTATGTACCGGTAACCCTTAAGTTCAGTCAAGGAGAGTACGGGGCCTCCGCGTGGTGTCGTGAAGCATCAACAGACCTTAGGAACCTTAATTGAACTATCTTGGCCTCTTTAGGGTAGTGAGATAACTGACTTTGGTGCAGTCCGAGGTTGGTTGATACTCGATACTACACTCAATTGAGGGTTGCTTTCCTGGAATATTTCGGTCGCCAGTTCAGTGGCTAAATCGAAACGATGAACAATGAAAGCAATCCCGTGATATTGGGAACCTTAGAACCCGGTTACTTTGATTAGGACAGGTTGAACCCACCAACTTCAAGAGGGTACTATCCAGACCCCATGCTGGCCTAAACCCTAAGGGTTTCTCTTGTGTGACTTGTGTGCCTTTGTACTTGCCTACTTGCATGCTTGTTAGCTGACACATGAACTATTTGCAGGTTTTGTTTATAGTCCTTAACTGGGACTCATAACAGGGTTTACTAGATCTCTTGCAGGTTTTGTTTATAGTCCTTAATTGGGACTCATAACAAAATATACTGAATTTCTTGCAGGGTTTGTTTATAGTCCTTAATTGGGACTCATAACATGGTTTACCTACATCACTCCATGCATAGCATGACATCATATCATTGCATACATCCTAACCCATTTCAAGGATCTCAAGGGCTTGTGATGCAGGTCATGATGAATCAACTATCCCAGCAAGGGGCAAAGAGGATTTATTTTCCTCTAGACCAGGTTGTCAGGGGCTATGACCCACTTGATATGGTGAGCTTTGACACCTGAAGAATGATCCCCTAGCTAAGGTTATCAGGGGCTATGACCCACTGGATATGGTGAGCCTTTGACTCTTGAAGAAGGGCTCTCTACAACAGGAAGTTCCTTCAATCAAGTTGCCGGTTTCCAACTCTAACAAGTTTCTCTGTTTACCCCGCGAGGTCCTTGAAATCATTGCATGCATGTCATACATATCATTGCATAACAGGTACCCTTTCTCTGCAGGTTACTTACCTTCTTCGCTGTTTATTTCAGCCGATCACCATGAATCCTGAATCATCAGCTGAGCAGTCTATCAAGGCCCTCCAAGCTCAGAATGCCCAATTCCAAGGGCTAATCATGAACTTGACCCAGGGGCAGCAAGATCTGAAGGCTCTGCTCTTGAAGAAGGAAAAGAAAAAGAAGAGGACTGTCTTGTTCAGCCCTAGACGCAGATCTGGGAACACCCTGCAGGACCAAGCTGAGAGGACAACTCCATCTGTGGGGAAAAGTAGTCATCAAGAAGAAAGGATTCCCAGCCCAGTGGTCTCCGATAATGAGACAGATTTCAACGATGAACAGTACCCTCCGGCTGAGGACAGGTACAAACAGTTGGAAGACCGGCTCAGTGCTATGGAGATACAAAAGATGCCTGGCCTGGACTTCGAGGATCTAGGTCTGTCTTCTGGGGTAGTGATCCCGCGCAAATTCAAGGTACCTGCCTTTGCTAAATACGATGGGGCATCCTGTCCTAAGTTGCATCTCAGGGCTTATACAAGGAGGATCCAGCCCTATACAGCTGACAAAAACTTATGGATCCATTTCTTCCAAGAGAGTCTTTCGGGGACTCAGCTCGAGTGGTTCTATCAACTGAATGGAGCCAACATCCGTACCTGGGAAGACTTAGCCACTGCATTTTACAAACACTACCAGTATAATGCCGACCTCGCTCCCACGCGTACTCAGCTTCAGGGGATGTCTATGGGTACAGGCGAAGGCTTCAAAGAGTATGCTCAAAAATGGAGGGACCTTGCTGGAAGGGTACAACCACCTCTGACTGACCGCGAGCTCGTCGACATGTTCTTGGGGACCCTGTCTGGTCCATTCTTCAACCACCTAATTGGGAATTCTGTTGCTGGGTTTACAGATCTTGTCTTGACTGGGGAGAGAATCGAAGCTGGTATCAAGTCGGGGAAGATTCAAGAAACCGCACCTACTGATGCTCAGAAAAAGCCCCACAGTGGAAAGAAAGAGTCCAATGCTATACATGGTAAAAAGGGTCGTCATGATGTAGGGGCAATCCAGATTTCTGATCCCACGCCCGTTCAACCAAGAAAGAGCAATAGGCATAGGATAAAGCATCAAGATAGGAAGTATACTGACATCAACATGTCTTTGTCTCAGGCATTACAGCAATTGCTGAAGGCGAAAATGATCACACTAAAGGATCCTCCTCAAAATCCTGACACTTCCTCTCCCAAGTACAACCCGGGTGTGAGATGTGCCTACCATTCTGACAGTCCTGGACATGACACCGACGACTGTTGGACCTTGAAGAACAAGATCCAGGATTTGATTGACGCCAAGGAGGTCGAGTTTGAACACTGATCCTACACCGAATCATCGGGAATGTCTTTTGTTCATTCAAATATTCAAGTTGTATTTTTCTTTGATTGTTCAAACATTTATTCATGTTAAACATTGTTATCACATTAATACATCGCTTATGTCTATGTTGAATCAATATATTCGCATTCACTATATGCAAACTGTTTTCATATTTTTTCTGATGTCAACTCTCAATTAATAATTCTAAGCCTCTTGAGGGAGGATGACGAAAACGATACCACGATCTACAGTATGCTTTTGAACAGACCCCGCTGATGAGGTACAGGCATTGTTTCAAATCCTAAACACTGGAGTTATAAGGAAGATAATCCCTCGTCAACCCATCTGAGCCAAAGAAGTAGGAGTTTTATTTTCAAAAAAGTGAAACCCTTAATCATAACCTGGGGCAGGGTAGTCTTCTCAGTTGATCCAAGTGCATAACGAATGGCACCAAAGAGATCCTTACGAAAAAAGAAAGACAGTGACGGTTCCGAATAATCAAGAAGGACAGGCAGTCATTATATCTCTCAAAATAAAAAAAAACCCATTAAGTCAAAACCCATGAAGGAGACTTACAAAACTGGGGCATCCCGCTGACTGCAATTCCAAAAAGGAAACAGTTCAGGCAAAAAACAGGGATAACAAAATCAAAAAAGCAAGAGGTCTTATAAACCCTCAACAAAAAAAGAAATGACTGCCTAATCAAGATAAACCGTAAATATCCGAACCATTATTGGAACATCAAAGCAAAGACTCAAGCAAGGTCTAACGCACGATCAACTGAGTTTAGGTTTGGAGAACATCACGAAGAACGGGTGGGTACAAATAAAATTTGAGCCTTTATCCTTTGTTTCTTAAACCGTGAACCAGGCCACGTTATAACCCTCAAAAGTCCTAGCTGAAGCATGGGTTAGTTCGAAAGCATATTGTTACGAAAGGTATCCTGACTCCTGAAGGCCTACGGTAAAATACGGAGTTGACATCACGTTTTACAAACAATCACCTGTTTTATGAAAAAAAGAATGCATTTTCAAAATCTTCAAGACAGATATAAGCTTTGCATTTTTAACATAACTTTGTTTGCATATGACTTTTCGTTTGAACATCAGGGAAATTCGCACGATGAATGCCTAATGAACAGAAGCACTTCCAATCAAGGGGCATGGTATGATCATGGTCCGTCATCTGGGGCAATTCAGTCAAGATTCGGAGAATCTCTCAAAGGCCAAATAGCCTGGGGCAAATCTCCGCCTGAGTCACTTGGGGGCATTCCAGCAACAAAACTTACACGATCAAAAATCTTCTGGTGGCACGACAAAACACTTCTAACAGGGGCAACTCCCTACTTTCTGAGAACAGACATAGTCGGAAAGATGCTACGCAAAATCAAAGACCCGCTAGGTTGACATACCTAGGCAAAAATAAGGGCTTCCCGGCGAACAAAAAGGGTTCGGGCAAAATGAAGGGATGAAATGAAAAAAAAACTGTACACCCGGCAAGTCGAAAACCTGAAAAGGCGGCTTGGGCAAAAATGGGTATCCCGGTGGACTGAAAACCCGAAAGGGCAGTCCAGGCAAAAGTTAGGGATTAAAGCGTACGACTATGTCCCGCCATCTGCCTACCAGAAGAAGGTTTGTCCATCAACGACTATCAGCACCCCACAAATGCCTCCCTCATAGAAACAGGGGCAATAAAGAATGGTCTAAGCAATCTGATTGTTCTATCCTCCAAGGTATCAGGGTAGGTTCCGTTGAAGAACATGACCGATACAGTTCAATACTTCCCCAGGAAAGTTGGGATTCATATCCCCAAGCCATAAGCATATCCCCAGTAAATTTTGGAAGCTTGTCCCCTCGCAGAACACGAACACGTCGTCCGGCTTGATTTAAAGAGTTATTTCCTCAACAGGATATAACTGGGTTATCCTCAGCCAAAAGCCATGGAAAGATCGTCGTCGACACCGTCTTCTTACCCCAGCGAAGTCCATCAATACTTCCAACAACAAAGATATCCTCAGCAAGTTACTATCAACAATTCAGCAAAACATCTCTCTCCCCACAGAGTGTTGCTTCCCAGCATGGTCGCAGAGTATCTTTTCTCCCCGCAGAATCTTCCATTTGCCAAGTTTATTCCACAACGGAGTCATCTTCTCCTACCGGTATTCTTGCAGTTATCATCCCCAGCGGAAGTAAAAGCTTATTCTTCAACATCAGCCCAGGATACGACTTCCCGGCACCCGTCAAGGATTTACTTTCCTAGACGAAAAACACATTCATAAAACGTCACATACATCATTATAGCATGCATAGACGCATCATATCACCCCAATCTCATTTATTTTTTAGAACATCTTAAAATCAGGCAATTCACGCATTATGACATTGCATACAACTAATTCGTTACTTTTTCAGGAAAGAACGATCAACAGATAAAAGTCTTTTCCCGTTGAGGTAGTAATCGTCCTAGATTCCTTCACCACCCGTTGAGGTAGTAATCGTCCCAGATTCCTTCATCACCCGTTGAGGTAGTAATCGTCCCAGATTCCTTCATCGTCTTGCTGAGGTAGTAATCGTCCCAGATTCCTTCATCATATATTTTGAGTAGCAATCGTCTCAGATTCCTTCATCGTCCTGCTGAGGTAGTAATCGTCCCAGATTCCTTCATCATATATTTGGAGTAGCAATCGTCCCAGATTCCTTCATCATCCTATTGAGGTAGTAATCGTCCCAGATTCCTTCACCATCCTACTGAAGTAGTAATCGTCCCAGATTCCTTCATCATCCCACTGAGGTAGTAATCGTCCCAGATTCCTTCATCATTCGGCTGAGGTAGTAATCGTCCCAGATTCCTTCATCATAGATTTGGAGTAGCAATCGTCTCAGATTCCTTCATCACATCCTTATCAAAAAGAAGCCTCCTCCAGTTCAGCTAAATCGACTCCCAACAGATTTTTCTGATGAAGACTCAGTAGAAGTTTTTCAGATGTTTCCCTCTCCGACGATGAGTGTGAGGTGATAGTCTCCTATGGTCCCCTCTCCAACGGTGAGTGAGGTGGTAATTCCTTCTTCAGATGTTTCCCTCTCCGACGGTGAGTGTGAGGTGATAGTCTCATATGGTCCCCTCTCCGACAAGTGCGTGAGGTGGTAATTCCTTCTTCAGATGTTTCCCTCTCCGACGATGAGTGTGAGGTGATAGTCTCCTATGGTTCCCTCTCCGACGGCGAGTGAGGTGGTAAGTCCTTTTCAGATGTTTCCCTCTCCAACGGTGAGTGAGGCGATAATTCCTTTTCTTATGGTTCCCTCTCCGACGGTGAGTGAGGTGACAATTTCCTTTCAGATTATAATTGCCTATGGTTCTCTTCCCAATACTGCAAAGATGGTATTTCCCGCCAAGATTTTTCTCAACGAGCGTTGTTGAAGTTAAAATCACCCAAGGTTCTCTTACCATTCATGCTAAGGCAGTAACCATACCTGGTTCATTCATCATCTTTTGAAGCTCCAGACTCAGCTCCTGTAACCAGTCAGGACATATCTATGCCAAGCATCTAAAACCAGCTCCTGTAACGTGCCAGGTACTCATTTTTCTTTTGCAGGTATGCAGGTACTCGCTAAGGAATCTCCTACGCAATCAGCATCCAGATGGCATCTATAAGCCCATCATCCTATCCAGAAATCTCCAAATGGCATCTATAAGCCCATTCCCCCATCACACTGCCACTATGTGAGCGCAAATTTCTGGGCACTCTAGTGTCCAATCATCTTCTACCCTCGGATTACGAAAGGCACGTCAGCCAATCTACATCCTCAGGTCTAAGAAGATTGAACAGGGGCAACTGTTGCACCCCAAAATTTGCCCTCCCATATTCTCCAAGAAATTGCCAAGTCAAGCTGCAAGGTTCCCCAAGAATTGCCCAGTGCAAAGGTCCCCCATACAGTCAAAATTAGGGTTTGTGTCCTGATCAAGGAAATGAAGTTTTCAAAGGCCCAATCAAGTCCTATATGCTTACAAATATGGTCAAATGTCCTCATACAAAGTTTCAAGGCATTCAGCTCAAAATTGCACAGTCAAAACCCTAGATTGCACTACAGTCAACTGTAGGGGCAAAATGGTCATTTGACAGTCAAAAGTTCAAATTTTTGGTCAACATATCATTTTGAAGCCACAAACATCATTGGATCAATGCTTGATCATGATTCTCAAAGTTTGGCTCAGAAATCATCAAAGATGCAAAAGTTACTATATTTGGACAGCTGAAAAAGTCAACTGAAATTGACCAGGGCATAACTTTCACATGGATTATCAGAAAAATTCCATCCAATGCTCATTTTGAAGAGAAAGACATTTCCCACAACTCATCTTCATACTTTAAGTCCAAGAAATGCTCTCACAAAAAGTTATCAATCTCAACATTATAGGTCATTTTCAAAAGTCAACAAAAAGGGACTTTAAGTCAAAGGCCATAACTTGAGATTGGTAAATCAAAATGACATGGGACCAAAGGCATTGGTTAGAGGACTCAAAGACCTTTCCAAAATGTCCAAGAACATGAGAAGAGCTTAAAAATTGAGCAAGTTATGCCTTGTGGAAGTTGGGAAATTTTTAGGAATTTTGAAAAGTCAACATTGATGCAAATGATTCAAAATTGCTAATGGGCCCATTTTTCTTCCAAGATTCATCATTCCAAGCATGTGCACGACCACTTGGCCCAAAGGGAAATATTTTCTCATTTTTTATTTATTTATTTGAATTTTTATTCATATTAATTCAATTAAATCAATTAAATATGTGGAAAATATCTAAATGAACCAAATGAATCTTTTTATACATGTTTTAGACTTGATATTTCGTGCTTAGCCAATTATGGAAAGATTTGGCTTGATTGAAACCTAATTGATACAAAAACCATGTGAAAAGATATGAAAAGGATTCTTAAGAAATCAGATATTGAAAACAATAAAAGCAATGGATTTTGATCAATCTTTTTAACCTAATTCATTCACTACATAACCAGGAACATAAACCTAATTGCATTAGACAAAAAGCTGCGCTCAAGAATACATTACAAACTTGGAAAATTCACCAAAAATACAAAACTGAAATCAGTGTTAGAGGTCAATTCAAAGCATAAGAATTGTTCCATTAGCTTCCTCAAGGTTCTCTGAACGTGTGCCAATCAAAAACAACGATTCAAGCCTCAAGAATTGGTAAAACAAACTCAAACTGTATAGCAAAAAATTCATAATCGTATATCATCTTTTAAGCATTTTTACAGCATTCTATTCATGGCATCATGTTTGTTTTGAGCTTCTGAAACTAACCATTGTGTTTGATTGAATTTTTGCAAGCCATACGCGATTATGCCATAACTGCGTTTTAGGGTTTACAGAGTTTGAAAATTGGGGTTTCCCAAACCAAGTAAAATTAGGACTCAAGGCCATGACCATTAGCATCAGTGTATCTGGACGAACAGGAATCACCTATCGCGCCCAATTTATGGGCACCATAGCGCTAGTCGCTATTTTCTTGAAGCCGGTCTAAGAAAGCGCTCAAAAACCGTTGCTTATAACATTCATGTTTCAGGAAAAACAAAACTGGGCGAGGAAGATGATGTGTTGGCAAGCATTGGTTGGGTCTTTTTAAATTTCGCGCGCTTCAGTTCACTAACGCGTTGCTTTTTCTTATATTATTTATTTGCTTATTATATAACAAATTGGTTAAGTGGCACAGATGGCAAGCGAACGTATGGGAAATGCACAAGACCTGGGTTCGATCCCCAGGTCTTCAATAATTTCAATATTATTTTCTTGTTCACATTCACATGCAGGTTCATCATTGGAGTGCACCATACATCCCCATAATCCAAGCGTCCACGCGTCTAGCATATTCAGATCAAAGGCACAGGATGGATGAACACGCTACACTCAGGTCAACTGTTCCATACGCTTGGACAAAAGTCAAACAGGCCATGTCTTATTGGGCCAGAATTTCACCATCAAAACCTCACAATTGGGACAGAAAACCCCCCTGGTTTGCTTCTCTATACATTTTTTTATTTTATTTTCAATAATGATTTTATTTTCTTTATTTGTTAAATTAATTAATTATTTCTTTACAAAATATAAAAATGCACAAAAATCAGAAAAAAGAGAAAAATATAATATTTATTTTATTATTTTCATAAATAAATTGCATGTAAATATTTAGTATTAAATAGGTTTTAATTTTAATTCTTTTTTATAACTAAAAATCCAAAAATATAGAATTAGGTTTAATAACTTTTTATCCCTTTTTAATTTTCTCTTTTTTATCATAATACTTATTTATTTATTATTTTCATAATTAAATTGTACATAAAAATAATTAGGTTTAAATTAGGTCAAATTTCAATATTTTCTTAATAACTAAAAAATAATTAGAATTAGGGTTTGACATTTTATTTTAATTTTAATTAATCCTCTTTTTCTATTAAATCTAAAAAACACAAAAAACACCAAAAAAAAAACATTCTCTTTTAATATTAATTTTAATTCCTTATTAATTTAAATTTTGCAAAAAAGGGTCCAACGCCCATGTTTTTAATTCCTTTATTTCGCGTATTTATTTATTTCGCTCAAATAATTATGTATCTCTCCCAAAGCCGTGTAAACAATTGCTCGCACTTTTATTTCTTTCGCTTTATTTACTTTCCGTCAAATCGGGTCCGGTTTAATTTTGGCGATGTGGACCCGCGCCATTTGTAATAGTTGTAGATTTATTTTCCCGCAACTTTTAACTGTTAAATAAGCATGAAAGAATGAATGGCCCTAATTAAAATCAAGCGTAGATCACAATGAACATGACAAGACAAATATCAATGAAACTGACACACAAATTCGCACACACCACCCCTAGGGTACGCCTCACTGTTGCCTTTCGAAAGGTGATCGTCGAGTAGAGGACGTCTTAGTAAGTCCTCATGATCCGGGAACCTGGCATGAGGGTAGCTTCTAAGGTGTCTTCCCATTGCTCTGGTGATCACCATGTCCCGAACCCCGAATTGACCCGAACACCTCCAACAGTGGTGCTACCTACCTCTCAATGGTGGGATGGCACTACTTTAAAGGACATTTACACAGAAGAATTCCTTAGGGTAGGTAGACGACTCTAGATACTTGCTCTAACTTTCAAAACAAATAAAAAAAATACTTTTCACACCAACACTTTTCAAAAGCTTTCAAAGCAAATTTTTCAAACACTCTGACGTACGAGTCGAACTGAAATTTTTCAAAGAAACTTTTTTAAAACCCACAATTGAAAAGCAAACACTTTTGAAAACACAAATGAGCAAGTATCTAAGAGCCCATGGATAACCATGGATAGAAAGGGTGCTAACACCTTCCCTTTCTATAACTTACCTCCCGAACCGAGAGCAATCTCTTTAAAGGAATTTTTCTGTGCTTTTGTCCTTTCCATTTGGAGAAAATAAAAGACGGTGGCGACTCTTGCTTCCGCGACATTTCGCGATCCAGCGTTAAACAGTCAGTTCCAGATCCACCGATCACAGTCACTGCCATAAGGATCTTTATGTCTCAAAACCCTGTGCCCACTCTCTTGGGTGACATCCTGCAACAACTTTATGCCCGAAGATGAGGAACTCTATGGTGTTGTATCCCTTTGTTGGTGAGGTGGTTTATTTCGCACCTCCCTAAGTTCGTGCTGAAGAACCAAGAAGGAAGAGGTTGGGCTCATAGGTTAATGTCTCTCACTGACAAGGACATCATTTGGACTTTCAGAGGTTTGGATGAGATAGCTGTCATTGATCGTTGCGGAGAATACCCTAATGTTCCTCTGATTGGTACCCAAGGAGGAATCTCTTACAATCCATGTTTAGCGCTTCGTCAGTTTGGAAGAGCCAGAAGAGCAGGGCCTCATAAGATGTTGATGCCTCACATCAGTTTTGAGTTTCAGGTGGATAGTAACGAGCTGCGTCATAGGTTCATCAAGGCTTGGGACAGAGTTCACAAAGCTGACCCACAAGAGTTGGGACCAAAGACTTCTCTGCCTATGGAAGCTTACTACAAATGGGTCCGCATCCGTGCTCAGAATTTAGGTATGCCGTACGAAGCTGTCAGACCCATCATTCTTGAGTATCCTGACAAAGATGGGGTTCCTCCAACTGTCCTCCCTCCTCAGATACCTACTGATTATGAGACATTAAAGAGGTCTTGGTCGCAACTACGAGAAGAACGGGATTCTTATCGAGAAAAGTTCAACGAGCAGGAAGTGAAGATCCAGAAGATGAGAAAGCAGTTGGAGAATGAGCGAGCTCTGAATGATTACATCCGTACTGAGAAGAGGAGACCATGGGATCAATAAGGAGCTCTGGATGTTCTTTTAGAGTTTTATTTCCCTTTTCAGTATTTCCCTTTTATGTAACGCCTGAGGGCAATCTGTTGAACAATTTAAATTGCAAAGTTGAATCTAATGAAGTGTGTTCCTTTTTTTTGTTTACAAATCTGATTCCCGATTGTCTTTGAAAACATAAATCATACGCATTCCATTCATCATGTGCATAGCAGGTATTCTTCTTTTCAGGTTGCTTACTGTTCTTCGCTGTTTATTTCAGCATCATGAACCCTGACTCATCATCAACCGAGATGTCTATCAAGGCCCTTCAGGCGCAGAACGCGCAATTTCAGGAGCTGATCATGGGTTTGGCTCAAGGCCAAGAAGAGCTGAAGGCTTTACTCTTGAAGAAGGGGAAGAAGAATAAGAGAACTGTTCTTTTCAACTCGGGCCGAAGGTTTGGCAACACTCTGCAGAATGAAGAGGCTGGTTCTTCTGTAGGCAAAGGCAGTCCCCAGGGGGGAAAGGCTTCAAGTACAGTAGTCTCTGACAACGAGACTGACTTTAATGAGGAACAATATCCTCCTGCTGAAGACCGGTACAAGCAGTTGGAAGACAGACTGAATGCAATGGAGATCCAACAAGTGCCTGGGCTGGATTTCAGAGACTTGGGCTTATCTACTGGTGTGATTATCCCTCACAAGTTTAAGGCACCATCTTTCACCAAGTATGACGGGGCGTCTTGTCCCAAGCTACACCTCAGATCTTATGTGCGGAAGATTCAGCCGTACACAGTGGACAAGAACTTGTGGATCCACTTCTTCCAGGAGAGTCTTTCAGGGACTCATCTCGAATGGTTCTATCAGCTGGATGGGACCAAGGTTCGTAACTGGGAGGAGTTGGCTACTGCTTTTTATAAGCAGTATCAATATAATGCCGACCTTGCTCCTACACGTACCCAACTCCAGGGTATGTCGCTAGGATCAAGCGAAGGTTTTAAAGAGTATGCATAGAAGTGGAGGGATCTGGCTGGCAGGGTGCAGCCTCCGTTAACGGACCGTGAGCTGGTGGATATGTTCTTGGGGACCCTATCTGGGCCATTTTTCAATCATCTTATCGGTAACTCATCTGCAGGGTTCACTGACCTTATTCTGACTGGGGAGAGAATAGAGGCTGGAATGAAGTCTGGTAAAATTCAGAAAGGGGTATCTTCAAGTTCTGAGAAGAAACCCTTTAAGAAGGAGGCCAGTGCTGTATTTGGGCCTAGAAGGCAAGAGAAACCAGAACGCCGCCAATCTGTCAACGCGGTGATGATTGCAAAGCCTGTTGCCGCTCCTCGGCAAGCTAATCCACAAAGGGCTGAAAGACCCAGAAGAGAGTTTACCCGTCTAAGTATGACCCTATCGCAAATCTTGCCGCAGTTGCTATCCACCAATTTGGTGACTGTTAGAGAGGCCCCGAAGGTCGTGAATACGGCTTCTCCCAAGTACAATCCAAATGCTCGCTGTGCTTATCACTCCGATAGCCCGGGGCATTCCACTGATGACTGTTGGGCCTTAAGGAATAAGGTGCAAGACCTTATCAATGCAAAAGAGATACAATTTGAGGCGCCTGAGAGGCCAAATGTGGTGACTGCTCCTATGCCCCAGCATGGAGTGAATTCCGTTGATGAAGATGTTTATGCCGTTTCTGTGAATGATGTAGCTACTCCTTTGATGAATGTTAAGAGGAACCTACTGCTGGCTGGTTTATTTCTGGGTTGTAGTGAAGGTTGCCTTTTCTGTGCTGTTTCTCTTTCTGGTTGTCCTTTGCTGAAGTTGGGCATCCAAAGCCTGATGGACAGCAAAGAGATTCTGTTCAAGAAGACTGCTGTTCAGTTTGTTCCGGTGGAAGAAGTATCTGTTGTTACCATTTTCAATAATCCGATCAAGGCTCTCCCAAGGAAGCCGGTTAAAATCATGACTGTCGCACCCATTGTGATTACTGTTCCGGGGCCTCTCCCCTACGAATCTGACAAGGCTGTCCCCTGGCATTATGGGGCAGATGTATATGTACATGGTATAAAGCAAGAGTTCAACACTGGTACCCGCATCAGCAATATCACTGGTCCAGCCAAAGTTACCCGCAGTGGCAGGCTCTTCTCGCCTGACATTGCGCCACCAGCTGTTCGAAGACCCCTCATTATAACACCTACAAGTGTACCTGTTCCCGTTTCTGATCAAGTTGTTTCCCCTGCTGCCGAGTCATCTAATGCTCGGGGCAAAGAGATTGAAGATGAGCCTGCCCGGATGGAGGCACCAAAATCTGTGAATGCTGAGGCCTCCCAACAAGAGATGGAGGAAATTCTGAAAATAATCAAGAAGAGCGATTTTAATGTTGTTGAACAGTTGGGGCATACCCCCTCCAAGATCTCTATGCTCTCCTTGCTGCTGTGCTCAGAGGCCCATGCTAAGGCCCTGATTTCATTTCTAAAGACGGCCCATGTGCCACAGGAGACATCTGCAGTCCAGTTTACTGATTGCGTAGCCAATTTGACAGCCGACAATGGTTTGGGTTTCTCGGATGCTGACCTTACTGCAAAGGGAAAGGACCACAATGACGCCCTGCATGTCTCTATTGAATGCAGGGGCACTACTCTTGCGCACGTGTTGGTGGACACTGGTTCTTCCTTGAATGTGCTACCCAAAAAGGCCTTAGACCGGCTGGATTGTGAGGGCCTGGAGCTGAAACCTAGCAACATCATCGTCAGAGCCTTTGACGATTCTAAGAGGATGGTTCATGGAGAGGTAGACATTCCTATTCGTGTGGGTTCTCAGGTATTCGACTCTACTTTCTATGTGATGGATATCCGTCCATCGTATTCTTGTCTACTGGGTCGACCTTGGATCCACAAAGCTGGGGCAGTGACCTCTACCCTACACCAGAAGCTCAAGTACCCCGTCCGAGGGAAGATTGTCACTATGTAGGGAGAGGAGGAGTATATGGTGAGCCATTTGAATTCCTTCAGGTATATTGAGATGGACGGGGAGTTTATTGAAACCCCCTTTCAGCATTTTGAAGAGGTACCTCCAACATTGGCAGCGGCTGAAACAGTGGTTGAAGAGGATGTTCCTTTGAAGATGGCTTCCTTGAAGGATGCCCAGCCTGTAATCAAGAAAGGTGAATGTGCTAACTGGGGCAGGCTCCCTGATTTTACACCTAAAACTGACAAGTTTGGACTGGGTTTTACTGCAGAGGGTCAAAAGGCTGTGCGCAAAGCTAGAATCAGAAGACCTCCTGTGCTCATCACCAATCCAGGAGTGAATGCCATTGGGGATGAAGATGAAGTAGAAGAGTCAGAGTTCGATAGCTGGATTTACCCGATGACTGATGGTGGATTGACCAATTGGATTGCTAAGGATCATACTCCTGTTACTTTTGTTACGCAGTAATAAACTCCTTTGTTTTGTTATTTGTAATAAACAATGAATTAAAACTCTATGGCCCGGTGTCTTACCCGGGGCACTGTGGCTTCATTTGTGAGGGTATATTAATTGTCATTTCATATATCATGAATAAAGACCTTGGGCGTTTTCTCGCATTTCAAATCTTATGCTCCTTTTCTTTCTTTCCTTTCTTTATATATTGCAAAACAGCTGTATTTACACACACTCACTCATACAGGTTTCAATCCACTCTGGATCTCACTGGTAACGACTCTGCTACTGCCAGTTATGACTTCGAAAATCCGATCAACTTAGCCGAAGACGAAGGTGAAGATGATTGCGAAGTGCCTGGCGAGCTTGCAAGACTGTTACTCCAGGAAGAGAGGGCAATTCAACCACACGAAGAGCCGATGGAAACAATAAATTTGGGTACTGATATAGACAGAAAGGAAGTCAAGATTGGTGCCAACCTAGAGCTCAGCGTGAAGCAACGGTTGACTCAGATGTTACATGACTACATGGAAATCTTTTCCTGGTCCTACAAAGACATGCCCGGGTTGGATACCGACATTGTGGTCCATCATTTGCCTACCAAGGAAGACTGCCCTCCGGTCAAGCAAAAGGTCCGCCGTATGCGTCCAAAGATGTATGAGAAGATCAAAGCCGAGGTTATGAAACAGTTCGATGCCGGGTTTCTTGCAGTGACTTCTTATCCTCAGTGGGTTGCTAATGTGGTGCCGGTACCAAAGAAAGACGGTAAGGTCAGAAGGTGTGTTGACTACAGGGATCTGAACAGGGCCAGCCCCAAGGATGATTTCCCACTACCTCACATTAACGTCCTGGTTGACAATACTGCTCAGCATAAGGTGTTCTCTTTAATGGATAGTTTTTCAGGCTATAATCAGATCAAGATGGCTCCGGAAGACATGGAAAAGACTACCTTTGTTACTCAGTGGGGCACCTTCTGCTACAAGGTCATGCCTTTTGGACTGAAGAATGCTGGGGCAACCTACCAACGTGCCATGGTTGCTTTATTTCATGACATGATCCATCATGAGATAGAAGTATATGTTGACGACATGATTGCAAGGTCCCAAACTGAGGAGGAACACCTTGACCATCTGCAGAAATTGTTTGACCGTCTGAAGTTGTACAAGCTGAGGTTGAACCCGAACAAGTGCACCTTCGGGGTAAGATCTGGAAAGTTGCTAGGCTTCGTTGTAAGTGACAAGGGTATTCAAGTGGACCCTGCCAAGGTTAAAGCCATTCAAGAGATGCCAGTTCCTAAGACAGAGAAAGAGGTCAGAGGCTTTTTAGGACGCCTGAATTACATTGCCCGATTCATCTCCCACCTAACCGCTACTTGTGAACCAATCTTCAAGCTGCTGAAGAAAGATCAGGTAGTACGTTGGAATGATGAATGTCAGACCGCTTTTGACAGAATCAAAGAGTATCTCCAAGAACCACCCATTCTTATGCCACCGGTTGAAGGGATACCTCTGATACTATACCTGACAGTACTTGACCACTCAATGGGGTGTGTGCTGGGGCAGCATGACGAGTCTGGCCGAAAAGAGCATGCCATTTATTACCTTAGCAAAACTTTTACCGACTGTGAGACCCGATACTCACTGCTTGAGAAAACTTGTTGCGCTTTGGTATGGGCTGCTCGCCGGCTGAGACAGTATATGCTGACTCACACTACCTTGTTGATCTCAAAGATGGATCCTATAAAGTACATATTTGAAAAGCCTGCTCTGTCTGGAAGAATAGCAAGGTGGCAAATGATCTTGACAGAATACGACATCCAGTACACAACCCAGAAAGCTGTCAAAGGAAGTGTATTGGCAGACCACTTGGCACATCAGGCAGTAGACGACTATCAGTCAATGAACTTCGAGTTTCCAGACGAGAGCATCATGATTGTGACTGATTGTGAAGTACCTGGACCGGATGAAGGACCTGAAGAAGGATCCCGATGGTCTATGCACTTTGACGGAGCCTCCAATGCTTTGGGTAACGGTATCGGCGCTGTGATAATATCCCCCCAAGGCACTCATACTCCACTCACTGCCCGGCTATGTTTCAACTGCACCAACAACATGGCGGAGTATGAGGCATGCATCATGGGTCTTCAAGCTACGATCGACCTAAGGATCAAGTATCTAAGTGTCTTCGGAGATTCCGCTCTCGTGATCAATCAGATCAAAGGAGAGCGGGATACGAAACATCCGAATCTTATTCCTTACAGAGAATGTGTGTTGACCTTGATCCCCCACTTCACAGAGATAACCTTTGAACATTTCCCAAGAGAGGAGAATCAGTTAGCGGACGCGTTAGCTACGATGTCTTCCATGTTCAAAGTAAAATGGGACAATGAGGCTCCCCAGATCATCATCTGGAAACTGGACGAACCGGCATACTGTTGTGATCTCGATACTGAATTGGTAACTGAGAAGCCTTGGTACCATGAGGTGAAGAGATACTTGGAAGCTCAGGAATACCCTGAAGGTGCGTCTGTCAACGATAAGAAGTTTCTGAGAAGGTTCGCAGCGAAGTTCTTCCTTAGCAACGGCATCCTGTATAAGCGAAACCATGATTCGACCTTACTGCGTTGTGTGGATAAGACCGAAGCAGAAAGGATCATGGAAGAGCTACATGAAGGGACCTTCGGAACACATTCCAGTGGACATACTATGGTAAAGAAGATCCTTCGGGCAGGGTATTTCTGGTCCACAATGGAAGCCGACTGTTACCAACATTCTCGGACATGTCACAAATGCCAGATTTATGCAGACAAGGTGCATGTTCCTCCAGTTCCTCTAAATGTTATGACTGCGCCTTGACCTTTTGCAATGTGGGGCATAGATATGATCGGTGAGATTAAACCTACGGCATCTAAAGGGCATCGCTTCATCCTGGTAGCAATCGATTACTTCACGAAGTGGGTTGAAGCAGCTTCCTATGCCACAGTAACCAAGAACGTTGTGGCACGGTTCATTCGGCACAACCTGATCTGTCGGTATGGCGTCCCTGAAAGAATCATTACAGACAACGGTACCAATCTCAATAACAAGATGATCACTGAGCTCTGCGAGCAGTTCAAGATACAACACCACAACTCTTCTCCTTACAGACCGAAGATGAATGGGGCTGTAGAAGCAGCAAATAAGAACATTAAGAAAATTGTGCAGAAGATGACAGTGACTTATAAAGATTGGCACGAGATGTTACCGTTCGCTCTTCATGGGTACCGTACCTCAGCAAGGACGTCAACCGGGGCAACTCCTTTCTCCTTGGTCTACGGTATGGAGGCAGTCTTACCGATCGAAGTGCAAATACCCTCTCTCCGGATAATGAAGGATGCAGATCTGAGCGAAGATGATTGGATCCAGACACGACTTGATCAGCTAAACCTTATTGATGAAAAAAGACTTGCTGCTATCTGTCATGGTCAGACGTATCAGAAACGGATGATCAGGGCATTTAACAAAAAGGTCAGACCACAAGAATATCAAGTTGGGGAACTGGTAATCAAACGCATCATCCTTCCTCAGAGTGATCCAAGAGGCAAATGGACCCCTACGTACGAAGGGCCATTTGTGGTTAAACATGTGTTCTCAGGAGGAGCCATGATTCTAACCAACATGGATGGTGACGACCTTCCTCACCCCGCCAATGCAGACATAGTAAAAAGATACTACGCATGAAAAAAGACCCGCTAGGCTGACATGCCTAGGCAAAAATTAGGGCTTCCCGGCGAACCAAAAGGGTTCGGGCAAAATGAAGGGATGAAATGAAAAATCTGTACACCCGGCAAGTCGAAAACCTGAAAAGGCGGCTTGGGCAAAAATGGGTATCCCGGTGGACTGAAAACCCGAAAGGGCAGTCCAGGCAAAAGTTAGGGATAAAGCGTAATACTATGTCTCACTGGATCACCTTGCATCCATAATCCGGTATCTACAGCGAGTTCAGACGGCATCGATCAATCAGCTTCATCTTCAACTAAGGTCATTAAGTGATGAGACGCTCGAAGATATAAGGGCGATAGCAGAGTTGGAACCCAGTGGGATCATTCATTTCACACAGCTGTTTCATTTTCCTTTGTACAAATTGTATAAATTCTTTTGTTCGGCGGCGTTCTCTTACTAGGACGTCAGCCTCTTGTACTTAAACGCCTATTTACAGGCAAATTCAAAAATCAATATAAAATCACTTTTCAGTTAAAATTGCCAATTGTTTTTCCTTTTCTGTTTTGTTTTGCGAAGAACGTCCAAGGTTCAATTTGTGATATATGCATTTGAAACTAATTGCTAACTCATAAATATTTGCATACGAAACAAAGGATTAATCACAGGTAACATTAGAAACAGGGGCAATAATGAGTGGTCTAAGCGATCTAGTTGTTCTGTCTATCAAGGTATCAAGGTAGGTTCAACTGAAGAACATAACCAGTATATCTTAATTCCCCAAAAAGTGAGTCAGCAAGTCAGTGCACTCCCCCCAAGCAAAGCTGTTATCAACCTTAAGGAAGTTGGGTATCCCCGCAGATCTCAACATTCCCCAGCACAATATACAGATATTCTTAAACAAGCATCCCCGACAGTCTTGACCTAAACATTATTCCCCGGAGGTATATCAAACATTCAATGGAGCCACTTCCCCAGCATATCAAATTAATTTCCCAGGAGAGTCCAATCCAGTTTCCCCAGGAAAGTTGGAATCCATCTCCCCAAGCAGTAAGCTTATCCCCAGTAGATTCTGGAAGCTTATCCCCGCAGAGCACGAACGCGTCTCCCGGCCTTATTCAAAAGTTATTTCCCTACCAGGATATAACTGGGTTATCCTCAGCCAAAAGCCATGAGAAGATCGTCCTCGGCAAAGTCTTCCTATCCCCAGCGAAGTCTATTAACACTTCCAACATAACAATGGTATCCCCAGCGGAGTTATCTTCATCAACCCCAGCAAAATATCTCTCTCCCCACAGAGTATTGTTCCCCAGCAAGATTGCTAGAACAATTTTCTCCCCGCATAGTAATCCATTCGCCAAGTTTATTCCCCAATGGAGTTATCTTCTCCTACCGGTGTTTTTGCAACTATCACTCCCCAGTGGAAACAGTACATCAGCCCAGGAGTTAACTTCCCAGCACCCGTCAAGGATTTACTTTCCTGGACGAAAACATACGTTCATAAACATCACATTCCCATACATTATAGCATGCATATATGCATCATATCTTACAAATCTCATTTATGAGAACATCATTGCTGGATCCATATCATGCATTGCATATGACTGACCTTTACCTTTTAGGAAAGATCCAGTTAAGTTCTCAGCTATGTTCAAGACTTTAGCCTGGTTCAGTTAAATCGACCCTAAGATTTTCCTGATTCTTATTCAGTCAAAGGCCTTCTCTGGTTCAGTCAGATCGACCCTAAGATCTCCCTGATTCTTATCTAGTTGAAGATCCCAAGACCTTGTCCGGTTCAGTTAAATCGACCCTAAGATTTTCCTGATTCTTATCCAGTCAAAGGCCTTCTCTGGTTCAGTCAGATCGACCCTAAGATCTACCTGATTCTTACCCAGTTGAAGATATTCCAAGACCTTGTCCGGTTCAGTTAAATCGACCCTAAGATTTTCCTGATTCTTATCCAGTCAAAGGCCTTCTCTGGTTCAGTCAGATCGACCCTAAGATCTCCCTGATTCTTATCCAGTTGAAGATATTCCAAGACCTTATCCGGTTCAGTTAAATCGACCCTAAGATTTTCCTGATTCTTATCCAGTCAAAGGCCTTCTCTGGTTCAGTCAGATCGACCCTAAGATCTCCCTGATTCTTATCCAGATGAAGATATTCCAAGACCTTGTCCGGTTCAGTTAAATCGACCCTAAGATTTTCCTTATTCTTATCCAGTCAAAGGCCTTCTCCAGTTCAGTCAGATCGACCCTAAGATCTCCCTGATTCTTATCCCAGTAGAAGACATCCAAGATTCTCTCAGCGTCCCTGTTGAGGTAGTAATCGCCCAAGGTTCTCCCAGCGTTCCTGTTGAGGTAGTAATCGCCCCCAGATTCTCTCAGTGTTCCTGTTGGGATAGTAATCGTCCAAGGTTCTCCCATCGTCACTGTTAAGGTAGAAATCGCCCAAGGTTCTCTCACCGTCCCGTTGAGGTAGTAACCATCCCTGGTTCATTCATCACCTTTTGAAGCTCCAGATTCAATTCCTGTAACCAGTCAGGGCACATCTACACAAAGAATTGGAAGACCAGCTCCTGTAACAGGCCAGGTAATCATTTTCCTTTTTCAGGTACGCAAGTTCTCGCTAAGGAATCTCTTACGCGATCGACACCCAGATGGCATCTATAAGCCCATCCACTCATCCATCATCTCTTAGCATGGCATCTATAAGCCCATCATCCTATCCATCAATCTCCAAATGGCATCTATAAGCCCATTCCCACCATCACACTGCTAACATGTGAGCGCAAATTTCTGGGCACTCTAGTGTTCAATCATCTTCCACCTTCGGATTACGAAAGGCACGTCAGCCAATCTACATCCTCAGGTCTAAGAAGATTGAACAGGGGCAACTGTTGTACCCCAAAATTTGCCCTCACATATTCTTCAAAATTTGCAAAGAGCATGCTTCAAAATCTCCCAAGGGTTGCACAGTTCAATGGCCTCCTAACAGTCAACAACTAGGGTTTTGATTATGGCAAAGAAGTTGAAGTTTCCAAGGGTCCAATCAAGTCCCATATGCCTATAAACATTGTCAAGCATCCTCATGTCAAGTTTCAAGACTCACAGCACAAAATTGCACAGTCAAAAACCCTAATTACCCTACAGTCAACTGCAGGGGCAAAATGGTCATTTGACAGTCAAAAGTCCAAATTTTTGGTCAACATCTTATTTTGAAGCCACAAACATCATTTGATCAATGCTTGATCATGATTTTCAAGGTATGGCTCAAAAAGTCTCAAGATGCAAAAGTTTCCATATTTGGACAGTTGAAAAAGTCAACTGTAACTTGACCAAGGCATAACTTCCACATGGTTTATCATAAAAATTCCATCCAAACCTCATTTTTAAGAGAATGACATTTCCTGCAACTACTCTTCACACTTCAAGTCCAAGAAATGCTCTCACAAAAAGTTATCAATCTCAACATTATAGGTCATTTTCAAAAGTCAACAAAAAGGCACTTTAAGTCAAAACCATAACTTGAGATTGGTAAATCAAAATGACATGGGACCAAAGGCATTGGTTAGAGGACTTCAAGACCTTTCCAAAATGTCCAAGAACATGATCAAAGCTTAAAAATTGAGCAAGATATGCCTTGTGGAAGTTGGGAAATTTTTGGGAATTTTGAAAAGTCAACTTTGCTTCAAATGCCTCAAAATTGCTAATGGGCCACAATTTCTTCCAAGAATCATCATCCAAGAGCTATGCACGACCATTTGACCCAAAGGGGATTTATTTCATCATTTTTTATTATTTATTTGAATTTTTATCACCATTAATTCATTTAATTAAATAAAATATGACAAAAATACTCAAGCATGCATTTTAAATCTTTTTATGCAGCTAATAGGTCTATCATAACTCCAAGATTTCGTGCACACTCAATTTGGAAAGATTTGGCCATGATTGATATCAAAAGGGCATGGAAAAGATTGAAAAAGATCCATGGAAATCAAATCTCAGAAGCATTGAATGCAAAGGTTTTTGGTTGAAATTTCTACCCTAATTCATTCCTCACATAAGTATAAACCTAAACCTAATGCAAAAGACCTGGAGGCTGCGCTCAAAAGCAAATACACACTTTGCATTTTTGGAAAAAAAGTTCAAAACTGAAAACTGCATTACAGGGTGATTCAAAACATACAAACGATTCAAAAAGCTTGCTGAGGTCTTCCTGGACATAACTGAATTCTTTTCCAGTCCCCACGCATCAAGAAGTGGTAGAATAAAGTCAAACTTCCTCAAACTTTTTGCATAATCGTGTCTCATAATTCATGCCATATTTTTGATTTCTAATGCTTGATTTGTACTAGTTTAATCATTCTGAAGCTAACCCTGCCATTCAATTGAGTTTTTAAGGCCAGTATGTGAATCTACCATGGAAGCTTTCTAGGTTTTCAAAGATGTGAAATTGGGGACTTTTACATATAGAAAAATTAGATCATGATACCAACGCCATTGGATTCGTGACATTCCAACGAATCATTCTCATACCTCGCGCCCAATTTATCATTATCCCAGAGCTAATCGCTATTTTCCTATACTGTGGTTAGTGGGGGTTCAAAACCCCCGCTATTTGAGGTATTTTTCAGGCTAAAGCAAAGAACGAGTGGAGAAGAAGATGAGTTGTAAGCATCTGGTTGGCCGGTTCAAAAAGCTGGCGCGTTTTTGTGTTTTACGTCACTAACCCTTATTTTTATCATATTAATTGTTGTCCATTATAATTACAAAGTGGCTAAACAGCTCAGTTGGTGGAAAGCGTTGTTGGCAAGCCTTGGGACCTGGGTTCGATTCCCAGGTCCCCCATATTTCCTTCTATTTTTTCTCATAACGTGATTAGGTACCCAGCATGTCCAGAAGTCCACCATACACTCAATGCCATAGCTTGCCAAATGTCCCAGGCGATGAATCTAAGGGCCAGGATGAAAGGTCCATCATACGTATCAGTCAACCATGCACACGTGACCATCAAAAGTCAACCAGGACAAGCTTCAGTGGGCCAAAATTGCTTGGAGAATACCTCCAAAAGGGTCAACAAACCCCCCATGTTTGCCTTTCTTTTCTCTATTTTTTTATTATTCTTTTCTTTTATTTTTATTATATTGCTTTTTTTTAATTCCTTAAATTAATTTTAAATAATATAAAAATACAAAAAAAAAATCAGAAAAGACAAAAAATAAAAATATATTTTATTTAATAGTTTTTTGTAAATAAATTTTATTAACTAATTTAGCTCTAATCTTAGGTTTAATTTTAATGTTTTTTTAATAAACTAAAAAAAATGTAGAAATTAGGGTTTTAATGCTTTTATTCTTTTTTTTTCTTTTCTTTTACCATATTTAATTATTAATTATTTTGTAAATAAATTTATCATTAAATAAATTAGGTTAAAACTAGATACAACTTAAACATTTTTTTATAAATTAAAAATAGTCTAGAATTAGGTTTTTTGATTCCGATTTAATTTTCTCATTAAACTCCATAAATACCAAAAAACTCCAAAAAAAATTCTTTCTTTTATTTAAATTTAATTAATTTCATAATTTCAATTTAATTTCTTTAAAAGGGTCCAACGCCCTCGCTTTCGATTATAATTTCGTTTTGCGCGCTTATTTTATTTCTTTTTTTTATAAATTTCATGTACTTGCACCAAAGCCTTGTAATAGATTAATTAGGGTATTTACTTTCCGCATTTTATTTTATTCAAATCGGGTCTTGGATTAATTTGGCGATGTAGACCCGCGCCTTTGTAATAGCGTAAGACTTTTAATTCCGCACCCTTTTAACTCTTAATAATTCACATGAAAGAATGAATGCCAAAAATAAAAACGAAGCGTAGATCACCAATGCATGAACAAGACAAATATAACTGAAAATGACACACAATTCACACACCACCCCTTGGGTACGCTTCACTGTTGCCTTGCCCCTCGAAAAGTGGTCGTCGAGTAGAGGATGTTTTAGTAAGTCCTCATGTCCATGAACATGGCATGGGGGTAGCTTCTAAGGTGTCTTCCTATTGCTCTGGTGACCACAATGTCCCGAACCCTCGAATTGACCCGAACACCTCCAATGGTGGTGCTACCTACCTCTCAATGGTGGGATGGCACTATCTTAAGGACATTTACGCAGACGAATTCCTTAGGGTAGGTAGATGACTCGTAGATACTTGCTCTAATTTCAAAACAAATTAAAAATTTCTTTTCACACCGACACTTTGCAAAAAGATTTCAAAAAAAACAACTTTTCAAACACTCTTGAGGACTGATACAAGAGTCGAACTGAAATTTTCCAAGAAACTTTTTAAACCCACTTTGAAAAGCAAACAAACATTTTTGAAAACAGAAGTGAGCAAGTATCTAAGAGCCCATGGATAACCATGGATAGAAAGGGTGCTAACACCTTCCCTTTCTATAAATCTACCTCCCGAACCGAGAAACTATCTCTATAAGGAATTTTTCTGTGCTTTTGTCCTTTCCATTTGGAGAAAATAAAAGACGGTGGAGACTCTTGCTTCCACGACATTTCGCGAACCAGCGTTAAACAGTCAGTTCCAGATCCACCGATCACAATGATGTTTTAAAAAAATGAAATTATGTTATATGCATTCGTGTTGTCAATGTCATGACGTATGGATGCGATGTATAGGCATATAAGCTATGATGTTGTAATACTGTTGGATTAGGGAAAATAAATCCCCGACTGCTGTTGGGGATGTGGAGTGTAAGTCTTCATGTTTTGAAGTGCTGATGAGCTCCAATTTGTTAGAGAAATGAACTCTGTTGTGAGGGAAACACCGTGTGTTGCTTGTGAAATCTGTTGGGGAATCCTGACAAAATGGACGACCTCCACTGGGGAGTGATAGCTGGAAGTCTTATTCCACTGGGGATTAAGCTGCACACTATGGGGAATTTTATGGAATAGTCTAAAGATATTATCCTATTTCTTAAAGCCATTAGCGATTGTCTTTCTATTTTTTTTGTTCCTTTTTGTTCATTTGTAAACAGTAGCTACGTTCAAATGCATATGTTCAAAAATAAATCATTGGACATTTTTGTAGACAAAACACAAATAAAGAAAAACAGATAGTTTTGCACTTTCAAAGGAGTATCTTTGTATTAACTTGAATAAGTATTTTGTACAATGAGACGAACATCCTAGTAAGAGAATGTTGTCATAAAAAATGAAAATTTGATACAAAGAAAAGATAGCTATGTGCAATAATCCCATGGGGTTCCCATTTTTCTATAGCCTTCATGTCTTTGAGCGTCTTGTCCACTTGCTGCCTTGTCCGAAGTTGACTGGATTGATCAGAAACGCTGAGTTTGTCAGTCGAAGACAAAGGTTGTCTGCAAAGGTGATCCAACGGGACATAGTCGTACGCTTTAATTCCCTGACTTTTTCCTGGACCGCCCTTCTGGGTTTTCAGTCCACTGGGATACCTCTTTTTGTCCAAGTCGCCCTTTTGGGTTTTCAACTTTCCGGGTGTACAGATTTTTTTTGTTTTTTATCCCTAATTTTTTCCCAGGTGTGTCAACCTAGCGGGTCTCTTATGCATAGTATCTTTTGACTATGTCAGCATTCACAGGGTGCGGCAGGTCGTCGCCATCCATAGTGGTCAAGATCAGTGCTCCACCAGAGAATATGCTTTTGATCATAAACGGTCCTTCGTATGTAGGAGTCCATTTGCCCCTTGGATCACCTTGCGGAAGTATGATGCATTTGATCACCAAATCCCCGACTTGATATACTTGACGTCTGACCTTTTTGTTAAAAGCCTTGATCATCCATTTTTGATACATCTGACCATGACAGACAGCAGTAAGCCTTTTCTTATCAATCAAGTTCAGTTGATCAAGTCGAGTTTGGATCTAATCGTCTTCATTCAACCATGCATCCTTCACAATTCTTATTGAGGGGATCTGGACCTCAATAGGCAAGACAACCTCCATGTCCTATACCAGAGAGTAGGGTGGTGCCTCGGTTGATGTGCATGTTATGGTACGATAACCGTGGAGAGCGAATGGTAGCATCTCATGCCAGTCTTTGTACGTGACTTTCATTTTCTGTATGATCTTTTTGATGTTCTTATTTGCGGCTTCGACAACACCATTCATCTTTGGACGGTAAGGGGAAGATTTGTGGTGCTGGATTTTGAATTGCAAACACAGTGCGGTGATCATAGTGTTGTTGAGATTCGTACCATTATCAGTGATGATCCTCTCTGGGATATCGTAACGACAGATGAGATTCTGTTTAATGAACCGGGAAACAACACTCTTGGTAATGGAAGCCAAAGAAGCTGCCTCAACCCACTTTGTGAAATAGTCAATGGCCACCATGATGAAGCATTGTCCATTAGAGGTTGTTGGCTTGATTTCCCCAATCATACGATGCCCCACATAGAAAAGAGCCAAGGAGCTGTAAAGACATTCAAGGGAACCAGAGGTACGTGCACCTTGTCAGCATAGATCTGACACTCGTGGCAGGTTCGAGAGTGTTGATAGCAATCTGATTCCATGGTAGACCAGTAATAACCCGCCTGTAGGATTTTCTTTGCCATCGTATGCCCACTGGAATGGGTGCCAAAAGTTCCTTCATGTAGATTAGCCATGATCTTTTCTTCCTTAACCTTATCTACACAATGGAGCAAAACAGAGTCATGGTTTCACTTGTAGAGAATGTCATTATTAAGGAAGGACTTAGCAGAGAATCTCCTTAAGAACTTCTTATCATTGACTGAAGCTCCTTCCGAATATTCTTGAGCCTCGAGATACCTTTTGACTTCGTGGAACCAAGGCCGGTCCACTACTTCTTCAGTATTGATCTCATGACAGTAAGCCGGTTCATCCATTCGTTCAATAATGATCTAGGGAGCCTCGTTCTCCCATTTAAGTTTAAACATGGATGACATTGTGGCTAGCGCGTCTGTTAGATGATTTTCTTCTCGTGGGAAATGCTCGAAGGTAATCTTCTCAAAATGTGGGATCAATGTTAACACATGTTCTTTGTAGGGGATGAGGTTAGGGGGTTTAGTGTCCCATTCTCCTTTGATCTGGATGATGACCAAAGTTGAATCTCCGAATACATTTAAGGATTTGATCCCCAAATCTATGGCAGCTTTGAAACCAAAAATGCATGCTTCGTATTCTGCCATGTTACTCGTACAGTTGAAGCAGAGTTTTGCAGTAAAAGGAGTATGACATCCTTCCGGAGATATGAGTACAACACTGATGCCATTTCCGAGTGTGTTGGATGCCCCATCAAAAACCAGGGTCCATCGGGATCCTTTTCCAGGTCCGTCATATGGTCTGAATTCTTCGCAATTGCTTACCATCATGATGTCTTCATCTGGGAATTCAAACTTCATGGACTGGTAGTCATCCACAGCTTGATGAGCAAGGTGATCGGCTAGTATACTTCCCTTTATTTCTTTCTGGGTAGTATACTGGATGTCATATTCCGTCAGGATCATCTGCCATCTTGCTATTCTCCCAGAGAGGGCAGGCTTGTCGAATATGTATTTTATTGGATCCATTTTGGATATCAATAAGGTAGTATGGGTCAGCATATACTGTCTTAGCCAGCGAGCAGCCCATGCCAGAGCGCAGCAAGTTTTCCTGAGCAGTGAATATCTTGTTTCACAGTCGGTAAACTTTTTGCTCAGGTAATAAATAGCATCCTCTTTTCGGCCAGACTCGTCATGCTGCCCCAGCATATACCCTATTGAATTTTCCAAAATAGTTAGATACATGATCAATGGTCTTCCCTCGACTGATGGCATCAAAACAGAGGCTCTTGTAGGTACTTGTTGTACCCCAAAATTTGCCTTCCCATATTTCTCAATACATGTCAAGTGAGGTCCTCAAATTGCTCAAGGAAGTCCAAGGGTTGACCAGACAAACTCTCTCCTAAGGCAGTCTACCCCAAATTAGGGTTTCATTTTGTATCAAGATGCTTGAGTCCAAAGGATCCCAAATGCTCACCATTGTCCTAATATGTTCTCAAAATCATCCATGTCAAGTTTCAAGCCTTGCAGAGGAAATTTGCTCAGTCAATTGCTCAAAAGCCTGAAAATCGAATGTGATATGGCAAAAGTCAACTATGGCCCACATACAGTCAAACTTCAATATTTTTGGTCAACGTTCTCATTTTGAAGTATTATTCATCATTTTATCAAGGGTTGATCATGATTCCTGAAGGAATGCTCACAATTCATCAAAATCCAAAAGTTGCTAAATTAGGGTTTTGCAGGAAAAGTCAACTCAACTTTGACCAAGCATAACTTTCTCATACTTTATCAAAAATGACCCATACAAAGCTCATTTTTAAGAGGATGTAATTCCCTACAATTAATATTCTTCTACCAAGTTCAAAATATGCACTCACAATAAGATATGAATTTGGACATTATAGGTCATTTTGGAAAGTCAACAAAAACACCTTTTGGGTCAAAGATTCATACATGAACATGAAAGACTCAATTGAGATGAGACCAAAAGGGTTGCTTAGAGGACATCTTAAGCTTTCTAAAAAGTCCAAGAACACATTTCTAGGGTCAAAATTGAGAGAGTTATGCATTGGCCAAGTTGACCCTTTTGGCAAAATTGTCAAAAGTCAAAAGTGTCCAAAATTGCATTTTTTGTCAAATGAGACCAACTTTTTATGCTTGCACTGAATTTGTAATGTGACCCACGACCCATGAGCCCTTCCACCTGTCATTCTTTTATTTTATTTTTATTTATTTTGATTTTATTTCATTTAAATCAAATAAAATCAATATAAAATAATGAAAATATCAAAAACTAATTAAATCTTGAGATTTTGTGCATGATTAGGTTCACTATACAGTTGGAGCCAAGATCAAATCATGCAAGGCTTTATATGGACACAAAAAGATTGAATTTGCTTGATTTGGAAAGATTTGGTGCAAGGATTGAATCATGAATCAATATTCATAATTGGAAGAGATTTGATACAAGTTGTAACCCTAATACATTCTAGTATACATAAGTAACAAGTGAAAATCAAAAAGAGGAGGCTAGAGGCGTGCAAAGGCAGAAAGCAAATTGCAAAAATTCAAGAAAAAAGTGCAAACTGATTTCCAAGTTTCAGGCCATCTCAAGCCATTCTAATCATACCAATCAATTGCTGGACTCCCCAGGATCATGTTTCAATCGCTAGCAAGCTTCCCCACGCCTTGAAACGCCCTGTAAGAGTCACACGGTTTGCATATTTTCTTGAATTCAAATACATTGATTATGGCATATTTAGCATGATTAATTGACATATTCATAATCCTTGAGATGTTTGCAAGCTAATGGTTATATTCAATTGCATTCTTATTGACTGTACAACAACATGCCATGGCTAGGGTTTTTTCTTCGTTTTTAGGGATTTACTGTACATGAACAATTAGGCATGGATAATGGTACCATGATGCTCGTGAGGTTGAAACAAGTTGATTGGTACCATTGGTTTTCATTTATCATGCGTATACAAGATTTTGGAAATGTACAGGGGCTATACCTACAGTGAACGTCCGTAGGTAAAAGTCTTTTATCTAAAACAACAGAAGCAACGAAGAAGACAATGGCGTGGCAGTATGTGAGTGGCTTGTTTGAATCTGCGCGTGTTTTGGGAGGCATGGCACGTTATTTGTATTATATTTTATTTGTTTTATTATTATTACAACTAACACGCTAGCGCAGATGGTGAAGTTGTTGGTCTTTGATGCACATGTCCTGGGTTCGATCCCAGGTGTGTGCATTTTATTATTTTCTCAATAGTTTCAGGTCAATCCAGTGCTTCCCAGCCTCAAGCGTGTTCCGTGTACTCTCAACATCAGCCATATGATGTATTCCTGGCCAGATCCAAGGTTCATCCCTTGAAGGTCCACCATACGCCTGAGTCAAGCATGCCCATGGGATTGTGAAAGGTCAAACAGGCCAGGAGCTTATTGGGCTCAGAATTGCAAACTGCACCCCCTTCTTGCTAAACAACATCAGGCCCATCTTATTCTTTCTTTTCTATTTATTTCAGTTATTTATTTAATTAGCTTAATTATTTTTTAACCAAAATTAATTTCTTTTACACAAAATCATAAAATCAAGAGTTTTCATAAAAAATTAGAATTAGGTTTTTATTTTATCAAATTTAAATATAATTTAGTTTGACTTAATCTAGGGTAATTCTAACTTTTTTTTTATAATTAAAACCAACTAGAAAAATTAGGGTTAGATTCTTGATTTAATTTTTATTTCTTTTCTCAAAATAAAAAATACAAAAAGATAGGTTAATTTAATTATTTTTCTTAACTAAAATTAATTAGTGATTAGGTTATTTTTATTCAATTAAACTTTATTTTCTCAAATAACACAAACGAAAAAAAATGATTTTTCTTTTAAAATTACAATCAGGCTTAGTTGGGGTCAAAACCCTATTTCTCTTATTTTCGATTCATCGCGCACGTTTATTATCTTTTGCAATATTGATGTAACTGTCCACGATATGTAATAGCTTAATCTAGGACTTTCTTTTATTTATCGTCTTTTATGGGTTTTTTTTAGCTATGTAATTAATCCCTATCCCGAAGCCTTGTAATAGCGTAGGTTTATTTTCTCGCATTTTAATTCTCGCAAATATTAACTGTTTAGATGTATGTTAATAGGATTGTATGACAAGATTGCATGATAATTTAAAGCGGATAGAAAACCCTAATGTGCAAAGATAATAACTGAAATCAAATCACTCGCACATGTGCACTCCTAGGGTATACTCTCACTTCGGTTGCCTTCGGTAAACGATCATTAAGTATAGGGTGTCTTAGTGGTTTCCCTCCTGTCTAAACAAAGATCAAAAGTCCCGTTCAGAAATGTTGCCTCGGAAATGTTGCCTTGAATATGATCTTAATACTTTAGGGTTATTACTAAAACGTCCTAATATTGCTTTAGTGATCGTACGTCCCTTACGAATTGACCTTTACAACTCCAACAACGGTGCTACCTATTTCTCAATAGTAGGATAACACTGTCTAAAGGAAACAAGAATAGAAACGATCCTTTTTTCGAGTAGGTAGATGCTAGTAGGTACTTGCTCAAAACAAACAAACTTTTTCACACCAAACACTTTTCAAACAAAGTTTTCAAAACAACTTCGTAACACTCTTGAGGACAGAAACAAGGGTTAAAACGAAGTAAAACAAAACTTTTCAAAACTAACACACACAAGCAATTTTAAAAGATGAGCAAGTACCTAAGAGCCCATGGAAAACCCTGGATAGAAAGGGTGCTAACACCTTCCCTTTCTATAATCTACCCCCCGTACTCAAAATATCAAAAAAGGATTTTTTTTCTATGCTTTTTTCCTTTCCGGTTGGATGAAATAAAAGTCGGTGGCGACTCTTGCTTATCGCGACATTTTGCAAATACAAAACGAAAAATGAAAACCAGCATTTTCAAAACAGTCGGTTCTGCCACCGTATACCAGAACTGGTGACTCTGCTGGGGAATTAATAAGTGGGGTATACCTTAGGATCTAGTTCATCATAATTGCTTCTCTTATTTGTTTTGGTTGCTTTACTTTTAAGGGTTTTGTTTGGGAGTTACTATAGATCCTAACCCGGATCTGGGGACATATTTTAGGTAAGTAGCAATAAACTGTGAGGGAAATGTACGGTGTAGATTGATACGGTTGAAGCAGTAGCTACGTTGATGTGGCACATTGTTTGGTAGCGGTATCCCTTGTGGAGAAACGAGGAGAATACGGGGTCGCTGCATGTGTCGTTAGGCATCAAATGACCTTAGAACATTTAATCGACCAACTTGGCCATTAGAAAGTAGTGAGATATCTGAGCTCGATGTAAAGCTGAGAACTGGTTGATACTCGATGCTACACTCATTGAGACCATACTCTCGAGATAGTTCCGACTGCAAGAAAAGATTGTGTGAGCTGAAACCATGACCGATGGAGGATGGTCAGTGATATTGAGAACCTCTAGAACCCGGTTACTTTTTCTAGGACAGGTTGAAACCAACTGAACTTCAAGAGGGTAATACCTTAGACCCCATGCAAGCCTTAAACTTAAGGGCTTTTGTGTGACTTGTTTGCCTTTGCCATTCCTGTTATCTTCTATACCTGTTGTTTCTATCATGACATCATGCATCATAACATGGCATTCATACTTCATTATACTAACCATTTCAAAGACCGAGGGAATTTATCTTTGTTCTGTTTTGCAGATCATGGCTTCCATGCGCAGAAATACCATTCGATTTAACTTTGTGCAAATACCTTCTCAACTTAAAGAGTTAGTCTCAAAAGTTTCTGAGACTTCTATGTTCATTAAGAGACATGGTCAGCTTCTTAGCCTGGTCACCTCAAAACTTGATGCGTAGATGATGAGTGTACTTTTCCAGTTCTTAGATCCTGTGCATCATTGCTTCACCTTTCAAGATTACCAGCTGGTTCCCACTTTGGAAGAGTTATATCACTTATTAGGCATATCCATCCTTGAGCAGGTACCCTTCACAGGTATGGAAGAGGTTCCTAGACCAGAAGACATTACCTCAGCTCTGCATCTGAAATGGGCTGATGTAGTATCCAATTGGGAAACACGAAGTGGGGTCGAAGGTTTCTCAGCCAAATTTTTTATAGACCAGGCTCAGCTATTCTGGGATAATTTGGATTTTCAGGCTTTTGAAGATGTCTTGGCTCTCCTTATCTATGGTTTGGTTCTCTTCCCGAATCCGGATTCCTTTGTAGATGTACATGCTGTCAAGATTTTCCTTTCCCGCAATCCTGTGCCTACCCCGCTGGGTGATATCTTGCATGCCCTCTACACTCGTACTGTGCGAAGAAGAGGGACTCTTATGTGTTGCATGTCGTTGTTGTCGAGGTGGTTTATTTTGCACCTCTATAAGTTTGTGCTGAAGAACGAAGAAGGTTTGGGTTGGTCCTACATAATAATGTCACTTTCCCATACAGATATTCTTTGGAGCTCCCGGGCTATGGAAGACACTACTGTCATTGATCATTGTGGGGGATACCCTAATGTCCCATTGCTTGGAATCAGAGGGGGTATAACCTACAATCCTTGTCTAGCTTTGCGACAATTTGGTCATGCTTGGAGAGATGGTCCCCATGAGCTACTTCTTGAGAATATTGCATTTGACTACAAGGAAGACATTGAAGAGCGTCACCGAAGGTTTATACGAGCTTGGGGCACGGTGAACAGATCTGACCCCCAAGAGTTAGGACCAAGGACTTCCCTTCCTATGCAGCCTTACCTCCAATGGGTCCGGGCTCGTGCCCAAAAGCTTGGGATGCCCTATGAAGCCGTATTGCTAGTAATTGTGGAGCCCACCAATGAAGAAGGCGTTCCTTACACAGTTCTATATCCTTACATGCCCACTGATCCTGGGGCATTGCAGAGGTCTTGGATTCAGCTGAAAGAGGAGAGGGATACTTACCGAGAAAAGTACCATGACCAAGAAAGGAAGATTTTGAAGCTCACCAGGCAGCTCGAGGAAGAAAGAGTGATCAATGACTACGTCAGCACCAAGAGGAAGCGTCCATGGGACTTTTGATTTTTCTTTTCTAGTTTTAGATTTGTTTTCCACTTATTTCTTTGTAACGCCTTAAAGGCATTGTTGAACCTTTTTACAAGATAATCTAATAAAGTTTGTTTATTTTTGGTTTACAAATTTAAATTTCCCAAAGTCTTTGAAATCATTACATACGCATCCCATTATCATGCACACCATTACAGGTACCATTACAGGTTTCTCATCTTCTTCACTGTTTATTTCAGCAAAAAAGTCTTCTGATCAAGCCATCAAAGATCTTCAGGCACAAAACGCCCAATTCCAGCAGATGTTCCTAAGTTTGGCTAAAGGGCAAGAGGATTTGGAGACCCTGGTTCTGAAAGAAAAGAAGAAGAAGAAGAAGGCTGGTATTCTGAACATGGGTAGAAGATTCGGAGAAAGGATAAGACAATTAGTTGATCTAACCTCCACATCCAAGGATGGGGAGAACCAAGAAAGGGTAAAGGACCCTAGTCCAGCAATTTCTGATAACGACACGGATTACGATGATGAGCAATATCCTCCTGCTGAGGATAGGTACAAGCAGTTAGAAGACCGTCTGAGTGCTATAGAGATTCAAAAGATCCCTGGTTTGGATTTCGGAGAGATGGGATTGGTATCAGGAGTGGTGATCTCTCATAAGTTCAAAGCTCCGGTTTTTGCCAAGTACGATGGAGTATCCTGTCCAAAACTCCATCTCTGCTCGTACGTTAGGAAAATCCAACCTCACACTGCTGATAGAAATTTGTGGGTACACTTCTTTCAATATAGTCTTTCAGGGACTCAACTTGAATGGTTTTATCAGTTGGAAGGAGCCAATGTCAGAAACTGGGAAGACCTTGCTGCTACTTTTTACAGGCAGTATCAATATAACGCCGACCTTGCTCCCACTCGTACTCAGCTTCAGGGTATGTCTATGGGTGAAAGTGAAGGTTTTAAGGATTATGCTCAAAAATGGAGAGACTTTGCTGGAAGAGTCCAACCCCCTTTGTTTGATAGGGAGTTAGTTGACATGTTTCTAGAGATGCTATCTGGTCCATTTTTCAATCATCTGATCAGCAGTTCGTCATCTGGGTTTACTGAGTTGATCTTGACTGGAGAGAGAGTAGAAGCTGGTATCCAAAGTGGTAAGATACAGAAGGACACTTCATCAAGTGCAGTAAAGAAGCGTTTCACCGGTAAGAAAGAAGCTAGTGCAGTCTACAGTCCGAGGGGCCAAAGCAGACATGAACACCGTCAAGCAGTAAATGCGGTAGTGATATCAAGACCCACAGTTGCTCCACAATGCAAAAATCAACAAAGGGTGGAAAGACAACAGAGGCAGTTCACCCGGCTCAATATGACCTTGTCTCAAATTCTGCCGCAATTATTGAAGACCAATCTGGTAACTCTGAGGGAAGCCCCGAAGAACCCTAACACCACTTCTCCTCATTATAACTTGAATGCCCGCTGCGCCTATCACCCTGAAAGTCCAGGTCATGATACAAACAACTGTTGGGGCTTGAAAAATAAGGTGCAAGACTTGACCGAAGCCAAAGACATTGAGTTTGACGCTCCGGAGAAGCCCAACATCATAACTGCTCCCATGCCCAAACATGGTCATGGAGTAAATGCTATAGGCGATGATTTATTTTTGACCTCCGTGGAAGAAATTTCTACTCCTTTGATGACAATAAAGAAGAATTTGCTATTGGCCGGTTTATTTCTGGGTTGTGGTGAAGGTTGCCACATGTGTTCAATTCTGACTGCTGGTTGCCACTTATTGAAATCAGGTGTTCAGAGCCTGATGGATAATAAAGAGATCCTGTTCGAAAAGACTATGATTCCGTTTATTCTAATTCAAGATGTTGCCATCATAACCATTTCCTCCAATCCTTCCAAGGTTTCCTCAAGAAAACCTGTTAGGATTACACCCGTCCCAAGAACTGCTCCGTTAATAATTAATGTCCCTGGTCCTATCCCGTACACTTCAAATAAGGCTGTCCCTTGGCACTATGGTGCTGATGTGTATTACCATGGAGTTAAACAAGACTTAAAAAGTGAGGAAGCTGATGTTGATGTCAGCAATATTGTCGGGGCTAGCAAGGTCACCAGAAGTGGAAGACTCTTTTCTCCCGAGATTTCCCCTCTGACTGTCCACAAACCTGTTGTCATTCCATCTGCTAGTACATCAACTACTATCCTGATTCCTACTCCAGTTATCACCCCTGTCGCTGAGCCATCTGGGACTCGGGGCAAAGAAATCATAGGTGAGCCTTCCCAGACGGAGGCACCTAAGAAGATCATCGTAGAAACCTCGAAATAAGAGATAGAAGAAACTTTGAAGATTATCAAGAAAAGCGACTACAACATAGTCGAGCAGTTGGGGCAGACCCCGTCAAAAATCTCCATGTTGTGCTTGTTGTTATGTTCTAAAGCCCATGCAAAGGCTCTAATTTCATTCCCCAAAACTGCACATGTGCCGCAGGAAACTTCAGCCGACCAATTCAAAGATTGCGTAGCTAGCCTGACTGCCGATAATGGGCTGGGTTTCTTAGATGCAGATCTGACTACTAAAGGAAGAAATCATAATGACGCTCTGCACGTCTCGATCGAGTGCAGGGGCACCACTATGGCCCATGTACTGGTGGATACCGGATCCTCATTGAATGTTCTGCCAAAGAAAGCATTAGACCGTCTGTACTATGAAGGTTTGATTCTAAAGCCGAGCAATATTGTGGTTAGAGCTTTCGACGGGTCAAAAAGGATGGTGCACGGGGAGGTGGACATCCCTGTTAAAATTGGCTCTCAGACTTTTGCATTCACCTTTTATGTGATGGATATCAGACCATCATATTCTTGCTTGCTGGGTCGCCCTTAGATTCATAAGGTTGGGGCAGTGACTTCCACGCTCCACCAAATGTTGAAATATCCGGTAAAAGGGAAGATTGTCACGGTACGAGGTAAAGAGGAGTATATGGTGAGTCATCTAAATTCCTTCCGCTACATGGAGATGGATGGGGAGTTCATCGAAACCCCTTGTTAGAACTATGAGGAGGTCCCTCAGACTTTGGCGTCAACTGAAGTTGCCACCGACAAACCTCAGATGAAGATGGCTTCTCTCAAGGATGCCAGGGCTGTAATTAAAGAAGGTGGGTGTACAAATTGGGGTCAGCTCCCTGATTTCACGCATAAAACTGATAAATTTGGTTTGGGCTTTACTACAGGGGCTCAAAGGGATGTTAGGCGTGCACGGATTGGAAGACCTCCTATGCATATCAGCAATCAGGGAGTTAATGCAATTGAAGATGGTGAAGAAGATTCAGATATCGATAGCTGGATCTACCCTACAACCAATGGTGGACTAAGAAACTGTACGGTGAAGGACTTCATACCTGTTTCTTTTATTCCACAGTAATTGACTTTTGTTTTAAGAGTTGTAATAGACAGTTTAAAACTTTACGGCCCGATGTCTTTCCCGGGGCACCTTGGCTTTGCTTGTGAGGGCTTATTATTTAGCATTTCATATATCATTAATAAAACATTGGACGTTTCTTGCATTAAAAATTTTGCGCTCTTTGTTTTTCTTGTTCTGTCTCTCGCTTTATAAAAAACAACTATTCTCTTACACACACTCACGTATCATAATGCAGATCCATATCCACTCTGGATCCCATTGATAACGACTCTGCTACTACCAGTTATGACTTCGAAAATCCGACCAAATAAGCTGAGGACGAATGCGAGGATGATTGTGAGGTGCCTGGAGAACTTGCTAGACTGTTACTGCAGGAAGAAAGGGCCATACAGCCTCATGAAGAGCCATTTGAATAAGTGAATTTGGGTACAGAAGAAGACAGGAAAGAGGTCAAGATAGGTGCGAATCTGGAGCCTAGTGTCAAGCAGCGGTTGATAATAATGCTACGCGACTATGTTGAGATCTTCGCCTGGTCCTACGAAGATATTCCTGGTTTGGACACCGATATTGTGGTTCATCGCTTGCCAACTAAAGAAGATTGACCTCTGGTAAAATAGAAGGTCCGCTGTATGCGCCCTGAGATGTCAGAGAAAATCAAGGCGGAGGTCATGAAACAATTTGACGCAGGGTTCTTAGCTGTCACTTCCTATCCGCAGTGGGTCGCCAACGTTGTTCTGGTACCTAAGAAGGATGGTAAGGTGCAAATGTGTGTGGATTATAGAGATTTGAGTAGGGCGAGCCCCAAGGATGACTTCCCACTTCCTCACATCGATGTTCTGGTCGACAACACCGCGCAGCACAATATCTTCTCCTTCATGGATGGTTTTTCTGGTTACAACCAGATCAAGAAGGCTCCCGAGGACATGGAGAAGAAAACCTTTGTTACACAATGGGGCACCTTCTGTTACAAGGTAATGCCTTTCGGGTTGAAGAATGCGGGGGCAACTTATCAGCGCGCCATGGTCTCTTTGTTCCACGACATGATTCACCATGAGATTGAGGTTTATGTTGATGACATGATAGTAAGGTCCCAGACTGAGGAAGAGCACCTTGATCATCTCCAGAAACTGTTTGACAGGTTGAAGACGTATAAGCTGAGGTTGAACCCGAACAAGTGAACCTTTGGGGTAAGGTCTGGTAAGCTGCTGGGTTTCGTTGTCAGTGATAAGGGTATTCAGGTGGACCCTGCCAAGGTAAAAGCCATACAGGAGATGCCGGCTCCCCGAACAGAAAAAGAAGTCAGAGGTTTCTTGGGACGTCTAAATTACATTTCCAGTTTCATTTCACATCTGACTGCTACTTGTGAGCCAATCTTCAAGCTGCTGAAGAAAGATCAAGTGGTAAAGTGGAATGATGAATGCCAGACCGCTTTCGAAAGAATCAAGGAATACCTCCAAGAGCCACCAATTCTGATGCCTCCAGTTGAAGGAAGACCTTTGATCTTATACTTGACATTACTGGATAGTTCAATGGGGTGTGTGCTGGGGCAGCATGACGAGTCTGGCCGAAAAGAGCACGCTATTTACTACCTTAGCAAAACGTTTACCGACTGTGAGACCTGATACTCATTGCTCGAGAAAACTTGCTGCGCTTTGGCATGGGCTGCTCGCCGGATGAGACAGTATATGCTAACTCACACCACTTTGTTGATATAAAAAATGGATCCAATCAAGTATATCTTCGAAAAGCCTGCCTTGTCCGGAAGAATAGCGAGATGGAAGATGATCTTAACCGAGTACGAAATCCAATACACCACCCAAAAAGCAATCAAGGGGAGTGTATTGGCGGATTATTTGGCGCATTAGGCCGTGGATGACTACCAATCCATGAATTTCGAGTTCCCGAATGAGAACATCATTTTGGTGACCGATTGTGAAGAACCTGGATCGGATGAAGGACCTAAGGAAGGATCCCGATGGTCTATGTATTTTGAAGGAGCCTCAAACGCATTGGGTAATAGCATTGGTGCTGTGATTATATATCCTGAGGGTTGTCATACTCCGTTCACCACCCGATTATGTTTTAACTGCACCAATAATATGGCGGAGTATGAACCATACATCATGGGTCTTCGAGCTGCTATTGACCTGAGGATTAAGTTCTTGAGTGTATTCGGAGATTCTGCTTTAGTGATCAGTCAAATCAAAGGTGAGTGGGATACGAAGCACCCAAATCTTATTCCTTACAAAGACTATGTACTGACATTGCTCCCACACTTTGAGGAGATAACCTTTGAACACTTCCCCAAAGAAGAGAACCAGTTAGCAGACGCGCTAGCTACCATGTCTTCTATGTTTAAAGTCAGGTGGGACAATGAAGCTCCCCAGATTATCATTGAGAGGTTGGACGAACCCGCACATTGCTGTGACATTGAGACTGAAGAGGTAGAAGATAAACCCTGGTTTCACAAAGTAAAGAGGTATCTTGAGGCTCAAGAATACCCCGAGGGAGCATCTGTTAATGATAAGAAGTTTCTGAGAAGGTTCACTGCGAAGTTCTTCATCATTAATGGTGTCCTCTACAAGCGTAACCATGATTCGACCTTACTGCGATGTGTGGACAAGAGCGAGGCAGACAGGATCATGGCAGAGCTACATGAAGGTACCTTCAGAACTCATTCCAGTGGACATACCATGGCAATGAAAATCCTACAGGCAGGATATTATTGGTCCACTATGGAAGCCGATTGTTATCAGCACTCTCGGACCTGTCATAAGTGCCAAGTCTATGCTAATAAGGTGCATGTACCTCCAGTTCCTCCAAATGTTTTGATAGCTCCCTGGCCTTTCGTAATGTGGGGCATCGACATGATCAACGAGATCAAACCTAATGCGTCTAACGGGTATCGTTTCATTTTGGTGGCTATTGATTACTTTACAAAGTGGGTCGAGGCAGCTTCCTTTGCTACAGTAAACAAGAACGTCGTGGCACGATTTATCTGACACAACTTGATCTGTCGATATGGTGTACTGAAGAGAATCATTACGGATAATGGTACAAATCTTAACAATACGATGATCACCGAGCTCTACAAACAGTTCAAGATTCAGCATCATAACTCTTCTCCCTACCGGCCGAAGATGAATGGGGCTGTTGAAGCAACTAATAAGAACATCAAGAAGATTGTACAGAAGATGACGGTGACATACAAAGACTGGCATGAGATGTTACCGTTCACTCTTCATGGGTACCGTACCTCAACGCGGACGTCGACAGGGGCAACACCCTATTCTTTGGTGTATGGCATGGAGGCAGTCTTACCCATTAAAGTCCAGATACCCTCTCTCAGGATCATGAAGGATGCAAGTTTGAACGAAGATGACTGGATCCAAACCCAACTTGATCAGCTGAATTTAATCGATGAAAAAAGACTTACTGCTATTTTTCATGGTCAAACGTATCAAAAGCGAATGATCAAGGCTTTTAACAAGAAAGTCAGACGTCAAGAATATCAAGTCGGGGATCTGGTAATCAAACGCATCATACTGCCGCAGGGTGATCCCAGGGGCAAATGGACCCCCACATATGAAGGGCCATTTGTGGTTAAGAATATTTTCTCGAGAGGAGCTATGATTCTAACCACCATGGATGGTGACGACCTTCCTCACCCCGTCAATGCATACATAGTGAAAAGATACTACGCATAATCAAAGACCCGCTAGGTTGACTGGCCTAGGCAAAAATAAGGGCTTCCCGGCGAACCAAAAGGGTTCGGGAAAAAGTAAGGGATGAAAAAAAAACTGTACACCCGGCAAGTCGAAAACCAGAAAAGGCGACTTGGGCAAAAAAGGGTATCCCGGTGGACTGAAAACCCAAAAGGGCGGTCCAGGAAAAAATTAGGGATCAAAGCGTAACACTATGTCTCATTGGATCATCTTGCAACCAGACTTTGGTATCGACTATCAAACTCGGACGACGCCAATCAATCTGATCCACCTTCGACCAAGTAGCAAAGTGATGAGACGCTTGAAGATATAAAGGCAATAGCAGAGTTGGAACCTGTTGTACCCCAAAATTTGCCCTCCCATTTTCTTCAAGATTTGCAAAGAGCATGCTTCAAAATCTCCCAAGGGTTGCACAGTCCAATTGCCTCCTAACAGTCAAAAATTAGGGTTTTGGTTCTGACAAAGAAGTTGAAGTTTCCAAGGGTCCAAACAAGTCCCACATGCCTATAAACATCGTCAAGCATCCTTATGCCAAGTTTCAAGACTTGCAGCACAAAATTGCACAGTCAAAAACCCTAATTGCTCAACAGTCAACTGTAGGGGCAAAATGGTCATTTGACAGTCAAAAGTCAAGATTTTTGGTCAAACATCTTATTTTGAAGCCACAAACATCATTTGATCAATTCTTGATCATGATTTTCAAGGCATGGCTCAAAAAGTCTCAAGATGCAAAAGTTTCTATATTTGGACAGCTGAAAAAGTCAACTGTAACTTGACCAAGGCATAACTTCCACATGGTTTATCAGAAAAATTCCATCCAAATCTCATTTTGAAGAGAATGACATTTTCTACAACTCCTCTTCACACTTCAAGTCCAAGAAATGCTCTCACAAAAAGTTATCAATCTCAACATTATAGGTCATTTTCAAAAGTCAACAAAAAGGCACTTTAAGTCAAAGACCATAACTTGAGATTGGTAAATCAAAATGACATGGAACCAAAGGCATTGGTTAGAGGACTTCAAGACCTTTCCAAAATTTCCAAGAACATGATCAAAGCTTAAATATTGAGTAAGATATGCCTTGTGGAAGTTGGGAAATTTTTGGGAATTTTGAAAAGTCAACTTTGCTTCAAATGCCTCAAAATTGCTAATGGGCCTCAATTTCTTCCAAGAATCATCACCCAAAAGCTATGCACGACCCATTGACCCAAAGGGGAGTTATTTTCTTATTTTTAATTTATTAATTGAATTTTTAAATCCATTAATTCATTTAATTAAAATTAAATATGAGAAAAATACTAAACCAATGTTTCCAAATCTTTTTATGCAGCATATGCCCTCTTTAATCACTCAAGATTTCGTGCACATCCAAAAAGGAAAGATTCTATGCAAATTGGCATGTTCTTCATGATGAAAAGATTGGAAAAGATTCATGAAAATCAAATTTTGAAAATCATTAAAGACAAAGCTTTGGGCTTGGATTGTTGACCAAAATCATTCCTCATATATGCACAAAGCTAAACCTAATCACAAGAACAAGCAGGCTGCGCCCCAGATCAAGAACACAAACTTGCATTTTTCTTAAAAAGCTCAAAACTGAAAACATAGTTTCAGTGTGTTTCAAGGCCTAAAAACTGTTCCATAAGCTTGCCAAGATTGCCAGGAATCTTTTCCAATACTTTTCCACTCTCCATACACAAAGAATTGGTAGCACGAAGTCACCCTGTTCATACATTTTTGCATATTCGTATTCATATTTTCATGCCATGTTAATGCATTCTAATGATTGATTTATACTAACATGTTTGTTCTAAAGTTGTTGGCATTCTTTAATTGAATTTTTAAGCCCTATACACGAATCTACCATGGAAGCTGCCTAGGGTTTCAAAGGTTTGAAATTGGGGTTTCTTTCCTGGGGAAAAATTGGACCATAAGACCAACACCATTGGACTCGTGACCTTCATACGAACACAATCATCACATCGCCCAATTTATTTTTCACTATGGCCTAATCGCTATTATTCGCTATGCTGTTTAGTGGGGGTTTAAAACCCCCGCTACTTGTTTGTTATTTTCAGGTAGAACGAAGAAGAAGCCTGGCGTGTCACTATGTGGTTGGACAATTTGAAATCTGGCGTGTTTTTATTGTTTTATACCATTAGCTTCCATTTTCTCATTATAATATTCATTATCCATTATATATCAAAACTAACGCGCTGGCTCAGTTGGTGGAAAGGAGTGGTTGCAAGCAATGGGACCTGAGTTCGAATCCCAGGTCCCCCATATTTCTCTATGTTTTTTATATTTACATGTTCAGGTGATCATCACACCCAGGAGAGTACCATACAGCTTCACCCTTTGGCTTGCCACGCGCCCAGAGACTCCATCCAACGGCCAAGATGTGCAGATCACCATACGCATTGGTCAACAGCTCCATACACAAGTCTGAAAAGTCAAAGAAGGCCAGATTTCAGTGGGCCTAATTGCTTCCCTAAGCCTCCAAATTGGGTCAACACCCCCCATGTTTGTATCTCTTTCTCTCACTCTTTTTCTTTTTTTTTATTTATTTGTTTTGATTTAATTATTTTCTTTCAATTCATAAAATAAATTTTATAACACAAAAAACAGAAAAAATCATAAAACAAAAAAATATGTTTTTATTAATGTTAATTTCTATTAATTTTTGTAAATAAATGTGATAATCAATTTAGTTTTTAATTTAAGGTTTAAATTTTAATATTTTCTTAATAACTAAAAAATATAAAAAAAATTAGGGTTTCTAGCATTTTTACTTTTTTCCTCAATAATTAAATTTTTCTTCTTATTATTATTAATTACTAATTATCTTGTAAATAAATATGCAATTAATTAATTAGGTTAAATTAGGTCAAACTTAAACATTTTTCTTTAATAAATTAAAAACAATTTAGAACTAGGGTTTTATTTAAATTTCTAATTTCAATTAATCTCATTAAATTTCATAAATACCAAAAAAACATAAAAAATAATTTCTTTTTTCTTTAATCATTAATTCACTTCTATTTTCATATTTAATTCCTTTAAAGGGTCCAACGCCCTCGCACCCGATTCTTAATCCTTTTCGCGCATTTGTTTTTTTTATTTCTTTTATGAATGTAATGTATTTGCTCCAAAGCCTTGTAATAGATAATTAGGACGTTTACCTTTATGCACTTTTATTCAAATCGGGTCTTGGTTTAATTTGGCGATGTAGACCCGCGCCTTGTAATAGCGTAGGACTTTTACTTTCCGCACTTTAATTCCCGCACCTTTTAACTGTTAATAATCACATGAAAGAATGTATGCTCTAATAAAATCAAAGCATAGATCACCAATGCATGACAAGACAAATAATAACTGTAAATGACACATAATTCACACACCACTCCTAGGGTACGCCCCACTGTTGCCTTGCCCCTCGAAACGTGGTCGTCGAGTAGAGGACGTTTTAGTAAGTCCTCATGTCCATGAACATGGCATGGGGGTAGCTTCTAAGGTATTGTTGTACCCCAAAATTTGCCCTCCCATATTCATCAAGAATTGTCAAGTCAAGGTCACAAAATTCCCCAAGGGTTGTGCAGCTCAACTGTCTCCTATACAGTCAAAACTAGGGTTTGAGTTCTGGTCAAGCAAATGAACTTTTCAAAGGCCCAATCAAGTCTCATATGCTTACAAAGATGGTCAAGTATCCTCATGTCAAGTTTCAAGGCATTCAGCTCAAAATTGCACAGTCAAAACCCTAGATTGCACTACAGTCAACTGTAGGGGCAAAATGGTCATTTGACAGTCAAAAGTTCAAATTTTTGGTCAATATATCATTTTGAAGCCACAAACATCATTTGATCAATGCTTGATCATGATTCTCAAAATTTGGCTCAGAAATCATCAAAGATGCAAAAGTTGCTATATTTGGACAGCTGAAAAAGTCAACTGAAATTGACCAGGGCATAACTTTCACATGGATTATCAGAAAAATTCCATCCAAAGCTCATTTTGAAGAGAAAGACATTTCCTACAACTCATCTTCATACTTCAAGTCCAAGAAATGCTCTCACAAAAAGTTATCAACTTCAACATTATAGGTCATTTTCAAAAGTCAACAAAAAGGGACTTTAAGTCAAAGACCATAACTTGAGATTGGTAAATCAAAATGACATGGGACCAAAGGCATTGGTTAAAGGACTCAAAGACCTTTCCAAAATGTCCAAGAACATGTGAAAAGCTTAAAAATTGACCAAGTTATGCCTTGTGGAAGTTGGGAAATTTTTGGGAATTTTGAAAAGTCAACATTGATGCAAAAGGCCTGAAAATGCAATTGGGCCCATTTTTCTTCCAAGTTTCTTCATGCCAAGCCTATGCACGACCATTAGGCCCAAAGGGAAGTATTTTCATATTTTTTTAATTATTTATTTGAATTTATATTAATATTAATTCATTTAAATGATTTTAATATATGAAAAATATCAAACTTAACCTAAAAAAATCTTTTCATGCATGTTTATTCTTAATATTTCGTGCATATCTTAAATAGGCAAGATTTGGTGCTAATTGATCATGATTGAACCAAAATGCATGAGAAAAAGATTAGAAAAGATCCTTAACAAATCAAAGATTGAAAACAATTATTGCTTTGGATTTTATTCAATATTTTTAACCTAACATGCTCTATACATACTCAAGATCAGAACCCTAATGTTTGGAGACTGCAAGCTGCGCTCAAAAGCAAAACATAAACTTGAAAAATTGTCTCAAAAATTGAAAACCGTTTTCAAGGTTAGAGGAGGATTGAAGCCCTAAATCTTATTCCAATAGCTTCCTGGGCTGATTCTGGGCGTGTATCAATCAAGAACAATCATCAATACGCGTGGAATCGGTATACAGAAGTCCATCTTTTTCCATAAAAAAGCATAATCGTATTTTCAATTCCAGGCATTATCATGACATTCTAATCATGGATTCATGTTCCTTACAAGGTTTCAAAACTAACCATTATGTTTAATTGGATTTTCATGCTGTATCCAAGGTTTTGCCATGTCCAAATTTTAGGGTTTACAGGTTCACTAATTTGGGGTTTTTAAGACGAAGCAAAATTGGAGCTCCAGACCATTGCCATTGCATTGAGCACGACCAGACGAAAAGCTTCCAACCCTCGCGCTCAATTTATGAGCGTCGAGGGTCTAATCGCTATTTTTTGATATATAGCTTTAGGCCACGCTCCATAAACCGTTGCCGTATTGTTTATATTATAGGGGACGTGAAGAAGATGAAGTGGTGGCAACCTGTGATTCGCCAGTTTAAATTTTCGCGCGATTTCCAATCATAGCTTCCTTTCTTTTTTATAATATTTGTTGACTAATATATATTAAAACATGTGAAGTGGCTCAGTTGGCAGGTGTTGAACGTGGTGACTTCTAAGACCTGGGTTCGAACCCCAGGTCTATATAAAACCTCAATATTATTTTTCATGAACAAATCCCATGCAATGCTGGAATGAAGACGCACCATGTTCCCTCACCATCAGGCAGCCCACGTGTCCAGGAGACTCCCACCCAAGGCTGAAGATTGGGGTACACCCTAAGCATGAGTCAGATGCACCACACACGATCCAAGCAAAGTCAACAAGTTCAAGATTAATGGCCCTGGTTTGCATTTTTTTCTCTTTTTCTTCTTACTTTTGTTATTTTGTTTATTTTGTTATCTTAATTTAATTAATTCATTTTTCTACAAAATACAAAAACATACAAAAATCAGAAAATATAAAAAAGATAATAAATATTTTATTGTAATCATTTTCATCGATAAATTAATATATGTAAATATTTAGTTTAATTAGGTTATAGTTTTAATCTTTTTAATAAAATCCAACAAAATAGAATTAGGTTAATTGGTATTTTTTTATTCCTTTTAATATTTTTCCCTTGGTTAGAATAATAATATTATTTACTTATTTTCATAAATTAAAAATTGCACATAAATAAATTAGGGCTTAATTTAGATTATATTTTAATTCCTTCATAATAAATAAAAAATATTAGAATTAGGGTTTGCCGTTTAATTTAATTTCCATTAACTCTTTTTTCTCATAAAACCTAAAAAAAACACAAAATAACAAAAACATATTAATTTTAATTTCCTTATTAATTTTAATTATTTGTAAAAGGGTCCAACGCCCTAATTTAATTTTAATTTCCTTATTTCGCGCATTTATCTTATAATCGTTTAAATAATTTTGTATCTCTCCCAAGGCCATGTACATTTAATTCTCGCACTTTATTTCTTCGCATTATTTATTTTTCCGCTAAATTGGGTCCGGTTTAATTTTGGCGATGTGGACCCGCGCCATTTGTAATAGTTTAGATTTATTTCCTCGCAAAATATTTAACTGTTAACCAAGCATGAAAGAATGAATGACTTAAATAAAATCAAGCGTAGAACACGACGAACATGACAAGACAAATAACTGAAACATGACACACAATTCGCACACACCACCCCTAGGGTACGCCTCACTGTTGCCTTTCGAAAGGTGATCGTCGAGTAGAGGATGTTTTAGTAAGTCCTCATGATCCGGGAACCTGGCATGAGGGTAGCTTCTAAGGTGTCTTCCTATTGCTCTGGTGATCACCATGTCCCGAACCTCGAATTGACCCGAACACCTCCAACGGTGGTGCTACCTACCTCTCAATGGTGGGATGGCACTACTTTAAAGGACATTTACACAGACGAATTCCTTAGGGTAGGTAGACGACTCTAGATGCTTGCTCTAATTTCAAAACAAATCAAAAATACTTTTCACACCGACACCTTTTCAAAAAGCTTTCGAAAGCAATTTTTCAAACACTCTTGAGGACCGATACAAGAGTCGAACTGGAATTTTCAAAGAAACTTTTTAAAACCCACAGTTGAAAAGCAAACAAACCATTTTTGAAAACACAATGAGCAAGTATCTAAGAGCCCATGGATAACCATGGATAGAAAGGGTGCTAACACCTTCCCTTTCTATAACCTACCTCCCGAACCGAGAGCAATCTCTTTAAGGAATTTTTCTGTGCTTTTGTCCTTTCCATTTGGAGAAAATAAAAGAAGGTGGCGACTCTTGCTTACCACGACATTTCGCGAACCAGCGTTAAACAGTCAGTTCCAGATCCACCGATCACAGAACTGGCGACTCTGCTGGGGACGTAACTTAAAGTGAGGTGTACCTTAGGACTAAGATCACTGTGTTTTCAATTGCTTTCCTTGTGTGCTTTAAAATTGTGGGTACTGTCTTGGGAGTTCTATGGATCCTAACCCGGATCTGGGGATACCTTTCTTAGAAAGTAGCAACAAGGCTGTGAGGGAACTGTGCGGGGTATACCGACATGGTTGAAACAGTCTGCTACGTTGATGTGGCACTTTGGTGTGTACCGGTAACCTTTGAGTTCAGTCAAGGAGAGTACGGGGCCTCCGCGTGGTGTCGTGAAGCATCAACAGACCTTAGGAACCTTAATTGAACTATCTTGGCCTCTTTAGGGTAGTGAGATAACTGACTTTGGTGCAGTCCGAGGTTGGTTGATACTCGATACTACGCTCAATTGAGGGTTGCTTTCCTGGAATATTTCGGTCGCCAGTTCAGTGGCTAAATCGAAACGATGAACAATGAAAGCAATCCCGTGATATTGGGAACCTTAGAACCCGGTTACTTCTGATAGGACAGGTTGAGCCCACCAACTTCAAGAGGGTAATACCTAGACCCCATGCTGGCCTAAACCCTAAGGGCTTCTCTTGTGTGACTTGTGTGCCTTCGTACTTGACTACTTGCATACTTGTTATCTGACCCTTGATGTCTTGCAGGTGTTGTTCATAGTCCTTAATTGGGACTTATAACAGGGTGTACTAACCACTTGCAGGTCTTGTTTATAGTCCTTAACTAGGACTCATGACAGGGTTTACCAAATTACTTGCAGGTCTTGTTTATAGTCCTTAACCAGGACTCATGACAGGGTTTACCAAATTACTTGCAGGTCTTGTTTATAGTCCTTAACCAGGACTCATGACAGGGTTTACCAAATTCCTTGCAGGTGTTGTTTATAGTCCTCAACTGGGACTCATAACAAAGTACTGAATTTCTTGCAGGGTTTGTTTATAGTCCTTAATTGGGACTCATAACAGGGTTTACCTACATCACCCCATGCATAGCATGACATCATACCATTGCATACCATTGCATACATCCTAACCCATTTCAAGGATCTCAAGGGCTTGTGATGCAGGTCATGATGAATCAAACATCTAGCAAGGGGCAAAGAGGATTTATTTTCCTCCAGCCAAAGTTGTCAGAGGCTATGACCCACTTGATATGGTGAGCTTTGACACTTGAAGAAGGTTCCCCTAGCCAAGGTTGTCAGGGGCTATGACCCACTGGATATGGTGAGCCTTTGACCTTGAAGAAGGACTCTCAACAACATGCAGTTCCTTCAATCAAGCTACCGGATCCAAATGCTAACAAACTTTCTTGTTTACCCCGCGAGGTCCTTGAAAACATTGCATGCATGTCATACACATCATTGCATAGCAGGTATCCTTGTTGCAGGTCACTTACCCTTCTCGCTGTTTATTTCAGCAATGGCTTCCCAACAAGGTAACCAGGGTCTTCATGCTCAAGAGACTCAGTTCAGGGAAATCTTCCTAGGTCTATCCAAGGGGCAGGAAGAGTTGAGGGCACTCCTCATGGGGAATCTGATCAGAAAGAGTCCTGAAGATGACAAGGACGAACAACTGAAACGTCTACAAGCTGAGGTAGACACATTGAAAACCCAGATGCTGGGGCAAAGGGCCCTCATTCAAGGTTTAGCTCAGGAGCAAGGAGAGCTGAGGGCCATGATCAGTCAGCTTCATCAAGATATGAAGCAACCAGCCCAAGTCAGGGACCAAGTCTTTGATCAGCCACCAAGAGGACCAAAGTCTGGTATGGTGAAGAATGAACCTCTCCAAATTGCTACTACTTCACAAGCCCAGTATCAACGGGGTAATCGACGCAAGCGATACACGCCTGGAAGACATTTCACTGAGACTGGCATACCACCATCTCTAATGCTGGAACACTTGTTGGAGGTCAATCTGATTACTTTAAAGGGTCCTCCCCAGAATCCTGACATCTCTGCTCCTACTTATAACCCTGATAAAAGATGTGCCTACCATTCTGACAGTCCTGGACATGACACCGATGACTGTTGGAGCTTGAAGAACAAGATCCAGGACTTGATCGACGGAAGGGTGCTGGAGTTCATGCCGGGTGGCCAAATAAAATGCTTCTGCTGAGAATCTCCCGTCTGAAGTGACTAATTCAAATTAGAAAACTTTTGTTCATTCGAATGTTCAAGTTGCATTTTTCTTTGATTGTCTAAACATTTATTCATGTCAAACGTTGTTATTTCATTAATGCATCGCTTATGTCTGTTTGAATCAATATATTCGCATTCACTATATGCAAACTGTTTTCATATTTTTTCTGATGTCGACTCTTGATCTTTAATCCTAAGCCTCTTGAGGGAGGATGACGAAAACGATACCACGATCTTTACAGTATGCTTTTGAACAGACCTCGCTGATGAGGTATAGGCATTGTTTCAAATCCTAAACACTGGAGTTATAAGGAAGAGAATCCCTCGTCAACCCCTCTGAGCCAAAGAAGCAGGAGTTTTTTTTCTTTTCGAAATTTAAAAACCCTTAATCATAACCTGGGGCAGGGTAGTTCTCAGTTGATCCAAGTGCATAACAAATGGCACCAAAGAGGTCCTTACAAAATAAAGAAAGACAGTGATTGGTTCCGAATAATCATAAAGATAGGCAGTCATTATATCTCTCAAAATAAAAAGCCCATTAAGTCAAAACCTATGAAGGAGACTTACAAAACGGGGGCATCCCGCTGACTGTAATCACAAAAGAAACAGTTCAGGCAAAATTCAGGGATAGCAAAATCAAGAAAGAGAAAGAGGTCTTACAAACCCTCAACAAAAAAAAAAGGAATGACTGCCTATTCAAAATAAATTGTCAAACATCCGAACCATCACTGGAAAATCAGAGCAAAGACTCAAACAAGATCTAACGCACGATCAACTGAGTTTAGGTTTGGAGAACATCACGAAGAGCGGGTGGGTACAAATAAAATTTGAGCCTTTATCCTTTGTTTCTTAAACCGTGAACCAGGCCACGTTATAACCCTTAAAAGTCCTAGCTGAAGCATGGGTTAGTTCGAAAGCATACTGTTACGAAAGGTATCCTGACTCCTTAAGGCCTACAGTAAATACGGAGTTGACATCACGTTTTACAAACATTCACTTGTTGTATGAAAAGAATGCATTTTCAAAATCTTCGCGACAGACATAAGCTTTGCATTTTTAACATAACTTTGTTTACATATGACTTTTTGTTTGAACAGCAGGGAAATTCGCACGATGAATACCTAGTGAACAAAAGTACTTCCAATCAAGGGGCAGACAAGATCATTGTCCATCATCTGGGGCAATCCAATCAAGATTCGGAGAATCTCTCAAAAGGCCAAAAGCCTGGGGCAAATCTCTGCCTGAGTCACTTGGGGCACTCCAACAACGAATCTTGCACGATCAGACACCTTCTGGTAATATGGCAACGCAAGCAGCCAGGGGCACTCCTTACATTCTGAAAGCACGGACATAATCGAAAAGATACTACGCAAAATCAAAGACCCGCTAGGTTGACACACCTAGGCAAAAATAAGGGCTTCCCGGCAAACCAAAAGGGTTCGGGCAAAATGAAGGGATGAAATGAAAAAATCTGTACACCCGGCAAGTCAAAAACCTGAAAAGGCGGCTTGGGCAAAAATGGGTATCCCGGTGGACCGAAAACCCGAAAGGGCAGTCCAGGCAAAAGTTAGGGGTTAAAGCGTACGACTATGTCCCGTCATCTTATCATCTGCCTACCAGAAGAAGGTTTGACCCTCAACAACTGTCAGCACCCCACAAGTGCCTCCCCCATAGAAACAGGGGCAATAAAGAGCGGTCTAAGCAATCTGATTGTTATCCTCCAAGGTATCAGGGTAGGTTCCGTGGAAGAACATAACCAATACAGTTCAAAACTTCCCCAGAGAATCCAATCCAGTTCCCCAGGAAAGATGGAATTCATATCCCCAAGCAGCAAGCTTATCCCCAGTAGATTCTGGAAGCTTATCCCTCGCAGAGCACGAACGCGTCGTCCCGGCTTTATTTAAAGAGTTATTTCCGTAACAGGATATAACTGGGTTATCCTCAGCCAAAAGCCACGGAGGGAGCGTCCTCGGCAAAGTATCTTCCTATCCCCAGCGAAGTCTATCAACACTTCCAGCACAACAAGGATATCCCCAGCGGAATTCATCAAATCTCCCAGCCTAACTCATCAATGGTATCCCCAGCGGAGTTATCTTCATCAACTCAGCAAAGCATCGCTATCCCCACAGAGTAACACTCCCCAGCATGATCGCTAGAGTATCTTTTCTCCCGCAGAATTATTTCATTTGCCAAGTTTATTCCTCAATGGAGTTATCTCCTCCTACCAGTATTCTTGCAACGAATCATCCATAGCGGAAGCAAAATCTCTTCCTCAACATCAGCCCAGGATATGACTTCCCGGCACCCGTCAAGGATTCATTTTCCTAGACGAAAACATACATGAATCATCACGTACATCATTATAGCATGCATGTACACATCATATCATATAAATCATATCCATGTTTGCTTGATCCATATCATGCATCGCATATAACTGACCTCTACCTTTCAGGAAGGGTGCAGTTGAAATTCTCCAACATATTTCAAGGATTTCTCTAGTCCAGTTAAATCGACTCCAAACAGATTTTTCTGATAAAGACTCAGTAGAAGTTCTCTTATGGTCCCCTCTCCAACGGCGTGTGAGGCGGTAAATCCTTTTTCAGATGTTTCCCTCTCCGGCATGAGCGTGAGGTATTAGTCTCTTATGGTCCCCTCTCCAACGGCGTGTGAGGTGGTAATTCCTTTTTCAGATGTTTCCCTCTCCGGCATGAGCGTGAGGTGATATTCTCTTATGGTCCCCTCTCCAACGGCGTGTGAGGTGGTAATTCCTTCTTCAGATGTTCCCCTCTCCGGCATGAGCGTGAGGTGATATTCTCTTATGGTCCCCTCTCCAACGGCGTGTGAGGTGGTAATTCCTTTTTCAGATGTTTCCCTCTCCGGCATGAGCGTGAGGTGATATTCTCTTATGGTCCCCTCTCCAACGGCGTGTGAGGTGGTAATTCCTTTTTCAGATGTTTCCCTCTCCGGCATGAGCGTGAGGTGATATTCTCTTATGGTCCCCTCTCCAACGGCGTGTGAGGTGGTAATTCCTTCTTCAGATGTTTCCCTCTTCGGCATGAGCGTGAGGTGATATTCTCTTATGGTCCCCTCTCCAACGGCGTGTGAGGTGGTAATTCCTTCTTCAGATGTTTCCCTCTCCGGCATGAGCGTGAGGTGATATTCTCTTATGGTCCCCTCTCCAACGGCGTGTGAGGTGGTAATTCCTTCTTCAGATGTTCCCCTCTCCGGCATGAGCGTGAGGTGATATTCTCTTATGGTCCCCTCTCCAACGGCGTGTGAGGTGGTAATTCCTTCTTCAGATGTTTCCCTCTCCGGCATGAGCGTGAGGTGATATTTCCTTTCAGATTATAATTTCCTATAGTTCCCTCTCCAACGGTGAGTGAGGTGACTCCCTTTGAGATTATAATGTCCTTCGGTTCTCTTCCTGACACTACGAAGATGGTAATTCTCACCAAGATTTTCTCAACGAGCGTTGTTGAAGTTAAAATCATCCAAGGTTCTCTTACCATTCCTGCTAAGGTAGCAACCATCCCTGGTTCATTCATCAACGTTTGAAGCTCCAGACTCAGCTCTTGTAACCAGTCAGGACATATCTATATCAAGCATCTAAAATCAGCTCCTGCAACGTGTCAGGTACTCATTTTTCTGTTTTGCAGGTATGCAGGTTCTCGCTAAGGAATCTCTTACGCAATCAACATCCAGATGGCATCTATAAGCCCATCATCCCATCCAGCAATCTCCAAATGGCATCTATAAGCCCATTCCCTCATCATCATTGCTACTATGTGAGCGCAAATTTCTGGGCACTCTAGTGTCCAATCATCTTCTACCTTCGGATTACGAAAGGCACGTCAGCCAATCTGCATCCTCAGGTCTAAGAAGATTGAACAGGGGCAACTGTTGTACCCCAAAATTTGCCCTCCCATATTCATCAAGAATTGTCAAGTCAAGGTCACAAAATTCCCCAAGGGTTGTGCAGCTCAACTGTCTCCTATACAGTCAAAACTAGGGTTTGAGTTCTGGTCAAGCAAATGAACTTTTCAAAGGCCCAATCAAGTCTCATATGCTTACAAAGATGGTCAAGTATCCTCATGTCAAGTTTCAAGGCATTCAGCTCAAAATTGCACAGTCAAAACCCTAGATTGCACTACAGTCAACTGTAGGGGCAAAATGGTCATTTGACAGTCAAAAGTTCAAATTTTTGGTCAATATATCATTTTGAAGCCACAAACATCATTTGATCAATGCTTGATCATGATTCTCAAAATTTGGCTCAGAAATCATCAAAGATGCAAAAGTTGCTATATTTGGACAGCTGAAAAAGTCAACTGAAATTGACCAGGGCATAACTTTCACATGGATTATCAGAAAAATTCCATCCAAAGCTCATTTTGAAGAGAAAGACATTTCCTACAACTCATCTTCATACTTCAAGTCCAAGAAATGCTCTCACAAAAAGTTATCAACTTCAACATTATAGGTCATTTTCAAAAGTCAACAAAAAGGGACTTTAAGTCAAAGACCATAACTTGAGATTGGTAAATCAAAATGACATGGGACCAAAGGCATTGGTTAAAGGACTCAAAGACCTTTCCAAAATGTCCAAGAACATGTGAAAAGCTTAAAAATTGACCAAGTTATGCCTTGTGGAAGTTGGGAAATTTTTGGGAATTTTGAAAAGTCAACATTGATGCAAAAGGCCTGAAAATGCAATTGGGCCCATTTTTCTTCCAAGTTTCTTCATGCCAAGCCTATGCACGACCATTAGGCCCAAAGGGAAGTATTTTCATATTTTTTTAATTATTTATTTGAATTTATATTAATATTAATTCATTTAAATGATTTTAATATATGAAAAATATCAAACTTAACCTAAAAAAATCTTTTCATGCATGTTTATTCTTAATATTTCGTGCATATCTTAAATAGGCAAGATTTGGTGCTAATTGATCATGATTGAACCAAAATGCATGAGAAAAAGATTAGAAAAGATCCTTAACAAATCAAAGATTGAAAACAATTATTGCTTTGGATTTTATTCAATATTTTTAACCTAACATGCTCTATACATACTCAAGATCAGAACCCTAATGTTTGGAGACTGCAAGCTGCGCTCAAAAGCAAAACATAAACTTGAAAAATTGTCTCAAAAATTGAAAACCGTTTTCAAGGTTAGAGGAGGATTGAAGCCCTAAATCTTATTCCAATAGCTTCCTGGGCTGATTCTGGGCGTGTATCAATCAAGAACAATCATCAATACGCGTGGAATCGGTATACAGAAGTCCATCTTTTTCCATAAAAAAGCATAATCGTATTTTCAATTCCAGGCATTATCATGACATTCTAATCATGGATTCATGTTCCTTACAAGGTTTCAAAACTAACCATTATGTTTAATTGGATTTTCATGCTGTATCCAAGGTTTTGCCATGTCCAAATTTTAGGGTTTACAGGTTCACTAATTTGGGGTTTTTAAGACGAAGCAAAATTGGAGCTCCAGACCATTGCCATTGCATTGAGCACGACCAGACGAAAAGCTTCCAACCCTCGCGCTCAATTTATGAGCGTCGAGGGTCTAATCGCTATTTTTTGATATATAGCTTTAGGCCACGCTCCATAAACCGTTGCCGTATTGTTTATATTATAGGGGACGTGAAGAAGATGAAGTGGTGGCAACCTGTGATTCGCCAGTTTAAATTTTCGCGCGATTTCCAATCATAGCTTCCTTTCTTTTTTATAATATTTGTTGACTAATATATATTAAAACATGTGAAGTGGCTCAGTTGGCAGGTGTTGAACGTGGTGACTTCTAAGACCTGGGTTCGAACCCCAGGTCTATATAAAACCTCAATATTATTTTTCATGAACAAATCCCATGCAATGCTGGAATGAAGACGCACCATGTTCCCTCACCATCAGGCAGCCCACGTGTCCAGGAGACTCCCACCCAAGGCTGAAGATTGGGGTACACCCTAAGCATGAGTCAGATGCACCACACACGATCCAAGCAAAGTCAACAAGTTCAAGATTAATGGCCCTGGTTTGCATTTTTTTCTCTTTTTCTTCTTACTTTTGTTATTTTGTTTATTTTGTTATCTTAATTTAATTAATTCATTTTTCTACAAAATACAAAAACATACAAAAATCAGAAAATATAAAAAAGATAATAAATATTTTATTGTAATCATTTTCATCGATAAATTAATATATGTAAATATTTAGTTTAATTAGGTTATAGTTTTAATCTTTTTAATAAAATCCAACAAAATAGAATTAGGTTAATTGGTATTTTTTTATTCCTTTTAATATTTTTCCCTTGGTTAGAATAATAATATTATTTACTTATTTTCATAAATTAAAAATTGCACATAAATAAATTAGGGCTTAATTTAGATTATATTTTAATTCCTTCATAATAAATAAAAAATATTAGAATTAGGGTTTGCCGTTTAATTTAATTTCCATTAACTCTTTTTTCTCATAAAACCTAAAAAAAACACAAAATAACAAAAACATATTAATTTTAATTTCCTTATTAATTTTAATTATTTGTAAAAGGGTCCAACGCCCTAATTTAATTTTAATTTCCTTATTTCGCGCATTTATCTTATAATCGTTTAAATAATTTTGTATCTCTCCCAAGGCCATGTACATTTAATTCTCGCACTTTATTTCTTCGCATTATTTATTTTTCCGCTAAATTGGGTCCGGTTTAATTTTGGCGATGTGGACCCGCGCCATTTGTAATAGTTTAGATTTATTTCCTCGCAAAATATTTAACTGTTAACCAAGCATGAAAGAATGAATGACTTAAATAAAATCAAGCGTAGAACACGACGAACATGACAAGACAAATAACTGAAACATGACACACAATTCGCACACACCACCCCTAGGGTACGCCTCACTGTTGCCTTTCGAAAGGTGATCGTCGAGTAGAGGATGTTTTAGTAAGTCCTCATGATCCGGGAACCTGGCATGAGGGTAGCTTCTAAGGTGTCTTCCTATTGCTCTGGTGATCACCATGTCCCGAACCTCGAATTGACCCGAACACCTCCAACGGTGGTGCTACCTACCTCTCAATGGTGGGATGGCACTACTTTAAAGGACATTTACACAGACGAATTCCTTAGGGTAGGTAGACGACTCTAGATGCTTGCTCTAATTTCAAAACAAATCAAAAATACTTTTCACACCGACACCTTTTCAAAAAGCTTTCGAAAGCAATTTTTCAAACACTCTTGAGGACCGATACAAGAGTCGAACTGGAATTTTCAAAGAAACTTTTTAAAACCCACAGTTGAAAAGCAAACAAACCATTTTTGAAAACACAATGAGCAAGTATCTAAGAGCCCATGGATAACCATGGATAGAAAGGGTGCTAACACCTTCCCTTTCTATAACCTACCTCCCGAACCGAGAGCAATCTCTTTAAGGAATTTTTCTGTGCTTTTGTCCTTTCCATTTGGAGAAAATAAAAGACGGTGGCGACTCTTGCTTACCACGACATTTCGCGAACCAGCGTTAAACAGTCAGTTCCAGATCCACCGATCACAGGTATCCTCCTGTTGCTCTGGTGACTACACTGTCCCTAAACTCGAATTGACCCGAACACCTCCAACGATGGTGCTACCACCTCTCAATGGTGGGATGGCACTATCTTAAGGACATTTACACAGACGAATTCCTTAGGGTAGGTAGATAACTCATAGATGCTTGCTCTAATTCAAAACAAATCAAAAACTTCTTTTCACACCGACACTTTGCAAAAAGCTTTCAAAAACAACTTTTCAAACACTCTTGAGGACTGATACAAGAGTCGAACTGAAATTTTAAACAGAACTTTTTCAAACCCACTCACCTTGAAAAGCAAACAAACATTTTGAAAACACAAGTGAGCAAGTATCTAAGAGCCCATGGATAACCATGGATAGAAAGGGTGCTAATACCTTCCCTTTCTATAAATCTACCTCCAGAACCGAGAACTAATCTCAATAAGGAATTTTTCTGTGCTTTTGTCCTTTCCATTTGGAGAAAATAAAAGACGGTGGCGACTCTTGCTTACCGCGACATTTCGCGAACCAGCGTTAAACAGTCAGTTCCTGATCCACCGATCACAGAACCCAATGGGATTGTTTCGCATAACTATTTTTCTTTCTTTTTCACAAATTGTATAATTTCTATCCTACGACGGCGTTCTCTTACTAGGACGTCAGCCTCTTGTACAAAACGCCTATTACAGGCCAACTTCAAAAATCAATTCAATTCATTTTCACAAGAAATTCCAAAATGTCTTTCTTTTTCTGTTTTGTTTTGCAAGAACGTCCAATGATTCATTTTTGATATATGCATTTGAAAATAATTGCTGCTCATAAATATTTACATAAGAATCAAAAGACAATTACTCGTAATTCCAGGAACAGGGGCAAACAAGAGGTGCCTAAACCTTACAGTTTCTCTACCCACCAGGTACAGGGATAGAGCCAGCTTGAGAATATAACTAAATGTACATACGCTCCCCACAGAGTAGGAAGTATCCAAAGACAGTGGTGTTAGCTCTACCCAGCCAAGGTTCATAATCGCGAATGAATCGGAAAAATTCTCCCCAAGCAGAGTTTACTTATCACCAGCAACAGAAGTTCATCACCAACTGAGTTTATTTCTCCAAATCGGTGGATCATCTAACAAAGTATCTCTCTTCCCCACAAATTCATTCTCCCACAGGATTATTCTCAAACAGAGTCTCTCCTGGTGGATTGTTCTCGAGCAGAACGGACGCAAGTCTCCAGCTAATCATCTTTGGTCACTATCCCTAGCAAGAACGAAGAACTCAACTCCTTACACTCTCTAGTGGCAGTCCAAGATTTATTCTCCCCAGCCGGAGAATATCACAAGAACATTGCATATCCATACATCATGGCATGCGCATATGCATCATACATCACAATCTCATTTTTTTAGAACATCATTACTCAATACATTTCATACATCATGAAATTACATACAACTAACTCTTTACCTTTCAGGGAAAGATACAATCAAGTTCTCGCAAGTTTTCTCCAGTTTAGTCAAACCGACACTAAGGTTTCTATTCTAGTTGAAGACATTTTAAGACTTTCGTCTGGGTCAGCAGAATCGCCGCTAAGATTCCCTTGATTTCTATGCCAGTCAAAGTTAATCTGAGACCTCTCTCGGTATCAGTCAAATCGACACTAAGATTTCTCTCCCAGTTGAAGTTCCCACAAGTTTCCCCTGGTTCAGTCAAATCGATACTAAGATTTCTATTCCAGTTCAAGCTTTGAAGCCCGGAAATTGACCGGAAAATATCTTAACCCTCAGCGAGTTATTGTGAAGCCTGGAAATCGACCAGATAGCAGTACAAGATACCACGAAGCCTGGAATTGACCAGACAGTGGTATAAGACACCGTGAAGCCTGGTGCACGACCAGATAACGGTATAAGACACTGTGAAGACTGGAGCACGACCAGATAACAGTATAAGGTACTACGAAGCTTGGAATTCGACCAAATAGCAGTTTACCCGGCGAATTACTATGAAGCCCGGAAATCGACCAGATATTAGTATGCCTTAAATTCAAGTTGAAACCCGGATGCGACCGGATAGCCACCTAATTCCTTCTGAAGCCTGGAGCACGACCAGATATGAATGGAGAAATTGAAAAGCCTGGAGCATGACCAGATAGTAGTTCATTGTCACCTCCTCAGCTAATATATGATTCCCCAATAGAGTAATGGACAACTGAAGTTCCTAAAACTCTATTTCTCTCAAGACAGAGAATATCATTCCCTAGCGTAGTCCTCCTCAACAACAGGTGTACGGGCTCTCGCAAAGGAATCTCTTATGCGATCAACACTTCTTCGGATGGCATCTTTAAGCCCATCTTCCGTCATTGACTTCCAAATGGCACCTATAAGCCCATTCCTGATATCGCAAGACCAGTACCACTTCATGCGAGTGCAAATTTCTGGGCACTCTAGTGTTCAATCATCTTCAACCTTTGGATCACGAAAGGCAGACAAGCCAATCTACATCCTCAGGTTTAAGAAGATTGAACAGGGGAAACTGTTGTACCCCAAAATTTGCCCTCCCATATTTCTCAATACATGTCAAGCGAGGTCCTCAAATTGCTCAAGGAAGTCCAAGGGTTGACCAGATAAACTCTCTCCTAAGGCAGTCTACCCCAAATTAGGGTTTCATTTTGCATCAAGATGCTTAAGTCCAAAGGATCCCAAATGCTCACCATTTTCCTAATATTTTCTCAAAATCATCCATGTCAAGTTTCAAGCCTTACAGAGGAAATTTGCTCAGTCAATTGCTAAAAAGCCTCAAAATCAACTATGCTATGGCAAAAGTCAACCGTGGCCCACATACAGTCAAACTTCAAGATTTTTGGTCAACATTCTCATTTTTAAGTATTATTCATCATTTGATCAAGGTTTGATCATTATTGCTCAAGGATTGCTCACAATTCATCAAAATCCAAAAGTTGCTAAATTAGGGTTTTGTAGGAAAAGTCAACTTAACTTTGACCAAGCATAACTTTCTCATACTTTATAAAAAAATGACCCATCCAAAGCTCATTTTGAAGAGGATGTAATTCCCTACAATTCATCTTCAGCTCCCAAGTTCAAAATATGCACTCACAAGAAGATATGAATTTGGACATTATAGGTCATTTTGGAAAGTCAACAAAAACACCTTTTGGGTCAAAGCTTCATACATGAACATGGAATACTCAATTGAGATTAGACAAAAAGGGTTGCTTAGAGGACATCTTAAGCTTTCTAAAAAGTCCAAGAACACATCTCTAGGGTCAAAATCGAGAGAGTTATGCATTGGCCAAGTTGACCCTTTTTGCAAAATTGCCAAAAGTCAAAAGTGTCCAAAATTGCATTTTTTGTCAAATCAGCCCAACTTTTTATGCTTGCACTGAATTTGTAATGTGACCCACGACCCATGAGCCCTTTCACTTGTCATTATTTTATTTTTGTTATTTATTTTGATTTTATTTCATTTAAATAAAATAAAATCAATATAAAATAATGAAAATATCAAAAACTAATTAAATCTTGAGATTTTATGCACGATTAGGTTCACTATACAGCTGGAGACAAGATCAAATCGTGCAAGGCTTTATATGGACACAAAAAGATTGAATTTGCTTGATTTGGAAAGATTTGGTGCAAGGATTGAATCATGAATCAATATTCATAATTGGAAGAGATTTGATACAAGTTGTAACCCTAATACATTCTAGTATACATAAGGAACAAGTGCAGATCAAAAAGAGGAGGCTAGAGGCGTGCAAAGGCAGAAAGCAAATTGAAAAAATTCAAGAAAAAAGTGCAAACTGATTTCCAAGTTTCAGGCCATCACAAGCCATTCTAATCATACCAATCAATTGTTGGACTCCCCAGGATCGTGTTTCAATCGCTAGCAAGCTTCCCCACGCCTTGAAATGCCCTGTAAGAGTCACACAGTTTGCATATTTTCTTGAATTTAAATACATGTATCTGGAATATTTATCATGATTAATTGACATATTCATAATCCTTGAGATGTTTGCAAGCTAATGGTTATATTCAATTGCATTCTTATTGACTGTACAACAACGTGCCATGGCTAGGGTTTTTTCTTCGGTTTTAGGGATTTACTGTATAGGAACAATTAGGCATGGATAATGGTACCATGATGCTCGTGAGGTTGAAACGAGTTGATTGGTACCATTGGTTTTCATTTATCATGCGTATACAAGATTTCGGAAATGTACAGGGGCTATATCTACAGTGAACGTCCGTAGGTAAAAGTCTTTTATCTAAAACAACGGAAGCAAAGGAGAAGACAACGTGGCAGTATGTGAGTGGCTTGTTTGAATCTGCACGCGCTTTGGGAGGCGTGGCACGTTATTTGTATTATATTTTATTTGTTTTATTATTATTACAACTAACACGCTAGCGCAGATGGTGAAGTTGTTGGTCTTCGATGCACACGTCCTGGGTTCGATCCCAGGCGTGTGCATTTTATTATTTTCTCAATAGTTTCAGGTCAATCCAGTGCTTCCTAGCCTCAAGCGTGTTGAGTGTACTTTCAACATCAGCCATATGATGTATTCCTGGCTAGATCTAAGGTTCATCCCTTGAAGGTCCACCATACGCCTAAGTCAAGCATGCCCATGGGATTGTGAAAGGTCAAACAGGCCAGGAGCTTATTGGGCTCAGAATTGCAAATTGCACCCCCTTCTTGCTAAACAACATCAGGCCCATCTTATTCTTTCTTTTCTATTTATTTCATTTATTTATTTAATTAGCTTAATTATTTTTTTAACCAAAATTAATTTCTCTTTCACAAAATCATAAAATCAAGAGTTTTCATACAAAATTAGAATTAGGTTTTTATTTTATCAAATTTAAATATAATTTATTTTGACTTAATCTAGGGTAATTCTAACTTTTTTTTAATAATTAAAACCAACTAGAAAAATTAGGGTTAGATTCTTGATTTAATTTTTATTTCTTTTCTCAAAATAAAAAATACAAAAAGATAGGTTAATTTAATTATTTTTCTTAACTAAAATTAATTAGTGATTAGGTTATTTTTATTCAATTAAACTTTATTTTCTCAAATAACACAAAAACAACAAAAAAATGATTTTTCTTTTAAAATTACAATTAGGCTTAGTTGGGGTCAAAACCCTATTTCTCTTGTTTTCGATTCATCGCGCGTGTTTATTATCTTTTGCAATATTGATGTAACTGTCCACGATATGTAATAGCTTAATCTAGGACTTTCTTTTATTTATCGTCTTTTACGGGTTTTTTTGGCTATGTAAATAATCCCTATCCCGAAGCCTTGTAATAATGTAGGTTTATTTTCTCCCATTTTAATTCTCGCAAATATTAACTGTTTAGATGTATGTTAATAGGATTGTATGACAAGATTGCATGATAATTTAAAGCGGCTAGAAAACCCTAATGTGCAAAGATAATAACTGAAATCAAATCACTCGCACATGTGCACTCCTAGGGTATACTCTCACTTCGGTTGCCTTCGGTAAAAGATCATTAAGTATAGGGTGTCTTAGTGGTTTCCCTCCTGTCTAAACAAAGATCAAAAGTCTCGTTCGGAAATGTTGCCTCAGAAATGTTGCCTTGAATATGATCTTAAGACTTTAGGGTTATTACTAAGACGTCCTAATATTGATTTAGTGATCGTATGTCCCTTACGAATTGACCCTTATAACTCCAACGACGGTGCTACCTATATCTCAATAGTAGGATAGCACTGTCTAACGGAAACGAGTATAGAAATGATCCTTTTTTCGAGTAGGTAGATGCTAGTAGGTACTTGCTCAAAACAAACAAACTTTTTCACACCAAACACTTTTCAAACAAAGTTTTCAAAACAACTTCGTAACACTCTTGAGGATAGAAACAAGGGTTAAAAAGAAGTAAAACAAAACTTTTCAAAACAAACACACACAAGCAATTTTAAAAGATGAGCAAGTACCTAAGAGCCCATGGAAAACCATGGATAAAAAGGGTGCTAACACATTCCCTTTCTATAATCTACCCCCCGTACTCAAAATCTCAAAAAAGGATTTTTCTGTGCTTTTTTCCTTTCCGGTTGGATCAAATAAAAGTTGGTGGCGACTCTTGCTTACCGCGACATTTTGCGAATACAAAACGCAAAATGCAAACCAGCATTTTTAAAATAGTCTGTTCTGCCACCGTATCACAATACTCTTTGATCTTGTCGAAAGCAGTTTGGCATTCATCATTCCATTTGACTACTTGAACTTTCTTCAATAATTTGAAGATTGGTTTACAAGTTGCTGTCAGGTGAGAAATGAATCTGGAAATGTAGTTTAACCGTCCCAAGAATCCTCTGACTTCCTTCTTGGTGCAAGGAGCAGGCATTTCTTGTATTGCTTTCACCTTGGCATGATCCACTTCGATACCTTTACCGCTGAGGACGAAGCCTAGGAGTTTACCGAATCTCATCCCAAATGTGCATTTATTCGGGTTCAACCTCAACTTGTATTTTTGCAGTCTCTTAAACAGTTTATGCAAATGGTCAAGATGTTCCTCTTCAGTTTGAGATCTGGCTATCATATCGTCCATATAGACCTCTATTTCATGGTGTATCATGTCGTGAAATAAGGCTACCATGGCACGCTGATAGGTTTCCCCAACATTCTTCAATCCGAATGGCATAAACTTGTAACAGAAAGTGCCACACTATGTGACAAATGTCATTTTCTCCATGTCCTCAAGCTCCATTTTGATTTGGTTGTAGCATGAGAAACCATCCCTGAAAAAAATCACTTTATGCTGTGCTGTATTGTCAACCAAAATATCAATGTGGGGAAGTGGGAAATCATCCTTAGGGCTCGCCCTTTTCCAATCTCTGTAGTCCACACACATTCGCACTTTCTCGTCCTTTTTAGGCACAGGAACAAAATTGGCGACCCATTGCGGATAGGAGGTGATGACCAAGAATCTGGCATTGAATTGTTTCATGACTTCCGCTTTGATCTTCTCTAACATGTTTGTTCGCATGCGACAGACCTTTTGTTTTACCGGTGGGAAGTCTTCTTTTGTGGGTAAGCGATGTACCACAATATCTGCATCAAGTCCTGGCATGTCTTCATACGACCAAGCAAAGACCTCAACATAATCATGTAGCAATTGAATCAAAAGCTTTTTGACACTGGATTCCAGATTGGCACCCACCCTGACTTCTTTCTTGTCCTCTTCGGTACCTAGGTTAACTGTGTCCACTGGTTCTTCGTGGGGGCTGAATGGTCTTCTCTTCTTGTTGTAGTAACCTGGCTAGTTCCCCTGGCACTTCACAATCTTCCTCACCTTCGTCTTTGGCTTGGTAGATTAGATTTTCAGAGTCACAAAAGGCCATAGCAAAATCGTTACCCTTGGGATCCCGAATGGATGTAGATATGCATTTTGAATGTGAGTGTGTGTAAGAGTATAGCTATCTTTGAAAGAAATAAAAATGTAAAAAGGAAAGACAAAGAACACAAAGTTTTTATGCAAAAACGTCCATGATTCATTGATGACATATGAAAATGAGATAACAACCCTTATAAATGGACCATTGTGCCTCGGGTAAGACACAAGGCTTTAAATGTTTGAATTGTTTAATTATTACAGATCTGACAAAATTAAAAGACAATTACTCTTGGATAAAAGTAATTGGGACAAAATCTTTAGCTTCCCAGTTGTTGAGTCCTCCATTGACAGTTGGGAAAATTTATTCCTCCAGGTCGTAGCTATCCTCATCATCCTCCACTGCGTTGACTCCGTGGTTGCTGATCTTCAAGGGTGGTCCCCCTACACGAGCACAGCGTACAACTTTCTGGGCTCCTGAAGTGAAACCCAAACCAAATTTGTCAGATTTGTATGGGATATCTGGTAGTTGGCCCCAAATAGTGCACCCACCTTCTTCTATCACTGCCTTGGCATATTTCAGAGAAGACATCTTTAGTGGCGGTCTTGTAATCTTTAGGGTTTGGAAAACAGCTTTGGTTACTGCCACGGTTGGTGGGACTTCCTCGAAATGCTGAAATGGTGTTTCAATGAATTCACCATCCAATTCCACGTATCTGAAGGAGTTTAAATGACTGACCATATATTCCTCTTCTCCATGGACAGTAATGATCTTCCCCTTGGTTGGGTATTTCAGCATTTGATGTAATGTAGAGGTGACAACACCAACATTGTGAATCCATGGTCGGCCCAATAAGAAGGAGTAGGAAGGGAAAATGTCCATCACGTAAAAAGTTGAATCAAAGGTTTGGGTTCCAAATTTTATGGGGATATCCACCTCCCCATGCACCATTCTCTTTGAACCGTCGAAGGCACTTACCACTATATTGCTGGGTTTTAAGGTCAAACCTTCACAGTCGAGTCTATCAAGAGCCTTCTTAGGCAGTACATTCAAGGACGAATCGATATCAACCAAGACAGGGGCCAAGGTTGTGACCCTGCATTCGACAGAGACATGCAATGCCTCATTGTGCTTCCTCCATGTAGGTGTCAAGTCAGCATCAGAAAAGCCGAAACCATTATCCACGGTCAAGCTGGCCACACAGCCTTGGAACTGATCAGCAGAGGTTTCTTGCGGTACATGGGCAGTTTTAAGGAAATTTACCAAGGCCTTTGCATGAGCCTCAGAGCATAATAATAGAGCCAGCATGGAAATCTTTGACGGAGTCTGCCCTAGCTGTTTGACTACGTTGTAGTCGCTTTTCTTTATAATTCTCAGAATCTCTTCCATCTCCTTTTTGGAGGCCTCAGTGATAGATATTGTTTGCACCCTCATTCGAACAGGATCAACCATAATGCTTTTTCCCCGAGTCTTGGTCGACTCGGTGGTAGGAGTATCAACAGGTGTAACTATATGGATTGTAGTAGTAGTGTCAGCAGGGGTAACCATAGGGGTTGTAGTAGTATCAGGAACAAGAACATGGATGATTATAGGACCTATAATCATCTTCAAAGGAGCAATCTCTGGATAGAAAATTCTCCTGCTTCGAGTTATCTTGCTGGTTCCCTCAATATTACTGATGTCTGGGTCAGCCTTCTCAAGAATTGGGTCTTCATCAGCCAGCCAATCTTGCTTGACGCCATGATAATAGACGTCACCCCCATAATTCCATGGGACAGTTTTATCTGATGACTACGGGATTGAACCTGGCATAGTAATTATTAACGGAGCTACTTTAGGAACTGATGTAATCCTAACAGGTCTTTTGGTGGAGACCCTGGAAGGATTAGCGGAAATGGTTACTATTGAAACATCTTTGTAAGAAACAATTGGAACAGGAGTCTTTTCAAACAAAATATCTTTGTCATCCATTAGGCGTTGAATACCTGCTTTCAATAAATGACAACTAGTTGGTCGGGATAAATAGAAGTGACAACCTTCATCACAGCCCGAAAATAAACCGGCCTTCAATAGGTTCTTCTTAACGGTTAGGAGAGGAGTAACAAGTTCATCAACAGTAGAAAAAAACATATCATCTTCAACAACGTTAACACCACGACCATGCTTGGGCATAAGAGCGGTGATAACATTCGGGATTTCAGGAGCATCAAACTCATTTTCTTTTGCTTCAAGAAGGTCTTGCACCTTGTTTTTCAAAGCCCAACAATTGTTAGTATCATGGCCTGGTCTTTCTGAATGGTATGCACATCGAGCATTAGGATGATAATTAGGAGAGGTTGTGTTAGGATTCTTTAGAGCTTCTTTCAAAGTTACCAGGTTGGATCTCAACAAGTGTGGCAGCACTTGAGATAGTGTCATATTAATTCGAGTGAATTGTCTCACTGGTCTTTCTGTTCTAGGTTTATCGTTTCTTTGTTGAGTAGGTGTAAGCTTAGGGATCATGACAACCCCTACCATTGGTCGACGTTCAGTTCTATCTTGATTCCTTTGAGGATACACATCACCAACTTCTTTCTTCCCAATAAAAGGTTTTCTTACAGCGGCAGAGGATGCGTCTTTTTGGATTTTCCCACTCTTAATCCCAGCTTCCACTCTTTCTCCGGTCAAGATTAATTTAGTGAAGCCTGCTGAGGAGCTTCCAATTAAATGATTAAAGAAAGGAGCAGACAAGGTACCCAGAAACATGTCCACTAACTCTCTTTTGGAAAGGGGAGGCTGGACTCTTCCTGCTAAGTCCCTCCATTTCTAGGCGTAGTCTTTGAAACCTTCACTTGAAACCATAACCATACTTTGGAGTTGAGTACGGGTAGGAGCAAGGTCTGCATTGTAATGATATTGTTTATAGAAAGCAGCGGCAAGGTCTTCCAAGTTGTGGATATAGGCCCTTTCCAGTTGATAGAACCAATCAAGTTGAGTTCTGGATAAACTGTCTTGGAAGAAGTGTACCCATAAATCCTTATCAGTGGTATGAGGCTGAATCTTACTCACATAGGTCCAAAGATGCATTTTGGGACACAAAACTCCGTCGTATTTAGCAAATATTGGTGCCTTAAATTTTGGCGGAATGACAATCCCAAACACCATACCTAGCTCCTCAAAGTCTAGCCCGGGCACTTTCTGAATTTCCATTGCACTTAGTCGTTCTTCCAGATGTTTGTATTTGTCGTCGGTCGGGGGATACTGCTCTTCAGAGTAATCCTCTTCTTCTTCCTCTTCAGACTCTTGCTGGACAACCGCTTCCTCGCCTTTCCCATCTTGATTATCTTTTTCACCAGATGACGTTGCAAAGTCTAGGGTCCGTCTTGCTTGTCCTTGGAACCTTCTTCCCATATTCAGAACTCCGGTTACTTTCTTTTTCTTCTTCTTTTCTTCAATCAACAAGGTTTTCAGAGCTTCTTGTCCTTTGGCTAGAGTCAAGAACATCTGTTGAAACTGAGCATTTTGCGCTTGGAGGTCTTTTACTGTCTGCTCAAGATCTATATTAATGAAATAAACAGTAGAAATATGAGAAGACTTGTCGTAAGAAACCTACTTATGTTATGATGAATGGTAAATGCATATGCAATGATTTCAAGGAAATTAGAGATTTAAAATTGCTTTAGACCAAAAAGTAACACACGTTATATTAATAAATCAAAGCTTGAGTAAATCATGCCTCTTTTGGGCTTACAAAGAAGTACAAAACTCTAAGATAAAAAAATGTACGCATCCTCTTTGGTGCGATGTAGACGTTCAGGCTCCATTCCTCATTAAGTTTCTTAGTGAGTTCCAGAACCTTCTTCTCGCTGGCGTAGAATTAGGCCTCGAAATTGTCTCGCTCCCCCTTAAGCTGTATCCAATCCCTTTGTAAGTCTTCAAGAGAGGTGGGCATGTCAGAATGCAGGATAGTGTATGGAACATCTCCTTCCACAACAGGCTCTATGATAATTGGGAGAATGGAGGGGTAAGGCATTATAAGACTTTGAGCACGAGCTCATACCCATTTGAGGTAAGGCTCAAGAGGGATGGAATTCTTATGCCCCAATGTCTTTCTATCTACCTTGTTCAACATCCTCCAAGCTCGGATAAATCTTTGGCGGTGACTTTGATCGTCGTTCTCATAGTCAAATACCAAACCTTGAATAAGCATATCATGTGGGCCATCCCTTTGGGCGTAACCAAATTGTCTTAAGGCTAAGCAGGGGTTGTAGGTGATACCTCCTCTAATGCAAAGTAAAGGGACATTAGGGAATTCTCCACAACGATCGACAATAGTAACATTCTCTATAGATCAGGAACACCAATGAATGTTTGAATGTTTGAGTGTCATCAACCTATGGGACTACCTTGAACCTTGCCCGTTCTTCAATACAGATTGGGGAAGATGCAAAATAAACCATCTTGCCAAATGAGGAGTACAACACATAAGGATAACTCTTTTCCTCATGGTGCGAGTGTGTAGGATGTCCACTAGCAAAGTAGGCACCGGGTTACGAGACATGAAGATTTTGACGGCGCTCACATCTATGAGTTGGTAAGGATTTGGAAACAAAACCATCCCATAGATGAAGAGAGCCACAATTTCCTCGAAAGCTTGCAAATCCAAAGAGTTCCAACAGTTTTGGGCTTTCTCAAACAAGAACTTTGCTAGGAAACCTTTGACACCACTCCTTGTTTCCCAATTAGTTGTGATATCAGATGGTTACAACTGTAGAGCTTGAGCAATCTCTTCTGGCTTTGGATCTCTTTCTGTACCATTGAAAGGTAGTTGATTGAGAATGGGAATCCTCAAGAGTTGAGAGAACTCTTCTAAAGTTGGCACAAGTTGATAATCGGGAAATGTGAAGTAATGGTGTAAAGGATCAAAGAACTGAAAGAGCACCTTCATCATGTCTTCATCAGTGTTGGAGGTGACCAAGTTTAGTAGGCGACCATGTCTTTCGGTGAATGGAGAATTTTCAGGAATCCTTGATGCTAGCTCTTTGAGTTGAAGAGGGATCCTTACAAGATTGACTTGAATAGTTTTCCTGCGAATAGAATCCATGTCCTATAAAACAGAATAAAGATAAATCCCAAGATCCTTGAAATGGTTAGTGAATATGAGTATGATGTTATGTACAAGTAAATATACACAAACAAAGTAAACAAGTCCTTAGGTTTAGGCTTGCATGAAGTCTCACAGGTAAGTACCCTCTTGAAGTTTAGTTGGCTCAAACATGTCCTAGTAATAGTAATCGGGTTCTAAGGAGCTCAATATCGCTGATTTGTTTTATTTGGTCATTGTTTCAGCACAAGCCTCTTTAATGGCGACCAAAATATCCCAAAAAACCAAACCTTAACGTGTAGTATCGAGTATCTACAAACTTCAGACTGCACCAAAGCCGTTCATCTCACTACGTCCTAATGGCCAAGTTGGTCAAGTAAAGGTTCTAAAAGTTCATTAGTGCTTCATGACATCACTCAGCGGCCCCGTATTCTCCTTGACTACTCAAGGGCTACCGGTACCCACAAATATGTTGCACCAACGTAGCTATTGCTTAGACCATGTCGGTATACCCCGCACAGTTTCCACAACATATTGCTACTTACCTATAAGGTATCCCAAATCCGGGTAGAGGATTCAAACCCAAACAAAGAACCATAATGTAAAGCAAACAAATCAAACAAAGAAAGCAAGTAAATGTGATCTAACCCTAATGTAACCCCACTTTTAGAATATCCCCAGCAGAGTTGCCAATTATGTGATACAGTGGGAGAACTGACTTGGGTGTTTTGCATTTTATCACAATGTTGCGGTTAGCAAGAGTTGCCACCGACTTTTCTTTTATCAAAAAGGAAAGGTGAAAAAGCACAGGAAAGACCTTTGAGATGTTTTCTTGAGTTCGGGGGGTAGATTATGAAAGGGAAGGTATTATCACCCTTTTCATCCATGGTTTTCCATGGGCTCTTAGTTACTTGCTAGATCACGTGCTTTTGTTTGAAATTTGCTTTGTGTGGTTTTGAAAGTATTTTTGAAAAGAGGCAATTGTTTAGGTAAACTTTGTAATTATTCTCGCTCGTAAGAATGTATACAAAGTGTTTGATCTTTTGAAAATGTTTTCCAGTTTTGAAAGATGTTTTGAGAGTGTTGGTGTTTGTTTTGAAAATAGCAAGGATGTTTTTGTTTTGAAATGAAGCAAGTAACTAGGAACAATCTTCCTACTCAAAAGTATTTCATGTTCATTTCCTTTTTCCTTTGACATTGTTATCTTACCATTGATTTGGTAAGTAACCCTATCTTTTGGATGTAAAAGGAACGGGCGTGGGTCATCGTATAACCATGATTAGAAATGTTGCAAGGTATCTTAGCATTTTTCTTTAGGGACTAAGATCATTTTGAAAGGAAACTTTTGATAGCGTCATCGAGGGACTATGATCTTGTATTTTGCTTGTCTTTGCTAAGATACCTCACATGCGTAATATGGTCATTTTTGTGAGGCAACCAAGTGGATTTACCGTAAGGGTGCTTGTGCGCAAGTGTATTGATTTTCATGCTTGGTTTTTGTCTTAAATTAGGGTTTGCTATTTTGTCGATTTTATCTTTCCATACAAACCCTAATTACTAGCATTTATATAAAGCGATATGTGATCAGTGGGAATGAGAAATGACTGTTTTGGAATGCTGGTTCGCGTTTGCGTTTGTTTTTGCAAAATGTCGCGGTAAGCAAGAGTCGCCACCGTCTTTTATTTTATCCAACAAGGAAAGGACAAAAGCACGGAAAAATTCCTTTTCGAGATTTTTTCTCGGGTTTGGGAGGTAGATTATAGAAAGGGAAGGTGTTAGCACCCTTTCTATCCGTGGTTATCCACGAGCTCTTAGGTACTTGCTCACTATGTTTTCAAAAGTTTGCTTTTCTTTATGTTCGTGGTTTTTGAAAAGAGTTTTGTTTTTGAAGAGAGTGTAAGTGCGAAAAGTTTGTTTTTGTTTTAAAAGGAGCAAGTACTTAAGAACCTCTACCTACTCGAAAAGGAATTAAATTGTGCTAATGTCCTTTAGACAATGCTATCCCACTATTGAGGAGTAGGTAGCATCGTCGTTGGAGTTTTCGGGTCAATTCGATTTAAAGGACGTGTGGTCACTAAACCAATGTTAGGATGCTTTAGCGGTAACCCTAATGTCTTAGATCATTTTTATCGAGGCAACCGTTTCAAGGCAACCGTTTCGAGGCAACTTTGATCTTTAGATAGGAGGGTGACCTCTAAGACTTCCTATACTCAATGACCACATTCGAGGCAACCAAGTGAGGCGTACCCTAAGAGTGGCATGTGAAAGTGTGTCAATTTTCAGTTATATTATCTTTACATGTCATGGTGAGCTACTGTTGATTTTAAGTTAAGAGTTAATCTTGTCATGCATAGCCTAGTTAGCATACATCTAAACAGTTAACGGTTGCGGAAAATAAAACTAAGCTATTAGAAGGCGTCGGGTATTTACATCGCCAAAAACAAACCCTTGAAAATTAAATGCGAAAAGTAAATAAAAGCGGTAAATAAAATCCTAAGTTAAAACTATTACATCCTCGGAGCAATTACAATTATGGATCAAAAATAATACGCGCGAGAAAATTGAATCGGAATGTCCTTTAGGGATTTGACCCTTTTATTGAATAAAGCATATTTTAGGTCTTTTTTGATTTAAGAATTAAGTCTAAATTAATAATGGAATTAAAGAAAATATTTTTTGAGTTTTATTTTAATTAAGGAAATAAAATTAGAAATATTAAAAAAAACCTAATTCTAAGTCAATTTTAATTTATTGTAAAAAATGTTAAGATTAAACCTAATTAAAAAACTAAATTAATTGGTTAATGGTTTATTTACAAAAATAATGAAATTAATGATGAAAATAATATTTTTGATTTCTGGTTTTTTATGAAGAAAAAAAAAAGGTTAGTTTGTTAATTAATTAGTTTGTTTTAATAATAATGATAAAAGCAAAAGAAATATGAAAAGAAAATAAAGACGTAAGCAAACTTTGGGGGGGCGTTGGGCCTGAAGAAGGGAGGTTGATTCTGCAATTCCAGGCCCAAATTCGAACAACCTCGTTTGACTTTCAGATTGCCTGGACATTTGTTGACCAAGGTTCATGGTGAACCTCATCTTGGACCACTGGATCTGGATCTGGAACCACCTGGCGCATGGGCGCCTGAGGCATATGGTGGACCACGTTCTTACACGCTGCGTGGGATTACCTAAAAACAAAATATTTTAAAGTTTTGGGGGGACCTGGGATTCGAACCCAGGTCCCATTGGACAATTCAACCAACGTGCTACCAACTGAGCCATGATGTTAACCTGTTAGTGGATTATTAATCAAATATTATAAAACAAACCAACAATTATTCCCTGAAAATAAAAAGGTGTGGCGCGCGTTTTAAATGGGCCAGTGGGAAGAAGACACGTCTTCGTCTTCCCCACAACCCCCTGGTTCGTTTACTGCGGATTTTACATCCGTAGCAAAATCCCTAACTGTCTTCCAAAACTATCTATAGGCCATGAAAACGAGTTTTAAGGACACCCTCACACTCGTCTCCTTCCCCTGAATTCATCCATGGCCATTATTGGCCTTAATTTAATCTGCACAAGGAACGCCCAAAAACAAGAACAAGAACCCTAGGTTCTGAATATGGGGTTAGAAACCACAAAAGTCAAATCAAATAATGCAGAATCAATGTAAATTACATGGTCGGTATGAATATGCAAACCGTTTGGCAAAAATATGCAAGAAAAGTGGTTCACGATTTCTTGTGCAGAGGGGATTTCAAGAACACTTACAGCGAGTTTAGACTGCCTTAGGGCTTGGTTTTGATTAGTGTGTCTCCACTAGGTGTCAAGGAAGAGAGCTGCGTTTTGCTTTTGGTCTGAATTCACCTCTAAACCAAAATCCGATCACCACTTGCTCAAGGTTTTTTTGCAAAACTGTTATGGCCGTTTCCAGAGTTTTTGTGCGTTTTTCTTTGTCTGGAGAGTTTCTTGTATTTGTTCTTCACATGTCCCTGTGATTTGTGAGGCTTGAGGTTTATATAAACAAGGAATTTAGGTCATCAATTGTGTATCAAATCTTGGTCCATTATGATGAAGAGATTTGATTTGATTTCTTCATAAAGACTTGCTATATTTGATTCAATCAGGTGCCAATCTGTTTTCAGGCGTTACTGCCAGCCTGTTATGAGCTGTTTGGGCCTCCAATATGATGGGCATCAAAAGCTGTTTTGCCCCTTCTAATTTGCTCTCTTCGATTGCTTCAAAATCCCCATTCGAACTACTCCAGTCACAACCCCTTTGATTGAGACTCCCCCTGCTTCGATTGCATATTTGCAAGGCACACATGCCATTATGAACTTTGGGTATTCTGGACAGGTTAGGATATGTGTTTTTGCTTAGTCATGCCATCCTACTTCATTCCTTCGAATCTGCCTTCTTTGCCAACTTTAAAGTCCAATTCGAATCTATTTAGAACATTCCCTATTAGACAACTTCGACCAGCCCTTGGCCTTGTAATGGGTCTAAGTTCTGATTCGAAGTGTTCAGAACTTCCTTCATCAGAGCATCTTAGATCAAGAGAAACTCTGCACTGAATTGCCATTCGAATGTCATTTCGTTCTGATATTCTGATTGAGGTAAAGTATGAAGTTCCAGTCGAAGGACCCTCTGAAGTACTAGTCGAAGCATTATGAAATTGACTTGATCGAAGGGGTCCAACGCTCAAACAAAGACTTGCACACCAAAGCTTGATCGAAGGAGGTCCAACGCTCAATCGAAGACTTACAGACCAAAGCTTGATCGAAGGATTCAGCGCTCAATCGAAGACTTGCAGACCAAAGCTTGATCGAAGGGTTCAGCGCTCAATCGAATACTTGCAGACCAAAGCTTGATCGAATGGTTCCAAACACCTAATCGAAGCTTACTAATCAGAGCCTGATCGAAGAGTGCCAAATGCCCAATCGAAGACTGGTGAACCAAAGCTTGATCGAAGGGCTCCAAACACCTAATCGAAGCTTTTCCCATATGCCAATCGAAAGACACTTAAAGCACCACTCAAAAATTTTCTTTTTCCTTAGTCAAGGGTTTATGGTCAACCATGCAGGGGGAAGACTTTGGAAAACATGAGAGGGCAAATTTTGGGGTACAACAGTTGCCCATGTTCAATTTTCTTAAACCTGAGGGTGTAGATTGGCTTGCGTGCCTTTCGTGATCCGAAGGTGGAAGATGATTGAACACTAGAGTGCCCAGAAATTTGCACTCGCATGGTGTAGTATCAACATTGTGATGTCGGGAATGGGCTTACAGATGCCATTTGGAGATTGTTGGTAGGTGGTTTTGTCTTTGTTGACGGGTTGTCTCTTCTGACGAGTTGTCTCCATTAACAGGTTGTCTATATTGACAGGTTTGCCTCAGAAAAATCTTTAGGAATCGATTTAACTGGTTTTGTCTCCTTTGACGGGGTTTGACCACAGAAAAAATCTGTAGGAATCGATTTAACTGATTTTGTCTTCATTGACTGGCTTTGCCTCAGAAAAATCTTTAGGAATCGATTTAATTGATTTTGTCTCCATCGACTGGCTTCGCCTCAGAAAAATCTTTAGGAATCAATTTAACTGATTTTGTCTTCATTGACTGGCTTCGCCTCAGAAAAATCTTTAGGAATCGATTTAACTGATTTTGTCTCCATTGACTGACTTCGCCTCAGAAAAATCTTTAGGAATCGATTTAACTGGACCAGACAAGGTCTTGGAATATCTTCAACTGGATCGGTATCAGAAAAATCTTTAGGAATCGATTTAACTGGACCAGAGAAGGCCTTTGACTGGATCGGCATTAGAAAAATCTTTAGGAATCAATTTAACTGGACCAGACAAGGTCTTGGAATATCTTCAACTGGATCGACATTAGAAAAATCTTTAGGAATTGATTTAACTGGACCAGAGAAGGCCTTTGACTGGATCGACATCAGAAAAATCTTTAGGAATCGATTTAACTGGACCATACAAGGTCTTGGAATATCTTCAACTAGATCGGCATCAGAAAAATCTTTAGGAATCGATTTAATTGGACCAGAGAAGGCCTTTGACTGGATCGACATCAGAAAAATCTTTAGGAATCGATTTAACTGGACCAGACAAGGTCTTGGAATATCTTCAACTGGATCGGCATCAGAAAAATATTTAGGAATCGATTTAACTGGACCAGAGAAGTTTAGTCGAGGAGATATCTGTCCTGGCTTGTTTCAGGTATTAATCTCTGACCCGAGAAAGAAAGGTCTTCCTGGCTTGTTACAGGTATTAATCTTCAATCTTTTCATGTAGATAATTTTCCTGGATTGTTACAGGTATTAATCTATAATCAGTCGTCCACGGATTGTTTTCCTGGCTTGCTACAGGTATTCAACTGGGACTTGAAAAGGTCGAGGAGATATCTGTTGATTGACCTTTTCCTGAAAAAGGTAAAGCGTTAGCTGTATGCAATGTCATGATGTATGAAATGCATGATGTCATGATATTCTCAAAAATAAATGAGATCGTGTCGTATGCACTTTATCATGTATGTAAGCAGGAGGTATGAAATGTGAAATGTTTATGAATGTATTTTCGTCTGGGAAAATAAATCCTTGACAAATGTCGGGGAGTTTTTCAAATCCTGGACTGCTGTTGAAGAGTATGTGTATCTTCAAACTTTGTTTAGAATGTTTCTGATGGGGATGACGAGCGAAGATGGTTGTGAGAATAAACCTGTAGGAGAAAATAACTCCGTTGGGGAATAAACATGGTGAAGAGTTTACCCTGTGGGGAATTACTCTGTGGGGAAGAGATACTTCGCTGAGATTTTAATGGTAAACTCCGCTAGGGATTCCGTTGATAAGCTTTGTTGGGGATTTTGATGATGAACTCCGCTGGGAATAGAATGAACTTCGCTGGGGATGATCTTTCAGTTGCAACTTGCTGAGGATAACCCGGTTAGACTCTTGTGGGGATAACCTCTGAATTTGGCTGGGGAGACTTATTTGTGCTTTGCAGGGGATAAGCTTCCAGAATCTACCGGAGAAGATGATTCAACTCCATTGGGGAAACTTTTTCAGACTGCGCTGGGGAAATGGCTCCACTGGGGGTATCTTGCATTTTGCCGGGGAACATTCTTATATTCCGTTGAGGAATATTAAGACTGCCAGGGATACTCTTATGCTTGCTGGGAAATATCCTTATACTCCGATGGGGAATATTAAGACCTTTTGGGGGATACCCAACTTTTTTAGGGCTGATGGTAGACCAACTCTGCTTGGGGAGAGTATCGCTGATTCGTTCATAGTTGCAAGCTTCAGCTGAGAGAGCTATCATTACTGTCTTACTCTGTGGGGAGTGAAAGTATCTTGGTCACATTCTTCAGCTGAATATATATACCTTAGTACCTGGTGGACAGAGCAATTTGTACAGTTCAGACAATTCTTATTTGCCCCTGTTTTGTGGGAGAAGGTGTCTGCGGAGGCCTTGTGGATTGAGTATTATCCCCACCTATGAGGTGCTTGGTATCTTTCGGTCAAAATGACAAGTCTTCTTCTGGTAGGCCAGTGACGAGATGACGAGACATAGTCGTACGCTTTGATCCCTAATTTTAGCCTGGACCGCCCTTTCGGGTTTTCAGTCCATCGGGATACCCTTTTTTTCCCAAGCCGCCTTTTCAGGTTTTCGAGTTGTCGGGTGTACAGATTTTTCATTTTCATCCCTTATTTTTGCCCGAACCCTTTTGGTTCGCCGGGAAGCCCTTATTTTTGCCTAGGCCAGTCAACCTAGCAGGTCTTTGATTATGCGTAGTACCTTTTGACTATGTTCACGCTCTCAGAGTGTAGAGAGGTGTCACTGTCGGTAGTGTTGTGTTGCCATACTACCAGAAGATGTTCGTTTGATCATACAAGATTCGTTGCTGGAATTCATGTCCAATGCCCCGAGTGATCCAGATGGAGATCTTCCCCTGGCTATTTGGCATCTTTGAGAGACTCCTTGAACCTTGACTTGACTGCCCCAGATGATAGACAATGCTCATGCCGTGCCCCTTGGTTGGAAGTGTTTTTTCCACTTGAGGTGACCCTTCTTATTGAAAAGGTTTTTTTGTTCACTAGATATTCGTCATGCGAATTTCTCTGCTGTTTAAACAAATAGTCATATGCAAACAATGTTATTTTAAGAATGCAAAGCTTATGTCTGTCTTTTGAAATTTTTGAAAATGCATTTTTCCAGTAAGATAGGAAAATTTTGTAAAATGTGACGTCAACTCAGGATTTACAGCAAGCCCTACAGGAGTCAGGATACCTTTTGTAACAGTATGCTTTCGGACTAACCCATGCTTCAGCTAGGACTTTTAAGGGTTATAACGTGGACTGGTTCACGGTTTAGGAAACAAAGGATAAAGGCTCAAATTTTATTTGCACCCACCCGCTCTTCGTGATGTTCTTCAATCCTAAACTCAGTTAATTGTGCATTTGAACTCCTAATGAGTCTGGAATGACATTTTTTGTGATGGTTCACACAAGTTGAATTTGTTGGAAGGAAGTCATTTTTGAAACATTTTTCATGTTGTTGAGGGTTTGTAGTGACCTCGTTCTTTTGATATGTTATCCCTAACTTTTGCCTGAACTGTTTCTTTTGTAATTACAGTCAGCGGGATGCCCCAGTTTTGTAAGTCTCCTTCATAGGTTTTGACTTGATGGGCTTTTATTTTAAGAGATAATGACTGCCTGTCCTTACGATTATACGGAACCAACACTGTCTTTTGTTTCAGAAGGACTTCTTTGATGCCATTCATTGTGCACATGGATCAACTGAGAGAACTACCCTGCCCTAGGTTATAATTAAGGGTTTTAATTTATGAAAAGAAAAACTCTAACTTCTTTGGCTCAAAGTGGTTGACTAGGGATTATCTTCCTTATAACTCCACTGTTTAGGATTTGAAACAATGCTTGTACCTCATCAGCGGGGCCTATTCAAAAGCATACTGTAAAGATCGTGGTATCGTTTTCGTCATCCTCCCTCTAAAGGCTTAGAGTTTTTTAATCGAGAGTTGAACATCACAAAAGGGAAATATGAAGCAATTTAAGCATAGTGAGAACAATTAATTCAAAACAGACACGTGCAATGCATTAATGAAATAAAAGAGTTTGACATGATAATAATTGTTTGAATAAGCAAAGAAAAGTACAACTTCAGAATTCAAATGAACAAAAGTCTCTTAGCCTGAACTAGTCATCTCAGATGGAGAATTATCAGTGGAAGATTTTCATCTCGCCATCTGGCATGAACTCCAGCACCCTTCCATCAATCAGGTCTTGGATCTTGTTCTTCAGAGTCCAACAGTCGTCGGTGTCATGTCCCGGACTGTCAGAGTGGTATGCACACCTTTCATTGGGATGATAGGTAGGAGCAGAGGTGTTGGGATTCCGGGGAGGATCCTTTAAAGTAATCAGATTGACCTCCAACAAGAGTTTCAGTATTAGAGATGATGGTATATCAGTCTCAGAGAAATGTCTTCCAGACGTATTTCGCTTACACCGATTACCCTATTGATGCTGGCGAGGTTGATGCTGGGCTTGTGACCCTGAAGCAAGCTGAGGAGCTTTTCCCTTGTCTTCTTGCCCCAAAGGTGGTTGAATGATGGCTTGATCTTCAACCCTAGTTGTTTTCCCCACTTGGTTATTTTGAAGCAGCTTGTTGACGAGGACCCTGAGCTCTTCTTGTCTTTGAGCTAAGTTTTGAATGAGAGCCATCTGACTCAAGAGCTGTCCCATCATCTGGATCCTCATTGTTGCCAACTCAATTTGTAGCCCTTCCAACTGATCATTCCTGATGCCTCCTGGATTCCCTAGGACCAAGCCCCTTGTGAGGAGAGCTTTTATTTCTTCTTGCCCCTGGGATAGGTTCAAGAACATTTCTTGAAGTTGGGCGTTTTGAGCCCGGAGATCTTGGTTGTCTGGTTGAAAAGCCATTGCTGAAATAAACAGCGAGAACATGAGAGACTTGTATCGGATGAACTGTTATGCAATGATATGTATGATATATGTATGCAGTGTTTTCAAGGATCTCGCGGGGTAAACAAGAAACTGTTAGAATTTGAATCTTGTAGCTTTGATTGAAGGAACTTCATGTTGCTGAGAGTCCTTCTTCAAGAGTCAAGCTCACCATATCGAGTGGGTCATAGCCCCTGACTCAAGTTATGTTTTGATCTCTAGATGACATTGGCTAGAGGAAACTAAATCCTCTTTGCCCCTTGCCAGACTTTTTATTTACCATAACCTGCATCACAGACCCTTGAGATCCTTGAAATGGTTAAAGAAATGTTAAGGCATGATGTTATGATGTGTATGCTATGCGTTTAAGCAAAAAGTGTGAGGTGATGTAAGTAAGCCCTGCAGTAAATCCAGATTATTGGATAAGGACTGTAAACAAAACCTGCAAGGAACCTATGTTGTCAGATAACAAGAATGTGCAAGTAGTTCAAGTTTGAAGGCACACAAGTCACACATAAGAGCCCTTAGATTTCAGGCTTGCATGAGGTTTCATAGGTAAGTACCCTCTTGAGTTTAGTTGGCTCAAAACCTGTCCTATAAATGGTAACCGGGTTCTAAGGAGCTCAATATCATTGGATTGTTTTCTATGTTCATCGTTTTGGTTTAGCCACTTAACTGGCGACCAAAATATTCCAAGAAAACAACCCTCAATGAGTGTAGTATCGAGTATCTACCAACTTCGGACTGCACCAAAGTCGGTCATCTCACTACCCCTAAAAAAAGGCCAAGATGGTCAAGTAAGGTTCTAAGGTCAATTGATGCTTCACGATACCACGTGGCGGCCCGTACTCTCATTGACTTAACTCAAGGGTTACCGGTACTCACCAAAGTTCCACATCAACGTAGCTACTGTTTCAACCATGTCGGTATATCCCGCACAGTTCCCTCACAGTTTCTTGCTACTTACCTAAAGGGTATCCCCAGATCCGGGTTAGGATCTATAGAACTCCGATACAAACCCACAAAATTTAAAGCATACAAAGCATACAATTGAAAACACAAGTGATCTAATCCTAAGGTACACCTCACTTATAATTTCCCCAGCAGAGTCGTCAGTTCTGTGATCGGTGGGAATGAGAACTGACTGTTTTAGAATGCTGGTTCGCGTTTGCGTTTGTTTTTGCAAAATGTCGCGGTAAGCAAGAGTCGCCACCGTCTTTTATTTTATCCAACAAGGAAAGGACAACAACACAGAAAAATTCCTTTTCGAGATTTTTTCTCGGGTTCGGGAGGTAGATTATAGAAAGGGAAGGTGTTAGCACCCTTTCTATCCGTGGTTATCCACGGGCTCTTAGGTACTTGCTCACTATGTTTTCAAAAGTTTGCTTTTCTTTGTGTTTGTGGGTTTTGAAAAGAGTTTTGTTTTTGAAGAGAGTGTAAGTGCGAAAAGTTTGTTTTTGTTTTAAAAGGAGCAAGTACTTAAGAACCTCTACCTACTCGAAAAGGAATTAAATTGTGCTAATGTCCTTTAGACAATGTTATCCCACTATTGAGGAGTAGGTAGCATCGTCGTTGGAGTTTTCGGGTCAATTCGATTTAAAGGACGTGTGGTCACTAAACCAATGTTAGGATGCTTTAGCGGTAACCCTAATGTCTTAGATCATTTTTATCGAGGCAACCGTTTCGAGGCAACTTTGATCTTTAGATAGGAGGGTGACCTCTAAGACTTCCTATACTCAATGACCACGTTCGAGGCAACCAAGTGAGGCGTACCCTAAGAGTGGCATGTGAAAGTGTGTCAATTTTCAGTTATATTATCTTTACATGTCATGGTGAGCTACTGTTGATTTTAAGTTAAGAGTTAATCTTGTCATGCATAGCCTAGCTAGCATACATCTAAACAGTTAACGGTTGCGGAAAATAAAACTAAGCTATTACAAGGCGTCGGGTATTTACATCGCCAAAAACAAACCCTTGAAAATTAAATGCGAAAAGTAAATAAAAGCGGTAAATAAAATCCTAAGTTAAAACTATTACATCCTCAGAGCAATTACAATTATGGATCAAAAATAATACGCGCGAGAAAATTGAATCGGAATGTCCTTTAGGGTTTTGACCCTTTTATTGAATAAAGCATATTTTTGGTCTTTTTTGATTTAAGAATTAAGTCTAAATCAATAGTGGAATTAAAGAAAATATTTTTTGAGTTTTATTTTAATTAAGGAAATAAAATCAAAAATATTAAAAAAAACCTAATTCTAAGTCAATTTTAATTTATTGTAAATAATGTTACGATTAAACCTAATTAAAAAACTAAATTAATTGGTTAATGGTTTATTTACAAAAATAATGAAATTAATGATGAAAATAATATTTTTGATTTCTGGTTTTTTATGAAAAAAAAAAGGTTAGTTTGTTAATTAATTAGTTAGTTTTAATAATAATGATAAAAGCAAAAGAAATATGAAAAGAAAATAAAGACGTAAGCAAACTTTGGGGGGGGCGCTGGGTCTGAAGAAGGGAGGTTGATTCTGCAATTCCAGGCCCAAATTCGAACAGCCTCGTTTGACTTTCAGATTGCCTGGACGTTTGTTGACCAAGGTTCATGGTGAACCTCATCTTGGACCACTGGATCTGGATCTGGAACCACCTGGTGCATGGGCGCCTGAGGCATATGGTGGACCACGTTCTTACACGCTGCGTGGGATTACCTGAAAACAAAACATTTTAAAGTTTTGGGGGGACCTGGGATTCGAACCCAGGTCCCATTGGACAATTCGACCAACGTGCTACCAACTGAGCCATGATGTTAACCTGTTAGTGGATTATTAATCAGATATTATAAAACAAACCAACAATTATTCCCTGAAAATAAAAAGGTGTGGCGTGCGTTTTAAATGGGCCAGTGGGAAGAAGACACGTCTTCGTCTTCCCCACAACCCCCTGGTTCGTTTACTGCGGATTTTACATCCATAGAAAATTCCCTAACTGTCTTCCAAAACTATCTATAGGCCATGAAAACGAGTTTTAAGGACACCCTCACACTTGTCTCCTTCCCCTGAATTCATCCATGGCCCTTATTGTCCTTAATTTAATCTGCACAAGGAACGCCCAAAAACAAGAACAAGAACCCTAGGTTTTGAATATGCGGTTAGAAACCACAAAAGTCAAATCAAATAATGCAGAATCAATGTAAATTACATGGTCGGTATGAATATGCAAACCGTTTGGCAAAAATATGCAAGAAAAGTGGTTCACAATTTCTTGTGCATAGGCGATTTCAAGAACACTTACAGCGAGTTTAGACTGCCTTAGGGCTTGGTTTTGATTAGTGTGGCTCCACTGGGTGTCAAGGAAGAGAGCTGCGTTTTGCTTTTGGTCTGAATTCACCTCTAAACCAAAATCCGATCACCACTTGCTCAAGGTTTTTTTGCAAAACTGTTATGGCCGTTTCTACAGAGTTTTTGTGTGTTTTTCTTTGTCTGCAGAGTTTCGTGTATCTGTTCTTCACTTGTCCCTGTGATTTGTGAGGCTTGAGGTTTATATAGACAAGGAATTTAGGTCATCAATTGTGTATCAAATCTTGGTCCATTATGATGAAGAGATTTGATTTGATTTCTTCATAAAGACTTGCTATATTTGATTCAATGAGGTGCCAATCTGTTTTCAGGCGTTATTGCCAGCCTGTTATGAGCTGTCTGGGCCTCCAATATGATGGACATCAAAAGATGATTTTCCCCTTCGAATTTTCTCTCTTCGATTGCTTCAAAGTCCCCATTCGAACTACTCCAGTCACAGCCCCTTCGATTGAGACTCCCCCTGCTTCGATTGCATATTTGCAAGGGACACATGCCATTATGAACTTTGGGTATTCTTGACAGGTTAGGATATGTGTTTTTGCTTAGTCATGCCAGCCTACTTCATTCCTTCGAATCTGCCTTCTTTTCCAGCTTCAAAGTCCAATTTGAATCTATTTAGAACATTCCCTATTAGACAACTTCGACAAGCCCTTGGCCTTGTGATGGGTCTAAGTTCTGATTCGAAGTGTTCAGAACTTCCTTCATCAGAGCATCTTAGATCAAGAGAAACTCTGCACTGAATTTCCATTCGAATGTCATTTCGTTCTGATATTCTGATTGAGGTAAAGTATGAAGTTCCAGTCGAAGGACCATCTGAAGTACTAGTCGAAGCATTGTGAAATTGACTTGATCGAAGGGGTCCAGCGCTCAAACAAAGACTTGCACACCAAACCTTGATCGAAGGAGGTCCAACGCCCAATTGAAGACTTGCATACCAAAGCTTGATCGAAGGATTCAACGCTCAATCGAAGACTTGCAGACCAAAGCTTGATCGAAGGGTTCAGCGCTCAATCGAAGACTTGCAGACCAAAGCTTGATCGAAGGGTTCCAAACACCTAATCGAAGCTTACTAATCAGAGCCTGATCGAAGAGTTCCAAATGCCCAATCGAAGACTGGTGAACCAAATCTTGATCGAAGGGCTCCAAACACCTAATCGAAGCTTTTCCCAGATGCCAATCGAAAGACACTTAAAGCACCACTCAAAAATTTTCTTTTTCCTTAGGCAAGGGTTTGTGGTCAACCATGTAGGGGGAAGACTTTGGAAAACATGAGAGGGAAAATTTTGGGGTACAACACGATAAATTACGAAAAGTAAAATTACTACGCTATTACATCATTAGGGGAGGGGTGTACAAATTTACAAATGGGGATTGCAAGAAAATTAAACCTAATTATCTATTACAACCATATTGACTATTGTACAAAATTGAAAATAAAATGCAAGAATATAAATGGAAAAAAAGAAATATTTTTTGTTGTTTTTATGAAAGGGTTTTTAACCTAATTAAGAGAGATGATTAATGAAAAATAAACAAAATTTAAACTTAAATTAATTAAGAAGGAAATTAAGTTAAAAAATGTGTTTTAGGGTTTTTTGTGAAGAGGTTTTAACTTAAATAAAAAAAATGAAAATTAATTAATTAAAATAAACCTAAGTTCTAAATTAATTTAAATTAAGAAAATAAATAATTAAACCTATGTCTAGATATTAATTATTAAAAAGAAATTAATTATTAAGAGAATTGTTTTTTAGTCTTTTTGTTTTATAGAAAAAGTAAAATATATAAGTGTGAATAATAAATAAAATAAAAATATTTTTTGGATTTTTATTAATAAAAATAAAAAAAATAATAATAATAATAGTGAAAATAATAAAAGAAAATATGAAAATAAAATAAAATAAAGGAAAATGAAATAATAAAGAAAAATAAAATAATGGGCCAGGGTGTATGAAAATGAAAAAGGGAGTCCGAAACAAGCAAAATGCCAGGCCCAACAACAGGGAGCCCAGCGCATGTATTATGATCCAGTGGGGGAGGCTGGTGAGGGAGCATCATGGAGAGGCACCAAATGTGTTAGATCTGGGCTTTGATTGAGATCTGATGGTGGAGGATGAAAGATGCATCATGCGCGCTATGGGGTTGCTTGCACTGAATCTGTGAAAATAAAACAAGAAAAATTAAAAGGGTACCACTGGGGCTCGAACCCAGGTCCCTATGGTCACATGCGTGCTCTTCTACCATTGGGGTGGCTATACATCCGTTTATTAATGAAAAACCATAAATATATATCTGAAACACATTCCTAGGCCCGTATCTTCTTCAACCTCGCGCCAAACCATTCAATATAATTTTTGAAATTGCTATCTCTCTCATTTCTTAACCATTTTCAAAAGTACAAACATGAAATTCGGTAGAAATTTCATCACGAATCCAACCATGTAAATAACTTAAGCTAACAGTCAAAGATGAGTGAGAATTTTTCTGGCCCTAATTTAAAACCTAAAAATTTCAGAAACTTCAACTCTAAAATTCTCTAAGCTCAGGCCATGTAAATGCAAACTATGGATATGTACAGCTTCGTGGCAATGGTATTGTTGTACCCCAAAATTTCTCCTCTCATTTCTCAAAGGATCAACCTGGACCCTCAGGTTTGCTTCCATCCAATTTCAAGCCTTGAATTACAAATTTCTCAAGAAAGTCATTCACAAGGGCAAAATGGTCATTTTCACACTAAAAAGTCCAACTTTGACTTTTAGATCAAAATCAAGCTTCAAGAATCATATTTCATCAAGACACGTTGAAATATGAAGTTTGTTTCATCAAGAAATTCAAAAGTCAAAATTCTAAATACTTAGAATTTTTCTAAGTGTTTAAGAAATATGACAAGCTCAGAACTTCTGATCAGATTATCACCATGATGCAAGCTGATTCTGGAAGAACTTCTGGCACAACAGTTATAGATTTAAATAAGATCTAAAACATTGCAGAACAGAACTTCTCCTGGAAATGCTGGAATTTCAAGTTATAAATGTTCAAAGACACGTCCATGAAACTAAAGCACTTAGCAAATTCTGGATACTTTCAAGACAAAGTTGGGTCAGAACTTCTGGGCCAGTTTTCATAAAGGTTTAGTCAGAGTCTGCAAGGGTAATTCAAAGAAGGTTACAAATCATGCTACAAGCTTCCTTGAAAGTCTGAGAGTTCCTTCAGAACATGCTGGAGCAAGGAGATACGAGGATCAGAAGTTGGATGTTTGTTCTAAATTATACTGAAGCTGAACCTCTGACCCAGAATTAAGCAATGATGCAAAATCTCACATTGCAGGATTTATGGTTTGATAAATCTCATCATCATTTAATGCTCACAACTACTTTTGAGTCTTTATCCAAAGGATTTCCCCACGTGTGGCATAGAAGTATCATTACTGTCTTGGAAAAGCAAACTCTTGTACAAGACCCATGTGTTGCTTTTTTATTTTGAAGATACCTTTCCTTAATTACTGCTTACATTTCCAGCTAAGGCTACAAACCACCACACTTTCTTCAAAAACAAGGCAGCTCCCTAGCATGTGATGGTTGTACTCTCTAAGCTACAAGATTTTGCCTATAAATTGAGAGCCATTGGCAACGGTAAAAGCGTCAAAAAAATTGAGAAAGAAAAAGCCTTGAACCCCTGCTAAAATTCCAAGAGTCCAAAGTTGCAAACACAAAATAAAAAACCTGTTGACTTTTGATTTCTTGCATTCAAACTCCATTTGTTCTCAAGTGTTTCTTGACTAAAACCATCCACACAGTTTCTGATTCACATATTAGAAGATATCCTAACTTTTGTGTTCATACTGTAATACACTCTCCATCCACCTCCACCTCAAAGAAGTCAGAACATTACCCCTTGGCTGTTCCAGAAGTTGAAAACTTCCAGCCTGCTGAGTACGTGAAGAAGATGCTCAGAACATCACTAGAGTCCAGGACCAAACTCTAGTTCACAGAGTCTTTTCCAGCTGCAAGGTAAGCTTCTGCTGACTCTCATCATATTACTTAGGCATTATCAGATTTGCATGTTAAAAAAAAAACAATGTAGACATCATGTTTCTGAGGCTGTACGTATTCTGAGGGTTCGCGTATTTGTATGCCTAAATAAGGAGTAAATTAATTCAGAACTTCTTAAGGAAATTAGAATTAGCAAATTCATGCTTGCCTCTGATTTATAGTTCTGATACCTCTTGTTTCTGAAACACTGTGAAACCAGCCATAACTGTTATATGCGCACTTTCTGTTATGTTGAGAAATGACTAAGTTGCAGATGTTCTGACTAGCATGGAGAGAGAGAGACCTAGCGGACCCAGAACTTCTGATTTTTACCTATTTTTACTAATATGATCTCTGTTTTGCAGCACGCCAGAGTCAGAACTTCTGATCTTCTTTAGTCAGCAATACGCTGATTCTATTTTCTTTTTCCTCACTATTTTTGCTATCACTTCTTATTTCATTAATCAAAAACACCAAAAACATTTTTCATTTTTACATGCTTTATTTTATTTCTTAAAACAAAAAGATCAAAAATATTTTCTTAAACAAAACTTATCTCTTTTCTAAAACAAAACAAGTTCATTTCACATCTTCTTGTTCATTCTTATTCATTCAATATGGTTGTAATAGTAACTTAAGATTTAATTTTATTCGCAATCCCCCTTTGTAAATATATACCCCCATCCCCCTAATGCTTGTAATAACGTAGAATATCTATTTTCTGCACTTTTTATTACTTTCATATATTGTTAGTAATTAGGGTGTGTATGGAAAGACATGAAATTGACAAATAAATAACCGTAATCAAGACTAAAAATGCATGCAATCAAACACACTTGCACACTAGCACCCTTAGGGTAATCTCACCTTGTTGCCTATCAGAAATATAATCATGTCCCTCGAACATAGGAATTTTAGCAAAGACCCTTGATAAAAGATCGTAGTCCCTCAATGACCCTCGATGTTGCCTTTGGTAAACAATCTAGTCCCTAAACGACATTGCTAAAACGTACCATAGGTTACCTTCTATGACTATACAAACGTCCCACGCTCTTCCCTTCACATCCAACGATGGGGCTTCTTACCAAAACGATGGTAAGATAGCAACATCTAAAGGAGGGGGAAAAGAACATCTAAGACCTTTTGAGTAGGTAGCTTCGCTACTAGTTGCTTGCTTCCTCACAATAAAAACATTCTATACACCAACACTCTCAGTTTGAAACATTTTCAAAAGACAACACTTTGTATGTGTTCTTATAGAGACGAGAATCGTTACAAAGACACCTTTTCAAAACCACTTTAAAAAAATACATAACTTGAAAACATTTTCAAAAGATCAAACATCTTTGTATACATTCTTACAAACGAGAATCATTACAAAGATTGCCTAAACGATGGCCTCTTTACAAAATATTTCCAAAAACCACACAAATCACATTTTCAAACAAAAGCAAGTGATCTAGCAAGTAACTAAGAGCCCATGGAAAACCATGGATAAAAAGGGTGCTAATACCTTCCCTTTTCATAATCTACCCCCCGAACCCAAGAAATAATCTCAAAGGTATTTCCTGTGCTTTTTTACCTTTCCTTTTGGATAAAAGAAAAGTCGGTGGCGACTCTTGCTAATCGTAACATTTCCGATCAAACGCAAACCCTCAAGTCAGTTCTCCCACCGTATCACAGGTATCTACATTTTATCTTCACAAATTAGAATCAAATGATGCTTGTTTGAATAGATAGAAGTTTGAAAACTTACCTCTTGCAGCTGAAGTCGTGTATGGAGTTTGAGAAACCTTTGTGATGGCCTGGTGATTTCTGTAGCTTTCCTGGACCTCCTTGAGTGTGTTCCAACTCCTACTTTGCTTTGAGGATGGCTGGAACTCCCAACTCAAGTCAAGTTGCAAGATTCAATTTTGAAAGTGGTGGATAGTGATGGAGGAGTTACAGTCAGGAAATAGGGGCCTGGATCACTTTGATATGATGTATATTAAGTGTTTGGATGGTTATAACTCAATACGCACAAGTGGATTTGGAGATGGCTATGTGAGGTTCAAAACTGTCAAGTTATGGCAGATACTGAGTTGTAGAGTGTTTGGGAGTGTTTTGGGGTCTTTGAACTCGTGTGTTATGTTGCAATAGACTTGTGTTTATGTATGGAAAAGGTTATAGATCAAATGCACTCAAGGTTTCTGAGTTCTAGCGTTTTGGCTATATAACTTGCTTTTGAAGAAAAGTGAGAAGACAAGTCTCAACGTTTTGTACAAGCATGGTATAAGTTGGTAGAGGCCTTAGACATGTTGCTTTTGGTTTTGACTTTTCTTGTGTGCAGAGAAAACAATTGAGAGGCTGAAGAAGTCGACAATTGCAAAAGTAATGCTTTATCAAAATGGAAATGGCAACTTTGTGCCATAAATGGAAATGTAACTTGGATAAAGGCTCAAGTGCTTGAATTAAAGCTCTAACAGCTGTGTAAACATTTAATTATGGAGTGACAAACAAGTTTGAGGCCTGTAAATTAAAGATTATGCATCCTAGGCTTGAATTTGAATTTTTGTTCATCATGAAATGGCTTGTAATTTATGTTTGAAAACCCTAACTTCATCTCTTCGATTCTCCCTGCTCAAGAATGATCTCAAGGAGTTCTTGGACATTTTGGAAATTTTGTAATGTGCTATAAAACCACTCTTTGAATCACTTTTGAAAATTCCCCTTGGAAATATATGAAAAAGTTCCATGAAGTTAGGTCAAAATCCTGACCAAAACTAGGGCAAAATTTCACTAAGTGTTCAATTTCAAGACCATGACTTTATGAATTAATAACTTGAGATATAAGCACTTTTAGAAGCATTTGTGTAAAGAAATTTTGTAGATATCATGTAGATATACAACTTTCATGTTGAAAGTTTCTTCTGAATCATCTTGCATCATGGTGAAAAATTTGGTCAAAGTTGTGAAAAAACATGAAGTTTTAAACACTTAGAAAAATTTCTAAGTTAGAAAACTTTGACTTTTCAAAATGAAATCTTGACTTTTTGATTTATTGATGAATAAGTTTCATATTTTGACATGTTTTGATGAATTGTGATCTTTGACATTGAATTTTGATCAAAAAGTCAAAGTTTGACTTTTCAGTGTATAGTTGACTTTTGATCAAATGACTGAAAATTCACTGTCAATCCAATTGATCTTGAGAAATGTTTTAGGTTATGCCATTAGGTAAAAATGATGCAATTGAACTCTTGAGATCATACTTCAAACCACTTAATCATTTGCTAGGTCAAAAATCAGAAATTGCCTTTCTTCAGTCAAAACCCTAATTTTGACCATTTTTCCCTTTTGATGATTTGATCAGATTTCTTGAGGAATTGGGGTCCAAACTTGATCAAATGATACATATGAGCTTATAATGTTGATGTGGATCTAAAATTATGAAGTTTGACTGTAAATTGGCCAAAGTTGACTTTTTTCCCAAATATAGCTGATTTTTAGGCCAATTGCTCAATTGACTGAGCAAAAGGGTGATCCAAGGCTTGAAACTTGACATGAGTAATCTTGGGGGTCCATAATGATCCATGAAAGTCATATGAGGAATTTAAAGTTCAATTATTCTTGTGCAATCTTAAACCCTAATTTTGGTCATCAGTGCTCAAGGAGGTGTATTGAGTTGATCAACCCTAATTGATAAGTGAAAGGGAAAATTTTGGGGTACAACAACATGTCTAATTGATTGTCATTAGCCTCAATTAATTGAATAAATACAAACTTTGTTATGTGTCAACCTTCACATGGTTTCACCAAGGTATTCAATGGAGTTTAGAGACACTCTTCTCTCTTTATGAACCACAAATAACCAAAATCCATGTCCAAGAAATGATTTTTCCACCTGATACACAAAAATATAACTTCAAAGAAAAATATTAGATACTCAATCTTTAGAGTTAAAGGTCCACAATAATGGTTTATTGAAAAAGCTTGAAGAGGGTAAATAGAATATGAAGAATCTCACACACAACTAAAATTCACAAGATCCACATTCTAGGAGGTTAATCACAAGGTATCAATAAGGAATTATATGTTGGTGAAGGAAGAACACTTTCTAAGTTCTCTTAAGGTTCTTGGAAAAAATGTGTTTCAAAGTTCTATGTGGTTGTTCTAAAATTGATTAATCTTATCACTTGATTTATCAAACTCTCTCTTTCTCTGGGTTTCTTGGTCTTTAACAAGAACAACAATGAATCTAGAGATGTGTTTCTCACACTTTTCTGCAAAGTTTCTCTATATGGTGACACACTCACACTCATTGAAAAAAAGGAGAAAGATGAAAAATTGGTGTAAGAGAATGGACACACTCTCTTGGAAAGCTTACTCTCATTTGGTTTAGAAAAAAAGTTTTTTTAAATAAAATCATGAAGTTATGATATTAGAAAGATTAGAAAGATGCCATGATTTGAGTCATGTATGCCTCATGATTCGAATCATAGAGGTTGCAATTTAAACCACACTTTTTCATGATTCGACTCAAATGAGGTAGAATCAAATTCCACCTTTCACGATGCTTTATGATTCGACTCACACATATGTATGATTTGAATCACACAACCTTTCAACCTTGATTCAAGTGATATAACTTGTGATATAATCAAAACTTGTGATTTAGACATGAAATCAATTGATAGGCTTAAAGGTCTTAGCTGGCTATTTCGAATAAGGAACAATTTGTTAGCTGGCTATTTCGAATAAGGAAGAAACCACTATCAAAATAATATTTCGAATGAAGTACCTAAGGAGATTAATATCAATATTGGATATTGGTAGGAGATATGGATTCATTATGTTGAAGGATTATTCAAGTTCCAGCAGATTTCGATTTGGACTTTTTTGGTGTTCGAATTACAAAAAAGCTCCTTTATGTAAGGGTTCTAGAAGTTGGAAACAGTCCAAGTAATTGGGTTATTTCGAAAGCAACAAAGAAGCAAGATGCTTCGATTGGTACAGATTTCGCAAGATGCTTTGATTGGTACAGATTTCGAATTTCAAATAAAGAGCGCCATTCTAGAAGACGCGTGGAAGTCAGCAAGCATAGGAAGCCTGCATGCTTTGAACGTGACGTGATGTTAGAATAGGGCCGTTAGGGTCGAAACACTATAAATAGGTGTTCTTATGTTAGATTTAGAATGTTCACTTTTATGTACTAAAATATCTCAAAATACTCATTACTTCCGTGAATTAAGGAAAACGAGTCAGAAGATACAATGTACGTGTTGAACATCATTGCTTTTTTACAATTTCAATACAAGTCTTGTTATATTTAGTTCACCTTTACAGTATTCTGTTGTCTTTACATCCTTCGATTTCCTTGCATTACAGTATTTCCTTGCCCTTTAAATCCTTCGATTACAACATTTTTGTCCTTAAATACTTCGATTTCCTTGCATTTCCTTTGTTTTACTTGCCTTTAAACACAATCATTTCGTTAGACAGTATTTTTACCCTTAAATCCTTCGATTTACTTTTACTTTATCCTTTTAGTCAAAAACACTTATCTTTACATTCAAGCCCAAGTTTAATTCAAAGTCTTTCCTGCCTATATTCAGTTAGTTTATTCCTATAGACCATTTTAGAAATCTTTCCTAAGAATCTCGTCTTCAAACTTAACATACAATATAAGTCTATCAATACAATAGATATGAACATAAAAATAAGTTATGACACATGTGTTCTAGGATCAATCTAGTCGATCCTGCAAGTAACCAATAATAATTAGTAAATTGGAAGACTAGCGGTTGTTTACTAGAAATCACTGTAAACAAATTGGCACACCTGGTGGGACAGTGTCATAACAAAAAAAGTTTTATCAAACATATTAGAGAAGTTTTAGGATTTTCTGAGTGTGGAGCGCGTTTCAGTACATGAACCTTCGAAGCGGCAAGATAAAGAATAATAAACCACATATACCCAGAAAACAACGTACCAAAATAATGGTTAATACAACCAACCAAGATGGGGTACCGAATCCCCCACAGGGGGCTGCAACAATCGTTTCAAGTTCGATTGATGCCTCCAATGCCATTTCTGTTGGCAGTTCGAATACAATCCCCGTAAGTACATTAGACATGCCATCAAACGTGTCTTCAGTGCAAACTGCGCCACACATAGGGAATCAACAGTATTCGACCCCCCTAGGCCTCCAGGTTTCGAACCTTTGAGACCCAGAAATCCTCAGTATGGGATGCCAACTTCGTTTATGGAAGGGTTACATAATGCATCAACTTCATCCCCACTCCAAGGATCTGGTTCAGGAATGAACCATTTGGGTACAAATTTCCAGAATATAGGAAACTTCTCCCAATTGCCTAATCTTACAACCAATAGTCAGGCAGCCTTTAGACAACAGATGGATGATAGCAATCATGACATGGTAGGAATCTTAGCCCGCGAAATGAATGCTATTTTCAATCCCCTAATCCAGAATATAAATAGAACAAACCAAGAAAATGCAGCCCAGATGGCCAGAATAGCAGATTTTTTTGGTGCCCCTAATGCGCCTGCAAGGCGTAGGCAAAACCTAGTAGAGATTCGAAATGAAGAACCCATAATTGAACAAATTCGACCCCCTGTACAAGTGGTCGAAGAAAGAAATATAGGGGTGAGATTAAGAGATCAGGGAATTCAGGAAGTTCAGAATGAACAACCTAGACCTATACTGATGGTGAATAGGGACCAAAATGCAGACGAAATTGTTCATAGAATTAGGAATGACAATTTAGTGGCAGAAAATAACCTCACCACCATGATTGAAAGAATAATGGCCCATAATGGTTTAAATTCAGGATTTAGGAGGCCAAACTACACATCTCCTATTATAGATTATATTTTGCAAACAGAATTACCCAGGGGCGTTAAAGTTCCTAAATTCACGAAATTTGCTGGAGATACAAGTGAATCAACATTGGAACATATAGCAAGATATTTCATAGAAGCAGGAGATATAGCAAATGATGAAAATCTTAGGATAAAATACTTCCCAAGTTCTTTGACAAAGAACGCTTTTACTTGGTTCACCACCTTGCCCCCTGGATCTGTAGACACATGGCCTTATTTAGAAAGACTTTTACATGAACAATTTTACATGGGTCAGTCTAAAATCAGTCTCAAGGAACTAGCAAGCATTAAGAGGAAATTCACGGAACCAATAGATGAATATTTGAATAGATTCAGTTTGTTAAAATCCAGATGCTTCACAGTGGTCCATGAACATAAATTGGTCGAAATGGCTGCTGGGGGCCTAGATTATTCCATTCGAAAGAAATTGGATACACAACATCTTAGAGATATGGCCCAACTAGCAGACAGAGTGCGTCAGGTCGAAAGATTAAAAGCTGAAAAATCTAGGGCTAGTAAAAATCATAAGAAAGAGAGAAAGCCTACATAGAGGCTGAAGAGGAAAACATAGATGGTCCTCAAGACCCTTATGATTTCGATCAATTCGAAATAGATCTTGCAGAACTAAAAGAAGCACCCCCTTATGCTTGCAAAGTTCTACTTCCTTCCAATGGAAAGGATTCTGTCGAAAGTGAAAGGAATGATAAATTCCCCAAAAAAATCTATACTTTCGATATAACTAAATGTGATGAGATATTTGATCTACTTGTTAAAGATGGCCAGTTAATAGTTCCTCCTAACCTTAAGGTTCCTCCGTTGGAACAAAGGAAAAAGAGGGGCTTTTGTAAATATCACAACTTTTTAGGCCATAAAACCTCACAGTGTTTTCTCTTCAGGGATTTGATACATAATGCAATCAAAGATGGCAGGATGAAGTTCTCAGACAAGGGAAAGAATCCAATGAAAGTTGATACTGATCCGTTGCTGATGGCGGAGACTAACTATGCTGAACCTCTAGACATCAATGTGGTGGAAATTGCTGAGGGGAAAGTTGAGTCGAAGGAGGAATTCGAAGAGGATGGGGACTTCATCCTAATCAAAAACGAAAAAGAGGCTACTGATGGCCTCCCATTGATCAAAAACGAAACAGAAGCCACTGATGGCCTCCCAAAGGTGCTCAAAGCAAAGATATTAAGTGATAAAAAATTGGCTAAGGCCACTGAAGGTCTTAGGATGAAATTTGAAGAAGTCAAAATTTCTGATGACCAAATGCTGGGAGTGAATATGGTGGACTTCGAACAGCCTAATGCTGAAATGGAAGAATTGGAACACTGTCTAGAGAGGGAAAGAGAACAGAGAAGAGAGAACTTACCTAGAAAGGACGCAAGTTTGCGTGAATACCTCTTCCACTGTCATAAGAAAAATCAGGAGAAGTTGCTATGCCCAAGGTGCAGTATCATCTGCAACCCCAGAATTGCTGCTGAATTCGAAAGGGCTCGGCGTGAACGAACAAGAGTCAACTGGAGGAAAGATAACCAACTATACAAAGTCTATCCAAAAGCTGATGAAAGCCTGCTCGAATTCCTGGTTCGTTGCCACAAGATTGGAACATAATGCTTGATATGTCCCAGATGTGCAGCAGTGTATGATAAGGAAATGGCTGAAGCATTCGAGAGAATTCCATTTGCGTTAGGCTGGGGGCACCAAGGCGGAATGCCTTCGAATCTTGTTAGCACAGCTAGAAGTATACCAAGGAGGCCAGATAGCCCTTATCCCAAGGGAGCAAAGAGAGTTTCCTTTAAACTACCTGCAGAAATCCCCACTGATAGATGGTTGCAAGTGAATGCTGATAAGGGAAAAGGGAAGTGGCGCAGCTTCGATCGAGGAGGCAGGACTGCAATGGCTTACAGGAGGCAATTTAATTCGAACAGGAGGGAGGAAATAAGATTGGAGAATTATAAGGGCAGAAACCCAATGTCTCGCTCTCAATGGCGCAGACACCAGAGAAACCAAAAAGCTGCAAGGGATTCGAAACCTATGGGAGTAGGAGAATCCAGCACCAATAACCCAACATCACTGAACCAGACTGGGGGCAAACCCCCAGTGTCCAGGAAACTTTTTTCTCCACAGAAGGACACTAAAGAAAAAAGGACTCAGAAGGAAGCTGCGAACGAAGAGGACTTGATGACTGATGCCTTCGAATCTGAGGGGGAATCCTTCTTCAATGCAAACTGCAATGTAGTTTCAGTGCTGCCTTATGAGTACAATCAGGAAACAGAGGTTTATACTGATGAGGAAACTGATGAGGACGAAATGGCCAGACATAGGCCAGTATGCTATTATGTGATGAACAATGGAGCGGTAGAAGATCATAATGCTTTCTTCGAAAAGCCAGACGAAGGAATGAAAAACCATCTCAAACCCTTATTCATCAGGGCAAAGGTGGAACAATATGGTGTGAACAAGGTTCTGGTAGATGGTGGAGCTGCTGTCAATCTGATGCCCCAATTCATGCTGAAGAGAATAGGAATGCAGGATTCAGATGTTAGACCTTACAACATGGTGCTTTCGAATTATTAAGGGAAGGTTGGCCAGACTTTGGGAGTAATACAAGTTAACCTGACAGTTGGTTCCCTCACAAGGCCAACAATGTTTATGGTCATTGCTGCAAAAGCAAATTACAATCTGTTGCTTGGCAAGGAATGGATCCATGGAGTTGGAGTCGTACCTTCTTCGATGCATCAAAGGCTGGTGTTGTGGAGAGATGATGGAATTGTTGAGAATATAGAAGCAGACCAAAGCTACTATATGGCAGAAATCGACAACGTGGATAAGAGAAATTTCGACAGAAATATGGCCAACATAGGGCCATGTCACCCACCTGAGGAATATTTCGAGCCAAATGAGAATGCTTATTATTCCCTAACCTTGCGTCCCAATGGATTCCAATGGGATAGGGAAATCATGTGGGATGGACAGGTAACTGAGAAAGATGGAGAGACTTCGAAGATACAGCCAACTGGCTGGGCGAGCGAAGGTTATTATGACTGAATCAAATTACTACCAAAAGATTTCGGCCTATTTGGCTGAGAACAAACGAAGAACGGCTCTCGAAGCCGAAATACAAAACATGTCCGTCGAAGCCATAGACAAAAAAGAAATAGCAAATCCTGAAGGAAACCATTTATCCTAACCATGTGATGGACAAACTTCTGAACTGATGGGTCAAAGACTAGATGCCATTTATGATCAAGAGCCCTTGGGGTTCGAAAAGGATCCAGAGTCATCAAGCGCTAAGATGCTGGTCCAAGATCCTTTGGAGGAAGTTGATATTGGGGATGGTGTCGAAAAAAGGATTACATACATTAGTGCGAAGCTTAGTCCCAACTTAAAAGGCAAAGTGGTTGAAATGCTCAAATGAAATAGAGATTGCTTCGCCTGGGACTATGATGAAATGCCTGGTTTAAAGAGGGAACTGGTAGAACATAGGCTTCCAATCAAGAATGGAAAGAAGCCCATCAAGCAGATGCCTAGACGATTCGCTCCAGAAATTCTCTCAAAAATAAAGGCAGAGGTGGAACGACTCCTTCGATGCAAATTTATCAGGACCACAAGGTACGTAGAATGGCTTGCTAACATTGTACCTGTTATTAAGAAAAATGGCTCTTTACGAATTTGTATAGATTTTAGGGATTTAAACACTGTCACCCCAAAAGATGAATATTCCATGCCTATAGCAGAAATGCTGATTGATTCTGCTGCGGGTTTCGAATACCTGAGTATGTTAGATGGATACTATGGGTATAATCACATTTTTATTGCTGAGGATGATGTTCCCAAAACTGAATTCAGATGTCCAGGCGCTTTAGGCACTTATGAATGGGTAGTTATGCCTTTTGGACTAAAAAATGCTAGGGCAACATATTAGAGGGCAATGAACACTATTTTTCATGATTTCAATGAGTCATTTATGCAGATTTATATAGATGACATAGTGGTCAAATCTGTTTCTGATGAGGATCATTTGGCTCACCTTTGCCAGTCATTCGAAAGAATGAGAAAACATGGCTTAAAAATGAATCCTCTTAAATATGCTTTCTTTGTTTAGGCTGGGGATTTCCTAGGCTTTGTGGTCCACAAGAAGGGGATCGAAATTAACTTGAACAAGACGAAGGATATTATGGAGACGAAGCCTCCTTCAACCAAGAAAGAGTTGCAATCTCTATTGGGTAAAATTAACTTTTTAAGGAGATTCATATCTAATTTGAGTGGGCGAACTCAAGATTTCTCTCCACTGCTCTGTCTCAACCAAGGGAATTTTGAATGGACTGCGCAGCATCAGGAGGCATTCGAGGAAATCAAAGCTTATTTGATGCATCCTCCTATACTGGCACCCCCTTCGAAAGATAAACCAATGAGGCTGTACATCTCTGCCTCCAATGTAACTATAGGTAGTATGTTGGCCCAAGAAAATGATGATAGCATCGAAAGAGCCATCTATTATCTTAGTAGGGTCCTGAATAAAGCAGAGGCTAAGTATAGTAGCATTGAAAGACTATGCCTTTGTTTGTATTTCTCTTGTACAAAACTTAAATGTTATATTAAACCCGTTGATGTTTATGTTTCATCTCACTTTGATGTTATTAAACATATGCTTTCGAAACCAATCATGCACAACAGGATTGGCAAATGGGCCTTAGCACTCACTGAGTACAATTTGACCTTCAAGTCTTTAAAAGCTATGAAAGGACAAGTAGTTTCGGATTTCATAGTGGATCACTTTGTGAGTGAGGACTTCGCGTTGGATTATGTTGAGATCCAGCCTTGGAAATTATCCTTCGATGGGTCAACACATAAACATGGAAGTGGTGTTGGAGTCCTTATAATTTCTCCTGAGGGAATTCCAACGAAATTCAAGTACAAGTTAGAAGGCCCTCCTTGTTCGAACAACGAAACTGAGTATGAAGCATTAATTGCTGGACTTGAAGCTTTGCTAGAATTAGGGGCAACCAGAGTCGAAATTAAGGGAGACTCAGAGCTGGTCATCAAACAGATAACCAAAGAATACAAATGTATCAAGGAAAATTTGATCATGTATTTCGTTATTGCTAACAGATTACTCAAGAAATTTGAATATGTGGATATAAAACATATTCCCAGAATTGATAATCAGGAGGCAAATGACTTGGCTCAAATAGCTTCAGGATATAAGATATCTAGAGAAAAACTCCAATATCTCATAAAAACAAGAGGCAGAATATTGGCTACCAAATTATCACCATTAGACTTGGAAACTTTGAAGCTAGGTTATGCAGATCAGAAAGAATTCGAAGTTCTAAATATTGATACTTTGGCAGATACAGATTGGAGAAGTCCCATAGTAAATTACCTGAAAGAACCTTCAGTAAGTACAGAGAAAAAGACCAAATATAGGGCATTGTCTTATGTCCTAATAGGAAATGAACTTTTCAAGAAAAACCCAGAAGGTATATTACTCAAGTGTTTAGGAGAAAATGAAGCATATTTAGCAGTATCCAGTGTGCACAGTGGGGCATGTGGGGCACATCAAGCAGGTCACAAAATAAAATGGTTGTTGTTTCGATATGGAATGCATTGTCCCACTATGCTCAAAGACTGCATAGAATTTGCTAAAGGTTGCTAACAATGCCAAGTTCATGCAGGTATTCAACATGCTCCTGCAAGTGAGTTACATTCAATTGTTAAGCCTTGGCCTTTTAGAGGATGGGCATTAGATCTAATTGGTGAAATTCGACCCGCATCATCCAAAGGACAAAAATATATCCTTGTGGGTATAGATTATTTTACAAAATGGGTCGAAGCAATTCCTCTAGTGAACGTTGATCAAGAGGTCATTATGGAATTTATCTAGAGGCAAATAATTTACAGGTTCGGAATACCAGAAAGTATCACAACAGATTAAGGTTCAGTTTTCACAGGGCGAAAAATGCAAGAGTTTGCAAAAGAAATGGGATTTAAATTACTCACGTCAACTCCTTACTACGCTCAAGCTAATGGACAAGTAGAAGCAGCCAATAAAGTCATTATAGGTTTGATAAAGAAACATGTAGGACGAAAGCCAAGAAATTGGCACAAAACTTTGGACCAAGCTTTGTGGGCATTTCGAATAATGCTTACGAAATAGAAGAATTAGCAGAAGATAGAAGAATCTTGAGGGTAAATGGGAAATACTTAAAAAGGTATAAACCATGCTTGCAAGAGATTAGAATCACTGCAGGATAATGCATGAGTTTTTGATACTCTCGAAATAGCCTAGATGAGTCAAAAAACAAGTATTTCTTTACATCTGTCGAAATATATGTTCTTGGGGGGCAATTTGTTAGCTGGCTATTTCGAATAAGGAACAATTTGTTAGCTGGCTATTTCGAATAAGGAAGAAACCACTATCAAAATAATATTTCGAATGAAGTACCTAAGGAGATTAATATCAATATTGGATATTGGTAGGAGATATGGAGTCATTATGTTGAAGGATTATTCAAGTTCCAGCAGATTTCGATTTGGACTTTTTTGGTGTTCGAATTACAAAAGAGCTCATTTATGTAAGGGTGCCAGAAGTTGGAAACGGTCCAAGTAATTGGGTTATTTCGAAAGCAACAAAGAAGCAAGATGCTTCGATTGGTACAGATTTCGCAAGATGCTTCGATTGGTACAGATTTCAAATTTCAAATAAAGAGCGCCATTCTAGAAGACGCGTGGAAGTCAGCAAGCATAAGAAGCCTGCATGCTTCGAACGTGGCGTGATGTTAGAATAGGGCCGTTAGGGTCGAAACACTATAAATAGGTGTTCTTATGTTAGATTTAGAATGTTCACTTTTATGTACTAAAATATCTCAAAATACTCATTACTTCCGTGAATTAAGGAAAACGAGTCAGAAGATACAATGTACGTGTTGAACATCATTACTTTTTTACAGTTTCAATACAAGTCTTGTTATATTTAGTTCACCTTTACAGTATTTTGTTGTCTTTACATCCTTCGATTTCCTTGCATTACAGTATTTCCTTGCCCTTTAAATCCTTCGATTACAACATTTCTGTCCTTAAATACTTCGATTTCCTTGCATTTCCTTTGTTTTACTTGACTTTAAACACAGTCATTTCGTTAGACAGTATTTTTACCCTTAAATCCTTCGATTTACTTTTACTTTATCCTTTTAGTCAAAAACACTTATCTTTACATTCAAGCCCAAGTTTAATTCGAAGTCTTTCCTGCCTACATTCAGTTAGTTTATTCCTATAGACCATTTTAGAAATCTTTCCTAAGAATCTCGTCTTCAAACTTAACATACAATATAAGTCTATAAATACAATAGATATAAACATAAAAATAAGTTATGACACATGTGTTCTAGGATCAATCTAGTCGATCTTGCAAGTTACCAATAATAATTAGTAAATTGGAAGACTAGCGGTTGTTTACTAGAAATCACTGTAAACAAAAGGAAGGCACAAACATGGACTTACAACAACTAAGATAATGAGTCAATAGGTTCCACAAAGGTATAAGGACTTAAATAGTTGAAGCAAATAAATACGAATACAGCATATTATTTCAGGAGAATTACAATATCAATGTGTTGTACCCCAAAATTTGCCCTCTCATGTTTTCAAAGGTCTTCCCTTACATGGTTGGTCACAAACACTTGCCTAATGAAAATAAAGTTTTTTTGAAGATGAACAAAGTGTCTTTCGATTGGCATCTGGGAAAAGTCTTCGATTGGGTATCCAAAATCCTTCGATACAGGCTTGACTCACCAGTCTTCGATTGGGCATTTGGCACTCTTCGATCAGGCTTTGATTAGTAAGCTTCAATTAGGTTTTTGGAACCCTTCGAACAAGCTTTGGTCTGCAAGTCTTCGATTGAGCGCTGGACCCCCTTCGATCAAGTCAATTTCACAATGCTTCGACTACGCATTAACTACTTCAGGCTTACCTTTGACTCACAAGGCAAGAATCTCCTACAAGTTTGTTTCGATTCACAAAGGAAAAGGCCCCTCGACTTGCCAGCACACCAGACAAGAGGCTCATTCGAAGAACATGTAAATGACTCATTCGAAGAACATGTAAAGGTCCATTTGAAGAAGCATTCAGAATTCCCATTCGAAGAGTACATAAGAAGTCCATTCGAAGGAGGCAACTCAAGACCAATCGAAGAGCATGGCCTGGATGCATTCGAAAATCAAAGGTGTCCAGGTTCATTCAAGATTCCAAAGAGACATGAATATTTCAAAAAAAGGAAATCTTTTAATATGTCTGATTCTTGTCTCATGGTTTTAAAGGCCTGGTTAAATGGTTGTCCCTTGCCATTTTCATGCACCCTCACACTAACCTTTCCAGGTCCACCCCAAGTTCAAAATGGCATGTTGTCCTTGCAAATGTGCAGTCGAAGCAGAAGGAGTCTCAATCGAAGGGGCTGTGACATCGAAGCTGGATTAATTCGAAGTGGAGCTTAGAGCTATCAAAGAGAGTAGATTAGAAGGGAAGTGGATCTACAGAGGGAAAGTCAGCTTTCGATTTTCATCATGTTGGAAGCCCAAACAGCTCATAACAGGCTGGCAGTAATGCATAAAAGCAGATTGACACGTGATTGAATCAAAAAATAGAAAGTCTTTATGAAGAGATCAAATCAAATCCGTGTAAAGGCATGGTGTTGACAAAAAGATTGAATTAGGCTATTTTTGGAATGATGTTAAAAGTGAATCAAATCAAGAATCAAGACATTGATGGAGGAAGATTGAGGCCAGGTTTTCAACCCTAATTCATTCCATTATATACAAGCAAGCCTCACAAATCAAACACGGACGAAACATTGCAGAAACGGCCAGAGCAACTTGAAAAAAAAGCTTGAAAAGTGTGAGATCAAAAAAACCACATTGGAGGCACTTTTAGACCAAAAGCACAACTCTATTCTCTTCCTTGACACCCAGTGGAGCTACACCAATCAAAACCAAGCCCTAAGGCAGCCTAAAACTCACTGTAAGTGTTCTTGAAATCGCTACTGCACATGAAATCGTGAACCACTTTTCTTGCATCTTCTTGCCAAACGGTTTGCACATTCATACTCACCGTGTAATTTACATTGATTCTGCATTATTTGATTTGAACTTTGTGGCCTCTAACCCCCTATCCAGAACCGAGGGTTCTTGTGTATGTTTTTTAGGTGTTTTGTGTGCAGGTTAAATTAAGGCCAATAATGGCCATGGACGAGTTCAGGGGAAGGAGACGATTGCATTGGCACTCTTAGTTTGCATTTATATGGCCTAGGAAGTATTTTAGAACCATCCCACGAAACTTCCTGCAGATAAAAATCCGCAGCTAAATAACCAGGGATTTATTTGAAGAAGACAAAGATGTGTCATAGCGTGGTTGGCTCGTTTGAATATTAGCGCGTTTTTCAGGGAATAGTTGTTGGTTTGTTTTATAATATTTGATTAATAATCCACTAACAGGTTAACATCTTGGTCCAGTTGGTTGAATCGTCCATTGGGACCTGGGTTCGAATCCCTGGTCCCCCAAACTTTGTTATCATTTTATTTCAAGCGTTCACATGCAGCACTTCAGGCAGGGAGCACCATATACCTCCAGATCTCAAAGGCTACGTGGTTACCGAGGCAGATCCAATGGCTAAGGATGGAGGTTCACCATGAACCTTGGTCAACAAACGCACAGGCAATCTGGAAAGGTCCAACAAGGCTGATTGAATCTGGGCTTGGAATTGCTGAATCAACCTCCCTTCTAAGCCCAAATCCCCCTTTGGTTTATTCTTTCTCTTTTCTATATTTCTTTTGTTTAATTTGTTTAATTTTTATTTTTTTTAACCAATTAACAAATTAACCTTTTCTCTTTTATATAAAAATCAGAAATCATAAAAAAACATCATTTTCACCATTAATTTATTATTATTTTTGTAAATAAACCATTAACCAATTAATTTAGTTTTTTTTAATTAGGTTTAATCTTAACATATTTTTGCATTAAATTAAAATTAATTTAGAATTAGGGTTTTGATATATTTTTACCTTTCTAATTTTATTTCCTTAATTAAAATAAAACTCAAAAAATATTTTCTTTTTAATTAATTAATTATTAATTAGACTTAATTCTTAAATCAAAAATGACAAAAAAATATACTTTATTTAATGGAAAAAAAGGGTCAAAACCCTAGGACGTTCCGATTCAATTTTCTCGCGCACATATTATTTTTGATTCATATATTGTAATTGCTCCGAGGATGTAACAGTTTTAACTTAGGATTTTATTTACCGCTTTTATTTACCTTTTCGCATTTAATTTTAAGGGTTTGTTTTTGGTGATGTAAATACCCGACGCCTTGTAATAGCTTAGTTTTATTTTCCGCAATTTATTTTCCGCAACCATTAACTGCTAGATGTTTGAATAATAGGCTATGCATGACAAGATTAACCTTTAATTTAAAATCAACCGTAGCTCACCACAACATGTACAAAGATAATGTAACTGAAAAACAATACACTCGCACATGCCACTCTTAGGGTACGCTTCATTTGGTTGCCTCGAATGTGGTTATTAAGTATAGAATGTTTTAGAGGTCGTCCTCTTGTTCTAAGATCATAAGTTGCCTCGAAACGGTTGCCTCGTAAAAATGATCTAAGACATTAGGGTTACCGCTAAGGCGTCCTAACATTGCTTTAGTGGCCACACGTCCCTTAATCGAATTGACCCGAAAAATCCAACGACGATGCTACCTACTCCTAAATAGTGGGATAGCATTGTCTAAAGGACATTTGCACAGTTTAATTCCTTTTTGAGTAGGTAGATGTTCTTAAGTACTTGCTCTTTTGAAAACAAAAACAAAACTTTTCGCACTTACACTTTCTTTCAAACAAAAACTCTTTTCAAACCGACAATCACAAAGAAAAGCAAATTTTTGAAAACATAGTGATCAAGTACCTAAGAGCCCGTGGATAACCACGATAGAAAGGGTGCTAACACCTTCCCTTTCTATAATCTACCTCCCGAACCCGAGAAACACCTCAAAAAGGAATTTTTCTGTGCTTTTGTCCTTTCCTTGTTGGATAAAATAAAAGACGGTGGCGACTCTTGCTTACCGCAACATTTTGCGAAAACAAACACAAACGCGAACCAGCATTCCAAAAACAGTCAGTTCATTCCCACCGATCACAGAACTGGCGACTCTGCTGGGGATTTATTTTAAAGTGAGGTGTACCTTAGGATTAGATCACTTGTGTTTTCAATTGTATGCTTTAAATTTTGTGGGCTTGTATCAGAGTTTTATAGATCCTAACCCGGATCTGGGGATACCCTTTAGGTAAGTAGCAATAAACTGTGAGGGATCTGTTCGGCGTAGACAGACACGGATGAAGCAGTAGCTACGTTGGTGTGACACCTTGGTCTGTACCGATATCCCTTGTGTTGGAACGAGGAGAATATGGGTCTTCTAAGGAGTCATTAAGCACCAACTGACCTTAGAACCTTAAATTGACCAACTTGGCCATAGAACAGTAGCAGTATGCTACACTCATTGAGACTAAACTCTCGCGATGATTCCGGCCGCAAGAAAAAGTTGCTAAACTGGAATTATGACCGATCGAGGGTAGTCAGTGATATTGAGATCCTCTAGAACCCGATTACTATTTTTTAGGACAGGTCTTAACCAATTGAAACTGAAAGAGGGTAGTACCTAAGCTCCATGCCAACCTAAACTTAAGGTTGTTTGTGTGACTTGTGTGCCTTCAAACTTGAACTACTTGCACATTCTTTTTATCTGACAACATGAGTTCCTTGCAGGTTTTGTTTACAGTCCTTATCAGATAATTTGGATTTATTGCAGGGTTTACTTACATCACTTCACACTTTTGCTTAAACACATAGCATACACATCATAACATCATGCCTTAACATTTCCTTGACCATTTCAAGGATCTCATGGGTTTGTGATGCAGGTTATGGTAAATCAAATGTCTAGCAAGGGGAAAGGGGATTTATTTTCCTCTAGCCAATGCCGTCTAGAGATCAAAACATGATAACTTGAGTCAGGGGCTATGACCCACTCGATATGGTGAGCTTGACTCTTGAAGAAGGACTCTTAACGACACGAAGTTTCTTCTATCAAATTCTAACAAGTTTCTTGTTTACCCCGCGAGATCCTTGAAAACATTACATACATATATCATACATATCATTGCATAACAGGTCATCCGATACAGGTCTCTCATGTTCTCGCCGTTTATTTCAGCAATGGCTTTCCAACCAGACAACCAAGATCTCCGGGCTCAAAATGCCCAACTTCAAGAAATGTTCTTGAACCTATCCCAGGGGCAAGAAGAAATAAAAGCTCTCCTCACAAGGGGCTTGGTCCTAGGGAATCCAGGAGGCATCAGGAATGATCAGTTGGAAGGGCTAAAATTGAGTTGGCAACAATGAAGATCCAGATGATGGGACAGCTGGTGGGCCAGATGGCTCTCATTCAAGACTTAGCTCAAAGACAAGAAGAGCTCAGGGTCCTCGTCAACAAGCTGCTTCAAAATAACCAAGTGGGGAAAACAACTAGGGTTGAAGATCAAGTCATCATTCAACCACCTTTGGGGCAAGAAGACAAGGGAAAATCTCCTCAGCTTGCTTCAGGGTCACAAGCCCAGCATCAACCTCGCCAGCATCAACGGGGTAATCGACATAAGCGAAATACGTCTGGAAGACATTTCTCTGAGACTGATATACCACCATATCTAATACTGAAACGATTGTTGGAGGTCAATCTGATTCCTTTAAAGGATCCTCCCTGGAATCCCAACACCTCTGCTCTTGGCTATCGTCCCGATGCATTTTGTGTATACCACTCCCATAGTCCTGGACATGACACCGACGACTGTTGGACTCTGAAGAACAAGATCCAAGACTTGATTGACGGAAGGGTGCTGGAGTTCATGCCGGATGGCGAGATGAAAATCTTCCGCTGAGAATTCTCCATCTGAGATGACTAGTTCAAACTAAGAGACTTTTGTTCATTTGAATTCTAAAGTTGTATTTTTCTTTGCTTATTCAAACAATTATTATCATGTCGAACTCTTTTATTTCATTAATGCATTGCATATGTCTGTTTTGAATCAATCCATTCGTATTTCACTATATTCAAATTGCTTTTATTTTTTTGTGATGATCAACTCTCGATTAAAAAATTATAAGACTTTAGAGGGAGGATGACGAAAACGATACCATGATCTTTACAATATGCTTTTGAATAGACCCCACTGATGAGGTACAGGCATTGTTTCAAATCCTAAACAACGGAGTTATAAGGAAGATAATCCCTAGTCAACCCCTTTGAGCCAAAGAAGTTGGAGTTTTTCTTTTCACAAATTAAAACCCTTAATTATAACCTGGGGCAGGGTAGTTTTCTCAGTTGATCCAGGTGCACAATGAATGGCATCAAAGAAGTCCTTCCGAAACAAAAGACGGTGATGGTTCCGTATAATCGTAAGGACAGACAGTCATTACCTTTCGAAATAAAAGTCCACTAAGTCAAAACCTATGAAGGAGACTTACAAAAAAACTGGGGCATTCTGCTGACTGTAATCACAAAAGAAACAACTTAGGCAAAAAGACAAGGATAACGAAATAAAAAAGAAAGAGGTCCTGCAAACTCTCAACAAAATGACTGCCTGTTCAAAATAAATTGTCAATATTCGAACCATCACTGGTATGTCAGAGCAAAGACTCAAACAAGATCTAATGCACGATTAGATGAGTTTAGGATCGAAGAATATCACGAAGAATGGGTGGGTACAACTAAAATTTGAGCCTTCATCCTTTGTTTCTTAAACCGTGAACCAGGCCACGTTATAACCCTTAAAAAGTCCTAGCTAAAGCATGGGTCAGTCCGAAAGCATACTGTTACAAAAGGTATCCTGACTCCTGTAGGGCTCGCTGTAAAATCCTGAGTTGACATCACATTTTACAAAAATTCGCTTGTTTTACTGGAAAAAGGCATTTTCAAAAATTTCAAAACAGACATAAGCTTTGCATTCTTAAAATAATATTGTTTGCATATGACTATTTGTTCAACAGCAGAGAAATTCGCACGACGAATATCTAGTGAACAAAAACCTTCTCAATAAAAAGGATCACCTCAAGTGGAAAAACACTTCTAATCAAGGGGCACGGCATGATCATTGTCCATCATCTGGGGCAGTCAAGTCAAGATTCAAAGAATCTCTCAAAATACCAAATAGCCAGGGGCAGATCTCCATCTGAATCAATTGGGGCATTGGACATGAATTCCAGCAACTTATCTTGCATGATCAAACGAAGATCTTCTGGTAGTATGGCAACACAACACTACCGACAGTGACACCTCCCTACATCCTGAGAGCGTGGACATAGTCAAAAAGTACTACGCATAATCAAAGACCCGCTAGGTTGACTGGCCTAGGCAAAAATAAGGGCTTCCCGGCGAACTAAAAGGGTTCGGGCAAAAATAAGGGATGAAAATGAAAAAATCTGTACACCCGGCAAGTCGAAAACCTGAAAAGGCGGCTTGGGAAAAAAGGGTATCCCGGTGAACTGAAAACCCAAAAGGGCGGTCCAGGCAAAAATTAGGGATCAAAGCGTATGACTATGTCTCGTCATCTCGTCACTGGCCTACCAGAAGAAGACTTGTCATTTTGACCGAAAGATACCAAGCACCTCATAGGTGGGGATAATACTCGATCCACTGGGCCTCCGCAGGCACCTTCTCCCGCAGAAACAGGGGCAATAAAAATTGTCCAAACTATACAGCTGCTCTGCTCACCAGGTACAAAGGTAGATTCAACTGAACAATATGGCTAAGATACTTTCACTCCCCGTAGAATAAGGAAGTAATGGTAGCTCTCCCAGCTGAGACTTGCAGCTATGTACAAATCAGCAATACTCTCCCCAAGCAGAGTTAGTCTACCATCAGCCCTAAAAAAGCTTGGTATCCCCAGAAGGTCTTAATATTCCCCAGCGGAGTATAAGAATATTCTCCAACAAGTATAAAAGTATCCCCGGCAGTCTTAATATTCCTCAACAGAATATAAGAATGTTCTCTAGTGGAATACAAGATACCCCAATGAATCCATCCCCCCATCGCAGTCTAAAAAAAAAAAAGATTTCCCAACAGAGTTGAATCATCTTCCCCAGCAGATTCTGGAAGCTTATCCCCTGCAGAGTGCAAATAAATCTCCCCAGCCAAATTCAGAAGGTTATCCTCACAAGAACCTAACTGGGTTATCCTCAGCAAGTTGCAGCGGTAAGATTATCCCCAGCAAAGTTCTTTCTTCCCCCCCCCCCAGCAGGACTTCTATCCTCAACAGGTTCAATATCACCAGCAACGATAATCTATCCCCAGCAGAGTTTATCATCAAAATCCCCAACAGAGCTTATCAGCGGAATCCCCAGCAGAGTTTATCGTTAAAATCCTCAGCAGAACATCTCTTCCCCACAGAGTAATTCCCCTCAGAGTAATCTCTTCATCAAGTTTATTCCCCAACGGAGTTCTTTTCTCCTGCAGGTTTATTCTCACAATCATCTTCGTTCATCATCCCCGGCGGAAACAAAGAATTCAACTCTATTCTCCAGCAGCTCCGGGATTTATTTTCCCCAGCTAAAACATCACATTCCCATACATCATGATACATGCATATACGCATCATACAAATACAATCTCATTTATTTTGAGAACATCATTGCTTGATCCATCTCATGCATTGCATATGATTGACCATTACCTTTCAGGAAAAATGCAGTTAAGTTCTCAGCTTAGTCAAAGATCAGACCAGTTCTTAAATCTCAATTGAATCATCCTCGGTTGAATTTCAGATAAGATTCTCAATCTCGACAGTTTCTCTACGTCATAGTGTGGATGAGTACTATAACCTCAACGGTATACTCCCGGTGAGCACGAGTCAGTTCCTAGATCTTGATGTTTTCCTCCGTCATAGTGTGGACGAGTTCTATAACCTCAACGGTATACTCCCGTTGAGCACGAGTCGGTTCCTAGATCTTGATGAAGATGCTTCTCTATGTCATAGTATGGACGAGTACTATAACCTCAACGATATACTCCCAGTGAGCACGAGTCAGTTCCTAGATCTTGATGTTTTCCTCCGTCATAGTGTGGACGAGTTCTATAACCTCAATGGTATACTCCCGGTGAGCACGAGACAGTTCCTAGATCTTGATGAAGATGCTTCTCTACGTCATAGTGTGGACGAGTATTATAACCTCAACGGTATACTCCATTGAGCACGAGTCAATTCCTAGATCTTGATGTTTTCCTCCGTCATAGTATGGACGAGTTCAATAACCTCAACGGTATACTCCCGGTGAGCATGAGACAGTTCCTAGATCTTGATGAAGATGTTTCCCTACGTCATAGTGTGGACGAGTACTATAACCTCAACGATATACTCCATTGAGCACGAGTCAGTTCCTAGATCTTGATGTTTTCCTCCGTCATAGTGTGGACGAGTTCTATAACCTCAACGGTATAATCCCGATGAGCACGAGACAGTTCCTAGATCTTGATGAAAATGTTTCCCTACGTCATAGTGTGGACGAGTACTATAACCTCAACGGTATACTCCATTGAGCACGAGTCAGTTCCTAGATCTTGATGTTCTCCTCCGTCATAGTGTGGACGAGTTCTATAACCTCAACGGTATACTCCCGGTGAGCACGAGTCGGTTCCTAGATCTTGATGAAGATGCTTCTATACGTCATAGTGTGGACGAGTACTATAACCTCAACGGTATACTCCCGGTGAGCACGAGTCAGTTCCTAGATCTTGATGTTTTCCTCCGTCATAGTGTGAACGAGTTCTATAACCTCAACGGTATACTCCCGGTGAGCACGAGTCGGTTCCTAGATCTTGATGAAGATGCTTCTCTATGTCATAGTGTATACGAGTACTATAACCTCAACGGTATACTCCCGGTGAGCACGAGTCAGTTCCTAGATCTTGATGTTTTCCTCCGTCATAGTGTGGACGAGTTCTATAACCTCAACGATATACTCCCAGTGAGCACGAGTCGGTTCCTAGATCTTGATGAAGATGCTTCTCTACGTCATAGTGTGGACGAGTACTATAACCTCAACGGTATACTCCTGGTGAGCACGAGTCAGTTCCTAGATCTTGATGTTTTCCTCCGTCATAGTGTGGACAAGTTCTATAACGTCAACTGTATACTCCCGGTGAGCACGAGACAGTTCCTAGATCTTGATGAAGATGCTTCTCTACGTCATAGTGTGGATGAGTACTATAACCTCAACGGTATACTCTATTGAGCACGAGTCAGTTCCTAGATCTTGATGTTTTCCTCCGTCATAGTGTGGACGAGTACTATAACCTCAACGGTATAATCCCGTTGAGCACGAGACAGTTCCTAGATCTTGATGAAGATGTTTCCCTACGTCATAGTGTGGACGAGTACTATAACCTCAACGGTATACTCCATTGAGCACGAGTCAGTTCCTAGATCTTGATGTTCTCCTCCGTCATAGTGTGGACGAGTTCTATAACCTCAACGGTATACTCCCGGTGAGCACGAGTCGGTTCCTAGATCTTGATGAAGATGCTTCTATACGTCATAGTGTGGACGAGTACTATAACCTCAACGGTATACTCCCAGTGAGCACGAGTCAGTTCCTAGATCTTGATGTTTTCCTCCGTCATAGTGTGGACGAGTTCTATAACCTCAACGGTATACTCCCGTTGAGCACGAGTCGGTTCCTAGATCTTGATGAAGATGCTTCTCTACATCATAGTGTGGACAAGTACTATAACCTCAACGGTATACTCCCGGTGAGCACGAGTCAGTTCCTAGATCTTGATGTTCTCCTCCGTCATAGTGTGGACGAGTTCTATAACCTCAACGGTATACTCCCGGTGAGCACGAGTCGGTTCCTAGATCTTGATGAAGATGCTTCTATACGTCATAGTGTGGACGAGTACTATAACCTCAACGGTATACTCCCGGTGAGCATGAGTCAGTTCCTAGATCTTGATGTTTTCCTCCGTCATAGTGTGAACGAGTTCTATAACCTCAACGGTATACTCCCGGTGAGCACGAGTCGGTTCCTAGATCTTGATGAAGATGCTTCTCTATGTCATAGTGTATACGAGTACTATAACCTCAACGGTATACTCCCGGTGAGCACGAGTCAGTTCCTAGATCTTGATGTTTTCCTCCGTCATAGTGTGGACGAGTTCTATAACCTCAACGATATACTCCCAGTGAGCACGAGTCGGTTCCTAGATCTTGATAAAGATGCTTCTCTACGTCATAGTGTGGACGAGTACTATAACCTCAACGGTATACTCCTGGTGAACACGAGTCAGTTCCTAGATCTTGATGTTTTCCTCCGTCATAGTGTGGACGAGTTCTATAACGTCAACTGTATACTCCCGGTGAGCACGAGACAGTTCCTAGATCTTGATGAAGATGCTTCTCTACGTCATAGTGTGGATGAGTACTATAACCTCAACGGTATACTCTATTGAGCACGAGTCAGTTCCTAGATCTTGATGTTTTCCTCCGTCATAGTGTGGACGAGTTCTATAACCTCAACGGTATAATCCCGTTGAGCACGAGACAGTTCCTAGATCTTGATGAAGATGTTTCCCTACGTCATAGTGTGGACGAGTACTATAACCTCAACGGTATACTCCATTGAGCACGAGTCAGTTCCTAGATCTTGATGTTCTCCTCCGTCATAGTGTGGACGAGTTCTATAACCTCAACGGTATACTCCCGGTGAGCACGAGTCGGTTCCTAGATCTTGATGAAGATGCTTCTATACGTCATAGTGTGGACGAGTACTATAACCTCAACGGTATACTCCCAGTGAGCACGAGTCAGTTCCTAGATCTTGATGTTTTCCTCCGTCATAGTGTGGACGAGTTCTATAACCTCAACGGTATACTCCCGTTGAGCACGAGTCGGTTCCTAGATCTTGATGAAGATGCTTCTCTACATCATAGTGTGGACAAGTACTATAACCTCAACGGTATACTCCCGGTGAGCACGAGTCAGTTCCTAGATCTTGATGTTCTCCTCCGTCATAGTGTGGACGAGTTCTATAACCTCAACGGTATACTCCCGGTGAGCACGAGTCGGTTCCTAGATCTTGATGAAGATGCTTCTATACGTCATAGTGTGGACGAGTACTATAACCTCAACGGTATACTCCCGGTGAGCATGAGTCAGTTCCTAGATCTTGATGTTTTCCTCCGTCATAGTGTGAACGAGTTCTATAACCTCAACGGTATACTCCCGGTGAGCACGAGTCGGTTCCTAGATCTTGATGAAGATGCTTCTCTATGTCATAGTGTATACGAGTACTATAACCTCAACGGTATACTCCCGGTGAGCACGAGTCAGTTCCTAGATCTTGATGTTTTCCTCCGTCATAGTGTGGACGAGTTCTATAACCTCAACGATATACTCCCAGTGAGCACGAGTCGGTTCCTAGATCTTGATGAAGATGCTTCTCTACGTCATAGTGTGGACGAGTACTATAACCTCAACGGTATACTCCTGGTGAGCACGAGTCAGTTCCTAGATCTTGATGTTTTCCTCCGTCATAGTGTGGACGAGTTCTATAACGTCAACTGTATACTCCCGGTGAGCACGAGACAGTTCCTAGATCTTGATGAAGATGCTTCTCTACGTCATAGTGTGGATGAGTACTATAACCTCAACGGTATACTCTATTGAGCACGAGTCAGTTCCTAGATCTTGATGTTTTCCTCCGTCATAGTGTGGACGAGTACTATAACCTCAACGGTATAATCCCGTTGAGCACGAGACAGTTCCTAGATCTTGATGAAGATGTTTCCCTACGTCATAGTGTGGACGAGTACTATAACCTCAACGGTATACTCCATTGAGCACGAGTCAGTTCCTAGATCTTGATGTTCTCCTCCGTCATAGTGTGGACGAGTTCTATAACCTCAACGGTATACTCCCGGTGAGCACGAGTCGGTTCCTAGATCTTGATGAAGATGCTTCTATACGTCATAGTGTGGACGAGTACTATAACCTCAACGGTATACTCCCAGTGAGCACGAGTCAGTTCCTAGATCTTGATGTTTTCCTCCGTCATAGTGTGGACGAGTTCTATAACCTCAACGGTATACTCCCGTTGAGCACGAGTCGGTTCCTAGATCTTGATGAAGATGCTTCTCTACATCATAGTGTGGACAAGTACTATAACCTCAACGGTATACTCCCGGTGAGCACGAGTCAGTTCCTAGATCTTGATGTTCTCCTCCGTCATAGTGTGGACGAGTTCTATAACCTCAACGGTATACTCCCGGTGAGCACGAGTCGGTTCCTAGATCTTGATGAAGATGCTTCTATACGTCATAGTGTGGACGAGTACTATAACCTCAACGGTATACTCCCGGTGAGCATGAGTCAGTTCCTAGATCTTGATGTTTTCCTCCGTCATAGTGTGAACGAGTTCTATAACCTCAACGGTATACTCCCGGTGAGCACGAGTCGGTTCCTAGATCTTGATGAAGATGCTTCTCTATGTCATAGTGTATACGAGTACTATAACCTCAACGGTATACTCCCGGTGAGCACGAGTCAGTTCCTAGATCTTGATGTTTTCCTCCGTCATAGTGTGGACGAGTTCTATAACCTCAACGATATACTCCCAGTGAGCACGAGTCGGTTCCTAGATCTTGATGAAGATGCTTCTCTACGTCATAGTGTGGACGAGTACTATAACCTCAACGGTATACTCCTGGTGAGCACGAGTCAGTTCCTAGATCTTGATGTTTTCCTCCGTCATAGTGTGGACGAGTTCTATAACGTCAACTGTATACTCCCGGTGAGCACGAGACAGTTCCTAGATCTTGATGAAGATGCTTCTCTACGTCATAGTGTGGATGAGTACTATAACCTCAACGGTATACTCTATTGAGCACGAGTCAGTTCCTAGATCTTGATGTTTTCCTCCGTCATAGTGTGGACGAGTTCTATAACCTCAACGGTATAATCCCGTTGAGCACGAGACAGTTCCTAGATCTTGATGAAGATGTTTCCCTACGTCATAGTGTGGACGAGTACTATAACCTCAACGGTATACTCCATTGAGCACGAGTCAGTTCCTAGATCTTGATGTTCTCCTCCGTCATAGTGTGGACGAGTTCTATAACCTCAACGGTATACTCGCGGTGAGCACGAGTCGGTTCCTAGATCTTGATGAAGATGCTTCTATACGTCATAGTGTGGACGAGTTCTATAACCTCAATGGTATACTCCCGGTGAGCACGAGACAGTTCCTAGATCTTGATGAAGATGCTTCTCTACGTCATAGTGTGGACGAGTATTATAACCTCAACGGTATACTCCATTGAGCACGAGTCAATTCCTAGATATTGATGTTTTCCTCCGTCATAGTGTGGACGAGTTCAATAACCTCAACGGTATACTCCCGGTGAGCACGAGACAGTTCCTAGATCTTGATGAAGATGTTTCCCTACGTCATAGTATGGACGAGTACTATAACCTCAACGATATACTCCATTGAGCACGAGTCAGTTCCTAGATCTTGATGTTTTCCTCCGTCATAGTGTGGACGAGTTCTATAACCTCAACGGTATAATCCCGTTGAGCACGAGACAGTTCCTAGATCTTGATGAAGATGTTTCCCTACGTCATAGTGTGGACGAGTACTATAACCTCAACGGTATACTCCATTGAGCACGAGTCAGTTCCTAGATCTTGATGTTCTCCTCCGTCATAGTGTGGACGAGTTCTATAACCTCAACGGTATACTCGCGGTGAGCACGAGTCGGTTCCTAGATCTTGATGAAGATGCTTCTATACGTCATAGTGTGGACGAGTACTATAACCTCAACGGTATACTCCCAGTGAGCACGAGTCAGTTCCTAGATCTTGATGTTTTCCTCCGTCATAGTGTGGACGAGTTCTATAACCTCAACGGTATACTTCCGTTGAGCACGAGTCGGTTCCTAGATCTTGATGAAGATGCTTCTCTACATCATAGTGTGGACAAGTACTATAACCTCAACGGTATACTCCCGGTGAGCACGAGTCAGTTCCTAGATCTTGATGTTCTCCTCCGTCATAGTGTGGACGAGTTCTATAACCTCAACGGTATACTCCCGGTGAGCACGAGTCGGTTCCTAGATCTTGATGAAGATGCTTCTATACGTCATAGTGTGGACGAGTACTATAACCTCAACGGTATACTCCCGGTGAGCATGAGTCAGTTCCTATATCTTGATGTTTTCCTCCGTCATAGTGTGAACGAGTTCTATAACCTCAACGGTATACTCCCGGTGAGCACGAGTCGGTTCCTAGATCTTGATGAAGATGCTTCTCTATGTCATAGTGTATACGAGTACTATAACCTCAACGGTATACTCCCGGTGAGCACGAGTCAGTTCCTAGATCTTGATGTTTTCCTCCGTCATAGTGTGGACGAGTTCTATAACCTCAACGATATACTCCCAGTGAGCACGAGTCGGTTCCTAGATCTTGATGAAGATGCTTCTCTACGTCATAGTAGGGACGAGTACTATAACCTCAACGGTATACTCCTGGTGAGCACGAGTCAGTTCCTAGATCTTGATGTTTTCCTCCGTCATAGTGTGGACGAGTTCTATAACGTCAACTGTATACTCCCGGTGAGCACGAGACAGTTCCTAGATCTTGATGAAGATGCTTCTCTACGTCATAGTGTGGATGAGTACTATAACCTCAACGGTATACTCTATTGAGCACGAGTCAGTTCCTAGATCTTGATGTTTTCCTCCGTCATAGTGTGGACGAGTTCTATAACCTCAACGGTATAATCCCGTTGAGCACGAGACAGTTCCTAGATCTTGATGAAGATGTTTCCCTACGTCATAGTGTGGACGAGTACTATAACCTCAACGGTATACTCCATTGAGCACGAGTCAGTTCCTAGATCTTGATGTTCTCCTCCGTCATAGTGTGGACGAGTTCTATAACCTCAACGGTATACTCGCGGTGAGCACGAGTCGGTTCCTAGATCTTGATGAAGATGCTTCTATATGTCATAGTGTGGACGAGTACTATAACCTCAACGGTATACTCCCAGTGAGCACGAGTCAGTTCCTAGATCTTGATGTTTTCCTCCGTCATAGTGTGGACGAGTTCTATAACCTCAACGGTATACTCCCGTTGAGCATGAGTCGGTTCCTAGATCTTGATGAAGATGCTTCTCTACGTCATAGTGTGGACAAGTACTATAACCTCAACGATATACTCCCGGTGAGCACGAGTCAGTTCCTAGATCTTGATGTTCTCCTCCGTCATAGTGTGGACGAGTTCTATAACCTCAACGGTATACTCCCAGTGAGCACGAGACAGTTCCTAGATCTTGATGAAGATGCTTCTATACGTCATAGTGTGGACGAGTACTATAACCTCAACGGTATACTCCCGGTGAGCGCGAGTCAGTTCCTAGATCTTGATGTTTTCCTCCGTCATAGTGTGGACGAGTTCTATAACCTCAACGGTATACTCCCGGTGAGCACGAGACAGTTCCTAGATCTTGATGAAGATGTTTCCCTACGTCATAGTGTGGACGAGTACTATAACCTCAACGGTATACTCCATTGAGCACGTGTCAGTTCCTAGATCTTGATGTTTTCCTCCGTCATAGTGTGGACGAGTTCTATAACCTCAACGGTATAATCCCGTTGAGCACGAGACAGTTCCTAGATCTTGATGAAGATGTTTCCCTATGTCATAGTGTGGACGAGTACTATAACCTCAACGGTATACTCATGTGAGCACGAGTCAGTTCCTAGATCTTGATGTTCTCCTCCGTCATAGTGTGGACTAGTTCTATAACCTCAACGGTATACTCCCGGTGAGCACGAGTCGGTTCCTAGATCTTGATAAAGATGCTTCTATACGTCATAGTGTGGACGAGTACTATAACCTCAACGGTATACTCCCGGTGAGCACGAGTCAGTTCCTAGATCTTGATGTTTTCCTCCGTCATAGTGTGGACGAGTTCTATAACCTCAACGGTATACTCTCGTTGAGCACGAGTCGGTTCCTAGATCTTGATGAAGATGCTTCTCTATGTCATAGTATGGACGAGTACTATAACCTCAACGATATACTCCCGGTGAGCACGAGTCAGTTCCTAGATCTTGATGTTTTCCTCCGTCATAGTGTGGACGAGTTCTATAACCTCAATGGTATACTCCCGGTGAGCACGAGACAGTTCCTAGATCTTGATGAAGATGCTTCTCTACGTCATAGTGTGGACGAGTATTATAACCTCAACGGTATACTCCATTGAGCACGAGTCAATTCCTAGATATTGATGTTTTCCTCCGTCATAGTGTGGACGAGTTCAATAACCTCAACGGTATACTCCCGGTGAGCACGAGACAGTTCCTAGATCTTGATGAAGATGTTTCCCTACGTCATAGTATGGACGAGTACTATAACCTCAACGATATACTCCATTGAGCACGAGTCAGTTCCTAGATCTTGATGTTTTCCTCCGTCATAGTGTGGACGAGTTCTATAACCTCAACGGTATAATCCCGATGAGCACGAGACAGTTCCTAGATCTTGATGAAAATGTTTCCCTACGTCATAGTGTGGACGAGTACTATAACCTCAACGATATACTCCATTGAGCACGAGTCAGTTCCTAGATCTTGATGTTCTCCTCCGTCATAGTGTGGACGAGTTCTATAACCTCAACGGTATACTCCCGGTGAGCACGAGTCGGTTCCTAGATCTTGATGAAGATGCTTCTATACATCATAGTGTGGACGAGTACTATAACCTCAACGGTATACTCCCGGTGAGCACGAGTCAGTTCCTAGATCTTGATGTTTTCCTCTGTCATAGTGTGGACGAGTTCTATAACCTCAACGGTATACTCTCAGTGAGCACGAGTCGGTTCCTAGATCTTGATGAAGATGCTTCTCTATGTCATAGTGTATACGAGTACTATAACCTCAACGGTATACTCCTGGTGAGCACGAGTCAGTTCCTAGATCTTGATGTTTTCCTCCGTCATAGTGTGGACGAGTTCTATAACCTCAACGATATACTCCCAGTGAGCACGAGTCGGTTCCTAGATCTTGATGAAGATGCTTCTCTAAGTCATAGTGTGGACGAGTACTATAACCTCAACGGTATACTCCTGGTGAGCACGAGTCAGTTCCTAGATCTTGATGTTTTCCTCCGTCATAGTGTGGACGAGTTCTACAACGTCAACGGTATACTCCCGGTGAGCACGAGACAGTTCCTAGATCTTGATAAAGATGCTTCTCTACGTCATAGTGTGGATGAGTACTATAACCTCAATGGTATACTCCATTGAGCACGAGTCAGTTCCTAGATCTTGATGTTTTCCTCCGTCATAGTGTGGACGAGTTCTATAACCTCAACGGTATACTCCCGGTGAGCACGAGACAGTTCCTAAATCTTGATGAAGATGTTTCCCTACGTCATAGTGTGGACGAGTACTATAACCTCAACGGTATACTCCATTGAGCACGAGTCAGTTCCTAGATCTTGATGTTTTCCTCCGTCATAGTGTGGATGAGTTCTATAACCTCAACGGTATACTCCCGGTGAGCACGAGACAGTTCCTAGATCTTGATGAAGATGTTTCCCTACGTCATAGTGTGGACGAGTACTATAACCTCAACGGTATACTCCATTGAGCACGATTCAGTTCCTAGATCTTGATGTTCTCCTCCGTCATAGTGTGGACGAGTTCTATAACCTCAACGGTATACTCCCGGTGAGCACGAGTCGGTTCCTAGATCTTGATGAAGATGCTTCTATACGTCATAGTGTGGACGAGTACTATAACCTCAACGGTATACTCCCGGTGAGCACGAGTCAGTTCCTAGATCTTGATGTTTTCCTCCGTCATAGTGTGGACGAGTTCTATAACCTCAACAGTATACTCCCAGTGAGCACGAGACAGTTCCTAGATCTTGATAAAGATGCTTCTCTACGTCATAGTATGGACGAGTACTATAACCTCAATGGTATACTCCATTGAGCACGAGTCAGTTCCTAGATCTTGATGTTTTCCTCCGTCATAGTGTGGACGAGTTCTATAACCTAAACGGTATACTCCCGGTGAGCACGAGACAGTTCCTAAATCTTGATGAAGATGTTTCCCTACGTCATAGTGTGGACGAGTACTATAACTTCAACGGTATACTCCATTGAGCACGAGTCAGTTCCTAGATCTTGATGTTTTCCTCCGTCATAGTGTGGACGAGTTCTATAACCTCAACGGTATAATCCCGTTGAGCATGAGACAGTTCCTAGATCTTGATGAAGATGTTTCCCTACGTCATAGTGTGGACGAGTACTATAACCTCAACGGTATACTCCATTGAGCACGAGTCAGTTCCTAGATATTGATGTTTTCCTCCGTCATAGTGTGGACGAGTTCTATAACCTCAACGGTATAATCCCGTTGAGCACGAGACAGTTCCTAGATCTTGATGAAGATGTTTCCCTACGTCATAGTGTGGACGAGTACTATAACCTCAACGGTATACTCCTGTGAGCACGTGTCAGTTCCTAGATCTTGATGTTCTCCCCCGTCATAGTGTGGACGAGTTCTATAACCTCAACGGTATACTCCCGGTGAGCACGAGTCGGTTCCTAGATCTTGATAAAGATGCTTCTATACGTCATAGTGTGGACGAGTACTATTACCTCAACGTTATACTCCCGGTGAGCACGAGTCAGTTCCTAGATCTTGATGTTTTCCTCCGTCATAGTGTGGACGAGTTCTATAACCTCAACGGTATACTCCCGGTGAGCACGAGTCGGTTCCTAGATCTTGATGAAGATGCTTCTCTATGTCATAGTGTATACGAGTACTATAACCTCAACGGTATACTCCCAGTGAGCACGAGTCAGTTCCTAGATCTTGATGTTTTCCTCCGTCATAGTGTGGATGAGTTCTATAACCTCAACGATATACTCCCAGTGAGCACGAGTCGGTTCCTAGATCTTGATGAAGATGCTTCTCTATGTCATAGTGTGGACGAGTACTATAACCTCAACGGTATACTCCCGGTGAGCACGAGTCAGTTCCTAGATCTTGATGTTTTCCTCCGTCATAGTATGGACGAGTTCTAGAACGTCAACGGTATACTCCCGGTGAGCACGAGACAGTTCCTAGATCTTGATGAAGATGCTTCTCTACGTCATAGTGTGGACGAGTACTATAACCTCAACGGTATACTCCTTTGAGCATGAGTCAGTTCCTAGATCTTGATGTTTTCCTCCTTGATAGTGTGGACGAGTTCTATAACCTCAACGGTATACTCCCGGTGAGCACGAGACAGTTCTTAAATCTTGATGAAGATGTTTACCTACGTAATAGTGTGGACGAGTACTATAACCTCAACGGTATACTCCATTGAGCACGAGTCAGTTCCTAGATCTTGATGTTTTCCTCCGTCATAGTGTGGATGAGTTCTATAACCTCAACGGTATACTCCCGGTGAGCACGAGACAGTTCCTAGATCTTGATGAAGATGTTTCCCTACATCATAGTGTGGACGAGTACTATAACGTCAACAGTATACTCCATTGAGCACGAGTCAGTTCCTAGATCTTGATGTTCTCCTCCGTCATAGTGTGGACGAGTTCTATAACCTCAACGGTATACTCCCGGTGAGCACGAGTCGGTTCCTAGATCTTGATGAAGATGCTTCTATACGTCATAGTGTGGACGAGTACTATAACCTCAACGGTATACTCCCGGTGAGCACGAGTCGGTTCCTAGATCTTGATGTTTTCCTCCGTCATAGTATGGACGAGTTCTATAACCTCAACGGTATACTCCCGGTGAGCACGAGTCGGTTCCTAGATCTTGATGAAGATGCTTCTCTACGTCATAGTGTGGACGAGTACTATAACCTCAACGGTATACTCCTGGTGAGCACGAGTCAATTCCTAGATCTTGATGTTTTCCTCGTCATAGTGTGGACGAGTTCTATAACGTCAACGGTATACTCCCGGTGAGCACGAGACAATTCCTAGATCTTGATGAAGATGCTTCTCTACGTCATAGTGTGGATGAGTACTATAACCTCAACGGTATACTCCATTGAGCACGAGTCAGTTCCTAGATCCTGATGTTTTCCTCCGTCATAGTGTGTACGAGTTCTATAACCTCAACGGTATACTCCCGGTGAGCACGAGACAGTTCCTAAATCTTGATGAAGATGTTTTCCTACGTCATAGTGTGGACGAGTACTATAACCTCAACGGTATACTCCATTGAGCACGAGTCAGTTCCTAGATCTTGATGTTTTCCTCCGTCATAGTGTGGATGAGTTCTATAACCTCAACGGTATACTCCTGGTGAGCACGAGACAGTTCCTAGATCTTGATGAAGATGTTTCCCTACGTCATAGTGTGGACGAGTACTATAACCTCAACGGTATCCTCCATTGAGCACGAGTCAGTTCCTAGATCTTGATGTTCTCCTCCGTCATAGTGTGGACGAGTTCTATAACCTCAACGGTATACTCCCGGTGAGCACGAGTCGGTTCCTAGATCTTGATGAAGATGCTTCTATACGTCATAGTGTGGACGAGTACTATAACCTCAACGGTATACTCCCGGTGAGCACGAGTCAGTTCCTAGATCTTGATGTTTTCCTCCGTCATAGTATGGACGAGTTCTATAACCTCAACGGTATACTCCCGTTGAGCACGAGTCGGTTCCTAGATCTTGATGAAGATGCTTCTCTACGTCATAGTGTGGACGAGTACCATAACCTCAACGATATACTCCCGGTGAGCACGAGTCAGTTCCTAGATCTTGATGTTTTCCTCCGTCATAGTGTGGACGAGTTCTATAACCTCAACGGTATACTCCCGGTGAGCACGAGTCGGTTCCTAGATCTTGATGAAGATGCTTCTCTACGTCATAGTGTGGACGAGTACTATAACCTCATCGGTATACTCCTGGTGAGCACGAGTCAGTTCCTAGATCTTGATGTTTTCCTCCGTCATAGTGTGGACGAGTTCTATAACGTCAACGGTATACTCCCGGTGAGCACGAGACAGTTCCTAGATCTTGATGAAGATGCTTCTCTACGTCATAGTGTGGATGAGTACTATAACCTCAACGGTATACTCCATTGAGCACGAGTCAGTTCCTAGATCTTGATGTTTTCCTCCGTCATAGTGTGGACGAGTTCTATAACCTCAACGGTATACTCCCGGTGAGCACGAGACAGTTCCTAAATCTTGATGAAGATGTTTCCTTACGTCATAGTGTGGACGAGTACTATAACCTCAACAGTATACTCCATTGAGCACGAGTCAATTCCTAGATCTTGATGTTTTCCTCCGTCATAGTGTGGATGAGTTCTATAACCTCAACGGTATACTCCCGATGAGCACGAGACAGTTCCTAGATCTTGATGAAGATGTTTCCCTACGTCATAGTGTGGACGAGTACTATAACCTCAACGGTATACTCCATTGAGCACGAGTCAGTTCCTAGATCTTGATGTTCTCCTCCGTCATAGTGTGGACGAGATCTATAACCTCAACGGTGTACTCCCGGTGAGCACGAGTCGGTTCCTAGATCTTGATGAAGATGCTTCTATACGTCATAGTGTGGACGAGTACTATAACCTCAACGGTATACTCCCGGTGAGCACGAGTCAGTTCCTAGATCTTGATGTTTTCCTCCGTCATAGTGTGGACGAGTTCTATAACCTCAACAGTATACTCCCGGTGAGCACGAGACAGTTCCTAGATCTTGATGAAGATGCTTCTCTACGTCATAGTGTGGACGTGTACTATAACCTCAACGGTATACTCCATTGAGCATGAGTCAGTTCCTAGATCTTGATGTTTTCCTCCTTGATAGTGTGGACGAGTTCTATAACCTCAACGGTATACTCCCGGTGAGCACGAGACAGTTCTTAAATCTTGATGAAGATGTTTCCCTACGTCATAGTGTGGACAAGTACTATAACCTCAACGGTATACTCCATTGAGCACGAGTCAGTTCCTAGATCTTGATGTTTTCCTCCGTCATAGTGTGGATGAGTTCTATAACCTCAACGGTATACTCCCGGTGAGCACGAGACAGTTCCTAGATCTTGATGAAGATGTTTCCCTACGTCATAGTGTGGACGAGTACTATAACGTCAACGGTATACTCCATTGAGCACGAGTCAGTTCCTAGATCTTGATGTTCTCCTCCGTCATAGTGTGGACGAGTTCTATAACCTCAACGGTATACTCCCGGTGAGCACGAGTCGGTTCCTAGATCTTGATGAAGATGCTTCTATACGTCATAGTGTGGACGAGTACTATAACCTCAACAGTATACTCCCGGTGAGCACGAGTCAGTTCCTAGATCTTGATGTTTTCCTCCGTCATAGTATGGACGAGTTCTATAACCTCAACGGTATACTCCCGGTGAGCACGAGTCGGTTCCTAGATCTTGATGAAGATGCTTCTCTACGTCATAGTGTGGGCGAGTACTATAACCTCAACGGTATACTCCTGGTGAGCACGAGTCAATTCCTAGATCTTGATGTTTTCCTCGTCATAGTGTGGACGAGTTCTATAACGTCAACGGTATACTCCCGGTGAGCACGAGACAATTCCTAGATCTTGATGAAGATGTTTCTCTACGTCATAGTGTGGATGAGTACTATAACCTCAACGGTATACTCCATTGAGCACGAGTCAGTTCCTAGATCTTGATGTTTTCCTCCCTCATAGTGTGGACGAGTTCTATAACCTCAACGGTATACTCTCGGTGAGCACGAGACAGTTCCTAAATCTTGATGAAGATGTTTTCCTACGTCATAGTGTGGACGAGTAATATAACCTCAACGGTATACTCCATTGAGCACGAGTCAGTTCCTAGATCTTGATGTTTTCCTCCGTCATAGTGTGGACGAGTTCTATAACCTCAACGGTATACTCCCGGTGAGCACGAGCCGGTTCCTAGATCTTGATGAAGATGCTTCTCTATGTCATAGTGTATACGAGTACTATAACCTCAACGGTATACTCCTGGTGAGCACGAGTCAGTTCCTAGATCTTGATGTTTTCCTCCGTCATAGTGTGGACGAGTTCTATAACCTCAACGATATACTCTCAGTGAGCACGAGTCGGTTCCTAGATCTTGATGAAGATGCTTCTCTACGTCATAGTGTGGACGAGTACTATAACCTCAACGGTATACTCCTGGTGAGCACGAGTCAGTTCCTAGATCTTGATGTTTTCCTCCGTCATAGTGTGGACGAGTTCTATAACGTCAACGGTATACTCCCGGTGAGCACGAGACAGTTCCTAGATCTTGATGAAGATGCTTCTCTATGTCATAGTGTGGATGAGTACTATAACCTCAACGGTATACTCCATTGAGCACGAGTCAGTTCCTAGATCTTGATGTTTTCCTCCGTCATAGTGTGGACGAGTTCTATAACCTCAACGGTATACTCCCGGTGAGCACGAGACAGTTCCTAAATCTTGATGAAGATGTTTCCCTACGTCATAGTGTGGACGAGTACTATAACCTCAACGGTATACTCCATTGAGCACGAGTCAATTCCTAGATCTTGATGTTTTCCTCCGTCATAGTGTGGATGAGTTCTATAACCTCAACGGTATACTCCCGGTGAGCACGAGACAGTTCCTAGATCTTGATGAATATGTTTCCCTACGTCATAGTGTGGACGAGTACTATAACCTCAACGGTATACTCCATTGAGCACGAGTCAGTTCCTAGATCTTGATGTTCTCCTCCGTCATAGTGTGGACGAGTTCTATAACCTCAACGGTATACTCCCGGTGAGCACGAGTCGGTTCCTAGATCTTGATGAAGATGCTTCTATACGTCATAGTGTGGACGAGTACTATAACCTCAACGGTATACTCCCGGTGAGCACGAGTCAGTTCCTAGATCTTGATGTTTTCCTCCGTCATAGTGTGGACGAGTTCTATAACCTCAACAGTATACTCCCAGTGAGCACGAGACAATTCCTAGATCTTGATGAAGATGCTTCTCTACGTCATAGTGTGGACGAGTACTATAACCTCAACGGTATACTCCATTGAGCACGAGTCAGTTCCTAGATCTTGATGTTTTCCTCCGTCATAGTGTGGACGAGTTCTATAACCTCAACGGTATAATCCTGTTGAGCACGAGACAGTTCCTAGATCTTGATGAAGATGTTTCCCCACGTCATAGTGTGGAAGAGTACTATAACCTCAATGGTATACTCCTGTGAGCACGAGTCAGTTCCTAGATCTTGATGTTCTCCTCCGTCATAGTGTGGACGAGTTCTATAACCTCAACGGTATACTCCCGGTGAGCACGAGTCGGTTCCTAGATCTTGATAAAGATGCTTCTATACGTCATAGTGTGGACGAGTACTATTACCTCAACGGTATACTCCCGGTGAGCACGAGTCAGTACCTAGATCTTGATGTTTTCCTCCGTCATAGTGTGGACGAGTTCTATAACCTCAACGGTATACTCCCGGTGAGCACGAGTCGGTTCCTAGATCTTGATGAAAATGCTTCTCTATGTCATAGTGTATACGAGTACTATAACCTCAACGGTATACTCCCGGTGAGCACGAGTCAGTTCCTAGATCTTGATGTTTTCCTCCGTCATAGTGTGGATGAGTTCTATAACCTCAACGGTATACTCCCAGTGAGCACGAGTCGGTTCCTAGATCTTGATGAAGATGCTTCTCTATGTCATAGTATGGACGAGTACTATAACCTCAACGGTATACTCCCGGTGAGCACGAGTCAGTTCCTAGATCTTGATGTTTTCCTCCGTCATAGTATGGACGAGTTCTAGAACGTCAACGGTATACTCCCGGTGAGCACGAGACAGTTCCTAGATCTTGATGAAGATGCTTCTCTATGTCATAGTGTGGACGAGTACTATAACCTCAACGGTATACTCCATTGAGCATGAGTCAGTTCCTAGATCTTGATGTTTTCCTCCTTGATAGTGTGGACGAGTTCTATAACCTCAACGGTATACTCCCCGTGAGCACGAGACAGTTCTTAAATCTTGATGAAGATTTTTCCCTACGTCATAGTGTGGACGAGTACTATAACCTCAACGGTATACTCCATTGAGCACGAGTCAGTTCCTAGATCTTGATGTTTTCCTCCGTCATAGTGTGGATGAGTTCTATAACCTCAACGGTATACTCCCGGTGAGCACGAGACAGTTCCTAGATCTTGATGAAGATGTTTCCCTACGTCATAGTGTGGACGAGTACTATAACGTCAACGGTATACTCCATTGAGCACGAGTCAGTTCCTAGATCTTGATGTTCTCCTCCGTCATAGTGTGGACGAGTTCTATAACCTCAACGGTATACTCCCGGTGAGCACGAGTCGGTTCCTAGATCTTGATGAAGATGCTTCTATACGTCATAGTGTGGACGAGTACTATAACCTCAACGGTATACTTCCGGTGAGCACGAGTCAGTTCCTAGATCTTGATGTTTTCCTCCGTCATAGTATGGACGAGTTCTATAACCTCAACGGTATACTCCCGGTGAGCACGAGTCGGTTCCTAGATCTTGATGAAGATGCTTCTCTACGTCATAGTGTGGACGAGTACTATAACCTCAACGGTATACTCCTGGTGAGCACGAGTCAATTCCTAGATCTTGATGTTTTCCTCGTCATAGTGTGGACGAGTTCTATAACGTCAACGGTATACTCCCGGTGAGCACGAGACAATTCCTAGATCTTGATGAAGATGCTTCTCTACGTCATAGTGTGGATGAGTACTATAACCTCAACGGTATACTCCATTGAGCACGAGTCAGTTCCTAGATCTTGATGTTTTCCTCCGTCATAGTGTGGACGAGTTCTATAACCTCAACGGTATACTCCCGGTGAGCACGAGACAGTTCCTAAATCTTGATGAAGATGTTTTCCTACGTCATAGTGTGGACGAGTACTATAACCTCAACGGTATACTCCATTGAGCACGAGTCAGTTCCTAGATCTTGATGTTTTCCTCCGTCATAGTGTGGACGAGTTCTATAACCTCAACGGTATACTCCCGGTGAGCACGAGACAGTTCCTAGATCTTGATGAAGATGCTTCTCTATGTCATAGTGTGGACGAGTACTATAACCTCAACGGTATACTCCATTGAGCATGAGTCAATTCCTAGATCTTGATGTTTTCCTCTGTCATAGTGTGGACGAGTTCTATAACCTCAACGGTATACTCCCGGTGAGCACGAGACAGTTCCTAGATCTTGATGAAGATGTTTCCCTACGTCATAGTGTGGACGAGTACTATAACCTCAACGGTATACTCCATTGAGCACGAGTCAGTTCCTAGATCTTGATGTTTTTTTCCGTCATAGTGTGGACGAGTTCTATAACCTCAACGGTATACTCCCGGTGAGCACGAGTCGGTTCCTAGATCTTGATGAAGATGCTTCTCTATGTCATAGTGTATACGAGTACTATAACCTCAACGGTATACTCCCGGTGAGCACGAGTCAGTTCCTAGATCTTGATGTTTTCCTCCGTCATAGTGTGGACGAGTTCTATAACCTCAACGATATACTCCCAGTGAGCACGAGTCGGTTCCTAGATCTTGATGAAGATGCTTCTCTACGTCATAGTGTGGACGAGTACTATAACCTCAACGGTATACTCCTGGTGAGCACAAGTCAGTTCCTAGATCTTGATGTTTTCCTCCGTCATAGTGTGGACGAGTTCTATAACGTCAACGGTATACTCCCGGTGAGCACGAGACAGTTCCTAGATCTTGATGAAGATGCTTCTCTACGTCATAGTGTGGATGAGTACTATAACCTCAACGGTATACTCCATTGAGCACGAGTCAGTTCCTAGATCTTGATGTTTTCCTCCGTCATAGTGTGGACGAGTTCTATAACCTCAACGGTATACTCCCGGTGAGCACGAGACAGTTCCTAAATCTTGATGAAGATGTTTCCCTACGTCATAGTGTGGACGAGTACTATAACCTCAACGGTATACTCCATTGAGCACGAGTCAGTTCCTAGATCTTGATGTTTTCCTCCGTCATAGTGTGGATGAGTTCTATAACCTCAACGGTATACTCCCGGTGAGCACGAGACAGTTCCTAGATCTTGATGAAGATGTTTCCCTACGTCATAGTGTGGACGAGTACTATAACCTCAACGGTATACTCCATTGAGCACGAGTCAGTTCCTAGATCTTGATGTTCTCCTCCGTCATAGTGTGGACGAGTTCTATAACCTCAACGGTATACTCGCGGTGAGCACGAGTCGGTTCTTAGATCTTGATGAAGATGCTTCTATACGTCATAGTGTGGACGAGTACTATAACCTCAACGGTATACTCTCGGTGAGCACGAGTCAGTTCCTAGATCTTGATGTTTTCCTCCGTCATAGTGTGGACGAGTTCTATAACCTCAACGGTATACTCCCGTTGAGCACGAGTCGGTTCCTAAATCTTGATAAAGATGCTTCTCTACGTCATAGTGTGGACGAGTACTATAACCTCAACGATATACTCCCGGTGAGCACGAGTCAGTTCCTAGATCTTGATGTTTTCCTCCGTCATAGTGTGGACGAGTTCTATAACCTCAACAGTATACTCCCGGTGAGCACGAGACAGTTCCTAGATCTTGATGAAGATGCTTCTCTACGTCATAGTGTGGACGAGTACTATAACCTCAACGGTATACTCCTTTGAGCACGAGTCAATTCCTAGATCTTGATGTTCTCCTCCGTCATAGTGTGGACGAGTTCTATAACCTCAACGGTATACTCCCGGTGAGCACGAGTCGGTTCCTAGATCTTGATAAATATGCTTCTATACGTCATAGTGTGGACGAGTACTATAACCTCAACGGTATACTCCCGGTGAGCACGAGTCAGTTCCTAGATCTTGATGTTTTCCTCCGTCATAGTGTGGACGAGTTCTATAACCTCAACGGTATACTCCCGGTGAGCACGAGTCGGTTCCTAGATCTTGATGAAGATGCTTCTCTATGTCATAGTGTATACGAGTACTATAACCTCAACGGTATACTCCCGGTGAGCACGAGTCAGTTCCCAGATCTTGATGTTTTCCTCCGTCATAGTGTGGACGAGTTCTATAACCTCAACGATATACTCCCAGTGAGCACGAGTCGGTTCCTAGATCTTGATGAAGATGCTTCTCTACGTCATAGTGTGGACGAGTACTATAACCTCAACGGTATACTCCTGGTGAGCACAAGTCAGTTCCTAGATCTTGATGTTTTCCTCCGTCATAGTGTGGACGAGTTCTATAACGTCAACGGTATACTCCCGGTGAGCACGAGACAGTTCCTAGATCTTGATGAAGATGCTTCTCTACGTCATAGTGTGGATGAGTACTATAACCTCAACGGTATACTCCATTGAGCACGAGTCAGTTCCTAGATCTTGATGTTTTCCTCCGTCATAGTGTGGACGAGTTCTATAACCTAAACGGTATACTCCCGGTGAGCACGAGACAGTTCCTAAATCTTGATGAAGATGTTTCCCTACGTCATAGTGTGGACGAGTACTATAACTTCAACGGTATACTCCATTGAGCACGAGTCAGTTCCTAGATCTTGATGTTTTCCTCCGTCATAGTGTGGATGAGTTCTATAACCTCAACGGTATACTCCCGGTGAGCACGAGACAGTTCCTAGATCTTGATGAAGATGTTTCCCTACGTCATAGTGTGGACGAGTACTATAACCTCAACGGTATACTCCATTGAGCACGAGTCAGTTCCTAGATCTTGATGTTCTCCTCCGTCATAGTGTGGACGAGTTCTATAACCTCAACGGTATACTCGCGGTGAGCACGAGTCGGTTCCTAGATCTTGATGAAGATGCTTCTATACGTCATAGTGTGGACGAGTACTATAACCTCAACGGTATACTCCCGGTGAGCACGAGTCAGTTCCTAGATCTTGATGTCTTCCTCCGTCATAGTGTGGACGAGTTCTATAACCTCAACGGTATACTCCCGTTGAGCACGAGTCGGTTCCTAAATCTTGATAAAGATGCTTCTCTACGTCATAGTGTGGACGAGTACTATAACCTCAACGATATACTCCCGGTGAGCACGAGTCAGTTCCTAGATCTTGATGTTTTCCTCCGTCATAGTGTGGACGAGTTCTATAACCTCAACAGTATACTCCCGGTGAGCACGAGACAGTTCCTAGATCTTGATGAAGATGCTTCTCTACGTCATAGTGTGGACGAGTACTATAACCTCAACGGTATACTCCTTTGAGCACGAGTCAATTCCTAGATCTTGATGTTTTCCTCCGTCATAGTTTGGACGAGTTCTATAACCTCAACGGTATACTCCCGGTGAGCACGAGACAGTTCCTAGATCTTGATGAAGATGTTTCCCTACGTCATAGTGTGGACGAGTACTATAACCTCAACGGTATACTCCATTGAGCACGAGTCAGTTCCTAGATCTTGATGTTTTCCTCCGTCATAGTGTGGACGAGTTCTATAACCTCAACGGTATAATCCCGTTGAGCACGAGACAGTTCCTAGATCTTGATGAAGATGTTTCCCTACGTCATAGTGTGGACGAGTACTATAACCTCAACTGTATACTCCTGTGAGCACGAGTCAGTTCCTAGATCTTGATGTTCTCCTTCGTCATAGTGTGGACGAGTTCTATAACCTCAACTGTATACTCCCGGTGAGCACGAGTCGGTTCCTAGATCTTGATAAAGATGCTTCTATACGTCATAGTGTGGACGAGTACTATAACCTCAACAGTATACTCCCGGTGAGCACGAGTCAGTTCCTAGATCTTGATGTTTTCCTCCGTCATAGTGTGGACGAGTTCTATAACCTCAACGGTATACTCCCGGTGAGCACGAGTCGGTGCCTAGATCTTGATGAAGATGCTTCTCTATGTCATAGTGTATACGAGTACTATAACCTCAACGGTATACTCCCGGTGAGCACGAGTCAGTTCCCAGATCTTGATGTTTTCCTCCGTCATAGTGTGGACGAGTTCTATAACCTCAACGGTATACTCCCAGTGAGCACGAGTCGGTTCCTAGATCTTGATGAAGATTCTTCTCTACGTCATAGTGTGGACGAGTACTATAACCTCAACGGTATACTCCCGGTGAGCACGAGTCAGTTCCTAGATCTTGATGTTTTCCTCCGTCATAGTATGGACGAGTTCTAGAACGTCAACGGTATACTCCCGGTGAGCATGAGACAGTTCCTAGATCTTGATGAAGATGCTTCTCTACGTCATAGTGTTGACGAGTACTATAACCTCAACGGTATACTCCATTGAGCATGAGTCAGTTCCTAGATCTTGATGTTTTCCTCCTTGATAGTGTGGACGAGTTCTATAACCTCTACGGTATACTCCCGGTGAGCACGAGACAGTTCTTAAATCTTGATGAAGATGTTTCCCTACGTCATAGTGTGGACGAGTACTATAACCTCAACGGTATACTCCATTGAGCACGAGTCAGTTCCTAGATCTTGATGTTTTCCTCCGTCATAGTGTGGATGAGTTCTATAACCTCAACGGTATACTCCCGGTGAGCACGAGACAGTTCCTAGATCTTGATGAAGATGTTTCCCTACGTCATAGTGTGGACGAGTACTATAACTTCAACGGTATACTCCATTGAGCACGAGTCAGTTCCTAGATCTTGATGTTCTCCTCCGTCATAGTGTGGACGAGTTCTATAACCTCAACGGTATACTCCCGGTGAGCACGAGTCGGTTCCTAGATCTTGATGAAGATGCTTCTATACATCATAGTGTGGACGAGTACTATAACCTCAACGGTATACTCCCGGTGAGCACGAGTCAGTTCCTAGATCTTGATGTTTTCCTCCGTCATAGTGTGGACGAGTTCTATAACCTCAACGGTATACTCCCGGTGAGCACGAGTCGGTTCCTAGATCTTGATGAAGATGCTTCTCTACGTCATAGTGTGGACGAGTACTATAACCTCAACGGTATACTCCTGGTGAGCACGAGTCAGTTCCTAGATCTTGATGTTTTCCTCCGTCATAGTGTGGACGAGTTCTATAACGTCAACGGTATACTCCCGGTGAGCACGAGACAATTCCTAGATCTTGATGAAGATTCTTCTCTATGTCATAGTGTGGATGAGTACTATAACCTCAACGGTATACTCCATTGAGCACGAGTCAGTTCCTAGATCTTGATGTTTTCCTCCGTCATAGTGTGGACGAGTTCTATAACCTCAACGGTATACTCCCGGTGAGCACGAGACAGTTCCTAAATCTTGATGAAGATGTTTTCCTACGTCATAGTGTGGACGAGTACTATAACCTCAACGGTATACTCCATTGAGCACGAGTCAGTTCCTAGATCTTGATGTTTTCCTCCGTCATAGTATGGATGAGTTCTATTACCTCAATGGTATACTCCCGGTGAGCACGAGACAGTTCCTAGATCTTGATGAAGATGTTTCCCTACGTCATAGTGTGGACGAGTACTATAACCTCAACGGTATACTCCATTGAGCACGAGTTAGTTCCTAGATCTTGATGTTCTCCTCCGTCATAGTATGGACGAGTTCTATAACCTCAACGGTATACTCCCGATGAGCACGAGTCGGTTCCTAGATCTTGATGAAGATGCTTCTATACGTCATAGTGTGGACGAGTACTATAACCTCAACGGTATACTCCCGGTGAGCACAAGTCAATTCCTAGATCTTGATGTTTTCCTCCGTCATAGTGTGGACGAGTTCTATAACCTCAACGGTATACTCCCGTTGAGCACGAGTCGGTTCCTAGATCTTGATGAAGATGCTTCTCTACGTCATAGTGTGGACGAGTACTATAAACTCAACGATATACTCCCGGTGAGCACGAGTCAGTTCCTAGATCTTGATGTTTTCCTCCGTCATAGTGTGGACGAGTTCTATAACCTCAACGGTATACTCCCGGTGAGCACGAGACAGTTCCTAGATCTTGATGAAGATGCTTCTCTACGTCATAGTGTGGACGAGTACTATAACCTCAACGATATACTCCATTGAGCATGAGTCAATTCCTAGATCTTGATGTTTTCCTCCGTCATAGTGTGGACGAGTTCTATAACCTCAACGGTATACTCCCGGTGAGCTCGAGACAGTTCCTAGATCTTGATGAAGATGTTTCCCTACGTCATAGTGTGGACGAGTACTATAACCTCAATGGTATACTCCATTGAGCACGAGTCAGTTCCTAGATCTTGATGTTTTCCTCCGTCATAGTGTGGACGAGTTCTATAACCTCAACGGTATAATCCCGTTGAGCACGAGACAGTTCCTAGATCTTGATGAAGATGTTTCCCTACGTCATAGTGTGGACGAGTACTATAAACTCAACGGTATACTCCTGTGAGCACGAGTCAGTTCCTAGATCTTGATGTTCTCCTCCGTCATAGTGTGGACGAGTTCTATAACCTCAACGGTATACTCCCGGTGAGCACGAGTCGGTTCCTAGATCTTGATAAAGATGCTTCTATACGTCATAGTGTGGACGAGTACTATAACTTCAACGGTATACTCCCGGTGAGCACGAGTCAGTTCCTAGATCTTGATGTTTTCCTCCGTCATAGTGTGGACGAGTTCTATAACCTCAACGGTATACTCCCGGTGAGCACGAGTCGGTTCCTAGATCTTGATGAAGACGCTTCTCTATGTCATAGTGTATACGAGTACTATAACCTCAACGGTATACTCCCGGTGAGCACGAGTCAGGTCCTAGATCTTGATGTTTTCCTCCGTCATAGTGTGGACGAGTTCTATAACCTCAATGGTATACTCCCAGTGAGCACGAGTCGGTTCCTAGATCTTGATGAAGATGCTTCTCTACGTCATAGTGTGGACGAGTACTATAACCTCAACAGTATACTCCCGGTGAGCACGAGTCAGTTCCTAGATCTTGATGTTTTCCTCCGTCATAGTATGGACGAGTTCTATAACGTCAACGGTATACTCCCGGTGAGCACGAGACAGTTCCTAGATCTTGATGAAGATGCTTCTCTACGTCATAGTGTGGACGAGTACTATAACCTCAACGATATACTCCATTGAGTACGAGTCAGTTCCTAGATCTTGATGTTTTCCTCCGTTAAAGTGTGGACGAGTTCTATAACCTCAACGGTATACTCCCGGTGAGCACGAGACAGTTCCTAAATTTTGATGAAGATGTTTTCCTACGTCATAGTGTGGACGAGTACTATAACCTCAACGGTATACTCCATTGAGCAAGAGTCAGTTCCTAGATCTTGATGTTTTCCTCCGTCATAGTGTGGATGAGTTCTATAACCTCAACGGTATACTCCCGGTGAGCACGAGACAGTTCCTAGATCTTGATGAAGATGTTTCCCTACGTTATAGTGTGGACGAGTACTATAACCTCAACGGTATACTACATTGAGCACGAGTCAGTTCCTAGATCTTGATGTTCTCCTTCGTCATATTGTGGACGAGTTCTATAACCTCAACGGTATACTCCCGGTGAGCACGAGTCAGTTCCTAGATCTTGATGAAGATGCTTCTATACGTCATAGTGTGGACGAGTACTATAACCTCAACGGTATACTCCCGGTGAGCACGAGTCAGTTCCTAGATCTTGATGTTTTCCTCCGTCATAGTGTGGACGAGTTCTATAACCTCAACGGTATACTCCCGTTGAGCACGAGTCGGTTCCTAGATCTTGATGAAGATGCTTCTCTACGTCATAGTGTGGACGAGTACTATAAACTCAACGATATACTCCCGGTGAGCACGAGTCAGTTCCTAGATCTTGATGTTTTCCTCCGTCATAGTGTGGACGAGTTCTATAACCTCAACGGTATACTCCCGGTGAGCTCGAGACAGTTCCTAGATCTTGATGAAGATGTTTCCCTACGTCATAGTGTGGACGAGTACTATAACCTCAATGGTATACTCCATTGAGCACGAGTCAGTTCCTAGATCTTGATGTTTTCCTCCGTCATAGTGTGGACGAGTTCTATAACCTCAACGGTATAATCCCGTTGAGCACGAGACAGTTCCTAGATCTTGATGAAGATGTTTCCCTACGTCATAGTGTGGACGAGTACTATAAACTCAACGGTATACTCCTGTGAGCACAAGTCAGTTCCTAGATCTTGATGTTCTCCTCCGTCATAGTGTGGACGAGTTCTATAACCTCAACGGTATACTCCCGATGAGCACGAGTCGGTTCCTAGATCTTGATAAAGATGCTTCTATATGTCATAGTGTGGACGAGTACTATAACTTCAACGGTATACTCCCGGTGAGCACGAGTCAGTTCCTAGATCTTGATGTTTTCCTCCGTCATAGTGTGGACGAGTTCTATAACCTCAACGGTATACTCCCGGTGAGCACGAGTCGGTTCCTAGATCTTGATGAAGACGCTTCTCTATGTCATAGTGTATACGAGTACTATAACCTCAACGGTATACTCCCGGTGAGCACGAGTCAGGTCCTAGATCTTGATGTTTTCCTCCGTCATAGTGTGGACGAGTTCTATAACCTCAATGGTATACTCCCAGTGAGCACGAGTCGGTTCCTAGATCTTGATGAAGATGCTTCTCTACGTCATAGTGTGGACGAGTACTATAACCTCAACGGTATACTCCCGGTGAGCACGAGTCAGTTCCTAGATCTTGATGTTTTCCTCCGTCATAGTATGGACGAGTTCTATAACGTCAACGGTATACTCCCGGTGAGCACGAGACAGTTCCTACATCTTGATGAAGATGCTTCTCTACGTCATAGTGTGGACGAGTACTATAACCTCAACGATATACTCCATTGAGTACGAGTCAGTTCCTAGATCTTGATGTTTTCCTCCGTCATAGTGTGGACGAGTTCTATAACCTCAACGGTATACTCCCGGTGAGCACGAGACAGTTCCTAAATTTTGATGAAGATGTTTTCCTACGTCATAGTGTGGACGAGTACTATAACCTCAACGGTATACTCCATTGAGCACGAGTCAGTTCCTAGATCTTGATGTTTTCCTCCGTCATAGTGTGGATGAGTTCTATAACCTCAACGGTATACTCCCGGTGAGCACGAGACAGTTCCTAGATCTTGATGAAGATGTTTCCCTACGTCATAGTGTGGACGAGTACTATAACCTCAACGGTATACTACATTGAGCACGAGTCAGTTCCTAGATCTTGATGTTCTCCTCCGTCATAGTGTGGACGAGTTCTATAACCTCAACGGTATACTCCCGGTGAGCACGAGTCGGTTCCTAGATCTTGATGAAGATGCTTCTATACGTCATAGTGTGGACGAGTACTATAACCTCAACGGTATACTCCCGGTGAGCACGAGTCAGTTCCTAGATCTTGATGTTTTCCTCCGTCATAGTGTGGACGAGTTCTATAACCTCAACGGTATACTCCCGTTGAGCACGAGTCGGTTCCTAGATCTTGATGAAGATGCTTCTCTACGTCATAGTGTGGACGAGTACTATAAACTCAACGATATACTCCCGGTGAGCACGAGTCAGTTCCTAGATCTTGATGTTTTCCTCCGTCATAGTGTGGACGAGTTCTATAACCTCAACGGTATACTCCCGGTGAGCACGAGACAGTTCCTAGATCTTGATGAAGATGCTTCTCTACGTCATAGTGTGGACGAGTACTATAACCTCAACGGTATACTCCATTGAGCATGAGTCAATTCCTAGATCTTGATGTTTTCCTCCGTCATAGTGTGGACGAGTTCTATAACCTCAACGATATACTCCCGGTGAGCACGAGACAGTTCCTAGATCTTGATGAAGATGTTTCCCTACGTCATAGTGTGGACGAGTACTATAACCTCAATGGTATACTCCATTGAGCACGAGTCAGTTCCTAGATCTTGATGTTTTCCTCCGTCATAGTGTGGACGAGTTCTATAACCTCAACGGTATAATCCCGTTGAGCACGAGACAGTTCCTAGATCTTGATGAAGATGTTTCCCTACGTCATAGTGTGGACGAGTACTATAAACTCAACGGTATACTCCTGTGAGCACGAGTCAGTTCCTAGATCTTGATGTTCTCCTCCGTCATAGTGTGGACGAGTTCTATAACCTCAACGGTATACTCCCGGTGAGCACGAGTCGGTTCCTAGATCTTGATAAAGATGCTTCTATACGTCATAGTGTGGACGAATACTATAACCTCAACGGTATACTCCCGGTGAGCACGAGTCAGTTCCTAGATCTTGATGTTTTCCTCCGTCATAGTGTGGACGAGTTCTATAACCTCAACGGTATACTCCCGGTGAGCACGAGTCGGTTCCTAGATCTTGATGAAGACGCTTCTCTATGTCATAGTGTATACGAGTACTATAACCTCAACGGTATACTCCCGGTGAGCACGAGTCAGGTCCTAGATCTTGATGTTTTCCTCCGTCATAGTGTGGACGAGTTCTATAACCTCAATGGTATACTCCCAGTGAGCACGAGTCGGTTCCTAGATCTTGATGAAGATGCTTCTCGACGTCATAGTGTGGACGAGTACTATAACCTCAACGGTATACTCCCGGTGAGCACGAGTCAGTTCCTAGATCTTGATGTTTTCCTCTGTTATAGTATGGACGAGTTCTATAACGTCAACGGTATACTCCCGGTGAGCACGAGACAGTTCCTAGATCTTGATGAAGATGCTTCTCTACGTCATAGTGTGGACGAGTACTATAACCTCAACGGTATACTCCATTGAGTACGAGTCAGTTCCTAGATCTTGATGTTTTCCTCCGTCATAGTGTGGACGAGTTCTATAACCTCAACGGTATACTCCCGGTGAGCACGAGACAGTTCCTAAATTTTGATGAAGATGTTTTCCTACGTCATAGTGTGGACGAGTACTATAACCTCAACGGTATACTCCATTGAGCACGAGTCAGTTCCTAGATCTTGATGTTTTCCTCCGTCATAGTGTGGATGAGTTCTATAACATCAACGGTATACTCCCGGTGAGCACGAGACAGTTCCTAGATCTTGATGAAGATGTTTCCCTACGTCATAGTATGGACGAGTACTATAACCTCAACGGTATACTACATTGAGCACAAGTCAGTTCCTAGATCTTGATGTTCTCCTCCGTCATAGTGTGGACGAGTTCTATAACCTCAACGGTATACTCCCGGTGAGCACGAGTCGGTTCCTAGATCTTGATGAAGATGCTTCTATACGTCATAGTGTGGACGAGTACTATAACCTCAACGGTATACTCCCGGTGAGCACGAGTCAGTTCCTAGATCTTGATGTTTTCCTCCGTCATAGTGTGGACGAGTTCTATAACCTCAACGGTATACTCCCGTTGAGCACGAGTCGGTTCCTAGATCTTGATGAAGATGCTTCTCTACGTCAAAGTGTGGACGAGTACTATAACCTCAACGATATACTCCCGGTGAGCACGAGTCAGTTCCTAGATCTTGATGTTTTCCTCCGTCATAGTGTGGACGAGTTCTATAACCTCAACGGTATACTCCCGGTGAGCACGAGACAGTTCCTAGATCTTGATGAAGATGCTTCTCTACGTCATAGTGTGGACGAGTACTATAACCTCAACGGTATACTCCATTGAGCATGAGTCAATTCCTAGATCTTGATCTTTTCCTCCATCATAGTGTGGACGAGTTCTATAACCTCAACGGTATACTCCCGGTGAGCACGAGACAGTTCCTAGATCTTGATGAAGATGTTTCCCTACGTCATAGTGTGGATTAGTACTATAACCTCAACGGTATACTCCATTGAGCACGAGTCAGTTCCTAGATCTTGATGTTTTCCTCCGTCATAGTGTGGACGAGTTCTATAACCTCAACGGTATACTCCCGGTGAGAACGAGTCGGTTCCTAGATCTTGATGAAGATGCTTCTCTATGTCATAGTGTATACGAGTACTATAACCTCAACGGTATACTCCCGGTGAGCACGAGTCAGTTCCTAGATCTTAATGTTTTCCACCGTCATAGTGTGGACGAGTTCTATAACCTCAACGATATACTCCCAGTGAGCACGAGTCGGTTCCTAGATCTTGATGAAGATGCTTCTCTACGTCATAGTGTGGACGAGTACTATAACCTCAACGGTATACTCCTGGTGAGCACAAGTCAGTTCCTAGATCTTGATGTTTTCCTCCGTCATAGTGTGAACGAGTTCTATAACCTCAACGGTATACTCCCGGTGAGCACGAGACAGTTCCTAGATCTTGATGAAGATGCTTCTCTACGTCATAGTGTGGACGAGTACTATAACCTCAACGGTATACTCCATTGAGCATGAGTCAATTCCTAGATCTTGATGTTTTCCTCCGTCATAGTGTGGACGAGTTCTATAACCTCAACGGTATACTCCCGGTGAGCACGAGACAGTTCCTAGATCTTGATGAAGATGTTTCCCTACGTCATAGTGTGGACGAGTACCATAACCTCAACGGTATACTCCATTGAGCACGAGTCTGTTCCTAGATCTTGATGTTTTCCTCCGTCATAGTGTGGACGAGTTCTATAACCTCAATGGTATACTCCATTGAGCACGAGTCAGTTCCTAGATCTTGATGTTTTCCTCCGTCATAGTGTGGACGAGTTCTATAACCTCAACGGTATAATCCCGTTGAGCACGAGTCAGTTCCTAGATCTTGATGTTTTCCTCCGTCATAGTGTGGACGAGTTCTATAACCTCAACGGTATACTCCCGGTGAGCACGAGACAGTTCCTAGATCTTGATGAAGATGCTTCTCTACGTCATAGTGTGGACGAGTACTATAACCTTAACGGTATACTCCATTGAGCATGAGTCAATTCCTAGATCTTGATGTTTTCCTCCGTCATAGTGTGGACGAGTTCTATAACCTCAACGGTATACTCCCGGTGAGCACGAGACAGTTCCTAGATCTTGATGAAGATGTTTCCCTACGTCATAGTGTGGACGAGTACTATAACCTCAACGGTATACTCCATTGAGCACGAGTCAGTTCCTAGATCTTGATGTTTTCCTCCGTCATAGTGTGGACGAGTTCTATAACCTCAACGGTATAATCCCGTTGAGCACGAGACAGTTCCTAGATCTTGATGAAGATGTTTCCCTACGTCATAGTGTGGACGAGTACTATAACCACAATGGTATACTCCTGTGAGCACGAGTCAGTTCCTAGATCTTGATGTTCTCCTCCGTCATAGTGTGGACGAGTTCTATAACCTCAACGGTATACTCCTAGTGAGCACGAGTCGGTTCCTAGATCTTGATGAAGATGCTTCTATACGTCATAGTGTGGACGAGTACTATAACCTCAACGGTATACTCCCGGTGAGCACGAGTCAGTTCCTAGATCTTGATGTTTTCCTCCGTCATAGTGTGGACGAGTTCTATAACTTCAACGGTATACTCCCGGTGAGCACGAGTCGGTTCCTAGATCTTGATGAAGTTGCTTCTCTATGTCATAGTGTATACGAGTACTATAACCTCAACGGTATACTCCCGGTGAGCACGAGTCAGTTCCTAGATCTTGATGTTTTCCTCCGTCATAGTGTGGACGAGTTCTATAACCTCAACAGTATACTCCCAGTGAGCACGAGTCGGTTCCTAGATCTTGATGAAGATGATTCTCTACGTCATAGTGTGGACGAGTACTATAACCTCAACGGTATACTCCCGGTGAGCACGAGTCAGTTCCTAGATCTTGATGTTTTCCTCCGTCATAGTATGGACGAGTTCTATAACGTCAACGGTATACTCCCGGTGAGCACGAGACAGTTCCTAGATCTTGATGAAGATGCTTCTCTATGTCATAGTGTGGACGAGTACTATAACCTCAACGGTATACTCCATTGAGCACGAGTCAGTTCCTAGATCTTGATGTTTTCCTCCTTGATAGTGTGGACGAGTTCTATAACCTCAACGGTGTACTCCCGGTGAGCACGAGACAGTTCCTAAATCTTGATGAAGATGTTTCCCTACGTCATAATGTGGACGAGTACTATAACCTCAACGGTATACTCCATTGAGCACGAGTCAGTTCCTAGATCTTGATGTTTTCCTCCGTCATAGTGTGGATGAGTTCTATAACCTCAACGGTATACTCCCGGTGAGCACGAGACAGTTCCTAGATCTTGATGAAGATGTTTCCCTACGTCATAGTGTGGACGAGTACTATAACGTCAACGGTATACTCCATTGAGCACGAGTCAGTTCCTAGATCTTGATGTTCTCCTCCGTCATAGTGTGGATGAGTTCTATAACCTCAACGGTATACTCCCGGTGAGCACGAGTCGGTTCCTAGATCTTGATGAAGATGCTTCTATACGTCATAGTGTGGACGAGTACTATAACCTCAACGGTATACTCCCGGTGAGCACGAGTTAATTCCTAGATCTTGATGTTTTCCTCCGTCATAGTGTGGACGAGTTCTATAACCTCAACGGTATACTCCCGGTGAGCACGAGTCGGTTCCTAGATCTTGATGAAGATGCTTCTCTATGTCATAGTGTGGACGAGTACTATAACCTCAACAATATACTCCCGGTGAGCACGAGTCAGTTCCTAGATCTTGATGTTTTCCTCCGTCATAGTGTGGACGAGTTCTATAACCTCAATGGTATACTCCCGGTGAGCACGAGACAGTTCCTAGATCTTGATGAAGATGCTTCTCTACGTCATAGTGTGGACGAGTACTATAACCTCAACGGTATACTCCATTGAGTACGAGTCAATTCCTAGATCTTGATGTTTTCCTCCGTCATAGTGTGGACGAGTTCTATAACCTCAACGGTATACTCCCGGTGAGCACGAGACAGTTCCTAGATCTTGATGAAGATGTTTTCCTACGTCATAGTGTGGACGAGTACTATAACCTCAACGGTATATTCCATTGAGCACGAGTCAGTTCCTAGATCTGGATGTTTTCCTCCGTCATAGTGTGGATGAGTTCTATAACCTCAACGGTATACTCCCGGTGAGCACTTGACAGTTCCTAGATCTTGATGAAGATGTTTCCCTACGTCATAGTGTGGACGAGTACTATAACCTCAACGGTATACTCCATTGAGCACGAGTCAGTTCCTAGATCTTGATGTTCTCCTCCGTCATAGTGTGGACGAGTTCTATAACCTCAACGGTATACTCCCGGTGTGCACGAGTCGGTTCCTAGATCTTGATGAAGATGCTTCTATACGTCATAGTGTGGACGAGTACTATAACCTCAACGATATACTCCCGGTGAGCACGAGTCAGTTCCTAGATCTTGATGTTTTCCTCCGTCATAGTGTGGACGAGTTCTATAACCTCAACGGTATACTCCCGTTGAGCACGAGTCGGTTCCTAGATCTTGATGAAGATGCTTCTCTACGTCATAGTGTGGACGAGTACTATAACCTCAACGATATACTCCCGGTGAGCACGAGTCAGTTCCTAGATCTTGATGTTTTCCTCCGTCATAGTGTGGACGAGTTCTATAACCTCAACGGTATACTCCCGGTGAGCACGAGACAGTTCCTAGATCTTGATGAAGATGCTTCTCTACGTCATAGTGTGGACGAGTACTATAACCTCAACGGTATACTCCATTGAGCATGAGTCAATTCCTAGATCTTGATGTTTTCCTCCGTCATAGTAAGGACGAGTTCTATAACCTCAACGGTATACTCCCGGTGAGCACGAGACAGTTCCTAGATCTTGATGAAGATGTTTCCCTACGTCATAGTGTGGACGAGTACTATAACCTCAACGGTATACTCCATTGAGCACGAGTAAGTTCCTAGATCTTGATGTTTTCCTCCGTCATAGTGTGGACGAGTTCTATAACCTCAACGGTATAATCCCGTTGAGCACGAGACAGTTCCTAGATCTTGATGAAGATGTTTCCCTACGTCATAGTGTGGACGAGTACTATAAACTCAACGGTATACTCCTGTGAGCACGAGTCAGTTCCTAGATCTTGATGTTCTCCTCCGTCATAGTGTGGACGAGTTCTATAACCTCAACGGTATACTCCCGGTGAGCACGAGTCGGTTCCTAGATCTTGATAAAGATGCTTCTATACGTCATAGTGTGGACGAGTACTATAACCTCAACGGTATACTCCCGGTGAGCACGAGTCAGTTCCTAGATCTTGATGTTTTCCTCCGTCATAGTGTGGACGAGTTCTATAACCTCAACGGTATACTCCCGGTGAGCACGAGTCGGTTCCTAGATCTTGATGAAGTTGCTTCTCTATGTCATAGTGTATACGAGTACTATAACCTCAACGGTATACTCCCGGTGAGCACGAGTCAGTTCCTAGATCTTGATGTTTTCCTCCGTCATAGTGTGGACGAGTTCTATAACCTCAACAGTATACTCCCAGTGAGCACGAGTCGGTTCCTAGATCTTGATGAAGATGATTCTCTACGTCATAGTGTGGACGAGTACTATAACCTCAACGGTATACTCCCGGTGAGCACGAGTCAGTTCCTAGATCTTGATGTTTTCCTCCGTCATAGTATGGACGAGTTCTATAACGTCAACGGTATACTCCCGGTGAGCACGAGACAGTTCCTAGATCTTGATGAAGATGCTTCTCTATGTCATAGTGTGGACGAGTACTATAACCTCAACGGTATACTCCATTGAGCACGAGTCAGTTCCTAGATCTTGATGTTTTCCTCCTTGATAGTGTGGACGAGTTCTATAACCTCAACGGTGTACTCCCGGTGAGCACGAGACAGTTCCTAAATCTTGATGAAGATGTTTCCCTACGTCATAATGTGGACGAGTACTATAACCTCAACGGTATACTCCATTGAGCACGAGTCAGTTCCTAGATCTTGATGTTTTCCTCCGTCATAGTGTGGATGAGTTCTATAACCTCAACGGTATACTCCCGGTGAGCACGAGACAGTTCCTAGATCTTGATGAAGATGTTTCCCTACGTCATAGTGTGGACGAGTACTATAACGTCAACGGTATACTCCATTGAGCACGAGTCAGTTCCTAGATCTTGATGTTCTCCTCCGTCATAGTGTGGATGAGTTCTATAACCTCAACGGTATACTCCCGGTGAGCACGAGTCGATTCCTAGATCTTGATGAAGATGCTTCTATACGTCATAGTGTGGACGAGTACTATAACCTCAACGGTATACTCCCGGTGAGCACGAGTTAATTCCTAGATCTTGATGTTTTCCTCCATCATAGTGTGGACGAGTTCTATAACCTCAACGGTATACTCCCGGTGAGCACGAGTCGGTTCCTAGATCTTGATGAAGATGCTTCTCTATGTCATAGTGTGGACGAGTACTATAACCTCAACAATATACTCCCGGTGAGCACGAGTCAGTTCCTAGATCTTGATGTTTTCCTCTGTCATAGTGTGGACGAGTTCTATAACCTCAATGGTATACTCCCGGTGAGCACGAGACAGTTCCTAGATCTTGATGAAGATGCTTCTCTACGTCATAGTGTGGACGAGTACTATAACCTCAACGGTATACTCCATTGAGTACGAGTCAATTCCTAGATCTTGATGTTTTCCTCCGTCATAGTGTGGACGAGTTCTATAACCTCAACGGTATACTCCCGGTGAGCACGAGACAGTTCCTAGATCTTGATGAAGATGTTTTCCTACGTCATAGTGTGGACGAGTACTATAACCTCAACGGTATATTCCATTGAGCACGAGTCAGTTCCTAGATCTGGATGTTTTCCTCCGTCATAGTGTGGATGAGTTCTATAACCTCAACGGTATACTCCCGGTGAGCACTTGACAGTTCCTAGATCTTGATGAAGATGTTTCCCTACGTCATAGTGTGGACGAGTACTATAACCTCAACGGTATACTCCATTGAGCACGAGTCAGTTCCTAGATCTTGATGTTCTCCTCCGTCATAGTGTGGACGAGTTCTATAACCTCAACGGTATACTCCCGGTGTGCACGAGTCGGTTCCTAGATCTTGATGAAGATGCTTCTATACGTCATAGTGTGGACGAGTACTATAACCTCAACGATATACTCCCGGTGAGCACGAGTCAGTTCCTAGATCTTGATGTTTTCCTCCGTCATAGTGTGGACGAGTTCTATAACCTCAACGGTATACTCCCGTTGAGCACGAGTCGGTTCCTAGATCTTGATGAAGATGCTTCTCTACGTCATAGTGTGGACGAGTACTATAACCTCAACGATATACTCCCGGTGAGCACGAGTCAGTTCCTAGATCTTGATGTTTTCCTCCGTCATAGTGTGGACGAGTTCTATAACCTCAACGGTATACTCCCGGTGAGCACGAGACAGTCCCTAGATCTTGATGAAGATGCTTCTCTACGTCATAGTGTGGACGAGTACTATAACCTCAACGGTATACTCCATTGAGCATGAGTCAATTCCTAGATCTTGATGTTTTCCTCCGTCATAGTAAGGACGAGTTCTATAACCTCAACGGTATACTCCCGGTGAGCACGAGACAGTTCCTAGATCTTGATGAAGATGTTTCCCTACGTCATAGTGTGGACGAGTACTATAACCTCAACGGTATACTCCATTGAGCACGAGTAAGTTCCTAGATCTTGATGTTTTCCTCCGTCATAGTGTGGACGAGTTCTATAACCTCAACGGTATAATCCCGTTGAGCACGAGACAGTTCCTAGATCTTGATGAAGATGTTTCCCTACGTCATAGTGTGGACGAGTACTATAAACTCAACGGTATACTCCTGTGAGCACGAGTCAGTTCCTAGATCTTGATGTTCTCCTCCGTCATACTGTGGACGAGTTCTATAACCTCAACGGTATACTCCCGGTGAGCACGAGTCGGTTCCTAGATCTTGATAAAGATGCTTCTATACGTCATAGTGTGGACGAGTACTATAACCTCAACGGTATACTCCCGGTGAGCACGAGTCAGTTCCTAGATCTTGATGTTTTCCTCCGTCATAGTGTGGACGAGTTCTATAACCTCAACGGTATACTCCCGGTGAGCACGAGTCGGTTCCTAGATCTTGATGAAGACGCTTCTCTATGTCATAGTGTATACGAATACTATAACCTCAACGGTATACTCCCGGTGAGCACGAGTCAGTTCCTAGATCTTGATGTTTTCCTCCGTCATAGTGTGGACGAGTTCTATAACCTCAATGGTATAATCCCAGTGAGCACGAGTCGGTTCCTAGATCTTGATGAAGATGCTTCTCTACGTCATAGTGTGGACGAGTACTATAACCTCAACGGTATACTCCCGGTGAGCACGAGTCAGTTCCTAGATCTTGATGTTTTCCTCCGTCATAGTATGGACGAGTTCTATAACGTCAACGGTATACTCCCGGTGAGCATGAGACAGTTCCTAGATCTTGATGAAGATGCTTCTCTACGTCATAGTGTAGACGAGTACTATAACCTCAACGGTATACTCCATTGAGCACGAGTCAGTTCCTAGATCTTGATGTTTTCCTCCTTGATAGTGTGGACGAGTTCTATAACCTCAACGGTGTACTCCCGGTGAGCACGAGACAGTTCCTAAATCTTGATGAAGATGTTTCCCTACGTCATAGTGTGGACGAGTACTATAACCTCAACGGTATACTCCATTGAGCACGAGTCAGTTCCTAGATCTTGATGTTTTCCTCCGTCATAGTGTGGATGAGTTCTATAACCTCAACGGTATACTCCCGGTGAGCACGAGACAGTTCCTAGATCTTGATGAAGATGTTTCCCTACGTCATAGTGTGGACGAGTACTATAACGTCAACGGTATACTCCATTAAGCACGAGTCAGTTCCTAGATCTTGATGTTCTCCTCCGTCATAGTGTGGACGAGTTCTATAACCTCAACGGTATACTCCCGGTGAGCACGAGTCGGTTCCTAGATCTTGATAAAGATGCTTCTATACGTCATAGTGTGGACGAGTACTATAACCTCAACGGTATACTCCCGGTGAGCACGAGTCAGTTCCTAGATCTTGCTGTTTTCCTCCGTCATAGTGTGGACGAGTTCTATAACCTCAACGGTATACTCCCGGTGAGCACGAGTCGGTTCCTAGATCTTGATGAAGATGCTTCTCTATGTCATAGTGTGGACGAGTACTATAACCTCAACAATATACTCCCGGTGAGCACGAGTCAGTTCCTAGATCTTGATTTTTTCCTCTGTCATAGTGTGGACGATTTCTATAACCTCAATGGTATACTCCCGGTGAGCACGAGACAGTTCCTAGATCTTGATGAAGATGCTTCTCTACGTCATAGTGTGGACGAGTACTATATCCTCAACGGTATACTCCATTGAGTACGAGTCAATTCCTAGATCTTGATGTTTTCCTCCGTCATAGTGTGGACGAGTTCTATAACCTCAACGGTATACTCCCGGTGAGCACGAGACAGTTCCTAGATCTTGATGAAGATGTTTCCCTACGTCATAGTGTGGACGAGTACTATAACCTCAACGGTATACTCCATTGAGCACGAGTCAGTTCCTAGATCTTGATGTTTTCCTCCGTCATAGTGTGGACGAGTTCTATAACCTCAATGGTATACTCCCGGTGAGCACGAGACAGTTCCTAGATCTTGATGAAGATGCTTCTCTACGTCATAGTGTGGACGAGTACTATAACCTCAACGGTATACTCCATTGAGTACGAGTCAATTCCTAGATCTTGATGTTTTCGTCCGTCATAGTGTGGACGAGTTCTATAACCTCAACGGTATACTCCCGGTGAGCACGAGACAGTTCCTAGATCTTGATGAAGATGTTTCCCTACGTCATAGTGTGGACGAGTACTATAACCTCAACGGTATACTCCATTGAGCACGAGTCAGTTCCTAGATCTTGATGTTTTCCTCCGTCATAGTGTGGACGAGTTTTATAACCTCAACGGTATACTCCCGGTGAGCACGAGACAGTTCCTAGATCTTGATGAAGATGCTTCTCTACGTCATAGTGTGGACGAGTACTATAACCTCAACGGTATACTCCATTGAGCACGAGTCAGTTCCTAGATCTTGATGTTCTCCTTCGTCATAGTGTGGACAAGTTCTATAACCTCAACGGTATACTCCCGGTGAGCACGAGACAGTTCCTAGATCTTGATGAAGATGTTTCCCTATGTTATAGTGTGGACGAGTACTATAACCTCAACGGTATACTCCATTGAGCACGAGTCAGTTCCTAGATCTTGATGTTTTCCTCCGTCATAGTTTGGACGAGTTCTATAACCTCAGCGGTATACTCCATTGAGCACGAGACAGTTCCTAGATCTTGATGAAGATGTTTCCCTACGTCATAGTATGGACGAGTACTATAACCTCAACGGTATACTCCATTGAGCACGAGTCAGTTCCTAGATCTTGATGTTTTCCTCCTTCATAGTGTGGACAAGTTCTATAACCTCAGCGGTATACTCCCGGTGGACACGAGACAGTTCCTAGATCTTGATGAAGATGTTTCCCCCCAATTGAATTATGAACAGGTTCTTAAAACTCAGCTGAAGCATTCTCTCAGTTGAAGTACAGGAAGGTTCCTAAATCTCAACAAAGTTAGACTTCCCTAGCGGAATCTTCTACAATAACAAGTATGCAAGTTCTCGCTAAGGAATCTCTTATGCGATCGACACTCCTGTAGATGGCATCTATAAGCCCATCCTCCTACCAACAATCTCCAAATGGCATCTGTAAGCCCATTCCTGACGTCACAATGCTGATACTACACCATGCGAGTGCAAATTTCTGGGCACTCTATTGTTCAATTATCTTCCACCTTCGGATCACGAAAGGCTCGAAAGCCAATCTATATCCTCAGGTTTAAGAAAATTGAACAGGGGCAACTGTTGTACCCCAAAATTTTCCCTCTCATGTTTTCAAAGGTCTTTCCTTACATGGTTGGTCACAAACACTTGCCTAACGGAAATAAAGTTTTTTTGAAGATGAACAAAGTGTCTTTCGATTGGCATCTGGGAAAAGTCTTCGATTGGGTATCCAAAATCCTTCGATAAAGGCTTGACTCACCAATCTTTGATTGGGCATTTGGCACTCTTCGATCAGGCTTTGATTAGTAAGCTTCGATTAGGTGTTTGGAACCCTTCGATCAAGCTTTGGTCTGCAAGTCTTCGATTGAGCGCTGGACCCCCTTCGATCAAGTCAATTTCACAATGCTTCGACTACGCATTAACTACTTCAGGCTTACCTTTGACTCACGAGGCAAGAATCTCCTACAAGTTTGTTTCGATTCACAAAGGAAAAGGCCCCTCGACTTGCCAGCACACCAGGCAAGAGGCTCATTCGAAGAACATGTAAATGAATCATTCGAAGAACATGTAAAGGTCCATTTGAAGAAGCATTCAGAATGCCCATTCGAAGAGTACATAAGAAGTCCATTCGAAGGAGGCAACTCAAGACCAATCGAAGAGCATGGCCTGGAGGCATTCAAAAATCAAAGGTGTCCAGGTTCATTCAAGATTCCAAAGAGACATGAATATTTCAAAAAAAAGGAAATCTTTTAATATGTCTGATTCTTGTCTCATGGTTTTAAAGGCCTGGTTAAATGGTTGTCCCTTTCCATTTTCATGCACCCTCACACTAACCTTTCTAGGTCCACCCCAAGTTCAAAATGGCACGTTGTGCTTGCAAACATGCAGTCGAAGCAGAAGGAGTCTCAATCAAAGGGGTTGTGACATCGAAGCTGGATTAATTCGAAGTAGAGCTTAGAGATATCGAAGAGAGTAGATTAGAAGGGAAGTGGATCTACAAAGGGCAAGTCAGCTTTCGATTTTCATCATGTTGGAAGCCCAAACAGCTCATAATAGGCTGGCAGTAACGCATAAAAGCAGATTGGCACGTGATTGAATCAAAAAATAGAAAGTCTTTATGAAGAGATCAAATCAAATCCGTGTAAAGGCATGGTGAGGACAAAAAGATTGAATTAGGCTATTTTTGGAATGATGTTAAAAGTGAATCAAATCAAGAATCAAGACATTGATGGAGGAAGATTGAGGCCAGGTTTTCAACCCTAATTCATTCCATTATATACAAGCAAGCCTCACAAATCAAACACGGACGAAACTTTGCAGAAATGGCCAGAGCAACTTGAAAAAAAAAAGCTTGAAAAGTGTGAGATCAAAAAAACCACATTGGAGGCACTTTTAGACCAAAAGCACAATGCTATTCTCTTCCTTGACACCCAGTGGAGCTACACCAATCAAAACCAAGCCCTAAGGCAGCCTAAAACTCACTGTAAGTGTTCTTGAAATCGCCACTGCACATGAAATCGTGAACCACTTTTCTTGCATCTTCTTGCCAAACGGTTTGCACATTCATACTCACTGTGTAATTTACATTGATTCTGCATTATTTGATTTGATTTTTGTGCCTCTAACCCCCTATCCAGAACCTAGGGTTCTTGTGTATGTTTTTTAGGCGTTTTGTGTGCAGGTTAAATTAAGGCCAATAATGGCCATGGACGAGTTCAGGGGAAGGAGACGATTGCATTGGCACTCTTAGTTTGCATTTATATGGCCTAGGAAGTATTTTAGAACCATCCCACGAAACTTCCTGCGGATAAAAATCCACAGGTAAATAACCAGGGATTTATTTGAAGAAGACAAAGATGTGTCATAGCGTGGTTGGCTCGTTTGAATATTAGCGCGTTTTTTAGGGAATAGTTGTTGGTTTGTTTTATAATATTTGATTAATAATCCACTAACAGGTTAACATCTTGGTCCAGTTGGTTGAATCGTCCATTGGGACTTGGGTTCGAATCCCAGGTCTCCCAAACTTTGTTATCATTTTATTTCAGGCATTCACATGCAGCACTTCAGGCAGGGAGCACCATATACCTCCAGATCTAAAAGGCTACATGGTTACCGAGGCAGATCCAATGGCTAAGGATGGAGGTTCACCATGAACCTTGGTCAACAAACGCCCAGGCAATCTGGAAAGGTCCAACAAGGCTGATTGAATCTGGGCTTGGAATTGCTGAATCAACCTCCCTTCTAAGCCCAAATCCCCCTTTGGTTTATTCTTTCTCTTTTCTATATTTCTTTTGTTTAATTTGTTTAATTTTTATTTTTTTTAACCAATTAACAAATTAACCTTTTCTCTTTTATATAAAAATCAGAAATCATAAAAAAACATCATTTTCACCATTAATTTATTATTATTTTTTTAAATAAACCATTAACCAATTAATTTAGTTTTTTTTAATTAGGTTTAATCTTAACATATTTTTGCATTAAATTAAAATTAATTTAGAATTAGGGTTTTGATATATTTTTACCTTTCTAATTTTATTTCCTTAATTAAAATAAAACTCAAAAAATATTTTCTTTTTAATTAATTAATTATTAATTAGACTTAATTCTTAAATAAAAAATGACAAAAAATATACTTTATTTAATGAAAAAAAAGGGTCAAAACCCTAGGACGTTCCGATTCAATTTTCTCGCGCACATATTATTTTTAATCCATATATTGTAATTGCTCCGAGGATGTAACAATTTTAACTTAGGACTTTATTTACCGCTTTTATTTACCTTTTCGCATTTAATTTTAAGGGTTTGTTTTTGGCGATGTAAATACCCGACGCCTTGTAATAGCTTAGTTTTATTTTCCGCAATTTATTTTCTGCAACCATTAACTGCTAGATGTTTGAATAATAGGCTATGCATGACAAGATTAACCTTTAATTTAAAATCAACTGTAGCTCACCACAACATGTACAAAGATAATGTAACTGAAAAACAATACACTCGCACATGCCACTCTTAGGGTACGCCTCACTTAGTTGCCTTGAACGTGGTCATTAAGTATAGGATGTTTTAGAGGTCGTCCTCTTGTTCTAAGATCATAAGTTGCCTCGAAACGGTTGCCTCGTAAAAATGATCTAAGACATTAGGGTTACCGCTAAGGCGTCCTAACATTGCTTTAGTGGCCACACGTCCCTTAATAGAATTGACCCGAAAACTCCAACGACGGTGCTACCTACTCCTCAATAGTGGGATAGCATTGTCTAAAGGAAATTTGCACAGTTTAATTCCTTTTTGAATAGGTAGATGTTCTTAAGTACTTGCTCTTTTGAAAACAAAAACAAAACTTTTCGCACTTACACTCTCTTTCAAACAAAAACTCTTTTCAAACCCACAATCACAAAGAAAAGCAAATTTTTGAAAACATAGTGAGCAAGTACCTAAGAGCCCGTGGATAACCACGGATAGAAAGGGTGCTAACACCTTCCCTTTCTATAATCTACCTCCCGAACCCGAGAAACATCTCAAAAAGGAATTTTTCTGTGCTTTTGTCCTTTCCTTGTTGGATAAAATAAAAGACGGTGGCGACTCTTGCTTACCGCGATATTTTGCAAAAACAAACGCAAACGCGAACCAGCATTCCAAAAACAGTCAGTTCATTCCCACCGATCACACAATGCTACTACAACAATACAGATAAATTCACGCAATGAATATGATACAAACAAGCCATAAATCAGATAATATATTGTACGAACAAATATGGCAAACAATTAAACCTAAGCAAAAATACTGATTATGACTGCAATTTCAAATGTCATAAATTTCCATTAATTTTTACCCTTGTGGGTTCGCAAGCGACAATGTGACTTCTTCATTGGTACATAGATCTCTGGAGGTGAGATTTACTTAAGATGCAAAAGAGAAATAATGAACAAATCTATTGCCGGTGATGCGACTGATGCTCCTTGGTGCAAGGATGATGCTCAAAGTTTATTGTCAGGGCCGAGGTTAACCTAGATGGCCTTGATCAACATGGATGAGTGAAGTTTTGTATGGTTCTTATTTCATAGTTGAGCATTTTGACATTGATTGATGTTGTGAAGTGTTGATGATTGTTTTCCAAAGATGACACCATTGATCATGAATATTGTAGTTTCTCACGTGGGTGAGGAATGAGTTAGATTTGGGGTTGAACTTTGGGAATTTATTGATATCTTTCAAGTTTTAGTCTGGTGTATAAGGGTGGCACCTGAAAACACTCAAACACTCAAGTTTAAGGTCTTCGATAGTGAAAGGTATTTTAAGAGTAAAATTTATATACCTTGATTTGACGTCTTACTTATATACGGGGAAATTGTCCAAGAAGGACATTGTAGAAATATGTGGGATTTTGGATCGAACTCTAACATGATCGAAGTACATGCTGTAGTCGAAGCATGTATTTGTCGAAGAATGCTTGTTAAATTAGGTTTTAGTGTTTAAACCCTAATTTGTTAAGTTAGCTTGATTATTAAGTTAGCTTGTATAATGGGCCTTGTGGAAAAAGCCCATTAGTTAGTATGTTAGGTTTTATTATAAATAGCATACTAGTCTCTCATCATTGCAACACACAGCAAATCCTAATTTAGGGTGAGAGGGTTATTTGTTATTCTTGTAAACTTGTAATCTTGTTTTCTAAGAGAAAGTAAAGAATAGCAGTTATAACCAATTCTTGTGTTCTTCTTCTTCCTTGTTCGTTATTCCTCCCTTATTCTATACTTTGTTATTTGCATTGAATTCACAACAAATTGGTGCGGTGAGCGTGGAGAAGATGCCTTCAACAAAATATGAGATTGAAAAGTTCACCGGAGTGAATGATTTCGGTCTATGGCGCTTGAAGATGAAAGCCCTACTGGTTCAGCAGGGTTGTTTGGAAGCGTTGAAGGGAGCGACGGCGATGGACGCTGCGTTAACAGAAAGAGAGAAGACGGCCATAATCGAGAAAGCACACAGCGCAATTTTGTTGAGCCTTGGTGATAAGGTTCTTCGACAGGTATCAAAGGAGACGACGGCATCAGGGTTATGGGTGAAACTTGAAAGTTTGTATATGACCAAATCTCTAGTAAATCGACTCTACCTGAAGCAAGCTTTGTATTCATTCAAGATGATTGAAGACAAAGTGTTGGCTGAGCAGTTGGATATGTTCAACAAGCTGATTCTTGATCTTGAAAATATTGATGTAAAGATTGATGATGAAGATCAAGCGCTGTTATTATTGTGCGCTTTGCCCAGATCACATGCTCACTTCAAAGAAACCCTCTTGTATGGAAGAGAGTCCCTGTCCTTTGAAGAAGTTCAATCAGCTTTGTACTCTAAGGACTTGAACGAACGTAAGGAGCATAAACCTTCGACGGTTGGTGAAGGTTTGGCTGTTAAAGGAAAATTCGACAAGAGGAAAGGTAAAAATCAGTCGAAGTCTTATAGTGGTGATGCATCTGGTATTAGATGCTATCACTGTAAGAAAGTAGGTCACACAAGAAAGGTGTGCCCTGAACGCCTGAAAGATCATGGAGGTAAGGATAATGGCAACGCAGCTATTGTCCAAGATGATTTCGAATCATCTGATGTTCTTGTGGTTTCAAGCAAAAACTCGTCGAAGGAATGGATTATGGATTCTGGATGCACTTGGCACATGACTCCAAACAAAGACTTGTTCGAGGAATTATGTGATCAAGATGGTGGATCTGTATTGCTGGGAAACAACAAAGCTTGCAAGATTGCAGGCGTTGGATCTGTGAGATTCAAGCTCCATGATGAGTCAATAAGATTGTTGACTGAAGTCAGGTATGTACCTGATTTGAAGAGAAATTTGATTTCTCTTGGTGAATTCGACAAGAAAGGATATGTTTTTCAAGGAGAGAAAAGTATCCTAAGAGTCATGAAAGGGTCGAAGGAAGTCTTGAGAGGCGTGAAGAAACAAGGCTTGTATACCCTTGAGGCTGAAGTTGTAAGTGGTTCGACAAATGTTGCATCCACGAAACCTTTGTCGAAAACAGAAATTTGGCACATGAGATTGGGCCATGTCAGTGAAAGGGGTCTGGTCGAATTAGGGAAATAAAATCTGCTTGGTGGAGATAAAGTCGAAAAGCTGAAGTTTTGTGAACCCTGTGTACTTGGAAAGTCCTGTAGAATGAAGTTCAACAAAGGCAAACAAAGAACACATGGATCCCTTGATTACATCCATGCTGATCTTTGGGGGCCTGCAAGGTGTCCATCACATTCAGGAGCAAAGTATTTTCTATCCATAGTAGATGACTATTCCAGAAAGTTATGGGTATTCATCCAGAAGACTAAGGATGAAACTTTTGAGAATTTCAAAAGTTGGAAGACTCTTGTCGAAAATCAAACTGGCAGAAAGGTAAAGAGGTTGAGAACCGACAATGGCCTTGAGTTTTGCAATGAGGCGTTCGACAGTTTTTGTGTTGCCTCTGGTATTGCAAGGCACAGAACTACCGCAGGTACTCCACAACAAAATGGTTTGGCTGAAAGGTTTAATCGAACTATTTTGGAGAGAGTTAGATGCATGTTGACTAGTGCGGGATTAAAGAAGGTGTTTTGGGCTGAGGCTGTTTCGACAGCAGCATATCTGATAAACAGATGTCCTTCGACAGCGTTAGATATGAAGACACCCGAAGAAGTTTGGTCGGGACATCCACCAGATCTCGACAAACTAAGAGTATTTGGCTGTGTAGCCTATGCTCAGATTAGGCAAGACAAGGTCGAACCTAGAGCTCTGAAATGCATGTTTATGGGATACCCTGAAGGAGTGAAAGCTTATAGGCTATGGTGCCTAGAGCCAGGTCACAGGAGGTGTATCACCAGTCGAGATGTAGTTTTCAATGAAACTGAAATGGTTTTCAAGAAAACTGATGATGTTGACGAAGAGCTGGAACAGGTAGAGATTCCTGTTGAGGTGGAGCATGTTGATGCTGAAATGCGTATCCCAGATGAAGTCGAAGAAGAAACAGAAGATTCTGATGAGGTTGAGGAAACTGTTGATGACTACCTATTGTCGAGAGACAGGCAAAGAAGAGTCATAAAACCACCTCAGAGACTTGGATATGCAGATCTTGTAGCTTATGCCTTAATCTCTGCAAGTGAAGTTCTAGACGAAGAACCTAGAGATTATAAGGAAGCTATAAGGAGTCGAATGAAGACTGAATGGCTAAAGGCCATGCATGATGAGATGAAATCTCTTCATGATAATCACACTTGGGAACTAATCGAGAAACCTGTTGGGGCAAGGTTAGTCAGCTGTAAGTGGATTTTCAAAGTTAAGGAAGGAATTGAAGGAGTAATGTCGAAGAGGTACAAGGCAAGATTAGTCGCAAGGGGTTTCACTCAGAAAGAAGGTGTCGACTTCAATGATGTATTTTCCCCTGTTGTGAAGCACAGATCCATCCGAATGTTGCTTGCCATGGTGGCTCAGTTCGACCTTGAACTGGAACAAATGGATGTGAAGACTGCGTTCTTGTATGGTGACTTAGATGAAACAATCCTGATGAGGCAACCTGAAGGGTATGTCGAAAAGGGGAAAGAAGATTATGTGTGCAAACTGAAGAGATCTTTATATGGACTTAAACAATCTCCTCGACAGTGGAATAAGAGATTCGACAAGTTCATGGAACACATAGGTTTCATTAGAAGTCAGTTCGACCATTGTGTTTACTCCAGATTTCGACCTGAAAATTCATTTGTTATTTTGTTGCTTTATGTTGATGATATCCTGATAGCAAGCAACAATGTCGAAGATGTAATGAGGGTGAAGGCTGAACTCAACAAGGAGTTTGACATGAAGGATCTGGGAGCTGCATCTAGGATCCTTGGAATTGACATTCGAAGAGATAGAAAGCAGTCGAAACTATGCTTATCTCAAGAGGCATACCTACGAAAGATTCTCGACAAGTTTGGTATGTCGAATTCAAAGCCTGTTGTGACTCCAACAAACCCTCAATTCAAGCTGAGTATTGATCAATGTCCCAGTACTGATGTTGAAAGAACCTATATGAATAGCATCCCATATGCTAATATAGTTGGTTCTTTGATGTATGCTATGGTCTGTACTAGACCCGACATAGCATATGCAGTAAGTCTTGTAAGCAGGTACATGGCGAATCCTGGAAAGGCTCACTGGCAAACGTTAAAGTGGATTCTAAGGTACATAAATGGGTCTCTGAACAGAGTCTTAATTTATGGTGGAGCCTTGGGTGAAGATAGTAAAGCAGCAGTCGAAGGCTATGTTGACTCTGATTATGCAGGCTGTATGGATTCCAGAAAATCTATTTCTGGATATGTTTTCACTATGTTTGGTACAACAATTAGTTGGAAAGCAACTCTTCAGAAGGTTGTTGCCTTATCAACTACTGAAGCAGAATATATTGCCCTAACTGAAGCTGTGAAAGAAGCATTGTGGCTTGAAGGTTTTGCAAAGGAGCTGAAACTTCAAGGTCAAGGTATCACTGTTAAATGTGATAGTCAAAGTGCAATACACCTGTCGAAGAACTCAGCCTATCATGAGCGAACCAAGCACATAGATGTGAGGCTGCATTTCGTCAGAGGGGTAATCGAACGTGGAGAAGTCCAAGTGCTGAAGGTCTCGACAGATCACAATGCCGCTGATATGATCACCAAAACATTGCCAAGTTGCAAGTTTTTCCACTGTATGCAGTTGATAAAGCTGCATGAAGAAAGCTAGTTAGTGTCTCTTGATGCTGTAGAGTTAGGTCCAAGGTGGAGATTTGTGGGATTTTGGATCGAACCCTAACATGATCGAAGTACATGCTGTAGTCGAAGCATGTATTTGTCGAAGAATGCTTGTTAAATTAGGTTTTAGTGTTTAAACCCTAATTTGTTAAGTTAGCTTGATTATTAAGTTAGCTTGTATAATGGGCCTTGTGGAAAAAGCCCATTAGTTAGTATGTTAGGTTTTATTATAAATAGCATACTAGTCTCTCATCATTGCAACACACAGCAAATCCTAATTTAGGGTGAGAGGGTTATTTGTTATTCTTGTAAACTTGTAATCTTGTTTTCTAAGAGAAAGTAAAGAATAGCAGTTATAACCAATTCTTGTGTTCTTCTTCTTCCTTGTTCGTTATTCCTCCCTTATTCTATACTTTGTTATTTGCATTGAATTCACAACAAAATATAATTTGTTTCGTGATCTCACAATCCTTCTTCAATCATTTTCTCTGATAAGGTAGTCTTCTAGGCCATGCACATGATTGTTCCTAAGGTCCTAGAAAATTCTTTATGACTATAGATGGAAAGATGGTTTCCTTAATTTGACGTCAATGATATGATATTATTTAGATTATGTCAACAATCTATTTACTCTTAATCGGATAATCAGTTGTCTTAACCTTCTATGGTATTTCGTATTAGGCTGGACCATGGTTGCTTATGAAACTTCCGTTCATGCCGGAACAAGTTATATATTAACATATCATAACTTCCATTTCCAAACCTATCACTAAGGAAGAGGCCGCCTTAGCATTAAACTCGATGAAGCCTTTCAAAGCTTCCAATCTAGACGACTTTCAATGAATTTTTTCAAATGACTTTGTCACATAATGGGTGGTGATATATATAAGATGATCAGTTCTGCTTTTTTCACGAGGTTTTTTGATCTAGCTATATATGAAAAACCTTAATAGCCCTCATTCTGAAATTTGAGTCTCACACTATAAAAGATTTCAAACCTATTAGTGTATGCAACATTGTCTACAAGATTTCCTATGTAATGTTTTGGTTAACTTCCTCCGACCCCTACTTAATACGTGTATTAGCCCAAACAAAAACACTTTATGTTGGTCATGTGTACTTCTGAAAATGCTATTATTTTTCAAGAAATCGTGCATTGCATGTAAAAATCAAAGAAGTAGAAAAAGGAGAAATCTTTTTCAAAATTGATTTAGAAAAGTTATTTGATAATGTTAATTTGGATTTCCCAAAGTACAAATTGGACTTCAGATTCTTGCCAATCACAATAAAAGTAATTGTCCACTATGTCATTTCATCAACTTTGTCTATATTGTAGAATGGAAATATAAGGCCTTCCTTTAAGCCAACTCACGACATATGCCAAGGGACCCATTATCCCATAAATTTTCCTTATCTGCATGGAAAATCTCTCATTTTTTTATTATTGATGCTACTACTAGTGGCTCTTGGAATTACGAAAATAGATCCTCTCTTGCCTTTCTCTTCAACCATCCCTCTCATGTTTCATCTAGTGGCTGAGAATTGATGAAAATTATAGAAATAAAAATCTGCTACTTTGAAAAGTGAGAAAAAATAGATGAATGGCTAAGATGATGGTTGAATGGAAACTGCAGACAAAACACTACAGACGATCCAAATCCTGGAATTAGATACACATCTTCAACAATGGACCTCACATTTTCCATCTTTTGTTTGCAGACGACATCCTTTTGTTAGATAATATTGAAGTATCATTTTTCAACTATTTTCAACCTTTATGATCACTTTAGTCGTGCCTCAGATTTGAAGATCAATCTTTCCAAGGCTCATGCATTCTTCTACTATGGTATCCCCTGAACTAAAGTCCTTCAACTAACTATTATCTTAGGTATCTACAACACCATATCTCTATACAAGTGTTTAGGGTTCCTGATCCTTAATGGAAGAATCAAGGGAATTGATTCCAGTTTCATTATTAAGAAGATGAAAATCCATATGAGTTCTCAGAAGAAATTTTTTCTAAAAAGGATGAAATATTATTTATAGATTCATTTTCCCTAACTTTCATATACCTTATTATTACATGCAAGACATATGGCCTCTTTAAATCATCTGTGACACCATTGAGCATATGACTCTGTTGTACCCCAAAATTTTCCCTCCCATATTTCCCAAGACATTTCAAAAATAATCTCCAAGTTGCTCAAGATTGCTCAAGAGTTGGACAGTCAAATCATCTCCTAAGGCAGTCAATCTCAAATTAGGGTTTTGTGTTGCACCAAGGTCCTCACATACAAATGACCTCAAGTTCTCCCCAATGTCCTAATATGTTCTCAAGTTCATCCATGTCAAATTTCAAGCCTTGCAGAGGAAGTTTGGTCAGTCAATTGCTCAAGAGGCCCCAAAATCGACTATGCTAGGGCAAAAGTCAACTGTGGCCTACAAATAGTCAAACCTTAAGATTTTTTGTCAAAATTCTCATTTTGAAGTATACTTCATCATTTGATCAAGGGTTGATCATGATTCATCAAGGATTGCTCAAGATTCATCAAGATTCAAAAATTGCTAAATTAGGGTTTTGTAGAAAAAGTCAACTCAACTTTGACCAAGCATAACTTTCTCATACTTTATGAGAAATGACCCATCCAAAGATCATTTTGAATAGGATACAATTTACTACAATCCATCCTCATGCCCCAAGATCAATAAATGCACTCACAAAAAGTTACAAATTTGGACATTATAGGTCATTTTTGAAAGTCAACAAAAACACCTTTTTTTCCAAAGATTATAACTTGAGCATGGAATATCAAAATGAGATGATACCGAAAGGGTTGGTTTTAGGACATCTCAAGGTTTCTAAAAAGTCCAAGAACACCTCCAAATGTTCAAAATTGAAGAAGTTATGCATTGTTGAAGTTTGGCATTTTTCTAAAATTGCCAAAAGTCAACTATCCCCAAAACTTCAAATTTTGTCAAATGGGCCCACTTTTTTCCACTTGATTTGATCTTTTCACACCACACACGTGTCCTATATCCAGTTTTATGTCCATTCATTAATTTTTCTATTTAATTTGATTTTTATTGAATTAATTAATTTTAAATCAATTTAAATCTAAATAAAATCTAAAAATTGATAACTTGATATCTTTTTGATCATTATAGGTCTTAAATATCATCATGTACACAATCAAATCCTAATCAAGCCATGTTATGAACAAAATATTGGATTTGGACATTTTTGGAAGCTTTGTAATGGAAGATCATATCAAATCCAAAATCATCAATGCATAAGGATTGAAAGCCCAATATTTGACCTAATACAATTCTTGATACATACACAACACAAGGACATGAAAATTATAACCAAAAGGCTGCAAAAAACCACAAGAACAAACTTGAGAAAAAGCTTGAAAAGGTGTGAAACTGAAATCCATACTAGAGGCAAATTCAAGGCCAAAACTCAACGTGGTTCTCTTGCTAGACATCCACTGAATCTATTGGAATCAAAAGCAAGCTCTGAAACCTCCTAACTCGCGCTGTAAGTCTTCTTGAACACCGTCCTGTACATGAAATCCTATTCTCATATTGATGCGTTTTTTTGCCAAAATCTTTGCATAATCATGCTAATCGGTCCATTTAGAGACTTTCTGCATTAACCAAATGAGTTTTCATGGCCTGTAATGCAATACCCGAATCTAGGGTTTTTGTTTCTTATTTTTGGGCATTTGAGTTTCAGGCAAAATTAAGGCCAATACCGGACACAGATGAAATCAGGAGGAAGAGACGATCATGAATATGGTCTTGGTTTGCATTTTCATGGCCTAGAATTCGTGTTAGGATGAAGCCACAGATTTTGCTGCGGATAAAATCCGCAGGAAAATATCAAGGGGCCAACGAAGAAGACGACTACGTGCCCCCTCCCCATTGGATCGTTCATATTTTCGCGCTTGTTTTTTTATTTTTCTGGCATAATTATGTTTTCCCATATATTATAACTAGTTTGTATTCCACTAACAAAAAGAGTACAGTGGTCCAGTGGCAAGCGCGTTAGTTTAAAGTCCAATGGGACCTGGGTTCGAATCCCAGGTCCCCAACGTATTTGTTGCATTTTTCTTGCAGATGTTCCAGCGTGCCTCATGAACTGTGGTCCACCATACGCCTTCAGATCTCAATGCGCCAGATGGACTTCAGGCCAAATCTGATGGCCCAGATGAGATGTGCATCATGCTCCCTAGTCAACAGGCCATAGAGAATCTAGAAAGGTCAACAAAGGGCCAATTCGTTTGGGCCATCCAATTGCTGATCTCACATCCTTTCCAGGCCCAACACCCCCCTTTGGTTATTTCTTCCTTTCTTTCTTTCTTTTATTTAATTATTTGTTTTATTAATTATTTTTATTACCATTAACCAAATAATTTATTTTCCTCATAAAATCAAAAACACAAAAATATATTTGATTTATTAAAATTAAATTCAACTTTATTTTCGTAAATAAAATAATTTAATTGATTTAGCTTTAATTAGGTATAATTTCAATATTTTTGCAATAATTAAAATTAATGTAGAATATTAGGTTTTACTAACTTTTAATCAATTTATTTTATTTCTTTAAATACTCCAAAATCTAAAAATATTTTTATTAATTAATTAATTTAATTGTTAATTTAGATTTAATTCCTTTTAATTCAAAAAATAAACAAAAAATGCTTGCTTTCAAAAAAGGGTCAAAACCCTAAAAAATGCGCCGTTTTAATTTCTCGCACGCGATCCATTTTACCAATATTGTAATTGCTTCTGGAATGTAATAGCTTTAAATAAGACTTTGAATTATTTTATCGCTTTATTTTACTTTCCGCATTTTTTATTTCAAGGGTTGTTTTTGGCCTTGTAATAGTTTAGATTTAATTTCCGCAATTTAATTTCCGCAAATTATTAATTGTTAGATGTTTGATAAATAGGGAATGCATGACAAGATCAAATATTTAACCTAAAATCAACATAGCTCACGCATGACATGTACAAAGATAAAATTAACCGAAATAACACACTCGCACATGCGCACTCTTAGGGTACACCTCACTTGGTTGCCTTCGAACGGGGTCATTAAGTATAGGAAGTTTTAGAGGTCGCTCTCTTGTCTAAAGATCATAGTTGCCTCGAAACGGTTGCCTCGGAAAAATGATCTAAGACATTAGGGTTACTACTAAGGCGTCCTAACATTGCTTTAGTGACCACACGTCTCTAAAATCGAACTGACCCTTAAACTCCAACGACGATGCTACCTACTAATCAATAGTGGGATAGCATTGTCTAAAGGAAGATAGCATATAACGATTCCTTTTTCGAGTAGGTAGATGGTTCTTAAGTACTTGCTCTCTCAAAACAAAACAAAACTTTTCGCACTTACGCCTTTCAAACAAAAAAACTCTTTTCAAACCTACAAACACAAAGAAAAGAAAAATTTTGAAAACACTTTGAGCAAGTACCTAAGAGCCCGTGGATAACCACGGATAGAAAGGGTGCTAACACCTTCCCTTTCTATAATCTACCCCCCGGACCCGAGAAACATCTCGAAAAAGGAATTTTTCTGTGCTTTTTTCCTTTACTTGTTGGATAAAATAAAAGACGGTGGAGACTCTTGCTTACCGCGACATTTTGCGAAAACAAACCGCAAAACGCAAACCAGCATTCCAAAAACAGTCAGTTCTCTTCCCATCGTATCACAGAACTGGCGACTCTGCTGGGGACTATAATAAGTGGGGTGTACCTTAGGATTAGATCATTGTGTTTTCAATTGTATGCTTTGTATGATTTATATTTGTGGGCTTGTATCAGAGTTACTATAGATCCTAACCCGGATCTGGGGATACCCTTTAGGTAAGTAGCAATAAACTGTGAGGGAACTTTCCGATGTAGAACGACACGATTGAAGCAGTAGCTACGTTGGTGTGGCACTTTAGTCTGTACCGATATCCCTTGTGTTGGAACAAGGAGAATATGGGTCTTCTAAGGGGTCAATAAGCACCAACCGACCTTAGAACCTTTAAATTGACCAACTTGGCCATAGAACAGTAGCAGTATGCTACACTCATTGAGACTAAACTCTCGCGATGATTCCGGCCGCAAGAAAGGGTTACTAAACTGGAATTATGACCGATTGAGGGTAGTCAGTGATATTGAGATCCTCTAGAACCCAGTTACTATTTTTAGGACAGGTTTAAACCAACTGAACTGAAAGAGGGTAGTACCTAAGCTCCTTGCCAGCCTGAAATCTAAGGGCTCTCTGTGTGACTTGTGTGCCTTTACCATGTTTGCTGTTTGTGGATACTTGTGGTGTGCCTTCTATCATGACATCATAACATTGCATACATCTTGCATTGGACTAAACTATTTCAAAGACAGGAAGGATTCATCTTTGTTCTGTTTTGTAGGTCATCATGATGCCCATGCGTAAGAATACCATCCGGATCAACTTTGTCCAGGTCCCCACCTTGCTTAAAGAATTAGTTGCCAAGATTCCTGATACTACTTCCTTCATCAGGAGGCATGGTTATCTTCTCAGTTTGGTCACCTCTAAATTGGACGAGCAGATGATGAGTGTCCTAGTCCAGTTCTATGATCCATTGTATCATTGCTTTACTTTTCAGGACTATCAGCTAGTTCCTACCCTAGAAGAGTTCTCTGAACTGCTCGGTATCTCTGTTCAGGAGCAGACCCCGTTTACTGGTTGGGAGAAGATTCTGAGACCGGGAGAGATTGCTACATCCCTTCATTTGACCAAGGAAGAGGTAATGGCTAATTGGGAGACTAGAAGTGGAGCAAAGGGCTTTCTGACTAAATTCTTGGTTGGCAAGGCTAATTATTTCTGGGATAGTCTAGACTTTAAGGCATTCGAGGATATTCTGGCTCTTTTAATATATGGCTTGGTATTGTTTCTGAATCCTGACACTTTTGTTGATGTTAATGCGGTAAAGATCTTCATCTCTCGTAACCCTGTACCCACTCTCTTGGGTGATATTCTTCATCAGCTTTATGCCCGTACTGCCCGAAAGCGGGGAACCTTGATGTGATGTGCTCCGTTATTGGCAAGGTGGTTTATTTTGCACCTTCCCAAATCAGTGCTGAAGAATAAAGAAGGCATTGGCTGGACCTATAGGGTTATGTCTCTCTCGCATAATGACATCATATGGACTCTCAAGGGTATGGACGAGGTGACTATCATTGATCGCTGTGGGGAGTATCCTAATGTTCCGTTGATAGGAACCCATGGAGGAATTTCTTACAATCCGTGCTTAGCCTTACGTCATTTTGGGCGTGCCAGAAGAGAAGGACCTCATGAGCTGCTACTGCCTCATATCATCTTTGATTTTCAAGGGGATAGCGACGAGCAACGTCGAAGATTCATAAGGGCTTGGGATAGAGTTCACCAATCTGATCCACATGAGTTGGGCCCAAAGACTTCTCTCCCGATGGAGCCATATCTCAGATGGGTCCGTATCCGTGCCCAAAAGCTGGGTATGCCGTATGAAGCCGTCCGGCCTGTCATTCTTGAAGTTGCTAATGAAGAAGGAGTTCTTCCAACAATCCTCCATCCTTATATGTCCACTGACATTGGGGCACTGAAGATATCTTGGATGCAGCTGAGAGAGGAATGGGATTCCTACCGAGAAAAGTTCAACGAGCAAGAGAAGAAGATCCAGAAGTTGACTAGGCAGTTGGAGAACGAGCGAATTCTGAATGACTACGTCCGCACCGACAAGAAGAGACCATGGGAGCGTTGATTTACCTTTGATGATTTCCTTTCCAGTTTTTATTTACTTTTCAGTATTCCCTTTCATGTAACGCCTTAAGGGCATCAGTTGAACAATTTGAATTTCAAAGTTTATCTAATAAAGTGTGTTTCATTTCTTGTTTACAAATTTGAATCTCTCGATTGTCTTTGAAATCGTAATCATACGCATTTCATCCCATGCACTTCATAAACAGGTACCCATTACATGTCTCTTATCTTCTTCGCTGTTTATTTCAGCACTCATCATGTCTGCTGAACCTTCAACTGAGCAAGCCATCAAGGCCCTCCAGGCCCAGAATTCCCAATTTCAGGAGTTGTTCATGAATCTAGCTAAGGGTCAGCAAGATCTGAAGACCCTGATTCTGAAAGAGAAGAAGAAGAAGAAGAAGAGGAAAGTCCTGTTTAACACAGGGCACCGGTTTGGAAACAGGCTTCAGAATGAAGTTGATCTGATCACCTCATCTGGAGGGAAAGATAGTCAAGAGGAAAGGAGGGCTCCTAGCCCTGTGGTCTCCGACAACGAGATGGACTTCGACGAAGAGCAGTATCCTCCGGCCGAGGATAGATACAAGAAACTGGAAGACCGGTTGAGTGCTATGGAAGTTCAGAAGGTTCCTGGTCTGGACTTTGGTGATCTAGGTCTGTCATCTGGGGTAGTGATTCCCTACAAGTTCAAGGCACCATCCTTTGCTAAGTATGACCGAATTTCTTGTCCGAAACTGCACCTCCGGTCATATGTAAGGAAGATTCAGCCTTACACTGCTGATAAAAACCTATGGATCCATTTCTTTCAAGACAGTCTCTCAGGGACTCAGCTTAAGTGGTTCTATCAGTTGGACGGAGCCAGTATCCGCAGTTGGGAAGATTTGGCTACTGCTTTCTACAGGCAGTACCAATATAACTCCGACCTCGCTCCTACGCGTACCTAACTCCAGGGTATGTCAATGGGAACGGGTGAAGGATTCAAAGATTATGCTCAGAAGTGGAGGGACCTCGCCGGAAGAGTACAACCACCCTTGGCTGATCTGGAGCTTGTGGATATGTTTCTGGGGACCTTGTCTGGTCCATTTTTCAACCATCTGATTGGAAGCTCTTCATCTGGATTTACAAAGCTAATTTTGACCGGTGAAAGGATTGAGGCTGGTATTAAGGCTGGAAAAATACAAAAGGGTGCCTCATCAAGCACCGAGAAGAAGCCGTTTAAGAAAGAGTCCAGTGCCGTCTGCAGTTCAAGAAACCAGAATAGACCTGAACGCCGCCAAACTGTTAATGCGGTTGTTATTTCGAAACCTGCTGGTGCTCCTCAATACAACAATCAACAGAAGGACGAGAGACCTCGAAGGTAATTCACCCGTCTCAACATGACCTTATCTCAGATTCTGCCACAGTTGCTGAAGACTAATCTGGTGATTCCAAAGGAAGCCCCAAAGAATCCAAATATCACGTCACCGAAGTACAACCCTAATGCCCGATGTGCTTTTCACTCTGATAGCCCGGGGCATAATACGGATGATTGTTGGGTTTTGAAGAACAAGGTACAGGACTTAATTGATGCGAAGGAGATCGAGTTCGGAGCACCAGAAAAGCCTAAACAGGAGGCAGGGGTGAATGCTATTAGGGCTGACGATGATGAAGAGTTTGATATTGATAGTTGGATCTACCCGACTGCCAACGGTGGATTAAGCAACTGGACAACGAAGGATTCTATGCCCGTTTCTGTTATCACCCAATAATGAAACTTTTTGTTTTGAATTTGTAACAGACAATGTTTGAAACTTTATGGCCCGGTGTCTTACCCGGGGCACCGTGGCTTCATTTGTGAGGGCTTTATGTATGTCATTTTCATATGTCATTAATAAAAGAATTGGACGTTCTTGCATTTCAAATTTTGCGCTCCTTGTTTTTCTTTATTATATATTGCAAAGCAGCTATTTTACACACACTCACGTATACAGGTCCACATCCACTCTGGATCTCACTGGTAACGACTCTTCTACTGCAGGTTATGACTTCGAAAGTCCGATCAACTTAGCCGAAGACGAAGGTGAAGATGATTGCGAAGTACCTGGTGAACTTGCTTAGACTACTACTTCAAGAAGATGGGGCCATACTACCTCCAAGCTACCAATTCTGATGCCTCCAATTGCAGGAAGACCGTCGATCTTATACTTAAAAGTGTTGGGTAATACAAAGAGGCATGATGGGGCAGCATGACAAGTCTGGCCGAAAAGAGCATGCTATTTATTACTTTAGCAAAGAGTTCACCGACTGTGAGATACGATACTCACTGCTCGAGAGAACTCGCTATACTTTGGCATGGGTTGCTCACCGGCCGAGACAGTATATGCTGACTCATACTACCTTGTTGATACCAAAAAAAGGTGGACGTCTTGACGACACCTTGGCCTTTTACAATGTGGGGCATTAATATGATCGGAGAGATCAGACCTACAGCATCCAACGGGCATCGTTTCATCCTGGTAGCTATTGATTACTTTACAAAGTGGGTTGAAGCAGCTTCCTTTACTATTGTAACCAAGAATGTCGTGGCATGGTTCATTCGGCATAATTTAATCTGTCGATACGGTGTACCAGAGATGATCATTACGGACAATGGTACCAATCTTAACAACAAGATGATCACCGAGCTCTGCGAACAATTCAAGATACATCATCACAACTCTTCTCCTTACCGGCCGAAGATGAATGGGGCTGTTGAAGCGGCTAATAAGAACATTAAGAAGATTGTGCAGAAGATGACAGTGACATGCAAAGACTGGCACGAGATGTTTCCATTTGCTCTTCATGAGTACCGTACCTCAGCACGGACGTCAACAGGGGAAACACCTTATTCCTTGGTATATGGTATGGAGGCAGTCTTTGCCATTGAAGTTCAGATACCCTCTCTCTGAATCATGAAGGATGCAGGTTTGAGCGAAGACGACTGGATTCAGACCCAACTTGATCAGCTGAACTTAATCGACGAAAAGAGACTTACTGCTATTTGTCATGGTCAGACGTACCAAAAACGGATGATCAAGGCATTTAACAAGAAAGTTAGACGACAAGAGTATCAAGTTGGGGATATGGTAATAAAGCGCATCATTCTACCTCAAGGAGATCCCAGGGGAAAATGGACCCCTACTTACGAAGGGCCATTTGTGGTTAAGAACATTTTCTCAGGAGAAGCTATGATTCTAACCACCATGGATGGTGACGACCTTCCTCACCCCGTCAATGCAGACATAGTGAAAAGATACTACACATAATCAAGGACCCGCTAGGTTGACTGGCCTAGGCAAAAATAAGGGCTTCCCGGAGAACCAAAAGGGTTCGGGCAAAAATAAGGGATGAAATTAAAAAACTGTACACCCGGCAAGTCGAAAACCTGAAAAGGCGGCTTGGGCAAAAAAGGGTATCCCGGTGGACTGAAAACCCGAAAGGGCAGTCCAGGAAAAAAAATTAGGGATCAAAGTGTAACACTATGTCTCATTGGATCACCTTGCATCCAGACTTCAGTATCAACCATCAAGTTCGGACGACACTAATCAATCTGATCTACCTTCAACCAAGTAGCAAAGTGATGAGATGCTCGAAGACATAAAGGCAATAGCAGAGTTGGAACCCAGTGGGATTATTCACATAGCTGTTTTGTTTTCTTTTCACAAAATGTATAAACTCTCTTGTTCGACGGAGTTCTCTTACTAGGACGTCAGCCTCTTGTACAAAAACGCCTATTTACAAGCCAAACTTCAAATCAATACAAATTCATTTTCAGACAAATTTCAAACTGTTTTTCCTTTATCTGTTTTGTTTCGCAAATAACGTCCAATGTTCATTTTTGATATATGAATTTGACATTAATTGTTGCTCATAAATATTTACATGCGAAATAAAAGTCGATTACGGGTAACATCAGAAACAGGGGCAATAAGAAGTGTCTGAACTGTGTAGTTGCTTTGTCCATCAGGTACAAAGGTAGATTCAGCTGAAGAATATGACCAAGATACCTTCACTCCCAGCAAAATAAAGCAGTGATGGTAGCTCTCCCTCAGCTAATACTTACAACCGTGAATGAATCAGCAATACTCTCCCCAAGCAGAGTTGGTCTACCATCAGCACTAAAAGGGCCTTAATATTCCCCAGCGGAGTATAAGAATATTCTCCAGCAAGTATAAGAGTATCCCCGACAGTCTTAATATTCCCAACAAAGTATAAGAATATTCCCCGGCAGAATACAAGATACCCCCAGTGGAGTCAATATTTTCCCAGCGCAGTCTAAAAAGCTTCCCCAACGGAGTTGAAGCATCATCCCTAGTAGACTCTGGAAGTTTACCCCCGGCGGAGTACAAAATAAATCTCCCCAACCAAGTTCAAAGGATCATTCCCAGCAGAATTCAGAGGGTTATCCCCACAGAAGTCTAATAGGGTTATCCCCAGCAAGTTGCAATTGAAAGATCATCCCCAGCGAAGTTCTTTCCTTTCCCCAAGCAGGAGTTCAATCCTCAACAAATTCAGTATCACCAGCAACGATAATCCATCCCTAGCGGAGTTTATCAGTGGAATCCCCAACGGAGTTCATCGTTAAAATCCTCAGCATAGCATATCTTCCCCACAGAGTAATCTCTTCATCAGTTTATTCCCCAACGGAGTAATCTTCTCCTACAGGTTTATCCTTGCAATCACCTTCGTTCACCATCCCCAGCGGAAACGAAGAATTCAACTCTACTCTCCAGCAGTTATCCGGGATTTATTTTCCCCAGCTAAAACAATCATATTTCCATACATCATGATACATGCATATACGCATCATACCATACAATCTCATTTATGTTGAGAACATCATTGCTTGAACCATATCATGCATTGCATATGACTGACCTTTACCTTTCAGGAAAGATGCAGTTAAGTTCTCAATCCAGTCAAAAGAGACAAGACCAGTTAAATCGATTCCTAAAGATTTTTCTGAGGACAATCCAGTCAAAAGAGACAAGACCAGTTAAATCGATTCCTAAAGATTTTTCTGAGGCCAATCCAGTCAAAAGAGACAAGACCAGTTAAATCGATTCCTAAATATTTTTCTGAGGCCAATCCAGTCAAAGGAGACAAGACCAGTTAAATCGATTCCTAAATATTTTTCTGATGGCAACCCAGTCAAAAGAGACAAGACCAGTTAAATCGATTCCTAAAGATTTTTCTGAGGCCAACCCAGTCAAAGGAGACAAGACCAGTTAAATCGATTCCTAAAGATTTTTCTGAGGCCAATCCAGTCAAAAGAGACAAAACCAGTTAAATCGATTCCTAAATATTTTTCTGAGGCCAACCCAGTCAAAAGAGACAAGACCAGTTAAATTGATTCCTAAAGATTTTTCTGAGGACAACCTGGTCAAAGGAGACAAAACCAGTTAAATCGATTCCTAAAGATTTTTCTGAGGCCATCCCGTCAAAGGAGACAAGACCAGTTAAATCGATTCCTAAAGATTTTTCTGACGCAAACACAGCCAAAGGAGACAAGACTAGTTAAATCGATTCCTAATGATTTTTCTGATGCAAATCCAGTCAAAGGAGACAAAACCAGTTAAATCGATTCCTAAAGATTTTTCTGATGCCAATCTCGTCAAAGAAGACAAGACCACCTATCAACAATCTCCAAATGGCATCTGTAAGCCCATTCCCGACATCACAAGGCTGATACCACTTTATGCGAGTGCAAATTTCTGGGTACTCTAGTGTTCAATCATCTTCCACCTTCGGATCACGAAAGGCTCGAAAGCCAATCTATATCCTCAGGTTTAAGAAGATTGAACCGGGTAAACTGTTGTACCCCAAAATTTTCCCTCCCATATTTCCCAAGACATTTCAAAAATAATCTCCAAGTTGCTCAAGATTGCTCAAGAGTTAGACAGTCAAATCATCACCTAAGGCAGTCAATCTCAAATTAGGGTTTTGTGTTGCACCAAGGTCCTTACATCAAAATGACCTCAAGTGCTCCCCAATGTCCTAATATGTTCTCAACTTCATCCATGTCAAATTTCAAGCCTTGCAGAGGAAGTTTGGTCAGTCAATTGCTCAAGAGGCCCAAAAATCGACTGTGTTAGGGCAAAAGTCAACTGTGGCCTACAAATAGTCAAACCTCAAGATTTTTTGTCAACATTCTCATTTTGAAGGATAATTCATCATTTTATCAAGGTTTGATCATGATTCATCAAGGATTGCTCAAGATTCATCAAGATTCAAAAATTGCTAAATTAGGGTTTTGTAGGAAAAGTCAACTCAACTTTGACCAAGCATAACTTTCTCATACTTTATGAGAAATGACCCATCCAAAGCTCATTTTGAATAGGATGCAATTTCCTAGAATCAACCTTCATACCCCAAGATTAATAAATGCACTCACAAAAAGTTACAAATTTGGACATTATAGGTCATTTTTGAAAGTCAACAAAAACACCTTTTTTTCCAAAGCTTATAACTTGAGCATTGAATATAAAAATAAGATGAGACCAAAATGGCTGGTTATAGGACATCTAAAGGTTTCTAAAAAGTCAAATAACACCTCCAAAAGTTCAAAATTGAAGAAGTTATGCATTGTTGAAGTTAGGCATTTTTCCAAAATTGCCAAAAGTCAACTATCCCCAAAACTTCAAATTTTGTCAAATAGGCCCACTTTTTTCCACTTGATTTGATCTTTTCACACCACACACGTGTCCTATATTCAGTTTTATGTCCATTCATTATTTTTTCTATTTTATTTGATTTTTATTGAATTACTTCATTTTAAATCAATTTAAATCTAAATAAAATCTAAAAATTGATAACTTGGTATCTTTTTGATCATTATAGGTCTTAAATATCATCATGTACACAATAAAATCCAAATCAAGTAATGTTATGAACAAAATATTGGATTTCGACATTTTTGGAAGCTTTGTAATGGAAGATCATATCAAATCCAAAATCATCAATGCATAAGGATTGAAAGCCCAATATTTGACCTAATACAATTTTTGATACATACACAACACAAGGACACGAAAATTATCAACAAAAGGCTGCAAAAAAATCACAAGAACAAACTTGAGAAAAAGCTTGAAAAGGTGTGAAACTGAAATCCATACTAGAGGCAAATTCAAGCCCAAAACTCAACGTGGTTCTCTTGCTAGACATCCACTGAATCCATTGGAATCAAAAGCAAGCTCTGAAACCTCCTAACTCGCGCTGTAAGTCTTCTTGAACACCTCCCTGTACATGAAATCGTATTCTCATATTCATGCGTTTTTTTGCCAAAATCTTTGCATAATCATGCTAATCAGTCCATTTTGAGACTTTCTGCATTAACCAATTGAGTTTTCATGGCCTGTGTTGTACCCCAAAATTTTCCCTCCCATTTCCTCAACATTTTCTCACCACAAGACCCTTGGAGCTCAAGATCCAGCTAGGGTTTACTCTGCTCAAGACCCCTCCTTGCACTGTTGACCCAAATTAGGGTTTGTGTTTGCACAAAGATGTCTTGACCTAAAATTCCCAAGATGAATTTCATGCTTCATTTTGGACTCCCAAGTTTATCCATACCAAGTTTCAAGCCTTGATTCCAATCTTTGCCCAGTCAATTGGACAGTTGACCTAGAAATCAACTATATTAGGGAAAAAGTCAACTGTGGTCAATTGACAGTCAAACCTCATGGTTTTTGACCCACATCAACATTATGAACTCATATGGACCATTTGGTCAAGTTTGGATCACAATTCCACAAGAAATTTGATCAGATCACCAAAAGGGCAAAATGGTCATTTTTAGGGTTTTGACTGCACAAAGGCAATTTTTGACTGTTTGACCTAGCCAATGGCCAACCAAGCTCACATATGGACTCAAGGACCCCATGGAATTGTCTTGACATGTTCAACAAATTCAAAAGATTCCAAATGCACAAGATTGACAGATGAATTTTCCAGTCAATTGATCAATTTTTGACTGTATACTGAAAAGTCAAACTTTGACTTTTTGGTCAAAATCAAGTGTCAAGATTCATTTTTCATCAAGACATGTCAAATTATGAAACTTGTTCATCAAGAAATCAAAAATTGCAAATTAGGGTTTAAAATGAAGAATTTTCATAACTTAGAAATTTTCTAAGTTATGAAAATCCCTAATTTTTTCCTAACTTTGTCCCACTTTCTCATCAAGATGCAAATGAATTCAAGGAAAAATCAAAACATGAAAGTTATAGTCCATTGCAAAATCTACAACTTTGATTCACAAAGTTTCCTCAAAAGAGGCTTGTAGCTCAAGTTATGATTTTTGGAACAAGGGTGCAAAACATTCTTAACTTAGAAAAATTTTGACCTATTCTAGGCAGGATTTTTGCCTAACTTCATGGCCACTTTTCACATGCTTCCACTTGGAATTTCAACTTGCATTACAAAGATGGATTGAAGTAAACATTTCAAGCTTTCCAAAATGTCCAAGAACTCATCAAACACCCTTGTGGTTAAGGAGAATCGAATTTGGCAATATGGGCAAAAGTCACTTTGTTCATGAGCCATTTCCATGTTCATAACTTGTGCACTTTTTTCAAATCAGCATGAGCAAGCTAGTTACAGGCCTCTAATCCCTTTCTTACTCAATAATTAAATACCAATCCATTGTGCCAAGGCATTATTTTGTGCATTTGGTCATTGTATGAAGAATTAAGCCTTAATTAGAAAAAGCACTTTATCCATTTTTGAAAAGTATGACTTTATGTCAAGTTTGCAAATCAAGAAGTACAATGCAAATATTTTTGGCACAAGTTCAGGGACATAACACACTGATCAAGTGGGATTGAGGCAGCATGTTTAGGGGGTCTGCATAAGTCTAGAAACCAACTTGCCAAACTTTGCTTAAGTTAGAAGAAACATTGCATAACTTAACACAACTCACATTTCTGCCAACACAAGCTTAGACAAACTTGTTGTACACATTCCATACATCAAACCTGAGCTAAGGCACGAGCTAACTACCTTCCATACCTCCCTAAACCTCAAAACACCATTGTACTGCACAAAACAGGGCATCCCTGCAGTTTGAGTGGCACAACTCAATTCCCTTGTGCGCCTTGGCCAAAACCAGTTCATACACACTCCATACCACCTATACAAACTATCCCAAGCATTGGACACGACCTGTAACACCTCTAACCAACTTCACCATTTTCACTTTTTCTGTTTTGCAGGCTGACTTCCATAACTTTATTCATTTGGTTTCAAAGCAAGTTAAAGGTTGGAGAAGCATCCCTGACCTTCAAGAAAGCTGTACAAGTCCTCACATTGCACTGAAAGTACCTCCATTTCCAGACACGATCCAAGATGAACAGGTAAGTTCATGGACTTCTATCTCTCAATCTAGGAAGAGTTAGCTTTAAGTTTATGAATGAAAAATGCTCTACTCATGGCCCTGAAGCTACACATATAATTACTTTCCATTTATATTGCATGTGCTGAGAGAATTTGGAACCTGAACATTAGAAAAAACTTAGGTCAAGAATTAGGGATGGAGAAATTCTCTCTCATTTCTGAGATTTAGGTCAAGTTCTTTATATGTATGGATTCGTGGTTTGATGCTTGATATTTTTTATGTTATGAGTTTGTGCTAAAAATCAAAGAATCAAGAGTTGTGGTTGAAGCAAGGGAGCGCGCGCATTTTCAAACATTTGTCTGGAGGTTGAAGACAACCTCTCTTGGGCTGGGCCTGAGATTGTTTTTTTCTATTTGCACCGTTGCATTTCACATGCACCCCCTGGCCCATTTTGAGTTTTATTTGTCATTTTTAACTTTTTCTTTTTGATTCTGATTTGTTATTTTTTATTAAAATATAAAAAATATAAAAAATATTTTTCTCACATTTTTTACATTTTATTTGATATTTATTTGGTTTCATTTAGTTTTATATGTAAATAAATACATAATACCTTTTATTTAAAAATACAAAAAAATAATACAAACACTTTTATTTTCTGATTTTTATTTTATTTTACCTTTGAAAACATTTTATAAAAAATATACTTTTTTTGTAAATATTAAATATTTTATTTTTGTACATATTTAATATATTTAATAAATAATATAAATACTTATATATTTATTAGTCTATTTAGGTTAAAAACATAAAAATAATACATTTTTATTTTTTATTAATATTTAACTTAAAAAATCACTTTTTGACAATATACTTTCTTTTTATTTATTTTTTATACATAATTAATAAATATTGCATATAATAAATAATTAATACATTTTATTTAGCAAAATTAGGGTTTTACCCTAAACCTAAAAAATCCAAAAATTAAACCTTTTTATTTTTGTTTATTTGACACATAAAAAATACCTTTTACATACATATAAAAAATCATTTTTTGCATCTTGCATATTTATTGTATTTAATTATTGTGCAATTAAATACCTTGTAAATTCCATTTGGATTGTAATAGTTTAGATTTAAATTTCTTGCTAAAATATCCCCATTTGAACATTTGTACCCCCCATCCCATATTTGTGTTGTAATAACTTAGGACCTTTTATTTTTCGCATTTAAAAGCTTTCTAATTATGTCATGTTAGACTTAGGGTTTGTATGCAAAAAGTCAACCAAAATAAATAGCTTGACCTAATTCCAAGATAAAAGCATGAAAATGAACAAACACCAATCACACTTGCACCCCCCCTAGGGTTACTCCACTTGTTGCCTTCAATAATGGGCCATATTGCATGTTAGGTGTCTTTGGCAAAAAACAAAACAATATCAAATGATCATAGTCCCTCGATGACGCTTTCGAAAGTTGCCTAAAAATGATCAAGTCCCTTAAAGGAAAAATTGCCCAAAGACACTTGGCACCATTGCAATCATGGTCTAAACGATGACCCGCGCCCGTCCCGTTCACATCTTAACACAAGATTGTCCACCAAATACAATGGTGGAACAAAATTGTTAAAAGGGTTAAAACATAGCAAAGATCTTTGATAAATTTAGGGTAGATAGCTCTTGGTTACTTGCCAACTTGTAAAACAAAAACACTTGCCTATTTTTTCAAAACACACTTCACAACACACTTTCAAAACAACTTTCAAAAAACATTGAAAACTTTTAAAAGACATACATCTTTGTATACATCCCAACATGGATCATTACAAAGGTTGCCACCACATTGGCCTCTTTTCAAAACATTTTCAAACCCACACACAAAGCACCATTTCAAACAATTGAAAATCAAGGCAAGTTGATCTAAGCAAGTAACTAAGAGCCCATGGATAACCATGGATAGAAAGGGTGCTAATACCTTCCCTTTCTATAATCTACTCCCCGAACCCAAGAAAACATCTCAAAGGTTTTTGCTGTGCTTTTTAACCTTTCCTTAGGATAAAATAAAAAGTTGGTGGCGACTCTTGCTCAACCAAAAAATTTGCGAAAACAAACGCAAAACCCAAGTCAGTTCTCCCACCGTATCACAGAACTGGCGACTCTGCTGGGGAGAATTTTAAAGTGGAGTAACCTTAGGGCTTAGATCACCCTCTTGCATGACTAATTGTTTGCTTTGATTGCTTTATATCTTGGTTCTCTTGTTTGGGCTTGAAATCCTACACCTGGATTTGGGGAAACATTTATAGATAGCAATACGTTGTGGAAACTGTGCGGGGTATACCGACATGGTTGAAGCAATAGCTATATTAGTGCGACATATTTGTGAGTACCGGTAACCCTTGAGTTCAATCAAGGAGAGTACGGGGCCGCTGAGTGATGTCACTAAGCACTAATGACCTAGAACCTTACTTGACCATCTTGACCTTTCATTAGGGGTAGTGAGATGACCGGCTTTGGTGCAGTCCGAAGTTGGTAGATACTCGATACTACACTCATTGAGGGTTGTTTTCTTGGAATATTTTGGTCGCTAGTTAAGTGGCTAAACCAAAACAATGAACATGGAAAACAATCCAGTGATATTGAGCTCCTTAGAACCCGGTTACTATTTATAGGACAGGTTTTTAAGCCAACTACAGTCAAGAGGGTGCTTACCTATGAAACCCCATGCAAGCCTGGAACTAGGGTTTGGTGTGAATTGCTTGTACATATGTTTTGTGAATACATCATAAACATCATAAATCATCATATGCATTCACTAACCATTTCAAGGGTTTAGATCTTCATCTTTGTTCTTGTTTTGTAGGTCATGGAAATTCTTCGTAGGAAAACTATCCAAGTCAACCTTGTGAGAATCCCTCCTCAACTCAAAGAGCTCACATCAAGAATTCCGGAAAGCTCTCCCTTCAGTGAAAGACATGGTAGACTGCTCAGCCTAGTCAACACCAGCATTGAAGAGGACATGGTAAAGGTGTTGTTCCAGTTCTTTGACCCCCTTCACCACTGTTTCACTTTCCCCGACTACCAATTGGTGCCCACTTTGGAGGAATTTTCTCAACTCTTGAGAATTCCTATTCTTAATCAACTACCCTACAACGGTACGGAAAAAGAACCAAAGCCTGAAGATGTTGCTCAAGCACTACACCTACAGCCATCTGACATCAAGGGGCACTGGGAAACTAGAAGCGGTGTCAAAGGTTTCTTGGCAAAATTCTTGTTTGAGAAGGCACAAGAATGTTGGAATTCATTGGACCTACAAGCCTTTGAAGAAATTGTGGCACTTCTCATTTATGGGTTGGTCTTGTTCCCAAATCCTGACCAGCTTGTAGATGTCAACGCCGTCAAGATCTTCTTATCCAGAAATCCAATACCAACATTGCTTGGGGACATTCTTCACTCATTTTACACACGAACAATGAGAAAGAGGGGTGTTCTCATGTGCTGTACTCCTCTCCTTGCAAGGTGGTTTATTTCACATCTTCCACAATCTGTCTTGAAGAATGACCAAGGCTTAAGGTGGTCACAACGGTTGATGACCCTTACTCACTCTGATGTACATTGGTGTTCTCGGTCCAGAGAAAATGTCATCATCGTCGATCGTTGTGGAGAGTTCCCTAATGTTCCATTGCTTGGCATTAGGGGAGGCATTACCTACAACCCTTGTCTAGCTTTCAGACAATTTGGATATGCACGAAGAGATGGCCCTCATGACATGCTGATTCCTGACCTAGTTTTTGACTTCGACAACGATGCGCAAGGACTTCGCCAAAGATTCATCAGAGCTTGGAGGATGCCTAACAAGGTTGACAGCAAGACACTGGGGCACAAGAACTCCATCCCCCTTGAGCCTTATCTCAAGTGGGTACGAACCCGAGCCCAGAGTCTAATGATGCCTTATCCTCATGTTCTCCCTGTGATCAAAGAGCCCGTCAAGGAAGGAGAGGTTCCTTATACCATCCTGTATCCTGACATGCCTACATCGTGGGAGGAGATGCAGAAGAGTTGGATCCAACTCAAGGAGGAACAGAACACTTTTGAAGCCAGCTTCCACACCAGTGAGAAGAAGGTTTTGGAGCTTACCCGCCGACTCCATGAGGAAGAGACCCTCAACACCTACATCGCACCAAAGAGGATGCGCAATGTCTTTTTACCTTGAGAAGTTTTTTGTAATATTTGGCCCATGGGGCATTTATGTACTGACCAATTTATTCTTATTAATATGACGTGCGTTCTTTTTGTTTGCAACAATTTTGAATTTGCTAAATCCTTGAATGCATTGCATACATAAGCATATCATTCATCATACGCATAAGCAGGTCTCCACACCAGGTTTCCTTATCTTTCTGCTGTTTATTTCAGTAAGATGGATCTCGAATAGACGGTCAAGGACTTGCAGTCTCAGAATTCACAGTTTCAATAACTCCTGATGACCTTGGCTAAGGGTCAGGAAGATCTGAAAGCCCTGCTGGGGAACAAAGAGCAAGTGAAAAAGAAGAAGAAGAGAATCGGGGTGGCTACCCTAGGGAGAAGGTTTGAGGGTGAAGCCAGAAGAGTGCTTGAATTTCCCCCTACATCTGAAGAGGGAACCAGTAAAGGGAATACGGCTGCGGTACCTTCCGAATCCGAGGTTGAAGAAGAGGAGGCTGAAGAGGACGAAGACTACTCTGATCAACAATACCCGCCCGCCGATGATAAGTACAAAGGCTTGGAAGACAGGTTGGCAGCTATGGAGCTGCAGAGAGTTCCCGGTTTAGATTTCGAAGATTTGGGATTAGTTACTGGAATTGTGATCCCCCCGAAGTTCAAAGTGCCAGTTTTTGCAAGATATGACGGGCTATCCTGCCCGAAGATGCATCTCAGATCATATGTAAGGAAGATCCAACCTTACACTGCAGACAAGAACCTTTGGATCCATTTCTTTCAGGATAGCCTTTCAGGGGCTCAACTCGAGTGGTTCTATCAGTTGGATGGAGCCAGTATCTGAAACTGGGAGGACTTGGCTACTGCCTTTTACAAACAATATCAGTACAATTCTGACCTCGCTCCCACGCGTACCCAACTTCAGGGTATGTCACTGGGGACGGGCGAAGGATTCAAGGAGTATGCGCAAAAGTGGAGAGACCTGGCTGGCAGGGTGCAGCCTCCTTTGACTGACCGTGAACTTGTTGACATGTTCCTAGGGACCCTGTCTGGTCCATTCTTCAATCATCTGATTGATAATTCTTCTGCTGGGTTCACAGACCTAATCTTAACCGGTGAAAGGATAGAAGTTGGTATCAAGTCGGGGAAGATACAGAAAGGTGCCTCCGCAAGTACTGAAAAGAAGCCCTTCAAGAAGGAAGCCAGTGCTGTTTATGGTCCCAGAAGACAAATTAAGCCGGAACGCCGCCAAGCTGTCAATGTATTGGTAATTTCGAAGCCTGCTGCTCCTCCTCAGCAATATAATCAACAGAGGGGTGAGAGACCCAAAAGGCAGTACACTCGGCTCAGCATGACCCTGTCTCAGATTTTGCCGCAACTACTATCAACCAATCTGGTGACTGCCAAGGAAGCTCCGAAGGTAGTGAACACAGCTTCTCCAAAGTACAACCCCAACGCCCGTTGCGCTTATCACTCTGATAGCCCGGGGCATACTACGGACGATTGCTGGGCTCTGAGGAATAAGGTTCAAGACCTTATTGATGCTAAAGAAATATAGTTTGAGGCGCCCGAAAGACCCAATGTTGTGACTGCTCCCATGCCCCAGCATGGAGTGAATGCTGTGGAAGAAGACCGATATGTAGCCTCCGTGGAAGAGATTGTTACTCTGTTATCGATTGTTAAAAGGAATCTGTTGCTAGCCGGTTTATTTCCGGGATGTGGTGAAGATTGCCTTCTATGTGCTGTTTCTCCTGTTGGTTGTCCGTTGCTGAAATCAGGTATCCAAAGCCTGATGGATAGCAAGGAAATCTTGTTCGAGAAGATTGTTGTTCCTGCTGTCCCCGCTGAAGAAGTTTCTATCGTCACTATTTTCAACAAACCTCCCAAGGCTCCTTCAAATAAGCCTGTCAAAATCATGTCCACTCAGAAGATTGCTCCTATCATCATCATTGTTCCAGGACGCCTCCCTTATACATCCGACAAAGTTGTCCCATGGCACTCTAGGGCAGATGTTTATGTTCTTGGAGTAAAGCAAGAGTTTGATACAAGTACCGGTGTCAGTAACATCACCAGGCCTGCCAAAGTTACTCGCAGTGGTAGGTTATTTTCGCCAGATATTTCGCCACCAGCTATTCAGAAACCCCTTATCATCACACCTGCAAGTGTGCATGTTCCACCTCCTAATCAAGTTCCTGTTTCTACCCCTGCCGCCGAGTCCTCTGATGCTCGGGGCAAGGGGATTGCTACTGATTTGCCTTCCCTGACGGAGGCGCCGAAGACAACCACTGTTGAAGCCTCCCAGCAAGAGATGGAGGAGATCCTCAAGATTATCAAGAAAAGTGATTTCAATGTGATTGAGCAGTTGGGGCACACCCCATCAAAGATTTCTATGTTATCACTGCTGTTGTGTTCAGAGGCCCATGCCAAGGCCCTGATCTCCTTCCTAAAGACGGCCCATGTGCCACAAGAAACGTCTGCTGATCAATTTACTGACTGTGTGGCCAACTTGACTGCTGATAATGGTTTGGGCTTCTCTGACGCCGATCTGACTGCCAAAGGAAAGAACCATAATGATGCCCTGCACGTCTCTATTGAATGCATGGGCACTACTCTTGCCCATGTGTTGGTAGACACCGGTTCTTCATTGAACGTATTACCCAAGAAGGCCCTAGACAGATTGGATTGTGAGGGTCTGGAGCTCAAGCCTAGTAACATTGTGGTCCGGGCCTTTGACGGTTCGAAAAGGATGGTACATGGTGAAGTTGACATTCCAATCAGGGTTGGTTCTCAAGTCTTTGATTCTACTTTCTATGTGATGGACATCCGTCCATCCTATTCTTGTTTGCTGGGTCGTCCATGGATCCACAAGGCTGGAGCTGTGACCTCCACACTACATCAGAAGCTTAAGTACCCGGTTAGAGGGAAAATTGTTACAGTTCAGGGGGAGGAAGAATATATGGTCAGCCACCTTAACTCGTTCCGGTACATAGAAATGGATGGGGAATTCATTGAGACTCCATTCCAGCACTTTGAAGAGGTGCCTCAGACATTGGCATCAGCTGAAACTGTGATTGAAGACCCTCCTTTGAAGATGGCTTCCTTAAAGGACGCTCGGGCTGTGATTGAGAAGGGTGAATGCGCAAACTGGGGCCGACTTCCTGACTTCACTCCGAAGACCGACAAATTTGGTTTGGGCTTCACTGCAGAGGCTCAGAGGGCTATTCGCAAAGCAAGGATTGGAAGACCTCTTGTGTTCATCACCAACCCGAGAGTGAATGCTATTGAAGACGACGTGGAGGAATCGGAATTTGACAGCTGGATCTACCCAACAACCGACAGTGGACCAAGCAACTGGACTGCCAAAGACTTTACACCTATTACTTTTGTCACTCAGTAATGAACTCTTTTGTTTTCAATTTGTAACAAACAATATGTTGAAACTTTTATGGCTCGGTGTCCTACCCGGGGCACCATGGCTTCATTTGTGAGGGCTTTTGTATGTCATTTTCATATATCATTAATCAAAACATTGGACGTTTGTTGCATTTCAAAATCTTGCGCTCCTTTTCTTTCTTTATTATATATTGCAAAACAGCTATATTTACACACACTCACTTATACATGTTCCAATCCACTCTGGATCTCACTGGTAACGACTCTGCTACTGCCAGTTATGACTTTGAAAATCCGATCAACTTAGCCGAAGACGAAGGTGAAGATGATTGCGAAGTTCCTGGTGAACTTGCAAGACTGCTACTCCAGGAAGAGAGGGCCATTCAGCCACATGAAGAGCCAGTGGAAACGGTAAATCTGGGTACTGAGACAGACAGGAAGGAAGTCAAGATTGGTGCCAATCTAGAGCTCAGTGTGAAACAACGGTTGATTCAGATGCTGCATGACTATGTGGAAATCTTTTCCTGGTCTTACGAAGACATGCCTGGGTTGGATACCGACATTGTGGTTCATCACCTGCCTACCAAGGAAGATTACCCTCCGGTAAAACAGAAGGTCCGCCGTATGCGTCCAGAGATGTCCGAGAAAATCAAAGCCGAGGTTATAAAACAATTTGATGCCGGGTTTCTAGCAGTGACTTCTTACCCTCAGTGGATTTCCAACGTGGTTCCAGTGCCGAAAAAGGATGGTAAGGTCCGAATGTGTGTTGATTACAGGGATTTGAATAGGGCGAGCCCTAAGGATGATTTCCCTCTGCCTCATATCGACGTTCTGGTTGACAACACTGCTCAGCATAAAGTATTCTCCTTCATGGATGGTTTCTCCGGTTATAATCAGATCAAGATGGCTCCTGAAGACATGGAGAAGACCACTTTTGTCACTCAGTGGGGCACCTTTTGCTACAAGGTCATGCCTTTTGGGTTGAAAAATGCTGGGGCAACCTACCAACGTGCCATGGTTGCTTTATTTCATGATATGATCCATCACGAGATAGAAGTTTATGTCGATAATATGATTGCAAGGTCCCAAACTGAGGAGGGACACCTTGACCATCTACGGAAGCTGTTTGACCGTCTGAAGTTGTACAAGCTGAGGTTGAACCCAAACAAGTGCACCTTTGGGGTGAGATCTAGAAAATTGCTAGGCTTCATCGTAAGCGACAAAGGCATTCAAGTGGACCCTGCCAAAGTGAAGGCCATACAAGAGATGCCAACTCCCAAGACAGAGAAAGAAGTCAGAGGCTTTCTAGGACGGTTGAACTACATTGCCCGATTCATCTCACATCTAACTGCTACCTGTGAACCAATCTTCAAGCTGCTGAAGAAAGATCAAGTAGTACGTTGGAACGATGAATGTCAGGCCGCTTTTGAAAAGATCAAAGAGTATCTCCAAGAACCACCCATTCTTATGCCGCCGGTTGAAGGGAGACCTCTAATCTTATACTTGACAGTACTTGACAACTCAATGGGGTGTGTGCTAGGGCAGCATGACGAGTCTGGCCGAAAAGAACACGCCATTTATTACCTGAGCAAAAAGTTTACCGACTGTGAGACTCGGTACTCACTGCTCGAGAAAACTTGCTAAGCTCTGGTATGGGTTGCTCGCCGGCTGAGACAGTATATGTTGACTCACACTACCCTGTTGATTTCAAAAATGGATCCAATAAAGTACATCTTCGAAAAGCCCGCCTTGTCCGGAAGAATAGCAAGATGGCAAATGATCTTGACGGAATATGACATCCAGTACACGACTCAAAAAGCAATCAAAGGAAGTGTATTGGCAGACCATTTGGCACATCAGGCAGTGGACGACTACCAGTCGATGAACTTTGAATTTCCAGACGAGGATATCATGGTAGTGACTGATTGTGAAGTACCTAGACCGGATGAAGGACCTGAGGAAGGATCCCGATGGTCTATGCACTTTGACGGAGCCTCGAACGCTTTGGGTAATGGTATCGGCGTTGGGATCATATCCCCTAAAGGCACTCATACTCCACTCACCGCCCGACTATGTTTCAACTGCACCAACAACATGGCAGAGTATGAGGCATGTATCATGGGTCTTCAAGCTGCAATTGACTTAAGGATCAAGTTTCTGAGTGTCTTCGGAGATTCCGCTCTCGTGATCAATCAGGTCAAAGGCGAGTGGGATACGAAACACTCAAATCTTATTCCTTACAAGGAGTATGTGCTGACTTTCCTTCCCCACTTCGAAGAGATAACTTTTGAACACTTCCCAAGAGAGGAGAATCAGTTAGCAGACGCACTAGCTACGATGTCTTCAATGTTCAAAGTCAAATGGGACAACGAGGCTCCTCGGATCATTATCTGGAAACTGGATGAACCTGCACATTGCTGCGATCTCGAGACCGAAGAGGTAACGGAAAAACCTTGGTATCATGAAGTGAAGAGGCACTTGGAAGCTCAAGAATACCCCGAAGGTGCATCTGTTAATGACAAGAAGTTCCTAAGAAGGTTCGCGGCAAAGTTCTTCCTCAGCAACGGCATTCTGTACAAACGAAACCATGATTCAACCCTACTGCGTTGTGTGGATAAGACTGAAGCAGAAAAGATCATGGCAGAGCTACATGAAGGTACCTTCGGAACACATTCCAGTGGACATACCATGGCAAAGAAAATCCTTCGGGCAGGATATTTCTGGTCCACAATGGAAGCCGACTGTTATCAGCATTCTCGAACTTGTCATAAATGCCAGATCTATGCTGATAAAGTGCACATTCCTCCGGTTCCTCTGAACGTCCTGACGGCACCTTGTCCTTTTGCAATGTGGGGCATTGATATGATCGGCGAGATCCGACCTACGGAATCCAACGGGCATCGCTTCATCCTGGTAGCGATTGATTACTTCACAAAGTGGGTTGAAGCAGCTTCTTATGCTACTGTAACCAAGAGCGTCGTGGCACGGTTCATTCGGCACAACTTGATCTGTCGATACGGTGTACCTGAGAGGATCATTACGGATAATGGTACCAATCTTAACAACAAGATGATCACTGAGCTCTGCGAGCAATTCAAGATACAGCACCACAACTCTTCTCCTTACCGGCCGAAGATGAATGGGGCTGTAGAAGCAACGAATAAGAATATCAAGAAGATTGTGCAGAAGATGACAGTGACCTATAAGGATTGGCATGAAATGTTACCGTTTGCTCTTCATGGGTACCGTACCTCAGCACGGACGTCAACGGGGGCAACTCCCTTTTCCTTGGTCTATGGCATGGAGGCAGTCTTGCCTATTGAAGTCCAGATACCCTCTCTCCGGATAATGAAGGATGCAGACTTGAGCGAAGATGACTGGATCCAGACTCGGCTTGATCAATTAAACCTAATTGACGAAAAGAGACTCACTGCTATTTATCATGGTCAAACGTACCAAAAACGGATGATCAGGGCATTTAACAAGAAGGTCAGACGACAAGAATATCAAGTTGGGGACCTGGTAATCAAGCACATCATTCTTCCTCAAAGTGATCCCAGGGGCAAGTGGACCCCCACGTACGAAGGGCCATTTGTGGTTAAACATATCTTCTCAGGAGGAGCTATGATTTTAACCACCATGGATGGTGACGACCTTCCTCACCCTGCCAATGCAGACATAGTAAAAAGATACTACGCATGAATTAAAGACCCGCTAGGTTGACACACCTAGGCAAAAATAAGGGCTTCCCGGCGAACCAAAAGGTTTGGGCAAAAATAAGGGACGAAATGAAAAAACCTGTACACCCGGCAAGTCAAAAACCTGAAAAGGCGGCTTGGGCAAAAATGGGTATCCCGGTGGACTGAAAACCCGAAAGGGCGGTCCAGGCAAAAGTTAGGGATTAAAGCGTAATACTATGTCTCATTGGATCACCTTACATCCAGAATTCGGCATCAACTATCGGGTTCAGACGGCATCGATCAATCAGCTTCATCTTCAACTAAGCAGCAAAGTGATGGGGCGCTTAAAGACATAAAGGCGATAGCAGAGTTGGAACCCAGTGGGGTTATTTTGCACATAGCTGTTTTGTTTCCTTTTCACAAAATTGTATAAACTCTATTTTGCTCGGCGGCGTTCTCTTACTAGGACGTCAGCCTCTTGTACACAAAAACGCCTATTTACAGGCAAATTTCAAAATCAATACAAGTTCAACTTTTCAGACAAATTATCCATTGTTTTTCCTTTTTTCTATTTTGTTTTGCGAAGAACGTCCAATGTTCATTTTTGATATATGCATTTGACATTAATTGCTAATCACGAATAGTTGCATGCGAAACAAAGGATTAATTACAGATGACATCAGAAACAGGGGCAATTTAGATTTGTCTAAGCGATCTAGTTGCTTTGTCCACCAAGGTACTAAGGTAAGGTCAGCTGAAGAACGTAACCAAGTCACCTTCACTCCCCATAGAGTAAGACCAGATTTCAGCAATACTCTCCCCAGGAAGAGTTGGTCTCCCCTCAGCCCTGAAAAGGCACATTGTTCCCCTAGCAAGTTAGCGATACCCTCCCCAAGCAGAGTTTAGTCTACTGTCAGCCTTAAGGAAGTTGGATATCCCCGGAAGATCTAAATATTCCCCAGCGGAGTATAGACATTCCTCAGCGAAGTATCTCTTCCCACAAAGTAATTCCCCGGCAGTCTTAATATAAGATTGTTCCCCGGCGGAATACAAGACACCCTAGCGGAGCCATTTCCCAGTACAATCTAAAGTTTCCCCCAGGAAAGTGGAATCCATACCCCCGGCAGGTCTTGAAGCTTATCCCTAGTAGATTCTGGAAGCTTATCACCTGCAGAGTACGAATGACTCTCCCCGACTTTATTCAGAGGTTATTCCCCACCAGAGCCTATAACTGGGTTATCCTCAGCTAATTACAACAGAAAGATCGTCCTCGGCAAAGTTCTTCCTATCCCCAGCGGAGTTCATCAAATTCCCCAACATAACTTATCAGTGGAACCCCCAGCGAAGCTCTCATCAAAACCTCAGCGAAGTATCTCTTCCCACAAAGTAATTCCCCGCAGAGTAATCTCTCCAACAAGTTCATTCCTCAACGGAGTCATCTTCTCCTACCGGTTCATTTTTGCAACCATCATCCCCAGCGGAAGCGAAGAACTTTACTCTTCAACATCAGCCCAGGATTTGATTCCCCGGCCAGTCGTCAAGGATTTATTTTCCTAGACAAAAATACATTCATAGACATTTCACATTTCATACATCCTGCTTACATACATGATAAAGTGCATACAACACTGTCTCATTTTGAGCATCATGACATCATGCAATTCATACATCATGACATTGCATACAACTGATGTTTTGCCTTTTCAAGAAAAAGTCAATCCAAAAGATGATTACTATCAACTATCACAATTCCAGATTCGATTCCTGTATCTAGCCAGGGCATATCTGTGAGCGATTGATTGTAGATTCGATACCTGTATCTAGCCAGGGAATATCTGCATGAAGAGTTTGAAGATCAACCCCTGTAACAGGCCAGGAAATTATCTTTCATTCTCAGGTCAGAAGTTTACACCTGTATCCAGCCAGGAAAACTATCTCTACCACCCTTTTGCAAATTCCAGATTCGATTCCTGTATCTAGCCAGGGCATATCTGTGAGCAACTAATTGTGGATTCGATACCTGTATCTAGCCAGGGCACGTCTACATGAACAGTTCCAGATTCGATTCCTGTATCTAGCCAGGGCACATCTGTGAGCAACTAACAGTGGATTCGACTCCTGTATCTGGCCAGGGCATATCTGCATGAAGAGTTTGAAGATCAACACCTGTAACAAGCCAGGAAACATCTTCCTTTCTCAAAGTACGCAAGTTCTCGCTAAGGAGTCTCTTACGCGATCAACACTTCCAAATGGCATCTATAAGCCCATTCCCGACAAGGTTTTGTCACGTCTCCAGATGGCATCTATAAGCCCATCCTCCTATCCATACTATCTCCAAGTGGCATCTATAAGCCCATTCCCGCCATCACATTGCTGATACTCCAGCATGTGAGTGCAAATTTCAGGGCACTCTAGTGTCCAATCTCCTTTTACCCTCGAGTCGCGAAAGGCAAACTTGCCAATCTAACTCTTCAGGTTCAAGAAGATTGAACAGGGGCAACTGTTGTACCCCAAAATTTTCCCTCCCATTTCCTCAACATTTTCTCACCACAAGACCCTTGGAGCTCAAGATCCAGCTAGGGTTTACTCTGCTCAAGACCCCTCCTTGCATTGTTGACCCAAATTAGGGTTTGTGTTTGCACAAAGATGTCTTGACCTAAAATGCCCAATATGACTTTCATGCTTCATTTTGGACTCCCAAGTTTATCCATACCAAGTTTCAAGCCTTGATTCCAATCTTTGCCTAGTCAATTGGACAGTTGACCTAGAAATCAACTGTATTGGGGAAAAAGTCAACTGTGGTCAATTGACAGTCAAACCTCATGATTTTTGACCCACATCAACATTATGAACTCATATGGACCATTTGGTCAAGTTTGGATCACAATTCCACAAGAAATTTGATCAGATCACCAAAAGGGCAAAATGGTCATTTTTAGGGTTTTGACTGCACAAAGGCAATTTTTGACTGTTTGACCTAGCCAATGGCCAACCAAGCTCACATATGGACTCAAGGACCCCATGGCATTGTCTTGACATGTTCAACAAATTCAAAAGATCCCAAATGCACAAGATTGACAGATGAATTTTCCAGTCAATTGATCAATTTTTGACTGTATACTGAAAAGTCAAACTTTGACTTTTTGGTCAAAATCAAGTGTCAAGATTCATTTTTCATCAAGACATGTCAAATTATGAAACTTGTTCATCAAGAAATCAAAAATTGCAAATTAGGGTTTAAAATGAAGAATTTTCATAACTTAGAAATTTTCTAAGTTATGAAAATCCCTAATTTTTTCCTAACTTTGTCCCACTTTCTCATCAAGATGCAAATGAATTCAAGGAAAACTCAAAACATGAAAGTTATAGTCCATTGCAAAATATACAACTTTGATTCACAAAGTTTCCTCAAAAGAAGCTTGTAGCTCAAGTTATGATTTTTGGAACAAGGGTGCAAAACATTCTTAACTTAGAAAAATTTTGACCTATTCTAGGCAGGATTTTTGCCTAACTTCATGGCCACTTTTCACATGCTTCCACTTGGAATTTCAACTTGCATTACAAGGATGGATTAAAGTACACATTCCAAGCTTTCCAAAATGTCCAAGAACTCATCAAACACCCTTGTGGTTAAGGAGAATCGAATTTGGCAATATGGGCAAAAGTCACTTTGTTCATGAGCCATTTCCATGTTCATAACTTGTGCAATTTTTTCAAATCAGCATGAGCAAGCTAGTTACAGGCCTCTAATCCCTTTCTTACTCAATAATTAAATGCCAATCCATTATGCCAAGGCATTATTTTATGCATTTGGTCATTGTATGAAGAATTAAGCCTTAATTAGAAAAAGCACTTTATCCATTTTTGAAAAGTATGACTTTATGTCAAGTTTGCAAATCAAGAAGTACAATGCAAATCTTTTTGGCACAAGTTCAGGGACATAACACACTGATCAAGTGGGATTGAGGCAGCATGTTTAGGGGGCCTGCATAAGTCTAGAAACCAACTTGCCAAACTTTGCTTAAGTGAGAAGAAACATTGCATAACTTAACACAACTCACATTTCTGCCAACACAAGCTTAGACAAACTTGTTGTACACATTCCATACATCAAACCTGAGCTAAGGCACGAGCTAACTACCTTCCATACCTCCCTAAACCTCAAAACACCATTGTACTGCACAAAACAGGGCATCCCTGCAGTTTGAGTGGCACAACTCAATTCCCTCGTGCGCCTTGGCCAAAACCAGTTCATACACACTCCATACCACCTATACAAACTATCCCAAGCATTGGACACGACCTGTAACACCTCTAACCAACTTCACCATTTTCACTTTTTCTGTTTTGCAGGTTGACTTCCATAACTTTATTCATTTGGTTTCAAAGCAAGTTAAAGGTTGGAGAAGCATCCCTGACCTTCAAGAAAGCTGTACAAGTCCTCACATTGCACTGAAAGTACCTCCATTTCCAGACACGATCCAAGATGAACAGGTAAGTTCATGGACTTCTATCTCTCAATCTAGGAAGAGTTAGCTTTAAGTTTATGAATGAAAAATGCTCTACTCATGGCCCTGAAGCTACACATATAATTACTTTCCATTTATATTGCATGTGCTGAGAGAATTTGGAACCTGAACATTAGAAAAAACTTAGGTCAAGAATTAGGGATGGAGAAATTCTCTCTCATTTCTGAGATTTAGGTCAAGTTCTTTATATGTATGGATTCGTGGTTTGATGCTTGACATTTTTTTATGTTATGAGTTTGTGCTAAAAATCAAAGAATCAGGAGTTGTGGTTGAAGCAAGGGAGCGCGCGCATTTTTAAACATTTGTCTAGAGGTTGAAGACAACCTCTCTTGGGCTGGGCCTGAGATTGTTTTTTTCTATTTGCACCGTTGCATTTCACATGCACCCCCTGGCCCATTTTGAGTTTTATTTGTCATTTTTAACTTTTTCTTTTTGATTCTGATTTGTTATTTTTTATTAAAATATAAAAAATATAAAAAATATTTTTCTCACATTTTTTACATTTTATTTGATATTTATTTGGTTTCATTTAGTTTTATATGTAAATAAATACATAATACCTTTTATTTAAAAATACAAAAAAATAATACAAACACTTTTATTTTCTGATTTTTATTTTATTTTACCTTTGAAAACATTTTATAAAAAATATACTTTTTTTGTAAATATTAAATATTTTATTTTTGTACATATTTAATATATTTAATAAATAATATAAATACTTATATATTTATTAGTCTATTTAGGTTAAAAACATAAAAATAATACATTTTTATTTTTTATTAATATTTAACTTAAAAAATCACTTTTTGACAATATACTTTCTTTTTATTTATTTTTTATACATAATTAATAAATATTGCATATAATAAATAATTAATACATTTTATTTAGCAAAATTAGGGTTTTACCCTAAACCTAAAAAATCCAAAAATTAAACCTTTTTATTTTTGTTTATTTGACACATAAAAAATACCTTTTACATACATATAAAAAATCATTTTTTGCATCTTGCATATTTATTGTATTTAATTATTGTGCAATTAAATACCTTGTAAATTCCATTTGGATTGTAATAGTTTAGATTTAAATTTCTTGCTAAAATATCCCCATTTGAACATTTGTACCCCCCCCATCCCATATTTGTGTTGTAATAACTTAGGACCTTTTATTTTTCGCATTTAAAAGCTTTCTAATTATGCCATGTTAGACTTAGGGTTTGTATGCAAAAAGTCAACCAAAACAAATAGCTTGACCTAATTCCAAGATAAAAGCATGAAAATGAACAAACACCAATCACACTTGCACCCCCCCTAGGGTTACTCCACTTGTTTCCTTCAATAATGGGCCATATTGCATGTTAGGTGTCTTTGGCAAAAAACAAAACAATATCAAATGATCATAGTCCCTCGATGACGCTTTCGAAAGTTGCCTAAAAATGATCAAGTCCCTTAAAGGAAAAATTGCCCAAAGACACTTGGCACCATTGCAATCATGGTCTAAACGATGACCCGCGCCCGTCCCGTTCACATCCTAACACAAGATTGTCCACCAAATACAATGGTGGAACAAAATTGTTAAAAGGGTTAAAACATAGCAAAGATCTTTGAGAAATTTAGGGTAGATAGATCTTGGTTACTTGCCAACTTGCAAAACAAAAACACTTACCTATTTTTTCAAAACACACTTCACAACACACTTTCAAAACAACTTTCAAAAAACATTGAAAACTTTTAAAAGACATACATCTTTGTATACATCCCAACATGGATCATTACAAAGGTTGCCACCACATTGGCCTCTTTTCAAAACATTTTCAAACCCACACACAAAGCACCATTTCAAACAATTGAAAATCAAGGCAAGTTGATCTAAGCAAGTAACTAAGAGCTCATGGATAACCATGGATAGAAAGGGTGCTAATACCTTCCCTTTCTATAATCTACTCCCCGAACCCAAGAAAACATCTCAAAGGTTTTTGCTGTGCTTTTTAACCTTTCCTTAGGATAAAATAAAAAGTCGGTGGCGACTCTTGCTCAACCGAAACATTTGCAAAAACAAACGCAAAACCCAAGTCAGTTCTCCCATCGTATCACAGCCTGTAATGCAATACCCGAATCTAGGGTTTTTCTTTCTTGTTTTTGGGCGTTTGAGTTTCAAGCAAAATTAAGGCCAATACCGGACATGGATGAAATCAGGAGGAAGAGACGATCATGAATATGGTCTTGGTTTGCATTTTCATGGCCTAGAATTCGTGTTAGGATGAAGCCACCGATTTTGCTGCGGATAAAAATACGCAGGAAAATATCCAGGGGCCAACGAAGAAGACGACTACGTGCCCCCTCCCCATTGGATCGTTCATATTTTCGCGCTTGTTTTTTTATTTTTCTGGCATAATTATGTTTTTCCATATATTATAACTAGTTTGTATTCCACTAACAAAAAGAGTACAGTGGTCCAGTGGCAAGCATGTTAGTTCAAAGTCCAATGGGACCTGGGTTCGAATCCCAGGTCCCCAACGTATTTGTTGCATTTTTCTTGCAGATGTTCCAGCGTGCCTCATGAACTGTGGTCCACCATACGCCTTCAGATCTCAACGCGCCAGATGGCCTTCAGGCCAAATCTGATGGCCCAGATGAGATGTGCATCATGCTCCCTAGTCAACAGGCCATATAGAATCTGGAAAGGTCAACAAAGGGCCAATTCGTTTGGGCCATCCAATTGCTGATCTCACATCCTTTCCAGGCCCAACACCCCCCTTTGGTTATTTCTTCCTTTCTTTCTTTCTTTTATTTAATTATTTGTTTTATTAATTATTTTTATTACCATTAACCAAATAATTTATTTTCCTCATAAAATCAAAAACACAAAAATATATTTGATTTATTAAAATTAAATTCAACTTTATTTTCGTAAATAAAATAATTTAATTGATTTAGCTTTAATTAGGTATAATTTCAATATTTTTGCAATAATTAAAATTAATGTAGAATATTAGGTTTTACTAACTTTTAATCAATTTATTTTATTTCTTTAAATACTCCAAAATCCAAAAATATTTTCATTAATTAATTAATTTAATTGTTAATTTAGATTTAATTCCTTTTAATTCAAAAAATAAACAAAAATGCTTGCTTTCAAAAAAGGGTCAAAACCCTAAAAAATGCGCCGTTTTAATTTCTCGCACGCGATCCATTTTACCAATATTGTAATTGCTTCCGGAATGTAATAGCTTTAAATAGGACTTTGAATTATTTTATCTCTTTATTTTACTTTCCGCATTTTTAATTTCAAGGGTTGTTTTTGGCAATGTAAATACCCGACGCCTGTTAATAGTTTAGATTTAATTTCCGCAATTTAATTTCTGCAAATTATTAATTGTTAGATGTTTGATAAATAGGGAATGCATGACAAGATCAAATCTTTAACCTAAAATCAACATAGCTCACCCATGACATGTACAAAGATAAAATTAACCGAAATAACACACTCACACATGCGCACTCTTAGGGTACACCTCACTTGGTTTCCTTCGAACGTGGTCATTAAGTATAGGAAGTTTTAGAGGTCGCCCTATTGTCTAAAGATCATAGTTGCCTCGAAACGCTTGCCTCGGAAAAATGATCTAAGACATTAGGGTTACTACTAAGGCGTCCTAACATTGCTTTAGTGGCCACACGTCCCTAAAATCGAATTGACCCTTAAACTCCAATGACAACGCTACCTACTCATCAATAGTTGGATAGCATTGTCTAAAGGAAGATAGAATAGAACGATTCCTTTTTCGAGTAGGTATATGGTTCTTAAGTACTTGCTCTCTCAAAACAAAACAAAACTTTTCACACTTACGCCTTTCAAACAAAAAAACTCTTTTCAAACCTACAAACACAAAGAAAAGCAAAATTTTGAAAACACTTTGAGAAAGTACCTAAGAGCCCGTGGATAACCATGGATAGAAAGGGTGCTAACACCTTGCCTTTCTATAATCTACCCCCCGGACCCGAGAAACATCTCCAAAAAGGAATTTTTCTGTGCTTTTTTCCTTTCCTTGTTGGATAAAATAAAAGACTGTGGTGACTCTTGCTTACCGCGACATTTTGCAAAAACAAACGCAAAACGCAAACCAGCATTCCAAAAACAGTCAGTTCTCTTCCCACCGTATCACAGACTCATAAATTCATCTAGATGGATTGCAACAACAAAAATATTAATTTGGTTGGTTGGCACAAAATTTCTCGTTCCAAAAAAGATGGGTGTCTTAGGAATTTAATCAACTTGGGACAATAACACTTTTCTCCTTGGAAAACTTGTCCGGGACATGCTTGAAACATGTAACAAGGTGTGTGGGTAAATGTCCTCTCTATAAAATATGTGTATAGTGGTCACATTATTTATCATTTTATCTCTACATATTCCCTACTTAGAATTCTATTACCAAAGCCACAAATGTTTAGTAAGATGGTTTTGTTTAGAGAGTTGAATAATATTCTTCATCCTTCTAGTCCAATGATTGGAAAGTAAAATCCTAATGTACTCTTTGTTGGAATAAAATTGGTTTATTTCATATTCCTTAGGTTTTGATGATAATAAAGTATTTAAAGAGTAATTTGGTAGTCTAATGAGTTTAAAATGGGAATGCAACGACATTAACTATACCATGAAGCTTTGCAACAAATTTTTTGAAGCTTATCTCAAAGACTTTCTTGTACTTGAAGTTTTCTCCAACGACTCTTTCATGGATATCTAAAAAAGGAGCTGAAAATTTGGAGAAACACATGACATTTTGCCTCTACAAGAAAAGAGAAGTTACCTTGTCAAAACAAAGAACACAAGATAACTTAGAACTTCTTATAGATTGTACATTCTTAGAAGTTCTTAAGTCTTAGAGTTTTATGTGTTGTTATTATGTTTACACCTCTTATTGTATATTAAGTGTAATTATCACTCTATCACTATCATTTATTTTTAGATAGATTGTTAGAAGTCTTTTGCTTGTGTGCTTTAGCAATGAAGTTTCTTGCTTGTGTGCTTGAGTAATTGGAAGTCTCTTGCCTGCGTGCTTGAGCTTTTGGAAGTCTCTTGCATGTGTACTTGAGTAATCAGAAGTATCTTGCTTGTGTGCTTGAGCAGTGAAGTCTCTTACTTGTGTGTTTGGGCATTGGAAGTCTCTTGCTTGTGGGCTTGAGCAACTTTTAATCGGATTTGGTTATCGTGGAAATCTCTTGGAAGTGCAAGGGGACTTGATTACTTCTGATTTGTAGGAGGAATCAAAATATTTGCTTGTGTATTTTCTTGCTCTCTTCTTTATTTATGTTCAGTGTTATTTTGCTGCTATTCATCAGATTCTAAATCAGATTCTGAATATTCCAATTAAAATATGATAATAGAACTTGAAGATAAAAATTAGAAAAAGTCAACACAATTCAACACCCTTCTTGTATTTTTCTCACCTTTAGTTGGCATCAGAGCATAAGCTGTTCATTAACACTTAACAGTGGTACATTAAAGATCCTAAGAGAAAAACACCAGGGTTGACTCTGAAGTTATTAACAATGTTGATCTAAGTACATCTGAGAAGAACAATTATATTTACAAACCAACAACGTTCAATGGAAATCCCATTGAGTATGAGTGGTGGAAAAGAAAGATGTATACCCACATCAGAGGTATTGATGATGAGTTATGAGATATTCTTGAAGATGAAATTAATTTTGCAGTTGTTGGAGTATGTATGGTGGCTGATAGAAAGAATCTCACACATACTCAGAAAAAGATTTATCGAAAGCATCACATAGCTAGAGGATTCTTGGTAGACGCTCTACCTCATTATGAGTATCTCCAGATTCTTGATAAATCTACTGCCAAAACCATCTTTAAATCTCCGTGTGCTACATATGAAGGAAACTAGTAGGTTAAAGAAGCTAAAGAAAATCTTTTGGTTCAAAAGTATGAGCTATTCAAAATAAAGCAGGATGGTGACATTGAAACCATGTTCTTTAGGTTTCAAGTTCTTGTATCTGGTCTTTAAGTGTTAAACAAAATTTATACTACTGCTGATCATGTCAATAAGATTCTTAGGAGTATTTCTACAAAGTATAGACCTAAGATGACTGCTATTCAAGAAGCTAGAGACTTAAACAACACAAGTCTAGAAATATTAATTAGTAATCTCCAGAGTCATGAGATTAAACTAATTGGAGATGAACATGTTAAGAAGTCAAAGTCTATGGCTTTGATGTATATTGATCATATTGCTAAATCTTCACTAATGACGAGTGTTTTACCTCAAAATTTGCCCTCTCTTTTATCAAGAATTTGCTCACAAGATTTCCTTTGACTCAAGACTGCATTAGGGTTGATCAACTCAAGACACCTCCTTAAACACAGATGACCAAAATTAGGGTTTGAGATTGCACAGGGATATTTGAAATTCCAATGCCCCATATGACTTTCATAGATCATTATAGACCCTCAATATCACTCATGACAAGTTTCAAGCTTTGGATCACATTTTGCTCAATCAATTGAGCAGTTGACCTAAAAATCAACTGTATTGGGGAAAAAGCCAACCATGGCCAATTTACAGTCAAACTTCATAATTTTTGACCCACATCAACATTTTAGACTCATATGTATCATTTGATCAATTTTGGACCATAATTCCTCAAGAAATTTGATCAAATCTCCAAAAGGGCAAAATGGTTAAAATTAGGATTTTGACTGAAAAAAGGGTAATTTCTGATTTTTGACCTAGCAAGTGATCAATTGGTTTAAGGCATTATCTCAAGAGTCCAATTTCATCATTTTGACCTAATAACATGGCTTAAAACATTACTCAAGTTCAAAGGATTGACAGATGAATTTTTAGTCAACTGATCAAAAGTCAACTATATACTGAAAAGTCAAACTTTGACTTTTTGGTCATATTCAAATGCCAAAGATCATAATTCATTAAAACATGTCAAAATATTAAAATTCATCAAGAAATCAAAAAGTCAAGATTTCATTTTGAAAAGTCAAAATTTCTAAACTTAAAATTTTTTCTAAGTGTTGGAAATTTCTTATTTTTTCATAACTTTGAGAAAAAATTTCACCATGATGCAAGATGATTCAAGAGAAACTTCCAACATAAAAGTTGTAGATTTCCATGAAATCTACAACTTTTATTCACACAACTTCTTCCAAAAGTTCTTGAATCTCAAGTTATAATCTTATGAACATGTGGTCATTAAATAAAACACTTAGTGAAATTTTGCCCTAATTTGGTCAGGCTTTTGACCCAACTTCATGGTACTTTTTCATATAGTTCCAAGCGGAATATTCAAAAGAAATTCAAAGATGGGTTGTAGATTACATTGAAATCTTTCCAAAATGTCGAAGAACTCCTTGAGATCATTCTTGAGTAGGGAGAATCGAAGAGGTGAAGTTAGGGTTTTATCACTTGATTTACGAGGAATTTTGTGATGAACCAATTTCAAAATTCAAACTATGCTGCATAAACACTACTTTGCAGGCCTCAAACTTGTTAGGAACTCCATAATTAATGGTTTAAACAGTTGTTAGAGGTCTCACTTCAAGCATTCAATGCATGGATATGCTTTATATCCATTTTTGGAAGAAAGGTTACATTGCCATTTTGATAAAGTGACTTTTTGTACAAAACTTGTTCTTGAGCCTTGCACTTGTTCTCTTCTGATCAAACAAGTCCTATAACCCATAAGAAATGGTTTAGACACTTAAAATCACCCAGCTCATGCTTCTACCTCCTCTTGAAACTTGTTTCCCACTTTTCTTCAAAATCAAGTAACCTAGCCAAAAGCTAAAAACTGGTACTTCTGATTGTCCAAAGCTCTCAAACACTTTTGTTTATACATACACAAACCATTGGCCACAAAGATAGGAATGCTCATGCCATGAAGATACCTAGAACTCATAAACACATCTCATACTTCCATTTTCACACAAACTGACCAAAAACTTGAAACTCATAATCTACTCGTGCGTTTCTTTGCCTTTTAGTTTCTAAAGCTTCTAAACATCATATAGAATTAATCCCACACCCTGTTACAGAACTGTAACACCATTAACACCATCCTCCATTTTCAAAAACAGAGCTCTGCATATTGACTTCTCCAGATCATTTCATCCATCCATTGCTCAAGCTAATCATTGCATTAGCTTCTTGGATCAGAAGGAAGTTAACCTGATCATCACCATCACTTGAAACAAGCTCAAACTCAAAACACAATTTCCAGTTTTGAGGTAAGTTTTCTTAACTTTGAACTCTTCATACAAGCATCATTAATGATTTATTTGTGAACAAAACATGTAGATATCATTGCCCTGAAGCTAACCATGTCCATAGTTTCCATTAATTTTGATTGAGCTTAGAGAATTTTGAGACTGAAATTTCTGAGATTTTTAGGGTTCAGATTAGGGCCATTAAAATTCTTGATTATTTTTTATCTATAATTTTAATGCTTTACATTTCTGAAATCGTGAGGAAATTTGCTACAAGTTTCATGTTTACAGTTTTCATTTTTGATGAGAAATGAGCAAGTTACGGTTGGTCTGGCTGGAGGTTGAAGATGAAGTCATCAGGGCGCGTTTTGTATCATATATTTATTGATTTTCTTATGTTAACGAATGTATAGCCACCCTAGTGGTAGAAGCGCGCGCCTGTAATCTTTGGGACCTGTGTTCGAGCCCCAGTGGTACCCTTTTAATTTTTTCACATTTTTGTTTTCTGATTTTATTTTTTTGGGCATGCGTTGGGCCTTGTAGGGCTCTTGGTGTTTTTGTTTTTGCTTACTAACCCCCTTGCAGGCTGTTTGCACCCCTGGCCCAGTTTATTTTATTTTCTTATTTTTATTTTATTTATTTTCTTAATATATTTTCTAATGTTAAAAGAATCATAAAAATACAAAAAAAATTAGATTTTCATTTTAACTTAGTTTATTTTATTTTTCTCACAAAACACGTTTTATTTAACTGTACTTTATTTATTTTTACTAACTAGTCTTGTAAATTTAATTTAAAAACTAGGTTATTATTTATTTTCTTTTATACCAATTTGAATATATTTATTTTAATATAAAAAAAGGCCAAAAATATTTTATAATATTATAAATATTTTCAAGACAAAAATACCAAAAAATACTTTTTCTAAACTGATTTTCTTTAATCAATTAATGAATTAGGGTTTTATTAATTTCTTTTCTTAGTGAATTAGGTTTACTCTTAAGTTTAATTAGTTATTTTCTTTAGTTAATTATATTAAGACAAAACCCCTTTTCTCATAAAAAATCCAAAAAAATATCTATTTCCTTAACAATTACATTTCTTGTATATTTATTTCATTTTGTACATTGTATTCATTTAATTCTTTGTACATTTATACCAATTCAATTTGGTTGTAATATATTAATTAAGTTTATATTCTTGCAATCCCCATTCAATTTGTACACCCCTCCCACAAATGTTGTAATAGCGTAGTAACTTTAAATTCCGCAGTTTATCGCTTTATATATATCATGCTAGTAATTAGGGTTTGTATGAAAAGCCTAAAACCAATCAATTAGAAAAACCCTAATTCAAGACAAAACCAAGCATGAAAACAATACATTTGCACACAAACACCCCTAGGGTTATTCCACTTGGTTGCCTTATACAAAATGGCCATATTACGCATGTGAGGTATCTTAGCAAAAACAAGCCAATATAATATCAAAGTCCCTCGATGACGCTATCTATGTTGCCTTTCACATGATCTTAGTCCCTAAAAAGAATGCTAAGATACCTTACAACATTGCTAATCATGGTTATACGATGACCCATGACCGTCCCATTTACATCCAAAGATAGGGTTGTTTATCAAATCAATGGCAAGACAACAATGTCAAAGGAAAAGAAAATGAACAAGAGAGACTTTTGAGTAGGTAGAATGCTCCTAATTACTTGCTCAATTTCAAACAAAACATTCTTGCTATTTTCAAAACAAGCACCTACACTTCCAAAACATCTTACAAACTAGAAAACGTTTTCAAAAGATCAACATCTTTGTATACATTCTTACGAACGAGAATCATTACAAAGATTGCCTAAACAATGGCCTCTTTAAAAAATACTTTCAAAAATACACAAAGTACAATTTCAAAAAAAAGCAAGTGATCTAGAAAGTAACTAAGAGCCCATGGAAAACCATGGATGAAAAGGGTGCTAATACCTTCCCTTTTCATAATCTACCCCCCTAACTCAAGAAATAATCTCAAAGGTCTTTCCTGTGCTTTTTCACCTTTTCTTTTAGATAAAAGAAAAGTCGGTGGCGACTCTTGCTAACTGCAACATTTGCGATCAAACGCAAAACCTTCAAGTTAGTTCTCCCACCGTACCATAGAACTAGCGACTCTGCTGGGGAAAATTCTAAAAGTGGGGTTACCTTAGGGTTAGATCACATTTACTTTCTTTCTTTTGTTTGACTTGTATGCTTTACATTATGGTTCTTTATTTGGGTTTGAATCCTCTACCCGGATTTTGGATACCTTATAGGTAAGTAGCAATACGTTGTGGAAACTGTGTGGGGTATACCGACATGGTCTAAGAAATAGCTAAGTTAGTGCGACATATTTGTGGGTACCGGAAGCCCTTGAGTTAATCAAGGAGAATACGGGGACGCTGAGTGATGTCATGAAGCACTAATGAACTTTTAGAACCTTTACTTGACCAACTTGGCCTTTAGGACGTAGTGAGATGATCGGCTTTGGTGCAGTTTGAAGTTGGTAGATACTCGATACTACACTCATTGAGGTTTGGTTTCTTGGGATATTTCGGTCGCTATTAAAGAGGTTTGTGCTGAAACAATGACCAAGGAAACAAACCAGTGATATTGGGCTCCTTAGAACCCGATTACTATTACTAGGACAAGTTTGAGCCAACTAAACTTCAAGAGGGTACTTACCTATGAGACTCCATGCAAGCCTAAGCCTAAGGACTTGTTTGTTTTGTTTGTATATACATACTTGTACATAACATCATGGACATCATAACAAAATACTCATTCACTAACCATTTCAAGGATCTTGGGATTTATCTTTGTTCTTGTTTTGTAGGATATGGATTCTCTTCTCAGGAAAACTATTCAAGTCAACCTTGTAAGGATCCCTCCACAACTTAAGGAACTAGCTTCAAGGATTCCAGAAAACTCTCCATTCACCGAGAGGCATGGTCTCCTACTTAACTTGGTCACTACCAACACAGATGGGGACATCATGAAGGTGCTCTTTCAGTTCTTTGATCCTTTACACCATTGCTTCACATTTCCCGACTATCAACTTGTGCCTACTTTGGAAGAATTCACCTGACTCTTGAGGATTCCCATTCTCAATCAACTACCTTTAAACGGTACAGAAAGAGGCCCAAAGCCATAAGAGATTGCTCAAGCTCTACACTTGCACTCATCTGATGTCACAACTCTTTGGGAAACAAGGAGTGGTGTCAAGGGTTTCCTAGCAAAGTTCTTGTTTGAGAAAGCCAAAAACTATTGGAACTCTTTGGACCTACAAGATTTTGAGGAAATTGTGGATATCCTCATCTATTGGATGGTTTTGTTTCCAAATCCTGACCAACTCATAGATGTGAATGCTGTCAAAATATTCATATCCCGCAACCCGGTGCCTACTTTTCTAGGAGATATCCTACACTCTTTTCACACTCGCACAATGAGGAAAAGAGGTGTTCTTATGTGTTGCACTCCTCTTTTGTAAAGATGGTTTATTTCTCATCTTCCCCAATCTGTATTGAAGAATGAGCAAGGTTTAAGGTGGTCACAAAGGTTGATGGCGCTCAAACATTAAGATATTTATTGGTGTTCCCGATCCATAAAGAATGTTACTATTGGAGACCGTTGTGGATAATTTCCTAATTTCCCTTTACTTGGAATTAGGAGAGGTATCACCTACAACCCATGCTTAGCCTTAAGACAGTTTGGTTACGCCCGAAGAGATGGCCCGCACGAGATGCTGACTCAAGGTTTGGTATTTGGCTACGAGAACGACGATCAAGGTCTTCGCCAGAGATTTATTCGAGCTTGGAGGATGTTGAACAAGGTAGATAGCAAGACACTGGGGCACAAGAATTCCATCCCTCTTGAGCCTTACCTCAAATGGGTAAGAACTCGTGCTCAGAGTCTTATGATGTCTTACCCCTCCATTCTCTCGGTAATCATTAAGCCAGTCATGAAAGGAGATGTTCCATACACTATCCTGCATACTGACATGCCCACCTCTCTTGAAGACATACAAAGGGATTGGATATAACTCAAGGGGGAGCGAGACACTTTCGAAGCCCAATTCTATGCAAGCGAGAAGAAGGTTTTGGAACTCACTAAGCAACTTCATGAGGAGAGGTACCTGAATGCCTACATTGCACCAAAGATGATGCGTACAAACTTTCTATCTTAGAGTTTTTGTATTTGTTTTTCCCAAGGAGGCATTGATGTACTCAAGCTTTAATTTATTAATATAACGTGCATTCCCTTTTTGTCTAAAATAAATTTGAAACTTTAAAATCCTTGAAATCATTGCATACGCATTTATCATTCATCATAATATAAGAAGGGTTCTTGCAACAAATATCCTCATCTTTCTACTATTTATTTCAGTAAGATGGATCTCGAGCAAACGGTGAAGGACCTCCAAGCTCAGAATGCACAGTTTCAACAGTTGTTCTTAACTCTAGCCAAAGGACAAGAAGAGTTGAAGACCTTGTTGGTTGAGGAGAAGAAAAAGAAGACGAAGAAAATAACCGGAGTTCTAAACATGGGAAGAAGATCCCAAGGGCAGACAAGAAGGGCCTTAGACTTTACAACGACATCCGGTGAGAAAGACAATCAAGATGGGAAGGGCAAAGAAACATTTGTCCAGTCAGAGTCACAAGAGGAAGAGGAAGAAGAAGACTATTCTGAAGAACAATACCCTTCAGTCGATGACAAGTATAAGCATCTAGTAGAACGGTTAAGTGCAATGGAAATCCAAAAAGTGCCTAGATTGGACTTTGAGGAGTTGGGCTTAGTGTCGGGGATTGTCATTCCTCTAAAATTCAAAGCACCTATGTTCGCCAAATATGACGGAGTCTCATGCCCCAAAATGCATCTCCGGTCCTATGTGAGGAAGATCCAGCCTCATACCGCTGATAAGGATTTATGGGTACATTTCTTCCAAGACAGTCTATCTAGAACTCAACTTGATTGGTTTTATCAGTTAGAAAGAGACAATGTTCATAACTGGGAAGATCTTGCTGCATCATTTTACAAACAATACTAATACGATGCTGATCTTGCACCCACCCGTAATCAACTCCAGAGTATGGCCATGGTTTCAAGTGAAGGCTTCAAGGACTATGCGCAAAAATAGAGGGACTTGGCCGGAAGAGTTCAACCTCCCCTATCTGAAAGAGAGTTGGTAGACATGTTTTTGGGCACCTTGTCTGGTCCTTTCTTCAATCACCTAATTGGGAGTTCATCGGCAGGTTTCACCGAACTGATATTGACCGGAGAAAAGGTAGAAGTCGGGATAAATAACGGGAAAATTCAAAAAGATGCATCCTCTGCTGCTGTAAGGAAGCCATTCATTGGAAATAAAGAAGTGGTTGTTGTATATCCTCAGAGAAATCAAGATAGGGCCGAACACCATCCAATGGTGGGGGCTGTTATGATTCCTAAACATGCGCTTGATTAGAAAAGAAACAACCAACCAAGAATGGAAAGACCAGTCAGACAATTCACCAGAATTAACATGACCCTATATCAAGTATTGCCACATCTGTTAAGATCCAACCTAGTGACTTTGAAAGAAGCTCCAAAGAACCCTAACACAACCTCTCCTCACTATCATCCCAATGCCCGCTGTGCATACCATTCTGAGAGTCCCGTCCATGACACTAACAACTGTTGGACTTTGAAGAACAAAGTACAAGACCTTCTTGAAGCCAAAGAGATTGAATTCGATGCGCCAGAAAATCCCAATGTCATTTCTGCCCCTATGCCCAAACACGGCCATAATACCAACGACATTGAGAAATATATGTTTGTTACTTTAGTTGATGAACTTATGACCCCACTCATGACTATTGATGTACCCCAAAATTTTCCCTCTCATTATTCTCAATACATACCCCTAGAGATCCTCAATTTGCTCGAGTTTGCCTAAGAGTTGACCAAACAAACTCTCTTATAAGGCAGTGTGTCTAAAATTAGGGTTTCCATTTTCATCAAGATGGGTAAACTCCAAAGACCTCATATTCTCTCCATGGTCCTAATATGTTCTCAATACCCTCCATGTAAAATTTCAAGCACTGCATAAGAAGTTTTCTCAGTCAACTGATCAGATGCTTGAGAATCGACTATATTAGGTCAAAAGTCAACTGTGACCCACATACAGTCAAACTTCAATATTTTTGGTTAACATCAACATTTTGAAGTGAATTTCATAATTTTATCAAGGGTTGATCATGATTCTTCAAGGAATTCCCTAAATTCATCAAAACCCAAAAGTTGCTAAATTAGGGTTTCTTATGAAAACTCAACCAAACTTTGACCAAGCATAACTTCCTCATATTTTATCATAAATTTTCCATCCAAGACTCATTTTAAAGAGGATGCAATTATCTACAACTCATATTCATCCCCCAAGTTCAAAATATGCACTCATCAAAAGATAAGAATTTCTACATTATAGGTCCTTTTGAAAAGTCAACAAAAACACCTTTTGGGTCAAAGCTTCTTACATGAACATGGAAGACCCAATTGAAATGATAACAAAAGGTTTTCTTAGGGGACATACTAAGATTTCTAAGAAGTCAAAGAACACCTCTCTAGGGTTAAAATTAGAGGAGATATGCCTTGTCAAAGTTGACCTTTTTTGCAAAATTGCGAAAAGTCAAATGGGCTCAAAATTACATTTTTTGCCAAATGGGCCTAACTTTTTATGCTTGCACCTCACTTATAATATGTTACACGACCCAAATATTCACCCATACATTATTTTCTTCATTTTTCATTTTATGTTGATTTTTTATTAATTAAAATTTGAATTAAATTAAATAAATGACTAATAATAGCAAAGATATATTTTGATATGATTTTATGATAGGATCTCAATCAAATTATGCTGAAATATCAAGGCCAAATCGAATCAAACATTATTGGTACAAGAAAAGGATGATTTGGCTCAATTTAGATAGTTTGTATATGGATGAAAAATCAAATCAAATCCTCTTAATTCCTCAAGAATCAGGTTGCTTTTAGAACCCTAATTCATTGAGGGATATATATTGAACAAGACCTAGCACAAAAAGGAGGGTTGGCAGCAAAGAAAGAACAAGAACAAATTCCAAATTTCTTGCAAAAAAGTGTGATTCAGTTTTCATTCTAGAGGACCTTTCAAAACAATTTAAGGCCAATAATCGCATCCTAAGACGTTTCTGAAGCTAACTGGATCAATTCCAAGTCCCTTCACGCCCAGAAACACCTGGTATGAACATCACGGTTTGCAACATTTTTGAAATTTAATTTCCATGATTTATGCATTATAAACATATTTTGATCATGTATTGCCGTTTGTTATCATGTTTACAATGTTTTAGCATACTTTGATTGAAGTTTGGGTGCAGATATGGACATATGCCATTGTTAGGGTTTGAGGTTCCAAATTAGGAACTTCATATACAGGCCAAATTAGATCATATAAAGGGTGGATTTGCCTCCAGGAGGTCATGAGCAATTGATCCATGCCCTTGGTATCAATTATTATTGCTTGTACTTAATTTTGAAAATGCGCAGGTGTGATACGGTGGGAGAACTGACTTGAGGTTTTGCGTTTGTGTTCGTAAATGTTTCGGTTTAGCAAGAGTCGCCACCGACTTTTTATTTTATCCAAAGGAAAGGTCAAAAAGCACAGGAAAGACCTTTGAGATGTTTTCTTGGGTTCGGGGGGTAGATTATGAAAAGGGAAGGTGTAAGCACCCTTTTCATCCATGGTTATCCATGGGCTCTTAGTTACTTGTTTAGATCACTTTCTTTTGCTTTTCAATTGTTTGAAATGGTGCTTTGTGTGTGGTTTTGAAAATGTTTTGAAAAGAGGCCATCATTGTGGCAACCTTTGTAATGATTCTTGTTTGAATGTATACAAAGGTGTATTGTCTTTTGAAAAGATGTTTCAATGTTTTGAAAGTTTTGAAAGTTTGTTTTGGGAAATGTTTTGAAATTGTGTTGTGAGGTGTGTTTGAAAATAGCAAGGATGTTTTTTCAAGTTTTGATCAAGTAACTAAGAGTTGTCTACCCTATCTACTCAAGAGTCTTTCCTACACATTTTTAACCCTTTTGACAGTGTTGTATTACCATTGCATTTGGTAAACAACCTTGTACTTGGATGTTAAACGGGACAGGCGCGGATCATCGTATTGGCCATGATAGCAATATTGCCAAGTATCTTTAGCAATTTTGAGGGACTAGATCATTTTTGTATAGGCAACCAAGATAGCGTCATTGAGGGACTATGTTCTTTTGTTTTGTTTTTGTTTTGCCAAGATACTCAACATGCATAACATGGCCATTTTAAAGGCAACAAGTGGATGAAACCCTAGGGGTGCATGTGTGCATTGTGTTGTCAATTTACATGTTTTTGTCTTTGTATTAGTCAAGCTATTTGTTTTTTATTTTGGATTTTTGCATACAAACCCTAATCTCTAACATGGCATATTTGAAAGCATAAATGCGTAAAATAAATCTACACTATTACAACATTTGATATGGGAAGGGGGGATACAATTTTTGAATGGGGATTATTTTGCAAGAAATTAAAACCCTAATATTTACTATTACATCCAAATTGAATAAATGGTACAAATAAATAAATTGGCAATAATTAAACAATTTAAATATAAATACGCAAAATATCATAAATATGTAAAAATGTTTTTGTTTATTTTTATGGGTATACAAATAAAATATTTTAATGTATAAAAAAAGAAAAGAAAATATAATTTTTATTAAGGGTAAAAACCCTAATTTTCTTTTAAGAAAGTATATATATATATATATATATATATATATATATATATATATATATATATATATATATATATATATACAATAAAATAAAAATAAATGAAATATGTACAAATGTCAAAAAATGAAAACATAATAGAAAAATATTATTTTTAATAAGGGTGGAAACCTTAATTTTTGTTTTAAGATAATATATACTATATTATTTATTTTATGTACAAGAAAATAAACATAAATGTATACAAAGATATTTATGAAATAAAAACATGTGGAAAAATATTATTTTTATATGTATAAATAATAAAATAAAAAAAAATATAATATCTCTAAAATATTTATTTGTTTTTATTAAATAAAATAAAAGTATATACTAATTAATAATTATTTTCATGTTAGAAAAATAAAATAAAATATAAAAATAAATGTGAAAATTTATAAAAAAATTTTTGGTATTTTTTATGTTTAGAAAATATAAAATAAAATCATAAATGAAAAATAAATAGAAAAATATAAACAAATAAAGAAATGGGCCAGGGGTGCAGTCAGCAATGCAGAGGGTGCCAAAAACAAGAAACAAAGGCCCAACCCAGTTCCAAACTTCATCTTCAACCTTTTGTTCAAAAAAATGCGCGCATGTACAAAATGTCCAGATCCTGCATACGTGCTCTAATGCAAAAACTCATAACATCAAAGTTGTAGCATTTTTCAAGACGATTTCAACCATATAAGGAACTTAATCTAACTCTCAAAGACCAGAGAGAATTTCTCTGGCCCTAATTTCTAACCTAACTTTTTCAGAAAGTTCATGAATCAAATTCTCTTAACACGTTTAACTTAAATGAAAAATGAGCATATGTACAACTTCATGGCTATGAGTACTATATTTTTTATTCACAAACCTAAGTCTAATGATTCCTAAATAGAGAGATAGGAAGTTGACAAAAACCTATTTCAGTTGAACTCGTGTATGGCAATGTGGAGCTTTTTAGTGAGGCCTGAGGTGCTTGGGAGCTTGCTTGAACTTCCTCTGACCTTCCCCAATGCCTAGTTTGCCTTGGATATGCTTGAACAAGCTTGTAGAACTCAACCTGCACAAGCTGAAAACAGGAATGGTGAAGCTTCCAAATGGAGTTTTAGTCACTGCCTAATGGTTGGGATAGCTTGGATAGGTTATATGGAAGGTGTTTGAACAGGTTTGGGGCAAAACGCACGAGTGGTTTGTGAGATAGAACTCAAAGTGCAGAAGCTTCCCTGTTTTGCAATAGGAAGGTGATTTTGTGTTTTGGAATGTTTGAGGGCTCAATGGCTCGTGTTTCTTGCTCAAGGGAATGTGTAAAACTTGTCTCTAATGCTTGCAAGAGTTGGTTATCACAGATATGCAAGTTGTGTTGTATTTGACAAGTTTCTTGTATTTTAAGCAAAAGTAAGAAATGATGCAAGACAGGCATGTACAGGCTATCTACCAGCTCACACTTTGTGATCTTGTCCCCTCAAGTTTGTGGATATTTTTTGCTGTACAAGATTTTGGTTCAAGGCTCAAGAATGCAATTTGACATAAAGCAAATTTGACAAAAATGACAATGTTGCCTTTTTGCCATTTTTGGATTAATCTCTTGTGTAATCCTCCCATGATCAGAACAAAGCCTCAAACCAATGGATTTGCATTTAATTATTGAGTATGAAATGGTTTAGGGACCTGTAATCAAGTACAAATGAAGCTGGACAGAATTTGCAACTTGTATCAACATGAAAATGCCATGGATCAAAAGTGAGTTTTTTCCAAATTCAAACCTTCAATTATCTCTAACCACAAATTATTTTGGAGAGTTCTTCGACATTTTGGAAAGCTTATAACATGATCTACAATCCATATTTGAAATACAATTTGAGATTCATAGTGGAACTATGTGAAAAATTGTCATGAAGATAGATCAAAATCCTGCCTAAACTAGGGCAAATTTTACTAAGTTAAAAGTTTCATGGACCCTTGTTCCAAAAATCATAACTTGAGATCCAAACTTCTTTTTGGAAAACTTTGTGAATCAAAGTTGTAGAATTTGTGAAGGACTACAACTTTCATGTTGGAAGTTTTGTTTGAATCCAACTGCATCATGGTAAAAATGTTGGGCAAATTTGGGAAAAAATAAGAAAATTTCATAACTTGGAAAAATTCTAAGTTATGAAAATTTTCAATTTTAAACCCTAATTTGCAAAGTTAGGTTTCTTGATGAACAAGTTTCATGTTTTGACACATCTTGATGAAAAATGACCCTTGGCACTTGATTTTGACCTAAAAGTCAAAGTTTGACTTTTCAGTGTACAGTCAAATTTTAATCAGTTAACTGAAAAATTCATCTATCAATCCAATGCATTTGAGATATTTTGAACCTTGTGAATAGGTAAAGATGATGCCATTGAGTCCTTGAATCCATGCTTGAACCCAATTTTCCATTGGCTAGGTTAAAAATCAGAAATAGCCCTTGTGCAGTCAAAACCCTAAAAATGACCATTTTGCCCTTTTGATGATCTGATCAAATTTCTTGAGGAGTTATGGTCCAAACTTGATCCAATGGTCCATATGAATCTATAATGTTGATGTGGATCAAAAATTGTGAGGTTTAACTGTAAATTGGCCACAGTTGACTTTTTCCCCAATACAACTGATTTCTAGGTCAACTGTCCAATTGACTGGGCAAAAATTTGATTCAAGGCTTGAAACTTGGTAGAGGCAATCTTATAGGTCCAACATGAAGTATGAAAGTCACTTTGAGCATTGGAAGTCCAAAAATCCCTGTGCAAAATCAAACCCTAATTTAGGTCATCAGTGCAAAGAGATATCTTGAATAGAGCAAAACCCTAATTTGGTCTTAAGTCCAAAGAGTCTTGTGAGGGGAAATCTTGATAAAATGAGAGGGAAAATTTTTGGGTACAACAACTTCCCCTATTCAATCTTCTTGATCCTGAAGAGTTAGATTGGCGAGTTTTCCTTTCGTGACTCGAAGGTAAAAGAGGATTGGACATTAGAGTACCCGTAAATTTGCACTCATCAAAATTTAGCTGAGGGAATGGGCTTAAAAATTCCATTTGGAGATAGTAGAATCTTGCTGGAGATGGGATTCGTATGAGCAAAAGAATGGCGTCCGTGTCTGGAGCGTATCCGAGCTGTAACCGTATTTTATTTTTGAATGAATATCAGAATGACTGCCATGTCTGGAGTGTATCTGTATTGTATCTGAAGTTGAGACCTGTATGAGTAGCAGAATGACTTCCGTGTCTGGAGTGTATCTGAACTGTAACTGGGATCTGAATAAGTGACAGAAAGACTTCCGTGTCTGGAGTGTATCTGAACTTGAAGTTGATAGTTGAATCTGAATGAGAAATAGAATGGCTTCCGTGTCTGGAGCGTATCTAGTCTGTATCTGATTGCTGAAGTCTGAATGAGTAGTAGAATGACCACCGCGTCTGGGGTGTATCCATATTGTATCTTGACTTGAAATTCTGAATGAGTAATAGAATGACTTCCATGTCTTGGAGTGTATCCGTACTGTATCTGATTGTTGAAGTCTGAATGAGTAGTAGAATGACCTACGTGTCTGGGGTGTATCCATACTGTATCTGAATGAGAGATTTGAATGAGTCACAGAACGACTTCCGTGTCTTGGAGTGTATCTGTACTGTATCTTAAATCTTTAAACATTTGTTAAAGGTAGCTTTTAATCTTATCCTGAAAAGGGTAAAATGTTAGCTAAAACACAAAGTTATGTTGCATGACATGTATGACGCAATAAAATGTGTTTTTATCAATGTTTATGATATATGAATGTAATGTATGCGCATGTAAGCTGATTAACTGTCTTGCTGAGGAAAATATATCCTTGATAGCTAGAGATAATGAAATCTTTGACTGCTGCCAGGGAAAATAAATCCTTGACCGATGTTGGAGATTCAAAATCTTTGATTGCTGAGAATGAGAAATCCTTGGACCACTGTTGGGGATAGAAAATCCTTGGCAACTTGTGGGGATGTGAGAATCCTTCATGACTTTCCTGGGGAATAAAGAAAACTCTGACGATCTCTACTGGGGAATTGAAACCTGGGAGGCTTCAACTTGAGAAATGAGACCGAGAATATTCGATCTGCTGGGAAACAAATCTATGGGGAGAATGCTTATTCTTTTGAAGAGTTCTCTATTGAGGAATTATCCGAAGCTGTTGTCTGGTTTCCAAGATAACTTGTTAGGGGAATCTTCTGATTTTAAGACAAATCTCTGGGGAATTGGAGGAAACTGGATAGTCTTCCACCAGGGTTTATAGGTTGAAGTTTTGGACTCCGTTGGGGAAGAAAGTTTTATCTTCACTGAGGGTTTGCAGTTCAATGTTTTTCTCCGCTGAGGATTGGTAGTTTGGAAACTTAGTTTGGATGGGGATTTTGAAACTTAACTCGGCTGGGGATATGTATTTCAAGGCTATAGCTCGGCTGAGGATTTCTCCTGGAATAGCCCAAAGACGTTTTTCCCATACTTTCACTTTGTCAGTAATTATTCTTTCTCATTTTGTTTTATTTGTAAGCAGTGATTATATTCAAATGCATATGCTCATTTAATAAATCATTGGACGTTTTCAAATAAAACACAAGTGTAAAGAAAAATAAATGGAAAATAGTTTCCTGCACTTTGAAGTATCTTTGTATTAACTTTGTGTAAGTATTTTGTACAAAGGAGACAAACATCCTAGTAAGAGAATGTTGTCATAAAATTGAGAAAAAATTATACAAAGAAAGATGGCTATGTGTAACAATTCCATGGGGTTCCCATTCTGCTACAACCTTCGTAACTCTGAGTATCTTATCCATTTGTTGCTTCGTCCGCAGATGATTGGATTGATCAGAAGCTTGGAGCTTGTCGGTGAAGAGATTATCCTTAAAGTGATCCGACGAGACATAGTCATACGCTTTAATTCCCTAACTTTTGCCTGGACCGCCCTTTCGGGTTTTTAGTCCACCTGGAAACCCTTTTTTTCCCAAGTCGCCCTTTCGGGTTTTCAACTTGCCGGGTGTACAGATTTTTTTTTATCCATAATTTTTGCCTGAACTGCCCTTTCGGGTTTTCAATTCACCGGGATGCCCATTTTTGCCTAAGTCGCCCTTTCGGATTTTCAACCTGTCGGGTCGTTTATGCGTAGTATCTTTTGACTATGTCAGCGTTCGCAGGGTGCGGTAGGGCGTCGCCGTCCATGGTGGTCAGGATCATTTCTCCACCAGAAAAGATGTTTTTGATCACAAATGGTCCTTCATAAGTAGGAGTCCATTTGCCCCTGGGATCACTTTGCGGAAAGATGATTCGCTTGATTACAAGGTCCCCGACTTGATATACTTGTCTCTTGACTTTCTTGTTGAAGGCCTTGATCATACGTTTCTGATACGCCTGACCATGGCAAACAGCAGTAAGTCGCTTTTCGTCAATCGAGTTAAGTTGATCAAGCCGAGTCTGAATCCAATCGTCTTCACTCAAACCAGCATCTTTCATGATTCTCAAGGAAGGAATATGAACTTCCATAGGTAAAACAACTTCCATGCCATATACCAAAGAAAAAGGGGGTTGCCCCAGTTGAAGTGCGTGCCGTGGTACGGTACCCGTGCAGAGCAAACAATAACATCTCATGCCAATCCTTGTAGGTGACTGTCATCTTTTGAATGATCTTTTTGATATTTTTGTTTGCAACTTCGACATCACCGTTCATCTTAGGCCGATAGGGAGATGAATTGTGATGTTGAATCTTGAACTGCTCGCACAGAGCGGTGATCATAGTATCAGTTAAATTTGTACCGTTGTCAGTGATGATCCTGTCGAAGATACCATACCGGCATATGAGGTTCTGCTTGATGAAGCGGGCCACCATATTCTTTGTAACGGAGGCGAAGGAAGCTGCTTCGACCCACTTGGTAAAGTAATCAATGGACACCAGGATGAAACGGTGTCCATTGGATGTTGTAGGCTTGATCTCTCCAATCATGTTGATTCCCCACATCGCGAATGGCCAAGGAGCTGTTAAGACATTGAGAGGAACTGGAGGAATATGTACCTTGTCAGCATAGATTTGGCATTTGTAACAAGTACGGGAATGTTGATGACAATCAGCTTCTATGGTAGACCAGTAGTAGCCTGTCCGTAGAATCTTCTTAGCCATCGTATGTCTGCTTGAGTGGGTGCCAAAGGTGCCATTATGTAGTTCAACCATGATCTGCTCAGCTTCAACTTTGTCCACACAACAGAGTAGGACACAATCCAGATTGCGCTTGTATAAGATACCATTGCTCAGAAAGAATTTGGCCGCGAACCTCCTTAAGAACTTTTTATCGTTGATTGAAGCTCCTTCAGGGTATTCTTGTGCTTCGAGATACCTTTTGACGTCATGAAACCACGGTCGGTCCACTACTTCTTCGGTATTAATATCGTGACAATGTGCAGGCTCGTCCATTCGTTCAATGGTGATTTGAGGTGCCTCATTATCCCAGTTAAGTTTAAACATGGATGACATTGTAGCTAGCGCATCTGCCAACTGATTCTCTTCTCGCGGGAAGTGCTCGAAGGTAATCTGTTCTAAATGTGGTAACAATGTCAGGACATGTTCTTTGTAAGGGATGAGGTTAGGGTGTTTAGTATCTCACTCTCCTTTGATTTGACTGATAACCAAAGTTGAGTCCCCAAATACAATCAAAGATTTGATTCCCAAGTCAATAGCAGCCTTGAGACCAAAGATACAAGCTTCATACTCGGCCATGTTGTTGGTGCAGCTAAAGCAGAGTCTAGCAGTGAAAGGTGTATGGCAACCTTATGGAGAGATAAGTACCGTGCCAATACCGTTTCCAAGTGCGTTGGAGGCACCATCAAAGTACAGAGTCCATCGGGATCCTTGTTCAGGTCCATCATACGGTCTGTTTTCTTCAATGTTTCTCAAAGTCATGATATCCTCGTCGGGGAAGTCGAACCTCATAGATTGGTAATCTTCGATAGCTTGATGGGCCAGAGGATCGGCTAGCACACTCCCCTTTATAGCTTTTTGGGTCGTGTATTGTATATCATATTCAGTGAGGATCATCTGCCATCTAGCGATTCTTCCGGATAAAGCAGGCTTCTCGAAGATATACTTGATCGGATCCATCTTAGAGATCAATAAAGTGGTATGTGTCAACATATACTACCTCAGCCGGCGAGCAGCCCATACCAAAGCACAGCAAGTTTTCTCGAGCAGTGAGTATCGGGTCTCATAGTCGGTAAACTTTTTGCTAAGGTAATAAATGGCATGCTCTTTTCGGCCAGACTCGTCATGTTGGCCCAGTACGCACCCCATTGAATTCTCCAGGACAGTCAGATACATGATTAAAGGTCTTCCTTCGACGGGAGGCATCAAGATAGGAGGTTCTAGCAAATACTCCTTGCTTTTATCGAAAGCAGCTTGACAGTCATCATTCCATTTAACCACCTGATCTTTCTTCAACAATTTGAAGATTGGTTCACAAGTAGATGTTAGGTGAGAAATGAACCTTGCAATGTAGTTTAGGCGTCCTAAGAAACCTCTGACCTCCTTCTCAGTGCGAGGGGCTGGCATTTCTTGTATAGCTTTGACTTTGGCAGGATCAACCTCGATGCCTTTGTTACTGAAGATGAATCCCAAAAGTTTACCAGACCTGACTCCGAAAGTGCACTTGTTAGGGTTCAGTCTGAGCTTGTACTCTTTCAATCTGACAAACAGCTTTTGCAGATGGTCGAGGTATTCTTCTTCTGTCTGTGAATGGGCTATCATGTCGTCTACGTAGACTTCAATCTCATGATGTATCATGTCATGAAACAAAGCTACCATGGCTCGCTGATAGGTTGCCCCGACATTCTTCAGTCCGAATGGTATCACTTTATAGCAGAAGGTACCCCACTGTGTAACAAAAGTAGTCTTCTCCATGTCTTCGGGGGCCATTTTGATCTGGTTGTACCCTGAAAATCCATCCATGAAAGAGAATACCTTATGTCGAGCTGTATTGTCAACCAAGATGTCAATGTGCAGTAGTGGAAAGTCATCTTTAGGGATAGCCCTGTTTAAGTCTCTGTAACCCACACACATTCTAACTGTTCCGTCCTTCTTCGGCACGGGCACAATGTTAGAAACCCATTGTGGATAGGAAGTAACAGCAAGAAAGCCAGCATTGAACTGCTTCATCACTTCAGCTTTGATCTTTTCGGACATGTCGGGCCTCATTCGGTGGACTTTCTGTTTGATGGGTGGACAGTCTTCTCTTGTAGGGAGACGGTGAACCATAATATCTGTATCAAGTCCCGGCATGTCTTCATAGGACCAGACGAAGATCTCAACATATTCATTCAATAGCTGAACTAAGCGCTCTTTGACACTTGGCTCTAGGTTGGCACCCACTTTAACCTCTTTTCTGTCTTCCTCTGTTCCCAAGTTGATAGTTTCTAACAACTCCTCGTGAGGTAGAATAGCCCTTTCTTCCTGTTGCAAAAGTCTGGCCAACTCTCTAGGCACTTCACAGTCTTCATCACCTTCATACTCGGCATGATTGACTAGATCTTCAGAGTCACTGAAGGCCATAGCAGAATTGTTACCCATGGAATCCGGAGTGGATGGGTACCTGCATTTTGTGAGTGTTGGTGTGTGTAAGGGATAGCCACCTTTAAACAAATAAAATGTAAAAAGAAAGAAAATGAACAAAAAAGTTTATATATGAAAACGTCCATGATTCATTAAAAATGGCATATGAAAATGAAGAATCAAAACCCTTACAAATGGACCTATATGCCCCGGGTAAGGCATAAGGCGAAAAGAGTGTACGAATTGTTTAATAATTATTACAGACCAAACAGGAAATGTTAAAAAGATAAATTACTGATTGATGAAAGTAATGGGAACGAAGTCTTTCGCCTCCCAGTTGTTCAGTCCTCCTTCAATAGTTGGAAAGATCCAGTCTTCAAAATTGCTTTCTTCTTCATCATCCTCTAAAGCATGAACTCCATGATGAGTGATTTTCAATGGCGGTCCTCCAGCCTGGGAGCGACGCACAACCTTCTGACTAGTAGCAGTGAAACCCAAACCGAGCTTATCTGTATTGTAAGGAAAATCTGGCAGTTGACCCCATACTGTGCTTCCTCCTTCCTTGATCACAGCCTCCGCATCTTTAAGGGATGACATTCGGGATACAGGTTTGGTAATGATGGGCACAACAGTCATTGTCTTGGCTACCGCAACTTCAGGATAAACCTCTTCAAAGTGTTGGAAAGGTGTTTCAATGAATTCACCATCTAACTCCATGTAGCGGAAAGAGTTAAGGTGGCTTATCATATACTCCTCCTCGCCACGAACTGTCACAATTTTCCCCTGGACAGGGTACTTAAGCTTCTGATGCAGGGTAGATGTAACAGCTCCAGCATAATGAATCCAGGGCCTTCCTAACAAGCATGAGTAGGAGGGACGGAATTCCATGACAGAAAATGTGGAGTTGAAAGTTTCCGTACCCACTTTAATTGGGATGTCCACCTCCCCGTGGACCATCTGCTTAGAACCATCAAAGGCTCTTATGATGATGTTGTTGGGCTTCAAAATTAGACCTTCACAATCTAGTTTGTCCAATGCTTTCTTTGGTAGGACATTTAAAGACGACCCGGTATCAACCAGAACGTGAGCAAGAGTGGTCCCTCTGCACTCCACCGAGACATGCAGCGCATCATTATGCTTTCTTCCCTTAGATGTTAGATCGGCATCAGAGAAGCCAAGACCATTGTCGGCTGTAAGGCTGGCTACACACTCTTGAAACTGATCCGCACAAGTTTCTTGAGGCACGTGCGCCGTCTTCAGGAATTTGATCAAGGCTTTGGCATGAGCCTCGGAGCAGAGCAATAGAGCCAGCATAGAGATTTTTGAAAGGGTTTGCCCCAATTGTTCTACGACATCATATTCGCTTTTCTTAATTATTTTTAAAATCTCCTCCATCTCCTTTTGGGTGGTCTTGGGGATAACCAAAGGTTGAGCCCTCATCCTGACGGGCGCTTCTTGGATCCCCTTACCTTTATCAGCAGTAACAGAAAAGGGTATAGCTTCGGGAGTATCAATTTCTTCAATCACTGGACTTCACACAGATATCTTGACTGGCACAGGAGCACCTGAGGGTCCTAAGATTTCCCTTGGAGGAGCAATCTCCAGAGAGAAGATTCTTCCGCTACGAGTGATCTTACTTGTCCCCGCAATATTTCCTATGTCAGGAGTCTCTTCATCAGAGCTTTCTTCAACTGATTCGGTCTGCTTAACACGGTGGTAGAAGATCTCTCCTCCATAATTCCACGGTATTATCTTGTTGGACTTGTATGGGATAGGCCCCGACATTGTTATCTTCAGAGGTACAAACTTTGGATCGGGTGTAATCTTAACAGGTCTTTTGGAGACCTTGGAAAGATTGTCGGAAATGGTGATTAGAGCAACATCGTTGATTGGAGTAACAGGAGTAACATGAGTTTTCTTGAAGAGGATTTCTTTATTATCCATCAGGTGTTGGATGTCAGACTTCAAAAGCGGACAGTCGGATTGCAAGGTCGAACACAGGTAACAATCTTTTTTGCAGCCCGGGAAAATCCCGGCTTTCAACAGATTCATCTTGATCATTGGCAATGGAGTCATTAAGTCATCAACAGCAGTAACATAAAGATCTTCTACAATAGCATGGACATTATGACCATGTTTTGGAATTGGAGCGGATATCACATTAGGCTTTTCAGGGGCATCAAACTCCACCTCCTTGGCATCTATTAAGTCCTGGATCTTATTTTTAAGAGCCCAACAATTATTGGTGTCATGCCCCACGCTGTCCGAATGATAGGCACACTTTGCATTTGAATGATAGTAGGGAGAAGAGGTATTTGGGTTCTTCGGCGCCTCTTTCAAGTTTGTAAGGTTTAACTTTAACAGATGAGGGAGAACCTGAGCAGGTGTCATATTGATCCGGGTGAATTGCCGTGCAGGCCTTTCCACCCTTGTTTGGTTAGCTCTGGGTTGACTGCTTCGAGGTTGATCGGTTGCGGAGTTCTGAATCATCACAGCCCCCACCGCTGGTCGGCGCTCCATTCTTCCTTGATTTCTCTGGGTGTAAACAGCAGAGATCTCTTTCTTGGCTGGAAAGGTCTTCTTGATAGCAGCAGAAGTAGATGCATCCTTCTGAATTTTACCGCTCTTAATGCCAGCTTCGACTCTTTCACCAGTCAGAAGTAATTCGAAGAACCCTGTAGATGAGCTTCCGATTAAATGATTAAAGAATGGACCTGACAGGGTCCCCAAAAACATATCCACAAGCTCTTTCTCAGACAATGGTGGCTGCACCCTTCCATCCAAGTCCCGCCACTTCTGGGCATTACTCCTTAAAGCCTTCATTAGAGACCATACCCATACTCTGTAATTGAGTACGAGTAGGTGCTAAATCTTCATTATATTGGTATTGTCTGTAAAAGGCAGCATCCAAATCCTCCCAGTTATGTACATCAGATCTCTCAAGTTGATAGAACCAATCCAATTGCGTACCCGACAAACTATCTTGAAAAAAGTGGACCCACAGATCCTTATCAGAAGAGTGAGGTTGGATCTTTCTGACGTAAGACCGCAGATGCATCTTCAGACAAGACAAACCATCGTATTTAGAAAATGTAGGCACTTTGAATTTAGGGGGAATGACGTTCCCATCAACCAACCCTAGTTCTTCGAAATCCAGCCCAGGTACTCTTTGTACCTCCATGGCTGCCAGCCGATCTTCCAGATTATTATACTTGTCGTTCGCAGGAGGGTACTGCTGCTCAGAGTAATCTTCATCCTCTTCTTCTTCTTCCTCTTCTTCAGACTCGTAGGGCACTGCAACTCCCTTTCCTTTACCAACCCCTTCATCATACGTCGAGGGGAAATCTAGGACCCTTCTAGCCTGGTTCTCAAACCTTCTCCCCAAAGTAGCTACACTTGCTCTTTTCTTTTTCTTCTTTTATTTTTCCTTTTCATTCTCCAACAGCGCTTTAAGGTCCTCCTGACCCTTTGCCAAGGTCATGAGGAGTTATTGGAACTGTGAATTCTGCACATGCAGATTTTTGACCGTCTGCTATATATCCATCTTGCTGAAATAAACAGCAGAGAGATAAGGAAACCTGGTGTGAAGACATGTTTATGCATATGATGAATGATATGTATTCATGTAATTCATTCAAGGATTCATAAATTCAAATTTGTTGTAAACGAAAAAGAACGCACGTTATATTAATAGAATTGTTAGTACATAAATGCCCCATGGGAAAAATAATACAAAATTCTAGGGTAAAAAGACGTTGCGCATCCTCTTCGGTGCGATGTAGGTGTTGAGAGTCTGCTCTTCATGGAGTCGACGAGTAAGTTCCAAAACCTTCTTCTCACTGGCGTAGAAGTTGGCTTCAAAAGTATTATGTTCTTCCTTGAGCTGTATCCAACTCTTTTGCAAATCTTCCAATGATGTTGGCATGTCAGGATGTAGGAGGGTGTATGGAACCTCTCCTTCCATAACAGACTCTTTGATCATAGGTAGAATGTAGGGGTAAGGCATCATAAGACTCTGGGCGCGGGTTCGTACCCACTTGAGGTAAGGCTCAAGGGGGATGGAATTCTTGTGCCCCAGTGTCTTACTGTCCACTTTGTTGGGCATCCTCCAAGCTCAGATAAACCTTTGTCGAAGTCCTTGAGCGTTGTTGTCGAAGTCAAAAACCAAGTCTAAAATCATCATGTCATGAGGGCCATCCCTTCGGGCATACCCAAATTGTCTCAGAGCTAAACAGGGGTTGTAGGTAATGCCTCCCCTAATGCCAAGTAGTGGGACATTAGGGAATTCCCCACAACGATCAATGCTGATGACATTTTCTCTGGACCGAGAACACCAATGAACATCAGCATGTGTAAGAGTCATCAATCGTTGTGACCACCTCAAGCCTTGCTTATTCTTCGAGACTGACTGGGGAAGGTGAGAAATAAACCACCTTGCTAGAAGAGGAGTAGAACACATGAGAACACCTCTTTTACTCATTGTTCGTGTGTAAAATGAGTGTAGGATGTTCCCAAGCAATGTAGGCACATGATTCCGAGATATGAAAATCTTGACAGCATTCACATCTATAAGCTGATCAGGATTTGGGAACAAGACCAACCCATAGATGAGAAGTGCTACAATCTCTTCAAAAGCTTGTAGATCTAGAGAATTCCAGCAGTCTTGTGCCTTCTCAAATAGAAACTTTGCCAAGAAACCCTTGACACCACTTCTGGTTTCCCAATGACCTTTGATATTAGATGGTTGCAAGTGTAGGGCTTGAGTAACATCTTCAGGCTTTGGTTCTCTTTCTGTACCGTTGTAGGGTAGCTGATGGATAATAGGAATCCTCAGGAGTTGAGAAAACTCCTCCAAAGTAGGAACTAGTTTGTAATCAGGAAATGTAAAGCAATGGTGTAGGGGGTCAATGAATTGGAAGAGAACCTTCACCGTGTCTTCTTAAATGTTGGAGTTGACCAAGTTGAGAAGTCTACCATGTCTTTCACTAAAGGGAGAATTCTCTGGAATCTTGGAAGTAAGCTCCTTGAGTTGAGGAGGAATTCTCACAAGGTTGACCTGGATTTTTTTTCTGCGGAGTGATTCCATAACCTATAAAACAGGAACAAAGATGAAGACCCAAACACTTGAAATGGTTAGTCGATGCATATGATGCTTTATGATGTTCATGATGTATGCACAAGTATATGTACAAACAAATCACACAAGATCCTAATTTCAGGTTTGCATAGGGTTCCATAGGTAAGTACCCTCTTGAAGTTAGTTGGCTCAACCTGTCCTATAAATAGTAACCGGGTTCTAAGGAGCTCAATATCACTGGATTATTTTCTGTGTTCATTGTTTCAGTTTAGCCACTTAATTGGCGACCGAAATATTCCAAGAAAACAACCCTCAATGAGTGTAGTATCGAGTATCTACCAACTTTGGACTGCACCAAAGCCGGTAATCTCACTACCTCTAAAAAGGCCAAGATGGTCAAGTAAAGGTTCTAAAAGTTCATTAGTGCTTCATGACATCACTCAGCGGCCCCGTATTCTCTTTGATTGACTCAAAGGCTACCGGTACCCACAAATATGTCGCACTAATATAGCTATTGCTTCAACCATGTCGGTATACCCCGCACAGTTTCCACAACGTATTGCTATTTTCCTATGAATGTTTCCCAAATCCGGGTAGAGGATTTCAAACCCAAATAATAGAACCAATTGTAAAGCAATCAAAGCAAACAAAGTAAGCATGCAAAGGTGATCTAAACCCTAAGGTAACCCCACTTTTAGATTTGTCCCCAGCAGAGTCTCTAGTTCTGTGATACGGTGGGAGAACTGACTTGAGGTTTTGCGTTTGTGTTCGCAAATGTTTTGATTTAGCAAGAGTCGCCACCGACTTTTTATTTTATCCAAAGGAAAGGTCAAAAAGCACAGGAAAGACCTTTGAGATGTTTTCTTGGGTTCGGGGGGTAGATTATGAAAAGGGAAGGTGCAAGCACCCTTTTCATCCATGGTTATCCATGGGCTCTTAGTTACTTGTTTAGATCACTTGCTTTTGCTTTTTAATTGTTTGAAATGGTGCTTTGTGTGTGGTTTTGAAAATGTTTTGAAAAGAGGCCATCATTGTGGCAACCTTTGTAATGATTCTTGTTTGAATGTATACAAAGGTGTATTGTCTTTTGAAAAGATGTTTCAATGTTTTGAAAGTTTTGAAAGTTTGTTTTGGGAAATGTTTTGAAATTTTATTGTGAGGTGTGTTTGAAAATAGCAAGGATGTTTTTGCAAGTTTTGATCAAGTAACTAAGAGTTGTCTACCCTATCTACTCAAGAGTCTTTCCTACACATTTTTAACCCTTTTGACAGTGTTGTTTTACCATTGCATTTGGTAAACAACCTTGTACTTGGATGTTAAACGGGACATGTGCGGGTCATCGTATTGACCATGATAGCAATATTGCCAAGTATCTCTAGCAATTTTGAGGGACTAGATCATTTTTGTATAGGCAACCAAGATAGCGTCGTTGAGGGACTATGATCTTTTGTTTTGTTTTTGTTTTTCCAACATACTCAACATGCATAACATGGCCATTTTAAAGGCAACAAGTGGATGAAACCCTAGGGGTGCATGTGTGCATTGTGTTGTCAATTTACATGCTTTTTGTCTTTTTATTAGTCAAGCTATTTGTTTTTTATTTTGGATTTTTGCGTACAAACCCTAATCTCTAACATGGCATATTTGAAAGCATACAATATTTGATATGGGAATGGGGGATACAATTTTTGAATGGGAATTATTTTGTAAGAAATTAAAACCATAATATTTACTATTACATCCAAATTGAATAAATGGTACAAATAAATAAATTGCAAATAATTAAACAATTTAAATATAAATATGCAAAATATCATAAATATGTAAAAATGTTTTTGTTTATTTTTATGGGTATAAAAATAAAATATTTTAATGTATAAAAAAATAAAATAAAATATTATTTTTATTAAGGGTAAAAACCCTAATTTTCTTTTAAGAAAGTATATATATATATATATATATATATATATATATATATATATATATTTATATATATATATATATATATATATATATATATATATATATATATATATATATATATATATATATATATATATATATATATATATATATATATATTAATTATATACAATAAAATTAAAATAAATGAAATATGTACAAATGTCAAAAAATGAAAACATATTAGAAAAATATTATTTTTAATAAGTGTGGAAACCCTAATTTTTGTTTTAAGATAATATATACTATATTATTTATTTTATGTACAAGAAAATAAACATAAATGTATACAAAGATATTTATGAAATAAAAACATGTGGAAAAATATTATTTTTATATGTATAAATAAAAAAATAAAAAAAATATAATATCTCTAAAATATTTATTTGTTTTTATTAAAGAAAATAAAAGTATATTCTAATTAATAATTATTTTCATCTTAGGAAAATAAAATAAAATATAAAAAGAAATGTGATAATTTATAAAAATATTTTTGGTATTTTTTATGTTTAGAAAATATAAAATAAAATCAGAAATGAAAAATAAATAGAAAAATATAAACAAATAAAGAAATGGGCCAGGGGGGTGCAGTCAGCAATGCAGGGGGTGCCAAAAACAAGAAACAAAGGCCCATCCCAGTTCCAAACTTCATCTTCAACCTTTTGTTCAAAAATACGCGCGCCTGTACAAAATGTCCAGATCCTGCATACGTGCTCTAATGCAAAAACTCATAACATCAAAGTTGTAGCATTTTTCAAGACGATTTCAACCATATAAGGATCTTAATCTAACTCTCAAAGACCAGAGAGAATTTCTCTGGCCCTAATTTCTAACCTAACTTTTTCAGAAAGTTCATGAATCAAATTCTCTTAACACGTTTAACTTAAATGAAAACTGAGCATATGTACAGCTTCATGGCTATGAGTACTACATTTTTTATTCACAAACCTAAGTCTAATGATTCCTAAATAGAGAGATAGGAAGTTGACAAAAATATGTTTCAGTTGAACTCGTGTATGGAAATGTGGAGCTTTTCAGTGAGGCCTGAGGTGCTTGGGAGCTTGCTTGAACTTCCTCTGACTTTCCCTAATGCCTAGTTTTCCTTGGATATGCTTGAACAAGCTTGTAGAACTCAACCTGCACAAGCTGAAAACAGGAATGGTGAAGCTTGCAAATGGAGTTACAGTCACTTCCTAATGGTTGGGATAACTTGGATAGGTTATATGGAAGGTGTTTGAACAGGTTTGGGGCAAAACGCACGAGTGGTTTGTGAGATAGAACTCAAAGTGCATAAGCTGCCCTATTTTGCAAGAGGAAGGTGATTTTGTGTTTTGGAATGTTTGAGGGCTCAATGGCTCATGTTTATGGCTCAAGGGAATGTGTAAAACTTGTCTCTAATGCTTTCAAGAGTTAGTTATCACATATATGCAAGTTGTGTTGTATTTGACAAGTTTCTTGTATTTTAAGCAAAAGTAAGAAATGATGCAAGACAGGCCTGTACAGACTATCTACCAGCTTACACTTTGTGATATTGGCCCCTCAAGTTTGTGGATATTGTTTTCTATACAATATTTTGGTTCAAGGCTCAAGAATGCAATTTGACATAAAGCAAATTTGACAAAAATGGCAATGTTGCCTTTTTGCCATTTTGGATTAATCTCTTGCGTAATCCTCCCATGATCAGAAAAAAGCCTCAAACTAATGGATTTGCATTTAATTATTGAGTATGAAATGGTTTAGGGACCTGTAATCAAGTACAAATGAAGCTGGACAGAAGTTGCAACTTGTATCAACATGAAAATGCCATGGATCAAAAGTGAGTTTTTGCCAAATTCAAACCTTTGATTCTCCCTAACCACAAATTATTTTGGAGAGTTCTTGGACATTTTGGAAAGCTTGTAACATGCTTATCTTTGAAATTAAATTTGAGATTCCAAGTGGAACTATGTGAAAAATGGTCATGAAGATAGGTCAAAATCCTGCCTAAACTAGGGCAAAAGTTTACTAAGTTAAAAGTTTCATGGACCCTTGTTCCAAAAATCATAACTTGATATCCAATCTTCTTTTTGGAAAACTTTGTGAAACAAAGTTGTATAATTTGTGAAGGACTACAACTTTCATGTTGGAAGTTTTGTTTGAATCCAATTGCATCATGGTGAAAATGTTGGGCAAAGTTTGGGAAAAAATAAGAAAATTTCATAACTTAGAAAAATTCTAAGTTATGAAATTTTTCAATTTTAAACCCTAATTTACAAAATTAGGTTTCTTGATGAACAACTTTCATGTTTTGAAACATCTTGATGAAAAATGACCCTTGGCACTTGATTTTGACCAAAAAGTCAAAGTTTGCCTTTTCAGTGTACAGTCAAATTTTGATCAGTTGACTGAAAAATTCATTTGTCCATCCAATGCATTTGAGATCTTTTGAACCTTGTCAATAGGTCAAGATGATGCCATTGAGTCCTTGAATCCATGATTGAACCAAATTTGCCATTGGCTAGGTTGAAAATCAGAAATAGCCCTTGTGCAGTCAAAACCCTAAAAATGACCATTTTTCCCTTTTGATAATCTGATCAAATTTCTTGAGGAGTTGTGGTCCAAACTTGATCAAATGGTAAATATGAGTCTATAATGTTGATGTGGATCAAAAATTGTGAGGTTTGACTTTGAATTGGCCACATTTTACTTTTTCCCCAATACAGCTGATTTCTAGGTCAACTGTCCAATTGACTGGGCAAAAATTTGATTCAAGGCTTGAAACTTGGTAGAGGCAATCTTATAGGTACAACATGAAGTATGAAAGTGACTTTGAGCATTGGAAGTCCAAAAATCCCTGTGCAAACTCAAACCCTGATTTAGGTCATCAGTGCAAGGAGATGTCTTGAGCAGAGCAAAATCCTAATTTGTTCTTGAGTCCAAAGAGTCTTGTGAGGGGAAATCTTGATAAAATGAGATGGCAAATTTTGGGGTACAACAACAGGGTTTTAGCTAGAGACGTGGTTCGTAGGTATAGATCTGATGTCTAATACGACGGAGGAAGGAAGAAGAAGATCATGTGGCAGCCAACCATTGAGCCATTTGAAATTCCGCGCGTTTTTGTCCACTAACCATTTGTTTTTCCATATAATAATAACTAAGCAAGTTGGCCCAGTGGAAGAGCACGTTGGTGGAGAGTATAAGGACCTGGGTTCGATCCCAGGTCCCAGCAAAACTTTATTTTCTTTTCCATTTGCAGATCATGTGCATCACCTGCCCTAGCGTTCACCATGCGCTATCAACCATCCATCCTTTAGATTCATCATTCAGTCAGATATGACACCTACCATTGAGATACCATGGTATACCCTCAGTTCAACACCACATGGAATCAAGCGCTGACTGGGCTTGGATGGCTAATGGGCCTGGAGAATTTCAGAATCACACCCCCCGGCCTTACTATTCAGCACATGCCCAATTCTTTCTATTTTCAATTTTTTTTAAATTTCTTTATTTATTTTATTAATCATTTTCTTTTTTTTAATTAACACAAAATTATTATTTTTTTAAATTAAAAACCACAGAAAAACACAAAAAAAATCATTTTTCCCAAGAAATATTTATTTCTTCAATTAATTTAATTAGAAACTAAGTTAATTTAATTCTTTTTTTGTAAACAAAACTAATTAGAAATTAGGTTTTAAATTTGTAATTAAATTGTTTTCTCAAATCAAAGTCATAAAAAAAACATAAAAAATATTTTTTTATAAAATAATTTTATTTTCTTTAATTACTTAATTTAGTTTAAATTAGGTTAATTTCAATTTCTTTTTTTAATTAAAACTAATTAGAAATTAGGTTTGTAAATAATTAATTTTTTTCCAAAAAATAACCAAATATTTCTTTAATTAGATTTTAGGTCTCTTAATTAATTCTTCGCATTTAATTCGTCGTGTGTCTTAATTACCATTTCGATTATTATTTATGTAACTGTTTCGAGGTTGTAATAGATTTTAATTAGGGTTTTAATTGCCGCATTTTATTGTCAGTTCAATAATTATGTATCTGCGAAAGCCATGTAATAGTTAGGTTTTATATTTTCGCACTTTTAAATTTCTGCAATTATTAACTGTTAGATGAATGCTAATAGGATTGTATGGCAAGAATATCTTAAAATTAAAACGGTAGATAACCTAATGTGCAAAGACTAATTAACTGAAAAAATTCACATGCACATATTCACTTCTAGGGTTTGCCTCACTTCGGTTGCCTTCGGTAAAATAGTCATTTAAGCATAGGAGATTTTAGTGGTTGCCCTCCTGTCTAAAAGATAAAATGTCCCATTCAAATGGTGCTTCAGAAATGTTGCCTCGGAAAGATCTTAAGACTTTATGGTTACTACTAAAGTTTTCTAACCATTGCTTTAGTGATTGTACTTGTCCCTTTCGAACATCCCTTACAAACTCCAACGACGGGGCTACCTAGTCCTTAATAGTAGGATAGCGCTGTCAAAGGAAACGAGAACCAACAATCTTTTTTCGAGTAGGTAGAATCTTAAGTACTTGCTCAATAAAACTTTTCAAACAAACACCTTTCAAAAAAATAATTCAAAACAAACTTTGTCACGCCTTTGAGGACTAATACAATGGTTACCACGAAGTAAAACATTTTCGAAAACAAACACACACACAAGCAATTTTAAAAAGATGAGCAAGTACCTAAGAGCCCATGGAAAACCATGGATAGAAAGGGTGCTAACACCTTCGCTTTTTATAATCTACCCCCCGTACTCAGAAATGTCAAAAAAAGGTTTTTTCTGTTCTTTTTCCTTTTCCATGATTGGATAAAATAAAAGTCGGTGGCGACTCTTGCTTACCGCGACATTTTGCGAACAAAAAACGCAAAACGCAAACCAGTAAAAACAATCGGTTCTACCACCGTATCACAGAACTGGCGACTCTATTGGGGAAAAATAAAGTGGGGTTTACCTTTGGATCTAGGTCATTTCAAATTGCTTTCTTGTCTGTTTTCTTTATTCTTAAAGGGTTATTGCTTGGGTTACTATAGATCCTACACCCGGATCTGGGGGCACTTATTAGGTAAACAACAATAGATCGTGGAGACTGTACAGCATAGACCGATATGGTTTAAGCGATGGCTGTGTTGGTGTGGCACTTTGGTTGGTACCGGTATCCTTCATGGGGAAGCGAGAAGAATACGGGGCGTCGCGTGGTGTCGTGAAGCACTAACGGACCTTAGAACCTTAGTTGAACAAACTTGGCCATTAGAAAGTAGTGAGATAGCCACCTCGGTGTAGATCTGAGGATTGGTTGATACTCGATGCTACACTCATTGAGATCAGACTTTCGGGATATTTCGATCGCAAGAAAAGATTGCTCGAGCTGAGACAATGCCCGATAAAGGATGGTCAATGATATTGAGATCCCTTAGAACCCGGTTACTTTTTAAGACAGGTTTAAAACCAACTAAACTTCAAGAGGGTATGACCTTTAACCTCATGCAGGCCTTAAACCTAAGGACTTGGTGTGATTTGACTATGTTTTCTATACCTGTGGTTTATCATGACATCATGCATCATAACATAGCATCCATTCTTATTGCACTAACCATTTCAAAGACCAATGAAATTTATCTTTGTTCTGTTTTGCAGATCATGGCTTCCGTTCGTAGAAACACTATCCGAATCAGCTTTGTGAAGATACCTTCTTAACTCAAAGAGCTAGTGTCAAAGGTTTCTGAAAAGATGATGAGTGTACTCTTTCAGTTCTTTGATCCCAAGCACCACTGTATCACCTTTCCAGACTATCAGTTAGTGCCTACCTTGGAAGAATTCTCTCAACTGTTGGATATACCCATTCTTGAACAGTTTCCCGTCACAGGTCTAGAAGAAGTTCCTAAGCCAGAAGTCATTTCCTCAGCTTTGCATTTGAAATGGGCTGACGTGGTATCCAATTGGGAAACAAGAAGCGGAGTCAAGGGTTTTCTAGCTAAGTTTCTGATAGACAAGGCCCAGCTGTTTTGGGATGATATGGATTTTCAGGATTTTGAGGAGGTTTTGGCTCTTCTAATCTATGGGTTAGTCCTATTCCCTAATTCGGACTCATTCATAGATGTGAATGCTATAAAGATCTTCCTCTCTCGCAACCCTGTGCCAATATTGCTCGGAGATATTCTGCACACTCTCCATACTCGTACCATGAAGAGAAGAGGGTTTCGTATGTGTTGCATGCCATTGCTGTCGAGGTGGTTTATTTCTCACCTCCCTAAGTCCGTGCTGAAGAATGAAGAAGGTTTGGGTTGGTCGCAAAGGATAATGTCACTCGCTCACATGGATATTCTCTGGTGTTCTCGAGCTATGGAAAACACTTCTATTATTGACTGCTGCAGGGAGTACCCTAATGTCCCATTACTTGGTATTAGAGGGGGTATAACCTACAATCCTTGTTTAGCTCTGGGACAATTTTGTTACGCCCGAAGAGATGGTCCCCACGAGTTACTTATTTAGAGCATTGTATTCAACTATGAGGATGATGTTCACGAGTATCGCCAGAGGTTCATACGAGCTTGGGGAATGGTAAACAGATTTGGCGCCAAGGCTTTGGGGCCAAAGGCTTCCATTCCTATGGAACCTTACCTCCAATGGGTACGAGCTCGCACCCAGAAGCTTATGATGCCCTATGTGGCTGTTTTACCAGTGGTTATGGAACCCACTACTGAAGGAGGTGTTCCTTACACGATTCTCTATCCTTATATGCCCACTGATCTTGGGGAATTGTAGAGGTCTTGGATTTAGTTGATGAAGGAGCGGGATACTTACAGGGATCAGTTCCATGCCCAGGAGAGGAATATTTTAGAGCTCACAAAGTAGCTTCAGAAAGAAAAAGGACTCAATGATTATCTCGGCACAAAAAGGAAGCATCCATGGGAATTTTTATTTCTTTTCTAGTTTTAGATTTATTTTTAAATGTAACGCCTAAAAGGCATTTGAACTTTAAATTCAGCTAATAAAATCTTTGTTTTATTTTGGTTTGCAAATTTAAATTTCCCAAAGTCTTTGAAATCATTGCATGCGCATCCCATTCATAACATTGCATGTACAGGTACCATTACATGTTTCTCATCTTCTTCGCTGTTTATTTCAGCAGAAATGTCTTCCGAACAAAGCATCAAGGACCTTCAGGCACAGAACGCCCAGTTCCAACAAATGTTCATAAGTCTGGAAAAAGGGCAGGAGGATTTGAAAGCCCTCATCCTGAAAGAGAAAAATAAAAAGAAGAAGGTTATCGGTATTCTGAATATGGGAAGAAGGTTTGGGGAGCGGTTGAAGCGACAAGTCGATCTGACCTCTTTATCCAAATAAGGGGAGAATCAAGAAGAAGAGACAGAGGAGAAGGACCCCAGTCCTGCAGTTTCTGGCAACGATATCGACTACAATGATGAGCAATATCCTCCTGTTGAGGATAGATGCAAGCAGTTGGAAGATTGTTTGAGTGCCATGGAAGTTCAGAGGATATCTGGACTGGATTTCGAAGAACTAGGATTGGTATCGGGAGTAGTCATCCCGCAGAAGTTCAAAGCTCCAGTTTTTGCTAAGTATGATTGGGTGTTCTACCTAAAACTCCATCTCCGTTCTTATGTCAGAAAAAATCCAGCCCCACACCGCTGGTAGAAATTTATGGGTTCATTTCTTTCAAGATAGTCTGTTAGGGACTCAGCTTGAATGGTTCTACCAACTGGAGAGAGCCAATGTCTGAAATTGGGAAGATCTGGCTGCTGCTTTCTACAAGCAGTATCAATATAATGCCGACCTTGATCTTACTCATACTCAACTCTAGAATATGTCCATGGGTGAAAGTGAAGGCTTTAAAGACTATGCCCAGAAATGGAGAGACTTGGATGGAAGAGTTCAACCCTCGTTGTCTGATAGGAAGTTGGTTGATATGTTTATGGGGACACTATCTGGTCCATTTTCAATCATTTGATCGACAGCTCGTCAGCTGGTTTCACTGAGTTGATTCTAACTGGAGAAAGAGTAGAAGATGGGATTCGGAGCGGCAAGATACAAAAGGATACCTCTTTGAGTTCAGTAAAGAAGCCTTTTACTGGTAAGAAGGAAGCCAGTGCCATCTATAGCCTGAGGGGACAAAATAAAGCTGAACATCGTCAGACAGTAAGTGTTGTAATGATACCTAGGCCCGCAGTTGCTCCACAATGCAACAATCAACAAAGGGTGGAAAGACCACAACGGTAGTTTACCCAAATCAATATGACATTGGCTAAAGTTCTACCTCATCTGCTGAGATCCAACTTGGCAACCTTGAAAGAGGCTCCCAAGAACCCAAATACTACATCTCCCTGATATAATCCAAATGCTCGGTGTGCTTATCATTATGAGAGTCCGGGCCATGATACAAATGATTGCTGGGCTCTGAGAAACAAAGTACAAGACTTGATTGAAGCCAAGGAAATAAAGTTTGATGCTCTAGAGAAGCCAAATGTCATAACTGCTCCCATGCCCAAACGCAATCGTGGAGTTAATGCTATTGATACCGACTTGTTTGTGACCTTGGTGGATGAAGTATCTACTCCGTTGTTGACAGTGAAGAAGAATCTATTGTTGGCCGGTTTATTTTCGGGCTATGGAGAAGGTTGCCACCTATGTTCAATCCTGCCTGCTGGTTGCCGTTTGCTGAAATCAGGTGTTCAACGCCTGATGGATAACAAAGAGATCCTGTTTGAGAAAACTTTGATTCCGTTGATTCCTGTTGAAGATGTTTCCATCATAACCATTTCCGCCAATCCTTCCAAGGTTTCCTCGAGAAAGCCTGTTAGGATTACATCCGTTCCGAGAGTCGCTCCATTGATCATTACTACTCCTGGTCCTATCCCATACACTTTGGATAAGGTTGTCTCGTGGTACTATAGGGCCGATGTGTATTATCATGGGATCAAACAAGATTTAAAGGTTGAAGAAGCTGATACTGACGTCAGCAATACTGTCGGGGCTAGAAAGGTCACCCGAAGTGGAAGACTCTTTTCTCCCGAGATTTCCCCTCCGACTGTTTAAAAGCCTGTTGTTATTCCATCTGCCAGTACATCAGCTACTGCCCCGTTTCATATTCCAATTATCACCTCTGTCGCCGAGCCATCTAACACTCGGGGAAAAGAAGTCATAGGTGAGCCTGCCCAGACGGAGGCACCTAAGAAGGTCATTGTAGAAACCTCTAGGCAGGAGATAGAGGAAATTCTGAAGATTATCAAGAAAAGAGACTACAACGTAGTCGAGCAGCTGGGGAAAACCCCGTCAAAAATCTCCATGTTATCCTTGTTGTTGTGTTCGGAAGCCCATGCAAAGGCTTTAATTGCTTTCCTCAAAACTGCGCATGTGCCGCAGGAAACCCCTGCTGATAAATTCAAAGACTGTGTGGCTAGTTTGACCGCTGACAACGGGTTGGGTTTCTCCGATGCAGATCTGTCTGCCAAAGGAAGAAATCACAATGATGCTCTGCATGTCTCGATCGAGTGCAGGGGCACTACTCTGGCCCATGTATTGGTGGATATTGGGTCCTCATTGAATGTTTTACCCAAGAAAGCATTAGACCGGCTGGACTGTGAAGGTTTGGTTCTAAAGCCGAGTAATATTGTGGTTAGGGCCTTTGACGGGTCAAAAAGGATGGTGCACAGGGAGGTGGACGTCCCTGTTAAAGTTGGCTCTCAGACTTTTGCATCTACGTTCTATGTGATGGATATTCTCCCATCTTATTCTTGCTTGCTGGGTCGCCCGTGGATTCATAAGGCTGGGGCAGTGACTTCTACACTCCATCAGATATTGAAATATCCAGTGAAGGGGAAGATTGTTACAGTACGAGGAGAAGAGGAGTACATGGTGAGTCATCTTAACTCCTTTCGGTATGTGGAGATGGATAGAGAGTTCATCGAAACCCCGTGTCAGAACTTTGAAGAGGTCCCCCAGACTCTGGCATCGGCTGAAGTTGCTATTGAAGAACCTCCAATAAAGATGGCTTCCCTCAAGGATGCCAGGGCTGTAATAGAAAAAGAGGCTCAAAGGGATGTTCGGCGTGTGTGGATTGGAAGACCTCCTCTGCACATCAGTAATCCAGGAGTGAATGCAATTGAAGATGATAAAGAAGAGTCAGAGTTCGACAGCTGGATTTACCCGACTACCGATGGTGGATTGAACAATTGGACGACAAAGGACTTCGTGCCCGTTTCTTTTATTATACAATAATTGACTTTTGTTTTGAGATTTGTAACAGACAATTTGAAACTTTACGGCCCGGTGCCTTGCCCGAGGCACCTTGGCTTTGCTTGTGAGGGCTTATTACTTGTCATTTTCATATATCATCAATAAAGCATTGGACGTCTTCTTGCATTACAAATTTTACGCTCCTTGTTTTTTCTTTTCTATCTCGCACTTTATCAAAACAGCTATTGTCTTACACACACTAACATATTATAATGATCCACATCCACTCTGGATCCCATTGATAACGACTCTGCTACTGCCAGTTATGGCTTTGAAAATCTGATCAACCAAGCCGAGGATGAAGGTGAGGATGATTGTGAAGTGCCTGGGGAACTTGCTAGACTGTTACTGCAGGAAGAGAGGGCCATACAGGCTCCAAGAGCCACCAATTCTTATGCCTCAAGTTGGAGGAAGACCTTTGATCTTATACTTGACAGTTCTGGATAATTCAATGGGGTGCGTGCTGGGGCAGCATGACGAGTCTGGCCGAAAAGAGCATGCTATTTACTACCTTAGCAAAAATTTTATCGACTACGAGACCCGATAGTCGTTGCTCGAGAAAACTTGTTGCGCTTTGGCATGGGCTGCTCGCCGGCTAAGACAATATATGCTGACTCACACTACCCTATTGATATCAAAAATGGATCCAATCAAGTATATCTTCGAAAAGCCTGCCTTGTCCGGAAGAATAGCAAGATGGAAGATGATTTTAACCGAGTATGATATCCAATACACAACCCAAAAAGCAATCAAGGGGAGTGTGTTGGCGGATCATTTGGCACATCAGGCTGTGGATGATTACCAATCCATGAATTTCGAGTTCCCAGATAAGAACATCAAGAAGATTGTGCAGAAGATGACGGTGACATACAAAGACTGGCACAAGATGTTACCATTCGCTCTTCATGGGTACCGTACCTCAGCGCGAACGTCAACAGGGGCAACACCCTACTCTTTGGTATATGGCATGAAGGAAGTCCTACCCATCAAAGTCCAGATACCCCCTCTTAGGATTATGAAGGATGCAGGTTTGAGTGAGGACGCTTGGATCCAGACCCGGCTTGATCAGCTGAACGTAATCGACAAAAAGAGACTTGCTGCTATTTGTCATGGTCAGGCGTATCAAAAGCGAATGATCAAGGCATTTAACAAGAAAGTCAGACGACAAGAGTATCGAGTTGGGGATCTGGTGATCAAACGCATCATACTGCCGCAAGGTGATCCCAGGGGCAAATGGACCCCTACGTATGAAGGGCCATTTGTGGTTAAGAACCTTTTATCAGGAGGAGCTATGATTCTAACCACCATGGATGATGACGACCTTCCTCACCCCGTCAATGCAGACATAGTGAAAAAATATTACGCCTAATCAAAGACCCTCTAGGTTGACTGGCCTAGGAAAAAATAAGGGCTTCCCAGCGAACCAAAAGGGTTCGGGAAAAAATGAGGGATGAAAAAAAAAATATGTACACCCGGCAAGTTGAAAACCTGAAAAGGCGGCATGGGCAAAAAAGGGTATCCCGGTGGACTGAAAACCCGAAAGGAGGTCCAGGCAAAAATTAGGGATTAAAGCGTAACATTATGCCTCATTGGATCTTCTTGCAACCAGACTTCGGTATCGACTATCAAGCTCGGACGGCGCTAATCAATCTGATCCACCTTCAACCAAGTAGAAAAGTGATGAGACGCTCGAAGATATAAAGGCAATAGCAGAGTTAGAACCCAGTGGGATTGTTCACATAGTTGTTTTTCTTTTACACAAATTGTATAAATTCTATCTTTCGGCGATGTTCTCTTACTAGGACGTCAGCCTCTTGTACAAAAACGCCTATTTACAGGCCAACATCAAAATCAATACAATTCATTTTCACAAAGAAATATCAAATTGTTTTTCTTTTTTGTGTTTTGTTTTGCAAGAACGTCCAATGGTTCATTTTTTATATATGCATTTGACAATAATTACTGTTCATAAATATTTACATGCGAAACAAAAGACAATTACTCGTAATATCAGAAATAGGGGAAAACAAGAAATGTCCAAACCTTACAGTTGCTCTGTCCACCGGGTATAGGGATAGACCTAGCTGGAGAATACAACCAAAGGCACATTCACTCCCCGCAGAGCAAAAGGTATCTAAAAATGTTGGTTCTCCCCAAGCAGAGTTTTAGCTATCACCAGCATTAGCAGATTATCCCCAGTGGGGTCTATTTCTTTCCCAAGCAGAAATTCAATCCCTGATAGAGTTCGTTGTCGCCAGCAATGATAATTCATCCCCAGCCGAGGTTATTTCTCTAAATCAGCAGATCTTCTAGAAGAGTCTCTCTTCCCCACAGAGTCATTCTCTCATCGGTTTATTCTCCAGCAGGATCATCCTCCCAATCAACTTTGGTCGTTATCCCCAGCAAGCGAAACTCTTTCATTCTCCAGCAGCAGTCCGGGATTTATTTTCCCCAGCTAAAGAGCATCATAAGAACATTACATATTCATACATCAGGGCATGCGCATAAGCATCATACAGCACAATCTCATTTATTTTGAGAACATCATTATTCGATATATTTCATACATCATGACATTACATACGACTAACTCTTTACCTTTCTGGGAAAGGTACAATCAAAATTCTCACAGGTTTTCTCTAGTTTAGTCAAATCGGTAATAAGATTTCTATTCCAGTTCAAGCTATGAAGCCCGGATTCGATCGAATAGTATCTTGAGTTCTACATCATATTGTGAAGCCCAGAGAACAACCGGATAACAGTATCAGACACCGTGAAGCCTGGATTCGACCAGATAGTGGTTTATCTCTAAGCTATGAAGCCCAGATTCGACTGGATAATAGTTTAATTCCCAGCAAGCCGTGAAGCTCAGATTACGACCGAATAATAGCTCAGTAAGTACCATGAAGCCTGGATTCGACCAAATAGTGGTATGTCATAAACACAAGCCGTGAAGCCCGGATTACGACCGGATAACAGCTCATCAAGTTATTGTGAAGCCTGGATTACGACCAGATAACAATACAAGTTTCTGTGAAGCCTGGATTACGACCAGATAGCAGCCAAAGACACCGCAAAGCCTGGATTACGACCAGATAGTGGTATATCTTTAATACAAGTTATGAAGCCCGGATTTGACCGGATAGTATCTTGATTTCTCCGAACACCATGAAGCATGGATTCGACCAGATAATGGTATGAGACGTCGCGAAGCCTGGATTATAACCAGATAGCGGTAAAAGACACTAAAGCCTGGATTACGACCAGATAACAGTGAGGGACACTGTGAAGCTTGGATTACAACCAAATAGCAGTTTACCCGGCCAATTACTATGAAGCCCGGATTCGACTGAATATTAGAAGGCCTAAAAATCAAATGGAAGCCCAGAGGCAACCGGATAACCACTTGATTTCTTCTGAAGCCTGGATTTCGACCAGATAAGAAGTGAGGTATTGTGAAGCCTGGATTATGACCAGATAGCAGTACAGGACACCATGAAGCCTGGATTCGACCAGATAATGGTATAAAGCATCGTGAAGCCTGGATTACGACCAGATAACGATAAAAGGACTGAAGCCTGGATTATGACCAGATAACAGTACAAGACACTATGAAGCTTGGATTTCGACCAAATAGCAGTTTACCTGAACAAATACTAAGAAGCCCGGAGTCGACCGAATATTAGTGTGCCCTAAATTCAAGTTGAAGCCCGGGTACGACCGGATAACAACTTAATTCCTTCTGAAGCCTGGAGCACGACCAGATAAGAAGTGAGAAATTGTGAAGCCTGGATTACGACCGGATAGCAAGTTTAATCTCATCCCCCAGTAAGTCGCTGTGAAGCCTGGAACATGACCAGATAGCAGTCGGTCTTATTTTCCTCAGTCAATCACTATGAAGCCTGGATCACGACCAGATAGTAGTTCATTTTCACCTCTTCAGCTAAGAGACGATTTCCCAGTAGAATAACGGACGACCGAAGCTCCTAAAATTCTATATTTTCTCAAGACAGAGACCAGCACTCCCCAACGTAGTCTTCCTCAACAACAGGTATACAGGCTCTCGCTAAGGAATCTCTTAGACAATCGACACTCCTTCAGATTGCATCTTTAAGCCCATCTTCCATCATCAATTTCCAAATGGCATCTGTAAGCCCATTCTCGACATCACAAGACAAATACCACTTCATGCGAGTGCAAATTTCTAGGCACTCTAGTGTTCAATCATCTTCCACCCTCGGATCACGAAAGGCAGAAAAGCCAATCTACATCCTCAGGTTTAAGAAGATTGAACAGGGGCAGCTGTTGTACCCCAAAATTTTCCCTCCCATATTTCTCAAAACATTTCAAGAAAGATCTCCAAATTTCTCAAGGAAGTCCAAGGATTGACCAGACAAACTCTCTCCTAAGGCAGTCTACCTCAAGTTAGGGTTTCATGTTGCATCAAGATACTTGAGTCCAAGGGATCCCAAATGCTCACCATTGTCCTAATATGTTATCAAGATCATCCATGTCAAGTTTCAAGCCTTGCAGAGAAAGTTTGCTCAGTTAATTGCTCAAAGGCCTGAAAATCGACTATGCTAGGGCAAAAGTCAACTGTGGCCTACATACAATCAAACTTCAAGATTTTTGGTAAACATCCTCATTTTTAAGTATTATTCATCATTTTATAAAGGGTTTATCATGATTCATCAAGGATTGCTCACAATTCATCAAAACCCAAAAGTTACTAAATTAGGGTTTTGTAGGAAAAGTGAACTCAACTTTGACCAAGCATAACTTTCTCATACTTTATGAGAAATGACCCATCCAAAGCTCATTTTGAATAGGATGAAATTCCCTACAATTCATCTTCATCTCCCAAGTTCAAAATATGCACTCACAAGAAGTTACGAATTTGGACATTATAGGTCATTTTGAAAAGTCAACAAAAAGACCTTTTTTGTAAAAGCTTCATACCTGAACATGGAATACCCAATTGATATGAGACCAAAAGGGCTGCTTATAGGACATCTCAAGCTTTCTAAAAAGTCAAAGAACACATTTAAAGAGTCAAAATTGAGGAAGTTATGAATTGGTGAAGTTGACCTTTTTTGCAAAATTGCCAAAAGTCAAAAGTGCCTCAAATTGCAATTTTTGCTAAATGGGCCCAATCTTTTGCACTTGTTTTGAGTTTGTAACATGGTCCACGAGCCATCGCTATTCCCACTTGCCTTTATTTTATTTTTACCATTTATTTTGATTTTTTATTTCAATTAAATCAATTTAAATCAAAATAAATCATGAAAATATCCAAACCATTTAAGTCTTGAGATTTGGTGCATGTTTCAGGTTCCATATACAGCTAGCAAGTGAATCAAATCGTGCAAGGCCTATGTGTGCATGAAAATATTGGTTGTGGCCTGTTTTTGGAATGATTTTCATGGAAATCAAATCAAGATCAAAATCCATAATTGATAAAGATTGAGAGCCCAATTGTAACCCTAATTCCATCAGTGGTATATAGTGGACAATTGCAGACAAAAAAGATAAGGTTTTGAGGCGTGGAGAGGAGGAACAAAACTTGAAAAAATAACCAAAAAGTGTTGACTTGATTTCATACTTCCAGGCGTTTTCAAGGCCCCCTAGTCATCTCATTTGCTTCCTGGGATTGCAAGGAAGCTATACCAATCGAAAGCAAGCGTGCTAGTGCCCAGAATCTGGTTCCACGACCCCCACGGTTTGCCATTATTCTCAGAATCGAATCTTGTTATTCTTGCATCTTTATCATGTTTCAATAGCATATTCTGAATCCCTAACATGTTTGCAAACTCATGGTGGCAATTAATTGCATTTTTGTTGGCTATATCAGAATCCACCATTGCTAGGGTTCTTTGTTTGGATTTAGGATCTTTTTATACAGGTGAAATTGGTCCATAAGAAGGGAACCATGATGCTCAGTAGGCAAAGGCGATTTGACTCACAGCCTTAGATTTCATTTATCATGCTTGTGTGTGATTTTGCAATGTGCAGAAGCTCTAGCGACGGACATTTGTCCGTAGGTAAAAGTCTCTGACTTTTACCAACGGAGAGAGGTTGGGGACGATGGCGTGGCACCATCCCATTAGCCCATTTGAAAAATTCGTGCGCTAGGGTTAATATATTATGTTTTCTTAATATATAATTTTTTTTGTCCTTTGTATACAACACGCGCATCCAGCTCAGTTGGTCAGTGGAAGAGAGAAAAGTCCATAGGACCTGGGTTTGATCAACAGGTCCCCTTCTTTCTTCATTACATTTTTCTATACTTGATTCCATGTGCAGATTCCCAAGACGACTACCATAGGCCATCAGCTAGCATCCACTGGATCTAAGGAAATTCAAATCCAACGCTTAGCACAAAGAGATCCATGATAAACCTTGGCCAACATGCAGCAGGGGATCTGGAAGGTCAACGTGGATCAGTTGGCTTGGGTCCAAGAGCTTGCTATCAACACCCTCTGTTTGCTATTTCACATGCCCACTTTCTTTTTCTTTTCTTTTATATTTTCTTAATTAATTCATTTAATTATTTCTACTCACACAAAATTAATTCTTTTTATCAAAAAAAAAAAATCATAAAAAATAATTTGTCATCCAATTAGATTTAGTTTATTATTTTTTATCAAAAAATTAATTTAATTAGTTTATTTAATTTATTAGGTAACTTTAATTCCTTTTGTAAATAAATTAAAAACAATTAGAAAATTAGGGTTTTAGTTTAATTTAATTTTTATTTTCTTTTTCTTAAAAATCACAAAATACAAAAATAAGTCAAAGTTAATATTTTTCTTAATTTAATTTAATTAGTAATTAGGTTTGTAGATATTTAATTTAAAACCTTATTTTCTTAAAATAATAAAAAACCGTCAAAAAATAGTTTTCCTTTAATTAGGTTAGACGGGGTCAAAACCCTAACTTTTCTCGTTCTTAATTCATCGCGCGCACTTTATTTTATTTTATAATATTGATGTAACTGCTCACAGGATGTAATAGATTAATTAGGACTTTTTCCTTTCATTTATCGTTTTAGAGGGTTCTTTGGCTATGTAATTAATACCCGAAGCCTTGTAATAGCGTAGCTTTACTTTCCGCATTTTTAACTTCCGCAAAATATTAATTGTTAGATGTATGATATTAGGGTTGCATGACAAGAATGTATGTTAAATATAAAACGGTTAGCAAACCCTAAATGTGCAAAGATAATAACTTGAAATTGAATCACTCGCACACGCGCACTCCTAGGGTATACTCTCACTTCGGTTGCCTTTGGTAAATGATCATTAAGTATAGGGTATTTTAGTGGTCGCTCTTTTGTCTAAACAAAGATCAAATGTCCCGTTCGGGAATGTTGCCTCGGAAATGTTGCCTTGAATATTGATCTTAAGACATTAGGGTTATTACTAAGACGTTATAACATTGCTTTAGTGATCGTACGTCCCCTTCAAATTGACTCTTACAACTCCAACAACGATGCTACCTACTCACTAATAGTGGGATAGCGCTGTCTAAAGGAAACAAGAACAGGAACATTCTCTTTTTCGAGTAGGTAGATGCTAGTAGGTACTTGCTCAAAACAAACTTTTTTCCATACTTACACCCTTTTCAAACAAAGTTTTCAAAACGACTTTGTAACACTCTTGAAGACAGAAGCTAGGGTTAAATCGAAGTAAAACAAAACTTTTTTCAAATCAAACACACAAGCAATTTTGAAAATGATGAGCGAGTACCTAAGAGCTCGTGGAAAACCACAGATAGAAAAGGTGCTAATACCTTCCCTTTCTATAATTAACCCCCCGTACTCAAAATCTCGAAAAAAGGAATTTTTCTGTGCTTTTGTCCTTTCCTGTTGGATAAAATAAAAGTCGTGGCGACTCTTGCTTACCGTGACATTTTGCAAACACAAACGCAAAATGCAAACCAGCATTTCAAACAGTCCGGTTCTAGCCACCGTATCACATTGGGTCTTCGCTGAATGTTCTGCCGAAGAAGGAGTTGGACCGGTTGGATTCCGAGGGTTTGACTCTAAAGCCTAGTAACATTATGGTAAGAGCTTTTGACGGATCGAAGAGAATGGTGCACGGAGAGGTGGACATCCCTATCAAAGTAGGTTCTCAGACTTTTGGGTCCATCTTCTACATGATGGACATCAGACCGTCGTATTCTTGTTTGCTAGGTCGTCCTTGGATCCACAAGGCTGGGGCAGTTACTTCCACACACCACCAAATGTTGAAGTATCCAGTGAAAGGGAAGATTGTCACTGTGTGGGGTGAAGAGGAGTATATGGTGAGCCACCTTAATTCCTTCCGGTACATAGAGATGAACGGGGAATTCATAGAAACTCCTTGTCAGAATTTCAAAGAGGTCCCTCATATCTTGGCATCAACTGAAGCTACTACCAACAATAAACCTCCTCTAAAGATGGCTTCCCTCAAGGACGCCAGGGCCGTGGTTGAAGAAGGTGGTTGTACCAATTGGGGTTAGCTCCCTGATTTCACTCACAAAACTGACAAATTTTGGTTGGGCTTTACTACAGGGGCTCAAAGGGCTGTTAGACGCGCTCAGGCTAGAAGATCACCCCTACACATCAGTAAACGGGGAATTAATTCCATTGAAGACAGCGAGAAAGACTCAGACATTTACAGCTGGATCTACCCAACTACTAACGGTGGACCGAGTAACTGGACGGCTAGGGACTTTATACCAGTTTCTTTTATTCCGCAGTAATGGTCTTACTTGTTTTGAGAGTTGTAATAAACAATTTAAAACTTTACGACCTTGTGCCTTACCCGAGGCACATTGGCTTTGCTTGTGAGAGCTGTTATTTGTCATTTCATATATCATTAGTAAAGCATTGGACGTTTCTTGCATACAAATTTTGCACTCTCTGTTTTTATTTTCTGTTTTCACTTTATCAAAACAATTATTCTCTTACACACACTCACGTATCATAATGCAGATCCATATCCACTCTGGATCCCATTGATAGCAACTCTTCTATTGCCAGTTATGACTTCAAAAATCCGATCAACCAAGACGAAGACGAAGGTGAGGATGATTGTGAGGTGCCTGGAGAACTTGCTAGACTATTACAGCAGGAAGAAAGGGCCATACAGCCTCATGAAGAGCCGGTTGAGACATTGAACTTGGGTACTGAGGAAGACAGAAAAGAGGTTAAAATAGGTGCAAATTTGGAGCTTAGCGTCAAACAGAGGTTGATACAGATGTTGCACAACTATGTTGAGATCTTCGCTTGGTCCTATGAAGACATTCTTGGTTTGGACACCGATATTGTGGTACATCACCTGCCGACTAAAGAAGATTGTCCTCCAGTTAAATAGAAGGTCTGTCGTATGCGCCCTGAAATGTCAGAGAAGATCAAGGCAGAAGTCAAGAAACAGTTCGACGCAGGATTCTTAGTTGTCACTTCGTATCCACAGTGGGTTTCTAACGTCGTTCCGGTACCTAAGAAGGACGGTAAGGTACGGATGTATGTGGATTACATAGATCTGAACAGGGTAAGCCCCAAGGATGACTTCCCACTTCCTCACATTGATGTTCTGGTCGACAACACCGCGTAGCACAAAATCTTCTCCTTCATGGATGGTTTCTCTGGATACAACCAGATCAAGATGGCTCCTGAAGACATGGAGAAGACAACCTTCGTTACACAGTGGGGCACCTTCTACTACAAGGTGATGCCTTTTGGGTTGAAGAATGCCGAGGCAACTTATTAGCGCGCCATGGTCGCCTTGTTCCACGATATGATTCACCATGGGATAGAGGTTTATGTTGATGACATGATAGCCAGGTCTCAGACTGAGGAAGAACACCTTGATCATCTCCAAAAGTTGTTCGACAGGTTGAAGATGTACAAGTTGAGGTTGAATTCGAACAAGTGCACCTTCGGGGTAAGATCTGGTAAGCTTCTGGGTTTCATTGTTAGCGAAAAAGGAATCCAAGTAGATCCTGCAAAGGTAAAAGCTTTACAAGAAATGCCAGCTCCCTGTACATAGAAGGAAGTTAGAGGTTTCTTGGGACTCCTGAATTATATCACCAGGTTCATTTCACATATGACTGTTACTTGTGAGCCAATCTTCAAGCTTCTGAAGAAAGATCAAGTGGTAAAGTGGAATGATGAATTCCGGACCGCTTTTGAAAGAATCAAGGAATACCTTCAAGAACCACCAATTCTGATGCCTCCAGTTGAAGGAAGACCTTTGATATAATACTTAACAGTGCTAGACAATTCAATGGGGTGTGTGCTGGGGAAACATGACGAGTCTAGTCGAAAATAGCACGCAATATACTACCTTAGAAAAAAGTTTACCGACTGTGAGACACAATACTCATTGCTCGAGAAAACTTGCTGCGCTTTGGCATGGGCTGCTCGCCGACTGAGACAATATATGCTGACTCACACTACCTTGTTGATATCAAAGATGGATCCGATCAAGTACATTTTCAAGAAGCCCGCACTCTCCGTAAGGATAGCAAGGTGGAAAATGATCTTAATTGAGTACGACATACAATTTACAACCCAAAAAGAAATAAAGGGAAGTGTATTGGTTGATCATTTGGCTCATCAAGTCGTGGATGACTACCAGTCCATGAATTTTGAGTTCCCGGATGAGAATATTATGTTGGTGACTGACTACGAAGAACCTGGATCGGATGAAGGACCTGAGGAGGGATCCCGATGGTCTATGTATTTTGATGGAGCCTCAAACCCACTGGGTAACGGCATTGACGCTGTAATCATATCTTCCGAGGGCTGTCATACTCCGTTCACTTCCCGATTATGTTTTAACTGCACCAACAACATGGCCATGAAGCATATATTATGGGTCTTCGAGTTGCTATTGGCCTAAGGATCAAGTTCTTAAGTGTATTCAGGGATTCCGCTTTGGTGATAAGTCAGATCAAAGGCGAGTGGGATACGAAGCACCCGAATCTCATTCCATACAAAGAATACGTACTGACATTGCTCCCACACTTTGAGGAGGTAACCTTCGAGCATTTCCCACGAGAGGAGAACCAGTTAGCGGACGCGCTAGCTACCATGTCTTCTATGTTCAAGGTTAGGTGGGATAATGAAGCTCCCCAAATCACCATTGAGAGGTTGGATGAACCAGCACACTGCTATGAAATCGATACCGAAGAAGTGGCAGACAAACCCTGGTTTCACGAAGTCAAAAGGTATCTCGAGACTCAAGAGTATACTGAAGGGGCATCTATCAATGATAAGAAGTTTCTGAGAAGGTTCGCTGCAAAGTTCTTCCTCAGTAATGGAATCCTCTATAAACGCAACCATGACTCCACGCTACTATGGTATGTAGACAAGAGCGAAGCAGATAGGATTATGACAGATCTACATGAAGGCACCTTCGGAACCTATTCTAGTGGACATACCATGGCTAAGAAGATCCTACGGGTAGGATACTACTGGTCCACTATGGAAGTCGGTTGTTATCAGCACTCTCAAACTTGTCATAAATTCCAAATCTACGATGATAAGGTGCATGTGCCTCCGGTCCCCTTAAACGTCTTGACAGCTCCGTGGCCCTTTACAATGTGGGGCATCGACATGATCGGAGAAATCAGGCCCACCGCTTCCAATGGACATCGCTTCATCTTAGTAGCCATTGATTACTTCACGAAGTGGGTTGAGGCAGCTTCCTTTGCTACTGTTACTAAGAATGTCATAGCGCGATTTATCCGACATAATATGATCTGTCAATATGGTGTTCCAGAGAGAATTATCACTGACAATGGTATGAATCTCAACAACACGATGATCACTGAGCTATGTAAACAGTTCAAGATACAACATCATAATTCTTCTCCCTACCGGCCGAAGATGAATGGTGTTGTTGAAGCAGCTAACAACAACATCAAGAAGATTGTACAGAACATGACGGTGACATATAAAGACTTGCATGAGATGTTACCATTTTCTCTTCACGGGTACCGTACCTCAGCACGGACGTCGACAGGGGAAACACCCTACTCTCTAGTATATGGCATGGAGGCAGTCCTACCCATCAAAGTCCAGATACCTTCTCTCAGGATTATGAAGGATGCGGGTTTGAACGAAGACGACTGGATCCAAACCCGACTTGATCAGTTAAATCTAATCGATGAAAAGAGACTTACTACTATCTGCCATGGTCAGACGTATCAAAAGCGAATGATCAAGGATTTTAACAAGAAAGCCAGACGCCAAGAATATCAAGTCGGGGATCTAGTGATCAAACGCATCATACTGCCGCAAGGTGATCCCAGGGGCAAATGGACCCCCACGTACGAAGGGTCGTTTGTGGTTAAGAACATTTTCTCGGGAGGAGCTATGATTCTAACAACCATGGACAGTGACGACCTTCCTCACCCTGTCAATGTAGACATAGTGAAAAGATACTACGCCTAACTAAAAGACCCGCTAAGTTGATTGGCCTAGGCAAAAATAAGGGCTTCCCGGCGAACCAAAAGGGTTCGGGAAAAAGTAAGGGATGAAAATGAAAAAAAATCAGTACACCCGGCAAGTCGAAAACCCGAAAGGGCGGCTTGGGCAAAAAGGGGTATCCCGGTGGACTAAAAACCCGAAAGGGCGGTCCAGGAAAAAGTTAGGGATATAAAGCGTACCACTATGTCTCATTGGATCATCTTGTGAACAGACTTCGGCATCAACTATGAAGCTCGGACGATGCCAACCAATGTGATCAACCTTTGGCCAAGAAGCAAAGTGATGAGACGCTTGAAGATATAAAGGAAATAGCATAGTTAGAACTCAATGGGGTTGTTTCACATAGCTGTTTTTCTTTCTTTTACAAAAATTGTATAGTTTCTATTTTTCGGCGGTGTTCTCTTACTAGAGCGCCAGCCTCTTTGTACAAAAACGCCTATAACAGGCCAACTTCAAAAATCAATACAAATCATTTTCACAAGAAACTTCAATCTGTTTTTTCTTTTTCTGTTTTGTTTTGTAAGAACGTCTAATGACTTATTTTTTATATATGCATTTGAAAATGATTGTTGCTCATAAATATTTACATAAGAAACAAAAGACAATTACTCGTAATTCCATAAACAGGGGCAAAAACAAGAAGTGCCAAACCCTACAGTTACTCTGCCCAGCAGTTACCAGGATAGAGCCAGCTTGGTAACATAATTATTGGTACATACACTCCCCACAAAGTAAAAGTATCCAAAGGCATTTGATGTCATCTTTCTCGAAACCGGACGTAACCACCCCACCTGAGGTTCATAATCGCGGGCGAGTCAGTAAAATTCATCCCCCAAGCAGAGTTTATTTCTCCAGATACAGAGGCTCAATCCCCGACATAGTTCATCACTTCAGCTACAGAAATATATCTTCTAAGTTCATTCCCCGCAGAGTTTATTCTCAACCAGCATCTCCTCCCGGTAGAATATTTATAAATCTCCAGCAACTGTCAGTGATTTATTTTCCCAGACGCGAGCATACCCCGATAGAATTTCATGAACATACACCATGACATACGCATACATATCATATATATCATAATATCATTTATTTTGAGAACGTCATTTCACCCTACATTTCATGCATCGCATATAACTAACCCTGATATCTTTCCAGGAAAAGAGGATTAGCTTCAACAAATTCAGCAGTAAGGCAAGTCACATCTGCAGACGACTAACGGAAACTCAGTTCCCAAAGCCAAACGGGTCAACTAATCTACACTATCACTTCGAAGTAACCCTACGACCCAGGTTCCTTCTCACAACCCTACTCCAGGCTTTCATATCGAAGTAACCCTACTATCCAGGTTCCTTCCTACAATCGTACTATCCAGGCTTTCATATTGAAGTAACCCTACTATCCAGGTTTCTTCTTATAGCCCTACTATCTAGGCTTTCATATCGAAGTAACCCTACCATCCAGGTTTCTTCTCACAGCCCTACTATCCAGGCTTTCATATCGAAGTAACCCTACTATACAGGTTCCTTCTCACAGCCCTACTATCCAGGCTTTCATATCGAAGTAACCCTATTATCCAGGTTCCTTCTCACAACCCTACTATCCATGCTTTAATATTGAAGTAACCCTACTATCCAGGTTCCTTCTCATAGCCCTACTATCTAGGCTTTCATATCGAAGAAACCCTACGACCCAGGTTCCTTCTCACATCCCTATTATCCAGGCTTTCATATCAAAGTAACCCTACTATCTAGGTTCCTTCTCACAACCCTACTATCCAGGTTTTCATAGTGAAGAAACCCTATTATCCAGGTTCCTTCTCACAGCCCTACTATCTAGGCTTTCATATAGAAGTAACCCTACTATCCAGGTTCCTTCTCACAGCCCTACTATCCAGGCTTTCATATCGAAGAAACCCTACGACCCAGGTTCCTTTTCACAGCCCTGCTATCCAGGCTTTCATATCAAAGTAACCCTACTATCCAGGTTCCTTCTCATAGCCCTACTATCCAGGCTTTCATATCGAATTAACCCTACCATCCAGGTTCCTTCTCACAGCCCTACTATCCATGCTTTCATATCGAAGTAACCCTACTATCCAGGTTCCTTCTCACAGCCCTACTATCCAGGCTTTCATATCGAAGTAACCCTACCATTCAGGTTCCTTCTCACAGCCCTACTATCCAGGCTTTCATATCAAAGTAACCCTACTATCCAGGTTCCTTCTCACAGCCCTACTATCCAGGCTTTCATATCGAAGTAACCCTACTATCCAGGTTCCTTATCACAACCCTACTATCCAGGATTTCATATCGAAGTAACCCTACCATCCAGGTTCCTTCTCACAACTCTACTATCTAGGCTTTCATTTTGAAGTAACCCTACTATCCAGGTTTCTTCTCATAACCTTACCATCCAGGTTTCTTTTTTCTTACCTCCAGACAGTCGTCCACAACACTGTAAGACTTGGACCTGATTAAACACGATTGGTTTCTCATTTCCCCAGTAAGTCACGGTGCAGCTTGTACCCTGACCAGATATGTAATTCACTTCCGCTTCCTCAAGCAGGAGTTATTTCCCCAGTAGTGTAACGGACAACTGAAGCGCCTAAAATTCTATTTCTCCCAAGACAGATACCAACATTCCTCAATAGATTCCTCATCAATAACCGGAATAGGAACTCCCATCGAAGGAATGTCTCAGGAAATCAACATCCTCTAGATGGCATCTTTAAGGCCATCTCCGAAAATTCTCTAGCAACTTCTAAATGGCATCTATAAGCCCATTCCCGATATCACAAATCAAGTATCACTTCATGCAAGTGAAAATTTTTGGGCACTCTAGTGTTCAATCATCTTCCACTTTCCGATCACGAAAGGCAGACAAGCCAATCTACATCCTCAGGTTTAATAAGATTGAACAGGGGCAGCTGTTGTACCCAAAAATTTTCCCTCTCATTGTTCTCAATACATACCCCTAGAGATCCTCAATTTTCTCAAGTTTGCCTAAGAGTTGACCAAACAAACTCTCTCCTAAGGCAGTCTCAAATTAGGGTTTCCATTTTCATCAAGATGGGTGAACTCCAAAGACCTCATATGATCTCCATGGTCCTAATATGTTCTCAAGGCCCTCCATGTCAAATTTCAAGCACTGCATAAGAAGTTTGCTTAGTCAACTGCTCAGATGCTTGAGAATCGATTGTATTAGGTCAAAAGTCAATTGTGGCCCACATACAGTCAAACTTCAAGATTTTTGGTCAACATCAACATTTTGAAGTGACTTTCATAATTTGATCAAGGGTTGATCATGATTCTTCAAGGAATGCCCTAAATTCATCAAAACCCAAAAGTTGTTAAATTAGGGTTTCTTAGGAAAAGTCAACCAAACTTTAACCAAGCATAACTTCCTCATACTTTATCCGAAATTTTCCATCTAAGGCTCATTTTGAAGAGGATTCAATTCCCTACAACTCATCTTCATCCCATAAGTTCAAAATATGCACTCATCAAAATATATGAATTTCTATATTATAGGTCCTTTTTGAAAAGTCAACAATAACACCTTTTGGGTTAAAGCTTCTTACATGAACATGGAAGACCCAATTGAAATGAGACCAAAAGGGTTGCTTAGGGGACATCCTGAGATTTCTAAAAAGTCCAAGAACACCTCTCTAGGGTTAAAATTGGAGTAGATATGACTTGTCAAAGTTGACCTTTTTTGTAAAATTGCCAAAAGTCAAATGGGCTCAAAATTACATTTTTTGCCAAATGGACCTAACTTTTTATGCTTGCACCTCACTTATAATATGGTCCACGACCCAAATATTCACCCACACATTATTTGCTTCATTTTTCATTTTATTTTGATTTTTTATTAATTAAAATTTGAATTAAATCAAATAAATGACAAATAAAAGAAAAGATATGTTTTGATATGATTTTATGACAGGATCTCAATCAAATTATGCTAAAATATCAAGGCCAAATCGAATCAAGCATGATTGGTACAAGAAAAGGATGATTTGGCTCAATTTAGAAAGTTTGTATATGGATGAAAAATCAAATCAAATCCTCTTAATTCCTCAAGATTCAGGTTACTTTTAGAACCCTAATTCATTGAGGGATATATATTGAACAAGACCTAGCACGAAAAGGAGGGTTGGCAGAAGAGAAAGCACAAGAACAAATTCCAAATTTCTTGAACAAAAGTGTGATTCGGTTTTCATTCTAGAGGACCTTTCAAAAAAATTTAAGGCCAACAATCGTATCCTAAGACGTTTCTGAAGCTAACTGGATCAATTCCAAGTCCCTTCACGCCCAGAAACACCTGGTATGAACAACACGGTTTGCAACATTTTTGAAATTCGATTTCCATAATTTATGCATTGTAAACATATTTTGATCATGTATTGCCGTTTGTTTTCATGTTTTAGCATACTTTGATTGTAGTTTGGGTGCAGATATGGACATATGCCATTGTTAGGGTTTGAGGTTCCAAATTAGGAACTTCATATACATGCCAAATTGGATCATGTAAAGGGTGGATTTGCATTCAGGAGGCCATGAGCAATTGATCCATGCCCTTGGTATCAATTATTATTGCTTGTACTTAATTTTGAAAACACGCAGGGTTTTAGCTAGAGACATGGTCCGTAGGTATAGATCTGATGTCTAATACGACAAAGGAAGGAAGAAGAAGATCATGTGGCAGCCAACCATTGGGCCATTTAAAATTCCGCGCGTTTTTGTCCACTAACCATTTGTTTTTCCATATTATATTTTGTTTTCAGTATAATAACAACTAAGCAAGTTGGCCCAGTGGAAGAGCGCGTTGGTGGAGAGTATAAGGACCTGGGTTCGATCCCAGGTCCCAGCAAAACTTTATTTTCTTTTCCATTTGCAGATCCTGTGCATCACCTGCCCTAGCGTTCACCATGCGCTATCAACCATCCATCCTTTGGATTCATCATTCAGTCAGATCTGACGCCTACCATTGAGATACCATGGTATACCCTCAGGTCAATGCCACATGGAATCAAGCGCTGACTGGGCTTGGATGGCTAATGGGCCTGAAGAATTTCATAATCACACCCCCCAGCCTTACTATTCAGCACATGCCCAATTCTTTCTTTTTTCAATTTTTTTTAAATTTCTGTATTTATTTCATTAATCATTTTTTTTTAATTAAAACAAAATTATTTTTTTAAAATTAAAAACCACAGAAAAACACAAAAAAATCATTTTCCCATGAAATATTTATTTCTTCAATTAATTTAATTAGAAACTAGGTTAATTTAATTCTTTTTTTGGTAAACAAAACTAATTAGAAATTAGGTTTTAAATTTGTAATTAAATTGTTTTCTCAAATCAAAGTCACAAAAAAACATAAAAAATATTTTTTTATAAATAATTTCATTTAATTTAATTAATTAATTTAGTTTATATTAGGTTAATTTCAATTTCTTTTTATAATTAAAACTAATTAGAAATTAGGTTTGTAAATAATTAATTTTTCTCCAAAAAATAACCAAATATTTCTTTAATTAGATTTTAGATCTCTTAAATAATTCTTCGCATTTAATTCGTCGCGCGTCTTAATTACCGTTTCGATTATTATTTATGTAACTATTTCGAGGTTGTAATAGATTTTAATTAGGGTTTTAATTGTTGCATTTTATTGTCAGTTAAAAAATTATGTATCTGTGAAAGCCATGTAATAGTTAGGTTTTATATTTTCGCACTTTTAAATTTCCGCAATTATTAACTGTTAGATGAATGCTAATAGGATTGTATGGCAAGAATATCTGAAAATTAAAACGGTAGATAACCTAATGTGCAAAGACTAATTAACTGAAAAAATTCACATGCACATATTCACTCCTAGGGTTTTCCTCACTTTGGTTGCCTTCGGTAAAATAGTCATTTAAGCATAGGAGATTTTAGTGGTTGCCCTCCTGTCTAAAAGATCAAATGTCCCATTCGAATGGTGCCTCGGAAATGTTGCCTCGGAAATGTTACCATGGAAAGAACTTAAGACTTTAGGGTTACTACTAAAGTTTTCTAACCATTGCTTTAGTGATTGTACTTGTCCCTTTCGAACATCCCTTACAAACTCCAACGACGGGGCTACCTACTCCTTAATAGTAGGATAACACAGTCTAAAGGAAACGAGAACGAACAATCTTTTTTCGAGTAGGTAGAATCTTAAGTACTTGCTCAACAAAACTTTTCACACAAACACCTTTCAAAAAAATTTTCAAAACAAACTTCGTCACACCTTTGAGGACTAATACAAGGGTTATCACAAAGTAAAACATTTTCGAAAACAAGCACACACACAAGCAATTTTAAAAAGATGAGCAAGTACCTAAGAGCCCATGGAAAACCATGGATAGAAAGGGTGCTAACACCTTCATTTTCTATAATCTACCCCCGTACTCAGAAATCTCGAAAAAAGGTTTTTTCTGTTCTTTTTCCTTTTCCATGATTGGATAAAATAAAAGTCAGTGGCGACTCTTGCTTAACGCGACATTTTGCAAACAAAAAACGCAAAATGCAAACCAGTAAAAACAGTCGGTTATACCACCGTATCACAACTATCAAAAAGAATTTGTTGATTGTCGGTGTATTCCCAGGCTGTGATGAAAGTTGTCATCTCTGTTTGTCCTTACTAACCAGTTGTCCTTTGTTAAAAGCAAGTGTTCATTGCCTAATAGATAACAAAGAAATTTTATTCGAGAAGGCTTCAATTCCAACTGTTTCTTAAAATGATGTTTCCATCGTGACTATTTCCGACAATTCTCCTAGGGTCTCCACCAAAAGACCCGTTAGAATTACATCAGTTCCAAAAGTAGCTCCTTTGATAATTACAATGCTTGGACCAATCCTATACTCGTCCGACAAAACCGTACCATGGAATTATGAAGGGGATGTCTACTACCACGGTATCAAGCAAGATTAGCCAGCTGCTAAAGATTTAAGTTCTGAGAAAGTTGACTCTGATATCAGTAATATTGCAGGAACTAGCAAGATTACCCAAAGCGGGAGGATATTCTCTCCAGAAATTGCTCCCCCAAAAGAAGTTTCTGGACCCGTAATCATTCATGTTATTGTTGCTCCTCCAAAGGTTATTCCCAGTCCTGCAAATACTCCTGCTGACAAAGCTGTTACAATCCCTGTTACCACTCCTACTGACATTCATGTTGCCGAGTTAACCGAGACTCGAGATAAAGGTATTCTGGTTGAGCCTATCCGGATGAAGGCACAATCAGTCACTACCCCTGAGACCTCCCGGAAAGAGATGGAGGAAATCCTAAAGATCATAAAAAGAAGAGACTACAATGTAGTTGAGCAACTGGGGCAAACTCCATCTAAAATTTCCATGATGGCTTTATTACTATGTTGCGAGGCGCATGCAAAGGCCTTGGTAAAATTCCTGAAAATTGCCCGTGTACCCCAAGAAACATCTGCCGATTAGTTCCAAGACTGCGTAGCCAGCTTGACTGCAGATAATGGTTTAGGTTTCTCAGATGCTGATTTAACGCCAAGAGGGTGGAAACATAATGAAGAATTGCATGTCTCATTGGAATGCATGGGCACAACCTTGGCTCATGTTTTGGTGGACACCGGTTCATCTTTGAATGTATTGCCTAAAAAGGCTCTTGATAGGCTTGACTGTGAGGGATTGACTTTGAAACCAAGAAACTTAGTAGTGAGGGCCTTTGACGGCTAAAAAAGGATGGTGCATGGGGAAGTGGACATCCCCATAAAGCTTGGAACCCAAAAATTTGATTTAACTTTTTATGTAATGGATATTCTCCCTTCATATTCCTGCTTGATAGGCCGACCATGGATTCACAATGTCGGCGCTGTTACTTCTACGTTGCACCAAATGCTGAAATATCTGATTCAAGGGAAGATCATCACTGTTCATGGAGAAGAAGAGTATATGGTCAGCCATCTAAGTTCCTTCAGATATATGGAGTTAGATGGTGAATTTATTGAAACTCCATTCTAACACTTTGAAGAATTCCCGCAAGATGTGGCAGTGACCAAGGCTGTGTATCAAGCTCCCAAAATCAAAAGGCCTCCACTCAAGATGTCATCTTTGAAGGATGCCAAGGTAGTGATAGAAGAAGGTGGGTTCACTATTTGGAGACAACTCCCAGATATCCCATACAAATCTAACAAATTTGGTCTGGGTTTCACTTCAGGTGCCCAGAAGGTTGTACGCCGCGCTCGTGTCGGAGGACCACCCTTGAAGATCAGTAACCACCAAGTCAACACCGTGGAGGATGATGAAGACATCTACAACTTGGAGGATTGGATTTTCCCAACTGTCAGTGGAGGGCTCAGCAACTGGGAAGCTAGAGACTTTGTCCCGATCACTTTTATCCCACAGTAATTTGTCTTTACATTTTGTTGGATCTGTAATATTAAACCAATTCAGACTCTTAAAACCTTGTGTCTTACCCGAGGCACAATGGTCCATTTGTAAGGGTTATTATCTCATTTACATATGACATCAATGAATCATGGACGTTTTTCATACAAACTTTATGCTCATTGTTTTCCTTTTTACATTTTCATTTCTTTCAAAGATAGTTATACTCTTACAGACACTCATACTCACAATGTAGGTCTACATCCATTCGGGATCCCATGGGTAACGGTTCTGCTATGTCCTTTTGTGACTCTGAAAATATAATCTACCAAGTCGAAGACAAAGGTGAGGAAGATTGTGAAGTACCAGGGGAACTTTCCAGATTACTACAACAAGAAGAGAGAACCATTCAGCCCCACGAGGAACCTGTGGATACAACAACCTAGGTTCGAAGAAGACAAAAGAGAAGTTAAGGTGGGTGCCAATCTGGAACCCAGTTTCAAAGAGCGTCTGATTTAGTTGCTACACGAGTATGTTGAGGTCTTTTCCTGGTCGTATGAAGACATTCCAGGACTTGATGCAGATATCATAGTACATCGGCTACCTACAAAAGAGGATTTCCCACCGGTAAAGAAAAAGGTTTGTCGAATGTGACCAGATATGTCGGAGAATATTAAAGTTGAAGTCATGAAACAATTCAACGCTGGATTCTTGGCTGTCACCTCTTATCCGCAATGGGTTGCCAATGTTTTTCCCGTGCCGAAAAAGGACGGCAAGGTACGAATGTGCGTGGACTACAGAGATTTGAATAGGGCAATCCATAAGGATGATTTCCCACTTCCCCATATTGATATTCTAGTTGACAATACGGCACATCACAAGGTGTTTTCCTTCATGGATATTTTCTCAGGCTACAACCAAATCAAAATGGCGCCTAAGGACATGGAGAAAACAACCTTTGTCACCCAGTGGGGCACATTATGCTACAAGGTTATGCCATTCGGACTGAAGAATATTGGGGAAACCTATCAGCGTGCCATGGTATCTCTATTTCACGACATGATACATCATGAAATAGAGGTCTATGTAGTCGAAATGATAGCTAGATCTCAAACAAAAGAAGAGCATCTTGATCATTTACAGAAACTGTTTGAGAGACTAAAGAAATACAAGTTGAGGTTGAACCCAAATAAATGCACGTTTGGAGTGAGGTCTGGTAAACTCCTAGGCTTTGTCATTGGCAATAAAGGTATTGAAGTTTATCCTTCCAAAGTTAAAGCGATACAAGAGATGCATGCTCCTCGTACTGAGAAAAAAGTCAGAGGATTCTTGGGTTGTTTAAACTACATTGCCAGATTCATCTCTCACTTGACAACTACTTGTGAACCAATCTTCAAACTACTGAAGAAAGATCAAGTAGTCAAATGGAATGATGAGTGCCAAACTGCTTTTGACAAGATCAAAGAGTACTTACAAGAGCCTCCTGTTTTAATGCCACCAGTCGAGGGAAGACCATTGATCATGTATCTAACCGTTTTGGAAAATTCAATGGTGTGTGTGTTGGGGCAGCATGACGAGTCTGGCCAAAAAGAGCACGCTATTTATTACCTGAGCAAAAAGTTTACCGACTATGAAACAAGATATTCACTGCTCGAGAAAACTTGATGCGCTCTAGCATGGGCTTCTCACCGGCTAAGGCAGTATATGCTGACTCATACTACCTTGTTGATATATAAAATGGATCCAATAAAATACATCTTCGAGAAACCTGCTCTCTCTGGGAGAATAGCGAGATGGCAGATGATCCTGACGGAATATGACATACAATATACCACCCAGAAAGCAATAAAGGGAAGTGTACTAGCTGATCACCTTGCTCACCAAGCTGTAGAAGACTACCAGTCCATGAAGTTCGAATTCCCTGATGAAGACATCATGATGGTAAACAACTGTGAAGAATTCAGACCATATGACGAACCTGAATAAGGATCCCGATGGACCCTAGTTTTTTATGGGGCATCTAACGCACTCGGCAATGGTATTGGTGATGTACTCATATCTCCTGAAGGTTGTCATACTCCCTTTACGGCAAGACTCTGCTTCAATTGTACAAACAACATGGCAGAATACGAAGCGTGCATTTTTGGTCTCAAAGCTGCCATAGATTTGGGGATCAAATCCTTGAATGTATTCGGAGATTCAGCTTTGGTCATTAGCCAGATTAAAGGGGAATGGGACACCAAACACCCTAACCTTATCCCTTACAAAGAACATGTTTTGACATTGCTCCCACATTTTGATAAGATTACCTTCGAGCATTTCCCGCGAGAAGAAAATCAACTAGCAGACGCACTAGACACAATTTCATCTATGTTTAAACTTAATTAGGATAACGAGGCTCCCCAGACCACCATTGAACGAATGGATGAACCAGTACATTGTCACGAGATTAATACTAAAGAAGTAGTGGACTAGCCTTTGTTTCATAAAGTCAAAAGGTATCTCGAGGCTCAAGAATATCCATAAGGAGCTTTCGTAAATGATAAGAAGTTCTTAAGGAGATTCTCTGCTAAATTCTTCCTTATTAATGGCATTCTTTACAAACGCAACCATGACTCTGTTTTACTTCGATGCATAAACAAGGTTGAAGCTGAAAGGATCATGGCTGAGTTACATGAAGGCACTTTTGGCACCCATTTCAGTGGGCATACGATGGCAAAGAAAATCCTACGGGCAGGCTATTACTGGTCTACCATGGAAGAAGATTGCTATCAACACTCTCGAACCTGCCATAAGTGTCAGATTTATGCTGACAAGGTGCACGTACCTCCGGTTCCTCTGAATATCTTGACGGCTCCTTGGCCCTTTGCTATGTAGGGGATTGATATGATTGGGGAAATCAAGCCTCCAATGGACACCGCTTCATCTTAGTGGCTATTGACTATTTTACAAAGTGGGTTGAGGCAGCCTCTTTCGCTTCCGTAACCAAGAATGTTGTCGCCCGTTTCATCAAGCAAAATCTCATCTGCCGGTACAGTATCCTGGAGAGGATCATTATGGACAATGGTACGGATCTAAATAATACTATGATCACCGCCCTATGCAGACAATTCAAGATCCAGAATCACAATTCTTCCCCTTACCGACCGAAGATGAATGGTGCTGTCGAAGCTGCAAATAAGAATATTAAAAAGATCATACAGAAAATGATAGTCACATACAAATATTGTCATGAGATGCTACCATTCGCTCTCCACGTGTATCGTACCACAGCTCACACATCAACCGGGGCAACACCCTACTCTCTAAGAGTTATGAAAGATGCAGGGCTGAATGAAGAAGATTGGATCTAGACTCGACTTGATCAACTGAACTTGATTGATGAGAAAAGGCTTACTGTTGTCTGTCATGGTCAAATGTATCAAAAACGAATGATCAAGGCTTTCAACAAAAAGGTCAGACGCCAAGTATATCAAGTTGGGGATCTGGTGATCAAACGCATCATACTACCGCAAGGTGATCCCAGGGCAAATGGACTCCTACATACGAAGGACCATTTGTAATCATAAACATTTTCTCTGATGGAGTAATGATTATGACCACCATGGATGGCAACGACCTGTCGCACCCTGCGAACACGGACATAGTCAAAAGATACTACGCATAAGAGACCTGCTAGTTTGACACACCTAGGAAAAACAAGGGCATCCCGGCGAACCAAAAAGGTTCGGGCAAAAATTAGGGATAAAACCAAAAAAATCTGTACAACCGGCAAGTTGAAAACCCGAAAGGGAGGCTTGGGCAAAAAAGGGTATCCCGGTGGACTGAAAATCCGGAAGGGTGGTCCAGGAAAAAGTTAGGGAATTAAAGCGTATGACTATGTCCCATTGGATCACCTTACAGACAACCTGACAAACTCAGAGGTTCTGACCAATTCAATCAGCTTCGGAAAAGGCAACAACCAGACAAGATGCTCAGAGACATGAATGCTATAGCAGAATGGGAACCCCATGGGATTATTTCACATAGCTATCTTTTCTTTGTATCAAATTTTCATTTTTTTACGACGCCATTCTCTTATTAGAATGTTTGTCTCATTGTACAAAAATACTTACTCAAAGTCAATACGAAGATATCCCTTTGAAAGTGCAAAACTACATGTTTTTCTTTACTACTGTGTTTTGTTTACAAAAACGTCCAATGATTTATTTTTGAACATATGCATTTGAACATAATTACTGGTTACAAATAAACAAAGTAGAAAGACAATCACTGATGGCTTTAAGAGATAGGGAAATATATTTGAGCTATTCCATAAAATCCCCCGCAGTGTGCAATTTAATCCCCAATGGAACAAGACTTCCAGTTATCAATGCCCGGTAGAAGTCGTCCAATTTCTCAAGATTTCCCAAAAGGATTTTACAAGCAGTACACAACATTTCCCTTACAACAGAGCTTATTTCTCTAAGTGGAAATTCATTAACACTTAAACTTCACGACATGAAGACTTACACTCCATATCCTCAACAACAGTCAGGGATTTATTTTTCCCCAAATCCAACAGCAGTGCAGCAGATTAGCTCACATACGCATACATCACATCCATATATCATAAACATTGATAACACGAATGCATTATACCATGCATTTCATACCACATGACTTCGAATTTTATCTAACATTTTAGCCTTTTCAGGATAAGGTTGATCAATAGCTATCATTAACAATGTTCTGAGGCTCTCAGATACAGTACATATACGCTTCAGACATAGATGCCATTCTGATACTCATTCAGATTCAACTTTCAGATACAATTCAGATACGCTCCAGACACGAATGCCAGTATAATACTCATTCAACTCTCAGCTTTCAAATACAGTTCAGATACGCTCCAGACACTGATGCCATCCTGAAACTCATTCAACTCTCAGCTTTCAGATACAGTTCAAATACGCTCCAGACACGGATGCCATCCTGAAACTCATTCAACTCTCAGCTTTCATATACAGTTCAGATACAATCCAGACACGGATGCCATCGTGAAACTCATTTAACTCTCAGCTTTCAGATACAGTTCAGATACGCTCCAGACACAGATGCCATTCTGATACTCATTCAGATTCAGCTTTCGGATACAGTTCAGATATGCTCCAAACACGGATACCATTCTGATACTCATTCAAGATTCAAATATCAGATACATTTCAGATACGCTCCAGACACGGATGCCATTCTGATACTCATTCAGATTCATCTTTCAAATACAGTTTAGATACGCTCCAGACGCGGATGCCATTCTGATACTCATTCAGATTCTCTTTTAGATTCAACAATCATTTCTGGATGGCATCTACAAGCCCATCTCCAACAACTTTCTATCATCTCTCCAAATGGAATCTTTAAGCCCATTCCCTCTACCATCACATCATCGAGTCACGAATGGCAAAACTCGCCAATCTAACCCTTCAGACTTAAGAAGATTGAACAGGGGAAGTTGTTGTACCCCAAAATTTCCCCTCTCATTTATCAAGAATTTGCTCATAAGATCTCCTTTGACTCAAGACTGCATTAGGGTTGATCAACTCAAGACACCTCCTTAAGCACTGATGACCAAAATTAGGGTTTGAGATTGCACAAGGATATTTGAATTTCCAATGCCCCATATGACTTTAATGGATCATTATAGACCCTCAAGATCACTCATGACAAGTTTTAAGCTTTGGATCACACTTTTGCTCAGTCAATTGAGCAGTTGACCTAAAAATCAACTATATTGGGGAAAAAGTCAACCATGGCCAATTTACAGTCAAACTTCATAATTTTTTATCCACCTCAACATTTTAGACTCATATGTATCATTTGATCAAATCTCCATAAGGGCAAAATGGTCAAAATTAGGGTTTTGACTAGAAAAGGGTAATTTCTGATTTTTGACCTAGCAAGTGATAAATTGGTTTAAGGCATGACCTCAAGAGTCCAATTGCATCATTTTTACCTAATAACATGGCTCAAAACATTACTCAAGTTTAAAGGATTGACAAATGAATTTTCAGTTAACTGATCAAAAGTCAATTGTATACTGAAAAGTCAAACTTTGACTTTTTGGTCAAATTCAAATGCCAAAGATCACAATTCATTAAAACATGTCAAAATATGAAACTTATTCATCAATAAATCAAAAAGTCAAGATTTCATTTTGAAAAGTCAAAATTTTTAAACTTAGAAAATTTTCTAAGTCTTGGAAATTTCTTATTTATTCATAACTTTGAGCAAAAGTTTCACCACGATGAAAGATCATTAAAGAGAAACTTCCAACATAAAAGTTGTAGATCTCTATGAAATCTACAATTTTCTTCACACAACTTCTTCCAAAAGTTCTTAGATCTCAAGTTATAATTTTATGAACATGTGGTCATGAAATAAAACACTTAGTGAAATTTTGCCCTAATTTGGTCAGGATTTTGACCCAACTTCATGGCACTTTTTCATATAGTTCCAAGGGGAATCCTCAAAATCAATTCAAAGTTGGGTTGTATATCACATTGCAAGCTTTCCAAAATGTCAAGGAACTCCTTGAGATCATTCTTGAGTAGGGATAATCGAAGAGATGAAGTTAGGGTTTTATCACTTGATTTACAAGGCATTTTGTGATGAACCAATTTCAAAATTCAAACTATGCTGCATAAACACTACTTTACAAGCCTCAAACTTGTTAGGCACTCTATAATTAATGGTTTACACAGCTGTTAGAGGTCTCAATTCAAGCATTCAATGCATGGACATGCTTTATATCCATTTTTGGAAGAAATGTTACATTGCCATTTTGATAAAGTGACTTTTTGTACAAAACTTGTTCTTGAGCCTTGCACTTGTTCTCTTCTGATCAAACAAGTCCTATAACCCATAAGAAATGGTTTAGACACTTACAATCACCCAGCCCATGCTTGTACCTCCTCTTGAAACTTGTTTCCCACTTTTTTCAAAATCAAGTAACCTAGCCAAAAGCTAAAAACTGGTACTTCTGATTGTCCAAAGCTCTCAAACACTTTTGTTTATACATACACAAACCATTGGCCACAAAGACAGGAATGCTCATGCCCTAAAGAGACCTAGAACTCAGAAACACATCTCATACTTTCATTTTCACACAAACTGACCAAAAACTTGAAACTCATAATCTACTCGTGCGTTTCTTGGCCTTTTGGTTTCTAAAGCTTCTAAACATCATATAGAATTAATCACACACCCTTTTACAGAACTGTAACACCATTAACACCATCCTCCATTTTCAAAAACAGAGCTCTACACATTGACTTCTCCAGATCATTTCAGCCATCCATTGCTCAAGCTAATCATTGCATTAGCGTCTTGGAACCTCAAGGAAGCTAACCTGATCATCACCATCACATGAAACAAGCTCAAACTCAAAACACGATTTCCAGTTTTGAGGTAAGTTTTCTTAACTTTGAACTCTTCATACAAGCATCATTAATGATTTATTTGTGAACAAAACATGTAGATATCATTGCCTTGAAGCTAACCATGTCCATAGTTTCCATTAATTTTGCTTGAGGTTAGAGAATTTTGAGACTAAAATTTCTGAGATTTTTAGGGTTCAGATTAGGGCCATTAAAATTCATGCTTATCTTGGATCTATAGTTTTAATGCTTTACCTTTCTGAAACCGTGAGGAAATTTGCTACAAGTTTCATGTTTACAGTTTTCATTTTTGATGAGAAATGAGCAAGTTACAGTTGGTCTGACTGGAGGTTGAAGATGAAGTCATAAGGACGCGTTTTGTATCATATATTTATTGATTTGCTTATGTTAACAGATGTATAGCCACCCCAGTGGTAGGAGCGTGCGCCTGTAACCTTTGGGACCTGGGTTCGAGCCCCAGTGGTACCCTTTTAATTTTTTCACATTTTTCTTTCTGATTTTGTTTTTTTGGCAGGCGCTGGGCCTTGTTGGGCTCTTGGTGTTTTAGTTTTTGCTTACTAACCCCCCTGCAGGCTGTTTGCACCCCTGGCCCAGTTTATTTTATTTTCTTATTTTTATTTTATTTATTTTCTTAATATATTTTCTAATATTAAAAGAATCATAAAAAATACAAAAAAAAATAGATTTTCATTTTAACTTAGTTTATTTTATTTTTCTCACAAAAAATATTTTATTTAACTATACTTTATTTATTTTTACTAACTAGTCTTGTATATTTAATTTAAAAACTAGGTTATTATTTATTTTCTTTTATACCAATTAGAATATATATTTATTTTAATATAAAAAAGGCCAAAAATATTTTATAATATTATAAATATTTTCAAGACAAAAATACCAAAAAAAATACTTTTTATAAACTTATTTTCTTTAATCAATTAGTGAATTATGGTTTTGTTAATTCCTTTTCTTAGTGAATTAGGTTTACTTTTAAGTTTAATTAATTATTTTCTTTAGTTAATTATATTAAGACAAAACTCCTTTTCTCATAAAAAATCCAAAAAAAAAATATATTTCCTTAACAATTCATTTCTTGTATATTTATTTCATTTTGTACATTATATTTATTTAATTCTTTGTACATTTATACCAATTAAATTTGGTTGTAATAGATTAATTAGGTTTATATTCTTGAAATCTCCATTCAATTTGTACACCCCTCCCACAAATGTTGTAATAGCGTAGTAACTTTAAATTCCGCAATTTATCGCTTTATATATAACATGCTAGTAATTAGGATTTGTATGGAAAGACTAAAACCAATCAATTAGAAAACCCTAATTCAAGACAAAACCAAGCATGGAAATAATACATTTGCACACAAACACCCCTAGGGTTATTCCACTTGGTTTCCTTATACAAAATGACCATATTACGTATGTGAGGTATCTTAGCAAAAATAAGCAAATACAAGATCATAGTCCCTCGATAACGCTATCTATGTTGCCTTTCACATGATCTTAGTCCCTAAAAAGAATGCTAAGATACCTTGCAACATTGCTAATCATGGTTATACGATGACCCATGCTTGTCCCATTTACATCCAAAGATAGGGTTGTTTATCAAATCAATGGTAAGACAACAATGTCAAAGGAAAAGAAAATGAACAAGAAAGACTTTTGAGTAGGTAGAATGCTCCTAATTACTTGCTCAATTTCAAACAAAACATCCTTGCTATTTTCAAAACAAGCACCTACACTTCTAAAACATCTTACAAACTTGAAAACATTTTCAAAAGATCAATATCTTTGTATACATTCTTACGAACGAGAATCATTACAAAGATTGCCTAAACAATGGCCTCTTTACAAAATACTTTCAAAAACACATAAAGTACAATTTCAAACAAAAGCAAGTGATCTAGCAAGTAACTAAGAGCCCATGGAAAACCATGGATGAAAATGGTGCTAATACCTTCCCTTTTCATAATCTACCCCCCGAACTCAAGAAATAATCGCAAAGGTATTTCCTGTGCTTTTTCACCTTTCCTTTTGGATAAAAGAAAATTCGGTGGTGACTCTTGCTAACCGCAATATTTGCAATCAAACGCAAAACCTTCAAGTCAGTTCTCCCACCATACCACAACGAGATTTGAAGAATCTACTCATGAAGAAGGTTCTGAAGAAGAATTACAAGAAAAATAAATGTCATTTATAATAAAGAGATTTCACTATCTGGATAATAAGAAAAACAATAAGTTCTTAAGAAAATGTAATGGCTTTATAGGAACAAGATCTAGACTAAACAAAGATGGTCAGAAAGGATGCTTCAACTGCAAGAAGCGGGGTCACTTTATTGCTAAATGTCCATACTACAGAAGGACCAGCCAAAGAAATGAAGCTTTCAGAAGAACAACTTCAAAAACAAGGTCAAGAAGAGTCTCACAGAAACATGGGATGAACTTGAAAAACATGAAGAAGAAGCCAATATGGCTCTGATGGCCTCAACATCTTTAGACACAAAATCTGACTCAAGTTATGGCTCAGATTCTGAAGAAGTAGTGAGGTATTTTCCCAACTGTCTCGTTCAGATTTAATTTCCTTTATTAAAAAATTTATGAGTCATTACCAGCATAAACCAACACGTTTGAAAAATTTAAAAAGGGATTAGGATCTCTTGAAAGTTTATATACAAAGGACTTACAAAACCCTCAGTGAGTATGAAATGGATCTTCAGGAGTTTGTCATTTCTGATTTTAATAAGACCAAAGTTGCTTCTATGATCTATGGTATAATTAAAATCAAGGGAGAGGGTCTTAGCTATTCTGAACAGTCCGTTGATCCAGAATATGATATTTGGATAAAATATGCAAAACCCCTTTCTCCTAGTTATGCTTAGAAAGGACTTCCTTCTTGATTTGTATCTGCTGATGACAAAGTAGAGATTCTGAATCAGTCAGATCTAAAGATTATATAATCATAAGTTTTGGATAAATCAGAACCACAAACCTTAAATTCTAAGGTTTTTGAGAAACCAGAACATATGATTCTAAAGTCCAAGATCCTGAAGGGTTCAGAATCAAAGGATAAGAATATCCAAGACCTAAAACTTTTAAACCAAAATTATTGAATAATCTCAAGCCTCACTTCCCAAAGGCTAAGGTAAAAGGTCAGAAGAAACCTTTCAGAACTAACCCCAAAAGACCCATCAAATTATGGGTACCTAAATATAAAATTGTTTTTGCTGCAGAAATGCTTAAAGGGAGGAGCAAAGCAGCAGTTCTGGTATCTAGACAGTGGCTTCTCACGACATATGACAGGGGAAAAATATATGTTCCAAACCCTCATTCAGAAAGAGGGAGGAAATGTGGGATTTGGAGGAAACCAAAAAGGCAAGATCATTGGTATGAGTACTATTGGTAACTCATCCATCTCTATCAATAATGTTTCGCTTATAGATGGACTAAAACATAACCTACTTAGCATAAGTCAATTTTGTGATAGTGATTATGAAGTAGTGTTTAATAAGAACATATGTATAGTCATTAATGATTATGATAAGTCCATAGTGTTCAAAGGTAAGAGGAAGGGCAATGTTTATAAAATTATTATTTTTGAATTAGTTGATCAAAAGGTGTTTTGCCTTATATCAATGTATGATGAAAATGGCTTTGGCATAGAAGGTTAGGTCATGCTAACTGGATATTAATCTCTAAACTTAGAAAGTTAAAACTTGTTAATGGTTTTCCAAGCAATAATTGTCACTCAGATGCTCTTTGTGGAGCATGCCAGGTAAGAAAAAACTCTAAAACCTCTTTTAAACCAAATAATGTTGTCTCTACTTCCAGACCCTTAGAGTTCCTATTGATTTGTTTTGTCCAGTTAGTACTGTATCAATCAATGGGAAGAAATATGGATTAGTCATAGTTGATGACTACAATAGATGGACTTGGGTTAAATTCCTTAGATACAAAGATAAATCATATGATGTGTTCAACATCTTGTGCATACATGTACAAAATGAAAAAGATTCAAAAATCTTGAAAATCAGAAGTGATCATGGAAGAAAATTTGAAAATGAGCCAATTGAAACTTTTTGTGAAAATATTGGAACTATCCATGAGCTCTCTTCTCCTAGAACTCTACAACAAAGTGGAGTTATAGAGAGAAAGAACAAACCTTTACAAGAAATGACTAGAACCAAGATCCATGAAAACAAGTTGCCAAATTACCTTTGGGCAGAAGCTATCAACACAACATTTTATGTTCAAAACAAAATCTATATTAGACCTATTCTGAACAAAACATCATATGAGCTTTTCAAAGGAAGAAAGCCAAGAATTTCTTAATTTCATCAGTTTGGATGTACTTATTATATTCTGAACAACAAAGTCTGCAATAAGGAATTTTATGCCAAGGCTCAAAAGGGTATCTTTTTAGGATACTCTGAACTCTCTAAGGCATATATAGTGTATAACTCTGATACCAAATTAGTTGAAGAGTTTATACATGTCAAATTTGATGATAAAACCTGGCACTAAAATGTCAGAGCTTGTTGAAAGTTTTATAGAATTGCAGGTATCATAAGACACATTTGGCAATGTTTGTTCCATAGTATCTCAACCTATTATGGTTGAATGTTCAGAGTTTGCTCAACCTTCAGAAGTTGTGCACTCAGAAGTTGTTCATCTATCAGAAGGTGGTCGGCTATAAGGTGACCCAGCTTCAGAGATTCATCTAGATGATGGAGCAACTGAACAAGCTCTTGATGATTCTCAAGAAGCAACAAAATTAAGATCTCCTTCAAGTATAAGTCTTCACACCCAGAAGAGTTAATCATTGGAAATAAGGATAGTCCTAGAAAGACAATATCTGTATTTATAGAAGAACACTCCATGCTATGACTTATCTCCATGATTAAACCCACTTCTATTGATGAAGCACTATCATATGATGGATGGATTGTGGCAATGCAAGAAGAGCTGAACTAGTTTCATATGAATGATGTTTGGGATTTGGTACTCAAACCTCATTAGAAAAACATTACTGGAACAAAATGGGTCTTGAGAAACTAGCTTAACAAACAAGAAGAAGTGGTAAGGAATAAAGCTAAACTGGTAGCTCAAGGATACAATCAACAATAAGGTATATATTTCTCTAAAACCTTTGCATTTGTTGCAAGGTTAAAGGCAATCAGAATATTCCTATTTTATGATACTAATCATAATATTATCTTATATTAAATGGATGTCAATAGTGAATTTTTAAATGGTGTGATTTCTGAAGAAGTGTATGTCAGATAAACTCCTGGATTTGAGGAATCTATCTATCCATAATATGTTTTCAAACTTACGAAATCTCTCTATGGACTTAAACAAGCTCCAAGAACTTTGTTTGAGATACTGAGCAATTTTCTGTTAGAAAATAGTTTTATAAAGGGTCAAGTGGATACTACACTATTCATAAAGACATTGAAAAATGAAATATGGATTATTCAAGTGTATGTAGATGATATTATTTTTGGTTCTACTAATATCCCTCAAATTTTGTTGATTTATGCTCATATATTAAGCTATATTAACCGACATTTAGTATTTTATTCTGGTAAGATAAAATCATGTCATGATTCTCCTCAGTCAAAACTTTGTTTTCAATATTTATTTTTCAATTTTTTTGGCTAAAATGGTTGAAAATTGCTCTTAAATATCAATATTTGTAGTTAATTCGAGATTGTTAATGGCTAAAAGCTTTTTGATAAGATGCGAAAAGGATTTGTCTTGTTGATTAAAGAAATTGAGTACAAGATTTAGGTTCCAAAGACAACAGTTGTAGGACAAATATTTTACAACCTTCAGACTTGGTATTCATCACCTTTATAAGTTCTGAGGTAGTTCATATAGTTGTGATCAACTTCTTATTCATATTCACAATTCTCAGCAATATCCATCTTTTATTTTGGGATTCTTATTTGTTGTCTCTGAAGTTTTCCATATCTTGGAGCTTGTTGTAGATATGCTTGAACCTTCACCTTCTATGGACCTATGAGCTTTTGCAGCTCCAGGAGATCTAATCCTTTCTTCCTTTTCCTACTTCTTCGTGATTTTTCTAACATCTTTAGCAAAATCTCTTCTCAAGTTCTTATCTTGCTTTGTCTTGCCCATAATGCTTGAAAAAAGATGTTTGGAGGAAGAGAGATGTGATCTTGTTGAAAATGCAAATCTGCTTTTTATAGAAAGTGAAAGAATACGCCTGGTCAGTTTCAATATTTGTGCACCAATGAATGCAATAGAGAGAAATGCGTCTTGGTTTTCATGCACGTCTTCCATGTTCTGATTGAAGTTATCTATGCACAGATGTCATAACAAACATTTGACCATTTTGGAAATTGAAAGATGCTTTTATCAACTCTACTAGCCTAACCTTTTTCAAAATTATCTTGGACTATGGGAGAATAAGACTGATTTTATCTTTATTTTTATTTAAAATCACTTAATCTCAAACATTTTTTCTTCAGTATATTTTCCTGCTTCTGTTTTATATCTTTTTTTATGACAAAAGGGGAAGAAGATGGATAAGTATTTAAGCATCTGAATCTGATTGTTTAATGTTATCGGTGCTTAAAATATGAATATTTGATTTTTGTGATTCATGGATAAATTTAATTAACCTGGTTAGAACTTAGGGGGAGCTTACAAACGTCACCCTAAGGACTTTCTAACTTAGGGAGAGCTTACAAACCTCACCCCTAGGACTACCAGACTCAGGGGGAGCTTACAAACATCATAACCTGAAGTCATAAAGTTAATTAAATCGACAACCATTGCTCTTAAATACTTATGTTTGTCATCATCAAAAAGGGAGAGATTGTTGGAAAAAATTGGTTTATACCATATCCCTTAGGTTTTGATGATAACAAAGTATTTAAAGAACAATTGTCTACTCTGATGTTTGTTCAAGTGTGCAGGTACGAAGATTAATATACTGATTGAAAGTCATTTTTGAAATTGCACTGAACATTCTAAGAGAAGTTCTTAATAGACAGATTATGAAGATCAGAATTTGAAGAATCAACTTGTAATCTAGTCATCCTCTGATGATCAGAACCTAAAGTCTCCAATTATGATAAAGTCGACTTTTGAAGATCAATCCAGCCTCTAAAGATTCGGAGTCTAAAGGATCACAAGCTAAAACTCAGACTCTGAAGAACCTGAACCTGAACCAAATCAAATCTCAAGAATCGAGGAATTTCTGACAGGTCACTATCAGATCTTAAGCAAAGAACACAAGCTAACTTAAAAATTCTTATCAATTGTACATTCTTAGAAGTTCTTAAATCTTAGAGTTTTATGTGTTGTATTCTATTTACAACTATGATTATATATCAAGTGTAATTATCACTCTATCACTATCACTTATATGTTAGATAGTATATTATAAGTATCTTGTTTGTGTGTTTGAGCAATGAAGTCCCTTGCTTGTGTGCTTGAGTAATTGGAAGTCTCTTGCCTACGTGCTTGAGCATTTTAAACACTACTACTAAACGTGTAAACAACAACGTCATGTTTACGACGCATCCATATACACCATAGTAATAGGTTAAAATTTTCATGCCCAGTGAGTTGCTGGATTTAATAATGACTTTTGATTTTAAACAATGTAGTAAAAAATGATGTGTAGCACACTTCGATTCCCAGCAACCACATTTTTTTTCCATTTTTTGGAGTACATTAAACGTGTGTCACCTATTTCCATTATTTAAAAAATAAATTGTAAATGATTTAACAATGGTGAATACCTCAACCTTTGTTATAGGACTTAAGTTTTCACTATGGTTGCTTTGTCCAACTGCGATTAAAGGGTTTACTGATAAATTAAAACAAAAATTATTTCATATTTCTTTCATAAGATGCCCTAGGTGAAAAAGCGAGCCAGAGACGACATCGATAGCTTAAATCTTTGTATCCATTCATTTGGAGCTCAAATCTCCACCCTCTCTGTTCATTTAATTTTCAGCTTTCCAGTATGGTACTCTTCAACATCTTCATTCGTTTTTTCTTGATTAATGTTGTATATGCTCAAATCTTCAACCTATATGTTCATTTGATTCTCCAGCTTCACAGTATAGTACTCTTCAACGTCTTCATTTGTTTTTTCTTGGTTTATGTTGTATATGCTCAAAACTTCACCCCGTTCATTCATTTCATTCTTAAACTTTGCAGTACGGTACTCTTCAACATCTTCATTCCTTTTTTCTCTGTTTATGTTGTATATATGCTCAAGTCAGTATGAAAGTACATTTTTCATATGCTTTAGGATTAGATTTTCACATTATTATATGTGTATAAATTTCAGAAGTTGTTAAGGATCATAGTTAGATGAAAGCCAATAAATTAGGTTCGGTTTATGAGAAAGGAGTTCTTGAATTCCTTGAATACACTGATAAACATCTTCTTGACAATGATGGTATCTTTTATTGTCCTTGTGTTGTTTTCACGAATATCGATAAGGGTATAAAGGAAGAAATATTCTAGCACCTTTGTTGTGATGGTATATGTCAAAATTATATAATATGGACGTGGCATGGTGAGGTGGATAAAGAGGAAAGTCAGACGCCATAAAATCAAAGAGTGAATGAAGATGAATATATGGAAAATCAACTAGAGGATATGCTCTGTGATATCGGGGGATATTCTTTTAAGAATGATCATATTTATGATACTATATGTAGTGATAAAGACACCCCTTTATATAAGGGATGCACAAATTTTACACGATTGTCAGCAGTGTTAAAGTTGTTTAATCTGAAGGCAAAAAATGGATGGTCGGATAAAGGTTTCACGAAATTACTTGAATTTCTAAAGCAAATGTTACCAGAAGATAACAAATTGTCGGATCCTTGCTATGAGGCCAAGAAGATATTGTGTCCAATGGGTATGGAGTATATCAAAATACATGTTTTTCCTAATGATTTCATATTATAAAGGAAAGTGTATGAAGACTTGTTTCAATGTTCGAAATATGGTGTGTCGCATTACAAGATGGAGGCCAACAATAGTGATGACAATGACTATGACAATGTTAGTAGGAAGCATCCTCTTGCTAAAGTGTTATGGTACTTACCAATGATTTCACGATTTAAGAGAATTTTTTTTCTAATTCGAATGATGCAAAGAATCTTAGATGGCATGCAAATGAAAGGACTCGTGATGGAATTATTCGCCATGTAGCTGATTTATTGCAATGAAAAAAAAATTGATTTGTTGTTTCTGAATTTTGGAGTTGAGAAAAGAAACCTTAGGCTTGGGCTTGCCATCGATGGAATGAACTCCTTTGGTAATCTGAGCACTAATCATTCTCTGTGGTCTATTATTATCACTATTTACAACCTATCTCCTTGGTTGTGCATGAAGTGCAAGTATATACTGTTAAGTATGATGATTTTTAGACCACGACAACCTGGTAACGACATAGATGTTTATATAAGTACATTAATTGTTGATTTATGACTCTTTTTGAATGAAGGCGTTGAGATTGATGAAGCGTATTCTGGGGAAAGTTTAAGATGTGTGCAATGTTATTTTAAACAATTAACGACTTTCCTGCTTACAATAACTTGGATGGATATAGTGTTAAAGGACATAAAGTGTGTCCTATTTGTGAATATAATACTTGTTATCACCAAATTGAGTTTGGAAAAAAGACCGTTTACCTTGGGCATCAAAAATTTCTATACCCCAGTCATCCTTATCATAGATTGTAGAAGGCTTTTAATGGAGATCAATAGTTTAATGAGGCTACTGAACCTTTAATCGGGGACGAAGTTTATCAATGGCAAGAACACATTAATTTTGTCTTCGGGAAGGGAGAAAAAGAAAACGCGGCAATTGCGAAAAATATATGGAAAAAGAGGTCCATCTTCTTTGATCTTCCATATTGGTCAAGTCTTGATGTTAGACATTGCCTTGATGTGATGATCGTAGTACAATGCAAAATAGTGGGGTTATGGTTGAAGCTGAATCAATGTATTTCTCTAGTTCGAAAGATAAGAATCCTGTATTGGCAACTACTGCATTTTATGGTGTCATTGATGAGATTTGGGAGATTGATTATATTATTCTTAAAACGGCTTTATTTAAATGCAAGTGGGTCCCAATAATAGTAATGGTGTACACATTGATAACTTAGGATTCACCCAGGTCGACCTTGACAAGGTATATTTTATGACCGAACCATTCATCATGACTTCTCAAGCAAAACAAGTTTTCTATGTTACCGACCCATCAAACATATCGGGGAAATGGTCAATCATTCTCTAAGGAAAACACATTCATCTTATTGATGAAAGTATTGATATTTCGTCCACACCTTCTTACACAACACGAGTTTCTACCTCATATGATGAAGTTGATGTAGATGATATCCATGCTATTCGAATCGATCATGAAGAAGGTATTTGGGAAAATTAACAGGTACTTAATTTATTATTTATTCATAATATATTCATGTATGTTATATTTTCCAAGTATTATTACTAACAAGTATAATCATTTGAAATTATAGGTCTTTATAGTCAAGACACCAAGAGACAAGATACCAAGAGACAAGACACCAAGAGACAAGACACCAAAACACCAAGTAACAATTATGTGATGTTATGTAATGTGTAGCTGTAGATTGTTTGTTCTGATAAATTGTAGGACATTTGTTATGGTACAATTGAATATGGTACAACTGTGTGATATTATAAATATGATACAACTAATATTATTCAGATAACTTTATCACAAATATGAGTTTTATTTTCTACTGTGATATGGTGAACAATAATACATGTTAAAAAATTGGGAAGAATTATAAAAGTAGGATAATATCTGTTAATTATGCAGAATATTTAACAACAGTTATAGTCATAACCATTATGATATCTTGCACGCTTTCCAGAAAACAATAAATATCAAAACGGCGCATCTGGGAATCGAACCCAGGACCCTTAAGTTTATCACAACGCTCATTTTGAAAACCATTGTAACAAGGAGCGTGCTTTCTAGTTTATTACAATGACTACTGGTCCGTAATTATAAGTATCATATAATCAACGACACTCTACATAATAATGCTTGGGCTCGTGTTGTTATATATATTTCCCAACCATTATTAATTGGGTTATCCGTAGTAGTGGAAGTCTCTTGCCTGTGTGCTTGAGCAATCATAAGTCTTTTTCTTGTGTGCTTGAGCAGTGAAGTCCCTTATTTGCATGATTGAGCATTGAAAGTCTCTTGCTTGTATGCTTGAGAAATTTGTAATTAGATTTGGTTAGAGTGGAAATCTCTTGGAAGTGCAAGAGCACTGGACTACTCATAATTTGTAGGAGGGACAAGGATAATTTATTGTGTGTTGTTGTTGTACCCCAAAATTTTCCCTTCCATATTTCTCAACACATGTCAAGTAAGGTCCTCAAGTTTCTCAAGGAAATCCAAGAGTTGACCAGACAAATTCTCTCATAAGGCAGTCCACCTCAAATTAGGGTTTCACTTTGCATCAAGATGCTTGAGTCCAAAGGACCCCAAATGCTCACCATTGTCCTAATATATTCTCAAGATCATCCATGTCAAGTTTCAAGCCTTGCAGAGGAAGTTTGCTCAGTCAATTGCTCAAAGGCCTGAAAATCGACTGTGCTAGGGCAAAAGTCAATTGTGGCCCACATATAGTCAAACTTCAAGATTTTTGGTCAAAATCCTCATTTTGAAGTATTATTCATCATTTGATCAAGGGTTGATCATGATTCCTCAAGGATTACTCACAATTCATCAAAATCTAAAAGTTGCTAAATTAGGGTTTTGCAGGAAAAGTCAACTCAACTTTGACCAAGCATAACTTTCTCATACTTTATCAAAAATAAACCATCCAAAGCTCATTTTGAAGAGGATGTAATTCCCTAAAATCCATATTTAGCTCCCAAGTTCAAGATATGCACTCACAAGAAGATATTAATTTGGACTTTATAGGTCATTTTGAAAAGTCAACAAAAACACCTTTTGGGTCAAAGCTTCATACATGAACATGGAAGACTAAATTGAGATGAGACCAAAAAGGTTGCTTAGAGGACATCTTAAGCTTTCTAAAAAGTCAAATAACACCTCTATAGGGTCAAAATTGAAAGAGTTATGCATTGGCTAAGTTGACCCTTTTTGCAAAGTTGCCAAAAGTCAAATGTGTCCAAAATTGCATTTTTTGTCAAATGGGCCCAACTTTTTATGCTTGCACTGAGTTGGTAATGTGACCCATGACCCATGAGCCCTTCCACTTGTCATTATTTTATTTTTGTTATTTATTTTGATTTAATTTCATTTAAATCAAATAAAATTAATATAAAATAGTGAAAATATCAAAAACCAATTAAATCTTGAGATTTTGTGCATGATTAGGTCCATTACACAGCTGGAGACAAGATCAAATCGTGCAAGACTCCATTTGGACACAAAAAGATTGAATTTTCTTAATTTGGAAAGATTTGGTGCAAGGATTGAATCATGAATCAATATTCACAATTGGAGAAGATTTGAAACAAATTGTAACCCTAATACATTCTAGGATACATAAGGAACAAAGGCAAATAAAAAAGGCAGAGACTGGAGGTGTGCAAAGGAGAGAAAGAATTTCAAAAATTCAAGAAAAAGTTGCAAACTGATTTCCAAATTTCAGGCCATCTCAAGCCATTCTAATCATACCAATCCATTGCTGGACTCCACAGGATCATGATTCAATCGCTAGCAAGCTTCCCCATGCCTTGAAACACCCTGTAAGAGTCACACGGTTTCCATATTTTCTTGAATTCGAATACATTAATTCTGGCATATTTAGCATGATTAATAGACATATTTTTAATCCTTGAGATGTTTTCAAGCTAATGGTTATGTTTAATTGCATTTTTGTTGACTAAGCACGAAACTGCCATGGCTAGGGTTCTTCTTTTGTTTTTAGGGATTTTGTGTACAGAGAAAATTGGACAGTAATAATGACACCATGATGCTCGTGGGCTTGAAACGAGTTGATTGGTACCATTGGTATTCATTTATCATGTGTGTACAAGGTTTTGGAAATGCACAGGGTTATACCTACGCTCAGTGTCCGTAGGTAAAAGCTATGAAACTTACAGCGACGGTGGGAGGAAGATGAAGGATACGTGGCGCTCCATGGTTTGCCAGTTTGAATTTCACGTGTTTCAAAGATTAACTTTTTGTTTATATTATGTAATAATTGCTTGATATTGTAATGACAACTAAACATTATGGGTCAGCTGGCAGCGTGGCAAGGGGATAATGCTCATGGACATGGGTTCGATACCCATGTCCCAACTTTAGCTTCATATTATTTTTCTTTGCATAATCAGGCGCGCTAGTCTCCCGTGTGTCCACCATGCATCATCGGCATCCAACCATCAGATCCCCAGCAAGCCAAATCCAAGGCTTCCCCCTTGAAGGTCCACCATGCGCCTGAGTCAAGCATGCACACTGGATCCAACAAAGTCAACAAAGGCCAGGAATTGTTGGGCCAAGGAGTCAGATTCATACCCCCTCTCTTGCTAAACAACACCAGGCCCATCTTAATTCTTCTTTGCTTATTTATTTTATTTCTTTTATTATTTGCTTAATTATTTTTTAACCAAAATTAATTTCTTTTTTTCACAAAATCATAAAATCAAGTTTAACAAAAAATTAGAATTAGGTTTTATTTTATCAGATTTAATTTAATGTTAGTTTAATTTAATTTAGGGTAATTCTAACTTTTTTTATAATTAAAATCAATTAGAAAAATTATGGTTAAGCTTGTGATTTAATTTTTATTTCTTTTCTCAAAACAAAAAATACAAAATAGGTTAACTTAATTTTTTTTCTTAACTTAAATTAATTAGTAATTAGGTTATTTTTATTCATCTGAACTTTATTTTCTCAAATAATAAAAAACAACACAAAAAATGATTTATCTTTTAAATTGCAATTAGGCTTAGTTGGGGTCAAAACCCTAATTATTTTTTCATTCGATTCATCACGCGCGTTTATTAATTTTTGAAATATTAATGTAACTGCCCATGGTATGTAATAGTTTAATCTAGGATTTTCTTTATTTATCATCTTTTACGGGTTTTTTTTACTATGTAATTAATCCCCACCCCGAAGCCTTGTAATAGCGTAGGTTTTATTTCTCGCATTTTAATTATCGCAAATATTAACTGTTTAGATGTATGTTAATAGGATTGTATGACAAGATTGCATGATAATTTAAAACGGCTAGAAAACCCTAAATGTGCAAAGATAATAACTGAAACCAAATCACTCGCACATGCACACTCTTAGGGTATACTCTCACTTCGGTTGCCTTCGGTAAATGATCATTAAGTATAGGGTGTCTTAGTGGTTGCCCTCCTGTCTAAACAAAGATCAAAAGTCCCGTTCAGAAATGTTACCTCGGAAACGTTGCCTTAGAAATGTTGCCTCGAATATGATCTTAAGACTTTAGGGTTATTACTAAGACGTCCTAACATTGCTTTAGTGATCGTACGTCCCTTTCAAATTGACCCTTACAATTCCAACCACGGTGCTACCTATTTCTCAATAGTAGGATAACACTGTCTAAAGGAAATGAGAATAGAAACAATCCTTTTTCGAGTAAGTAGATGCTAGTAGGTACTTGCTCAAATCAAGCTTTTTCACACCAAACACTTTTTCCAAACAAAGTTTTCAAAACAACTTCGTAACACTCTTGAGGACAGAAACAATGGTTAAAATGAAGTAAAACAAAACTTTTCAAAACAAACGCACACGAGCAATTTTAAAAGATGAGCAAGTACCTAAGAGCCAGTGGAAAACCACGGATAGAAAGGGTGCTAATACCTCCCCTTTCTATAATCTACCCCCCGTACTCAAAATCTTGAAAAAGGATTTTTTTCTGTGCTTTTTTTCCTTTCCGGTTGGATAAAATAAAAGTCGGTGGCGACTCTTGCTTACCACGACATTTTGCAAACAAAAAACGCAAAACACAAACCAGCATTTTTTTCAAAACTGTCAGTTCTGCCACTGTATCACATAACTGTCGACTCTGTTGGGGAATAAATAAGTGGGGTATACCTTAGGATCTAGGTCATCATAATTGCTTCTCTTGTTTATTTTGGTTGCTTTACTTTTAAGGGTTTTTATTTGGGAGTTACTATAGATCCTAACCCGGATCTGGGGACACCTTTTAGGTAAGTAGCAATAAACTATGAGGGAACTGTACGGCGTAGACCGATACGGTTGAAGCAGTAGCTACATTGATGTGGCACATTGGTTGGTATCGGAATCCCTTGTGGAGAAACGAGGAGAATACGGGGCCGCTGTGTGTGTCGTTAAGCATCAACTGACCTTAGAACCTTTAATTGACCAACTTGGCCATTAGAAAGTAGTGAGATAGCCGGCCTCGGTGTAAAGCTGAGAACTGGTTGATACTCGATGCTACACTCATTGAGACCATACTCTCGAGATAGTTCCGGCCGCAAGAAAAGATTGTGTAAGCTGAAACCATGACCGATGGAGGATGGTCAGTGATATTGAGATCCTCTAGAACCTAGTTACTTTTGCTAGGACAGGTTGAAACCAACTGAACTTTAAGAGGGTACTACCTTTGACCTCATGCAAGCCTTAAACTTAAGGGCTTTGTGTGACTTGTTTGCCCTTGCCATGCCTGTTATCTTCTATACATGTTGTTTTATCATGACATCATGCATCATAACATGGCATGCAAACTTCATTATACTAACCATTTCAAATACCAAGGGAATTTATCTTTGTTTTGTTTTGCAGATTATGGCTTCTGCGCGCAAAAATACCATCCGAGTTAACTTTGTGCAAGTACCCGCTCAACTTAAAGAATTAGCCTCAAGAGTTTCTGAGACTTCCATGTTCATTAAGAGACATGGTCATCTTCTTATCCTGGTCACCTCAAAGCTTGATGAGTAGATGATGAGTTTACTTTTCCAATTCTTCGATCCTGTGCATCATTGCTTCAACTTTCCAGATTACCAGCTGGTTCCCACTTTGGAAGAGTTCTCACACTTATTGGGCATATCCATCCTTGAGCAGGTGCCCTTCACAGGTATGGAAGAGACTCCTAGACCAGAAGACATTGCCTCAGCTCTACATCTGAAAAGAGCTGATGTAGTATCCAACTGGGAAACACGAAGTGGGGTCGAAGGTTTCCTAGCCAAATTCTTGATAGACCAGGCTCAACTATTCTGGGATAATTTGGACTTTCAGGCTTTTGAAGACGTCTTGGATCTCCTTATTTACGGTTTGGTTCTTTTCCCGAATCCGGATTCCTTTGTAGATGTGAATGCGGTTAAGATCTTCCTTTCTCGTAATCATGTGCCTACTTTACTGGGTGAAATATTGCATGCCCTCTACAATTGTACTGTGCGAAGAAGAGGAACTCTTATGTGTTGCATGTCGTTGCTGTCGAGGTGGTTTATTTTGCACCTCCCCAAGTCTGTGTTGAAGAACGAAGAAGGTTTGGGTTGGTCATACATAATAATGTCACTTGCCCATACAGATATTCTTTGGAGCTTCCAGGCTATGGAAGACACTGCTGTTATTGATCGTTATGGGGGATACCCTAATGTCCCATTGCTTGGAATCAGAGGGGGTATAACCTACAATCCTTGTCTAGCTTTGCGACAATTTGGTCATGCTCGGAGAGACGGTCCTCATGAGCTACTTCTTGAGGATATTGCATTTGACTATAAGGAAGACGTTGACGAGCATCACCAGAGGTTCATACAAGCTTGGGGCATGGTGAACAGATCTGACCCCCAAGAGCTAGGACCAAGGACTTCCCTTCCTATGCAGCCTTACCTCCAATAGGTCCGAGCTCGTGCCCAGAAGCTTAGGATGCGTTCTGAAGCTGTATTGCCGGTGATTGTGGAGCCCACCAACGAAGAGGGCATTCCTTACACAGTTCTTTATCCTTACATGCCCACTGATACTGGGGCATTGCATAGGTCTTAGATTCAGATGAAAGAAGAGAGGGATACTTACCGAGAAAAGTACCATGAGCAAGAAAGGAAGATTCTGAAGCTCACCAGGCAACTCGAGGAGGAAAGAGTGATCAATGATTACGTCAGCACAAAGAGGAAGCGTCCATGGGATTTCTGATTTTGCTTTTTTCTAGTTTAGATTTGTTTTCCATTCATTTCTTTGTAACGCCTTAAAGGCATTGTTGAACCTTTTACGAGTTGTTCTAATAAAGTTTGTTTATTTTTGGTTTACAAATTTAAATCTCCCAAAGTCTTTGAAATCATTGCATGCACATCCCATTATCATGCACACCATTACAGGTACCATTACAGGTTTCTCATCTTCTTCTTTATTTATTTTAGCATAAATGTCTTCTGATCAAGCCATCAAATATCTTCAGGCACAAAACGCCCAATTCCAACAAATGTTCTTAAGCTTGGCTAAAGGGCAAGAGGATTTGAAGACCCTGATTCTGAAAGAGAAGAAGAAAAAGAAGAAGGTTGGTATTCTGAACATGGGTAGAAGATTCGGAGAAAGGATAAGACAATCAGCTGATCTGACCTCCTCATCCAAGGACGGGGAGAACTAAGAAAGGACAAAGGACCCTAGTCCTGCGGTTTCTGATAACGATAAAGATTACGATGATGAGCAATATCCTCCTCCTGAGGATAGCTACAAGCAACTAGAAGACCGTCTGAGTGCTATGGAGATTCAGAAGATCCCTGGTTTGGATTTCAGAGAGCTAGGACTGGTATCGGGAGTGGTGATCCCTCATAAGTTCAAAGCTCTGGTTTTTGCCAAGTACGATGGAGTATCTTGTCCAAAACTCCATCTCCGCTCGTACGTCAGGAAAATCCAACCCCACACTGCTGATAGAAATTTTTGGGTACACTTCTTTCAAGATAGTCTGTCAGGGACTCAGCTTGAATGGTTTTATCAGTTGGAAGGAGCCAGTGTCCGAAACTGGGAAGACCTTGCTGCTGCTTTTTACAGGCAATATCAGTATAACGCCGACCTTGCTCCCACTTGTACTCAGCTTCAGGGTATGTCTATGGGTGCAAGGGAAGGTTTTAAGGACTATGCTCAAAAGTGAAGAGACTTGGCTGGAAGAGTCCAACCCCCTTTGTCTGATAGGGAGTTGGTTGACATGTTTCTAGGGACGCTATCTGGTCTATTTTTCAATCATCTGATCGGTAGTTCATCATCTGGGTTTACTGAGTTAATCTTGACTGGAGAGAGAGTAGAAGCTGGTATCCGAAGTGGTAAAATACAGAAGGATACTTCATCAAGTGCAGCAAAGAAGCCTTTCATCGGTAAGAAAGAAGCTAGTGCAATCTACGGCCCAAGGGGCCAAAGCAGACCTGAACACCGTCTAGCAGTAAATGCGGTGGTGATATCAAGACCCACAGTTGCTCCACAATGCAACAATCAACAAAGGGTGGAAAGACCACAGAGACAGTTCACTCGGCTCAATATGACCTTGTCTCAAATTCTACCATAATTATTGAAAACCAATCTGGTAACTCTGAGGGAAGCCCCGAAGAACCCCAACACCACTTCTCCTCATTATAACTCGAACGCCCATTGCGCCTATCATTTTGAAAGTCCAAGTCATGATACAAATAACTGTTGGGCCTTGAAAAACAAAGTGCAAGACTTGATTGAGGCCAAAGAGATTGAGTTTGACGCTCCAGAGAAGCCCAACGTCATAACTGCTCCTATGCCCAAACATGGTCATGGAGTAAATGCTATAGAAGATGATTTTTTGTGACCTCTGTGGAAGAAATTTCTACTCCTTTGATGACAGTTAAGACGAATTTGTTATTGGCCGGTTTATTTTCGGGCTGTGGTGAAGGTTGCCATATGTGTTCAATTATGCCTGCTGGTTGCCACTTATTGAAATCAGGTGTTCAGTGCCTGATGGACAACAAAGAGATCCTGTTTGAAAAGACTATGATTCCGTTGGTCCCAATTCAAGATGTTGCCATCATAACCATTTCCGCCAATCCTTCCAAGGTTTCCTCGAGAAAACCTGTTAGGATTACACCCGTCCCAAGAATTACTCCGTTAATAATTACTGTCCCTGGTCCTATCTCATACACTTCGGATAAGGCTGTTCTGTGGCACTATGGTGCTGATGTGTATTTCCATGGAGTTAAACAAGACTTAAAGAGTGAGGAAGCTGATGTCGATGTCAGCAATATTGTTGGGGCTAGCAAGGTCACCAGAAGCGGAAGACTCTTTTCTCCCGAGATTTCCCCTCCGACTGTTCACAAACCTGTTGTCATCCCGTCTGCTATTACACCAACTATTGTCCCGATTCCCATTCCAGTTATCACCCCTGTCGCCGAGCCATCTGGGAATCGGGGCAAAAAAATCATAGGTGAGCCTTCCCGGACGGAGGCGCCTAAGAAGATCATAGTAGAAACCTCTAAGCAGGAGATAGAGGAAATTTTGAAAATCATCAAGAAGAGCGACTACAACGTAGTCGAGCAGCTGGGGCAGACCCCGTTAAAACTCTCTATGTTGTCCTTATTATTGTGTTCTAAAGCCCATGCAAAGGCTTTAATCACATTCCTCAAAACTACGCATGTGCCACAGGAAACTTCGGCTGATCAATTCAAAGATTGCATAGCTAGCCTGACTGCCGATAATGGGTTGGGTTTCTCAGATGCAGATCTGACCTCTAAAGGGAGAAATTACAATGATGCTTTGCACGTCTCGATCGAGTGCAGGGGAACTACTATGGCCCGTGTACTGGTGGATACCGGATCCTCATTGAATGTTCTGCCAAAGAAAGCATTAGACTGTCTGGACTGTGAAGGTTTGATTCTAAAGCCGAGCAATATTGTGGTCAGGGCTTTCGATGGGTCAAAGAGAATGGTGCACGGGTAGGTGGACATCCCTGTTAAAGTTGGCTCTCGAACTTTTGCATCCACCTTTTATGTGATGGATATCAGACCATCATATTCCTGCTTGTTGGGTCGCCCCTGGATCCATAAGGCTGGGGAAGTGACTTCCACGCTCCATCAAATGATGAAATATACGGTAAAGGGGAAGATTGTCATAGTACGAGGTGAAGAGGAGTATATGGTGAGTCATCTCAACTCCTTCCGCTACGTGGAGATGGATGGGGAATTCATCGAAACCCCTTGTCTGAACTTTGAAGAGGTCCCTCAGACTTTAGCGTCAACTGAAGTTGCTACCGATAAACCTCCAATGAAGATGGCTTCTCTCAAGGATGCCAGGGCTGTAATTAAAGAAGGTGGGTGTACAAATTGGGGTCAGCTCCCTGATTTCACGCACAAAATTGACAAATTTGGTTTGGGCTTTATTACAGGGGCTCAAAGGGCTGTTAGGCGCGCACGGATTGGAAGACCTCCTCTGCACATCAGCAATCAGGGAGTTAATGCGGTTGAAGATGGTGAAGAAGATTCAGACTTCGACAACTAGATCTACCCTACAACCAATGGAGGATTGAACAACTAGACGACGAAGGACTTCATACATGTTTCTTTTATTCCACAGTAATTGACTTTTGTCTTAAGAGTTGTAATAAACAATTTGAAACTTTACGGCCCAGTGCCTTGCTCGAGGCATCTTGGCTTTGCTTGTGAGGGATTATTATTTGTCATTTCATATATCATTAATAAAACATTGGACGTTTCTTGCATTACAAATTTTGTGCTCCTTGTTTTTCTTTTATGTCTCTCGCTTTATCAAAAATAGCTATTCTCTTACACATACTCATGTATCATAATGCAGATCCATATCCACTATGGACCCCATTGATAGCAACTTTGCTACTTCTAGTTATGACTTTGAAAATCCGATCAACCAAGCCGAGGATGATTGTGAGGTGCCTAGAGAACTTGCTAGACTGTTACTGCAGGAAGAGAGTGCCATACAGCCTCATGAAGAGCCAGTTGAATCAGTGAATTTGGGTACAGAGGAAGACAGGAAAGAAGTTAAGATAGGTGTGAATCTGGAGCCTAGTGTCAAACAACGGTTGATACAAATGCTACGTGACTATGTTGAGATCTTCGCTTGGTCTTATGAAGATATGCCTGGTTTGGACACTGATATTATGGTACACCGCTGTTTCCAGTGATTTCTGGTAAACAACCGCTAGTCTTCCAAACTATCGAATAAACTTACTGTCTGTTATTCAATTTCTCTGGTAACTCACAGGATCGACTAGATTGATCCTAGGATTCCTTGGTCATTAGGGTAACTCTCATGATCGAACAAATATTCATGGTTGATATTTGAGTGTTGTATAGGTGTTTGGTTTATTTCGATTTCTCTCTTAAAGGTCTAAAGGTGTAATCAAAACGTATGTGCGCGAAACTAACTTGCATGAATAAATTTTAATTGTAAAGACATGTAAAATTGTATAAAAGGGAAGTAAATGGCTTCGAATTATAAAAACAGTTAATGTAAAAGATGTTCTGGAACGTAAAAGATTTGAAATATGAAGAAAGCGTTTAATGCAAGAAATCTGTAAATGACTTTAAGTAAAAATAGGCGTTCGAAGGATAAAGCTTGAAGATAAAGGCATGGAAAGTATGACAGTTTTCTGAAATGTAAAGTGCTTGAAATGTAAAGAAAGCATTGAAATGTAAGGCTTTAATGAATAGATTTCGAAGTAAAAAAACTTTGAATGAGAAAACTTGTAAATGGTATTTGGCAGAAAGATAAAGGAAAGTGCTGGAAATGATAAAAGGTTTTCATTAAATCATAAATATGTGGTGCTATCATACGTACATTGCTCTTGCATTCGTTTCCCTTGCCATGTGGTAGTTTGAATGTTACTGAGTATTTAGTACAATAGATATGACACCCAAAATCCTAATACTAAGATTTCTATTTATACTAATTCGACCATAACGGTCTTGCTATAGGATTATGCCACGTTCAGAACATGCAGAACAATGCCTCTCTCTTGTTTCCACGTGTCTCCAAATGCTCCAGCACATAAATTTCAAACTTCGAATGTCCCGCTTCCATTTGAATTTCAAATGCTTTGGTACTTCTCCGTTTCGAACGCACTTCCCAGACACAGCCTTGTTGTTATTTCGAGACTTCTTTAGATATGTTCCCATAATTGCCACTCGAAGCTCCAAGCTTTGATATGCTTATTCGAAACACTGCTTCTACTACTTCGAAACATGACGCTTTGTTTCATTTCGATCGAAATGTTCAATTCGCTTGGCTTCTAATAATATTATCAAAATCTTCAGCCAACAAAATGCCCCTTTAAAATATGTATTTCGATCTCTCTGAGAAATACCTATTTTAAACATCTACACAAGATTTTGATGCGACCTTCGAATCATCGTAACATTTAATGCATTTGACTCCAGTCACGTCAATCATAACACTTTTTGGATTCCTTAACCGCCTGGAGCCACTTCACAGTATGGTGCAGTTACAAACAATGATTATCTTTAAATCACGCCTATTACCCATGTTAACTTTACGCCACCTCTTCATCACACCAACCCATGATTTCCACGTATCACACCCTCATTCAGTGGATGCTTAAACTTCCACATTATAAAACATCATCAACTTAGTCTTTTTCTTTTCTTTTCACATTCTGAATCTTTTACCCTCCTTCTCTCGCCAAAAAACCCTAAGCTTTCAACATCCTTCAAAAATGTCTTCTTCTACTTCATCCCAACTCAAAAAAGTTTCCAAGAAGAAAGGAAAAACTGTAGGAACTACAATGGAAAGTAAGATTATCACTCACCAAGGTCAATCCGTTCTTGCTCCTCAGATGATCTCAAAGGAAAAAGAAATGTTGTATGCGTCACATGTACTCATTCCTACAACCGTTGCTGGTAAGAGGTTAGCTTTAAATGGCCCTCTTACGGTTTTTGAAATTTTAAAAGATACCAGGACAATTTTCCCAGTTTGCTATATTTTCAAACCCTTGTTTAACAAAATGGACGCCCCTAAGGCAATAGAATCTTCTGGCTCAAACACCATAGAAAATCCAACTGTTCCTCCTAAGGACCCCTTTGTATTGGACTATGTAAAAAGTAATTTTAAGCCGTTTCGATCTTGCCCCACCTCTGATACTGCTTATCAAAACTGGTTCAAGAAAGTAGAAGCTAAGAAATCCCAGCAATGGGAAGAATTAGGTATCTACAATTTGATTAAGCTATCGAAGCCTGGTTTCACTTACAGCCACCCTCTGCTATTTGCGTCCCTCTATTTCTGGGAAAGTACCTATAATACTTTCCATCTCCCAGGTGGAATGATCACCCCTACCTTCTTCGACATAGCGTCCATTACTGGGCTATCGCCAGTAGGAGAAACATACATCCCCGACAACGAAGAACATTCAAGCATAATTGACTTCGAAGTCAAGCTAGCAAGTTTTTCCAAGTTTATCAGTCACTACCATGCTGAGGGAGACAATGTGTCCGACGTAGAACACATTGCTTTCTTAACCCTATGGCTGTCAAGATACGTCTTCTACAGTAGATCCCTACAGGTAGCCAGTAGGTTTATTCCTCTAGCTAGGGATTTACATGAAAATCGAAGAGTGTGCTTAAGTGAACTGCTCTTAGTTGACCTCTATGAAAGCCTGAGGTCAGCTGTTTCGAGCCTCAAATCCCATACCTCCAAGAATATCCTGTTGGCTGGCCCTTTTTGGTTACTTCAACTATGGCTAAATGCCATGTTCGAACCCTCCTTGTCAACTGCCAACACCATTGACGAACAAGACCCTGAGATAACTGATAGGATAGTCGAAGGCACTAGGCTTCAAAGATTAACTCCAAATGACGACAAAGATGACTTCAAAGTCCTATTCTCGAAGTACATCATGATATTCTCCAAAAGGCACAAGTTCGAAGAGAGCATGGCGCCTTTTGCTTCGAGGGCTCATGGACCTTCCTGGTTCACCATGGCTCTCTCAGAAGCTATCAAGAGCAAGGAGATTCAGGATGTATGGAGAGCTTTTTTGCTACCTAGACTCATTTCTTCAAGAATAACTCCAGCCAAGAACCAGATTTTTCTTTTCGCTTACCAGCCAAATTTTGTTTCGAGACAGTTTGGCTTATGCCAACTGATTCCTGAACCTTTATTTCAAACTGAGAGTGCCATTACTTCTGGGTGAACTTTCAAGGCACGGGAAGCCAAAATACAGCAAGAACAATATCAAGGCTTTTCCCAGTTTGAGCTGATAACCTTCGAACCTACCCATCTCACAGCTAAAGGGTTTCTGGAATGGTGGACCAAGTTTTATCAAACTTATATGTTCGATACACTTACAATTCAACAGAAACTAATTGATGCCTTCGATGTGCAGGTACCAGCAAAGAAAGGTATGTTTACTCATGCCAAAGAGATTAAAGCTTTCCAAAATTATTTTGAAACTACTTATGACCCCACGCGCTTGGAATCCACTGTGCATCAAGCGGCTGAGACCTTGAAGGAAAAATTCAAACAAAAAGTTTCTAAGTTAAAACTTCCTTCAGGGTTGTCACCTGAGGATAGGTATAGGTTGGAATTCGAAATGCATCCACCTAAATTTCCTAGATTACCTACCTCAGAATTGGCTCTGGCTTGGTTTCCCCCATATCCTTGGTGGTTCACTTGCAAAGAGATGTTCAAACATCTTCAAAGGAAACCAAAGCCATCTAAGACTGTGACATGGGCTCGACACTGGCTTCACGATTTCCCAGGACACCTTCGATACGACCTTTCTGCCATGTCAATTAAATCTGATCAAGGCACAGGTGCGAATGCTTGGGAAAATCCCCAACGTCTTTTATTTCTATATCTTTAACCTTTGCTTTAATTGTTTCGATTTTCAGCCATCAGGATAAAGACAGCCGCCTCGAAGTCAAAAGAAGGGAGTGCCTCTCAAGCCTCCATCGAAACTACTGACAAAGTGACTCCACCCGAAACAACCACTATTGCTGCAACCACAACAACAACAACAATACCAACAACAACCAGTGTTCCAACTCCAACGGTAATCACTTAGCCTTGATGTTTCGAATTCACTCATGTTTTATGGTTTGCATCTAACTCTTTGTTTAAATCTTTTCAGACCAACAAGCTTCCTCCTACTACTCCCAAGAAGCGGAAATCAAGCACCACTGGGGAAAACCCCAAGGCTGGAGGAAACTTAACAGCTGCTTCGAAGAAGAAGCCAAAGAAAGATATTTCGAAAAGTACCGTTCCAACTAGTGTCTCTGGACTAGATTCCAGGGATGCTGCTCCCTCACCCAAATCCAAAATTCCACCTTCGACCTCCAACACAATGTTGGAACGCATAGCTAGTAACCTCTCCTCCGAGAGTCCACAGGTAAATTGAACTTTTAAATCTTTTTGACAATAATAACTTCTTATTACCTTGGTGCATGTTTTTAACATTCTGTTGCTCCTTTCAGAACATCTTGAATCCAGCTTCCACTACTTCGAACTCACCATCCAAAGCTGCTGCTCCACTCAATTCCTCCCCTCAAGGAGATTCCAGCAACCTTGTACAGAATAAAGGTTCCTCCAATATGGCGGTTCTAACTGGAACTTCTGAGCAGCAGGATGATCAAGGTACCTCCATTCCTCTGAAAGAGACAAACGAAACACCACTTCAAACATCTGCAGAGGATTTGCAAAGAGCTTCTTTTCAAAAGTCCCCTCTTGAAACTCTTCAAGAGGACCCAAAGGACACTCAAACTGAAGGAGAGAAAGCTGATTCTGGCCAAAGAGACGAAGAATCTGCAGACGAAGAGTCTGAGGAGGAGGATGCTAATGGTGGTTCGACTGCTGGGACGGAGTCCAACGCAAATAGCAGTGAAAAAGAAGGCATCGAAGTGGTGGACTTGGATGATGATGAAGAAGATCAAGAGCACGAAACGAATGAAGGGGATGGTGATGCAACCAACGAACCCATGGAGGTTGAAATGGACGTGCCTCCCCTACGTGTGGAACTCCCTCAATCCTCTTTGTCTCGAATGACTGACGAGGAGCTTGCACTCCTGAGACGAAATGACCCTATTGGGTATATGAAGGCAAAGTTGGCTCAAAGGGACGTCCCACTTGCTAGGGCTGGCACAAGTTCGACCAGCTATCCTCTTCCCACAGATGAAAGAATTGTACTTCTTAATAAGATTAGGAAAACAATTCTCAATGTGGATATATTCGAAGTGCTCAAGCAAGATAGTACTGCTTGCTATACTATGAAGGAGTTGCTTACAAAGGTCAATCTTTCTACCTGCTCCTTGCCAGTTAGTACTCTCTTGTTCGATCTTCAGGCTTTGCTGGACAACGTAACTGGTTACCTTCTCCAAGACGAATCTGCTGCCAAGAAGGTTCAAGAAAAACGCATTGCAATGGATGCTGCTTATGAACAAGCTTCGAAACTCTCTCAAGAAGCTGAGGATCAAGCTATGCATCTAAAGCAGGCGAAAACTGATTATGAGGCTCGAGCTGAGTCCATACTTCTTTGGGAAAGGCAGATTCTGGAACTTCAACTGAAGGTTAAGGAGGCTAAAGAACAACAAATAGCCTTCGAAACCAATACTGTTGGTAACCAATTCGAAGAGCTTCTCAACCAGGGGCTTGCAGAAATGGAAACTGCAGAACAACTTAAAGGAGAAGTGGCAACCTTGGAAGGAGCCAGGCGTTTCGCTCAGCAGAAGCTTGAATCATTTCGAAGCACTTTCAACTGATTGAAAAATAACTCTTATTTCTAAGTTTCAGTGTTTATTTGACTACAATTTTGGTTTCTCATATGTAATATTCGAACAACGCCATTTTGGCATCTTATCTTGCCATTTTGGCCTTTTTATAATATCTTGGTTACGTTGTTACTATTCGAATCTCCTGCAGGCGTGGCTTATATTTCTTTAAATATTTCCCATTAACCTTTAGGATACGTTTATCATCCACCAATTCCTCGATTTCGTATGCATTGTTTGAGAATACTTTTAATATTCGAAAAGGTCCTTCCCAATGAGGTGACCATTTACCTAATGCTTTATTTTTCTTGTCCATGGGCAATATGACTTTCCAAACTAAGTCATTAATAATGAATACTTTTTTCTTCACCCTTTTGTTGTATGTTCTGGCCACTCTTTCTTTTTGTCTCATCAAAATTTCCAATGCATGTAATCTAATTTCGTCCAACTCAACTAATTCATTCATCATCATTTCCCAATATAATGCAGCTGGGATTTCGTTTTGTCTCTGAATTCGAACTGATTGTAGATGAATTTCTGCCGGCAACACTGCATCATGACCAAATGTGAGTTGGAAAGGCGTAGTGTTAGTGGCTTCCTTAGGAGATGTTCTACAAGCCCATAATATTTGGTCCAAAGTTTTGTGCCAGTTTCTTGGCTTTTTGCCAATATGCTTCTTGATTAACCCTATTATCACTTTATTGGCTGCTTCGACTTGACCGTTTGCTTGAGCATAATATGGCGTTGACGTTAGCAATCTAAACCCCATTTCTTGGGCAAATTCTTGCATCTTTCTACCAGTAAACACAGAGCCTTGGTTTGTGGTTATGCTCTCTGGCAATCCGAACCTATAGATAATGTGCTTTTGTATAAACTCAATAATAGCCTCTTGATCAGCAACTATTAGTGGTATAGCTTCAATCCACTTGGTAAAATAATCTATTCCTACCAAGATGTATTTCTGTCCTTTGGACGAAGCAGGATTTATTTCTCCTATCAAATCCAATGCCCATCCTCTAAATGGCCATGGTTTGATGATCGAATGCAACTCACTTACAGGGGCATGTTGAATCCCTGCATGTTTCTGACATTCCTCACATCCTTTAGCAAAGTCTATGCAATCTTTGAGCATGCTAGGCCAATACAAGCCGTATCGAAATAACAGCCATTTCATTTTATGGCCTGCTTGATGTGCCCCACATGCCCCATTGTGGACTTCTGACAATGCTAAATATGCCTCACTTTCTCCTAGGCATTTCAATAATACACCCTCTTGGGTCTTTTTAAACAATTCGTTCCCCATGAGGAGATATGACAATGCTCTGTATTTTGTCTTTCTATCCACGTTCAGAGTTGGGTCTGCTAAATAAAGGAAGTTGGCATTCCATAAGAGGAATTTCTGGTTCTATTACCATCGAAGCCGGGTGGTCTAGTTAGTGGAGTGGCGAAATGGGATTGTGTCCCTGATGGTGGAACAAATCCCCCAGGGTAACCGATGGTTCCAATATTTCCTAAGATCGAACTATTAGTTGATATGCCACTTACTCCATTGGTGGCTATATTACTGGTTGAAGATGCAACAGACTGTGCATTCTAAGGGATCGCATTAGATGTTCCCATCGAAGTGGACACATTAGTGCCTGTTGTATGTGGGGCATTTTGTTCCCCTTGTTGATTGTCAGAATTAGACATCTTGGCCAAACGTTTTCTTCTGGATAAAGGTTGGTTGCTGTTGGTTATTTTACCACTTCTCAGGTTCATAAAACAACAAACTTCTTAGGTTCCAACATTTTTATAATGGTTATGTCTCAACAATCTTTATTTCTAATGTCCAATTATTGGTCCCACCGGGTGTGCCAATTTGTTTCCAGTGATTTCTGGTAAACAACCGCTAGTCTTCCAAACTATCGAATAAACTTACTGACTATTATTCAATTTCTCTGGTAACTCACAGGATCGACTAGATTGATCCTAGGATTCCTTGGTCATTAGGGTAACTCTCATGATCGAACAGATATTCATGGTTGATATTTGAGTGTTGTATAGGTGTTTGGTTTATTTCGATTTCTCTCTTAAAGGTCTAAAGGTGTAATCAAAACGTATGTGCGTGAAACTAACTTGCATGAATAAATGTTAATTGTAAAGACATGTAAAATTGTATAAAAGGGAAGTAAATGGCTTCGAATTATAAAAACAGTTAATGTAAAAGATGTTCTGGAACGTAAAAGATTTGAAATATGAAGAAAGCGTTTAATGCAAGAAATCTGTAAATGACTTTAAGTAAAAATAGGCGTTCGAAGGATAAAGCTTGAAGATAAAGGCATGGAAAGTATGACAGTTTTCTGAAATGTAAAGTGCTTGAAATGTAAAGAAAGCATTGAAATGTAAGGCTTTAATGAAGATATTTCGAAGTAAAAAAACTTTGAATGAGAAAACTTGTAAATGGTATTTGGAAGAAAGATAAAGGAAAGTGCTGGAAATGATAAAAGGTTTTCATTAAATCATAAATATGTGGTGCTATCATACGTACATTGCTCTTGCATTCGTTTCCCTTGCCATGTGGTAGTTTGAATGTTACTGAGTATTTAGTACAATAGATATGACACCCGAAATCCTAATACTAAGACTTCTATTTATACTAATTCGACCATAACGGTCTTGCTATAGGATTATGCCACGTTCAGAACATGCAGAACAATGCCTCTCTCTTGTTTCCACGTGTCTCCAAATGCTCCAGCACATAAATTTCAAACTTCGAATGTCCCGCTTCCATTTGAATTTCAAATGCTTTGGTACTTCTCCGTTTCGAACGCACTACCCAGACACAGCCTTGTTGTTATTTCGAGACTTCTTTAGATATGTTCCCATAATTGCCACTCGAAGCTCCAAGCTTTGATATGCTTATTCGAAACACTGCTTCTGCTACTTCGAAACATGACGCTTTGTTTCATTTCGATCGAAATGTTCAATTCGCTTGGCTTCTAATAATATTATCAAAATCTTCAGCCAACAACCGCCTACCGACTAAAGAAGATTGTCCTCCGGTAAAGTAGAAGGTTCGCCGTATGCGCCCTGAGATGTCTGAGAAAATCAAAGCTAAGGTTATGAAACAATTCGACGCGGGATTTTTAGCTGTCACTTCGTATCCACAGTGGGTTGCCAACGTTGTTCTGGTGCCTAAGAAGGACGGTAAGGTGCGGATGTGTGTGGATTATAGAGATTTGAATAGGGCGAGCCCCAAGGATGACTTCCCACTTCCTCACATCGATGTTCTGGTCGACAACAATGTGCAGCATAAGATCTTCTCTTTTATGGATGGTTTTTCTGGTTACAATCAGATCAAGATGGCTCCCGAGGACATGGAGAAGACAACCTTCATTACACAGTGGGGCACCTTCTGTTACAAGGTAATGCCTTTAGGGTTGAAGAATGCAGGGGCAACTTATCAGCGCGCCATGGTCGCTTTGTTCCACGACATGATTCACCATGAGATTGAGGTTTATGTGGATGACATGATAGCAAGGTCCCAGACTGAGGAAGAGCACCTTGACCATCTCCAGAAACTGTTCGACAGGTTGAAGACGTACAAGCTAAGGTTGAACCCGAACAAGTGCACCTTCGGGGTAAGGTCGGGTAAGATGCTGGGTTTCGTCGTCAGTGATAAAGGTATTCAGGTGGATCCTGCAAAGGTGAAGGCCATACAGGAGATGCTGGCTCCCCGCACAGAAAAGGAAGTTAGAGGCTTTTTGGGACGTCTCAATTACATTGTCAGGTTCATTTCACATATGACTGCTACTTGTGAGCCAATCTTCAAGCTGCTGAAGAAAGATCAAGTGGTAAAGTGGAATGAGGAATGTCATACCGCTTTCGAAAGAATCAAGGAATACCTCCAAAAGCCACCAATTCTGATGCCTCCAGTTGAAGGAAGACCTTTGATCTTATACTTGACAATACTGGATAATTCAATGGGGTGCGTGCTGGGGAAGCATGACGAGTCTGGCCGAAAAGAGCACGCTATTTACTACCTTAGCAAAAAGTTTACCGACTGTGAGACCCTATACTCATTGCTCGGGAAAACTTGCTACGCTTTGGCATTGGCTGCTCACCGGTTGAGACAGTATATGCTGACTTACACTACCCTATTGATATCAAAGATGGATCCAAACACGTATATCTTCGAGAAGCCTACCCTGTTCGGAAGAATTTCAAGATGGAAGATGATCCTAACCGAGTATGACATCCAAAACACAACCCAAAAAGTAATCAAGGGGAGTGTATTGGCGGATCATTTGGCGCATCAGGCCATAGATGACTACCAATCCATGAATTTCGAGTTCCCAAATGAGAACATCTTGTTGGTGACCGACTGTGAAGAACCTGGACCAGATGAAGGACCTGAGGAAGGATCCCGATGGTCTATGTACTTTGATGGAGCATCAAACGCGTTGGGTAATGGCATTGGCGATGTGATCATATCTCCTGAGGACAGTCATACTCCATTCACCGCCCGATTATGTTTTAACTGCACCAACAATATAGCAGAGTATGAAGTGTGCATCATGGGTCTTCGAGCCGCTATTGACCTAAGGATTAAGTTCTTGAGTGTATTCAGAGATTCTGCTCTGGTGATCAGTCAGATCAAAGGAGAGTGGGATACAAAGCATCCAAATCTTATTCCTTACAAAGAGTATGTATTGACGTTGCTCCCGCACTTCGAAGAGATAACCTTTGAACACTTCCCGAGAGAGGAGAACAGTTAACGGATGCGCTAGCTACAATGTCTTCTATGTTCAAAGTCAGATAGGACAATGAAGCTCCCCAGATTACCATTGAGAGTTTGGACGAACCCGCACATTGCTGTGACATTGAGACTGAAGAGGTAGCAGATAAACCCTGGTTCCATGAGGTAAAGAGGTATCTTGAGGCTCAAGAGTACCCCGAGGGTGCATCTGTTAATGATAAGAAGTTTCTGAGAAGGTTTGCTGCGAATTTCTTCATCAGTAATGGGATTCTTTATAAGCGTAACCATGATTCAACCTTACTGCGGTGCATGGACAAAAGCGAGGCAGAAAGGATCATGGAAGAGTTACATGAAGGTACCTTCAGAACTCATTCTAGTGGACATACAATGGCAAAGAAAATCCTGCGGTCAGGATATTATTGGTCCACTATGGAAGCCGATTGTCATCAGCACTCTCGGACCTGTCATAAGTGCCAAGTCTATGCTGATAAGGTGCATGTACCTCCAGTTCCTCTAAATGTTTTGACATCACCTTGGCCTTTCGCAATATGAGGTATCGATATGATAGGTGAGATCATACCTACTGCGTCCAACGTACATCGTTTCATTCTGGTAGCTATTGATTATTTCACGAAGTGGGTTGAGGAAGCTTTCTTTGCTACAGTAACCAAGAACGTCGTGGCGCGGTTTATCCGACACAACTTGATCTATCGATATGGTGTATCGGAGAGAATCATTACGGACAATGGTACAAATCTCAACAATACGATGATCATCGAGCTCTGCAAACAGTTCAAGATACAGCATCAAAACTCTTCTCCATACCGGCCGAAGATGAATGGGGTTGTTGAAGCGGCTAATAATAACATCAAGAAGATTGTGCAGAAGATGACGGTGACATACAAAGACTGACATGAGATGTTACCATTCGCTCTTCATGGGTACCGTACCTCAGCACGGACATCGACAAGGGAAACACCCTACTCTTTGGTGTATGGCATGGAGGCAGTCTTACCCATTGAGGTCCAGATACCCTCTCTCAGGATCATGAAGGATGCAGGTTTGAACGAAGAGGAATGGATCCAAACCCGGCTTGGTCAGCTGGATTTAATCAATGAAAAGAGGCTTACTACTATTTGTCATGGTCAGACGTATCAAAATCGAATGATCAAGGCTTTTAAAAAGAAAGTCAGACATCAAGAATATCAAGTTGGGGATCTGGTGATCAAACGCATCATACTGCCGCAAGGTGATTCCAGGGGCAAATGGACCCCCACATACGGATGGCCATTTGTGCTTAAGAACATTTTCTCGGGAGGAGCTATGATTCTAACCACCATGGATGGTGACGACCTTCCTCACCCCGTTAATGCAGACATAGTTAAAAAATACTACGCAAAATCAAAGACCCGCTAGGTTGACTGGCCTAGGCAAAAATAAGGGCTTCCCGGCGAACCAAAAGGGTTCAGGCAAAAGTAAGGGATGAAAATGAAAAACTGTACACCCGACAAGTTGAAAACCTGAAAAGGGGGCTTGGGCAAAAAAGGGTATCCCGATGGACTGAAAACCCGAAAGGGCGGTCCAGGCAAAAATTAGGGATCAAAGCGTAACACTATGTCTCATTGGATCATCTTGCGACCAGACTTCGGTATCGATTATCAAGCTCGGACGACGCCAATCAATCTGGTCCACCTTCGACCAAGTAGCAAAGTGATGAGACACTCGAAGATATAAGGGCAATAGCAGAGTTGGAACCTGATGGGATTGTTTCACATAGCTGTTTTTCTTTCTTCTAAATAAATTGTATAATTTTTGTTCCCCCGGCGGTGTTCTCTTACTAGGACGTCACCCTCTTTGTATAAAACGCCTATTACAGGCCAACTTCAAAAATCAATACAATTTGTTTCCACAAGAAATTCCAAACTATTTTTCTTTTTCTGTTTTGTTTTGCAAGAACGTCCAATGATTCAATTTTGATATGAGCATTTGAAAATAATTGTTGCTCATAAATATTTACATGTGAAACAAAAGACAATTACTCATAATTTCAGGAACAGGAGCAAACAAGAAGTGTCCAAACCTCACAGTTGCTCTACCCACCATGTACAGGGATAGAGCCAGCTTGAGAATATAACTGAAAGTACATATATTCCCCGCAGAGTAGGGAGTATCCAAAGATAGTGGTGCTAGCTCTCCCCAGCCAAGGTTCATAATCACGAATGAGTCGGAAAAATTATTCCCAAGCAGAATTTATCTATCATCACCAACAAAAGTTCATCCCCAGCGGAGTTTATTTCTCCAAATCAGCAGATCATCCAACAGAGTATCTCTCTTCCCCACAGAGTCATTATCCCACAGGTTTATTCTCAAACAGAGTCTCTCCCGGCGGAATATTCTCAAGCAGAACAGACGCAAGTCTCCAGCTAATCATCTTCGGTCACTATCCCCAGCGATAACGAAGAACTCGACTCCTCGTACTCTCCAATAGCAGTCCAGGATTTATTCTTCCCAGCCAGAGAATATCACAAGAATATTGCATATCCATACATCGTAGCATGCGCATATGCATCATACAACACAATCTCATTTATTTTGAGAACATCATTACTCAATACATTTCATACATCATGACATTACATACGACTAACTCTTTACCTTTCAGGGAAAGATACAATAAAGTTCTCGCAAGTTTTCTCTGGTTCAGTCAAATCGATACTAAGATTTCTATTCCAGTTTAAGCTATGAAGCCCGGAAATCGGCTGGATAATATCTTGATTTCTCCAAAATACTACGAAGCCTGGAATCGACCAGATAGTGGTATATCTTAAATACAAGCTATGAAGCATGGAAATCGACCAGAAAACAGCTTAACCCTCAGCAAGTTATTGTGAAGCCTGGAAATCGACCATATAGTAATACAAGATACCATGAAGCCTGGAATCGACCAGATAATAGGTATAAGACACCGTGAAGCCTGGCGCCCAACCAGATAACGGTATAAGATGCTGTGAAGACTGGAGCATGACCAGATAGCGGTAAAGGACACTAAAATCTGGGACACGACCAGATAACAGTATAAGGTACTGCAAAGCTTGGAATTCGACCAAATAGCAGTTTACTCGGCCAATCACTATGAAGCCCGGAAATTGACTGGATATTAGTAGGCCTTAAATTCAAGTTGAAGCCCGGATGCGACCGGATAACCACTTAATCCCTTCTGAAGCCTGGAGCACAACCAGATAAGAATTGAGAAATTGCAAAGCCTGGAGAACAACCAGATAGTAGTTCATTTACACCTCCTCAACTGAGAGATGATTCCCCAATAGGGTAACGGACAACTAAAGTTCCTAAAACTCTATTTCTCTCAAGACAGAGAATAACATTCCCCAGCGTAGTCCTCCTCAACAATAGGTATACGGGTTCTCGCAAAGGAATCTCTTATGCGATCAACACTTCTTCGGATGACATCTTTAAGCCCATCTTCCGTCATTAACTTCCAAATGGCATCTATAAGCCCATTCCCGATATCGGAAGACAAGTACCACATCATGCGAGTGCAAATTTCTGGGCACTCTAGTGTTCAATCATCTTCCACCTTCAGATCATGAAAGGCAGACAAGCCAATCTACATCCTCAGGTGTAAGAAGATTGAACAGGGGCAGCTGTTGTACCCCAAAATTTGCCCTCCCATATTTCTCAACACATGTCAAGTAAGGTCCTCAAGTTGCTCAAGGAAATCCAAGAGTTGACCAGACAAATTCTCTCCTAAGGCAGTCCATCTCAAATTAGGGTTTCACTTTGCATCAAGATGCTTGAGTCCAAAGGATCCAAAATGCTCACCATTGTCTTAATATGTTCTCAAGATCATCCATGTCAAGTTTCAAGCCTTGCAGAGGAAGTTTGTTCAGTCAATTGCTCAAAGGCTTGAAAATCGACTATGCTAGGGCAAAAGTCAAATGTGGCCCACATACAGTCAAACTTCAAGATTTTTGGTCAACATCCTCATTTTGAAGTATTATTCATAATTTTATAAAGGTTTGATCATGATTCCTCAAGGATTGCTCACAATTCATCAAAATCGAAAAGTTGCTAAATTAGGGTTTTGTAGGAAAAGTCAACTCAACTTTGACCAATCATAACTTTCTCATACTTTATAAAAAATGACCCATCCAAAGCTCATTTTGAAGAGGATGTAATTACCTACAATCCATCCTCAGCTCCCAAGTTCAAGATATGCACTCACAAGAAGATATGAATTTGGACATTATAGGTCATTTTGAAAAGTCAACAAAAACACCTTTTGAGTCAAAGCTTCATACATGAACATGGAAGACTCAATTGAGATGAGACAAAAAATTTTGCTTGGAGGACATCTTAAGCTTTCTAAAAAGTCCAAGAACACCTCTCTAGGGTCAAAATTGAAAGAGTTATGCATTGGCCAAGTTGACCCTTTTTGCAAAGTTGCCAAAAGTCAAATGTGTCAAAAATTACATTTTTTTTGTCAAATGGGCCCAACTTTTTATGCTTGCACTGAGTTTGTAATGTGACCCACAACCCATGAGCCCTTCCACTTGTCATTCTTTTATTTTTGTTATTTATTTTGATTTTATTTCATTTAAATCAAATAAAATCAATATAAAATAGTGAAACTATTAAAAACTAATTAAATCTTGAGATTTTGTGCATGATTAGGTCCATTACACAGCTGGAGACAAGATCAAATCTTGCAAGGCTCCATTTGGACACAAAAAGATTGAATTTGCTTGATTTGGAAAGATTTGGTGCAAGTATTGAATCATGAATCAATATTCATAATTGGAGAAGATTTGAAACAAATTGTAACCCTAATACATTCTAGGATACATAAGGAACAAAGGTAGATGAAAAAAGGTAGAGGCTGGAGGCGTGCAAAGGAGAGAACGAATTTTAAAAATTCAAGAAAAAATTGCAAACTGATTTCCAAGTTATAGGCCATCTCAAGCCATTCTAATCATACCAATCCATTGCTGGACTCCCCAGGATCGTGATTCAATCGCTAGCAAGCTTCCCCACGCCTTGAAATGCCCTGTAAGAGTCACACGGTTTCCATATTTTCTTGAATTCAAATACCTTAATTCTGGCATATTTAGCATGATTAATAGACATATTTTTAATCCTTGAGATGTTTGCAAGCTAATGGTTATGTTTAATTTCATTTTTGTTGACTAAGCACGAAACTGCCATGGCTAGGGTTCTTCTTTTGTTTTTAGGGATTTTGTGTATAGGGAAAATTGGACAGTAATAATGGCACCATGATGCTCGTGGGCTTGAAACGAGTTGATTGGTACCATTGGTATTCATTTATCATGCGTGTACAAGGTTTTGGAAATGCACAGGGTTATACCTACGCTCAATGTCCGTAGGTAAAAGCTATGAAACTTACAGCGACGGTGGGAGGAAGACGAAGGATATGTGGCGCTCCATGGTTTGCCAGTTTGAATTTCGCGTGTTTCAAAGATTAGCTTTTTGTTTATATTATATAATAACTGCTTGCTATTGTAATGACAACTAAACATTCTGGCTCAACTGGCAGCGTGGCAAGGGGATAATGCTCCTGGACCTGGGTTCGATCCCCAGGTCTCAACTTTAGCTTCATATTATTTTTCTTTGCATAATCAGGCACGCTAGTCTCCCACGTGTCCTCCATGTATCATCAGCATCCAACCATCAGATCCCCAGCAAGCCAGATCCAAGGCTTCCCCCTTGAAGGTCCACCATGCGCCTGAGTCAAGCATGTACACTGGATCAAACGAAGTCAACAAAGGCCATGAATTGTTGGGCCAAGGAGTCAGATTCATACTCCCTCTCTTGCTAAACAACACCAGGCCCATGTTAATTCTTCTTTGCTTATTTCTTTTATTATTTGCTTAATTATTTTTTAACCAAAATTAATTTCTTTTTTTCACAAAATCATAAAATCAAGTTTCACAAAAAATTAGAATTAGGTTTTATTTTATCAAATTTAATTTAATGTTAGTTTAATTTAATTTAGGGTAATTCTAACTTTTTTTTTATAATTAAAATCAATTAGAAAAATTAGGGTTAAGCTTTTGATTTAATTTTTATTTCTTTTCTCAAAACAAAAAAATACAAAATAGGTTAACTTAATTTTTTTCTTCTTAACTTAAATTAATTAGTAATTAGGTTATTTTTATTCAATTGAACTTTATTTTCTCAAATAATCAAAAACAACACAAAAAAAATGATTTTTCTTTTAAATTGTAATTAGACTTAGTTGGGGTCAAAACCCTAATTATTTTTTCATTCGATTCATCGCGCGCGTTTATTAATTTTTGCAATATTAATGTAACTGTCCATGGTATGTAATAGTTTAATCTAGGATTTTCTTTATTTATCGTCTTTTACGGGTTTTTTTGGCTATGTAATTAAACCCCACCCCGAAGCCTTCTAATAGCGTAGGTTTTATTTCTCGCATTTTAATTATCGCAAATATTAACTGTTTAGATGTATGTTAATAGGATTGTATGACAAGATTGCTTGATAATTTAAAACGGCTAGAAAACCCTAAATGTGCAAAGATAATAACTGAAATCAAATCACTCGCACATGCGCACTCTTAGGGTATACTCTCACTTCGGTTGCCTTCGGTAAATGATCATTAAGTATAGGGTGTCTTAGTGGTTGCCCTCCTGTCTAAACAAAGATCAAAAGTCTCGTTCGGAAATGTTGCCTCGGAAACGTTGCCTCAGAAATGTTGCCTCGAATATGATCTTAAGACTTTAGGGTTATAACTAAGACGTCCTAACATTGCTTTAGTGATTGTACGTCCCTTTCGAATTGACCCTTACAATTCCAATGAAGGTGCTATCTATTTCTCAATAGTAGGATAGCGCTGTCTAAAGAAAACGAGAATAGAAACAATCCTTTTTCGAGTAAGTAGATGTTAGTAGGTACTTGCTCAAATCAAGCTTTTTCTCACCAAACACTTTTTCCAAACAAAGTTTTCAAAACAACTTCGTAACACTCTTGAGGACAAAAACAAGGGTTAAAACGAAGTAAAACAAAACTTTTCAAAACAAACACACACAAGCAATTTTAAAAGATGAGCAAGTACCTAAGAGCCCGTGGAAAACCACAGATAGAAAGGGTGCTAATACCTCCCCTTTCTATAATCTACCCACCATACTCAAAATATTGAAAAAGGATTTTTTCTGTGCTTTTTTTCCTTTCCGGTTGAATAAAATAAAAGTTGGTGGCGACTCTTGCTTACCGCGATATTTTGCAAACACAAAAACGCAAAACGCAAACCAACATTTTTTTCAAAACCGTCGGTTCTGCCACCGTATCACAGTTGTCTTACTCTCTTCTTTATTTCTATTCAACATTCTTATGTTGCTATTCATCAGAATCTCAATCAGATTCTAAACACCATAACCAGAATTTGATAAGAGATCTTGAAGAGAAAAATTAGAAAAAGCCAACATAATTCAACCCCCTATTCTAGTGTTTTTCTCACCTCCACCTTTGTTGTTAGTATTCCTTATTTCTATATATATTACCTTGCTCTAATAGTGAAGGATTTTATTCCACCTTGTTGCCCACTTCAATCATTTTTTTACTTAACTTCCTTCAATAATTATCAATGAGATCGGTAGTTTTCATGCAAGTTTCAACGCTCGCACCAAAGAAGTCTTTATTTGGTATAACCATGACAATGTCACCTATACTATTATGAATTGTTGTTACGTATAGCTTCTTCACCACAAAGTGATGCGTCTCTTCATAGAAAAACCCAACCCAAGTCTTGGTCTTGGAAGCTTTTCCTATTGGAAAAATTAAAACCTTGTCCTGGCTTATTTGTCATGATTGTTGGAGTGAGAATATGGTTGTAATATGGTGGGAGAACTGAGTTGGTTGTTTTGCGTTTTATCGTAATTTTTGCGGATAACAAGAGTCGCCACCGACTTTTATTTTATCCAATAAAGGAAAGGGTGAAAAGAACAGGAAAGACCTTTTGAGATAGTTTCTTGAGTTTGGGGGGTAGGTTATAAAAAGGGAAGGTGTTAGCACCCTTTTCATCTGTAGTTACCTACGGGCTCTTAGTTGCTAGCTCACTTTAAAATGCTTTGTTTGAAATGTGTTTGTGATAGTTTTGAAAGTATTTTTGAAAAGTGCCTTTGTTTAGGAGAACTTTGTAATGATTCTCGTCTCTATAAGAATGTATACAAAGTGCTAACTTTGGAAAACATTTCATTTGAAAGTGTTGGTGTGTTTGAAAGATGTTTTGAAAATGGTTGTGAGAAAGCAACTACGAGCGTTATACCTACTCAAAAAGTCTTAGTTATTTTCCTCCTCCTTTAGATATTGCTACCTTACCATTGATTGATAAGAAGCCCTATAATTGGATGTGAAGGGACGGGCGTTGGTCTTCGTGTAGTCATAGAAGGCAACATTGTAAGATACCTTAGCAATTTTTGTAAGGGTCTAAGATCGTTTACCGAAGGCAACATCAAAGGGTCATCGATGGACTATGATCTTATATTTGAGGGTCTTTGCTAAAGTATCCCACGATCTAGGGACATGAATATTTTTCTCAAGGCCACAAGTGAGGTTAACCCTAGAGGTGCAAGTGTGCAAAGTGTTTGTTTTCATTCATTTTTTGTCTTGAGACTACGGTTCTCTAAGATTGATTTTATCTTTTCATACACACCCTAATTATTAAAAATAATATGGAAAGTGATAAATTGCGGAAATTAAAGGTCCTATGCTATTACAATAATTTAGGGGATGGGGGATACAAATTTACAAATGGGGAATGAAAGCAATTAAAACCTAATTACTATTACAACCATATTCAATAATGAATAACAATAAAAATATAAATAAATATAAAGAGAATGTAAAAAAAAAGAATTTTTTTTTAAAGTTTTATGTATTGACACATGCACTTATGCATTGATACGAAAACTTTTACGCATTGACGCATGCACTTATGCATTGATACAAAAACTTTTATGCATTGACGCTTGCACTTATGAATCAATACATATCATTCCTTGTTCTTGAAAGTCAAAACCAATTGAGTATGATTTGATACATAAAGGTCTGCGTCGGCTCATAACCTGGTTTGCATCGACACATGCACTTATGCATCGACACATATAATTTCTTTGCTCCTGGAAATCAAAACCAACTCAGTATGAGTCGACACATAATGATTTTCATCTACTAATTTATATTTTGTATTGACTCGTTTGTGTTTTGTATCGGCTCATAACATGTTTTCCACCTAATATGTGTCAACTCATAGTGATATGTGCCAACTCATACTATTATTTTTTACTTCTAACATTTTTCTGCTGCATATATGAGTTAGTTCTGAAAACATGGTTGATGAAAATGGAAAGTAAACATATGGTTAGCTTCAGGGAAATGATATCTACATTTTATCTTCACAAATGAACCACTAATGATGCTTGTATGAAGAGTTAAAAGTCAATAAAACATACCTTGAAACTGAAATTTGTGTTTTGATTTAGAGTTGTTGTATTGTCTTAGAGAAGTCCTGTGGCTGTTTTTGGGTTTGTAGAATGGTGATAGTGATGTTACAGAAGTTGTTCTCGTGTTTGGACAACTCTTATATGATTTATGTGGAGTGTTTGGATGGTTTGTTTAGACAGAACTTGCAAGGTGTGAGAGGTTCAAAGATTTGGACTTCAAAGCTCAAGAGTGGAGGTTTTATGGATAGTTATGGTTTTTTGAGAGTATGAGGGGTTTTGAGAAACTTGTCTACACAACAAAAACTTCTGGCCCTTTAGCTTGAAAATGGCCTCTCTATTTATGGAGAAGGTTTGAGAGGATGAAAGAGTTTGTTTCACAAGTTGTGGAATTCTGGTTTGGTTGAGATGAAACGACCAAGTTATATGAAATTTGATGTCCCAATGCATGGTACAAAAGGGATATGAAGTGTCTATGAGTTTTTAGGCATGTTGCTTCTTGCTTTGACATTATGTGTGCATAAAAAATAGTTGAGAGGCTCAAGGAGAGCTGACTTTGTATAAAGCATGCTTTATGTGAATGACAATGGTGTCTTTTTGCCATAAATGGAATGATGCAATGGACAATACTTGAATCACTTGGATAATGGTTCAATCAATTGTGTTAACATCTTATTATGGACATATTTTCAAGTCAAAAGGCCTTCAAAGTAAGATTATGCAACATGGCATAAGGATTTTGTTATATGTTCTTCAACAAAATGACTTGTAATTTAAGAATGGATGCCCAACTTCAGGCCCTTGAATCTCCTAGATCAAGTATGATAAATTCATGCTCTTGGATGTTTTGTAGAGCTTAAAACATCCTCTACAACTTTCATGTTTTCCACTTTTGTTAAATCAAACTGGAACTTGATGAAAATTGGCCAAGAAGTTGAGATAAAAATTGACCAAAATCTGTTGGAAATTTCTCTAAGTGTTTATACAAAAATGACATGACTTCATGAGGTCATATATTCAAATCTAAGCATTTTTTGACATCACCATAAAATATAAGTTGTATAATTCATCAATCTCTATAACTTTCATGTTGGAAGTTTTTCTTGAATCATCTTGCATCTTGGTGAAAGATTGGCATGAAGTAATGAAATTATCATGTATAAAAACACTTAGAAAAATTTCTAAGTCTTGAAAAGTTTGACTTTTCACATTGACTTTTGAATTTCTTGATTTCTTTATGATAAAGTTTCACATTTTTAAATGTATTGATGAAATGTGATCTTTGAAACTCAAATTTGATCACAAAGTCAAAGTTTGACTTTTGATGTATTAATTGACTTTTCATTAGTTGATTGAATTTCATCTATCAATCCAATGATCTTGAGAAATGTTTTGAGCCATGAAATTAGGTCAAAATTATGTCCTTTAATCCTTGATATCATGTTTCAAACTAATAAGTCATGTATCAAGTCAAAAGTCAAGAAGCAGTCGTTCTCTGTCAAAACCCTAATTTTGACCATTTTCCCCTTTTGATGATTTGAACATTTTTTCTTGAGGAATTGTGATCCAAAATTGATCAAAATGTTGATATTGGTCAAAAATATTGAAGTTTGGTTGTAAGTTAACCACAGTTGGCTTTTTTACCCAATACAGTTGATTTTAGGTCATCTGATCAATTGACTGAGCAACTTTGTGATGTAAGACTTAAAACTGGACATGAGTATTCTTGAAGGTCTAAAATTATCCATGAAAGTCATTTGAAGCATTAGAAGTCCAATTGTCCTTGTGGTAATTCAAACTCTAATTTGAGGCATCAATGTTGAGGAGATGGCTTGATCTAGTCCACACTTGTACAAGCTTGAGCTATTGGAGATCTTGTGAAAAACGTTGTGAGAAATGAGAGGGCAAATTTTGGGGTACAACAAATTCCCTGTTCAATCTTCTTAAACCTGAAGAGTTCGATTGGCGGGTTCGCCATTCGTGACTTGAAGGTGGAAGATGATTGAACCTTAGAGGGCCCAGAAATTTGTACATGATGATTTGTTAGTTGATTGTGTCGGGAATGGGCTTAAATATGCCATTTGGAGAAGTGATAAAGAATTAATCGGAGATGGGATTATAGATTCCATCCAGAGTGACTCTTGGTAGATACTGGAAGAAGTATCAGTATAAATCCTTTGTCGATTTATACTAAAATTGTAGATGTTTTTTGCCTGTCTTTAACTGGGAGAAATAAATCTATCCAGAAGAGGTCTTGTGATGGTGACTTCATTGGGGAAACAAATCTAACCAAAAGAGGCCTATTGATTTCCTATCATTATCTGGAATAAGTAAATATATCCAGAAGAGGACTTTTGTTTTGTTGATTGATTTTTCCTGCAAGGAAGAGGTTTAGTTTCATGCAAACGTATGCATGGTGTAATGATGTTCTCAAAATAAATGAGATTATGTTGTATTCATTTGTCATGCATGTAGTATGATGTATGAATGTGAAATATTTTTAGGCGTATCTTTGTCTGGAAAATAAATCCTTGATAAATGCTGGGGAATTTTGGGAAGTTAAATTATGGATTGCTGTTGGAGATGAAGAGTATGTGCATCTTCAAACCTTGTTTAGAGTATTTTCACCGGGGATTTCTGCTTTGTTATTTTGAGGAGAATTCTACTAGGGAACATTTACTTTGCTTGAGAAAAATCTACGAGAAGTGTTGATTTTTTCTTGGGGAATAAAGTTCAGGAGTTTTAGTTGTACATTGCTCTACTTGGGAGGATAAAAGTTAACTGTTATCTGGTCGGATTCCAAGCTTCGCAGCAACTTGCTGGGGAAAATAAAGTTGACTGTTATCTGCTCGTATTCCAGGCTTCACAACAACTTACTGGGAAAGATGAAGTTTAACTGTTATCTGGTCGGATTCCAGGCTTTGCAGAAACTTACTTGGAAGGATGAAGTTAACTGTTATTTGGTCGGATTCCAAGCTTTGCAGCAACTTACTTGGAAGGATGAAGTTAACTGTTATCTGGTCAGATTCCAGGATTCACAGTGATTTTATGAAGTTAACTGTTATCTTGTCAGATTCCAGGCTTCACAACAACTTACTGAATTTAACTGTTATCTGGTCGGATTCCAGGATTTGCAGTAATTTTTTGAAATTAACTGTTATATGTCGGATTCCAGGCTTCGCAGCAACTTACTGAATGAATGAAGTTAATTGTTATCTGGTCAGATTCTGGGCTTCACAATAACTTTACTGAATTTAATTTTTATTTGGTCAGTTTCCAGGCTTCGTAGCAAATTCCTGAAGTTAACTGTTATCTGGTCGGTTTCCAGGCTTCGCAGCAACTTGTTGGGGATAGTATCGACTCCATTGGTGACAAGGGGTTTTGTCCGTTGATTTGTAATGGTCTGAGAAAAGAACTCAAGTTGGGCAATTTGTAGTCTGTTGGGGAAATAAACCCTATTAAGAAGTATATTTTTGAGACCATACCAAGGACATGAATTCTTTCATGCAAGGTTCATTTTTTCAGTTAAGGCCACACTCAGTTGGGGAGAGGGTTTTTAGGAGATTATACTTTGTGGGGATAATCTTGTTGAAGTAACTCTCTGGGGATATCCCGAATCCTTAAGAAAATGTTTATTACTAGTTTTAAACATACATTTTTAATAGTTAATCTTGTTCATATGCATATGTTCATTCAATTTTAGTCACTTGATGTTTTTTCACTCAAAACAAAAAAAAACAAAAAGTTTGCACTTCAAAGTATATTTGTATTGATGTTTTGCCTATAAATAGACGTTTTGGTACAAGGAGACATATATCCTAGTAAGAGGAAATCGTTGAAATAATACAAAGTGAAAACAAAAATAACAACCATGTGGAAGTGATCTCATTGTGTTTCAACTCCGCTATTTCCCCTATATCTTCGAACATCATCCCTTGCCGTTGAAAGAAGTTGATTGAATTGATCTTATACCATTGAACTTAGACCTTGGTAATAAAGCTTGGTTTTGGTGATTCACATGACATAATCATATGCTTTAATCCTTAACTTTTTCCTAGACCACTCTTTCAGGTTTTTAGCCCACCAGGATACCCTTTTTTGCCCAAGCTGCCCTTTCAGGTTTTCGACTTGCCGAGTGTACAATCTTTTGTATATACCCCTAACTTTTTCCTGAACCTTTTGGTTCACCTGGATGCCCTTATTTTTTCCTAGGTATGTCAACCTAGCGGGTCATTCTTTATGCGTAGTATTTTTTTAATTATGCCCGCGTTTACAAGATGTGAGAACTCTTCACCGTCCATAGTAGTTAGCATCATGGCACCGCCAGAGAATACTTTCTTAACAACAAATGGCCCTTCATAAGTGGGAGTCCATTTTCCCCTAGGATCGCCTTGAGGAAGAATGGTGCGCTTTATTACCAAATCACCAGTATGATACACTCGAGGTTTGATTTTTTTGTTGAAAGACCTGAACATACACTTTTGATACATTTGACCATGACAAACAACAACCAGTCTCTTCTCATCAATTAAGTTCAAATGATCCAACCTAGTCTGAATCCATTCATCTTCGCCTAAATTAGCTTCTTTCATAATCCTTAAGGAAGGAATTAGAACTTCCACAGGCAGGAAAGCTTCCATGATGTAGACTAAAGAGAAAGGGGTTGCCCTAGTTGAAGTTCGAGCTGAAGTACGGTAGCCATGAAGAGAAAACGGTAGCATCTCATGCCAGTCTTTATAGGTTACCACAATCTTTTTCACAATCTTCTTTATGTTTTTATTGGCAGCTGCCACTGTGCCATTCATCTTAGGTCTATATGGAGAAGAGTTGTGATGCTTGATTTTGAACTGAGTGCAGAGCTATGTAATCATAGTATTATTGAGATTGGTTCCGTTGTCAGTAATGATCCTTTCAGAGATACCATAATGGTAGATGAGGTTATGTTTGATAAATCGGGCTACAACGTTCTTTGTAACTGAGGAAAATGAATAAACTTTGACCCATTTAGTGAAGTAGTCGATGACAACAAGGATTAAATGATGTCCATTAGAGGTAGTGGGCTTGATCTATCCAATCATGTTAATTCCCCACATTATAAATGGCCACGGAACAGTCATGACATTCAAAGTAATTGGAGGCACATGAACCTTGTCGGAATAGATTTGACACTTACAACAAGTTATCGAGTGATGGTGGCAATTAGATTCCATAGTCGACCAATAGTACCCAGCCCTCAGAATCTTCTTGGCCAAAGTATGCCCAGTAGAATGAGTTCCAAAGAGGCCATCATGCATATATTCCATGATCTTTTCTGCATCCTTCTTGTCCATACAACGAAGCAAAGTAGAATCATGGTTGCACTTGTAAAGAATCTAATTGCTTGGGAAGAATTTGGATGAGAATCTTCGCAGGAATTTTTTGTCGTTGATGGAAGTTCCTTCAGGATACTCTTGTGCTTCAATATATCTCTTCACTTTATGGTACCAAGGCTTCTCCTCATGAATGTCCATCTCATAACAGTGCGTTGGTTCATTAAATCTTTCGATTATAATTCTAGGAGCCTCGTTGTCCCAATTGACCTTGAACATGGATGACATTGTTTCTAAGGCATCTACTAACTGATTTTCTTCCCTTGGGAAGTGTTCAAAGGTGACCTCCTCAAAGCATGGGATCAAGGTTAACACAAGCTCTTTATAGGGGATCTGATTTGGATGCTTAGTATTCCATTCTCCTTTAACTTAACTGATTACTAAAGTTGAATCTCCGTATACGCTTAAGCATTTGATTCTTAGGTCAATAGCAGCCTTAAGACCCAAGATGCATGCCTCATACTCAGCCATGTTATTCGTACAGTCGAAGCATAATATGGAAGTGAAAGGCATATGGCCACCTTCAGGGGAAATAATCACAACACCAATTCCATTACCTAAAGAATTGGAAGCTCCATCAAAAATCATAGTCCATCTGGATCCTTGTTCAGGTCCTTCACACGGTCCAGGCTTTTCACAATCAGTTATCAGCATGATATTCTCATATGGGATTTCAAAGTTCATGGATTGGTAGTCATCAATAACTTGATAGGCCAAATGATCTGCTAGCATACTTCTTTTGATGGCCTTTTTTGTAGTATATTGGATATCATATTCAGTCAAGATCATTTTCCATATAGCTATTCATCTGGAAAGAGCTAGTTTCTCGAAGATGTACTTGATAGGGTCCATCTTAGAAATTAACAAAGTGGTGTGAGTCAACATATACTATCTTAGCCGGCGAGCAGCCCATGCCAGAGCATATCAAGTTTTCTCGAGCAGTGAATATCTTGTTTCAGAGTCGGTAAACTTTTTGCTCAGGTAGTATATTACATGCTCTTTTCGGCCAGACTCGTCATGTTGGCCCAACACACACCCCCATTGAATTCTCTAATACAGTCAAGTACATAATAAGAGGTCTTCCTTCATCTGGAGGCATCTAGATGAGAAGTTCTTGTAAGTATTCTTTGATCTTGTCAAAGGCTGCTTGGTAGTCTTCGTTCCATCTGAGTACTTAATCTTTCTTTAAGAGTTTGAAGATTGGCTTACAAGTAGCAGTCAAGTGAGATATGAATCGAGCGTTGTAGTTAAGTCGACCTAAGAAACCCCTGACCTCCTTCTCAGTACAGGGAGCTAGCATTTCTTGTATGGCTTTGACTTTTGCAGGGTCGACCTCAATACCTTTTCCATTAACGATAAACCCTAAGAGTTTCCTAGATCTTACCCCGAAGGTGAATTTGTTAGGATTCAGCCTTAGCTTGTATTTCTTCAATCTTTCAAACAATTTATGTAAGTGATCCTGGTGTTCTTCCTCAGTATGTGACCTTGAAATCATATCATCCACATAGACTTCTATATCATGATGGATCATGTTATGAAATAGGGCTACCATAGCTCGTTGATAGGTTGCCCCTGCATTCTTCAAACTGAAAGGCATGATCTTATAGCAGAAAGTCCTCCACTGTGTGACAAAGGTGATCTTCTCCATGTCCTCGGGAGCCATTTTAATTTGGTTGTAGCCAGAGAAGTCATCAATGAAGGAGAAGACTTTGTGTTGAGCAGTGTTATCGACCAAGACGTCAATATGTGGTAGTAGGAAATCATTTTTGAGGCTTGCCCTACTCAAATTCGTATAGTCGACACACATACGGACTTTCCCATCTTTCTTCGGCACAGGGACCATATTTGCCACCCATTGGGGATATGAGGTCACTGCCAGAAAACCTGCAGAATTGCTTCATTACCTCAACTTTTATCTTTTTAGACATGTCTGGCCGCATACAACGAACCTTTTGCTTGACTGGAGGACAATCTTCCTTTGTCGGTAGACGATGAACTACAATGTCGGTATCATGCCCCGACATATCTTCATATGAATAAGCAAACACTTCAATGTAGTCATGAAACATCTGGATCAATCTGTTTTTGACACCGTCTTCCAAGTTGGTGCCGATCTTGACCTCTTTCTTGTCTTCCTCAGTACCTAGATTGATCACTTCAACTGGATCTTCATGCGGTTGAATGGCTTTTTCTTCTTGTATCAGAAGTCTGTATAATTCCTCAGGTATTTCACAATCTTCCTCGCCTTCGTCTTCAGCTTGGTAGATTGGATGTTCAAAGTAATAGGTGGTAATATCAGAGTCGTTGTCAATGAGATCCGGAGTGGATGAGGATCTGCAACTGTGTGTGTGCATGTAAGATTACATGGCTATTTTGAAAATGCAATAAAATGAAAGAAAGACAATGAGCACAAAAGTTGAATGCAAAAGAGTCTAATGTTTTTCATTAAATGATCATATGGCATATGGAAATGAACAAACCCTTAACAAATGGACCATGGTGCCCAGAGTAAGGCAAATGGCTTGAAGTCATTATTTCAATAAAATTACAGACAAAGTTCTTGAATGGATAAAAACAGTTGTGATACGGTGGGAGAACTGACTGTTATACTGGTTTTTGAGTTTGTATTTGCAAATATTGTGGTAAGCAAGAGTCGCCACCGACTTTTCTTTTATCTAATAAAGGAAAGGGTGAAAAGAATAGAAAAACACCTTTCGAGAGTTTTATGAGTAAGGGGGTAGATTATGGAAAGGGAAGGTGTTAACACACTTTCCATCCGTAGTTTTCTACGGGCTCTTAGATGCTTAGCTCATTATAAAAAAATAACTTGTGCTTTGTGTGTTTTGAAAAGTATTTTTGAAAGCGCCTTAGTACGACAAACTTTGTAATGTTTCTCGGAATGGTAGAGAACGTATACAAAGTGTTTGAAATTTTTTTTGAAAGAAGTTTTATGTAAGTGTAAAAATTGTTTGAGCATAGCATCTAGGAACTATCTACTTTTACTCGAAAGGGTTGTTCTTTTCCTCTTTTCCTTTAGACAGTGCTATCCTACTATTAGTGAGTAGGTAGCCCTAGTTGTTGGATGTTTGAGGGATAATCGAAGGGACATTTATACAGTCACAAAGGCAACTGGGCAAGACAATTTAGTAACTACCCTAGGGTTTTAAAGATCATACTGAGGCAACGTCGAGAGGGTCATCGGGGGACTTAGGATCTTTAAACTGGAGGGTATCCACTAAAGTCTCTCACGTTTCAAGAGATGAATGTCTTAATATGAAGGCAACTAAAGTGGGAATACCCTAAAGGTGCGCCTGTGAAAGTGCATTTGTTTCAGTTATTTATCTTTGTGTTAGGTTTTCTAATGTCTTGTTTTAAATTCTTGTCGTACAATCCTAGTTAGCATGCATCTAAATAGTTCATAATTTACAGTAATAAAAAGTGTGAAAATGTAAATCTAGTTATTACAAGGCTTCGGGGAGGGGGATTATTACAAGTCCAAAACTAGGGGGGAATAAAGAAAGCATAAAATTTGGATACATTGGATCTGGATCAACTATGATCTGATGGCTTAGATTGATGGTTCATGATGCACGCGTGGGACATGTCAACACTGGATCTGCAAATAATATGTTAGAAAAATGAAAATGCATGACATGGGACTCGAACCCAGGTTTTCTCTCCAACACATGTATTCTTTACCATCTGAGCTAGATGTTCAATCGTTTTTATATTAAGACAAAAACAAAATAAAGGAAACAAGCATTAGATCCTAGTCTTCCAAACGCGCGCGTCATAAAATTTAAATGAGCCAATCATAATGCGTGATATTGCCACGCCTGCCCCCAAACAGAGTTAACTGGTCAAAGACGCAGGAGCAGAGCTCCGATCGTCTTCTCCGATCCACAAAATCTTGGATCCTAAAAAATCATCAATTTTAAGACAAAATAAATACCCTATCTCACTTAAAATTTTGCCCTGATAACGAATTTGGCCTTAGATTGGCCAGGAAACTCCTATATCCTGAGTTACGAATCAAAAACCCTAGCACAGTTTGAACATGGCATTTCACGATCTAGACGTCATGCATTCCATGTAATGCTCTTAACCTACTCTAAGGATGCCCATAAACTTATACAAACATGTTAAAACATTCAACAATTAGTAAAAATAAAGATTTGAATTTGAGATTATACAAAAACGGTGATGACTTGGATCTAGTGATCTAGGACGTTTCAAGCATTGAGAATGGTTGGAACAGGTCCCTGGGAATCTCAGGGGAAATATATGATCACTAGTTTGAATTGAGGGCGGCTGCAAAACGTGTTTCGATTTTGGCAGCTTTTATTAAAATTTTGGAATTTTTGTGGAGCTCTTGTGGGGCAGTGTATGCATGTCCAATGCTTGCAAGGGTGTTACATATTTATAAGATATTGAGGAGGTAAGGCAACATGGAAAGAAATCATGCCATAACCATTGTTTTTAAAACATGATTCCCTTTTGAAAATTTGCCAAAAATGTGAGATTTCATGCTATTTCCATCCTTGAATGTATCTGGATATATTTTGCACGAAAAATGGGCCTCAAGGCTGACCCAAAACACAAGCCCACAAGTCCAAAACATTAACCTATTATTTTATGCATTTATTTTTTGTATTTATTTAATTTTTAAATTAAACAATAATCAAAATAAATGTAAATCAAATCAAATGCAGGCAAAAATGGATTTAGATGTCCTTCATAAGGTCATGAGAGTGTTTGAACCTAAAAAATTTAGGTTATTGACCTAAAAGTTCAAATATTCTCAATACAAAATCTTTGAATTTTCTCAAATTTTTTCCAACTTTGGGAATCCATAACTTTCTCAATTGTTATCTCAAGATGATGATCTTTGTCTTTTTGGAAATCCCAATATGTCTACTTCAAACTCTCTTTTGATCAATTTTGCATTTGAAGACTTTATCTTGATGTAAATGGTCTTGGAAAAAAGTGTCTTTTGTTGACCTTCTGAGAATAACCTATAATGTATAAGCTTGTATATTTCAAATGGTGCATTTCTTGGACTTAAGGGAAGAAGAGAAGTTATAGGGTATTAGATTCTCTTATAAATGAGCTTATGTTTGGGGGAAATGGATGAAGTATGAGAAAGTTGTGTGATAACGAGAAATTGTATCATATAATTACTACGCTTTATACCGATTTTTATAATACATTGAGTCGTCTAACTCCCGATTATTCCGAGTTTTTGTGTCTTTTCACAGGTACAACATGTGTCAACTCAAATCAGTGAAAAAGGACCACATGAAGGAAGCTAACCAAGAAACAGAGGAGAAAGAACCAAATCTGCAAAGTCTGCAGATTTTGTAGCTGTGACGACCGTCACGCCTCCCCAACTAGAAAGAACGCTCGTTACACATCATTGACGAGCGTAATGCGCTATTCAAGCGCATTACGACCGTCACCCACCTGTGACGACCGTCACACGCGTAAAGAGGAACGTTATGAATTAGTGGAGACGTGGGCAACGTGGGGGAAGAAGTGTTCTCCTATATTTCCTCCACTCAGTAACCATGCAGCCTGTTTTTACTCCACTCAAGCCTTTTCCAAGAGTTTTTCAACTGCAATATTTTCTCCTATATATATGTGGTAGTGCAAAGGGATGAGGGTCGAAGAATTTTTCCAGAGACCAAAATTGCTGCTTTTCTACATTAACCTATATTATTTATTTTTGAACCATTTTCATTCGTACTATAATTTCTACTTCCAGCACTATTTCAAGCATTAGTTTTAGAGTGTTAATTCTTCATTTAAGAATTAACACAATTTGTTGATTTTGATCGAGCTGCAAGGAATATTGTAACATTTCAAGATTACCATAGCAACGTTATTTCCAGGTTTTTTTGTTGAAATTAATATTTATTCATTCTTGTATTATGCCAATTATTTGTATGGATTATATTTTGAATTGCATAGTTATTAAATATATTATGTCCGGCTAAATTATTTATACCGGTATGTGACTCTTAAGTACCGAAAAAATTCAGTGATACCTTGGCCAAAAACATTTATAAAACAATTTCTGGTTTCCAATTTCCATGTTTAATTTAACTACCCTTGTCACGAGAGTGAGAGGATAATTAACACGATTTTGCCACGAGAGTGGGAAATTAATTAAGGCAAGAACCTGCATGCGAGAGCTGGGGTTCAACCCAGATAGTGGTAACGAAACATTAATTTTTAAATACACGAGAGTGTTTTAATAAATTAATTAAACTCAAATTGTTTTCAAAAAGTTTTATTAAATTTAAAGTGCATCCACTAGGTTTAGTAGCATGACTTATTTCATGAACACGAGAGTGTATGTCTCAGGTTTTTAAACAATTAGTTTTTACCGAAATACTTTATAGGCCAAGCGATTCACCGAATTCCCGAAGTCCGACTATCACATACCGGTATAACTATTACTATTATTTTTAATTAAATTATTTCCCCCCTAAAATAAAATATTCATCGCTTAGTTAAAAAAAATGTAACATTAGATCGTATGCGATTGATCCTCAGTCTCTGTGGGTTCGATAATCATTTAAAACTAGAACGACTAAACTGTGTACTTGCAGTTAGTATCCCAATAGACTCATAAAGTCCCGATCAAGTTTTTGGCGCCGTTGCCGGGGACTGATTAATCAATTAAGTACGATTCTTCTGTTGCACGTTTAGACTAGGAAACAGAAACCCTCTTTCGATTTGTATGCCAAATACTTACTCCCGAAGCGAGTCTTTACATCTATGAATCTTGTCCCAATTACTATGTATCACCCAAATTTTTTCTACAACCCCCACTCTGAGTATTTCGAGGAATCACAAGAATTCCATAAATCCGACCTCGAAATACTATTGGAGAATTTCAATGCATCACAGACTCATTCTCACCCGAATTACCTTTCCAACCACCAATCCCAACGTTTTGAGGAATCGCAAGAATATTATAATTCCAACCAAACTTATCCTCAACCAAATTTCCCCTACAATCACTATACCCAATATTTCGAGGAGACGCAAGTATCCTATAAATCCGAACTCGAAATATTACTGGGAAATTTTAATGAAATATCAATGATGACAAAGTGATTTATGGAAACACAAAATGCGACTCTAACTCAATTTGAAGAATCAGAAGAATCGCATGATTTCAACTTCGAAACATCAACGGAGGATTCCGACGCGACGCTAATTCACTCTAGGTTAGAATCTCTGATGGAGCACTTTGTAGAGACACAAACTGTCTAGAACGAAGAGTTTAGAAAACAAAGTCTTCAAAATAGTGAAAACCTTAGGCAACTGACCATTGTGGTTGAGTCGCTCGCGACTCACAACATAGCCTTAGAGACTCAAATCTCCCAGCTTGAACAAAACCCTCTAGGACCCTTCCCTGAGGAAAAATTGGATGTTGTAACAACCAGTAGTGAAAAACAAGTTGAAATTTCTAAGGAGAGTGATAATGAGGTTGAGGAAAGTGATGATGTGGGTGAGGAGAGTTCAGACGAGAAAAGAGTAAAGATTGAGAAAAATCCTCCAACACCATCTAAAAGGGAGGTTGTAGAAGAGGTAGAAAAGGGAGCACCTATTATTATGCCTCACCCCTATACCCCACTGTTTCCTTTCTCGAAAAGTTTTATGGAAGCTCAGATAGACTCCAAATCTAAAACATATGTGGAGGTATTGGAAAATATCCACACTAATGCACCCTTGTTGGAAGTCTTGCATAAAAAGAGAAAATTAGAGGACCGTGAAACTAGGGATATAATTACTGTTAAGAAGGTAAGGTTAACCTTTGAGGTAGTGGATGAAATCACTAAGCCCAAACTTGAAAGGTTGATACTTAGGATAGATCTAGAACCACCACCACAAGTTCAGAAGAATGCACTACCCCACAAAAGAAAGAAAAGAAAAGGTGAGGGATATGTGAGATGGCTTGATAAGTGGCCATGGAAAATGACAACTACTAAAAGTTCAACCGATGAGTCATCCTCGAGAGAACCACCATGAGTGCTTGCACTTCCGAGCCGTCGAGCTATCAACGTTAAACAAAGCCCTGCGTGGGAGGCAACCCACCTATTTGTTTTTGCTATTATTTCCGTTTGTTTTTATTTTTATTTTTCTTTTCCGTTTTTACATTTATTTCTTTTAAAGCCTTATTTACATTATTTTCTTTTTCATTTTTTCTAAAATTTTGTATACAACTGCTGCTGATTTTCAATCAACTTTACAGGTTTTCTGAAGAAAAAAAAAGTCTTTTTCTATCCTACCTTCTCCCCTGATTTGCTTTCCCCCTTTGCTATTTACTATGGAAACCACTTTTAGAGGCAAAAACCAAATGAGGAGGTTTGAGGAATTATCACACAGAAATATTGGTATGACCTTATATTATGATGAACTAACAATGGACACTTTAGGCATTAAGGATAGTGTCCATTATCTGTTTAGCCAGCTGGGGTGGGAAAAAGCCCACATTAAATCTAGGTTTGTTACATACCGCGAGCTCACCCTTGAATTTCCGAGCTCCTTAGTTCACATACCTGAGCGCGGTTTCAGAACTAGAAAGGGATTTATAGCCTTCAGGTTATTTGGTATTGAATTTGCTTACACCCATAAATAATTAGCCGACCTTCTAAGATTCCCTAGCGGGCCTTTTGCTTTTTCTACTACCCAGGCAGAGTTAATGGATTTTGAGCTAGACTATTTTTGGGGGACTTTAACCGGAAACTACCACCCTGAGCCGGATAGCATGGATAATAATGAAATACACAACCCCGCTATCCTCTATTTCCACAAGATTCTAGCACATACCATTTTTGACAAAGAACAGAACCGCGCTTCCGTATCTAAAGATGAGATATTTTTGCTGCAGTGTATGACCCAGGGCCGACCTATAAATGCAGTTCCATTCTTAATGCAGACATTTAACTGCATTGCTGAGAACCCTAGCGAGCCAATCATCATAGGAGGCCTTGTTACCATGATTGCTAACGCCCTCGGACTTAGATACCAGCTACATAGGTGTACACAATTTGGTTCAATCCGCCCTATGAACATTGATTTTTATTTCCACCTACGAATAATAGGTAACCTAGGTCCTGCACCCTTCGATTACTTGATAAGGGACGAAGTAGTCACGGCATTTACACTTCCTAACCATGCCAAAACAAGTGCCCACAATCGCGACAATTGGCTGTATGAGCTTAACCCTCCCGACCACCCTTCGACACCTGAGACACCACAATCGTACCAAGTTTATGATACCACAATGTCTAATGAGAGTGACCCCGATGATGGTAACAACATCGTAGAGGATGTTGATGCCCCTGCAACAACAAAAGGAGAATAGGCTAAAAATTTGAATAAGATCTTTTCTACACTGGACGTTTACCAGTCGGACATCAATGGAATCAAGAACGAGTTGAAGGGTATGCGTATGGACGTGATAGGCTTAACTGATATTACTGTGGAACAGTTTTATCACATACATGCAGCTTTCGAAGACTTGAAGACGCGACTGGGATGAAGCAGCAGAATCAACACTTATTTTTACCTTGTGTTTTATGCTTCTAGGCAGTTTATGATTTTATTTTAAACAAATTTACTCTTTACAGTTTTTAAAATCCTGTTAGAAACATACATTGATTTCAATTTCAGTTTATTTTCATTTTATTTCATTTTTAGTTTATTTTCATTTTCATTAAATTTACTGTGTGTTACATCAAATATTCTATTCAATGTTCATATTATCATTTTGCAAAAATTTTGTTATACGATGTATGTTGGAAATACTCTGCATGTATTGAATTAATGTGTTATAATGTTTTGGAATTATACTGTTTCGTCCATTTCATAATCATGACTCTTGGCACCCGTAACGATCGTAACGTCCCCATGACGAGCGTAACACGCATTTCACCGTGTTACGCCCGTCAGCCCATTGTGACAGTCGTCACGCACGCCCAATAGCAGATTCTGCTATTACAGAAGCCGTTCCACTTTCCATTCATTCTTCCCTTTTTCCCAAATCCGTAACAGTACCCATTCAAATTTTCTCTCAAATTCCAACACTCCAACACTTAAACTCCATCAACCCACTACTCAATCCACATTCCAAACCATTTTCACGATTGAATCTTTTGCATGCACTATGGCCAACAACCAGCAAATACCCAATCTCACTTTCAGAGCCGGCGAGCAAGGTAAAACCCAATGACTCAAATTCCAGAAGTTCCAACGCCGCGGTCTCCAACCTACACGGTATGTTGACCTTGATTGTTTGAGGAATTTGGGACTGCTAGACAGCGTCCGACAACTTTTGCAGAACGTGAACTTATGGAACCTGTGCCGCGAACCGCAACCCATTTATGAAACTCTCACCTTTGAGTTTCTGAGTTCCTTTGCATATATTACTCCCCCTGGTGCCACGAACCAACTCTCAGGCGTGGCCAAGTTTCGTATGTTTGGAATTGAGCATCAACTGCCCCAAACCGACATCGCATGCCTTTTAGGTTTCTGTTCTGACGAAGGTGTCCATCTTCGGGTGCCGGATAATTTCGGTGAGGAAGCTTTTAACTTATGGCACAATATAACGAACATCCGTGCCGGATCCTACGACCACCTCAACGCCACACACATTCATAATCCGAATATCCGCTATTTCCACCGCATCCTCAGTAACACCATCTTCGCCCGTGACAGCAACCACAAGCTCAACTCCAAGGAGCTCTTCTTCATGCATTGCGCATTCACCAGGAAAAAGATCAACGCCGCCCCGTTTTTACTGGCTCACATTCACTCTATTTGTGCTAGAGGCGGAAAACCCTTTTATTTCAGAGGGCTGGTCACTTCACTTGCCATAGCTCTGAACTATGGCGCTGCTCTCGCGGATATGCCTTCTATGGCACCGACTTTGCTGACCTTGGATCACTGCAAGGCCGCACATCTCATTTGTGAGCGGGAGGATGGCAGATTCCACCCTGTGATCAGAAACATTGTTTATCATAACATCACTTTGCCTTGCAGGGACCGAATCGATCCACGAAATCGAGCTAACTGGTTGTTCGATCTGCAGCTCTCGCGGGGCGTGCTCCTACTCATGAAGACCAGCCTAATGCCCCCGCAGACGAAATGCAAGAAGAGCTGGACAGTGCTCCCCCCGTCCACGACATTCATGGATCTTTATCTGCACCACCTCCTATTACTCTTGAAGAGGTCCTCCGCGCCATTCATATGCAAAATCAAATGAGCGCAGTGCTGGAAAGAAGACAACATGAGCAATATGAGTATCTATGCGCTCAAAACACTCAGATCTTGACTGGACAGCGGAGCATGCATGAGAGGTTGGACGAGGCCCTGTCGGAACTCAACGCCTTAAGGTTGGACGTCAGCACCCTTGGTTACCAGTATACTGACACAGAAGCCACTCCTACCAGACGCTCTCGCACCAGGAGTAGAGGACGTGGTCACCAGTAGTTTTCTTTATTTTCTATGTAGTTTTTTTTTTTCTGTTTCATTTCCTTTCCGTTTGTTTTTGTAATTATACTTCCCCGCCTATATACCGCAACATTGAGGACAATGTCAGATTTAGTGTGGGAGAGGTACCTTTCCATCTTTTATAAACTAGTAAATTTGTATGATATGTCTCAATTCAAATTCTTCGCTTTATTTAGCCATACTGAATTTTTTTTTATCTTCGCATTAGCCCGACATACCTATTTTAACGAAATCCCAGTTGAGGAAGCCGAAAATGACATAACAAGATCGATACGGTTATGACACTGTAGACTTCCTACTTACGCGATCCGTTTCAATAACCATTATACCGATATCTGGAGTTTTAGTTCTAAAGTAACCCCTAGTAGTTTATACTAGCAGTCAGCACCGTCTTGACACAAACCACGTGGAGAATCGATGAATATAAGTGTTTGATTCCTGATCATTGAAATATCCTTCTTATCTCGCTGCTAAAAGAAAAGAAATTTTGTGCACCAAAATATACGGTCACATATAAGAGCTGAGCAAATAATGAAGGAATCCACTGTTGGTTGGTTCAGAGGTATCTAGTTCTGGACTTGGTAGGGCGTGCTACGGCCCGATCCCCCACAACCTCCAATTTGGATAACATATGTAGGGTTGCAACATTCGTGTACCAGACCCCGTGCTAAAAGGATCAAAGTCACTAACCGGTTACTCCACTACGTGTGTGCTAAGACAAAGGGCTTAATGTGATTGCGCCAGAACGAAACTGGGTGAAATAGATACGAGGAACTCCGGGCAGAATTATAACGGAACTGTTGGATAGATCGTTTGAAATGGAAGCCTACGACTAAGCTTATTGCTTGTGTCATTAGTGTATCTTTAGTGTTTCACTCAAGTATCGGCCAAACCGACGAGGATTTCACGAAATTGCTTTAAAAATTCAAGGTATGTCATGCATATGCGCTTGACAAAACTTGTCCGACCTTTCGAATGACTATTTGCTTGAGGACAAGCAAAGGTTTAAGTATGGGGGAATTTGATAACGATAAATCATATCATATAATTACTACGCTTTTTACCGATTTTTATAATACATTGAGTCGTCTAACTCCCGATTATTCCGAGTTTTTGTGTCTTTTCACAGGTACAACATGTGTCAACTCAAATCAGTGAAAAAGGACCACATGAAGGAAGCTAACCAAGAAACAGAGGAGAAAGAACCAAATCTGCAAAGTCTGCAGATTTTGTAGCTGTGACGACTGTTACACCCTGTGACGATCGTCACGCCTCCCCAACTAGAAAGAACGCTTGTCACACATCATTGACGAGCGTAATGCGCTATTCAAGCGCATTACGACCGTCACCCACCTGTGACGACCGTCACACGCGTAAAGAGGAACGTTATGAATTAGTCGAGACGTGGGCAACGTGGGGGAAGAAGTGTTCTCCTATATTTCCTCCACTCAGTAACCATGCATCCTGTTTTTACTCCACTTAAGCCTTTTCCAAGAGTTTTTCAACTGCAATATTTTCTCCTATATATATGTGGTAGTGCAAAGGGATGAGGGTCGAAGAATTTTTCCAGAGACCAAAATTGCTGCTTTTCTACATTAAACTATATTATTTATTTTTGAACCATTTTCATTTGTACTGTAATTTCTACTTCCAGCACTATTTCAAGCATTAGTTTTAGAGTGTTAATTCTTCATTTAAGAATTAACACAATTTGTTGATTTCGATCGAGCTGCAAGGAATATTGTAACATTTCAAGATTACCATAGCAACGTTATTTCCAGGTTTTTTTGTTGCAATTAATATTTATTCATTCTTGTATTATGCCAATTATTTGTATGGATTATATTTTGAATTGCATAGTTATTAAATATATTATGTCCGGCTAAATTATTTATACCGGTATGTGACTCTTAAGTACCGAAAAAATTCAGTGATACCTTGGCCAAAAACATTTATAAAACAATTTCTGGTTTCCAATTTCCATGTTTAATTTAACTACCCTTGTCACGAGAGTGAGAGGATAATTAACACGATTTTGCCACGAGAGTGGGAAATTAATTAAGGCAAGAACCTGCATGTGAGATCTGGGGTTCAACCCAGATAGTGGTAACGAAACATTAATTTTTAAATACACGAGAGTGTTCTAATAAATTAATTAAACTCAAATTGTTTTCAAAAAGTGTTATTAAATTTAAAGTGCATCCACTAGGTTTAGTAGCATGACTTATTTCATGAACACGAGAGTGTATGTCTCAGGTTTTTAAACAATTAGTTTTTATCGAAATACTTTATAGGCCAAGCGATTCTCCGAATTCCCGAAGTCCGACTATCACATACCGGTATAACTATTACTATTATTTTTAATTAAATTATTTCCGCCCTAAAATCAAATATTCATCGCTTAGTTAAACAAACTATAATATTAGATCGTATGCGATTGATCCTTAGTCTTTGTGGGTTCGATAATCATTTAAAACCAGAACGACTAAACTGTATACTTGCAGTTAGTATCCCAATAGACTCATAAAGTCCCGATCATTATGCCTGGTTAAAGTTCAGTTGACTTTTCCTATAGAAACCCTAATTTTTCAATTCTTGAATTTTGATTAATTAAGGGCATTCCTTGAGGAATCATGATCAACCCTTGATAAAATGAATAACACCACTTTAAGATGCTGATGTTGACCAGAAATCTTAAAGTTTGACTGTATATGGGCCACAATTGACTTTTGACCTACATAGTTGATTTTTAAACATTTGAGCAATTGACTGATCAAGCTTTTAGTGTAAGGCATGAAATTTGTCATGGATAATCTTGAAGACATATTAGGACCATGAAAAACATTTGAGACCTTTTGAGCTCACACATTTTTGTGAAAAGTGAAACCCTGATTAGAGGTTTATTGCTTAGGAGGAGAATTTGTCTGATCAATTCTTGGTTAACCTTGAGCAATTTAAGACCTCAATGAGAATGTCTTGAGTAAAATGGGAGGGAAAATTTTGGGGTAAAACAACAGTAAATGGTAATTACTCCTTGTTCAAGGAGATGGGAATGAAATCTTTGGCATGGAAGTTGTTAAGTCTTTCACCGACAATCGGGTAGATCCAATCATCAAAATCACAGTCATTGTCGGAGTCTTCAAGAGCATTCACTTCATGATTACTGATGTGAAGATGTGGTTTTCCTATGCGAGCACGTTTGACCTCCTTTTGAGCTTTGGCATTAAAACCCAAACACATTTGTCTGACTTGAAAGGGATGTCAGGGAGTTGCCCCCAAATGGTACAACCTCCATCTTCAATCACATCACGAGCATCTTTGAGGGAAACCATCCTTGGCACATCTTTAACAACTTTTGGAACATCAAGAATAGTCTTGGCAGAAGCAACCATGGGAGAGACCACTTTGAAGGCTTGAAAAGGAGTTTCTATAAACTCTTCATCCATCTCAACATATTTAAATGAGTTTAGATGGCTAACCATAAATTCCTCTTCACCACAGACGGTAACAATCTTTCCTTTGACTAGATATTTCAATTTTTGATGAAGAGTGGATGTCAGCGCTCCTGCCCCATGTATCCAAGAGCGTCCAAGTAGGCAAGAGTAGGAAGGACGGATGTCTATCACATAGAAAGTCGAGTTGAAAGTTTGAGAACCAACTTTGATTGGGAAGTCTAGTTCTCTATGGACCATCCTTTTGGATCCATTAAAAGCTCTTACAACTATGTCACTTGGTTTCAACACCAAACCTTCGCAATCCAACTGATCTAGGGCACCTTTAGGTAAGACATTTAGGGAGGACCCAGTATCCACCAATGCATGGGCCATAGTGGTTCCTTTGCATTCAATGTAGACATGCAACACTTTGTTGTGATTTCTTCCTACTGGAATCAAATCAGCATTAGAGAATCCCAATCCATTATCGGCAGTCAAACTCGCCACACAATTTTCAAATTGATCGGCTGTGGTCTCTTGAGGAACATGTGCTTTCTTAAAAAATTTGATCAATGATTGAGCTTGTGCATAAGAACAAAGCAATAAGGATAGCATAGAGATCTCGGAGGGGGTTTGCCCCAAATACTATACTATCTTATAGTCACTCTTCCTTACAATCTTTAAAATCTCCTCCATCTCTTGGGTGGAAGATTCCTCATCACTAATGTCTTTGGCAGGCGCCTCCATCCTGGCAGGCTCAATCATCTTTTCTTTGCCCCTAGCGTCAGTACTAGGTTTGTCAATGGTAATTCAAACATGTTTAGTTGTAGCAGTTGGAGGTGAAATGTCTTGAGAGAAGATTCTCCCCGTCCTTGTAACCTTGCTAGAACCAGCAATATTGGTAACGTCATCGGTTTTGTCTTCATTAATCCAGGAGTCTTGCTTAATCCCATGGTAGTATACTTCAGCACCATAATTCCAAGGGACTGCCTTATCGGAAGAATAAGGATTTGGACCCGGAGTGGTAATTATCATGGGGGCAATCTTCTGTTCATTGGAAATCCTAATAGGACCTTTTGTAGAGATCCTAATAGGTTTGTTGGAAATGGTGATGATGGATATGTCTTTGGCTTTTTCAGTCAAACTTTTTATGGCCGGAGTTCTTTCAAATATGATCTTATGACTATCTATCAGGTGTTGAACACCTTTTTCAGCCATTCACATCCATTCTTTTGTAGAACACAACAACTACAATCTTTTAAACAGTCATGGAAAACCCCAACTCTCAACAAATTTTATTTAACAATGGTCAGTGGAGTATGTTGTACCCCAAAATTTGCCCTCCCAAATTCTCCAAGAAATTGCCAAGCCAAGTCACAAAATTCTCCAAGGGTTGTGCAGTCCAACTGTCTCCTATACAGTCAAAACTAGGGTTTGGGTTCTGATCAAGAAAATGAAGTTTTCAAAGGCCCAATCAAGTCTCATATGCCTACAAATGTGGTCAAGCATCTTCATATCAAGTTTCAAGGCATTCAGCTCAAAATTGCACAGTCAAAACCCTAAATTGCACTACAGTCAACTGTAGGGGCAAAATGGTCATTTGACAGTCCAAAGTTCAAATTTTTGGTCAACATATCATTTTGAAGCCACAAACATCATTTGATCAATTCTTGATTATGATTCTCAAAATTTGGCTCAGAAAATCATCAAGATACAAAAGTTTCCTTATTTGGACAGCTGAAAAAGTCAACTGAAATTGACCAGGGCATAACTTTCACATGGATTATCAGAAAAATTCCATCCAATGCTCATTTTGAAGAGAAAGACATTTCCCACAACTCATCTTCATACTTTAAGTCCAAGAAATGCTCTCACAAAAAGTTATCAATTTCAACATTATAGGTCATTTTCAAAAGTCAACAAAAAGGGACTTTAAGTCAAAGGCCATAACTTGAGATTGGTAAATCCAAATGACATGGGACCAAAGGCATTGGTTAGAGGACTCAAAGACCTTTACAAAATGTCCAAGAAAATGTGAAAAGCTTAAAAATTGAGCAAGTTATGCCTTGTGGAAGTTGGGAAATTTTTGGATATTTTGAAAAGTCAACATTGATCCAAATGACCTAAAATTGCTAATGGGCCCATTTTTCTTCCAAGATTCATCATTCCAAGCATGTGCACGACCACTTGGCCCAAAGGGAAGTATTTTCTCATTTTTTATTTATTTATTTGAATTTTTATTCATATTAATTCAATTAAATCAATTAAATATGTGGAAAATATCTAAATGAACCAAATGAATCTTTTTATACATGTTTTAGACTTGATATTTCGTGCTTAGCCAATTATGGAAAGATTTGGCTTGATTGAAACCTAGTTGATACAAAAACCATGTGAAAAGATATGAAAAAGATCCTTAAGGAATCAAATATTGAAAACCATTATGGCCATGGATTTGATTGAGTTTTGTTGCCCTAATACATTCACTACAAAGGCCTGAACCTAAACCTAATCCTGGGAGACAAAAAAGCTGCGCTCAAGAATACATTACAAACTTGGAAAATTGTTGATAAAACTCAAATCTGAAATCAGTGCTAGGGATTGATTCGAGACGTCAAACCTATTTCAATAGCTTCCTTAAGCATTCCTGAAAGTATTCCAATCAATATCAACCACAAAAGCTTCAAGAATTGGTAGGACAATCTCAAACTGTACAGAAGAAAATTGCCATTCGAATATCATGATTTAAGCGTTATTTGTGAAATTTCTTTATTGATTCATGCTCATAATGATGTTTTGATGCTAACCAACACATTCAATTGCATTTTTGTGCCATATATACGAATCTGCCATGTTTGAATATTAGGGTTATAGGTCTTCAAAATTGGGGTTTTCTACCCAAGGCAAAATCAAGGTTCCAGACTCACATCATTACACTCAGTACATCTGGACGAAGAAATTGAGATAGTCGCGCCTAATTTATGTTTAGAATTGAGCTATTCGCTATTTTTCTAAAAGCTGCCTAACACCACGGTTGCAAAACTGTTGCCTTTGAGTTTATGTTTCAGGAAAATTGAAGAAGACAACGTCGTGTCAGTTGGTGATTCGGTGGTTTGAATTGCGCGCGTTTTTTCTCCACTACGCGTTGGTTTTGTTTTTGTTATTTATTAACCATAATATATTAATTGAAACTTAGTGGCTCAGTTGGCAAAACGTGATGTGGTTAACCCTCAAGACCTGGGTTCAAGTCCCAGGTCTGTGCAAATCTCATATTATTTTTCAATACAAAATCCTATGCAGCGCTCACAGTGAAAAACACCATACACCTCATGATCCAAGCATACACGTGTCCCAGACGGCCACACCAAAGGCATAGATCCAAGGAGTACCATGTACCATAGTCAGACGCGTCACATGTTGCACAAAAAAGTCAATGGATTTCAAGCTATTGGGCCAGAATGCTAGGCCTATACCTCCTAAATTGGGGCCTGAACCCCCCCCTGGTTTGCTTTTCTTTTCATATTTTATTTTTTTAATTGTTATGTTATTTATTTTTTATTTGTTTTAATTAATTAATTATTTTACAAAATATGAAAAATATCATAAAATCAGAAAAAGGCAAAAAATATAATATTTATTTTATTTTAATTATTTCCATAAATAAATTACATGTAAATATTTAGTTTAATTAGGTTATAATTTTAATCCGTTTAATAACTAAAATCCAAAATTAGAATTAGGTTAATTAACAATTTCCACTCCTTTTAATTTTTCCTTTTTTTATCATAATATTATTATTTATTTATTTTCATAATTAAATTGTATATAAATAATTTAGGTTTAAATTAGGTTAAAAATTCAATCTTTTTCTTAATAACTTAAAAATAGTTAGAATTAGGTTTAGCATTTCATTTTAATTTTAATTAATTCCTTTTTCTCCTTAAAACCTAAAAAACACAAAATACCAAAAAAACATTTGACTTTAATTTTTAATTCCACATTAATTCTAATTAATTTCTCATTAACTTTAATTCTTTGCAAAAGGGTCCAACGCCCATATTCATAATTTATTTAATTTCGCGCATTTATTTTATGTCGTCTATTATAATTATGTAATTCTCCCAAAGCATTGTAACTTATACTTTTCGCACTTTTATTTGCTTCTTTATTTTCTGTCAAATCGGGTCCGGTTTAATTTTGGCGATGTGGACCCGCGCCATTTGTAATAGTTTAGATTTATCTTTTTCCGCAAATATTAACTGTTAAATAAGCATGCAAGAATGAATGGCCATAATAAAATCAAGCGTAGATCACTTTAACATGACAAGACAAATAAATGAAACATGACACACAATTCGCACACACCACCCCTAGGGTACGCCTCACTGTTGCCTTTCGAACGGTGGTCGTCGAGTAGAGGACGTCTTAGTAAGTCCTCATGATCCGGGAACCTGGCATGAGGGTAGCTTCTAAGGTGTCTTCCCATTGCTCTGGTGATCACCATGTCCCTAAAACTCGAATTGACCCGAACACCTCCAACGGTGGTGCTACCTACCTCTCAATGGTGGGATGGCACTACTTTAAAGGACATCTACACAGACGAATTCCTTAGGGTAGGTAGGTTCTCAAGGATACTTGCTCTATTTCAAACAAATCAAAACATCTTTTCACACTGACATTTTCAAAAGCTTTCAAAAGCAAATTTTTCAAACACTCTGACGTACGAGTCGAACTGAAATTTTTCAAAGAAACTTTTTAAAACCCACAATTGAAAAGCAAATAAGCCATTTTTGAAAACACAAGTGAGCCAGTATCTAAGAGCCCATGGATAACCATGGATAGAAAGGGTGCTAACACCTTCCCTTTCTATAACCTACCTCCCGAACCGAGAGCAATCTCTATAAGGAATTTTTCTGTGCTTTTGTCCTTTCCATTTGGAGAAAATAAAAGACGGTGGCGACTCTTGCTTCCGCGACATTTCGCGAACCAGCGTTAAACAGTCAGTTCCAGATCCACCGATCACAGAACTGGCGACTCTGCTGGGGATATACTTAAAGTGAGGTGTACCTTAGGGCTAGGTCATAACTGTGTTTTCACTTGTATTGATTTGCTTGCTTTACTATTGTGGGTTGCATCGGAGATACATAGATCCTAACCCGGATCTGGGGATACCCTGTTTAGGTAGCATAAGCTGTGAGGGACCTGTCCGGCATAGACCGACACAGGTGAAGCAGTGGCTACGTTGGTGTGGCACCTTGGTCTGTACCGATATCCCTTGTGTCGCAACGAGGAGAATATGGGTCTTCTAAGGAGTCATTAAGCACCAACAGACCTTAGAACCTTAAATGACCCAACTTGGCCAATAGAAACAGTAGCAGTATGCTACGCCCATTGAGGCTAAACTCTCGTGATGGTTCTGGCCGCAAGAAAAGATTGCGATGCTGGAGTTATGACCGATTGAGGGTAGTCAGTGATATTGGGATCCTCTAGAACCCGGTTACTTCTGATAGGACAGGTCTTAACCAACAAACTGAAAGAGGGTACTACCCAGACCTCATGCTGGCCTAAACCTTAAGGGCTCTTTTGTGTGACTTGTGTGCCTTCGTACTTGACTATCTGCGTGCTTGTTACCTAACACTAGTTTCTTGCAGGTCTTGTTTATAGTCCTTAACTAGGACTCATGACAGGGTTTACCAAATTTCTTGCAGGTGTTGTTTATAGTCCTTAACTGGGACTCATAACAGGGTTTACTAGATCTCTTACAGGTTTTGTTTATAGTCCTTAATTGGGACTCATAACAAAGTATACTGAATTTCTTGCAGGGTTTGTTTATAGTCCTTAATTGGGACTCATAACAGGGTTTACCTACTTCACCCCATGCATAGCATGACATCATACCATTACATACCATTGCATACATCCTAACCCATTTCAAGGATCTCAAGGGCTTGTGATGCAGGTCATGATAAACCAATTACCCAGCAAGGGGCAAAGGGGATTTATTTTCCTCTAGCCAAGGGCGTCAGGGGCTATGACCCACTGGATATGGTGAGCCTTTGACCCTTGATGAAGGACTCTCAACAAAATGAAGTTCTTACAATCAAGCTACCGGTTCCAAATGCTAACAAATTTTCTGTTTACCCCGCGAGGTCCTTGAAAACATTACATGCATGTCATACATCTCATTGCATTGCAGGTGTCCCTTTGACAGGTTGCTTACCCTTCTCCGCTGTTTATTTCAGCCGATCGTCATGAACCCTGAATCATCAGCCGAGCAGACTATCAAGGACCTCCAGGCTCAGAACGCCCAGTTCCAAGAGCTGATCATGAATTTGACTCAGGGGCAACAAGATCTGAAAGCTCTGCTCTTGAAGAAGGACAAGAAGAAGAAGAGGACTGTTCTGTTCAGCCCTAGACGCAGATCTGGGAATACACCGCAAATTGAAACTGAGAGGACAACCCCATCTGTGGGAAAAAGCAGTCATCAAGAGGAAAGGGTGCCCAGTCCAGAGGTCTCTGACAATGAAACAGATTTCGACGACGAACAGTACCCCCCGGCTGAGGACAAGTACAAACAACTGGAGGACAGGTTGAAGGCTATGGAGGTGCAACAGGCACCTGGGCTGGATCTGGGAGATTTGGGTTTGTCAATTGGTGTGGTTATCCCTCGGAAGTTCAAAGCACCATCCTTCACTAAGTATGACGGGGCGTCTTGCCCCAAGCTGCATCTAAGGTCCTATATTCGGAAGATTCAGCCATATACGGTGGACAAGAATTTATGGATCCACTTCTTCCAGGAGAGTCTTTCAGGGACTCATCTCGAATGGTTCTATCAGCTGGATGGGACCAAAGTTCGTAACTGGGAGGAGTTGGATACTGCTTTCTATAAGCAGTATCAATATAATGCCGACCTTGCTCCTACGCGTACCCAACTCCAGGGTATGTCGTTAGGGTCAAGTGAAGGTTTTAAAGAATATGCGCAGAAATGGAGGGATCTTGCTGGAAGGGTACAACCACCTCTGACTGATCGGGAACTTGTGGATATGTTCTTGGGGACCTTGTCTGGTCCATTTTATAACCACCTGATTGGGAATTCGTCTGCTGGATTCACAGATCTTATCTTGACTGGAGAGCGAATTGAAGCTGGTATCCGGTCTGGGAAAATTCAAGAGGCTGCACCTTCTGATAGAAAGCCTCATCATGGAAAAAAAGAATCCAATGCTGTGCACGGTAAAAAGAGCCGTCATGAGGCAGGGGCAATCCAGATCTCCAATCCCGGACCTGCTCAACAAGGACAGGGGCAGCAGCGCAAGGAGAAACGGCAGTATACCAAACTCAACATGTCGCTGGACCAAGCCCTGCAACAACTGTTGAAGGCAGGGCTGATCACCTTACGGGCTCCTCTTCGGAATCCGAACACTTCTGCTCCCAATTATCATCCCAATGATAGGTGCGCATATCATTCTGATAGCCCGGGGCATACTACGGACAACTGCTGGCCTCTCAAGAACAAAATTCAAGACATGATCGACGCCGGGGAGATTCAGTTTGAAGTGTCTGAGACTCCGAACATAATCACTGCTCCGTTGCCCAATCATTGAAGACCTTTTGTTTATTTGAATTTTTTAGTTGTATTTTTCTTTGCTTATACAAACAATTAATGTCATAGCAAACTCTTTTATTCTATCAATGCATCGCATATGTCTGTTTTGGGGAATTAATACAATTATTTCTGTTATATTCTTTTCATATTTTTTCTGATGTCAACTCTCGGTTAATAACTCTGAGCCTCTTGAGGGAGGATGACGAAAACGATACCACGATCTTTACAGTATGCTTTTGAACAGACCCCGCTGATGAGGTACAGGCATTGTTTCAATTCCTAAACACTGGAGTTATAAGGATGATAATCCCTCGTCAACCCATCTGAGCCAAAGAAGTAGGAGTTTTATTTTCGAAAATTGAAACCCTTAATCATAACCTGGGGCAGGGTAGTTCCCTCAGTTGATCCAAGTGCATGACGAATGGCACCGAAGAGATCTTTACGAAACGAACAAAGACAGTAATGGTTCAGAACAATCAAAAGGACAGGCAGTCATCATCAAAATTCATAAATGAAAAGCACAAAAAGTCTAAACCTACAAAGGGGACTCATGAAACTGGGGCATCCCGCTGACTGTGATTTCAAAAAAGGAAACAGTTCAGGCAAAAAAGGAAAGGGATAACAAAATCAAGAAAGAGGTCTCACAAACCCTCGACCAAAGCAAAAAATGACTGCCTATTCAAAAGAAATCATCAACATCTGAACCATTATTGGAACATCAAAGCAAAGACTCAAGCAAGGTCTAACGCACGATCAACTGAGTTTAGGTTTGGAGAACATCACGAAGAGCGGGTGGGTACAAATAATTTGAGCCTTTATCCTTTGTTTCTTAAACCATGAACCAGGCCACGTTATAACCCTTAAAAGTCCTAGCTGAAGCACGGGTTAGTTCGAAAGCATGCTGTTACGAAGGGTATCCTGACTCCTGAAGGCTTACGGTAAAATAACGAGTTGACATCATGTTTTACAAACATTCACTTGTTCTATGAAAAAAGAATGCATTTTCAAAATCTTCAAGACAGACATAAGCTTTGCATTTTTAACATAATTCTGTTTGCATATGACTTTTTGTTTGAACAACATAGAAATTCGCATGATGAAAATCTAATGAACAAGAGTATCTCCAATCAAGGGGCATGGCATGACTATTGTCCATCATCTGGGGCAGCGAAGTCAAGACCCAGAGAATCTCTCAAAGGCCAAATAGACTGGGGCAAATCTTCGTCTGAATAGCTTGGGGAAAATCTCTGCCTGCATCACTTGGGGCATTTCGACAATGAATCTTGCCTGATTAAACATCTTCTGGTAACATGGTAACATAAACAGCCAGGGGCACCTCCCTGCATTCTAAAAACATGGACATAGTCGAAAAATACTACGCAAAATCAAAGACCCGCTAGGCTGACATGCCTAGGCAAAAATTAGGGCTTCCCGTCGAACCAAAAGGGTTCGGGAAAAATGAAGGGATGAAATGAAAAAAATCTGTACACCCGACAAGTCGAAAACCTGAAAAGGCGGCTTGAGCAAAAATGGGTATCCCGGTGGACTGAAAACCCGAAAGGGCGGTCCAGGCAAAAGTTAGGGATCAAAAGCGTACGACTATGTCCCGGCATCTCGTCACCTGCCTACCAGAAGAAGGTTGGCCCATCAACGACTATCAGCATCCCACAGGTGCCTCCCCCATAGAAACAGGGGCAATAAGGAGTTGTCTAAAAGCAATCTAATTGTTCTGTTCTCCAAGGTACCAAGGTAGGTTCAGCTAAAGAATATAACCAGTACATATTAATTCCCCAGAGAGTGATTCAGCAAGACAGTGCATTCTTCTCCAGGCAGAGTTATCAAATCTCAAGGAAATTGGGTATCCTCCAGCAGATCCCAACATTCCCCAGCAGCAATATACAAGCATCCCCGGCAGTCTCGGCCTAAAGATTGTTCCCCGGCGGTATACCAACATTCAAAGGAATCACTCCCCCGCAGTTCCAAAACCCCCCAGGAGAGTCCAATCCAGTTTCCCCAGGAAAGTTGGAGTCCATCTCTCCAAGCAGTAAGCTTATCCCCAGTATATTCTGGAAGCTTATCCCCTCGCAGAGCACGAACGCGTCGTCCGGCTTTGTTTAAAGAGTTATTTCCTTAATCGGATATAACTGGGTTATCCTCAGCCAAAAGCCACGGAAAGAGCGTCCTCGACGAAGTCTTCTTATCCCAGCGAAGTCCATCAACACTTCCAACAACAAGGGTATCCCCAGCAAGTTATCATCAACAATTCAGCAAAAGTATCTCTCTCCCCACAGAGTATTTCTTCCCAGCATGGTCGCTAGAATATCTTTTTCTCCCCACAGAATCTTCCATTTGCCAAGATTGTTCCGCAACGGAGTCATCTTCTCCTACCGGTATTCTTGCAACTATCATCCCCAGCGGAAGCAAAAGCTATTCTTCAACATCAGCCCAGGAGTGACTTCCCGGCACCCGTCAAGGATTTATTTTAGACAAATATACATTCATAAACATCACACCTTCATACGTTATAGCATGCATATGCATCATACTACATGAATCTCATTAATTTTGAAGACATACAGTTCATGCATCATGATTTTGCATACAATTATGTTTTGCCTTTTCAGGAAAAAGATCAATACCAAAATGATTACTATCAACTAACGCAATTCCTTCTCGATATAGTTTCAGATATGATCCAGATATGGTGACGTTCTGATGCTGCTTCCAGAATTCTTTCTCGATATAGTTTCAGATATGATCCAGATATGGTGACGTTCTGATGCTGCTTCCAGAATTCCTTCTCGATATAGTTTCAGATATGATCCAGATATGGTGACGTTCTGATGCTGCTTCCAGATTTCCTTCTAGATATAGTTTCGGATATGACCCAGAGATGGTGACGTTCTGATACTGCTTCCAGATTTCCTTCCAGATATAGTTTCAGATATGACCCAGAGATGGTGACGTTCTGATACTGCTTCCAGATTTCCTTCTAGATATAGTTTCAGATATGACCCAGAGATGGTGACGTTCTGATACTGCTTCCAGATTTCCTTCTAGATATAGTTTCAGATATGACCCAGAGATGGTGACATTCTGATACTGCTTCCAGATTTCCTTCTAGATATAGTTTCGGATATGACCCAGAGATGGTGACGTTCTAATACTGCTTCCAGATTTCCTTCCAGATATAGTTTCGGATATGACCCAGAGATGGTGACGTTCTGATACTGCTTCCAGATTTCCTTCTAGATATAGTTTCAGATATGACCCAGATATGGTGACGTTCTGATGCTGCTTCCAGATTCCCTTCCAGATATAGTTTCAGATGTAAACCAGAGATGGTGACGTTCTGATGCTGCTTCCAGATTTCCTTCCAGATATAGTCCAGATATGAGCCAGATATGGCGACGTTCTGACACTTATTCCAGTTGAAGACATTCCCAGGCCTTCTCTAGTCCAGCTAAATCGACTCCCAACAGATTTTTCTGATGAAGACTCAGTAGAAGTTATTTTAGATGGTCCCCTCCCCGACAAGTGCGTGAGGTGGTAATTCCTTCTTCAGATGTTTCCCTCTCCGACGATGAGTGTGAGGTGATAGTCCCTTATGGTTCCCTCTCCGATGGTGTGTGAGGTGACAATTCCTTTTCAGATGGTTCCCTCTCCGACGGTGTGTGAGGTGACAATTCCTTTTCCTATGAATCCCTCTCCGACGGCGAGTGAGGTGATTCCCTTTCAGATTATAATAGCCTACGGTTCTCGTTCCGATATTGCAAAGATGGTAATTTCCACCAAGATTTTTCTCAACGAGCGTTGTTGAAGTTAAAGTCATCCAAGGTTCTCTTACCATTCACGCTAAGGCAGCAGCCATATCTGGTCCATTCATCATCTTTTGAAGCTCCAGACTCAGCTCCTGTAACCAGTCAGGACACATCTACACCAAGCATCTAAAATCAGCTCCTGCAACGTGTCAGGTACTCATTTGTTCTTTTGCAGGTATGCAGGTTCTAGCTAAAGAATCTCCTACGCGATCAACGTCCAGATGGCATCTATAAGCCCATCACCCTATCCAGCAATCTCTAAATGGCATCTATAAGCCCATTCCACCATCACTACTAACATGTGAGCGCAAATTTCTGGGCACTCTAGTGTCCAATCATCTTCCACCTTCGGATTACGAAAGGCACGTCAGCCAATCTACATCCTCAGGTCTAAGAAGATTGAACAGGGGCAACTGTTGTACCCCAAAATTTGCCCTCCCAAATTCTCCAAGAAATTGCCAAGCCAAGTCACAAAATTCTCCAAGGGTTGTGCAGTCCAACTGTCTCCTATACAGTCAAAACTAGGGTTTGGGTTCTGATCAAGAAAATGAAGTTTTCAAAGGCCCAATCAAGTCTCATATGCCTACAAATGTGGTCAAGCATCTTCATATCAAGTTTCAAGGCATTCAGCTCAAAATTGCACAGTCAAAACCCTAAATTGCACTACAGTCAACTGTAGGGGCAAAATGGTCATTTGACAGTCAAAAGTTCAAATTTTTGGTCAACACATCATTTTGAAGCCACAAACATCATTTGATCAATGCTTGATCATGATTCTCAAAATTTGGCTCAGAAAATCATCAAGATGCAAAAGTTTCCTTATTTGGACAGCTGAAAAAGTCAACTGAAATTGACCAGGGCATAACTTTCACATGGATTATCAGAAAAATTCCATCCAATGCTCATTTTGAAGAGAAAGACATTTCCCACAACTCATCTTCATACTTTAAGTCCAAGAAATGCTCTCACAAAAAGTTATCAATTTCAACATTATAGGTCATTTTCAAAAGTCAACAAAAAGGGACTTTAAGTCAAAGGCCATAACTTGAGATTGGTAAATCAAAATGACATGGGACCAAAGGCATTGGTTAGAGGACTCAAAGACCTTTACAAAATGTCCACGAACATGTGAAAAGCTTAAAAATTGAGCAAGTTATGCCTTGTGGAAGTTGGGAAAGTTTTGGATATTTTGAAAAGTCAACATTGATCCAAATGACCTAAAATTGCTAATGGGCCCATTTTTCTTCCAAGATTCATCATTCCAAGCATGTGCACGACCACTTGGCCCAAAGGGAAGTATTTTCTCATTTTTTATTTATTTATTTGAATTTTTATTCATATTAATTCAATTAAATCAATTAAATATGTGGAAAATATCTAAATGAACCAAATGAATCTTTTTATACATGTTTTAGACTTGATATTTCGTGCTTAGCCAATTATGGAAATATTTGGCTTGATTGAAACCTAGTTGATACAAAAACCATGTGAAAAGATATGAAAAAGATCCTTAAGGAATCAAATATTGAAAACCATTATGGCCATGGATTTGATTGAGTTTTGTTGCCCTAATACATTCACTACAAAGGCCTGAACCTAAACCTAATCCTGGGAGACAAAAAAGCTGCGCTCAAGAATACATTACAAACTTGGAAAATTGTTGATAAAACTCAAATCTGAAATCAGTGCTAGGGATTGATTCGAGACGTCAAACCTATTTCAATAGCTTCCTTAAGCATTCCTGAAAGTATTCCAATCAATATCAACCACAAAAGCTTCAAGAATTGGTAGGACAATCTCAAACTGTACAGAAGAAAATTGCCATTCGAATATCATGATTTAAGCGTTATTTGTGAAATTTCTTTATTGATTCATGCTCATAATGATGTTTTGATGCTAACCAACACATTCAATTGCATTTTTGTGCCATATATACGAATCTGCCATGTTTGAATATTAGGGTTACAGGTCTTCAAAATTGGGGTTTTCTACCCAAGGCAAAATCAAGGTTCCAGACTCACATCATTACACTCAGTACATCTGGACGAAGAAATTGAGATAGTCGCGCCTAATTTATGTTTAGAATTGAGCTATTCGCTATTTTTCTAAAAGCTGCCTAACACCACGGTTGCAAAACTGTTGCCTTTGAGTTTATGTTTCAGGAAAATTGAAGAAGACAACGTCGTGTCAGTTGGTGATTCGGTGGTTTGAATTGCGCGCGTTTTTTCTCCACTACGCGTTGGTTTTGTTTTTGTTATTTATTAACCATAATATATTAATTGAAATTTAGTGGCTCAGTTGGCAAAACGTGATGTGGTTAACCCTCAAGACCTGGGTTCAAGTCCTAGGTCTGTGCAAATCTCATATTATTTTTCAATACAAAATCCTATGCAGCGCTCACAGTGAAAAACACCATACACCTCATGATCCAAGCATACACGTGTCCCAGACGGCCACACCAAAGGCATAGATCCAAGGAGTACCATGTACCATAGTCAGACGCGTCACATGTTGCACAAAAAAGTCAATGGATTTCAAGCTATTGGGCCAGAATGCTAGGCCTATACCTCCTAAATTGGGGCCTGAACCCCCCCCCCCCCCTGGTTTGCTTTTCTTTTCATATTTTATTTTTTTAATTGTTATGTTATTTATTTTTTATTTGTTTTAATTAATTAATTATTTTACAAAATATGAAAAATATCATAAAATCAGAAAAAGGCAAAAAATATAATATTTATTTTATTTTAATTATTTCCATAAATAAATTACATGTAAATATTTAGTTTAATTAGGTTATAATTTTAATCTGTTTAATAACTAAAATCCAAAATTAGAATTAGGTTAATTAACAATTTCCACTCCTTTTAATTTTTCCTTTTTTTATCATAATATTATTATTTATTTATTTTCATAATTAAATTGTATATAAATAATTTAGGTTTAAATTAGGTTAAAAATTCAATCTTTTTCTTAATAACTTAAAAATAGTTAGAATTAGGTTTAGCATTTCATTTTAATTTTAATTAATTCCTTTTTCTCCTTAAAACCTAAAAAACACAAAATACCAAAAAAACATTTGACTTTAATTTTTAATTCCACATTAATTCTAATTAATTTCTCATTAACTTTAATTCTTTGCAAAAGGGTCCAACGCCCATATTCATAATTTATTTAATTTCGCGCATTTATTTTATGTCGTCTATTATAATTATGTAATTCTCCCAAAGCATTGTAACTTATACTTTTCGCACTTTTATTTGCTTCTTTATTTTCTGTCAAATCGGGTCCGGTTTAATTTTGGCGATGTGGACCCGCGCCATTTGTAATAGTTTAGATTTATCTTTTTCCGCAAATATTAACTGTTAAATAAGCATGCAAGAATGAATGGCCATAATAAAATCAAGCGTAGATCACTTTAACATGACAAGACAAATAACTGAAACATGACACACAATTCGCACACACCACCCCTAGGGTACGCCTCACTGTTGCCTTTCGAAAGGTGGTCGTCGAGTAGAGGACGTCTTAGTAAGTCCTCATGATCCGGGAACCTGGCATGAGGGTAGCTTCTAAGGTGTCTTCCCATTGCTCTGGTGATCACCATGTCCCTAAAACTCGAATTGACCCGAACACCTCCAACGGTGGTGCTACCTACCTCTCAATGGTGGGATGGCACTACTTTAAAGGACATCTACACAGACGAATTCCTTAGGGTAGGTAGGTTCTCAAGGATACTTGCTCTATTTCAAACAAATCAAAACATCTTTTCACACTGACATTTTCAAAAGCTTTCAAAAGCAAAATTTTCAAACACTCTGACGTACGAGTCGAACTGAAATTTTTCAAAGAAACTTTTTAAAACCCACAATTGAAAAGCAAACAAGCCATTTTTGAAAACACAAGTGAGCAAGTATCTAAGAGCCCATGGATAACCATGGATAGAAAGGGTGCTAACACCTTCCCTTTCTATAACCTACCTCCCGAACCGAGAGCAATCTCTATAAGGAATTTTTCTGTGCTTTTGTCCTTTCCATTTGGAGAAAATAAAAGACGGTGGCGACTCTTGCTTCCGCGACATTTCGCGAACCAGCGTTAAACAGTCAGTTCCAGATCCACCGATCACAGAGTAGTCAAACTTTCTACGGAGGAAACAAAAATAGTGTCTTCAATTGCATTGACACCTTTAACATGATTTGGCATTGGTGCAGTTATAATATTCAGTGTTTTAGGTGGATCAAACTCAATGGTCTTGTTGTCGATGAGGTCTTAAATCTTGCATTTCAGAGCTCAACATTGATCAGTATCATGTCCGGGACTGTTGGAGTGATAGACACATTTTGCGTTAGGATTGTATTTCGGAGATGAAACATTGGTATTTGATGGTGGATCACGCAATGTTACTATGACACGATGGCAGAACCGACTGTTATATACTGGTTTGCATTTTTGTTTGTTTGCAAATGTCGCGGTAAGCAAGAGTTGCCACCGTCTTTTCTTTTATCCAACAAAGGAAAGGGTGAAAAGAACAGAAAAATACATTTTCGAGAGTTTTTTGAGTAAGGGGGTAGATTATGGAAAAGGAAGGTGTTAGAACCCTTTCCATCCGTGGTTTTCCACAGGCTCTTAGAGGTTTGCTCATTTTTAAAATACCTTTGTGCTTTGTGTTTGAAAATGTTTTGAAAATGCCTTAGTATGACGAACTTTGTAATGTTTCTCGGGATAGTGGAGAAAATATACAAAGTGTTTTGAAATTCTTTTTGGTAAGTAATTTTCTGTGTAAGTTCAAAATATTTGAGCAAACTTCTAACAGCTATCTACTTTGTTACTCGAAAAAAAAGGTCGTTCTTTTCTTCTTTTCCTTTAGACAGTGCTATCATACTATTAGTGAGTAGGTAGCCTTGTCTTAGGATGTTGAGGGACAATCGAAAGGAAATTTTACAGTCATGAAGGCAACATATGGAGACGCTTTAGCAATTCTGTTTTAGGGACTAGATCATTTACCGAGAAGGCAACTGTTGGATCATCGAGGGACTATGATATTTTGATTTTACGGGTCTTTGCTAAAGTGTTCCTGCCTCATGATTGTTTTTTAAAGGCAACCAAAGTGGACGTACCTTAGAGGTGCTTGTGTGCAATTGTGATCAATTCAGTTATTTATTTTTTGTCTTTTTGTTAAGTTTGCTAACGTTTGATTATTAGTCTTTATCATACAAACCTAATTACTAACAATTAATATATTGCATAATATTAAAATGCAGGAATTAAAATCTACGCTATTACAATGCTTCGGGGAGGGGATTTACATTATACAAGGATAAAGGGGGATAAAGTAGTAAATATCCTAATTTTTATCTATTACACCCAGTAAACAGATACAATAATAGTAAAAATACGAAATTAAATAAACACGCACAAAGTTGAAAACACGTCTGAAAATGTAAAAAGAAAATATTTTTGTTGTTTTTGGTATAAAAGAAAATAAAGCCTAAGTCTATTTAATTTTAATTTTAAGAAAAAGATATTAAAATAATTAATTAATTTGTTTACAAAATTAACTTAATTAGAAAAAATACTAGCCTAATGTCTTTTTTGTGATTTTTGATTTAAGGTTAATTTAAATAAATAATAAGTCAATAAAGAAATGAAAAAATACAAAGGGGGGAACCCTTCGATTGTAGGGAGAGATGGATATCCTTCGATCTAGGAAGGACACATCTCCTTCGATCTAGAAGGGAGCTGTCTTCTTCGATTCAAGAGGATAATGGGTAGCTTTGATCCAAAAGGCTATGGCTTTCGATCCAGGAAGGTTGTGGCTCCTTCAATCTGGGGTGCTGGATCTGCAAAAATATGTTAGCGAAATAAAACGCAGGACCTGGGTATCAAAACTCAGATCCTTCGATCCTGCACATTGGGTCTTTTCAGGCTATATCTGCAGCAAGTGTTAACAAACGAAAAACATGACCTGGGTGCCAAACCCAAGCCCTTTGATTCTGTCTAGAATGACAAATCTAATGAAACAACAAATATTGATGTGTTATGCAAATACAAAGTTTGAAATTTACCCTCTCTTACCAGTAGTTAGAACCTTCGATTTGGAACTTTTGGATGTGGGTACTGTTGTACCCCAATTTTTGCCCCTAAGATGCCATCATCATACCATGTTGATTCAATCATAACAAGATCACATTAGGGTTTTTGGTTCTCCTCCCTATCTTTATCTTTTCTCTTTGAGGAATCACCAAGCACCTTGACTTGTTTTCTTTTGTGATCATGAATTTTTTGTCTTGATTTTATTTTAATTAATAAAATGCAATGTTGGTTTGTCTTATCTGTTAATAACGTAGGTAAAGGAAATGTGGCTTAGCAAGTTGATCCATGGGTTCGTGAGTTTATTTCCATTCCCTAGTCAATAAAGCTTGAGAAGTTCAAACCTCATCATTGAAGTTATGTTGGAAGAATTGGCATGGCAAGGTTTATCTTGGTTTAACACATTTCAAAGTTATCAAAATTGATTCAAAAGTACAAGGGGTTGATTGAAGAAGTTGTCATGGTTGTACAAGGTCTTATTCTCATTGGTCATAAGTGCATATTTCTCTCAATTCTCAAGATATGGAAGTGGTTTTAGTTGCTATGAGTTCTCATTATCATCCTCAACAACTTATATCTACAAAGCAAGGGTGTTGGTACAAGAAGGTGGTTCAAAATTGTCTGGGTTCCTCCAATCGTTTTCTTGATCTAGGAGCTAGGGTTTTGAACTTCAAAGAAGTATTTATTTCTTATATTTTGGTATTTTTGAGTGATTCAAAATGCATCCTTCTCTTCAAATGGTTATTAACAAATCACTTCAAAAGTTTCAAGGAGTTTTCATGTGGAAGAAACTTGATAATGAAGAAAGATTACAAGTCCTCCGGATGAACCCCCAATTTCTCATGTGTGATTTCAAATGATCATAACTTGGTCAATTTTTATCACCTTTAGCCCACTATTTTTCCATAATGATCTTGAGGATGTGAACTTTATTCCTTCTTTTATATGAAAAGTGAGAAAATGGATGGAAGATGCCCTAAGGATACAAAAGATTAATGGTCAGTTCATGATTTTTTGCCAACTTGAACAATTCATAACTCTCACAATTTTTGGATATTTTGAATGGTTCAAGTCTCAGAATGTCATTCAAGAGGTCTATTTCATGCCATCTTTTTTTGTCAAGAACAAATTCCAAGTGGAAGGCCATGTTTGGATGCAAAACATTATAGGTCACTTTTGAAGAAAAAATTGAAATATTTCTAAGTATGAAAAGTCAACCCTTTTAATCCAACTTTGATTCAATGCAACTTTCAGCTCAAGCATCAATTTGATTTCATTATTTTTCCATTGCAAAGCTTGTAACATCATCTTTCTAAAGCATCAAGAATCATGCCCTAAGACCCCTTGAGCTGAGAATGCCATTGGTTTGAACTTGGTAACTTGAAACTGAAGTTTCTTCAAAAGTCAGAATTTGAAATCATTGATTTAGCTTCTAAACACTTTGTTTCTGCGTGTTTTTGCCTCTAAACATGTTTAGTGAAGTTCCAAAAGTAATTAGCACAACAAAACGCGCGTTTTGGATGAGTTTTGATCAAGTTAGAAGTCACACTTTTCTTGTTTGCCACTTCACACGATTCCCTCCAAACTTCACCATTTCACACGCTTGGACATTCCACTTGATTCCCTATATATAGAGGGTCATCCCTCATTCATTTTCTTAATCTTGGATAGCCAGAATCACCCTGCCAAACTTGTTCCATAACTCAAAATTCTGCAACTTCAAAATCTGTTTTCAAGCCTTTTTCAATCCAATTTTTCTATCAATTTACCTTCATTGATCTTCCCTGAAGCTAACCATATAATACATTCAAGAATTGTGACCTATATTGCTACATAAAAGTCCAGTTTCAGAGCTCTACAACTCAACTTCAATAGGTATATTCCTTCATCAATTCTTCAAAACTTTTATATCATTGTGATGCTCTCATTGCCCTGGTTCTAGTCGCAACACTTACTTTTATCTGGAATCTTGTTTTGACCATGAAATTTCAAATCCCTTTTCAAAACTTTCCTTCCAAATTTCTTGAGCTATAGTTTATATAAATTTATCGCGAATGTGTGGTTGTCTTTATCTTGAAGAGACGAAACGAATGGCATAGGTCTCATGTTCTAATTTTACAGATTGAGCAACCTGGTTTTGGGACTGGATGGAGGTTGAAGATGACCAATGTGTCATCCTTCAACTAATAAAACAACGCCATTTGGATTTTTTTTGAATTTCTGATTTACATTTGATTCAGTGCTTTATTCACTAATGACCATAATATGCACAGCGTGCCAGATCCCTTGGATTTGATTACTAACGCGTTTTGAGTCTCATCCAATGGTCCATATATTTTTGACTTTATTTTTCTTTTCAGATTTTTATATTTAATTTTTTAAAATTCCAAAAAATCATAGAAAATTCATTTTTAGTCAAAAAAATATGAAATCATTATGAAAAATATTATTGATTTTTCTCTTTCTGATTTTTATATTTTCAAAATTTTATTTTGTGTTTTGATATTTTTTATAAATATCCACTTTATTTGAATTATTTTAAATGTTCAAAAATACTTTTATGCATTTTTAAATTCTGAAAAAAATTATGAAATGATCCAATGATATTGTGACAAATATTAGTGACCTCATTTATTTATTATTTCTGACTTTGCTATTTTTTTATCATTTTTGGTTTATTTTACTCATTTCTTTTAATTTTAAAAATAGTTTCTGACTTTAAAAAATTACAAAAAAATTTATAAAATCATTTTAGTTCATTTCTGATTTTTCTATGGCCTTACTTTTTTATTTCTTGATTAATTTGAACATAGTTGATATTTTTCTCTTTTATTTCTATTTTAAAACTTTTTAAAGAACCTTTTTAATGTATATATTAAGTGCAATATTATTTTGTGATTATTTTCTGGATAATCTTGGGTTGAATTTTTAATCATGAACTTTATTAACATCATTGGATCCATGGTGTTGACTCTAACTCCACAAAAATGGATGAATGATTTTAATAATAGTTTGATTAAATTTAAATTCAAATGTGGTTTATATATTCCTCCCCACCCTTCTTCATCTTATTCCTTTCTTATTGCACTAAGTGTTATTGGAGCATGATCTCTATATCATGTCTCAAGACAAATGGTGCATAGATTGCTATTGACCGGCCTCAAAATAGGTGCAACTTCTACATAAGTCCACTTACGATTGCTTAACATAGCGATAAATTTTGTCCCGATTCAAATAAATGATCATTTGTGGCCCAAACTTATGTTTGCAAGCCCAAGTATATTAATTTGATCTCTTTGATCCAATAACCTTGAGATTTATTGTGTGGAGGCTTTGGTTCTACCAATCCTCTAATGGATCTATAACACTTTTGGTCAACGTGGATCACTTAAACATTATTGATAATTAAATGGTACTTTTGAGAATTCCAAATGGATGATATACTTGACAAAAAGCAAATGCAACTTGTTGTGTGGAGGCTTTGGTTCTACCAATCCTCTAATGAGTTCCAAATGCAAGTTTCAAGATGGTCATCCAACTAACCACTAATTATTAAATTGTTTTTACTTGGTGCTTTTTATTTTTTATGCTTTATGTACCATTTACTTTAAGCATTACAATTCATGTCATTTTTATTTTGCTCATTTGAGCTTTTATTTTCTCTTCTAAGACACTTAATAATCAACATGAACCATAAAAATCTTTAATGGTACTTGGACTATTTGGTTACTATCCTTGACATTATGGAGCATTGGACTTCTTGGACTTAGGATTAGAAACTTTGGGCTATGTTGGAGACCTTATGACCTTGATTGATATTTTGTATGGAGTTCTTGAGGTTTATCTCAAGACATTGGGTTGTTTTGTTTGTTTTGTGTGCAGGTTATTGTGGTTACATACTTTGTTTGTAATCTGGAATTCACCCGTATACAGCTGTTACTCTGTCCAATTTTTGTGAAGACTTAATACACTTGAAGTTTGGTTCTCTCAAGAGGTCTAGTATCTTTGCTTACTTGGTTTAAATACAAAGAATGGTAACTCTATCTTGGCTCATAATGTCAAGTATTGGCTTCTTGTTGGTTAGATGGTCCTTATCCCTAGCTTTTTATCTTATGCTTTAGGATAGTCTCTTCTTCTCCTCCCATCTTCTTTAATTTCAAAAATATTCTCTCTCCTTTCGAAAACTCTTCTATTTTTTTTAAACTTGAACCACTTTCATAATAAACTTAGACTTAGGTCCATGCATTTTCAAAACCTTTTCATAAATAAATCTCAATCAACTTAATAATACCTTGACATTTTTTGTGAGAAGACTAAAAGTCAATCAATCTCATTTCAAACTATTTTGCCACTTTGGCTTCTACTTTAAAACTTTTCTCAAAAGATTGGACTCTTGTCAATCCTTGTAGTGATTCAAACAACTATACTTCTACAATGTGTAGTGAAGAAAGATATTTTCCACTTGGGTGTTGAGTGAGGCATTGTTGATTTTAAAATCCAAGCCATATCCTCAACTTTGAGATGATGCAAATTCTCCTTTCCCATGATTGTGGGTAGTAAGTATGTTTTCCACATGGACAATGACGATGATGTCTTATCTCATAAAAGTAACCAACACACTTATGTTTTAAAAAATACTTTAAAAGAGGAACTACGTGTACCTTGATCCCCTATTGCACGAAAGGTGGTACCTAGGCACTAAAGGTTCGCAACCGCGGCGGGTGAAAAAACCATAAAAATATATTTCTTTTCTCACCTCCACCATCCATTTTATACAACATTTTATAGCCAAAATATACAGATTTTACAAAGAGGTTCTTGTAGAGTACCATAGATGTTTAGGGTGCTAATACCTTCCCTTTGCATAACCAACCCCCTTACCTTGAATCTTTCCCCCTGTTTTTGGGTTACTCGCTCTTTTCCCATTCCTTTGGAAACAATAAAGTGTTGTGGCGATTTTTACTTTGATCTGTATAAGTCTAGTCAATCCAATGGCTCAGTCTTAAACATTTCTACAGCTACAGAAAAAATTGCGACTTCACTGGGGAAAGATTGACCTCTTGTTGGTCCATCCCTAAGTGGGTTGAGCCTATCTTTTTTTATATCTATATATGTGTTATTATTGTTTATGTATTATATGTTTTATATATGTTTGTCTAGATTTTCCTTGTTGTTGTACCCCAAAATTTGCCCTCCCATATTTCTCAATACATTTCAAGTAAGTTCTTCAAATTGCCCAAGGAAGTCCAAGAGTTAACCAGACAAATTCTCTCCTAAAGGTAGTCTACCTCAAATTAGGGTTTCATTTTGCATCAAGATGTTTGAGTCCAAAGGGTCCCAAATGCTACTATTGTCCTAATATGTTCTCAAGATCATCCATGTCAAGTTTCAAGCCTTGCAGAGAAAGTTTGCTCAGTCAATTGCTCAAAGGCCCAAAAATCGACTGTGGTAGGGCAAAAGTCAATTGTGGCCCACATACAGTCAAACTTCAAGATTTTTGGTCAACATACTCATTTTGAAGTATATTTCATCATTTGATCAAGGGTTGATCATGATTCATCAAGGATTGCTCAAAATTCATCAAGACTCAAAAGTTGCTAAATTAGGGTTTTGCAGGAAAAGTCAACTCAACTTTGACCAAGTATAACTTTCTCATACTTTATGATAAATGACCCATCAAAAGCTCATTATGAATAGGATACAATTCCCTACAATCCATCTTCAACTCCCAAGTTCAAAATATGCACTCACAAGAAGTTATGAATTTGGACATTATAGGTCATTTTGAAAAGTCAACAAAAATACCTTTTTTGTCAAAGATTCATACATGAGCATGGAATATAAAATTGAGATTAGACCAAAAGGGTTGATTAAAGGACATCTCAAGCTTTCTAAAAAGTCCAAGAACACCCTCATAAGGTTAAAATTGAGAGAGATATGCATTGTCAAAGTTGGACAATTTTTGAAAAAATGCATGGAGCAAATATTGACCAAACTTGGATTTTTTCCAAATGGCCCTATCTTTTCAAGTTTGAAACTTATTCCTAACATGGTCCAAGGCCTCTAAGCCCACCCATACATTTTTATACTATTTATGCTATTTATTTTGATGTTTTATTCATTAAAATTCAGAATTAAATAATAGAAATAATGTAAATTTTGACGTGAATACATTTTGGGAAAGTTTTATGCTGGTTTATGTCAATTGATTTCATGCAATAACCTTTCAAATATGTCCAGGTTCATCCACATGTGAAAATGACATAAAATCATCAAATATGGCATTTTTTTCAAATCTTGATCATGGTCTTAAAACACAACATTATGAGGGAGATTCTTTCCATGCTTTCTTATCTCCTCATTATCCTCTATAAATATAGAGCCATACAAGCTTGAAAGGGACGAAAATCCTCTCTAAAAAGCTCTCAAAAAGCTCTTCAAAAAGCTCTCTAAAAGCTCTTCAAAAAGCTCTCCAGAAATAAAAGAATTGGTGCAAGTCATATCTCGAGGTTCCGGTCTCTCTCAATTGACATCAAGCCTCAAACCATCCTCTTGAAGTCCTCAAGAGTCTTACAAGGCCCAAGAGAAATCCATCACACGCCTAGCACGCCCCCCATTTGACAACACCGGTTTGGTAAAATTTTAAACTTTGAATCTCTAATTATAATCACATTTTATGGTATGCTAACGTTTGTTTGAGTTTATATAGAACAATTATGGATGGTTGAATCATAGGTTCCATGCAAGAATCAAAAAACACCATAGTTAGAGCATGAAGCTTTCAAAGATTCGGGCCTAGGGATTTCTGATGATTGCACCCCCTGTTTACTTTTGCTACTAGGCTCATCTTTATTTTCATGTTTTATTCGTTTTGTTTATTTCTTTTAATCCCTTTTATTTTTTTTTCAATAAACAAATATAAAAATCACATAAAAATAGATTTAGGATTTTTTTCTTAATTAAATTTTAATTCTAGGTAAAACTTTAATTTCTTTTTGTAAATAATTAAAACTAATTAGAATAATTAGGTTTTTATTTCTAATTTAATTATATTTTTCTTTTTCTTAAAAAATAATAAAAAAAACCAAAATAAGCCATGTAATTATTTTTATTAATTTATTTAATTAACTAATTAATTGCATATTTAATTTAGAAAACTTATTTCCTTTATTAAAAACAACAAAAAAACAATTTTTCTTTTAATTAGGTTAGAAGGGTCAAAACCTTAAATTCTCGTCGATCTTAATTCTTCTCGTGTGCTTTATTTTTATTATTTACCATATTGATGTAACTGCCTACAGTTTGTAATAGTTTAATTAGGACACTTATTTACATTTATCGCTTTATTTTCAAAGGGTTTGTTTTTGGCTATGTAAATACCTGAAGCCTTGTAATAGCGTAGTTTAAATTCCGCACTTTAAATTCCGCAAATTATTAACTGTTAGATGTATGATATAGGGATGCATGAGAAGAATGTATGATTAATTTTAAAACAGTTAGATCACCCTAAATGTGCAAAGATAAATAAAATGAAATTGAATCATTCGCACATGCACACTCCTAGGGTACACACCCACTTGGTTGCCTTCGGTAAATGGTCATTGAGTATAGGATGCTTTAGTGGTTGTCCTTTTGTCTAAACAAAGATCAAAGTCCCGATTCGGAAAAGTTTCCTCGGAATGGTTGCCTCAGAATTGTTGCCTCGAATAATTGTTCTAAGACATTAGGGTTATTACTAAGACGTTCTAACATTGCTTTAGTGACCGTGCGTTCCTTTCGAATTAACCCTCAAACTCCAACGACGGTGCTACCTACTCACTAATAGTGGGATATCGTTGTCTAAAGGAAACGAATACAAAACGATTCTTTTTTCGAGTAGGTAGATTAGTTCTTAAGTACTTGCTCATTCCAAACAAAATTTTCACACTTACACTCCTTTATAAACAAAGTTTTCAAAAACACTTCATTACACTCTTGAAGATAGAAGCAAGAGTTAAATCGAAGTCAAAACAAAAACTTTTCAAAGCGCACCAACATAAAGAAAACAATTTTGAAAATGATGAGCAAGTACCTAAGAGCCCGTAGATAACTACGGATAGAAAGGGTGCTAATACCTTCCTTTTCTATAATCTACCCCCCGTACTCAGAAATATCTCGAAAAAGGAATTTTTCGGTGCTTTTTTCCTTTCCTTGTTGGATAAAATAAAATTCGGTGGCGACTCTTGCTTACCGCGACATTTTGCGAAAACAAACGCAAAACGCAAACCAGCAAATTTCCTTAACGAAATAGGGAAACCACGTCCTGGTTCTGGCCACCGTATCACATAACTGGCGACTCTTCTAGGGATTGAATAAGTGGGGTGTTCCTTAGGAATAGTTCATCATATTATTTTCAATTGTTTTAATTGTTTGCTTTATATTTTTGGGCCTTATATCGGAGTTACTATAGATCCTAACCCGGATCTGGAGGACACCTTTTAGGTAAGTAGAAATAGACTGTGAGGGAACTGTACAGCGTAGACCGATACGGTTGAAGCAGTAGCTACGTTGGTGTGACACATTAGTTGGTACCGATATCCCTTGTGGAGGAACAAGGAGATTATGGGGCTGCTAATGGGTCATTAAGCATCAACTGACCTTAGAACCTATAATTGACCAACTTGGCCATAGAAAAGTAGCAGTATCCTACACTCATTGAGACCATACTCTCGCGACGATTCCGGCCGCAAGAAAATTTTGCTAAACTGGAATTATGACCAATCGAGGATGGTGAGTGATATTGAGACCCTCTAGAACCCGGTTACTATTACTAGGACAGGTTGAACCAACTAAACTGAAAGAGGGTAATACCTAGACCCCATGCACGCCTAAACTTAAGGCTGCTTGTGTGACTTGTGTGCTTTCAAACTTGAACTACTTGCACATTTTTGTTATCTGAAAACATGAGTTCCTTGCAGGTTTTGTTTACAGTCCTTATCCAATAACTTGGATTTCTTGCCAAATTTACTTGTTTAAATCACCTCGTACTTTTGCTTAAACATATAGCATGCACATCATAACATCATGCCTTAACATTTCATTAACCATTTCAAGGATCTCAAGGGTTTGTGATGTAGGTTATGGTAAATCAAACGTCTAGCAAGGGGCAAAGGGGATTTATTTTCCTCTAGCCAATGTCGTCTAGAGATCAAAACACGATAACTTGAGTCAGGGGCTATGACCCACTCGATAAGGTGATCTTGAATCCTGAAGAAGGACTCTTGACGACACGAAGTTTCTTCAATCAAAGCTGCAAAATTCAAAATCTAACAGTTTCTTGTTTACCCCGCGAGATCCTTGAAAACATTGCATACATATATCATACATATCATTGCATAACAGGTCTCTCAGTACAGGTCTCTCATATCCTCGCTGTTTATTTCAGCAATGGCTCTCAAATAAGATAACAGAGATCTTCAAGAAACTCAGTTCAGGGAAATCTTCCTAAACCTATCCAAGGGGAAGGAAGAGTTGAAAACACTCCTCATTGGGAACTTGGTCAAGAAAAGTCCTGAAAACAATAAGGACGAACGGCTGGAACAACTGCAAGCTGAGGTAGATGCAATAAGAACCCAAATATTGGGGCAGATGGCCTTTATCCAAGGCTTAGCCTGGGAACAAGAAGAGCTGAGAACCATTATCAACCAGCTTCATCAAGATGGATACAACAGTATGAAGCAAACAGTCGAGGTCGGGGACCAAGTCATTGATCAACCTCCAAGAAGACAAAAGGTTGGTTTGGTAAAGAGCAGACTTTTCCAAATTGCTACTACATCATGGGTCCAACAACAACCTCGCCAAAAACAACGGGTTGATCAGAGTAAGCCAAATATTCCCAAAAGGCAATTTACCAAAATCAACATGTCATTGGATCAAGCATTGCAACGCCTGTTGAAGGCCAAGTTGGTTATGTTAAGGGACCCTTCTCAGAATCCCAACATAGCCTCCCCGGACTACAATCCTGATGCAAGGTGTGCATACCATTCCAACAGCCCGGGGCATGATACTGATGACTGTTGGGCATTGAAAAATAAAATATAGGACTTGATTGATGAAGGAGTGTTGGAGTTTACACAAGATGGTCAGGCTGAGTTCTTCTACCATCCCTCCAAGGCATGTCCTCTGAAGTTACAAGACCAGACGAGAAGACTTTTTGTTCATTAGAATTTTCAATTTGTAATTTTCTTTTGATTGTTCAGACATTTATTCATGTCAAACTTTGTTACCTTATCAATGCATTGCATATGTCTGTTTTGAATCAATCTATTCATATTCACTATATTCAAATTTCTTTCATTTTTGTGATGTTCAACTCTCGATTAAAAAATTCTAAGCCTTTAGAGGGAGGATGACGAAAATGATACCATAATCCCTACAGTATGCTTTTGAATAGACCCCGCTGACGATGTGCATGCGTTGTTTCAAATCCTAAACAGTGGAGTTATAAGGAAGATAATCCCTAGTCAACCCCTTTGAGCCAAATAAGTTGGAGTTTTTCTCTTCACGCAAATTAAAACCCTTAATCACAACCTGGGGCAGGGTAGTTTTCTCAGTTAACTCATGTGCATAATGAATGGTTGCGAAGACGTCCTTCCAAAACAAAAGATGGTGATGGTTCCCTATAATCGTCAAGACATGCATTCATTATCTCTTAAAATAAAAGCCCATTAAGTCAAAACCTATGAAGGAGACTTAAGAAAAAACTAGGGCATCCCGCTAACTGTAATCACAAAAAGAAACAGTTCGGGAAAAGACAGGGATAATAAAATAAAAAGAAAGAGGTCCTACAAACCCTCAACAAAAATGACTGCATATTCAAAATAAACTGTCAGTGTCTGAACCATCACCGGAACATCAAGGACAATATTCCAGAACTCAACTAGGGTTATAAATGCACAATTAGCTGAGTTTATGATCGAAGAACATCACGAAGAACGAGTGGGTACAAATAAATTTTGAGCCTTTATCCTTTGTTTCTTGAACCGTGAACCAGGCCACATTATAACCCTTAAAAGTCCTAGCTGAAGCATGGGTTAGTTCGAAAGCATACTGTTACAAAAGGTATCCTGACTCCTGTAGGATTGTTGTAAATCCTGAGTTGACATCACACTATTACAAAAAAAAACTTGTTTTACTAAAAAATGAATTTCCAAACTTCAAGACAGACATAAGCTTTGCATTCTTAAAATAACATTGTTTGCATATGACTATTTGTTCAACAGCAGAGAAATTCGCATGACGAATATCTAGTGAACAAAAACCTCCTCCAACAAGAGTGATCACCTCAGGTGGAAAAACGCTTCCAACCAAGGGGAACGGCATGATCATTGTCCATCATCTGGGGTAGTCAAGTCAAGATTCAAGGAATCTCTCAAAGATGCCAAATAGCCAGGGGCAAATCTCCATCTGAAACACTTGGGGCATTGGACATGAATTCCAGCAACGAATCTTGCATGATCAAACGAACGTCTTCTGGTAGTATGGCAACACAACACTACCGGCAGTGACAACTCCCTACACCCTGAGAGCGTGGACATAGTCAGAAAACACTGTGCATGAACAAAGACCCGCTAGGTCGACTGGCCTAGGCAAAAATAAGGGCATCCCGACGAACCAAAAGGGTTCGGGCAAAAATTAGGGATAAAAAATGAAAAAATAAGTACACCAGGCAAGTCGAAAACCTGAAAGGGCGGCTTGGGCGAAAAAGGGTTTCCCGGTGGACTAAAAATCTGAAAAGACAGTCCAGGCAAAAATTAGGGATCAAAGCGTACGACTATGTCCTTTCATCTTGTCACTTGCCTACCAGAAGAAGATTGATCATTTCGATTGAAAGTTTCCAAGCACCTCATGAGTTGGGATAACACTCGATCCACAAGGCCTCCGCAGGCACCTTCTCCAGTAGATACAGGGGCAGAAAAGTCTCGATACGAAGTCATTATCATATCCTCAGCATGCGTCCTAGTAACATTCACTCCCCGCATAGTAGGAAAAAGATAGTGGTGTTGATTCTCCCCAACTGAGACTCTCAACCGTGAATGAATTGGCGATATTTCCCCAAACAGAGTTTATCTACCATCAGCACTAAAAAAATTATCCCCAGCGGAGTATGAAAAGTTATCCCCAGTGGACTCTGGAAGATTGTCCCCAGTAGAGTTTAAAAGATTATTCCCCGCGAAGTTTCAACTGGAAAATCATCCCCAGCGGAGTTCATTCCTTCTACAATCAGAAACTCAATTCCCAACAAGGTTCATTACCACCAGCAACGGTAATTCATCCCCAACTGAATTTATACGCTGAATCCTCAACAGAGCACCTCTTCCCCACAAAGGCATTTCCTCATCATTTTATTCACCAGCGAAGTCACCCTCTCCCGCATGTTTATTCTCACAATCATCTTCATTCGCTATCCCCAGCGGAGACGAAAAATTCAACTCTTTTCTCCAGTAGCAATCCGGGATTTATTTTCCCAGCTAAAAACACCACATTTCCATACATCGTGACATGCATACGCATTATACGACATAATCTCATTTATTTTGAGAACATCATTTACTTGATACATAACATGCATTACATACAACTAATCTTTGCCTTTCAGGAAGTATACGATTAAATTCTCACAAAATTTAAGCTATGAAGCTTTTACCTTAGTTGAATTATGGACGAGTTCCTAAATCTCGACAGAGATGTTTCCTCAGTTGAATTACGGATGAGTTCCTAAATCTAGAAAGAGATGTTTCCTCAGTTGAATTACAGACGAGTGCCTAAATCTTGATAGAGATGTTTCCTCAGTTGAATTACGGACGGGTTCCTAAATCTCGACAGAGCTTTTACCTCAGTTGAATTACGGACGAGTTCCTAAATCTAGGCAGAGATGTTTCCTCAGTTGAATTACGGACGAGTTCCTAAATCTCAACAGAGATGTTTCCTCAGTTGAATTACGGACGAGTTCCTAAATCTCGACAGAGATGTTTCCTCAGTTGAATTACGGACGAGTTCCTAAATCTCGACAGAGATGTTTCCTTAGTTGAATTATGGACGAGTTCCTAAATCTCGACAGAGATGTTTCCTCAGTTGAATTACTGATGAGTTCCTAAATCTCGACAAACATGTTTCCTTAGTTGAATTACGGATGAGTGCCTAAATCTCGACAGAGATGTTTCCTCAGTTGAATTACGGACGAGTTCCTAAATCTCGACAGAGATGTTTCCTCAGTTGAATTACGGATGAGTTCCTAATTCTCGACAGAGATGTTTCCTCAGTTGAATTACGGATAAGTGCCTAAATCTCGACAGAGATGTTTCCTCAGTTGAATTACGGACGAGTTCCTAAATCTGGACAGAGATGTTTCCTCAGTTGAATTATGAACGAGTTCATAAATCTCGACAGAGATGTTTCCTCAATTGAATTACGGACGAGTTCCTAAATCTCGACAGAGATATTTCCTCAGTTGAATTATGGACGAGTTCCTAAATCTCGACAGAGATGTTTCCTCAGTTGAATTACGGACGAGTTCCTAAATCTCGACAGAGATGTTTTCTCAATTGAATTACGGACGAGTTCTTAAATCTCGGCAGAGATGATTCCCTAGTTGAATTACGGACGAGTTCCTAAATTTTGACAGAGATGTTTCCTCAATAGAATACAGACGACCGAAGCTCCTAAAATTCTACTTCTCTCAACAAAGATCAGCCTTCCCCAGCGGAATCTTCCTCAACAACAGGTATACAAGCTCTCGCTAAGGAATATCTTATGCGATCGACACTCCTTCAGATGGAATCTTTAAGCCCATCCCCTCGTCAGCAATTTCCAAATGGCATCTGTAAGCCCATTCCCGACATCACAAGACAATTACCACTTCATGCGAGTGCAAATTTCTGGGCACTCTAGTGTTCAATCCTCTTCCACCTTAGGGTCACGAAAGGCACGAAATCCAATCTATATCCTCAGGTTTAAGAAGATTGAACAGGGGAAACTTTTGTACCCCAAAATTTTCCCTCCCATATTTCTCAATACATTTCAAGTAAGGTCTTCAAATTGCCTAAGGAAGTCCAAGAGTTGACCAGACAAACTCTCTCCTAAAGGCAGTCTACCTCAAATTAGGGTTTCATTTTGCATCAAGATTTTTGAGTCCAAAGGGTCCCAAATGATACTATTGTCCTAATATGTTCTCAAGATCATCCATGTCAAGTTTCAATCCTTGCAGAGAAAGTTTGCTCAATCAATTGCTCAAAGGCCCAAAAATCGACTATGCTAGGGCAAAAGTCAATTGTGGCCCACATACAGTAAAACTTAAAGATTTTTGGTCAACATCCTCATTTTGAATTATATTTCATCATTTTATCAAGGGTTGATCATGATTCATCAAGGATTACTCAAAATTCATCAAGACTCAAAAGTTGCTAAATTAGGGTTTTGCAGGAAAAGTCAACTCAACTTTGACCAAGCATAACTTTATCATACTTTATGAGAAATGACCCATCCCAATCTCATTATGAAGAGGATTGAATTCCCTACAATCCATATTCAACTCCCATGTTCAAAATATGCACTCACAAGAAGTTATGAATTTGGACATTATAGGTCATTTTGAAAAGTCAACAAAAACACCTTTTTGTCAAATATTCATACATGAGCATGGAATATAAAATTGATATAAGACCAAAAGGGTTGATTAGAGGACATCTCAAGCTTTCTAAAAAGTCCAAGAACACCCTCATAAGGTTAAAATTGAGAGAGATATGCATTGTCAAAGTTGGACAATTTTTGAAAAAATGCATGAAGCAAATATTGACCAAACTTGGATTTTTTCCAAATGGGCCTATCTTTTCATGTTTGAAACTCATTCCTAACATGGACCACGACCTATAAGCCCATCCATACATTTTTATACTATTTATGCTATTTATTTTGATGTTTTATTCATTAAAATTCAGAATTAAATAAATAAATAATAGAAATAATGTAAATTTTGATGTGAATCCATTTTGGGAAAGTTTTATGCTGGTTTATATCAATTGATTTTGTGCAATAACTTTTCAAATATGTCTAGGTTCGTCCACATGTGAAAATGGCATAAAATCATCAAATATGGCATTTTTTTCAAATCTTGATCATGGTCTTAAAACACAACATTATGAGGGAGATTCTTTCCATGATTTCTTGTCTCCTCATTCTCCTCTAAAAATACAGAGCCATACAAGCTTGAAAGGGACGAAAATCCTCTCTAAAAAGCTCTCAAAAAGCTCTTCAAAAAGCTCTCTAAAAGCTCTTCAAAAAGCTCTCCAGAAATAAAAGAATTGATGCAAGTCATATCTCGAGGTTCCGGTCTCTCTCAATTGACATCAAGCCTCAAACCACCCTCTTGAAGTCCTCAAGAGTCTTACAAGGCCCAAGAGCAATCCATCACACGCCTAGCACGCCCCCCATTTGACAACACCGGTTTGGTAAAATTTTAAACTTTGAATCTCTAATTTTAATCACATTTTATGGTATGCTAACGTTTGTTTGAGTTTATATAGAACAGTTATGGATGGTTTAATCATAGGTTCCACGCAAGAATCAAAAAACACCATAGTTAGAGCATGAAGCTTTCGAAGATTCGGGCCTAGAGATTTCTGATGATTGCACCCCCTGTTTACTTTTACTACTAGACCCATCTTTATTTTCATGTTTTATTTGTTTTGTTTATTTCTTTTAATCCCTTTTATTTTTTTATCAATAAACAAATATAAAAATCACATAAAAATAGATTTAGGATTTTTTCGTAATTAAATTTTAATTTTAGGTAAAACTTTAATTTCTTTTTGTAAATAATTAAAACTAATTAGAATAATTAGGTTTTTATTTCTAATTTAATTATATTTTTCTTTTTCTTAAAAAATAATAAAAAAAAACCAAAATAAGCCATGTAATTATTTTTATTAATTTATTTAATCAACTATTGCATATTTAATTTAGAAAACTTATTTATTTTATTAAAAACAACAAAAAAATAATTTTTCTTTTAATTAGGTTAGAAGGGTCAAAACCTTAAATTCTCGTCGATCTTAATTCTTCTCGCGCGCTTTATTTTTATTATTTACCATATTGATGTAACTGCCTACAGTTTGTAATAGTTTAATTAGGACGTATATTTACATTTATCGCTTTATTTTCAAAGGGTTTGTTTTTGGCTATGTAAATATCCGAAGCCTTGTAATAGCGTAGTTTAAATTCCACACTTTAAATTCCGCAAATTATTAACTGTTAGATGTATGATATAGGGATGCATGACAAGAATGTATGATTAATTTTAAAATAGTTAGATCACCCTAAATGTGCAAAGATAAATAAACTGAAATTGAATCATTCGCACATGCGCACTCCTAGGGTACACTCCCACTTGGTTGCCTTCGGTAAATGGTCATTGAGTATAGGATGCTTTAGTGGTTGTCCTTTTGTCTAAACAAAGATCAAAGTCCCGATTCGGAAAAGTTGCCTCGGAATTGTTGCCTCGGAATTGTTGCCTCAAATAATTGATTTAAGACATTAGGGTTATTACTAAGACGTCCTAACATTGCTTTAGTGACCGTGCGTCCCTTTCGAATTAACCCTCAAACTCCAACGACGGTGCTACCTACTCACTAATAGTGGGATAGCATTGTCTAAAGGAAACAAATACAGAACGATTCTTTTTTCAAGTAGGTAGATTAGTTCTTAAGTACTTGCTCATTCCAAACAAATTTTTCACACTTACACTCCTTTATAAACAAAGTTTTCTAAAACACTTCATTACACTCTTGAAGACAGAAGCAAGAGTTAAATCTAAGTCAAAACAAAAACTTTTCAAAGCACACAAACATAAAGAAAACAATTTTGAAAATGATGAGCAAGTACCTAAGAGCCCGTAGATAACTACGGATAGAAAGGGTGCTAATACCTTCATTTTCTATAATCTACCCCCCGTACTCAGAAATATCTCGAAAAAGGAATTTTTTTGTACTTTTTTCCTTTCCTTGTTGGATAAAATAAAAGTCGGTGGCGACTCTTGCTTACCGCGACATTTTGCGAAAACAAACGCAAAACGCAAACCAGCAAATTTCCTTAACGAAATAGGGAAACCACGTCCCGGTTCTGGCCACCGTATCACACTTGTTTTCAGGGTGCTTGGTGATTTCACATAAGTCCTATACCCGAACTTGGGCAAAATTTAAGATAGAACGGGCGGTATAGTCATGTTAACTTTGAGGGAGTAATCTCAAAAACGGATGCATGATATCCCCCACTCAGTGGAGGCCCCTTTGATAGTAGTGTCATTTACCAAGTAATCGCGAAGACATATTGCTTTCGACCTGGGAGCCTGCTAAAGCTGAGGACCGTAGAATACCTAACTCATCTTGGCCTTTTAGGTGTAGTGCGAAAGCTATGACAGATTAATCCGGAAAAAGTTATCACGCGATACTATGCTCGAACGAGTTTTTCTTGAGAATATTACTAATTACCGAGTTAATCGGGAAGTTGGTAATATCCAAAGGAAGGATGTAGACTCTGGGAACCTCTAGAACCTTGTTCAGAAGGTGATAACTTTTAGACCAACACCTTATGGGTAGTACCTTCGACCTCATGCTCGTGACATTGAACTTATGAACCCTAAGTTTGTGTTCTTGGGTGTGATTGTTGTATCATGCATCCATACACTCATAAGCATCTTTTGAAGAAATTTTATTTCAAGGGACTTGAAAGTTGACCATTTGTGAATATCTCAGGTACCTTTTGACCATGGATTCTGGAAACAGAAAGACTGGAAAATACATTTTCAAGGATCCCAAGATAGACGAGTTGATCAGTCTAATTCTAGAGATTGAATGTTATGCAAACTTTTGGAAGAAGTATGGATCCATCATTCCTCTTATGAAGCTTAGGATGAAGGAGGGTTTTCTCTCGACCTTGGTCCAGTTCAATGATCTGATGTATCATTGCTTTACTTTCCCCGACTATCAGTTGATGACTACACTAGAGCAGTATTCTTATCTGCTGGATTTGCCTGTTATCGATCGCGTTCCTTTTACTGGTTTGGAGGGTGAGCCAAAACCACACGAGATTGTTGCTTTGATCCATCTGGGAAAGTCTGAGGTTGAAGCCCATATGACTACTAAAGGAGGGATTAGAGGATTACCAGCTCAGTTCTTATTGGAGAAAGCTTGTTGCTTTGCCAGGATGAAGAGTACAATCACTTTTGAGGCCATCTTTGCTCTACTTGCTTACAGGTTATTCTTAGTTCCTAATGTGGATAAGTTTGTTGACGTTAATGCTATCAGGATCTTCATGACCGAAAACCCAGTTCCTACATTGTTGGGTGATGCTTATTACTCTATTCATCTTCAGAATTATTATCATGGGGGGATGATCATCTGTTGCACGCCTTTGTTGTACCAATGGTTTATCTCTCGTATGCCTCATTCTGATGCTTTCTGAGATGTCAAGAAGGAACCCCGATGGGCTCCTAAGATCATGGCACTTACTCACTCGAATATTGATTGGTATCATCGAGCTTACCAGGATGTAGAAATTGTTGACAATTTTGGTAGTTTTCCCAATGTACCTCTTCTTGGTACAAAAGGAGGAATTAACTATAACCCTGTTCTTACACGATAACAGCTTGGTTATTCGATGAGAGATAAACCAAATAGTATTCATTTGATTAGTTTCTTTCTGAAGGAGGGAGAAAACCATAAGGAAGCTAGGGAGCAGATTGTGAAGGTCGTTCGTCACATCCATAAGAAGAGTAGGAAAGACATGGGACCTAGGGGGTTGTTTCTTTGGATCCATATCTTTAGTGGGTCCAAGCGAGAGCTATTCAGTTGAAGATGACGTATTCCCAGGAAACACTTATGCCTAATTTGTTTGTGAAGACCACTTATCCCTTATTGGATGATATAGAAGAGCTACAACTTGCTTTGATCAGGATGCAACAGGAAAAAGATGCTTGGAAGAATAACTGTAAAACTTTAGAGATTTCCTATAGAGCATACTCGAAGGAGAGGGACAATTTGATTGAGATCCTTGAGAGTCGAGTGGTAGAGACCATGGAGAGGCAAGGGGATTTATTTTCTCCTAAGCCTTAGTCAGATGTTAGTTGCTCACTTCCTGGTTCAGGTAATTGGAAGGAGGTTGCCACCAGGTACGCTGAAGAAAACCAGAGGTTGAAGGCTCAAGTTTCCAAGCTTACAGGGAAGCGTCGGCGTATAGAGTGATATCTGCCAGCTTTACTTCTTAGGGTTTTAGACCTTATTTTCATCTTGTACTTTGGATTATTGAAACTTGTAATCCATTTTAAAGTTATTATAATAAAACTTTTCAGTATTTCAAATGAGTTATTACTTTGATATTTGCAATGTGTCTATAAATCTTTAAGTCCATTGAAATATTAATAATAAAAATAAATCATGTGCTCTGCATATCATGTATCATATTGCACATATTTCTTGCATTTGTTATGCATATCCAGGTGTCTTACCAAGATTCTTTACTTCGTTCAGCAAGCTGACTCACCACTACAACACTCGGGCTAATTTCAAAAGTAAGATGGGTAACTTAGAACAAGAGAATCGCGAGCTGCGCGAGGATGTTTCTGATTTGAAGGCCGGTATGGACAATCTTACTGGTCTGATGGAATCTCTGTTGGCTGCTCAGAATCAGCCACCGAGTGTTCAACCTCAATCAACAAGGGCTACTGCTGAAGCTCCGATTGTTCCTGTGTCTTCTTCCCTATCTGTTTTTCAGAACCGCATGCCTCAAGGTTATCCATGGGGAATGCCAGAGAATTTTATGCTTGAAGGTTTCAATCTTGGTCCTCAAGAAGCTCCAGTTGTTCAGAATACTATTACTCCTACACCTTCTGTGGTGCATGCTGCACCTCCTTCGGTGAATTTGGTTCCATTTGTTAACGATGATGTGTGTCGTCCTTTTCCTCCACCAAGTGAAGACTTAGATCTTTATGACAGAATGGACGATTTTCAAGAGCAGTTTGACAAGATGCAGAGAGAGATGAAGACCCTCAGGGGAAAAGAGTTATTCAGGCAGAATGTGAATGAATTATGCTTGGTCCCGAATATTAAGATACTTGCAAAGTTTAAGGTCCCGGAGTTTGAGAAGTACAAGGGCAACACTTGCCCTCGTGCTCATCTGGTGATGTATGTAAGGAGAATGTCTACCCATACTTATGATCAGCGTCTGTTGATTCACTTTTTTCAAGATAGTTTGACTGGTGTTGTGCTGAAGTGGTATATGAGTTTGGACAGCGTCAACATCCATACTTTCAATGACATGGGAGAAGCATTTATCATATAATACAAATACAGTGTGGATATGGCGCCTGACCGTGATCAACTCAGGGCCATGGTTTAGAAAGATAGGGAATCATTCAAAGAATATGCACAGAGATGGCGCGAGGTAGCTGCCCAAGTGATTCCTCCCATGGAAGAGAAGGAGATAACTAAGAAAGGATGGTAGCGAGTGCACCAAGTGACTTTACTGAAATGGTAGGCATGGGTATTCGTTTAGAAGAGGTTGTAAGAGAGGGTCGTTTAACGAAGAGTGAAGGATCTGGAGGTGCAAAGAAGCCATCTTATGGGTTTACCAAGTAGAAGGAAGTGGATACAAATGTTGTTATGCAAGAGAGGAGGGTTAATCCTCCTAGAAGAAATTATCAACATCATTTACAAGTCGCCTGAATTACTCCAGTTGTTAGTGTAGATACAACCACCGTTGCTTATCAGAGACCATCCCAACAAGGGAATCAAGGGTATAATCAGATAAGGGAGAGTTATGACCCTATTCCTATGAGTTATACATATTTACTACCGAAATTGATTCAGAAGAAGTTGGTTCAGACCCGACCACCTCCCGCTGTACCATCACTGTTGCCTTAGTATTACAAGGCAGACCAAACATGTGCTTTTCATCAGGGAGTACCAGGGAAAATTGTTGAGAACTACTATCCTTTGAAGACTGAAGTACAAAAATAGGTGAAGTATAGTATCTTATCTTTCAAGGATGTTGGCCCTAATGTGAAAGATAATCCTCTGCCCAAGCATGGAGGAGCAAATTCTGTGAACATGGTGGCCGGTTGTCCAGGCGACTTCTGGATTTTTGATATTAAATTGGTTAGAGGAGATTTGGTGAAAATTCATGCAGACCTCTGTGAATTTAGCTACTATACGCATGACCATGCTAGTTGTTCTATTTGCAGTACGAATATACAGGGTTGTGACAAGATAAAGGATAATTTGTAGGAGATGATGGATGAGGGCCTCATCCACATAATCAGACCTAGGGCAGAGTATGAAGAGGAAGTAAACATGGTTTCTGGATGTCCTGGAGAGTTCAGAATCTTCGATGTGGAATATATGAATGAGGATCTTGTACAATTGCATGCTACTTTCTTCCACATGGATGGTCAGGTAGAACATCAGTATGGATCTTGCCGAATTTGCTGCCGAGACTCCCAAGGATGTTCAGTTGTAAGGAAAGATGTTCAGTTGTTGTTGGATAATGGAACTATCAAGGTTATAGGTCAAAGGGATAATTACAATGAAGTTGATGTGATTGAGGTTTGTTTGGCTGAAGAGAAGTCAGATGATGAGTATGCCTCTGCAGAGGAGTTCTTCTCCTCAGATGAAGATATGTTTTCTAGAGATGACTCTGTAAATACTGGTTGTGTTGAAGAGGGAGTAAATGTTATTGTGCCTTGTTTTGGTACACCCTCCCATTTTAAAGTTGAATATCATAGCAAGCCAGTTATTACTCCATTGGTGATTAGTTTGCCGGTTCTTGTTCCCTACAAGTCAGTTAAGGTTGTACCCTACAAATATAATGTTACAATCTTAGAGGATGGTGTGGAAGTTCCTATCCAGCCAATGCCTGATGTTGGAAATATTGATGAGACTAGTAGAGTTACCCGCATCGGTCGTATATTTGCACCAGTTGTTCTTGGAGATGTTAGCGCTGGAAAGAAAATTGCTGAAAATGTTGAACCCAAGAAGGTTACGGGTCAATCTAGTGGAGCTACATTGGAGAAAGAAGTGGATGATATTTTGAAGATAATCAAGATGAGCGACTACAAAATTGTAGATCAGCTACTGCAAAATCCTTCAAATATATCTATTTTGGCTTTATTGATGAACTCCTCTGCTCACAGAGAATCTCTGATGAGGGTATTGGACCAAGCTTTTATGGAAAGTGACATGCCTATAGACCAATTCAGTAGCATAGTAGGGAACATTATATCATGTAATAATCTGAGTTTCTGTTACGATGAATTTCCATATGAAGGAAGGAATCACAACTTGGCCCTCCACATCTCTATGAACTGTAAGAATGACTCACTATCTAATGTGATGATTGATAATGGATTCTCTTTGAATGTTATACCGAGGAGAACGCTTATGATGTTGAAATATCAAGGAGCGCCCATGCGCCCAAGTGGAATTATTATGAAAGCGTTTGATGGATCAAGGAAATCTGTTATTGGTGAAGTGGACTTGCCTATTCATATAGGCCCACATTTGTTTCAGATTACTTTCCAGGTCATGGATATTGTACCCGCTTATAGTTGTTTGCTAGGAAGGCCGTGGATACATGAGGCAAGGGCTGTCACTTCAACTTTACACCATAAACTGAAGTTTGTACGTGAAGGAAAAGTAGTGATTATAAATGGAGAACATGCATTATTGATATCTCATTTGTCCTCTTTCAACATCGTGGAGGCGGATGAAGCTGCTGTTAGAACCCAATTTCAAGCCTTATCCATTGATGACATAAGAGGCAATGAGAATTTTGTGGTTTCTCTTAAGGATGCGCATCAAGTTGTGCGTAAGTGTCATAGTGAAGTATGGGGACAGATTGTTGATCCACCTATAAACAAGAATAGAGCTGGCTTGGGGTTCTCTGTGAACAATGATAAGGGTAAGAGCATGAAGCCGAAGTCTGCTATAGGCAAGTATCAAGACATCTTCTGTAGCGGGGGTTATCTTCATCCAACTGTCTTCAGGATTAGTTCAATTGTCGAAGATGAAGCAGACCCAGAAATTCCAAATTATGTGACGCACGAAGTTAGAGTTCAGACCTGGATCACCATTGACGTTCCCTCTTGCATACATGTTTCAAAGTAATTTGTTTTGTTAATCTTTTTAAAAAGCTTTCACTCTTCCAAAGGTGAAAGTATTAATATTGTATGGGCTTATCTGTTTGTTGTGACTTTTAAAATCAATAATAAAAGTTGTATTTGCTTCTCTAAATTGTGTCTTTTATTTTCTTCTTTTTCTCGGAAAATGGTAATCAGAAAAAACCTTTCAAAATAAATAATAACTGAAATTCAATCTGCATGATCACTTGTTATATGTGTCAGTTTCTAAAAGCAATCATAAATCATATGTGCAGATTAATTAAAAAACCCGTTGAATACAATGACCCTGCACCCTCTCCCAACTTTGAATGTCCTATGTATGGGGCCGAAGAAGAAGACTATGATGAGATTACAGAAGAGGTCTCACGGTTGCTTGAGCACGAGGAAAATACCATTCAGCCATACAAAGAGCCATTGGAAGTAATCAATTTGGGTTCAGAAGAAGATTTGAAGGAAGTCAAGATTGGAGCATTGTTGCATCCTGATGTGAAGAGCAAGTTGATTGAGTTGTTGAAAGAGTATGTGGATATTTTTGCTTGGTCTTATCAAGATATGCCTAGTCTAGATACAAATATTGTAGAGCACCGTTTACGGTTGAAGCCAGAGTATCCGCCAATCAATCAGAAGTTGTGAAGAACTCACCCGGATATGGCAGTAAAGATCAAAGAAGAAGTTCTAAAGTAGATTAATGTTAGTTTTCTTATGACGTCAGTGTACCCTCAATAGATTTCCAATATTGTCCTAGTACTGAAAAAAGACGGAAAATTCCGCATGTGCGTAGATTATAGAGATCTAAATAAAGCTAGTCCAAAAGATGATTTATCTTGCCACACATTGATATGTTAGTGGATAGCACAACAAAATTCAAAGTATTCTCGTTCATGGATGGATTTTCCGGGTATAATCAAATAAGAATGGCTCCAGAGGACATGGAAAAAACAACGTTTATCACACCCTGGGAACATTCTGTTACAAAGTGATGCCCTTCGAGTTAAAGAACACTGGTGCAATGGACCAGAGGGCTATGACAACCCTATTCCATGATCTAATGCACAAGGTAATCGAGGTATATGTTGATGATATGATTTCTAAATCCTAGACTGAAGAAGGGCGGGTAGAAGATTTGTTGAAGTTGTTTCAGCGTTTGAGGAAGTATCGTCTCTGCTTGAATCCAAATAAATGTACCTTCGGTGTTCAATCAGGGAAATTGTTGGGTTTCATTGTTAGCCAGAAAGGAATTGAAGTCGACCCTGATAAAGTCAAAGCAATTCAAGAAATGCCAGCGCTGAGAACTGAAAAACAAGCCAGAGGGTTCCTCGGGCGTTTTAATTATATTTCTAGATTCATTTCCCACTTGACTACAACGTGTGAACCGACCTTTAAGTTGTTAAAGAAAGATCAAGTTTGTGTGTGGACAGATGACTGCCAAAGGGAATTTGAAAGTATTAAAGAATATCTTCTTGAACCTCCTATCTTGCTCCCTCCTGTTGAAGGAAGACCATTAATTATGTATCGGACAATGTTAGATAATTCCATGGGCTGTATGCTGGGACAACAAGATGAAACGGGGAAGAAAGAGTATGCCATTTATATCTTAGTAAAAAGTTTACTGATTGTGAGTCGCAGTAGTCCATGCTGGAAAAGACATGTTGTGCTCTGGCCTGGGCGGAAAAACGTTTACGACAGTATATGTTGAATCACACTACTTGGTTGATCTCCAAAATAGATCCAATTAAGTACATTTTTTAAAGTCCTGCGCTTACTGGGAGAATTGCCTGCTGACAGATGCTGTTATGCGAATATGATATCGAATACCGCACTCAAAAAGCTATTAAAAGCAGCGTGTTGGCAGATTATCTTGCTTACCAACCAGTTGATGATCATCAGTCTGTGAAGTATGATTTCCCTGATGAGGATGTGATGTTTCTGAAAGTGAAAGATTGTGATGAACTGTTGCCTGAGGAAGATCCTGATCCTGAATCTCGATGGAGTCTGATATTTGATGGAGCTGTGAATGCTTATGGTAAAGGAATTGGTTTTGTGATTGTCACACGACATGGATCACACATTCCTTTTACTGCAAGGTTGACATTTGATTGTACTAATAATATGGCAAAATATGAGGCTTGCATCATGGGTCTCGAGGAAGCTATTGATCTCAGAATTAAAATTCAAGATGTGTATGGCGATTCATCTTTGGTAATAAATCAGATTAAAGGAGAGTGGGATACTCGTCACCTCGGCTTGATCCCTTACAAAGATAATGCTAGAAGATTGTTACCCTTCTTTAATAAAGTTGAATTCCATCACATTCTTGGAGATGAAAATCAAATGGCGGACACTCTGGCAACTCTGGCTTCTATGTATCAAGTGAATACTTGGAATGATATACATCCAATTATAGTTCGGCGACTGGATAGGCCCGCTCATGTGTTTACAACAGAAGAGGTAACAGATGAGAAACCTTGGTATTATGACATCAAGCATTTTCTCCAAACTTGGGAATATCTGATTGATGCATCGAATAAAGATAGAAAGACATTGATAAGATTGGCTGGCAGCTTCTTCCTTAGTGAAAATGTGTTGTACAAGAGAAATTATGACATGGTTTTGCTCAGATGCATGGATAGACACGAAGAAGAGATGTTGACGCATGAGTTTCATGAAGGCTCATTTGGCACACATGCCAATGGACATTCGATGACTAAAAATATGCTAAGGGCAAGTTACTATTGGCTGACAATGGAATCTGACTGTTACAATTTTGCAAAGAAATGTCATAAATGCCAGATTTATGTGGATAAGGTTCATGTGCCTCCGACACTTATTAATGCGATCTCTTCCCCGTGGCATTTCTCTATGTGGGGTATTGACATGATTGGGATGATAGAACCAAAAGCTTCGAATGGACACCGTTTCATCTTGGTAGCAATTGATTACTTCACCAAATGGGTGGAAGTTGCTTCATATGCTAACGTCACCAAGCAGGTGGTTGTGCGTTTCATTAAGAATAATATCATATGTCAGTATGGTGTGTTGAGCAGAATTATCACTAACAATGGCTCGAATCTGAACAACAAGATGACAACAAAACTTTGTGAGGAATTCAAGAATGTGCATCACAATTCATCTCCGTACAGGCCAAAGATGAATGGGGTTGTTGAAGCTGCTAATAAGAATATCAAGAAGATCATCCATAAGATGGTTGTTACTTATAAGGATTGGCATGAAATGCTCCTTTTTGCTTTGCATGGATATCGGACATCTGTCTTCACATCAACAGGAGCAACCCCATTCTCCCTTGTGTGTGGAATGGAAGCGGTAATCCCAATTGAGGTTGATATTCCCTCTTTGTGTGTGATAATGGAAACCAAGTTGTCAGAGGCTGAATGGGTCCAGAACAGGTTTGACCAATTGAATTTGATCGAAGAGAAGAGAATGACAGCTTTGTGTCATGGACAGTTATATCAGAAGAGGATGAAGAAAGATTTTGATAAGAAGGTCAAACCTCGTGAATTCAGAGAAGGCGACCTCGTGCTCAGGAAGATCATGTCTTTTAACGCTGATTCTAGGGGAAAGTGGACTCCCAATTTTGAAGGCCCATATGTTGTCAAGAAAGCCTTCTCTGGCGGTGCACTAATTCTTGAAACTATGGATGGCGAGGAGTTCCCACGTCCCATGAATGCTGATGCAGTCAAGAAATACTTCGTCTAAAGAAATAAAAGAACAGCTCGCTAAGTTGAAAACCCGAAAGGGCGGCTTAGGCAAAAAAGAGCGTCTCGGTAAGCCGAAAACCCGAAAGGGAGGTCTAGACAAAATTTAGAGACATAAACAGAATAAATTTCCCGCTAATTTGAAAACCCACAAGGGCAGCTTAGGCAAAAGTTAGGGACTTTCTTGACAAGTAACTGCATCAGAGAGGACTTGATCGTTGAAGCAACAATCTGCTTAAATCCTTACCATACTTCAACGAAAGCTGCTCAGTATTTCAAAAGTTGTTAGAGGGGATAATGGTCATTGTATCTCATTATATATTTTCCATCATATACTACCATTTTCTGAAATTTGTAATCATCCATGGAGTCTCTCCATTCGCAGACTACCATCCTATTAATGGAATTTGAGCTTTTACCTAATTCTTTGTGTTTATTTTTTTTTTTAGCTTACAAAGACTCCATTTATTATTGATAATAATTTTCAAAGCGAAAATATTAAATAACAAAACCGATTTTTAAAAAGAATTTACATTTTGCTTTTACTTCAGAATTTATGATGCAAGAGAAAAACGAAAGTGGTGATCCCAGGAATGGACGAGCTCTAGTTGTTTTGAGAAGTTTTGTTTCCCCCGGGAAGGTTTACTCATGATGTTTTCGCTGTATTGATTTTGTGACTCCAGTGTCCCCAGTCAATCTTGGTTCTTTTTCTTTTTTCTTTTCTGAGTTTGCACGTTGTGAAGACTCCATCCAAGATTTCTCCAGCGAAGGTGTCGTTTGTGTAATAGAAGTTCTTTCTTCCCAGAGAAGTTGGTACAATAATTACTCTCGAAGAACACATGTCCCCGGTTTCTCCAGTGAAGAACATATATTGGTTTTCCCTTTGAGAATGAGGTGTTAACCTCCCCAATGAAATCAGCACGAAATCCCCAGTTAATGTCTTAATGGTGGGACATTATATGCCTTAGCTAAGTTTGTGTGTTTTTCCTCCTTCAAAATGGGTCTGAATTCCCCATTGAATGTTTTGATGATTTTGTGTCCATCTGCTTTACTTGAAATTGATTTTTGCAATCCCCAGTAGAAGCGTTACATTTGAAGACATTTACTTCCTCGTTAAAGTCTGAATGCAACTTCTTGGTGAAGCCTGGAGAAGGATGTTATATCTCTGTATCTGTACTATTTCATCATTATACTACGTTTCTCCCCGGTAAAGTTAAGCCATGCAATAGGATTTTGTTTCCTCAGTTGGCGCTTACTTTTTCTTGAAATGTTCATCTTGGATGTGATTTAGCCGAGTGTTGTTTGTGCCCGAGTTGGTTTTACCTAGTTACTCCTAGTGTTATATGTTTGTTTTGTCAGCATGTACATAATAACACTCATACATTCATACATACATCATGCATATTTAAATTTAGCAAATAATTGTTCATTAACATTTTTTAATATTTTTGTTGACATATTACCCTGTTTTGCAGAGTTGTGTTGTCCTCCTTCCAATAGAGTGTTGGCCTTAAGCAGATGGTCGTATAATCTTTCAATTTCCCCACCGAGTTATCCCTCATGGAATTTTTTTGCTTTAGCCTTCCTGTACAGCTCCTTGTCTGGATGGATTTGGTTTTCCCTCTTGAGTTTATTTCTCAAAGGATGTATTTTTGTTGACTGTTTCATTCCAGTTTATTTCTGGTTTAAATCTTTGGTTCCATAACATTATTATTACTTTAGATTTCTGAAAGCTTTAAGTTTTGGTTTGAGAATGTGAATTTATTTTGCACGAGAATATTTTATCTCCTCAGCAGGAATATAGTGGCATTTCCCCAGGAAGTCATATTTCTTTCCCCAGGAAGCCATATTTCTCTCCCCAGAAAGTCATTTCTTTTTACAATCCTTCATGACAACAAGTAGCAGGTCTCTTTATTTGAGCAACTTGTGCTTCCCTGTAAGAGTCAACGTAATTTTTTTTGCTATCTCCTTTATGAGTGGATAGTTTGCAGTCCGTTGTCAATTTACACCAGTGGATGACAAGACTTTCAATATCGCGGAGACAGTTCGTTGTGAAATCTTTGCAGGTGATAGTCTCTTTATTTGAGACAGTTTATATATTACCCTTTTTGGGAAGAGTGCCTCGGTTAAAGAAGAAGTTGAGACCCTTTCTAGGTGAAATGACAGAATTTTGGGGAAACTTGTTATCTCTTTCTACCTTCAGTGAAAGTTGGTAGGTCACCTTTAGTGAAAGTTGGTGCTTGTTATCTTTTTGCTACCCTCAGTGAACGTTGGTAGTTCATCATCAGTGAACGGTGATGCTATGATATATTCTCTTTTACCTTTAGTGAAAGTTGGTAGGTCACCTTCAATGAAAGTTGGTGCTTGTTATATTTTTGCTGCCCTCAGTGAACGTTGGTGTTCATCGTCAGTGAAAGGCGATGCTATGATATATTCTCTTTCTACCTTCAGTGAAAGTTGGTAGGTCACCTTCAGTGAAAGTTGGTGCTTGTTATATTTTTTCTACCCTCAGTGAACGTTGGTAGTTCATCGTCAGTGAACGACGATGCTATGATATATTCTCTTTATACCTTCAGTGAAAGTTGGTAGGTCACCTTTAGTGAAAGTTGGTGCTTGTTATCTTTTTGCTACCCTCAGTGAACGTTGGTAGTTCATCATCAGTGAACGGCGATGCTATGATATATTCTCTTTCTACCTTCAGTGAAAGTTGGTAGGTCACCTTCAGTGAAAGTTGGTGCTTGTTATCTTTTTGCTACCTTCAGTGAACGTTGGTAGTTCACTGTCAGTGAACGACAATGTTATAATATTTTCTTTTCTCTCTACCTTCAGTGAAAGCTGGTAGTTCATCCTCAGTAAACATCGATGATTTCTTCTCTCTACCTTCAGTAAACGTTGGTAGCTCACCGTCAGTAAACGTCGGTGTTGTTATTTCTTTCCTCTTTCTACCTTCAGTAAACGTTGGTATTTTTGCCTTCAGTAGGAGTTGGTGTATCCTTTGACTTTTTATCATCCTCTATGAGTCGGGTATATTGATCCAACAGTGATTTATTTTCCTGGTTGGTTTTCTCTTTTGTTTCTTTATTTCCTTTGTGTCATATGGCGGGAGAACTGACTCGAGTCATTTTGCGTTTGATCGCAATTGTTGCGGTTTAGCAAGAGTTGCCACCAACTTTTCTTTTATCTAATAAGGAAAGGCTGAAAAGAACAGGAAAGACCTTTAGAGATGTTTTCTTGAGTTCAAGGGGTATATTATGAAAAGGGAAGGTATTAGCACCCTTTTCATCCATGGTTTTCCATGGGCTCTTAGTTACTTGCTAGATCACTTGCTTTTGTTTGAATGTGTGGTGTGGTTTTTTGAAAGTATTTTGAAAATATCTTTGTAATGGTTCTCGTTTCTATAAGAACGCGTACAAAGTGTTTGTTTCGAAAATTGTTCAAAGAGGTGTTTGTGTTTTTTGAAAGTGATTTTGAAAAGGGTTTTCTTTGTAATGGCTCTCGTTTCTAAAAGAACGCGTACAAAGTGTTGTCTTTTGAAAATATTTCAAATGAGAGTGTTGGTTTAAAAATGTTTTGTTGTGAGCAAGCGAGCAACTAGGAGCGAATCTACCTACTCAAAAGTTCTTAAGTGTTATTTTCTTCCTCCTTTAGATATTTCTATATTACCATTGATTTTGGTAAGAATCCCCATCGTTGGATGTGAAGGGACGGGTGCAGGACGTTTATATAGCCATAGAAGGCAACCCATGGAATGTTTTAGCAATGTCGTTTTAGGGACTAGATCATTTACCAAAGGCAACATCGAGGGTCGTCGAGGGACTATGATCTTTTATCGAGGGTATTTTGCTAAAAACGCCCATGTTCGAGGGACACGACTATTTTTCGATAGGCAATAAGTGATATTACCCTAAGGATGCTAGTGCGCAAGTGTGTTTGATTTTCATGCATTTAGTCTTTATTTGGGTTATCTGTTTGTTGATTTCATGTCTTGTCATACACACCCTAATTACTAGCATTATATTTGAAAAGCGATAAATTACGGAAATATAAAGTCCTACGCTATTACAATATTTAGGGATGGGGGTACAAATTTACAAATGGGGGGTTATAATAATTTAAACCCTATTTAACTATTACAACCATATCGAAATGTACAATGCAAGAAAGAAAGTGGACTTGTTTTTGAAAATGGTTTTTTGTCTTAATGAATAGTAAAAAAAAGAAATAAATTAACTAAAAAAGAAAATATTTTTTTATGTCTGTTTTTTATATATTAATAAAAAGGATGTTAATGCTAAAGATGATAAAAAGGAAAATAACAAGAGAAACGAATCATCAGGCTGCTGAAAGAAAAACAAAGGCGATAAGAAGTTCTGATGCTGGGCGCACAGTGGTTCAGAAAGAAGCGTCAGAAGTTCTGGATTGATACACTCTGAGGTCCTGCAAGACACGTTAGAGGGAAAACACAGAAGTTCTGGGTTGCTATGTGCTGAACTTTTGAGTGTTAGAACAATGAGAAAGTCTTAGAAGTTCTGTGTATTAAAACAGTGAAGAGAACTCAGAAGTTCAGTATGTGCTAAGATAGTGAGTGAACATCAGAAGTTCAGCGTGTGTTAACAGCGAGTGAACATCAGAAGTTCAGTGTGTTTAAACAGTGAGAAAATCATATAAGTTCTGTATGTTAAAACAGTGAGGAGAACTCAGAAGTTCTGTGTTTTGCTAAAATCGTGAGTGAAAATCAGAAGTTTTGTGCCATATTTCAACTCTTTCCTCATATTAATCAGCATATCAGCAATTTATTCGGTTCTTAACAAACAGCAAATCAAACGGATAAGAGCACAACAATTTATAGAAGTTCTAATCCTAATTCTGAGCCTAGCCTTGATCAAGAAGTTCTGATCCACAGTTTTTCTACTTATGCAATGATATGGACAACATCAATACCATGATATTTACATATTTAATGATGTTCTGAATGAAAAGATGCAAAGTCATAAAGACTTACCTTGAATCTGGAGCGTGTGCTTGGAACTTGAACTGCTGCCTTCAGATGTTCTGGAGTCAGTAAGAGAAACGGAAGAGAAAATGCCAAGTTCTTTGATTCAAAGGGAAGAACAAAGGTTTGGTTTTGGATGGAAGAAAACCTGAGGGTCTAGGTTTATCCTTTGAGAAATTAGAGGGGAAATTTTGGGGTACAACAGCTGCCCCTGTTCAATCTTCTTACACATGAAGAGTTAGATTGGTAAATCTGCCATTCGTGACTTGAAGGTGGAAGATGATTTAACACTAGAGTGCCCAGAAATTTGCAATCGATGATGTTGTGGTTGATTGTGTAGGGAATGGGCTTAAAGTTCCATTTGGAGAAATGATGGATAGTTGTTGGAGATGGGCATAAAGATGCCATCCGAAGGTGATTGTATCTGGACTGTACCTGAAAGCTGAATCTGAATGAGTATCAGCATGGCATCCGTATCTGGAGCGTATCTGAACTGTATCTGAAAGCTCAGCAAGATGATGAAGGAATCTTAGATGATTACTACCTCAGCAGGATGATGAAGGAATATTGGACGATTACTACCTCAACAGAATAATGAAGGAATCTTGGGCGATTACTACTTCTGCAGGATGATGAAGGAATCTTGGACGATTACTACCTCAGTAGAATGATGAAGGAATATTGGACGATTACTACCTCAGCAGGATGATGAAGGAATCTTGGACGATTACTACCTCAGCAAGATGATGAAGGAATCTTGGACGATTATTACCTCAGTATAATGATGAAGGAATCTTGGACGATTACTACCTCAACAGGATGATGAAGGAACCTTGGATGATTACTACCTCAGCAAAATGATGAAGGAATCTTGGATGATTACTACCTCAGTAGGATGATGAAGGAATCTTGGATGATTACTACCTCAGCAGGATGATGAAGGAATCTTGGACAATTACTACTTCAGCAGAATGATGAAGGAATCTTGGACGATTACTACCTCAAGAGAATGATGAAGGAATCTTGGATGATTACTACCTCAGCAAGATAATGAAGGAATCTTGAATGATTACTACCTCAAAAAGATGATGACCTTTATCTTTTGATTGATCTTTCCTGAAAAGGTAAATAGTTAGTTGTATGCAACGCCATGATGTATGCATTGCGTAATGATATTCTCAAAATAAATGAGATTTTTGTTATATGTATTTTGTATACATGTGCTATGAATGTTGTTGAAATGTAATCTTGTCTTGGAAAATAAATCCTTGACACGCGTTGGGGGGTTATTAAATCCTGAATTGTTGTTGAAGGGTAAGCGTGTCTTCAAACTTTGCTTGGAATGTTTCCACTGAGGATCCCTGTTTTGTTGAGGAGAACTCTGTTGGGGAAAGTTGAAAACTCTATTGAGAGTGTTGATTCCTTCTTGGGGAAAAATTTCAGGAGCCTCGATTGTCGGTTTCTCTACTGGGGAGTCAAAGTTAAACTGATGTCTGGTCGGGTCCAGGCTTCACAGTAACTTGATGGGGATTGTAGAGTAGTCTACCGGGGAAGAGGAGTTGTGGTCCTTTGATTTGTAGTAGTCGGAGATGCCACCTCAAGCTAGGGAATCCTTCCATTGTTAGGGAAATAAACCATGTTGCTTAATCTGTTGGAAGGAGGCGACTTCATTGGCAGAAATCCTCGAGGATTCTTGAAGTCGACTCAGTTGGGAAGGGGTTTTCAGAGATTGAAAATACGGCTGGGGAATCATCCTATGAGAAGGATTTTGGGGAGATTTGTCACTACCCCTAGTAGCAAGTGATTGTGGCATTACCTGGAACTATTTGATTGTAAGTAAACCTCTGTCGGGATTTGCTTTCAATGCCCCAAGTGATGGAGACCTACCCCTGGTTATTCAACAATTCTTTGAGAGATTCTTTGAATCTTGACTTGACTGCCCCATGTGTGCTGGATAGTGACATGTCATGCCCCCTTATTGACAGGAGATTTGCCATTGGAAATGTTATCCCAATTGAAGTAATTGTGTTCACTGAGAGAGCTTTCGTTCATCGGATATTTGTTGTGTGAATTTCTCCGATGTCAAACGAATAGCCATATGCAAACAATGATATTCAAGTAATTCAAATTTTATGTTTGTCTTGAAGTTTTGAAAATGCGTTTTAGCAAGTAAAGAAATTTTGTAAGAAAAATTCAACTCAGGATTTAGAGTAAAGCCCTACAGGAGTCAGGATACCTTTTGTAACAGTATGCTTTCGAACTAACCCATGCTTCAATTAGGACTTTTGAAGGGTTGTAACGTGGCTTGGTTCATAGTTTAAGAAACAAAGTATAAAGGATCAAAATGTATTTTTACCCACTCGCTCTTCATGACGTTCTTCAGTCCTAAACTCAGTTAATTGTATGTTTGAACTCCAATTGAGTCTGAAATGACGTTTTGGTGATGGTTCAGACAGGTTAAGTTTGTCAGAAAGCAGTCATTTTTGCAACATTTTTCATATTGTTGATAATTTATAGTGACCCTTTTTTTTATTTGTCATCCCTGATTTTTTCCCGACTGTTCTTGTTTTGAGATTACAGTCAGCGGGATGCCCCAATTTTTCATAAGTCTCCTTCGTAAGTTTTGACTTAGTGGGCTTTTCTTTTTTTATGAGATAATTACTGCCTATGTGGTAGGGAACCAACACTGTCTTTTGATTCCAGAGGAATGTTTTTGATGTCATTCATTGTATTACGAGATGAGAGTTTGCGGCTAAACGCTCGTTTGAAATAACTGAGAGACTACCCTGCCCCAGTTTTTGATTAAAGGTTTCAATTTGTGTAAGAAAGAAAACTTCTACTTCTTTGGCTCGAAGAAGGTTGGCTAGGGATTAACTTCCTTATAACTCCAGTGTTTAATATTTGAAAGAATGCTTGTACATCATCAGCAAGGTCTGTCCAAAAGCATATTGTATGAGTTTATGGCATTGTTTCCGTTATCTTCCCTCTAAAGGCTTGTAACTTTTAGCAAGAGTTGATAGTAAAAAAGCATAGTTTAAATATAGGGAAAACGAATGGATGAATTCAAGACAAACATATGCAATGCTTTAATGAAATAAAGTTTGACATTAATAGATAATTGTTTGAATAACAAAAGGAATTACAATTGAAAATTCAAAACGAACAAGACGCTCTCAGTGATTTAGAATAGGAGCAGTGATCACGTTTAGAGTATGCGGAGGGTCAAGCTCGATCTCCTTGGCGTCAATCAAATTCTGAATCTTGTACTTCAACGCCCAACAATCATTAGTATCATGCTCGGGAGTGCCGGAATGATAAGCACGCGTTGCATTAGGATTGTAGTTAGGAGAATAAGTCTTGGGGTTTGGATGAGGTCCTATCAACGTAATCAAATTCATCCTCAACAAGTGTTGTAGCGCTTGAGACATCGGCATGTTGATGTTGGTAAACTGTCTTTTGGGCTCGTTTGTCCTTCGTTGATTTCCCCTTTGCTGTTTCCGGTGCGACGCAGAACTAGAGATCAGGACTGCTCCTACGTGTTGGTCATGACGACTCTTTTGACCATACACAACATTGGACTTTTTCTTCCCATTGTATGGCTTTTCTGAGCATCAGAGGGTGTAGCTCCTTGGATCTTTCCTCCTTTGATGCCAGCTTCGACCCTTTCGCCAGTCAGTATTAGCTCGGTGAACCCGACTGAGGAACTTCCAATTAGGTGATTGAAGAAAGGTCCCATCAAGGCTCCCATAAAGATGTCAATCAGCTCCCTGTCAGTTAAAGGGGGCTGCACCCTACCAGCCATATCTCTCCATTTTTGGGCGTGTCCTTTGAAGCTCTCATTGGAACCCATGGTCATGTTCTGCAACTGCACACGAGTTGGTGCAAGATCAGTGTTGTATTGGTACTGCTTGTAGAAAGCAGCAACTAGATCCTCCCAGGTGTGGATGCAAGCACTCTCCAATTGATAGAACCATTCAAGTTGAGTCCCAACTAAGCTCTCTTGGAAGAAATGGATCCAAAGCTTCGGATCAGTTGAGTATGGTTGAATCTTGCGGACATAAGACTTTAAGTGCATCTTAGGGAAAGAGGCTCCATCGTACAGGGCAAAGGCAAGGATTATGAAATTTGGCGGGATGACCACTCCATAAACCAAACCCATATCTCCTAAATCCAAACCAGGTATATGTTGAATCTCCATAGCAATAAGGCAATCCTCCAACTGCTTGTACTTGTCATTAGGAGGAGGATATTGTTCCTCAAAATAGTTGGCTCCGACTTCATCAATCTCCAGACTATTGTCTTCTTCTTGACTATCCCCCATGTTGGATGGAGTTGGAAGATCTAGAGCCCCCTTAAGTGGTCCTTTAAGTCTCCTTCCCATGTTCAGGACGCCTACCGACTTCTTGGACTTTTTCTTCTTATCTTTGAGAAGAGTCTTCGGGTTCTCTTGCCCTTTAGCCAAAGCCAGAAACATTTGTTGGAATTGAGCATTTTGAGCTTGGTGATCTTTCACCGGGACAAATCTCAATGAGTGTAGTATCGAGTATCAATCAACTTCGGACTGCACCAAAGTCGATCATCTCACTACGTCCTAATGGCCAAGTTGGTCAAGTAAAGGCTCTAAAAGTCAGTTAGTGCTTCATGATATCACTCAGCGGCCCCGTATTCTCCTTGAATACTCAAGGGCTATCGGTACCCACAAATATGTCACACTAACGTAGCTATTTCTTAGACCATGTCGGAATACCCCGCACAGTTTCCACAATGTATTGCTACTTACCTATAAGGTATCCCAAATCCGGGTAGAGGATTCAAGCCCAGACAAAGAACCAAAATGTAAAGCATACAAGTCAAACAAAGAAAGCAAGTAAAGGTTATCTAGCCCTAAGGTAACCCCACTTTTAATATTTGCCCAACAGAGTCGCCAATTCTGTGATACAACGGGAGAACTGACTCGAGTCGTTTTGCGTTTGATTGCAATTGTTGCGGTTTAGCAAGAGTCGCCACCGACTTTTCTTTAATCCAATAAGGAAAGGCTGAAAAGAACAGGAAAGACCTTTAGAGATGTTTTCTTGAGTTCGGGGGGTAGATTATGAAAAGGGAAGGTATTAACACCCTTTTCATCCATGGTTTTCCATGGGCTCTTAGTTACTTGCTAGATCACTTGCTTTTGTTTGAATGTGCTTGTGGTGTGGTTTTTTGAAATTATTTTGAAAATGTCTTTGTTGTACCCCAAAATTTTCCCTCCCATATTCTCCAAGATTTGGCAAGGTCATGATTCAAAATCTCTCAAGGGTTGCACAGTCCAATTGCCTCCTAACACAGTCAAAATTAGGGTTTTGATTCTTGCAAAGAAATTGAGATTTTCAAGGGTCCAATCAAGTCCCATATTCCTATAAACATTGTCAAGCACCTACATATCAAGTTTCAAGACTCACAGCATCAAGTTGCACAGTCAAAAGCCCTAATTGCTCCACAGTCAACTGCAGGGGCAAAATGGTCATTTGACAGTCAAAAGTCAAAATTTTTGGTCAAAATCTTATTTTGAAGCCACAATCATCATTTGATCAATTCTTGATCATGATTCTCAAAGCATGGCTCAAAAAGTCTCAAGATGCAAAAGTTTCTATTTTTGGACAGCTGAAAAGTCAACTGCAAATTGACCAAGGCATAACTTCTTCATGGTTTATCATAAAAATCCCATCCAAAGCTCATTTTGAAGAGAATGAAATTTCCTACAACTCATCTTCACACTCCAAGTCCAAGAAATTCTCTCACAAAAAGTTATCAATTTCAACATTATAGGTCATTTTCAAAAGTCAACAAAAAGGCACTTTAAGTCAAAGACCATAACTTGAGATTGGTACATCAAAATTACATGGGACCAAAGGCATTGGTTAGAGGACTTCAAGACCTTTCCAAAATGTCCAAGAACATGTTCATAGCTTCAAAATTGAGAAAGATATGCATTGGAGAAGTTGCGAAATGTTTGGGAATTTTCAAAAGTCAACTTTGCCTAAAACACTTCAAAATTGCTAATGGGCCTCAAATTCTTCCTTGAATCATTACCCAAAGCATATGCACGACCCATTGAGCTCAAAGGGATTTATTTTCTTATTTTTAATTAATTAATTGAATTTTTATTATTATTAATTCATTTAATTAGATTTAATTATGAGAAAATATCAAATAATGCTTTTTCAAATCTTTTTGTGCAGCAAATCAAACTAGGGCAAGCTGGCCAAGTCGTTTCACATCCAAAAAAGGAAAATCATCCATGATTGGCAAAGATTTCAATGAAAAAAGATTGAAAAATATATGATAAAAATCAAAGATTCAAAACATTAATTCATGGATCCATGGGCTCTTTCTTGACCTAATTTGCTTCACATACTTATGGACAACTCAACCCTATTCAACAATACACGAAAAAGCTGCTAAAGAGCCATAACGAATTGGTAACTTTTCAATCAAAACTTGAAAACTGAAATCACATTTGCAGGGCGATTCAAGGCTTCAAAACGTTTCCATTGCCTTACTGACATTGCTAGGAAACTATTGGCATCAAGAACGAGCTTCCATACTTAAAGAAACGGTAGAACAGAGTCATGTTTCTTCACAAATATTTCATAATCGGATTTTAATTTCCACACATCATTCATGTGTTTTGATTATTGATTTATGCTATTAACACCTTCCTGAAGCGTTTGGTATGGTTTAATTGTTCTAAAAATGCTTGAAACGAAATTCACCATTGAAGAATATTAGGTTTTCAGAACATCCAAATTAGGGCTTTTCTTGTATGGAAAAATTGGACTTCCAAACTTATATGGACAGAATCAGAAGCTCAAGACGATGCAAATGATACCCTCGCGCCCTTTTTATATTTCCTCCTCTTCTAATCGCTATTTTCAGGACTTCCATTTAGTGGGGGTTTAAAACCCCCGCTATTTGTTTCATATTTTGCAGGGTAAACGGAGAAGAAGCATGCGTGGCTTGGTGCTATTGGAACATTTAAACTTTGGCGCGTTTTTCATTATTCCAGTATATTTGGCACGTTTCATATATTATGTTTCTTTATCATTATGTTAACAAACGCGCGCAATAGCTCAGTTGGTTGGAGGATGTGTCTTGCAGGTATTGGGACCTGGGTTCGATTCCCAGGTCCCCCCACATAATTCATAACTATTGTTTTAATGTCTTCTAGTGAAGCGCTTCATTTAGTGGCCTACCATGAGCCTCATGTCTGTGCTTGCCAAGTGGCCAGGAGATCCCATCCAATGGTCAGAAAGTGAATCCCATGGTGCACTTCAGTCAACAGCATGCACTCAAGCGTGGAAAGTCAAACAAGGCTTTGTCAATGGGCCTGAATTACTTCCAACAAACCTCCATTCTGGGCCTGATACCCCCATTGGTTTGCATCTTTTTTTTTATTTTATTTGATTTTATTTTCTAATTCTTTTTAATATTTTAATTGTTCTTTCACCATAAAATAATTTTCATAATAAAAAATTAGAAACCAAAAAATGTTTTATATTTAATTATTATTAATTTCACCATTAAAATATTTTTTGCAAATAAATAACTAACAATTAATTTAGTTAATTTAGGTTTTTCTTTTAACACTTTTTCTTAATAAATAAAAAATATGTAGAATTAGGGTTTTTGACATTTTATCTTTTTCTTAATTAATTTTTCCTCATTATTTATTATCATTATTAACTATTATTTTTGTAAATAAATATGTAAATTAATTAATTAGTAAATTAGGTCAATTTTGACATATTTTCTTTAATAATTAAAACAAATCTAGATCTAGGGTTTCCTTCTAATTTTAATTTTCTTTATTTTCATAAATACCAAAAAACACAAAAAACACCTTTCTTTAATTAAATAATAATTAGCTTTAATTTAATTTAATTTCAAGCAAAGGGTCAAAACCCTCGGACGTTCAATTTTAATTTCTATTTCGCGCATTATTTTCTTTTGAATATTATGTAACTGCTCAAGGATGTAATAGTAATTAGGTTTACCGCATTTATTTACTTTCCGCATTTTTTATCAAAAACGAGTTTTTTGTATTTTGGCGATGTATAGACCCGCGCCTTGTAATAGCGTAGCTTTTATCTTTCCGTCTTTTAATTTTCCGCACTTTTAAATTCTAACTTTGTATGAAAGAATGTATGCTAATTAAAAAACAAGCGTAGCTCACAATGCCATGATCAAAGATAACTGTTAAACTGAAAACAACACACAAATACACACACCACTCCTAGGGTACGCCTCACTTGTTGCCTTCGAAACGTGGTCATCAAGTATGGGACGTTTTAGTAAGTCCTTATGTCCATGATCCAGTTGCCTCGAAACAGTTGCCTCGGAACAGTTGCCTCGGAATAGTTGCATCGAAACAGTTGCCTCGGATTAAAAAAGGATCAAGGACATAAGGGTAGCTTCTAAGGTGTCCTAACTGTTGCTTCGGTGACCACACAGTCCCTCAATCGAATTGACCTGAACACCTCCAACGGTGGTGCTACCTACCTCTCAATGGTGGGATAGCACTGTCTAAAGGACTCTTACACAGCCTAATTCCTTAGGGTAGGTAGATGACTCATAGATACTTACTCTCTCTAAAAAAAACAAAACAAAACCTTTTCACACAGACACTTTCAAAAGGCTTTCAAAACAATTTTTCAAACACTCTTGAGGACAGATACAAGAGTTATTCAGAAATCTTTCAAAGAAACTTTTTTCAAACCCACACACAATTGAAAAGCAAACATTTTGAAAACATAAGAGCAAGTATCTAAGATCCCGTGGATAACCACGGATAGAAAGGGTGCTAACACCTTCCCTTTCTATAAATCTACCTCCCGAACCGAGAAACTATCTCATAAGGAATTTTGCTGTGTTTTTGTCCTGTCCATGTTGGAGAAAATAAAAGACGGTGGCGACTCTTGCTTCCGCGACATTTCGCGAACCAGCGTTAAACAGTCAGTTCTAAATCCACCGATCACAGAACTGGCGACTCTACTGGGGAATTGATTCAAAGTGAGGTGTACCTTAGGATAGCTCATACTTGTGTTTTCAATTGCTTTGTTTTGCTTGCTTTATTATTGTAGGCACTGTCTTGGGAGTTCTATAGATCCTAACCCGGATCTGGGGGATACCTTCTTAGAAAGTAGCAACAAGACTGTGAGGGAACTGTGCGGGGTATACCGACACGGTTGAAGTAGTCTGCTACATTGATGTGGCACTTTGGTGAGTACCGGTAACCCTTGAGTCCAGTCAAGGAGAGTACGGGGCCGCCGCGTGGTGTCGTGAAGCATCAACTGACCTTAGGAACCTTAATTGAACCATCTTGGCCTCTTTAGGGTAGTGAGATAACTGACTTTGGTGCAGTCCGAGGTTGGTTGATACTCGATACTACACTCAGTTGAGGGTTGTTTTCTTGGAATATTTCGGTCGCCAGTTCAGTGGCTAAATCGAAACGATGAACACGGAAAACAATCCAATGATATTGGGACCCTTAGAACCCGGTTACTTCTGATAGGACAGGTTTTGAGCCCACCAACTTCAAGAGGGTAATACCTAGACTTCATGCCGGCTTGAAATCTAAGGACTGTCTTGTGTGACTTGTGTGCCTTCCAACTTGAATTACTTGCACGTACTTGTTACCTAACACATGAGTTTCTTGCAGGGTTCGTTTACAGTCCTTAATCTGGGCTCATAACAGGGTTTACTTACAGCACTCCACGCATAGCATAACATCATACCATCATACCATTGCATACATCCTGCATAAGGACTAATCCATTTCAAGGATCCCAAGGGTTTGTGATGCAGGTCATGATGAATCAAACTGTCCAGCAAGGGGCAAAGGGGATTTATTTTCCTCCAGCCAAAACATGATAACTTGAGTCAAGGGCTATGACCCACTTGATATGGTGAGCTTTGACTCTTGAAGAAGGTTCCCCTAGCCAGGTTTATTTGGAAATCAAAACAAAGTTGATGACTTGAGTCGGGGCTATGACCCACTAGATATGGTGAGCCTTGACTCTTGAAGAAGGACTCTAAACAATATGAAGTTCCTTCAATCAAGCCACCAGTTACCAGATTCTAACAATTTTCTTGTTTACCCCGCGAGATCCTTGAAAACATTGCATGCATATCATACATATCATTGCATTACAGGTACTCTTTTGTGACAGGTCACTTACCTTTTTCGCTGGTTATTTCAGCAATGGCTTCCCAACAAGATAACCAGGGTCTTCATGCTCAAGAGACTCAGTTCAGGGAGATCTTCTTAAGCCTATCCAAGGGGCAGGAAGAGCTGAGGACACTCCTCATGGGGAATTTGGCCAAGAAAAGTCCCGAAGATGACCAGGACGGACGACTGAAATGTCTGCAAGCTGAGGTAGATAACATGAGAACCCAGATGCTGGGGCAAATGGCTCTCATCCAAGGCTTAGCTCGGGAGCAAGAAGAGTTGAGGACCATGATCAGTCAGCTTCATCAAGACATGAAGCAACCAGCCCAAGTCAGAGACCAGGTCATTAATCAGCTTCCAAGAGGACAAGAGTCGGGTATGGTGAAGAATAGACCTCTCCAAATTGCTACCACTTCATAGGTCCAACCACAACCCCGCCCAGAGCAACAGGTTGATCAGAGTAAGCCAAGCAGGACTAGGAGGAAATTCACCCAGCTCAACATGCCATTGTTTCAAGCCTTATGACACCTGTTGAGTTTGAATCTGATTACACTAAGGGCTCCTCCCCGGAATCCCAACATCTCTACTCCTAACTATCATCCCAACAAAAGATGTGCATACCACTCTGATAGTCCTGGACATGACACTTCCGACTGTTGGGCTCTGAAGAACAAAGTACAGGACCTGATTAATGAAGGAGTAGTGGATTTCACCCAAGTGGGTCAGGCTGAGTGCTTCTACCATCCCTACAGGATTCACCATTTTAAGTAACAAGTCTTGAGACGAGAAGACTTTTTGTTCATTAGGATCTTTCAAGTTGTAATTTTCTTTTGATTGTTCAAACATTCTATTCATATCAAACGTTGTTATTTCATTAATGCATTGCACATGTCTGTTTTGAAGTAATTATTTCATATTCACTATATTGCAAATTGCTTTCATTTTTCTGTGATGATAAACTCTCAATTAAAAAACTCTAAGCCTCTTGAGGGAGGATGACGAAAACGATACCATAATCTACAGTATGCTTTTGAACAGACCCCGCTGATGAGGTACAGGCATTGTTTCAATTCCTAAACACCGGAGTTATAAGGAAGATAATCCCTCGTCAACCCCTTTGAGCCAAAGAAGCAGGAGTTTTTCTTTTCGAAAATTAAAACCCTTAATCATAACCTGGGGCAGGGTAGTTCTCTCAGCTGATCCAAGTGCATAACAAATGGCACCAGAGAGGTCCTTACAAAACAAAACAAAAATACAGTGATGGTTCCGAATAATTAAAGGCAGGCAGTCATTACTTCTCAAAATAAAAGCCCATGAAGGAGACTTACAATAAAATTGGGGCATCCCGCTGACTGTAATTACAAAAGAAACAGTTCAGGAAAAATTTAGGGATAACACAATAAAAAAGAAAGAGGTCCTACAAACCCTCAACAATGGAAAAAATGATGACTGCCTATTCAAAATAAATTGTCAATATCCGAACCATCACCGGAATATCAGAGCAAAGACTCAAACAAGGTCTAACGCGCGATTAGCTGAGTTTAGGTTTGAAGAACATCACGAAGAGCGGGTGGGTACAAATAAAGTTTGAGCCTTTATCCTTTGTTTCTTAAACCGTGAACCAGGCCACGTTATAACCCTCAAAAAGTCCTAGCTGAAGCGTGGTTTAGTTCGAAAGCATACTTTTACGAAAGGTATCCCGACTCCTTAAGGCTTACGGTAAAATAACGAGTTGACATCACAGTTTACAAAAAATTCACTTGTTTTTATGAAAAAATGCATTTTCAAAAAAAACTTCAAGACAGACATAAGCTTTGCATTTTTAACATAACTTTGTTTGCATATGACTTTTTGTTCGAACAACAGAGAAATTCGCACGAAGAATATCTAGTGAACAAAAAAAACACTTCCAATCAAGGGGCAGACATGATCATAGTCTATTATCGGGGGCAGTTAAGTCAAGATTCGGAGAATCTCTCAAAAGGCTAACCAGCTTGGGTCAAATCTCCATCTGGATCACTTGGGGCATTGGACGATCAAACGAAGATCTTCTGGTGGTATGGCAGCACAACACTACTAACAGGGGCACCTCCCTACATCCCGAGAGCATGGACATAGTCGAAAAAATACTACGCATAATCAAAGACCTGCTAGGTTGACACACCTAGGAAAAAATAAGGGCTTCCCGGTGAACCAAAAGGGTTCGGGCAAAAATAAGGGATGAATATGAAAAAATCTGTACACCCGGCAAGTCGAAAACCTGAAAAGGCGGCTTGGGCAAAAATGGGTAATCCCGGTGGACTGAAAACCCGAAAGGGCGGTCCAGGCAAAAGTTAGGGATCAACGCGTACGACTATGTTCCATCATCTCGTCACTTGCCTACCAGAAGAAGATTTGTCAACCGGCAGTCATCAAGCGCTTCCACAGGTATCTTCTCCCACAGAGACAGGGGCAATATGAGTTATCTAAATGATCTAGTTGCTCTGTCCACCAAGGTACCAAGGTAAGTTCGGCTGAAGAATGTAACCAAGATGCCTTAATTCCCCAGGAAAGTTCAACCAATCTCCCCAACAGGTCTTGAAGCTTATCCCCAGTAGATTCTGGAAGCTTGTCACCCGCATAGCACGAACGCGTCTCCCGGAATTTTTATTCAAAGGTTATTTCCCCACCAGGATATAACCGAGTTATCCTCAGCTAGTTGCCACGGAAAGATCGTCCCCGACGAAGTCTTCCTATCCCCAGCGGAGTTCATCAAATCTTCCAACAGAGCTCAACAATGGTATCCCCAGCGGAGTTATCATCAATCTCAGCAAAATACCTCCTCTTCCCCCATAGAGTAATTCCCCGCAGATCAATCTATTCGCCAAGTTTATTCCCCAACGGAGTCATCTTCTCCTACCGGTATTCTTGCAACCATCATCCCCAGTGGAAACGAAGCTCTACTTTTCCACATCAACCCAGGATTCAACAAACTCCCAGCATTCGTCAAGGATTTATTTTCCCAGACGAGAATACATTCATAAACATCACATCTTCATACGTTATAGCATGCACACGCATCATACAACACAAATCTCATTTATTTTTGAGAACATCTTAATATCATGCAGTTCATGCAACATGACACTGCATACAACTAACGTTTTGCCTTTTCAGGAAAAGGTCAATCAAAAGATGATTACCATCTACCTCTACAATTCTAGATCAACATTGGTAACAAGCCAGGAAAATTCTGTGAACGACTGATCATGGGTTAATGCCTAAAACCAGACAGGACAATTATCTACTTGATCATCATGAAGCAACCCTACACAGGTTCCCTTCTCAAACTCCAGACGTAGTTTTACACGGACTCGTCATCAGAAAACCCTACACAGGTTCCTTCTCTATTTCAGATGCAGTCTTATACGGACTCATTATCAGTAAACCCTACACAGGTTTCCTTCCTCCAAAGATGCAGTTTTACACGAACTCGTCATCAGAAAACCCTACACAGGTTTTCCTTCTCAGCTCTAGATGCGGTTTTACACAGACTCGTCATCAAAGTAACCCTACACAGGTTCCTTCTCCATTTCAGATGCAGTCTTATACGGACTCATTATCAGTAAACCCTACACAGGTTTCCTTCCTCCAAAGATGCAGTTTTACACGAGCTCGTCATCAGTCAACCCTACACAGGTGTCCTTCTTTCAAAGATGCAGCTTTACACGAGCTTAACATCAGGCAACCCTACACAGGTTCCGTCTTTCAACTTACAAAAATTACACCTTCAGATGGCATCTATAAGCCCATCCACCTGTCGACAGTCTCCAAATGGCATCTATAAGCCCATTCCCGACAAAGTTCTATCACACTCCCCGATGGCATCTATAATTCCATCCCCCTATCCATCATCTCTCCAAATGGCATCTGTAAGCCCATTCCCCACATCACACTGCTAACACTCTACTATGTGAGTGCAAATTTCTGGGCACTCTAGTGTTCAATCATCTTCCACCTTCGGATCACGAAAGGCACGCCAGCCAATCTACATCCTCAGGTCTAAGAAGATTGAACAGGGGCAACTGTTGTACCCCAAAATTTTCCCTCCCATATTCTCCAAGATTTGGCAAGGTCATGATTCAAAATCTCTCAAGGGTTGCACAGTCCAATTGCCTCCTAACACAGTCAAAATTAGGGTTTTGGTTCTTGCAAAGAAATTGAGGTTTTCAAGGGTCCAATCAAGTCCCATATGCCTATAAACATTGTCAAGCACCTACATGTCAAGTTTCAAGACTCACAGCATCAAGTTGCACAGTCAAAAGCCCTAATTGCTCCACAATCAACTACAGGGGCAAAATGGTCATTTGACAGTCAAAAGTCAAAAAAATTTGTCAACATCTTATTTTGAAGCCACAATCATCATTTGATCAATTCTTGATCATGATTCTCAAAGCATGGCTCAAAAAGTCTCAAGATGCAAAAGTTTCTATTTTTGGACAGTTGAAAAGTCAACTGCAAATTGACCAAGGCATAACTTCTTCATGGTTTATCAGAAAAATCCCATCAAAAGCTCATTTTTAAGAGAATGACATTTCCTACAACTCATATTCACACTCCAAGTCCAAGAAATGCTCTCACAAAAAGTTATCAATTTCAACATTATAGGTCATTTTCAAAAGTCAACAAAAAGGCACTTTAAGTCAAAGACCATAACTTGAGATTGGTAAATCAAAAGTACATGGGACCAAAGGCATTGGTTAGAGGACTTCAAGACCTTTCCAAAATGTCCAAGAACATGTTCATAGCCTCAAAATTGAGCAAGATATGCATTGGAGAAGTTGGGAAATTTTTGGGAATTTTCAAAAGTCAACTTTGCCTAAAACACTTCAAAATTGCTAATGGGTCTCAAATTCTTCCTTGAATCATTACCCAAAGCCTATGCACGACCCATTGAGCTCAAAGGGATTTATTTTCTTATTTTTAATTAATTAATTTAATTTTTATTCTTATTAATTCATTTAATTAGATTTAATTATGAGAAAATATCAAATAATGCTTTTTCAAATCTTTTTGTGCAGCAAATCAAACTAGGGCAAGCTGGCCAAGTCGTTTCACATCCAAAAAAGGAAAATCATCCATGATTGGCAAAGATTTCAATGAAAAAAGATTGAAAAATATATGATAAAAATCAAAGATTCAAAACATTAATTCATGGATCCAAGGGCTCTTTCTTGACCTAATTTGCTTCACATACTTAAGCACAACTCAACCCTATTCAACAATACACGAAAAAGCTGCTAAAGAGCCATAACGAATTGGCAACTTTTCAATCAAAACTTGAAAACTCAAATCACATTTGCAGGGCGATTCAAGGCTTCAAAACGTTTCCATTGCCTTACTGACATTGCTAGGAAACTATTGGCATCAAGAACGAGCTTCCATACTCAAAGAAACGGTAGAACAGAGTCACGTTTCTTCACAAATATTTCATAATCGAATTTTAATTTCCACGCATCATTCATGTGTTTTGATTATTGATTTATGCTATTAACACCTTCCTGAAGCGTTTGGTATGGTTTAATTGTTCTAAAAATGCTTGAAACGAAATTCACCATTGAAGAATATTAGGTTTTCAGAACATCCAAATTAGGGCTTTTCTTGTATGGAAAAATTGGACTTCCAAACTTATATGGACATAATCAGAAGCTCAAGACGATGCAAATGATACCCTCGCGCCCTTTTTATATTTCCTCCTCTTCTAATCGCTATTTTCAAGACTTCCATTTAGTGGGGGTTTAAAACCCCCGCTATTTGTTTCATATTTTGCAGGGTAAACGGAGAAGAAGCATGTGTGGCTTGGTGCTATTGGAACATTTAAACTTTGGCGCGTTTTTCATTATTCCAGTATATTTGGCACGTTATATATATTATGTTTCTTTATCATTATGTTAACAAACGCGCGCAATAGCTCAGTTGGTTGGAGGACGTGTCTTACAGGTATTGGGACCTGGGTTCGATTCCCAGGTCCCCCCACATAATTCATAACTTTTGTTTTAATGTCTTCTAGTGCAGTGCTTCATTCAGTGGCCTACCATGAGCCTCATGCCTGTGCTTGCCAAGTGGCCAGGAGATCCCATCCAATGGTCAGAAAGTGAATCCCATGGTGCACTTCAGTCAACAGCATGCACTCAAGCGTGGAAAGTCAAACAAGGCTTTGTCAATGGGCCTGAATTACTTCCAACAAACCTCCATTCTGGGCCTGATACCCCCATTGGTTTGCATCTTTTTTTTTATTTGATTTTCTTTTCTAATTCTTTTTAATATTTTAATTGTTCTTTCACCATAAAATAATTTTCATAATAAAAAATCAGAAACCAAAAAATGTTTTATATTTAATTATTATTAATTTCACCATTAAAATATTTTTTGCAAATAAATAACTAACAATTAATTTAGTTAATTTAGGTTTTTCTTTTAACACTTTTTCTTAATAAATAAAAAATATGTAGAATTAGGGTTTTTGACATTTTATCTTTTTCTTAATTAATTTTTCCTCATTATTTATTATCATTATTAACTATTATTTTTGTAAATAAATATGTAAATTAATTAATTAGTAAATTAGGTCAATTTTGACATATTTTCTTTAATAATTAAAACAAATCTAGATCTAGGGTTTCCTTCTAATTTTAATTTTCTTTATTTTCATAAATACCAAAAAACACAAAAAAACACCTTTCTTTAATTAAATAATAATTAGCTTTAATTTAATTTAATTTCAAGCAAAGGGTCAAAACCCTCGGACGTTCAATTTTAATTTCTATTTCGCGCATTATTTTCTTTTGAATATTATGTAACTGCTCAAGGATGTAATAGTAATTAGGTTTACCGCATTTATTTACTTTCCGCATTTTTTATCAAAAACGGGTCTTTGTATTTTGGCGATGTATAGACCCGCGCCTTGTAATAGCGTAGCTTTTATCTTTCCGTCTTTTAATTTTCCGCACTTTTAAATTCTAACTTTGTATGAAAGAATGTATGCTAATTAAAAAACAAGCGTAGCTCACAATGCCATGATCAAAGATAACTGTTAAACTGAAAACAACACACAAATACACACACCACTCCTAGGGTACGCCTCACTTGTTGCCTTCGAAACGTGGTCATCAAGTATGGGACGTTTTAGTAAGTCCTTATGTCCATGATCCAGTTGCCTCGAAACAGTTGCCTCGAAATAGTTGCCTCGGAATAGTTGCCTCGAAACGGTTGCCTCGGATTAAAAAAAGGATCAAGGACATAAGGGTAGCTTCTAAGGTGTCCTAACTGTTGCTTCGGTGACCACACAGTCCCTCAATCGAATTGACCCGAACACCTCCAACGGTGGTGCTACCTACCTCTCAATGGTGGGATAGCACTGTCTAAAGGACTCTTACACAGCCTAATTCCTTAGGGTAGGTAGATGACTCATATATACTTACTCTCTCTAAAAAAAACAAAATAAAACCTTTTCACACAGACACTTTCAAAAGGCTTTCAAAACAATTTTTCAAACACTCTTGAGGACATATACAAGAGTTATTCAGAAATCTTTCAAAGAAACTTTTTTCAAACCCACACACAATTGAAAAGCAAACATTTTGAAAACATAAGAGCAAGTATCTAAGAGCCCGTGGATAACCACGGATAGAAAGGGTGCTAACACCTTCCCTTTCTATAAATCTACCTCCCGAACCGAGAAACTATCTCATAAGGAATTTTGTTGTGCTTTTGTCCTGTCCATGTTGGAGAAAATAAAATACGATGGCGACTCTTGCTTCCGCGACATTTCGCGTACCAGCGTTAAACAGTCAGTTCTAAATCCACCGATCACAGTCTTTGTAATGGTTCTCGTTTCTATAAGAACGCGTACAAAGTGTTTGTTTCAAAAATAGTTCAAAGAGGTGTTTGTGTTTTTTGAAAGTGATTTTGAAAAGGGTTTTCTTTGTAATGGCTCTCGTTTCTATAAGAACGCGTACAAAGTGTTATCTTTTGAAAATATTTCAAATGAGAGTGTTGGTGTAAAAATGTTTTGTTATGAGAAAGCGAGCAACTAGGAGCGAATCTACCTACTTAAAAGGTCTTAAGTCTTCTTTTCTTCCTCCTTTATATATTGTTATCTTACCATTGATTTTGGTAAGAAGTCCCATCGTTGGATGTGAAGGGACGGGTGTGGGACGTTTAAATAGTCATAGAAGGCAACCCATGGAATGTTTTAGCAATGTCGTTTTAGGGACTAGATAGTTTACTGAAGGCAACATCGAGGGTCATTGAGGGACTACGATCTTTTATCGAGGGTCTTTTGCTAAAAACGCCCATGTCGAGGGACATGACTATTTTCTGATAGGAAATAAGTGAGATTACCCTAAGGGTTCTAGTGTGTAAGTGTGTTTGGTTTTCATGCATTTAGTCTTGATTTGGGTTATCTATTTGTTGATTTCATGTCTTGTCATACACACCCTAATTACTAGCATTATATTTGAAAAGCGATAAATTGCAGAAATATAAAGTCCTATGCTATTAAAATATTTAGGGATGGGTGTACAAATTTACAAATGGGGGGTTATAAGAATTTAAACCCTATTTAACTATTACAAACCATATCGAAATGTACAATGCAAGAAAGAAAAAGGATTTGTTTTTGAATATGGTTTTTGAACTTCAAAGAAGTATATCTTTCTTATCTTTTGGTATTTTTGAGTGATTCAAAAGTAATCCTTCTCTTCAAATGGTTATTAACAAATCTCTTCAAAAGTTTCAAGGAGTTTTCACGTGGAAGAAACTTGATGATGAAAAAAGATTACAAGTCCTCCAGATGAACCCCCAATTTCTCATGTGTGACTTCAAATGATCATAGCTTGGTCAATTTGTATCACCTTGAGCCCATTATTTTTCCATAATGATCTTGAGGATGTGAACTTTATTCCTTCTTTTATATGAAAAGTGATAAAATGGATGGAAGATGCCCTAACGATACAAAAGATTATAGGTCATTTCATGATTTTTTTTTCAACTTCAACAATTCATAACTCTCTCAATTTTTGGATACTTTGAATGTTTAAAGTCTCAAAATGTCATTCAAGAGGTCTATTTCATGCCATCTTTTTTGGTCAAGAACAAATTCTAAGTGGAAGGCCATGTTTGGATGCAAAACATTATAGGTCACTTTTGAAGAAAAATTTGAAATATTTCTAAGTATGGAAAGTCAACCCTTTTTCTCCAACTTTGACTCAATGCAACTTTCAGCTCAAGCATCCATTTAATTTCATTCTTTTTCCATTTCAAAGCTTGTAACATCATCTTTCTAAAGCATCAAGAATCATGCCATAAGACCCCTTGAGCTGAGAATGCCATTTGTTTGAACTTGGTAACTTGAACTAAAGTTTCTTCAAAAATTAGAATTTGAAATCAATTATTTAGCTTCTAAACACTTTATTTCTGCGTGTTTTTGCCTCTAAACATGTTTAGTGAACTTCCATAAGTGATTAGCACAACAAAACGCGCGTTTTGGATGAGTTTTGATCAAGTTAGAAGTCACACTTTTCTTGTTTGCAACTTCACACAATTTCCCTCAAAACTTCATCATTTCACACGCTTGGGCATTCCATTTGATTCCCTATAAATAGAGGGTCATCCCTCATTCATTTTCTTAAGCTTGGATAGCTAGAATCACCCTGCCCAACTTGTTCCATAACTCAAAATTCTGCAACTTCGAAATCTGTTTTCAAGCCTTTTTCAATCCAATTTTTCTATAAATTTACCTTCCTTGATCTTCCCTGAAGCTAACTGTGATACGATGGGAGAACTGACTTGAAGGTTTTGCGTTTTGTCGCAAATGTTGCGGTTAACAAGAGTCGCCACCGACTTTTTTTTTATCCAAATGGAAAGGTAAAAAAGCACAGGAAAGACCTTTGAGATGTTTTCTTGAGTTCGGGGGGTAGATTATTAAAAGGGAAGGTTCTAGCACCCTTTTCATCCATGGTTTTCCATGGGCTCTTAGTTACTTGCTTAGATCACTTGCTTTGTTTTGTTTGAAATGGTGTTTGATGTGTTTTTGAAAGTATTTTTTAAAAGAGGCCATTCGTTTAGGCAATCTTTGTAATGATTCTCGTTCGTGAGAATGTATACAAAGATGTTTTTCTTTTTGAAAATGTTTTCAATGTTTTGTAAGATGTGTGTGTGTTTGTTTTTGAAAGTAGCAAGGATTTGTTTGAAATGGAGCAAGTAACTTAGAAGCTATCTACCTACTCAAATGCCTTTCTTGTTCATTTTCTATTCCTTTGACATTGTTGACTTACCATTGATTTGGTAAGCAACCCTATATTTGGATGTAAACGGGACAGGCGTGGGTCATCGTATAACTATGATAGCAAAGTTGCCAAGTATCTTAGCATTTTTGAGGGACTAAGATCATTTTGTTTAGGCAACCTTTTGAAATAGCGTCATCTACGGACTATGATCTTATATTTGTTTTATTTTGCCAAGATACTTTGCATGCGTAACATGGCTATTTTATTTTAGGCAACCAAGTGGAGAAACCCTAAGGATGCTTGTGTGCAAGTGTGTTATTTGCATGCGTTTTTGTCTTGATTAAGGATTGTCTATTTTGTTGTTGGGTATAGTAAAACCCTACGCTATTACAACCATATTGAATAACATGAAATTAAAGGCAAAAATAAAGTAAAGGCAAGAAAACAAAATAAAAGAGAGGAAGATGAGCTCTTCGACCCAGGGAGTAGCACCCTTCGACTTGCATTCTGTTGGCCTCCTTCGATTAGGGCTAGCACTAGTGAGGTCATGGCCTTCGACTGGCCTGGAAGTCAGTGTATGGCGAAGCCTTCTGGTTCTGCCTCGTTGCCTTCTTCGACTGGAGGTTTAAAGCAGTGAGGGAATGTGTCTCGACTGAGCCTGGAAATAACAAGGTTCTGACTTTTCCACAGGCTCTTTGTTGACTCCTTGTGAGAATATCAGGCCTTCAAATTATGATTCGAAAGGCTTGTGCAACTAGCCAGTCTAAGGGTATAGTAAACCTATCTTAAATTCTTAAAATACAACATCCAAACATAACTACAGTCTAGGGGTTAGCACAAAAACCAATGGGTCTCAAAGTCCAAAATATAACTAACTAAGGTTGAGTTTTCAGCATGTGGGCAGTCAGAATCGAATGCTAAAACATGGTCTAGAGAACCCTACATTTTCTTTATTGGTAGGTGCATATGATGTTTAAATGAAAGAGTTCCAAGTTAGAGAGAACTTACCTCTTTAAGTGTTTAGTTGAAAGAGTTGTAGGTGAATTTTTTGATGGTGGAAGGAGTTTCGTTGGGATCTTCCTGAAACTAGTTTTGTTACTGCTTGGTTTGGGCAGTTACTGAATCGAAAGAGAGTATATGATGGTGGAAGGTGAATCGAAGGTTGCTTTAGTCTAGGGGAAGTAAACTGAAAGGTACACTGTTGAGATTTTTTTTTATAAAAATCTTAGAGTTTTGAAGGTTTGAGAATGTTGGAGAGTTTGAGAATATAGGAGTTTGAAAATATGGGAGAGTTTGAGTGCTTGAGAATTTTTATGATTTTTCTCTCTTAGCAAAAATTTGGACCCTTTCTTTGTCAATGTTTCCTCTATTTATAGAGAAAAGGTGTGGGAGTTTAAACAAAGATATGGCTTGGCTGAAATGTGAATATTAAGCTATGTCAGATTTTCAAAGATCCCAAGGTGAAGTACTGAAGTTGTTGGTTAAAGGAGGCTGACTTCCCTGACTTATGGTGAAGTACAAGCAGGAATTAAGCAAAGCATGGGCTTGGGACAAGATTTGTACTTAGCAAGTTCACTTTCACGCAAGAAACTTCTGAACAAAGGCTTAATCACCTGGACAATAGCTTAATCCAAAATATAAGCAATTAATTATGGAGTGAAATACAAGCATTAAGGCTTGTAAAGTAAGATCACGTAGCAGGGTCCACATATTTGATCAGTTGTCCTTCCAAAATCATATTTTCCACTTGTGTCGAAGAGTTCTAAAAATGTACTAAAGAAAAACTGCGTTGAAGGATTCAGAGTTGGGCTTGAAAGATGGTGATTCGAAGGGAAACAAAACTCCAATCGAAGCCTTTGTGTGAAGGTGGCTTATGTCCAATCGAAAGCTTGCATGTCAGGGGTTACATGTGACCAAACGAAAGAGTGTGTGTAGGAGGACAAAATGTTCATATTCGAAAGGGGCAAATAGGGAACAAAAAGTGCAAATCGAAGGATGTTAAAAGAGAGCCTTTTGCCTTAGAAGTGAAATAGATTACAAGAGGCTTTTTCCCTTGTGAATCCAAACCAAAATGTGCCAGAGGCCCATTCCCAGTCGAAGGACGCAAGCCAAGCCTGTGTCGAAAGAGGTTAAAAGGCCAGTCGAAGAACACTTGTATTTCTCCAAATTTTGTCAAAATAATATTTTTCTCTGTTTTCTCCCTTTTTGACAGTTTCCTTTTAATTTTGGTACCGGAAAACTCTAAAGTACTTGTGCAGGCTTGAACCTTGAGAAACCTTGTGAGAAAGGCCTTGAAGAATGAGAGGGAAAATTTTTGGGTACAACAGCTGCCCCTGTTCAATCTTCTTAGACCTGAAGAGTTAGATTGGCGAGCTTTGCCATTTGTGACTCGAAGGTGAAATATGATTGGACACTAGAGTGCCCATAAATTTGCACTCTTCTATGTGTAGTTGAGGGAATGGGCTTAAAGATGCCATTTGGATAAGTGGTAGAGTCTTGTTGGAGATGGGCTTGTAGATGCCATCCAAGAATGTTTGTTGAATTGTAAGTTGTAAATCAAAAGAATAAGTATCAGAATGGTGTCTGTGTTTGGCACGTATCTGAGTTGTATCTGGAGATTGAATTTGTATGAGCGACAGAATAGCATCCGTGTCTGGAGCGTATCTGTACTATATCTGAAAGATGAAATCTTAATGAGTAACTGAATGGCATCCATGTCTGGAGCGTATCTGAACAGTATCTGAAAGATGAATCTAAATGAGTAAAAGAATGGCATCCGTGTCTGGAGCGTATCCGTCCTATATCCTGAAGTCTAAATCTGAATGAGTATCAGAATGGCATCCGTGTCTGGAGCGTATCCGAACTGTATCATGAAGTTTGAATCTGAATGAGTATCAGAATGGCATCCATGTCTGGAGCGTATCCGAACTGTATCATGAAGTCTGAATCTGAATGAGTATCATAATGGCATCCGTGTCTAGAGCGTATCTGAATTGTATCATGAAGTCTGAATCTGAATGAGTATCAGAATGGCATCCGTGTCTGGGGCGTATCTGAATTGTATCATGAAGTCTGAGTTTGAATGAGTATCAGAATGACATCTGTGTCTGGAGCGTATCTGAACTGTATCATGAATTCTGAATCTGAATGAGTATCAGAATGGCATCCATGTCTGGAGCGTATCCGAACTGTATCATGAAGTCTGAATCTGAATGAGTATCAGAATGGCATCCGCGTCTGGAGCGTATCTGAACTGTATCTTGAAGTCTGAATCTGAATGAGTATCAGAATGGCATCCGTGTCTGGAGCGTATCTGATCTGTATCCTGAAGTCTGAATCTGAATGAGTATCAGAATGGCATCCGTGTTTGGAGCGTATCTGAACTGTATCATGAAGTCTGAATATGAATGAGTATCAGAATGGCATATGTGTCTGGAGTGTATTTGTACTGTATCTGAACTTGAAATCTGAATAAGTATCAGAATGGCATCCGTGTCTGAAGCGTATCTGTACTGTATCTGAACTTGAAGTCTAAATGAGTACCAGAATGGCATCCGTATCTGGAGCATATTTGTACTGTATCATGAAGTCTTAATCTGAATGAGTATCAGAATGGCATCCGTGTTTGGAGCGTATCCGAATTGTATCATGAAGTCTGAATCTCAATGAGTATCAAAATGACATCCGTCTCTGGAGCGTATCTGAACTGTATCATGAAGTCTGAATCTGAATGAGTATCAGAATGGCATCTGTGTCTGGAGCGTATCCGAACTGTATCATGAATTCTGAATCTGAATGAGTATCAGAATGGCATCTGTGTCTGGAGCGTATCTGAACTGTATCATGAAGTCTGAATCTGAATGAGTATCAGAATGGCACCCGTGTCAGGAGCGTATCTGAACTGTATCCTGAAGTCTGAATTTGAATGAGTATCAGAATGGCATCCGTGTCTGGAGTGTATCTGAACTGTATCATGAAGTCTGAATCTGAATGAGTATCAGAATGGCATCCGTGTCTGGAGCGTATATGTACTGTATCTGAACTTGAAATCTGAATAAGTATCAGAATGGCATCTGTGTCTGGAGCGTATCTATAATGTATCTGAACTTGAAATCTGAATGAGTACCAGAATGGCATCCGTATCTGGAGCGTATTTGTATTGTATCTCAAAGTTGAATCTGAATGAGTATCAGAATGGCCACTGTGTCTAGAGCATATTTGAATTGTATCACGATTGTATATTGTTAAGCAGTAGCTGCTAATCTTATCCTGAAAAGGGTAAAATGTTAGCTGAAATACAAAGTTATGTCGCATGAAATGTATGATGCAATATATGTGTTTTGTCAATGTTTATGATATATGGATGTAATGTATGCGCATGTAAGCTGATTTGTTGTATTGCTGAGGAAAATAAATCCTTGATTGCTGAGGATACGTGGATTCTTCATGTCTTGAAGTTGGAGTAAATTGACAAAAATTCTGTTGTGAGAGTAGTGTCGTGTACTGCTTGAGTAATCAGCTTGGGGAATCCAGAGAATTTTGATGACTTCTACTGGGGATTAAACAATGGGAATCCTTGTTCTGTTGGGGAACCATGAAAACTCTGTGGGAAAAAGGCTTATTCCGGTTTGGAAAAAGTTCAGGAGTTTTGGTCGCCTGCCACTCTACTGGGGAGTTATCCTAGGTTGGGGAGAAACAAAAGTTAACTGTTATTTGGTTGCTTTTCAGGCTTCAAGACAAACTCGCTGGGGAATTTGGAGAAACTGAATGGTTTCCGCTGGGGATTGAAAGTTTCAGCTCTACTGGGGATCTTAATGATGTACTGCAGGGATTGCTCATGGAATAGCCTAAAGACGTTTTCCTATTCTTTCAACCTGTCAGTAATTGTTCTTTTTCATTTTGTTTATTTGTAAACAGTAATTATGTTCAAATGCATATGTTCATTAATGAGTCATTGGACGTTTTTTGCAAATAAAAACACAAGTGTAAAGAAAAAGGCAAATAGCTTTCTGTTCTTTGAAAGAGATATCCTTGTATTTACTTTGAATAAGTATTTTGTACAAAGGAGACAAACATCGTAGTAAGAAGATGGTGTCATAATAAAAAATTTATACAAAGATAGCTATATGTGATAATCCCATGGGGTTCCCATTCTGCTATAGCCTCTGTATCTCTAAATATCTCGTCTATCAGTTGCTTCATCCGAAGATGATTGAATCGATCAGAACTCCGAGTTTCTCAGTGGAGAGGTTGAAGTTGTCCTCAAAGTGATCCTGACGAGACATAGTCATATGCTTTAATTCCCTAACTTTTTCCTGGACTTCCCTTTTGGGTTTTCAATCCACCGACAAACCCTTTTTTGCCCAAGTCGCCCTGTCGGGTTTTCAACTTGCCGGGTGTGCAGATTTTTTTTATTTTATCCCTAATTTTTGCCCGAACCTTTTGGTTCGCCGGGATGCCCTTGTTTTGCCTAGGTGTGTCAACCTAGCGGGTCTCTTATGCGTAGTATCTTTTGATTATGTCTGCGTTCGCAGGGTGTGGCAGATCGTCACCGTCCATGGTGGTTAAGATCATTGCCCCACCGGAAAAGATGTTCTTGACTACAAATGGTCCTTCAAAGGTAGGAGTCCATTTGCCCCTGGGATCACTTTGTGGCAAGATGATGCGCTTGATCACTAGATCTCCAACTTGATATACCTGGCGTCTGACTTTCTTGTTGAAAGCCTTGATCATCCGTTTTTGATACATCTGACCATGGCAAACAGCGGTAAGTCTCTTTTCATCAATTAAGTTCAGTTGATCAAGTCGGGTCTGGATCCAATCGTCTTCCCTCAAACCTGCATCTTTCATAATTCTTAAAGAGGGGATTTGAACCTCGATAGGCAATACAGCCTCCATGCCATAAACCAAATAATAGGGTGTTGCCCCAGTTGATGTGCGAGCCGTGGTATGGTACCCGTGGAGAGCAAACGATAGCATTTCATGCCAGTCCTTGTAGGTGACTATCATCTTCTGTATGATCTTTTTAATATTTTTATTAGCAGATTTGACTGCACCATTCATCTTTGGCCGATAGGGGATGAATTGTGATGTTGAATCCTGAACTGCTCGCACAAGGCGGTGATTATAGTGTTGTTAAGGTTTGTACCGTTATCAGTGATGATCCTTTCTGGGATACCGTACCGGCAAATAAGATTCTGCTTGATGAAGCGGGCAACAACATTCTTAGTAACGGATGTGAAGGAAGCTGCTTCGACCCACTTGGTGAAATAGTCAATGGCCACTAGAATGAAGCGGTGTCCATTAGAGGCTGTAGGATTGATCTCCCCAATCATATTGATTCCCCACATAGCGAAGGGCCAAGGAGTTGTTAAGACATTTAGAGGAACCGGAGGCACGTGCACCTTGTTTGTATAGATTTGACACTTATGACAGGTTCGGGAGTGTTGATAGCAGTCTGCTTCCATGGTAGACCAATAATAGCCTGCCCGTAGGATTTTCTTCGCCATCGTATGCCCACTAGAGTGAGTGCCAAAGGTACCTTCATGTGATTCAACCATGATCTTTTCAGCTTCAATCTTATCCACACAATGGAGCAAAGTAGAATCATGATTATGTTTGTACAGGATGCCATTACTTAGGAAGAACTTAGCATAAAATCTCCTTAGGAACTTTTTATCATTGATTGAAGCTCCTTCTGGATATTCTTGAGCCTCGAGATACCTTTTGACTTCATGAAACGAAGGCTGGTCTACTACTTCTTCGGTATTAATCTCGTGACAGTGTGTTGGTTCATCCAGTCATTCAATGGTGATCTGGGGAGCCTCGTTATCCCAATTAAGTTTAAACATAGATGACATTGTAGCTAGAGCATCTGCTAGCTAATTTTCTTCTCGCGGGAAATGCTCAAAGGTAATCTGCTCGAAATGTGGTAACAATGTTAAAACATGTTCTTTGTAAGGGATAAGGTTTGGATGCTTAGTGTCCCATTCTCCTTTGATCTGACTGATGACCAAAGCTGAATCCCCAAACACATCTAAAGATTTAATTCCCAAGTCTATGGCATCCTTGAGACCAAAGATGCATCCTTCGTATTCTGCCATGTTGTTCGTACAGTTGAAGCAAAGTCTGGCAGTAAAAGGAGTATGGCATCCTTCCGGAGATATGAGTATAGCGCCGATACCATTACCAAGTGCATTGGATGCCCCATCAAAGAACAGGATCCATCGGGATCCTTGTCCAGGTCCGTCATATGGTCTGATTTCTTCACAGTTGTCTAATGTCATGATGTCTTCGTCAGGGAAGTCAAACTTCATGGACTGATAATCTTCTACAGCTTAATGAGCAAGATGATCAGCTAGTACGCTGCCTTTTATAGCTTTTTGGGTAGTGTACTGTATATCATATTCTATTAGGATCATCTGCCATCTAGCTATCCTTCCAGACAGAGCAGGCTTCTCAAAGATGTACTTTATCGGATCCATCTTAAATATCAGCAAAGTGGTATGAGTCAACATATACTGTCTTATCCGGCGAGCAGCCCATACCAAAGCGCAACAAGTTTTCTCGAGCAGTGAATATCTGGTTTCACAGTCGGTAAACTTTTTTCTCAGGTAGTAAATAGCATGCTCTTTTCGACCAGACTCGTCATGCTACCCCAATACGCACCCCATTGAGTTCTCTAAAACGGTCAGATACATGATCAGTGGTCTTCCCTCGACTGGCGGAATCAAGACATGAGGCTCTTGTAAATACTCCTTGATTTTATCGAAAGCAATCTGACATTCATCATTCCATCTGACTACTTGATCTTTCTTCAACAGTTTGAAGATTGGTTCACAAGTAGACGTTAGGTGAGAAATGAATCTGGCAATATAGTTCAGGCGTCCCAAGAATCCTCTGACTTCCTTCTCAGTGCGAGGAGCAGGCATTTCTTGTATCGCTTTAACCTTGGTAGGATCAACCTCGATGCCTTTGTTTCTGACAATGAAACCTAAGAGTTTACCGGACTGGACTCCGAATGTGCACTTGTTCGGGTTCAACCTTAATTTGTACTCCTTCAATCTGACAAACAGCTTTTGCAAGTGATCAAGGTGTTCTTCTTCAGTTTTTGATCGGGCTATCATGTCATCTACGTAGACCTCTATCTCATGATGTATCATATCATGAAACAAAGCTACCATGGCGCGTTGATAGGTTGCCCCGGCATTCTTCAGTCCGAATGGCATCACTTTGTAGCAGAACGTACCCCACTGTGTGACAAATGTAGTTTTCTCCATGTCCTCAGGTGCCATTTTGATCTAGTTATAGCCTGAGAATCTGTCCATGAAAGAAAATACTTTGTGCTGGGCTGTATTGTCAACCAAAATGTCGATGTGTGGAAGTGGAAAATCATCTTTAGGGCTGGCCCTGTTTAAATCTCTATAATCCTTGCACATTCTCACTTTGCCGTCCTTTTTAGGTACGGGAACAATGTTGGCCACCCATTGAGGATAAGAAGTAACAGCCAGAAATCCAGCATTGAACTGTTTCATAACTTCTGCTTTGATCTTCCCTGACATGTCAGGTCTCATGCGACGGACCTTTTGTTTCACTGGTGGACAATTTCTCTTGTGGGTAGACGGTGTACCATAATGTTTGTATCAAGTCCCGGCATGTCTTTGTATGACCAGGCAAAGATCTCAACATAATCATGTAATAGCTGAATTAAGCGCTCCTTGACACTCGGCTCTAGATTGGCACCTACTTTGTTTTCCTTTTTATCTTCCTCGGTACCCAAGTTGATTGTATCCAACAACTCCTCATGAGGCTGAATAGCTATTTCCTCTTGTTGTAGTAGTCTGGCCAATTCCCCTGGCACCTCACAATCTTCCTCACCTTCGTATTCGGCTTGGTAGATCAGATCTTCAGAGTCACTAAAGGCTACAGCAGTATCGTTACCCATGGGATCCGGAATGGAGGGGTACCTGCATTTGTGAGTGTGGGTGTGTATAAGGGTATAGCCATCTTAAAACAATAAAATGTAAAAGGAAGACAATGAGCACAAAAGGTTTGTATGTGAAAAAGCATCCATGATTCATTGAATGTCATATGAAGATGAAATAAAAACCCTTACAAATGGACCATTGTGCCTCGGGTAAGACACGAGGTTTTTAAAGTGCGAATTGTTCGTGAATATTACAAGTCCAATAGAAATGTAAAAGATAAATTACTGAGAGATGAAGGTTATTGGGACAAAGTCTCTGGCTTCCCAGTTGCGAAGTCCTCTGCTGACAGTAGGAAATATCAAATCTTCCAAGCTGCCATCCTCTTTGTTGTCTTCTACTGCATTGACCCCTTGGTTACTAAACTTCACAGGTGGTCGCCCAGCACGGGTACGACACACAGCCTTCTGAGCAGTTGAAGTAAACCCCAAGCCAAACTTGTCTGATTTGTATGGAATGTTTGGAAGCTTCCCCCAGATGGTGCATCTACCCTCTTCCACTACTGCCTTTGCATCCTTTAGAGATGACATTCGAAGTGGAGGTCTTGTGATCTTAGGAATCGAGGATACCGCCTTGGTCGCCGCTACTTCTTGAGAGACTTCTTCAAAATGTTGGAAAGGGGTTTCAATGAACTCGCCATCCAACTCCACATATCGGAAAGAATTCAGATGACTAATCATGTACTCCTCCTCCCCATGAACAATTATGATCTTTCCTTGGACCGGGTACTTCAACATCTGGTGTAGCGTGGAAGTGAAAGCACCGGCATTGTGGATCCAGGGGCGTCCTAACAGACAGGAATAAGAAGGACGGATGTCTATCACATAGAAGGTTGAGTTGAAAATCTGAGTTCCCACCTTTATTGGGATGTCCACCTCCCTGTGGACCATCTTCTTCGAACCATCAAATGCTCTCACCACTATGTTACTGGGTTTTAAAGTCAGCCCTTCGCAATCCAATCTGTCAAGGGCTTTTTTTGGTAAGACGTTCAAAGATGATCCTGTGTCCACCAAGACATGGGCCAGAGTCTTTCCTATACACTCCACAGAGACATGTAATGTCTCGTTGTGTTTTCTCCCTCTGGGTGTCAAATTAGCATCGGAGAAGCCCAAGCCATTATCAGCTGTCAAACTGGCCACACAATCCTGGAATTGGTCAGCAGACGTCTCTTGCGGCACATGAGTTGTCTTCAGAAATTTTACCAGAGCTTTTGCATATGCTTCAGAGCACAGCAGCAGAGCTAGCATAGAGATCTTGGAAGGGGTTTGCCCCAACTGTTCAACCACATCATAATCACTCTTCTTTATTATCCTCAGGATTTATTCCATCTCCTTCTTGGATGTTTCAGGAATAGCTAGTGATTGAGCCTTCGTCTGGACAGGCTCTTCTTGAATGTTCTTTCTTTTATTCTCAGCAGTGGAAGTAGGGATAGGGATTGTACTGTCTTTGTCGGTAGGTACGCTTGCAGGTATAATCAATGGTACAGAGGTAATCTTTGGAACGGCCACGAGTCCAAAGACTGCCATTGGAGGAGCAATCTCTGGAGAGAAGATTCTACCACTACGGGTAATCTTGCTAGTTCCGGCAATATTTCTAATGTCAGAATTGTCCTCTTCGGAGCTCTCTTCTTCGGCAGTCAGTTCATCCTGTTTAATCCCATGGTAGTAGATTTCTCCACCGTAATTCCATGGTACTTTTTTATCTTATTTGTATGGGGCCGGCCCGGGCATTGTAATCTTAAGTGGAGTAGTCTTTGGAGCAGGTGTAATCCTAACGGGTCTTTTAGGGGCCCTGGAAGGATTGGCGTAGATGGTTATGGTAGAAACTTCTTTAACTGGAACGGGTTAAACAGGAGCATTCTCGAATAGAATTTCTTGGTTATCCATCAGTCGTTGGATACCTTTTTTCAAAAGAGGGAAGTCAAATGATGAGGATAGGCAAACATGACAGTCTTTGTCACAACCTGGAAATATACCAGCTTTCAACAAATTCAACTTAATAACCGGGAGTGGAGTCAACAGTTCATCGACGGTAGCAACAAACAAATCCTCTTCAATAGCGTTGGCATTGTGACCATGCCTAGGCATCAGAGCGGAAATAACATTTGGTTTCTCAGGCGCATCAAACTCAACTTCCTTCACATCTATCAGGTCTTGAATTTTGTTCTTCAGAGCCCAACAGTTGTTAGTGTCGTGCCCTGGACTTTCAGAATGGTATGCGCACCTGGAATTTGGATGGTAATCAGGGGATGCGGTATTTAGATTCTTTGGGGCCTCTTTTAAAGTGGCCAGATTCAACTTCAGAAGATATGGTAGAACCTGAGCTGGAGTCATGTTAATCTTGGTGAATTGTCGAACTGGCCTTTCCACCCTTGGCTGGTTATTTCTTGGCTGGTCTGATGCAGGCTTTGGAATCATAATGGCCCCCACTGTTGGTCGGTATTCATTTCTTCCCTGATTCCCCTTTGAATAAACAGCAGATACTTCCTTCCTCCCAATGAAGGTTTTTTTCACAGCTGTAGAGGCAGACGCATCCTTCTAAATCTTCCCACTTCTTATACCAGCCTCCACTCTTTCGTCGATTAATATCAATTCAGTAAACCCTACAGAGGAACTCCCAATCAGATGATTGAATAAAGGACCTGATAGAGTTCCCAAGAACATGTCCACCAACTCCCTTTCGGACAGAGGGGGTTGCACCCTTCCGGCTAGATCTCTCCACTTTTGCGCGTAATCTTTGAAGCCCTCATTGGAAAACATGGCCATACTCTGAAGTTGAGTACGGCTAGGCGCCAATTCGGTATTGTAATGATATTTTTTATAGAAAGTTGCTGCCAGGTCTTCCTAATTGTGAATGTCAGCCCTTTCTAATTGGTAGAACCAATCAAGTTGTGTTCCTGATAAACTGTCTTGGAAAAAGTGGACCCACAAGTCTTTTTCGGTAGAGTGTGGTTGAATCTTCCTGACATATGATCTGAGGTGCATTTTAGGATAAGACACCCCATCATACTTGGCAAATAATGGCACTTTAAACTTTGGCGGGATCACAATTACTGACACCAACCCCAACTCTTCAAAATCTAGCCCTGGTACTCTCTGGATTTCCATAGCGCTTAATCGCTCTTCAAGGTGTTTGTACTTGTCATCAGCCGGAGGGTATTGTTGCTCAGAGTAGTCCTCCTCTTCCTCCTCTTCTTCAGAATCTGGTGGCACTTCCGTTTCTTTTCCTTTTCTTTCCCCTTCATCAAATGTTGTTGGAAAATCTAAGGTCCTTCTAGCTTGCCCCTGAAACCTTCTGCCCATGATTACCACACCAGCTGGTTTCTTCTTCTTTTTCTCCTTCTCTTTCTCTAGCAGAGTCTTCAGCTCCTCTTACCCCTAGGCTAAGGTCATGAGTAACTATTGAAATTGCGTGTTCTGAGCTTGAAGATCTTTGACGGTTTGTTCGAGATCCATCTTACTGAAATAAACAGTAGGGAGATGAGGAAACTTGTTGCAAAGACCTGTTTATGTTTATGATGAATGATATGTATTCATGCAATGATTTCAAGGATTTAGAAATTCAAATTTATTTCAAACAAAAAGAAACACACGTCATATTAATAAGATAGAATTTGAGTACATCAATGCCCCTTGGGCAAAATAATACAAAATTCTAAGGTAAAAAGACATTGCGCATCTTTTTTGGTGCAATGTAGGTATTGAGAGTTTGCTCTTCATGAAGTAGCCGAGTGAGTTCCAAAACCTTCTTCTCGCTTGCGTAGAATTGGGCTTCAAAAGTATTGCGCTCTCCTTTAAGCTGTATCCAATCCCTTTGTAGGTCTTCGAGTGATGTCGGCATGTCAGGATGTAGGATAGTGTATGGAACTTCTCCTTCCTTAACAGCCTCAATAATCACTGGGAGAATGGAGGGATAAGGCATCATAAGACTTTGAGTGCAGGTTCGTACCCACTTGAGGTAAGTCTCAAGAGGGATGGAATTCTTGTGTCCCAAAGTCTTGCTATCCACCTTGTTTAGCATCCTCCAAGCTCGGATGAATCTCTGGTGAAGTCCTTGATCGTCGTTGTCGTAGTCGAATACCAGGCCTTGAATCAGCATATCATGTAGGCCATCCCTTCGGGCATAACCAAATTGTCTTAGAGCTAAGAACGGGTTATAGGTGATGCATCCCCTAATGCCAAGTAGAGGAACATTAGGGAATTCCCCACAACGGTCAACAATGATAACATTCTCTTTGGATAGAGAGCACCAATGAATATCCGAATATTTGAGTGTCATTAACCTTTGTGATCACCTCAAACCTTGCTCATTCTTCAAGACTGATTGGGGAAGATGAGAAATAAACAATCTTTCCAAGAGAGGAGTACAACACATAAGAACACCTATTTTCCTCATTGTACGAGCGTGAAAAGAGTGTAGGATATCCCCAAGCAATGTAGGCACCGGGTTGCGAGACATAAAGATTTTAACAATGCTTACATGTATGAGTTGATCAGGATTAGGGAACAAAACGATCCCATAGATGAGAAGAGCTACAATCTCCTCAAAAGCTTGCAATTCTAGGGAATTCCAACAGCCTTGGGCCTTCTCAAACAGAAACTTTGCCAAGAAGCCTTTGACACCACTTCTAGTTTCCCAATGAGTTGTGACATCAGATGAGTGCAAGTGCAGGGCTTGAGCAATCTCTTCTGGCTTTGGATCTCTTTCTGTACTGTTGAAGGGTAGTTTATTGAGAATAGGAATCCTCAAGAATTGAGAGAATTCTTCCAAAGTGGGCACAAGTTGATAGTCAAGAAATTTGAAGCAATGATGCAAAGGGTCAAAGAACTAGAAGAGAACCTTCATCATATCCTCCTGTGTTGGAAGTGACCAAATTGAGTAGATGACCATGTCTCTCGGTGAATGGAGAGTTCTCATGGATCCTTGAAGCTAGCTCCTGGAGTTGTGGAGGAATTCTTACAAGGTTGATTTGGATATTTTTCTTGCGAAGTGAATCCATAACCTACAAAACAAGAACAAAGATGAATCTCCAAAATCCTTGAAATGGTCAGTGAATGCATATGATGTTCATGATGTTCATGATGTTATGCACAAGTATATATGTACAAGCAAATCAAACAAGTTATTAGTTTAGGCTTGCATGGGGTTTCATAGGTAAGTACCCTCTTGAAGTTTAGTTGGCTCAACTTGTCCTAACAATAGTAACCGGGTTCTAAGGAGCTCAATATCACTGAATTGTTTCCTTGGTCATTGTTTCAGCTCAAGCCTCTTTAATATTCCAAGAAAACAACCTCAATGAGTGTAGTATCGAGTATCTACCAACTTCGGACTGCACCAAAGCCGGTCATCTCACTACATCCTAAAAAGGCCAAGTTGGTCAAGTAAAGGTTCTAGAAGTTCATTAGTGCTTTATGACATCACTCAGCGGCCCCGTATTCTCTTTGATTGACTCAAAGGCTACCGGTACCCACAAATATGTCACACTAACATAGCTATTGCTTAGACCATGTCAGTATACCCCGCACAGTTTCCACAACGTATTGCTATTTACATATAATATTTCCCAAATCTGGGTGGAGGATTTAAATCCAAACAAAGAACCATAATTGTAAAGCAAACAAGTCAAACAATGTAAGCAAGTAAAGGTGATCTAGCCCTAAGGTAACCCCACTTTTAAGTTAAGATCCCCAGCAGAGTCGCCAGTTTTGTGATACGGTGGGAGAACTGACTTGAAGGTTTTGCGTTTTTTCGCAAATGTTGCGGTTAGTAAGAGTCACCACTGACTTTTCTTTTATCCAAAAGGAAAGGTAAAAAAGCACAGGAAAGACCTTTGAGATGTTTTCTTGAGTTCGGGGGGTAGATTATTAAAAGGGAAGGTGCTAGCACCCTTTTCATCCATGGTTTTCCATGGGCTCTTAGTTACTTGCTTAGATCACTTGCTTTGTTTTGTTTGAAATTGTGTTTGATGTGTTTTTGAAAGTATTTTGTAAAAGAGGCCATTCGTTTAGGCAATCTTTGTAATGATTCTCGTTCGTGAGAATGTATACAAAGATCTTTGTCTTTTTGAAAATATTTTCAATGTTTTGTAAGATCCGTGTATGTTTGTTTTTGAAAATAGCAAGGATTTGTTTGAAATAGAGAAAGTAACTTAGAAGCTATCTACCTACTCAAATGTCTTTCTTGTGCATTTTTTATTCCTTTGACATTGTTGACTTACCATTGATTTGGTAAGCAACCCTATCTTTGGATGTAAACGGGACGGGCGTGGGTCATCGTATAACCATGATAGCAATGTTGCCAAGTATCTTAGCATTTTTTAGGGACTAAGATCATTTTGTTTAGGCAACCTTTTGAAATAGCGTCATCGAGGGACTATGATCTTATATTTGTTTTGTTTTGCCAAGATACTTTGCATGCGTAACATGGCTATTTTATTTTAGGCAACCAAGTGGAGAAACCCTAAGGATGCTTGTGTGCAAGTGTGTGATTTGCATGCGTTTTTGTCTTGATTAAGGATTGCCTATTTTGTTGTTTTTATCTTGCCATACATTTCCTATTTTACTAGCAGGCATACAAAAATAATAAAATGCAAAAAGAAGATAAAACCCTACGCTATTACAACCATATTGAATAACATGAAATTAAAGGCAAAAATAAATTAAAGGCAAGAAAAAAAATAAAAGAGAGGAAGATGAGCTCTTCGACCCAGGCAGTAGCACCCTTCGACTTGCATTATGTTGGCCTCCTTCGATTAGGGCTAGCACTAGTGAGGCCATGTCCTTCGACTGGCCTGGAAGTCAGTGTATGGCGAAGCCTTCTGGTTCTGCCTCGTTGCCTTCTTCGACTGGAGGTTGAAAGCAGTGAGGGAATGTGTCTCGACTGAGCCTGGAAATAACAAGGTTCTGACTTTCCACAGGATCTTTGTTGACTCCTTGTGAGCATATCAGGCCTTCAAATTATGATTCGAAAGGCTTGTGCAACTAGCCAGTCGAAGGGTATAGTAAACCTGTCTCAAGTTATTAAAATGCAACATCCAAACATAACTACAGTCCAGGGGTTAGCACAAAAACCAATGGGTCTCACAGTCCAAAATATAACTAAATAAGGTTGAGTTTTCAGCATGTGGGCAGTCAGAATCGAATGCTAAAACATGGTCTAGAGATACCTACATTTTCTTTATTGGCAGGTGCATATGATGTTTAAATGAAAGAGTTCCAAGTTAGAGAGAACTTACCTCTTGAAGTGTTTAGTTGAAAGAGCTGTAGGTGACTTTTTTGATGGTGGAAGAAGTTTCGCTGGGATCTTCCTGAAACTAGTTATGTTACTGCTTGGTTTGGGCAGTTACTGAATCGAAAGAGAGTATATGACGGTGGAAGGTGAATCGAAGGTTGCTTCAGTCTAGGGGAAGTACATTGAAAGGTACACTACTGAGATTTTTTTTTATAAATCTTATAGTTTTGAAGGTTTGAGAATGTTGGAGAGTTTGAGAATATAGGAGTTTGAAAATATGGGAGAGTTTGAGTGCTTGAGAATTTTTATGATTTTTCTCTCTTAGCAAAAATTTGGACCCTTTCTTAGTTAATGTTTCCTCTATTTATAGAGAAAAGGTGTGGGAGTTTAAACAAATATGTGGCTTGGCTGAAACGTGAATATTAAGCTATGTCATATTTTCAAAGATCCCAAGGTGAAGTACTGAAGTTGTTGGTTAAAGGACGCTGACTTCCCTGACTTATGGTGAAGTACAAGCAGGAATTAAGCAAAGCATGGGCTTGGGACAGGATTTGTACTTAGCAAGTTCACTTTCACGCAAGAAACTTCTGGACAAAGGCTTAATCACCTTGACAATAGCTTAATCCAAAATATAAGAAAATTAATTATGGAGTGAAATACAAGCATTAAGGCTTGTAAAGTAAGATCACATAGTAGGGTCCACATATTTGATCAGTTGTCCTTCCAAAATCCTATTTTCCACTTATGTCGAAGAGTTCTAAAAATGTACTAAAGAAAAACTGCATTGAAGGATTCAGAGGTTGGCTTGAAAGATGGTGATTCGAAGGGAAACAAAACTCCAATCGAAGCCTTTGTGTGAAGGTGGCTTATGTCCAATCGAAAGCTTGCATGCCAGGGGTTACATGTGATCAAACGAAAGAGTGTATGTAAGAGGACAAAATGTTCATATTCGAAAGGGGCAAATAGGGAACAAAAAGTGCAAATCGAAGGATGTTAAAAGAGAGCCTTTTGCCTTGGAAATGAAATAGATTACAAGAGGTTTTTTCCCTTGTGAATCCAAACCAAAATGTGTCAGAGGCCCATGCCCAGTCGAAGAACACTTGTATTTCTCCAAATTTTGTCAAAATAATATTTTTATCTGTTTTCTCCCTTTTTGACAGTTTCCTTTTAATTTTGGTACCGGGAAATTCTAAAGTACTTGTGCAGGCTTGAACCTTGAGAAACCTTGTGAGAAAGGCCTTGAAGAATGAGAGGGGAAATTTTGGGGTACAACACTAACCGTATAATTACATTCAAGAATCGTGCCCTATATTGCTCCATAGAAGTCCAGTTTCAGAGCTCTGCAACTCAACTTCAATAGGTAGATTCCTTCATCAATTCTTCAAAACTTTGATATCATTGTGATGCTCACATTTCCCTGGTTCTAGTTTCAACACTTACTTTTATCTGTAAACTTGTTTTGACCATGAAATTTCAAATCCCTTTTCAAAACGTTCCTTCTAAATTTCTTGAGCTATAGTTTATAAAATTTATTGTGAATGTGTGGTTGTCTTTGTCTTGAAGAGTCGAAGCGAATAGCATATGTCTCATGTTCTAATTTTACAGATTGAGCAACCTGGTTTTGGGACTGACTGGAGGTTGAAGATGACCAAGGTGTCATCCTTCAACTAATGAAACAACGTCATTTGTATTTTTTTTGAATTTATGATTTACATTTGATTCAGTGCTTTATTCACTAATGAGCATGATATGCACAGCGCGCCAGATCCCTTGGATTTCATTACTAACATGTTTTGACTCTCATCCAATGGTGCACATATTTTTGACTTTATTTTTCTTTTCTGATTTTTATATTTAATTGTTTTAAATTCCAAAAAATCATAGAAAATTCATTTTTAGTCAAAAAAATTTGAAAAAATTATGAAAAATATTTTTGATTTTTCTCTTTCTGATTTTTATATTTCCGCAATTTTATTTTGTATTTTGATATTTTTTATAAATTTCCACTTTATTTGAATTGTTTTAAATGTTTAAAAATACTTTTATGCATTTTTAAATTCTGAAAAAATTATGGAATGATCCAATGATATTGTGACAAATATTGGTGACCTCATATATTTTTTATTTATGACTTTGATATTTTTTATCATTTTTGGTTTATTTTACTCATTTCTTTTAATTTTAAAAATAGTTTCTGACTTTAAAAAATTACCAAAAAATTTATAAAATCATTTTAGTTCATTTCTGATTTTTCTATGGCCTTACTTTTTATTTCTTGATTAATTTAAACATAGTGTATATTTTTCTCTTTTATTTCTATTTTAAAACTTTTTAAAAAACCTATTTAATGTATATATTAAGAGCAATATTATTTTGTGATTATTTTCTGGATAATCTTGGGTTGAATTTTTAATCATGAACTTTATTAACATCATTGGATCCATGGTGTTGATTTTAACTCCACAAAAATGGATGAATAATTTTAATAATAGTTTGACTAAATTTTAATTCAAATGTGGTTTGTATATTCCTCCCCACCCTTCTCTATCTTATCCCTTTCTTATTGCACTAAGTTTTATTGGAGCATGATCTCTATATCACGTCTCAAGATAAATGGTGTATAGATTGTTATTGACCGGCCTCAAAATAGGTGCGACTTCTACATAAGTCCACTTACGATTGCTTAACATAGCGCTAAATTTTGTCCTGATTCAAATAAATTATCATTCATGGCCCAAACCTATGTTTGCAAGCCCAAGTATGTTAATTTGATCTCTTTGATCCAATAACCTTGAGATTCATTGTGTGGAGTCTTTGGTTATACCAATCCTCTAATGGATCTACAACACTTTTGGTCAACGCGGATCACTTAAACATTGTTGATAATTAAATGGTACTTTTGAGAATTCCAAATGGATGATATACTTGACAAAAGAAAATTCAACTTGTTGTGTGGAGGCTTTGGTTCTACCAATCCTCTAATGAGTTCCGAATGCAAGTTTTAAGATGGTCATCCAACTAACCACTAATTATTAAATTGTTTTTACTTGGTGCTCTTTTAATTTTTATGCTTTATGTACCATTTACTTTAAGCATTACAATTCATGTCATTTTTATTTTGCTCATTTGAGCTTTTCTTTTCTCTTCTAAGACACTTAATAATATACATGAACCATAAAAATCTTTAATGGTACTTGGACTATTTGGTTACTATCCTTGGCATTATGGAGCATTGGACTTCTTGGACTTAGGATTAGAAACCCTGGCCTATGTTGGAGACCTTATGACCTTGATTGATATTTTGTCTAGAGTTCTTGAGGTTTATCTCAAGACATTGAGTTGTTTTATTTGTTTTGTATGCAGGTTATTGTAATTCCATACTTTCTTTGTAATCTGGAATTCACCCGTATACAGCTGTTACTCTGCCCAATTTCTGTGAAGACTTAATACACTTGAAGTTTGGTTCTCTCAAGAGGTCTAGTATCTTTACTTACTTGGTTTCAATCCAAAGAATGGGAACTCTATCTTGGCTCATAATTTCAAGTATTGTCTTCTTGTTGGTTAGATGGTCCTTATCCCTAGCTTTTATCTTATGCTTTAAGATAGTCTCTTCTTCTCCTCCCATCTTCTTTAATTTCAAAAATCTTCTCTCTCCTTTTGAAATCTCTTCTTTTTTTTAAACTTGAACCACTTTCATAATAAACTTAGACTTAGGTCCATGCATTTTCAAAACCTTTTCATAAATAAACTTCAATCAACTTAATAATACCTTGATATTTTTTGTGAGAAGACTAAAAGTCAATCAATCTCATTTCAAGCTATTTTTTCCACTTTGGATTCTACTTTAAAACTTTTCTCAAAAGATTGGACTCTTATCAATCCTTGTAGTGATGCAAATAACTATACTTCTACAATGTGTAGTGAAGAGAGATATTTTCCACTTTGAAATGATGCAAATTCTCCTTTCCCATAATTATGGGTAGTAAGTATGTTTTCCACACGGATAATGACGAGGATGTCTTATCTCATAAAATAACCAACACACTTATGTTTTAAAAAATACTTTAAAAGAGGAACTATGTGTACCCTGATCCCCTATTGTACGAAAGGTGGTACCTAGACACTAAAGGTTCGCAACCGAGGAGGGTGCAAAAACCATAAAAATATATTTCTTTTCTCACCTCCACCATCCATTTTTATACAACATTTTATAGCCAAAATATACAGATTTTACAAAGAGGTTCCTATGGAGTACCGTAGATGTTTAGGGTGCTAATATCTTCCCTTTGCATAAACAACCCCCTTACCTTGAATCTTTCCCCCTCTTTTTGGGTTACTCGCTCTTTTCCCATTCCTTTAGAAACAATAAAGCACGGTGGCAATTTTTACTTTGATCTGTATAAGTCTAGTCAATCCAATGGCTTAGTCTTAAACATTTCTACTGCTACAGGTACCTTCGATCTGAGACTTCTAGGCGTGGATACTTTTATTGAAGGGTTGCCTTGGCTTGGATTATTTATGAAAATTTTGACAACCTTTGGTGGATTTATAGGCAGCGTATCTCTAATCTTTTCGTCCTCTCCTTTTTTATTGCAAACATGCTGCTTATATAGAGTAGGAGGGGGGACAAGAGAAGTAATGTTTGTAATAGCCATTTGAATGCCATGAATACCAACATGTGACCTTGGCCAAAGTTAAGGGATCTTGTCCATTTTTGAATTTGTCATAAATGTGGACATACTGGCCTTCGAATTCTCTCTTTCGAATGGGTTGATGGCCTCCTTTGAATGGCCTTGATTCAGCTCCTTCGAACGACTATGATGGAGCTCCTTCGAATGACTGATTCGATTCCTTCGAATGGTTCTGATTCAGTTCCTTTGAATGGCCCTTGTCTAAATACCAATCGAAGGGTATTTATTGAAATGTCAATCGAAGAGTCCTTTGCTACTCCAATCCAAAGATCTTGTCCATGCCAATCGAAGGACACGATTAACATGCCCGCCAAAGCTTCCTTGACACAATGTAAAATTAAAGGATCCCTTCCCATGTCAATCGAAAGGCTTGGCCCAGGGTGCCAAACGAAAGGGTCTTTCAGAATTTCAATCGAAGGCCTTGACACAATGCCAATCGAAAGGCATTTCATGAGGCCAATCGAAATGCCTTGTGTCCATGCCAATTGAAGAGCTTGGCCATAATGCCAATTGAAGCATTTGGAATGTCAATAGAAATACTTGGCTACAATGTTATTCGAAGAGCATTGTCCATGTCAATCGAAAGGCTCCTTCAGAATACCAATCGAAGGGTCTTTTAGAATGACAATAAAAAGGTACTTAAAACACCACTCAAAATTTTCTTTTTCCTTAGGCAAGGGTTTGTGGTCAACCATGTAGGGGAAGACCTTGGAAAACATGAGAGGGAAAATTTTTGGGTACAACAGTTGCCCCTGTTCAATCTTATTAAACCTGAAGATATAGATTGGCTTGTCTACCTTTCGGGATCTGAAGGTGGAAGATGATTTAACACTAGAGTTCCCAGAAATTTTCACTCGTCTGAAATGATACCTGGCTGTGTAGGTAATATTAGGAATGGGATTATAGATGCCATTTGGAAAAGATGATAGGAAACAGTCGGAGATGGGCTTAAAGATGCCATCCAAGGAGTATGACAGAGAGTCGTCGGAGATGGGCTTAAAGATGCCATCCAAAATAGATGTTGACTTCATAAGACTTCTCTTTATGGGGATTCATGTTCCTGCTGTCCGAGGAGGAGTCCCCTGGGAAATGTTTTTCAGGGGAATAGAGTCTAGAAGCCTCAGTTGTCCATTACTCTACTTGGGAGTCATCTCTTGACTGAAGAGATTGAAGTGAATTGCTATCTGGTCAGCATCCAGGATTTGCAGTGACTTGTTGAGGATGATAAGGTTGAGTGCTATCTAGTCGTATTCTAGGCTTCACAATGACTTACTGGGGAAACGAGATTAAACTGTTATCTGGTTGTACTCCAGGCTTCACAATGACTTGCTGAGGATGATAAGGTTGACTGCTATCTGGTTGTATTCCAGGCTTCACAGCATGAAATTAACTGCTATCTGGTCGTACTCTAGGCTTCATAGTAATTCAAACTGTTATTTGGTTGGAATCCAGGTCTTAGTGACTTGAACTGTTATTCGGTCGTGTCCAGGCTTTAGTGATTTGAAGAAATTAAGTTTTTATCTGGTCGGATCCATGCTTCAACTTGAATTTGAGGTATACTACTATCTGGTCGAATCCAGGCTTCATTGTAACTAACGGAGTAAACTGCTATCTGGTCGGATTCCAGGCTTTGTAGTGCATGAAGAAGTTAACTGTTATCTGGTCAAAACCCAGGCTTCATAGTATCTTTGAATAAGTGAACTAATATCTGGTCGAATTCCAGGCTTCGCATCACCTTATATTGTTATCTGGTCGAAATCCAGGCTTCACGGTGTCTTAGATTGTTGATTGACTATTATCTGGTTGGGTTCCGAGCTTCATAGTAACTGACAGGGTAAACTGCTATCTGGTCGGATTCCAGGCTTCACAACACTTTATATTATTATCTGGTCGAAACCCAGGCTTCAGTGTCTTTGAAGAAGTGAACTACTATCTGGTTGGATTCCAGGCTTCACAACACCTTATACTATTATCTGGTCGAAACCCAGGTTTCAGTGTCTTTGAAGAAGTAAACTACTATCTGATAGGATTTCAGGCTTTGTAGCACCTTATACTATTATCTGGTCGAAACCCATGCTTCACAGTGTCTTGAAGAAGTAAACTACTATTTGATCGGATTCTAGGCTTCACAACACCTTATATTGTTATCTGGTCAAAACCCAGGCTTCACAGTGTCTTTAAAGAAGTGAACTACTATCTGGTTGGATTCCAAGCTTCGCAGCACCTTATACTATTATCTGGTCGAAAATCCAGGCTTCACGGTGTCTTAAATTATTGATTTGCTATTATTCGGTCGGGTTCTGGGCTTCATAGTAACTGACAGGGTAAACTGCTATCTGGTCGGATTCCAGGCTTCGTAGCACTTTATACTATTATGTGGTCGAAATCCAAGCTTCACAGTTTCTTCAACTGGAATGGGAATCAGAGAGATCTTAGTGTCGATCTAACTGAACCAGAGAAGGTCTTGGATTAACTTTGACTGGAACGGAAATCAGAAGAATCTTAGCATCGATTCAACTGAACCAGACCAAAGTCTTGGAATATCTTCAACTGGAATAGAAATCAGAGAGATATTAGTGTCGATCTGACTGAACCAGAGAAGGTCTTGTGAGGACATCTTTCTGAGGAAATTGCTGAAATAGCCCTTCATCATACGTAGATTTTGAGAAGACTACCAGTTCACATAAGTAGCGGTGTTTATTGATTTGATCTTTTCCCTGAAAAGGTAAAGAGTTAGTCATATGCAATGTCATGATGTATGAAATGCATTGCAATGATGTTCTCAAAATAAATGAGATTATGTTGTATGTGATGGGTATGCGCATGCCATGATGTATGAATAGGGGATGCTATTGCGATATTCTCCAGTCTGGAAAAGTAAATCCCTGACTGTTGCTGGAGAATATAAGGAAGTTGAATCCTTCATTTCCGCTGGGGATGATGAATAGAGAGGATTTGTTGGGGATTGACTCTGCTTGAGAATAACTCGATGGAGAGAGGATGCTTTGTTGGAAAATCTTGCTGATGTAGAGAAATAAACTCTATTGGGGAATGAGCTTTTTGTAGTTTGAGAAATACACCCTATCGGGGAGGAGGTTTTATAAACTGTTCGCAATTATAAAACTCGGCTGGGGAAGGCAGATTTCAGCCTTCTGAAGGAACTTTGCTGGAGAAAGTAATTCCTGCTTGGGGAAGAAGAGACCAAAACTTTGGTTGTTTTTACTCTGTAAGGAACATAGACGTCACTAGGATGTATGCTGAGGATACGACGATGACTTCGTATAAGGACGATTTTGCCCTTGTACCTACTGGAGAAAGTACCTACGTATATTTTGTGGAGGGATCTATGTCGTGATTGTACTTGAACATGTATTGAATGAGTGTCAGAATGACATCCGTCTTTGGATCATATCTGCACTGTACTTGAAACATGTGTTGAATGAGTGTCAGAATGACATCCGTCTTTGGATCGTATCTACACTGTACTTGAAACATGTGTTGAATGAGTGTCAGAATGACATTTGTCTTTGGATCATATTTGCACTGTACTTGAAACATGTGTTGAATGAGTGTCAGAATGAGATCCGTCTTTGGACCGTATTTGCACTGTACTTGAAACATGTGTTGAATGAGTGTCAGAATGACATCCGTCTCTAGATTGTATCTAAATTGTACTTAAAACATGTGTTGAATGAGTTTCAGAATGACATCCGTCTCTGGATCGTATCTGAACTGTATTTGAAGAGAATCTGAATAAGTATTAGGATGACATTCATCTCTGGATCGTACCTGAACCGTTTCTAGATGAGAATATGGAGTAAGTGTCAGAATGGCATTCGTCTTTGGATCGTACCCAAACCGTTTCTAGATGAGAATCTGAATAAGTATCAGGATGGCATCCGTCTTTGGATTGTACCTGAACCGTTTCTAGATGATGTGTTAAAATAAGTGTCAGAATGACATCCATCTCTGGATCGTATATGTACCATTTCTAGATGATAATCTGGAGTAAGTGTCAGGATGACATACGTCTCTGGATCGTACCTGAACCGTTTCTAGAAGATAATCTGAATAAGTACCAGGATGACATCCGTCTTTGGATCGTACCTGAACCGTTTCTAGATGAGAATCTGAATAAGTATCAGGATGACATCCGTCTTTGGATCGTACCTGAACTGTTTCTAGATGATGATCTGCTTTATTCAGAATGTTTCCGTTGGGGAAGGGAAACTCTGTAATCCGCTTGGGAAATCCCGAGAAGCTTGGCGACTTCATAGGGGAGTTTTCGTTGGAGCAATAATTTGGAGATTTTGCTCTGCCGAGGGTATGAGAACAACTGACATTAATAGGTTGTAAGCTGAGAATATGGCGGTGACCTTGTAGTAGAATTCCCCTATCTCGATACCTGTTATAGAAAATATCAACCGGGGATTTTGTAGATGGTTTGACTATTATCCCAACTCTCGGAGTCCTTGGTGAATGCAGATCAGGGTAATAAACCTTCTACTGATTAGACAAATGACGAGATGATGGGACATAGTCGTACGCTTTAATCCTTAACTTTTTCCTGGACTGTCTTTTCAGATTTTCAGTCCACCGGGATATCCTTTTTTTCCCAAGCCGCCTTTTCAGATTTTCGACTTGTCAGGTGTACAGTTTTATGTATATCCCTAACTTTTTCCCGGACCTTTTTGGTTCGCCGGGATGCCCTTATTTTTTCCTAGGCCAGTCAACCTAGCGGGTCTTTGTTCATGCGTAGTATTTTCCGACTATGTCCACATTCACCGGGTACGAAGAATTGTCACTGTCCATAGTAGTAAGTGTTGCCACACTTCCAGAAGATATTTGTTTGATCGTACATGATTCATTGTTGGAATTCATATCCAATTCCCCAAGTGATTCAGATGGAGATCTATCCCTGGCTATTCGACATCTTTGAGAGATTCCTTGAATCTTGACTTGACTGCCCTAGATGATGGACAATGATCATGTCGTGCCCCTTGGTTGGAAGTGTTTTTCCACTTGAGGCGATCCTTTTCATTGAGAAGGTTTTTTTTCACTAGATATTCGTCATGCGAATTTCTTTGCTGTTGAACAAATAGTCATATGCAAACAATGGTATTTTAAGAATGCAAAGCTAATGTCTGTCTTGAAGTTTGAAAATTCATTTTTTAGTAAAACAAACAAACTTTGTAAAAGTGGGATGTCAACTCAGGATTTATAACGAACCCTACAGGAGTCATGATACCTTTTGTAATAATATGCTTTTGAACTAACCCATGCTTCAACTAGGACTTTTAAGGGTTATAACGTGGCCTGGTTCATGGTTTAAGAAACAAAGGATAAAGGCTCAAATTTTATTTGTACCCACCCTCTCTTCGTGATGTTCTTCAGTCCTATGCTCAGTTAATTGCGCTTTCAGATTCCAATTGAGTCTGGCATCTTGTCCTTGATGTTCCGGTGATGGTCCAGATACTGACAGTTTATTTTGAATAGGAAGTCATTTTTGTAATCTTTTTTGTCGAGGATTTGTAGGACCTCTTTCTTTTTTATTTTACTATCTCTGTCTTTTTCCTGAACTGTTTCTTTTATGATTACAGCCAGCAGGATGCCCCAGTTTTTCTTAAGTCTCCTTCATAGATTTTGACTTAATGGGCTTTTATTTTGAGAGATAATGATTGCCTGTCTTGACGATTATGCGGAACCATCATCGTCTTTTGATTTAGAAGGACATCTTCGATGCCATTCATTGTGTACAAAGTGGAAGATTGCGACTGAATGCGCGTCTAAATTGACTGAGAAACTACTCTTCCCCAGGTTATGATTAAGGGTTTTAATTTGTGTGAAAATAAAAACTCCTACTTCTTTGGCTCAAAGGGGTTGACTAGGGATTATCTTCCTTATAACTCCACTGTTTGGGATTTGAAATAACGCTTGTACATCGTCAGCAAGGTCTGTTCAAAAGCACATTGTATGGATTGTGGTATCATTTTCGTCATCCTCCCTCTAAAGGCTCAGAGCTTTTGATCGAGATTTGAATATCACAAAAAGGAAAGTAGTTTAAATATAGTGAATACAAATGAATTGATTCAAAACAGACATATGCAATGCATTGATAAAGTAACAAAGTTTAACATAAATAAATGTTCGAACAAAGAAAATTACAACTTGAAAATCTTAATGAATAAAAGCCTCTTTGTCTGAACATGTCACTTTTAGATGATGTGCCTTTGAGGAATAGCAGAAGAATTCCAGTTGACCATCTTGTGAGAATTCTAGCGCTCCTTCATCAATCAGGTCTTGAATTTTATTTCTCAGCGTCCAACAACTATTGGTGTCATGTCCAGGACTGTTGGAGTGGTACGCACATCTTGCATTTGGATTGTACCTTGGGGAGGCTGTGTTGGGATTCTGAGGAGTGTCTTTTAACATAACCAGCTTGGCCTCCAACATGTGTTGCAATGCTTGAGCCAATGACATGTTGATTTTGGTGAAGCGTCTTTCAGATGTATTCTGCTTACGCCGATTTCCCTGTTGTTGTTGGAGAGGTTATGGTTGGGCTTGTGACGTAGCAGTAATTTGGAAAGGTCTACTCTCCAACCAACTTTTTGTCCCATCAGGGGTTGATGAATGACTTGATCCCCAGCCTCGACTATTTGTTTCATACGGTTGCATCCGTCTTGATGAAGCTTGTTGACAATGGTCCTCAACTCCTCTTGTCCCCGGGCTAGGCTTTGGATAAGAGCCATCTTCCCCAGCATTTGGATTCTCATTGCTTCCATCTCAACCTGCAGCTATTCAACCTAGTCATCCTTGTTGTTATCAGGATGTTTCTTGGTCAGATTCCCAGCGAGAAGTGCTTTCAATTCTTCCTGCCCCTTGGATAGGTTAAGGAACATTTCCATAAACTAAGCCTCTTGAGTTTGGAGATCTCTGTTGTCTTATTTGAGAGCCATTGCTGAAATAAACAGTGAGAACATGAGAGACATGTACTGGAGACTACCTGTTATGTAATGACATGTATGATATGCAAATGTTTTCAAGGATCTTGTGGGGTAAACAAGAAAACGTCAGAAGTTGAAATTTGCAGTTTTGAGTGAAGAACTTCGTATCTTTGAGTGTCCTTCTACGAGAGTCAAGCTCACCATATCAAGTGGGTCATAGCCCCTGACTCAAGTTGTCAAGTTTTGATCTTTTGACGGCATTGGCTAGAGGAAAATAAATCCCCTTGCCCCTTTCTAGACGTCTGATTTATCATAACCTGCATCACAAACCCTTGAAATCCTTGAAATAGTTAAGGAAATGTTGTGGCATGATGTTATGATGTGTATGATATGCATTAAGCAAAAGTGTAAGGTGATGTAAGCAAGTAAACCCTGCAATAAATCAAAGTTATTGGATAATGACTGTAAACAAATCCTGCAAGGAAATCATGTTTTCAGATGATAAAACTCTGCAAGTAGTTCAAGTTGAAAGCAAACAAGTCACACAAGCAGCCTTAGGATTAGGTTTGTATGGGTTTTAAGATAGTACCCTCTTGAAGTTGGATTGGTTCAACCTGTCCTATAAATAGTAACCAGGTTCTAAGGGATCTCAATATCATTGATCTTTCCCACAAGTTTCATTCGATAGGTGACTGACTCGCAACCAAACAAAACTCAAGAGTCAAATCTCAAATGAGTGTAGCATCGAGTATCTTCCGACTTTGGGAATACACCAAAGACGGCCATCTCACTACGTCCTAATGGCCAAGTTGTTCATTTAAAGGTTCTAAGGTCAGTTGACGCTTCATGACACCACGCAGCGGCCCCGTATTCTCCTTGATTAACTCAAGGGCTACCGGTACCAACCAAAGTGTCGCATGAACGTAGCCATCGCTTCAACCGTGTTGGTATACCCCGCACAGTTTCTATGATCTATTGCTACTTACCTAAAAGGTTTCCCCAGATCCGAGTGTAGGATCTATAGTAACCCCAAACATATCCCTCAAAAGTAAAGCAATCAAAGCATACAAGGTAGTTAAATAATGAACTAACTCTAAGGTAACCCCACTTTTTATTTCTCCCCATCAAAGTCGCCAGTTCTATGATACGGTGACAGAACCGACTATTATATATTGGTTTGCGTTATTTTGTTCGCTAATGTCGCGGTAAGCAAGAGTCTCCACCGTATTTTCTTTTATCCAACAAAGAAAAGGGTGAAAAGAACAGAAAAAGACCTTTTAAAGAGTTTTCTAAGTAAGGGGGTAGATTATGGAAAGGGAAGGTGTTAGCACCCTTTCCATTCGTGGTTTTCCACGGGCTCTTAGAGGTTTGCTCATTTTTAAAATACCTTTGTGCTTTGTGTTTGAAAATGTTTTGAAAACTCCTTAGTACGGCGAACTTTGTAATGTTTCTCGGGATAGTGGAGAAAATATACAAAGTGTTTTGAAATTGTTTTTGTTAAGTAGTTTTCTGTGTAAGTGCAAAATATTTGAGCAAACTTCTAACATCTATCTACTTTGTTACTCGAAAAAAGGGTTGTTCTTTTCCTCTTTTCCCTTAGACAGTGCTATCCTACTATTAGTGAGTAGGTAGCCTTGTCGTTGGATGTTGAGGGACAATCGAAGGGACGTTTTACAGTCATGAAGGAAACATATGGAGACGCTTTAGCAATTCTGTTTTAGGGACTAGATCATTTACCGAGAAGGCAATTGTTGAGTCATCGAGGGACTATGATCTTTTGATTTTACGGGTCTTTGCTAAAGTGTTCCTGCCTCATGATAGTTTTTTAAAGGCAACCAAAATGGGCGCACCTTAGAGGTGCTTGTCTGCAATTGTGTTTAATTCAGTTATTTATTTTTTATCTTTTTTGTTAAGTTTGCTAATGTTTTATTATTAGTCTTTGTCATACAAACCTAATTACTAACAGTTAATATATTGTATAATATTAAAATGAAGAAATTTAAATCTACGCTATTACAATGCTTCGGGGAGGGGATTTACATTATACAAGGATAAAGGGGGATAAAGCAGTAAATATTCTAATTTTTATCTATTACACCCAGTAAACAGATACAATAATAGTACAAATACGAAATTAAATAAACGTGCGCAAAGTTGAAAACACGTCTGAAAATGTAAAAAGAAAATATTTTTGTTGTTTTTGGTATAAAAGAAAATAAAGCCTAAGTCTATTTAATTTTAATTTTAAGAAAAAGATGTTAAAATAATTAATTAATTTGTTTACAAAATTAACTTAATTAGAAAAAAATACTAGCCTAATGTCTTTTTTGTGATTTTTGATTTAAGGTTAATTTAAATTTAAAAAAAAGTCAATAAAGAAATGAAAAAAAAAATACAAAGGGGGGGCACCCTTCGATTGCAGGGAGAGATGGATATTCTTCGATCCAAGAAGGAAATGTCTCCTTCGATCTAGAAGGGAGATTCCTTCTTCTATTCAGGAGGACAATGGGCAGCTTCGATCCAGAAGGATATGGCTTTCGATCCAGGAAGGTTGTGGCTACTTCGATATGGGGTGTTGGATCTGCATAACTTAGCGAAATAAAATGCAGGACCTGGGTATCAAAACCCAGGTCCTTCGATCCTGCGTGCGCTGGGTCTTTTCAAGCTATATCTGCAGGAAGTGTTAACAAACGAAAAACATGACCTGGGTGCCAAACCCAAGCCCTTTGATTCTATCTAGAATGACAAATTGAATGAAACAACAAATATGGATGTGTTATGCAAATACAAAGTTTGACATTTTACCCTCTCTTACCAGTAGTTGGAACCTTCGATTTGGCACTTTTTGGATGTGGTTACCTTTGATCTAGGACTTATCATCGTGGATACTTTTGTTGAAGGGTTGCCTTGACTTGGATTATTTATGAAAATTTTGACAACCTTTGGTGGATTTGTGGGCAGCGTATCTCTAATCTTTTCGTCCTCTCCTTTTTTGATTGCAAACATGCTACTTATATAGAGTAGGAGGGGGGGGGGGGACAAGAGAAGTAATGTTTGTAACAACCATTTGAATGCCATGAATACCAATATGTGACCTTGGATAAAGTTAAGGGATCTTGTCCATTTTTGAATTTGTCATAAATGTGGACATACTGGCCTTCGAATGCTCTCTTTCGAATGGGTTGATGGCCTCCTTTGAATGGCCTTAATTGATCTCCTTTGAACGGCTCTAATGGAGCTCCTTCAAATGAATCTGATTCGATTCCTTTGAATGGTTCTGATTCAGTTCCTTCGAATGGCCCTTGTCCAAATACTAATCGAAGGGTATTTATTGAAATGTCAATTGAAGAGTCATTTGCTACGCCAATCGAAAGATCTTGTCCACGTCAATCGAAGGACACGATTAACATGCCTGTCGAAGCTGCCTTGACACAATGCCAAATCGAAGGATCCTTTGCCATGCCAATCGAAAGGCTTGGCCCAGGGTGCTAAACAAAAGGGTCTTTCATAATGCCAATCGAAGGCCTTGACACAATTCCAATCAGAAAGCTTTTCATGAGGCCAATCGAAAGGCCTTGTGTCCATGCCAATCGAAGGGCTTGGCCATAATGCCAATCGAAGCATTTGGAATGTCAATCTAAAGACTTGTCTACAATGCTAATCGAAGAGCATTGTCCATGCCAATCGAAAGGTTCCTTCAGAATACCAATTGAAGGGTCTTTCAGAATGTCAATCGAAAGGTACTTAAAACACCACTCAAAAATTTCTTTTTCCTTAGGCAAGGGTTTATGGTCAACCATGTAGGGGAAGACCTTGGAAAATATAAGAGGGCAAATTTTTGGGTACAACAGTTACCAAGTTAGCCTTCAAAAGGTGTTGCAAGGCTTGGGATAACGACATGTTAATCCTTGGGAATTGTCTTCTTGAAACCTCAGGTATTTTATGGTTGGCTTGTTGTTGTCTTTGAGTAGAGGGTGGATTGGAGATTAAAACAGCATTAATAGATTGACGGTGGTCTTTCTTGACATGGCTTCATAGCCCATATACGACATTGGTTTCCTTCTTGCCAATAAAGGTCTTTTTCATAGTATTTGATGTAGAGGCGGAAGCCATGGTAATTTTTTCACTTTTTATACCGCTCTCGACCCTTTCACCAGTTAAGATTAACTCGGTGAAACCAGACGATGAACTCCCAATTAAAAAGTTGAAAAATGGTCAAGTTAATGTTCCCATGAACATATCTACCAGCTCCCTATCGGTTAATGGTGGTTGTACTCTACCAGCAAGGTCTCTCTATTTCTGCGCATACTCTTTAAAACCTTTATTGTAACCCATTATCATTCCTTGTAACTGAACTCTAGTCGGTGCCAAATCAGCGTTGTACTGATATTGACGGTAGAAAGCGGTGGCTAGATCTTCCCAGGTATGAATGTTTGAACCCTCAAACTGATAAAACCATTCTAACTGAGTCCCAGACAGACTCTCTTGAAAGAAATGCACCCATAACTTCTTGTCAGTGGTATGCGGTTGTATCTTGCGAAAGTAGGATCTTAAGTGAAGTTTTGGCACGAAACGCTGTAGCACTTAGAAAATATTGGGATTTAGAACTTGTGGGGAATAACTACCCCAGGAACCAAGCCTAAATCACCAAAATCCAAGCCAGGTACGACTTGAATTTCCATAACTTTCAACCTATTTTCTAGTTGCTTGTATTTATCCTCATCCGATGGATACTGTTCATCAAAATAGTCTTCATCCTCAAAAGCTTGATTGTTTGCACACCCAACACGAGTGCTCCTTGCATCTTCATCCTAGTTCTCGTCTTCCTCGGATGACTCTTCAACCAATTTCACTTGACGGACTGGGCCTTTAAACCTTTTCCCCATGTTGATCAAAGCCTTCTTCTTGGTCTTCTTCTTTGCAACCAGAAGTGACATCAGTTCTTGCTGCCCTTTGGCCAAGGTAAACAAGGTTTCTTGAAATTTAGAACTTTGTGTCTGCAAGTCTTTCACAGTCTGCTCGAAATCCATCTTACTGAAATAAACAGTAGAAAGATGAGAAAACCTGTGTCGAAAAACCTGCTTATGTTATGATGCATGTGATGCAAATGGAAATGTTTTCAAGGACCTTTAAGATTTAAATTTGTTTAAACAAAGAAGGAACAAACATTAATTATATTAATAAGTTTAAACGGTTTACAAAAATGCGTCTTGGGCTTACAATGGAAGAAGCAAAAATAATACAAAATAAACTCCTAAAACAAAAAGGACTCAAGCTTCCCATGAGCGCATCCTCTTCGATGCAATGTAAGCATTCAAACTCCGCTCTTCATAAAGTTGTCTCGTGAGTTCCAAAACCTTCTTCTCGCTTACGTATAATTGGGTTTCAGAGGTATCTCGCTCCCCTTTGAGTTGAATCTAAGATCTTTGAAACTCCTCAAGAGGAGTAGGCATGTCAGGATGAAGAATGGTGTAAGGAACATCTCCTTTGGTAATAGGCTCCATGATGATAGGAAGGATAGCCTTATATGGCATCATGAGGTTTTTAGCACGAGCTCACACCCACTTGAGATAAGGATCTAATGGGATAGAGTTCTTATTCCCCAATGTCTTGCTATCAACTTTGTCCAACATGCCCCAAGCTCGCACAAATCTTTGATGATAACCTTGGACATCGTTCTCATAGTCAAATACAATACCTTAGATAAATGCGTCATGAGGCCCATCCCTACGAGCATAACCAAACTGTCGTAGAGCCAAGAAAGGATTATAGGTAATACCTCCCCTAATTCCAAAGAGAGGGACATTAGGGAATTCCCCATAATGATCAATGATGGTAGCATCCTCCAAAGATCGAGAACACCAATGGATATCTGAATGCGAGAGTGACATCAACCTTTGAGACCAGCTCATACCTTGTTCATTCTTCAAAACTGATCGAGGAAGGTGCAAAATAAACCACCTAGCCAACAAAGGATTACAACACATAAGAATCCCCCTTCTCTTCATGGTGCGAGTATGAAAAGAATGCAAAATATCTCTAAGTAAGGTAGGAACCGGGTTACGAGATAGAAAAACTTTGACTGCATTCACATCTATGAGTTTGTTTGTGTTATGAAACAATACCATTACATAAATTAGAAGAGCCAAAATTTCTTCAAAAGCTTGCAAATCCAGAGCATCCCAAAATTGTTGAGCCTTCAAAAATAGAAACTTGGCTAGAAAACCCTTAACACCGCTTCTTGTTTCACAATTTGCCACAATGTCGGACCATTGTAAATGTAAAGATAAAGCAATCTCCTCAGGTATTAGGTATTTCTAAATACCGATGAAAGGTAGTTGATCAAGAATAGGCATTCCCAAGAGTTAATAAAAATCCTCCATGGCAGGCACCAATTATTAATCGAGAAATGTAAAGTAATGGTGTTTAGGATCAAAGAATTGAAAGAGTACCCCCATCATTTTTTATTCAAAATTTGAGGTAACCAAGTTGATGAGACGACCATACTTCTTGGTGAACGGATAATCTTAGGGAACCCTTGACGCTAACTCCTTGAGTTGAGGAGGCACTTTCACAAATCCTATTTGAATAGTCTTTCTACGAGTGGAATCCATGTCCTACAAAACAGCACAAAGATAAATCCCAAAGTCCTTGAAATGGTTAATGGAAATGCCATGGTATGATGTCATGATGTTATGTATAAATAAACATATACAAACAAAGCAAACAAATCTTTAGGTTTAGGCTTGCATGAGGTTCATAGGTAAGTACCCTCTTGAAGTTTAGTTGGTTCAACCTGTCCTACAAAGTAATCGGGTTCTAGGGAATCTCAATATCATTCATCTTTCTTCATTGGGCTTTGTCTCAGCACAATCAATCTTTTCTTGCTGCCAAAATATCCCAAAAGTCTGATCTCAATGAGCGTAGTATCGAGTATCAACCAATTTTCAGCTTTCCACCGATATCGGCTATCTCACTACTTCCTAATGGCCAAGTTGTTCAATTAAAGGTTCTAAGGTAAGTTAGTGCTTCATGATACCACACAACGGCCCCATATTCTCTTTGATTAAACACAAAGGATACCAGTACTCACAAATGTGTCATGCTAATGTAGTTATTACTAGAACCATATCGGTCTACACCGTACAATCTCCACAATCTTTGCTACTTACCCAGTAATGTTCCCAGATCCGGGTAGAGGATTAATACCAAAAACCAAACAAGGACCAAAAAATATAAAGCAAACAAGTCAAGCAATGAAAGCATTTAAAGGTGATCTAGTCTCTAAGGTAACCCCACTTTTAAATGTCCCCAGCAGAGTCGCCAGTTCTATAATGCGGTGGGAGAACTAACTTGGTTGTTTTGCGTTTTATCGCAATTGCTGCAGATAGCAAGAGTCACCACCGACTTTTCTTTTATCCAATAAAGGAAAGGGTGAAAATAACATCAAAGACCTTTTAAGATATTTTCTTGAGTTCGGGGGTACGTTATGAAAAGGAAAGGTGTTAGCACCCTTTTCATCCGTAGTTACCTACGAGCTCTTAGTTGTTAGCTCACTTTAAAATGCTTTGTTTGAAATGTATTTGTGATAGTTCTGAAAGTATTTTTGAAAAGTTCCTTTGTTTAGGCGAACTTTGTAATGATTGTTGTCTCTATAAGAATGTATACAAAGTGTTGACTTTTGAAAATATTTCATTTGAAAGTGTTGGTGTGTTTGAAATATGTTTTGAAAATGGTTGTGAGCAAGAAACTATGAGCGTTCTACCTACTAAAAAAGTATTAGTTATTTTCCTCCTCCTTTAGATATTGCTACCTTACTATTGATTGATAAGAAGCCCTATCATTAGATGTGAAGGGACGGGCATGGGTCGTCTTGTAGTCATAGATGGCAACTGTTGTACCCCAAAATTTGCCCTCTCTTTTTCACAAGAAATCACAGCTTCGGGCTTTTCCTGATTTTTCAGATTGGCTTAAGAATCGGTCAAACAGGCTTTTCTCATCAGTCAGACAAAATTAAGGTTTCCATTAACTTTTGAATCAGTCCAAGCAGATTATTAGGGTTTTTAGTGACTTGGTTGAGTTTGGCTCAGGGTTTGATCAGGCGGACGTTTCTTTGACAGTAAATCCAAAATTAGGGTTTGCACGCGCATTCTCAGAAGAATTTGAATCTACAGTGTCTAAATTGACTGTCACACTGCTTTGACGCTTGTTCAAGATTCCTGTTTGTTTCTCAAAGTCTAAACATCTGGGATAAAAGCTGAGGCATTCGAATTGAGAGTTTGAAGTGTTGGTTTAATCAGTAAAGTGAAAGGCGTATGGACGTTTGTTTGTTTAACTTTGCAATGCTTTTGGTTATTTGGAACGCCGGAAGTTTGTTGATTATTTATAATTTCTAAGTTAAAATTATTGGGATAACTTCCAATTATTATAACTCAAGAGATTTAAATGATTAAATAAACAAGTGCAGAAGAATTAAAGAATTAACTGACAGAGGATTTTTTATTCATTTTCAATTGTTGTTACAAATGTTTATTTGATACAGGAAATTTATTTACAGTGTTACAATGACATTTATTACAATGATTAAAAATAAAATAAAACTATATCCTAAATCTCTTGAAATCTTCATCTTCTACTGTTGCATCCTTTGCTCAACTGATATTTACCTGCAAAAAGAGAAGAAAGAAGTCAGTACAGATGAATTAAAAAAGTATTTTTCAGACAGTTAATAAAAAAAAACTCATCATTAAAGGTTTTGGCCGGAATCAGTTTGTTCGTTCTCTCTGCAAATCGCAAGAAGATGTCTCTTCTTGGTTCACAAAGAGGGAAGTAAAATGTTTGCAAGCATATGAATTATTTTGCAAAATGCACAAAGCTGCATAAATTTAAATTGCAAAGAGCAAACTGAAATGCCAAACAAGCTGCATAAATCCAAACTGAATTGCATTATCAAACTAAGCTGTCAACCAAACTGTCCAAAAACTGTCAAACTGTCAAAGCTGTCAAAGAAGATACCAAAAGATATCAAAGCTATCAAAAACTGTCAACAAGTACACAAAAAGCAAAAGGCAGAAAATCTGGAAGATATGCAGAGGAAAGCCAAAGATGCAAGCAAACTTGTAAAAGCATTTTTTATTCATCATTTTTCAGGCCAAAAACCTTTTCAGAAAAGAAAGATATTCTAAGCAAAGATATGCTTTCTGGAGAGAGAGAAAGAGAGTAAAAAAGTAACAGGCTTACAGTTTTTAGGCAGGCTTAGAGATAAATAAATATAACAAAATCAGAATAGTTCAAAGGGGGCAGAACACACATAAAGAAAAAGGCCACAAACTGTAAACACATAACCATAACCTCCAAGTTTACAAACTGCTTCAGCCTGCCTCCAACAAGCTTCAAACTGCCTCAAACCAGAAGCAAGCCTGGAACCAAACCAAAAACTGCATAACCTGTAACTTGTATCTAAGCAAGCATAACAAGCACAAACCCTGAAGCCTGTTCAAAAAGCCTGCATAGAACACAAGCCAGAAAAACCTGCATAAACTTCAATAAACCCAATTGTATCAACCTGCCTCAAAATTCCAAAACAACAAAGCCTTGAAGCAAGCAAACGACAGCCTGCCCAAAGCCATACAAACCTGCATAAGCTTCAACAAACCTGCCTAAAACCAGTAAAACTACAAGCCTTGAAGCAAACAATCAAGAGCCTGCCTGTACAACCAACAATCAAGAGCCTGCCTGTACAACCAACAATCAAAAGCAAGCCTGTCAAAGCAAACTGATAAGCCTTTCAAAGCCCAGCAAGCCTAAAAACCAGATATCATAACAACATAGCCAAAGCCTAAATACCAACAAAACGCCTCAGAACGTGTTCATCATAGGCTAAACAAATCAGGCAAAAGAGAGGAAGAAAGTCAGAACAATAGCAAACTTTCTCAGAGCCAAGCTCATCACAGGATCAAACAAATAAGCAATTCAGAAGCAAAAGCCGTTCATCACAGAATAAACCAAATCAGAAGAAGAAAGATACGAGGGTACCAGACAAGTACCAGAACGAAGCTTTCCCCAGCATCACAAGCTCCCACGCCTTGGCCGCCTAAGTCGCCTCCTGTCCAAACTCTCTGCCTCCTCTCCAAAAAGCAGAACAAAGGTATTGTCCCTCTTTCCTTTTTCTAACACCTCAAGCAAACACAAACAACATATAAGGATCAGAGTATGTAAAAGTTTAAGAACATGCATGAATCCAAAGCCCTAAAACACGAAGACGAAAAAAACTGAGAAATCGATACCTTTTATCACCGCCTGGGTACGACCATGGAGGGAGGAGAGTGGAGATGGCGCCTGGTAGTCTGAGGCGAGGAGAAGCGAGCATCAGAAACCATGGTGGAGAAGGATGAAGAGGCGAAGAAGAATAAGGGAGCGGCGCCGTTTGTAAAACTGTGTAAACCCTATTCTGAACAAAACAAAACAAACCCCCAACAAAACATTGTCAAACCCGGTTGGGCCTGCCCCATGCACAAACCCTAAACCCAATTTCAATTCTGGCGCTACACCCCCCTCTTGTCCCCTTTTAATTTTATTTTGGGCCCAACATGTTCTTCAAGGCCCATTTAACCTTTTTTTTACATACAAACTAATACCTTTTTTTTTCCATTACCTTATTTTTCTTTTTTACATAACCTAATTCCTTTTGGTAAATAAAAATAATATATTTTGCTTTTAAAACTTTTGTTTAGTTAAACTTTTTATATAAGTTTCATTTAAAACATTAACAAAAAATACATAAATATTAGGTTTATTAAGTTTAAACAATTTTCTTGCATTAAAAATTTTTTTGTTTAATTAAATCTTGTATATAAAACATTAACAAAAGTACATAAATAATAGATTTTTAAATTAGATATTTCTTTCTCTTAGAAACTCTTTTGTTTGTATATCATTAACAAAAATACAAAAAATAATAAAATACTTAATATTACATTAGGTTAACAATTTATATCATTTGTAAATAATCATGTGCATCTTACATTGCTTTTGATTCTCTTTTATCCTTATACTTTGCTATATTTTACATTGAGAATGCGATGATTCGATTTGGTTGTAAATAATATTTGGACACTACTATCTTGATAAGACTCATCCCCATTTGTAAATACTTGTATCCCCATCCCCATAATCATTGTTGTAATAGCTTAGAATTTAAATTTCCGCATTTAAAAGCTTTCAATTATGTCATGATAGACCTAGGGTTTGTATGCAAATAAAACCAACAAATAGCATAACCTAATACAAGACAAAAGCATGAAAATCAATACACAATTCACACTTGCACCCCTAGGGTAATCCCGCTCGTTGCCTTCAAAAATGGGCCATGTTTGCATGTCAAGTACTTTGGCAAAACAAAAACAAACAAAATGATCATAGTCCCTCGATGACGCTATCTTGTTGCCTAAGAAAAATGATCATAGTCCCTAAAGAAAATTGCCAAAGACACTTGACACTATTGCTCTCATGGTCCAAACGATGACCCGCGCCTGTCCCATTAACATCCTAACGCAAGGTTGTTCACCAAATACAATGGTGAAACAACACTGTTAAAAGGGTTAAAACATAGGAAAAATCTTTGAGTAAATATAGGGTAGACAACTCTTAGTTACTTGATCAAAACTTGCAAAACACACTTTCCATTTTTCAAAACACACATCACAAAAACAACTTTCAAAAAACATTTGAAACATCTTTTCAAAAAGACAAACACCTTTGTAAAACATTCGAGTAAAGAATTGTTACAATGGTTGCCTAGACAAGGCATCTTTTTCAAAACATTTTCAAAACCACACACCCACAAACACCATTTCAAACAATTGAAAATCAAGGTAAGTGATCTAAAACAAGTAACTAAGAGCCCGTGGATAACCATGGATGAAAAGGGTGCTAGCACCTTCCCTTTTCATAATCTACCCCCCGAACCCACGAAAACATCTCAAAGGTCTTTCCTGTGCTTTTTGACCTTTCCTTAGGATAAATAAAAAGTCGGTGGCGAATCTTGCTAAACCGAACAAGTGCGAATACAAACGCAAAACCTCAAGTCAATTTTCCCACCGTATCACTGAACTGGCGACTCTGCTGGGGACAAATTTAAAAGTGGAGTAACCTTAGGGCCTAGATCACTCTTTTGCATGACTAATTGTTTGCTTTGATTACTTTACATTTTGGTTCTCTTGTTTGGGCTTGAAATCCTACACCCGGATTTGGGAAACATTCATAGATAGCAATACGTTGTGGAAACTGTGCGGGGTATACCGACATGGTTGAAGCAGTAGCTATGTTAGTGTGACATATTTGTGAGTACCGGTAGCCCTTGAGTAGTCAAGGAGAATACGGGGCCGCTGAGTGATGTCATGAAGCACTAACGAACTCCAGAACCTTACTTGACCATCTTGGCCTTTTTAGGGGTAGTGAGATGACCGACTTTGGTGCAGTCCGAAGTTGGTAGATACTCGATACTACACTCATTGAGGGTTGTTTTCTTGGAATATTTTGGTCGCCAGTTAAGTGGCTAAACCAAAACAATGAACACAGAAAATAATCCAATGATATTGAGCTCCTTAGAACCCGGTTTCTATTTTAGGACAGGATGAGCCAACTAACTTCAAGAGGGTACTTACCTACAAACCCCATGCAAGCCTAAACCTAAGGACTTGTTTGCTTTGTGTGAATATGATTGCGTGTATATACACTTGCTTACTTTTGCATACATGTACATAACATCATAACATCATACCATAGCATTTACAATAACCATTTCAAGGATCTCGAGGGTCTTTTGATGCAGGGTCACGTTGAACCAGACGTCTACTAAGGGGCAAGAGGTTTTCTCCTCTAAACAAATGCCATCAAAGATCAAGTACAATAACTTGAATCAGGGGCTATGACCCACTTGACATGGTGAGCTTGATTCTCGTGGAAAGACATCCACTGATACAAAGTTCTCCAATCAAGGATGTTGATCAAAGTTCAACCTCTAACATTTTCTTGTGTTTACCCCACGAGATCCTTGAAAACATGCATCCACATATCATGCATTGCATCGTAACAGGTTTTCCTTTTCAGGTGTCCTTATTCTCCTACTGTTTATTTCAGTAGAGATGGCTCTAGAGCAGACTCTCAAGGACATCCAGGCTCAAAACGCTCAACTTCAAGAGATGTTCTTGAACCTATCCAAGGGACAAGAAGAGGTCAAGACGCTCCTCACCAGGGGCATGATCGTGGGAAATCCTGGGGACAACAGAGATGACCAGTTGGAGTGTGTGATCGGTGGATCTGGAACTGACTGTTTAACGCTGGTTCGTGAAATGTCGCGGTAAGCAAGAGTCGCCACCGTCTTTTATGTTCTCCAACAAGGAAAGGACAAAAGCACAGCAAAATTCCTTATGAGATATGTTTCTCGGTTCGGGAGGTAGATTTATAGAAAGGGAAGGTGTTAGCACCCTTTCTATCCATGGTTATCCATGGGCTCTTAGATACTTGCTCATTTGTGTTTTCAAAATGTTTGTTTGCTTTTCAAATGTGAGTGGGTTTGAAAAAGTTTCGTTTAAAGATTTCAGATCGACTCTTGTATCAGTCCTCAAGAGTGTTTGAAAAATTATTTTTTTTGAAAGCTTTTTGAAAAGTGTCGGTGTGAAAAGCGTTTTTGATTTGTTTTGAATTAGAGCAAGTATCTACGAGTCATCTACCTACCCTAAGGAATTAGGCTGTGTAAATGTCCTTAAGGTAGTGCCATCCCACCATTGAGAGGTAGGTAGCACCACCGTTGGAGGTGTTCGGGTCAATTCGTTTGTAGGGACGGTGTGGTCACCGAGCAACAGTAGGACACCTCAGAAGCTACCCTTATGCCATTGATCCTTTTTAATTCCGAGGCAACCTTTCCGAGGCGACTGGATCATATCATGGACATAAGGACTTACTAAAACGTCCTGTACTCGACGACCACAATTCGAGCTTGTAGGGACAGTGTGGTCACCAGAGCAACATGAGAACACCTTAGAAGCTACCCTTATGCCATGTTCATGGACATAAGGACTTACTAAAACGTCCTATACTCGACGACCACGTTTCGAGGGGCAAGGCAACAGTGAGGCATACCCTAAGAGTGGTGTGTGAATTTGTGTATTGTTTTCAGTTATGTTTTATCTTGTCATGCATTATGGTGATCTACGCTTTGATTTTATTTGGGCCATTCATTCTTTCATGCAAAATTTAGCAATTAAGGGGTGCGGAAATTAAAGTACGGAAAACGTAAATCCTACGCTATTACAAGGCGCGGGTCTATACATCGCCAAATCTTTACAAAGACCCGTTTTAAGTAAATAAGTGCGGAAAATAAAAAAACAGTAAAAAGGTCCTATTTACTATTACATATCCGGAGCAATTACATAATAATCGAACAAATTAAATACGCGCGAATAAAGAAAAGGGAATTAATTTTTTTGTCTTTTTTTTGGTAATTAAATGAAATTGAAAACTAATTAATTATTTTAATTACAAGAAAATATTTTTTGACCTTTTTTATGTTTTTATGAAATAAAATAAAATAAAATAAAAATTAAAAATGTGAAAAGAAAAAGCCTAAGTCTAAATTTGTTTTTATTTATTGTGAAAAAAGGTTAAAATTAACTAATTAAACTAATTAATTTGTTAGTATTTTATTTACAAAAATAATTACTAAAGTGAAATTAATAATAATAATAATAATTACATTTTTTTTTGTTTTTTTTCTGAATTTATGAAAATAATTATTTGTGAACTAACTAAATAATAATAATAATTAATAAAAGGAAAGAAAATAAGAAAATAAATGCTAAACCAAGGAGGTGAAGGCCGGATTTTGGAGGTTTTACTCAAAATCATCCTTAGGCATCAAAAATTCCATCTAAGCCCATGGTTGTGATCGTCCATGTCTCCTGATCACGACTATGCTTATGGTTTGTCCCAATTTCACCTGTAGACAAAATACCTAAAAACAAAACCAACGAACCCTAGGCACGGGTATTGTTATACGAAGCCTAAAAATGAAATTGAATATAGCAGTTACATTGGAAATTAGGCATGGAGTATGAATATGCTATTATTTTCCAGAAAAAGTGCAAGAATGGAGAAACATTATTTCGTGTACAGGGGTGAGTTTGAGACAACTTACAGCGCTTGGTAGTGGACCTTAGGACGCGTTTGTGGTTGCTTTGGCTTCAGGGAGTGGCAAGGAAGAAAGCCACGTACTTGCTTTGATCTGAAAATGTTTGCAACACCGCTTTAGATCTCTCACTTTTTTGGACAAATTTTGAATTTTTCCTCTGGCCGTTTGTGCACACTCTCCTTTTTTTCTAGGTCCTGAATGAGGCTTGCAAGGCTTGTATATATAGGCTTGGATGAGAATCAGTCACATTAAGGAGCTTTTAAGCCTTGCAATGAAGTTTTGATTTTCTCCATAATCACCATTGAAATAACGTGTCATATTTGCTCCAAATTTGAATTTTTTTGCTTGAAATAGGTCTTGAACGAATTTGGTATATGTTTTATGGTGTATCAAAGCTATTCAAACCACAAAATATCCTCCCATTAATTTTCTTGATTTTTATTTGAATTTTAAAGATTTAAAATGAATTAAATCAAATAAAATTAAATAAAAATAGAAAAATTAATTTTTATTCTTGAAATAAAACATGGGACACGTGGGAGGTATGGCAAAGCTGAATCAAGTGGAAAAAGTGGGGCCCTTTTGTCAAAAATGAAGTTTCAAGGATAATTGACTTTGGCCCTTTCACAAAAATTTCCCAACTTCTCCAATGCATATCTTGCTCAATTTTGAAGCTATGAACATGTTCTTGGACATTTTGGAAAGGTCTTGAAGTCCTATAACCAATTCCTTTGGTCCCATGTCATTTTGATTTACCAATATCAAGTTATGGTCTTTGACTTAAAGTGCCTTTTTGTTGACTTTTGAAAATGACCTATAATGTTGAAATTGATAACTTTTTGTGAGAGCATTTCTTGGACTTGGAATGTGAAGATGAGTTGTAGGAAATGTATTCCCCTTCAAAATGAGAATTGGATGGGATTTTTCTGATGAACCATGAAAAAGTTATGCCTTGGTCAAGGTACAGTTGACTTTTCAGCTGTCCAAAAATAGAAACTTTTGACACCTTGATGATTTTTGAGCCATGCTTGAGGAATCATGATCAAGATTTGACCAAATGATGATTGTGGCTTCAAAATAAGATGTTGACCAAAAATTTTTACTTTTGACTGCCAAATGACCATTTTGCCCCTGCAGTTGATTGTGAAGCAATTAGGGTTTTTAACTGTGCAACTTGACCTTGTGAGCCTTGAAACTTGACATGTAGGTGCTTGACAATGTTTATAGGCATGTGGGACTTGATTGGACCATTGAAAACCTCAACTTCCTTGAAGGAACCAAAACCTTAATTTTGACTGGCTTAGGAGGATGGTTGACTGTGCAATCCTTGGAGTAGCCTTGAACCATTTGAGGTGACGCTTGGCAAAACTTTTGAAGAATATGGGAGGGCAAATTTTAGGGTACAACAGAGTGGCTACGAACTGAGATAGCCATAATGAAGGTACTCCACTTGAAATGAAAAAGCTCGAACTGAGAGACTTTTGTTCCATTTGAATTTTCAAGTTGTAATCTCTTTTGTTATTCAAACAATTATCTATTAATGTCAAACTCTGTTTCATTAATGCATTGCATATGTTTGTCTTGAATTCATCCAGTCGTTTTCACTATTCTTATGCTTTCTTTATGACATTTAACTCTTGCTAAAAGTGACAAGCCTTTAGAGGGAGGATGACGAAACAATGCCATAATCTCATACAGTATGCTTTTGAACAGACCTTGCTGACGATGTACAGGCATTCTTTCAAATCCTAAACACTTGAGTCATAAGGAAGATAATCCCTAGTCAACCCCTTAGAGACAAAGAAGTAGGAGTTTTCTGTTCTAAACAAATTGAAACCTTTGATTTAAGCCTGGGGCAGGGTAGTCTCTCAGTTAATTCAAAAAAAGGTGTGCATTGAAGTCGCAAACTCTCAGTTTGTAATACAACGAACGACATCAAAAAAAGAAAAGCATTCCTCTGGAATCAAAAGACAGTGATGGTTCCCTATCACATAGGTTGTCAATCTCTCAAGAAAGAAAATCCCACTGAGCCAAAACCTATAAAGGAGGCTTAAGAAATTTGGGGCATCCCGCTGACTGTAATCTCGAAAACAGGAACAGTCAGGCAAAAGTTAGGGATAATAAATCAAAAGAACGAGGTCATTACAAATCCTCAACAACATGAAAAATGTTGCAAAAAAAAGAGATGATGATTGTCTTCCAACAAATTCAACTGATGTGAACCATCACCAAAAGTCGTTCCAAACTCGAATAGAGTTCGACGCACAATTAACTGAGTTTAGGATTGAAGGACATCACGAAGAGCGGGTGGGTACAAATATACTTTGAGCCTTTATCCTTTGTTTCTTAAACTGTGAACCAAGCCACGTTACAACCCTTCAAAAGTCCTAACTAAAGCATGGGTTCATTCGAAAGCATACTGTTACAAAAGGTATCCTGACTCCTGTAAGGCTTTACCCTAAATCTTGTGTTGAATATGTCTTATAAAAAGTTTTCTGCTAAAAAACGCATTTTTCAAAACTTCGAGACAAGCATAAACTTTGCATTACTTGAATATCACTGTTTGCATTTGGCTACTTGTTTGACAGCGGAGAAATTCACACAAGGAATATCCGATGAACGAAAGCTCTCTCAGTGAACAAAATCACTTCAAAAAGGATGACACTTCCATTGACAAATCTCCTATCAACAAGGGGGCATGACATGTCACATTCCAGCACACATGGGGCAGTCCAGTCAAGATTCCAGGAAATCTCTCAAAAAAAAGTGCAGAGTAACCAGGGGCAGGTCTCTATCTCCATTACTTGGGGCATTGAGCGTCAATCCCGACAAAGGGTTACATACAGTCGAACATTCCTAGGCAGTGCCACAAGAACTTGCTACTAGGGGCATTGGCAAGTCTCCCCAAAGTCCTTCTCATAGGATGACTCCTCAGCAAGGGTTTAATCTCTGAAAACCTTTCCCCAGCGGAATTAAACTTCAAGATCCCCAACAGAGTTAAACTTCGGGATCCTCAGCAGAGCAAAAGCTTTCTCAAAGCTGATTTCCCCAGCCAAGAGAGCCTTCCAGAACTTAATTCCCCTCAGAGGTAAGTTTCAGAATTCCCAGTGGAGCCAAAACTATCAATCCCCAGCGGAGCTAAAACCTCAAACTGTCCTATCCCCAATGAAACCGGGATAATGAACATTCTCCCCACAGAGATACTTCCCATCAGATTGAAGATTCTCAGTCTTACTTCTCCAGCATAAGTCTACCAGGCTCTGGACTCCCCAGTAGAGATCATCAGGATTCTCATTCCCCACAAGTCACCAAGGATTTTTTTCAAACCCCAACAGTGATCCTGGGATCCCTCAACAACTGAAGATCTTGTTCCCCAAGAAGTCAACAGTCAACAAGGATATCTCAGCTTCAGCAATCAAAGATTCTTGCAATCCCCTGCAGCAGTCAAGGATTCACTTTCCCCGGCAGCAGTCAAGATTCTATTATCTCCGGCTGTCTAGGATTCATCTATCCTCAGCAAGACAGCTCATCAGCTTACATGCGCATTCATTACATTCATATATCATAAACATTGATATAACATATATATTGCATCATACATTGCATGCAACATAACTTTGTGTTTCAGCTAATATTTTACCCTTTTCAGGATAAGATTAATAAGCTTCAAATTCAACTTCTGAAGACAGTTCACGGATTCTCCAAACACTGATGTTAATCTATTACTTGTACAGATTTCAAACTTCTGAAGACAGTTCACGGATTCTCCAAATACGGATGTTAATCTATTACTTGTACAGATTTCAAACTTCTGAAGACAGTTCACGGATTCTACAAACACGAATGTTAATCTATTACTTGTACAAATTTCAAACTTCTGAAGACAGTTCACGGATTCTCCAAACACGAATGTTAATCTATTACTTGTACAGATTTCAAACTTCTGAAGACAGTTCACAGATTCTCCAAACACGGATGTTAATCTATTACTTGTACAGATTTCAAACTTCTGAAGACAGTTCACGGATTCTCCAAACACGGATGTTAATCTATTACTTGTACAGATTTCAAACTTCTGAAGACAGTTCACGGATTCTCGAAACACGGATGTTAATCTATTACTTGTACAGATTTAAAACTTCTGAAGACAGTTCACGGATTCTCCAAACACGGATGCTAATCTATTACTTGTACAGATTTCAAACTTCTGAAGACAGTTCACGGATTCTCCAAACACGGATGTTAATCTATTAGTTGTACAGATTTCAAACTTCTGAAGACAGTTCACGGATTCTCCAAACACTGATGTTAATCTATTACTTGTACAGATTTCAAACTTCTGAAGACAGTTCACGGATTCTCCAAACACGGATGTTAATCTATCACTTGTACAGATTCGAAACTTCTGAAGACAGTTTACGGATTCTCCAAACACGGATGTTAATCTATCACTTGTACAGATTTCAAACTTCTGAAGACAGTTCACGGATTCTCCAAACACGGATGTTAATCTATTACTTGTACAAATTTCAAACTTCTGAAGACAGTTCACGGATTCTCCAAACACGGATGTTAATCTATCACTTGTACAAATTTCAAACTTCTGAAGACAGTTCATGGATTCTCCAAACACGAATGTTAATCTATCACTTGTACAGATTTCAAACTTCTGAAGACAGTTCACGGATTCTCCAAACACGGATGTTAATCTATCACTTGTACAGATTTCAAACTTCTGAAGACAGTTCACGAATTCTCCAAACACGGATGTTAATCTATTACTTGTACAGATTTCAAACTTCTGAAGACGGTTCACGGATTCTCCAAACACGGATGTTAATATATTACTTGTACAGATTTCAAACTTCTGAAGACAGTTCACGGATTCTCCAAACACGGATGTTAATCTATCACTTGTACAGATTTCAAACTTCTGAAGACAGTTCACGGATTCTCCAAACACGGATGTTAATCTATTACTTGTACAGATTTCAAACTTTTGAAGACAGTTCACGGATTCTCCAAACACGGATGTTAATCTATTACTTGTACAGATTTCAAACTTCTGAAGACAGTTCACGGATTCTCCAAACACGAATGTTAATCTATCAATTGTACAGATTTCAAACTTCTGAAGACAGTTCACAGATTCTCCAAACACGGATGTTAATCTATCACTTGTACAGATTCAAGACTTCTGAAGACAGTTCACGGATTCTCCAAACACGGATGTTAATCTATTACTTGTACAGATTCAAGACTTCTGAAGACAGTTCACGGATTCTCCAAACACAGATGTTAATCTATTACTTGTACTGATTTCAAACTTTTGAAGACAGTTCACGGATTCTCCAAACACGGATGTTAATCTATTACTTGTACAAATTTCAAACTTCTGAAGACAGTTCACGGATTCTCCAATCACGGATATTAATCTATCACTTGTGCAGATTCAAGACTTCTGAAGACAGTTCACGGATTGTCCAAACACGGATGTTAATCTATTACTTGTACAGATTTCAAACTTCTGAAGACAGTTCACGGATTCTCCAAACACGGATGTTAATCTTTCACTTGTACAGATTCAAGACTTCTGAAGACAGTTCACGGATTCTCCAAACACGGATGTTAATCTATTACTTGTACAGATTCAAGACTTCTGAAGAAAGTTCACGGATTCTCCAAACACGGATGTTAATCTATTACTTGTACAGATTTTAAACTTCTGAAGACAGTTCACGGATTCTCCAAACACGGATGTTAATCTATCACTTGTACAAATTTAAGACTTCTGAAGACAGTTCACGGATTCTCCAAACACGGATGTTAATCTATCACTTGTACAAATTTCAAACTTCTGAAAACAGTTCACGGATTCTCCAAACACGGATGTTAATCTATCACTTGTACAGATTCAAGACTTCTGAAGACAGTTTACGGATTATCCAAACACGGATGTTAATCTATCACTTGTACAGATTCCAAACTTCTGAAGACAGTTCACGGATTCTCCAAACACGGATGTTAATCTATCACTTGTACAAATTTCAAACTTCTGAAAACAAGTTCACGGATTCTCCAAACACGGATGTTAATCTATCACTTGTACAGATTCAAGACTTCTGAAGACAGTTCACGGATTCTCCAAACACGGATGTTAATCTATCACTTGTACAGATTTCAAGACTTCTGAAAATAGTTCACGGATTCTCCAAACACGGTTGTTAATCTATCACTTGTACAGATTCCAAAATTCAGAAGACAGTTCACGGATTCTCCAAACACGGATGTTAATCTATCACTTGTACAGATTCAATACTTCTGAAGACAGTTCACAGATTCTCCAAACACGGATGTTAATCTATCACTTGTACAGATTCAAGACTTCTGAAAACAGTTCATGGATTCTCCAAACACGGATGTTAATCTATCACTTGTACAAATTCCAAACTTCTGAAGACAGTTCACGGATTCTCCAAACACGGATGTCAATCTATCACTTGTTCAGATTCAAGACCTCCGAAAACAGTTTACGGGTTCTCCAGATACGGATTTTAACCTATCGCCTGTTCAGATCCAAGACTTCTGAAAACAGTTTACGGATTCTCCAAACATGGATGTCAATCTATGGCTTATTCAGACCCCCAGTCCAGAGATGTTCCAAACATGGATACCTTTCTCATACTCACCCGCTCACTGACAATGTACAGTTCAACAAACATTCTTGGATGGCATCTACAAGCCCATCTCTAACAAGATACAATCACCTTCAGATGGCATCTATAAGCCCATCCTCCTACCAATAATTTCCAGATGGCATCTCTAAGCCCATCCCCCGACAAGATTCTGTCACATCTCTAGATGACATCTCTAAGCCCATCCCCTGACAAGATTCTGTCACATCTCCAGATGGCATCTCTAAGCTCATCTCTAAATGCCATCTTTAAGCCCATTCCCTCAAACTACGCTTTGACGAGTGCAAATTTTTTGGGCACTCTAGTGTCCAATCTCCTTTTACCTTCGAGTCACGAAAGGCAAAAAACTGCCAATCTAACTCTTCAGGTTTAAGAAGATTGAACAGGGGCAACTGTTGTACCCCAAAATTTGTCCTCTCTTTTTCACAAGAAATCACAGCTTCGGGCTTTTCCTGATTTTTCAGATTGGCTTAAGAATCGGTCAAACAGACTTTTCTCATCAGTCAGACAAAATTAAGGTTTCCATTAACTTTTGAATCAATCCAAGCAGATTATTAGGGTTTTTAGTGACTTGGTTGAGTTTGGCTCAGGGTTTGATCAGGCGGACGTTTCTTTGACAGTAAATCCAGAATCAGGGTTTGCACGCGCATTCTCAGAAGAATTTGAATCCACAGTGTCTAAATTGACTGTCACACTGCTTTGACGCTTGTTCAAGATTCATGTTTGTTTCTCAAAGTCTAAACATCTGGGATAAAAGCTGAGGCATTCGAATTGAGAGTTTAAAGTGTTGGTTTAATCAATAAAGTGAAAGGCGTATGGACGTTTGTTTGTTTAACTGTGCAATGCTTTTGGTTATTTGGAACGCCGGACGTTTGTTGATTATTTATAATTTCTAAGTTAAAATTATTGGGATAACTTCCAATTATTATAACTCAAGAGATTTAAATGATTAAATAAACAAGTGCAGAAGAATTAAAGAATTAACTGACAGAGGATTTTTTATTCATTTTCAATTGTTGTTACAAATGTTTATTTTATACAGTAAATTTATTTACAGTGTTACAATGACATTTATTACAATGATTAAAAATAAAATAAAACTATATCCTAAATCTCTTGAAATCTTCATCTTCTACTGTTGCATCCTTTGCTCAACTGATATTTACCTGCAAAAAGAGAAGAAAGAAGTCAGTACAGATGAATTAAAAAAGTATTTTTCAGACAATTAATCAAAAAAAACTCATCATTAAAGGTTTTGGCGGGAATCAGTTTGTTCGTTCTCTCTGCAAATCGCAAGAAGATGTCTCTTCTTGGTTCACAAAGAGGGAAGTAAAATGTTTGCAAGCATATGAATTATTTTGCAAAATGCACAAAGCTGCATAAATTTAAATTGCAAAGAGCAAACTGAAATGCCAAACAAGCTGCATAAATCCAAACTGAATTGCATTATCAAACTAAGTTGTCAACCAAACTGTCCAAAAACTGTCAAACTGTCAAAGCTGTCAAAGAAGATACCAAAAGATATCAAAGCTATCAAAAACTGTCAACAAGTACACAAAAAGCAAAAGGCAGAAAATCTGGAAGATACGCAGACGAAAGCCAAAGATGCAAGCAAACTTGTAAATGCATTTTTTATTCATCATTTTCCAGGCCAAAAACCTTTTCAGAAAAGAAAGATATTCTAAGCAAAGATATGCTTTCTGGAGAGAGAGAAAGAGAGTAAAAAAGTAGCAGGCTTACAGTTTTTAGGCAGGCTTAGAGATGAATAAATATAACAAAATCAGAATAGTTCAAAGGGGGCAGAACACACATAAAGAAAAAGGCCACAAACTGTAAACACATAACCATAACCTCCAAGTTTATAAATTGCTTCAGCCTGCCTCTAACAAGCTTCAAACTGCCTCAAACCAGAAGCAAGCCTGGAACCAAACCAAAAACTGCATAACCTGTAACTTGTATCTAAGCAAGCATAACAAGCACAAACTCTAAAGCCTGTTCAAAAAGCCTGCATAGAACACAAGCCAGAAAAACCTGCATAAACTTCAATAAACCCAACTGTATCAACCTGCCTCAAAATTCCAAAACAACAAAGCCTTGAAGCAAGCAAACGACAGCCTGCCCTAAGCCATACAAACCTGCATAAGCTTCAACAAACCTGCCTAAAACCAGTAAAACTACAAGCCTTGAAGCAAACAATCAAGAGCCTGCATGTACAACCAACAATCAAGAGCCTGCCTGTACAACCAACAATCAAAAGCAAGCCTGTCAAAGCAAACTGATAAGCCTTTCAAAGCCCAGCAAGCCTAAAAACCAAATATCATAACAACATAGCCAAAGCCTAAACACCAACAAAACGCCTCAGAACGTGTTCATCATAGGCTAAACAAATCAGGCAAAAGAGAGGAAGAAAGTCAGAACAATAGCAAACTTTCTCAGAGCCAAGCTCATCACAGGATCAAACAAACAAGCAATTCAGAAGCAAAAGCAGTTCATCATAGAATAAACCAAATCAGAAGAAGAAAGATACGAGGGTACCAGACAAGTACCCGAACGAAGCTTTCCCCAGCATCACAAGCTCCCACGCCTTGGCCGCCTAAGACGCCTCATGTCCAAACTCTCTGCCTCCTCTCCAAAAAGCAGAACAAAGGTATTGTCCCTCTTTCCTTTTTCTAACACCTCAAGCAAACACAAACAACATATAAGGATCAGAGTATGTAAAAGTTTAAGAACATGCATGAATTCAAAGCCCTAAAACACGAAGACGAAAAAAACTTAGAAATTGTTATCTTTTATCACCGCCTGGGTACGACCATGGAGGGAGGAGAGTGGAGATGGCGCCTGGTAGCCTGAGGCGAGGAGAAGCGAGCATCAGAAACCATGGTGGAGAATGATGAAGAGGCGAAGAAGAAGAAGGGAGCGGCGCCGTTTGTAAAACTGTGTAAACCCTATTCTGAACGAAACAAAACAAACCCCCAACAAAACATTGTCAAACCCGGTTGGGCCTTCCCCATGCACAAACCCTAAACCCAATTTCAATTCTGGCGCTACACCCCCCTCTTGTCCCCTTTTAATTTTATTTTGGGCCCAACATGTTCTTCAAGGCCCATTTAACCTTTTTTTTTACATACAAACTAATACCTTTTTTTTTCCATTACCTTATTTTTCTTTTTTACATAACCTAATTCCTTTTGGTAAATAAAAATAATATACTTTTCTTTTAAAACTTTTGTTTAGTTAAACTTTTTATATAAGTTTCTTTTAAAACATTAACAAAAAATACATAAATATTAGGTTTATTAAGTTTAAACAATTTTCTTGCATTAAAACTTTTTTTGTTTAATTAAATCTTGTATATAAAACATTAACAAAAGTACATAAATAATAGATTTTTAAATTAGATATTTCTTTCTCTTAGAAACTCTTTTGTTTGTATATCATTAACAAAAGTACAAAAAATAATAAAATACTTAATATTGCATTAGGTTAACAATTTATATCATTTGTAAATAATCATGTGCATCTTACATTGCTTTTGATTCTCTTTTATCCTTATACTTTGCTATATTTTACATTGAGAATGCGATGATTCGATTTGGTTGTAAATAATATTTGGACACTACTATCTTGATAAGACTCATCCCCATTTGTAAACACTTGTATCCCCATCCCCATAATCATTGTTGTAATAGCTTAGCATTTAAATTTCCGCATTTAAAAGCTTTCAATTATGTCATGATAGACCTAGGGTTTGTATGCAAATAAAACCAACAAATAGCATAACCTAATACAAGACAAAAGCATGAAAATCAATACACAATTCACACTTGCACCCCTAGGGTAATCCCGCTCGTTGCCTTCAAAAATGGGCCATGTTTGCATGTCAAGTACTTTGGCAAAACAAAAACAAACAAAATGATCATAGTCCCTCGATGGCGCTATCTTGTTGCCTAAGCAAAATGATCATAGTCCCTCAAGAAAATTGCCAAAGACACTTGACACTATTGCTCTCATGGTCTAAACGATGACCCGCGCCTGTCCCGTTAACATCCTAACGCAAGGTTGTTCACCAAATACAATGGTGAAACAACACTGTTAAAAGGGTTAAAACATAGGAAAAATCTTTGAGTAAATATAGGGTAGACAACTCTTAGTTACTTGATCAAAACTTGCAAAACACACTTGCCATTTTTCAAAACACACATCACAAAAACAACTTTCCAAAAACATTTGAAACATCTTTTCAAAAAGACAAACACCTTTGTAAAACATTCGAGTAAAGAATTGTTACAATGGTTGCCTAGACAAGGCATCTTTTTCAAAACATTTTCAAAACCACACACACACAAACACCATTTCAAACAATTGAAAATCAAGGCAAGTGATCTAAAACAAGTAACTAAGAGCCCATGGATAACCATGGATGAAAAGGGTGCTAGCACCTTCCCTTTTCATAATCTACCCCCCGAACCCACGAAAACATCTCAAAGGTCTTTCCTGTGCTTTTTGACCTTTCCTTAGGATAAATAAAAAGTCGGTGGCGACTCTTGCTAAACCGAACAAGTGCGAATACAAATGCAAAACCTCAAGTCAGTTCTCCCACTGTATCACAGCAACATTGTAGGATACCTTAGCAATTTTTGTAAGGGTCTAAGATCGTTTACCGAAGGAAACATCGAAGGGTCATCGAGGGACTACGATCTTGTATTCGAGGGTCTTTGCTAAAGTATCTCACGTTCGAGGGACATGACTATTTTTCTCAAGGCAATAAGTGAGGTTAACCCTAGAGGTGCAAGTGTGAAAAGTGTTTGTTTTCATGCATTTTTTTGTCTTCAGACTAGGGTTCTCTAAGATTGATTTTATCTTACCATATACACCCTAATTATTAACAATAATATGGAAAGCGATAAATTGCGGAATGTAAAGGTCATACGCTATTACAATACTTTAGGGGATGGGGGATACAAATTTACAAATGGGGAATGAAAGCAATTAAAACCTAATTATTATTACAACCATATTGAATAATGAATAACAATAAAAATATAAAGAAATATAAAGATAATGTAAAAAAAAAATTGTTTTTTTTTTAAGTTTTTATGTATTGACACATGCACTTATGCATTGATATGAAAACTTTTACGCATTGACACATGAACTTATGCATTGATACAAAAACTTTTATGCATTGAAATATTAACTTATGCATCAATACATATCATTCCTTGTTCTTGAAAGTCAAAACCAACTCAGTATTAGTTGATACATAAAGGTTTGCGTCGGCTCATAACCTGTTTTGCATCGACACATGCACTTATGCATCAATACATATAATTTCTTTGCTCCTGGAAATCAAAACCAACTTAGTATGAGTCGACACATAATGGTTTGTGTAGACTCATTTCTGTTTTGTATTGACGCATTCGTGTTTTGTATCGGCTCATAACCTGTTTTGCACCTAATATGTGTCGACTCATAGAGATATGCATCGACTTATACTGGTGTTTTTTACTTCTAACATTTTTCTACTGCATATATGAGTTAGTTCTCAACAAATGGTTAATTAAAATGGAAAGTAAACATATGGTTAGCTTTAGGACAATGATATATACATTTTATCTTCATAAATGAACCACTAATGATGCTTGTATGAAGAGTTCAAAGTCAAGAAAACTTACCACTGAAATTTGTGTTTTGATTTAGAGTTGCAGTATTGTCTTAGAGAAGTCAAATGGTTGTTTTTGGACTTGGATTATGGTGATAGTGATGTTACAGAAGTTGTTCTCATGTTTGGGAAACTCATATATGATGTATGTGGAGTGTTTGGATGGTTTGTTTGGACATAACTTGCAAGGCGTGAGAGGTTCAAAGATTTGGACTTCAAAGCTCAAGAGTGGAGGTTTTATGGATATTTATGGTTTTTTGAGAGTATGAGGGGTTTTGAGAAACTTGTCTACACAACAAAAAAAATTTTCCCTTTAGCTTGCAAATGACCTTTCTATTTATATAGAAGGTTTGAGAGGATAAGAGAGTTTGTTTCATAACCTGTGGAATTTTGGTTTGGTTGAGATGAAACAACCAAGTTATGTGAAATTTGATGTCCCAATGGATGGTACAAAAGGAATCTGAAGTGGCTAGGAGTTTTTAGGCATGTTGCTTATTTCTTTGACATCGTGTGTGCAGAAAAAATAGTTGAGAGCCTCAAGGAGAGCTGACTTTGTATAAAGCATGCTTTATGTGACTGGAAATGGTGCCTTTGTGCCATAAATGGAATGATGCAATAGACAATACTTGAATCAATTGGATAATGGTTCAATCAATTGTATAAACATCTGATTATGGATATATTTGCAAGTCAAAAGTCCTGCAAAGTAAGATTATGCAGAATGGCATAAGGATCTTGTTATATGTTCTTCAACAAAATGACTCTCAATTCAAGAATGGATGCCCAACTTCAGGCCCTTGAATCTCCTAGATCAAGTATGATAAGTTCATGCTCTTGGATGTTTTGGAAATCTTGAAACATCCTCTACAAATTTCATGTTTTCCACTTTTCTTAAATCAAACTGGAACTTGATGAAAATTGGCCAAGAAGTTGAGATAAAAACTGACCAAAATCTGTTGGAAATTTCTCTAAGTGTTTATACAAAAATGCCATGACTTCATGAGCTCATATCTTCAAATCTAAGCATTTTTTGACATCACGATAAAAATAAAAGTTGTATAATTCATCAAGCTCTACAACTTTCATGTTGGAAGTTTTTCTTGAATCATCCTGCATCTTGGTGAAAGATTGGCATGAAGTAATGAAATTATCTTGTATAAAAACTCTTAGAAAAATTTCTAAGTCTTGAAAAGTTTGATATTTCACATTGACTTTTGACTTTCTTGATGATCAAGTTTCATATTTTTAAATGTCTTGAAGAAATGTGATCTTTGAAACTCAAATTTGATCAAAAAGTCAAAGTTTGACTTTTGGTGTATCAATTGACTTTTCATCAGTTGACTGAATTTCATCTATCAATCCAATGATCTTGAGAAATATTTTGAGCCATGAAATTAGGTAAAAATGATTTCCTTTAAACCTTGATATCATGTTTCAAACCAATAAGTCATGTATTAAGTCAAAAGTCAAGAATGAATCATTCTCAGTCAAAACCCTAATTTTGACCATTTTGCCTTTTGGTGATTTGAACATTTTTCTTGAGGAATTGTGATCCAAACTTGATCAATTGATACATATGACTTCAAAATGTTGATATTGGTCAAAAATCATGAAGTTTGGCTGTAAGTTAACCACAGTTGGTTTGTTACCCAATACAGCTGATTTTAGGTCATCTGATCAATTGACTGAGCAACTTTGTGATGCAAGACTTGAAACTTGACATGAGTATTACTGAAGGTATAAAATTATCTATGAAATTAATTTGAAGCATTAGAAGTTCAATTGTCCTTGTGAAAATTCAAACCCTAATTTGAGGCATCAATGTTGAGGAGATGACTTAACCTAGTCCACACTTGTACAAGCTTGAGCTATTGAAGATCTTGTGAAAAATGTTTTGAGAAATGAGAGGGAAAATTTTGGGGTACAACAATGGCAATATAAAATAGTCTAGAGGTGGAGTGAATAGACAAAAAATCAATTGATTCTTCAAATGAGAATAACCGGAGGTTTTTCAGAGTTTGCACACAGAAGTTTGTAGAGCGAAATGTGAAATTATATTCAATTGACAATTATTCAGTAGCAAATCAAATCACTTTACAAATATCATAATGTATAGATGAAGAAACACAACGTATGCAATTAAATAAATTAAATAAGTCACGAGATATGGTTAAAAAATTAATCAACAAGGCGAATTCTAAAAGCATGGTGTTTCTCAAATTTTAATCACCACTAAAGCTCTTAATAGGTTTCCATTTCAAACAAAACCTAAGCTTATCAATTAAATTGCTACTACCAAAATATAGACCTAAGCATGCATGTTCTACAAAATTCAAATTCAAGAGTAAGAAATAGAGAGATGACACCGTTATTTATAGGGGTTCGACTATGTCGTCCTCGCGTGAGTCTACGTCCATTTTAATAGTTGTTCCTTTATTTTGACAAATATCTTGAGAGTATATACAATAACTAGTCCCTAAAAATGCTGAAGAAAAATAACAAATAAAATCTTAGATCTAGATCTTGACTTATATATGGCCAAATGCCAAACTCTCATGCGCAATCTTCACCCGATTAACGCTTCCAACCTTACAATATCACCAATTCTGCTCCAAGCCTTCATGTGTAGTAATCAATCCCTTGATCCTACTGATTCCTTGAGCGGTGAATTGTCTGAAGATGTAAAAATAACTTCACCTTATCCGTAGTCTTCCACGCAGTCACTACTAAGGAAATTCTAGAGAGAAGACCTTATTCTTTTCACTGGAATTTGTCAGCACCAATGACACCAACTCCAATTTTGTAAGAACTTGAAAATCTTTTACCCAATCTTCAAGAACGATTAGTTTTAAGACATTATCTCCCCCAATCAATTAAGAGTCACTCGTGATCAGGATAAGAAATTGAAATGAGGTTAAAGATGAAAGATTTTATAATGCAAGGATTTCAAAAGAGGTGGTTGATTTTCACGGAATTTCCCAAACAATTATGAAAAATTCACAAAATGATTATGAACTCTTTTTTGAAAAGTGTTAACAAAAGCTTTTATATGTGCTTGGTATTAAGCACAAAAAGACTGGGAAAATTTAGTTAGATTCGAATTAAAGAAGGTTCAGTCTTTGAGTCAAGTGAGCAAGTGAAGTGGAATAAAAGAAAATCAGATTTTTAACTCATTTTTCAGTTGATTCGAATCAAGCACAAAGTGTGATTCGAATCAAGGACCATGTGATTTGAATCACGTTCAAACTCTAATTCGAATCAAATTAGACAGTCCCAACTAGAAAATGTTGAAAAAGTGTCTGATTCGAATCAGGTTCAAAATTTAATTTGAATCAAATTTAGCTTAAAGTCACAAGAGGTGTTTGATTCGAATCATGCAGTTAAAAAATTTCTGAAAATTTTTTGTCCATTTTGATTTGAATCAGAAAGCTAGTTTAAATATTATGATTTGAATCAATCAAGTAAAATCCAAATTTTTAAGCTTTAAAAAACCTTTGAGATTTTACATGTCACTTTCTCCCGATCAATAATACATAATGTTTTTATTCCATCAATTCATACAAATGACTAAGAACTTCATTGTCTAGATTAAATATAACCAAAGATTTATGCATGCTAAAAAAATTCACGAATCGATTTCAACTTTGATTCATGATATACAAATTATGAAAAAGACTCAATAAAATATAATAAAGAAAGCGGTAAGACAAACGACAAAAATAACCATTTCGAAAAACTTCTCCTACGTATGATAATAACATGTAGTCAACTTCCCCTAAAGATTTGCATCTACATTAACTCGATCCCTACTCTATCTTTGTTGCACCACCGAAATCTAGACTCATTTCCTTTATCCAATCTTTGTGGTTTACAAATAAAGTCCTTTCTACAATGTATTCGGGTTTTTCTACTGCATTTTTTTTCTCAAATAAGAACACAACAACATTTGGCTTGATATGGATCTGCTGACCACCACTGTAACTTTTTCACAGTGGGTTATCTAGAGGGCTTCAAAGAACTCAAATTCAACTTTCTTTAATCAGACAATTATCTTCTTGTTCCACCTTTCAGTGTTCGCTCGCTCTATGGCACATCCTCACCATTGTTTAAACTTTTAGTAAATTTACAAACTAGATACATGATAAAGTTTCTAATCCATATTTATTTATGAATGACGGAAAATTGATTTTAATCGAAATGATTTTGTAAATTTAATTATAATTAAAATTTAATTAAAGATAAAACAGTTTATGTTTAACTACATTCATCTATAAGTGAGATGAATGATAAATTTTAATATAAAAATTAACTCTAAAGTAAAAAAAAAATTACAAATTATAATTGTAAATAAAATTAATTTTGTAGATAAAATCAACCATATCAAAATTAATGATCATACTTTAGAAATTTTTGTTTTCTCACATATATAGAACCAAATATAGAATTAGTTAACCAAAACATTATAGTGTATGCTTAAATTATTATTATTATCTTACTAATATTCTTTTATCGAGAGAAGATTATTCTCTTAAACATCAAAAGTCAACAATTTCTTTTTTAAAAATTTGGATTGAAGTAGCCATTTGAACAAATTACAAAGTGATTAGGTGGATGCTATTAATTGAAAATTATCTACTTTAACACCGATTTAACTAAGAATGTCTTGCAAACAACTCCGTTTGAGATCAAACTCAACACTTTTTCATGAAAGTTCTAATTTTTTTAAAAGATTGAAGGATGAAGAAAATTGTTAAGTAGACACAAAATAATATTTTAGAAATAATCAATCACATTTTTTATTAATTAAGAAATAAAAATAATATTTTCTTTCTTATATTTTAATTTAAATAAATTTCAAATTTTCTTTATTTTTATTAGTTATTTCTAAAAATAAGAAATTAAGTTCGTTCCATGTAAATATTATTCAAAAAATAAAACCATTATTTTTATCATTCAAAACAAGTTAAATCTTACACGCAAGTGAATGAAGAAAATGTGTACAAATATTTGCTTTAGCAGTATAGTAGCAACATGCAATAGCAAAGTATACATGTGCAATAGCATTATCTTATCTTAGTTGGAAAGCTTTTTATATTGGAAAATACTCGATCTGTGTTTACATATAGGATAGGTAGTCTTTAATATAAAACTCTTTTTAAATATGTATGCATTAATGGTATTTTGCAAAAATATATTAAAGAAATTTACTATGATTGAAGAATACAAATTCGTTTTTTCTTCCTTGTCATATCACTATATATGAATACTAGTAAAAAAATTTCTTCCCTTGTTATATCACAATTCGTTTTTTTCTTGCTTGTTATATATATATATATATATATATATATATATATATATATATATATATATATATATATATATATATATATATATATATATATATATATATATATATATATATATATATATATATATATATATATATATATATATATATATATATATATATATATATATATATGAAAAATTATGTCAATACAGAAATAGAAGACAAACGAAAAATAAGATGCGTTATTTTATTTTTTTGAGATCCCAAAATCAATCTCTTAAATACTATATTTATAGATCTAAGAGATACAATATTAATATTCATAAGTTTTTGAACTCTCTGTAAAAGATTAATTATTTCTGGTGTTAGTAAACTAAAAATGTCAAAGACAAATAATATAAAATAGATAAAATATTTTTTTTAGTTCCTTAACTTGATCTCTGGGTCCATTCTGGCCCATTTTCTTTAAAAAATTTCAAAGTGGTCCTTTAATTGTTCAAAAAGGACTACAGTAGTCCTTTCTGTCCAAAAGGCACAATTGGACGTTTGTTTTGTATGTGTGGCAGCTGATGTGGAATGTTATGTCATCTTCTTCATTCTCTTCAAGTCTGCATCGCCCATTTCTTTCTCTTCTACCCCAGACTCCCCCAAATTCTAGGGTTTAACAATTTTCTTCCCCTTATGATTCTATAATTGCTTGAGGTAAATGAAGCAATCATCATTAGCGTACTCAGGTCAGTGTTCATACGATTCGAAGGTCAACAACGGTGGATGTTTAAATGGTAATTTACGATGGAAACCCATAGGTGGCTGTGGAGACACGACTGTTCTTAGAAGGGCTTCAACTCACACGAATTTTGGGAAGCAATTCTGGGCATGTCGTCATTATAAGGTAAAAAAGAAATGAAATGGCTTATTCATATTATTTTTTTCTGATCTATCCAAATTTGGAATGACACGGGATTCATCTGAAACTGGATGTGGATACTTTTAATGATTCTATGATGATGTTGTGAATGAGAAAGAGCAGTTTATAAAAAAACAAAATAGTAGGTTGGAGAAGCTTCAAAATAACCTTGATGCAGCAAAAATGGAGATACTGTCCTTAAAGGAACAAAAGGATAGATTGAAACAAAAGATAAGGGGTTATAAATTGAAATGAAGAAAATGATAAATTCCAAAAAAAATGGAAAAGAATGTTATGTATGTTGTTAATTTTTGTTATCTAAGTGATGTTGTAAATTCCAGTATCGTTTCTAATATCGTTTGAAAAGAAGATGATGTTGTTAATTGATGAATTTGTATGTTTTATTTGTAACATTTTGTAATGAATTTTGGAACTGGTGTAAATTCTAGTATGCAATTGTATGAAACTGGTGTAAATTCCAGTATGAAACTGGTGTAATTTTGAAACTGTATTTTTGATGAATTTTGTAAATTTCAGTAACTGGTGTAACATTTTGAATGAAATCATACCATAACATATACAAAAATCAATTGAATGAAGTCAACAACAATACATAAGGTGGTGGATACCACTAATATTCATAAATTTCATGTTCAAAAAACCTGATATTACAGGTCCAAAAACACTACTATTACAGATCAAAAAATCATAATTTACATGTCCAAGAAACCTGATATGACAGGTCCAAAACAATACTAGATAGTACAGGTTCAAAACACTTTAAAATAGCTTAACTAAAGTTAACATAACCTAACAAAACTATTACATTAAAGACATTAATCTAAATTTTCCATTTTGTCGCGGCTCTCTTAGTAGGTGTCGTCCTTCTTGTTGTTGGACCTACAACAGTTTTAGATGCATTCAAACTAGTTGTTGGACCAGGTGGGCAAAAGGTGTATTTGGCCTTCTACCTTGCAACTTTTTAGATTTGGGATTCACTTTCTTGGATGATTGAGGAATAGTTGGTTGAGATGCCTGAGCTGGCTGAGATGCTTGAGCTGGTTGAGATGCTTGAGCTGGCTGAGATGCTTGAGTTGGATGGGATGCTTGAGTTTGCTGAGATGCTTGAGCTGGCTGAGATGTTTGAGTTGACTGGGATGCTTAACTAGTAGATGGTACCTTACAAGTAAGCTTATTGTGTCTTGCTTTCTTACATCTGCTACACTTTATAATGAATCTTGTCCTTCTCATCTTTTTTATCAGAACCATCTATCTCACCTTACTCTAAATTCCTCATTTTTTTGCCTTCCAGACATTTTCCTAAATTTGGGGGGCAAAATATCAGGATACTCTGTTCTTATCCACAGGTTTGAGCCATTAACAGGATATATTACAGATTTGTACATTTGCATATATCTTGCTTTCTTGTAGTAATCAAGAATGTAGTAATTAATCTTGTGGTTCCTACTTTTGATTGATGCAAGTGAATGAACACAAGGCAGGCCTATTAGTTCCCACCTTCTGCATGAACAATACTTTTCCTTCAGGTTGACTGTGAATTTTTCAGCTGAGTTTTCCAGATGCCTCACTTCAAATATATGTTCATCAAACATTCTAACATATAAATATAAATTCCAAATGTAAATACACTTCAAATATATACACTTTAAAGAAATTTGTTTAAAGAAATTTACCAAATAAGCCACATGTTTGTGTATGAACTTGTTTTTTCAACCTTCTTCATAATGTTAGACAACACTTCGACATCTGCTAATATCTCAAACCTCATCCTGTTTGTAGCCCATCTTTATATCATGTATATCCTGATTTCTTCCACCATGGTTATCAAAGACTTGGCCCTAGATTCCAGGATGACACAGTTAAATGTTTCTGACATATTATTGAGAACAACATTACACTTGTTATCAGTCTTGAAGTATGATTTGCTCCAAAACCTTGGAGAGGTACTAATCATGTGTTTGTATGCTTCTCCATTGAGATCTTTCATTAATTTCATCTCTCTTTCCCAAACTTATTAGTAAATTGACTTGGAAACTTTCCATATTATTTCCTTTAGTTTTTTTCCTGGATACCTCTTCCTGAATTTATTGTAGAGATGCCTAACACAGAACCGTTGTTCAACTCTAGGCAGCATTTCTTCCATTGCAGGCAATAATCCCTAAGTCATCAAAAATGTAACATGAGAATTTGTAACATGAAATACCTATCAATACAAAATTAAAAACAGAGCCATACCTTTTGTTGATCAGAGATAAAAGTGTATGTGAGGCACTCTTCTCTTTCACTAAGATCATCAATAAGCATCTCTAAGAATCATGTCCAGTTATCCTTGTTCTCACTCTCCACCACTGCATATGTTATTGGTAGCATTTAATCATTTGGATCTCTGCCTATGGCTGCAAGTATTTGACCCCCACAAAGGCCTTTCAAAAAACATCGATCAAGTCCAATGAAATGTGTGCTTAACTTAAAGCTTTCCTTACAAGCTGCCGAGCATATGTATATCCTTTTGAAATGTAATTTCTGAACACCACCTTCTTGTGCAGGTTCGACATTCACTTTTACAGTTGACCCTGGATTAGCTCTTAATAACTCGTGTGCATAGTCATATATCCTTGCATAATCCCCTAGGAACAACCCATCGATCATGTCTCTGGCTGCAAACCCAGCCCTTATGGACTTGGTTTTGTTGACCCCACATTCCACTTCTTTTGTACCTTCTCCTTAATGTCCTTAATTTTCATTCTAGGGTTGCTTTAAAGTGAATTGTGCAACCTCTTGCTCAACCATTTAGTCTTTATTAACTTCACATTATATTCTCTACTGCAACTATGAGTGTCTACTACCTTCCCAGTTGCCAAGAATCCTCAGTAGACAATTTAGCACAATAGGATTCCCATTCACATCCTTCCTTACACCTAAACCTAATCCTGGTCTAGTCATTTTTAATGAACTTTAAATTTCTTTAAGATTGGACTGCATAAGAGGTAATGGCTTCCTTGAAAGTTTCTCATGTACTAAAGTAGGTCTCCACTTCCCATTTGTAATTGTACATATCCTTTTGAAGCTTGAAAACTAGATACTTCTTTCTCCTAACTCTACTGCTATCATCACTATCACAGTCACTTCCTAGATCACCACTTTCATTATCACTTACTTTGCTATCTTCTTTGTTTGCTTCACACTTTTCTTTACCTTTTTTGCTTTCCATATGTTCATAGTTAATTAGGTTACCCTCTTCCTCTTCCAAGTCAGTGTCATACTCATCAGATTCGTCATCAAATACTACCTCTGTTGCACAATCATAGTTGAAGGTGCTATCATCAGAATTATCATCATCATCATTCAGTCTAACAGCATCATCAACCTCACCAGCCCTATGTCCAATATCATCACTTTCAACCTCATCAACCATTGGCACATTATCATCAGTTCCTACTGCATGAACACCATCTTCCCTAATATCATTTTCCCCAACACCATTCATGCTAACATCATCTTTCCTAACACCATCTTCCCTTCCATCAGTTTCATTCAACATCTCCTCAAGCACAACTTCTGCCTCATCAACTATCACATTAAGGGGTACCTCATCTAACACAACTTTAGTCTCATCAGCATAATCAGGCTTTGACAATGTGTGTTGAATAAAGACTTCAACACTAAGATGAACCCTATATAGATCAACGATCTCTAATGCCCCTTGTCATCAACCAACATATTCATCCCAGCAGTAGGATCCTTATAATATATATTCTCTACATCTGCGTAACCTAGCTCTTTAATAGCACCTATCAATTCAAAATAGCTCCACTTAACAACATCTACTCTCAAATCAACAATCTCACCTCCTTCGTAAACACTCATGTCCTCAGTAACAAATTCGCCACTATGGTGTATTGTAATGTTCAAATATTCATCCATTTTAGACTATATCCTAAATAGACAACAAGATATTAGATTTCAGAAAGATTGATTTCAAAAACCCTAACTACGAAAATCATAATTTTGCAGAAAATTACCTACGATGAGCAGTGTTGTCGTCGATTTCACCTTCAAGAACAGAATGTGTCTTCGCTTCGCTCGCAGCTTCTTCGCAGAATGGAGCTACCAAAAATGGTTGCCCTAGGATTACCTTCAAAGTGTTTGAGATGTAATCTGATCCTTTAACCCATGCAACACTTTAACTTTTTTTTTTTAAGATACTTTAATCCACCTGGACGAAAATGTAAACACGTGCAATGCCACATATATGCCACATAAGCTCTACCATTGACTTTGACTAACGGTCCAGACGGAAAGGATAAATGTGGTCTTTTTTAAATAATTAAATGATCACTTTGAAACTTTTTAAAGATAAGGGACCAGAATGGACCCAGAAGTAAAGTTAAGGGACTAAAAAGGGTATTTTACCTATAAAATATATTGATTTTCATAACACACTTTCTCATATTTAACCACTTTACTGAAATCAGCTTTAAAAACTATCTATTTTACAGTAAAACCATCATCTCTCAAATCTACGTGTTGAGTTAACGAGCAATCTGATTTCTTTTGCTATAATTTTTTTTAATATCAAAGTTTTCAAAAATCACTTAAATTTAAAGATATTTCAAATATTTTTTATACAAAATTATTTTTCAAAAATATATAATTATGTTTAAGGATGTCAAATTTAGTTTTTTAATTTATATAAAACAAATTCAATTTTTTAATATTTTAAAAATCATATTTATAAATACAAAGAAAAAAAAATCATTTTTTAAAGTAAAATCAAACGGGTCATAAGCACTCTTTATTCCAAATTATACAAATTTAAACCATTTCAAGTAGATTATAATATGTAATTATATCTATGAAAAATGCTATTTGTCATATTGACACTATACTATATGCATTACTCACAAATACGTGAATAATAATATTTTTATATTATTTTAATTTTTTGATATATTTTTTTCTAAAACTACTTTGATTAATATATATATATATATATATATATATATATATATATATATATATATATATATATATATATATATATATATATATATATATATATATATATATATATATATATATATATATATATATATATATATATATATATATATATATATATATATATATATATTCTCAAATAAAAGAAAAAGTCTTAAGTTATAAAGTAAAGTTTGAGCAATTAAGTGTTAAATATTGGTTAGTACAATTTATAATTTGGCTAGTTATTTTTCAAACATAAAAGAATAATAAATGATCAAATTAATAAAGTGTTAAAGTTGGTTAGCACATTTATAAGTTATTGTTGAAATATGATTAATAATATCTATTTTATTGATTAATGAAATAGTGAAATGATTAATAAATTATAAGTAAAATAATTGATTAATAATATATTTGTATGGTTAATACAATTATAAATTAAGTTAATAACACAATCTTAATTATATTATGTTATAAAATATTTTTTTTAAATATATATTTTTTAAAATATTTTTAAAAAATAATATTATTTTATTAAAAATACTGTTTACCGTATAAATATGGAGAATAATATATTCAATATAAGTATTGAATGTAAGTTTTAGTGTCAAGGTAGCATAGTTGTCATGTCTATATATAAAAATAATTATTTAAGAAAAATATTTATTAATGATATTGTAAAGAAAAATTGTAAACCACAAAAAAAAGAATAATAATAAATAATAAATTATATAATTAATAATGTAAACTTTAATATTTATTTTAAATAGTTTATAATTTGAGAATTAGAGATAGTATTATTTTAGACTTTGTACTAACATCTTGAATATATATGTTAGTATATCAATAAAATAATGAGAGATGATGCGGCAATCTAAATTTCAAATCTCTTTTATATATATATATATATATATATATATATATATATATATATATATATATATATATATATATATATATATATATATATATATATATATATATATATATATATATATATATATATATATATATATATATATATATATATATATATATATATATATATATATATATATATATATATATATATATATATATATATATATATATATATATATATATATATATATATATAGAGGATCACACATTACTCATATCATACATTAATAAATTTTTATATTTGGGTAACATGTTCATCAAGATTCACAACAAACCATAAAAAGTAAACCATAATACTTATAAAAAAAACATCATCTCTGATGTCATTGTATCCGAATTTTATTTAGACTCAATTTCTAACTCACTAACAAGTATTAATAGCACATCACACATAATTAAGATGACCTTTTACACCATCATTATTGGATCGCCTCCAAAGCAACCACTCCTCAGTCTTATTTTGAGAGTTTTCTGTTCAGAGGTACATCATACAAACAAGAAAGCAAAAGTGGTGAGAATACATTTTACAAAAATAAACGGTAAGGTAGTACAACGTAAGCATATAACCTCAAGTCACACACACACACACACACACACACACACACACATACACACACACACACACACACACACACGCACACGCACACGCACACGCACACACACACACACAACATTGGTTCTTGTCGAACCTTTAACATGATAGAACATTGGTTCTTACTAAATCTTTAACATAATCAAACACTAGTTCTTGTTGAACCTTTAACATAATCAACAGTGGTTCTTATCGAGTCTAAGGATATTCACACGATTATTCACAGTTCACAAATTGTTTCTCATCAACATTGGACATGTGTCCTAAAATATTAACAACTTAATTCACATAAATATTTTATCAAGACATAATATGGATGATATCAGTCATGCAATATGAATTTAAGCTTAACAAAAAATTTACATATCATACATGAAATTCTGGTACCGACAGCCCAAATGTCATATATGATATCATACCCACATTCTGGTATAAGATTTTGAATCAGATATCACGACACCAGGATTAAGACATTCACAATACAGTCACAACAGAACAAAACAGATGTCAAATACAATGTTAAGACATCACAGACCAGGCCTGACAGTTAACAAAATAAGAAATATTGCAGGTAAGATAAACTGCTGAAAGTAAAATAACACCAGTAATTATTTACCCAGTTCGGTGCAACATCACTTATATCTGGGGCTACCAAACCAGTCAGGAAATCCACTATTAATAGTATCAATTTGAAACCTAAACAATCTCAGTTTATAACTTCTACCCAGTGCAACTTCTACATAGGCACTTCCTAGATACGAGAATCCCTCTCACTTCCAATTACCATAATGATATCTGCAACACCCCAATTCTACCCCAAACAAATTATGCAAAATAAATCAGAGTTATAAAATTTCAATCATACAAATGAATTGGGACGTCACAAATTCTTCTAACAAATTCATTGCATTCATCATAGATATATAACACTTTTTCAAAACGTAAGATGAACTAACAACATAACATCTTTCATTAATTATTCAACAACTACGCAGCGGAATTCTTCAATAACATCTTTAAATAAAACAGCAACTTCGAAACATCTCATATTTAGTAAATAAACAATTTAAAGTTCAACAACTAAAAATCAGCAATCAAAATCAGCAAGCGTTCATCCCCCTGAGTGTTACATATCAGAGCAATGACACCGACTCGATCTATTGAAGGTATACGGCCTTCACTCTCGATTACCTGCACGTTACCAACATAGGGGCAACATTCAAACAAAAGGGGTGAGATATCTAACAATATAATAAAGCGCATGATAATTAATATATTAAATTAGATCAATAATATCACCACTTCTCATCTCATAATCAGCAATAATTACATCATGTATACTCATTCATCAACATCAAATACATTTCATTATTCATTCATATAATGCGACTCAAAACTATGCAAATGCATGTGGTACAATTGGAGCAGAACTCCCATCTCAAAAATCTAATCTGCCAATTAATAGAGGCATCAACAAGGCATAGCCTTCATCTCAAAATTTGCCAATCCAGGCCATCTCAACGAGCATAAGCTCTATCTCAAAAAATGCAATGTATGTGACTCAACATGAATGTAATAACACACTCGGTTAACAACATCTCAAAACACATCTCAAAACAACAACATCTCAATCATCTCAAAACGACAACATTTCAGTCATCTCAAACAACAACATCTCAATCATCTCGGAACAACATCTCATAAACATCTCAGAACAACAACATCTCATAAACATCTCAGAACAACAACATCTCATAAACATCTCAAAACATCTCAATTACAGCATTCATAAACATCTCAAAATAATTTATTAAACATTACTTATTTATCAAACATCATTTGTTCATCATAAATTATCAAACACCACTTTAATAACCACATCTTACTAATAACTCAGCTGTAAATTAATAATACAGTAAGCCATACTGTTATTCTGCTACTGTATATCATTATTGCCACTAATCCTACTGTCATATCCTAACAGCAGCCTCTAACATCTCAAAATTCATCATTCTGTCCAAAATCCAGCATAACTGTCATCTACGGGAATTAATTCTAAATCCTAAATTAGTTACTAGGATTACACTTCTTAATCATCATCTAAATCATCTAGAATAAAGTTCATCGCGTTAGCTAATCAACGCTTCGAACGACATCTCAAACAGCATCCTAAAACTCAAGTTACAGCAATTAGAAGTCAATTCAGTCAAAAATCCAGCATTATGTATCGACACAAAACTCCTTGGATCGACTCATCCTGCTTCTCCTTCACACTATGAGTCGACGCATCCTCCTTATGGATCGACTCATTCTGCTTCAAATCACAGCATGTATCGACACATGCATCGCATCGGTCGACTCATCCTGAGCCTTGTACTCATCATGTATCGACACATCCTCTCTTCGCATTGACTCATCCTGAGTCTTATACTTAACATGCATCGACGCAAGCCCTGCATGCATCGACTCATCCTGAGTCGAATATCCTTCATGTATCGACACATGCAGCTTGGGTTCGACACATCCTTTGACAGTCTGTATAATTTTCTATATTTTCTACTGTATTTTGCTACGGGAATCATACTACAGCCCTAAAAACCTTATTTCTGATCATGATAATTCATCACCTAATATTACACTCTATTACTCCATTGATCAAACAACATAATAACATTCTTATTCATCAAAAATTTGTCAAATCTTCATCATATAACATTCATAATGCAATTTATGCAAGAACAAACAACAATTACATCTAACCCCATACATCAAACATCATGAACCCAATTATAAAGCCAGAACCCCACCCTTACCTTGGATCGAAGGTCGCTCTACAATTTCCGGGTTGAATCTTTGTTCTTGTCGTTTCCTTCAAAATCCAGCAGTTTCACGTTCTCCTCAAATCCTTATTTCTCTTCTACTGTTCTTTCTTCTATTCCTTCTCACAAATAATAAAATAATCCAATATTATTATATTATTCCTTATTGGGTTCAAAACCTACACCCCCCTTAATACTTCTACTATCTCAAATTAAGCCCACCTTAATAATATTAGCTTCTAACATTATTTCACATAATAATATAATACCTCAAATATATTATTATTTCTCCACTTAATAAAATAAATCCAATTTAATAACACTTCTTCACAAATATTCTAAAAATAATTTAATTAAATAATTAATTAAATTACGGGCGTTACAACTCTCCCCCACTTAAAATATTTTCGTCCTCGAAAATTTACCTCAAACAAACAATTCAGGATAGGAGTATCGCATATTGCTCTCCAATTCCCAAGTCATGCTTTCACCAGCAGCTCCTAGCCAGACCACTTTAACCAAGGCAATCTCTTTGCCCCTCAGAGTCTTCATTTCACGATCCGCGATCCGTACAGGCATCGTCTCCACCGTAAGATTATCCCGTACTTGCACATCGTCCATATGAATCACATGAGATGGATTTGAAATATACTTCCGAAGTTGCGACACATGAAACACATCATGCAAATTCAAAATATTAGGCGGTAAAGCTACTCTATAAGCAACATTCCCCACTCTCTCTGAAATCTGATACGGTTCAATAAAACGAGAAGTGAGCTTCTTAGACTTCAATGCTCTCCCAACACCAGTCACAGATGTAACTCTCAAAAATACATGATCACCAGCTTGAAATTCTAAATCCTTTCTTCGCTTGTCATGATAACTCTTCTGTCTACTTTGTGAAGCTTTCATCTTTTCTCGAATCAACTTCACCTTCTCAGTAGTCTCACAAACAAGTTCAAGTCCAAGTACAACACTCTCACCAGATTCATGCCAACATAACGGAGTTCTACATCTTCGACCATACAACGCTTCAAAAGGTGCCATCCAAATACTAGAATGGTAACTGTTATTATAACTAAACTCTATCAACGGGAGATAAGTATCCCACGAACCTCCCTGGTCAAGAACACATGCCCTCAACAAGTCTTCCAACGATTGAATCGTCCGTTCAGTATGACCATCTGTCTGAGGATGATACGCTGAACTCAACCTCAACTTAGAACCCAATGCTTCTTGCAAACTCTTCCAAAAATCAGAAGTAAATCTTGGATCTCTATCTAACACAATACACAAAGGAACACCATGCATTTTCACAATCACACTAACATAAATCTCAGCCAACTTCGACACTGGAAAACGAATGTTAATAGGAATAAAATGAGCTGACTTCGTAAGCCTATCAACAACCACCCAAATTGAATCATGTCCTCTTGAAGTACTAGGCAACCTCGTCACAAAGTCCATTGAAATGCTATCCCATTTCCATTCTGGAACTTCCAACGGTTGCATCAATCCTGCAGGCTTCTGATGTTTAACTTTCAACTTCTGACAAGTCAAACATGCATACACAAACCGAGCCACATCACTCTTCATCCCAGGCCACCAAAACAAACCTTTCAAATCTTGATACATCTTTGTAGCTCCTGGATGAATACTCAACTTACTTCTATGACTCTCTTCAAGTATCACTTTCTTCATCTCATCATCATCAGGAATACAAATCCGGTTACGAAACCTCAACACACCTTGCTCATCTAACTTGAAATCACTATTCTCAGATTGATCAATCCCAACCATCGAATCTACCAGTTTCACATACAACTTCTGAGCTTCTCTGATACTTTCTAATAATTCATTATTAATCTTCAACATACCTAACATAACACTCTACGGAGTAACCTCGCAAACTAAGCTCATATCTCTGAACTGCTCGATCAATTCCAACTCTTTAATCATCATTGCTGACATATGTAAAGTCTTTCGACTCAATGCATCAGCTACCACATTCTCCTTTCCTGGATGATAGTTCAAACTGAAATCATAATCCTTTAGTAATTCTAACCATCTTCGTTTCCTCATATTCAACCCCTTCTGATCAAACAAATACTTTAAGCTCTTATGGTCACTAAACACTTCAAATCTAGAACCATAAAGATAATGCCTCCAAATCTTCAATACAAAGACAGCAACAGCAAGTTCTAAATCATGCGTAGGATAGTTCTTCTCATGAGTCCTTAACTGCCTTGACGCATAAGCAACTACCTTACCACTCTGCATAAGCACACCTCTTAAACCCATCTTGGAAGCATCACAATACACCACAAAAGGCTCTCCTGGATTAGGCAACGTCAAAATCGGAGCCGACGTCAACCTCTTCTTCAATTCCGTAAAACTTTCTTCGCACTGGACATCCCAAACAAAAGCTCTACCTTTACAAGTCAACTTAGTCAACAGAAGTGACAACTTAGAAAACCCTTCGATAAAACTTCTATAATAACCAGCTAATCCCAAGAAGCTTCTAATCTCAGTAGTTGACTTTGGAGTTTTCCATTGCAACACAACATCAACCTTCGATGGATCTACAACAATGCCACTACCTGAAATCACATGACCAAGAAAACTAACCTCTTTCAGCCAGAATTCACACTTGGACAACTTTGTATACAACTTCTTCTCTTTCAAAACTTTTAATACCACTCTTAAATGTTCAGCATGCTCTTCTTCTGACTTAGAGTAAATCAAAATATCATCAATGAACACCACTACAAACCGATCCAAATAAGTATGAAAGATACGATTCATATATTCCATGAATACTCCTGGCGCATTAGTAACACCGAAAGGCATCACTGAATACTCGTAATGTCCATAACGCGTTCTGAAATCCATCTTCTGAATATCTTCATCCTTCACTTTAATCTGATGGTAACCCGACCTCAAATCAATCTTGCTAAACACACGAGCATGCATTAATTGGTCCATCAAGTCATCTATCCTTGGAAGCGGATACTTGTTCTTAATCGTCACCTTGTTCAACTGTCTATAATCAACACAAAGCCTCATGCTTCAATCTTTCTTCTTTACTAACAACACTAGAGCTCCCCACGGCGATACACTTGGTCTTACAAACCTCTTCTCAAGTAACTCTTCCAATTTCTTCTTCAACTCTGACAATTCAGACGTAGACATCCTGTATGGTGCCATAGACACAGGTTTGGTACCAGGTACAAGATCAATTGCAAATTCAACTTCCCTCTATGGCGGTACATCAGGAATCTCATCAGGGAAAACTTCAGGAAATTTACATACCACCGGCAATTCCTCAATTATAGCTTGAGTCTCTACAGATAGCGGCACCATCAATGAAAACATTTGTGCTTCCTCTTGCATCAACTTTCTCAACTGTCTAGCAGACAACAAACCACCTTCCTCTTCTCCAGGAGTAGAAAACTTCACCGACTTGTCATAACAATTAATATGAACACAGTTATGCTCTAACCAGTTCATACCAAGAATCACATCCAAACCTCTTAACGACAAACAAATCAAATCAACAATAAAGTCTCTGTCGAAGATCGACAAGGGACACTTAGCACACATAAAATAAGTAGTCACCGATCCCTTGGCTGGAGTATCGACGACCATTTCTCCATTCAAAGAAGACAACACAAGACCCAATCTTTCAACACAATCAGCAGCAATAAAACAATGCGTAGCACCAGTATCAATAATAGTAATTAAAGGAGTATTATTAATGAAACATGTACCTCTAATAAGTCTGTCCTCGAAAGTTGTCTGATCCTCCACCAAATCAAATACTTTACCACTAGACTGAGCCTTCTTCGGCTTCGGACACTGACTACCAATGTGTCCTTCTTCCTTACCATTGAAACAAACCATATTCTTGTGCTCACACTCAGATACAATATGTTCGTTCTTACCACAACAGTGACATTTCTTCACTTCAGCAGTGCACACATTAATCTTGTGTCCAGGTTTCCCACACTTAAAGCAAATCACACCAGCAAGAGCATCTCCCCCACTAGTCCTCTGACCATGAGCAACTCTCTGCTTACCCTTACCAGCTGGGGCATCATAAGGTTTACCACGACTCTGCAAGTGCTTACCCCTCTTCTCACTGATAATCTTGTAATGAGCATTGTTATCTTCCTCAAAAATCCTACAGCTATCAACCAAATTAGCAAAGACACGAATCTTCTGGTATCCAACTGCCTTCTTAATTTCCGGGCATAACCCATTTTCAAACTTAATACACTTTGAAAATTCAGCATTTTCCTCAGCGTAATGCGGATACAACTTGGCCAACTCAGCAAACTTGGCAGCATACTCAACAACAGACAAATTCCCTTGTTTCAGCTCAAGGAACTCAATTTCCTTCTTTCCACGGACATCTTCAGGAAAATACTTTCTCAAAAACTCCCTACGGAACACAGCCCAAGTGACATCCTCACCCGCAGCTTCCAACTTCTGGCAAGTCTCTAGCCACCAGTCATCAGCCTCGACTGCTAGCATATGAGTCCCATAACGAACCTTCTGCGCTGAAGTGCAGTCCATCACGCGAAAGATCCTCTCAATCTCTTTCAACCATTCAAATGCTCCGTCAGGATCATATTTTCCCTTGAACGTAGGTGGATTCTCTCTCTGGAAAGTCACCAAGATACGAGATCCAGCATTCCCGTCAGCATTCGGCTGATTTTCCATCGCATGAGCCATTGCTTGCATAGTAGCAGCAAGAGCAACATCATTCCTTCCAGCCATCTCAAATTATCACTACAACACAAACAACTATTAGAACTCAAAATAACAATACTCGATTGTTAGACAACTAAGACTCGACGACAAGGTCGGACCAACCTTTTGCTCTGATACCAATTTTGTAACACCCCAATTCTACCCCAAGCAAATTATGCAAAATAAATCAGAGTTATAAAATTTCAATCATACAAATGAATCGGGACGTCACAAATTCTTCTACCAAATTCATTGCATTCATCATGGATATATAACACTTTTTCAAAACGTCGGATGAACTAACAACATAACATCTTTCATTAAATATTCAACAACTACGCAACAGAATTCTTCAATAACATCTTTAAATAAAACAGCAACTTCGAAAAATCTCATATTTAGTAAATAAATAATTTAAAGTTCAACAACTAAAAATCAGCAAGCGTTCACCCCCCCCCCCCCCCCCCCCCCCGAGTGTTACATATCAGAGCAATGACACCGACTCGATCTATTGAAGGTATACGGCCTTCACTCTCGATTACTTGCACGTTACCAACATACGGGCAACATTCAAACAAAAGGCGTGAGATATCTAACAATATAATAAAGCGCATGATAATTAATATATTAAATTAGATCAATAATATCACCACTTCTCATCTCATAATCAACAATAATTACAGCATGTATAGTCATTCATCAACATCAAATACATTTCATTATTCATTCATATAATGAGACTCAAAACTATGCAAATGCATGTGGTACAATTAGAGCAGAACTCCCATCTCAAAAATCTAATCTGCCAATTAATAGAGGCATCAACAAGGCATAGCCTTCATCTCAAAATTTGCCAATCCAGGCCATCTCAACGAGCATAAGCTCCATCTCAAAAAATGCAATGTATGCGACTCAACATGAATGTAATAACACACTTGGTTAACAACATCTCAAAACACATCTCAAAACAACAACATCTCAATCATCTCAAAACGACAACATTTCAGTCATCTCAAACAACAACATATCAATTATCTCGGAACAACAATTCATAAACATCTCAGAACAACAACATCTCATAAACATCTCAGAACAACAACATCTCATAAACATCTCAAAACATCTCAATTACAGCATCTCATAAACATCTCAAAATAATTTATTAAACATTACTTATTTATCAAACATCATTTGTTCATCATAAATTATCAAACATCACTTTAATAACCACATCTTACTAATAACTCAGCTGTATATTAATAATACAGTAAGCCATACTATTATTCTGCTACTGTACATCATTATTGCCACTAATCCTACTGTCATATCCTAACAGCATCCTCTAACATCTCAAAATTCATCATTCTGTCCAAAATCCAGCATAATTGTCATCTACGGGAATTAATTCTAAATCCTAAATTAGTTACTAGGATTACACTTATTAATCATCATCTAAATCATCTAGAATAAAGTTCATCGCGTTAGCTAATCAACGCTTCGAACGACATCTCAAACAGCATCCTAAAACTCAAGTTACAGCAATTAGAAGTCAATTCTGTCAAAAATCCAGCATTATGTATCGACACAAAACTCCTTGGATCGACTCATCCTGCTTCTCCTTCACACTATGAGTCGACGCATCCTCCTTATGGATCGACTCATTCTGCTTCAAATCACAGCATGTATCGACACATGCATCGCATCGGTCGACTCATCCTGAGCCTTGTACTCATCATGTATCGACACATCCTCTCTTCGCGTCGACTCATCCTGAGTCTATACTTAACATGCATCGACGCAAGCCCTGCATGCATCGACTCATCCTGAGTCGAATATCCTTCATGTATCGACACATGCAGCTTGGGGTCGACACATCCTTCGATATTCTGCATAATTTTTTGCGTTTTCTACTGTATTTTGCTACGGGAATCATACTACAGCCCTAAAAACGTTATTTCTGATCATGATAATTCATCACCTAATATTACACTCTATTACTCCATTGATCAAACAACATAATAACATTCTTATTCATCAAAAATTCGTCAAATCTTCATCATACATCATTCATAATGCAATTTATGCAAGAACAAACAACAATTACATCTAACCCCATACATCAAACATCATGAACCCAATTATAAAGCCAGAACCCCACCCTTACCTTGGATCGAAGGTCGCTCTACAATTTCCAGGTTGAATATTTGTTCTTGTCGTTTCCTTCAAAATCCAGCAGCTTCACGTTCTCCTCAAATCCTTATTTCTCTTCTACTGTTCTTTCTTATATTCCTTCTCATAAATAATAAAATAACCTAATATTATTATATTATTCCTTATTGGGCTTAAAACCTACACCCCCCTTAATACTTCTACTATCTCAAATTAAGACCACCTTAATAATATTAGCTTCTAACATTATTTCACATAATAATATAATACCTCAAATATATTATTATTTCTCCACTTAATAAAATAAATCCAATTTAATAACACTTCTTCACAAATATTCTAAAAATAATTTAATTAAATAATTAATTAAATTACGGGCGTTACAATATTAAACAATCCCAGACCAAGGGAATGTCTTAAGAAACCAAAAAAGGAAGAACACACTTCCAAATTACAAATACTTAGTTTGCTTAAAAGCTTCACTAAGAACAATACTTAACTCTCGCTTAAAAGTTTTAAGGAGAAAAATAACTTGATAAGCAAGTAACAATCAGTCAATTCAAATGCATCAAAATATACATGAGAACATACAAATAAAAACTGAAACCCCTTGAAGAACCCTCAAAACCTAAGACTAAGAAAATACGATTTCCCCTTATTTTTACAAAGTTCTTAAAGATATTAGGTCTAGGTAGTTTCTTTAAATACTCCTCATCCATCCTTGGGCCTTGCATATGCACCCAAATATTCTTTGTTGTTCATGTTGAAGGCTGCACCAGTCTGTGTAGGAAAATCTCTTTGAATCTTGGAACAAAAACACAAAGTTTCCTAAATTGTCTCAATTAACCAATTATAGCAATCTGTGTACAACTAGAGATAAATTATTTGTTTCAGATTTATAATCCTTGAGACCTGCGATAAATCAGTGAGATAAAAAAACTTAAATCTCACAGAATCAGCTAAAGGTCTGTCAAGAATAAACAACTTGTACTAATGTTGGAACAGGATGTTACAACATCTGTCAGAACATATGCTTTAACATCAAGCTGCAAACTATGTTTTAACAAAATTATGTCAATCCTAAAACCATGGTATTAACAATACATTTGGTCTTTTATCTTGTGCAATAACATTCTTATAAAAACAACCCCAAAGTCATATTTTCTATTAGTCATACCTCATGTTTGAATAATTACTTAAAATATCAAACGGAGTAAGAATCAAGAAAATGAATATGTTTTAAAAATCTTAGAATATATATTTTAAGACTATGATTTTTGTTTCTGTACTTAAGGTTTCAATTGGTACATTTTAATCGAACAATAGGAACTGGTATAGACATCAAGCATAATATTTTGTCGGACTTGTAACTAGTATTTCTCCTACTGAACTTAATGAAATGAGATGTTTATTAAGTCTACTATATAGGAAATTTTGTCTATTTTCTTATGATATAAGGTTTATTATTAAAGGACTTGTATAGAGTGAGTTGTGTCCAAATTACTAACAATATGTCAAATAATTATGTTACAGAGTTTTCAAAACATTAGCTGAACTTAGATTTTAGATTTCTAGCCTTTTTAATAACCGAATTGATCCAGATAAAAGTCTATCTCATGCTAAACCTTGTCTAGTTTCTAACGGTCTCATTTTCATTCTAAAAAAACTATGTAACTAAAGTTATATGCAAATGACTAACAGGGTATACTAACTATAAGTTGCAGAAATTAATCGACATATGGTAATAACATTAATTAAATATCTATTGTCATGTCTAATCATCCTTCTCAAATTAAGTACACTTATATTCAATTTCAATAATAAACTCACGTCATGTACACAATTACTACCTTCCACAATGTTATTCATATAAACATCGTAAGGTATCACCATAATCACAACATCCTTCACACGTATGAAATCATGAGGTATTACCATAATCATGACATCGTTTACACATTAAAACCTCATGAATTAATTACCATAAGAAATATATATATATATCTTAGTTTTCCAACGTTACTAATCGCACTCCAGACGGACTTACGATTAACCTAAGCCACGCGTGAAACAAGACAACCAATACCGTTTGAGACTTGAATATGCTTCTAGTATAAGAACCAAAGAACTGCTACTGTTGTAGCGATGCAGACCCCCGATTTCGTTAATATCAATAAATAATCACTAAATATTAATAAACTCCTATTATTTAAATAATAAAATATTAATAAAATATTAAAATAATGAAAATTATAATAATTAAAATTTTGGATATTACAGATGGAGCCACCCGTGTCAAAATATGAGCAACTTCATTGGCTTGTCTAATAATGAACATAACATGAGAGTTCGTAAAGTAAAAAGTTAATAATCATTTACATTCATAAGTAATAACATTGAAATCTGAAGCATTCAGTTGCTAATTATTCACTTTATCCACTACACTTTTAGCATCCAACTCAAGATCCACTCCATCAAAACCAAGAACATGCACCTATTTGATAGATGACAGAAGACATAAAGCTTCCCCTGTCTGGTCCTAAGTATTAGGTGAAAACCATTGAGTTTGAGTTACCACAAATTGACCCTCATTATCTCCAATGCATGCACCTAATCTTATCTTGTTACAAGATTTAGAGAAGGACGTGTCAATAATTTTTTAAGATGCCCAACCAAATGTATTCTCCAAGTAAAATTTATAGACCTTTGATCCTGGGTGGTATTGCTTAATCGTAGTTGTTGGGCATTCCTCTAACCCGATAACAGGTAAGAAGCATGACTACAAATAATGTCTGGTGAATCTTTTGTATGATTCCAAATTTGATTGTTCTTACACTTTCAAATACTTCATAAAATGGTTGAGAACATTGTCTAGTGATCTTGATTTAAAACATACAAAAATAAAAACTATTGATGAAAAAACACAGACATTCAACAACTGTTGCATAATCCTTAGATGTGTTGTATCTATAGCTTCATCTATAGAGTAACTATAAGCACTGCATGCTGAAAATCTTTCATTTTTTTCAAACTTCCACACGAGCTTGTCATCCTGAACAACTTCAAACAAGGGAGTATTGAGAACCTTTGTCCCTTCTCTTCTCCCAAATAGAATTTGAATCAGATTTGTGTTCCGATGTTTAACATTATTAACCATCAGATCCAAAAATTTTAGATTTTCCACTAGTGGATTGGTCGACCAAGGGTTTTCCAACGACGTGCTATCATACAACCAATTATGGCCATGAACCAGGATATTATCTCTTGATCCAATGTTCCACTTTTACCCACATTGAATCTTAAATTTCAAACTCCAAATACTCTGCCACATATAGTTGGGGTTGTGCCCAATAACCGAACTAAGGAAATCACATTTATCCTTGTAAAGACGAATGACCAAATTACCTAGATTTGTCATGAAACTCCAAGCTTGTTTATCAAGCATAGCACAATTAAAGGCACTTAAATTTTTGAATCTCATACCTCCCACATTCTTATGCATTGACAACCGGTTCCAATAACACCAATGAATACTCTTAACCCAGTCTCAGTTATACCCCCACCAAAAAAAGTTCATCATTTTCTTAATTTTGTCACTTAAAGATGATGTCAACAAGAAGATACTCACTACATAATTCATAATAGATTAGGGAACTAACTTTATAAGTATCTCCCTCTCGGCTTGAGAAAGACATTTACTACTCCATGAGTTAATCCTTTTCAATACTCTTTCTTTTATAAATTTAAAAGTTAATTTTCTACTTTTACCAATCATAGACGGTAGACTGGGATTAGGCATTGCATTCTGTATGATAGGAGAAACATTCCTACTACAGAAGATTTCAAATTTTTGGAGATTAATGGCTTGAATTTTCATATATAGAGAGAATATTTTTCAACACATCCGCTTCACTTTCAACAACTCTAAAGAAAATAAAATAGTTATCAGTAAAAAGAATATGAGATATGACCAAAGTATTCTTACATGCTTTTAAATTGCGAATATCTTCCCAAGCTTTAGCTTGCTTGATAAGAAGTGAAAGGCCTTCGGATCATAGAATAAATAAGAGACAAGGGATTACCATGCCTTAAACCACATCCTAAAACAATTGGTCCTACCAGTTTGTCATACATTACTACATAGTGATCAATAGTTTCCATACATAACAAGAATCCAACCTATTCAATTCTAACCGAAACCATAATAGCGAGAACATCCTTAAGATAATTCTAATCAGTTATATCATAAGCTTTACTAATATTAAGTTTAATAGTCGCATCAGCCTTTTCGTCCCTAGCTTTTCACTTCATATGATGAACCACTTCAATTATTTCCATAGCATTATTAAGAATATATCTTCCACAAATAAATGTTGATTGGTTATCAAAGACACACTTATTAAGAACTTTTTTTAGATGATTCACTAGAACTTTATCTATCACTTAATGCATTAAATTATAAAGACCAATCAATCTCCCATCTTTAATAGATGTTTCAAGTTTATGAAATATTAAATTGTCTAACATCATTTAAAATATCTACTCGATCAAAAAAACTCTCATAAAAGTACATTTCATGTTAAATGACCATATGCATTGTAAAAACTAATATATTTACCTAAGTACAATTTCATATTGGTTAAAAATTTTAAATTTTTTATGTGTAGACTCTTCATGAATGTTAATTGGGTTTTTGAAATTTAATGACGAAAGTCCAACATGCAAAATTGTAAATTGAGTTTTTAATTAAAATAAAACTTGTATTTTTAAAAAAATAAAAGGAAAGTATTATTGTTGGTATTGGCCCATTTCAATGTTGCGTTGAGCAAGGTTACAAAGTTGACCGATTTGAACCCAAACTCTCTGGGACTTAATTTTCTCACCCTTAGGGGTTCTTGTCACTGCCATGATTTTAGAATTGATAACTTTTGTTAAAACATGGTTCTGACTAGATGTCGAATAAGATGTCGTGACATCCTGTTCTGTTGTGCAGCAGATTTGCGCTGCTGTTTTAAATCTTGACATATTTTGTTTGATTCTAGATTTTTTTTTTTTTGATATGTTTCAGTAAATTTCGTTAGTCAAGAAGATTTTATGTGGAACAAAGTTTTATATCTCCAGCTGTGTATTTGTTGTTAAATTGGTTGTTGAGACAATTTAGGAAACTTTGTATTGGTTGTTCCAAGATTTAAGGAGATTTTACTGCACAATAGATACAACTCTCAGCTTGTGAATCAAAAAATATCTGATGGAGATTTCGAAGCCCATGGATTGAAAAAGTGTATTTAAAGAAGACCTAACCTAATGTAATTTATGTTTTCAACAATTGTAAAATTAGGGGAAGTATAATTCTTAGGTTTTGAGAGTTTCTCGTGTATTGTGTGGTGTAAGTCACCCTTGTATATTTTGATACTTGTGGTCGACATTATTTTCTCACTCAGAAGCCTTTAGGCAATGGGTTGAGTATTGTTCTTGGATGAAGCTTTTAAGAAAATTCAAGTATTTTCTTGGTCAAGAGTCTTGGCTAAGTATTGTAATGGAGGTATGATCTTCTCGTTGAGTTAGACTTAATACAATCACTAGCATTGAGACTGTTAGATATCACTGAGGTAATTTAAGAATTAAGATGGTGATTTCTCATATTCAAGGAGGACCTAGGTAGAAGTTGCATTGGGTAGGGAGTAAGCGAGAAGTTGTAAATGGGGGAGTTTAGCTTTGAACTAATACTGCTGATAGTGGACTTCCTTCTTGGATTTGTAGCCTCTAAATGTAGGTGAATTTACACTAAATTGGGTTAAGAACTATATGTGTTATTTATCATTCTGCGATTTAAGTTTCAGTATTTTGTGATAACTTAATGAAGCTATTCAGGATGTCAAATCAGATGTTGTAACATCTGTCTTAATATTGTTCTGATATTTAAAGGTCAATATTACCATGTGTTGTCTGTACCAGAGAAATTTTAATTGGTATCAGAGCAGGCACCCTGGTCTATTGGGTGAGCTTTAGGGAGTAATTTTTCCGGTACTACTATACCTTGTGGAAGACTAGAATGCTTGTATTCTAGTTGTCAATGGACAACAGATTTTGAAGAATTATCAGGATAGGAGAATCCTGGTTGTATTGTCTCTATATAACTTTGAAGTTGTCAATATCATAACCAATGTAATTGATAAGTTTCTTTTTCAGACTCATTATCACTGGTGGTCAAAGATACTTGGGAAATTCTCAAGTCCATTCATAAAGGCATCTTAGTGTTTGTTTCTCAAACAAAAGACTTATTAAGAAGAAGATACTCAGGTCTCTATTCAAGAGATTTGGCATGGAAGTTAGATCTATTAAATGAGAATAAGAGCATGGCTTTTGTTACCAACTTTGTTAAAACTTGTTTTCAATTTTCTGATAAAGGGTTTCTTATTATTGTTGTGTTCCTTGGAAGACAATCCAACTAGGAGTTGAAGAAATTTTTGATAGTATGTTGTGACCATATGTCATAACATCTTTGTTGACTTTAACAAGTCTATGATACTAAAAGAAAGGCTGGAATTGGTGTATAGATCAATGTCTAAGCATTCATTGAAGTTTGAAGACCTTGGATCTTGTGGAGCGGGATGTCCTACTTATCTCAAGAGTAATTGTATAGGTTGTCTATATCTGGGTTGACCGAAAGATGGACTTTTAATGAAGATTTCTATTTTGAAGAATTATTTCATGATGTGCTGGATGTTTTATTCAAAAGATCCATGTATCGAGAATAAAAGGTGTTATCAACCATGAAGAATTATAAGGTGATTTATTTATGATCTTATGTCTTAAGAGAATGAAGGAATGTCTATCATCTATAACTTGGAAGATGAAGTGACTCTATCAATTCTAAAACTTGATATCAATGATCAAGTCTGGAAGGATAGCTCAGTTTTGTTGAAGAAGGTTCCTCAAGTGGAGAGTTTATTGGAATGATTTGGGTTTTCAAGATATGATTGGCAAAGGGAAAACTAAAAATGACAAAAGGCTGCTTTTATCCAAAGGCAAGTTGAGTTAAGGATGTCTTAACATTATGCTGGACATCAGTTTACTCATGCAACATGCATTTACCTGCACTGAAGATATCTCTTCTGTGATAAGTTGGTTTCAACCGTTTTGGTTACTTTTTAAAGGTCAAGTTCAGTTTTGTTTAACCAAGTAGTGGTTAATACTCAAGGAAGATATCCATTGCCTTATCTCTTATACCTTTTTAGGTCTTCAACTAAGATGATTGATATATTGACACTAACTGCTCCAGACACTTAAAAGTGTTCCTGGTGGTTTATTTAAGTCTCATTCTAATCAAGTGATACCGTGTTGATTATGCTAAAAGGAAGTTTTAAGGGAAGGGTAACTAAAAGAATTCAAGATGGATTCTGTAAGTTTTGGTAATTGGTTTTTCTTATTACTTAAAGAATGATGATTGTGTGATCAAGGTCTGGAGGTATATGTCATCAAGGGAGAACGTTCTGTCACTAATGAGGTATTTGAAGTTCCTTTGAGGATTTAAGAACATATGCTATTTGTGAATTCCACAAGTATTTATTTATTTATCCTTTTACTTTGTGTTCAAGAAAGAAGAAGTCAAGATGTCACACCTGAAAGTGCAATATCAGACAGTCGCAAAAGCTTTGGAAATTGGTTTATGGATCTATTTGGTTCAATGGAAGGTGGAAGTCCTGATGGATAGAAGGATATATACGATTATATTTTATGAATCTATTATTTGTAAAGTATTCAAAGGGTCTTATCCACTCCTTTAATGAGAACAATGTATGTTTCTGAGTTACTCTATTAAGAGAGGCACTTTTGGTGATGTTTTCATGACCAGAATCAATGATGTATTCGTTGAAAGGAACTGATATTTAACCAAATTTTGGAACATCATTTCAGTAGTTTGATGCTCTAGAGATTGAAGAAGATTTCAAAAGGCTAGCTGTAATACGGTTGGAGAACTGACTTGGGTGTTTTGCGTTTGATCGCAAAATGATGCGGATAGCAAGAGTCGCCACCGACTTTTCTTTTATCCAATAAAGGAAAGAGTGAAAAGAACAGGAAAGACCTTTTGAGAGTTTTCTTGAGTTCAGGGGGTAGGTATTAAAAAGGGAAGGTGTTAGAACCCTTTTCATCCGTAGTTATCTACGGGCTCTTAACTGCAAGCTCACTTTGAAATGCTTTGTGTTTGTGTAAGTTTGAAAATATTTTGAAAACGCATTAGTTGAGCAACTTTACAATGATTATTATATCGTTGATAATGTATACAAAGTGTTCGTTTTGAAAATATTTGTTGAAAGGGTGTGTTTAGAAAGATGTTTTGAAGATGCCAATGTAAGGAATTTAGTAATGATTCTCATATCATTGAGAATGTATACAAAATGTTTGTTTTGGAAATTGTTTAGAAAGTGTTAAGTGTGGAAATGATTTTGTTTGTGAATAAGAAATTACGAGCAATCTACCTACTCAAAAAGTATTTGTTCTTTTCATCCTCCTTTAGATAATGCTATTTTACCATTGATTGGTAGAGATCCATATCGTTGGATGTGAGGGACGAGCGTGAGTCATCATACAGTTATAGAAGGCAACTTGTAAGATGTTTTAGCAATTGTCGTAAGGGGATAAGATCGTTTATCGAAGGATCATCGAAGGATCATTGAGAGACTATGATCTTTTAATCGAGGGTCTTTTGCTAAAAGCTTCTCACGTTCAAGGGACATGACTGTTTTTATTCGAGGCAATAAGTGTGGGTTACCATATAGGTGCATGTGTGCAAAGTGTTTTGTTTTTATGTATTTTGTCTTGAATTAGGGTTTAGTTATGGTTGGTTTTAAGTCTTGTCATGCAACCCCTAATTACTAGCAATAATAAAAGTGATAAATTGCGGAATTTAAATGTCCTACGCTATTACAACGACGCTATTACAAATCATTGAATATGAATAATAATAGAATGTACAAAATGTAAAGAGGAAGAAAGAAATTGTTTTTTAAGGTTTTTGATAGAAAGGTTTAAAGATTAACCTAATCAACTAATTAATTTTAACTACAAGAGAAATTAATTAATTTTAACAAAACCTAAAGTCTAAGTTAATTAAAATTAAGAAGAAAGTAAAACTTAAGTCTAAATAATTTGTTTAGAAATTAATTTTAAGGTTGATGTTAAAGTGTGGAAAATAAAAAAAATCTAGTTCTAAATATTGACAAAAAATAAAATAAGTGTTTAAATTAAAATATTTTTAATTTAATTATTTAAGAAAAATATATTTTTGGTATTTTTGGTTAAATAAATAAATGAATAAATAAATAAAAATAATGAAAATATAAAGAATTGGGCTTGGGTGTTAAAAAGTAAAAGGGGTGTGAGAAAATAATAAAAAAGAATTAGGCCCAATATATGTTTTTGTTTGGTTCAGAAAATAAAATAAAAATGAAAAGATGGATATGCACATTATAAAGTAAAAAAGGGGGGGGTGAGAATTCAAAAAATGATCCAGGCCCAGAACAAAGTCCAGCGCCTGTATGGATTATGTATGGCTGGCTTGTGATGATGCACCGTGGTCTTGCTTATGTGGAGCGCTGGATTTGAATTGCTAAACATCCAATGGTGTTAATGAGAGGCTCATGATAGGCACACATAGCCTGCTTGCATAGAATCTGAAAGAAAAAAATATGAAAGAAATAAAAGGGTACCACTGGGGCTCGAACCCAGGTCCCTATACACTAATGCCTTACGCGCGCTTCCTCTGCCACTAGGGTGGCTGTTTCATCCGGTCATAATACATGTTGTAATAAACTTAAAATAAACTTGTTTCTGAATGACACTTCATCCCTAACCTCGCGCCAGTCAACAACAACACCATTTTTGAATTTATGATCTTGCTCATTCCTCAACCATTTTTAAAAATGTAAACATGAAAGTTGCTCCATTTTTCAACACGATTTCAACCATATAAATTTCTTAAGCTATAAATCAAAGTTGAATGAGAATTTTGTTTGGTACCAAATAAAACATAATTTTTTCATAAAGTTTAACTTCAAATTTTGCATCACTCAAGCAACATAAATGAAAACTAAAGGCATTGTTAGCTTCAGGATAATTATGTCTACATTTTTCATTCACAAAGTAACCATTAATGATGCTTGTATAGAGAGTTCAAAGTTGACAAAACTTACCTTAAAATTGGAAACCGTGTTTGGAGTTTGAGAACTCTTGAAGGTGTTGTGATGATCTGGATAGCTTTATTGGACTCCTAGGAAGCTAATGCAACTCTTGCTTTGTGCTGAAAGTGCCTGAATCTTCCTAGAGAAGTCAAGTTGTAGAGGTGCAATATGAAGTTTAGAAAACGATGGTGGAGTTGTTACAGTTATGAAACAGGGGTGGGGATGAGTTCTAAATGAGGTATGGAAGCTTTGTGATTGATTTAGAGTGAAAACACACGAGTAGATTGTGAGTTTGAAGTTTATGGCCAAAAATTGCAATAATGGAGGTTTTGTGTATAGTTCTGAGTTTCAGGGAGTTTGAGAGTATTTCAAGGCTTGTCCATTCGTGTCTTACCTTTCCAAATAGTGTCTATATTTATAAGTAAAGATTGGAGGGAAGGAGAACATCGGGTTTGTAGGTTACAAAGTTATGGCTAGGTGACTTAGTTTTGAAGCAACATTGAGATAACCTTGTTCCAATGCATAGTACAAGCATGATCTGAAATGGCTAGAGGCCTTAGACATGTTGCTTCTGGCTTTGAGATTATGTATGTTCATAAGGAACAAGTGCAAAGCTCAAGGAGAGTGGACTTTGTGATTAAAGCCACTATTCCAAAATGGCAATATTATCTTTGTGCTAAAAATGGATTAATCACTTGGACAATGGCTCAAGCACTTGGATAATAGCTCAATAAATTGTGTAAACAATTAATTATGGAGTTATTTGCAAGTTAGAAGCATGCAAAGCAAGATTTATGCAATATGGCTTGAGATTTGATCCAGTTTTCTTCATGAAAATGCCTTGTAATTCAAGAATGGATACTCAACTTCCTCTCTTCGATTCTCTTAGCTCAAGCATGATTTCTTCAAGTTCTTTATCATTTTGGAAAACTTGAAACATTTTCTACAACCTTCATGTTGACCACTTTGGCTAAATCAAATTGGAACTAGGTGAAAAATTGCCAAGAAGTTGGGACAAAAAGCTGGCCAAACTTGCTAAAATTTTCACCAAGTGTTTTGTAAAAATGTCATGACTTCATGAGCTTATATCTTCAAATCTAAGAATTTTTTGGGCATCAAACCTAAGGGACTAAGTTGTAGAATTAATCAAGATCTACAACTTTCATGTTGAAAGTTTTCCTTGAATCATCTTGCATCTTGGTGAAAAATTGTCATGAAGTAGGGAAATTATCAAGGTAAAAAATACTTAGAATTTTTCTAAGTATTGAAAATCTTGACTTTTGTTGACTTTTCTTGAATTTCTTGATTCTTGATGATCAAGTTTGGTATTTTTTTAAGGTCTTGATGAATCTTAACCTTTGAAATTCAATGTTGACCAAAAAGTCAAAGTTTGACTTTTGTGTATTAGTTGACTTTTCATCAGTTGATCAAATTTCAACTATCAATCATTGATCTTGGTAAATGATTTGAGCCATGAAATTAGGTCAAGATATTGTGTTTGATCCCTTTAGATCATGCTTCAAGCCATTAAGTCATGTACTAGGTCAAAAGTCATTGATTAGTCATTCTCAGTCAAAACCCTAATTTGGTCAATTTTTCCCTTTTGATGATTTGAATGCTTTTCTTGAGGAATTATGATAAACCCTTGATCAATTGAAGAATATGACTTCAAAATATTAAGGTTGGCCAAAATCATGAATTTTGACTGTATATTGACCACAATTGACTTTTTACCCATTACAGTTGATTTTCAGTCATTTGAGCAATTGGCTGAGCATATTTATGGTTCAAGACTTTGAGCCATGTTGGAGACCTATAATGAACCATGAAAGTAACTTGAGGTATTAAAATTCCAACTTTCCTTGTGAAAACCAAAATCCTAATTTGTGGTCTCAGTGCTTAGGAGGTGAGCTTGTCTGATCAACTCTTTAAGAATCCTTGTGCATTTGAGATCTTTTGTGGGAAATGTTTTGAAGAAAAGGGAGGGAAAATTTTGGGGTAAAACAGTTTCCCCTGTTCAATCTTCTTAAATATTAAGAGTTAGATTTTCTTGTCCTCCATTCGTGACTTGAAGGTAGAAGATGATTGAACACTTAAGTACCCAGAAATTTCCACTCGCTTGTGCACGAAGTAAAACAGTTTGTTGATTATATCGGGAATGGGATTATATATGCCATTAGGAGAGGTAATGAAGAGCTGTCGAAGATGGGATTATAGATGACATCCAAAGTAACCGTTGATAGAGAAATTAGACTAAGTCTACGCTCGACTTTAATCCGAGCCAGAAAATGTCTACTGGAAGATGTATCAGAATGAATCTTTGGTCGATTTAATCTGAGCCAGAAGATGTCTGTGTCCGTATTTAGCTAGAGGAAGTATCAGAATAAATATTTGGTCGATTTAATTTGAGCCATGAAAGGTCTGCTGAGAGAAGTATCAGAATAAATCTTTAGTCGATTTAATCTGAGCCAATAGAGGTCTTTAAATCTTTAATTGTGAGAAGTATCAAAATAAATCTTTGGTCGATTTAATTTGAGCCAGAAAAGGTCTACTGAGAGAAGTATCAGAATAAATCTTTGGTCGATTTAATCTGAGCCAGTAAATGTCTTTAAATTTTTAACTGGGAGAAGTATCAGAATAAATCTTTGGTCGATTTAATCTGAGCCAGAAAAGGTCTACTGAGAGAAGTATCTGAATAAATATTTGGTTGATTTAATCTAAGCCAGCAGAGGTCTTTAAATATTTAACTGGGAGAAGTATCATAATAAATCTTTGGTCGATTTAATTGATCCAGAAAAGGTCTACTGAGAGAAGTATCAGAATAAATCTTTGGTCGATTTAATTTAAGCCAACAAAGGTCTTTAAACCTTTAACTCAGAGATGTATCAGAATAAATCTTTGGTCGATTTAATCTAAGCCAGAAAAGGTCTACTGAGAGAAGTATCAGAATAAATCTTTGGCTGATTTAATCTGAGTCAGCAAATATTTTTAAGTCTTTAACTGGGAGAAGTATTAGAATAAATGTTTGGTCGATTTAATCTGAGCCAGAAAAGGTCTACTGAGAGAAGTATCAGAATAAATCTTTGGTTGATTTAATCTAAGCTATCAAATGTCTTTAAGTATTTCACTGGGATAAGTATCATAATAAATCTTTCGTCAATTTAATGTGAGCCAGAAAAGGTCTACTGAGAGAAGTATCAGAATAAATATTTGGTCGATTTAATCTGGGCCAGCATATGACTTTAAGTCTTTAACTGGGAGAAGTATCAGAATAAATCTTTGGTCGATTTAATTTGAGCCAGAAAAGGTCTACTGAGAGAAGTATTAGAATAAATATTTGGTTGATTTAATGTGAGCCAACAGATGTATGAAGGGAGTTATCCATCATGTAGATATTTTCCCTGTCTTATTTCAGGGAATGACCTACAATTTATTTTGAGGATTTGTTGATGATATCGGTCCATCGATTTATTATTTCTGAAAAGGTAAAGAGTTAACTGTATACAATGTCATGATGTATGAAATTCATTGCATAATTATGTTCTCAAAATAAATGAGACTGGGCTATATGCGCTTCAGATGCATATGTTATGATGTATGAATGTGTAATGTTGTTGATTTGTATTTGTAAGCCTGTGTTGTACTTTTGTCTGGGAAAATAAATCCCTGACTATTGTTGGGGATGAAGAGTATGTGTATCTTAATCTTGTCTAGAATGCTTCCGCTAGGGATTCTTGCTTACTTGTTTGAGGAAACTCTGTAGGGGATGTGTTGTTTGTTTGGGGAATAGAGTTTAGGAACCTCGGTCGTCCGTTGCTTTACTGGGGAGTTTAATTATTATATATCCTTACTGGGGATAAAAGAGATGGATAATCTTCCGATTTGTCTGGGAAGGATAATCTTTATACACCCTAACTGAGTATGAAAGAGAGGGATAATTTTCTGACTTGTCTGGGGAGAATAAAGTTAACTAGTATCTAGTGGGATTCCATGTTTTTAGCAACTTTCTGGGGATAGTGATGACTTTACTGGGGAGAGGAATTTTGTCAGTGATTTGTAGTATTCTGAGGAATAAACTCGAGCTTGGGAAATTGTAGTTTGTTGGGGAAATTGAATTTTTTAAAGAGAAGAAACTCTGTAGGGGTTTTACAGTTTTTTGGAGGACCAAACACAGCTGGGGGAGAGAATTTCCATGCATTATACTGATTGGAAACTCTGTAGGTTAGTGATATTGTCGGGAAAGAGATTATACTCCTTTATTTGCTAGAGAAATCTGTCGGGGGAGATTACGAGGAATGCACCCTTATTTGTGAAGACTACTTTGAAGGGGTAATCTCATGCTCTGTGGGGATTGATGGACAGCTTGAATGTCATCCCAATTCTTAGAATCTTGAGTAAATGTTTATTCCTATTCTTATGCATATATTTGTTAACAATTAATCATGTTCATATGCATATGTTCGTTCAATTTTAGTCTTTGGACATTTTTGCAAACAAGACAGAAAAAACCAAAAGTTGGAACTTTAAGATATATTTGTATTGATAATTTTCCTATAAACAGGTGATTTTGTACAAAGAGACAGAAATCTTAGTAAGAGGAAGTCGTCATGAAATGAAAAGAGTACAAAGTGGAAACAAAATTTATAGCCATTTGGAAGTGATATCATTGGGTTCCAAACTCTGATATTGCCCATGTGTCTTCGAACATCTCGTCCCTTTCCATTGGAAAAAGTTGAGTGAAGCATTTGAATTTCGACTTTGGTAATAAAGCTTGCATGTAGGTGATCCAACAGGACATAGTCGTATGCTTTTAATCTCAAGCTTTGCAACACCTTTTGAAAGCTGACTTGGTGACCTTGCGAGATCCTCCTTCCAACCCTAACACTGCTTCTCCAAAATACAACCCCAATGCCAAATGTGCCTACTACTCAAATAGCCCCGGACATGACACAAATGATTGTTGGTCTCTCAAGAATAAAATCTAAGACCTCATTGACAACAAGACCATTGAATTTGATCCTCCTCCAACTTCGAATGTAATCACCGCATCTATGCCAAATCATGGCAAAGGTGTCATCGTTATTGAAGATACTACTTTTGTTTCTTCTGTTAATGACTTGACCACTCCCCTGAAGTTGGTTAAAAATAATTTGTTGAAAGCTGGGGTTTTCCCTGGTTGCCTTGAAGATTATTGTAGTTGTGCTGTGCAAATCAATGGTTGTGAATGGATGAAAAGAGGTGTCCAACACCTAATGGACAACCATGAGATCCTATTAGAAAGAACTCCATCCGTAAAAAGTTTGACTGAAATTGTACCTCAAGAAGTTGAAGGCATATCCATCATCACTATCTCCAAAAAAACCTATTAGGATCACTTCAAAAGGTTCTATTAGGATTTCCAATAAACCGAAGATAGCTCCATTGATAATTACCACACCGGGGCCAGCCCCTTATTCTTCCCATAAGGCGGTACCTTGGAATTATGGCGCTGAAGTATACTACCATGGTATTAGACAAGACTCCTAGATTGATGAAGACAAGACTGCTGATATTACCAACATTGTTTGGTCTAGGAAGGTGACTAGGATGGGGAGAGTTTTCTCTCCTGATATCTCACCTCCAACCACCACAATTACACATGTCTGTATTACTGTTGACAAACCTATTACTGATGTTAGGGGAAAAGAAAAGATGATTGAGCCTGCCAGGATGGAGACGCCCGCCAAAGACATTATTACTGAGGAACCCTCTACCCAAGAAATGGAGGAGATTTTAAAGATTATAAGGAAAAGTGATTATAAGATAGTAGAGCAGTTGGAGAAAACCCCCTCGAAGATTTATATGCTATCTTTATTACTATGCTCAGATGCGCATGCTCAAGAATTGATAAATTTTTTGGAGAATGCGCGTGTTCCTCAAGAGACCACGGCCGATCAGTTTGAAAATTGTGCAGCGAGTTTGACTGCCGATAATGGATTGGGATTCTCGGATACTGATTTAACTCCATCCAGAAGAAATCACAATAAAGCTTTGCATGTCTCCATTGAATGCAAAGGAACCACTCTAACCCATGTATTGGTGGATATTAGGTCCTCTCAGAATGTCTTGCCCAATGGCGCCTTAGATCGATTAAATTGTGAAGGTTTGATGCTGAAGCCAAGTGACATTGTGGTAAGGGATTTCGAAGGATCAAAAAGGATGGTCCATGGGGAAGTTGATCTCCCCATAAAAGTTGGGTCTCAAATTTTCAATTCAACTTTCTATGTGATGGATATCCGTCCTGCTTACTCTTTCCTACTTGGACGCCCCTGGATACATGGGGCAGGAGCAGTGACTTCTACACTTCATCAAAAGTTGAAATATCCGGTCAAAGGAAATATCGTTATCGCATGTGGTGAAGAAGAGTTTATAGTTAGCCATCTGAATTCGTTTAAGTATGTCGAGATGGATGGTGAGTTCATAGAAACTCCTTGTCAAGCCTTAGAAGTGGTTTCTCCCATGGTTATTGATGCCAAAGCTGTTCCTGATGTTCCAAAAGTTGTTAAAGTTGTGCGTAGGATGTCTTCCTTCAAAGATTCTCACACTGTGATCGAAGACAGAGGTTGTACCATTTGGGGAAAACTCCCAGACATCCCTTTCAAGTTAGACAAATATGGTTTGAGCTTCACTGCCAAAGCTCAAAAGGAGGTCAGACATGCTCGTGCAGGGAAACCACCTTTTCGCATCAGTAATTATGAAGTGAATGCTCTTGAAGACTCTGACAAGGACTGACTTTGATGACTGGATCTACCCGACTGCTGATGAAGGGCTCAACAACTGGCGTACCAAGGACTTCATTCCAATATCCTTCAACAAGGAGTAATTACCATTTACTATTTTATTAATTTAAAACTTTGTCTGTAATTTTATTGAAACAATGACTTTAAGCCATGTGACATGCCCGGGGCATCATGGTTCATTTGTTAAGGGTTTGTTCATTTTCATATGCTATATGATCATTTAATGAAAAACATTGGACTCTTTTGCATTCAAATTTTGCGCTCATTGCCTTTCTTTCACTTTATTTCATTTTCAAAATAGCCATCTGACCTTATATACACACACACATTTGCAGATCCACATCCACTTCAGATCTCATTGACAATGACTCTGTTATTGCCATCTATAACTTTGAACATCCAATCTACCAAGCCGAAGAAGAAGGCGAAGAAGATTGTGAAATACTTGGGGAACTAGCCAGACTTCTGATGCAAGAGGAAAAAGGCCATCCAACCGCACGAGGAACTAGTTGAAGTGATCAACCTAGGTACTGAGGCAAACAAGAGGGAAGTCAAGATCGGAGCCAACTTGGAAGACAATGTCAAGGGCAGATTGGTTCAGATGTTGCACGACTACATTGAGGTGTTTGCTTGGTCATATGAAGATATACCGGGACTTGATACTTACATTGTGGTTAATCGTCTGCCAATGAAGGAAGATTTTCCTCCAGTCAAGCAAAAGGTTCGTCGCATGCGGCTAGACATGTATGAGAAAATAAAAGTTGAGGTAATGAAATAGTTCGATGCAGGTTTTCTGGAAGTTATGCCATATTCCCAATGGGTTGCAAATATGGTCACGGTACCGAAGAAAGATGGAAAAGTCCGTATGTGCGTAGACTATAGAGATTTGAATAGGGCCAGTTCCAAGGATGATTTCCCATTACCATGCATTGATGTCTTGGTCGACAACATTGCTTAACATAAAGTTTTCTCCTTCATGGATGGCTTCTCCGGCTACAACCAAATTAAGATGGCTCCCGAGGACATGGATAATACCACCTTTGTCACACAGTGGGGAACTTTTTGTTATAAGGTCATGCATTTTGGTTTGAAGAATGCAGGGGCAACCTATCAACGAGCTATGGTAGCTCTATTTCATGATATGATCCACCATGAGATAGAAGTGTATGTTGATGATATGATTTCAAGGTCGCAAACTGACGAACAAAACCTTGATCATCTTCACAAGTTATTTGAGAGGTTGAAGAAATATAAGCTAAGGTTGAATCCCAACAAATGCACCTTCAGGGTAAGATCTGGAAAACTCTTAGGGTTTGTTGTCAGTGGAAAAGGTATTGAAGTTGACCCTACAAAAGTCAAAGCCATACAAGAAATTCCATCTCCCTGTACTGAGAAGGAGGTCAAAGGTTTCTTAGGTCGACTCAACTATATTTCCCGATTCATATCTCACCTAATTTCTACTTGTGAGCCAATCTTCAAGCTTTTGAAGAAAGATCAAGTAGTCAAATGGAACGACGACTGCCAAGCAGCCTTTGACAAAATTAAAGAACATCTGCAAGAACCTCCCATCCTGATGCCTCCAGTTGAAGGAAGACCTCTGATTATGTACTTAACTGTATTAGAGATTTCAATGGGGGGGTGTTGGGCCAACATGACGTGTCTGGCTGAAAAGAGCATGCAATATACTACCTGAGCAAAAAGTTTACCGACTGTGAAACAAGATATTCACTGCTTGAGAAAACTTGTTGTGTTCTGGCATGGGATGCTCGTCGGCTAAGACAGTATATGTTGACTTACACAACTTTGTTGATTTCTAAGATGGATCCTATCAATTACATCTTCGAGAAGCCAGACCTCTCCGGCGAATAACTAGATGGAAAATGATCTTGAATAAATATGATATCCAATACATTACACAAAATTCCATCAAAGGAAGTGTGCTAGCAGATCATTTGGCCCATCAAGCTGTTGATGACTACCAATCCATGAATTTTGAATTCTCGAACGAGAATATCATGCTAATAACTGATTGTGAAAAGCCTGGACCATATGAAGGACCTGAGCAAGGATCCAAATGGACTATGGTTTTTGATGGAGCTTTCAATGCTTTAGGTAATGGAATTGGTGATGTGATCATTTCCCCCGAAGGTTTCCATACACCTTTCACTTCCAGACTTTGCTTCGACTGTACAAATAACATGGCCGAGTATGAAGCGTGCATCTTGGGTCTTAAGGCTTCCATTGACCTAAGAATCAAATTCTTAAGAATATACAGAGATTCTGCTTTAGTAATCAGGCAAATTAAAGGAGAATGGGATACTAAGCATCCAAATCTGATCCCCTACAAAGAGTTCATGTTAACTTTGATCCCATACTTCTAGGAGGTTACCTTTGAACACTTCCCAAGAGAATAAAACCAGTTGGCAGATGCTTTAGCGACAATGTCATCCATGTTCAAGGTCAATTGGGACAATGAAGCTCCCAGAATAACTATCGAAAGATTTGACGAACCTGCACATTGTTATGAGATTGACACGGATGAGGAGAAGCCTTGGTATCATGAAGTGTGGAGATATCTTGAAACACAAGAGTACCCTGAAGGAGCTTCAGTCAATGACAAGAAATTCTTGTGAATGTTCTCAGCCAAATTCTTCTGAAGCAATGGGATTCTGTATAAACGCAACCATGATTCGACTCTACTCTGTTGTGTAGACAAGAAAGAGGAAGAGAAGATCATGGAAGACATGCATGAAGGTGTCTTTGGAACACACTCTAGCGGGAACACTATAGCCAAGAAGAATCTGAGGGATGGTTACTATTGGTCGACCATGGAAACTGATTATCACCACCACTCAAGGACTTGCCATAAGTGTCAAATCTATGCCGACAAGGTTTATGTGATTCCAATTCCTTTGAATGTGACTGCTCCGTGGCCATTTGCAATATGGGGAATTGACATGATTGGAGAGATCAAGCCCACTGCCTCTAATGGACATCATTTCATCCTCGTTACCACCAACTACTTCACCAAATAGGTCGAAGCTGCTTCATTTGCCTCAATCACTAAGGATGTGGTAGCCCATTTTATTTAAGCATAACCTCATCTCCCGGTACGGCATCCTTGAAAGGATCATCACTAATAACAGTACCAATTTCAACAATGCTATGATCACTGAACTTTGTATGCAGTTCAAAACCAAGCATCACAGTTCTTCTCCATACAGACCTAAGATGAACGACGCAGTGGAAGCTGCCAATAAAAACATAAATAAGATTGTGAAAAGGATGGTAGTAACCTATAAAGACTAGCATGAGATGCTACCCTTTTCTCTTCATGGCTACCGTACTTTAGCTCGAACATCAACTGGGGCAACTCCTTTTTCTTTAGTCTATGGCATGGAAGTTGTCCTGCCTGTGGAAGTTCATATTCCTTCCTTAAAGATTATGAAAGAAGCAGACTTAGGCGAATATGAATGGATTTGGACTAGGTTGGATCAGTTGAACTTAATTTACGAGAAGAGACTGACTGCTGTTTGTCATGGTCAAATGTATCAAAAGCGTATGATCAAGACTTTCAACAAGAAGATTAAACCTCGAGTGTATCAGACTGTAGATTTGGTAATAAAGCGCATCATTCTTCCTCAAGGCGATCCCAGGGTAAAATGGACTCCTACTTACGAAGTGCCATTTGTTGTTAAGAAAGTATTCTCTGGCAGTTCCATGATGCTAACTACTATGGACGACGAAGATTTTCCGCATCCTGTGAATGTAGACATAGTTAAAAAATACTACGCATAATAATGACCCGCTAGGTTGACATACCTAGGCAAAAATAGGGGAACATCGTCAAATCAAAGAGGTTCAGGCAAAAGTTAGGGATATAAACAAAAGATTGCACACAAAGTATAATCTCCTGAAAACCCTCTCCCCAGCTGAGTTGGTCTTAACTAAAAAAAGAAAACTTTGCGGAGTTCTCCCCAAAAGAAATCATCTCCCCAATAAGGTCTTCAAAATATTCTTCTCAACAAATTACAGATTCCCCAACACGAGTCTTTTCTCAGACTGTTACAAATCAACTGACAAAACCCTTTGTCCCCAACGGAGTCATTACTATCCCCAGAAAGTTGCTGCAAAGACTGGAATTCGATTAGATACCAGTTAACTTTTACTCTCCCCGGTCAAATTATAATTCCAAAGTAGAGTAATGGACAACCAAGGTTCCTGAGCTCTATCCCTCAAGCAGAAATTGACATTCCCCGTAGAATTTCCTCAAAACGATGAGACAGGAATCCCCAGTGGGACACTATAAACAAAGTCGAAGATACACATCATCTCCATCTCCAGCAGTCGTTTGGGATTTAGAATCCCAAATCTCTCCAGCAGTTGCAAAGGATTCATTTTCCAGACAAAGATTTACTTCAATAACATTTCACATTCATGTATCATGACATATGCATACCAAATGCATATAGAATAATCTCATTTATTTTGAGAACATAATTACGCAATGCATGCATCATGACATTGCATCACAACTAATTATTTACTTTTTCAGGAAAGATCAATCATCAGATAAATATCATCAGCGACAAATAGACCTCCGTTGGTTCAGTTATAAATTGATCAATGGTTTATCCTGATTCCGCTCCAGTAGACACTTTCTCTGGTTCAGTTAAATCGCTTCGAATATTTATACTGATTCGTTATCCAGTTAAAGATTGTTCAAAACCCCTGCTGGTTTAGTTTAAATCGATCGATGGTTTATCCTGATTCCGTTTCGGTAGACACTTTCTCTGGTTCAATTAAATTGCTCTGAAGATTTATACTTATTCGTTCTCCAGTTAAATATTATTCAATACCCCCGCTGGTTCAGTTTAAATTGATCAATGATTTATCCTGATTCCGTTCTGGTAGACACTTTCTCTAGTTCAGTTAAATCGCTCTGAAGATTTATACTAATTCGTTCTCCAGTTAAAGATTATTCAAGACCTCTGTTGGTTCAGTTTAAATTGATTAATTATTTATCTTGATCCCGTTCTGATAGACACTTTCTCTGGTTCAGTTAAATCGCTCCGAATATTTACACAGATTCATTATCCAGTTAAAGATTATTCAAGACTTTTGCTTGATTCAGTATAAATTGACCAAAGATTTATTCTGATACTTCTTTTGATCTCTATCAACAATCACATTGGATGGAATCTATAAGCCCATCTCCGACAACTCTTCATCACCTCTCTGAATGGCATCTTTAAGCCAATTTTCGATGCAATCAACTAACACATTACTTCATGCATCAACGAGTGCAAATTTCTGGGCACTCTAGTGTTCAATCATTTTCCATCCCCAAGTCACGAATGGCGGACCCTCCAATCTGACTCTTCAGGATTAAGAAGATTGAACAGGGGAAGTTGTTGTACCCCAAAACTTTCCCTCTCTTTTCTCAAGATATTTCTTACAAGATCTTCAATAGCTCAAGCTTGTACAAGTGTTGACTAGGTCAAGCCATCTCCTAAACACTGATACCTCAAATTAGGGTTTTGGTTTTCTCATAGACAATTAGACTTCTAATACCTCAAGTGACTTTCATGGATCATTATATACCTCCAAGAATACTCATGTCAAGTTTCAAGTCTTGAATCATAATTTTTCTCAGTCAATTGACCAGATGACTGAAAATCAGTTGTATTGGGTAAAAAGTCAATTATGGTCAACCTACATTCAAACTTCATGATTTTTAGCCAACATAAACATCTTAAAGTCTTATTCATTATTTGATCAAGTATTGATCACAATCTCTCAAGAAAAGCATTCAATTTACCAAAAGGGCAAAATGGTCAAAATTAGGATTTTAACTGTATTTGATTGATCATGGATTTTTGACCTAATACATGATCTAATGGATTGAATCATAAAGCATTCAAATGCAACATGTTAACCTAATTTCATGGTTCAAAATATTCCTCAAGATCAATGGATTGATAGTTGAAATTTGATCAACTGATAAAAAAGTCAATTGTACACTAAAAAGTCAAACTTTGACTTTCTGGTCAAATTTGAGCTTCAAAGACCACATTTCATCAAGACATTCAAATATATGTAGCTTGATCATCAAGAAATCAAGAAAGTCAAAAGTCAATTTGAAAAGTCAAACTTTTTAAGACTTCGAAATTTTTTCTAAGTGTTTTCATACATGATAATTTCATTACTTCATGTCAATTTTCACCAAGATGAAAGATGATTCAAAGAAAACATTCAACATGAAAGTTGTAGATCTTGATGAGATCTACAACTTTTCTTTGCTGATCAAGTCCTAGAAGTGCTTGGATTTTGAGTTATAAATTCTTAAAGTCATGACATTTTTCATAAAACACTTGAGGGAATTTTCAACAGGTTTTGGTCAATTTTTATCTCAACCTCTTGGCCAATTTTCATCAAGTTTCAAATTGATTTATCCAAAATGGTCAACATGAAAGTAGTATACAATGTTTCCAGATTTCCAAAACATCCAAGAGCATGAATTTATCATGCTTGAGCTAGGAGATTCAAAGGCATGAAGTTGGACATCCATTCTTGAATTACAAATCTTTTTTGGTGAAGAACACATAATCCAATCTTCATGCTATGCTGCATAATCTTGTGTTGCAGGCCTTCTAACTTGTCAATCTCACCATAATTTAATGCTTACACAAACTTTTGAGTTATGGATCATTTGATTTAAGCATTGCCTAAGTGATCTTTCCATTTTTGGCACAAAGTTAACATTGTCATTCTTGCAAAGTAGTTTTAATCACAAAGTCAGCTCTTTTTGAGCCTCTAACTTGTTCCTTCTACACACACTCAAAACACAAAATTAGATGAGCGTGCTTAAAGTGTCCAACAACTCTATGCATCAAAGTACAAAACATTGGAACTATGATCTTCAAGCTTGCTTCATTGACAATCCAACCTAGCCACAACATGTGATCTTGCAAAAATATGATCAACCTTTATTCCAAACCTTTTGTCTATAAATAGAGAGATCAATTGCAAGAGATAGAGGTCAGAAAAAAAAGGGAAGAGAAACAAGTACTCAAAACTCATATACTTTAAAAAAACAGGTTTGTCTACAAAACCTCCATTTTTGAGCTTTGAAGTCCTAATATTTGAATCTCTTAAACCTTGCAAGTTTTTCCCACACATACCATCCAAATACTTCATACACATCATATAGAAGTTGTTCAAACACAATAGAAGCTTTTGTAACATCATTATCAGCATTTTCCAAACTCAAAAACAACCACCTACAACTTGACTTCTCCAAGATGATACAACAACTCTAAATCAAAACACAAATTTCAGTTTCAAGGAGCAAGAAATGATATGTATTGATGCATAAGTGCATGTGTCGATGCAAAATATAAATGAGTCGATGCAAACCATTATGTATTAATACATACTAAGTTGGTTTTGATTTCCAGGGGCGAGAAGTGATATGTATTGATGCATAAGTGCATATGTCAATGCATAAAGTTTTTTTTAAGCAACTTTCCTTCCTTTTTACATTATCTTTATATTTTTAGATATTGTTATTCATTATTCAATTTGATTGTAATAGTAATTAGGTTTTAATTGCTTTCATCCCCTATTTGTGATTTATATCCCCGTCTCCAAAAAAGATGTAATAGCGTAGAACTTTAAGTTTCCGCAATTTATCGCTTTCAATATAATTGTTAGTAATTAGGTTTTGTATGGCAAGACTTAAAATCAACAAGTAGACAACCCTAATTCAAGATAAAAATGCATGTAATTAATACACTTTGCACACTTGCACCTCTAGGATTAACTCACACTTGTTGCCTCGAATAAAACAATCATGTCCCTCAAACGTGGGATACTTTAGCAATGACCCTCGAATACAAGATCGTAGTCCCTCGATGACCCTTCAATGTTGCCTTCGGTTAACGATCTTAGAACCTTAAGATAAATTGCTAAGGTATCCTACAATGTTTCCTTCTATGACTGTACGACGACCCACGCCTGTCCCTTCACGTCAATGATAAAGCTTCTTATCAATCAATGGTAAGATAGCAATATCTAAAGGAGGAGGAAATGAACAAATACTTTTTGAGTTGGTAGAATGTTTGTAGTTTGCTTGCTCACAAATATTTCAAACCACTTTTCAAACACGCCAACACTTTTCCATGAAATATTTTTAAAAGTCAACACTTTATATGCATTCTTATAGAGACGATAATCATTACAAAGTTCGCCTAAACAAAGGCACTTTTCAAAAATACTTTCAAAACCATCACAAACACATTTCAAACAAAGCATTTCAAAGTGAGGTAGCAACTAAGAGCCCGTAGATAACTACGGATGAAAAGGGTGCTAACACTTTCCCTTTTCATAACCTACCCTCGAACTCAAGAAAATATCTCAAAAGGTCTTTCCTGTTCTTTTCACCCTTTTCTTTATTGGATAAAAGAAAAGTCGGTGACGACTCTTGCTATCCGCAACAATTGCGATAAAACACAAAACACCCAAGTCAGTTCTTCCACCATATTACAGCTATCAAGACTGATCAATTTCTTCGTTTGAGGGATGAAATTGGTGTTGTCAGTTTTTATAAATATAAATTAAGGGATAGTGTTGGAAATAATTTATATTTTAGGAATGTCTTAATGACTAAGTTTGTTAGAGGGTATTTTAGTATTTATTATATCTTAATTTTGTGTATAAATAACTTAGTAGTAGGTTAATGTAATTATTCATTACTCCTTATTTTGTAACCGTCATTCAATATATTTCTTTTGTCTTTCATCTCTCTTCGTATTCCAACAATCTCGAGCCACTTCCACCATATAATAATACATTCACGGCCAATTATCGACATAAATTGGAAGAGAAAATTAGATATTAAAAATGTAATGTTAAATCAAGAAAATATTAACTACACAAAGATTGTAAATAATATAACATATTGAACATAGAATAGAAGGATTTAATTAATAATTTTATATAAAAATATATAATTTCTGCCTTCTCCACACCAAGGAGCTATGATCATCTTTCTTCTACAAACTCATCCTATGTAGGTATGACTTGAATACATTCATCTCATTTTTGTTTGGCAACATTAAACATATTTTGTTGAATATTTATCAGCAACTTTTTTATTTCTTCAACCAAATGAGCATTAACAATGTCCATCTTTGCTCCATTATCACGTCGAACAAACAAAACCTGTGCAAAATTGAAGAGATTTATTTCACTTTTCACTGAAGATACAGGGTAGAAGCAAAATGATTTGTAAGAATAAGAGCAACATCAGCATAACAATGATAACCTGCTTATTTGCTAAAACCTTTAGCTCAACTTCAATATTTAGAGGAACATCTTTCATTTCCCATTCATAATACCTTTCAAGAGAATAGTTATCTCTAGAATCTAACTCAGCAAAATTTTCACACAACATTTTCACAAGGTTGCATAGAGATTCTCTTGCTTCATATCAAATCCATAATTTTCACCGTAAATCGCTGCATTTCTTCCTTGAATGGTTCATTGTCTATTATGAACCAATTCTCCTACCAAGATACACCAGTAACCCACAATAACCCTGCTAACAACTCATTCCTAAGTAGATATATCCACAACTAAGCTCACTGCATCATATTTCCATACAAACACGAAATTCTTAAAATCCTACAAATCACTGCAGACATAAAATAAGCCGGTGTTGTTGTTATCGCTGCCACTCACTCTTATATGCATACATCGGTCCAACTATCAGCAAGCAGCCGATTTGTCAAGCACATGACTGTCCAGGTGCATTTTGTCGAGCTTGAGGTGGGATGCTTATCAATTGAGCATTCAATTTATTTAGTTGAGTTAGGAACACAATTACAAATTATTATAATAAGTTTCTATATAACAAACTCTAATTATCAACCATAAAATGAAGTAAAAAATTGTATAAAATGAGATGAGCACATACTAGGAACACATAAACAATGATTGAATCATTGCGAGCCAGATGATAAGGCCAATATTCATTAGCAACTATTTCATTTGATCAGCCATCTCTATCTTCACTTGTCTGGTCTTCACATCAATTTTATTTTCGCAGAGAACAATTGGGACGTTTTCACAAACCCTGAAAATAAGTTGCAAAAGGAAGTGTTCATAAAGAAATACACATAAAGCAATATTCAAAATGCAAGATTCAGAAAGTATGATTATACATCGAAATTCATAAAAATTAAAATGCATAAACTGAACCATTAAAAAAAATATAAATTTCAGCAGTTCACTATAACAATAACAAAACCACAAACACCAGAAAACATAGAGAGAAACAAACAACAAAATAAACATGAAACCACAAACTTCAAACACTGACACTAAAAAACCAACTGACATTAAAAATCCAAATTTGATACAACGTTGCAAACATACAAATAAAATGGAAGTAAAACGAAAGAACTTTGATGAGCTTTCATTGAAGAAGAGCAAGAAAAAGGTAAAAAAAATTGTTTCGAGGTGTGACGGTCAGAGAAGGAGAAACGGTGGTTGGCAGCAATATTGCTCAAAACAAAAAATTAATTGGTTCATTAGGAAGACTGTGAGATTAGGAGTATTAATATGGCTTTGATTTTTCTATTGAAGTACTACGCCAAAACAGCTCTTAGACAGCGCACTTTAGATAGCACTTGTATATCAAAGCGCTGCTATATGTCACGATAAAATTTTAAATTTTAAATTATATATATTAGACAACGCTTTGGAAAAAACACTGCCTAAAGTTAAGAAAAAGCGTTGCCTAAGCCTCACTTTAGGAAACGCTTTATGAAAACGCTGTCTAAGGTCAATTAAAATTGAAATAAAAAAATAAATTTTAGAAGTGCTGTCTAAACTTAAAGCACTGCCTAAAGTTAAGAAGAAAACGCTGTCTAAAGTTAAGAAGAAGCGCTGCCTAAGCCTCACTTTAGGCAGCGCTTTATGAAAGCGCTGCCTAAGGTCAATTAAAATTGAAATGAAAAAAAAATAATTTAGAAGCGCTGCCTAAACTCAAAGGCTGCTATTGGTCAAACAATAGGAAGCGCCGCCATAGGTCCAAAGCGCGTTGCTAAAGGCTTACTTTAGAAAGCGCTTGCTAAAAAGCGCTACCTAAGGTCATTATATTTTATTTCTAAATTAAAAAAATGAAAACCCTAAAACTCAAAGGTTTCCGTTCTCAAAACAGATTTCTCTGCGACGATTCTCCAACAACGATTTCGAACGTTACTCAAACAGATTTTGAATGTTTCTCTGCAACGCGATTTCGAACAGCTTTCTCCAACAATGATTCTCTAACAACGATTTCGAACAGTTTTCTCTAACAGCAGGATCTCTGTAAGTTATGTTTTCATGCAGGCGCGATTATATTTTCTTTTCCTCTATTTTCATATATTTCTATTTTCTTTTCCGCGATTCTGTTTTCTTTTCCGTGATTCTGTTTTCTTTTCCTCTGTAAGTTCTTCAACGCGATTTTGTTTTCAAAATTGATGTAGTTGTTTTCATATATCAAGAAGTAAAGACTATTTTGACAAGTTAAGACTAGTTCAAGCACTTGGAGTAGCACTTTTGTTAGGGAAACTTTGGTTGAAATCTTCAACCAACACAGAAGCTCAACTTAGATACCAGATACTTTGGTCGAAATCTTCATCCAACTCAGTGTAAAATCAAATTATTTTAGTATAAATTATAAGTTATACTTCTTGATAAAAGAAAGAAAAGAGAACTTAGACATAAGAATGTATTTAAGTTATTTTAATGCACCATCATAATTTCTTATGTCTAAGTTATTTTAATGCATCCATTTTCTTTGGTTGATTAAAAATATCAACTTTTTCATTATGTAAAAGGTTCATTTGTTTTCTGAAGTTGAAAAAATATTTTTTAAGAAATGATGTTGGTTTTATTTTTCTTTTGTTATTAGGCCAGAGATAAAGTTGTGAGTTGTGATATTCAATAGCTTGGCTTTCTAAAAGATCAATATCTCAGGTTAGGTGTTTACAAAGTGATGTTCATGAATATATTACAAGATACACTCAAAACCCGTTTTATTTTAAACATGTTTGAAATAGAATTAGTGAACCTAATTATTTATGTGTAGTTGCTGCCCAATTTCATAGTCGCTTTCACAATCTTACGTTGTGTGGTTCCAGAAGTTGCTGACTTCTCTACAGGTAATTAGTTTTTCTTTTGTTATAGCTACATGATTAATTATAGTATTTTTGTTTAGCTTACTTAGTAGTAAAACCATGGATAAAAAATGTATGTCTTCCAATCGATTTTCAAAAGAGTACGAGAATGGGGTATTAGAATTCATTAAGTTTGTTGTTGAACATGCTGAAAACCACAGTTGAATGAAATTTTCTTGCTTGGGTTGTTGTTATGGGGGTCGGATTGATGCAGTTGGGTTGGAATCGCATTTACTGAGGAATGAAATTGATCGAAGTTATACATGTTGGATATTTCATGGTGAGAAAAGTAATGGGAATGTTGAACCGGAGGATAGTACGACATATGCTTCAGACGACAATGACAGAGATACATACGATTATGATCGTGTCGAAGAGATTTCAGAAGCACTTGAAGAAGATCTTCAAGATTGTCCCAAAATGTTTGATAGGTTGGTAAGCAATGCAGAGAAACCATTGTATAAAGGTTGCACTAAATTCACAAGACTGTCTGCGGTATTAAAGTTGTACAACTTAAAGGCGGGCAATGAATGATCGGATAAAAGTTTCAGAGTTATTAGTCCTTAGAAAAGATATGCTTCTAGAGGATAATGTTCTTCCTGATCGAACATATGAGGCCAAAAAAATATTGTTCTCTTCTAAACGAATATGCATCGCTAAATGAGTGTCCTAAATACGGTTTATCTCGATATAAGAAAAAATTGTCTCCAGCAAAAGTCTTATGGTATTTTTCCTATAATTCTGATATTTAGATGCATGTTTCATAGTGAAACCGATGCAAGATACTTGACTTGGCATGCAGATGAAATAATTATTGATGGAAAGTTTCAACATCCGGTAGATTCACAACAGTGGTCGAAAATTGATAATGATTATCCTGATTTTGGAGGAGAAGCAAGAAACCTTCGCTTGGCATTATCTACTGATGGAATGAACCCACATGGTCTTCAAAGTATCTCGCATACCATATGGTCTGTAATTATTATGATTTATAACCTACCTCCATGACTATGTATGAAGCGCAAGTACATGATGTTATCTATGTTAATTTCTGGACCTAAACAACCAGAGAATGGCATAGACGTATACTTGACACCGTTAATCGAAGATTTAAAGATTTTGTGGGAGAACGGTGTGGAGGTTTATGATGGATATACGAAAGAAAGTTTCAATTTGAGGGCGATGTTGTTTGGCACAATTAATGATTTTCCGGCATATGGAAATCTATCAGGGTATAGCATTAAAGGTCAAAAAATGTGTCCTACTTGTGAAGAACACACAAATTGGAAGCGATTAGAATTTTGTCAAAAGAATGTATTTCTCGGTCATCGTAGATTCTTAAATTCTAATCATCACTACCGTGGGTGGAGAAAGGCATTCAATGGAAATCCAGAACATGATAGAGCTCCACCTATGTTGACAAGTGACCAAGTTTTTGAGAAGGAGAAAGATATTAGTACTAAGTTTGGCAAGCCTTTTGCACATATGCTTGTCAAAGATGGGTGGAAGAAGAGGTCTTTTTTTTTAATTACCATATTGGAAGTCGTTGTATGTAAGACATTTTCTTGATGTTATACATATTGAAAAAAAATGTATTTGAAAGTGTTATTGGTATGTTACTCAATATACAAGGAAAGTCTAAGGATGGCCTTAAAGCAGGAAAGGACTTGATACAGATGGAAATAAGAACTGAATTAGGACCCATGAAGAAAGGAACACAAACATATCTGCTGCCTGCTGCTTATAATTTATCTAGAAAGGAGAAAAATATTGTGTAAGTTTCTAAGTGAAGTTAAAGTTCCAGAAGGTTACTCTTAAGATATTAGAAGACTTATGTTTATGAAAGACCTCAAGTTAAAGAGTTTAAAGACACATGATTGCCATGTTATAATGAAGCATTTTCTACCAATAGGTATACGTCCTATTTTTCCAGAAAAAGTAAGAAGCACCATAACTAAATTGTGTTTTTTCTTCAGGTCAATTTGTACTAAGGTGATCGATCCTGAGATCTTACCAATATTGCAAAAAGAAATAGTTATTACTTTGTGTGAGGTTGAAATATATTTTCCTCCCTCCTTTTTTGACATTATGGTACATCTTGTTATTCATCTTGTGAAAGAGACACAATTGTGTGGACTAGCTTATATGAGATGGATGTACCCTGTTAAGCGTTATATGGAAATATTAAAAGGGTACGTGAAAAATCGAAGTCGACTAGAGGGTTGTATGGTTGAACGATACATTGTTGAAGAAGCGATTGAGTTTTGTACTAAATATTTGACTAATGTTCAATCCATTAGACTACCAAAATCTTATATTTTCGAAAGGAATGAAGGAAAACATTTAATTGGAAATAAAATTCTGACAATATCAAGAGTTTGAACGGGATCAAGTGCATTTATATGTTCTGCACAATGACAATGAGACTGAGCCATATGTTGAAATGCACAAGGATGTACTCCGGGGTTTAATCCGAATAGAAATGAAAATTAGATAGTACGAGAGCATAGTCAAAGTTTTACACAATGGTTCAAAGATCATATTTATTCAAAGTTTGATTTAGATCCTGCTTCAATAACAAAAAGATTAAGATGTTTAGCATATGGTCTGAGTCTGTTCGTATTTTCTTATAGTGCATACACAATTAATGGATACACATCTTATACCAAATAACAAGATGATAAAAGTATTATACAAAATAGTGGTGTCACTATTGTAGCTGAAGCAATGCATATTTCAAGTATGAATGACTTAAATCCCAAATATGCAAATTTGTCATATTTTAAGGTTATCGAGCATATTTGGGTGTTTGATTATGAGAAGTTTCAGATTTCTATCTTTGGTTGCAAGTGGGTATAATAGTGGTATACAAATGGATAAGTCTGGATTTTTACAAGTGGATCTTAATAGGGTGGGGTATAAAGATGAGCCTTTTATTCTAGTCTCTCAAGTTAAACAAGTGTTTTATGTCACTGATCTGACAAGTACGAAATGATCTATAATACTTTTATCTAAAAAAGTGATTGATGATAGCAGTGTAAATCAAAGTGATGTTGATGTTGAGAATGAGTCATATGTTAGAGGGAATGAGTCGTATGTACGAAATGATCAAGATGAGAATATTATAGCGGATGAATTACATATTAGAAATGATCATAATGAGGGAATTTGGATCAATCCACCCGTCTGAGTTGTTAAAAGCCAAGTAATTCATATTCCAACCAAGAAACGAAATAGATGTTAGTGGAAAAGGTACTAGTAAAATGTTATATGTTCTATCATTCAATAAAATTGTGTTTTTGTTTTTATATTGTGTTTATGGTTTTATATTGTGTTTATGTTTTTATATTGTGTTTATTAATTCAATGCTACTTGAATTTTATATGGTGTTTATGTTTTTCTTTAATATTACAATTCAAATGGCTACTAATGAGAAAAAATCACATTCCGCTTCTAATAATGATGAAAATGAATCAACTCGTATGGTATAAGTTTCTAACTTATGATTTATTTAATATATTTAACACATTTCATCTAATTAATTAGTTTTAACTAAATCATATTATGTTATATTATATAATATTTTGATGAATACAAGTCTTCTACTTATTCAAAAGATCAATTGGACGAAATTAAGGAGGATTGGTGTCAATACATTATTGAGATGAGAATTTTATAAGGTATTGTGACACTTTCATTGATGATAATTTTGAGTATATATAAGTTTGAGTTTTGATGAGATACTATGACGTTATTAGTATGGTAAATTGTTGCAATGTTGTTGTTACGTGGAAGATTAGTTAGGATGGTATTGGATTTAAATTCAAACAAAATTTTGTTTATATGATGGTATAAATCAGGAAATTTTTAATGATGGATTATAATGAATTTTTGATTTGTTTTTGTTATATTGATTTGTGTTAAATTATACTAATATTTATAAGATTTAAGTATGAGAAGAAAATGCAAATCATTGTTTAGTTCATAATGAAGAGGTTGTTTTGTATCTCCCAACAACCTGTGTCACTCCAACTTTCAATGTGTCTATTGAGCTTTCTATGCATAGTGCACTGTGAAAAATTGAATTTTTATTAAAAGTTGGAAAATATTTATTTAATTTTGCATGGAGAACGTGAATCATCTTTAATTGGTGCAGTGAATTGAAATGTAAGATAATTAAATAATAGTTAAGAAATAGGAAATTAAAAAATCAAATAAGAATTAAAGATAATTATAGTAATATTACTATTAATAGTAGTTTTTAAAATAAAAATATTTAAGATTTATATTTTATTAATTTTATTTTAAATTGTGTATTATTTGAAATTAGTAAATATTTATTTTTGTGTTATTTGAAATACGTACATGTTTGTTATGAATTATTAAGTTAAGTATTCATCAGAAATATTAATAATAGAAATTGATTTGTATAGTTGAAAAATAACTATCATTTAATTTGAACGAATATAAATTTTTGTATTATTTGTTTTAAATTCAAAATTATTTAATATTTTTAGAAATCATGGGAATTATTCAGAATTATTCCATATATTGGCCAAGCGGTAAAGAAATAACATGTGGTTTAAGGGTCTTGAGTTTAATTCTTTATAAGAAATAATTTTGGCTTTTTTTGATATTATTAATTCAGAATTTTTTAAAAATGAAATTCAAAAAATTTGAATTTAGTTTTTGAAAGAAAAAAATCTAATTTGATAGTCCAATCACGATTTAAAAGTAAGAGAAAAAACTGATTTAAGAAAAATATTGACAGAAGAATTAATATGATCCTGTAAAATTTTGTAAGAGATTAAACTAAATCCTTTTCTTTTTTTTGTGATGGACTAATTTAAACTATGTAATTTTTGTGAGAGATCAAAATGAGTCTTCACTCTTAATGATAATGAAGAATATATATATTATATCAATATAATAAATTGAGAAAGTAACGGTTACTTTTGGAATTTGAATCATTTTAAAATTTTAAACCTACATATTTTATTTTTATAAGTGTTTATTGTAATAATTGGTACTAATTTTATGTTTAGTAACTGAAATAATAATAATAATAATAATAATAATAATAATAATAATAATAATAATAATAATAATAATAATAATAATAATAATAATAATAATGATAGTAAAAGTTTGAATTATTTTAAAATATTAAAACCAACTAATTTTATTTTTATGAGTATTTATTGTAATAATTGATACTAATTTAATTTTTAGTAATTGAAAATAATAATAATAATAATAATAATAATAATAATAATAATAATAATAATAATAATAATAATAATAATAATAATAATAATAATAATAATAATATTAGTAATAATTATAATAAAAATTTGAATCATTTTAAAATTTTAAACCAAAAAATTTTATTTTTTGAAAACAAATATAAAAATATTTTATAATTATTTTATAAATGATTTTAAAGATTATAATTTTATTATAGAATATAATATAATCTAAAGATTGGGAAAATACTACAATAATGACATTTTTTATAAGAAATATTTTATAAGAATGTTTTTTAATGATAATCATTTGTAGCTACAGTAAAATTTTAAATTACTGAATTAAATGATGAAATTCAATTTAGGATAAAAAATATTTTGAGTCTTTAATTTATTAATTTGAAATAAATGTCAAATTATTTTTACGAGTTTTCATTTTGAATTAAATAATAATTTACAAAGAAATAGTAAAACTTTAAAATTTTAAATTTATATTTTATTTTTATTTCTATGAGTATATATTTTTATAAATATTAAGAATTTCAATTTAGGATAAAAAATTATATGTTTAGTAAATAATAATTTACTTTTTAAATTTTTATTTTACTTTTTATTTCTATGAGTATTATTGTACAAATATCAAGAATTTCAATTTAGGATAAAAAATTATAAATTAATAAAAAATAACGTACAAAGAAATAGTAAAATATCAAAATTTCAATTTAATATTTTATTTCTATTTCTATTTCTATGAGTTTATATTTTTATAAATTTATTAAAAATGGAAAACTATTTTTTTTAATTAAATTTATGAGTCTTTAATTTATTAATTTGTAATAAATGTCAAATTATTTTTTAGATTTTATTCTTTTAATTTGTAGTAAATAATAATAAACAAATAAATAGTAAATAATATTCCACAAAGAAATAGTAAAATTTCAAAATCTTATATTTATGTTTTATTTTTATTTCGGAGTATATATTTTTAGAAACTTATTAAAAAAAAATTTCTTTGAGTTTTTGAAGTTTTCGATGTCTTAATAAAAAAATTGTCTAACAAAAATAATAAAAAATTAAATTTCAAAGTTTTAAATTTATATTTTATTTTTATTTTTATTTCTATTTCTACGAGTATATATTTTTATTTATTAAAAATGGAAGATTACTAATAAAATATAATCATTGATCGATTAGTAATAAAGTAATAATTATTTATTAATATTATTATACTTTTACTTTTTGATGTTATTTCTAGGTAGATGGTTTAATAATATTGTTAGAAAAAATAGTGGTTAGAAATATGATTTAATAATATTGTTAGAAAAAATAATGGTATATAAAAATTGAAAATTTTAAGATCATGTCATTAAAGTTAGAGTTGTGACCGAAGTTATTATTATGACAATCTTAAATTTAGGTTAAGTGAAAATAAAAATAAATACCTCAAAGCAAAAAAAGTTAATATTTAACTTTGAAAATCACATATTTCAGAAGTTTACCGATTTTTTTAAAATATTTAATATTATATGTAAGGGTGGCGCCGAATTTTTTAAAAAATCTCAATTTTTTTTTATTTTTTTTTAAGTGTTTGATTTTTTGCCCACGGAAATTGTTGGGATAATAGTAAAATTTATGCATGAAATACATTAGCTGCGGAATTTTGGAGAAAAAAAATATTGTGTGCATTTTCATCGGATTTTTAAAAAACTAGTACTTAATCTTATGCATTTTTACTTGATTTTTTAAAATATTCGATAATATATGTAGGGTGTCACCAATTTTTTTTTTTTGGTTTTAGTCATTTTTTAAATTAATTTTTAAGTGTTTGATTTTTTACCTGTAAAATTTGTTGCAGGTTATAGTAAAATTTCCGCATGAAATACATTACCTGTAAATTTTTCTGCAAATTTTAGAATATATGCATTTTATTCATTTTTACCAAAAGTTTCAAAATATATGTAGGGGTTGTCCCTTGATTTCTTAAAATGTCTGATTTTAAGTATTTTTAATCACTTTTTAATTGTTTGATTTTATGTTGGAATTAATTTATATTTTAGAAATATCTTATTGATTAAGTTTATTAGAGGGTATTTTAGTATTTTATTATACCCTAATTTTGTGTATAAATAGTTTAGTAGTAGGTAGGTCAATATAATTCATTATTCCTTATTTTGAAGCCGTCATTCAATATATTCATTTTGTCTTTCATCTCTCCTTTGTGCACTAACAATTGGTATATAGAGCTCTGGTTCGAAACACGGGAAACACGAGTGAACAGTGAGGTATTGTGTCATTGAGAATCATTTTTTCTGATTCTGTGGGATTTGGAAAACACTGTGTTTTAGTGAGTTTTTAACGTGAATTGCACAGGGTTGAAGATGAAGGGAAACACTGATATCAACTCTAAGCTTCCAGTGTTTGATGGCAAAAACTGGAATCGTTAGAAGATCCAGATGTGTGTGTTGTTTGACTCTCAAGATATGTTAGATCTTGTCACCGATGGCTATGATCTGTTAGCAGCAGACGCAACAGTGGCACAAAAGATTACACAGAAGACGCTAAGGAAGAAACATCAGAATGCATTATTCTACATCCATCAATGTGTGGATGTGAATGTGTTTGAGAAGATTGTTGACTCTGAAACAGCAAAGGTTGTGTGGGACACACTGGTCAGATGTTACGGTGGTGACGCATCAGTGAAGAAGGTGAAACTTTAGTCTCTCAGAAACCAATATAAGAATCTCAACATGAAGGATAACGAGAAGGTTTCTGAGTACATCTGTAGAGTGATTCTGATCACTAATGAGATTAAAGATTATGGAGAAACTCTTTCTGAACAAGTAATCATTGAGAAGATATTGAGATCTTTAACTTATCAGTTTGATTATATTGTGGTAGCAATTGAACATTCCAAAGATCTGAGCACCATGAGAGTTGAAGAGCTGCAAAGTAGTCTAGAGGCGTATGAGTTGTGTATGACTGAGAGAACTTCTGAGAGGGAAGTAGAGCAGCAGGCTCTGAAAGTAACTTCTAGTAAGAAGTATCAAAAGCAGACTTGGTCAGAAGCCAGGAAGAAAACTAATGATGGTCAAAGGTCAGGAGCTTCAAACTCTGATAGGTAGAAGAATGTCCAGAAGGGAAAGGAGAAGTATGAAAAGAAGAATGTTCAGTGTTACTATTGCAAGAACTTTGATTACTATGCTAAAGATTGATGGTCGAACAAAGAAAGGAAGTCAGAAGAAGCAAATATAGCCAGAGGAGAGTCTGATGATGAACATGTGCTATTGTTGGCTTTTGGACCTGATAATATGAATTCATTTGAATGGTGGTATATGGACACAACAGGATGTTCAAACCATCTTACTGGAAACAAGAAATGATTGGTTGATTTTGACTCTAGGAAGAGTACAGAGATCAGATGTGCTGATGATAAATACCTCAATGCAGAAGGTATGGGAATGTCATAATCATTCTTAACAATGGGAAAGCAGTAGTGATCCAAAATGTATGGTATGTACCTGGCATGAAAAGCAATTTGATGATTGTAGGACAACTGATTGAGAAAGGTTTTTCAGTTACCATGAAGGACAATCTTCTGAAGTTGTATGACTATAATCAGAAGCTGATTATGAAGTCAGAATAGGGAAGGAACAGAACATTCAAGGTGAATGTTAGAACTGCAGACTCTGAAAGTCTTAGTGCAACAAGTGTTGTCAAGGAGAGTGAGTTGTGGCACGGAAGATTTGGTCATCTGAATTTCAGAAGCTTAGGGCATCTAAAATCAAAGAAGTTGGTACATAAAATTCCTACAATTAAGAAGCTTGAGGAGTCATGCAAGGTGTGCATGGAAGGGAAGCAACCAAGATTACCTTTTGCATCAGAAGTAGCTCCAAGAGCAAAGTATGCCTTAGGAGTAGTGCATTCTGATGTGTGCGGTCCATTTCCAGTAGAATCAATTGGAAGGAATAAATATTTTGTGTCATTTGTTGATGAGTTCACCAGAATGACATGGGTATCTCTTATAAAGTTCAAACACAAGGTGTTTGCTGAATTCAAGAAGTTCAGACTGAAGGTTGAGAATCAGAGTGGCCAGACTCTGAAGATTCTTAGAACTGATGGTGGTGGTGAGTATAACTCCACGGAATTCAGAAGGTTCAGTGAGGAGAATGGAATTGAGCATGAGGTTACTGAAGATGTGAAAAACACAAGAAGGGGGGTTGAATTGAAAACTTGAATCTAAAAGCTTAATGACACAGTATTTTTATCCTGGTTCGTTTGATCTCAAACTACTCCAGTCCACCCGTCAAGGTGATTTCGCCTCTCTCCAACGAGGTCTTAATCCACTAATCTCAACAAGATTACAAAAGCTACTTTAACAACTGTTAAAGTCTTCTTGAGTACAACCACAATCCGGTTAATCTTAAGGAACTCTTTTTCAATATAATTAAACAATATGTGTTGTTGTTTTTCTAACAAAAACGGTTTATCACAACTGTGATAAATTACACAGATTTATAGCTTAGAAAAGTAAAATGAAATTGCTTGCAGCTGAATATGCGTGAGTGGTTATCTTAGGAAAATCGTTGTTCATGCATTCTTTTCTCATTTTTGAACGCTGACTTGTTTATATAGGAAGTGGAATGACGATGATCATAAAGCATGTTTAATGTCATTAACACACTTTCCTTTTGGAGAAGATCCTGTCTGAAAGAAGCTGTTGGAATTGATGTTGTCTTGAATGATCAGTAACGCTTCAGAATCATATCTCCTTACTGCTGATGACGCTTCAGAATATTGATGACTTCGTTTGATATGTTCTTGTTCAGAGTCAGAGTTTACTTTGATTAAGCGCAGGTTCTGGTCATCAGTCTTCAGCGTATGTTCTGATTTCTTCAGCGTGTAGTACTTATGGCTTATCTTCTGATGCTGATATGATCAGAACTTCTGCATACATAAAACATGATTTTTAAGGAGCATATTTGTTCTTTGTATTATATAATTTATTCTTTGTATTTGTTATCATCAAAACTCTAACCAAGGGTTGTAGAATCAAACTATGTTCTAACAATCTCCCCCTTTTTGATGATGACAAAAACTAGATTTTTCAATAAAATAAAAGAATAAAAAGTTTAGAAGAAAACTCCCCCTGAGTTGATTACTTCCCTTAAGTTCCTTGAGCATCAGAGTTTAACTATATCTTTCATCAGAGTTTGTACCTGTTCAAGCTTTCAGAAGGTAGAGGTTAAGTAGTCCAGAATGTTTGAGACTTCTGTCTTAGTAAGCCGTTATTGAAAATATCTTACTTTCTCCCCCTTTTTGTCAGTTATCAAAAAGGCAATATAATCAGAGCATAAATAAGAATTATATTAAAAATAAGAAGCAATGATAAGTTTCAGAACAGAAGTGGTAAAATAAAACGTTACAAATAAACAGATTTAAAACAGAAAAGAATCTAAGAGGGAGGAGGAATGCGTGTGAACAAAGCTTCCAGCAAGCCCTTGATCTGGGTGTTAGATTCTTCTTGTTTGCTCAAGATGCTCTTGATCTCTTTGTTTGTGTCCTCCTGCTTATCCAACCTTTCCTGGATAACAACATTTGCTCTCTTCAATTCTTCCATAGTTTGCATGACAGAGGAAGGAGCTGGAGATTCTTCTGTATCTGGACGCTTCTCAGAGCATTCTGCAGCTTGATCACATTGAACCATTTCCTCTGCTGAGATCATCTCTTCTGGAACAGCAGTCAGGGAGATACCTTATGATTCTGGTTGAACTTCATCTAAGGGATGATATTCTGACCAGGGGGCATTATCCAGAGAGAGAATATCTTTCTTGAGCAGCTGGCTCAGAACTTGGTCTTTAAAAGCCTTTAGCTTAGCACTGAAATTCTGTTGAACCTATTCATAGCTCTGTTCTTTCAGCTTCTGTGTTTCAGAAATAAGCCAATTTCTGAATTTGGTCCATATATAATCAGAAGCAGCAAGATTAGTCATCTCATGACTAGCATTCTTCAAAGAGGTTATCCATTCATGTATTCCTGTTTCAAACATCAACAAACTTGTACCAATATCTGATGTGGTTTCAGTTGGTTTTGGTTTGGGAATGGCAGTTTTGTGAGAGATAGCAGCTAGTCTTTCCAGCACAATTGGATCAATGACAAGTCTTGCAAAGTCATCTGGATTGCTATTGGTTGAAGGAGTGGGAGAGTCAGGTATGATAATTGGACTGGTAGGAGAGTTTGGTGGTGTGGATTCCAGAGAAGAAGGAATTTGTGGAATGTCCAGAATGGTGAGAGGCATGCGAATAGCAAGTGGTTCAGTGATTCCTGGGATTGGGATTGTATCAGAATCTGAAGGAGGTTCTTCATATTGGTTGGTTGAAACATTGTGAGGTTTTGGTTCATGGGTCTCAGATGGTTGATTCTCAGAAGTTTGAGCTTCTGGTTGTTGTTGTTCAGGTTGAGGTGATGGTGGATGAGGAATATCTTGTTGTGGAGAGAGAGAGGTAGTGGAATATCTTATTGTGGAATTTCAGGTTGTGGAATATCTTGTGGAACATCTGTTGTAGTTTCAGAGTTTGGATTATCAGGGATTTGAGGATTTGGATTTTGTGGTGTGGGAGCTAAAATGTCTTGGTCAAAAGAGTCAATATCAGACAGAACTTTGGCAAGTTCTGGTTGAGTTTGTTCAGGATTTAGATTAAGAGGAAGGGAGTGAGTTTCATTTAGACTTAGAGTTTCTGATGGATCAAACCTTATGTCAAAGTCATCAAAAATTTGTGGAGTTGGATGTTCTGGTTGGGTAGTTATGGTTTCAGATGTTGATATAGTTATTGATTCTAAAACAGTAACAGAGGAAGGATTACCTTTCTTTCTGGCAGCTTTTGGAGTCTTCTGAGATGGTCCTTCTGCTGCAGCTTTCCTCTTCTTGGTCTTCTTCAGAATAACTTCTGGAGCAGCTTGATGCAAGTCTTGGATATTTATTTCTGGTGCAGTGCCATCTGCCTTACACGCATCCATATATCTGCCAATTATCTCTGGCTTGGAGTCAATCTCAGAGAAAAGAGGAAAATCATCCAGAGGAATTCTTATGGAAGTGATGGTTGCAAAAGAAGTAACGTTGGGTTCCTTCTTGATGTTCTCAATGATTTTCATCTTTTTCAGATTTTTTGCGTTCAGAGGCTTCCCAGCAGTTGCTTCTAGTGAGTTGATTTCCTGTGCTTTAGTCAAATGCTCTATCAGTCTATTCTCTGTCAGAATATCTGATATGAGTCTTCCTAGGGGTATCCAGTCCCTTTTGGTACGCTCATCTTCTCTTGTTTCCTTTACACTGGTCCTCAGATGATTAAATAGCAAGTGAGGGAGGTTTACCCTAGTCTTCTTGGAGATAAAGTAGATCAGAAATTGCTTATCAATGTTTATGTAATTAGGAGAGCTAGTTGGCTTCCTGTGGTTGATGCATCCCAGAATTATTTTAGCCCAAATTTTGTGATGATCCTTCAGATCCCTAATCTTGCTGGAGGGTAGGCCCAGAGTAAATATTTCCCTTGCAATAGAAGCTACATCAGAACATCTTTCAGCCATGTCAATACATCTGACACCTCCACTATTGTAACCAATAAGCCTTGAAATTAGGTCTTCTATAATGACAATCTTCTTCCCCATGACATAAGAGGTAACTTGATGATTTGAGGAGGAAGCATGTATCCAGAATTATTTGACAAGAATTGGGAATGTTGGCCCTAGAAGACGATCAAAATATTTGTTCCAACCTTGAGCATTTACGACTTCATTCAGATTGAAGCCTTTTTCTTTTAGGCTTTCAAAGTCAACAATCAGTTTTGAAAGAACTTCCAGATTGTCAATGAGAGTGAGTAGAGTTCTGTATGGTTCTTCGTATTGTTCCATAGAAGCAGTTTCCTGAGTACTGACGTTTTGGATGCTTGAAGAAGGCATGTTCACACAAGAATTTTTGAGAAAGATGAAAGGGTTTTGAGAGTACGAACTGGAAACAATAGAAAGTATTGAGAGAGTAAAAGTGAAAGAATGTAAAGAGTGAAATCTGAGTTTAAATAGATTTTCTTGAACGCATAAACAGTAAGAGAGATAAATAAATAGTCATGATTATAATCATTAATGACATCTGATTTTAGGGGATTCAGAAAGATACTAGAACAGTTACCCATGACATGTGTCTCAATGCACCCAATCAGCGCTTTTGACCTTTCAGAAAAGTGAACGCGTGTTCAGCCTCAGAAGGTAGCTGATGAATGGATGACAATTGTTTGCTTACGTGAACAACACACTTCTATCCTTGAAATGAAACATTCAGATCTTTATGGATAGACTCTGATGCAATCTGTTCTTCTAAAACTCTGAAGGCAGGTTGATCACTAGTTCACAGAAAATAACAAAGTTCTGAAGGTTAAGATATGTAAATAAAACAATTTATTCTGGGCAAAGCTTCATGCTGAGATGTCTCAGAATGAAGTTAAACCTATCTTCAGAAAGAGGTTTTGTAAAGACATCAGCCCATTGATGGTCTGTGTCAATGAATTTTAAGTTAAGGATCCCTTTCTGAATATAGTCCCTAATAAAATGATGTTTTATTTCTATATGCTTAGCCCTAGAATGCAAAATAGGATTTTTACTTAGACAAATAGCAGAAGTATTGTCACAGAGGATAGGAATGTTACTCTCAAATATATTGAAGTCTTCAAGTTGACTTTTCATCCAGAGCATTTGTGTACTGTATCCAGCAACTGCTGTGTATTCAGCTTCTGCTGTTGATAGTGCTATTGTGGATTGTCTTTTGCTGGACCATGAGATCAGATTTTCTCCCAGAAACTGGCAGCTTATAGAAGTGCTTTTACGTTCTACTCTATCTCCAGCAAAGTCAGCATCACAATATCCTACTAAGCTGTAATCATTTGATTTTCTATAAAACAAACCCAGATTAACAGTACCTTTCAGATACTTGAAAATTCGCTTAACTGCTGTTAAGTGAGATTCTCTAGGATCTGATTGGAATCTAGCACAAATGCAAACACTGAATAGAATGTCAGGCCTTGAAGTCGTCATATAGAGAAGAGAACCAACCATACCTCTGTAGACCTTCTGTTCTACCTTTTTACTTACCTCTTCCTTTTCCATAATGCACGTGGGATGCATTGGAATCTTTGAGGGCTTACATTCTGAGAGATCAAATTTCTTCAAAAGTTCTCTGACATATTTGCTCTGATGAATGTAAGTTCCTTCTAGAGTTTGATTTATCTGAATACCCAGAAAGAATTTAAGTTCCCCCATTAGGCTCATCTCAAACTCTGCCTACATAGATTTAGCAAACTCTCTTCCCAGAGAGGGTTTAATAGATCCAAATATGATGTCATCAACATAAATCTGACATACTAACATGTCATTCTTAAATGTCTTATAGAACAAGGTTGTGTCCACTTTCACTCTGGTGAATTCCTTTTTTAACAGAAAGTTACTTAGTCTTTCATACCAAACTCTGGGAGCTTGTTTCAGACCATAGAGTGACTTCTTTAGTTTGAAAACATATTCTGGATTTTTGGAATTCTCAAAACTAGGAGGTTGGTGCACATATACCTCTTCATCTATATAGCCATTTAAGAATGCACTTTTGACATCCATCTGATATAGAGTGATGCCTTTATTAACAACAAATGATATTAAAAGTCTGATAGATTTTAACCTAGCGACTGGAGCAAAGGTTTCTGTATAGTTTATCCCCTCTTGCTGACTATAACCTTGTGCTACCAGTCAGGCTTTGTTTCTGATGACTTCACCTTGCTCGTTCAGTTTGTTTCTGAACACCCATTTTGTACCAATGACGTTGAATCCTTTTAGTTTGGGAACCAGATCCCATACGTCATTTATGGTGAATTGATTTAGTTCCTCTTGCATTTCCAGAATCCAATCATTGTCCAGAAGTGCTTCATCAATTGTTGTTGGTTCAATCAGAGAGACCAGTCCCATGAGGGATTCTTCAGAGTTTCTGAATGTTGATTTTGTTCTGATTGGATCTTCCTTCTTTCCCAGTATTGTATCTTCTGGATGATCAATGCTGCTTCTGGACAGTCTTTTCTGAAGTTGATCAACAGAAGGTGCTGGATTACTTGCAGTAAGTCTTTCTGCTGTTGAGGAAGTGTCTCTGTTGAGAACCTCTGATGTGTTGTCTTTAGTACATGTGAGTTCAACTTCCATACCTGCAAGGAGTTCATTCTGCTTTGACTTTTGAGAGTCAAGCTTATCATCAAACCTAACACTGATTGACTCTTCAATAATCTGTGTTTCTGTATTGTATACTTTGTACCCTCTTGAGCGTTCAGAGTATCCTAACATAATACATTTTTGTGCTTTAGAGTCAAACTTGTTCAAATATTTTTTTTATATTCAGAATAAAACATGTGCATCTAAATGGGTGAAAATAAGAAATTTGGGCTTTCTGTTCTTCCACAATTCATATGGAGTCTTTTCCATAATAGGTCTTATGGAGATTCTATTTTGAATGTAACACGCTGTGTTAATTGCCTCTGCCCAGAAGATCTTAGCAACGTTAGTCTCGTTGATCATGGTTCTGGCCTTGCAATATTATGTTCTTTCGTTCTACAACTCTGTTTTGCTGGGGAGTTCTAGGACAAGAGAAATCATGCAGAATGCCTTTTTCATTAAAGAATAATTCAAAATCTTTATTTTCAAATTCTCCACCATGATCACTTCTGACTTTGACAATTCTAAGATCCTTTTCATTCTGAACTTGGTTGCAGAAGGTAACAAACACAGAGTGTGACTCGTCCTTGTGTCTCAAGAATTTTACCCATGTCCATCTGCTATAGTCATCTATGATTACTAACCCATACTTCTTGCCACTGACTGAAGCAGTTTTTACTGGTCCAAATAAGTCAATGTGCACAAGTTCTAATAACTTAGAGGTGGAAACAACATTTTTGGATTTGAAAGCAGGTTTTGCAAATTTTCCTTTCTGACATGCTTCACACAGAGCATCTGAGTTGAACTTCAAATTAGGAAGTCCTCTGACCAGATTGAGTTTGTTAATCTGAGATATTCTTCTCATACTAACATGTCCCAATCTTCTGTACTAGACCCATTGCTCGTTGTTAACAGAAAGTAGGCATTTTACATTCTGACTTTTTAGTTCATAAAGTTTTATTTTATAAATGTTGTTTTTCCTCTTTCCATTAAATAGGATAGTCCCATCTTTCTGACTAACAGCTTTGCATGAATTTTGATTGAAGATTATATCATAACCATTATTACTTAATTGACTTATGGATAACAAGTTATGCATTAATCCATCAACTAACAATACATTATTTATAGAGGGAAGATTTCCATTACCTACTGTTCCAGAGCCAATGATTTTTCCTCTCTGATTGCCTCCAAAGCCCATGTAGCCTCCAGGTTTAAGTTCCAGGCTTTGGAACATATGCCTTCTTCCCGTCATGTGTCGCGAGCATCCAGAATCCAGGTATCATGATTGGTGTCTTAGCCTTGCTGCTAAAGATATCTGCTACATGTATAATTTTATCCTTAGGTACCCACATTTTCTTGGGTCCTGATTTGTTAGTTTTACCAAAACTCTGATTGAATTTTGGTTTCACGGAATAATTACTACTTGTATATTTTATGTCATGTGTGTGCCCATATATAAAATGTGAATTTAGTGGTGTGCGTTTTATAACTAAGTCCATGGCATTTTTTGGTGTAGATACCTTACCTTGATATCCTATCCCTTTCCTGCCATTTCTGCTAACTCCATAGATCATTGAAGCCATCTTGCTTCTTTCTATGTTTTTAGCTAGAAACTTCTGAAAGCTGTGATCATACTCTTTGATGATCTCATCAGCATTGTTGGGAGTTTCAGAGATTGTTTCCTTCTGAGAGTTTTGCAAATCATTTTCTAGTTTTGAAATGTTTTCTCTTAACTCAGAATTCTCCAATCTGAGACTCTCAGTCTTTTCAGAGTCAGAGGCAAGATTCCTTTTCAGGTTCCTGAATTTGACTCTGATTTGCTAATATCTTTCCAGAATTTCATTTAGACTTTCAACAAGTTCAGCCTTAGTAAAGTTTATGGTAAAGTCAGGGAATACCTCTTCAGTGTCTGATTCTGAGTCTGAACCAGAAGCTTCACTGTCTTCTGACACGTTTTCCATGAGAGCTATGTTTTCTCTTTCCTCATCTGATTCTGAGTCAGCTTCAGATGTGTCAGAATCATCCCATGTAGCCATGAGGCTTTTCTTCTTTTCCTTGAGAAACTTCTTTTTGGGCTTTTCCTTCTGAAGCTTTATGCAGTCACTTTTGTAGTGCCCTTGCTCGTTACATTCATAGCAGATGATGTCCTTGTTGTTTGTCTTTCTGTATCCTGAAGAACCTTCAGATCTTCTGTGTCCAGAGGAGGATTCAGACTTTCTATATCTGGAGGAGGATTCATTCTGATTTTCTGATCTTCTAGGATTTCTGAACTTCCTTTGTCTCTGCTTCCACAGTTGGCTCACCCTTCTGGAGAGGAGAGACAATTCATCTTCTTCTGATGAGGATTGATGACACACAAATATATGATATTTTTGGCTTGATATACACAAAATATTTCTCATACTTTAGTTTAAATTAAATTATTTTATAGGTATTATGCAGGTATTTTTCTATTTTTGCAGATATATATTAAGTTGAACCCTTTGGAAGAAATGAAGAAAAAAAGGTGCAAAGATAGCAAAAAGAGCCAAAGGAGAAGAAATCAGCTTAAGCCCATCATAAAGCATGTGAGCACGTATGTGAGCACGTGGCCCACCATGCAAAAGGCCTTGACGATCGTCAAAGAGTGTTGCCGGTCTTCACGCGAAGTGATGGACCAAGTAACCATCGTCACTTGGACTTGACGAACGTAACAAACCCACTTTCTCCCTTGACCACGTATCCAACGGAAGGAAACCAATTCAAAAGCAAATCCAACGATCACCCTATTTCTTCGATCCACTCAGTCAATGCATGAAGAACGTAACTAATTTAGTGGTCCTATTATTTCTCAAAGGAACACAAAGTGTTCCTACATTACCGAGAACGAACTTATCACACAGGGGTTATAAATAGGACCTTGGACACAACGAAAAAGAGAGTTCTTTTTTTGGGCAGAAACTTTGGAGAATTCATTTTTACTCTAAGCAAATATTCTTTAAGCATTATTCATTTCCCAGCAATTTCTATATTTCCTCTAGCATTTATTTTTATTGTACGGTTACATCTGTTCCCTGATCGAAGCAAAGCCTACAGTTTGTGAAGGAGTGCTTCCATATCCAGAATTATTACCAGGTTTATGTTTACGAATTATTATTACTTTTAATCAATATAATCATGTTTATTTTCGTATGTCTCTGGAATTATTATGTGATTTGGTCTGATATTATGTTAGGCTAGAATTCGTATACCGGTATGTAAGGTCACCTAACCAAGGGATCGAGTGACTTAGTTGGGATTATTTTTACTACAAAACCTTCTTTTCTGGTCTAAGTTACTATTTTTAATCATTAAATTGTTTTGTTACGAAAGTAAAGAACAGATAGAGGTTAGGGTCAACAAAGCGGAAGCTTGAGATCTTTTAACTAGACAGTAGTAATTAGGCATTAGCTTAAAATACAGCGGAAGCACTTTAAAGTTAATTAAGATTTTATTTAGTTTTCAAAAGGTGTTTTTAACTCCTGCGGAATGCCGGAAGCGTACGTTAGGACTTAACTGCATAGCCTAGATCAACAAAACGACAGTGTGAGACGAGGGTTTTTAAACTAAATAAGTTTTACTGAAAGCTGTTTTAAAAATATAAAGACACCCAACCGGTCGCTAGTTCCCGAGGTTCGACTATTGCATACTGGTAGTTCCGCTCATTGATTATTAAAAATCCAACTTAATTTAGTTTTTAGTTTTCCCTACAACCCAATCAAACATTCATTAGCTTTAGATTTGCGAAGTAATAATAGAAGACGGTAGTTCGATTCATCAGTCTCTGTGGTTTGATATCTTTTAAAACTACACGACAAGATTGTGCACTTGCAGTCCGAATCATTGGATACCTAAGTATAACCACGATCAAGTTTTTGGCGCTGTTGCCGGGGACTGATTTAAGTCGATATCGCTACTCTTTTATTACGCAGTAGAGACTAGAGCAAAAACCTCTCTATTCCTTTTCTATTTCTTTTCTTATTTGTATGCCAAACACTCGTTCGCAAGGCGAGCCGTTATACATACAAATCAATGATATCGAGCGGTATCTCAGACTTAGACGCCGCATTCAAGAGTATCATCTCTTGTATAACACTCCACCTCGTGAATGTGATTGGTGGAAATAGAACTGACTGTTTTTAAGCTGGTTTCGCGAAATGTCGTGGTAAGCAAGAGTCGCCACCGTCTTTTATGTTCTCCAACATGGAAAGGACAAAAGCACAACAAAATTCCTTATTCGAGAATGTTTCTCGGTTCGGGAGGTAGATTTATAGAAAGGGAAGGTGTTAGCACCCTTTCTATCCGTGGTTATCCACGGGCTCTTAGGTACTTGCTCTTATGTTTTCAAAAATTTGTTTGCTTTTCAAATGTGTGTGGGTTTTGAAAAAGTTTCGTTTGAAAAATTTCTAAGTAACTCTTGTATCTGTCCTCAAGAGTGTATGAAAAATTTGTTTGAAAACTTTTAGAAAGTGTGGGGTGCGAAAAGATGTTTTGTTTGTTTGAAAAGAGCAAGTACTTAAGAGAAATCTACCTACTCTAAGGAATTAAGCTGTGTAAGAGTCCTTTAGATAGTGCTATCCCACCATTGAGAGGTAGGTAGCACCATCGTTGGAGGTATTCGGGTCAATTCGATTATCGGGACATGTGTGGTCACCGAAGCAACGGTAGGACACCTTAGAAGTAACCCTAATGTCCTAGATCCCTTTTTTATCCGAGGTAACCGTTTCGAGGCGACTGGATCTTTTAGACAGAAGGGCGACCTCTAAGACACCCTATACTTGATGACCACGTTTCGAGGCAACGAGTGAAGCGTACCCTAGGAGTGGCATGTGCTTTTGTGTGTTGTTTTTCAGTTAATTGCCTTTGTACATGTTATTTGTGAGCTACGGGTTGGTTTTATTTACATACATTCTTTCATGCATTTTTTAACAGTTAGGGGTGCGGAAAGTAAATTGCAGAAATGTAAATTCTAACTATTACAAGGCGCGGGTCTATACATCGTCAAAAAACAAAGACCCATTTTGATAAAGTGTGGAAAGTAAAGAAAGCAATAAACCTAATTACTATTACATCCTTGAAGCAGTTACATAATAATCAAAATAAAATAAATGCGCGCGATAAAAATTAATCGGGAATGTCTTAAGGGTTTTGACCCTTTTAAGGAAAGAAATGAATTTTTTGTCTTTTTTGTGATTAAATGAAATTAAAACTAATGATTAAACTAATTAATTAATTTATTAAAAGAAAAAATGTTTTTTTTGAATTTTTATGTTTTTAATGAAATAAAATAAAAGGAAATAAAATTAAAAGTTAATAAACCTAATTCTAAATTTATTTTAGATATTAAGAAAAAAAAGTTGAAGTTACCTAATTAAAATTAATTCAATTTATTAGTATTTATTTACAAAAATAAAATGAAATTAATAATAATAATAATATTAGTTCTTTTTTGATTTTTTATAAAAAAAAGTTAATTATGTTAATAGTTAATAACAAAAAAAAGAATAAGAAATAAAATAAGGCAAATAGAAAAAAATAAAATGACAAAATAAAATAAAAGCAAACCCAAGGGGGGTTTTGGGCCAGATTGGGGGTTTATTGTTGAATTTCTGGCCCAATAGAAATAAGCTCTTGCTGACTTTGGGAATTGCCCGCGCCTAGGTTGACTCCTGAGCATGGTGTTCTTTCATTCCTGGGCCTTCAGATCCATGATTATGGACATGTGGCGTATGGACTGGTGAGGCGCATGATGAACCCCTTCAGGAAGCCTGCGTAGGAATATGTATAGAAAAAATGGAAATAAGCATTTGGGGGACCTGGGAATCGAACCCAGGTCCCAAAGATTACCAATCACGTTGCCAACCACTACACCACTCATGCGCATTTGTAAGTATAATGGGAACTAAATATTATATAAAAAGAACGCATTATATGCTGGATCAAAGAAAAAGCACGCGCCTATTTGAATGTACCAACCAGGCATGGACACCTCATCATCGTCTTCGTTTTATCTGCAAAATAGAAATAAGATAGCGGGGGTTTTTAACCCCCACAATGCAAAATTGTGGAAAATAGCGATTAGCTACATAGTGAACATAAAAAGGGCGCGAGGTATGTTTTGTGTTCGTCTCATCAAGCCGGTCTCAATCATGGGTGTTTGGAGGCTTGATTTTACAGTATGGGAAAAGCCCCAAATCACAAGCTCTGAAACCCTAGGATCCGTCCATGGTGGTTTTCATTTTAAGGCACCATAATCAAATTAACTCATGGCAAAAGCTTCATCACAATGTTAGAAATACAAAGCAATATTCAAAATGTGTTAATGATGCGTGGAAAACGAATTTAGATTATGAAAAAAATGATGAACCGTGTGACTGTATTGAGGAGATTCCTGAAGGGCTAAGGCTTGTTCTTGATGGCAAAAGGTTCCTGGGACTGTTGGGAACATGTTTGGATCAAGTGAAATGCTTGAATTGCACTGGAAGGTTGAAAACAGTTTGTGACTTTTCTTCCAAAATTTTGAATTTGGTTATGTTGTTTCAGGAGTCTCTAGGTCGTGTTCTTGGTCTGGAGCATTTGCATATATGTCTATGAATGAGAATCAAGCAATAATGTGAGCCTTTAACCCTTGCAATGAAGTTTTGGATTTTGCCATAACCACCATTAAAGAAACTTGCCATTTTTGTCCAAATTTGAATTTTTATGCTTGAAATGGACTTTACACGAATTTGGCATGTGTATTATGATGTATCAAGGCCATTCAAACCACAAGATATCCTTTGATTAATTATTTTTATTTTTATTTGAATTTTAAGGATTTAAAATGAATTAAATCAATAAAATTAAATAAAAATAGAAAAATTAATGTTTAATCTTGAGATAAATCATGGGACACGTGGGAGGCATGGCAAAGCAGAACCAAGTGGGAAAAGTGGGCCCTTTTGTCAAAATTGAAGTTTCAAGGATAGTTGACTTTTGCCATTTCACAAAAATTTCCCAACTTCTCCAATGCATATCTTGCTCAATTTTGATCATATGAACATGTTCTTGGACATTTTGGAAATTTCTTGAAGTCCTCTAACCAATGCCTTTGGTCCCATGTCATTTTGATTTACCAATCTCAAGTTATGGTCTTTGACTAAAAGTGCCTTTTTGTTGACTTTTGAAAATGACCTATAATGTTGAAATTGATAACTTTTTGTGAGAGCATTTCTAGGATTTGGAATGTGAAGATGAGTTGTAGGAAATGTCATCCCCTTCAAAATGAGCATTAGATGGGATTTTTCTGATGAACCATGAAAAAGTTATGCCTTGGTCAAGTTACAATTGACTTTTCAGTTGTCCAAAAATAGAAACTTTTGCATCTTGATGATTTTTGAGCCATTCTTGTGGAATCATGATCAAGACTTTATCAAATGATGATTGTGGCCTCAAAATAAGATGTTGACCAAAAAAATTGACTTTTGACTGCCAAATGACCATTTTGCCCCTACAGTTGATTGTGAAGCAATTAGGGTTTTTGACTGTGCAACTTAATGCTGTGAGTCTTGAAACTTGACATGTGGATGCTTGACAATGTGTATGAGCATATGGGACTTGATTGAGACCTTGAAAACCTCAACTTCCTTGCAAGAACCAAAACCCTAATTTGACTGGCTTAGGAGGATGGTTGACTGTGTAGCCCTTGAGTAGACTTTGAGAAAATTGAGATGATGCTTGTCAAAACTTTGAAGAATATGGGAGGGCAAATTTTGGGGTATAACAGTTGCCCCTGTTCAATCTTCTTAGACCTGAGGATGTAGATTGGCTTGTGTGCCTTTCGTGATCCGAGGGTGGAAGATGATTGAACACTAGAGTGCCCAGAAATTTGCACTCACATAGTAGAGTATCAGCAGTGTGATAGCGGGAATGGGCTTACAGATGCCATTTGGAGAGATGGTGGATAGGAGGATGGGCTTATAGAAGCCATCTGGAGATGTGACAGAACCTTGTCGGGAATGGGCTTATAGATTCCATTTGGAACTGTGATGGATAGTTGTGGAGATGGGCTTATAGATGCCATCTAGGTGTCGATCGCGTAAGAGATTCCTTAGCGAGAACTTGTGTACCTGAGAAAGAAAGATAATTACCTGGCCTGTTACAGGGGTTGATCTTCAAACTCTTCAGACGTGCCCTGGCTGGATACAGGAATCGAATCTGGAATTAGTCGTCAACAGATATGCCCTGGCTGGATACAGGAATCGAATCTTCAAACTCTTCAGACGTGCCCTGACTGGATACAGGAGTCAGATATGGAAATAGTCGTTAACAGATATGCCCTGGCTGGATACAGGAATCGAATCTGGAATTAGTCGTCAATAGATATGCCCTGGCTGGATCCAGGAATCGAATCTTCAAACTCTTCAGACGTGCCCTAGCTGGATACAGGAATCGAATCTGGAATTAGTCGTCAACAGATATGCCCTGGCTTGATACAGGAATCGAATCTTCAAACTCTTCAGACGTGCCCTGGCTGGATACAGGAATCGAATATGGAATTAGTCGTCAACAGATATGCCCTGGCTGGATACAGGAATCGAATCTTCAAACTCTTCAGACGTGCCCTGGCTGGATACAGGAATCGAATCTGGAATTAGTCGTCAACAGATATGCCCTGGTTGGATACAGGAATCGAATCTTCAAACTCTTCAGACGTGCCCTGGCTGGATACAGGAATCGAATCTGGAATTAGTCGTCAACAGATATGCCCTGGCTGGATACAGGAATCGAATCTTCCAACTCTTCAGACGCGCCCTGGCTGGATACAGGAATCAAATCTGGAATTAGTCGTCAATAGATATGCCCTGGATGGATATAGGAATCGAATCTTCAAACTCTTCAGACGTGCCCTGGCTGGATATAGGAATCGAATATGGAATTAGTCGTCAACAGATATGCCCTGGCTGGATACAGGAATCGAATCTTCAAACTCTTCAGACGTGCCCTGGCTGGATACAGGAATCGAATCTAGAATTAGTCATCAACAAATATGCCCTGGCTTGATACAGGAATCGAATCTTCGAACTCTTCAGACGTGCCCTGGCCGGATACAGGAATCGAATCTGGAATTAGTCGTCAACAGATATGCCCTGGCTGGATACAGGAATCGAATCTTCAAACTCTTCAGACGTGCCCTGGCTAGATACAGGAATCGAATCTGGAATTAGTCGTCAACAGATATGCCCTGGCTTGATACAGGAATCGAATCTTCAAACTCTTCAGACGTGCCCTGGCTGGATACAGGAATCGAATCTGGAATTTGTCATGCAGATATGCCCTGGCTGGATACAGGCGTCGAATATACAATTAATCGCTCACAGATATGCCCTGGCTAGATACAGGAATCGAATCTGGAATTGCGACAATTGATAGTAATTATCTTTGGGTTGACCTTTTTCCTGAAAAGGCAAAACATCAATTGTATGCAATGTCATGATGTATGAACTGCATGATGTCATGATGTTCTCAAAAATAAATGAGATTGTGTGTTTATGATGCGTATATGCATGCGTCATGGTGTATGATAATGTAATGTTTATTGAATGTATTTTCGTCTAGGAAAATAAATCCTTGACGAATGCCGGGAGCTTGAATCCTGGGCTGATGTTGAAGAATATAGTTCTTCATTTCCGCTGGGGATGATGGTTGCAAGAATAAACCGGTAGGAGAAGATGACTCCGTTGGGGAATAAACTTGTTGGAGAGATTACTCTGCAGGGAATACTCTGTGGGAAGAGATGCTTCGCTGAGGTTTGATGATAACTCTGCTGGGGATACCGTTGATAAGCTATGTTGGAAGATTTGATGAACTCCGCTGGGGGATAGGAAGAACTTCGTCGAGGACGATCTTTCCGTGGCGATTGGCTGAGGATAACCCAGTTATACCCTGGTGGGGAATAACCTTTGAATAAAGTCGGGGAGACGCGTTCGTGCAGGGGATAAGCTTCCAGAATCTACTGGGGATAAGCTTCCTACTGGGGAGATTGATTCAACTCTCCTGGGGAGACTTTTAGACTGTACTGGGGAGTGGCTCCACAAGGGTGTCTGGTATTCCGCCAGGGAACAATCTTAGATCAAGATTGCCGGGGATGCTTGTTTAGGAACATCTGTATACTCCGCTGGGGAATATTGAGATTTTCTGGGGGTACCCAACTTCCTTAAGGCTGACAGTAGCTTAACTCTGCTTGGAGAGAGTGTTGCTGACTTGCTGGAGATACTGTGCCTTTTGGGGCTGATGGGAGGCCAACTCTGCTCGGAGGAGAGTATTGTTGAGTCTTGTCTTACTCTGCAGGGAGTGAAGGTATTCCGGTTACATTCTTCATCCAAACTTACCTTGGTACCTTGGTGGACATAGCAACTAGATTGCTTAGACAACTCATTATTGCCCCTGTTTCTAATGTCACCTGTAATTAGTCCTTTGTTTCGTATGCAAATATTTGTGATTGGCAATTAGTGTCAAATGCATATATCAAAAATGAACATTGGACGTTCTTTGCAAAACAAAACAGAAAAAGAAAAACAGTTGGCAATTTGTCTGGAAAGTGAATTTGTATTGATTTTTGAATTTGCCTGTAAATAGGCGTTTATGTACAAGAGGCTGACGTCCTAGTAAGAGAACGCCGCCGAACAATAGAGTTTATACAATTTGCACAAAGGAAAACAAAACAGCCATGTGAAAGGAATAACCCCACTGGATCCCAACTCTGCTATCGCCTTTATGTCTTCAAACGTCTCATCACTTTACTGCTTAGTTGAAGATGAGGCTGATTGATTGATGTCGTCTGAACCTGATAGTTGATACCGGATTCTGGATGCAAGGTGATCCAATGAGACATAGTATTACGCTTTAATCCCTAACTTTTGCCTGGGCCGCCCTTTCGGGTTTTCAGTCCACTGGGATACCCATTTTTGCCCAAGCCGCCTTTTCAGGTTTTCGACTTGCCGGGTGTACAGATTTTTTCCATTTCATCCCTTATTTTTGCCCGAACCCTTTTGGTTCGCCGGGAAGCCCTTATTTTTGCCTAGGTATGTTAACCTAGCGGATCTTTAGTTCATGCGTATTATCTTTTTACTATGTCTGTGTTGGCAGGGTGAGGAAGGTCGTCACCATCCATGGTGGTTAGAATCATAGCTCCTCCTGAGAAGATATGTTTAACCACAAATGGCCCTTCGTACGTAGGGGTCCATTTGCCCCTGGGATCACTTTGAGGAAGGATGATGCGTTTGATTACCATATCCCCAACTTGATACTCTTGGCGTCTAACTTTCTTGTTAAATGCCCTGATCATCCGTTTTTGGTACGTCTGACCATGACAAATAGCGGTGAGTCTCTTTTCGTCAATTAGGTTTAATTGATCAAGTCGAGTCTGGATCCAGTCATCTTAGTTCAAACCTGCATCCTTCATTATCCAGAGAGAGGGTATCTGGACTTCAATAGGCAAGACTGCCTCCATGCCATGGACCAAGGAAAAGGGAGTTGCCCCGGTTGACGTCCTTGCTGAGGTACGGTACCCATGAAGAGCAAACGGTAACATCTCGTGCCAATCTTTGTAGGTCACTGTCATCTTCTGCACAATCTTCTTGATATTCTTATTGCTGCTTCGACAGCTCCATTCATCTTCGGCCGGTAGGGAGAAGAGTTGTGGTGCTGTATCTTGAATTGCTCGCAGAGCTCAGTGATCATCTTGTTGTTAAGATTGGTACCATTGTCCGTAATGATCCTTTCCGGGACTCTGTATCGACAGATCAGGTTATGACGAATGAACCGTGCCACGACGTTCTTGGTTATCGTAGCGTAGGAAGCTGCTTCAACCCACTTGGTGAAGTAATCAATCGCTACCAGGATGAAGCGATGCCCATTGGATGTCGTAGGTCTGATCTCGCCGATCATATCAATGCCCCACATTTCAAAAGGCCAAGGTGCTGTCAAGACATTCAGAGGTACTGGAGGAACGTGCACCTTATCAGCGTATATCTGGCATTTGTGACATGTCCGAGAATGTTGGTAACAGTCGGCTTCCATTGTGGACCAGAAATATCCTGCCCGAAGGATTTTCTTTGCCATGGTATGTCCACTGGAATGTGTTCCGAAGATACCTTCATGTAGTTCTGCCATGATCTTTTCTGCTTCAGTCTTATCCACACAACTCAGTAAGGTTGAATCATGGTTTCGCTTGTAAAGAATTCCGTTGCTGAGGAAGAACTTTGCAGCGAACCTTCTCAGGAACTTCTTGTCGTTGACAGATGCACCCTCAGGGTATTCTTGAGCTTCCAAGTACCTCTTCACTTCATGATACCAAGGTTTTTCAGTTACCTCTTCAGCCTCAAGGTCACAACAATGTGCAGGTTCATCCAGTTTCCAGATAATGATTCGGGGAGCCTCGTTGTCCCATTTGACTTTGAACATAGAAGACATCGTAGCCAACGCGTCCGCCAACTGATTCTCCTCTCTCGGGAAGTGTTCAAAAGTTATCTCTGAAATGGGGGATCAATGTCAACACACACTCTTTGTAAGGAATAAGATTCGGATGTTTCGTATCCCACTCGCCTTTGATCTGATTGATCACGAGAGCGGAATCTCTGAAGACACTCAGAAACTTGATCCTTAAGTCAATTGCAGCTTGAAGACCCATGATGCATGCCTCATATTCTGCCATGTTATTGGTGCAGTTGAAACATAGTCGGGCAGTAAGTGGAGTATGAGTGCCTTTAGGGGATATGATCACGGCGCCAATACCATTACCCAAAGCGTTTAAGGCTCCGTCAAAGTGCATAGACCATCGGGATCCTTCCTCAGGTCCTTCATCCGGTCCAGGTACTTCACAATCAGTCACTACCATGATATCCTCGTCCGGAAATTCAAAGTTCATGGATTGGTAGTCATCCACTGCCTGGTGTGCCAAATGGTCCGCCACTACACTTCCCTTGATTTCTTTTTGAGTCGTGTACTGGATGTCGTATTCTGTCAAGATCATCTGCCATCTTGCTATTCTTCTGGACAGAGCAGGATTTTCGAATATGTACTTTATTGGATCCATTTTTGAAATTAACAGAGTAGTGTGAGTCAACATATACTGTCTCAGCCGGCGAGCAGCCCATACCAAAGCGCAGCAAGTTTTCTCGAGCAGTGAGTATCGAGTCTCGCAGTCGGTAAACTTTTTGCTAAGGTAATAACTAGCGTGCTCTTTTTGGCTAGACTCGTGATGCTGCCCCAGCACACACCCCATTGAGTTGTCCAGTACCGTCAAGTATAATATTAGAGGTCTCCCTTCAACCGGTGGCATAAGAATGGGTGGTTCTTGGAGATAATCTTTGATTATGTCGAAAGCGGACTGACATTCATCATTCCAACGTACTACTTGATCTTTCTTCAGTAGCTTGAAGATTGGTTCACAGGTAGCAGTTAGGTGCGAGATGAATCGGGCAATGTAATTCAGCCGTCCTAGAAAGCCTCTGACTTCTTTCTCTGTCTTGGGAGTTGGCATCTCTTGTATGGCTTTCACCTTGGCAGGGTCCACTTGAATACATTTGTCGCTTACGACGAAGCCTAGCAATTTTCCAGATCTTACCCCGAAGGTGCACTTGTTTGGGTTCAACCTCAGCTTATACAACTTCAGACGGTCAAACAGCTTCTGTAGATGGTCAAGGTGTTCCTCCTCAGTTTGAGACCTTGCAATCATATCATCGACATATACTTCGATTTCATGATGGATCATGTCATGAAATAAAGCAACCATGGCACGTTTGCAGGTTGCCCCAGCATTCTTCAACCCAAAAGGCATGACCTTGTAGCAAAAGGTTCCCCACTGAGTAACAAAAGTGGTCTTTTCCATGTCTTCAGGGGCCATCTTGATCTGCTTATATCCGGAGAAACCGTCCATGAAGGAGAACACCTTGTGCTGAGCAGTATTGTCAACCAGAACGTCGATATGAGGTAGAGGGAAATCATCCTTAGGGCTCGCCCTGTTCAAATCCCTGTAATCAACACACATTCGGACCTTACCATCTTTCTTTGGCACCGGGACCACGTTGGCAACCTACTGAGGGTAAGAAGTTACTGCAAGAAAACCAGCATCAAATTGCTTCATAACCTCAGCTTTGATTTTCTCGGACATCTCTGGACGTATACGGCGAACCTTCTGTTTTACCGGAGGGCAGTCTTCCTTGGTAGGCAGGTGATGAACCACAATGTCAGTATCCAACCCAGGCATGTCTTCGTAAGACCAGGCGAAAATTTCCATGTAGTCATGCAGCATCTGAATCAACCGTTGTTTCACACTGAGCTCCAGATTGGCACCAATATTGACTTCCTTTCTGTCTGTCTCAGTACCCAGATTTACCGTTTCCACTGGCTCCTCATGTGGCTGAATGGCCCTCTCTTCCTGGAGTAGCAGTCTTGCAAGCTCATCAGGCACTTCGCAATCATCTTCACCTTCATCTTCGGCTAAGTTGATCGGATTTTCGAAGTCATAACTGGCAGTAGCAGAGTCGTTACCAGTGAGATCCAGAGTGGATTGGAACCTGTATAAGTGAGTGTGTGTAAATATAGCTGTTTTGCAATATATAAAGAAAGAAAGGGAGCGCAAGATTTGAAATGTGAAAAACGTCCAATGCTTTTATTCATGATATATGAAAGTGACAAATAATAAGCCCTCACAAATGAAACCACGGTGCCCCGGGTAAGACACCGGGCCATAGAGTTTAGTAATATTGTTTGTTACACATTCAAAACAAAAGAGTTCATTACTGAGTGACAAAAGTAATAGGTATAAAGTCTTTTGCAGTCCAGTTGCTAGGTCCACCGTTGGTCGTTGGGTAGATCCAGCTGTCATATTCAGATTTGTCCGCTTCGTCCTCAATAGCATTCACTTCCGGGTTGGTGATGAATACGGGAGGTCTTCCAATCCTTGCCTTACGCACAACCTTCTGAGCTTCTGCAGTGAAACCCAAGCCAAACTTGTCAGTCTTTGGAGTGAAATCAGGAAGCCTACCCCAATTTGCGCACTCACCCTTCTCAACCACAGCCCGGGCATCCTTCAAGGAAGCCATCTTCAAAGGAGAGTTTTCTTCAGTCATTGTTTCTGCTGCTGCCAGTGTTTGAGGCACCTCTTCAAAGTGTTGAAAAGGGGTATCAATGAACTCCCCGTCCATTTCTACGTATCGGAACGAGTTGAGGTGGTTGACCATGTATTCCTCTTCCCCTTGCACTGTTACGATCTTCCCCCTGACCGGGTACTTAAGCTTCTGATGCAACGTGGAGGTCACAACTCCTGCCTTGTGGATCCAAGGACGACCCAGCAAACAAGAGTAGGACGGTCGGATATCCATCACATAGAATTTTGAATCAAAGACTTGTGAACCAACCCTGATCGGGATGTCAACCTCACCATGTACCATCCTTTTGGACCCGTCAAAGGCCCGGACGATAATGTTACTTGGTTTGAGCTCTAAACCCTCACAGTCCAGCCTGTCTAGAGCTTTCTTGGGTAGCACGTTTAATGAAGAACCAGTGTCAACCAGCACATGAGCAAGAGTAGTGCCCCTACATTCAATGGAGACACGCAGGGCATCATTATGGTTCTTCCCCTTGGCCGTCAGATTAGCGTCGGAGAAACCCAGACCATTATCAGCAGTTAAGTTGGCCACACAGTCGGTGAATTGATCAGCAGACGTTTCTTGTGGCACGTGAGCCGTCTTCAGGAAAGAAATCAGGGCCTTGGCATGGGCCTCTGAACACAGCAACAGTGATAGCATAGAGATTTTAGAGGGGGTGTGCCCCAGCTGTTCAACGACGTTGAAATCACTCTTCTTGATAATTTTGAGGATCTCTTCCATCTCTTGCTTGGAAGCCTCAATAGTGGTCTTCGGTGCCTCCGTCCGGGCAGGCACTTCAGTAGCAATCCCCTTGCCCCGAGCGTCAGATGACTCGGCAGCAGGGGTAGGAACTTGATCAGGAGGGGAAACAGGCACACTGGCAGGTGTGATGACAAAAGGTCCCTGAATTGTTGAAGGTGCAATGTCTGGTGAGAACAGTCTTCCACTACGAGTGACTTTAGCAGGCCCGGTGATGTTGGTAACACCGGTACTAGTATTGAACTCTTGTTTCACTCCCAGAACATAAACATCTGCCCCATAGTGCCACGGGACAGCTTTATCAGACTTGTAGGGGATGGGCCCCGGAACAGTAATGGTTATAGGAGCAATCTTGTGAATAGGCATAATTTGGACAGGCTTCTTTGAGGGAGCCTTAGGGGGGTTGTTGAAAATTGTGACAATTGACACTTCTTCAGCAGGAACAGCAGGAATAGCAACCTTCTTGAACAAGATCTCTTTGCTATCCATCAAGTTTTGGACGCCTGACTTCAGCAACGGACAACCAGCAGGTGAAACAGCACATAGATGGCAACCTTTACTACATCCCGGAAATAAACCGGCTAGCAACAGGTTCCTTTTGACGGTCAGCAGTAGAGTAGCAACATCATCCACAGAAGCTACATACAGATCCTCCTCAACATCATTCACTCCATGCTGGGGAATGGGAGCGGTCACAACATTTGGCCTTTCGGGCGCCTCGAACTGTATTTCCTTAGCATCAATAAGGTCCTGAACCTTATTCCTTAGGGCCCAACAATCATCAGTAGAATGTCCCGGGCTATCAGAGTGATAAGCGCAACGGGCGTTGGGGTTGTACTTCGGAGATGCTGTGTTTACCACCTTCGGAGCTTCCTTTACAGTTACCAGGCTGGTTGACAGCACTTGCGGTAATATCTGAGAGAGAGTCATGTTGAGCCAAGTATACTGCCTTTTGGGCCTTTCAACTCTTGGCTGGTTATATTGTTGAGGAGCAGCAGCAGGCTTAGCAATTACCACCGCGTTGACAGCTTGGCGGCGCTCCGGTTTATTCTGTCTTCTGGGACCATACACAGCACTAGCTTCTTTCTTGAAGGGCTTCTTTTCAGTATTTGAGGAGGCACCCTTCTGTATCTTTCCCGATTTTATACCAGCTTCGATCCTTTCACCAGTCAGGATCAGGTCTGTAAACCCAGCAGAGGAATTACCAATGAGATGGTTGAAGAATGGACCAGATAGGGTCCCCAAGAATATGTCCACTAGTTCACGATCCGTCAATGGTGGCTGCACCCTGCCAGCCAGGTCTCTCCACTTCTGTGCGTACTCCTTAAAACCTTCACCCGTTCCTAGTGACATACCCTGGAGTTGGGTACGCGTGGGAGCGAGGTCGGAATTATATTGATACTGCTTATAATAAGCAGTAGCCAAATCCTCCCAGTTACGAACGTTGGTTCCATCCAGCTGATAGAACCATTCGAGATGAGTCCCTGAAAGACTCTCATGGAAGAAATGGATCCATAAGTTCTTGTCTGCAGTGTAAGGATGGATCTTCCTTACATAAGAGCGGAGGTTCATCTTAGGACAAGAAGCCTCGTCATACTTCACAAAGGCAGGCGCCTTGAACTTGTGTGGGATCACCACCCCAGAAGATAACCCTAAGTCTTCGAAATCCAACCCAGGCACACGTTGAATCTCCATAGCATTTAACCTGTCCTCCAGCTGTTTGTACCGGTCCTCAGCAGGAGGGTACTGTTCATTATTGAAGTCTGTCTCGGTGTCAGAGACCACAGGACTAGGAACCTCTCTCCCTTGGTGACTGCCTTCCCCAACAGATGGAGTAGTCCTCTCAGCTTCATTTTGCAGTGTATTCCCGAGTTTGCGCCCAGTGTTGAACAACACAGTCCTCTTCTTCTTCTTCTTCTTCAGGAGCAAAGCCTTCAACTCCTGTTGTCCCTGGGCCAAGTTCATGACCATCTCCTGAAACTGGGCGTTCTGGGCCTGGAGGGCCTTGATAGCTTGTTCGGTAGTTGGTTCAGGATTCATGATGACTGAGTGCTGAAATAAACAGCGAAGAAGATTAAGTAACCTGTAGAAAAAAGGGTACCTGTTATGCACATGATGCATGATATGCTATTTATGCAATGCATTCAAGGGTTCGAAAGTTCAAATTCGTTGTAGCCAAAAAAGGAACACACTTTTTATTAGGAAATAATTTGTTCAGTACATCAGGGCCTCATGGGCAAAACATTACAAAATAATTAATCCCAAAAGACACTGCGCATCCTCTTTGGAGCTATGTAAGTGTTGAGGATATTTTCCTCATGGAGTAGGCGGGTGAGCTCCAAGACCTTCTTCTCACTGGCATGTAGACTGGCTTCAAGAGAATTCTGTTCTTCCTTGAGTTGGATCCAGCTTTTCTGCATTTCTTCCCAGGATGTAGGCATGTCAGGATGTTGAATGGTGTAGGGCACCTCTCCTTCCAACACTGGCTCTTTGATCACAGGGAGAACATGAGGATATGGCATTACCAGCTTCTGGGAGCGGGCTCGTACCCACTTGAGATAAGGCTCCAGGGTGATGGAGTTCTTGTGCCCCAGTGTCTTGCTATCTACCCTGTTGGGCATCCTCCAAGCTCTGATGAATCTCTGGCGAAGTCCTTGTGCATCGTTGTCGAAGTCAAAAACTATGTCAGGAATTAACATGTCATGAGGGCCATCCCTCCGAGCATATCCAAACTGTCTCAAAGCCAGACATGGGTTGTAAGTAATACCTCCTCTGATTCCAAGTAAAGGAACATTAGGATACTCCCCGCAACGATCAATGATAGTGACATTCTCTCTGGACCGAGAACACCAATGTATATCAGCATGTGTAAGAGTCATCAATCGTTGTGACCATCTCAAACCCCGCTCGTTCTTCAAAACTGATTGTGGAAGGTGCGAAATAAACCACCTTGCCAGGAGGGGAGTGCAGCACATAAGAACACCTCTTTTTCTCATGGTTCGAGTGTAACATGAGTGAAGGATGTCCCCAAGCAACGTAGGTACAGGGTTCCTGGACATGAAGATCTTGACAGCATTGATATCTATAAGCTGATCTGGATTCGGGAACAACACCAACCCATAGACAAGGAAAGCCACAACTTCTTCAAAGGCTTGTAGGTCAAGGGAATTCCAGCATTCTTGGGCCTTCTCAAACAGAAACTTTTCTAAGAACCCTTTTGATACCACTTCTGGTTTCCCAATGCCCCTTGATGTCAGATGGTTGTAGGCATAATGCTTTAGCAACCTCTTCAAGTTTTGGCTCCTTTTCTGTACCGTTGTAGGGTAGTTGACTGAGAATGGGAATCTTCAGAAGCTGGGAAAACTCTTCCAAAGTAGGCACCAATTGATAATCTGGGAAAGTAAAATAGTGGTGCAAAGGGTCAAAGAACTGGAACAACACTTTCACCATATCCTCTTCAATGTTGGTATTGACCAAGCTGATGAGTCTACCATGCCTTTCACTGAATGAAGAGTTCTCGGGAATCCTGGATGTAAGTTCCTTAAGCTGATGAGGGACCCTGATAAGGTTGACCTGAATTGTCTTTCTGCGGGTAGTTTCCATGTCCTACAAAACAAGAACAAAGATGAAGATTTGAACCCTTGAAGTGGTTAGTAAATGCATATGATGCTGTATGATGTAATGATGCTATGATAAGAGCACACCACAAGTATTCACAAAAGGCAAACATGATAAGGCACACAAGTCACACCACAACCCTTAGAGTTTAGGCTAGCATGAAGTTTGGGGTACTACCCTCTTGAAGTTGGTGGGCTCAAAAACCTGTCATATCAAAAGTAACCGGGTTCTAAGGAGCTCAATATCATTGGGTTGTTTTCTATGTTCATTGTTTTGATTTAGCCACTGGACTGGCGATCAAAATATTCCAAGAAAACAACCCTCAATGAGTGTAGTATCGAGTATCAACCAACTTCGGACTGCACCAAAGTCAGTCATCTCACTACCCCTAAAGAGGCCAGGATGGTCAAGTAAGGTTCCTAAGGTCAGTTGATGCTTCACGACACCACGCGGCGGCCCCGTACTCTCCTTGACTTGACTCAAGGGTTACCGGTACTCACCAAAGTGCCACATCAACGTAGCAAATTGCTTCAACCATGTCGGTATACCCCGCACAGTTCCCTCACAGTTTGTTGCTACTTTCTAAGAAGGTATCCCCCAGATCCGGGTTAGGATCTATGAAACTCCCAAAACAGACCCACAATATTAAAGCAAACAGATCAAGCATTTGAAAACATGATGATGAACTATTCCTAAGGTACACCCCACTTATTAAGTCCCCAGCAGAGTCGCCAGTTCTGTGATCGGTGGAAATAGAACTGACTGTTTTTAAGCTGGTTTCGCGAAATGTCGCGGTAAGCAAGAGTCGCCACCGTCTTTTATGTTCTCCAACATGGAAAGGACAAAAGAACAGCAAAATTCCTTATTCGAGAATGTTTCTCGGTTCGGGAGGTAGATTTATAGAAAGGGAAGGTGTTAGCACCCTTTCTATCCGTGGTTATCCACGGGCTCTTAGGTACTTGCTCTTATGTTTTCAAAAATTTGTTTGCTTTTCAAATGTGTGTGGGTTTTGAAAAAGTTTCGTTTGAAAAATTTCTAAGTAACTCTTGTATCTGTCCTCAAGAGTGTGTGAAAAATTTGTTTGAAAACTTTTAGAAAGTGTGGGGTGCGAAAAGATGTTTTGTTTGTTTGAAAAGAGCAAGTACTTAAGAGAAATCTACCTACTCTAAGGAATTAAGCTGTGCAAGAGTCCTTTAGATAGTGCTATCCCACCATTGAGAGGTAGGTAGCACCATCGTTGGAGGTATTCGGGTCAATTCGATTATCGGGACATGTGTGGTCAACGAAGCAACGGTAGGACGCCTTAGAAGTAACCCTAATATCCTAGATCCCTTTTTTATCCGAGGTAACCGTTTCGAGGCGACTGGATCTTTTAGACAGAAGGGCAACCTCTAAGACACCCTATACTTGATGACCACGTTTCGAGGCAATGAGTGAAGCGTACCCTAGGAGTGGCATGTGCTTTGTGTGTTCTTTTTCAGTTAATTGCCTTTGTACATGTTATTTGTGAGCTACGGGTTGGTTTTATTTACATACATTCTTTCATGCATTTTTTAACAGTTAGGGGTGCGGAAAGTAAATTGCAGAAATGTAAATTCTAACTATTACAAGGCGCGGGTCTATACATCGCCAAAAAACAAAGACCCGTTTTGATAAAGTGCGGAAAGTAAAGAAAGCAATAAACCTAATTACTATTACATCCTTGAAGCAGTTACATAATAATTAAAATAAAATAAATGTGCGCGAATAAAAATTAATCGGGAATGTCTTAAGGGTTTTGACCCTTTTAAGGAAAGAAATGAATTTTTTTGTCTTTTTTGTGATTAAATGAAATTAAAACTAATGATTAAACTAATTAATTAATTTATTAAAAGAAAAAATGTTTTTTTTTTAATTTTTATGTTTTTAATGAAATAAAATAAAAGGAAATAAAATTAAAAGTTAATAAACCTAATTCTAAATTTATTTTAGATATTAAGAAAAAAAAGTTGAAGTTACCTAATTAAAATTAATTCAATTTATTAGTATTTATTTACAAAAATAAAATGAAATTAATAATAATAATAATATTAGTTCTTTTTTGATTTTTTATAAAAAAAAGTTAATTATGTTAATAGTTAATAACAAAAAAAAGAATAAGAAATAAAATAAGGCAAATAGAAAAAAATAAAATGACAAAATAAAATAAAAGCAAACCCAAGGGGGGTTTTGGGCCAGATTGGGGGTTTATTGTTGAATTTCTGGCCCAATAGAAACAAGCTCTTGCTGACTTTTGGAATTGCCCGCGCCTAGGTTGACTCCTGCGCATGGTGTTCTTTCATTCCTGGGCCTTCAGATCCATGATTATGGACATGTGGCGTATGGACTGGTGAGGCGCATGATGAACCCCTTCAGAAAGCCTGCGTAGGAATATGTATAGAAAAAATGGAAATAAGCATTTGGGGGACCTGGGAATCGAACCCAGGTCCCAAAGATTACCAATCACGTTGCCAACCACTACACCACTCATGCGCATTTGTAAGTATAATGGGAACTAAATATTATATAAAAAGAACGCATTATATGTTGGATCAAAGAAAAAGCGCGCGCCTATTTGAATGTACCAACCAGGCATGGACACCTCATCATCGTCTTCGTTTTATCTGCAAAATAGAAATAAGATAGCGGGGGTTTTTAACCCCCACAATGCAAAATTGTGGAAAATAGCGATTAGCTACATAGTGAACATAAAAAGGGCGCGAGGTATGTTTTGTGTTCGTCTCATCAAGCCGGTCTCAACCATGGGTGTTTGGAGGCTTGATTTTACAGTATGGGAAAAGCCCCAAATCACAAGCTCTGAAACCCTAGGATCCGTCCATGGTGGTTTTCATTTTAAGGCACCATAATCAAATTAACTCATGGCAAAAGCTTCATCACAATGTTAGAAATACAAAGCAATATTCAAAATGTGTTAATGATGCGTGGAAAACGAATTTAGATTATGAAAAAAATGATGAACCGTGTGACTGTATTGAGGCGATTCCTGAAGGGCTAAGGCTTGTTCTTGATGGCAAAAGGTTCCTGGGACTGTTGGGAACGTGTTTGGATCAAGTGAAATGCTTGAATTGCACTGGAAGGTTGAAAACAGTTTGTGACTTTTCTTCCAAAATTTTGAATTTGGTTATGCTGTTTCAGGAGTCTCTAGGTCGTGTTCTTGGTCTGGAGCATTTGCATATATGTCTATGAATGAGAATCAAGCAATAATGTGAGCCTTTAACCCTTGCAATGAAGTTTTGGATTTTGCCATAACCACCATTAAAGAAACTTGCCATTTTTGTCCAAATTTGAATTTTTATGCTTGAAATGGACTTTACACGAATTTGGCATGTGTATTATGATGTATCAAGGTCATTCAAACCACAAGATATCCTTTGATTATTTTTTTTGATTTTTATTTGAATTTTAAGGATTTAAAATGAATTAAATCAATAAAAATAGAAAAATTAATGTTTAATCTTGAGATAAATCATGGGATACGTGGGAGGCATGGCAAAGCTGAACCAAGTGGGAAAAGTGGGCCCTTTTGTCAAAAATTGAAGTTTCAAGAATAGTTGACTTTTGCCATTTCACAAAAATTTCCCAACTTCTCCAATGCATATCTTGCTCAATTTTGATCATATGAACATGTTCTTGGACATTTTGGAAAGTTCTTGAAGTCCTTTAACCAATGCCTTTGGTCCCATGTCATTTTGATTTACCAATCTCAAGTTATGGTCTTTGACTTAAAGTGCCTTTTTGTTGACTTTTGAAAATGACCTATAATATTGAAATTGATAACTTTTTGTGAGAGCATTTCTTGGATTTGGAATGTGAAGATGAGTTGTAGGAAACGTCCTCCCCTTCAAAATGAGCATTGGATGGGATTTTTCTGATGAACCATGAAAACGTTATGCCTTGGTCAAGTTACAATTGACTTTTCAGCTGTCCAAAAATAGAAACTTTTGCATCTTGATGATTTTTGAGCCATTCTTGTGGAATCATGATCAAGACTTGATCAAATGATGATTGTGGCCTCAAAATAAGATGTTGACCAAAAATTTTGACTTTTGACTGCCAAATGACCATTTTGCCCCTATAGTTGATTGTGAAGCAATTAGGGTTTTTGACTGTGCAACTTGATGTTGTGAGTCTTGAAACTTGACATGTGGATGCTTGACAATGTGTATGAGCATATGGGACTTGATTGAGCCTTTGAAAATCTCAACTTCCTTGCAAGAACCAAAACCCTAATTTGACTGGCTTAGGAGGATGGTTGATTGTGTAGCCCTTGAGTAGACTTTGAGCAAATTGAGATGATGCTTGTCAAAACTTTGAAGAATATGGGAGGGCAAATTTTGGGGTACAATAGTGAATCACTCGAATCTCCTATTCCTCGAGCAACCGAAGAAATGGCTGCCAATCCTGCTATGCGCCCACTCAAATCCTACGCCATTCCCTTGCAAGATGAACCATACAATAACATTGTTGCTCCTCCAATCGAGGCTAACAACTTTGAATTGAAACCTTCTTTGTTGTCTGTTGTACAACAGAACCAGTTCTCTGGTGGGTCAATGGAAGACCCCAATCTTCATCTATCAATATTTCTATAGTACGCAGATACGATTAAGAATAATGGGGTCAGTCAAGAGGCAATAAGACTTCGTCTCTTCCCTTTTTCTCTAAGAGACAGAGCCAGAGCTTGGCTCCAATATCTACCCGCGAACTCAGTCACCACATGGGATGAGCTGAAAAAGTTTTTCTTGCAAGGTATTTCCCGCCAAGCAAAACAGCTATGCTAAGATCTCAAATAAGCGATTTTAGACAAAAGGACAACGAGTCCCTTTTCGATGCTTGGGAACGATACAAGGATCTAATGAGACTATGCCCACATCATGGCTTAGAAGACTGGTTGATTATCCATACCTTCTATAATGGTCTCTGTAAGTGCCCTGGATGAAGAGTTGGCTTCATTTGTAAAACAAATAAGAAAGCAAGTTTACCCAGATTCCCTCTGTTGTTTTAATATGTGGTGTTGAAGAAGTTCAACATCTGGACCAACATGTTATGTAAGATGTCACAACATCAGCATATGACATCACGCCTGCAATTAAGTACTGATTAAGTAACTATGTTATATGTTGAATGTTTGTAACAGCTGTGACTTGTAACCTAACTATTCTAAGTGATCTAAATTATGAAAAAGGTTATTTGTTGTGTTGAAGAAGTTCAACATCTAGGAAAACATGTTAGATGTAATGTCATGACATCTGACTTGACATCAGGTCAACAAAATTGATAATTCAGTTACAGTTCTGGTACTTAAATACTCTGAGAATATATGTGGCGTTTCTTATGGAGAATCTGAAGATCAATCAAGAATCAATCAGAATATTTGAAGAAAATACTGTTTCTAAATATGGAGATATTTTAGGAACTAGAAGATTGAAGACCTTGATTATAGGAGAAGTTTGCTGCTGAGTTGTAACAGCAAGGAGAAAAGCTTGCTGAGATTTTTGAAGGCCCAAATCCAGTTGGGTAATAGGTTATAAATAGCAGATTGTAACCTAGGGTTCGTGCAGCTCATATAATGTAACATTGGGGGTGTTTTGTTAGGTAAACCTGTCGGTCTGTGGCAAGGTTACCATGTATGTAACTCGAAACCTGTAGGTAAGAGTTTGAGTGTTCTTGGATGAAGCTGTGAAGCAAGTCTAAGTATTTCTGCATTACTTCATATTCATTGTAATGTAGGAAACCAAGTGGGAGGGCACTGCTTCTTGAGTAGGAGTAAGACTTCTGTTGTTGCGACAATAGGAATGGAAACTGGTAGGTTTCTATCTAGGAGTTCCTAGGTATAGGTTGCACTGGGTAGATGATTAAGTGAAGGATGGGAACTTGTGAAGTTTAGTCCTGAATTAATATTGCTAATAGTGGATCTTCTTCCTGGCTTGGTATGCCCCCAGAGTAGGTGTATTTCACCGAACTGGGTCAACAACTAATTTGTGTTTTTACCTTCAACACTTTATAATTCTGTCTGTTATATATCAAGGTAAAACTGTAATGTTGTAACAGATGATGTCTCAGAACATGTTAAGACATCATGCTGATATCTGTGCAGAAGAAACAGAACTGCAAAGACTGTTTGCTCTCTGCTGATCATGTGCCACAGATGAACAGAACTAGGTACATCGGTGTTCTATCCTCTGCACCTTCAAAGTAGATCTGGCACAGTTTGGTTAAACTGTGCTTCTGTTACTCTTCAGTACTGAATCATAAAGAATTGGGTATCTACCTTGCAGTGTATTTATTATGTCATATCAGATGTTTAGACATTGAGTATAACATCTGAAGACTGGCATACACCAGAATTTCAATTGGTATCAGAGCGGGCATCCTGTTCTGTTTCTGGATGAGATCTATGGGTGATACTTTCTGGTATCTGCAAGGTCAATTTTAGTACTGAAGATTGTAACCTGGAATGGTTTGTTATTTCCCTGAATGGTCCCTTGAAGTGGGAGGATGGACTATTCTTGACAGGAACTGTGTGTACCTGTCTTTGGTGATTGGCATTTGGCCTGGTTGTGTGGTAGCTGCTCTAGGTTTGATTTATTTTCAAACCTAGGATGTGTGTACGCCTGAAGTTGTGTGTAGTAGTCATGCTAGGTCTATTTTTGAAGCTAGTCTGGTGGAGTGTGTGTGCAAAGATTGGGTTGTATTATGTTCTTCCGCTGTGTAATACCTGGTAAAACTCAAGCTCTGATGTGTTTCCCCTCTTGTGGATTGAAGGCTATTGTATTCAAGAATTCAACATAAACTATTGAAGATGTCACAGATACTTGAGTCCTCTCAAGTCCACTCATGAAGACGTTCTTCGTTCAGGATGGTAAGAATCACATAATCACGGATTAGTGTTATATGAAGACCTTGATGAATTTCAAGGAGGGCCTTGTTCCAAGGTGATGGAACTGATGTTCTATGTGATGGTGGAACAAGGATGCAGCTACTAGTTGAAGAGCATATGTTTTGGGTGTCAAACAAAGGGATACCTTTGTTTGGAACCTACTCCTGACCTGGAAGAGGAGACATATGTGTGTGCAAAGTTGACAATGGTAAAAGTCAACTATGTCTGTGTACTCCCGAAGATTACTTTAGGAGTCAGAATTCTAGAAGTAAAGCTGGTTGAGATATGACATTGATCAGGGCTGAGCAGTTGTTCCCTGGAGTACTATGGTGTGAAGAAAGACAAGCTCAGTGGTTAATAAAAGCCAATGATGGTGCAGCATTATTGCTTCTTCATAGAAGTAGATTGGGATCATGAGTCTTGTCATTTAAACATCGTGATTAGAGGTGGAAGATCTTTCAAGAATATGAAGACTCAGAGTTTGGTTAAGGTATAGCTCTTGGAGTTACGTAAATCTGACAGGGATGTCATATGTCATGTCGAGACACTTGTGTACAATGCATGGATATCTTGTGTGAAGCTTCCATGATTGGTAGTTTGAGGGGGAGATTTGGTTAACCTCCTCACATTAGTTCAGCCTGGTGATTGGCTGATGGCACATGGGTTCTGGGAGTTGGGTGACATATTTGTAAGGAAGGATTCATCTCTCTCATTCCTAAGGATGAATCTGATCTGGTAGGAGTTTCAAATCTGTTGAGGTGAGGAGAGTTTGTTCAGAGAAAATTCTATTTACTTGAGTCAAGGGTGGTAACCTAGATATCTCAACTCTTCGGTCTCTCAAAGAAAGTGCTTGCAAGAAGAAGATATTAACACACAAAGAATATGTCAAAGTATTCAAATAGTGAAAGTATCTTACAATAAAATGGGAAGGATTTATGATCAATTGCTATTTGTTGTACCCCAAAATTTGCCCTCCCATATTCTTCAAGAAATTGTCAAGCCAAGTCACAAAATTCCCCAAGGGTTGTGCAGTCCAACTGTCTCCCATACAGTCAAAACTAGGGTTTGAGTTCTGATCAAGAAAATGAAGTTTTCAAAGGCCCAATCAAGTCTCATATGCCTACAAATGTGGTCAAGCATCCTCATACCAAGTTTCAAGGCATTCAGCTCAAAATTGCTCAGTCAAAACCCTAAATTGCATTACAGTCAACTGTAGGGGCAAAATGGTCATTTGGCAGTCAAAAGTTCAAATTTTTGGTCAACATATCATTTTGAAGCCATAAACATCATTTGATCAATGCTTGATCATGATTCTCAAAGTTTGGCTCAGAAATCATCAAAGATGCAAAAGTTACTATATTTGGACAACTGAAAAAGTCAACTGAAATTGACCAGGGCATAACTTTCACATGGATTATCAGAAAAATTCCATCCAAATCTCATTTTGAATAGAAAGACATTTCCTACAACTCATATTCATATTCCAAGTCCAAGAAATGCTCTCACAAAAAGTTATCAATTTCAACATTATAGGTCATTTTCAAAAGTCAACAAAAAGGGACTTTAAGTCAAAGGCCATAACTTGTGATTGGTAAATCAAAATGACATGGGACCAAAGGCATTGGTTAAAGGACTAAAATACCTTTCCAAAATGTCCAAGAACATGTGAAAAGCTTAAAAATTGAGCAAGTTATGCCTTGTGGAAGTTGGGAAATTTTTGGAAATTTTTGAAAGTCAACTTTACTTCAAATGATCCAAAAATGCAAATGGGCCCATTTTTCTTCCAAGTTTCTTCATGCCAAGCCTATGCACGACCATTAAGCCCAAGGGGAAGTATTTTCTCAATTTTTAATTATTTATTTGAATTTATATTAATATTAATTCATTTAAATCATTTAAATATGTAGAAAATATAAATTTGACCTAAAAAAAATCTTTTTGTGCACATTCTACTCTCAATATCTCGTGCTTAGTCAATTATGGCAAGATTTGGTTGATTGGAGCATGATTGAACCAAATACACATGAAAAAAGATTCAAAAAAGATCTTACAAAATCAAAGATTGAAATCATTGAATGCTTTGGATTTTGTCAAGTTTTGTTGACCTAATATGTTCACTATATGATCAGAAGCACAAACCTAATTGCCTTAGACTCTCAGCTGCGCTCATAAGTCATAGACAAACTTGAAAATTCTGAAAAAAACTCAAGAACTGAAGAGTGCTTTAGAGATCGTTTCAAGCCATAATACTGAGTCCATCATATTCCTGAAGTTTCAAGGATCACATACCAATCAAAACCACTCATTCTAGCATCAAGAATTGGTAAAACGGGCACACCCTGTACCGAAAATATTTGATGCTCTTGCATATTGATTCATACATTTTCCATAATTTTTGAGACTCGATTTGTGTTCCTGACATGATTTCAAAGCTAACCCATAACTTTAATTTGATTATTATGCGTTGTAGGCGATTTTGCCATTGTTAAAATTTAGGGTTGCAGGTTTTCTGAATTAGGGCTTTTACAACGAAGCAAAATTAGGATTCCAGACTATGGCCATTGGACTCAGCATACCTAGACGGAGAGATTCCAACCCTCGCGCTCAATTTATGAGCGTCGAGGGTCTATTCGCTATTTTTTGGTAGAGGGTCTTAGGCAACGTTTGCCAAACCGTTGCCATATGCTTTTATTTACAGGAACCACGAAGACGATGATAGCGTGTCACATGGGGATAGGCTAATTCAAATTCTCGCGCGCTAATCCACTTATGCTTCGTTCTTCTATTATATTGTTTATTTGTTAATTATATTACAAAAGCATAAGCTGGCACGGTTGGTTGGAAACAACGCTAGTAACCCTCGTGACCTGGGTTCAAGTCCCAGGTCAGAACAATTTCCATATTGTTTTTCTATACTAATTCCCATGCAGGCTCAGTAAAGTATTCCACCATACGCTGCCAAGGATCAACGGCCATATGTCCAAGGGAATCAGATCAAAGGCTTAGATCTGAAGAACACGCTGCACCAGGTCAATACGCTGACATACGATCCAGAAAAGTCAACAAATTCAGATCTAAATGGGCCAGAATGCTAGGCCTATACCTCCTAATTTGGGGCTACACCCCACCCTGGTTTGTTAATTTCATTTATTTTCCTTATATCCTTTTAATTCTTATTTTATTTATTTGTTGTTTTAATTCAGTAATTATTTTTTACAAAAAATATGAAAAATATCATAAAATCAGAAAAAGGCAAAAAATATAATTTTTATTTTATTATTTCCATAAATAAATTGTATGTAAATTATTTAGTTTAATTAGTTTTTTAACTTTAATTCCTTTTAATAAAAATCCAAAAAATATAGAATTAGGTTAATTGATAATTTTTATATCTTTTTAATTTTTTCCTTTTTCTCACAATATTATTTATTTATTTATTTATTTTTATAATTAAATGTACATAAGTAAAAATTAGGATTTAATTTAGATTAATATAACATTTTTACAATGAACTTAAAAAAAACATTAGAATTAGGGTTTGACGCTTCCTTTTTTTAATTTTAATTAATTTCTCCTTCTAAATCTTAAAAAACACAAAAATACCCAAAAACATTTAATTTTTCATTTTTTATTTTAATTAAAGTTAATCTTTTTTGCAAAAAGGGTCCAACGCCCATTGTTTTTAATTATTTAATTTGCGCATTTATTTTATGTCATTTATTATAATTTTGTATCTCTCCCAAAGCATTGTAATTTAAATTTCTCGCACTTTTTTATTGCTTTATTTATTTTTCCGCTAAATCGGGTCCGGTTTAATTTTGGCGATGTGGACCCGCGCCATTTGTAATAGCCTTAGATTTATTTTTCGCAAACTTTATAACTGTTAAATATGCATGCAAGAATGAATGGCCCTAATTAAAATCAAGCGTAGATCACAAATAAACATGACAAGACAAATATCTGAAAACGACACACGAATCGCACACACCACCCCTAGGGTACGCCTCACTGTTGCCTTTCGAAAGGTGATCGTCGAGTAGAGGACGTCTTAGTAAGTCCTCATGATCCGGGAACCTGGCATGAGGGTAGCTTCTAAGGTGTCTTCCCATTGCTCTGATGATCACCATGTCCCTAAAACTCGAATTGACCCGAACACCTCCAATGGTGGTGCCACCTACCTCTCAATGGTGGGATGGCACTACTTTTAAGGACATTTACACAGACGAATTCCTTAGGGTAGGTAGGTTCTCAAGGATACTTGCTCTCTTCAAAACAAACTAAAAACTTTTCACACCAACACATTTTCAAAAGCTTTCAAAGCAAACTTTTCAAACACTCTGACGTATGAGTCGAACTGAAATTTTTCAAAAGAAACTTTTTTTAAACCCACATTGAAAAGCAAACAAACATTTTTGAAAACACATTGAGCAAGTATCTAAGAGCCCATGGATAACCATGGATAGAAAGGGTGCTAACACCTTCCCTTTCTATAACCTACCTCCCGAACCGAGAGCAATCTCTTTAAGGAATTTTTCTGTGCTTTTGTCCTTTCCATTTGGAGAAAATAAAAGACGGTGGCGACTCTTGCTTCCGCGACATTTCGCGAACCAGCGTTAAACAGTCAGTTCCAGATCCACCGATCACAGAACTGGCGACTCTGCTGGGGATACCTTAAAGTGAGGTGTACCTTAGGGCTAGCTCATAACTATGTTTTCAATTGTTTTCCTTGTGTGCTTTAAATTGTGGGTTGCTTGGGAGTTCTATAGATCCTAAACCCGGATCTGGGGGATACCTTTCTTAGAAAGTAGCAACAAGGCTGTGAGGGAACTGTGCGGGGTATACCGACATGGTTGAAACAGTCTGCTACGTTGATGTGGCACTTTGGTGTGTACCGGTAACCCTTGAGTTCAGTCAAGGAGAGTACGGGGCCTCCACGTGGTGTTGTGAAGCATCAACAGACCATAGGAACCTTAATTGAACTATCTTGGCCTCTTTAGGGTAGTGAGATAACTGACTTTGGTGCAGTCCGAGGTTGGTTGATACTCGATACTACACTCAATTGAGGGTTGCTTTCCTGGAATATTTCGGTCGCCAGTTCAGTGGCTAAATCGAAACGATGAACAATGAAAGCAATCCCGTGATATTGGGAACCTTAGAACCCGGTTACTTTGACTAGGACAGGTTGAACCCACCAACTTCAAGAGGGTACTACCCAGACCCCATGCTGGCCTTAAACCTTAAGGGCTTGTCTTGTGTGCCTTGTGTGCCTTACATGTTTGTCTTTGTAAATATCTGTGGTGTGTTTAATCATAGCATCATGACATCATCCAGCATCATATGCATTGGCTAACCATTTCAGGGGTTCGAATTTTCATCTTTGTTCTTGTTTTGTAGGACATGGAAACTGTTCGTAGAAAGACAATTCAGGTCAATCTTGTAAGGGTCCCTCCTCAGCTTAAGGAGCTTATATCCAGGATTCCCGAGAACTCTTCATTCAGTGAAAGGCATGGAAGCCTCATCAGCTTGGTCAACACCAACATTGAGGAAGATATGATAAAAGTCTTGTTCCAATTCTTTGATCCTCTGCATCACTGTTTTACCTTCTTGGACTATCAGTTGGTACCTACATTGGAGGAGTTCTCCCGGCTCCTGAAGATCCCTATCCTTGATCAGCTACCCTTCAACGGTACAGAAAAGGAACCTAAGCTTGAAGAGATTGCTAAAGCCTTGCACCTACAGTCATCTGACCTCAAGGGACATTGGGAAGTTAGAAGTGGTATTAAAGGGTTCTTAGCCAGGTTTCTGTTTGAAAAGGCCCTTGAATGTTGGAACTCCCTTGACTTGCAAGCTTTTGAAGAGGTTGTGGCCCTCCTTGTTTATGGTTTGGTGTTGTTCCCTAACCCAGATCAGCTCATTGATATCAGTGCCGTTCAGATCTTTATGTCCAGGAATCCCATACCTACGTTGCTGGGGGACATCCTTCACTCATGTTACACTCGAACCATGAGAAAAAGAGGTGTCCTTATGTGTTGCACTCCTCTCCTGGGAAGGTGGTTTATTTCGCACCTTCCGCAATCAGTCTTGAAGAATGAGCGGGGTTTGAGATGGTCACAACGGTTGATGACTCTTACACATGCAGATATACATTGGTGTCCTAGGTCCAGAGGAGATGTCACTATCATTGATCGTTGCGGGGAGTACCCTAATGTTCCTTTACTTGGAATCAGAGGAGGTATTACTTATAGCCCATGCCTGGCTTGGAGACAGTTTGGTTATGCTCGGAGAGACGGTCCTCATGACATGTTAATTCCCGACATAGTTTTTGACTTCGACAATGATACTCAAGGACTTCGTCAGAGATTTATCAGAGCCTGGAGGATGCCCAGTAGGATAGACAGCAAGACACTGGGGCACAGGAATTCCATCCCTTTGGAACCTTATCTCAAGTGGGTACGCGCCCGCTCCCAGAAGTTAGTAATGCCTTATCCTCACATGCTTCCAGTAATCAAAGAACCAGTCTCGGAAGGGGAAGTGTCCTACACTATTCAGCACCCTGATATGCCCACATCCTGGGAAGAGATGCAGAAGAGCTGGATCCAGCTTAAGGAAGAGCGGAATTCTCTTGAGACTAGCCTGCATGCCAGTGAAAAGAAGGTCTTGGAGCTCACTCGCCTGTTGCATGAGGAGAGGAATCTCAACACCTACATAGCTCCGAAAAGGATGCGCAGTGTATTTTGGGATTGACTTGATTTTTGTACTTTTGCCCATGAGGCCTTGATGTATTAAACAATGATTTCTTTAATGATAACGTGTGTTCCTTTTTGTCTACAACAAATTTGAACTTTCGAACCCTTGAATGCATTGCATACGCATTTCATACATCATGTGCATAGCAGGTTTTTCCCCTTTTCAGGTTGCTTACAGTTCTTCGCTGTTTATTTCAGCATCATGAATCCCGGATCTGAATCAACCGAGACATCAATCAAGGCTCTCCAGGCGCAGAATGCGCAGTTCCAAGAACTAATCAAGGGTCTGGCTAAAGGCCAAGAAGAACTAAAGGCTATGCTCCTGAAGAAGGAGAAGAAGAAGAAGAGAAGAACTGTTCTGTTCAACTCAGGCCGAAGGTTCGGCAACACTCTGCAACATGAAGAGGCTGGTTCTTCTGTTGGCAAGAGTCCTTCTCAGGCAGAAGTAAAGGTTCCTACTCCAGAAGTCTCCGACAACGAGACGGATTTTGATGAAGAGCAGTACCCTCCTTCAGATGACAGGTACAAACAACTGGAGGACAGGTTGAAGGCTATGGAGGTGCAACAGGCACCTGGGCTGGATTTCGGAGATCTGGGTTTGTCGACTGGTGTGATTATCCCGCATAAATTCAAAGCACCAACCTTCTCCAAATATGACGGGGCATCTTGTCCCAAGCTGCACTTAAGGTCCTACGTTCGGAAAATTCAGCCGTACTCTGCGGACAAGAATCTATGGATCCACTTCTTCCAGGAGAGTCTTTCAGGGACTCATCTCGAATGGTTCTATCAGCTGGATGGGACCAAAGTTCGTAACTGGGAGGAGCTGGCTACTACTTTCTACAAGCAGTATCAGTATAATGCCGACCTTGCCCCCACACGTACCCAACTCCAGGGTATGGCGTTAGGTGCAAGCGAAGGTTTTAAGGAGTACGCTCAGAAGTGGAGAGACCTGGCTGGCAGGGTGCAGCCACCATTGACTGATCGGGAGCTGGTTGACATGTTCTTGGGGACCCTATCTGGGTCGTTTTTCAACCATCTCATTGGGAATTCTTCTGCTGGTTTCACTGATTTAATCTTGACTGGAGAGAGAATTGAAGCTGGGCTGAAGTCTGGGAAGATTGCAAAGGGTGCTTCATCTAGTTCAGAAAAGAAACCCTTCAAGAAGGAGTCTAGCGCCGTATATGGTTCCAGGAGATCAGAGAGAAATGAACACCGCCAATCTGTCAGTGCGGTAATGATTGCTAAGCCTGCTGCCGCTCCCCGGCCAAACAATACTCAGAAGGTGGAAAGACCCCGGAGAGAATTCTCCCGTTTAAACATGACCTTGTCACAGATCCTGCCACAGTTGCTCTCAACTAATTTAGTGACTGTCAGGGAGGCGCCAAAGTTCCCCAATACTGCATCCCCCAAGTACAACCCGAATGCTCGTTGTGCTTACCACTCAGATAGCCCGGGGCACTCTACTGATGATTGTTGGGCGTTAAAGAATAAGGTGCAAGACCTTATCGATGCAAAGGAGATACAGTTCGAGGCGCCTGCAAAGCCGAATGTAGTTACTGCCCCTATGCCTCAGCACGGGGTAAATGCTGTTGATGAAGACGTTTATGCTGTTTCTGTGGATGATCTAGCCACTCCTCTAAAGATCGTCAAGAAGAACCTACTGCAGGCCGGTTTATTTCCGGGTTGTAGTGAGGGTTGCATATTCTGTGCCGTGTCCCCATCTGGTTGTCCCTTGCTAAAATTAGGCATCCAAAGCTTAATGGATAGCAAGGAGATTCTATTCAAGAAGTCTGTTGTTCGTTTGGTTCCAATGGAAGAAGTCTCTGTGGTGACTATTTTCAATAACCCAATCCCGGCTCTCCCGAAGAAGCCCGTTCAAATTATGACCGTTGCACCCGTTATCATCACTGTTCCAGGGCCCCTGCCCTATGTATCTGATAAAGCTGTCCCTTGGCACTATGGGGCAGATGTATATATAAACGGGATTAAATAAGAGCTCAACGCTGGCGCCAGCATCTGTGACATCACTGGCCCAGCCAAAGTTACCCGCAGTGGCAGGCTCTTCTCGCCTGACATTGCTCCGCCTGCTGCCCGAAGACCGCTCCTGATAATTCCTACAAGTACACCTATTCCTGTTGCTGATCAAGTTGTGGTTCCTACTGCTGATCCGATTGTTTCTCCTGCTGCCGAGTCATCCAATGCTCGGGGCAAGGGAGTTGAAACTGAGCCTGCCCAGATGGAGGCACCCATACCCGTAGCTGCTGAGGCCTCCCCACAAGAGATGGAGGAGATTCTGAAGATCATAAAGAAGAGCGATTTTAATGTTGTGGAACAGCTGGGGCATACGCCCTCCAAGATCTCCATGCTCTCTTTACTGCTATGCTCCGAGGCCCATGCAAAGGCCCTCATCTCATTCCTCAAGACGGCCCATGTGCCACATGAAACCTCTGCAGTCCAGTTCACTGATTGCGTGGCAAGTCTGACGGCAGACAATGGCTTGGGTTTCTCAGACGCTGACTTAACCGCAAAGGGGAGAGACCATAATGATGCTCTGCATGTCTCAATTGAATGCAGGGGCACCACCTTGGCACATGTGTTGGTTGATACTGGGTCATCTTTGAATGTGCTACCCAAGAAGGCTCTGGATCGTCTAGATTGTGAAGGCCTGGAATTGAAACCCAGCAACATCATCGTCAGAGCCTTTGATGGTTCAAAGAGGATGGTCCATGGGGAGGTTGACATTCCGATTCGTGTGGGCTCTCAGGTGTTCGACTCCACTTTTTATGTGATGGATATCCGTCCATCTTACTCTTGTCTGCTGGGTCGACCCTGGATACATAAGGCTGGGGCAGTGACCTCTACCTTGCATCAAAAGCTGAAGTACCCCGTCCGAGGGAAGATTGTCACCGTGCAAGGAGAGGAAGAATATATGGTGAGCCACCTAAACTCGTTCAGATACATTGAGATGGATGGGGAATTCATTGAGACCCCCTTTCAGCATTTCGAGGAGGTGTTTCCAATTGCAGCAGAAACAACAGAAGCAGGTGGTCCTTTGAAGATGGCCTCTCTGAAGGATGCCAGGGCTGTGGTGCAGAAGGGTGAATGTGCCAACTGGGGCAGACTTCCAGACTTCACTCAGAAGACTGATAAACTTGGGCTGGGTTTTACCTCAGAAGGTCAGAGGGCTATGAGGAAAGCAAAGACCGGAAGACCTCCGGTATTTATTAAAAGTTCAGAAGTGAATGCTGTTGGGGAAGACCTTGAAGTGGACGAAGCAGAATTTAACAGCTGGATTTATCCGACGGTCGAAGACGGATTGAACAATTGGAGTGCAAAGGACCATACCCCTGTTACCTTTGTGACGCAGTAATAAATTTCTTTGTTTCGTTATATTTTGTAATAAACAATGATAAACTATACGGCCCGGTGTCTTACCCGAGGCACCGTGGTTCTATTTGTGAGGGCATACGAACTGTCATTTTATACATCATGAATGAAAATCTTGGACGTTTTTCGCATTGCAAATATTGTGTTCCTTTTCTGTCTTTCTTTTCCTTTACATAATTTTCAAAAACAGCTGTATTTACACACACACTCACTCATACAGGTTCCAATCCACTCTGGATCTCACTGATAACAGCTCTGCTACCGCCAATTATGACTTCGAAAATCCGATCAACTTAGCCGAAGACGAAGGTGAAGATGATTGCGAAGTGCCTGGCGAGCTTGCAAGACTGTTGCTTCAGGAAGAGCGGGCAATTCAACCCCATGAAGAGCCAGTGGAAACTATAAACCTGGGTACTGAAGCAGACAGGAGGGAGGTAAAGATTGGTGCTAACCTAGAGCTCAGCGTGAAGCAACGGTTAACCAAGATGTTACATGACTATATGGAGATCTTTGCCTGGTCCTACAAAGACATGCCAGGGTTGGATACCGATATTGTCGTCCATCACTTGCCAACTAAGGAAGACTGCCCTCCAGTGAAACAAAAGGTCCGTCGGATGCGTCCAGAAATGTCCGAAAAGATTAAAGCCGAGGTCATGAAGCAGTTTGATGCCGGGTTCCTTGCAGTGACTTCTTATCCTCAGTGGGTTGCTAATGTGGTGCCGGTACCTAAGAAGGACGGTAAGGTCAGAATGTGTGTAGATTACAGGGATCTGAACAGGGCCAGCCCCAAGGATGACTTCCCCTTACCTCACATTGATGTCCTTGTGGATAATACAGCTCAGCACAAGGTTTTCTCTTTCATGGATGGTTTTTCAGGCTACAATCAGATAAAGATGGCACCTGAAGACATGGAAAAGACTACATTTGTTACTCAGTGGGGGACTTTCTGTTACAAGGTCATGCCGTTCGGATTAAAGAACGCTGGGGCAACCTACCAACTGCCATGGTTGCCTTATTTCATGACATGATCCATCATGAGATCGAAGTGTATGTGGACGACATGATCGCTAGGTCCCAGACTGAGGAAGAGCATCTAGATCATCTACAGAAGTTGTTTGACCGGTTGAAACTGTACAAGCTGAGATTGAACCCGAACAAGTGCACCTTCGGGGTAAGATCTGGGAAGCTGCTAGGCTTCGTGGTCAGTGATAAAGGTATTCAAGTGGACCCTGCTAAGGTCAAAGCTATTCAAGAGATGCCAGTTCCTAAGACAGAGAAGGAAGTCAGAGGCTTTTTAGGACGCCTGAATTACATCGCTAGATTCATATCTCATTTGACTGCTACCTGTGAGCCAATCTTCAAGCTGCTGAAGAAAGATCAGGTAGTACGTTGGAATGATGAATGTCAGGCCGCTTTTGACAGAATCAAAGAGTATCTCCAAGAACCACCTATCCTTATGCCACCGGTTGAAGGGAGACCTCTGATACTATATCTGACAGTGCTAGACAACTCAATGGGGTGTGTGCTGGGGCAGCATGACGAGTCTGGCCGAAAAGAGCACGCCATTTATTACCTTAGCAAAAAGTTTACCGACTGTGAGACCCGATACTCACTGCTTGAGAAAACTTGCTGCGCTTTGGTATGGGCTGCTCGCCGGCTGAGACAGTATATGCTGACTCACACTACCTTGTTGATCTCAAAGATGGATCCGATAAAATACATATTCGAAAAGCCTGCTCTGTCTGGGAGAATTGCAAGATGGCAAATGATCTTGACGGAATACGACATTCAATACACAACCCAGAAAGCCATCAAAGGGAGTGTATTGGAAGACCACTTAGCTCATCAAGCTGTAGATGACTATCAATCAATGAACTTCGAGTTTCCGGATGAAAGCATTATGATTGTAACTGATTGTGAAGTGCCTGGACCGGATGAAGGACCTGAACCAGGATCCCGATGGTCTATGCACTTTGACGGAGCTTCCAATGCTTTGGGAAATGGTATCGGCGCCATCATCATATCTCCACAAGGTACTCATACTCCACTCACTGCCCGGCTGTGTTTCAACTGTACCAACAACATGGCGGAGTATGAGGCGTGTATCATGGGTCTTCAAGCTGCGATCGACCTAAGGATCAAATTTCTAAGTGTTTTTGGAGATTCCGCTCTAGTGATCAATCAGATCAAAGGAGAGTGGGATACGAAACATCCAAACTTGATTCCTTACAGAGAATGTGTGTTGACCCTGATTCCCCACTTCACAGAGATAACCTTTGAGCACTTTCCAAGAGAAGAGAATCAGTTAGCGGACGCGTTAGCTACAATGTCTTCAATGTTCAAGGTCAAATGGGATAATGAAGCTCCCCGGATCATCATCTGGAAACTGGACGAACCGGCGTACTGTTGTGATCTCGAAACTGAATTGGTAACTGAGAAGCCTTGGTACCACGAAGTGAAGAGATATCTGGAAGCTCAGGAATACCCTGAAGGGGCATCTGTCAATGATAAGAAATTCCTGAGGAGGTTCGCAGCAAAATTCTTCCTAAGCAATGGCATCTTGTACAAGAGAAACCATGATTCAACCTTACTGCGTTGTGTGGATAAGACTGAAGCAGAAAGAATCATGGAAGAGCTACATGAAGGGACCTTTGGCACACACTCCAGTGGACATACTATGGCTAAGAAAATCCTACGGGCAGGATATTATTGGTCCACAATGGAAGCTGACTGCTACCAACATTCCAGGACATGCCACAAGTGCCAGATCTATGCAGACAAGGTGCATGTTCCTCCGGTTCCCCTGAATGTTCTGACTGCGCCTTGGCCGTTCGCAATGTGGGGCATAGATATGATCAGCGAGATAAAACCTACGGCATCCAATGGACATCGCTTCATCCTAGTGGCGATTGATTATTTTACAAAGTGGGTTAAGGCAGCATCCTATGCTACAGTAACCAAGACTGTTGTAGCACGGTTTATTCGGCACAATCTGATCTGTCGATACGGCGTCCCTGAGCGGATTATTACAGACAACGGCACCAATCTGAACAACAAGATGATCGCTGAGCTCTGCGAACAGTTCAAGATACAGCACCACAATTCTTCTCCTTACAGACCGAAGATGAATGGGGCTGTAGAAGCAGCTAACAAGAACATCAAGAAAATCGTGCAGAAAATGACAGTGACTTACAAAGATTGGCACGAGATGTTACCGTTCGCTCTGCATGGGTACCGTACCTCAGCAAGGACGTCAACCGGGGCAACTCCTTTCTCTCTAGTTTATGGCATGGAGGCAGTCTTGCCAATCGAAGTGCAAATACCCTCTCTCCGGATAATGAAGGATGCAAATCTGAACGAAGATGATTGGATCCAGACACGACTTGACCAACTCAACCTCATTGATGAAAAGAGACTTGCTACTATCTGTCATGGTCAGACGTATCAGAAACGAATGATCAGGGCATTTAACAAAAGGGTCAGACCTCAGGAATATCAAGTTGGGGACCTGGTGATCAAGCGAATCATCCTTCCTCAGAGTGATCCAAGGGGCAAATGGACCCCTACATACGAAGGGCCATTTGTGGTTAAGCATGTGTTCTCAGGAGGAGCAATGATATTAACCAACATGGATGGTGACGACCTTCCTCACCCCGCCAATGCAGACATAGTTAAAAAATACTACGCATGAAAAAAAGACCCGCTAGGCTGACATGCCTAGGCAAAAATTAGGGCTTCCCGTCGAACCAAAAGGGTTCGGGCAAAATGAAGGGATGAAAATAAAAAAATCTGTACACCCGGCAAGTCGAAAACCTGAAAAGGCGGCTTGGGCAAAAATGGGTATCCCGGTGGACTGAAAACCCGAAAGGGCGGTCCAGGCAAAAGTTAGGGATAAAAGCGTAATACTATGTCTCATTGGACCACTTTGCATCCAGAATCCGGTATCTATAGCAAGTTCAGACGGCATCGATCAGTCAGCTTCATCTTCAACCAAGGTCATCAAGTGATGAGACGCTCGGAGTCATAAAGACAATAGCAGAGTTGAAACCCAGTGGATCATTCATCTTTCACACAGCTGTTTTATTTTCTTTTGTACAAAACTTGTATAAACTCTTGCTCGGCGACGTACCTCTTACTAGGGCGTCAGCCTCTTGTATACAAAACGCCTATTCATGGGCCATTCAAAATCAATACAAATATATTTTTCAGTTAAAACGCGCCAAATGTTTTTCTTTTTCTGTTTTGTTTTGCGAAGAACGTCCAAGGTTCAATTTGTGATGTATGCATTGACAATAATTTGCTAACTCATAAATATTTGCATACGAAACAAAGGAATTAATTGTAGGTGACACTAGAAACATGGGCAATAAAGAGTTGTCTGAGCAGTCTAATTGTTCTATCCTCCAAGGTACCAAGATAGGTTCAACTAAAGAGCACGACCAAGTACATCTTAATTCCCCAGAGAGTGGTTCAGCAAAACCGTACACTCTTCCTCAAGCAGAATCATCAAATATCAAGGAAATTGAGTATCCTCCCGCCGATCTCAAACATTCCCCAGCAGCAATACATATATCCTTAACAAGCATCCCCGGCAGTCTTGGTCTAAAGATTGTTCCCCGGCGGCATATCAAATATTCAAAGGAATCACTTCCCCAGCATATCAAACTCCCCCAGAAGAGTCCAATACAGCCTCACCAGCAAAGTTGGAATTCATATCCCCAAGCGATAAGCTTATCCCCAGTAAATTCTGGAAGCTCCTCCCCTCGCAGAGCACGAACGCGTCGTCCGGCTTGATTTAAAGAGTTATTTCCTCAATAGGATATAACTGGGTTATCCTCAGCCAAAAGCCACGGAAAGAGCGTCGTCGACAAAATCTTCCTATCCCCAGCAAACTACTATCAACATTTAGCAAAGCATCTCTATCCCCACAGAGTATTGCTTCCCAGCATGGTCGCTAAAGCATTTTTCTCCCTGCAGAATCTTCCATTCGCCAAGTTTATTCCGCAACGGAGTCATCTTCTCCTACCGGTATTCTTGCAGCTATCATCCCCAGCGGAGGCAAAATTTATTCCTCAATATCAGCCCAGGATACGACTTCCCGGCACCCGTCAAGGATTCACTTTCCTAGACGAAAACATACATAAAACATCACATACATCATTATAGCATGCATAACACACTGCATCATACAAGTCTCCTTTATGTTGAGAACATCATTGCTTGATCCATATCATGCATTGCATACGACTGACTTTTACCTTTCAGGAAAGATGCAGTTTAAATTCTCAATCACATTTCAAGACTTTGACAGGTTCAGTTAAATCGACCCTAAGATTTTCCTGATGCTTATCCAGTCAAAGGCCTTCTCTTGGTTCAGTCAGATCGACCCTAAGATCTCCCTGATGCTTATCCAGTTGAAGATATTTCAAGACCTTGTCCGGTTCAGTTAAATCGACCCTAAGATTTTCCTGATGCTTATCCAGTCAAAGGCCTTCTCTGGTTCAGTCAGATCGACCCTAAGATCTCCCTGATGCTTATCCAGTTGAAGATATTCCAAGACCTTGTCCGGTTCAGTTAAATCGACCTTAAGATTTTCCTGATGCTTACCCAGTCAAAGGCCTTCTCTGGTTCAGTCAGATCGACCCTAAGATCTCCCTGATGCTTATCCAGTTGAAGATATTTCAAGACCTTGTCCGGTTCAGTTAAATCGACCTTAAGATTTTCCTGATGCTTATCCAGTCAAAGGCCTTCTCTGGTTCAGTCAGATCGACCCTAAGATCTCCCTGATTCTTATCCCAGTAGAAGACACCCAAGATTTTTCTCAACGAGCGTTGTTGAAGTTAAAGTCGCCCAAGGTTCTCTTACCATTCATGCTAAGGTAGTAACCATCCCTGGTTCTTTCATCGCTGTTTGAAGCTCCAGACTCCGCTCCTGTAACCAGCCAGGACACATCTATACCAAGCATCTGAAAACCAGCTCCTGCAACGTGTCAGGTATTCATTTGTTCTTTTGCAGGTATGCAGGTTCTCGCTAAGGAATCTCCTACGCGATCAACATCCAGATGGCATCTATAAGCCCATCATCCTATTCATCAATCTCTAAATGGCGTCTATAAGCCCATTCCACCATCACGCTACTATGTGAGCGCAAATTTCTGGGCACTCTAGTGTCCAATCATCTTCTACCCTCGGATTACGAAAGGCACGTCCGCCAATCTGCATCCTCAAGTCTAAGAAGATTGAACAGGGGCAACTGTTGTACCCCAAAATTTGCCCTCCCATATTCTTCAAGAAATTGTCAAGCCAAGTCACAAAATTCCCCAAGGGTTGTGCAGTCCAACTGTCTCCCATACAGTCAAAACTAGGGTTTGAGTTCTGATCAAGAAAATGAAGTTTTCAAAGGCCTAATCAAGTCTCATATGCCTACAAATGTGGTCAAGCATCCTCATACCAAGTTTCAAGGCATTCAGCTCAAAATTGCTCAGTCAAAACCCTAAATTGCATTACAGTCAACTGTAGGGGCAAAATGGTCATTTGGCAGTCAAAAGTTCAAATTTTTGGTCAACATATCATTTTGAAGCCATAAACATCATTTGATCAATGCTTGATCATGATTCTCAAAGTTTGGCTCAGAAATCATCAAAGATGCAAAAGTTACTATATTTGGACAGCTGAAAAAGTCAACTGAAATTGACCAGGGCATAACTTTCACATGGATTATCAGAAAAATTCCATCCAAAGCTCATTTTGAAGAGAAAGACATTTCCTACAACTCATCTTCATATTCCAAGTCCAAGAAATGCTCTCACAAAAAGTTATCAATTTCAACATTATAGGTCATTTTCAAAAGTCAACAAAAAGGGACTTTATGTCAAAGGTCATAACTTGATATTGGTAAATCAAAATGACATGGGACCAAAGGAATTGGTTAAAGGACTCAAAGACCTTTCCAAAATGTCCAAGAACATGTGAAAAGCTTAAAAATTGAGCAAGTTATGCCTTGTGGAAGTTGGGAAATTTTTGGAAATTTTTGAAAGTCAACTTTACTTCAAATGATCCAAAAATGCAAATGGGCCCATTTTTCTTCCAAGTTTCTTCATGCCAAGCCTATGCACGACCATTAAGCCCAAGGGGAAGTATTTTCTCAATTTTTAATTATTTATTTGAATTTATATTAATATTAATTCATTTAAATCATTTAAATATGTAGAAAATATAAATTTGACCTAAAAAAAATCTTTTTGTGCACATTCTACTCTCAATATCTCGTGCTTAGTCAATTATGGCAAGATTTGGTTGATTGGAGCATGATTGAACCAAATACACATGAAAAAAGATTCAAAAAAGATCTTACAAAATCAAAGATTGAAATCATTGAATGCTTTGGATTTTGTCAAGTTTTGTTGACCTAATATGTTCACTATATGATCAGAAGCACAAACCTAATTGCCTTAGACTCTCAGCTGCGCTCATAAGTCATAGACAAACTTGAAAATTCTGAAAAAAACTCAAGAACTGAAGAGTGCTTTAGAGATCGTTTCAAGCCATAATACTGAGTCCATCATATTCCTGAAGTTTCAAGGATCACATACCAATCAAAACCACTCATTCTAGCATCAAGAATTGGTAAAACAGGCACACCCTGTACCGAAAATATTTGATGCTCTTGCATATTGATTCATACATTTTCCATAATTTTTGAGACTCGATTTGTGTTCCTGACATGATTTCAAAGCTAACCCATAACTTTAATTTGATTATTATGCGTTGTAGGCGATTTTGCCATTGTTAAAATTTAGGGTTGCAGGTTTTCTGAATTAGGGCTTTTACAACGAAGCAAAATTAGGATTCCAGACTATGGCCATTGGACTCAGCATACCTAGACGGAGAGATTCCAACCCTCGCGCTCAATTTATGAGCGTCGAGGGTCTATTCGCTATTTTTTGGTAGAGGGTCTTAGGCAACGTTTGCCAAACCGTTGCCATATGCTTTTATTTACAGGAACCACGAAGACGATGATAGCGTGTCACATGGGGATAGGCTAATTCAAATTCTCGCGCGCTAATCCACTTATGCTTCGTTCTTCTATTATATTGTTTATTTGTTAATTATATTACAAAAGCATAAGCTGGCACGGTTGGTTGGAAACAACGCTAGTAACCCTCGTGACCTGGGTTCAAGTCCCAGGTCAGAACAATTTCCATATTGTTTTTCTATACTAATTCCCATGCAGGCTCAGTAAAGTATTCCACCATACGCTGCCAAGGATCAACGGCCATATGTCCAAGGGAATCAGATCAAAGGCTTAGATCTGAAGAACACGCTGCACCAGGTCAATACGCTGACATACGATCCAGAAAAGTCAACAAATTCAGATCTAAATGGGCCAGAATGCTAGGCCTATACCTCCTAATTTGGGGCTACACCCCACCCTGGTTTGTTAATTTCATTTATTTTCCTTATATCCTTTTAATTCTTATTTTATTTATTTGTTGTTTTAATTCAGTAATTATTTTTTACAAAAAATATGAAAAATATCATAAAATCAGAAAAAGGCAAAAAATATAATTTTTATTTTATTATTTCCATAAATAAATTGTATGTAAATTATTTAGTTTAATTAGTTTTTTAACTTTAATTCCTTTTAATAAAAATCCAAAAAATATAGAATTAGGTTAATTGATAATTTTTATATCTTTTTAATTTTTTCCTTTTTCTCACAATATTATTTATTTATTTATTTTATTTTTATAATTAAATGTACATAAGTAAAAATTAGGATTTAATTTAGATTAATATAACATTTTTACAATGAACTTAAAAAAAACATTAGAATTAGGGTTTGACGCTTCCTTTTTTTAATTTTAATTAATTTCTCCTTCTAAATCTTAAAAAACACAAAAATACCCAAAAACATTTAATTTTTCATTTTTTATTTTAATTAAAGTTAATCTTTTTTGCAAAAAGGGTCCAACGCCCATTGTTTTTAATTATTTAATTTGCGCATTTATTTTATGTCATTTATTATAATTTTGTATCTCTCCCAAAGCATTGTAATTTAAATTTCTCGCACTTTTTTATTGCTTTATTTATTTTTCCGCTAAATCGGGTCCGGTTTAATTTTGGCGATGTGGACCCGCGCCATTTGTAATAGCCTTAGATTTATTTTTCGCAAACTTTATAACTGTTAAATATGCATGCAAGAATGAATGGCCCTAATTAAAATCAAGCGTAGATCACAAATAAACATGACAAGACAAATATCTGAAAACGACACACGAATCGCACACACCACCCCTAGGGTACGCCTCACTGTTGCCTTTCGAAAGGTGATCGTCGAGTAGAGGACGTCTTAGTAAGTCCTCATGATCCGGGAACCTGGCATGAGGGTAGCTTCTAAGGTGTCTTCCCATTGCTCTGATGATCACCATGTCCCTAAAACTCGAATTGACCCGAACACCTCCAATGGTGGTGCCACCTACCTCTCAATGGTGGGATGGCACTACTTTTAAGGACATTTACACAGACGAATTCCTTAGGGTAGGTAGGTTCTCAAGGATACTTGCTCTCTTCAAAACAAACTGAAAACTTTTCACACCAACACATTTTCAAAAGCTTTCAAAGCAAACTTTTCAAACACTCTGACGTATGAGTCGAACTGAAATTTTTCAAAAGAAACTTTTTTTAAACCCACATTGAAAAGCAAACAAACATTTTTGAAAACACATTGAGCAAGTATCTAAGAGCCCATGGATAACCATGGATAGAAAGGGTGCTAACACCTTCCCTTTCTATAACCTACCTCCCGAACCGAGAGCAATCTCTTTAAGGAATTTTTCTGTGCTTTTGTCCTTTCCATTTGGAGAAAATAAAAGACGGTGGCGACTCTTGCTTCCGCGACATTTCGCGAACCAGCGTTAAACAGTCAGTTCCAGATCCACCGATCACAGAACTGGCGACTCTGCTGGGGATACCTTAAAGTGAGGTGTACCTTAGGGCTAGCTCATAACTATGTTTTCAATTGTTTTCCTTGTGTGCTTTAAATTGTGGGTTGCTTGGGAGTTCTATAGATCCTAAACCCGGATCTGGGGGATACCTTTCTTAGAAAGTAGCAACAAGGCTGTGAGGGAACTGTGCGGGGTATACCGACATGGTTGAAACAGTCTGCTACGTTGATGTGGCACTTTGGTGTGTACCGGTAACCCTTGAGTTCAGTCAAGGAGAGTACGGGGCCTCCACGTGGTGTTGTGAAGCATCAACAGACCATAGGAACCTTAATTGAACTATCTTGGCCTCTTTAGGGTAGTGAGATAACTGACTTTGGTGCAGTCCGAGGTTGGTTGATACTCGATACTACACTCAATTGAGGGTTGCTTTCCTGGAATATTTCGGTCGCCAGTTCAGTGGCTAAATCGAAACGATGAACAATGAAAGCAATCCCGTGATATTGGGAACCTTAGAACCCGATTACTTTGACTAGGACAGGTTGAACCCACCAACTTCAAGAGGGTACTACCCAGACCCCATGCTGGCCTTAAACCTTAAGGGCTTGTCTTGTGTGCCTTGTGTGCCTTACATGTTTGTCTTTGTAAATATCTGTGGTGTGTTTAATCATAGCATCATGACATCATCCAGCATCATATGCATTGGCTAACCATTTCAGGGGTTCGAATTTTCATCTTTGTTCTTGTTTTGTAGGACATGGAAACTGTTCGTAGAAAGACAATTCAGGTCAATCTTGTAAGGGTCCCTCCTCAGCTTAAGGAGCTTATATCCAGGATTCCCGAGAACTCTTCATTCAGTGAAAGGCATGGAAGCCTCATCAGCTTGGTCAACACCAACATTGAGGAAGATATGATAAAAGTCTTGTTCCAATTCTTTGATCCTCTGCATCACTGTTTTACCTTCTTGGACTATCAGTTGGTACCTACATTGGAGGAGTTCTCCCGGCTCCTGAAGATCCCTATCCTTGATCAGCTACCCTTCAACGGTACAGAAAAGGAACCTAAGCTTGAAGAGATTGCTAAAGCCTTGCACCTACAGTCATCTGACCTCAAGGGACATTGGGAAGTTAGAAGTGGTATTAAAGGGTTCTTAGCCAGGTTTCTGTTTGAAAAGGCCCTTGAATGTTGGAACTCCCTTGACTTGCAAGCTTTTGAAGAGGTTGTGGCCCTCCTTGTTTATGGTTTGGTGTTGTTCCCTAACCCAGATCAGCTCATTGATATCAGTGCCGTTCAGATCTTTATGTCCAGGAATCCCATACCTACGTTGCTGGGGGACATCCTTCACTCATGTTACACTCGAACCATGAGAAAAATAGGTGTCCTTATGTGTTGCACTCCTCTCCTGGGAAGGTGGTTTATTTCGCACCTTCCGCAATCAGTCTTGAAGAATGAGCGGGGTTTGAGATGGTCACAACGGTTGATGACTCTTACACATGCAGATATACATTGGTGTCCTAGGTCCAGAGGAGATGTCACTATCATTGATCGTTGCGGGGAGTACCCTAATGTTCCTTTACTTGGAATCAGAGGAGGTATTACTTATAGCCCATGCCTGGCTTGGAGACAGTTTGGTTATGCTCGGAGAGACGGTCCTCATGACATGTTAATTCCCGACATAGTTTTTGACTTCGACAATGATACTCAAGGACTTCGTCAGAGATTTATCAGAGCCTGGAGGATGCCCAGTAGGATAGACAGCAAGACACTGGGGCACAGGAATTCCATCCCTTTGGAACCTTATCTCAAGTGGGTACGCGCCCGCTCCCAGAAGTTAGTAATGCCTTATCCTCACATGCTTCCAGTAATCAAAGAACCAGTCTCGGAAGGGGAAGTGTCCTACACTATTCAGCACCCTGATATGCCCACATCCTGGGAAGAGATGCAGAAGAGCTGGATCCAGCTTAAGGAAGAGCGGAATTCTCTTGAGACTAGCCTGCATGCCAGTGAAAAGAAGGTCTTGGAGCTCACTCGCCTGTTGCATGAGGAGAGGAATCTCAACACCTACATAGCTCCGAAAAGGATGCGCAGTGTATTTTGGGATTGACTTGATTTTTGTACTTTTGCCCATGAGGCCTTGATGTATTAAACAATGATTTCTTTAATGATAACGTGTGTTCCTTTTTGTCTACAACAAATTTGAACTTTCGAACCCTTGAATGCATTGCATACGCATTTCATACATCATGTGCATAGCAGGTTTTTCCCCTTTTCAGGTTGCTTACAGTTCTTCGCTGTTTATTTCAGCATCATGAATCCCGGATCTGAATCAACCGAGACATCAATCAAGGCTCTCCAGGCGCAGAATGCGCAGTTCCAAGAACTAATCAAGGGTCTGGCTAAAGGCCAAGAAGAACTAAAGGCTATGCTCCTGAAGAAGGAGAAGAAGAAGAAGAGAAGAACTGTTCTGTTCAACTCGGGCCGAAGGTTCGGCAACACTCTGCAACATGAAGAGGCTGGTTCTTCTGTTGGCAAGAGTCCTTCTCAGGCAGAAGTAAAGGTTCCTACTCCAGAAGTCTCCGACAACGAGACGGATTTTGATGAAGAGCAGTACCCTCCTTCAGATGACAGGTACAAACAACTGGAGGACAGGTTGAAGGCTATGGAGGTGCAACAGGCACCTGGGCTGGATTTCAGAGATCTGGGTTTGTCGACTGGTGTGATTATCCCGCATAAATTCAAAGCACCAACCTTCTCCAAATATGACGGGGCATCTTGTCCCAAGCTGCACTTAAGGTCCTACGTTCGGAAAATTCAGCCGTACTCTGCGGACAAGAATCTATGGATCCACTTCTTCCAGGAGAGTCTTTCAGGGACTCATCTCGAATGGTTCTATCAGCTGGATGGGACCAAAGTTCGTAACTGGGAGGAGCTGGCTACTGCTTTCTACAAGCAGTATCAGTATAATGCCGACCTTGCCCCCACACGTACCCAACTCCAGGGTATGGCGTTAGGTGCAAGCGAAGGTTTTAAGGAGTACGCTCAGAAGTGGAGAGACCTGGCTGGCAGGGTGCAGCCACCATTGACTGATCGGGAGCTGGTTGACATGTTCTTGGGGACCCTATCTGGGTCGTTTTTCAACCATCTCATTGGGAATTCTTCTGCTGGTTTCACTGATTTAATCTTGACTGGAGAGAGAATTGAAGCTGGGCTGAAGTCTGGGAAGATTGCAAAGGGTGCTTCATCTAGTTCATAAAAGAAACCCTTCAAGAAGGAGTCTAGCGCCGTATATGGTTCCAGGAGATCAGAGAGAAATGAACACCGCCAATCTGTCAGTGCGGTAATGATTGCTAAGCCTGCTGCCGCTCCCCGGCCAAACAATACTCAGAAGGTGGAAAGACCCCGGAGAGAATTCTCCCGTTTAAACATGACCTTGTCACAGATCCTGCCACAGTTGCTCTCAACTAATTTAGTGACTGTCAGGGAGGCGCCAAAGTTCCCCAATACTGCATCCCCCAAGTACAACCCGAATGCTCGTTGTGCTTACCACTCAGATAGCCCGGGGCACTCTACTGATGATTGTTGGGCGTTAAAGAATAAGGTGCAAGACCTTATCGATGCAAAGGAGATACAGTTCGAGGCGCCTGCAAAGCCGAATGTAGTTACTGCCCCTATGCCTCAGCACGGGGTAAATGGTGTTGATGAAGACGTTTATGCTGTTTCTGTGGATGATCTAGCCACTCCTCTAAAGATCGTCAAGAAGAACCTACTGCAGGCCGGTTTATTTCCGGGTTGTAGTGAGGGTTGCCTATTCTGTGCCGTGTCCCCATCTGGTTGTCCCTTGCTAAAATTAGGCATCCAAAGCTTAATGGATAGCAAGGAGATTCTATTCAAGAAGTCTGTTGTTCGTTTGGTTCCAATGGAAGAAGTCTCTGTGGTGACTATTTTCAATAACCCAATCCCGGCTCTCCCGAAGAAGCCCGTTCAAATTATGACCGTTGCACCCGTTATCATCACTGTTCCAGGGCCCCTGCCCTATGTATCTGATAAAGCTGTCCCTTGGCACTATGGGGCAGATGTATATATAAACGGGATTAAATAAGAGCTCAACGCTGGCGCCAGCATCTGTGACATCACTGGCCCAGCCAAAGTTACCCGCAGTGGCAGGCTCTTCTCGCCTGACATTGCTCCGCCTGCTGCCCGAAGACCGCTCCTGATAATTCCTACAAGTACACCTATTCCTGTTGCTGATCAAGTTGTGGTTCCTGCTGCTGATCCGATTGTTTCTCCTGCTGCCGAGTCATCCAATGCTCGGGGCAAGGGAGTTGAAACTGAGCCTGCCCAGATGGAGGCACCCATACCCGTAGCTGCTGAGGCCTCCCCACAAGAGATGGAGGAGATTCTGAAGATCATAAAGAAGAGCGATTTTAATGTTGTGGAACAGCTGGGGCATACGCCCTCCAAGATCTCCATGCTCTCTTTACTGCTATGCTCCGAGGCCCATGCAAAGGCCCTCATCTCATTCCTCAAGACGGCCCATGTGCCACATGAAACCTCTGCAGTCCAGTTCACTGATTGCGTGGCAAGTCTGACGGCAGACAATGGCTTGGGTTTCTCAGACGCTGACTTAACCGCAAAGGGGAGAGACCATAATGATGCTCTGCATGTCTCAATTGAATGCAGGGGCACCACCTTGGCACATGTGTTGGTTGATACTGGGTCATCTTTGAATGTGCTACCCAAGAAGGCTCTGGATCGTCTAGATTGTGAAGGCCTGGAATTGAAACCCAGCAACATCATCGTCAGAGCCTTTGATGGTTCAAAGAGGATGGTCCATGGGGAGGTTGACATTCCGATTCGTGTGGGCTCTCAGGTGTTCGACTCCACTTTTTATGTGATGGATATCCGTCCATCTTACTCTTGTCTGCTGGGTCGACCCTGGATACATAAGGCTGGGGCAGTGACCTCTACCTTGCATCAAAAGCTGAAGTACCCCGTCCGAGGGAAGATTGTCACCGTGCAAGGAGAGGAAGAATATATGGTGAGCCACCTAAACTCGTTCAGATACATTGAGATGGATGGGGAATTCATTGAGACCCCCTTTCAGCATTTCGAGGAGGTGTTTCCAATTGCAGCAGAAACAACAGAAGCAGGTGGTCCTTTGAAGATGGCCTCTCTGAAGGATGCCAGGGCTGTGGTGCAGAAGGGTGAATGTGCCAACTGGGGCAGACTTCCAGACTTCACTCAGAAGACTGATAAACTTGGGCTGGGTTTTACCTCAGAAGGTCAGAGGGCTATGAGGAAAGCAAAGACCGGAAGACCTCCGATATTTATTAAAAGTTCAGAAGTGAATGCTGTTGGGGAAGACCTTGAAGTGGACGAAGCAGAATTTAACAGCTGGATTTATCCGACGGTCGAAGACGGATTGAACAATTGGAGTGCAAAGGACCATACCCCTGTTACCTTTGTGACGCAGTAATAAATTTCTTTGTTTCGTTATATTTTGTAATAAACAATGATAAACTATACGGCCCGGTGTCTTACCCGAGGCACCGTGGTTCTATTTGTGAGGGCATACGAACTGTCATTTTATACATCATGAATGAAAATCTTGGACGTTTTTCGCATTGCAAATATTGTGTTCCTTTTCTGTCTTTCTTTTCCTTTACATAATTTTCAAAAACAGCTGTATTTACACACACACTCACTCATACAGGTTCCAATCCACTCTGGATCTCACTGATAACAGCTCTGCTACCGCCAATTATGACTTCGAAAATCCGATCAACTTAGCCGAAGACGAAGGTGAAGATTATTGCGAAGTGCCTGGCGAGCTTGCAAGACTGTTGCTTCAAGAAAAGCGGGCAATTCAACCCCATGAAGAGCCAGTGGAAACTATAAACCTGGGTACTGAAGCAGACAGGAGGGAGGTAAAGATTGGTGCTAACCTAGAGCTCAGCGTGAAGCAACGGTTAACCAAGATGTTACATGACTATATGGAGATCTTTGCCTGGTCCTACAAAGACATGCCAGGGTTGGATACCGATATTGTCGTCCATCACTTGCCAACTAAGGAAGACTGCCCTCCAGTGAAACAAAAGGTCCGTCGGATGCGTCCAGAAATGTCCGAAAAGATTAAAGCCGAGGTCATGAAGCAGTTTGATGCTGGGTTCCTTGCAGTGACTTCTTATCCTCAGTGGGTTGCTAATGTGGTGCCGGTACCTAAGAAGGACGGTAAGGTCAGAATATGTGTAGATTACAGGGATCTGAACAGGGCCAGCCCCAAGGATGACTTCCCCTTACCTCACATTGATGTCCTTGTGGATAATACAGCTCAGCACAAGGTTTTCTCTTTCATGGATGGTTTTTCAGGCTACAATCAGATAAAGATGGCACCTGAAGACATGGAAAAGACTACATTTGTTACTCAGTGGGGGACTTTCTGTTACAAGGTCATGCCGTTCGGATTAAAGAATGCTGGGGCAACCTACCAACGTGCCATGGTTGCCTTATTTCATGACATGATCCATCATGAGATCGAAGTGTATGTGGACGACATGATCGCTAGGTCCCAGACTGAGGAAGAGCATCTAGATCATCTACAGAAGTTGTTTGACCGATTGAAACTGTACAAGCTGAGATTGAACCCGAACAAGTGCACCTTCGGGGTAAGATCTGGGAAGCTGCTAGGCTTCGTGGTCAGTGATAAAGGTATTCAAGTGGACCCTGCTAAGGTCAAAGCTATTCAAGAGATGCCAGTTCCTAAGACAGAGAAGGAAGTCAGAGGCTTTTTAGGACGCCTGAATTACATCGCTAGATTCATATCTCATTTGACTGCTACCTGTGAGCCAATCTTCAAGCTGCTGAAGAAAGATCAGGTAGTACGTTGGAATGATGAATGTCAGGCCGCTTTTGACAGAATCAAAGAGTATCTCCAAGAACCACCTATCCTTATGCCACCGGTTGAAGGGAGACCTCTGATACTATATCTGACAGCGCTAGACAACTCAATGGGGTGTGTGCTGGGGCAGCATGACGAGTTTGGCCGAAAAGAGCACGCCATTTATTACCTTAGCAAAAAGTTTACCGACTGTGAGACCCGATACTCACTGCTTGAGAAAACTTGCTGCGCTTTGGTATGGGCTGCTCGCCGGCTGAGACAGTATATGCTGACTCACACTACCTTGTTGATCTCAAAGATGGATCCGATAAAATACATATTCGAAAAGCCTGCTCTGTCTGGGAGAATTGCAAGATGGCAAATGATCTTGACGGAATACGACATTCAATACACAACCCAGAAAGCCATCAAAGGGAGTGTATTGGCAGACCACTTAGCTCATCAAGCTGTAGATGACTATCAATCAATGAACTTCGAGTTTCCGGATGAAAGCATTATGATTGTAACTGATTGTGAAGTGCCTGGACCGGATGAAGGACCTGAACCAGGATCCCGATGGTCTATGCACTTTGACGGAGCTTCCAATGCTTTGGGAAATGGTATCGGCGCCATCATCATATCTCCACAAGGTACTCATACTCCACTCACTGCCCGGCTGTGTTTCAACTGTACCAACAACATGGCGGAGTATGAGGCGTGTATCATGGGTCTTCAAGCTGCGATCGACCTAAGGATCAAATTTCTAAGTGTTTTCGGAGATTCCGCTCTAGTGATCAATCAGATCAAAGGAGAGTGGGATACGAAACATCCAAACTTGATTCCTTACAGAGAATGTGTGTTGACCCGGATTCCCCACTTCACAGAGATAACCTTTGAGCACTTTCCAAGAGAAGAGAATCAGTTAGCGGACGCGTTAGCTACAATGTCTTCAATGTTCAAGGTCAAATGGGATAATGAAGCTCCCCGGATCATCATCTGGAAACTGGACGAACCGGCGTACTGTTGTGATCTCGAAACTGAATTGGTAACTGAGAAGCCTTGGTACCACGAAGTGAAGAGATATCTGGAAGCTCAGGAATACCCTGAAGGGGCATCTGTCAATGATAAGAAATTCCTGAGGAGGTTCGCAGCAAAATTCTTCCTAAGCAATGGCATCTTGTACAAGCGAAACCATGATTCAACCTTACTGCGTTGTGTGGATAAGACTGAAGCAGAAAGAATCATGGAAGAGCTACATGAAGGGACCTTTGGCACACACTCCAGTGGACATACTATGGCTAAGAAAATCCTACGGGCAGGATATTATTGGTCCACAATGGAAGCTGACTGCTACCAACATTCCAGGACATGCCACAAGTGCCAGATCTATGCAGACAAGGTGCATGTTCCTCCGGTTCCCCTGAATGTTCTGACTGCGCCTTGGCCGTTCGCAATGTGGGGCATAGATATGATCGGCGAGATAAAACCTACAGCATTCAATGGACATCGCTTCATCCTAGTGGCGATTGATTATTTTACAAAGTGGGTTGAGGCAGCATCCTATGCTACAGTAACCAAGACTGTTGTAGCACGGTTTATTCGGCACAATCTGATCTGTCGATACGGCGTCCCTGAGCGGATTATTACAGACAACGGCACCAATCTGAACAACAAGATGATCGCTGAGCTCTGCGAACAGTTCAAGATACAGCACCACAATTCTTCTCCTTACAGACCGAAGATGAATGGGGCTGTAGAAGCAGCTAACAAGAACATCAAGAAAATCGTGCAGAAAATGACAGTGACTTACAAAGATTGGCACGAGATGTTACCGTTCGCTCTGCATGGGTACCGTACCTCAGCAAGGACGTCAACCAGGGCAACTCCTTTCTCTCTAGTTTATGGCATGGAGGCAGTCTTGCCAATCGAAGTGCAAATACCCTCTCTCCGGATAATGAAGGATGCAAATCTGAACGAAGATGATTGGATCCAGACACGACTTGACCAACTCAACCTCATTGATGAAAAGAGACTTGCTGCTATCTGTCATGGTCAGACGTATCAGAAACGAATGATCAGGGCATTTAACAAAAGGGTCAGACCTCAGGAATATCAAGTTGGGGACCTGGTGATCAAGCGAATCATCCTTCCTCAGAGTGATCCAAGGGGCAAATGGACCCCTACATACGAAGGGCCATTTGTGGTTAAGCATGTGTTCTCAGGAGGAGCAATGATATTAACCAACATGGATGGTGACGACCTTCCTCACCCCGCCAATGCAGACATAGTTAAAAAATACTACGCATGAAAAAAAGACCCGCTAGGCTGACATGCCTAGGCAAAAATTAGGGCTTCCCGTCGAACCAAAAGGGTTCGGGCAAAATGAAGGGATGAAAATAAAAAAATCTGTACACCCGGCAAGTCGAAAACCTGAAAAGGCGGCTTGGGCAAAAATGGGTATCCCGGTGGACTGAAAACCCGAAAGGGCGGTCCAGGCAAAAGTTAGGGATAAAAGCGTAATACTATGTCTCATTGGACCACTTTGCATCCAGAATCTGGTATCTATAGCAAGTTCAGACGGCATCGATCAGTCAGCTTCATCTTCAACCAAGGTCATCAAGTGATGAGACGCTCGGAGTCATAAAGACAATAGCAGAGTTGAAACCCAGTGGATCATTCATCTTTCACACAGCTGTTTTATTTTCTTTTGTACAAAACTTGTATAAACTCTTGCTCGGCGACGTACCTCTTACTAGGGCGTCAGCCTCTTGTATACAAAACGCCTATTCATGGGCCATTCAAAATCAATACAAATATATTTTTCAGTTAAAACGCGCCAAATGTTTTTCTTTTTCTGTTTTGTTTTGCGAAGAACGTCCAAGGTTCAATTTGTGATGTATGCATTGACAATAATTTGCTAACTCATAAATATTTGCATACGAAACAAAGGAATTAATTGTAGGTGACACTAGAAACAGGGGCAATAAAGAGTTGTCTGAGCAGTCTAATTGTTCTATCCTCCAAGGTACCAAGATAGGTTCAACTAAAGAGCACGACCAAGTACATCTTAATTCCCCAGAGAGTGGTTCAGCAAAACCGTACACTCTTCCTCAAGCAGAATCATCAAATATCAAGGAAATTGAGTATCCTCCCGCCGATCTCAAACATTCCCCCAGCAGCAATACATATATCCTTAACAAGCATCCCCGGCAGTCTTGGTCTAAAGATTGTTCCCCGGCGGCATATCAAATATTCAAAGGAATCACTTCCCCAGCATATCAAACTCCCCCAGAAGAGTCCAATACAGCCTCACCAGCAAAGTTGGAATTCATATCCCCAAGCGATAAGCTTATCCCCAGTAAATTCTGGAAGCTCCTCCCCTCGCAGAGCACGAACGCGTCGTCCGGCTTGATTTAAAGAGTTATTTCCTCAATAGGATATAACTGGGTTATCCTCAGCCAAAAGCCACGGAAAGAGCGTCGTCGACAAAATCTTCCTATCCCCAGCAAACTACTATCAACATTTAGCAAAGCATCTCTATCCCCACAGAGTATTGCTTCCCAGCATGGTCGCTAAAGCATTTTTCTCCCTGCAGAATCTTCCATTCGCCAAGTTTATTCCGCAACGGAGTCATCTTCTCCTACCGGTATTCTTGCAGCTATCATCCCCAGCGGAGGCAAAATTTATTCCTCAATATCAGCCCAGGATACGACTTCCCGGCACCCGTCAAGGATTCACTTTCCTAGACGAAAACATACATAAAACATCACATACATCATTATAGCATGCATAACACACTGCATCATACAAGTCTCCTTTATGTTGAGAACATCATTGCTTGATCCATATCATGCATTGCATACGACTGACTTTTACCTTTCAGGAAAGATGCAGTTTAAATTCTCAATCACATTTCAAGACTTTGACAGGTTCAGTTAAATCGACCCTAAGATTTTCCTGATGCTTATCCAGTCAAAGGCCTTCTCTTGGTTCAGTCAGATCGACCCTAAGATCTCCCTGATGCTTATCCAGTTGAAGATATTTCAAGACCTTGTCCGGTTCAGTTAAATCGACCCTAAGATTTTCCTGATGCTTATCCAGTCAAAGGCCTTCTCTGGTTCAGTCAGATCGACCCTAAGATCTCCCTGATGCTTATCCAGTTGAAGATATTCCAAGACCTTGTCCGGTTCAGTTAAATCGACCTTAAGATTTTCCTGATGCTTACCCAGTCAAAGGCCTTCTCTGGTTCAGTCAGATCGACCCTAAGATCTCCCTGATGCTTATCCAGTTGAAGATATTTCAAGACCTTGTCCGGTTCAGTTAAATCGACCTTAAGATTTTCCTGATGCTTATCCAGTCAAAGGCCTTCTCTGGTTCAGTCAGATCGACCCTAAGATCTCCCTGATTCTTATCCCAATAGAAGACACCCAAGATTTTTCTCAACGAGCGTTGTTGAAGTTAAAGTCGCCCAAGGTTCTCTTACCATTCATGCTAAGGTAGTAACCATCCCTGGTTCTTTCATCGCTGTTTGAAGCTCTAGACTCCGCTCCTGTAACCAGCCAGGACACATCTATACCAAGCATCTGAAAACCAGCTCCTGCAACGTGTCAGGTATTCATTTGTTCTTTTGCAGGTATGCAGGTTCTCGCTAAGGAATCTCCTACGCGATCAACATCCAGATGGCATCTATAAGCCCATCATCCTATTCATCAATCTCTAAATGGCGTCTATAAGCCCATTCCACCATCACGCTACTATGTGAGCGCAAATTTCTGGGCACTCTAGTGTCCAATCATCTTCTACCCTCGGATTACGAAAGGCACGTCCGCCAATCTGCATCCTCAGGTCTAAGAAGATTGAACAGGGGCAACTGTTGTACCCCAAAATTTGCCCTCCCATATTCTTCAAGAAATTGTCAAGCCAAGTCACAAAATTCCCCAAGGGTTGTGCAGTCCAACTGTCTCCCATACAGTCAAAACTAGGGTTTGAGTTCTGATCAAGAAAATGAAGTTTTCAAAGGCCCAATCAAGTCTCATATGCCTACAAATGTGGTCAAGCATCCTCATACCAAGTTTCAAGGCATTCAGCTCAAAATTGCTCAGTCAAAACCCTAAATTGCATTACAGTCAACTGTAGGGGCAAAATGGTCATTTGGCAGTCAAAAGTTCAAATTTTTGGTCAACATATCATTTTGAAGCCATAAACATCATTTGATCAATGCTTGATCATGATTCTCAAAGTTTGGCTCAGAAATCATCAAAGATGCAAAAGTTACTATATTTGGACAGCTGAAAAAGTCAACTGAAATTGACCAGGGCATAACTTTCACATGGATTATCAGAAAAATTCCATCCAAAGCTCATTTTGAAGAGAAAGACATTTCCTACAACTCATCTTCATATTCCAAGTCCAAGAAATGCTCTCACAAAAAGTTATCAATTTCAACATTATAGGTCATTTTCAAAAGTCAACAAAAAGGGACTTTAAGTCAAAGGCCATAACTTGATATTGGTAAATCAAAATGACATGGGACCAAAGGAATTGGTTAAAGGACTCAAAGACCTTTCCAAAATGTCCAAGAACATGTGAAAAGCTTAAAAATTGAGCAAGTTATGCCTTGTGGAAGTTGGGAAATTTTTGGAAATTTTTGAAAGTCAACTTTACTTCAAATGATCCAAAAATGCAAATGGGCCCATTTTTCTTCCAAGTTTCTTCATGCCAAGCCTATGCACGACCATTAAGCCCAAGGGGAAGTATTTTCTCAATTTTTAATTATTTATTTGAATTTATATTAATATTAATTCATTTAAATCATTTAAATATGTAGAAAATATAAATTTGACCTAAAAAAAATTTTTTTGTGCACATTCTACTCTCAATATCTCGTGCTTAGTCAATTATGGCAAGATTTGGTTGATTGGAGCATGATTGAACCAAATACACATGAAAAAAGATTCAAAAAAGATCTTAGAAAATCAAAGATTGAAATCATTGAATGCTTTGGATTTTGTCAAGTTTTGTTGACCTAATATGTTCACTATATGATCAGAAGCACAAACCTAATTGCCTTAGACTCTCAGCTGCGCTCATAAGTCATAGACAAACTTGAAAATTCTGAAAAAAACTCAAGAACTGAAGAGTGCTTTAGAGATCGTTTCAAGCCATAATACTGAGTCCATCATATTCCTGAAGTTTCAAGGATCACATACCAATCAAAACCACTCACTCTAGCATCAAGAATTGGTAAAACGGGCACACCCTGTACCGAAAATATTTGATGCTCTTGCATATTGATTCATACATTTTCCATAATTTTTGAGACTCGATTTGTGTTCCTGACATGATTTCAAAGCTAACCCATAACTTTAATTTGATTATTATGCGTTGTAGGCGATTTTGCCATTGTTAAAATTTAGGGTTGCAGGTTTTCTGAATTAGGGCTTTTACAACGAAGCAAAATTAGGATTCCAGACTATGGCCATTGGACTCAGCATACCTAGACGGAGAGATTCCAACCCTCGCGCTCAATTTATGAGCGTCGAGGGTCTATTCGCTATTTTTTGGTAGAGGGTCTTAGGCAACGTTTGCCAAACCGTTGCCATATGCTTTTATTTACAGGAACCACGAAGACGATGATAGCGTGTCACATGGGGATAGGCTAATTCAAATTCTCGCGCGCTAATCCACTTATGCTTCGTTCTTCTATTATATTGTTTATTTGTTAATTATATTACAAAAGCATAAGCTGGCACGGTTGGTTGGAAACAACGCTAGTAACCCTCGTGACCTGGGTTCAAGTCCCAGGTCAGAACAATTTCCATATTGTTTTTCTATACTAATTCCCATGCAGGCTCAGTAAAGTATTCCACCATACGCTGCCAAGGATCAACGGCCATATGTCCAAGGGAATCAGATCAAAGGCTTAGATCTGAAGAACACGCTGCACCAGGTCAATACGCTGACATACGATCCAGAAAAGTCAACAAATTCAGATCTAAATGGGCCAGAATGCTAGGCCTATACCTCCTAATTTGGGGCTACACCCCACCCTGGTTTGTTAATTTCATTTATTTTCCTTATATCCTTTTAATTCTTATTTTATTTATTTGTTGTTTTAATTCAGTAATTATTTTTTACAAAAAATATGAAAAATATCATAAAATCAGAAAAAGGCAAAAAATATAATTTTTATTTTATTATTTCCATAAATAAATTGTATGTAAATTATTTAGTTTAATTAGTTTTTTAACTTTAATTCCTTTTAATAAAAATCCAAAAAATATAGAATTAGGTTAATTGATAATTTTTATATCTTTTTAATTTTTTCCTTTTTCTCACAATATTATTTATTTATTTATTTTATTTTTATAATTAAATGTACATAAGTAAAAATTAGGATTTAATTTAGATTAATATAACATTTTTACAATGAACTTAAAAAAAACATTAGAATTAGGGTTTGACGCTTCCTTTTTTTAATTTTAATTAATTTCTCCTTCTAAATCTTAAAAAACACAAAAATACCCAAAAACATTTAATTTTTCATTTTTTATTTTAATTAAAGTTAATCTTTTTTGCAAAAAGGGTCCAACGCCCATTGTTTTTAATTATTTAATTTGCGCATTTATTTTATGTCATTTATTATAATTTTGTATCTCTCCCAAAGCATTGTAATTTAAATTTCTCGCACTTTTTTATTGCTTTATTTATTTTTCCGCTAAATCGGGTCCGGTTTAATTTTGGCGATGTGGACCCGCGCCATTTGTAATAGCCTTAGATTTATTTTTCGCAAACTTTATAACTGTTAAATATGCATGCAAGAATGAATGGCCCTAATTAAAATCAAGCGTAGATCACAAATAAACATGACAAGACAAATATCTGAAAACGACACACGAATCGCACACACCACCCCTAGGGTACGCCTCACTGTTGCCTTTCGAAAGGTGATCGTCGAGTAGAGGACGTCTTAGTAAGTCCTCATGATCCGGGAACCTGGCATGAGGGTAGCTTCTAAGGTGTCTTCCCATTGCTCTGATGATCACCATGTCCCTAAAACTCGAATTGACCCGAACACCTCCAATGGTGGTGCCACCTACCTCTCAATGGTGGGATGGCACTACTTTTAAGGACATTTACACAGACGAATTCCTTAGGGTAGGTAGGTTCTCAAGGATACTTGCTCTCTTCAAAACAAACTGAAAACTTTTCACACCAACACATTTTCAAAAGCTTTCAAAGCAAACTTTTCAAACACTCTGACGTATGAGTCGAACTGAAATTTTTCAAAAGAAACTTTTTTTAAACCCACATTGAAAAGCAAACAAACATTTTTGAAAACACATTGAGCAAGTATCTAAGAGCCCATGGATAACCATGGATAGAAAGGGTGCTAACACCTTCCCTTTCTATAACCTACCTCCCGAACCGAGAGCAATCTCTTTAAGGAATTTTTCTGTGCTTTTGTCCTTTCCATTTGGAGAAAATAAAAGACGGTGGCGACTCTTGCTTCCGCGACATTTCGCGAACCAGCGTTAAACAGTCAGTTCCAGATCCACCGATCACAGAACTGGCGACTCTGCTGGGGATACCTTAAAGTGAGGTGTACCTTAGGGCTAGCTCATAACTATGTTTTCAATTGTTTTCCTTGTGTGCTTTAAATTGTGGGTTGCTTGGGAGTTCTATAGATCCTAAACCCGGATCTGGGGGATACCTTTCTTAGAAAGTAGCAACAAGGCTGTGAGGGAACTGTGCGGGGTATACCGACATGGTTGAAACAGTCTGCTACGTTGATGTGGCACTTTGGTGTGTACCGGTAACCCTTGAGTTCAGTCAAGGAGAGTACGGGGCCTCCACGTGGTGTTGTGAAGCATCAACAGACCATAGGAACCTTAATTGAACTATCTTGGCCTCTTCAGGGTAGTGAGATAACTGACTTTGGTGCAGTCCGAGGTTGGTTGATACTCGATACTACACTCAATTGAGGGTTGCTTTCCTGGAATATTTCGGTCGCCAGTTCAGTGGCTAAATCGAAACGATGAACAATGAAAGCAATCCCGTGATATTGGGAACCTTAGAACCCGGTTACTTTGACTAGGACAGGTTGAACCCACCAACTTCAAGAGGGTACTACCCAGACCCCATGCTGGCCTTAAACCTTAAGGGCTTGTCTTGTGTGCCTTGTGTGCCTTACATGTTTGTCTTTGTAAATATCTGTGGTGTGTTTAATCATAGCATCATGACATCATCCAGCATCATATGCATTGGCTAACCATTTCAGGGGTTCGAATTTTCATCTTTGTTCTTGTTTTGTAGGACATGGAAACTGTTCGTAGAAAGACAATTCAGGTCAATCTTGTAAGGGTCCCTCCTCAGCTTAAGGAGCTTATATCCAGGATTCCCGAGAACTCTTCATTCAGTGAAAGGCATGGAAGCCTCATCAGCTTGGTCAACACCAACATTGAGGAAGATATGATAAAAGTCTTGTTCCAATTCTTTGATCCTCTGCATCACTGTTTTACCTTCTTGGACTATCAGTTGGTACCTACATTGGAGGAGTTCTCCCGGCTCCTGAAGATCCCTATCCTTGATCAGCTACCCTTCAACGGTACAGAAAAGGAACCTAAGCTTGAAGAGATTGCTAAAGCCTTGCACCTACAGTCATCTGACCTCAAGGGACATTGGGAAGTTAGAAGTGGTATTAAAGGGTTCTTAGCCAGGTTTCTGTTTGAAAAGGCCCTTGAATGTTGGAACTCCCTTGACTTGCAAGCTTTTGAAGAGGTTGTGGCCCTCCTTGTTTATGGTTTGGTGTTGTTCCCTAACCCAGATCAGCTCATTGATATCAGTGCCGTTCAGATCTTTATGTCCAGGAATCCCATACCTACGTTGCTGGGGGACATCCTTCACTCATGTTACACTCGAACCATGAGAAAAAGAGGTGTCCTTATGTGTTGCACTCCTCTCCTGGGAAGGTGGTTTATTTCGCACCTTCCGCAATCAGTCTTGAAGAATGAGCGGGGTTTGAGATGGTCACAACGGTTGATGACTCTTACACATGCAGATATACATTGGTGTCCTAGGTCCAGAGGAGATGTCACTATCATTGATCGTTGCGGGGAGTACCCTAATGTTCCTTTACTTGGAATCAGAGGAGGTATTACTTATAGCCCATGCCTGGCTTGGAGACAGTTTGGTTATGCTCGGAGAGACGGTCCTCATGACATGTTAATTCCCGACATAGTTTTTGACTTCGACAATGATACTCAAGGACTTCGTCAGAGATTTATCAGAGCCTGGAGGATGCCCAGTAGGATAGACAGCAAGACACTGGGGCACAGGAATTCCATCCCTTTGAAAGGTGATCGTCGAGTAGAGGACGTCTTAGTAAGTCCTCATGATCCGGGAACCTGGCATGAGGGTAGCTTCTAAGGTGTCTTCCCATTGCTCTGATGATCACCATGTCCCTAAAACTCGAATTGACCCGAACACCTCCAATGGTGGTGCCACCTACCTCTCAATGGTGGGATGGCACTACTTTTAAGGACATTTACACAGACGAATTCCTTAGGGTAGGTAGGTTCTCAAGGATACTTGCTCTCTTCAAAACAAACTGAAAACTTTTCACACCAACACATTTTCAAAAGCTTTCAAAGCAAACTTTTCAAACACTCTGACGTATGAGTCGAACTGAAATTTTTCAAAAGAAACTTTTTTTAAACCCACATTGAAAAGCAAACAAACATTTTTGAAAACACATTGAGCAAGTATCTAAGAGCCCATGGATAACCATGGATAGAAAGGGTGCTAACACCTTCCCTTTCTATAACCTACCTCCCGAACCGAGAGCAATCTCTTTAAGGAATTTTTCTGTGCTTTTGTCCTTTCCATTTGGAGAAAATAAAAGACGGTGGCGACTCTTGCTTCCGCGACATTTCGCGAACCAGCGTTAAACAGTCAGTTCCAGATCCACCGATCACACTATTTGTGACAAGTACAAGTATTTAATTGATTATTCTTGGAGTTCAAGATAACTGACGGTCTGAAAGATGAGGGAACATTCCTTCTTCTAGACCCAGTGAAGAATCACAGGAAGAGTGATGCTTTAGAGCTATCTCTTTGGTAACAGCAAAATCATTTGATCCTTGAAAAAGTTTCCTAGAAACATGTTCAGACTTGAAGCTACAAGAAGAAGAAGACATCATAATCTTGATGATGGTTACGTGGATCAGTCTGGTTTTGATCTAGGTAAGGAAGTAAATTAGAGAAGGAGCTAAATTCAACAACTGGATGTTATAACTTAATGTTGTGACATTTGGTTCAACATCAGATTCTTAGTTGGTGTAGTGACACATTAACTTAAGAAAAGGATTGGATACTTCAAAAAGATTTTTTCTTTGCAGCTCTTTGGAGTGGTTGGGTGGAGAAGATGTTACATGTTCCTGTCTTAGTGTACCTAAGCCTTTTGTGATAAACATGGAAGATCAAATTTCAATTGGAAGATCAGAATATCTTAGGAGAAGTCTGATAAACATGGAGAAGTCAAAAGGTGGCATTTGTTTTGAGGATTCATGAAGGAGATAATCAAACAGTGGCATTTGGTCTATCTCAGCAGTAAATTCAGAGAATCAAGACAATCAACTTGTGGTAGCTGATTATTATCAAGAAAGTTTGATTCAGAGTATGAATGCGTTCAATCAATATTGTTGAACAGAGGGTGCGCTCTTAAAGACATGAAGATGCGTCTTATGTTTTCCATTCATCAAGGGGTCTTATTTACCTTGAATCAGAAGTTGCCTTGAAGGTCCAACTGAGTATTGAATGTGTCCTACTTGTTTCCATGAGGAGAAGTGATTGTCCCTAACAGGGGGAGTATTGGTTTGTACAAAAGGTCTTCATCAAACTCGTAGGATATAAAGTGTGGCACCTTATTAACTATTGGGATAATGTGTTCAAGATTGAAGAGGACTATGTCTGACCGAATGTCATCACATTGGTACTGACATTCTTCCTGATTTCCTCTAAAACTACAGACAGGAGGAAAATTGGATGAAGTGTGGAGTATTATTAATAAACCCATGTGTGTACAGTTGTATGACTCAGAGGGAGTAACCATCCTCTTTGTGAAAATGGAATGGCTTCAAGCTGCTAATCTGAAAATAGCAGAATGTATGACGACATAGGATTTGAGCATGTTTTCATCTGCTAAGAAAACAGGGTTGTTGTGTCTCATTATGAAGCAGTTTAGTGAGCTGGAATGTTTAGGTGATAACTTGTCATCTAATAAAGGTATTATATAACTGATGCAGAGTGTAATATGCCAACGATGTTTCTTGGAAAAGGGATCCTAAGACAAGGGAGTAGTCTGTTCTAAAAGACAAATGTCTGTTTTAAAAGGGCATCCTGACATGGTCAAAGGGTCAAACCCAAGGGTAGGTACCTGCATTAAAACCAGCCCTAGGGTACTGAAACTGTCAGAGTAAAGTACCAAGGTCGTTACTATCTATGCCAAAGTTGCATTATTTATGAAGACTCTCTCTATTCTTTCTCTTCATCAGAGGGTTTCAGCAATATGAAGTTTGTTAGCATCTGGGAAAATTGTGCATGGGTATGGATCTGTATGGGCAGTCTTTGTCAAATTCTGGCCAAAAAGGGGGAGAAAGATAGGGACCCAGACTCAGGCGAGACTCAGGTGAAAGCAACAGACGGCAATGTCCAGCGAGACTCAGGTGAAAGCAACATGATCCCTAAGTAAGTGACTTTGTTTGTGTCTTGTGTTCTGAGTTAAGAGGATAGTTGTGACTTGTGATCTGAGTTACATGATCACAAGTAATAATCTTGAGAAAAGAAATCCTCTTGGGGCATCGATGGCTTGGAGTTGCTCACAGTTGAAGGATAGAGGTTTGTTGTTTGCTCAAAGGACATCAGCCTCTACAAAAGAAGATGTTGGACAAGATGTTGTAACATCTCAACTGTGTTGTGGCCTGGTCCCAAAATACAACTTGCACTTATTTGTTTTAGCCAAAATTTGCCAAAGGGGGAGATTGTAAGTGCCCTGGCTGGAGAGTTGGCTTCATTTGTAAAACAAATAAGAAAGCAAGTTTACCCAGATTCCCTCTGTTGTTTTAATATGTGGTGTTGAAGAAGTTCAACATCTGGACCAACATGTTATGTAAGATGTCACAACATCAGCATATGACATCACGCCTGCAATTAAGTACTGATTAAGTAACTATGTTATATGTTGAATGTTTGTAACAGCTGTGACTTGTAACCTAACTATTCTAAGTGATCTAAATTATGAAAAAGGTTATTTGTTGTGTTGAAGAAGTTCAACATCTAGGAAAACATGTTAGATGTAATGTCATAACATCTGACTTGACATCAGGTCAACAGAATTGATAATTCAGTTACAGTTCTGGTACTTAAATACTCTGAGAATATATGTGGCGTTTCTTATGGAGAATCTGAAGATCAATCAAGAATCAATCAGAATATTTGAAGAAAATACTGTTTCTAAATATGGAGATATTTTAGGAACTAGAAGATTGAAGACCTTGATTATAGGAGAAGTTTGCTGCTGAGTTGTAACAGCAAGGAGAAAAGCTTGCTGAGATTTTTGAAGGCCCAAATCCAGTTGGGTAATAGGTTATAAATAGCAGATTGTAACCTAGGGTTCGTGTAGCTCATATAATGTAACATTGGGGGTGTTTTGTTAGGTAAACCTGTCGGTCTGTGGCAAGGTTACCATGTATGTAACTCGAAACCTATAGGTAAGAGTTTGAGTGTTCTTGGATGAAGCTGTGAAGCAAGTCTAAGTATTTCTGCATTACTTCATATTCATTGTAATGTAGGAAACCAAGTGGGAGGGCACTGCTTCTTGAGTAGGAGTAAGACTTCTGTTGTTGCGACAATAGGAATGGAAACTGGTAGGTTTCTATCTAGGAGTTCCTAGGTATAGGTTGCACTGGGTAGATGATTAAGTGAAGGATGGGAACTTGTGAAGTTTAGTCCTAAATTAATATTGCTAATAGTGGATCTTCTTCCTGGCTTGGTATGCCCCCAGAGTAGGTGTATTTCACCGAACTGGGTCAACAACTGATTTGTGTTTTTACCTTCAACACTTTATAATTCTGTCTGTTATATATCAAGGTAAAACTGTAATGTTGTAACAGATGATGTCTCAGAACATGTTAAGACATCATGCTGATATCTGTGCAGAAGAAACAGAACTGCAAAGACTGTTTGCTCTCTGCTGATCATGTGCCACAGATGAACAGAACTAGGTACATCGGTGTTCTATCCTCTGCACCTTCAAAGTAGATCTGGCACAGTTTGGTTAAACTGTGCTTCTGTTACTCTTCAGTACTGAATCATAAAGAATTGGGTATCTACCTTGCAGTGTATTTATTATGTCATATCAGATGTTTAGACATTGAGTATAACATCTGAAGACTGGCATACACCAGAATTTCAGTCTCCTTTACAATACAAGATTAACGATAGACGCTGCTGTAGGAGGTGCACTTATGGACAAATCCTACACCGCTGCCTATGCTCTAATAGAAAGCATGGCCCAAAACCACTATCAGTGGGGAAGTGGAAGAGGACAAGTAGACAAAGGTACTGCAGAGAAAACACCGACAAAAGGAGGCATGTATGAGATAAGCAATCTAGACAGTGTCCATGCTAAGGTAGATGCCCTCACCCTAAAGATAGATAATTTGACCGCAATACCTCCAGCCACCGTGGCTGCTATAACTCCAAATTGCGAAATATGCGGAGTGCCTGGACATGTAGTTACCGAATGTAAGATCTTGGCAGGGACTCCAACCGACCAAGTGAGTTATGCTCAAGGAAACCCTTACTCAAACACATACAACCCTGGATGGAAAAATCACCCAAATTTCTCATATAAAAACCCCAATGCGTTGTATGCTCCAAACCAAGCACCTGCCATGCCACCTGGATATCAGAAACCTCCTGCAAACGCTCCTAGTGTGCCTAGAAAATCAAACTTAGAATTGATGATGGAGAACTTCATAGCTACTCAAGCGCAAACAAACAAAGACATCCAAAATCAAAACATAGACACTAACAAGCAGATAAAGCAATTAGCAAACAAAATAGATGCTTTGGCCACCCACAATAAAATGTTGGAAACCCAAATCTCTCAAGTGGCTCAACAACAAGCACCTACAGCTGCACCGACTGATACATTTCCAGGTCAACCACAACCTAACCCGAAGGGGCACGCTCATGCCATCATATTAAGAAGTGGAACCGAGTTAGATGGACCGCCTGACCCAAGACTGTCAAATCAAAGTATGTATCAAAGGTCCGAAATACCAACGGAGAAGGAAAATCAACCTGAGAAACCAGAGGAGGATGAAGAAGATAAAGGAGGAGAGGCCAAAGAAAAAGAAAAAGAAAAACCTTATGTGCCTCCACCGTCTTATAAACCCCAAATCCCATTTCCTGGTAGATTAGCCAAACCTAAGAATGTAGGGCAATTTAAAAAATTCGTAGAACTTCTGAAACAACTTAATATAACAATTCCTTTCACAGAACCCATAACTCAAATGCCCTCCTATGCCGAATTACTCAAGGAAATCTTATCTAACAAGAAAAAGCTAGAAGATAACGAAACAGTCACACTTACTGCAGAATGTAGCGCAATTATCCAAAACAAGATGCCTCCTAAGCTGAAAGATCCTGGAAGCTTCTCTATACCATGTCATATAGGTAAGTTTGTCATAGACAAAGCCCTATGTGATTTAGGAGCTAGTATTAACGTTATGCCTTTATCCATATGCAACAAACTGGAAATGGGTGAACTAAGACCAACAAAGATGTCAGTTCAATTGGCGGATCGCTCTGTCAAATACCCAGTAGGGATCTTGGAAAATGTTCTTGTACGAATAGGTCAATTTTACATCCCTACAGATTTCATAATCATGGACATTAGAGAAGACGAAAGTACACCTATCATTTTAGGAAGACCATTCTTAGCTACCGCTGGAGCTATCATAGATGTAAAAAAGGGCAAACTAACTTTTGAAGTAGGTGAAGAGAAAGTCGAATTTATTCTGACACAATTCTTACAAGTACCTGCCATAGATGACACATGTTATCTGGTAGACATCATGGATGAATGCGTGAGAGAAATTGAATGGGAACCGATACCTTGTTCTGAAACCATGAAGATTCCCACACCTCTTATATTCGAAGATAACGAATGGTGTCCCGAATACCGAGACGACAACCTAAGCGAATGCTTAGCTCTGACACCCGACCACATGCCTTATCCAAGAAAACCAGCATTGGATCTTAAGCCATTACCTAAGACCCTTAGATATGAATTCCTCGACACCAAGTTCAAACGACCTGTAATTATCAACGCGGACTTAGGACAACAAGAAACAGATAAATTATTACAAGTCTTAAGAAAATACCCATCCGCCTTGGGATACAACATTACAGACCTCAAAGGAATAAGTCCTTCCATTTGCATGCATCGTATTATGCTGGAAAATGACTGCAAATCTTCTAGAGAACATCAACGAAGAATTAACCCAATATGGAGCACCGTAGTTAAAGACGAAGTAAAAAAACTTCTGAACGCAGGAATCATATACCCAATCTCTGATAGTCAATGGGTAAGCCCAGTCCACTGTGTACCAAAGAAAGGTGGTATAACAGTCACAACAAACAAAGCAGGCGAAGCTGTAGTAGAACGAACTGTAAGCGGAGCTAGGATGTGTATTGACTATAGGAAGCTAAACAAAGCCACTCGTAAAGACCATTTTCCTCTACCGTTCATCGATCAAATGCTTGAGAAATTAGCTAAGCACTCTCATTACTGTTATCTAGACGGTTACTCAGGATTCTTTCAAATTCCTATTCACCCCGATGACCAAGAGAAAACAACATTCACATGTCCTTATGGAACTTTCGCCTACAGACGAATGCCGTTTGGATTATGCAACGCTCCCGCCACATTTCAGAGGTGCATGATGGCGATCTTTGCTGATTTCATAGACAACATCATGGAGGTCTTTATGGACGACTTCTCTGTATGTGGAGAGAGTTTTGAAGATTGTCTAATAAATTTAGAGAAAGTTTTGGAGAGATGCGTAAAAGTTAACCTCATTCTGAATTGGGAAAAGTGTCATTTTATGGTCAAACAAGGAATCGTACTAGGACACGTTGTGTTTGAGAAGGGGATTGAAGTCGATAAAGCTAAGATCTAAGTCATAGAAAATTTGCAACCCCCTAAGACAATAAGAGAAATACGCAGTTTCTTAGGACACGCCGGTTTCTACCGACGATTCATAAAAGATTTCTCGCAAATATCAAAACCTCTAACTACCCTCCTTATGAAAGACGTTGAATTCGATTTCGATGACAAATTCCTAAAGGCATTTAACCAATTAAAAACAGCTCTTGTATCAGCACCAATCATGCAACCACCTGATTGGAGACTCCCATTTGAAATCATGTGTGACGCAAGTGATTACACCGTAGGTGCAGTCCTGAGACAACAAAGAGATAAGAAGCTTCATGCGATATACTATGCAAGTAGAACCTTGGACCCTGCACAAATGAATTACGCAACCACGGAAAAAGAACTTTTAGCTGTAGTCTTTGCACTGGACAAATTTTTCTCCTACCTAGTAGGCGCGAAAATAATCATTTATACAGACCATACAGCTACTAGATATCTCTTAACCAAGCAAGATTCGAAACCGAGACTATTGAGATGGATTCTACTTCTACAAGAGTTCGATCTAGAAATTAAAGACAAGAAAGGTACCGAGAACGTAGTAGCCGACCATTTATCCCGAATGGATAGGCTGACACCAGAAGAGGTACCCATTAACGATGACTTCTCGTATGAACGTCTGTTAGCTCAGATGGACTTAGGAGATGCCAGCGAAGAACCACCTAAATTAAATCCAAACCAACTACTCTTAGAACTTGACACACAAGCTGTTAGCCGTGACTCACAAGAAAGCCAAGACACAATAAATAATGATATAAACGAAACTGTGATCTCTGTCCGAACTAATCAAACCTTACCATGGTATGCGGATATAACAAATTACTTGGCGGCCAAAATCCTACCCCCTGATCTGACTTATCAACAGAAGAAAAAATTCTTTCACGATCTGAAACATTACTTTTGGGATGAACCTTTACTATTCAAAAGAAGTGCCGACGGTATTTTCCAACGATGCGTCCCGGAAAGCAAAATTGAAAACATTATTTCTCATTGTCATGATGCCCCTTACGGAGGCCATGCAAGCACATCAAAGACATGTGTCAAAATTTTGCAGTCTGGTTTCTATTGGCCAAATTTATGGAAAGATGTGCACATAGCCATCCTTAACTGCGATCGATGCCAATGCACTGGAAACATATCCAGACGCGATGAGATGCCTCAGACTGGCATTCTACAAGTCGAAGTCTTTGATGTGTGGGGAATAGACTTCATGGGACCATTTCCGTCCTCATTCGGTAACAAATATATACTTGTGGCTGTAGATTACGTTTCGAAATGGATCGAAGCAATAGCTTCTCCAACAAACGATACTCGAGTCGTGATTAAACTCTTCAAGAATATTATCTTCCCAAGATTTGGTGTACCCAAGCAGGTCATAAGCGACGGTGGCTCCCACTTCATATCCAAAATCTTCGATAAACTCCTAACCAAATATGGGGTGAAACACCGCGTAGCAACACCATACCACCCCCAGACAAGCGGATAGGTGGAAGTCTCAAATCGAGAAATAAAAAAAATATTGGAAAAAACTGTTGCCACGTCAAGAAAGGACTGGTCGGCTAAGTTACCTAAAGCACTATGGGCTTACAGGACGGCGTTCAAGACACCAATCGGTACAACACCCTTTAAACTCATATATGGTAAGTCATGTCACCTGCCAGTAGAAATTGAATACAAAGCTTATTGGGCAATAAAAATTTTAAACCTAAGCTACACTGCGGCAGGTGAGAAAAGTATCCTCGACATAAATGAACTGGAAGAGATAAGATTAGACGCATATGAAAATGCGAGGATCTACAAAGAAAGGACGAAAAAGTGGCACGATAAACGAATCTCAAGGAAGGAGTTCAATGAAGGAGATGTAGTTCTCTTATTCAACTCTCGTCTAAAACTTTTTCCTGGGAAACTTCGTTCACGATGGTCTGGACCCTTCGAAGTGACCAAAGTTTTCCCCAGTGGTGCCATCGAGATCAAAGGAAAGTCCACGAACCCGTTCATAATAAATGGCCAACGTTTAAAACATTATTACAACATTGAAAACAAGGACTACACCGCGAGCTTAACACTACTAGAGCTACCGCCCGGATTAGGAAACTAATTCACGTCAAAAATAATGTCAAGCTAACGACATTAAACAAGCGCTGTGTGGGAGGCAACCCACAAGTTTTTCATTTAATTTCTTTCAAATCCCTTTATATTTTTATTTTGCATTCTGATTTTTATTCCCAGATATTTTTAGTTTCTTTCTCCCATTGCATATTTCATTTATTTGCATTCTTCTTTTACAAATTTTAGTACCGACTCACAAGAACTAACAAGATAAACTCATTTATGGATACTATCACCTTCGCCACGGAGGCCCAGCAGCGGCAGTATGAGATACTGGCTCAGCGCCAGATGAGCATGACTAATTATGTGCATGATCCCATGTTGACAGTTTTAGGCATCAGGGAGAGTGTATATTTTTTGTTCAACCAGATAAGATGGGAAGGATTCCTTGCCCATAAATACCCTACATATCGAAACCTCACCTTAGAGTTCTTGAGCTCACTCATTTATAAACCCACCCAAGGACTAGGGCGTGGTAGGGGACATATGTCCTTCAGATTATTTGGCTTCACCCACCATTTTACCGTTCGTCGTCTCGCTGAGCTGCTAGGATTCCCTAGTTCTATAGATGCCTACATGGAAACCCAGGAGGATGACTACCTTAATTTTGAACTTAACGACTTTTGGAGGGATATAGCTGACCAATACCCTGAGGACCCTGACCACCTAGATGTGACTGAGATCCATAACCCTGCAATTAGGTATTTCCACCACATATTAGCTTTCACCCTTTTTGGAAAACCTATAAATAGACTCTCAGTTTCTAGGGATGAGTTATTCATTATTTACTGTGCTTTCCAGTCCAGACCCGTCATTGGTGCATCATTTATGATCACCAACATGTTTTCTATAGCTCAGTGTACCCATGGACCTATCTGTGTCGGCGGGCTAGTCACTATGATAGCCGAGGCCTTATCCCTACGGTCATCTTTATCACGCCTTACGCCATACGGCAGATACTATACCATGGATATCCCCTTCTATTTTAACATATCTCTAATTGGTAACCTCGACCCATCTCACTTTCAGCTGCTGGTACGAAATAACCCTGTCTACTACTTCCTCTTGCCTAGCCCTGAGAACACAAGTGTCCATACTAAGAAAAACTGGCTATATAACCTAGAAAAGACAGATGAACATGACCCTGAGAGGGAGGAGAGCGACTCGTCCACACCTTCCGGTTACCATGACTATACTCCATCAGAATACCCTACACCTCCCCTTGTTACCGAAGTTGTCAACGTCCCTATGGTTGATAATGCACATGCTATCACGACACTGCAGTTAGATGTTACTACGCTCCGAGGAGAGCTCACCACCGTTAAAGATAATCTCAGCACACTTCGGTGTGACTTCTTTCATTTCATGGATGTCGTCACAGAGCAGTTCGATCATATTTATCAGCATCTGCACGCTACTGCTCCACCTCCAGGAGGTCCTAGTGCTCGATAGTATTGTTTCTGTGCCACCCCAGTGAGGACACTATTTGTTCTCAGTATGGGGAGGGTTTCATTATTATTCTTAATACTCATTATTGTTTTATACTCATATCTTTCGAATACTTTGTTACTCTCGGTTCTAAAAATTTTCAAATATCTATTTATCTATTTATTTCATATCTATCTATTTACTTCAAATTTATTTATTTATTTTCATTTACAGTATTTATTTATTTTCATTTACATTTCATACTTTGCATATTCGGTTATTTTTTATCTTTAATTAAATTATTTCTTATTTATTTATTCCGACTATCATTCCTCCGATTCTACTATGTGCCACTAACTATTCACATAGATAAATATCCCTTGCAACACTACTCAAACTGTATGAATAAATTAATTAATCAATTCTTGCTTTACTGCACGCGGTCAAACAAAAGACATGCACGCACCATTACACCCTGACGGACGTCAGGAAGCATGTGACGAGCGTCAGAGCTTGTCTCTTTGACCCTGACGAACGTCAGGGAACGCGTGACGAGCGTCAGAAGCCTGTCTCCCACGATTTCTTCCCGTGACCGTTGAATCATTGAAACTTGAACGAAATTTTGTTTTAAAACCCCCACTACCCCATTACTCCATCCATCCTTAACTTTCATAACCTCTCATATTCATAATTATCCCATAAACCCCATTCAATTTCATACTCAATAAAAACCATCTATATAAACCCTTCTCCAATCCCTTAGTTTTCATCACTACCACCCACCTTCCATCTCTTCATCACAAATACATTTTTCTTCTCTATCAAGTTCAAAATCATGGCCGCCAGAAGGAATCCACCAAACCAAGCCGAACCCGACATGCGCCATCTCATGCTCTGACAAGGAGAAATAGGTGAACTTCAAAAGGAAAGGTACATAAAATTCCATCGTCGAGGTTTGACATCCATGAGGTTCGTCGACAACAACTGCTTGCAAGAATTGGGGTTGCAAACCCATATGCAAGGCTTGCTGAACAAAGTTGGCCTGAGCTTTATAAGCACAATGAACACACCAACCTACGAAGATCTAACGTTGGAATTCTTGAGTTCCTACGCCTATCACACTCGCGATGATTCCGATGCACACCTAACGGGAGCCGCTCAATTTCGGATGTTCAACCGAGAGTACACACTTAGCCATGAAATTTGAGCAAAATATTTCATTTTCCCCGTGGAAATAATGTGCAATATCGCATTCCCTCAGAATTGGATTGGAATGGAAGTGCATACGCACTATGGGAGAGAATAACTGGTGAACCAAATGTTATTCCCGAAGCACATTACGCCTCTCACATTCACAACCCAAACATTCGCTTCTTACATCGCATTATGGCAAACACAGTGTTTGGAAGGGCAAACAACAACAAAGTCAACACTAAAGAGTTATATGCTCTTCACTGTACCTTTTCACAAGACCTCTATCTTAATCCCGTTACTTTAATGATGGCCCATATTCAAAACCTTGTTACGAGAGATGGGACTACGCCTTTTTGTATTGAAGGCATTGTCACCACAATCGCAGTTCACCTGAACTGGGGGGAAAAGATTCAACTCCTACCTTCGCTGCCAGCAGTTTTTATGGAATAACTGTAGAGTTGGCCGCCTGATCAAAGTGCGAGAAGCTGGAGGGTACTATCTAATGGTGAAGAATGAAAAAGTTCGTAGCGTGATCATGCCAAATCACAATCGTACAAATTTGGGCAATCCGGATAATTGGCTTTACAACCTGAACGCCCCAGAACCCAGAGAAAATGAGCAAGGAAATCAAGGTGAGGCCAACAACGCTGCTGCTGATGAAATCGAAGAAGAATTAGAGCAGCAAGCGCCCCAACCACAACATGCCGACAATCCCGCCACCATTGATGCAATCTATGCCGCAATAATGCAGCAAAACCAGCTGTCCACGCAACCCTACCAGAGCCTCGAGACGCGCCAAATCGAGATCATGAATCTCATGCAACAAATGCAGAGAGACAAAAACGACTACACTCGCAGGCATGATCAAAGTATGTTGGAATTCATCGCAGGAACGACGGAAGATATGCGAGCCTTAACACTTCATGTTGACGACTTGCATAACGTTATTTCTCAGAGGAATGGAGGCGAATCTTCCAGAAACGATGAGCAAGCAAGTCGAAGAGCGAGGACACGTGGCAGATTCCGAAGACAAGAGGAGGAAGAATGATTGTCTAGTTTCCATTTCCCCTTTCCATCTTCTGTCAATACATTGAGGATAATGTATGATTCAAGTATGGGGGAGGAAGTATTTCCCTTTCCTAGTAATTTTTATTTTCTTTGTAATTTCCCTTCCGTTATCTCTAATTCAAAAAAAAAATTTATCAAGTTATCTATTGAAGCATTTTGTGTTGTTCTTTTAGACTCTCCTTTCTTTTTGAGCCCTATAAATTTTTTTTAAAGCATAACCTTGACTCACTTGACAAATGCATAGACTGCAAGATCTTTAATTGTCAGGAATTGTGGCAAGATTAAGCGAAATTTCTACCGTCTAGACATTCTACAACCCCAGAGTATGATAGATCAGTTCAAGTACCTGTTATTCCAACACCCTGAGTGTTAGTCTTTGTAGTAACCCTGAGTAGTTTATATTAGCAGTCAGCACCGTCTTAAACACAAACTACGCAGGAAGTCGATGAATATAAGTGGATGATATAATATTTCAGCAAAATGTTGCAAGGAAACACACCAATTAAATTGGGCGATCCTTACCCGATCGTCTAATCCAAAGGATGTAAACCTTACAAAGTAACATGAAAAATCATTTGGTAGATGGTTCAGGAGCATCTGGTACTGAACTCGGTAGGACAGATTACGGTCTGATCCCCTGCATCCAGCCATTGAATTGAAAAAGGTTGCCACATTACTGTGCCAGAAACCTTTAAGGTTTAAAAGGATCATAACCACTAACCGACTGTTCTGCTATGTGCGTGCAAAGATAAAGGGATTAATGTGATTGAGCTAGAATGAAAAGGACAAAACAAGACAAATACTCGAGGTAGGCTATGATAGGACCTGTAACTAGTTTACGTAAAATGGGACTGTCTAGTGTCATTGCCGCAGTAATGGAGCATGAATCGAGCTATCGATTTCCTGACAAAAACACAACGCAACCATATATTAGTTGATCCGAGTCATAACCGTGCATCTGACCATGTTTAGAAAAACATCGTACTTAGCATTTGCTTGAGGACAAGCAAAGTTTAAGTATGGGGGAGTTTGATGACACACAAATATATGATATTTTTGGCTTGATATACACAAAATATTTCTCATACTTTAGTTTAAATTAAATTATTTTATAGGTATTATGCAGGTATTTTTCTATTTTTGCAGATATACATTAAGCTGAACACTTTGGAAGAAATGAAGAAAAAAAGGTGCAAAGATAGCAAAAAGGGCCAAAGGAGAAGAAATCAGCTTAAGCCCATCATAAAGCATGTGAGCACGTATGTGAGCACGTGGCCCACCATGCAAAAGGCCTTGATGATCGTCAAAGAGTGTTGTCGCTTGTCACGCGAAGTGATGGACCAAGTGACCATCGTCACTTGGACTTGACGAACGTCACAAGCCCACTTTCTCCCTTGACCACGTATCCAACGGAAGGAAACCAATTCAAAAGCAAATCCAACGATCACCCTATTTCTTCGATCCACTCAGTCAATGCATGAAGAACGTAACTAATTTAGTGGTCCTATTATTTCTCAAAGGAACACAAAGTGTTCCTACATTACCGAGAACGAACTTATCACACAGGGATTATAAATAGGACCTTGGACACAACGAAAAAGAGAGTTCTTTTTTTGGGCAGAAACTTTGGAGAATTCATTTTTACTCTAAGCAAATATTCTTTAAGCATTATTCATTTCCCAACAATTTCTATATTTCCTCTAACATTTATTTTTATTGTACGGTTACATCTGTTCCCCGATCGAAGCAAAGCCTACAGTTTGTACAGGAGTGCTTCCATATCCAGAATTATTACCAGGTTTATATTTACGAATTTTTATTACTTTTAATCAATATAATCATGTTTATTTTCGTATGTCTCTGGAATTATTCTGTGATTTGGTCTGATATTATGTTAGGCTAGAATTCGTATACCGGTATGTAAGGTCACCTAACCAAGGGATCGAGTGACTTAGTTGAGATTATTTTTACTACAAAACCTTCTTTTCTGGTCTAAGTTACTATTTTTAATCATTAAATTGTTTTGTTACGAAAGTAAAGAACAGATAGAGGTTAGGGTCAACAAAGCGGAAGCTTGAGATCTTTTAACTAGACAGTAGTAATTAGGCATTAGCTTAAAATACAGCAGAAGCACTTTAAAGTTAATTAAGATTTTATTTAGTTTTCAAAAGGTGTTTTTAACTCCTGCGGAATGGCGGAAGCGTACGTTAGGACTTAACTGCATAGCCTAGATCAACAAAACGACAGTGTGAGACGAGGGTTTTTAAACTAAATAAGTTTTACTGAAAGCTGTTTTGAAAATATAAAGACACCCAACCGGTCGCTAGTTCCCGAGGTTCGACTATTGCATACTGGTAATTCCGCTCATTGATTATTAAATATCCAACTTAATTTAGTTTTTAGTTTTCCTTACAACCCAATCAAACATTCATTAGCTTTAGATTTGCAAAGTAATAATAGAAGACGGTAGTTCGATTCATCAGTCTTTGTGGTTCAATATCTTTTAAACTACACGACAAAACTGTGCACTTGCAGTCCGAATCATTGGATACCTAAGTATAACCACGATCAAGGATCCATCAGAAGTTTCTTCCACAGCCTGCAAAACCTTAGAGTCAGATTTTCTGTTAGATTTTAAAGCTAATGGCTTACCTTGCTTTTGAGGCTCATCTTCTTCTAGCTATATCTCGTGACTTCTGAGGGAGCTAACAAGTTCCTCCAGAGAAATTTTGTTGAGATCTTTGGCTAGCTTAAGTGATGTGACCATTGGCCTCCATTGTTTGGGCAGGCTTCTGATGATCTTCTTAACATGATCAGCATTGGAGTATCCTTTGTCAAGAACTTGTAGTCCAGCAACAAGAATTTGGAATCTTGAAAACATAGTTTCTATTGATTCATTATCTTCCATCTTGAATGCCTCATACTTCTGAATGAGCGCAAGGGCCTTGGTTTCTTTGACTTGAATGTTGCCTTCATGCGTCATTCTCAGAGAGTCAAACATATTCTTGGAAGTTTCTCTGTTTGATATTTTCTCATATTATGAATATGAGATGGCGCTGAGAAGTATTATTCTGGCCTTGTGGTGGTTTCTAAATTCACGCTTTTGCTGATCAGACATCATTTTTCTGTCTATCTTCTGACTACGTCCATCCACTGGGTGCGTGTATCCATCAGTCACCATGTCCCACAGATCAGCATCATGAGCCAGAAAGAAACTCTCAATTATGTCTTTCCAGTAGTCAAAGTTTTCTCCATCAAAGACTGGAGGTTTGCCACTGAATCTGTCCTTGTATTCATGGTTGTCATTGCTGATGTTTTAGCTTGGTCCCACCATAGTGTTTTTCTGATGCTTGGATCTTGTACTGACACAGTTAAGTTTTTAAGCTCAGAACCAAGCGCTCTGATGCCAATTGAAGATGTGAAAAACACAAGAAGGGGGGGTTAAATTGGAAACTTGAATCTAAAAGCTTAATGACACAGTATTTTTATTCTGGTTCGTTTGATCTCAAACTACTCCAGTCCACCCGTCAAGGTGATTTCGCCTCTGTCCAACGAGGTCTTAATCCACTAATCTCAACAAGATTACAAAAGCTACTTTAACAACTGTTAAAGTCTTCTTGAGTACAACCCCAATCCGGTTAATCTCAAGGAACTCTTTTTCAATATACTTAAACAATATGTGTTGTTGTTTTTCTAACAAAAACGGTTTATCACAACTGTGATAAATTACACAGATTTATAGCTTAGAAAAGTAAAATGAAATTGCTTGCAGCTGAATATGCGTGAGTGGTTATCTTAGAAAAATCATTGTTCATGCATTCTTTTCTCATTTTTGAACGCTCACTTGTTTATATAGGAAGTGGAATGACGTTGATCATAAATCATGTTTAATGTCATGAACACACTTTCCTTTTAGAGAAGGTCCTGTCTGAAAGAAGCCGTTGGAATTGATGTTGTCTTGAATGATCAGTAACGCTTCAGAATCATATCTTCTTACTGCTGATGACGCTTCAGAATATTGATGGCTTGGTTTGATATGTTCTTGTTTAGAGTCAGAGTTTACTTTGATTAAGCGCAGGCTCTGGTCATCAGTCTTCAGCGTATGTTCTGATTGCTTCAGCGTGTAGTACTTATGGCTTATCTTCTGATGCTGATATGATCAGAACTTCTGCATACATAAAACATGATTTTTAAGGAGCATATTTATTCTTTGTATTATATAATTTATTCTTTGTATTTGTTATCATCAAAACTCTAACCAAGGGTTGTAGATCAAACTATGTTCTAACATTTACTGCTCCCTATACTCCTTAACACAATAGTCTTGCTGAAAAAAGAAACCGTACTTTGCTTGATATAGTGAGAAGTATGCTGAAAGAGAAGAAGCTTCATCATACTTTGTAGGGAGAAGCTGTCGCCACTACATGTTATATGCTCAACAGATATCCAACAAAGAAGCTGAAGGAAATAGTTCCTATTCAAAAGTGGACTGGAGATAAGCAAAGTGTTAGTCATCTGAAGGTGTTTGGTTCTGTATGTTACAAACATGTTCCAAAAGACAGGAGTTGGATGATAGAAGTAAAGTAATGTTACTGGTGGGGTACCATAGTACAGGTTTGTACAAACTTTATTGTCCAGAAACTAACAAAGTTGTGTTCAACAGAGACGTCATTGTAAAAAAAATCAGAAGTATAGAATTGGGAAAGGTCTCATCCTGACTCTGATGAGAGAACTCCTGAAGAAAAGTCAGAAACACGTGTTTCTGAAGCTGGTAAAGACTTTGACTCTGAAGAAGATTCAGAAGGTGAAGATGATTCTGACTCTGATTCCGATGGTGATTCAGACTCTGGGTATTTTCCAGACTCTAAAGATAATCAAGGTTCTGGAGAAAGTTCAATTTTTGAAGCAAGAGCTTCTGAAGGGGAAAGTTTTGGTGTCTGAGGTTTTGAAGTTCAAATTCAGAGGCAACAAAGAGTCGAAAGCATCCCAAGAAGATTTGTAGAGTTTAACATGTTACAAGACACTGAAGTAGACTCCGAAGGAGAAGTTATTCAATGTGCTATGTTAGTAGACTCTGAACCCGTGAGTACAGAAGAGGATCTTAAGCACCAGGTCTCGTTGCAGGCCATGAAAGAAGAACTTGATGCTATAGAGAGAAACAAGACTTGGAAGCTGACAGAACTTCCAAAAGGCAAGAAAGCCATCATTGTCAGATGGATTTTCAAGCAGAAGCTAAAGCCAGATGGATCAATTGGAAAACACAAAGCAATATTAGTAGCAAGAGGCTTTCTACAGAAGTCTGGGTTGGATTACTCTGAAGTGTTTGCACTTGTAGCGAGACATGAAATAATCAGACTAGTGATTGCAATAGCTGCTAATAGGAATTTGCGTTTGATGCATTTAAATGTAAAATATGCATTTCTGAATGGTCCATTACAAGAAGAGGTATACATGTCACAACCTCCTGGATTTGAGAAAAATAATCAGGAAGGGATGATGTTTAAATTGCACAAAGCCTTATATGGATTGAAGCAAGCGCCCAGAGCCTGGAATTTGAAGATTGATTCATTTTTCAAGGGACAAGAGTTTCAAAAGTGTGAGATGGATTATGGTGTTTATGTTCAGCACACTTTAGAAAGTAATATGATTCTGGTATGTTTGTATGTTGATGACATATTGCTCACAGAAAGTTCTGAACAAGAGATAGCTAAGTTCAAGAAGGTTCTGATGAATGAGTTTGAGGTAACTGATCTTGGGAAAATGAGTTTCTTTATAGGGATGGAGTTTATGTACTATGAGAAAGGAATCATTTTGCATTAGATGAAGTATGAACCCGAGATTCTGAAGAGACTTAAGCTAGAGAATTGAAAGTTGTTATCACACCTGTTGATACGAATCAGAAGTTGAACTCTGATTTTGATGGAGAGATGTGGATGCTACGACCTTCAAATAGATGGTTGGTTCTCTGGGGTATTTGTGTAATATCAGACCTGATATTTGCTATGCAGTTGGAATAGTTAACAAATTTATGAGTAAACCCAAAGTGGTCTCATTATCAAGCTGTTGTCAGGATTCTGAGGTATGTGAAGGGAACTCTGAAGTATGGAGTGTTATTTCCTTCTGGAAGAAAGATCGAATCAGAACTTCTGAGTTATTTAAACTCTGATTGGTATGGAGACAGAGTTAATAAAAGAAGTACTTCTGGGTACTTATTCAAATTTCTGGGAGGTCCTATTTCTCGGTGTTCCAAGAAGCAACTTGTTGTTGCGCTGTCAACCTGTGAAGCTGAATATATTGCAGAAGCTCTGACTACATGCCAAGCTGTGTAGATTCTGAACTTGCTGCAAGATCTGAAGATTGAGGTAGACAAACCTCTAAAGTTGATGATTGATAAGTCTGCAATCAATCTTGCCAAGAACCCAGTGTTGTATGGGAGAAGCAAGCATATTGAGACCAAGTATCACTTTTTGAGGAATCGGGTTCAGAGTGGAATGTTAGAAGTTATGCACTGTAGCACCCAGAAGCAGTTGGTAGAGGTTTTGACAAAGGCTATCAAGACTAATCAATTTCTTTGTTTTGAGGGATGAAATTGGTGTTATCAGTTTTGTGTAAATATAAATGAAGGGATGGTGTTGGAATAAATTTATATTTTAGGAATATCTTATTGATTAAGTTTGTTAGAGGGTATTTTAATATTTTATTATACCATAATTTTGTGTATAAATAGCCTAGTAGTAGGTAGGTCAATGTAATTCATTATTCCTTATTTTGTAGCTGTCATTCAATATATTCATTTTGTCTTTCATCTCTTCTTTATGCACCAATATTTTATACCTACAAAATTTACGTCGATCATAAAAAAATAACAAGAAACACATTATATGTGAATTTTTCTGCAGATTTTAAAAAATATGTATTTTATGCATTTTTACCCAATTAAAAAAAAATCATGGTTAAAAACAATCTTTTTCTACCAGTTTTTTTGTTAAAACTACCAGATTTGAGAGAAAATTTAGTAAGATATTGAGTAAAAAAAAGTGAGGTGTATATTTGCTATTATCAATATACGTAGGGTAGGGTGCCAGTTAGATTCCTCCGACAATTGGTTTTACCAGTAGAGAAAATAACAAAACGACCCACATATAGCCCATCTAGCTATCAAGGCTTCTAAGATTATTTGGAAAGGCGATATTCCAAATTAAATTGTAAATTGGACTCAAATGGATAAAATGTATTTGATTTATAAACTATTTATTCAAAGAATCTAAAAAATTAAATTTTGTTAAATTAATATATAATTGAGAATCGCCTAAAAAGTTAAATTTTTGTTTATAATAAATGATTAAGTTTATATATAACTGAAAATCTGGAAATCAACTACATACTTCTTTTTTGTGATTGTGATCTTGTGATTAGAATAAGGCATGAGGCATCAAATTTGTGTTTTGACATCTTTGATAGTGTGTTTTATTGTTCAATATGGGAATTGTGAAAGAGATGATGTTGGTGGTGGTTTCGTTCAAACAAAAGGCATCCATTTTATTCTAAATGGGAACCCACTTTATGTAAACGGATTCAATGCCTATTGGTTAATGACCATGGCATCTGACCCATCTACTAGGTCTAATGTTACTTCAGCTTTTGAACAAGCTTCTAGACATGGTTTAAATTTAGGAAGAACAATGGCTTTCAACGATGGAGATATTAAACCACTTCAAATCTCTCCCGGTTCTTATGACGAGGATGTCTTTAGGGTAATGTTTTTTTATATTGAAGCTACATTATAATTATATTGTTTACATTATTTTCTATTTTACTAATCTATATTTTTGTTTACATTATTTTCTATTTTACAAATCTATATCTTTGATTATTTGCATGTGTACGTAGGGCTTGGATTTTGTGATATCAGAGGCAGGAAAATTTGGAGTGAAACTTATCCTAAGCTTTGTGAATAATTGGAAAGATCTTGGAGGAAAAATTAAATATGTCCAATGGGCAAGAGAACGTGGTGAAAATATCACAAACGAAGATGATTTTTTTACAAACCCTGTAGTTAAGCAATACTACAAAAATCATGTTAAGGTACGTACCATAGTTATTTAATAGAAAAACTCTTGAATTAGTCTTATATATTCATAATTATTCAGTGTCGCTACACTAAGATTGTTTGGATGGATTATTGCAGGCTATTCTAACCAGAAATAACACCATAAATGGGCTTTTATATATGGATGACCCAACTGTTTTCTCATGGGAGCTTATGAATGAACCTCGTTTTCCAAATGATTCTGGAAATTCAATTCAGGTTCTTTTATTTTTATTATTAATATAAAGAAACATTAACTTGAAGTTTGAATTTATTATTATTTTTAATTTATATATTGTAGAATTGGGTTACTGAGATGGCGGCGTATGTGAAATCCATTGATAGCAATCATTTGTTGCATATTGGAAATGAAGGTTTCTATGGTGAAACAGTGCCAGAAAGGAAGCAGCTCAATCCCATTTCTATTAATTTTGGGACTGATTTTATTCAAAACAACCAAATTCCTCAAATCGATTTTGCCACCTTTCATTTATATGATGATAGATGGTAACTCCAATATAAATTCATCACTATTTTATTTTTAAAATTTAATTGATGATTTTATGATTATATATAATTATTAATTATGAATGATATAGGTTAGAAAACACAACAGAAAGAGCAAAAAGTGTATATGTTGACAAATGGATAGAAGGTCATCTTAAGGATGCGGAAACTCTTATAGGAAAGCCAATTATTTTGGCAGAGTTTGGGAAGTCTTCAAGAGAATCACCTGGATATAGCGTAGCTAAAAGGGATAGCTACTTTCAAAAAATATACAATGCTACATATACAAGTGCTATTAGTGGAGGCTCTTGTGCAGGTGCAATGTTCTGGCAACTTCTGTCTCAAGGAATGGATAGTTATGGAGATGGTTATCAAGTTATTTTGGAGAATAGTCCTTCAACTGCACAGATCATCAAACAACAATCTACCAAGATGTCAAATATCAAATTCTAGAGTTGTAGAAAATAATTCTAAGCCTGTTTATTTATTTTTCTTAACCCTAAAAAATTGTCCACGATATAATATATCATTATATTCCTATCAGAAAAAGTAATAATATATGCACGAAGAAAAATATTATTACATCAATAAATATTTCTGTTCCTCGTGAGTTTTGTCTCTGCCTACTAGTTGTATATCTATTTGTGAAATTGAATGAATAGAATAATAAAAGATATTTTATGAAATTAAAGGGAACAATGAATTTGATTTATGTTGAAGAAGATTTTATTGGATACGACTTAATTAAAAGGATTTGCATTAAAGAAAAGAAGAAGATTTGATTGGATTTGTATTTAAGAAATTTTTTATTTGAATATGTTTTCAAAAAATATTTGTTTTAGATTTAATTTATTTAAAATTGTGCTAAAATTGAAGATTCATTCATGAACAGATTTATTTAGATTTGTTTTAATTACAAAATTTGGATTTACATTTAATGAGAAAATTTTCAATTTTCATTAAAGATGATTTAATCTGTGATTTAGTTTTTGTAATAGATTTTTTGAATCTTTTACTTGAGAAGTGAGATTTGTTCATAATTCGTAATTATGTTTTGTTATGATCTGTTTCATGTTTTGTTATATCAAAGATATAAATGTTTAGAATCAAGGATCACAATCTTCGTAATAAAGATTTGATTGATTGTGTGTGTTTTTGGAAGAAGATGTCATCTAAATCAAATATAACAAGAACAATCAAGAGATTTATATTTATTCAAGGAGATCAATCGAGATTGAAAATCATCATTATTGAAGATTGATCTCATGTATTTTTTAGAAGTCCAACCGAATTCATGACCTAAATCCTCATGGGCTTTTGGAGATGGACTTTTATGACTATATAAGGAGTTCATCTCCTTTGCAAAGACTTAGAGCTTGAGAGAAAAATCTACTCTATAGGAGAGTTTTAGTTATGTCTTGTCTTTGAGTTTTTATTGTAATACTTTATTACTAAATACTAATTCTATAAGCTCGAGAATAAAGTATTATGTGTGTTTAGTTGTTCCATCTTTTCAATTATATTGTAATTGTTCAAACACAAGGAGGGTGTTTGAGTGAAAGTGAGAGAGTTCTCAAATTTAAGAGGAGTCTGAACAAATCTTCACAAGTAATATTAGAAAAAGTGGTCTTGAACTGGGATAGTTCAGACTAAGTCCAGTAGTAACCCTTCTGACTATTCAAAGTAGAGTCATTCTATGAAGAATCATAGATAAAAAGACATTGATAGTATTAGAAAGAAAGACATTAAATAAGATTTGTTCATCTAAAACTATTATACTAATATTATTTAGAGTGCATTTCTTTTCTTAGATTGGAAACTCCCAGACATAGATGACATTGCATCGAACTCGATTATTAACTTTTTTGTGTCTTTTAATTCTTTAATTATTTTTTTCTAACTATCTTGCAAATTGTTTTTTTATACAATGTCTTAAACATTGTGTCCAATATCTATTCCTGTCTTAGAAGAGAATTCCACTAACCCACAAAGAGGCCTATACATTCTAGAATCTCTTAACTAACAACTTTAAAAAAACTATTTTAATTAAAAAACTATTTTAATTAAAAAACTATGTTAATTAAATAAACCATTTTTATTTTAAAAACTATTATTGGTATACTATAACTAACTCAATGAACGGTATAAATATATTTAAAACATTATTAAAACTATTTTCACTGTATTACTTATGTATTTAATTTAATATTGAATTAATTCGAAATTTGAATTAAAAAAAATCTTTCTTTATGATTATATTCTACACTCTCTTTCAAAAATTTCAAAAGAATAGCCATCAACAAATTGCTGAATATAATAATAACAATAATAATAATAATAATAATAATAATAATATTAATATTAATATAATATAATAATAATAATAATAATAATAATAATAATAATAATAATAATAATAATAATAATAATAATAATAATAATAATAATAATAATAATAATAATAATAATAATAATAATAATAGTAGTAGTATCTTATTATATTTTATTTTGGATTGAATAAGATAATATTCAACAATTCTCTTCTTTATGTGTAGCATAAATATCTTAATAAACAACATATATGAATTTATGTATATAAAATGTTTTTTAATTTTAATTAAAATTATTATATTATTAATAAATTAATGGTTCTTTTATAATATTACTTATTTTAGTTTTTCTACTAACAACATAAAAAACATTTAATTAAAAAACTATTTAAAATAAAAATTATTTTAATTATAAACTATTTTAATTAAAAAAAACATTTTAATTTTAAAAACTAATCTTAGTATACTATAACTATCTCCAAAAACGGCATAAATATATTTAAAACATTATAAAAATTATTTTCACCGTATTCCTTAGATATTTAATTTAATTTTTAATTAATTAAAAAACTATTTTGATTAAAGAACTATTGTAATTAAAAAATTAATATTTATTGGATGTTTAGTTTAAGTCAAATGCTATTTAGAAGCTTCTGAAAGTTGTTTTAAGAAATTATTTGAAAAGTTGTTATGTGCCTTTGCTAGAACTGGAATTTCCTAAGAGGAAACCGGTTTTCTGAAATATGGAAATCGGTTTCTGCCGCGATTTTCTGTTTTCCAATTTGTTGTTTGTAACCGTTTTTGTGTTTGTTTTGTTTGTTTGTTATATTTTCACACTCATATAAAAACCCTCATGTAATGTGTTTGTGTTAATGTCAATTATAATAATTTTCTCCTCAATTACTCTCTCTAATAATCTCTATTTTTTTTCTCTAAACTTCATCTTCTCCAATTAACCAATTTTCACCATTAATTCACCAACTTCATTTTTGTGTTTATTCTAACATTTGGCATCAAGAGTCTTGGTTCTGATCCATTAACTCGCTGCAAATTATGTCTACCGTTTACAGTGATCGAATCCCTACCAACATCCAATCCTTAATTCCAAGAACTATGACAAATGGTGCAAACAAATGAAAGTTTTGTTTGGGTATCAAGAAGTTATCGATGTCGTTAACAATGGCGTTACACCTCTTGGGGCAGAAGCTACAACTGCATAATAAACTACATTCAAGAAAGAGAAGAAGAAACACTACAAAACACTCTTCTTGATACATTCTTGCATCAACAATGATAACTTTGAAAAGGTTGGAGATTGCACGTCGGCGAAGCAAGCTTGAGAGATCTTGAGGAAAGCTTATGAAGGGGTCAATAAAGCCAAGGTTGTGAGATTACAAACTCATAAGAGGCAGTTCGAATTTGTGCAAATGGAAGAGAAGGAATCAGTAAATGATTACATTACGCGTATAACGTGTTTGGTGAATCTAATGAAGTCTTGCGGTGAAACCGTAACGGTGCAAAATGTGGTAGCAAAGATCTTGCGTTCTTTAATGCCAAGATTTGACAACATAGTGGTTGCAATAGAAGAATCAAAGGATCTTCTCACAATGAGCAGGGAGGAGCTTCAAAGCTTATTAGAGGATCATGAACAAAGGATGGATGAAAGAGGAAGTGACAAGGCCAAAGCGGAGATTACGTTACAAGCACGGTTCAATGAGAAGAACAAGAGATCGAAAGGAAATTTGTCTTCAAAAGGAAAGACAAATTCTCAAAATTTTGGTGGCAAAGAGTCACAAAGTTCAAAGGCTTCGATGGTGCAAAGGGAGAGAGCAGCTCCAAAGGTGGTGGTCAAGGTAACTACACCAAAAAGATTGACAAGAGTGGTGTAAAGTGTTACAATTGTCACAAACTTGGGCATTTTGCAAGATAATGTAATGTGAAATCGAAGGAAAATCAAGGTGATGAGGCTAAGGTAGCAAGAAAATATGTGGATGATGATAATACACTTCTGGTCATGATTACATAGGAGAATTATGGCATGGAAAAGCTATTGGATAACAGTAGTAGCAGCTGTCAGAAGCTGGGCAGCAGTGTCTACAGTGCAGAAAATTATGCAGAAACGCGTTCAGAGTGAAACGCAATGGTAACCGTTCGAGATAGAGCTCAAGGCAGTGATGCGTGGTGTGATACGGTGGCAGAACCGACTGTTAATACTTTTTTTACATTTGTGTTTGGAAATGTTGGAGTAAGCAAGAGTCTCCACCGACTTTTCTTTTATCCAACAAAGGAAAGGGTGAAAAGAACAGAAAAAGACCTTTTCGAGAAATTTCTGAGTAAGAGGGTAGATTATGGAAAGGGAATGTGTTAGCACCCTTTCCATCCGTAGTTTTCTACGGGCTCTTAGATGCTATCTCATGTTTTGAAAATTTCTTGTGCTTTGTGTGTTTGAAAATTTGTTTTGAAAATGCCTTAGTGCGGCGATTCGCTTTATGATAACTCTTGTATCATTCCTCAAGACTGTTGACAAAGCGAATGTTTTTGAAAGTTGTTTTTTTGAAATGTGTAAGTGTAAAAAGTTTTTTATTTTATTTTGAGAAAGCATCTAATAACTATCTACTTGTACTCGAAAAGGTAGTTCTTTTCCTCATATCCTTTAGACAGTGCTATCCTACTATTAGTTAGTAGGTAGCCCTATCGATGGATGTATGAGGGACATTCGAAGGGACATTACGGTCATGAAGGCAACTTGGTAAGGAATTTTAGTAACTGTCCTAAAGTTCTAAGATCACTTTTAATCGAGGCAACATCGAGAGGGTCATTGAGGGACTTGTAATCTTTCAAACTAGAGGACAACCACTAAAACTTCTCACATTTCGAGAATTGTAACCGTTTTCTGAAGGCAATCGAAGTGGGGTACTCTAGAGGTGTATATGTGCAATGTGTGTTATATTTAGTTTATTTATTTTTATCTTTTGTGTTAGGTTTGCTAATGCTTTGTTATTAGTCTTGTCATGCAATCCTAGTTACTAGCAGTTAATATATATACAGGAATTTAAAGTGCAGAAATATAAAGTGTGGGAATGTAAATCCTACGCTATTACATGGCTTTGTGAGATGTACATTATAGAAAATGCGAAAAGTAAAGTCCTAGTTACTGTTACAAACTGGGAAGTAGTTACAATAAGATGAAACAAAATGCGAAAGTAAATAAATGCGCAAACGAATTAAAAGGGACGTCTAAAACCTAAGGCAATTCTAAATGAAATAAGAAATCTTTTTTGGTTTTTTTGTTTGATTTGAGGAAATAATTAAATTAATTATTCTAAAGTCTATTTAGAAAATAAAGTTAATCAAGAAAATAGTCTAAGTTCTTTTTTTAGTTTTTATTATGACCAGAAAACAATTAAATCTAAATCAAGTCATAGGTTATAATTCAATTTAAATTAAAGAAAATAGTTGAAATATTTATTTAATTTATTTACAAAATTAGTTTAATTAAAAATACTAACTTAATTTTTTTTTGTGATATTTTTGATTTAAAGTTAATTTAAAATTAAAGAAGAAATGAATAAAGCAAAATTAAAGAGAGAAGAACCCTCCTTCGATTCAAGGGAAAAATGGTTTTTCGATTTAGGGAAGATGATAGGCTTTTCGATCCCAAGGGGAATGTGATTTCTTTTTCAATCCAAGAAGGGATGCTTTACTTTTTGATCTAGGGGTGGATGTTGCCTTTCGATTTGAAACTGCAAGACAAATATTAGCCAAATAAAGATGCAGGACCTAGGTATCAAACCCAGGTCCTTCGATCCTGTGCACTTTAGCCTATTCAGGATGGATCTGCAACAAATGTTAGAAACAAAACAAATGCGTACCTGGGTGTCAAATCCAGGTCCTTAATATATCATGCACATACAAAGTTTGATCTCTTTACCAATCTTACCAACAGTTGGAAGCTTCGATTTGGAATTTCTGGGCATGGAGATGCTTGCTTAGAGGCTCGTGATTGGGAACACTTCCTGCAGACTTTAGGGAGTGAATAGGGTTTTTCTGAAGACTCATTCAATTGGGACTATTTGTAAGGACTTTGATTGTTTCATTATGCTTATGAGGCAGCGTGTGCGTGTCTTTCTTTCTTGTGGGTCTCTCCTCTTTTTTTCGTCCTCTCGTGCTTGCTAGTGTTCCCCTTATATATAGGGGAAGGAGGAGACAGGGTATCAAGGTAGTAAACAACCATAAACATGTTCTTTAAGGCCATGAATGAGAATTTTAATTTTGGCAAAATACATGGGATTCTTGTCTCTTTTTGAATTTGAATGAATGTGGACACCTTTGACTTTCGAATGCTCCCCAGTCCCTACCCTTCGACTGGACCTCTTGTATATCCTTCGAATGGGCCTTTGGTTGCCTCCTTCGAATGGACCTTTTGGTGTATCCTTCGAATGGACCTTTTGGATGTCTCCTTCGAATGGACTTTTTGAGTGTCTCTCGAATAGTCCATATTGTATGCCTTGTGCCCTCTTCGAATGGACCACCAATGTGTGTCCTTCGAATGGCTCAAGTATCATCATTGGGGCCTCTTCAATTGAGTCCCTACTCAGCTAGCCCCAACGAAAACTCTTTCCAGGCTAATCGAAGCTTCCTTCAGTATGAATACTTGTGTAGGAAACTTGAATATGGCAGTATGTGGGATTTTGGGCCAGCCAGCATTTTTGCATATTTCTCTTTCGTTTTGGCTAGAAATATATGTATCCTTCGTTTTGAAACAATGTGTGTTCCTTTTTTAAAGGGATCACATACATCACTTGTGTGCATCACTTGTAATTCTTTCGAATGGACCAACAAAGTAAATCCTATGTGTGTTGAAACAAACTTTCCAAGAGAGATATTTCCTAGTCAAAGCAGGAATCAAGCTTGCGTGCAGGTAGTCATCAAAACAAACCCGCAGAGGCCCTTTCTCAATCGAAGCAGGCATGCAGGTAACCATTGCATTGTGAATCAAGCAAGCATGTAAAGCCAATGGTGCAATCAAAGGATGTATGCAGGAGGCCATTGACTTGTGCCTGCTGGCATAAAGGAAGTTCTTGTCTTGTGAATTGAAGGCAAGCGTAGAGAAGGCACTTGTCTTATGAATCAAAGGAAAGCTGCAGGAGTTCATTGCCAACACCTTCTGAATCGAAAGAAACCAGTAAGAAGCCAACGCCCTCTGAATCGAAAGAAGCCAGTAAGAAGCTACTAACATTTGAATCGAAGGAGCACCAACATGAGGCCCTTCCCTTTTGAATCGAAGGAGGTTGTTTCAAAGGAAACACATGCTCAGTCGAAACTTGTATACAACTAACAAGCAAAAGGCCAAGGCTTTAATCGAAGCTTGGAACTTTGAAGCAAGATTGAAGGAGATTAGGTGCTCAATCGAAGCCTGTCAAGATGCCAATCGAAAGACACCTTGTTCATCTTCAAAAAATTTATTTTTCTTTAATCAAGTGCTTGTGACCACCCATATAAGAAAAAACCTTTGAAAACATAAGAGTGCAAATTTTGGGATACAACAGCTGCCCCTGTACAATCTTCTTAAACCTGAAGATATAGATTGGCTTGTCTGTCTTTTGTGATCTGAAGGTGAAATATGATTGAACACTAGAGTGCCCAGAAATTTGCACTCACATGAAGTAACACTATTAGTTGATGATGACGGAAATGGGCTTACAGATTCCATTTAGAGAAGATGGAAGATAGTCATCAGAGATGGGCTTAAAGATGCTGTTGTACCCAAAAATTTGCCCTCCCATTCTCTCAACATTTTTCTCATCACAAGACCCTTGGAGCTCAAGATCCAATTAGGGTTTCCTCTGCAAGACTTCTCCTAGCACTGTTGACCCAAATTAGGGTTTGTGTTTGCACAAAGATATTTTGACCTAAAATGCCTAAGATGACTTTCATGCTTCATATTGGACTCCCAAGTTTATCTATACCAAGTTTCAAGTCTTGATTCCAAATTTTGCCCAGTCAATTGGACAGTTGACCTAGAAATCAACTGTATTGGGGAAAAAGTCAACTGTGGCCAATTGACAGTCAAATCTCATGAAAATTGACCCACATCAACATTATGAACTCACATGGACCATTTGATCAAGTTTGGATCACAATTCCACAAGAAATTTGATCAGATCACCAAAAGGGCAAAATGGTCATTTTTAGGGTTTTGACTGCACAAAGGTAATTTTTGACTGTTTGACCTATCCAATGGCAAACCAAACTCACATATGGACTCAAGGACCCCATGGAATTGTCTTGACATACTCAACAAGTTCAAAAGATCCCAAATGTACAAGATTGACAGTTGAATTTCCCAGTCAATTGATCAATTTTGACTGTATACTGAAAAGTCAAACTTTGACTTTTTGGTCAAAATCAAGTGTCAAGATTCATTTTTCATCAAAACATGCCAAATCATGAAACTTGTTCATCACGAAATCCAAAATTGCAAATTAGGGTTTGAAATGAGGATTTTTCATAACTTAGAATTTTTCTAAGTTATAAAAAACCCTAATTTTTTCCTAACTTTGCCCCACTTTCTCACCAAGATTCATTTGGATTCAAGGAAAAGTCAAAACATGAAAGGTTTAGTCCATTGCAAAATCTACAACTTTGATTCACAAAGTTTTCCCAAAAGAAGCTTGTAGCTCAAGTTACAATTTTTGGAACAAGGGTACCAAACCATTCTTAACTTAGAGAAATTTTGAACCATTTTAGGCAGGATTTTTGCCTAACTTCAAGACCATTTTTCACATACTTCCACTTTGAATTTCAATTTGCATTTCAAAGATGGATTGTAGTACACATTCCAAGCTTTTCAAAATGTCCAAGAACTCATCAAACAACCTCATGGTTAGGGAGAATCGAATTTGGCAAGTTGGGAAAAACTCACTTTTGATTTGGCCAATTTACATGTTCATACATTTGTGCCATTTTGAATTCAGCTTGCTTTCCTTGATTACAGGTCCCATATCCCATTTGCACTCAATAATTTAATGCTAACTCATTGTTCCAAGGCCTTGTTTTATGTGTTTAAGCATTACATGGAAAACTAAGCCATAAGTAGAAAAAGCAAAATAGCCATTTTTGAAAAGTAGAACTTTATGTCAATTAGCAATCCAAGCAAGTACAGTGCAAATCCTTTTGGCACAAGTTTATGAACAAAACACACTGATCAAGGGGAAGGTTAGCAGCACATTAGGGGGGGCCTCTATCAGTCTAAAACTCAAGTGGACACTTTGTTGCTTAAAGTTGAAGAAACATAGCATAACAAGACATAACTCTCATTCCTGTCAAGGAAAGCTGAAGCAAAGACTTTTTACACTTTCTAAACATCCTAACTGAGTTAGAACACGAGCCAACCATCTCCATTGCCTTCTCAAACACAGAATCACCCTCAAACTGCCCAAACAGGGTACCTGCTGCAGATTGAGTTCCATAACTCAATCCATTCATGCATTCTTGCTAAAACCACTTCAAACATATCCCACATCATCCCTTGAAACTATTCCAAGCCTCAAACACGACCTGTAACACTCCCAAGCAACATCACCATTTTCATTTTCTTGTTTTGCAGTTGAAGTTCCATAACATGATTCACTTGGTTTCAAAGCAAACTAAAGCTTGGAATAGCATCCCTGGACATCAAGGAAGCTATATCAATCATCACCTGGCATTGAAAACACCTCCATCACCAGATACGATTCCAACTGAATAGGTAAGTTCATGAACTCGTATCTCTCTATCCAGGCATTGTTAGCTTTAGGTTTGTGAAGAAATCATGTCACATTCATAGCCCTGAACATGCCCATATAATTAGTTTTCATTTATGTTATGTGTGCTATGAGAATTTGATGTCTGAACATGGAACAAAAACTAGGTCAGGAATTGGGGGAGAAGAAATTCTCTCTCATTTCTGAGAGTTAGATTGATTTCTTTATATGTCTAGAATCGTGGCTTCAAGCTCTACAGGTTTCATGTTGAAAGATTTGGCAAAAGATCAAGGAATCTGGAGATAGAAAACGCGCGTGGATGGTTGTTCAAACATGTTCTGAGGTTGAAGACAAAGTCTTCTTGGGCTGGGCCTGAGTTGACTTTCCTTTTTGCACCCTATGCTTACTTTTGAACCCCCTGGCCCATTATGCTTATTTTGATCATTTTTTGATTTTTTCTTTTTATTTCTGATTTGTTTATTTTTTTCTCATAATAATAAAAATATAAAAAATATTTTTTAAATCATTTTTGTATTTATTTGTTTAAATAGATATTTGTACATAAATAAAATATACTTTTATTTAAAAAAAATACTAAAAAATAATGTAAACACATTTATTTTCTAATTTTTATTTTATTTTATCTTCTGAAAATATTTTATATAAAATATACTTTTTTTATAAATATTAAATATTATTATTTTGTATATATAATATATATTTAGTAAATAATACAAATACATACACATATATTAGTATATTTAGGTTTAAAAAAATACAAAATATATACATTTTTATTTTTATTAATATTTAACACTAAAAATACCTTTTTGACAAATATACTTCTTTTTTATTTTATTTTTGTACATAATTAACAAACTTTGTACATATTAAATAATTAATACCTTTTATTTAATAAATTAGGGTTTTGCCCTAAATGCATAAAAAACCCCAAAAATTAATACTTTTTATTTTGTTTATTTGACATATAAAAAACACTTTTTACATACACATAAAAAATCATTTTTTGCATCTTGCATATTTATTCCATTTTTATTTAATTATTGCATATTAAATAATTTGTATAATTCCATTTGGATTGTAATAGTCTAGGTTTAAATTCCTTGTCAAAATATCCTCCATTTGAACATATGTACCCCCCTTCCCATATATTGTGTTGTAATAACTTAGGAACTTTATTTTTCGCACTTTAATGCTTTTCTAATTATGCCATGTTAGAGTTAGGGTTTGTATGCAAATCAATTAACCAAAATAGTTTGACCTAATTTCAAGATAAACAAGCATGAAAATGGACAACACTAATCACACTTGCACCCCTAGGGTATTCCACTTGTTGCCTTCAATAATGGGTCATATTGCATGTTAGGTCTCTTTGGGCAAAACAAACACAATTCAAATTATCATAGTCCCTCGATGACGCTTTCGAAAGTTGCCTAAAAATGATCAAGTCCCTCCAAGAGAAATTGCCCAAAGATACTTGGCACCATTGCAATTATGGTCTAAACGATGACCCGCGCCCGTCCCTTTCACATCCTAACACAAGATTGTCCACCAAATACAATGGTGGAACAAAATTGTTAAAAGGGTTAAAACATAGCAAAGATCTTTGAGAAATATAGGGTAGATAGCTCTTGGTTGCTTGCCAAAACAAAAACACTTGCCTATTTTTCAAAATCACACATCACTACACTTTCAAAAACAACTTTCAAAAACATTGAAACCTTTTCAAAAGACATACACCTTTGTATACATCCCAACATGGATCGTTACAAAGGTTGCCACCACATTGGCTTCTTTTCAAAACATTTTCAAACCCACACACACAAAGCACCATTTCAAACAATTGAAAATCAAGGCAAGTTGATCTAAGCAAGTAACTAAGAGCCCATGGATAACCATGGATAGAAAGGGTGCTAATACCTTCCCTTTCTATAATCTACTCCCCGAACCCAAGAAAACATCTCAAAGGTTTTTGCTGTGCTTTTTAACCTTTCCTTAGGATAAAATAAAAAGTCGGTGGCGACTCTTGCTCAACCGAAACATTTGCGAATAAAAAACGCAAAACCTCAAGTCAGTTCTCCCACCGTATCACAGAACTGGCGACTCTGCTGGGGAAACTTTTAAGTGGAGTAACCTTAGGGCTTAGATCACCCTCTTGCATGACTAATTGTTTGTCTTGATTGCTTTATATTTTGGCTCTCTTGTTTGGGTTTACAATCCTACACCCGGATTTTTGGGAAACATTCATAGATAGCAATACGTTGTGGAAACTGTGCGGGGTATACCGACATGGTCGAAGCAATAGCTATATTAGTGCGACATATTTGTGAGTACCGGTAACCCTTGAGTTCAATCAAGGAGAGTACGGGGCCGCTGAGTGATGTCACTAAGCACTAATGACCTAGAACCTTACTTGACCATCTTGGCCTTTCATTAGGGGTAGTGAGATGACCGGCTTTGGTGCAGTCCGAAGTTGGTAGATACTCGATACTACACTCATTGAGGGTTGTTTTCTTGGAATATTTTGGTCGCTAGTTAAGTGGCTAAACCAAAACAATGAACAATGGAAATAATCCAATGATATTGAGCTCTTTAGAACCCGGTTACTATTTATAGGACAGGTTTTTAAGCCAACTACACTCAAGAGGGTACTTACCTATGAAACCCCATGCAAGCCTGAAACTAGGGTTTGGTGTGATTTGCTTGTACATATGTTTGTGCATACATCATGAACATCATGAACATCATAAAAGCATCATATGCATTTACTAACCACTTCAAGGGTTTAGATCTTCATCTTTGTTCTTGTTTTGTAGGTCATGGAAATTCCTCGCAGAAAAACCATCCAAGTCAACCTTGTGAGAATCCCTCCTCAACTCAAGGAGCTCACATCAAGGATTCCGGAAAGCTCATCCTTCAGTGAAAGACATGGTAGACTGCTCAGCTTAGTCAACACCAACATTGAAGAAGATATGATGAAAGTGCTATTCTAGTTCTTTGACCCTCTCCACCATTGTTTCACTTTCCCCGACTACCAGTTGGTGCCCACTTTGGAGGAGTTTTCTCAACTCCTGAGAATTCCTATCCTAAATCAACTACCTTTCAACGGTACGGAAAAGGAACCAAAGCCTGAAGATGTTGCTCGAGCATTACATCTACAGCCTTATGACATCAAGGGGCATTGGGAAACTAGAAGTGGCGTCAAAGGTTTCTTAGCAAAATTCTTGTTTGAGAAGGCACAAGAATGTTGGAATTCATTGGACCTACAAGCCTTTGAAGAAATTGTGGCACTCCTTATCTATGGGTTGGTCCTGTTCCCAAATCCTGACCAGCTTGTGGAGATCAACGCCGTCAAAATCTTCTTGTCCAGAAATCCAATACCAACATTGCTTGGGGACATCCTTCACTCATTTTACACACGAACAATGAGAAAGAGGGGTGTTCTCATGTGTTGTACTCCTCTCCTTGCAAGGTGGTTTATTTCGCACCTTCCACAATCTGTCTTGAAGAATGACCAAGGCTCAAGGTGGTCCCAACGGTTGATGACTCTTACTCACTCTGATGTACATTGGTGTTCTCGGTCCAGAGAAAATGTCATCATCGTCGATCGTTGTGGAGAGTTTCCTAATGTTCCTTTACTTGGAATCAGAGGAGGTATCACCTACAACCCTTGCCTAGCTTTGAGGCAATTTGGATATGCACGAAGAGATGGCCCTCACGACATGTTGATTTCTGACCTAGTTTTTGACTTCGACAACGATGCGCAAGGACTTCGCCAAAGATTCATCAGAGCTTGGAGGATGCCCAACAAGGTTGACAGCAAGACACTGGGGCACAAGAACTCCATCCCTCTTGAGCCTTATCTCAAGTGGGTACGAGCCCGAGCCCAGAGTCTAATGATGCCTTATCCTCATGTTTTCCCTGTGATTAAAGAGCCCGTCAAGGAAGGAGAGGTTCCCTACACCATCCTACATCCTGACATGCCTACATCGTGGGAGGAGATGCAGAAGAGTTGGATCCAGCTCAAGGAGGAACGGAACACTTTTGAAGCCAGCTTCTACGCCAGCGAGAAGAAGGTTCTAGAGCTCACCCGCCGACTCCATGAGCAAGAGGCCCTCAACACCTACATTGCGCCAAAGAGGATGCGCAACGTCTTTTTGCCTTGAAAAGTTGTTTTTTTAATATTTGGCCCATGGGGCATTTATGTGCTAACAAATCTTTTCTTATTAATATGACGTGCGTTCTTTTTTGTCTGCAACAATTGTGAATTTCTAAAATCCTTGAATGCATTGCATAAATAGCATCTCATGCATCATGTGCATAACAGGTACCCTTTTTTCTACAGGTTGCTTAATCTCCTTCGCTGTTTATTTTGAACAGTCATCATGAATTCAGAATCATCCAGTGAGCAAGCTATCAAGGCCCTCCAGGCCCAGAGTGCCCAGTTTCAAGAGATGGTCATGAGCCTGGCTCAAGGTCAATAAGAGTTGAAGGCTTTGCTCTTAAAGAAGAAGAAGAAGAAGAGGACTGCATTATTCAACACTGGACGCAGGTTTGGGAACACACTCCATAATGAGGCTGATCCAACTACTTCCTCTGCAGAGAAAGACAGTCCCCAAGGGGGAGAGGCTCCTAGTCCTGCAGTCTCTGACAACGAGACGGATTACAATGACGAACAATACCCTCCTACTGCTGACAGATACAAGCAATTAGAAGACCGCTTGAGTGCCATGGAGATTCAAAATGTACCAGGGCTGGATTTCGGAGATTTAGGGTTATCTTTTGGGGTGGTAATCCCACACAAGTTCAAGGCGCCTGCCTTTGCCAAATACGACGGGGCTTCCTGTCCAAAGCTGCACCTCAGATCGTACGTAAGGAAGATCCAACCTTACACGACAGACAAAAATCTTTGGATCCACTTCTTCCAAGACAGCCTTTCGGGGTCACAGCTTGAGTGGTTCTATCAGCTAGATGGAACCAGTATCCGACATTGGGAAGATTTGGCTACCGCATTTTATAGACAATATCAATACAACTCTGACCTCTCTCCTACGCGTACCCAACTTCAGGGTATGTCACTGGGAACGGGTGAAGGATTCAAAGAATATGCACAAAAATGGAGAGATTTGGCTGGCAGGGTGCAGCCTCCTTTGACTGATCGTGAACTAGTTGACATGTTTCTAGGGACCATGTCTGGTCCATTCTTCAATCATTTGGTTGGTAATTCCTCCACTGGGTTTACGGATTTGATCCTGACGGGTGAAAGGATAGAAGCTGGCATCAGGTCAGGAAAGATACAGAAAGCTGCCTCCGCAAGTACTGAGAAGAGGCCTTTCAAGAAGGAAGCTAGTGCCGTCTATGGTCCTAGAAGACAAGTCAAGCCAGAAAGCCGCCAAGCCGTCAATGCCTTGGTAATTTCAAAACCTGTTGCTGCTCCTCAGCAGTACAATCAACAAAGGGGTGAGAGGCCCAAGAGGCAATACACTCGGCTGAGTATGACCTTGTCACAAATCTTACCGCAACTGTTATCAACCAACCTGGTGACCATCAAAGAGGCTCCAAAGGTCGTGAATACTGCATCTCCTAAGTATAACCCAAATGCCCGTTGTGCTTATCATTCTGATAGCCCCGGGCATACTACTGATGATTGTTGGGCCCTGAGAAATAAAGTTCAAGACCTTATCGATGCGAAGGAAATTCAGTTTGAGGCGCCTGAGAGGCCAAATGTTGTAACTGCTCCTATGCCCCAGCATAGAGTAAATGTCGTCGAGGAAGATTTGTATGCTGTTTCGGTGAATGATGTTGCTACCCCTCTATTGACTGTTAAGAGGAACCTACTGCTAGCCAGTTTATTTACGGGTTGTAGCAAGGGTTGCCTCTTGTGTGCTGTTATCCCTACCGGTTGTCCGCTGCTGAAATCAGGCATCCAAAGCCTGATGGATAGCAAAGAAATTATGTTCAAGAAAACTGTTGTTCCGTTTGTTTCCGCTGAAGAAGTATCTATCGTCACAATTTTCAACAACCCTACCAAGGCTCTCCCAAGGAAGCCAGTCAAAATTATGTCTGTTGCACCCATTACCATTACTGTTCTGGGGCCCCTCCCCTATGAATCTGACAAGGCTGTCCCATGGCACTATGGGGCAGACGTGTATGTACTTGGAGTGAAGTAGGAGTTCAACACCGGTACCAGTATCAGTAACATCACTGGTCCCGCCAAGATTACCCGCAGTGGCAGGCTTTTCTCGCCTGACATTGCACCGCCAATTATCCGAAAACCTCTTATCATCACACCCGCAAGTGTGCATGTTCCAAATCAAGTTCTTGTGTCTACTACTGCCGCCGAGTCCTCTGATGCTCGGGGCAAAGAAGTTGCTACCGATTTGCCTGCCCGGACGGAGGCACCAAAAAAGAACGCTGTCGAAGCCTCCCAGCAAGAGATAGAGGAAATCCTTAAAATCATTAAAAAGAGTGACTTCAATGTCGTCGAACAACTGGGGCATACCCCCTCCAAAATCTCTATGCTTTCCTTGCTGTTGTGCTCAGAGGCCCACGCCAAGGGCCTGATTTCATTTCTGAAAACGGCCCATGTGCCGCAAGAGACATCTGCAGATCAATTCACTGACTGTGTGGCTAATTTGACAGCTGACAATGGTTTGGGTTTCTCGGATGCAGACCTGACCGCCAAAGGAAAAAACCACAATGATGCCCTACATGTTTCCATAGAATGCAGGGGCACTACTCTTGCACACGTGTTGGTGGACACCGGTTCTTCCCTGAATGTATTGCCCAAGAAGGCCTTAGATCGTTTGGATTGTGAGGGCCTGGAATTGAAACCTAGTAACATCATCGTTAGGGCCTTCGATGGTTCTAAGAGGATGGTGCATGGTGAGGTAGACATTCCTATTCGTGTGGGTTCCCAAGTCTTCGACTCAACGTTCTACGTGATGGATATTCGTCCATCTTATTCCTGCTTGTTGGGTCGACCCTGGATTCACAAGGCTGGGGCGGTAACATCCACTCTACATCAAAAGCTCAAATACCCTGTCAAAGGGAAGATTGTTACTGTGCAGGGTGAGGAGGAATACATGGTTAGTCACTTGAATTCATTCCGGTATATCGAAATGGACGGGGAGTTTATTGAAACCCCCTTTCAACATTTTGAGGAGGTACCTCCAACGTTGGCGTCAGCTGAGACAGTGGTTGAAGAAAACTTTCCTTTGAAGATGGCTTCCTTGAAGGATGTCCGGGCAGTAATCGAGAAAGGAAAATGTGCAAACTGGGGTCAGCTTCCTGACTTCACTCAAAAGAACGACAAGTTTGGGCTGGGCTTCACTGCAGAGGCTCAGAGAGCTGTTCGCAAGGAAAGGATCAGAAAGGCTCTGGTGTTCATCACCAACCCAAGGGTGAATGCTATCGAGGAGGACGTAGAGGAAGCAGAATTTGACAGTTGGATCTATCCCACAACCAGCAACGGACCAAGAAACTGGACGGCAAAAGATTTTACACCTATTACATTTGTCACGCAGTAATTAACTCTTTTATTTTCAATTTGTAACAAACAATATGTTGAAACTTCTATTGGCTCGGTGTCCTACCCGGGGCACCGTGGCTCCATTTGTGAGGGCTTTTTTGTATGACATTTCCATATACCATTAATCAAAACATTGGACGTTTGTTTCATTTCAAATCTTGTGCTCTTTTTTCTTTCTGTGTTATATATATTGCAAAACAGCTATATTTACACACACTCACTTATACAGGTTTCAATCCACTCTGGATCTCACTGGTAACAGCTCTGCTACTGCCAGCTATGACTTCGAAAATCCGATCAACTTGGCCGAAGACGAAGGTGAAGATGATTGCGAAGTGCCTGGTGAACTCGCAAGACTGCTACTCCAGGAAGAGAGGGCCATTCAGCCGCATGAAGAGCCGGTGGAAACAGTGAACCTAGGTACTGAGACAGATAGAAAAGAAGTCAAGATTGGTGCCAATCTAGAGCTCAGCGTGAAGCAACGATTGATCCAGATGCTGCATGATTACATGGAAATCTTTGCTTGGTCTTACGAAGACATGCCTGGTTTGGATGCCGACATTGTGGTTCATCACCTGCCTACCAAGGAAGACTGCCCTCCGGTAAAGCAAAAGGTCCGCCGTATGCGTCCAGAGATGTCTGAAAAGATCAAAGCTGAGGTTATGAAGCAATTCGATGTCGGGTTTCTAGCAGTAACTTCTTACCCTCAGTGGGTTGCCAACGTGGTGCCAGTGCCGAAGAAAGATGGTAAAGTCAGAATGTGTGTTGACTACAGGGATTTGAACAGGGCCAGCCCTAAGGACGATTTCCCTCTGCCTCACATCGACGTTCTTGTCGACAATACTGCTCAACACAAGGTGTTCTCCTTCATGGATGGTTTTTCAAGGTATAATCAGATCAAGATGGCTCCTGAAGATATGGAAAAAACTACCTTCGTTACTCAGTGGGGCACCTTATGTTACAAGGTCATGCCATTCGGGTTGAAAAATGATGGGGCAACCTACCAACGTGCCATGGTTGCTTTATTTCATGACATGATCCACCATGAGATTGAAGTATACGTCGATGATATGATTGCAAGGTCCCAAACTGAGGAGGAACACCTTGACCATCTGCGGAAGCTGTTTGACCGACTGAAATTGTACAAGCTGAGGTTGAATCCAAACAAATGCACCTTTGGGGTGAGGTCTGGAAAATTGCTAGGTTTCATTGTAAGCGATAAAGGTATTCAGGTGGACCCTGCCAAGGTGAAATCCATACAAGAGATGCCGACTCCCAAGACAGAGAAAGAAGTCAGAGGCTTTCTGGGACGACTGAATTATATTGCCCGATTCATCTCACATCTAACTGCTACCTGTGAGCCAATCTTCAAATTGCTGAAGAAAGATCAAGTAGTACGTTGGAACGATGAATGTCAGTCTGCTTTCGAAAAGATAAAGGAATATCTCCAAGAACCACCCATTCTTATGCCACCAGTGGAAGGGAGACCTCTGATACTATACTTGACAGTACTTGACAACTCAATGGGGTGTGTGCTGGGGCAGCATGACGAGTCTGGCCGAAAAGAGCACGCTATTTATTACCTGAGCAAAAAGTTTACCGACTGTGAGTCTCGGTACTCACTGCTCGAGAAAACTTGTTGCGCTCTGGTATGGGCTTCTCGCCGGCTGAGACAGTATATGCTGACTCACACTACTCTGTTGATTTCAAAAATGGATCCAATCAAGTACATATTCGAAAAGCCTGCTCTGTCTGGAAGAATAGCAAGATGGCAAATGATCTTGACAGAATATGACATCCAATACACAACTCAAAAAGCAATCAAGGGAAGTGTATTGGCAGACCATTTGGCACACCAACCTGTGGACGATTACCAATCATTAAACTTTGAATTTCCGGACGAAGATATCATGGTAGTAACCGACTGTGAAGTACCTGGACCGGATGAAGGACCTGAGGAAGGATCCCGATGGTCTATGCATTTTGACGGAGCCTCGAACGCTTTGGGTAACGGCATCGGCGCTGTGATCATATCCCCAAAAGGCACTCATACTCCACTCACTGCCCGACTGTGTTTCAACTGCACCAATAACATGGCAGAATATGAGGCATGCATCATGGGTCTTCAAGCTGCGATTGACTTAAGGATCAAGTTTCTGAGTGTCTTCGGAGATTCCGCTCTCGTGATCAATCAGATCAAAGGGGAGTGGGATACGAAACACCCAAATCTTATTCCTTACAAGGAGTATGTGTTGACTTTGCTTCCCCACTTTGAAGAGATAACTTTTGAGCATTTCCCAAGAGAGGAGAATCAGTTAGCGGACACACTAGCTACGATATCTTCAATGTTCAAAGTCAAATGGGACAACGAGGCTCCCCGGATCACTATCTGGAAATTGGACGAACCTGCATACTGTTGCGATCTTGAGGCCAAAGAGGTAACCGAAAAACCTTGGTATCATGAGGTGAAGAGATACTTGGAAGCCCAGGAATACCCTGAAGGTGCGTCTGTCAACGATAAGAAGTTCATGAGAAGGTTTTCAGCAAAATTCTTCCTCAGCAACGGCATTCTCTACAAACGAAACCATGATTCAACTTTACTGCGTTGTGTGGATAAGACTGAAGCAGAGAAGATCATGCTAGAGCTACACGAAGGTACATTCGGAACACATTCCAGTGGACACACCATGGCAAAGAAAATCCTTCGGGCAGGATATTTCTGGTCCACAATGGAAGCCGATTGTTACCAACATTCTCGAACTTGTCATAAATGCCAGATCTACGCTGATAAGGTGCACATCCCTCTGGTTCCTCTAAACGTCCTGACAGCACCTTGGCCTTTTGCAATGTGGGGCATTGATATGATCGGCGAGATCCGACCGACGGCATCCAACGGGCATTGCTTCATCTTGGTAGCGATTGATTACTTCACGAAGTGGGTTGAGACAGCTTCCTACGCCACCGTAACCAAGAGCGTTGTGGCACGTTTCATTCGGCATAACCTGATCTGTCGGTACGGCGTCCCGAAAAGAATTATTACGGATAATGGTACCAATATTAACAACAAGATGATCACTGAGCTCTGCGAGCAATTCAAGATACAACACCACAACTCTTCTCCTTACCGGCCGAAGATGAATGGGGCTGTAGAAGCAGCTAATAAGAACATCAAGAAAATTGTGCAGAAGATGACAGTGACCTATAAAGATTGGCACGAAATGTTACCATTTGCTCTTCGTGGGTACCGTACCTCAGCAAGGACGTCAACCGGGGCAACACCCTTTTCCTTGGTCTATGGCATGGAGGCAGTCTTGCCAATTGAAGTCCAGATACCCTCTCTCCGGATAATGAAGGATGCAGACTTGAGTGAAGATGACTGGATCCAGACTCGACTTGATCAATTAAACCTAATTGACGAAAAGAGACTCACCGCTATCTGTCATGGTCAGATGTACCAAAAATGGATGATCAGGGCATTTAACAAAAAAGTCAGACCACAAGAGTATCAAGTTGGGGACCTGGTAATCAAGCGCATCATCCTTCCTCAAAGTGATCCCAGGGGCAAATGGACCCCTACTTACGAAGGGCCATTTGTGGTTAAACATGTGTTCTCAGGAGGAGCCATGATTCTAACCACCATGGATGGTGACGACCTTCCTCACCCCGCCAATGCAGACATAGTAAAAAGATACTACGCATGAATAAAAGACCCGCTAGGTTGACATACCTAGGCAAAAATAAGGGCTTCCCGGCGAACCAAAAGGGTTCGGGCAAAAATAAGGGATGAAATGAAAAAAAATCTGTACACCCGTGTTGTACCCCAAAATTTGCCCTCCCATATTCTTCAAGAATTGCAAAGAGCATGCTTCAAAATCTCCCCAAGGGTTGCACAGTTCAAGGGCCTCCTAACAGTCAAAACTAGGGTTTTGGTTCTGACAAAGAAAATGAAGTTTCCAAGGGTCCAATCAAGTCCCACATGCTTATAAACATGTTCAAGCATCCTCATGCCAAGTTTCAAGACTTACAGCACAAAATTGCACAGTCAAAAACCCTAATTGCCCTACAGTCAACTGCAGGGGCAAAATGGTCATTTGACAGTCAAAAGTTCAAATTTTTGGTCAACATCTCATTTTGAAGCCACAAACATCATTTGATCAATGCTTGATCATGATTCTCAAAGCTTGGCTCAAAAAATCATCAAGATGCAAAAGTTTCCATATTTGGACAGTTGAAAAAGTCAACTGTAACTTGACCAGGGCATAACTTTCACATGGATTATCAGAAAAATTCCATCCAAAGCTCATTTTGAAGAGAAAGACATTTACTACAACTCCTCTTCACACTTCAAGTCCAATAAATATTCTCACAAAAAGTTATCAATTTCAACATTATAGGTCATTTTTCAAAAGTCAACAAAAAGAGACTTTAAGTCAAAGGCCATAACTTGAGATGGGTAAATCAAAATTACATGGGACCAAAGGCATTGGTTAGAGGACTCAAATACCTTTCCAAAATGTCCAAGAACATGAGCAAAGCTTAAAAATTGAGCAAGTTATGCCTTGTGGAAGTTGGGAAAGTTTTGGATATTTTGAAAAGTCAACATTGCTTCAAGTGTCTTAAAAATGCTAATGGGCCTCTTTTTCTTCCACAATTCATCATCCAAAGCATGTGCACGACCACTTGGCCCAAAGGGAAGTTTTTCATCATTTTTATTTATTTATTTGGATTTTTAATGACTAATAATTCATTTAATTTAAATAAATATGTGGAAAATACTAAACCTAAGCAATCAAATCTTTTTATGCATGAAATAGTCTTAAGATTACGTGCATTATCTGATTTAGAAAGAATCAAGTCAATTGGCCATGATTGGAACCAAGTTTGCATGAAAAAGATTGGAAAATATTTGCCATGAAAGTCAATATCCATTCCATCAATGCTTTGATTCTTTGGACAAAAAACTCAACCCTAATCTCTCATACACATATATACATGCTAACCCTCGTGCCCAAAAGCTCCCAGCTGCGCCAGAAATCCATAATAAAACTTGAGTTTTTTGACAAAAATTCCAATACTGAAAACTAGGTTCTAGGGCGATTCAAGCCAAAATAATTGTTCCATTGGCTTGCTGAGACTTCAAGGAAGGAGTCTGAATCGAAATCATAGCTTGAAACATCAAGAATTGGTAGTTATAGCTCAAACTGTTTTCAATAATATGCATATTCGTGTTTTGATTTTCAAGCATTCTCATGGCATTTTATTTATGGATTTGTATTAATTGGATGATTCTGAAACTAACCATGTGATTGAATTGAGTTTTTATGCATTGTATGAAGAATTACCATGAATGATTATTAGGGTTCTTCAAGTTTTAATTTGGGCGTTTCTAAATGCTGTGAAATTGGAACACCTCAATACCATGACCGAACTCAGCATGCTTGGACGATCTGAACAGAACCCTCGCGCCTAATTTATGTGGCCATATGGCCTAATCGTTATTTTGAAAACAAGCATATTTTGGGGGGGTTTAAAACCCCCGCTAACCCTTTTATGTTTCAGGAAACAAAGCAAAACGAGGAAGAAGAAAGAGTAGGTGGCACCATCTGATTGAATGGTTTGAATTTCGCGCGAAAAAGAGCATTAACGCTTATTTTATCTTATATTATTCATTGGCCATATAATAAACAAAGCGCATCACTAGCTCCACTGGCAAGGCATAGTATTGGTAATCCCTGGGACCTGGGTTCGAACCCCAGGTCCCCACCCCTTTACATATTATTTTTCTATAACGCTTCTGTGCAGTTTCAATACTAGGGTGCATCATACATCCCCAATATCCAGCGCGCCACATGGCCTGTAACCATTATCCAAGGGACCAGATGTGAAGAACATGATGGACATGAGTCAACGCCTATGCACGCTAGCTGAGAAGTCAACAAGGCCAAAGGGTCATTGGGCCTAAAATGTTACAATTATACCTCTCAATTGGGGACAGAACCCCCCAAGGTATTGTATTTCTTCTCTTTTATTTATTTTATTTATTTCAATTATTGCTTTTTTTTAATTAATTCCTTTAATTTAATTATTTTCATAAAAATATAAAAACAATAGAAAAATCAGAAAAGACAAAAAATTTAAAATATATTTATTTAATTAATATTTTTGTAAGTAAATATCATTAATTAATTTAGCTTTGTAAAATTAGGTTTAATTCAAACATTTTTCTTAATAAATTAAAATTTGTAGAATTAGGGTTTTAATCAATTTTTATCCTTTTTCTTTTCTTTCCACTAATAATTTATTATTTATTTTTATAGATCAAATTACCATGTAAATAATTAATTTAATTTTAGGTTTAAATTTTAACATGTTTTCTTAATAAATAAAAGTTGTAGAATTAGGGTTAATTAGTTAATTTCATTTAATTCTCATTAAAAAACCATAAATACGAAAACCTCAAAAATAATTTCTCTTTCTATTTTAATTTAATTAATTTAATAATTTAATTTAATTTCATTAAAAAGGGTCCAACGCCCTCGCTTCCAATTTTAATTTGATTCGCGCATTTTATTTTGTTTCTTTTAATTATTTATGTAATTCTCCCAAGGCCATGTAAATATTTATTTCTCGCACTTTATTTATTTTCTGTCAAAACGGGTCCTGGATTTTAATTTGGCGATGTGGACCCGCGCCTTTGTAATAGTTTAGAACTTTTATCTTTCCGCACTCTTTTAACTGTTAATAAAATGCATGCAAGAATGAATGGCCTAAAATAAAAACAAACACATAGATCACTTTGACATGAACAAGATAAAATAACTGAACATGACACACAAATCACACACCACCCCTAGGGTACGCCTCACTGTTGCCTTGCCTCGAAAGGTGATCGTCGAGTAGAGGATGTCTTAGTAAGTCCTCATGATCCGGGAACCTGGCATGAGGGTAGCTTCTAAGGTATCTTCCTATTGCTCTGGTGATCACCATGTCCCGAACCTTCGAATTGACCCGAACACCTCCAACGGTGGTGCTACCTACCTCTCAATGGTGGGATGGTACTACTTTAAAGGACATTTACACAGACGAATTCCTTAGGGTAGGTAGATGACTCTAGATACTTGCTCTAAATTCAAAACAAATTCAAAAATACTTTTCACACCGACACCTTTTCAAAAAGCTTTCGAAAGCAATTTTTCAAACACTCTTGAGGACCGATACAAGAGTCGAACTGGAATTTTCAAAGAAACTTTTTTAAAAACCCACATTGAAAAGCAAACAAACCATTTTGAAAACACAAATGAGCAAGTATCTAAGAGCCCATGGATAACCATGGATAGAAAGGGTGCTAACACCTTCCCTTTCTATAATCTACCTCCCGAACCGAGAGCAATCTCTTAAGGAATTTTTCTGTGCTTTTGTCCTTTCCATTTGGAGAAAATAAAAGACGGTGGCGACTCTTGCTTCCGCGACATTTCGCGAACCAGCGTTAAATAATCAGTTCCAGATCCACCGATCACAGAACTGGCGACTCTGCTGGGGAAAAACTTAAAGTGAGGTGCACCTTAGGGTTAGTTCATAACTGTGTTTTCAATTGTATTGACTTGTCTGCTTTAAATTTGTGGGTTGCATGGGAGTTACATAGATCCTAACCCGGATCTGGGGATACCCTGTTTAGGTAGCATAAGCTGTGAGGGACCTGTCTAGCATAGACCGACACGGGTGAAGCAGTGGCTACGTTGGTGTGGCACCTTGGTCTGTACCGATATCCCTTGTGTTGCAACGAGGAGAATATGGGTCTTCTGAGGAGTCATTAAGCACCAACAACCTTAGAACCTTAAATGACACAACTTGGCCATTAGAACAGTAGCAGTACGCTACGCCCATTGAGGCTAAACTCTTGTGATGGTTCTGGCCGCATGAAAAGATTGCGATGCCGGAGTTATGACCGATTGAGGGTAGTCAATGATATTGGGATCCTCTAAGAACCCGGTTACTTTGATAGGACAGGTATGAACCAACAAACTGAAAGAGGGTAGTACCTAGACCTCATGCTGGCCTAAACTTTAAGGGCCTGCCTTGTGTGACTTGTGTGCCTTACCATGTTTGCCTTTGTATCTATTTGTGGTGTGCTTTACCATAACATCATAACATCATGAGCATTACATGCATCCTGCATAAGGACTGACCATTTCAAAGACAAGAGGGTTTCACCTTTGCTCTGTTTTGTAGGACATCATGATGCCTGTGCGAAGGAATACTATCCGGTTCAACTTTGTCCACTCACCTGAGTTGCTTGAAGAGTTGGTTAGCAGAATTCCAAATACCACTTCCTTCATTCAGAGGCATGGCTCTCTTATCAGTTTAGTCACTACAAAGCGGGATCAACAGTTGATGAGTGTTCTGACCCAGTTCTATGACCCTCTATACCAGTGTTTCACCTTTCAAGACTTCCAGCTGGTCCCTACCCTGGAAGAATTCTCTGATTTGCTTGGTATCCCTATCTTGGATCAGACTCCCTTTACTGGTTGGGAAAAGACCCTCAGGCTTGAGGATGTTGCTGCAGCTCTTCCCTTGACACATCAAGAGGTAATAGACAACTGGGTAACCAGAAGCGGAGTTAAGGGTTTCTTGGCCAAGTTTTTGATGGGTAAAGCTAACAGTTTCTGGAATGACTTGGACTTTAGGGAATATGAAGACATCTTGGCTCTCTTAATCTATGGGTTAGTCTTGTTTCCTAATCCTGACAACTTCATCAATGTCACTGCCATAAGGATCTTTATGTCTCAGAATCCGGTGCCCACTCTCTTGGGTGACATCTTGCAACAACTTCATGCTCGTACTACCCAAAGACGAGGAACCCTATGGTGTTGTATCCCTTTGTTGGTGAGGTGGTTTATTTCGCACCTCCCTAAGTTCGTGCTGAAGAACCAAGAAGGAAGAGGTTGGGCTCATAGGTTAATGTCTCTCACCGATAAAGACATCATTTGGACTTACAGAGGTTTGGATGAGATAGCTATTATTGATCGATGCGGGGAATACCCTAATGTCCCTCTGATTGGTACCCAAGGAGGGATCTCTTACAATCCATGCCTAGCTCTCCGTCAGTTTGGAAAAGCCAGAAGAGCAGGGCCTCATGAAATGTTGGTGCCTCACATCAGTTTTGAGTTTCAAGTGGATAGTGACGAGCTGCGTCGTAGGTTCATCAAGGCTTGGGACAAAGTTCATAAAGCTGACCCACAAGAGTTGGGGCCAAAGACTTCTTTACCTATGGAAGCCTACTACAAATGGGTTCACATTCGTGCTCAGAAGTTAGGTATGCCGTACGAAGCTGTCAGACCCGTCATTCTTGAGTGTCCTGAAAAAGATGGTGTTCCTCCAACTGTCCTTCCTCCTCAGATACCTACTGATTATGAGACATTAAAGAGGTCTTGGTCGCAACTGCGAGAAGAACGGGATTCTTTCTGGGAAAAGTTCAACGAGCAGGAGTTGAAGATCCAGAAGCTGACAAAGCAGTTGGAGAATGAGCGAGCTCTAAATGACTACATCCGTACTGAGAAGAGGAGACCATGGGATCAATAAGGAGCTCTGGATGTTCTTTTACAGTTTTATTTCCCTTTTCAGTATTTCCTTCTATGTAACGCCTAAGGGAAACCTGTTGAATTATTTAAGTTTCAAAGTTGAATCTAATGAAGTGTGTTCCTTTTTGTTTACAAAGTTGATTCCTGATTGTCTTTGAAAACATAAATCATGCGCATTCCATTCATCATGTGCATAGCAGGTTTTCTTCTTTGCAGGTTGCTTACCGTTCTTCGTTGTTTATTTCAGCATCATGAATCCTGACTCATCATCAACTGAGATGTCCATCAAGGCTCTTCAGGCGCAGAATGCGCAATTTCAGGAACTAATCATGGGTTTGGCTCAGGGCCAAGAAGAGCTGAAGGCTCTGCTCCTGAAGAAGGAGAAGAAGAAGAAAAGGAGAACTGTTCTTTTCAACGCGGGCCATAGGTTTGGCAACACTCTGCAGAACGAAGAGGCTGGTTCTTCTATAGGCAAGGGTACCCCCCAAGGGGAAAAAGGTCCTAGTCCGGTAGTCTCCGACAACGAGACTGATTTTGATGAAGAGCAATATCCTCCTGCAGAAGACAGATATAAGCAGTTGGAAGACAGATTGAATGCTATGGAGATCCAACAAGTGTCTGGGCTAGATTTTGGAGATTTGGGTTTGTCTACTGGTGTGATCATTCCTCATAAGTTCAAAGCACCATCCTTCACCAAATATGACGGGGCATCTTGTCCCAAGCTACACCTCAGGTCTTATGTGCGGAAGATTCAGCCGTACTCGGTGGACAAGAATTTGTGGATCCACTTCTTCCAGGAGAGTCTTTCAGGGACTCATCTCGAATGGTTCTATCAGGTGGATGGGACCAAGGTTCGTAACTGGGAGGAGTTGGCTACTGCTTTCTATAAGCAGTATCAATATAATGTCGACCTTGCACCTACACGTACCCAACTCCAGGGTATGTCGTTAGGTTCAAGCGAAGGTTTTAAAGAGTACGCTCAGAAGTTGAGGGATCTGGCTGGCAGGGTGCAGCCTCCGTTGACTGACCGGGAGTTGGTAGACATGTTCTTGGGGACCCTATCTGGGCCATTTTTCAACCATCTTATCGGTAACTCATCTGTAGGGTTTACTGATCTTATTCTGACTGGAGAGAGAATTGAGGCTGGGTTGAAGTCTGGTAAGATTCTGAAGGGTGCATCTACAAGCTCTGAGAAGAAACCCTTCAAAAAAGAGGCCAGTGTTGTATACGGGTCCAGAAGACAAGAGAAACCTGAGCGCCGCCAATCTGTCAACGCGGTGATGATTGCTAAGCCTGCTGCCGCTCCTCGGCAAACCAATCCACCAAGGGCTGAAAGACCCCGGAGAGAGTTTACCCGTTTGAGCATGACTTTGTCGCAGATCTTGCCACAGTTGCTATCCACCAATCTAGTGACTGTCAAAGAGGCCCCAAAAGTTGTGAACACTGCCTCTCCCAAATACAACCCGAATGCCCGCTGTGCTTATCACTCCGATAGCCCGGGGCATTCCACTGATGACTGTTGGGCCTTGAGGAATAAGGTGCAAGACCTTATTGATGCAAAGGAGATACAGTTTGAAGCGCCCGAGAGGCCGAATGTGGTGACTGCTCCTATGCCTCAGCATGGAGTAAATGCTGTTGATGAAGATGTGTACGCCGTTTCTGTGGATGATGTAGCTACTCCTTTGAAGACTGTCAAGAGGAACCTACTGCTGGCCGGTTTATTTCCGGGTTGCAATGAGGGTTGCATGTTCTGTACTGTTTCCCTATCTGGTTGTCCTTTGCTAAAGTTGGGCATCCAAAGCCTAATGGACAGCAAAGAGATTCTATTCAAGAAGTCTGCTGTTCAGTTGGTTCCGGTAGAAGAAGTTTCTGTGGTCACGATCTTCAATAATCCAATCAAGGCTCTCCCAAGGAAGCCCGTCCAAATCATGACTGTCGCACCTGTTGTTATTACTGTTCCGGGGCCTCTCCCCTACGTATCTGATAAAGCTGTCCCCTGGCACTATGGGGCAGATGTGTATGTGAATGGAATCAAACAAGAGTTCAACACTGGCGCCAGTATCTGCGATATCACTGGTCCAGCCAAGGTTACCCGCAGTGGCAGGCTCTTCTCGCCTGACATTGCACCGCCAGCTGTTCGAAGACCCCTTACCATAACACCTACAAATGTACATGTTCCTGTTTCTGACCAAGTTGTTTCCCCTGCTGCCGAGTCATCTAATGCTCGGGGCAAAGGGATTGAAGATGAGCCTGCCCAGATGGAGGCGCCAATACTTGTAAATGCTGAGGCCTCCCAACAAGAAATGGAGGAAATCCTGAAAATAATCAAGAAGAGCGACTTCAATGTTGTGGAACAGCTGGGGCATACGCCCTCCAAGATCTCCATGCTCTCCTTGCTCCTGTGTTCGGAGGCCCATGCTAAGGCCTTGATCTCATTTCTCAAGACGGCCCATGTGCCACAGGAGACATCTGCAGTCCAGTTTACTGATTGTGTAGCAAATCTGACAGCGGACAATGGTTTGGGTTTCTTGGATGCTGGCCTTACTGCAAAGGGAAGGGACCACAATGATGCCCTGTATGTCTCTATTAAATGCAGGGGCACTACTCTGGCGCACGTGTTGGTGGACACTGGCTCTTCCTTAAATATGCTACCCAAGAAAGCTTTAGACCGGTTGGATTGTGAAGGCCTGGAATTAAAACCTAGCAATATCATCGTCAGAGCCTTTGACGGTTCCAAGAGGATGGTTCATGGAGAGGTTGACATTCCTATTCGTGTGGGCTCTCAGGTGTTTGACTCTACCTTTTATGTGATGGATATCCGTCCATCGTATTCTTGTCTACTGGGTCGACCTTGGATCCACAAAGCTGGGGTAGTGACCTCTACCTTGCACCAGAAGCTAAAGTACCCTGTCAGAGGGAAAATTGTCACTGTGCAGGGAGAGGAGGAGTATATGGTGAGCCATTTGAATTCCTTCAGATATATTGAGATGGACGGGGAGTTTATTGAAACCCCCTTTCAGCATTTCGAGGGGGTACTTCCAATTTCAGCAGCAGCGGAAACAGCGGTCGAAGAGGATGTTCCTTTGAAGATGGCTTCCCTAAAGGATGCCCGGGCTGTGGTTCAGAAAGGTGAATGTGCTAACTGGGGCAGGCTTCCCGATTTTACACAGAAAACTAACAAGTTCGGACTGGGTTTTACTGCAGAAGGACAGAAAGTTATGCGGAAGGCGAAGACCAGAAGACCTCCTGTGCTCATTACCAATCCAGGAGTGAATGCTGTTGGGGAGGATAATGAAGTGGATGAAGCTGAGTTCAATAGCTGGATCTACCCGACAACTGATGGTGGATTGACCAATTGGATTGCCAAGGACCATACCCCTGTTACTTTTGTTACGTAGTAATAAACTTCTTTGTTTTGTTATTTGTAATAAACAATAAATTGAACTCTATGGCCCGGTGTCTTACCCGAGGCACCGTTGGCTTCATTTGTGAGGGCATATAAATTGTCATTTCATATATCATGAATAAAAATCTTGGATGTTTTCTCGCATTTCAAATCTTATGCTCCTTTTCTGTCTTTCCTTCCTTTATATATTTCAAAACAACTTTACACACACTCACTCATACAGGTTTCAATCCACTCTGGATCTCACTGGTAACGACTCTGCTACTGCCAGTTATGACTTCGAAAATCCGATCAACTTAGCCAAAGACGAAGGTGAAGATGATTGCGAAGTGCCTGGCGAGCTTACAAGACTGTTAATTCAGGAAGAGAGGGCAATTCAACCACATGAAGAGCCAGTGGAAATAATAAATCTGGGTACTGAGGCAGACAGGAAAGAGGTAAAGATTGGTGCCAACCTAGAGCTCAGCGTGAAGCAACGGTTGACTCAGATGCTACATGATTATATGGAGATCTTTTCCTGGTCCTACGAAGACATGCCCGGGTTGGATACCGATATTGTGGTCCATCACTTGCCTACCAAGGAAGACTGCCCTCCGGTTAAGCAAAAGGTCCGCCGTATGCGTCCAGAGATGTCTGAAAAGATCAAAGCCGAGGTTATGAAGCAGTTTGATGCTGGGTTCCTTGCAGTGACTTCTTACCCTCAGTGGGTTGCTAATGTAGTGCCGGTACCAAAGAAGGATTGTAAGGTCAGAATGTGTGCCGATTACAGGGATCTGAACAGGGCCAGCCCCAAGGATGACTTCCCCCTACCTCACATTGATGTCCTTGTTGACAATACAGCTCAGCATAAGGTGTTTTCTTTCATGGACGGGTTCTCAGGTTACAATCAGATCAAGATGGCTCCTGAAGACATGGAAAAGACTACCTTTGTTACTCAGTGGGGCACCTTCTGCTACAAGGTCATGCCTTTTGGACTGAAAAATGCTGGGGCAACCTACCAACGTGCCATGGTTGCTTTATTTCATGACATGATCCATCATGAGATAGAAGTGTATGTTGACGACATGATCGCAAGGTCCCAGACTGAGGAAGAGCACCTAGATCATCTGCAGAAGTTGTTTGACCGATTGAAGTTGTACAAGCTGAGGTTGAACCCGAACAAGTGCACCTTCGGGGTAAGATCTGGGAAGTTGCTAGGCTTCGTTGTAAGCGATAAGGGTATTCAAGTGGATCCTGCCAAGGTTAAAGCTATTCAAGAGATGCCAGTTCCTAAGACAGAGAAAGAGGTCAGAGGCTTTTTAGGACGCCTGAATTACATTGCTCGATTCATCTCGCACCTAACTGCCACCTGTGAACCAATCTTCAAACTACTGAAGAAAGATCAGGTAGTACGTTGGAATGATGAATGTCAGGCTGCTTTTGACAGAATCAAGGAGTATCTCCAAGAACCACCCATCCTTATGCCACCGGTTGAAGGGAGACCTCTGATACTATACCTGACGGTACTTGATAACTCAATGGGGTGTGTGCTGGGGCAGCATGACGAGTCTGGCCGAAAAGAGCATGCCATTTATTACCTTAGCAAAAAGTTTACCGACTGTGAGACCCGATACTCACTGCTTGAGAAAACTTGCTGCGCTTTGGTATGGGCTGCTCGCCGGCTGAGACAGTATATGCTGACTCACACTACCTTGTTGATCTCAAAGATGGATCCTATAAAGTACATATTTGAAAAGCCTGCTCTGTCTGGGAGAATAGTGAGATGGCAAATGATCTTGACAGAATACGACATTTAGTACACAACTCAGAAAGCCATCAAGGGAAGTGTATTGGCAGACCACTCACATCAGGCCGTAGACGACTATCAGTCAATGAACTTCGAGTTTCCGGACGAGAGCATCATGATTGTGACTGATTGTGAAGTACCTGGACCGGATGAAGGACCTGAGGAAGGATCCCGATGGTCTATGCACTTTGATGGAGCCTCCAACGCTTTGGGAAACGGTATCGGTGCAGTAATCATATCTCCTCAAGGCACTCATACTCCACTCACTGCCCGACTATGTTTCAACTGTACCAACAACATGGCGGAGTATGAGGCGTGCATCATGGGTCTTCAAGCTGCGATCGACCTAAGGATCAAGTTTCTGAGTGTCTTCGGAGATTCCGCTCTTGTGATCAATCAGATCAAAGGAGAGTGGGATACGAAACATCCGAATCTTATTCCTTACAGAGAATGTGTGTTGACGTTGATCCCCCACTTCACAAAGATAACCTTCGAACACTTTCCGAGAGAGGAGAATCAGCTGGCGGACGCGTTAGCTACAATGTCTTCTATGTTCAAGGTCAATTGGGATAATGAGGCTCCCCGGATCATCATCTGGAAACTGGACGAACCGGCATACTGTTGTGATCTCGAGACTGAATTGGTAACTGAGAAACCTTGGTACCATGAGGTGAAGAGATATTTGGAAGCTCAGGAATACCCTAAAGGTGCATCTGTCAACGACAAGAAGTTTCTGAGAAGATTCGCAGCGAAGTTCTTCCTTAGCAACGGTATCTTGTACAAGCGAAACCATGATTCGACCTTACTGCGTTATGTGGACAAGACAGAAGCGGAAAGGATCATGGAAGAGCTACATGAAGGGACCTTTGGCACACATTCCAGTGGACACACTATGGCGAAGAAAATCCTTCGGGCAGGGTATTTCTGGTCCACAATGGAAGCTGACTGCTACCAACATTCTCGGACATGCCATAAATGCCAGATTTATGCAGACAAGGTGCATGTTCCTCCAGTTCCTCTGAATGTTCTGACTGCGCCTTGGCATTTTGCAATGTGGGGCATAGACATGATCAGTGAGATTAAACCTACGGCATCTAACGGGCATCGCTTCATCCTGGTAGCGATTGATTATTTCACGAAGTGGGTTGAAGCAGCTTCCTATGCTACGGTAACCAAGACTGTTGTGGCACGGTTCATTCGGCATAATCTAATCTGTCGATACAGCGTCCCAGAAAGAATTATTACAGACAACGGTACCAATCTGAATAACAAGATGATCACTGAGCTCTGCGAGCAGTTCAAGATACAGCACCATAATTCTTCTCCTTACAGACCGAAGATGAATGGGGCTGTAGAAGCAGCAAATAAGAACATTAAGAAGATCGTGCAGAAGATGACAGTGACTTATAAATATTGGCACGAGATGTTACCGTTCGCTCTACATGGGTACCGTACCTCAGCCAGGACGTCAACCGGGGCAACTCCTTTCTCTTTGGTCTACGGTATGGAAGCAGTCTTACCGATCGAAGTGCAAATACCCTCTCTCCAGATAATGAAGGATGCAAATCTGAACGAAGATGATTGGATCCAGACACGACTTGATCAGCTAAACCTTATTGACGAAAAAAGACTTGCTGCTATCTGTCATGGTCAGACGTACCAAAAACGGATGATCAGGGCATTTAACAAAAAGGTCAGACCGCAGGAATATCAAGTTGGGGATCTGGTAATTAAGCGAATCATCCTTCCTCAGAGTGATCCAAGGGGCAAATGGACCCCTACGTACGAAGGGCCATTTGTGGTTAAGCATGTGTTCTCAGGAGGAGCCATGATTCTAACCAACATGGATGGTGACGACCTTCCTCACCCCGCCAATGCAGACATAGTAAAAAGATACTACGCATGAAAAAAGACCCGCTAGGCTGACATGCCTAGGCAAAAATTAGGGCTTCCCGGCTAACCAAAAGGGTTCGGGCAAAATGAAGGGATGAAATGAAAAAAATCTGTACACTTGGCAAGTCGAAAACCTGAAAAGGCGGCTTGGGCAAAAATGGGTATCCCGGTGGACTGAAAACCCGAAAGGGAGGTCCATGCAAAAGTTAGGGATAAAGCGTAATATTGTGTCTCATTGGAACACTTAGCATCCAGAATCCGGTATCTACATCAAGTTCAGATGGCATCGATCAGTCAGCTTCACTTTCAACTAAGGTCATTAAGTGATGAGACGCTCGGAGTTATAAAGGCAATAGCAGAGTTGAAACCCTGTGGGATCATTCATTTCACACAGCTGTTTTATTTTCTCTTGTACAAAATTTGTATAAACTCTCTTGTTCGACGGCGTTCTCTTACTAGGACGTCAGCCTCTTGTACATAAGACGCCTATTTACAGGCCATTCAAAAATCAATACAAATATATTTTTCAATTAAAAGTGCCAATTGTTTTTCCTTTTTCTGTTTTGTTTTGCGAAGAACGTCCAAGGTTCAATTTGTGATATATGCATTGACAATAATTTGCTAACTCATGAATATTTGCATACGAAACAAAGGATTAATTACAGGTAACATTAGAAACAGGGGAAATAAAGAGTTGTCTAAGCAATCTAATTGTTCTATCCTCTAAGGTACTAAGATAGGTTCGGCTGAAGAACAACCAAGATGTCTTAATTCCCCAGAGAGTGCGTCAGCAAGGCAATACACTCTCCCCAAGCTAATATCAAACTTAAGGAAGTTGGGTATCCTCCCGCAGATCTCAACATTCCCCAGCAGTACATGCATTCTTAACAAGCATCCCCGACAGTCTTGGTCTAAAGATTGTTCCCCGGCGGTATATCAAACATTCGAAGGAGTCACTTCCCCGATACAGCTCAAAACTCCCCCAGGAGAATCCAATCCAGCTCCCCCAGGAAAGTTGGAATCCATCTCCCCAAGCAGTAAGCTTATCCCCAGTAGATTCTGGAAGCTTATCCTCGCAGAACACGAACGCGTCTCCCGGCTTTATTCAAAGAGTTATTTCCCTACCAGGATATAACTGGGTTATCCTCAGCCAAAAGCCACGGAAAGATCGTCCTCGACGAAGTCCTCTTATCCCCAGCGAAGTCTATTAACACTTCCAACTCAACAAGGGTATCCCCAGTAAGTTATTATCAACAACTCAACAAAGTATCTCTCTCCCCACAGAGTTTTGCTTCCCAGCAAGATCGTTAGAGTACTTTTCTCCCCGCAGAGTAATCCATTCGCCAAGTTCGTTCCCCAACGGAGTTATCTTCTACCGGAATTCTTGCAACTATTATCCCCAGCGGAAGAAAAGATCTATTCTTCAAACATCAGCCCAGGAGTGACTTCCCGGCACCCGTCAAGGATTTACTTTCCTAGATGAAAAACACATATTCATAAACATCGCACTTCCATACATTATAGCATGCATATACGCATCATATCTTATAAATCTCATTTATGTTGAGAACATCATTGCTTGATCCATATCATGCATCGCATAGGACTAACTTTTACCTTTCAGGAAAGAGTCAGTTAAGTTCTCAGCTATGTTCAAGACCTAGACCGGTTCAGTTAAATCGACCCTAAGATTTTTCTGTTTCTTATCCAGTCCAAGGCCTTCTCTGGTTCAGTCAGATCGACCCTAAGATCTCCCTGTTTCTTATCCAGTTGAAGACATTTCAAGACCTAGACCGGTTCAGTTAATCGACCCTAAGATTTTCTGTTTCTTATCCAGTCAAAGGCCTTCTCTAGTCCAGTTAAATCGACCCCAAACAGATTTTCCTGATAAAGACTCAGTAGAAGATATCCGAGATTCTCTCAATGATTGTTGTTGAGGTTGTAGTCGCCTATGGTTCTCTCCCCGATACTGCAGAGGTAGTAATCATCCCCAGATTCGCTCAGCGTTACTGTTGAAGTTAAAGTCGTCCAAGATTCTCTCAATGATTGCTGTTGAGGTTGTAGTCGCCTATGGTTCTCTCCCCGATACTGCGGAGGTAGTAATCATCCCCAGATTCGCTCAGCGTTACTGTTGAAGTTGAAGTCGTCCAAGATTCTCTCAATGATTACTGTTGAGGTTGTAGTCGCCTATGGTTCTCTCCCCGATACTGCGGAGATAGTAATCATTCCCAGATTCGCTCAGCGTTACTGTTGAAGTTGAAGTTGTCCAAGATTCTCTCAATGATTACTGTTGAGGTTGAAGTCGCCCAAGGTTCTCTCAGCGTTCCTGTTGAGGTAGTAATCGCCCAAGGTTCTCTCACCGTTCCTATTGAGGTAGTAACCATCCCTGGTTCATCCATCATCTTTTGAAGATCCAGATCCAGCTCCTGTAACCAGTCAGGACACATCTAGTTTGAAAACCAGCTCCTGTATCAGGTCAGGTAATCATTTTCTTTTGCAGGTACGCAAGTTCTCGCTAAGGAATCTCTTACGCGATCAACATCCAGATGGCATCTGTAAGCCCATCCACCTATCCATCATCTCTTAGCATGGCATCTATAAGCCCATCATCCTATCCATCAATCTCCAAATGGCATCTGTAAGCCCATTCCCCACCATCACACTACTATGTGAGCGCAAATTTCTGGGCACTCTAGTGTTCAATCATCTTCCACCTTCGGATTACGAAAGGCACGTCAGCCAATCTGCATCCTCAGGTCTAAGAAGATTGAACAGGGGCAACTGTTGTACCCCAAAATTTGCCCTCCCATATTCTTCAAGAATTGCAAAGAGCATGCTTCAAAATCTCCCCAAGGGTTGCACAGTTCAAGGGCCTCCTAACAGTCAAAACTAGGGTTTTGGTTCTGACAAAGAAAATGAAGTTTCCAAGGGTCCAATCAAGTCCCACATGCTTATAAACATGTTCAAGCATCCTCATGCCAAGTTTCAAGACTTACAGCACAAAATTGCACAGTCAAAAACCCTAATTGCCCTACAGTCAACTGCAGGGGCAAAATGGTCATTTGACAGTCAAAAGTTCAAATTTTTGGTCAACATCTCATTTTGAAGCCACAAACATCATTTGATCAATGCTTGATCATGATTCTCAAAGCTTGGCTCAAAAAATCATCAAGATGCAAAAGTTTCCATATTTGGACAGTTGAAAAAGTCAACTGTAACTTGACCAGGGCATAACTTTCACATGGATTATCAGAAAAATTCCATCCAAAGCTCATTTTGAAGAGAAAGACATTTACTACAACTCCTCTTCACACTTCAAGTCCAATAAATATTCTCACAAAAAGTTATCAATTTCAACATTATAGGTCATTTTTCAAAAGTCAACAAAAAGAGACTTTAAGTCAAAGGCCATAACTTGAGATGGGTAAATCAAAATTACATGGGACCAAAGGCATTGGTTAGAGGACTCAAATACCTTTCCAAAATGTCCAAGAACATGAGCAAAGCTTAAAAATTGAGCAAGTTATGCCTTGTGGAAGTTGGGAAAGTTTTGGATATTTTGAAAAGTCAACATTGCTTCAAGTGTCTTAAAAATGCTAATGGGCCTCTTTTTCTTCCACAATTCATCATCCAAAGCATGTGCACGACCACTTGGCCCAAAGGGAAGTTTTTCATCATTTTTATTTATTTATTTGGATTTTTAATGACTAATAATTCATTTAATTTAAATAAATATGTGGAAAATACTAAACCTAAGCAATCAAATCTTTTTATGCATGAAATAGTCTTAAGATTACGTGCATTATCTGATTTAGAAAGAATCAAGTGAATTGGCCATGATTGGAACCAAGTTTGCATGAAAAAGATTGGAAAATATTTGCCATGAAAGTCAATATCCATTCCATCAATGCTTTGATTCTTTGGACAAAAAACTCAACCCTAATCTCTCATACACATATATACATGCTAACCCTCGTGCCCAAAAGCTCCCAGCTGCGCCAGAAATCCATAATAAAACTTGAGTTTTTTGACAAAAATTCCAATACTGAAAACTAGGTTCTAGGGCGATTCAAGCCAAAAATAATTGTTCCATTGGCTTGCTGAGACTTCAAGGAAGGAGTCTGAATCGAAATCATAGCTTGAAACATCAAGAATTGGTAGTTATAGCTCAAACTGTTTTCAATAATATGCATATTCGTGTTTTGATTTTCAAGCATTCTCATGGCATTTTATTTATGGATTTGTATTAATTGGATGATTCTGAAACTAACCATGTGATTGAATTGAGTTTTTATGCATTGTATGAAGAATTACCATGAATGATTATTAGGGTTCTTCAAGTTTTAATTTGGGCGTTTCTAAATGCTGTGAAATTGGAACACCTCAATACCATGACCGAACTCAGCATGCTTGGACGATCTGAACAGAACCCTCGCGCCTAATTTATGTGGCCATATGGCCTAATCGTTATTTTGAAAACAAGCATATTTTGGGGGGGGGGGGTTAAAACCCCCGCTAACCCTTTTATGTTTCAGGAAACAAAGCAAAACGAGGAAGAAGAAAGAGTAGGTGGCACCATCTGATTGAATGGTTTGAATTTCGCGCGAAAAAGAGCATTAACGCTTATTTTATCTTATATTATTCATTGGCCATATAATAAACAAAGTGCATCACTAGCTCCACTGGCAAGGCATAGTATTGGTAATCCCTGGGACCTGGGTTCGAACCCCAGGTCCCCACCCCTTTCCATATTATTTTTCTATTAACGCTTCTGTGCAGTTTCAATACTAGGGTGCATCATACATCCCCAATATCCAGCGCGCCACATGGCCTGTAACCATTATCCAAGGGACCAGATGTGAAGAACATGATGGACATGAGTCAACGCCTATGCACGCTAGCTGAGAAGTCAACAAGGCCAAAGGGTCATTGGGCCTAAAATGTTACAATTATACCTCTCAATTGGGGACAGAACCCCCCAAGGTATTGTATTTCTTCTCTTTTATTTATTTTATTTATTTCAATTATTGCTTTTTTTTAATTAATTTCTTTAATTTAATTATTTTCATAAAAATATAAAAACAATAGAAAAATCAGAAAAGACAAAAAATTTAAAATATATTTATTTAATTAATATTTTTGTAAGTAAATATCATTAATTAATTTAGCTTTGTAAAATTAGGTTTAATTCAAACATTTTTCTTAATAAATTAAAATTTGTAGAATTAGGGTTTTAATCAATTTTTATCCTTTTTCTTTTCTTTCCACTAATAATTTATTATTTATTTTTATAGATCAAATTACCATGTAAATAATTAATTTAATTTTAGGTTTAAATTTTAACATGTTTTCTTAATAAATAAAAGTTGTAGAATTAGGGTTAATTAGTTAATTTCATTTAATTCTCATTAAAAAACCATAAATACGAAAACCTCAAAAATAATTTCTCTTTCTATTTTAATTTAATTAATTTAATAATTTAATTTAATTTCACTAAAAAGGGTCCAACGCCCTCGCTTCCAATTTTAATTTGATTCGCGCATTTTATTTTGTTTCTTTTAATTATTTATGTAATTCTCCCAAGGCCATGTAAATATTTATTTCTCGCACTTTATTTATTTTCTGTCAAAACGGGTCCTGGATTTTAATTTGGCGATGTGGACCCGCGCCTTTGTAATAGTTTAGAACTTTAATCTTTCCGCACTCTTTTAACTGTTAATAAAATGCATGCAAGAATGAATGGCCTAAAATAAAAACAAACGCATAGATCACTTTGACATGAACAAGATAAAATAACTGAACATGACACACAAATCACACACCACCCCTAGGGTACGCCTCACTGTTGCCTTGCCTCGAAAGGTGATCGTCGAGTAGAGAATGTCTTAGTAAGTCCTCATGATCCGGGAACCTGGCATGAGGGTAGCTTCTAAGGTATCTTCCTATTGCTCTGGTGATCACCATGTCCCGAACCTTCGAATTGACCCGAACACCTCCAACGGTGGTGCTACCTACCTCTCAATGGTGGGATGGTACTACTTTAAAGGACATTTACACAGACGAATTCCTTAGGGTAGGTAGACGACTCTATATACTTGCTCCAAATTCAAGACAAATTCAAAAATACTTTTCACACCGACACCTTTTCAAAAAGCTTTCGAAAGCAATTTTTCAAACACTCTTGAGGACCGATACAAGAGTCGAACTGGAATTTTCAAAGAAACTTTTTTAAAAACCCACATTGAAAAGCAAACAAACCATTTTGAAAACACAAATGAGCAAGTATCTAAGAGCCCATGGATAACCATGGATAGAAAGGGTGCTAACACCTTCCCTTTCTATAATCTACCTCCCGAACCGAGAGCAATCTCTTAAGGAATTTTTCTGTGCTTTTGTCCTTTCCATTTGGAGAAAATAAAAGACGGTGGCGACTCTTGCTTCCGCGAAATTTCGCGAACCAGCGTTAAACAGTCAGTTCCAGATCCACCGATCACAACCCGGCAAGTCGAAAACCTGAAAAGGCGGCTTGGGCAAAAATGGGTATCCCGGTGGACTGAAAACCCAAAAGGGCGATCCAGGCAAAAGTTAGGGATAAAGCGTAACACTATGTCTTATTGGATCACCTTGCATCCAGAATTCGGCATCAACTATCTGGCTCAGACTTCGGCATCGATCAATCAACTTCATCTTCAACTAAGCAGCAAAGTGATGAGACGCTTGAAGACATAAAGGCGATAGCAGAGTTGGAACCCAGTGGGAATATTGTTCACATAGCTGTTTTGTTTCCTTTTCAAAATTGTATAAACTTTGTGTTATTCGGCGGCGTTCTCTTACTAGGATGTCAGCCTCTTGTACAAAAAACGCCTATTTACAGGCAAATTTCAAAATCAATACAAGTTCACTTTTCCAAACAAATTGCCAATTGTTTTTCCTTTTTCTGTTTTGTCTTGCGAAGAATGTCCAATGTTTATTTTTGATATATGCATTTGACATTAAATTGCTAATTCATAAATACTTGCGTACGAAACAAAAGACTAATTACAGGTGACATCAGAAACAGGGGCAATGTAGAATTGTCCAAACAGTCTAGTTGCTTTGTCCGCCAAGGTACCAAGGTAGGTTCAACTGAAGAATGCGACCAAGTTGCCTCAAATCCCCACATAGTAGGATAAGACTCAGCAATACCCTCCCAGGGAAGATTTAGTCTATCATCAGCCCTACAACAGGAACCCTGTTCCCCTAGCAAGTCAGCAATACTCTTCTCCAGCAAAGTTGGTCTACGGTCAGTCTAAAGGAAGTTGGTTAGCCCCAGAAGATATCAACATTCCCCAGCGGAGCATAGGCATTCAACAGCAAGCATCCCCGACAGTCTTGATCTAAGATTGTTCCCCGGCGGAATACAGACACTCCAGTGGAACCATTTTCCAGTACAGTCCGAAAGTTTCCCCAGGAAATTTGGAATCCATATCCCCAACAGGTCTTGAAGCTTATCCCCAGTAGATTCTGGAAGCTTATCCCCTGCAGAGTACGGACGTATCTCCCGGGCTTTATTCAAAGTTATTCCTCACAAAGGCTTATAACTGGGTTATCCTCAGCTAATTGCCACGAAAGATCGCCCTCGGCGAAGTTCTTTCAATCCCCAGCGGAGTTCATCAAAGTTCCCCAACATAACTTATCAACAGAATCCCCAGCGGAGTTTATCATTGTCATCCCCAGCGGAGTCCATCATTGAAATCCTCAGCGGAGCTCCCATCAAACTTCAGCGAAGTATCTCTTCCCACAGAGTAATTCCCCTCAGAGTAATCTCTCCAACAAGTTTATTCTCCAACGGAGTCATCTTCTCCTACCGGTGTATTCTTGCAACCATCATCCCCAGCGGAAACGAAGAACTCTACTCTTCAACGTCAGCCCAGGATTTAACCCCCCGACCGGTCGTCAAGGATTTATTTTCCTAGACGAAAATACATTCGTAAACATTTCATATTTCATACATCTTGCTTACATACATGATAAAGTGCATACAACACTATCTCATTTTTAGCATCATGACATCACGCATTTCATACATCATGACATTGCATACAACTGATGTTTTGCCTTTTCAGGAAAAAGACAACTACCTTCAACTGTCACAATTCCATATTCGATTCCTGTATCTAGCCAGGGCACATTTGTGAGTGATATATTTCCAGATTCGATTCCTGTATCCAGCCAGGGCACATCTGAAGAGTTTGAAGATTCGATTCCTGTATCTAGCCAGGGCATATCTGTTGACGACTATTTCCAGATTCGATTCCTGTATCTAGCCAGGGCACATCTGTGAGTGATCTATTTCCAGATTCGATTCCTGTATCCAGCCAGGGCACATCTGAAGAGTTTGAAGATTCGATTCCTGTATCCATCCAGGGCATATCTGTTGACGACTATTTCCAGATTCGATTCCTGTATCCAGCCAGGGCACGTCTGAAGAGTTTGAAGATTCGATTCTTGTATCCAGCCAGGGCATATTTGTTGACGACTATTTCCAGATTCGATTCCTGTATCCATCCAGGGCACGTCTGAAGAGTTTGAAGATTCGATTCCTGTATCCAGCCAGGGCATATCTGTTGACGACTATTTCCAGATTCGATTCCTGTATCCAGCCAGGGCACATCTGAAGAGTTTGAAGATTCGATTCCTGTATCTAGCCAGGGCATATCTGTTGACGACTAATTCCAGATTCGATTCCTATATCCAGCCAGGGCACATCTGAAGAGTTTGAAGATTCGATTCCTATATCCAGCCAGGGCATATCTGTTGACGACTAATTCCAGATTCGATTCCTATATCCAGCCAGGGCATATCTGCGAGCAACCGATTGTAGACTCGACACCTGTATCTAGCCAGGGCATGTCTGCATGAAGAGATTGAAGATCAACACCTGTAACAAGCCAGGAAAACATCTGTCTTTCTCAAAGTGCGCAAGTTCTCGCTAAGGAATCTCTTATGCGATCAACACTTCCAAATGGTATCTATAAGCCCATTCCCGACAAGTTTCTGTCACACCTTCGGATGGCATCTACAAGCACATCTCCCTATCCACCATCTCTCCAAATGGCATCTATAAGCCCATTCCCGACATCACATTTGCTGATAATCCAACATGCGAGTGCAAATTTTCGGGCACTCTAGTGTCCAATCTCCTTTTACCCTCGAGTCACGAAAGGCAAACTTGCCAATCTAACTCTTCAGGTTCAAGAAGATTGAACAGGGGCAACTGTTGTACCCCAAAATTTTCCCTCCCATTCTCTCAACATTTTTCTCATCACAAGACCCTTGGAGCTCAAGATCCAATTAGGGTTTCCTCTGCAAGACTTCTCCTAGCACTGTTGACCCAAATTAAGGTTTGTGTTTGCACAAAGATATTTTGACCTAAAATGCCTAAGATGACTTTTATGCTTCATGTTGGACTCCCACGTTTATCTATACCAAGTTTCAAGTCTTGATTCCAAATTTTGCCCAGTCAATTGGACAGTTAACCTAGAAATCAACTGTATTGGGGAAAAAGTCAACTGTGGCCAATTGACAGTCAAATCTCATGAAAATTGACCCACATAAACATTATGAACTCACATGGACCATTTGATCAAGTTTGGATCATAATTCCACAAGAAATTTGATCAGATCACCAAAAGGGCAAAATGGTCATTTTTAGGGTTTTGACTGCACAAAGGCAATTTTTGACTGTTTGACCTAGCCAATGGCAAACCAAACTCACATATGGACTCAAGGACCCCATGGAATTGTCTTGACATACTCAACAAGTTCAAAAGATCCCAAATGCACAAGATTGACAGTTGAATTTCCCAGTCAATTGATCAATTTTGACTGTATACTGAAAAGTCAAACTTTGACTTTTTGGTCAAAATCAAGTGTCAAGATTCATTTTTCATAAAAACATGCCAAATCATGAAACTTGTTCATCAAGAAATCCAAAATTGCAAATTAGGGTTTGAAATGAGGATTTTTCATAACTTAGAATTTTTCTAAGTTATAAAAAACCCTAATTTTTTCCTAACTTTGCCCCACTTTCTCACCAAGATTCATTTGGATTCAAGGAAAAGTCAAAACATGAAAGTTGTAGTCCATTGCAAAATCTACAACTTTGATTCACAAAGTTTTCCCAAAAGAAGCTTGTAGCTCAAGTTACAATTTTTGGAACAAGGGTACCAAACCATTCTTAACTTAGAGAAATTTTGAACCATTTTAGGCAGGATTTTTGCCTAACTTAAAGACCATTTTTCACATACTTCCACTTGGAATTTCAATTTGCATTTCAAAGATGTATTGTAGTATACATTCCAAGCTTTTCAAAATGTCCAAGAACTCATCAAACAACCTCATGGTTAGGGAGAATCGAATTTGGCAAGTTGGGAAAAACTCACTTTTGATTTGGCCAATTTACATGTTCATACATTTGTGCCATTTTGAATTCAGCTTGCTTTCCTTGATTACAGGTCCCATATCCCATTTGCACTCAATAATTTAATGCTAACTCATTGTGCCAAGGCCTTGTTTTATGTGTTTAAGCATTACATGGAAAACTAAGCCATAAGTAGAAAAAGCAAAATAGCCATTTTTGAAAAGTAGAACTTTATGTCAATTAGCAATCCAAGCAAGTACAGTGCAAATCCTTTTGGCACAAGTTTATGAACAAAACACACTGATCAAGGGGAAGGTTAGCAGCACATTAGGGGGGGCCTCTATCAGTCTAAAACTCAAGTGGACACTTTGTTGCTTAAAGTTGAAGAAACATAGCATAACAAGACACAACTCTCATTCCTGTCAAGGAAAGCTGAAGCAAAGACTTTTTACACTTTCTAAACATCCTAACTGAGTTAGAACACGAGCCAACCATCTCCATTGCCTTCTCAAACACAGAATCACCCTCAAACTGCCCAAACAGGGTACCTGCTGCAGATTGAGTTCCATAACTCAATCCATTCATGCATTCTTGCTAAAACCACTTCAAACATATCCCACATCATCCCTTGAAACTATTCCAAGCCTCAAACACGACCTGTAACACTCCCAAGCAACATCACCATTTTCATTTTCTTGTTTTGCAGTTGAAGTTCCATAACATGATTCACTTGGTTTCAAAGCAAACTAAAGCTTGGAATAGCATCCCTGGACATCAAGGAAGCTATATCAATCATCACCTGGCATTGAAAACACCTCCATCACCAGATACGATTCCAATTGAATAGGTAAGTTCATGAACTCGTATCTCTCTATCCAGGCATTGTTAGCTTTAGGTTTGTGAAGAAATCATGTCACATTCATAGCCCTGAACATGCCCATATAATTAGTTTTCATTTATGTTATGTGTGCTATGAGAATTTGATGTCTGAATATGGAACAAAAACTAGGTCAGGAATTGGGGGAGAAGAAATTCTCTCTCATTTCTGAGAGTTAGATTGATTTCTTTATATGTCTAGAATCGTGGCTTCAAGCTCTACAGGTTTCATGTTGAAAGATTTGGCAAAAGATCAAGGAATCTGGAGATAGAAAACGCGCGTGGATGGTTGTTCAAACATGTTCTGAGGTTGAAGACAAAGTCTTCTTGGGTTGGGCCTGAGTTGACTTTCCTTTTTGCACCCTATGCTTACTTTTGAACCCCCTGGCCCATTATGCTTATTTTGATCATTTTTTGATTTTTTCTTTTTATTTCTGATTTGTTTATTTTTTCTCATAATAATAAAAATATAAAAAATATTTTTTAAATCATTTTTGTATTTATTAGGCATTTATTTGTTTAAATAGATATTTGTACATAAATAAAATATACTTTTATTTAAAAAAAATACTAAAAAATAATGTAAACACATTTATTTTCTAATTTTTATTTTATTTTATCTTCTGAAAATATTTTATATAAAATATACTTTTTTTATAAATATTAAATATTATTATTTTGTATATATAATATATATTTAGTAAATAATACAAATACATACACATATATTAGTATATTTAGGTTTAAAAAAATACAAAATATATACATTTTTATTTTTATTAATATTTAACACTAAAAATACCTTTTTGACAAATATACTTCTTTTTTATTTTATTTTTGTACATAATTAACAAACTTTGTACATATTAAATAATTAATACCTTTTATTTAATAAATTAGGGTTTTGCCCTAAATGCATAAAAAACCCCAAAAATTAATACTTTTTATTTTGTTTATTTGACATATAAAAAACACTTTTTACATACACATAAAAAATCATTTTTTGCATCTTGCATATTTATTCCATTTTTATTTAATTATTGCATATTAAATAATTTGTATAATTCCATTTGGATTGTAATAGTCTAGGTTTAAATTCCTTGTCAAAATATCCTCCATTTGAACATATGTACCCCCCTTCCCATATATTGTGTTGTAATAACTTAGGAACTTTATTTTTCGCACTTTAATGCTTTTCTAATTATGCCATGTTAGAGTTAGGGTTTGTATGCAAATCAATTAACCAAAATAGTTTGACCTAATTTCAAGATAAACAAGCATGAAAATGGACAACACTAATCACACTTGCACCCCTAGGGTATTCCACTTGTTGCCTTCAATAATGGGTCATATTGCATGTTAGGTCTCTTTGGGCAAAACAAACACAATTCAAATTATCATAGTCCCTCGATGACGCTTTCGAAAGTTGCCTAAAAATGATCAAGTCCCTCCAAGAGAAATTGCCCAAAGATACTTGGCACCATTGCAATTATGGTCTAAACGATGACCCGCGCCCGTCCCTTTCACATCCTAACACAAGATTGTCCACCAAATACAATGGTGGAACAAAATTGTTAAAAGGGTTAAAACATAGCAAAGATCTTTGAGAAATATAGGGTAGATAGCTCTTGGTTGCTTGCCAAAACAAAAACACTTGCCTATTTTTCAAAATCACACATCACTACACTTTCAAAAACAACTTTCAAAAACATTGAAACCTTTTCAAAAGACATACACCTTTGTATACATCCCAACATGGATCATTACAAAGGTTGCCACCACATTGTCTTCTTTTCAAAACATTTTCAAACCCACACACACAAAGCACCATTTCAAACAATTGAAAATCAAGGCAAGTTGATCTAAGCAAGTAACTAAGAGCCCATGGATAACCATGGATAGAAAGGGTGCTAATACCTTCCCTTTCTATAATCTACTCCCCGAACCCAAGAAAACATCTCAAAGGTTTTTGTTGTGCTTTTTAACCTTTCCTTAGGATAAAATAAAAAGTCGGTGGCGACTCTTGCTCAACCGAAACATTTGCGAATAAAAAACGCAAAACCTCAAGTCAGTTCTCCCACCGTATCACAGATGCCATCCAAAATAGATGTTGATTTCACACATGGTCCCTTTGGGGATTCCTGTTCCTGCTGTCCGAGGGGGAGTCTACTGGGGAATATGGGTTTCTGTTGCTCTCTTGCTTGAGGAAAACTTTGTGGGGAATGGAGTCTAGGAACTTTAATTGTCCAAGGCTCTACTAAAGAGTTATCTTTGTACTGGAGATATGGAAGTTTACTGTTTTCTGGTTTGAAGTCCAGGCTTCCAGCAACTTGCTGGGGATAATGGAGTTAACCGTTACCTGAAGATAGTTTTCCTACCTGGTTATGTAGATAGTTTTCCTGTCTGGTTTCAGGTGTTAATCTACAATTCAACTGTTCACAAATAGTTCTCCTGGCTTGTTATGTAGATAGTTTTCATGTCTGGTTTCAGGTGTTAATCTACAAATCAATTGTTCACATATAGTTCTCTTGGCTTGTTACAAGTATTAATCTGGAACTTGAAAATTGTCGGTCGTTGAGATAGTTGTCATGGTTTGTTACAGGTATTAATCCCTGACCTGAGAAAGAAAGATAGTTTTCCTGGCTTGTTATAGGTATTAATCTTCAATCTCTTCATGTAGATAGCTCTCCTGGCTTGTTATAGGTACTAATCTACAATCATTTTTCCATGAATAGTTGTCCTGGCTTGTTACAGGTATTAATATGAAACTTGGCAATGTTGGTCACACAGATAGTTTTCTCGTCCGGTTTCGAGCGTTAATTTGTGGCCTGCTGTATTTGTTGGTAAACTCGTCTTGCTTCGTGAGTTCATACCACTTGTTCGTGTAGATAGTTTTCCTGTCTGGTTTTAGGCATTTATCTTTGACCTGTTGTATAAGTTGATAGTGTTTGTCTTTCTGATAATTTACCTGAAAGGTAAAGTCAGTTTCATGTGATGTCATGATGTATGAATTGCATGATACTCTCAAAATAAATGAGATTGTGATATATGCATTTGTGCTAAATATGCTATGATGTTTGTATGAATGATGTATGAATGTAATGTATGAACGTGTCAGTTGTTCCATTGTTGTATTGCTGAACTAGGGAAAATAAATCCCTAACTGTGGATGGGGGTGAATAATGTAGGTCTTCAAGTATGTTGAAGTTGAAACGCTGGAAGATAAACTTCCGTTGTTAGAGAAATAAACTCTATTGGGGAAGGTAAACTCTGTGAACTGAACTATTGCTTAGAAGATAGTCTGGAATAAGTATCAGGATGACATGCGTCTCTGGATCGTACCTGAACCGTTTCTAGAAGATGATCTGAATAAGTATCAGGATGACATTCATCTCTGGATCGTACCTGAACTGTTGCTGGAAGATAGTCTGGAATAAGTATCAAGATGACATCCGTATTTGGATCGTATCTGAACTGTTTCTAGATGATAGTCTGGAATAAGTGTCAAGATGGCATCCGTATTTGGATCGTATCTGAACCGTTTCTAGATGATAGTCTGGAATAAGTGTCAGGATGACATCCATATTTGGATCGTACCTGAATTGTTTCTAGATGATAGTCTGGAATAAGTGTCAGGATGACATCCGTATTTGGATCGTATCTGAACCGTTTCTAGATGATAGTCTGGAATAAGTGTCAGGATGACATCCGTATTTGGATCGTACCTGAACTTTTTCTAGATGAGAATCTGGAGTAAGTGTCAGGATGACATCCGTCTCTAGATCGTACCTAAACTGTTGCTAGAAGATAGTCTGGAATAAGTATCAAGATGAAATCAGTATTTGGATCGTACCTGAACTGTTTCTAGATGAGAATTTGGAGTAAGTTTCAGGATGACATCCGTCTTTGGATCGTACATGAACTGTTTCTAGATGAGAATCTATTTTATTTAGAATGTTTCCGATGGGGAATCTTGTTTTGTTGTTTTGAGAAGAAATCCTTGGGGAATCCTGAGAAGCTTGGCGACTTCACTAGGGAATTCTTAGATGTTGGAGCAGTAATTGGAGATTCTTGCTATGCCGAGGGTATGAGAACACCTGACATCATACCAAGTCCTTAGGTTTAAGGTCTGCTTGAGTTTTAAGGTCATACCCTCTTGAAGTTGGATTGGTTCAACCTGTCTTATAAATATGTAACCGGGTTCTAAAGGGATCTCAATATCACTGATCTTCCCCCCAACTTCATTCAACAGGCGATTGACTCGCAACCAAACAAAACTCAAGAGTCAAACCTCAATGAGTGTAGCATTGAGTATTTGTCGACCTTGGGCATACACCAAAGTCGGCCATCTCGCTACGTCCTACTGGCCAAGTTGTGCAATTAAAGGTTCTAAGGTTAGTTGATGCTTTATGACACCACGCGGAGGCCCCGTACATCTCCCTGATTGACTCAAGGGTTACGGGTACCAACCAAAGTGCCACATCTGTTAGAACATAGTTTGATTCTACAACCCTTGAGTAAAGTTTTGATGATAACAAAATACAAAGAATAAAATTATTCCTAAGGTATATACAAAGAACAATTATGCTCCTGAAAATTATGCTATGTATATGCAGAAGCTCTGATAGAATCAGCATCAGAATAGAAGCAGCATCAGAAGATCAGCAACCTATGTTACACGTTGAGACACTAAAGTTTGATGACCAGAATCTGCGCCTAATCAAGTACACTCTGACTCTGATTAAAGACATCTTTTTCAAGTCATCTACACTCTGAAGCGTTATCAGCAGAAACAGCAAAGAAGATTCTGAAGCGTTACTAGGCATTCAAGACTGAATTAAATACTAACGACTTTCTTCAGACAAAGATCTTCACAAAAGGAAAGTGCATTATTATCATTAAACCTACTTTATGGACAACGTATCTTTGCTTGCCTATATAAACAGGACTGCTTGTGAAAAGAAGCACGCATGTATTCACACAATTTGCCAAGCTTTCCAAACCACACATATTCAAAAGCATTAGCAAATTCATTTTATTCCAAGCTTAATTTGTGTAACTATCACAGTTGTGATATACTGTTTTGTTAGAAAACAACAACACACTCTTGTTCATTTCTTGTAAAAGATTTCCTTGAGATAAACCGGTTTGTGGTTATACTCAAGAAGACTTTAACAGTTGTTAAAGTAGCTGTTGTAATTCTTTGAGAATAGTGGATTAAGACCTCGTTGGAGAGAGGCGAAATCACCTTGACGGGTGGACTGGAGTAGTTTGAGATCAAACGAACCAGGATAAAAATACTGTGTCTTAAAGCTGTTTATTATTTGATCCAAGTTTTTCAATTCAACCCCCCCTTATTGTGTTTTTCACATCTTCAATTGGCATCAGAGCGCCTGGTTCTGAGCTTATAACACTTAATCGTGTCAGTACAAGATCCAGCGTCAGAAAAACATAATGGCAGGACCAAGTCAAAACATCAACAATGACAACAATGAAGAAAGGGACAAATTCAGTGGAAAACCTCCAGTCTTTGATGGAGAGAACTTTGACTACTGGAAAGACAGAATTGAGAGTTTCTTTCTGGCCCATGATGATGATCTGTGGGACATGGTGACTGATGGATACACACACCCAGTGGATGGACGTGGTCAGAAGATTAACAGGAAAATGATGTCTGATCAGCAAAAGCGTGAATTCAGAAATCATCACAAGGCCAGAACAATTCTTCTCAGCGCCATCTCTTATTCAGAATATGAGAAGATATCAAACAGAGAAACTGCCAAGAATATGTTTGACTCTTTGAGAATGACGCATGAAGGCAACATTCAAGTCAAAGAAACCAAAGCCCTTGCGCTCATTCAGAAGTATGAGGCATTCAAGATGGAAGAGAGTGAATCAATAGAAACTATATTCTCAAGATTCCAAATTCTTGTTGCTGGTCTAAAAGTTCTTGACAAAGGATATTCCACTGCTGATCACGTTAAGAAGATCATCAGAAGCTTGACAAAATAGTGGAGGCCAATGGTCACAGCACTTAAGCTAGCCAAGGATCTCAATAAAATCTCTCTGGAGGAACTTGTCAGCTCCCTCAGAAGTCACGAGATAGAGCTAGAAGCAGATGAACCTCAAAAGCAAGGTAAGCCATTAGCTTTAAAATCTAACAGAAAATCTGACTCCAAAGTTTTGCAGGCTATGGAAGAAACCTCTGATGGGTCCTCATCAGAAGAAGATGAACTGTCTCTCCTCTCCAGAAGGGTGAACCAATTGTGGAAGCAGAGGCAAAGGAAGTTCAGGAATCCCAGAAGATCAGAAAATCAGAATGAATCTTCCTCCAGATACAGAAGGTCAGAATCCTCCTATGGACACAGAAGATCTGAAGGTTCTTCAGGAAACAGAAAGCCAAACAACAAAGACATCATCTGCTATGAATGTAACGAGAAAGGGCACTACAAAAGTGATTGCCCAAAGCTTCAGAAGGAGAAGCCCAAAAAGAAGTTTGGCAAGGAAAAGAAGAAAAGTCTCATGGCTACATGGGATGATTCTGACACATCTGAAGCTGACTCAGAATCAGATGATGAAAGAGCAAACATAGCTCTCATGGCAAACATAACTGAAGACAGTGAAGATTCTGAGTCAGACTCTGAATCAGATACAGAAGAGATATCTTTAGCAGCAAAGCAAAGACACCAATCATGGTAACTGGACTCTGGCTGCTCACGACACATGACGGGAAGAAGGCATATGTTCCAAAGCCTGGAACTTAAGCCTGGAGGCCACGTAGGCTTTGGAGGCAATCAGAGAGGAAAGATCATTGGCTCTGGAACAGTAGGTAATGGAAATCTTCCCTCTATAAGTAATGTTTTATTAGTTGATAGATTAATGCATAACCTGTTATCCATAAGTCAATTAAGTGATAACGGTTATGATATAATCTTCAATCAAAATTCATGCAAAGCTGTTAGTCAGAAATATGGGACTATCCTATTTAATGGAAAGAGGAAAAACAACATCTATAAAATCAAACTTTCTGAACTGAAAAGTCAGAACGTAAAGTATCTTCTGTCTGTTAACAACGAGCAATGGATCTGGCACAGAAGATTGGGACATGTTGGTATGAGAAGAATATCTCAGATTAACAAACTCAATCTGGTCAGAGGACTTCCTAACCTGAAGTTCAATTCAGATGCTCTGTGTGAAGCATGTTAGAAAGGCAAGTTTGCAAAACCAGCTTTCAAATCCAAAAACGTTGCTTCCACCTCCAAGCCATTAGAACTTCTACACATTGACTTATTTGGACCAGTTAAAACTACTTCAGTCAGTGGCAAGAAGTATGGGTTAGTAATCGTAGATGACTATAGCAGATGGACATGGGTAAAGTTCTTAAGGCACAAGGACGAGTCACACTCTGTGTTTGTTACCTTCTGCAACCAAGTTCAGAATGAAAAGGATCTTAGAGTCGTCAAAGTCAGAAGTGATCATGGTGGAGAATTTGAAAACAAAGATTTTGAGTAATTCTTTAATGATAAAGGCATTCTGCATGATTTCTCTTGTCCTAGAACTCCCCAGCAAAATGGAGTTGTAGAACGAAAGAACAGAACATTGCAAGAAATGGCCAGAACCATGATCAACGAGACTAACGTTGCTAAGATCTTCTGGGCAGAGGCAATAAACACAGCGTGTTACATTCAGAATAGAATCTCCATAAGACCTATTCTGGAAAAGACTCCATATGAATTGTGGAAGAACAGAAAGCCCAACATTTCCTATTTTCACCCATTTGTATGTACATGTTTTATTTTGAATACAAAAAATTATTTGAACAAGTTTGACTCTAAAGCACAAAAGTGTATTATGTTAGGATATTCTTAACGCTCAAGAGGGTACAGAGTATACAATACAGAAACACAGATTGTGGAGGAGTCAATCAATGTTCATTTTGATGATAAGCTTGACTCTCAAAAGTCAAAGCAGAATGAATTCTTTGCAGGTATGGAAGTTGAACTCACAGGTACTGAAGACAAATCATCAGAAGCTCTCAACAGAGACACTCCCTCAACATCAGAAAGAGTCACTGCAAGCAATCCAGCACCTTCTGTTGATCAACTCCAGAAAAGACCATCCAGAAGCAGCATGGATCACCCAGAAGAAACAATCTTAGGAAGGAAGGAAGATCCAATCAGAACAAGATCTACCTTCAGAAACTCTGAAGAATCCCTCATGAGACTGGTTTCTCTAATTGAACCAACAACAATTGATGAAGCACTTCTGGACAATGACTGGATTCTAGCAATGCAAGAGGAGCTAAATTAATTCACAAGAAATGACGTATGGGATATAGTTCCCAAACCAAAAGGATTCAACGTCATTGGTACAAAATGGGTGTTCAGAAACAAACTGAACGAACAAGGTGAAGTCATCAGAAACAAAGCACGACTGGTAGCACAAGGTTATAGTCAGCAAGAGGGGATATACTATACAGAAACCTTTGCTTCAGTCGCCAGGTTAGAATCTATCAGACTCTTAATTTCATTTGATGTTAATAAAGGCATCACTTTGTATCAGATGGATGTTAAGAGTGCATTCTTAAATGGCTATATAGAAGAAGAGGTATATGTGCACCAACCCCCTGGTTTTGAAAGTTTCAAAAATCCAGAATATGTTTTCAAACTAAAGAAGTCACTCTATGGTCTGAAACAAGCTCCCAGAGCTTGGTATGAAAGACTAAGTAACTTCCTGCTAGAAAAGGAATTCACCAGAGGGAAAGTGGACACAACCTTGTTCTGTAAGACAGTTAAGAATGACATTTTAGTATGTCAGATTTATGTTGATGACATCATATTTGGATCCACTAAACCCTCTCTGGGAAGAAAGTTTGCTAAATGTATGCAGGCAGAATTTGAGATGAGCCTAATGGGGGAACTAAAATTCTTTCTGGGCATTCAGATTAATCAAACCCCATAAGGAACTTACATTCATCAGAGCAAATATGTCAGAGAACTTCTGAAGAAATTTGATCTCTCAGAATGTAAGCCATCTGTTGTACCCCAAAATTTTCCCTCCCATATTCTTCAAAGATTTGTCAAATCAAGCTTCAAAATTCCCCAAGGGTTGCACAGTGTAAGAGCCTCCTGAACAGTCAAAATTAGGGTTTTGGCTCTGATCAAGAAAATGAAGTTTACAAAGGTCCAATCAAGTCCCACATGCCTATAAATATGGTCAAGCATCCTCATATCAAGTTTCAAGACTTTCAGCACAAAATTGCACAGTCAAAACCCTAATTGCACTACAGTCAACTGTAGGGGCAAAATGGTCATTTGACAGTCAAAAGTTCAAATTTTTGGTCAACATCTCATTTTGAAGCTACAAACATCATTTGATCAATGCTTGATCATGATTCTCAAAGCTTGGCTCAAAAATCATCAAGATGCAAAAGTTTCCTTATTTGGACAGTTGAAAAAGTCAACTGTAAATTGACCAGGGCATAACTTTCACATGGATTATCAGAAAAATTCCATCCAAAGCTCATTTTGAAGAGAAATACATTTCCTACAACTCCTCTTCACACTTCAAGTCCAAGAAATGCTCTCACAAAAAGTTATCAATTTCAACATTATAGGTCATTTTCAAAAGTCAACAAAAAGGGACTTTAAGTCAAAGACCATAACTTGAGATTGGTAAATCAAAATGACATGGGACCAAAGGCATTGGTTAGAGGACTCAAAGACCTTTCCAAAATGTCCAAGAACATGAGCAAAGCTTAAAAATTGAGCAAGTTATGCCTTGTGGAAGTTGGGAAATTTTTGGATATTTTGAAAAGTCAACATTGATTCAAATGACCTAAAATTGCTAATGGGCCTCTTTTTCTTCCACAATTCATCATCCAAGACATGCACACGACCATTTGGCCCAAAGGGAAGTTTTTTATTATTTTTATTTATTTATTTGAATTTTTTATTACAATTAATTCATTTAAACTAAATAAAATATGGAAAAATGCTAAACTAATGAAATAAAATCTTTTTGTGCAGAAAACACTCTCATTGGACACTCAAATTCGTGCATGATCAATTAGGGAAGGATTGGATATGATTGAGAGCAAAAGTGCATGAAAAAGATTGAAAAAACTAATGCTTGAAAATCAAATATTGCATAATCAATTCTTGGATTCTTTTGATCAGATTTTTGACCTAATTCACTCCATACATAAGCCTGATCAAGACCTAATGCTTCCTAACCAAAAAGCTGCGCAGAAACTCCATTAGAAAACTTGACTTTTTGGTGAAAAATCTCAAAACTGAAAACAGGGTTAGAGTTTGATTCAAGCCAAAACAACGATCCTATCACATTCCTGGGACATCAAGGAACCTTCCTGGATCAAGAACATAGTCCCTAACCCTCTGAATCATTGTACAGAAGTCAAGCTTTTCTCATTTTTTTTCATAATCGTATTTCAAGATTTAGACATTTTCATTGCATATTTTTAATGGATTCATACTATATGATGTGTTCTGAAGCTAATCATCTACTTTAATTGCGTTTTTATACATTGTATGCAAATTCACCATTGTTGCTTTTTAGGGTTCTTAGGTTTTCAAATTAGGGGTTTTCGTTTAAGGAACAATTGGTGTGTAAGACCTAGACCATCCAATTCAGGGCGTTTGGATGAAGAGAATGAGGCCATCGCGCCTAATTTATGAAGCCCCAGGGGCTATTCGCTATTTTCTAATATAGTGTCTATAGCAACGTTTGAAAACCGTTGCTTATTGTCTTTGTGTTTCAAAAAAAAAGAACACAACGAAGAGGACGATGGAGTGGAAGGCGCTGATTGGATCATTCAAATTCTTCGCGCGTTTTTGAGCCACTGACTATTTTTCTTTTATAATATTTGTTAGTCATTATATGTTAAACGCGCGTGGGATGGCTCAGTGGTATACGTATGTGCTGGTAACGTTCATGACCTGGGTTCGAGCCCCAGGTCCTCACTATTTCCATGTTATTTTTCAATCAATATTCCCATGCAGTTTCAATGCTGAAGCGTATCATGCACCTTCAAAATCAAACCGTCCACACGTTCAGTTTCATCAATCCAAGGGCACAGATTTGAGGAACATGGTACGCGTGAGTCAACGCTTGAGTACGTGATTGGAAAAGTCAGCCAGGCCTGAAGCTCATTGGGCCAGATTGCTAAAGAGTTCACCTCCACTTTGGGGACAGATACCCCCCTAGGTTTGAATTTTTATTTCTTCTCTTTATTTTACTTATTTCAAATATTATTATTTTTAATTAGTTTCTTTAACTTAATATTTTCATAAATAATATAAAAAACACATAAAAAATCAGAAAAGAAGAAAAAATAATAAATATTTTATTTTAGTATTTTTTTAATAAATTGCATTAATTAAATTCTAGTTATTAGGTTTAATTGTAATATTTTCTTAATTAACTTAAAATTGGTAAAACTAGGGTTTAATTAATTTTTTATCCCTTTTTTCTTTTCTCTCATAATCCTTAAATATTAAATATTTATTTTTGTAGTTAAATTGCATGTAAATTAATTAGGGTTAATTTTAGGTTAAAATTTAATCTTTTCTTAATAAATTAAAAACAACTAGAATTAGGGTTAGCATTTATTTTAATTGCATTTAATTCTTTTTCCCATTAAAATCATAAAATACCAAAAAAAAACAATTCCTTTTTTAATTAATTAATTTCATCATTTAATTTAATTTTGCAAAAAGGGTCCAACGCCCTCGTTTTTAATTCTTATTTAATTCGCATATTTATCTTATTTCTTTTAATATTTATGTATCTCTCCCAAAGCCGTGTAATTAATTCCTCGCACTTTATTTTCTTTTAATTCTTTATTTTTCTGTCAAATCGGGTTCAAGAAATTTTGGCGATGTGGACCCGCGCCGTTTGTAATAGCTTAGAATCTTTTACTTTTCGCAATTTTTAACTGTTAACCAAGGCATGCAAGAATGAATGAATGAAAATAAAAACAAATGATAGATCACTTTACCATGACAAGATAAATATCTGAAAACGACACACAAATCACACACCACCCCTAGGGTACGCCTCACTGTTGCCTTGCCTCGAAAGGTGATCGTCGAGTAGAGGATGTCTTAGTAAGTCCTCATGATCCGGGAACCTGGCATGAGGGTAGCTTCTAAGGTGTCTTCCCATTGCTCTGGTGATCACCATGTCCCGAACCTCGAATTGACCCGAACACCTCCAACGGTGGTGCTACCTACCTCTCAATGGTGGGATGGCACTACTTTAAAGGACATTTACACAGACGAATTCCTTAGGGTAGGTAGGTTCTCGTAGATACTTGCTCTAATTTCAAAACAATTCAAAAAAATACTTTTCACACCGACACCTTTTCAAAAAGCTTTCGAAAGCAATTTTTCAAACACTCTTGAGGACCGATACAAGAGTCGAACTGGAATTTTCAAAGAAACTTTTTAAAACCCACAGTTGAAAAGCAAACAAACCATTTTTGAAAACACAAGTGAGCAAATATCTAAGAGCCCATGGATAACCATGGATAGAAAGGGTGCTAACACCTTCCCTTTCTATAATCTACCTCCCGAACCGAGAACAATCTCTATAAGGAATTTTTCTGTGCTTTTGTCCTTTCCATTTGGAGAAAATAAAAGACGGTGGCGACTCTTGCTTCCGCGACATTTCGCGAACCAGCGTTAAACAGTCAGTTCCAGATCCACCGATCACACCATCAAAGATTCCAATGCATCCCACGTGCATTCTGGAAAGAGAAGAGGTAAGTAAAAAGGTAGAACAGAAGGTCTACAGAGGTATGATTGGTTCTCTTCTCTATCTGACGGCTTTAAGGCCTGACATTCTATTCAGTGTTTGCATTTGTGCTAGATTCCAATCAGATCCTAGAGAATCTCACTTAACAGCAGTTAAGCGAATTTTCAAGTATCTGAAAGGTACTACTAATCTGGGTTTGTTTTATAGAAAATCAAGTGATTACAGCTTGATAGGATACTGTGATGCTGATTTTGCTGGAGACAGAGTAGAACGTCAAAGCACTTCTGGAAGCTGCCAGTTTCTGGGAGAAAATCTGATCTCATGGTCCAGCAAAAGACAATCCACAATAGCTCTATCAACAGCAGAAGCTGAATACATAGCAGCAGCTGGATGCAGCACACAAATGCTCTGGATGAAAAGTCAACTTGAGGACTTCAAGATATTTGAGAGTAACATCCCTATCCTCTGTGACAATACTTCTGCTATTTGTCTCAGTAAAAATCCTATTTTGCATTCTAGGGCTAAGCATATAGAAATAAAACATCATTTTATTAGGGACTATATTCAGAAAGGGATTCTAAATTTAAAATTTATTAACACAGACCATCAATGGGCTAATATCTTTACAAAACCTCTTTCTGAAGATGGGTTCAACTTCATTCTGAAACATCTCAGCATGAAGCTCTGCCCAGAATAAAACTGTTTTGATTCCATATCTTAACCTTCAGAACTTTGTTTACTTTTCTGTGAACTACTGATCAATCTTGCTTCAGATCTTTAGAAGTACAAATTGTATCAGAATCTATCCATGAAGATCTGCGAGCTTCATTTCAAGGATAGAAATATGTTGTTCACTCAAGAAAATAGGTGTCATCCAGTCATCAGCTACTTTCTGAGGCTGAACACGCGTTCACGTTTCTGAAAGGTCAAAAGCGCTGATTGGATGCATTGGGACACATGTCATGGGTAACCGTTCCAACATCTTTCTGAATCCCCCAAAAATCAGTTATCATTAAATGCTCATAATCATTATAATTTATTTCTCTCTCTTGCCGTTTATGTTTTCAAAATCTTTTTAATCTATTTGAACACATTTCTCACTCTTTACACTTTTTCACTTTCACTTTCATTTTCTCTACAATCTTATTGATTTCAGTTTGCATACTTTCTCAAAACCCTTTCATTTTATTCTCAAAACCTTCGGTGTGAACATGGCTTCCTCAAGCAACCCTACTTCCAGTACTCAGAAAACAGATTCCTCCGAACAATATGAAGAACCCTTCAGAACTCTTCTCACACCCATCAAAAATCTAGAAGTACTCTCAGAATTGATTGTGGACTTTAACAGTCTTCAAGAGAACGGGTTTAATCTTTCTGAAGAGGTAAAGGCTCAAGGATGGGACAGATATTTTGACCGAATGGTAGGTCCAACATTCCTAATCCTTGTGAAGGAATTTTGGATTCATGCTTCATCTTCCAACCATCAAGTTACTTCATACATAATGGGGAAGAAGATAGTCATAACTGAGGACCTCATTGCAAGATTAATAGGCTACAATGGTGGTGGTGTACGATGCATTGACATGGCTGAAAGATGTGCTGATGTCGCCCTAATTGCTAGAGAAATCTTCACTCTGGGTCTTCCCTCCAGCAAGATAAGGGATGTAAAAGACCATCACAGAATATGGGCCAAGATTATTCTGGGATGCATAAACCACAGGAAGCCTACCAGCTCTCCTGACTACATCAATATTGATCAGCAATTTCTGATCTACTTCATCTCCCAGAAGATTAAGGTGAATCTGGCTCATCTGCTGTTTAACCATCTAAGGACTAGTGTTAAGGAAACCAGAGAAGAAGAGCGCACAAAAAGGGACTGGATACCCCTAGGAAGGCTTATATCAGATATTCTAACAGAGAATAAGCTGATTGATCATTAACAGAAGCTCAGGAAACCAGCTCTTTGGAAGCTACTGTTGGCAAACAGTTGAATGCAAAGAATATGAAGAAGATGAAGTTAATTGAGAACATCAAGAAGGAACCCAATGTCACTTCTTCTACAACAATCTCCAGCAGAAGAATCCCTCTGGATAACTTTCCCATGTTCTCAGAGATTAACTCTAAACCTGAGATAATAGTCAGATATCTGGATGCATGCAGGGCGGATGGTACAGCACCAGATTTGAACATTCAGGATCTGCAGCAGAAGGCTCCAGAAGTTGTGCTGAAGAAAAACAAGAAAAGGAAGAGTACGCGAACCAGCGTTAAACAGTCAGTTCCAGATCCACCGATCACAGAACTGGCGACTCTGCTGGGGATTTAAACTTAAAGTGAGGTGTACCTTAGGGTTAGTTCATAACTGTGTTTTCAATTGTATTGATTTGCTTGCTTTAAATTGTGGGACTGTCTTGGGAGTTCTATAGATCCTAACCCGGATCTGGGGGATACCTTCTTAGAAAGTAGCAACAAGACTGTGAGGGAACTGTGCGGGGTATACCGACATGGTTGAAACAGTCTGCTACGTTGATGTGGCACTTTGGTGTGTACCGGTAACCCTTGAGTTCAGTCAAGGAGAGTACGGGGCCTCCGCGTGGTGTCGTGAAGCATCAACAGACCTTAGGAACCTTAATCGAACTATCTTGGCCTCTTTAGGGTAGTGAGATAACTGACTTTGGTGCAGTCCGAGGTTGGTTGATACTCGATACTACACTCAATTGAGGGTTGCTTTCCTGGAATATTTTGGTCGCCAGTTCAGTGGCTAAATCGAAACGATGAACAATGAAAGCAATCCCGTGATATTGGGACCCTTAGAACCCGGTTACTTTGATAGGACAGGTTGAACCCACCAACTTCAAGAGGGTACTACCCAGACCCCATGCTGGCCTTAAACCCTAAGGGCTTGTCTTGTGTGCCTTGTGTGCCTTACATGTTTGTCTTTGTAAATATCTGTGGTGTGTTTAATCATAGCATCATGACATCATCCAGCATCATATGCATTGACTAACCATTTCAGGGGTTCGAATCTTCATCTTTGTTTTTGTTTTGTAGGACATGGAAACTGTTCGTAGAAAGACAATTCAAATCAGCCTTGTAAGGGTCCCTCCTCAGCTTAAGGAGCTTATATCCAGGATTCCCGAGAACTCTTCATTCAGTGAAAGACATGGAAGTCTCATCAGCTTGGTCAATACCAACATTGAGGAAGATATGATAAAGGTCCTGTTCCAGTTCTTTGACCCTCTGCATCACTGTTTCACCTTCTTGGACTATCAGTTGGTACCTACATTGGAGGAGTTCTCACGGCTCCTGAAGATCCCTATCCTTGATCAGCTACCCTACAACGGTACGGAAAAGGAACCTAAGCTTGAAGAGATTGCTAAAGCCTTGCACCTACAGTCATCTGACCTCAAGGGACATTGGGAAGTTAGAAGTGGTATCAAAGGGTTCTTAGCCAGGTTTCTGTTTGAAAAGGCCCATGAATGTTGGAACTCCCTTGATTTGCAAGCTTTTGAAGAGGTGGTGGCCCTCCTTGTCTATGGTTTGGTGTTGTTCCCTAACCCAGACCAGCTTATTGATATCAGTGCTGTCCAGATCTTTATGTCCAGGAATCCTATACCTACATTGCTGGGGGACATCCTTCACTCATGTTACACTCGAACCATGAGAAAAAGAGGTGTCCTTATGTGTTGCACTCCTCTCCTGGGAAGGTGGTTTATTTCGCACCTTCCACAATCAGTTTTGAAGAATGAGCGGGGTTTGAGATGGTCACAACGGTTGATGACTCTTACACATGCAGATATACATTGGTGCCCTAGGTCTAGAGAAGATGTCACTATCATTGATCGTTGCGGGGAGTACCCTAATGTTCCTTTATTTGGAATCAGAGGAGGTATTACTTACAACCCATGCCTGGATTGGAGATAGTTTGGTTATGCTCGGAGGGATGGTCCTCATGACATGTTAATTCCTGACATAGTTTTTGACTTCGACAACGATACTCAAGGACTTCGCCAGAGATTTATCAGAGCTTGGAGGATGCCCAGTAGGATAGACAGCAAGACACTGGGGCACAGGAACTCCATCCCGTTGGAACCTTATCTCAAGTGGGTACGAGCCCGCTCCCAGAAGTTAGTGATGCCTTATCCCCATATGCTCCCTATGATCAAAGAGCCGGTCTTGGAAGGAGAAGTGTCCTACACTATTCAGCACCCTGATATGCCCACATCCTGGGAAGAAATGCAGAAGAGCTGGATCCAGCTTAAGGAAGAACGGAATTCTCTTGAGACTAGTCTGCATGCTAGTGAAAAGAAGGTCTTAGAGCTCACCCGCCTGTTGCATGAGTAGAGGAATCTCAACACTTACATAGCTCCAAAGAGGATGCGTAGTATATTCTGGGATTGATTTGCTTTTGTATTATTTTGCCCATGAGGCTTTGATGTACTGAACAATTACTTCCTTAATGATAACGTGTGTTCCTTTTTGTCTACAACAAATTTGAACTTTCGAACCCTTGAATGCATTGCATAAATACATATCATTCATCATGTGCATAGCAGGTTTTTCCTCTTTTCAGGTTGCTTACAGTTCTTCGCTGTTTATTTCAGCATCATGAATCCTGACTCATCATCAACTGAGACATCCATCAAAGCTCTTCAGGCGCAGAATGCGCAATTTCAGGAATTAATCAAGGGTTTGGCTCAAGGCCAAGAAGAACTGAAAGCTCTGCTCCTGAAGAAGGAGAAGAAGAAGAAGAGAAGAACTGTTCTGTTTAGCTCGGGCCGAAGGTTTGGCAACACTTTGCAGAATGAAGAGGCTGGTTCTTCCATTGGCAAGAGTACTCCTCAAGCAGAAAAGGGTCCTAGTCCGGTAGTCTCCGACAACGAGACTGATTTTGATGAAGAGCAATATCCTCCGGCAGAAGACCGTTACAAGCAGCTGGAAGACAGGCTGAATGCTATGGAAATACAACAGGTACCTGGGCTGGATTTTGGAGATCTGGGTTTGTCTACTGGTGTGATCATTCCTCGGAAGTTCAAAGCACCATATTTCACTAAATATGACGGGGCGTCTTGTCCCAAGCTACATCTCAGGTCCTATGTTCGGAAAATCCAACCGTACTCAGCGGATAAGAATTTGTGGATCCACTTCTTCCAGGAGAGTCTTTCAGGGACTCATCTCGAATGGTTCTATCAGCTGGATGGGACCAAGGTTCGTAACTGGGAGGAGTTGGCTACTGCTTTCTACAAGCAGTATCAATATAATGCCGACCTTGCCCCTACACGTACCCAACTCCAGGGTATGTCGTTGGGTTCAAGTGAAGGTTTTAAGGAGTACGCTCAGAAGTGGAGAGACCTGGCTGGCAGGGTGCAGCCTCCGTTGACTGATCGGGAGTTGGTAGACATGTTCTTGGGGACCCTATCTGGGCCATTTTTCAACCATCTTATTGGGAATTCGTCTGCAGGATTCACTGATCTGATTCTGACTGGAGAGAGAATTGAGGCTGGGTTAAAATCTGGTAAGATTCCGAAGGGTGCATCATCTAGTTCTGAGAAGAAACCCTTCAAGAAGGAGGCTAGTGCTGTATACGGTTCCAAGAGATCAGAGAGAGCTGAGCGCCGCCAATCTGTCAGTGCGGTAATGATTGCCAAGCCTGCTGCCGCTCCTCGGCCGACCAATCCTCAAAGGGCTGAAAGACCCCGGAGAGAGTTTACCCGTTTGAGCATGACCTTGTCGCAGATCTTACCACAGTTGCTCTCAACCAACTTAGTGACCGTCAGAGAGGCTCCGAAGTTTCCAAATACTACGTCTCCTAAGTACAATCCGAATGCCCGCTGTGCTTATCACTCCGATAGCCCGGGGCATTCCACTGATGACTGTTGGGCATTAAGGAGCAAGCTGCAGGACCTTATTGACGCCAAGGAAGTACAGTTTGAGGCATCTGAGAAGCCTAATGTAGTGACAGCTCCCCTGCCTGCTCATGGAGTGAATGCTATTGGGGACGAAGACGAAGTGGATGAAGCTGAATTCAATAGCTGGATCTACCCGACAACCGAAGGCGGATTGACCAATTAGATTGCCAAAGACCATACTCCTGTTACCTTTGTGACGCAGTAATAAATTTCTTTGTTTCGTTATTTGTAATAAACAATAAATAAACTCTATGGCCCGGTGTCTTACCCGAGACACCGTGGTTCTATTTGTGAGGGCATATAAATTGTCATTTCATATATCATGAATGAAAATCTTGGACGTTTTCTCGCATTGCAAATCTTATGCTCCTTTTCTGTCTTTCTTTCTTTTACATATATTTCAAAACAGCTGTATTTACACACACACTCACTCATACAGGTTTCAATCCACTCTGGATCTCACTGATAACGACTCTGCTACTGCCAGTTATGACTTCGAAAATCCGATCAACTTAGCCGAAGACGAAAGTGAAGATGATTGCGAAGTGCCTGGCGAGCTTGCAAGACTGTTGCTTCAGGAAGAGAGGGCAATTCAACCCCATGAAGAGCCAGTGGAAACAATAAACTTGGGTACTGAGGCAGACAGGAAAGAGGTAAAGATTGGTGCCAACCTAGAGCTCAGCGTGAAGCAACGGTTGACTCAGATGCTGCATGATTATATGGAGATCTTTGCCTGGTCCTACGAAGACATGCCAGGGTTGGATACCGATATTGTGGTCCATCACTTGCCAACTAAGGAAGATTGCCCTCCGGTTAAGCAAAAGGTCCGCCGTATGCGTCCAGAGATGTCTGAGAAGATCAAAGCCGAGGTTATGAAGCAGTTTGATGCCGGGTTCCTTGCAGTGACTTCTTACCCTCAGTGGGTTGCTAATGTGGTGCCGGTACCTAAAAAAGACAGTAAGGTCAGAATGTGTGTCGACTACAGGGATCTAAACAGGGCCAGCCCCAAGGATGACTTCCCTTTACCTCACATTGATGTCCTTGTTGACAATACAGCTCAGCACAAGGTATTCTCTTTCATGGATGGCTTTTCAGGTTACAATCAGATCAAGATGGCACCTGAAGACATGGAAAAGACTACCTTTGTTACTTAGTGGGGCACCTTCTGCTACAAGGTCATGCCTTTTGGACTAAAGAACGCTGGGGCAACCTACCAACGTGTCATGGTTGCTTTATTTCATGACATGATCCATCATGAAATAGAAGTGTATGTGGACGACATGATCGCTAGGTCCCAGACTGAGGAAGAGCACCTAGATCATCTGCAGAAGTTGTTTGACCGGTTGAAACTATACAAGCTGAGGTTGAACCCGAACAAGTGCACCTTCGGGGTAAGATCTGGAAAGTTGCTAGGCTTCGTGGTAAGTGACAAGGGCATTCAAGTGGACCCTGCCAAGGTCAAAGCTATTCAAGAGATGCCAGTTCCTAGGACAGAGAAGGAAGTCAGAGGCTTTTTAGGACGCCTGAATTACATTGCCCGATTCATCTCACATCTGACTGCTACCTGTGAGCCAATCTTCAAGCTGCTGAAGAAAGATCAGGTAGTACATTGGAATGATGAATGTCAGGCCGCTTTTGACAGAATCAAGGAGTATCTCCAAGAACCACCTATCCTTATGCCACCGGTTGAAGGGAGACCTCTGATACTATATCTAACAGTGCTTGACAACTCAATGGGGTGTGTGCTGGGGCAGCATGACGAGTCTGGCCGAAAAGAGCATGTCATTTATTACCTTAGCAAAAAGTTTACCGACTGTGAGACCCGATACTCACTGCTTGAGAAAACTTGCTGCGCTTTGGTATGGGCTGCTCGCCGGCTGAGACAGTATATACTGACTCATACCACCTTGTTGATCTCAAAGATGGATCCTATAAAGTACATATTCGAAAATCCTGCTCTCTCTGGGAGAATTGCAAGATGGCAAATGATCTTGACGGAATATGACATTCAGTATACGACCCAGAAAGCCATCAAGGGAAGTGTATTGGCAGACCACTTGGCACATCAGGCCGTAGACGACTATCAGTCAATGAACTTCGAGTTTCCGGACGAAAGCATCATGATAGTGACTGATTGTGAAGTACCTAGACCAGATGAAGGACCTGAGGAAGGATCCCGATGGTCTATGCACTTTGACGGAGCCTCCAACGCTTTGGGAAACGGCATCGGCGCCATAATCATATCACCTCAAGGCACTCATACTCCGCTCACTGCCCGACTATGTTTCAACTGCACCAACAACATGGCGGAGTACGAGGCGTGCATCATGGGTCTTCAAGCTGCGATCGACTTAAGGATCAAGTTTCTAAGTGTCTTCGGAGATTCCGCTCTTGTGATCAATCAGATCAAAGGAGAGTGGGATACGAAACATCCGAATCTTATTCCTTACAGAGAATGTGTGTTGGCCTTGATCCCCCACTTCACAGAGATAACCTTTGAGCACTTTCCAAGAGAAGAGAATCAGTTGGCGGACGCGTTAGCTACAATGTCTTCTATGTTCAAAGTCAAATGGGACAATGAGGCTCCCCGGATCATCATCTGGAAACTGGACGAACCGGCATATTTTTGTGATCTCGAGACTGAATCGGTGACCGAGAAGCCTTGGTATCATGAGGTAAAGAGATATTTGGAAGCTCAGGAATACCCTGAAGGTGCATCCGTCAACGATAAGAAGTTCCTGAGAAGGTTCGCGGCAAAGTTCTTCCTTAGCAACGGCGTCTTGTACAAGCGAAACCATGATTCAACCTTACTGCGTTGTATGGATAAAACTGAAGCAGAAAGGATCATGGAAGAGCTACATGAAGGGACCTTTGGTACACATTCCAGTGGACACACTATGGCTAAGAAGATCCTTCGGGCAGGATATTACTGGTCCACAATGGAAGCTGACTGCTACCAACATTCCAGGACATGTCATAAGTGCCAGATTTATGCAGACAAGGTGCATGTTCCTCCAGTTCCCTTAAATGTTCTGACTGCGCCTTGGCCGTTTGCAATGTGGGGCATAGACATGATCGGCGAGATTAAACCTACGGCATCTAATGGGCATCGCTTCATCCTAGTGGCGATTGATTATTTTACAAAGTGGGTCGAAGCAGCATCCTACGCTACGGTAACCAAGACTGTTGTGGCACGGTTCATTCGGCATAATCTGATCTGTCGGTACGGCATCCCAGAGAGAATTATTACAGACAACGGTACCAATTTGAATAATAAGATGATCGCTGAGCTCTGCGAGCAGTTCAAGATACAGCACCACAATTCTTCTCCTTACAGACCGAAGATGAATGGGGCTGTCGAGGCAGCAAATAAGAACATTAAGAAAATCGTGCAGAAGATGACAGTGACTTATAAGGATTGGCACGAGATGTTACCGTTCGCTCTACATGGGTACCGTACCTTAGCCAGGACGTCAACCGGGGCAACTCCTTTCTCCTTGGTCTACGGCATGGAGGCAGTCTTACCGATCGAAGTGCAGATACCCTCTCTCCGGATAATGAAGGATGCAAATCTGAACGAAGATGATTGGATCCAGACACGACTTGATCAGTTAAACCTTATTGATGAAAAGAGACTTGCTGCTATCTGTCACGGTCAGACGTATCAGAAACGGATGATCAGGGCGTTTAACAAAAAGGTCAGACCACAGGAATATCAAGTTGGGGATCTGGTAATCAAGCGAATCATCCTTCCTCAGAGTGATCCAAGGGGCAAATGGACCCCTACGTACGAAGGGCCATTTGTGGTTAAACATGTGTTCTCAGGAGGAGCCATGATTCTAACCAATATGGATGGTGACGACCTTCCTCACCCCGCCAATGTAGACATAGTAAAAAGATACTACGCATGAAAAAAGACCCGCTAGGCTGACATGCCTAGGCAAAAATTAGGGCTTCCCGTCGAACCAAAAGGGTTCAGGTAAAATGAAGGGATGAAATGAAAAAAAAATCTGTACACCCGGCAAGTCGAAAACCTGAAAAGGCGGCTTGGGCAAAAATGGGTATCCCGGTGGACTGAAAACCCGAAAGGGCGGTCCAGGCAAAAATTAGGGATAAAAGCGTAATACTATGTCTCATTGGATCACTTTGCATCCAGAATCCGGTATCTACATCAAGTTCAGACGACATCGATCAGTCAGCTTCAACTTCGTTTAGGTCATCAAGTGATGAGACACTCGGGGATATAAAGGCAATAGCAGAGTTGAAACCCAGTGGGATCATTCATTTCACACAGCTGTTTTATTTTCTTTTGTACAAATTTGTATAAACTCTTTTGTTCGGCGGCGTTCTCTTACTAGGACGTCAGCCTCTTGTACACAAAACGCCTATTTACAGGCCATTCAAAAAATCAATACAAATATACTTTTCAGTTAAAAGTGCCAATTATTTTCTTTTTCCGTTTTGTTTTGCGAAGAACGTCCAAGGTTCAATTTGTGATATATGCATCGATAATAATTTGCTAACTCATAAATATCTGCATACGAAACAAAGGATTAAGTACAGGTAACACTAGAAACAGGGGCAATAAAGAGTTGTCTAAGCAATCTAATTGTTCTGTCCTCCAAGGTACCAAGGTAGGTTCAGCTAAAGAACATAACCAGTACATCTTAATTCCCCAGAGAGTGAGCCAGCAAGTCAGTATACCCTTCTCCAAGCAAAGTTATCAAATCTTTAAGAAGTTGAGTATCCTCCAGCAGATCTCAACATTCCCCAGCAGCATATATACATATATTCTTAACAAGCATCCCCGGCAATCTTGGTCTAAAGATTGTTCCCCGGCGGTATATCAGACATTTCAATAGAGTCACTTCCCCGATACAATTCAAAACTTCCCCAAGAGAGTCCAATCCAGTTTCCCCAGGAAAGTTGGAATTCATCTCCCCAAGCAGTAAGCTTATCCCCAGTAGATTCTGGAAGCTTATCCCCCACAAAGCACGATCGCGTCGCCCGACTTTATTTAAAGAGTTATTTCCTTACCAGGATATAACTGGGTTATCCTCAGCCGAAAGCCACGGAAAGAGCGTCCTCGACGGAGTCTTCTTATCCCCAGCGAAGTCCATTAATACTTCCAATATAACGATGGTATCCCCAACAAGTTATTAACAACACTCAGCAAAGTACCTCCTTCCCCACAGAGTATCGCTTCCCAGCAAGATCGTCAGGGTACTTTTCCCCCCGCAGAGTTATTCCATTCGCCAAGTTTATTCCCCAACGGAGTTATCTTCTCCTACCGGTATTCTTGCAATCATCATCCCCGGCGGAAGCAAAATCTATTCTCCAACATCAGCCCAGGATATGACTTCCCGGCACCCGTCAAGGATTTACTTTCCTAGACGAAAACATACATTCCTAAACATCACATACATCATTATAGCATGCATATACGCATCATATCTTACAAATCTCATTTATGTTGAGAACATCATTGCTTGATCCATATCATGCATTGCATATGACTGACCTCTATCTTTCAGGAAAGATTCAGTTAAATTCTCAATCATATTTCAAGACCTAGACCGGTTCAGTTAATCGACTCCAAAGATTTCTTATCCAGTCCAAGGCCTTCTCTAGTCCAGCTAAATCGACCCCAAACAGATTTTTCTGATGAAGACTCAGTAGAAGTTATCAAAGGTTTTTCTCAAACGTCCGCTTTTGAGATTATAATTTCCTATGGTTCTCTCCCCAATGCTGCGGAGACGATAATTCCATTCCAGGTTTTTCTCAAACGTCCGCTTTGGAGATTATAATTTCCTATGGTTCTCTCCCCAATGCTGCGGAGACGATAATTCCATTCCAGGTTTTTCTCAAACGTCCGCTTTTGAGATTATAGTTGCCTATGGTTCTCTCCCCGATCCTGCGGAGACGATAATTCCATTCCAGGTTTTTCTCAAACGTCCGCTTTTGAGATTATAATTTCCTATGGTTCTCTCCCTAATGCTGCGGAGACGATAATTCCATTCCAGGTTTTTCTCAAACGTCCGCTTTTGAGATTATAATTGCCTATGGTTCTCTCCCCGATACTGCGGAGATGGTAATTCCCACCAAGATTTCGCTCAATGATTGCTTTTGAAGTGAAGTTATCCAAGATTTTCTCAGCAATTGCTGTTGAGGTTAAGGTCATCCAAGGTTCTCTCACCGTTCCTGTTGAGGTAGTAACCATCCATGGTTCATTCATCACCTTTTGAAGATCCGAATCCAGCTCCTGTAACCAGTCAGGACACACCTATACGAAGCATCTGAAGACCAGCTCCTGCAACATGTCAGGTACTCATTTTTCTTTTTTGCAGGTACGCAAGTTCTCGCTAAGGAATCTCTTACGCGATCAACCTCCAGATGGCATCTATAAGCCCATCATCCTATCCATCAATCTCCAAATGGCATCTATAAGCCCATTCCCATCATCACACTGCTACTATGTGAGCGCAAATTTCTGGGCACTCTAGTGTTCAATCACCTTCCACCTTCGGATTACGAAAGGCACGTCAGCCAATCTGCATCCTCAGGTCTAAGAAGATTGAACAGGGGCAACTGTTGTACCCCAAAATTTGCCCTCCCATATTCTTCAAAGATTTGTCAAATCAAGCTTCAAAATTCCCCAAGGGTTGCACAGTGTAAGAGCCTCCTGAACAGTCAAAATTAGGGTTTTGGCTCTGATCAAGAAAATGAAGTTTCCAAAGGTCCAATCAAGTCCCACATGCCTATAAATATGGTCAAGCATCCTCATATCAAGTTTCAAGACTTTCAGCACAAAATTGCACAGTCAAAACCCTAATTGCACTACAGTCAACTGTAGGGGCAAAATGGTCATTTGACAGTCAAAAGTTCAAATTTTTGGTCAACATCTCATTTTGAAGCTACAAACATCCTTTGATCAATGCTTGATCATGATTCTCAAAGCTTGGCTCAAAAATCATCAAGATGCAAAAGTTTCCTTATTTGGACAGTTGAAAAAGTCAACTGTAAATTGACCAGGGCATAACTTTCACATGGATTATCAGAAAAATTCCATCCAAAGCTCATTTTGAAGAGAAAGACATTTCCTACAACTCCTCTTCACACTTCAAGTCCAAGAAATTCTCTCACAAAAAGTTATCAATTTCAACATTATAGGTCATTTTCAAAAGTCAACAAAAAGGGACTTTAAGTCAAAGACCATAACTTGATATTGGTAAATCAAAATGACATGGGACAAAAGGCATTGGTTATAGGACTCAAAGACCTTTCCAAAATGTCCAAGAACATGAGCAAAGCTTAAAAATTGAGCAAGTTATACCTTGTGGAAGTTGGGAAATTTTTGGATATTTTGAAAAGTCAACATTGATTCAAATGACCTAAAATTGCTAATGGGCCTCTTTTTCTTCCACAATTCATCATCCAAGACATGAACACGACCATTTGGCCCAAAGGGAAGTTTTTTATTATTTGTATTTATTTATTTGAATTTTTTATTACAATTAATTAATTTAAACTAAATAAAATATGGAAAAATGCTAAACTAATGAAATAAAATCTTTTTATGCAGAAAACACTCTCATTGGACACTCAAATTCGTGCATGATCAATTAGGGAAGGATTGGATATGATTGAGAGCAAAAGTGCATGAAAAAGATTGAAAAAACTAATGCTTGAAAATCAAATATTGCATAATCAATTCTTGGATTCTTTTGATCAGATTTTTGACCTAATTCACTCCATACATAAGCCTGATCAAGACCTAATGCTTCCTAACCAAAAAGCTGCGCAGAAACTCCATTAGAAAACTTGACTTTTTGGTGAAAAATCTCAAAACTGAAAACAGGGTTAGAGTTTGATTCAAGCCAAAACAACGATCCTATCACATTCCTGGGACATCAAGGAACCTTCCTGGATCAAGAACATAGTCCCTAACCCTCTGAATCATTGTACAGAAGTCAAGCTTTTCTCATTTTTTTTCATAATCGTATTTCAAGATTTAGACATTTTCATTGCATATTTTTAATGGATTCATACTATATGATGTGTTCTGAAGCTAATCATCTACTTTAATTGCGTTTTTATACATTGTATGCAAATTCACCATTGTTGCTTTTTAGGGTTCTTAGGTTTTCAAATTAGGGGTTTTCGTTTAAGGAACAATTGGCGTGTAAGACCAATACCATCCAATTCAGGGCGTTTGGACGAAGAGAATGAGGCCATCGCGCCTAATTTATGAAGCCCCAGGGGCTATTCGCTATTTTCTAATATAGTGTCTATAGCAACGTTTGAAAACCGTTGCTTATTGTCTTTGTGTTTCAAAAAAAAAGAACACAACGAAGAGGACGATGAAGTGGAAGGCGCTGATTGGATCATTCAAATTCTTCGCGCGTTTTTGAGCCACTGACTATTTTTCTTTTATAATATTTGTTAGTTATTATATGTTAAACGCGCGTGGGATGGCTCAGTGGTATACGTATGTGCTGGTAACGTTCATGACCTGGGTTCGAGCCCCAGGTCCTCACTATTTCCATGTTATTTTTCAATCAATATTCCCATGCAGTTTCAATGCTGAAGCGTATCATGCACCTTCAAAATCAAACCGTCCACACGTTCAGTTTCATTAATCCAAGGGCACAGATTTGAGGAACATGGTACGCGTGAGTCAACGCTTGAGTACGTGATTGGAAAAGTCAGCCAGGCCTGAAGCTCATTGGGCCAGATTGCTAAAGAGTTCACCTCCACTTTGGGGACAGATACCCCCCTAGGTTTGAATTTTTATTTCTTCTCTTTATTTTACTTATTTCAAATATTATTTTTTTTAATTAGTTTCTTTAACTTAATATTTTCATAAATAATATAAAAAACACATAAAAAAATCAGAAAAGAAGAAAAAATAATAAATATTTTATTTTAGTATTTTTTTAATAAATTGCATTAATTAAATTCTAGTTATTAGGTTTAATTGTAATATTTTCTTAATTAACTTAAAATTGGTAAAACTAGGGTTTAATTAATTTTTTATCCCTTTTTTCTTTTCTCTCATAATCCTTAAATATTAAATATTTATTTTTGTAGTTAAATTGCATGTAAATTAATTAGGGTTAATTTTAGGTTAAAATTTAATCTTTTCTTAATAAATTAAAAACAACTAGAATTAGGGTTAGCATTTATTTTAATTGCATTTAATTCTTTTTCCCATTAAAATCATAAAATACCAAAAAAAAACAATTCCTTTTTTTAATTAATTAATTTCATCATTTAATTTAATTTTGCAAAAAGGGTCCAACGCCCTCGTTTTTAATTCTTATTTAATTCACATATTTATCTTATTTCTTTTAATATTTATGTATCTCTCCCAAAGCCGTGTAATTAATTCCTCGCACTTTATTTTCTTTTAATTCTTTATTTTTCTGTCAAATCGGGTTCAAGAAATTTTGGCGATGTGGACCCGCGCCGTTTGTAATAGCTTAGAATCTTTTACTTTTCACAATTTTTAACTGTTAACCAAGGCATGCAAGAATGAATGAATGAAAATAAAAACAAACGATAGATCACTTTACCATGACAAGATAAATATCTGAAAACGACACACAAATCACACACCACCCCTAGGGTACGCCTCACTGTTGCCTTGCCTCGAAAGGTGATCGTCGAGTAGAGGATGTCTTAGTAAGTCCTCATGATCCGGGAACCTGGCATGAGGGTAGCTTCTAAGGTGTCTTCCCATTGCTCTGGTGATCACCATGTCTCGAACCTCGAATTGACTCGAACACCTCCAACGGTGGTGCTACCTACCTCTCAATGGTGGGATGGCACTACTTTAAAGGACATTTACACAGACGAATTCCTTAGGGTAGGTAGGTTCTCGTAGATACTTGCTCTAATTTCAAAACAATTCAAAAAAATACTTTTCACACCGACACCTTTTCAAAAAGCTTTCGAAAGCAATTTTTCAAACACTCTTGAGGACCGATACAAGAGTCGAACTGGAATTTTCAAAGAAACTTTTTAAAACCCACAGTTGAAAAGCAAACAAACCATTTTTGAAAACACAAGTGAGCAAGTATCTAAGAGCCCATGGATAACCATGGATAGAAAGGGTGCTAACACCTTCCCTTTCTATAATCTACCTCCCGAACCGAGAACAATCTCTATAAGGAATTTTTCTGTGCTTTTGTCCTTTCCATTTGGAGAAAATAAAAGACGGTGGCGACTCTTGCTTCTGCGACATTTCGCGAACCAGCGTTAAACAGTCAGTTCCAGATCCACCGATCACACCATCAAAGATTCCAATGCATCCCACGTGCATTCTGGAAAGAGAAGAGGTAAGTAAAAAGGTAGAACAGAAGGTCTACAGAGGTATGATTGGTTCTATTCTCTATCTGACGGCTTTAAGGCCTGACATTCTATTCAGTGTTTGCATTTGTGCTAGATTCCAATCAGATCCTAGAGAATCTCACTTAACAGCAGTTAAGCGAATTTTCAAGTATCTGAAAGGTACTACTAATCTGGGTTTGTTTTATAGAAAATCAAGTGATTACAGCTTGATAGGATACTGTGATGCTGATTTTGCTGGAGACAGAGTAGAACGTCAAAGCACTTCTGGAAGCTGCCAGTTTCTGGGAGAAAATCTGATCTCATGGTCCAGCAAAAGACAATCCATAATAGCTCTATCAACAGCAGAAGCTGAATACATAGCAGCAGCTGGATGCAGCACACAAATGCTCTGGATGAAAAGTCAACTTGAGGACTTCAAGATATTTGAGAGTAACATCCCTATCCTCTGTGACAATACTTCTGCTATTTGTCTCAGTAAAAATCCTATTTTGCATTCTAGGGCTAAGCATATAGAAATAAAACATCATTTTATTAGGGACTATATTCAGAAAGGGATTCTAAATTTAAAATTTATTAACACAGACCATCAATGGGCTAATATCTTTACAAAACCTCTTTCTGAAGATGGGTTCAACTTCATTCTGAAACATCTCAGCATGAAGCTCTGCCCAGAATAAAACTGTTTTGATTCCATATCTTAACCTTCAGAACTTTGTTTACTTTTCTGTGAACTACTGATCAATCTTGCTTCAGATCTTTAGAAGTACAAATTGTATCAGAATCTATCCATGAAGATCTGCGAGCTTCATTTCAAGGATAGAAATATGCTGTTCACTCAAGCAAATAGGTGTCATCCAGTCATCAGCTACTTTCTGAGGCTGAACACGCGTTCACGTTTCTGAAAGGTCAAAAGCGCTGATTGGATGCATTGGGACACATGTCATGGGTAACCGTTCCAACATCTTTCTGAATCCCCCAAAAATCAGTTATCATTAAATGCTCATAATCATTATAATTTATTTCTCTCTCTTGCCGTTTATGTTTTCAAAATCTTTTTAATCTATTTGAACACATTTCTCACTCTTTACACTTTTTCACTTTCACTTTCATTTTCTCTACAATCTTATTGATTTCAGTTTGCATACTTTCTCAAAACCCTTTCATTTTATTCTCAAAACCTTCGGTGTGAACATGGCTTCCTCAAGCAACCCTACTTCCAGTACTCAGAAAACAGATTCCTCCGAACAATATGAAGAACCCTTCAGAACTCTTCTCACACCCATCAAAAATCTAGAAGTACTCTCAGAATTGATTGTGGACTTTAACAGTCTTCAAGAGAACGGGTTTAATCTTTCTGAAGAGGTAAAGGCTCAAGGATGGGACAGATATTTTGACCGAATGGTAGGTCCAACATTCCTAATCCTTGTGAAGGAATTTTGGATTCATGCTTCATCTTCCAACCATCAAGTTACTTCATACATAATGGGGAAGAAGATAGTCATAACTGAGGACCTCATTGCAAGATTAATAGGCTACAATGGTGGTGGTGTACGATGCATTGACATGGCTGAAAGATGTGCTGATGTCGCCCTAATTGCTAGAGAAATCTTCACTCTGGGTCTTCCCTCCAGCAAGATAAGGGATCTAAAAGACCATCACAGAATATGGGCCAAGATTATTCTGGGATGCATAAACCACAGGAAGCCTACCAGCTCTCCTGACTACATCAATATTGATCAGCAATTTCTGATCTACTTCATCTCCCAGAAGATTAAGGTGAATCTGGCTCATCTGCTGTTTAACCATCTAAGGACTAGTGTTAAGGAAACCAGAGAAGAAGAGCGCACAAAAAGGGACTGGATACCCCTAGGAAGGCTTATATCAGATATTCTAACAGAGAATAAGCTGATTGATCATTAACAGAAGCTCAGGAAACCAGCTCTTTGGAAGCTACTGTTGGCAAACAGTTGAATGCAAAGAATATGAAGAAGATGAAGTTAATTGAGAACATCAAGAAGGAACCCAATGTCACTTCTTCTACAGCAATCTCCAGCAGAAGAATCCCTCTGGATAACTTTCCCATGTTCTCAGAGATTAACTCTAAACCTGAGATAATAGTCAGATATCTGGATGCATGCAGGGCGGATGGTACAGCACCTGATTTGAACATTCAGGATCTGCAGCAGAAGGCTCCAGAAGTTGTGCTGAAGAAAAACAAGAAAAGGAAGGTTGTAGCAGAAGGATCATCCCAGCGGACTCCTAAAAAGAGAGGTAATCCTTCTTCTGTAACTATTTTAAATTCAATTTCTGTATCAACATCTGTACCAATTCCCACTCAATCAGAAAACCCCACACCACAAACACTTGATGACTTTGACATTGAATTTGACCCCTCAGAAACCTTAACTCTTAGAGGATCTCACTCCCTACCTCCAAATCCAAAAGCAACCCAACAAGAACTTGCAAAAGTTCTATCAGATATAGAAACCTTTGACCAACATATATATGCTCCCATACCAGTAAATCCAAACTCTGAAGCCATTTCAGAAGCACCTCAACCAGAAATTCCACTCTCTCCACTACCAGAAACTCATCCACCTTCTCTACAACCTGAAACCTTACAACCAGAAGTGCAAACTTCTGAGGTCCAATCCTCTAAATCCTGCGAACCAGAACTTTATCACCATCAATCCAACCAAACACTTGATTCTGATCCCATTCCCATTCCGGGAATCACTGAACCTCTAAACATCAGTATTCCCCAAATTCCCTCTTCACGAGAATCCACTCCACCAAAGACCCCAAATAGTCCAATAATCATTCTAGACTCTCTCACTTCCTCACCAAGTATCAATCCAAGTGACCATACCAAAACTATCATTGACTTAACTGCTTTTGAACACCTGGCTGCCATAACCAACAAAACAGCCATTCCAAAACCAAAACCATCTGAACCCACACCAGATGTTGGTACCAGCTTATTTATATTTGAAACAGAAGTGCAGAAGTGGATCACTTCTTTGAAGCAAGCTAGTCTTGAGCTGATTGATCCTGCTGCATCAGACTACCTTTGGACAAGGTTCAGAAGATGGGTATGTTATGAAACCCATAAAATGCAAGAACAGAGCTACGAACTAGTTCAACAGAACTTCAACAACCTGCTAAAAGTTTTTGAAGATCAAGTTCTAAGCGAGCTACTTAAGGAAGAAGCTCTTCCTCTGGACAATGCTCCCTGGTCTGAACATCATCCAACAGACAGAGTTCAACCAGAGTCAGAAGATCTCAATCTGACTGACTCTTCAGAGCAGATAGTTCCTGCTGAATAACCGGGTAAAAAAGAAGACATTGCAGAATTCTCTGAGAAGCACCAAGTTGCTGAAGATCCTCAAGCTTCCTCATATGAAAGGCAGACTTTAGAAGACCTGAAGAGATCTGATACCTTGATGAAGGAAAGAATGGATAAACAGGATGACAAAATTTCAGAAATCAAGAACATGTTAACCAAGCAGGAGGAAACCAACATCCAAATCAAGGGCTTGTTGGAAGCTTTGTTCACGCGTCTTCCTCCCCCCTCTTAGATTTTCCTGTTTAAATTTTTTTTGTAATATTCTCTACACAGCTCTAAACTTATCATTAATTATGTTTTAAATATAAACTTTTTGGCTCTGATTATGTGTTCTTTTTGATAACTGACAAAAAGGGGGAGAAAGAAAAAGATATTTTCAATAGCGGATTACTGAGACATAAGTCTCAAACATTCTAATCTACAAAAATTCTCTTTTCCAAAGCTTGAACAGGTACAAAACTCTGATGAAAGATACAGTAAGATTCTGATGCTCAAATATTCATGGAGATAAAAGGAAGTAATCAACTCAGGGGGAGTTTTTCTACTTAACTCTATACTTTTTGTTCCTTACTCTTTATTGAAAAATCTGGTTTTTGTCATCATCAAAAAGGGGGAGATTGTTAGAACATAGTTTGATTTTACAACCCTTGAGTAAAGTTTTGATGATAACAAAATACAAAGAATAAAATTATTCCTAAGGTATATACAAAGAACAATTATGCTCCTGAAAATTATGCTATGTATATGCAGAAGCTCTGATAGAATCAGCATCAGAATAGAAGCAGCATCAGAAGATCAGCAGCCTATGTTACACACTGAGACACTAAAGTTTGATGACCAGAATCTGAGCCTAATCAAATACACTCTGACTTTGATTAAAGACATCTTTTGCAAGTCATCTACACTCTGAAGCGTTATCAGCAGAAACAGCAAAGAAGATTCTGAAGCGTTACTAGGCATTCAAGACTGAATTAAATACTAACGGCTTTCTTCAGACAAAGATCTTCTACAAAAGGAAAGTGCATTATTATCATTAAACTTGCTTTATGGACAATGTATCTTTGCTTGCCTATATAAACAGGACTGCTTGTGAAAAGAAGCACGCATGTATTCACACAATTTGCCAAGCTTTCCAAACCAAGCATATTCAAAAGCATTAGCAAATTCATTTTATTCCAAGCTTAATTTGTGTAACTATCACAGTTGTGATATACTGTTTTGTTAGAAAAAAACAACACACTCTTGTTCATTTCTTGTAAAAGATTTCCTTGAGATAAACCGGTTTGTGGTTATACTCAAGAAGACTTTAACAATTGTTAAAGTAGTTGTTATAATTCTTTGAGAATAGTGGATTAAGACCTCGTTGGAGAGAGGCGAAATCACCTTGACGGGTGGACTGGAGTAGTTTGAGATCAAACGAACCAAGATAAAAATACTGTGTCTTAAAGCTGTTTATTATTTGATCCAAGTTTTTCAATTCAACCCCCCCTTCTTGTGTTTTTCACATCTTCAACATCAATGTAGCTACTGCTTCAACCGTGTCGGTATACCCTAGCCCAGCTCCCTCACAGTTTATTGCTACTTACCTAAAAGGTGTTTCCCGATCCAGGTGTAGGATCAAATAACCCAAATAGTTCCAATAAATATAAAGCAAGCAAGACAATTAAGAGAAAGCAATTAAATATGACCTAGATCCTAAGGTTTACCCCACTTTATATTTCAATCCTCAGCAGAGTCGCCAATTCTATGATACGGTGGCAGAACCAACTGTTAATACTGGTTTGCGTTTTTTGTTCGCAAAATGTCGCGGTAAGCAAGAGTCGCCACCGACTTTTATTTTATCCAATCAGGAAAAGGAAAAAGAACAGAAAAAACCTTTTTCGAGATGTTTTTTAGTACAGGGGGGTAGATTATAGAAAGGGAAGGTGTTAGCACCCTTTCTATCCATGGTTTTCTATGGGCTCTTAGGTACTTGCTCATTTTGAAATTTCTTGTGTGTGCTTGTTTTGAAAAGTTTGCTTAACTTCGTTTTAACCCTTGTTTCTGTCCTCAAGAGTGTTACGAAGTTGTTTTTGAAAACTTTGTTTGGAAAGTGTTTGTGTGAAAAGTTTGTTTGTTAGAGCAAGTACTTAAGAACTAATCTACCTAATCAAAAAAAGTTGTTTATTTTCCTTTTAGACAATGCTATCCCATTATTGAGAAATAGGTAGCATCGTCGTTGGAGTTTTAAGGGACGTTCAAAGGGACAAGTACGATCATAAAGTCAATGTTAGGAAATGTTAGTAATCATCCTAAAACCTTAAAGATCTTTTTTCCAAGGCAACATCTGAGTGGATCATTTTAGATCTTTTAGGACTAGAGGACGACCACTAACAATCCCTATACTTCATGACCGTTTAACCGAAGGCAACCGGAGTGGAGTAAACCCTAGGAGTGAGCATGTGCGAGTGTATGTTTTCAGTTAATTTATCTTTGCACATTTAGGGTTTTCTACCGTTTTAATTTTTAGTTAGTCTTTCCATACAATCCTATTAACATACATCTAAGCAATTTATAGTTTGCAGAAATTAAAGCGAGAAAGTTAAAGTCCTAGCTATTACAAGACTTTTGCAAATACATAATTATTTTGACTGAAAATAAAAATGCGGAAATTTAAAACCCTAATTAATCTATTACAACCTCGAAACAGTTACAATAATAATAAAAGGAAATTAAAAATGTGCGCGGAGAATTAAATGCGAGAATAATTGAGAAACCTAGAAAATATAGTTGAAAAATATTTAGGTTATTTTTGAGAAAAGATTAATTAGGTTATGTACAAATTAAACCCTAATTTCTAATTAATTAAATTATGAAAAAAGGATTAAATTTCCCTAAATAATTAAAATAATTAATTAAGGAAATAAAACATTTTTTATGAAAAAAATGATTTTTATGTTTTTTGTGATTTTTTGACTAAATAAAAAAAAGAAATAATTTTGATGTTATTTTGTGAAAAAAAGAAATAATTAGTGAAATAATAAATAAATAAAAGAAAATTAAAATAGAAAAGAAAAGAAATTGGGCCTGTGTTATAAGCTGAAAGGGAGGTGTATGCTGAATTATTCAAGCCCAATAGTTGCTGAGCCCAGTCTTTGCGTGAGATTATGTGTTGGCCAGGCTTGGAGATGTACCATAGTCATCCCTTGATGGGCGTTGGATCTGGCTAGGAAATGATCCAATGGTTGAGATCTTGGGTTGCATGGTGGATGCCTTGGTGCGTGGAGTATGGACCATGTTATCAAATATTAAGAAAAGAAAGAAAACGCTGGGACCTGGGATCGAACCCAGGTCCTCTTACTTTCAAACGTGCGCCTTTGCCACTGGACCACCTGTCTGAATTATTAATAATAACAACAATTAATGATATAATGCAAACACAAGTGGATAACTGAATAATAAAAAACACGCGCTTTTTATTCAAATGGGCCAATGGTTATCAGCCACATATCTTTTTCTTCCCCTGTCCGTCGTTTTAGGTTTGCAACTTTTACCTACGGACAAATTTCCATGGCTATAACCTTGTAACTTTCAAAAATCAACAACAAGCGTGATAAATTAATTCCAAATCTATGGATCAACTCGTCTTGATGCCACGAGCATCATGGTACCCTTTTCTTGGGCCAATTTAACCTGTATAAAAAACCCCTAAAACGGAAAAGCAAACCTTAGCAATGACAATTATGAGTATAGGCACTGAATCATCAATTAAACCATTCAAACATGTGGAAAATATGTCAATGAACATAAATATATCATTAGAACATGTTTATGATGCAAGGATTGCTGTAATCGAATTTGAAAAAAGAAGCAAACCGCGTGGGTGTATGTGACAATTATGGGCTTGTGGAAACTTGTAATTGATCGTGCTAGCTTCTGGGAAGGTCCAGGAAACGATTGGGAGTGTTGAAATGCTTTGAATTGCCCTCTAGGTTGGAAAATGATTCACCACTTTTTGTCAATTTTTTCAGTTTTGTTTCCAGCTTTCACGACCTCTAAACCTTGTTCTTGCGCCTTGGTTATGGTCAGCATATATACTAGAGCATATTAGGTCAACAAAAATGCTTTGTATCTTTTTGATTCATGGAGATTTGATTTAGTTTTGCTTTGTATAATATCTTTCCAAAACAACCATAATCATGCTATTTTTGCTTCAATTTCCCTTGATCTGATTTGGACATGATATGCTAACTTGATTGGATTTGATTCCTACAAAAAATCAGATCAAAACCAATCTTTTTATATTTTTTGCAATTTATTTGATTTATTTTAACCTTTAAATAATAAAAAATCAAAACAAATAAATAAAGAAAAAAATGTGTGGGTGCTGATTTGGGTCGTGGACCATGTCACAAGAAAGATGCAATCATGAGAAGCTAGGCCCATTTGACAAAAAAAAGCACTTTTGAGCATATTTGACTTTTGGCAATTTTGCAAAAATGGTCAACTTTGACAAGGCATATCTCCTCCAATTTTAACCCTAGAGATGTGTTCTTGGACTTTTTAGAAAGCTTAGGATGTCCCCTAAACAACCCTTTTGGTTTCATCTCAATTGGGTCTTCCATGTTCATGTAAGAAGCTTTGACCCAAAAGGTGTTTTTGTTGACTTTTCAAAAGGACCTATAATGTATTAATTCATATCTTTTGATGAGTGCATATTTTGAACTTGTGGGCTGAAGATGAGTTATAAGAGAATTGCATCCTCTTAAAAATGAGCCTTGGATGGAAAATTTCTTATAAAGTATGAAGAAGTTATGCCTGGTCAAAGTTTGGTTGACTTTTCCTGAGAAATACTAATTTAGCAACTTTTGGGTTTTGATGAATTTGGGGCATTCCTTGGGGAATCATGATAAAACCTTGATCAAATGATGTATATCTCTTCAAAATGTTAATGTTGACCAAAAATCTTGAAGTTTGACTGTATGTGGGCCACAATTGACTTTTGACCTAGTGTAGTTGATTTTCAGGCATTTGAGCAGTTGACTGAGCAAACTTCTTGTGCAAGTTATAAAACTTAACATGGATGATCTTGAGGACACATTAGGACCATGGAAAGCATTTTGGGCCTTTGTAGTTCACACATCTTGATAAAAATGGAAACCCTAGTTTGAGATTCATTGCTTTAGGAGAGAGTTTGTCTGGTCAAGTCTTGGGTATCCTTGAGCAAGTTAGGAGCCTCAATGGGAATGTGTTGAATAAAATGAGATGGCAAATTTTGGGGTACAACACATGGAATTTAATATTGAATTCAAGGGAAAAAAACACAAACCGGTGGAGTTTGAAGCACGAGTTCCAGACACCAAATCTTCTAGTTCTTGGGCTGGATGTGTTCATGAGGACTTTAGGAAGAGGTTTGGACACTTCGTTTGACTTGAGAGTGGCTGGATCGTGTGATACAAATTTGCATTTTTCTTGAAAATTTTGAGAGGTTTTTGAAGTGGTTCTTGAGGCAGCTTTTTGTGTGTTCTTTGCACTTGAGTATTGCATGTATTTATAGAGGAATGAAATGGAACAAGAACAAGACAAGAATCTTGTACCATCATGTCACAATTTATTACAAAAAAAACACATTGAAATCTTTCCAAAATTGTTAAAAAACATTCCAAACTTGAAGATTCTTGTTCCCAACATGGTTTCACGGTTTTGGCATGTTTTCGTGTGTTATTGGGCCTCCATGTGATTGAAATCAAAAGCTCATGCGCCTTGGACCAATGATTTTATATTTTATTTGATTTACTTGCATTTAAATGAATAAAAGTTCAAATAAAAGAAATAAAAATCATAAAAAATATATGAATTAACTTAGAGGTCTTCTAACATATTATGAATATTTTTCAACATCAAAAGTTAGGCCCATTAGTCTAGAATTTCAAGTTTGCTCACTTTTCATTTCATGCATTTTACCAAAATTTCCCAATTTGCAATGGTCATAACTCTCTCAATTTTCATTTTTTGAAGATGATCTTGGACTTTTTGAAAATCTCAAGTTGTCTTCTTCAATTTCTATTATGATCATTTTTGCATTTGTAGACTTTATCTTGATGTAAGATGCCTTGACAAAAAGTGTCTTTTTGTTGACTTTTGAAATGACATGTAATGTATGGGCTCATATATCTCAAATGAAGCATTTTTTGGACTTGAGCATACATATAAAAAGTTATAGAGAATTGAATTCCCTTCAAAATGGTCTTTGGTTGGGGAAAAGTTGATGAAGCATGTGAGAGTTATGCTTGGTCAAAGTTTAGTTGACTTCTCCTAAGGAAATCCTAATTTGACAACTTTTGACTTTTGATGATTTGAGGGCTTTCCTTGAGGAATCATGATCAACCCTTGATCAAATGATGAATATCACTTGAAAATGTTAATATTGACCAAAAATCTTGAAGTTTGACTGTATGTTGACCACAATTGACTTTTTACTCAATATAGTTGACTTTCAGTCATTTGAGCCATTGATTGAGCAAACTTGTGATGCAAGGCTTGAAACTTGACATGAGCATTGTTGAAGACCTATGGAGAACCATGAAAACCATTTGAGACCTTTTAAACCCATTCTTATTTGCGAAATATGAAACCCTAGTTGTGGACCCATTGCTTAGGAGGAGAATTTGTCTGGTCAACTCTTGAGAATCCTTGAGCATTTGAGAACCCTAGAAGAATGTTTTGAAGAAAATGGGAGGATAAATTTTGGGGCACAACAATGCAGTAGGAATCTAATTAATTCCTCATGAAAAATTTTACACTCTTTAACTGAATCAACCTTCATGCATAAAATGAAGTTTATGATGTTTGAGAGAAAAGATGAATTTTCTAGAAAATTACTCACTTGATGTATGATCTGATTATGAACAAAAGAAGAGAAAATACATTTATATGTGATTGTAAAAGAGCACAAAAATAGTGTAAAAAATACCTTTTAGTTTGAGTAAAAACACATAAATGAATAAAGTCAAGAGACAAAATGAACCGAATCAAGTATATGAAAAGGCTAAAAAACCGTCATTAGTCAAGTCATGACTTAAGTCACGTGAATTGAATCACATGATTACAAAAATCAAGTCATGTATCGTAAAATAAAATATAGTTTGAAAAATAACCATTTGAATCGATTCATAGGTTTTCGTGAATCGAGTCAAAAAACCAGAAGTGAAAATCTTTGTAAAAATATTGATCATGACTCGATTCAAATGGAACCATGAATTGAATCAAGTTTTTAAAATCAAAATGATTTTAAAAAACATACCCATGACTCGATTTAAATGGATTCTTGACACGAGTTACATATCCCAAAATTAAATTTCTGAAACACATATGGCCATGCTCGATTCGAGCTTTGTCATGACTCGTGTCATGCACTCTAAATCTACGCGATTCAATTCAAGCATTTTCTTGACTCGAGTCAACTATGTTGATTTTGATCAAAAGTATATTTTATGCATACAAATACCATTTTAAAAGAGGTGCAAATTTTTTGTGAGAGACTCAATTATAATAAAATAAACTGAAAATACAAGCAACAAAATACCCTAATTATAGAGCGTTACACTAGGAGCAATTTCAATTATGATTAAGAATAATTGAGATCACTTTTGCTTTTACTTTGAAAAGCAAGTTAGCCTCCCTAAATCACAAATTTTCTTTTTAAAAACACTCGCCATTACAAAATTCATTATCACTACCCTTGTTGTGGTTAATATGATCATCTCGCGAAAGACATTTACTTCTACTTCTTTTTGAAGTTTTGTCTTTCATGAATTAATCAAATTTAAAATGTGAGATCAAACATATTTCCAAAGAAATTAAAAGTTATGCAAATTCTTCAACAAATATCACTCACAATGACGAATTTGATTTCATAAAGTTTATAACTTTTCATACTTTTTTAACATTGTTATTGTCTGATGTTATAGAGTGATCTCTCCTGTTGTATTGTTCTTAGTTGTCATTTTTAAATCACTCTTCAATAGAAATAAAATAAAAAAGTCACCATTTTTAAAATTTGTCCATGAAAATAAAATTCTCAAATCTAGGTGTTTTGTTTAAAGTTATAAAGTAAGATTCTCATAAATGTTATATTGAAATTACAATAATCTTATGTTTGTTTCAATTTAAAAAAAAAATATTCTTGAGTATTTTTTATTTTTGAGAATGTTGTTTCTACATGATTTTTCTCATATTATTTCCATTTTAAAGGGTGGAAATCTAATATTCTCATGGAAATAAAGTTTAACTAACTTAACTTCACACTAATATTCACAATTACTTTTATTTTTATTTTTATAGTTATTAATTTAAATTAAATTTGTAAACATATCAGGAAATTCAATTTTTCACCAAACACATGCATGGAAATAATATTCCTAGAAATAATAATTTTGGAAATATAATTTCAAAAAATAATATTTCATAACTTGAAACAAACACACCCTAATATTTTACTTATATTTTCAATTAATTTTTTATTTAAATTTGATTTAATATCCTAATTCCGTATTAACTTTAGGATTTAAAGTTTATGATTCAGATTCATTTTAATCTTTTAACTTAAAAAAATTTAAATTGATTTTTTATCTTTTCAAAATATATCAATTTTTTTATTTAATTAACGAGGAATTTAACTATTAATTTTTAAATTTTTTATCAAATAAACGAAAATGATCATCGTAATAAATTTTGAAGAGATAAAAAACCAATATGATTTTTTTAAATTAATTAATTAAAATAAATCTTGAAGTTAACGTATGGCACCGCATGACAAAAAAATTAAACCATTAAATTTTTATTCTATTCAATTTTCGCTCTTTTTAGTTTTTAGTTTTATTACTATATGTTCATTTCATCATCTCACACTTCCTTTGCACGCCACTGGTTCCTAGTGTGATATTTCATTTCTTCTTCACCATTCCTCTTCTTTCTACTGCGCTTCTTCAGGTTTCTCTCTCCATTTGTTTAGTTCATTTTTCAGAAAAAACTTCATTATAGCGGGCGCGGAACTCCACGACGGAAGCTACATACATGCGCCGTGAAATGCATCTGAGGCTGCCGCGACGGCAGTTACACGCGCCGTGAAATGCATGCGAGGCTACCGCGACAGCGATGCGCGCCGTGAAATGTATGCGAGGCAACCGCGACAGCGAAGCGCGCCGTTCTGTTCTCGTGAAATGTATCTGAGCGGCCGTTCCTCTCCGCACCACCGCGAACACGCCGGTTTTGGCCGCGATTGCCTCCATTTTTTTTTTAATTTCCGATTTCATCATGTTTGTTTATAGTAATAAACTAATCTCAGTTAAGACATTTATTTAACCTAGAAATTTATGTTAGTTAAGAAATTAATGTAAACTAGAAAGTAATCGTAACTGATTTTGTAATTGTATATGTAAGCTTAATCAAGCAATGTCGACTCAAAAGGGAAGCATGGATAGTGGATCTGCTAGGAAACGTATGAGACCTGAGGTATTTGTTTTCAACTTTGATCAATTTTTACTGCATTTCTAGCATCATTTGAGATTTCATTTGCTTTTCTTTTGACAACAAACAGGTACAGGAAAAGATTGGAGATGAAGCAGAATCACAGATTGTACTTGTACAGGATGAAGGATTTGAGACTAACCAGCTCGTTGGATCCGAAGATATGGAACTTAATATTTCTCTCGTTCTCGAGAAGATTGAGAACTTTACTCAGAGGGTATCTATTTGCTATATATAATTGGTTACACACTCTTTGAAGCTTGAAATCATACTCTAGAATTTTGAATTGCTTAATTTTGAAATGCTTGTAGGTATCTGAGCTCTTAGAATCAGGGAAAACAATGTTTAAGGATCTCTGTAATGAATTTGAAGAGAAACTGATCATGTGAGATATCAAGTTATCGTTGAACATTCACTTTCGATATTGTTAGTTTTTGATAATTTATGGTATGATTCTTGTAAATTTCTAATATGCAGGATTCACAAGGAGCAAGTCGAGAAATGGCAGGAAGAAATCAAAGAATTGCGTGCACTTGATGCGTCAAATGAGGAAGCCAACACTCTTCTGCAAAATGCTCGATATGTACTTCAGCTCAGCCGTAATGATTAATGAAGGTAGTAAGTAGCCTTGTGTCTATATTCATGTATAATCTGTCACCCCCAAACATTAATCAGGTAAAAAGTATACTTCGATAGAAGAGATGTGAATGTGCCAACCCTGGAAATACTTGGCCAGTTTTGGATCATTAGGATCCAATTCATTTCTGATGGACTGTGTTTGACAGGTTATCATTAGATTAAACTTTAACTTGAAATATATACACATGAGTCACAATATTTGGTTAATCTTGTTAGAGGTATAGAATATATTTTAATAGTAATGAGTAATGACAGATTAATCTGTAGCATCTTAGTTTGAAGGATGACATTTCAAGAACAGGACCGTTGTTTTTTGAGTTTTCAAGTGCTGCATGGTAAAAATTTGCACGATTCCAACCTTTTTCCCCCCTAAATGCATTTTTTGTTTTGACTTGCCCCTGTTTGAATTCAACTTGCCTTGGCCAATTCTTGATGATGATTTGAGCTTTGCTAAAGCCTATCATTATTGAAATAGTTTATACTGAGAATTTAAGATGATTACTAGAAGGTTTTTGAACGTTTACATTTTGTGCACTGTTAGGAAAAAAAACTGTGTTAATGAATATTGAATTGAATTGATTATGTAGATGGTTAAATGACAGGAAATTTGTTCAACATTTTTAATTTAACTTTCTTTTGCTTTGTGGTAAGTGAAAGAGAAAAGTTTGAGATTATTTTACAATTACTATATTGAGTAAGAAAATGATTAGCCATAGGAGGGAAGAAGAGATCATATGCTTATTATTTACTCTGGTTTATACTATAGTCTATGCTGTATACTCTGAAATTGGATTCCCTTGCCGTCAGCATTTTGTAGCATTCACTGAGTCATAACATTGTTAACAGTATGACAAGATCAGACTATTCAAATTTGATACAGATTTGAGTTTTTTTATTATTGTTAAATATTGATTATAAAAATATAGACTCTCTAATCTTGACCCAACAAACACAAAATCATGACCGAGTGAATGCGTTTTTTTACCGACTGTAGTGAATCGGAATCCGGATTTGATTGTTATCAAACTCATGAGTGGTAACATCATGTTCTAATTCTGAGTAAGCTGTCAATAAATATACAATAATCTTATGAATTATATGTGTAGTACTTTAATTTCAGTTATATTTTTTCATTTTTATTTATTTTCTGAAGTTTTGTGGTGAATTCGTTTATCTAATCTATTGTATGTTTGGACCAGCGTTCCAATTGCCAATATCATATTTCAATGCACTTTTTACTATGATTTAAAGAAGCTCTAAGTCTTAACTTCTGCTATAATTTCAAGAAGTTCCAACTTCCAAGTCTTACCTTATGTTATAATGTAGTTTTTTGATGCTAATGCTATAATGTGGTTTTTTGACGCGATTTGATTGAAAAATAAAACTTAAAAAGGAACAAAAGTGATTTTTAAAATTGAGATAGAAAAAGGCTAAATAGAGAAATTAAAGTTGCAATTAAAGTATGATTTTTTTTTTTGTTTCTTTGATGAAGTTGTGTGTGTTTTTTAAAGTGTTTTCTTAAGAGGTTTTAATGAGTTTTTGAATTTTTCTCATAAATAGTAATTATAACATTTTCTAACGTAAAGAACTAAATAAGGATCCAAATTATTTTTAAACATTGTTACCTTAAATTGTTAAGAGAGCTAGTAAATAGTTTATATATAAATACAGAACAACGGAACAAATTTGCACGATCAACTCATCCAATTAGAAAAATTATACGCAACATTCCTACACTCTTATTTTTGTCATTTAATTTTTATTTTTATACTAGTTCAGTCGGATAACATTCACAGCATTACAGCTAGTATAAATTAATATTATCTACCAACTGATATTCTTTTATCCAAATAATATATTTAAAAACAAAGTTAACATAAGAAAATATGATAACGAAACATGTTAACAAATTGAAAATTATAAACTTGATAAGGAAACATGACAACATCTTGATAAGGAAACATGACAACATCTTGAAAATTATCTTTCAAGTAAATAAACCATAAACGCTTTAACTTCATTATTGCATTAATCAGTCAATAACAACATTTGCAATCTTACAACTAGATGAAGAAATATGTCAAATTATATATTATTTATTCGAAAATGCAAAAAAACACAATCAAGGTTGTGTTTCAATGATTCATAAATTTATCAAGTTTAATAATCAATCATAAATTAAAATTTGTTTTAAAATCAAACCATAGGTTAAACATACCAATCATCAAAGATCTCCATTACAATTGATCTAAGTTATAGTCTTCGTGGAGTTTTTATACTGAATCACCATAGTTGATGCAAATGAGTTATGCTGGTATCAAACAGATTTACAACAATAAAAATCAAACATTTGAGAATTTGTATTGTTTTCATTTAAAGTAAATTGCAGTAAGTTAAATATTAAAAAAGATGCATACGTAAATTGTAGCATAAAAGAAAAGGTATTATTTGGAACACCTCCTTATACACAATATTTGGAGCAGCCAAATACGATACATTTTCCTTGTCATGTCTTAAGATTTTCAAATCACTTTTCTCACAACTCTTGAAATTGCAACATATAATTCGCCATGATTAAAAACATGAGTAGGCAAATACAATCTCACACTATCAAGTGATTGATCTTGGGATTTATTAATTGTCATTGTGTATGAGATAATGATTGGAAATTGTCTTCTGATCAACTTGAATGCCCAAGGTGATTCAAAAGGTGACATAGACATTTGGGGAATGTAAACCATGTTACCAATGTTCTTTCCGGACGTAATTTTTGCCTCAATGACACGATTTGCTAATCTTGTCACAATTAATCTTGTTTTATTGCACAACCCTTCAGCTTGGTCCAAATTTCTCATTAGCATAATGGGGGTTTCAACCTTCAATTTGATCTTATGATTTGGTAGACCTAATATTCTCAGCTTATTAAGAAATTCTGGAGTTAGCACTTCATAAACTTCATTATAATTGGTTTACGTTCTATCAATTGATTCGACACCCAGTTACTCTTTCTCTTCTCCTAAAAAATGTATAAAATTAAAATATGAAGACATTAGTGGAAGAATTTGATACAAAGAATTTTTATATGTATAAAATAATGTAAGTTAACACTTTTTACGTCGAATCAAGTTTAATACATCATGATTGATTTTGTCCACTACTTCAATGGTTGAAGCAAGAATAACTCTGCAATGCAAGAATTCTTCTTATTTGTAATTTTCTAATAGATTGAGATATGTGCTATAGACAATAGCCTTTATAGGATTATCAAAAGTTGATATTAATAACTATATCTACCAAACCATCATTTGGTTCACAAATCTTACCATCCACCACATTTAAAATCCATTTTGAGAATTCAGCTAGCTCTATAGAACTTGTATTCTCTAATCCTTGTTGAAGTCTCATATTTTTTGTTAGAGTTAAAATCTGACAATAATCTCATACATAAGATGAGATAATTGAAGCATGAACAATATCATAATGACCTCCTCTTAGAAAAACATGAAAAATCTGTCTAAAATTCCTCCCAAAACAACTACTTTGCCACCAAAAATTGTATTCTTAAGACCCTGACAAGTCATGACATCTTTAAGGGTTTTATCCAATGTCTCAAAATAGTTTTTATGAGACATAGGTGCTTCATCATATATTATCAAATGAGTTTCTTCCAATAACTGTGAATGTTCAGTATTTTTGTCAATGTTGCAAGTAGAGTTGTCAAGTGTTGGCACATGTATTTTGAACTTTGAGTGGGTTGTTCTTTCCACCTGACAATAATAACGAAGCTATCCCACTTGAAACAACAGTAAGAACAATTTTTTGCTGTGAACACAATGCACTTGATAGAGTTTTGCACATTAAATTTTTACCAGTCTCTTGATAACCATGTAGAAAAAACACCCCTCCTCTTTGATTGTTGACAGTCTCCATGATTTTATCAAAAATTGAATGTTGTTCATCTATCAATTATAATGCAAGGATTATCATTAAAAATTCAAAAATGTCATTTCCTGACACATGTTGGACACAAACACACAGTGTTACTAAAATTAATTACATGTAAGTGCACGAAATAGATCATGGAAATTTTTTCGTTCAGTATCAGCATTGTAATCACGTTCGTCATAAATTAGTCTGTTACTAACGTGCCTTATGACGTATGAATCTGGATAAGACATACCTTTAAATTCATGCAAACTTCTTCAGTTTGCTTGTAATAGATTCTCAATTTCAATTAATGTTAAGTTTTTTTATCTCTTCCTCGGTCAACTGCAAATATTTCAAAAATAAACCAAACAACACTTTATATAAACACCTTATAACTACATCTAAATGAATACCATACATGGAATTGCATTCATGGAACATCAACATTAAGCTACGACATGTAAAAGCTGCAAGTTCAATGTAATATATAACTTGTAGCCGAAGTTTAATAGCATTGCAAATCTTTAAAAAAAATAACAACAACATTTAATATGGTGGAAGAACCGACTTGTTTTTGCGTTTTATCACAAATGTTGCGGATAGCAAGAGTAGTCATCGACTTTTCTTTTATCCAATAAGGAAAGGGTGAAAAGAACAGGAAAGACCTTGAAGATTTTGAGTTCGGGGGGTAGGTTATGAAAAGGGAAGGTGTTAGCACCCTTTTCATCCGTAGTTATCTACAGACTCTTAATCACTAGCTCACTTTGTTTTGAAAATTGCTTTGTGAATATGTGTTTGAAATATTTTGAAAATTCCAATTGTAAGGCAAGACTTTGTAATGATTCTCGTATCTGTCCTCGAAAATGCGTACAAAGAGTTTGTTTTAAAAATATCTTTTGAAGAGTGTTTGTGAAAAGATGTTTTTGTTTTGAAAAGATTTGTGAGCAACCGATTACGAGCGATCTACCTACTTAAAGTCTTTCTTGTAATTTTCCTTCTCTTTTACATAGTGTTATCATACCATTAGTTAGTAGGAAGCCTTATCGTTGGATGTGAAGGGACAAGCGTGGGTTATTGTTCAGTCATAGAAGGCAACTTGTAAGGACGCTTTAGCAATTTCGTAAGTTACTAGATCGTTTATCGAAGACAACATTTGAAAGGGTCATCTGGGAACTACGATCTTTTTGAATCGAGGGACTGTGCTAAAACGTCTCCACGTTCAAGGACATGACTGATATTCATAAGGCAACAAGAGAGGGTATCCTAGAGGTGCAAGTGTGCAAAGTGTGTTGTGATTCAATTACTGTTTATCTTACATTAGGGTTAGCTACCGTTTGCTTTTAATTTTGCCATACAATCCTAATTACTAACAATAATAGTAAAATAGTGCAGAAAGTAAAAGCAGGAAGGATAAACCTAAACCTATTACACGACTTTGGAGCACTTACAAAATGATGAGATGCGAGAAAATAAACCTAACTATTACAAACCAAACATGCGACCTATACAATTTGTTCTGCAAATTTAAAGGCAAAAGAAAATATTAAGAAGATATTAAAGAAAAATATTAAATGTTCTAAGTATTCTAAGTATAAAAAAAAAACTCTGGCTGTTTTTGTTTAAAAAACAAATTGAATATTAATAAATGACTAAATCAAGGAATATGGAACGATGACATAAGGGCTCCGCCACCCAAAGCCGTAAATAGTTGACTTAGAATAAGTTAATTTATGAAAGAAGATGAACAATACTTAAAATTCTCATAGAACTGAAATTAATTTATAATATATAGTATATATTTAAATTAAAAAACTGAAATTAATTTAAAATATATAGTATATATTTGAACAAATGAATCGAATTAACCTAAAATATATAAAAAAAAATTTGAATAATCAAGTATTAAATTTTTTTCCCGCAAATAACCGCGTTTCGGAAAAAATTACGCAAATAATCATGTTTCAGATGACTCCCCAAAGGAGGAGCCATCTCACTTGGCGCCTACACCCATTATTTAAGGGGAGGCGCTGTGATCGGTGGATCTGGAACTGACTGTTTAACGCTGGTTCGCGAAATGTCGCGGAAGCAAGAGTCGCCACCGTCTTTTATTTTCTCCAATAGGAAAGGACAAAAGCACAGAAAAATTCCTTTTAAGAGATTGCTCTCGGTTCGGGAGGTAGGTTATAGAAAGGGAAGGTGTTAGCACCCTTTCTATCCATGGTTATCCATGGGCTCTTAGATACTTGCTCATTTGTGTTTTCAAATTGTTTGTTTGCTTTTCAATGTGGGTTTAAAAAGTTTCTTTGAAAAAATTCAGATCGACTCGTACGTCAGAGTATTTGAAAAGTTTGCTTTGAAAGCTTTTGAAAAGTGTCAGTGTGAAAAGTCTTTTTGAGTTTGTTTTGAGATTAGAGCAAGTATCCTTGAGAACCTACCTACCCTAAGGAATTCGTCTGTGTAGATGTCCTTTAAAGTAGTGCCATCCCACCATTGAGAGGTAGGTAGCACCACCGTTGGAGGTGTTCGGGTCAATTCGATTTTAGGGACGTGGTGATCACCGGAGCAACGGGAAGACACCTTAGAAGCTACCCTCATGCCAGGTTCCCGGATCATGAGGACTTACTAAGACGTTTTCTACTTGACGACCACCTTTCGAAAGGCAACAGTGAGGCGTACCCTAGGGGTGGTGTGTGCGAATTGTGTGTCATGTTTCAGTTATTTGTCTTGTCATGTTTGTCGTGTTCTACGCTTGATTTTAATTTAAGTCCATTCATTCTTGCATGCATATTTAACAATTATAAATTGCGAGAAAATAAAGATAAACTATTACAAATGGCGCGGGTCCACATCGCCAAAATTAAACCGGACCCGATTTAGCGGGAAAATAAATAATGCGAAGAAATAAAGTGCGAAAAATAAATTACAACGCTTTGGGGCAATTACATGATTATATAAACGATAAAAAATAAATGCGCAAAATTAATAATTAAAACGAAACTAGGGCGTTGGACCCTTTTGCAAATAATTAAAAGTTAATGAGAATTAAAAATTAAATGATTAAAGTTTTTTGTTATTTTGTATTTTTTAGATTTAATGAGAAAAAGGGAGAATTAATTAAAATTAAATTAAGAAGCAAACCCTAAATTCTAATATTTTTTATTTATTAAGAAAGAATTAAAATATGACCTAAATTAACCTAATTCATTTATGTACAATTAAAATAGGAAAATAAATAAATAAATAATAATTAATATTGTGGAAAAAAAGGGAAATAAAAAGAATTAACAACTAAAACCTAAATTTTACATTTTTTGATTTTTATTAAAAAAAGAATTGGAATTAAAACCTAATTACATTAGTTTATTTACATGCTAGTTTATTTATGAAAATAATTGTAATAAAATAAATATTGCATTTTTCTGTATTTTCTGATTTTTTAGTGTTTTTATATTTTATTAAAAATAATTAATTAAATAAACATAATTGAATAAAAGTAATAAAAAAAAAAGATTAAAGAAAGAATAAAAAATAAAATAATAAAACAAACCAGGGTGGGGTGTTGCCCCAAATAAGGAGGTTCCAATTTAAGAGGCCTGGCCCAATTGTATTCTGAGTTCATTGACTTCTTGGGATCTCGTATGGCACGTTGACCAGCCCCTATGGTGTTCCTTGAATCTATGCGTTTGATTTGCAAGCAGCTGGACGCGTGGCTCATGGGATTCTGATGGAATATGGTGGTCTTTCATGTTATCGCTGCATAGAATGACATATTGAAAAATAATATTGCAAAGATGCAAGACCTGGGACTTGAACCCAGGTCTTTGGGGTTACAAACATAGCGCGTTACCACTGAACCACCTGCATTTCAATTAATATATAATAAACGATAAAGAATATAATAATAACGCGTTAGCTGTTTTGGAATTTCGCGCGAATTTCAAACAGTCCAATGGTTGATGGACACGTCTCTGTCTCCTTCCCCACCCTGTAAAACAAAACTCAAGGGGAACGGTTTTTTTTAGCGTGGTTTAAAGAGGCCTATGGGAAAATAGCGATTAGCACCCTGTGCTTCATAAATTGTTCGCGAGGGTCCAGGTTGCTTCGTCTCTACGCTCTGAACACATCCATGGGGTTGGTAAGGTCCAATTTTGCTATATTTGGAAACCCCTAAATTCAAAGCTGTGAAACCCTAATGCTTGTTAATGGCGAAATCGCGTATGTTGCTCAAAAACACAATCAAACATATTGGTTAGCACGGAAACATCATGACAAACAATAATCCACAAAGAAAAATGCAAGAGGATGCTTAAATCGTGCTATGCGAATTCAAAATTTTCTTGGTTCAGTTTGACTTAGAGATACCGTTTCAAGGCGTTTGAGTTGTTGTTTTTGATTGAGCAAGGTTCTGGAATATCTCAGGATGCTAATGAAACAAAAATCAAAGCTTGAATCCACCTAAAACCTAGATTTCAGTATTGAGTTTTTAGGAGAATTTTTCAATATGCAAGAGTGTGTTATGCGCAGCTTTTTCAGTCCTGGATCATTAGGTCTTGTTCTAATACTTGTAAGGAAGCAATTAGGTCAACAATTTCAACCAAAATCTCTTGCAATTATGATTTCATATATTTGATTTTGAAAAATCTTTTTTCATATCTTTTCATGTGCAACTTGGTTCAAATCTGATCAAAACTTATCAAAACTTGCCATAATCCATTAAGCACGAAATATTGACATGATAATGTGCATAAAAAGATTTTTTTAGGTTAAGGTTATATTTTTCATGAATTAAAATGATTTAAATGAATATAAATTAATATTAATTCAAATAAATAATTAAAAAATATGAGAATACTTCCCTTTGGGCCTAATGGTCGTGCATAGGCTTGGCATGAAGAAATTTGGAAGAAAAATGGGCCCATTTGCATTTTTAGGCCTTTTGCATCAAAGTTGACTTTTCAAAATTCCTAAAAATTTCCCAACTTCCACAAGGCATAACTTGGTCAATTTTTAAGCTTTTCACATGTTCTTGGACATTTTGGAAAGGTCTTTGAGTCCTTTAACCAATGCCTTTGGTCCCATGTCATTTTGATTTACCAATCTCAAGTTATGGCCTTTGACTTAAAGTCACTTTTTGTTGACTTTTGAAAATGACCTATAATGTTGAAATTGATAACTTTTTGTGAGAGCATTTCTTGGACTTGGAACATGAAGATGAATTGTAGGAAATGTCTTTCTCTTCAAAATGAGCTTTGGATGGAATTTTTCTGATAATCCATGTGAAAGTTATGCCCTGGTCAATTTCAGTTGACTTTTTCAGCTGTCCAAATATAGCAACTTTTGCATCTTTGATGATTTCTGAGCCAAATTTTGAGAATCATGATCAAGCATTGATCAAATGATGTTTGTGGCTTCAAAATGATATATTGACCAAAAATTTGAACTTTTGACTGTCAAATGACCATTTTGCCCCTACAGTTGACTGTAGTGCAATTTAGGGTTTTGACTGTGCAGTTTTGAGCTGAATGCCTTGAAACTTGACATGAGGATACTTGACCATCTTTGTAGGCATATGAGACTTGATTGGGCCTTTGAAAAGTTCATTTGCTTGACCAGAACTCAAACCCTAGTTTTGACTGTATAGGAGCCATTTGAGCTGCACAACCCTGGGGGAATTTTGTGACCTTGACTTTGACAATTCTTGATGAATATGGGAGGGCAAATTTTGGGGTACAACAGTTGCCCCTGTTCAATCTTCTTAGACCTGAGGATGCAGATTGGCTGACGTGCCTTTCGTAATCCGAGGGTAGAAGATGATTGGACACTAGAGTGCCCAGAAATTTGCGCTCGCATAGTAGCCATGATAATGAGGGAATGGGCTTATAGATGCCATTTTAGAGGTTGCTGGATAGGATGATGGGCTTATAGATGCCATCTGGATACTGATTGCGTAAGAGATTCCTTAGCGAGAACCTGCATACCTGCAAAACAGAAAAATGAGTACCTGACACGTCGCAGGAGCTGATTTTAGATGCTTAGTATAAATATGTCCTGACTGGTTACAGGAGCTGAGTCTGGAGCTTCAAACGTTGATGAATGAACCAGGGATGGTTATTGCCTTAGCATGAATGGTAAGAGAATCCTGAATGATTTCAATCTCAACAACGCTCGTTGAGAAAATCTTGGTGAGAATTACCATCTTCGTAGTGTCAGGAAGAGAACCAAAGGACATTATAATCTCAAAGGGAGTCACCTCACTCACCGTTGGAGAGGGAACTATAGGAAATTATAATCTGAAAGGAAATATCACCTCACGCTCATGCCGGAGAGGGAAATATCTGAAAAAGGAATTACCACCTCACGCGCCGTTGGAGAGGGGACCATAAGAGAATATCACCTCACGCTCATGCCGGAGAGGGAAACATCTGAAAAAGGAATTACCGCCTCACACGCCGTTGGAGAGGGGACCATAAGAGAATATCACCTCACGCTCATGCCGGAGAGGGAAACATCTGAAAAAGGAATTACCACCTCACACGCCGTTGGAGAGGGGACCATAAGAGAATATCACCTCACGCTCATGCCGGAGAGGGAAACATCTGAAAAAGGAATTACCACCTCACACGCCGTTGGAGAGGGGACCATAAGAGAATATCACCTCACGCTCATGCCGGAGAGGGGAACATCTGAAGAAGGAATTACCACCTCACACGCCGTTGGAGAGGGGACCATAAGAGAATATCTCCTCACGCTCATCGTCGGAGAGGAAAACATCTTAAAAAAGGAATTACCACCTCACGCTCACCGTCGGAGAGGGGACCACAAAAGACTATCACCTCACGCTCATCGTCGGAGAGGCAAACATCTGAAGAAGGAATTACCACCTCACACGCCGTTGGAGAGGGGACCATAAAAGAATATCTCCTCACGCTCATCGTCGGAGAGGAAAACATCTTAAAAAAGGACTTCTGGAAGCAGTATCAGAACGTCACCATATCTGGCTTACATCTGAAACTATATCTGGAAGGGAATCTGGAAGCAGTATCAGAACGTCACCATCGCTGGGTTTACATCTGAAACTATATCGAGAAGGGATTCTTGAAGCAGTATCAGAACGTCACCATCGCTGGGTTTACATCTGAAACTATATCTAGAAAGAATAGCATTAGTTGATAGTAGTCATTTTTGTATTGATCTTTTTCCTGAAAAGGCAAAACATAATTGTATGCAAAATCATGATGCATGAACTGTATGTTTTCAAAATCAATGAGATTCGTATAGTATGATGCATATGCATGCTATAATGATGTATGTGACGTTTTATGAATGTATGTTTTCGTCGTGGGAGAATAAATCCTTGACGGGTGCCGGGAAGTCGCATCCTGGGCTGTTGTGGAGGAATAGCTTTTGCTTCCGCTGGGGATGATTGTTGCAAGTATACCGGTAGGAGAAGATAACTCCGTTGGGGAATAAACTTGGCAAATGGAGGATTCTGCGGGGAGAAAAGATACTCTAGCGATCATGCTGGGGGAGTGCTACTCTGTGGGGATAGCGATGCTTTGCTGAGTTGATGAAGATACCTTGGCTGGGGATACCGTTGATGAATTATGCTGGGGATATCCTTGTTGTGCTGGAAGTGTTGCTAGACTTCGCTGGGGGTAGGAAGATACTTTGCCGAGGACGCTCTTTCCGTGGCTTTTGGCTGAGGATAACCCAGTTATATCCTGTTACGGAAATAACTCTTTAAATCAAGCCGGGGCGACGCGTTCGTGCTCTGCGAGGGGGTAAGCTTCCAGAATCTACTGGGGATAAGCTTATTGCTTGGGGAGATATGAATTCCAACTTTCCCGGGGAAACTGGATTGGACTCTTCTGGGGAGTTTGATATGCTGGGGGAGTGATTCCTTTGAATAGTGAGATGCCGCCGGGGAACAATCTTTAGACCAAGACTGCTGGGGATGCTTGTATATTGCTGCTGGGGAAGTATTGAGATCTACGGGAGGATACTCAATTTCCTTGATATTTGATGATTTGCTTGGAGAAGAATGTATTGACTTGTTGAACCATTCTCTGGGGAATTAAGATACCTGGTTGTGTTCTTCGGCTGAACCTACCTTGATACCTTGGAGGACAGAACAATTAGATTGCTTGGACAACTCTTTATTGCCCCTGTTTCTGAGGTATGAGAGGAAGACCTGTGAGGTGCTGATAGTTGTTGAGGGTCAATCCTTCTTCTGGTAGGCAGGTAACAAGATGACAGGACATAGTCGTACGCTTTGATCCCTAACTTTTGCCTGGACCGCCCTTTCGGGTTTTCAGTCCACCGGGATACCCATTTTTGCCCAAGCCGCCTTTTCAGGTTTTCGACTTGCCGGGTGTACAGATTTTTCCATTTCACCCCTTCATTTTGCCCGAACCCTTTTGGTTTGCCGGGAAGCCCTTATTTTTGCCTAGGTATGTCAACCTAGCGGGTCTTTGATTTTGCGTAGTACTTTTTCGACTATGTCCACGCTCTTAGAATGCAGGTAGGTGCCCCTGGCTGCTTGTGTTGCCATATTATCAGAAGGTGTCTGATCATGCAAGATTCGTTGCTGGAGTGCCCCAAGTGACTCAGGCAGAGATTTGCCCCAGGCTTTTCGGCCTTTTGAGAGATTCTCTGGATCTTGACTGGACTGCCCCAGATGATAGACCATGATCACGCCATGCCCCTTGATTGGAAATACTCTTGTTCATTAGACTTTCGTCGTGCGAATTTCCCTGCTGCTCAAACAAAAAGTCATATGCGAACAAAGTTATGTTAAAAATGCAAAGCTTATGTCTGTCTTGAAAATTTTGAAAGTGCATTCTTTTTCATAAAACAAGTGAATGTTTGTAAAAACATGATGTCAACTCGTTATTTTACTGTAAGCCTTCAGGAGTCAGGATACCTTTCGTAACAGTATGCTTTCGAACTAACCCATGCTTCAGCTAGGACTTTTAAGGGTTATATCGTGGCCTGGTTCATGGTTTAAGAAACAAAGGATAAAGGCTCAAATTTATTTGTACCCACCCGCTCTTCGTGATGTTCTCCAAACCTAAACTCAGTTGATCATGCGTTAGACCTTGCTTGAGTCTTTGCTTTGATGTTCCAATAATGGTTCAGCTGTTGATGATTTATTCTGACTAGGCAGTCATTTTTGCTTTGGTTGAGGGTTTCTGAGACCTCTTTCTTGATTTTTGTTATCCCTTTCTTTTTTGCCTGAACTGTTTCCTTTTTGGAATTACAGTCAGCGGGATGCCCCAGTTTCATAAGTCCCTTTTGTAGGTTTAGACTTTTTGGGCTTTTCATTTATGAATTTTGATGATGACTGCCTGTCCTTTTGATTGTTCTGAACCATTACTGTCTTTTGTTTTGTAAGGACCTCTTTGGTGCCATTCGTCATGCACTTGGATCAACTGAGAAGACTACCCTGCCCCGGGTTGTGATTAAGGGTTTCAATTTTCGAAAATAAAACTCCTACTTCTTTGGCTCTGATGGGTTGACGAGGGATTATCATCCTTATAACTCCAGTGTTTAGGAATTTGAAACAATGCCTGTACTTCATCAGCGGGGTCTGTTCAAAAGCATACTGTAATGATCGCGGTATCGTTTTCGTCATCCTCCCTCAAGAGGCTTAGAATTATTGATTGAGAGTTGACATCAGAAAAATATGAAAATAATTTGCGTATAGTGAATACGAATATATTGATTCAAAAATAGACATAAGCGATGCATTAATGAAATAACAATGTTTGATATGAATAAAATGTTTAAACAATCAAAGAAAAATACAACTTGAACATTCGACTAAACAAAAGTTTCTTAATTTGAACTAGCTATCTCAGATGGAGAATTCTCAGCGGAAGATTTTCATCTCGCCATCCGGCATGAACTCTATCACCCCTTCGTCAATCAAATCCTGGATTTTGTTCTTCAAGGTCCAACAGTCGTCTGTAGCATGCCCCGGGCTGTCTGAATGATAAGCGCAGTGAGCGTTGGGGTTATACCTTGAAGGTGTCCTGTTGGGATTCTTAGGGGGATCCTTTAGAGTTACCAGGTTCAACCTCAGCAGTTGTTGTAAGGCTTGAGGCAGCGACACGTTAAGCTTGGTGAATTGCCTTTTGGGCTTGTCTGGCTGAAGCTGGTGAGGTTGATACTGAATTGGTGATACTGGAGCCATATGAGGAGCTTTCTCCTTGCCTCTTTGTCTCAAAGATGGTCGAACGATGACTGGCTTTCTACCCTTAGATGTTTGCCCCAGTTGGTTACCCTGAAGCAGTTGGTTGACGAGAAACCGGAGCTCATCTTGTCTTTGAGCTAGACCTTGAATGGCATTCCTCTGCCCCAGCATTTGGGCTTTCATTGCATCCATCTCAGCTTGTAGGTGTTTCAACCTTTCATCCTCAGCACTGTTCCTGACAAAGGTCCCCATGAGAAGTGTCCTTAGCTCTTCCTGCCCCTTGGATAGATTCAGGAGGATCTCCCCGAACCGAGTCTCTTGAGCAAGAAGATCCTGGCTGTCTGGCTGGAGAGCCATCGCTGAAATAAACAGCGGGAAGGGTAAGTAACCTGCAACAAGGGTACCTGTTATGTAATGATGTGAATGACATGCATGCAATGTTTTCAAGGACCTCGCGGGGTAAACAAGAAAATTTGTTAGAGTTGAAAACTGGTAACTTGATTGAAGGTACTTCATGTTGTTGAGAGTCCTTCTTCAAGGGTCAAAGGCTCACCATATCAAGTGGGTCATAGCCCCTGACTTTAATCATCATGTCTGGTTTTAATTTCCAAACAACCTTGGTTAGGGGAACCTTCTTCAAGAGTCAAAGCTCACCATATCAAGTGGGTCATAGCCCCTGACAACCTTGGCTAGAGGAAAATAAATCCTCTTTGCCCCTTGCTGGGATAGTTGATTCACCATGACCTGCATCACAAGCCCTTGAGATCCTTGAAATGAGTTAGGATGTATGCAATGGTATGATGTTATGGTGTCATGCTATGCATGGGGTGATGTAGGTAAACCCTGCTATGAGTCCCAATTGAGGACTATAAACAGGCCCTGCAAGAAATTCAATATACTTTGTTATGAGTCCCAATTAAGGACTATAAACAACACCTGCAAGAAATTTGGTAAACCCTGTCATGAGTCCTAGTTAAGGACTATAAACAAGAACCTGCAAGTGGTTAGTACACCCTATTATAAGTCCCAATTAAGGACTATGAACAAAACCTGCAAGAAATTTAGTGCACCCTGTCATGAGTCCTAGTTAAGGACTATAAACAAGACCTGCAAGAAACAAGTGTCAGGTAACAAGTACGCAAGTAGGCAAGTACAAAGGCACACAAGTCACACAAGAGAAGCCCTTAGGGTTTAGGCCAGCATGGGGTCTGGGTAGTACCCTCTTGAAGTTGGTGGGTTCAACCTGTCCTAATCAAAGTAACCGGGTTCTAAGGTTCCCAATATCACGGGATTGCTTTCATTGTTCATCGTTTCGATTTAGCCACTGAACTGGCGACCGAAATATTCCAGGAAAGCAACCCTTAATTGAGTGTAGTATCGAGTATCAACCAACCTCGGACTACACCAAAGTCAGTTATCTCACTACCCTAAAGAGGCCAAGATAGTTCAATTAAGGTTCCTAAGGTCTGTTGATGCTTCATGACACCACGCGGAGGCCCCGTACTCTCCTTGACTGAACTCAAGGGTTACCGGTACACACCAAAGTGCCACATCAACGTAGCAGACTGTTTCAACCGTGTCGGTATACCCCGCACAGTTCCCTCACAGCCTTGTTGCTACTTTCTAAGAAAGGTATCCCCCAGATCCGGGTGTAGGATCTATAGAACTCCCAAGCAACCCACAATTTAAAGCACACAAGGAAAACAATTGAAAACATAGTTATAAGCTAGCCCTAAGGTACACCTCACTTTAAGTTTTATTCCCCAGCAGAGTCGCCAGTTCTGTGATCGGTGGATCTGGAACTGACTGTTTAACGCTGGTTCGCGAAATGTCGCGGAAGCAAGAGTCGCCACCGTCTTTTATTTTCTCCAATAGGAAAGGACAAAAGCACAGAAAAATTCCTTTTAAGAGATTGCTCTCGGTTCGGGAGGTAGGTTATAGAAAGGGAAGGTGTTAGCACCCTTTCTATCCATGGTTATCCATGGGCTCTTAGATACTTGCTCATTTGTGTTTTCAAATTGTTTGTTTGCTTTTCAATGTGGGTTTAAAAAGTTTCTTTGAAAAAATTCAGATCGACTCGTACGTCAGAGTATTTGAAAAGTTTGCTTTGAAAGCTTTTGAAAAGTGTCAGTGTGAAAAGTCTTTTTGAGTTTGTTTTGAGATTAGAGCAAGTATCCTTGAGAACCTACCTACCCTAAGGAATTCGTCTGTGTAGATGTCCTTTAAAGTAGTGCCATCCCACCATTGAGAGGTAGGTAGCACCACCGTTGGAGGTGTTCGGGTCAATTCGATTTTAGGGACGTGGTGATCACCGGAGCAACGGGAAGACACCTTAGAAGCTACCCTCATGCCAGGTTCCCGGATCATGAGGACTTACTAAGACGTTTTCTACTTGACGACCACCTTTCGAAAGGCAACAGTGAGGCGTACCCTAGGGGTGGTGTGTGCGAATTGTGTGTCATGTTTCAGTTATTTGTCTTGTCATGTTTGTCGTGTTCTACGCTTGATTTTAATTTAAGTCCATTCATTCTTGCATGCATATTTAACAATTATAAATTGCGAGAAAATAAAGATAAACTATTACAAATGGCGCGGGTCCACATCGCCAAAATTAAACCGGACCCGATTTAGCGGGAAAATAAATAATGCGAAGAAATAAAGTGCGAAAAATAAATTACAACGCTTTGGGGCAATTACATGATTATATAAACGATAAAAAATAAATGCGCAAAATTAATAATTAAAACGAAACTAGGGCGTTGGACCCTTTTGCAAATAATTAAAAGTTAATGAGAATTAAAAATTAAATGATTAAAGTTTTTTGTTATTTTGTATTTTTTAGATTTAATGAGAAAAAGGGAGAATTAATTAAAATTAAATTAAGAAGCAAACCCTAAATTCTAATATTTTTTATTTATTAAGAAAGAATTAAAATATGACCTAAATTAACCTAATTCATTTATGTACAATTAAAATAGGAAAATAAATAAATAAATAATAATTAATATTGTGGAAAAAAAGGGAAATAAAAAGAATTAACAACTAAAACCTAAATTTTACATTTTTTGATTTTTATTAAAAAAAGAATTGGAATTAAAACCTAATTACATTAGTTTATTTACATGCTAGTTTATTTATGAAAATAATTGTAATAAAATAAATATTGCATTTTTCTGTATTTTCTGATTTTTTAGTGTTTTTATATTTTATTAAAAATAATTAATTAAATAAACATAATTGAATAAAAGTAATAAAAAAAAAAGATTAAAGAAAGAATAAAAAATAAAATAATAAAACAAACCAGGGTGGGGTGTTGCCCCAAATAAGGAGGTTCCAATTTAAGAGGCCTGGCCCAATTGTATTCTGAGTTCATTGACTTCTTGGGATCTCGTATGGCACGTTGACCAGCCCCTATGGTGTTCCTTGAATCTATGCGTTTGATTTGCAAGCAGCTGGACGCGTGGCTCATGGGATTCTGATGGAATATGGTGGTCTTTCATGTTATCGCTGCATAGAATGACATATTGAAAAATAATATTGCAAAGATGCAAGACCTGGGACTTGAACCCAGGTCTTTGGGGTTACAAACATAGCGCGTTACCACTGAACCACCTGCATTTCAATTAATATATAATAAACGATAAAGAATATAATAATAACGCGTTAGCTGTTTTGGAATTTCGCGCGAATTTCAAACAGTCCAATGGTTGATGGACACGTCTCCGTCTCCTTCCCCACCCTGTAAAACAAAACTCAAGGGGAACGGTTTTTTTTAGCGTGGTTTAAAGAGGCCTATGGGAAAATAGCGATTAGCACCCTGTGCTTCATAAATTGTTCGCGAGGGTCCAGGTTGCTTCGTCTCTACGCTCTGAACACATCCATGGGGTTGGTAAGGTCCAATTTTGCTATATTTGGAAACCCCTAAATTCAAAGCTGTGAAACCCTAATGCTTGTTAATGGCGAAATCGCGTATGTTGCTCAAAAACACAATCAAACATATTGGTTAGCACGGAAACATCATGACAAACAATAATCCACAAAGAAAAATGCAAGAGGATGCTTAAATCGTGCTATGCGAATTCAAAATTTTCTTGGTTCAGTTTGACTTAGAGATACCGTTTCAAGGCGTTTGAGTTGTTGTTTTTGATTGAGCAAGGTTCTGGAATATCTCAGGATGCTAATGAAACAAAAATCAAAGCTTGAATCCACCTAAAACCTAGATTTCAGTATTGAGTTTTTAGGAGAATTTTTCAATATGCAAGAGTGTGTTATGCGCAGCTTTTTCAGTCCTGGATCATTAGGTCTTGTTCTAATACTTGTAAGGAAGCAATTAGGTCAACAATTTCAACCAAAATCTCTTGCAATTATGATTTCATATATTTGATTTTGAAAAATCTTTTTTCATATCTTTTCATGTGCAACTTGGTTCAAATCTGATCAAAACTTATCAAAACTTGCCATAATCCATTAAGCACGAAATATTGACATGATAATGTGCATAAAAAGATTTTTTTAGGTTAAGGTTATATTTTTCATGAATTAAAATGATTTAAATGAATATAAATTAATATTAATTCAAATAAATAATTAAAAAATATGAGAATACTTCCCTTTGGGCCTAATGGTCGTGCATAGGCTTGGCATGAAGAAATTTGGAAGAAAAATGGGCCCATTTGCATTTTTAGGCCTTTTGCATCAAAGTTGACTTTTCAAAATTCCTAAAAATTTCCCAACTTCCACAAGGCATAACTTGGTCAATTTTTAAGCTTTTCACATGTTCTTGGACATTTTGGAAAGGTCTTTGAGTCCTTTAACCAATGCCTTTGGTCCCATGTCATTTTGATTTACCAATCTCAAGTTATGGCCTTTGACTTAAAGTCACTTTTTGTTGACTTTTGAAAATGACCTATAATGTTGAAATTGATAACTTTTTGTGAGAGCATTTCTTGGACTTGGAACATGAAGATGAATTGTAGGAAATGTCTTTCTCTTCAAAATGAGCTTTGGATGGAATTTTTCTGATAATCCATGTGAAAGTTATGCCCTGGTCAATTTCAGTTGACTTTTTCAGCTGTCCAAATATAGCAACTTTTGCATCTTTGATGATTTCTGAGCCAAATTTTGAGAATCATGATCAAGCATTGATCAAATGATGTTTGTGGCTTCAAAATGATATATTGACCAAAAATTTGAACTTTTGACTGTCAAATGACCATTTTGCCCCTACAGTTGACTGTAGTGCAATTTAGGGTTTTGACTGTGCAGTTTTGAGCTGAATGCCTTGAAACTTGACATGAGGATACTTGACCATCTTTGTAGGCATATGAGACTTGATTGGGCCTTTGAAAAGTTCATTTGCTTGACCAGAACTCAAACCCTAGTTTTGACTGTATAGGAGCCATTTGAGCTGCACAACCCTGGGGGAATTTTGTGACCTTGACTTTGACAATTCTTGATGAATATGGGAGGGCAAATTTTGGGGTACAACAGGCGCCATCTCACTTGGCGCCTAGGTGCTTAGGGCATGCCCTAAGCCAAGTGAGATGGCGCCTAAGTGCAATTCTAGGGCAAATTTCGTTTTTTTTTTCCGGTCTGGTGCGTTACGTATTGGATACAGGATCAACAAAATTGACTTTTTATTATAAAAAAATAATTACATCCAAATGTATTACATTAAAAAAACAGATAAAAAAAAACAGATAAATCAGTGATCCCCCAGAACCCGGTAATGACCCCCGGTTCTGCATCCTCGTCCTCGCCTTTCCCGTGCTGGGTGTCGTCGCGTTTCCTGCTATGGCAGGGTCGATGGCCCAGCAAAGTCAATGCGTTCTTGATCCATGAAATCAGTCAGATCTCCATATCTAGAAGATCTGCTTTGGTACAGTCGGTTACCCATACCCTCAAAGTTTGGTCGTGTTGGCGGTGGGTGGGGTTCCATGGTGGGTCTGTAGCATTGATCGTCTGAGTACAGGGGGTAGAAAGGAAATGGATCTTGGGTGGTTTGGTGATACTATGGTTGATGGTAAGCTGGGTCGGTTGGTTCGTAATCTTCCGACATTCCGAGATTAGGGCTAAGGCTGGATGTTGAGGGGCCCATATTGGGATATGCGGAAGACTGAAATTGTGTGTGGGGTATGCGGGTGTGTTGGTATTGTGATTGGTATTGCGGTTGGGTGTGAGGCATATGGGGGTATTGGTACTGAGGTGGTGATTGTGGTTGGTTGTCGGGAATTTGAGGGTAATTTTGTTGTGGTGGGGACTGTGGTTGGGTGTTTGTGGTTCTGTTTCGTCTAGGGGGTTGGTGGGAGGTTGATGTGTGTTGGGTTTGTTGTTGGGGAAACGAGGGTTGTGTCCATTGTGTTCGTGGGTCAACCAAATACCTTGGATGAGACACGTGCATTTCAGGGTTACTAACCGACCTGTACCAAGATAAATATTGATCCGTGTGTCGCATATTACCATGATTTAGGAAAACCAGGAATTGCAAGTCATATTGGTGACGCCTCTGCCATATCTTACACCATTCTGGAGCAAAGTCTTTCCATTTGGTAAGACCCCACTGGGCGTCGACCCTTTTGAGATGCCACGGGGATAAACAAGTCGGATCACTTGGTATCTCTTGATGCATTCCGAACTGCATCTTCACACGGTCGCTGTGGTGCATCTCCACAACATTGAACCGTATGATTGCAGTCTTGGCGCTCCAAATTGCTGCATCCTCGGGGTTTGGTTCATGGCCCAAACCCAAATATGGTCTCCAGACAAACTGCGAAAAAAATTAAATCAGGGTAATGAAAACGTAATATATAAATAATTTAAATGAAGAAAAGTTTAAAGGTACGACGTACATCATTCGGGCCTAGGTGATCTAACAGATTGCGGTATAGTGCGACATTGAATCTTGGATTCTTGCCGTAATCCATACCCCTCACGCAATACCTAAAGGAAATGAAAAATATTTTATTTTTAGCATATATTTGGTGAAGAGATGAATAGTAATAAATGATATAACTCGATGACTTACTTTGTTGCGTACGGGAAAACGAAAGTGTTGTTGTTGACGGGGTTTAAGGACTCCATCCTCCACCAACCCCAAGCTTGTAGTAAAAAAGCGCAGCCATAAAATGTACATTTTTCCTTGACTGCATTTTTACACAAGGAACTGTATAGGTGAGCTAAAACTGCAGAACCCCAACTATACTTTCTTGTTTTTTCAAAATCTCTAAGTAAATGTAAATACATAAAATTTACACTATTTCCCGTACTTTCGGGAAATAAAAATGTACCAAATAGTATCATTAGATAAGTTCTGGCTTTTACTACCTTGTCTTGCTCGGAGGAATTTTCGTTTAATTCCAAACTTGCATAATGATTTTTAAGCTCAGTGAGTAGTATTCCCTGACCTCTCGCACCACCACCTTCAACCATATCCCTGCCCAACAATTCTTCACACTGAGAATTGGGTTGTTGAACCAACCCGTTCACGGACTTACCATCGACAGGGAGACCCAGTAACATGTACACATCCTCTAGCGTGACGGTACATTCACCTATTGGTAGGTGAAATGTATGGGTCTCTGGTCTCCACCTTTCCAACATTGCAAGAATGAACTTCGAATCAATTGTGCAGTTGGAGATCTTTATAACATGTCCAAAACTTGTGTATTCCAGATATGGTACGATAAATGGGTCGGGAGCCAGGTAGTTGTAAGACCGGATTCTGAATCTTTTGGTATCCTAAGTTAATAATATAAAAGATGTAAGATTAAGTAAGATGAACAAAGCATTACCTGAAGTATAAAAAATGTATAACCAAAATAGAAACTTACAAATGCGGCAATGTTGTCCCTTGTGCCTCTGTGAGAATTGCCCATTGTTAGAAGAGCCATTGTTGAAAATGCCTGATAATATGAAAGACTTAGAAAGTGTAAGAGATTATGAAAGACTTCGTAGCAGAGAGTGAGACGAGTGTGGGTGTGAGAGAAGTATGATATGGTCTGTATTTATAGGCAAAAAAATTTCATAGAGTAATTGAGGTGGTAGCTGGTGCATGCATGCATGAGAAGTGTCACTCTTGCAAAGTAGGCGCAGGCTAGGTGGTAGCCTAGGGGGTAACATATTTGCATGCATGTAACACGATTGGACATTAAGGGAGGCGCCATTGGACTTGGCGAAGGAGTATAAAAATGAAAGGTGTCGTCATCCCAATTGGCGAATAAGAGGTGTCATTGGTTGCAGAGTAGGCACAGGCTACGTGACAGCCTTTGGGATGCCATGCCTGAATGCATGTAACACTATTGGAGGTGATGGGAGGAGACTTACAAGTTACAGTGGAGGTGCAGAGTAGGCGCAGGCTGGGTGGCAGCCTAGGGGGTAACATATCTGCATGCATGTAACACGATTGGACATTAAGGGAGGCGCCATTAGACTTGGTGTAGGAGTACAAAAATGAAAGGTGTCGCCATCCCAATTGGAGAATAAGAGGTGTCATTGGTTGCAGAGTAGGCACAGGCTACGTGACAACCTTTGGGATGCCATGCCTGAATGCATGTAACACTATTAGAGGTGATGGGAGGAGACTTACAAGTTACAGTGTAGGTGCAGAGTAGGCGCAGGCTGGGTGGCAGCCTAGGGGATAACATATCTGCATGCATGTAACACGATTGGACATTAAGGGAGACGCCATTGGACTTGGCGAAGGAGTACAAAAATGAAAGGTGTCGCCATCCCAATTGGCGAATAAGAGGTTCCATTGGTTGCAGAGTAGGCACAGGCTACGTGACAGCCTTTGGGATGCCATGCCTGAATGCATGTAAAATTATTGGAGGTGATGGGAGGAGACTTACAAGTTACAGTGTAGGTGCAGAGTAGGTGCAGGCTGGGTGGCAGCCTAGGGGGTAACATATCTGCATGCATGTAACACGATTGGACATTAAGGGAGGCGCCATTGAACTTGGCGAAAGAGTACAAAAATGAAAGGTGTCGCCATCCTAATTGGCGAATAAGAGGTGTCATTGGTTGTAGAGTAGGCACAGGCTACGTGACAGCCTTTGGGATGCCATGCATGTAACACTATTGGCAGCCTTAGGAGTTACATCCTTACTTAATTGAAATTCAGTATGACCTTTTTAGTCTTACGTTTATCATAACATTGATTCACTTAATCTGTCAAACCTTCAAACCTTCAAACGTTCATACAATCAAACCTTCAAACCTTCAAACAATCAAACATACAAACCTTCGAATAACTCATAAACTTCAAACATTCCAACCTTCAAACCTTACAACCTTCAAACCTTCATACAATCAATAAACTTCAAACATACAAACCTTCAAATAACTCATAAACTTCAAACATTCCAACCTTCAAACAACCCTACGCAATGGCCTCTGCACCATAATATGTCATCAAAGCACATTTCAACGGTGAGACATACATTTGTCCCACCTCTGGGTTTTTGTTTAGAGACACAGACAACATCCGATTTCTTTTAAACGGGAAAGCCAATTTCTCGTACTTCAAAAAACGATTGGAGGCCAAACTTGGACGAGGCCCGGTGACACAGATATTTTATCAGAATCCAGTTTTTTTTGAAAACAACCAAATAATTTTTAATAAGGTTGAGGTTCAAGATGACGAGGATCTCAAGAATATGTTTTCCAGCCATGTGTATTATGGGTACGACTCTATTGAGTTGTACATTATATTGCAAGAGCCTCAGGTGACACAAGTGGTTGATCCTTTGGAGAATGAACAAGATGAGGTAGATGCAGTTGATGAAGAAGAAGATGACGAGTTAGAGTTTGATGAAATGGTGAATGATGATTCCGACGATGATGGCATACCTAGTATTCATGCAAACGAGATCTACACACCACCTCCGCACATGACAAACTTCAACATGGGCGGAGATGAACCGTCTACTGATTTATTTTTCAATCTGTATATGCAGTCGGATGAAAATTTAAAAGAGAAGGACAAGTTTTGTAACAGAGAGGAATGCATCAGAGCCATAAAAAAATTCCACATGTTCAACTCGGTTGATTTTAAGGTGGACCGTGTCAACCCAGAAACGTACAAGATCAAGTGTGTCCACCCTGACTGTATGTTTAAGCTAACTGCATCATACAAATTAAAAGGTGATTGCTGGGTCATAGGTTCCATGACTACCCACACTTGTGTAAGTTCTACCCAATTACAGGACCACCAAAAACTTAATTACGATCTCATCTGTCAAGAAATCCTACCACTGGTCAGCAACGACCCATCTTTGAAGGTTAAAACAATCATCTCCCACATCACCACGGTTTTTAACTATACTCCATCTTACCGTAAGGCGTGGTTAGCAAAGACTAAGGCGATTGAAAAGGTGTACCGAAACTGGGAAGAGTCATACCAAGAACTTCCTCGCTACCTGAATGCACTCAAGACGTATTCTCCGGGTACTATTTACGTTCTGGAAACAGTGCCAGCATACACCCAAGATGGTAGTCAACTAAACGGCAACAGAATATTCAGTCGAGTGTTTTGGGCATTTCAACCTTGCATCACAGGGTTTGCATCATGCAAACCAATTATACAAATTGACGGGACTTGGTTGTATGGGAAATACAAAGGCACGCTACTGATGGCAGTTGCACAAGATGGCAACAACAACATTTTCCCCATTGCCTTTACCCTAGTCGAGGGGGAGACTGGTGGTGCTTGGAGCTTTTTTCTGAAAAACCTATGGACACACGTGGCTCCTCAACCAGATCTCTGTTTGATGGACAGACATGCCTCCATTGAAAGTGCCTACAATAATCCTGCAAACGGTTGACATGACCCTCCTTCTACGCATGTCTATTGCGTTAGGCATATCGTCCAGAATTTCACGAGGGAAATCAAGGACAAAACACTAAGGAAAGAGGTTATAAATACGGGATATGCATTGACACAACCCACATTCAAATATTACCGCAACGAGATCCGTTTGTCAAATTCGGAAGCCGATAGGTGGATCGACAATATTCCGGTGGAAAAATGGACTAGGTCATACGATAATGGCCAAAGATGGGGGCACATGACAACGAATCTTATTGAATCGATGAATGGGGTATTCAAAGGCATACAGAACCTCCCGATCACTGCTTTGGTAAAATCTACGTATTTTAGGATGGCTGCGTTGTTTGCCAAAAGAGGTGAAATATGGAATGCGGTATTGCAATCTGGACAACTATGGAGTGAAAGCTGCATGAAATACATTAAGGCAGAAAGTGCCAAAGCCAACACTCATATGGTTATACGGTTTGACCGACACAACCACAACTTCATTGTGAAAGAGACAACCGACCACAACGAAGGCCTGCCAAGACAAGAATATAGGGTCATACTACCTTCTCGTTGGTGCGATTGTAGCAGGTTTTAAGCATTTCGTATGCCTTGTTCTCATGTCATTGCCGCTTGTGCTTATACCCATCAAGACGCGCTACAACTTCTGTCACACATTTACAAATCTGAAAGGTTGCTCAACGTTTACAACAACAGTTTTCCTTTGGTAGCAAAACCAGATTATTGGCCTGCATACGACGGCGAAATAGTGTGGCACAATGACTAAATGCGAAGGAACAAGAAAGGTCGTCCCAAAAGTAAGCGCATCACAACAGAAATGGATGATCTTGACAAGCTGGAAAGAAAGTGTGGTTTATGCCGTTAGGTCGGGCACAATTGCAAAAATTGTCCGAATCGGGCGTCTGCCTCGATCACATAAAAATTGTAATACATAAAATCTTTCCTTAATTATGTTGTAAACATTAGAGTTTTCCGTTAACAGATTTTGCTACAATAAATATTGCGCGTACAAGAAAAATACACGATATTCCGTCTATGAAATTACAACTGTTAAAACAATTTCATCTGACCCATGCATCATCAACATTACATCGCTGTCTGTTTTGACTTCCTCCAACCATACATTAGGTCTTCCTGTCGCATGTGAGGTTGTTGTTCGTCTTTGCTGGATCCTTCAAATTTCCCCCCCCCCCCTCCGCAATGTCTCCATCTAGCCATCGCATCAACTCCCGCTTCAGACGCTCCATGAAGTGAATGTGTCAGAATTTCATTTTCATCGCAGGTTTCGTGGCGGAGAAGATAACGTAACCATCTCAGCTAAAAATCATGGGCGATGTCATGACGCAAATAACAGAGTAAAAAATAACAAAAAGTGCGAGAAAGTGTGAGAAACGACGGAGAAACAGACAAATTATTTATAAAACAACATTTTGCCATAGTTTTGCCCTAGGAGCCAAGTGAGATGGCGCCTCCTCTCACTTTTAAAGTGCATGCGCCATCTCACTTGGTTAAAAGTGAGAGGAGGCGCCAAGTGAGATGGCGCCTAGGACAAAACTAGGGGTGAAGGCGTCAAGTGAGATGGCTCCTCCCTTGGGGAGTCATCCGAAACATGGTTATTTGCGTAATTTTTTCCGAAACGCGGTTATTTACGAAATTTTATTTTAATACCTGATTATTGTAAAAAAAATTCTAAAACATATAATATGTATTTTTATAGAAAAAATAGAAATTAATTTTCAACATGTAATAATGAACTGAAATTAATTTATAATATAAAATATATATTTGGATCAATACATTTGAATAAATAAACTTTATATATATATATATATATATATATATATATATATATATATATATATATATATATATATATATATATATATATATATATATATATATATATATATATATATATATATATATATATATATATATATATATATATATATATATATATATATATATATATATATATATAATACCAAAAAATTTAAAAATGAATTATTATTTGTAACTTAATTTATTAATAAATATATTAAAATTTTAAAATGTAGTTTAGCAACATAAGGTATTTTAACATTGTCAAAAATAAAGGTATAAGAAATTAATACTTATCTAAAATGAAAATATGTTAAGGTTACAATTGCACAACGGGTGTAATGCTTAGGTACAAGAGTAAATTAGAAGTCATCTATATGGTAGTGAACAAAAAATGATATTAATCCTAATTATTAAAATAAAAATATAATTCATAAGAAATGATTGAAACTTTTTTTTAAACCAAAATAAAAACAAGAGAAAATGTTAGTAATTAAAAATAAGATTTGTCACAAAAAATTATAAATCAAATTTTTGTTCAATTTAATTAAATATTATTGTCATTGAAGCATGTCATTTCATATAAAAGTCTAAAATAAAATTTTCATGTGACAAGATTAAAATTACAATTATTTATAAGATAAATCAGAATTCGTCTATAAAAAAAATGATAAAAATGATATTAATTTTAATTATTAAATACAAATAAGATTCATAAGAAGCGATTGAAAATATTTTTTAAAATAAAAAAAAACAAAAAAAAATTAACAGTATTTAAAAATAAGAATTGTCACAAAAAATTATAAATTAAAATTTTATTCAATTTAATTAAATATTATTGTTATTAAAGTTAAATTTTAAGCTACTGATTTAACGAAGTTTCTGTTTTAATAAATTTAATTTAAAATAAATAAATTTACACCTGTGATAGAATAAATATTTTTGAAATAAAAAAAAAGTTGAATGACAATATTTTTCTTTTGCTATATTTTAGTCAGTTTGGACTTAAATAATTGTTTATGATAACAACAATTAAAAATAAAATGATTTAATACATGACATTTATAATAAATTAAAAATAATAATAATATAACGCCAACTTAACCACTACAAGATAAAGGTAATCTTGCTACTAGAATTTAGCGTCAGCTGCGACTTTGACGCTAGTCGCGTTATCACTAGGACCATTAGAATTGACACTTATAGCCACGCTAATGTTGGTACGAATAGTTTTTATTTCTCTCTCTCAGTTTTCGTTTGCCTCTTTTTTTTATTGTTTAAGATTTGATTTAAGTTTTTTTATTAGTGTCGATTATGACCGACGCTAACATTGGTGCGAAAAGTTTTCGTTATCCTTTCAATTTCGTTTGCCTTTTTTTTTATTTTTAATTAATAACATAAAACAAAATTACAACTAAATTTATATAATTAAACTAAATAAATTTAAAAATATAAATTAATATACTATAAATTAAGAAAAAACTACATAAAGCTAAATTAATAAAATAAAAACATAAATTAATAAATTAAAACTAAAACTAAATCAAACTCAAAATTATAAAATAAATAAAATCTAATTGTTAATATAAAACTAAGATTATATATTAATAAAATAAATAAAATAATTGATAAAATAAACATATATTAATAATTGATAATTATATATTTATAAAATAATTGATAAAATAATTATATGTTAATAAAATAAATAAATAAATAAATGTAATTGATGAAATAATGAAGATGGAGAGCCACTACGTTTCAGCTCACCTCATTTCACGCATTCCAGGATTCTGAGACTTTCTTCTTCAATTCCACAGTGGAGATTGTGAGCGATTTTCGATTCCACGGTTCTTCTTCGATTCCACGACGGAGATTGTGAGCGATTTTTGATTCCACGGTGCTGAGATGTTTCTTCGATTTCTCGATTCCACGGTTCTTTGACGATTCTTCGATGATTGTGAGTGATTCCTCGATTCCACCATTGAAGAGTGTCTTGTTTTAAGAGATCACAACTCCATTTTATGTGGATTATCCTAATATATAGTTAATGTTTCCTCTTGAGATAAAAGAACTGTCTTTAATTATACTTATTCGGGCTTTAGTGCTAATTGTCTCTAGATTCAACCATTTAATATTTTGATAATAAATTTATCCTTTAAAATATCAGATCTACTCTCGAGATTATAGTTTCAAATTCAATTCTTGGAGTTTAAGTATTAAGATTAACACTTCTAATTACTGTTATTTTATGCCTATTTACAACTATGTTTCATAGACGCTCCTTGATGATTTTATCTAATCTACATTTCCTATATCTAAACGTGTGTATTGCAACAATTGTTTGTGTTTTTCTGTGAGCACCCTTCAAACGGGAGGAATAACATGAGCTAATAATCAGTGATGCCTTGCATGCAATCATATGAAAATGAGTATATATATGATCATTTATGAAGCTACTATATTCATTTTTGAAATGATACATGTTATAAGCAACATATTATGTTTTATAGGAAGATTATGTGAATCTCCTGACACAAGCCACACAAACCGATAATAATGTGGATGGGTCAGAAAATTTACAACTCTAGAAAGAAGCCGCTAGGGGTAAGTCATGGGGAAAGTGTTACATAACTGTAAAAATGGCAGTCAACATAAAGAATGGAGTGTCTTTATTGACACAGGTGACTGTTACAAATACTAACATAGAAGCAGCGAGCCAAACTATGGAGGCTGCTAGAGTCGAGGTTGAATTAGTTAATGCGCGTGCAGACGAAGCTAAGGCGGAGGCTGCGTTAGCTAATGCACGTGCAGATGAAGCTAAGGCGAAGACGACATAATTAGCAAAGAAATTTGAAGTATTTAAGAAACAAATGTTTGATATGTGGCAGTTGGTTCAGGTGGCTCCTTCTGCTACTCCTAATACTATTCACGAATACGAGTCCGAAGAGTCATTGACGGATGCAGACGTTAGCAGTGAAGAAAGCTGAAGCAAGTCCTGAAAAGTCCCAGCGTACTTGTGTAATCTCTGATCTCTAACTCTCGTTTTTCTGATTCATATTGTGATTATTGATTTGAGTTGGCTTCTGATTGTGATAACATATTTTATGAAATTAGACTTCTCTTTATAAGATATTGATTAACATATTTTCAATATATTTTGGCTGATCATCTCATTTAAGTTTTCACTCAATTGAAATTATTAGACTTCTCTAAAACAAAATATATGGAACTATAACACTAATTTATTTTAAGTAAATGTTAAGATTTAATCAATTCAATTAGTTGTATGTGTGTGTGCATCTACTCAAATTTTGAACTTATATATGTTACCTAGACTCTAAATAACAGTAGGGTTATCAAAATATATCAACAGGATAACTAAAACATTATGGCTAATATTAGCTGTGTATTTTTATAACTTATGTTATATTTTCACATTTTGGTAAAGCTGTTAAGAGTCTTTTAAATAGGTAAATTTTGTTCAAATACTAATGTTGTTATTTTTTGAATTATAGATGAGTTGGAGTTGGAGTTGGAGTTGGAGTTGAAGACAAAGACAATTTGTAATTGGAGATTGTGATTATATATACCCATATTTTTGTCATTTTGGTTTATTAGCTTATGATTTGAACTTTAGTTTTGTTGCAGTGATATGAGACATAAACTTAAATATTAATTAATGCAAATTATTGTGATATTGATCTTTGGTTAGATGGATGAACTGATTTGTACTAGATTGTGATTATGTATATGTATTTGTCATTTTGGTTTATTAGTTTAGTTTGAACTTTAGTTTGGTTGAAGTTGGTACAAGACATAAACTTAAATATTAGCTTATGCAAATTGTTGTCTACTTGTTCTAGGATGAAAGTATGAAACTCTTAATATTGTTATTCAATGAAAATTTGTACCAGGTTTTGGTAGTTTGAGAAATTAAAATCAGGTGTCAATTTCAATTAGGTGTAGGTTTAAAGAAAAAACTTAAGTGTCGGCTCAAACCAATGCTTCTAGATTATAACTATAAATGTAGCGACTTTAAAAACTGACGCTAATAAAAGGTGGACAATACCATAATGTCACTACTAACGGACGCTAATAAGTAGGTCACTAAGAAAATTTAGATATAGCGTCGGCTCAAGACGACGTTAACAATTTAAATTTTGAAACTTTGTGTCGCCTTAGACTGACGCTACAACATTCTACATATGACAATAGTGTCGATAAAAGCCGACACTACTTGTACATGCAATAGGCATATTTGTATGTTAGCGTCGGTTCCAAGGCGTGAGCGACCTTTTAGTGTTAGGTGTAGCCGACGCTAATCATAGTGACGACTAGATGCTAGGTTTTGCTTCGATTGATTTATTATCTGCCCAAACATCGACGCTAACCCATTAGCGACAGTTTTTGCATGTTAGCGGGGATTTTGGCCGACGATAAAATAACATTTCCTTGTAGTGACCTACATTAAAAAAAAATTTAAAAAGAAAAAAAAAATCCAATTTGCAGTGAATATGACACATGGGTATCAGAGTGTCATTTTACATAAAAGTCTAAAATAATATAATCTTCATGTGGTAAAGTTAAAATGACAACACTTTTTAACATATTAAATAAAAAATCGCCTATATAAAAGAGGCAAAATAATATCAACTCCAATTATTAAATAAAAATAAAATTCATAAGGAACAATTGAAAATATTTATTTAAATCGAAGTAAAAAAAAAAGAAAAGAAATAACTGATAGTACAAATAAGAATTATCACAAAAATTATAAACCAAAACTTTATTCAGTTTAATTAAATATTATTGTCATTGAAGTTAAATGTCAAACTACTAATTTAACAAAATTTCAATTTTAGTAGATTTAATTTAAAACTCTCAAGAATGCAAGACGAGATGTTCAAACACTACAAAATAAGTTGAGTTTTGTCACGTGAAAGCCACGCCGCTAACACCCAAATCACGTCACTACTCAAATTTTGCCACCTTAAAGAACACGTCGCTATATAGCGCGTGGCAATCTTGTTGCGGCGTGAAAAACATGTCACCAAGTTGCCACGTAAAATTCACGCCGCAGCATACTGATAGGATAAAAGCAATTCAGAGCAGAGCAGTAGGTCAAAGCAGGTTTATAATTTTTTTACGTTAGCTTTAGCGACGTGTTTTTCACGTCACTAATTAGTGACATGAAAAACACGCCGCAACCTGTTTTATTTATAAAAAAAATATTTTCTGTTTTAAATATATTAATTATGTTTTAATAATTAATATTATTTTTTGTTTTATTAAATTTATAAATTAAATATTATAATTTAATTATTAAATACAATATTATTAATCAAATTATCGAAAACAAAACTAAATATATCTAATGTATAAATAAATATACTTAATATTATAAATTTAATAAACTCAAATTTAAATTTATAATATTTTTAAATATATCATATCATTATAAATTTATATTACACAAATAAAAAACTAAATACAAAATGAAAATAAAACTAAGCAGAATCATCGTCGGAAATGTCGGGAAGAAAGTCATCATTATTTTGGTGGTTATTATTTTGGCCACCACTCTTGGGATTTCTACCAAATGCTTGCATAAATTGTCGCATTTGCTCCTCCATATCAGCTTGCCTCTTCGCCATTGCCTCAATTTGTCTATTATGTTCACCCCTCATTGCCTCCATTCGGACATCCATTTGGGCCTTCAATGCCGCCTCACGATCTTCGGACTCGCGCCTAGCCAATTGTCTTACCAGTTCTAACTGATCTGGTGTCAAATTTGTTTGACATGACCCTCCTTCACCGTCTGCAGCTCTCTGATACAGATTTCTATCTCCACTCCTCAAGGTGCCCGCCAAATTTCCACCACCAAAAAAACACCCGTTAGGCCCCTTTCCCCCAACAACTTGACTCCAAATATAGAAATCCACATCTGGGTGAACCGGTTTTTCTGGAGGAGGCGTATACTGAGGATTATGGGTCAGAAATTCTACAAGCAACGCCTGATAATCCTCCTACACATACAATAAAAAAATCAAGTTAAATGTATAAGTAACATTAATGAAATTAAATGAAATAAAAAAAATAATAAAAAATAAATAGCCGCGTGATTGTAACGCCACAACTTATCAGTTGCCACTCAATTTTCACACCACAACATGTCACTTGCTACATGAAAATCACGTCACAAAATTGCTTTAAAAAAATATATAAACATAAATTTACTTACCAGGACTTTTTTTGTGCGCTCGTCAGTAAATCTTCCCGATTTCTTTGTCCGAGTCTCCTTAACCAGCTCCGTCATCAACGGTTGTCTCCCCAAACGCTTAGCCTAAATATAAAAATTAACTTAAATTAATAATATGTTATAAATCCAAATATGACCTTAAAAAGTGGTAATAATTACCATGCGTCGAGCATGCTCAGCAGTACTAATACTTCCAACAGCATTAATGCAACCCCCTTTTTCAGATGCCCTCATCTTCTTTGCAGTTTCAGATTTAGCCTTAAATTCATCTGATTCCCAATACTTAAGAAGTGAAGTGGTGAAAAACACAAGAAGGGGGGGGGGGTTGAATTGTAAAACTGAAATCTAAAGCAATGAACACGATATTTTTATCCTGGTTCGTTTGATCTCAAACTACTCCAGTCCACCCGTCAAGGTGATTTCGCCTCTCTCCAACGAGGTCTTAATCCACTATATTCAACTGAATATTACAGACTGCTTTAACAACTGCTAAAGCCTTCTTGATTCAAACCACAACTCGGTTTGTCAAGGCAACACTTTCTTACAAAGAGATAAAACTATGTGTGTGGATGTTTTCTACAAAACTGTATCACAACTGTGATGTATACACAAAATGAAGCTTAGAAACTAGATTGCTAAACAGTAATGGAATATCAGAGTGTGTGGTTTAGCAAAACTGGTAGAACGAAGATTATGGTTCAGCTTTTGTGCGTGTAGAGATTTGGAGAGCATTAGCCATTATAATCTTCAAAGCCTTGTTTATATAGCACTTGAGATGATGAACGTTGAATGCAATATTCTTGATTCAATGCTAATAACAAGCTTTCCTTTTTGAGCAGATCTTGTCTGGAATGAGGCCGTTGGAATTAATTAGCTTTCAATGCACAGTACCGTTGCTTCCTCAATGCACGTTCTGGCTTGGCTCATTCTGATTCTGCTTCGCTGCTGATGAACTATTATGTTTCTGTATCAGAGTGTTGAGCGCAGTCTTGTTCATCAGGCTTCAGCATGTACGTGAGTTGATCATCTGATTTTGACGTTCTGATGTAGCAACTTCTGATGCTGGTGTCTGAAATCAAGTTCTGATGCTGAATAGACGTGATCTTGCTTATATCAATCAGAGTATCTGCAAGTCAGAACATAATAATTTTAGGCAGCAGATAGTTCATTCATGAAACTTATAAATACTATATCTTTTCACTTTGTTATCATCAAAACTCAAATATAGGGTAGTAGATTCAAACATTGTTCTAACAATCTCCCCCTTTTTGATGATGACAAAAACTAGATATTTTAAATGAAAATAACGTGAAAAGGTATCTGGAAAATGTATCAGAGTAAGAAGTACGGAGAAGTCAGAGTTAAGAGATACTCCCCCTGAGTTGATTACTTCCCTTTGATTATACGTGTTCTTCAGGATCAGATCTTTTTCTTTCTTTGAACATCAGATTATCAGAGTCTTTGACTTATCAGAAGCTTTATGTCAGAGCAGAGCTTCAGAGCTTTTCTTGTCAGAGCTTTGCTTTGGATCAGAACTTCATATTGATCAGAGCAACTTCATATTGATCAGAACTTCTAGTCTTCAGAGTGTCCAGGAGCTTCCTTGTGCCTGTAGACTTTAAACAAAACAGAAAAAACATTTCAAGTAATAGAGTTAGAATGTTTGAGAACTTCTGTCTAGTTAGCCGTTATTGATTTAAATATCATTCTTGTTCTCCCCCTTTTTGTCAGCAATCAAAAAGTGTTGGTGATGTGCTAAAATAAGTAAGATCAGAAAAACTAATCATATTAAAATAGTTCAGAATCAAAACAAGAAAATATTACAAAACATAATCAAAACAGTACATCAGAAAATCAGGGAAAACATAAAAAAGGGTTTTGAGAATGAACTGAGGAAAAAAGTTTGCAAGGGATGAACTCAGAAATATGCAGAAAATGCTTGAGTGATAGTGAGAAAGCGTAAAGAATAAGAATGAGAGATTAATGTGCTTAAATAGAGTTTTCCAAAATTATTTTTGAAAAGATAAACGTTTTTAAGAGAGAGAAAAATCATGATTGCCATTTAAAAGCATGATTACTTTTCATTAAATGCTTGCTGATTTTGGGGGATTTGAGAAAGATACTTAAAAACGGTTACCAGACATGTGTCTCAATGTACCCAATCAGCGCTTTGCCTTCTCAGAAGCGTGCACGCGTTCTGCTTCAGAGATATGCTGATGATTGGATGACACTTGTTTGATGTAGTGATCAGCACGTCTGTTTTTGAGCTTAGACTCTCAGATCTTTAGACTTGCATCTGATACAATCTGCATGTTCTATCTTTCTGAAAGGAGATTGATCAGAAGTTCACAGTAAAATAATTACATTCTGAAGGTAAATATATGGAATTAAAACATTTTCACTCTGGGCACACTTTCATGCTGAGATGTTTCAGAATGAAATTAAACCTATCTTCTGAAAGGGGTTTAGTAAAGATATCAGCCCATTGATGGTCTGTATCTATAAATTTTAAGTTCAAAATACCTTTCTGAATATAGTCCCTAATGAAGTGATGTTTTATTTCTATATGCTTAGCTCTAGAATGTAAAATAGGATTCTTACTTAAGCAAATAGCAGAAGTATTATCACAAAGTATAGGAATGTTACTCTCAAAAATCTGGAAGTCTTCAAGCTGACTTTTCATCCAGAGCATTTGTGTGCTACATCCTGCTGCTGCTATGTACTCAGCTTCTGCTGTTGACAGAGCAATTGTTGATTGCCTTTTGCTGGACCAAGAGATCAGATTTTCTCCCAAAAACTGGCAGCTTCCAGAAGTACTTTTACGTTCCACTCTGTCTCCAGCAAAATCAGCATCACAGTAGCCTACTAAGCTGTAATCACTAGATTTTCTATAAAACAAACCCAGATTAGTAGTACCTTTCAGATACTTGAAAATTCGCTTAACAGCTGTTAAGTGAGATTCTCTAGGATCTGATTGGAATCTAGCACAGATACAAACACTGAATAATATGTCAGGTCTTGAAGCAGTCAGATAGAGGAGAGAACCAATCATACCTCTGTAGACTTTCTGTTCTACACTTTTGCTTACCTCTTCTCTTTCCAGAATGCACGTGGGATGCATTGGAATCTTTGATGGCTTACATTCTGAGAGGTCAAATTTCTTCAGAAGATCTCTGATGTATTTGCTCTGATGAATGTAAGTTCCTTCTGGAGTTTGATTGATCTGAATTCCTAGAAAGAATTTCAGTTCCCCCATGAGGCTCATCTCAAATTCTGCCTGCATACACTTAGCAAATTTTCTTCCAAGAGAAGGATTAGTAGAACCAAAAATGATATCATCAACATAAATTTGACAGACTAAGATGTCACTCTTAACTGTTTTACAGAATAGAGTAGTGTCCACTTTCCCTCTGGTGAATTCATTTTCAAGCAGAAAGTTACTTAGCCTTTCATACCAAGCTCTGGGAGCTTGTTTCAGACCATACAGTGACTTCTTTAGTTTGAAAACATGTTCTGGATGTTTTGTATTTTCAAAACCTGGGGGTTGGTGGACATAAACTTCTTCTTCTATATAACCATTTAAGAATGCACTTTTGACATCCATCTGATACAGAGTGATGCCTCTATTAACAGCAAATGAAATTAAAAGTCTGATAGATTCTAACCTGGCGACTGGGGCAAAGGTTTCTGTATAGTCTATCCCCTCTTGCTGACTATAACCTTGTGCAACCAGTCGTGCCTTGTTTCTGATGACTTCACCTTGTTTATTTAGCTTGTTTCTGAACACCCATCTTGTTCCAATGACGTTGAATCCTTTTGGTCTGGGAACGAGATCCCATACGTCGTTTTTGGTGAATTGATTCAGCTCTTCTTGCATTGCCAGAATCCAGTCATTATCCAGAAGTGCTTCATCAATAGAAGAAGGTTCAATCAGAGACACCAGTCCCATAAGAGTTTCTTCAGAGTTTCTGAAGCTTGCTCTTGTTCTGATTGGATCTTCCTTTCTTCCTAGGATAGTCTCTTCTGGGTGATCCAGGCTGCTTCTGGGTAATCTCTTCTGAGGTTGATCAGCAGCTGTTGTAGGGTTTCTAGCAGTGCTCCTTTCAGACGTTGAAGGAATGTCTGTGTTGAGAGCTTCTGATGACTTGTCTTCAGAACCTGCAAATTCAATTTCTATACCTGCAAAAATTTCATTCTGCTTTGACTTTTCAGAGTCAAGCTTATCATCAAAACGAACACTGATTGATTCTTCCACAATCTGTGTTTCTGTATTGTATACTCTGTACCCTCTTGAGCGTTCAGAGTATCCTAACATAATACACTTCTGTGCTTTAGAGTCAAACTTGTTCAAATAATTCTTTGTATTTAATATAAAGCAAGTACATCCAAATGGATGAAAATATGAAATGTTGGGCTTTCTGTTCTTCCACAATTCATATGGAGTCTTTTCCAGAATAGGTCTTATTGAGATTCTATTCTGAATGTAGCACGCTGTGTTTATTGCCTCTGCCCAGAAGGTCTTAGCAACGTTAGTCTCATTGATCATGGTTCTGGCCATTTCTTGCAATGTTCTGTTCTTTCGTTCTACAACTCCATTTTGTTGGGGAGTTCTAGGACAAGAGAAATCATGCAGAATGCCTCTGTCATTAAAGAATGACTCAAAATCTTTATTTTCAAATTCTCCACCATGATCACTTCTAACTTTAACGATTCTAAGATCATTTTCATTCTGAACTTGGTTACAGAAGGTAACAAACACAGAGTGTGACTCGTCCTTGTGTCTTATGAACTTTACCCATGTCCATCTGCTATAGTCATCTACGATTACTAACCCATACTTCTTACCACTGACTGAAGCAGTTTTAACTGGTCCAAATAAGTCAATGTGCAGAAGTTCTAATGGCTTAGAGGTAGAAACAACGTTTTTGGATTTAAAAGAAGGTTTTGCAAATTTGCCTTTCTGACATGCTTCACACAGAGCATCTGAATTGAACTTCAGATTAGGAAGTCCTCTGACCAGATTGAGTTTGTTAATCTGAGATATTCTTCTCATACTAACATGCCCCAATCTTCTGTGCCAGATCCACTGCTCGTTGTTAACAGACAGAAGACATTTTACATTCTGACTCTTTAGTTCAGAAAGTTTGATTTTGTAAATGTTGTTTTTCCTCTTACCATTAAACAGGATAGTCCCATCTTTCTGACTAACAGCTTTACATGATTTTTGATTGAAGATTATATCATAACCGTTATCACTTAATTGACTTATGGATAACAGATTATGCATCAATCCATCTACTAGCAGAACATTATTAATAGAGGGAAGATTTCCATTACCTACAGTTCCAGAGCCAATTATCTTTCCCCTCTGATTGCCTCCAAAGCCAACGTGGCCTCCAGGCTTAAGTTCCAGGCTTTGGAACATATGCCTTCTTCCCGTCATGTGTCGTGAGCAGCCAGAGTCCAGGTACCATGACTGGTGTTTCTGACTTGCTGCTAAAGATATCTGCAACATGTATTATTTTATCCTTAGGTACCCAGATTTTCTTGGGTCCTGATTTGTTAGTTTTACCAAAACTCTGGTTGAATTTTGGTTTCACAGAGTGCTTACTGCTAGTATATTTGATGTCATGTGTGTGACCATACACAAAGTGTGAATTTAGAGGAGTGTGTTTAATGGTTAAGTCCATGACATTCTTTGGTGTAGGAACCTTACCTTGGTATCCTATTCCTTTCCTGCCGTTTCTGCTAACTCCATAGATCATTGAAGCCATTCTGCTTCTATCTATGCTTTTAGCTAGGAACTTCTGGAAACTGTGATCATACTCCTTGATGATCTCATCAGCGTTGCTGGGAGTTTCAGAAATTGGTTCCTTCTGAGAGTTTTGTAAAGTGTTTTCTAATTTTGAAATCTTATTTCTCAGCTCAGAATTTTCCAATTTGAGACTCTCAGACTTATTAGAGTCAGATTCAAGATTCCTTTTCAAGTCTCTGAATTTAGCTCTAATCTGCTGATAACGTTCCAGAATCTCATTAAGGCTTTCAGCAAGTTCAGCCTTTGTAAAGTTAACAGCGAAGTTAGGAAATACCTCTTCTGTGTCTGATTCTGAGTCTGATTCAGAAGCTTCACTATCTTCTGAAATGTTTGCCATGAGAGCTATGTTTGCCCTTTCATCATCTGATTCTGAGTCAGCTTCAGACGAGTCAGAGTCATCCCATGTAGCCATGAGACTTTTCTTCTTCTCTCTTCCAAACTTCTTTTTGGGCTTTTCCCTCTGAAGCTTTGGGCAGTCACTCTTGTAGTGTCCTTGCTCATTGCACTCGTAGCAGATGATGTCTTTGGTGTTTGGCTTCTTGCTACTGGAGGAGCCTTCAGATCTTCTGTATCCAGAGGAAGAATCTGTCCTTCTGTATCTGGAAGAAGACTCGTTCTGATCAGATCTTCTGGGATTCCTGAACTTCCTTTGTCTTTGCTTCCACAGTTGATTTACTCTTCTGGAGAGAAGGGAAAGTTCGTCTTCTTCTGATGAGGATCCATCAGATGTTTCTTCAACTGCCTGCAAAACTTTAGACTCAAATTTTCTGTTAGATTTTAATGCTAAAGGCTTACCTTGCTTCTGAGGCTCATCAGCTTCTAGCTCTATCTCATGACTTCTGAGGGAGCTTATAAGTTCCTCCAGAGTGATTTTGTTGAGATCTTTAGCTAGCTTCAGAGCAGTAACCATAGGCCTCCACTGCTTGGGTAAACTTCTGATTATTTTCTTGACATGGTCAGCAGTAGAGTATCCTTTGTCCAGAACTTTGAGACCAGCTACCAGAATCTGGAATCTAGAGAACATAGTTTCAATGGATTCAGATTCTTCCATTTTGAACGCCTCATACTTCTGAATGAGCGCCAGAGCTTTTGTTTCTTTGACCTGAACGTTGCCCTCATGCGTCATTCTGAGAGAATCAAAGATATTCTTTGTTGTGTCTCTGTTGGAGATCTTTTCATACTCAGTATAGGAGATGGCACTGAGGAGGATGGTTCTGGCCTTATGGTGATTCTTGAAGTCACGCTTTTGTTGATCAGACATTGATTTTCTATCAATCTTCTGACCACTTGCATTCACAGGGTGCGTGTATCCATCTGTCACCATATCCCACAGATCAGCATCATGTGCTAGAAAGAAGCTTTCAATTCTGTCTTTCCAGTAATCAAAGTTTTCTCCATCAAAGACTGGAGGTTTGCCACTGAATCCGTCTCTGTCCTCGTTATTGTCATTGCTGATGTGAGAATTGTTTCCTGCCATTGTGTTTTTCTGACGCTGGATCTTGTACTGACACGGTTAAGTGTTTTAGCTCAGAACCAGGCGCTCTGATGCCAATTGAAGTGGTGAAAAACACAAGAAGGGGGGGTTGAATTGTAAAACTGAAATCTAAAGCAATGAACACGATATTTTTATCCTGGTTCGTTTGATCTCAAACTACTCCAGTCCACCCGTCAAGGTGATTTCGCCTCTCTCCAACGAGGTCTTAATCCACTATATTCAACTGAATATTACAGACTGCTTTAACAACTGCTAAAGCCTTCTTGATTCAAACCACAACTCGGTTTGTCAAGGCAACACTTTCTTACAAAGAGATAAAACTATGTGTGTGGATGTTTTCTACAAAACTGTATCACAACTGTGATGTATACACAAAATGAAGCTTAGAAACTAGATTGCTAAACAGTAATGGAATATCAGAGTGCGTGGTTTAGCAAAACTGGTAGAACGAAGATTATGGTTCAGCTTTTGTGCGTGTAGAGATTTGGAGAGCATTAGCCATTATAATCTTCAAAGCCTTGTTTATATAGCACTTGAGATGATGAACGTTGAATGCAATATTCTTGATTCAATGCTAATAACAAGCTTTCCTTTTTGAGCAGATCTTGTCTGGAATGAGGCCGTTGGAATTAATTAGCTTTCAATGCACAGTACCGTTGCTTCCTCAATGCACGTTCTGGCTTGGCTCATTCTGATTCTGCTTCGCTGCTGATGAACTATTGTGTTTCTGTATCAGAGTGTTGAGCGCAGTCTTGTTCATCAGGCTTCAGCATGTACGTGAGTTGATCATCTGATTTTGACGTTCTGATGTAGCAACTTCTGATGCTGGTGTCTGAAATCAAGTTCTGATGCTGAATAGACGTGATCTTGCTTATATCAATCAGAGTATCTGCAAGTCAGAACATAATAATTTTAGGCAGCAGATAGTTCATTCATGAAACTTATAAATACTATATCTTTTCACTTTGTTATCATCAAAACTCAAATATAGGGTAGTAGATTCAAACATTGTTCTAACAGTTGTTCAAAAACTTCTTTGCCTATCCATTTGGGACGAATGCCCAAAAGGTGCCAATTCTCTCTAACACGTCGTAGCATGTCAGAAAGTCGTCTTGAACTCCTCCCAAAATAATTTTTTTTTTACTTTGTTATGGTTCAGAGGATCCCAAACATATTTCGCCTGCAATATTGTATGACATTAAAATAAATAGTTAGATAAATTATAACAATAATGAAAAGGTAAGTTAAATAAAAATAACTTAAGAAATAAATTAATTATACCTGAAATTGCTTGAACCATTCTTCTTTATCGGAAACTTCTCTAAAACTCTTCAAAAAAATTTGTATAATTCTGCTGAATTATATAATTGATAACCTTAGCAGCAGTCCGACTCGGCCCGAAACTAAAACAACAATAATTGAATTAGCATAATTAATTATATAAAGTTATATTAAAAATGGAAATGTGTACTTATAAATAACAATCAATAAATAAGAAACTTACGAGTTCCCTTCAGGCCATATCCAAAATCTCCCATCAATGGTATGAATCTCACTCGGATCATCATCCCCTCGAAGATCTCTCCCATCTATCTGATCATCATCCCCACCAAGATCGTCATCGTCCGACTCTGTGTGGGATGTGGGGGTGCGACCAGTCTGTGTGGGTCGTGAAGAGGTGGATCCTCCAGGCTGCTGGATGGATGGGGGCATCTGGGTAGGAAGTGGGGTGCTGGATCCTCCAGGCTGCTGCACGAATGAGGGCATCTGTGTGGGAAATAGAAAACTGTGTTGGAAGGATGAGGGAACCTGTGTCTGCTGGAAGGATGGCACCTGTGTCTGCTGGAAGGATGAGGGCACCTGTGTCTGCTGGAAGGATGAGGGCACCTGTGTCTGCTGGAATGGTAAACCAGGTGGGACCCCAGATGGACTAATAAAACATGTACTCCCAGATGGGAACTGAAGAGGACTCTGAGATGATAGTAATGGAGTAAATGGTATAATATTGTCCATGGACATATGATGAACCTGACTTTGCGGGGGAGGACACGTGGCTGAGTGAGGTGACTGGCATACTACTACCCTTGGACGCCTGGGCTTCCTACCACTATCACTAGGACCTTTACCCTTATTATCTTTGGGTGGCATTTTTACCTAATTAAAGAAAATACAAGTTAACATATACATATTCTCATGAATACATATTCATTAAAACATTCAATAAATGGTTCTTTGAGTAAAATTACAAGACACAATTCTCATGAATACATATTCATTAAATCATTCAATAAATGGTTCGTTAAGTAAAATTACAAGGCACAATTCTCATGAATATAGGTTCACTATTCTGAATCGTCATGCTCGTCATCCATTTCATCATCGTCATCTGATGTGATACTATCCTCAGATCCAGAATCTTCATGATCTTCATGATCTTCATCCTCATCAACTTGATTCCCCTCAACCATTGTATCAGACAAACTTGTAGTGTGTTCATCTGGAATCACATAATTAACTTCAACTTCATCCACTTGGTAAGCAACATCCTCCACTAGATCGTCAGTTTCAATATGACCCAATGGTTTTGTTTTTATTACAACACAACACCGACATTTACGTGGCACAAATAAAGGATAAGGAACATAATAAACTTGCCTAACAATATTTGAAATTATGAAAGGGTCGTACTCTTTGTACCTCCGGTCCATTTGAATCTCAACAATACCATATGTCTTATCTATTTTTGTGCCTCTAGTTGGATCATACCATTCACAATAAAACAAGACAACTTTATTTTCCGAGTCCAAGTAATTGTATACTAACTCGTAGATATGTTTAACAAAACCATAGAAGTCATCTTCATCACCATCTGTAACTCCTTTCACAAATACGCCATTGTTTATGGTTTTTTTCCCTTCAGTCCATTCATGAGTGTGAAATTTATATCCATTCACGAAGTATGTGTGCCATTTGTTTTCACTTTGACGAGGGCCATCAGACAAGTTTCTCAAATGGAGTATTTCTGGAGTCGGTGCAACAACCCTATACAATTTCTCCTTGAACCATGTTGGAAATTGGGCATGAATGACACCAGATGTTGATTGTACACCGGTACTTTCAAAGTAGGCGTTGTTAAATTCCCTAAAAAGAAACACACTATAAGTTTCAAGGTAATCAATTTTATATAGGCAAAAATTAGGCAAAAATTAGGGATAAAAGCGTAATGCTATGTCTCATTGATCACTTTGCATCCAGAATCCGGTATCTACATCAAGATCAGACGGCATCGATCAGTCAGCTTCACCTTCAACCAAGGTCATCAAGTGATGAGACGCTCGGAGTTATAAAAGCAATAGCAGAGTTGAAACCCAGTGGATCATTCATTTCACACAGCTGTTTTATTTTCTTTTCTTTTGTACAAAATTTGTATAAACCCTTTTTGCTTGGTGGCGTTCTCTTATTAGGACGTCAGCCTCTTGTATACAAAACGCCTATTTACAGGCCACTCAAAAATCAATACAAATATACTTTTCAGTTAAAATGTGCCTTTTGTTTTTTCCTTTTCTGTTTTGTTTTGCGGAGAACGTCCAAGGTTCAATTTGTGATATATGCATTGACAATAATTTGCTAGCTCATAAATATTTGCATACGAAACAAAGAATTAATTACAGGTGATATTAGAAACGGGGGCAATAAGGAGTTGTCTAGGCAATCTAATTGTTCTATCCTCCAAAGTACCAAGGTAGGTTCAGCTAAAGAACATAACCAGGCATCTTAAATTCCCCAGAGAGTGAGACAACAAGCAGTATACTCTCCTCAAGCAAAACAGTTATCAACTTTAAGGAAGTTGGGTGTCCTCCCGCAGATCTCAACATTCCCCAGCAGCATATATTCTTAACAAGCATCCCCGACAGTCTTGGTCTAAAGATTGTTCCCCGGCGGCATATATCAACATTCAAAGGAATCACTTCCCCAGCACGTCAAAACTCCCCAGGAGAGTCCAATTAGTTTCCCCAGGAAAGTTGGAATTCATATCCCCCCAAGCAGTAAGCTTATCCCCAGTAAATTCTGGAAGCTTATCCTTCGCAGAGCACGAACGCGTCGTCCGGCTTGATTTAAAGAGTTATTTCCTTAACAGGATATAACTGGGTTATCCTCAGCCAAAAGCCACGGAAAGAGTGTCGTCGACAAAGTCTTCCTATCCCCAGCAAACTATTATCAACACTCAGCAAGGCATCCCTCTTCCCACAGAGTATTGCTTCCCAGCATGGTCGTTAGAGTATCTTTTCTCCCCGCAGAATCCTCCATTTGCCAAGTTTATTCCGCAACGGAGTCATCTTCTCCTACCGGTATTCTTGCAGTTATCATCCCCAGCGGAAGCAAAATCTATTCTTCGACATCAGCCCAGGATACGACTTCCCGGCACCCGTCAAGGATTCACTTTCCTAGACAAAAACATACATAAAACATCACATACATCATTATAACATGCATAGATGCATCATATCATACAAGTCTCATTTATATTTAGAACATCATTGCTTGATCCATATCATGCATTGCATATGACTGACCTTTACCTTTCAGGAAAGATGCAGTTGAAATTCTCAACCATATTTCAAGACCTAGACTGGTTCAGTTAAATCGACCCTAAGATTTTCCTGATGCTTATCCAGTCAAAGGCCTTCTCTGGTTCAGTCAGATCGACCCTAAGATCTCCCTGATGCTTATCCAGTTGAAGATATTTCAAGACCTTGACCGGTTCAGTTAAATCGATCCTAAGATTTTCCTGATGCTTATCCAGTCAAAGGCCTTCTCTGGTTCAGTCAGATCGACCCTAAGATCTCCCTGATGCTTATCCAGTTGAAGATATTTCAAGACCTTGATCGGTTCAGTTAAATCGATCCTAAGATTTTCCTGATGCTTATCCAGTCAAAGGCCTTCTCTGGTTCAGTCAGATCGACCCTAAGATCTCCCTGATGCTTATCCAGTTGAAGATATTTCAAGACCTTGTCCGGTTCAGTTAAATCGACCCTAAGATTTTCCTGATGCTTATCCAGTCAAAGGCCTTCTCTGGTTCAGTCAGATCGACCCTAAGATCTCCCTGATGCTTATCCAGTTGAAGATATTTCAAGACCTTGTCCGGTTCAGTTAAGTCGACCTTAAGATTTTCCTGATTCTTACCCAGTCAAAGGCCTCTCTGGTTCAGTCAGATCGACCCTAAGATCTCCCTGATTCTTATCCCAGTAGAAGACATCCAAGATTTTTTTTTCTCAACGAGCGTTGTTGAAGTTAAAGTCACCCAAGATTTTTTCTCAACGAGCGTTGTTGAAGTTAAAGTCGCCCAAGGTTCTCTTACCATTCATGCTAAGGTATGCAGGTTCTCGCTAAGGAAGCTCCTACGCGATCAACATCCAGATGGCATCTATAAGCCTATTCCACCATCACTGCCACTATGTGAGCGCAAATTTCTGGGCACTCTAGTGTCCAATCATCTTCTACCCTCGGATTACGAAAGGCACGTCCGCCAATCTGCATCCTCAGGTCTAAGAAGATTGAACAGGGGCAACTGTTGTACCCCAAAATTTGCCCTCCCATATTCTTCAAGAAATTGCCAAGCCAAGTCACAAAATTCCCCAAGGGTTGCACAGTGCAAGGGCCTCCTAAACAGTCAAAATTAGGGTTTTGAGTCTGATCAAGAAAAGGAAGTGTTCAAAGGCCCAATCAAGTCTCATATGCTTACAAACATGGTCAAGCATCCTCATATCAAGTTTCAAGGCATTCAGCTCAAAATTGCACAGTCAAAACCCTAAATTGCACTACAGTCAACTGTAGGGGCAAAATGGTCATTTGGCAGTCAAAAGTTCAAATTTTTGGTCAACATATCATTTTGAAGCCACAAACATCATTTGATCAATGCTTGATCATGATTCTCAAAATTTGGCTCAGAAAATCATCAAGATGCAAAGTTTCCTTATTTGGACAGCTGAAAAAGTCAACTGAAATTGACCAGGGCATAACTTTCACATGGATCATCAGAAAAATCCCATCCAAAGCTCATTTTGAAGAGAAAGACATTTCCTACAACTCATCTTCATACTTCAAATCCAAGAAATGCTCTCACAAAAAGTTATCAATTTCAACATTATAGGTCATTTTCAAAAGTCAATAAAAAGGGACTTTAAGTCAAAGGCCATAACTTGAGATTGGAAAATCAAAATGACATGGGACCAAAGGCATTGGTTAAAGGACTCAAAGACCTTTCCAAAATGTCAAAGAACATGAGAAAAGCTTAAAAATTGAGCAAGATATGCATTGGAGAAGTTGGGAAATTTTTGTGAAATGGCAAAAGTCAACTATCCTTGAAACTTCAATTTTTGACAAAAGGGCCCACTTTCTTCCACTTGATTCAGCCTTGTCATGCCACACACGTGTCCCATGATTAATTTCAAGATCAAACATTGATTTTTCTATTTTATTTAATTTTTATTAATTTAATTCATTTTAAATCTTTAATAATTCAAATAAAATTTAAAAATCAATGGAATAGTGTCATTTGAATTTGGATAACTTCCATATATCATGTGCCAGCTCACAAACTCATGCTAGGGTTAGGTTGTACACCAAGTCTTGGTTTTGCTTAAAAAATGGAAAGTTTGTTAATGGTGAAAGACCTAAGACTAATTCTCTCATGGGCATGGATCAAGGCCAGCTAATGACCTAATTCCCTTCCCTCATAAGTGCTGAGTCAAAACCTAATGCCCACACACTAAATGCTGCGCTAGAGACCAATTTGCAAAACTTGAAAAATTGCCATAAAACTCAAAACTGAATTCATTGTTGGAGGACGATTCAAGCCTTAATCTTGATCCCAATAGCATCCTCAAGTCTCACTGAATGATTCTCACTCATTAACCACCATCAAAACTCCAAGAACTGGTAAAACAAACCGTATCTGTGCAAGGAAAATCTCAGAGTCGTGCATCATGATCTAAGCATCTTTTGCATTTTTTGTTTATGGATTCATGTTCATTATAATGTTTTGAAGCTAACCCATGTATTCAATTGCTTTTTTCTGCACCACACGCGATTTCACCATGCTTGAAAACTAGGGTTTATAGGACTTTGATTTGGGGCTTTTGCAATAAGGCAAAATTAAGCTTCAAGGCCACTACCATTGGACTCAGCGCTTGAAGACGAAGATGATGGAACCCTCGCGCTCAATTTATGAGCGTTGAGGGGCTAGTCGCTATTTTCTGGAAACACCCCTAAAACCACGCGTTAAAACCGTTGCTATTGTGTTTTATTTTTCAGGCACGCGAGGAAGATGAAGACATGGCAAACTGTGATTCGTTGGTTTGAATTTTCGCGCTTTAATCCACTAACCCTTTGTTTTATTCTTATAATATTTATTGATTATTTATATATCAAACGCGCTAAGTTGGTTCAGTTGGCAAGCGAAGGATGCATTCACGTCCAAGACCTGGGTTCGAGTCCCAGGTCTGTATAATTTCAATATTATTTTGCTATATGTCTTCCTATGCAGCGCTGATGTTCAGGATGTACCATACGCCTCAAAATCCAAAGGGCCACGCGTCCAGCAAATTCAAATCAAGGGCCTGGATCTCAAGAGCACGCTGTACCTTAGTCAGCGCTTCAACACACCATTCCAAAAGTCAAACGGACTCAGGATATAATGGGCTTGGATTTCTAAAGACACACCTCACAATTGGGGCCTGAACCCCCCCTGGTTTGCTTTTTCTATATTTTTTCTTATTTTGTTTTTAATGGCTATATTATTTTCTTTATTTGTTTTAAATAATTATTTTCACCAAAATATAAAAAATGCCTAAAAACCAGAAAAAGATAAAAAATGTAATAAATTATTTTATTCTAATATTTTCATAAATAAATTAATATGTAATTATTTGGTTAAAATAGGTTTTAATTCTTTTCATAATAAAAAATCCAAAAGAAGTAGAATTAGGTTTAGTTAATTTTTTATTCTTTTTTTTATTTCTTTTTCACAATAATAATATTTATTTTATTTTTCATAATTAAATGTACATAAGTGAAAATTGGGGTTTAATTTAGGTTAATTTAACATTTTTATAATAACTTCAAAAAATAATTAGAACTAGGTTTAACATTTTATTTTAGTTTTAATTAATTCTTTTTCCTATCAAATCTTAAAAAACACAAAAATACCAAAAATGTTTTCTTTTAATATTAATTAATTCATGCAATTTAATATTTTGCAAAAGGGTCCAACGCCCTAGTTTTGTTTTTAATTCCTTTATTTCGCGTATTTATTTATTTCGCTCAAATAATTATGTATCTCTCCCAAAGCCGTGTAAACAATTGCTCGCACTTTTATTTCTTTCGCTTTATTTACTTTCCGTCAAATCGGGTCCGGTTTAACTTTGGCGATGTGGACCCGCGCCATTTGTAATAGTCTTAGATTTACTTTTCCCGCAACTTTTAACTGTTAACAAAAGCATGAAAGAATGTATGGACTTAAAATAAAATCAAGCGTAGAACACCAATGAACATGACAAGACAAATATCAATGAAAACGATACACGAATCGCACACACCACCCCTAGGGTACGCCTCACTGTTGCCTTGCCTTTCGAAAGGTGATCGTCGAGTAGAGGATGTCTTAGTAAGTCCTCATGATCCGGGAACCTGGCATGAGGGTAGCTTCTAAGGTGTCTTCCCATTGCTCTGGTGATCACCATGTCCCTAAATTCGAATTGACCTGAATACCTCCAACAGTGGTGCTACCTACCTCTCAATGGTGGGATGGCATTACTTTAAAGGACATTTACACAGACGAATTCCTTAGGGTAGGTAGACGACTCATGGATACTTGCTCTCTTCAAAAACAAACAAAAATCTTTTCACACCGACACTTTTCAAAAGCTTTCAAAACAATTTTTTCAAACACTCTGACACAAGAGTCGAACTGGAAATTTTCAAAGAAACTTTTTAAAACCCACATTGAAAAGCAAACAAACAATTTTGAAAACACAATGAGCAAGTATCTAAGAGCCCATGGATAACCATGGATAGAAAGGGTGCTAACACCTTCCCTTTCTATAACCTACCTCCCGAACCGAGAGCAATCTCTTTAAGGAATTTTTCTGTGCTTTTGTCCTTTCCATTTGGAGAAAATAAAAGACGGTGGCGACTCTTGCTTCCGCGACATTTCGCGAACCAGCGTTAAACAGTCAGTTCCAGATCCACCGATCACAGAACTGGCGACTCTGCTGGGGACACACTTAAAGTGAGGTGTACCTTAGGGATAGTTCATAACTGTGTTTTCAATTGTATTGCTTCGCTTGCTTTAAATTGTGGGACTGTCTTGGGAGTTCTATAGATCCTAACCCGGATCTGGGGATACCTTCTTAGAAAGTAGCAACAAGGCTGTGAGGGAACTGTGCGGGGTATACCGACATGGTTGAAACAGTCTGCTACGTTGATGTGGCACTTTGGTGTGTACCGGTAACCCTTGAGTTCAGTCAAGGAGAGTACGGGGCCTCCGCGTGGTGTCGTGAAGCATCAACAGACCTTAGGAACCTTAATTGAACCATCTTGGACTCTTTAGGGTAGTGAGATAACTGACTTTGGTGCAGTCCGAGGTTGGTTGATACTCGATACTACACTCAATTGAGGGTTGCTTTCCTGGAATATTTCGGTCGCCAGTTCAGTGGCTAAATCGAAACGATGAACAATGAAAGCAATCCCGTGATATTGGGAACCTTAGAACCCGGTTACTTTGATTAGGACAGGTTGAACTCACCAACTTCAAGAGGGTACTACCCAGACCCCATGCTGGCCTTAAACCTTAAGGGCTTGTCTTGTGTGCCTTGTGTGCCTTACATGTTTGTCTTTGTACATATCTGTGGTGTGTTTAATCATAGCATCATGACATCATCCAGCATCATATGCATTAACTAACCATTTCAGGGGTTCGAATTTTCATCTTTGTTCTTGTTTTGTAGGACATGGAAACTGTTCGTAGAAAGACAATTCAAATCAGTCTTGTAAGGGTACCTCCTCAGCTTAAGGAGCTTATATCCAGGATTCCCAAGAACTCTTCATTCAGTGAAAGGCATGGAAGCCTCATCAGCTTGGTCAACACCAACATTGAGGAAGATATGATAAAGGTCTTGTTCCAGTTCTTTGACCCTCTGCATCACTGTTTTACCTTCTTGGATTATCAGTTGGTACCTACATTGGAGGAGTTCTCCCGGCTCCTGAAGATCCCTATCCTTGATCAGCTACCCTTCAACGGTACAGAAAAGGAACCTAAGCTTGAAGAGATTGCTAAAGCCTTGCACCTACAGTCATCTGACCTCAAGGGACATTGGGAAGTCAGAAGTGGTATTAAAGGGTTCTTAGCCAGGTTTCTGTTTGAAAAGGCCTATGAATGTTGGAACTCCCTTGACTTGCAAGCTTTTGAAGAGGTTGTGGCCCTCCTTGTTTATGGTTTGGTGTTGTTCCCTAACCCAGATCAGCTCATTGATATCAGTGCTGTCCAGATCTTTATGTCCAGGAATCCTATACCTACGTTGCTGGGGGACATCCTTCACTCATGTTACACTCGAACCATGAGAAAAAGAGGTGTCCTTATGTGTTGCACTCCTCTCCTGGGAAGGTGGTTTATTTCGCACCTTCCACAATCAGTCCTGAAGAATGAGCGGGGTTTGAGATGGTCACAACGGTTGATGACTCTTACACATGCAGATATACATTGGTGCCCTAGGTCCAGAGAAGATGTCACTATCATTGATCGTTGCGGGGAGTATCCTAATGTTCCTTTACTTGGAATCAGAGGAGGTATTACTTATAGCCCATGCCTGGCTTGGAGACAGTTTGGTTATGCTCGGAGGGATGGTCCTCATGACATGTTAATTCCTGACATAGTTTTTGACTTCGACAACGATATTCAAGGACTTCTCCAGAGATTTATCAGAGCCTGGAGGATGCCTAGTAGGATAGACAGCAAGACACTGGGGCACAGGAACTCCATCCCTTTGGAGCCTTACCTCAAGTGGGTACGAGCCCGCTCTCAGAAGTTAGTGATGCCTTATCCTCATATGCTCCCAGTGATCAAAGAGCCTGTCTTGGAAGGGGAAGTGTCCTACACTATTCAGCATCCTGATATGCCCACATCCTGGGAAGAGATGCAGAAGAGCTGGATCCAGCTTAAGGAAGAGCGGAATTCTCTTGAGACTAGTCTGCGTGCCAGTGAAAAGAAGGTCTTGGAGCTCACCCGCCTGTTGCATGAGGAGAGGAACCTCAACACTTACATAGCTCCAAAGAGGATGCGCAGCATATTTTGGGATTGATTTGATTTTTTGTACTTTTGCCCATGAGGCTTTGATGTATTAAACAATGATTTTCTTAATAATAACGTGTGTTCCTTTTGGTCTACAACAAATTTGAATTTTCGAACTCTTGAATGCATTGCATAAACACATATCATTCATCATGTGCATCACAGGTACTCTTCTTTTCAGGTTGTTTACTGTTCTTCGCTGTTTATTTCAGCATCATGAACCCTGAATCATCAACCGAGGCATCTATCAAGGCTCTTCAGGCGCAAAACGCCCAATTTCAGGAGCTGATCAAGGGCTTGGCTCAGGGTCAACAAGAGTTGAAGACCATGCTTCTGAAGAAGACTAAGAAGAAGAGGAGGACTGTGCTATTTAACACTGGGCGCAGACTCGGGAACACCTTACAGGTTGAGGCTGAAAGGACTACTCCATCTATGGGGGAAGGTAGTCACCAAGAAAGGGAGGTCCCTACTCCTGTGGGCTCTGATACTGAAACAGACTTCAACGACGAACAATACCCTCCTGCTGAAGACCGGTACAAGCAGCTGGAGGACAGATTAAAGGCTATGGAAGTTCAGCAGGTGCCTGGACTGGATTTCGGAGACTTGGGGTTATCTACTGGGGTGGTGATTCCACACAAGTTCAAGGCACCTGCCTTTGTGAAGTATGACGGGGCTTCCTGTCCCAAGATGCACCTCCGTTCTTATGTAAGGAAGATCCAGCCTTACACAGCAGACAAGAACCTTTGGATCCACTTCTTCCAGGAGAGTCTTTCAGGGACTCACCTCGAATGGTTCTATCAGCTGGATGGAACCAGCATTCGTAACTGGGAGGATCTGGCCACTGCTTTTTACAAGCAGTATCAATATAATTCCGACCTCGCTCCTACGCGTACCCAGCTCCAGGGTATGTCGCTAGGGTCGGGTGAAGGTTTTAAGGAGTACGCCCAGAAATGGAGAGACCTGGCTGGCAGGGTGCAGCCACCATTGACGGACCGGGAGCTGGTAGATATGTTTTTAGGGACCCTATCTGGTCCATTTTTCAATCATCTCATTGGTAATTCCTCTGTTGGGTTTACTGATCTGATCCTGACTGGTGAAAGGATCGAGGCCGGTATAAAATCGGGGAAGATACAGAAGGTTGCCTCCTCCAGTACTGAAAAGAAACCCTTCAAAAAGGAGGCTAGTGCTGTATATAGCTCCCGGAGACCAGAGCAACCTGAACGCCGCCAATCTGTCAGTGCGGTAATGATTGCCAAACCTGCTGCCGCTCCTCGGCCAACTAATCCTCAAAAGTTTGAAAGACCCCGGAGAGAGTTTACCCGGTTAAGCATGACCTTATCACAGATCCTGCCACAGTTGCTATCCACCAATTTAGTGACTGTCAGGGAGGCTCCAAAGTTTCCCAATACTGCATCCCCCAAGTTTAATCCAAATGCTCGATGTGCTTACCACTCTGATAGCCCGGGGCATAGCACAGATGACTGTTGGGCCCTAAAGAATAAGGTTCAAGACCTCATTGATGCAAAGGAAATACAGTTTGAGGCGCCCGAGAGGCCGAATGTTGTAACCGCTCCCATGCCCCAGCATGGAGTGAATGCTGTTGAGGAGGATTTGTATGTAGCTTCGGTGGATGATGTTGCTACTCCGCTGCTGACGGTCAAGAGGAACCTGTTGCTAGCCGGTTTATTTCCGGGATGTAGCGAAGGTTGCCCTCTATGTGTTACTTCCCCTGCTGGTTGTTCTCTGCTGAAGTCAGGCGTCCAAAACCTGATAGATAGTAGAGAGATCTTGTTCAGAAAGACTGTTGTTCCTGCTGCTCCTGTTGAAGAAGTGTCGATCGTTACCATCTTCAACAACCCTTCCAAGGATCCTTCAAAGAAGCCTGTCCAAATTTTGCCGGTTCACAAGATTGCTCCCATCACCATTACTGTTCCGGGGCCTATCCCCTACAAATCTGATAAGGCTGTCCCATGGCACTATGGGGCGGATGTTTATGTTCTGGGTGTGAAACAAGAGTTCAACATTGATGCTGGTGTCTCCAACATCACTGGGCCTGCTAAGGTCACTCGTAGTGGAAGACTGTTCTCGCCAGACATTGCTCCTCCGGTAATTCATAGGCCTTTGGTCTTCACACCTGCCAGGGTGCCTGTTTCTCCCCCTGACCAAGTATCCACCCCTGCTACCGAGTCATCTGATACTCGGGGCAAGGGGATTGCTGCTGATGTGCCTGCCAGGACGGAGGCACCAAAGACCATTGTTGAGGCTTCCAGGCAGGAAATGGAAGAAATCCTCAAGATAATAAAGAAAAGTGATTTCAACGTTGTAGAACAGCTGGGGCACACCCCCTCTAAAATCTCCATGTTGTCACTGCTGCTGTGTTCAGAGGCCCACGCCAAGGCTCTGATTGCTTTCTTAAAGACAGCCCACGTACCCCAAGAGACGTCTGCTGACCAGTTCACCGACTGTGTGGCCAACCTAACCGCTGATAATGGCCTGGGTTTCTCTGATGCCGATCTGACAGCAAAGGGGAAGAGCCATAATGACGCCCTGCATGTCTCCATTGAATGCAGGGGCACTACCCTTGCTCATGTGCTGGTTGACACAGGTTCTTCATTAAACGTGCTGCCCAAGAAGGCTCTGGATAGGCTGGATTGTGAGGGTCTAGAGCTCAAACCAAGTAACATTGTTGTCCGGGCCTTTGACGGGTCCAAAAGAATGGTACATGGTGAGGTGGACATCCCAATCAGGGTTGGGTCACAGGTATTTGATTCAAAATTCTATGTGATGGACATCCATCCGTCCTATTCTTGTTTGCTGGGTCGCCCGTGGATCCACAAGGCTGGAGCTGTGACCTCCACGTTGCATCATAAGCTCAAGTACCCGGTCAGGGGGAAGATCGTAACGGTGCAAGGGGAAGAGGAGTACATGGTCAGCCACCTCAACTCCTTCAGATACGTAGAAATGGATGGGGAGTTCATTGAAACCCCCTTTCAACATTTTGAGGAAGTGCCACAAACTTTGGCAGCAGCAGAAGCAGTGGGTGAAGAGGTTTCTCCTTTGAAGATGGCCTCCTTAAAGGACGCCCGGGCTGTGATCGAAAGAGGTGAATGTGCAAACTGGGGCAAGCTCCCTGATCTTACTCCTAAGACTAACAAGTTTGGGCTAGGTTTCACCACAGAAGCTCAGAAAGCAGTGCGCAAGGCGAGAATTGGAAGACCTCCTGTGCTCATCACCCACTCAGAAGTGAATGCTATTGGAGAGGAAGACGAAGTGGAAGAGTCAGAGTTCGATAGCTGGATCTACCCAACGACCGACGGTGGATTGACCAATTGGACTGCTAAAGACTTTACACCCATAACTTTTGTTCCCCAGTAATGAACTTCTTTGTTTGGATTTGTAATAAGCAATAATTTGAAACTATATGGCCCGGTGTCTTACCCGGGGCACCGTGGTTTTGTTTATGAGGGCTTTTGTTTGTCACTGTCATATATCATAAATAAAAGCATTGGACGTTTTTCACATTTCAAATTTTGCGCTCCTTTTCTTTCCTTTCTTTACATATTGCAAAACAGCTGTATTTACACACACACTCACTCATACAGGTTTCAATCCACTCTGGATCTCACTGGTAACGACTCTGCTACTGCCAGTTATGACTTCGAAAATCCGATCAACTTAGCCGAAGACGAAAGTGAAGATGATTGCGAAGTGCCTGGTGAACTTGCAAGACTGTTACAACAGGAAGAGAGGGCAATTCAACCCCATGAAGAGCCAGTGGAAATAATAAACTTGGGTACTGAAGAAGACAAGAAAGGGGTAAAGATTGGTGCCAACCTAGAGCTCAGCGTGAAGCAACGGTTGACTCAGATGCTGCATGATTATATGGAGATCTTTGCCTGGTCCTACGAAGATATGCCCGGATTAGATACCGACATTGTGGTCCATCACTTACCAACTAAAGAAGATTGCCCTCCGGTTAAGCAAAAGGTCCGCCGTATGCGTCCAGAGATGTCTGAGAAGATTAAAGCCGAGGTTATGAAGCAGTTTGATGCCGGGTTTCTTGCAGTGACTTCTTACCCTCAGTGGGTTGCTAATGTGGTGCCGGTACCTAAGAAGGACGGCAAGGTCAGAATGTGTGTCGATTACAGGGATCTGAACAGGGCCAGCCCCAAGGATGACTTCCCTCTACCTCACATTGATGTCCTTGTTGATAATACAGCTCAGCATAAAGTGTTCTCTTTTATGGATGGTTTTTCAGGCTACAATCAGATCAAGATGGCTCCTGAAGACATGGAAAAGACTACATTTGTTACTCAGTGGGGCACCTTCTGCTACAAAGTCATGCCTTTTGGACTAAAGAATGCTGGGGCAACCTACCAACGTGCCATGGTTGCTTTATTTCATGACATGATCCATCATGAGATAGAAGTGTATGTTGACGACATGATCGCTAGATCCCAGACTGAGGAAGAACACCTTGATCATCTGCAGAAACTGTTTGACCGTTTGAAACTGTACAAGCTGAGGTTGAACCCGAACAAGTGCACCTTCGGGGTAAGATCTGGAAAGTTGCTAGGCTTCGTGGTAAGTGACAAGGGAATTCAAGTGGACCCTGCTAAGGTCAAAGCCATTCAAGAGATGCCAGTTCCTAAGACAGAGAAGGAAGTCAGAGGCTTTCTAGGACGTCTGAATTACATTGCTCGGTTCATCTCACACCTAACTGCTACCTGTGAACCAATCTTCAAGCTGCTGAAGAAAGATAAGGTAGTACGTTGGAATGATGAATGTCAGGCTGCTTTTGACAGAATCAAAGAATATCTCCAAGAACCACCCATCCTTATGCCACCAGTTGAAGGGAGACCTTTGATACTTTACCTGACAGTGCTTGATAATTCAATGGGGTGTGTGCTGGGGTAGCATGACGAGTCTGGCCGAAAAGAGCATGCCATTTATTACCTTAGCAAAAAGTTTACCGACTGTGAGACCCGATACTCACTGCTTGAGAAAACTTGCTGCGCTTTGGTATGGGCTGCTCGCCGGCTGAGACAGTATATGCTGACTCACACTACCTTGTTGATCTCAAAAATGGATCCTATAAAGTACATATTCGAAAATCCTGCTCTGTCTGGGAGAATTGCGAGATGGCAGATGATCTTGACGGAATACGACATTCAGTACACGACCCAAAAAGCCATCAAGGGAAGTGTATTGGCAGACCACTTAGCACATCAAGTTGTAGATGACTACCAATCAATGAACTTCGAGTTTCCGGATGAAAGCATTATGATAGTAACTGACTGTGAAGTACCTGGACCGGATGAAGGACCTGAACCAGGATCCCGATGGTCTATGCATTTTGACGGAGCATCCAACGCTTTGGGAAATGGTATTGGCGCCATCATCATATCTCCACAAGGTACTCATACTCCACTCACCGCCCGGCTGTGTTTCAACTGTACCAACAACATGGCGGAGTATGAGGCGTGTATCATGGGTCTTCAAGCTGCGATCGACCTGAGGATCAAATTTCTGAGTGTCTTCGGAGATTCCGCTCTTGTGATCAATCAGATCAAAGGAGAGTGGGATACGAAACATCCAAACTTGATTCCTTACAGAGAATGTGTGTTGACCCTGATCCCCCACTTCACAGAGATAACATTTGAGCACTTTCCAAGAGAAGAGAATCAGTTGGCGGACGCGTTAGCTACAATGTCTTCTATGTTCAAGGTCAAATGGGATAATGAGGCTCCCCGGATCATCATCTGGAAACTGGATGAACCGGCATACTGTTGTGATCTCGAGACTGAATTGGTGACTGAGAAGCCTTGGTACCACGAAGTGAAGAGATATCTGGAAACTCAGGAATACCCTGAAGGTGCATCTATCAACGATAAGAAATTCCTGAGAAGATTCGCAGCCAAATTCTTCCTTAGCAACAACATCTTGTACAAGCGAAACCATGATTCAACCTTACTGCGTTGTGTGGATAAAACTGAAGCAGAAAGAATCATGGAAGAGCTACATGAAGGGACCTTTGGTACACATTCCAGTGGACACACTATGGCTAAGAAAATCCTACGGGCAGGATACTATTGGTCCACAATGGAAGCTGACTGTTACCAACATTCCAGGACATGCCACAAGTGCCAGATTTATGCAGACAAGGTGCATGTTCCTCCGGTCCCCCTGAATGTTCTGACTGCGCCTTGGCCGTTTGCAATGTGGGGCATAGACATGATCGGCGAGATTAAACCTACGGCATCTAATGGACATCGCTTCATCCTAGTGGCAATTGATTACTTCACGAAGTAGGTTGAGGCAGCATCCTATGCTACGGTAACCAAGACTGTTGTAGCACGGTTCATTCGGCATAACCTGATCTGTCGGTACGGCGTCCCTGAGAGAATTATTACAGACAACGGTACCAATCTGAACAATAAGATGATCGCTGAGCTTTGCGAACAGTTCAAAATACAGCACCACAATTCTTCTCCTTACAGACCGAAGATGAATGGGGCTGTAGAAGCAGCAAATAAGAACATTAAGAAAATCGTGCAGAAAATGACAATGACTTATAAAGATTGGCACGAGATGTTACCGTTCGCTCTACATGGGTACCGTACCTCAGCCAGGACGTCAACCGGGGCAACTCCTTTCTCTCTGGTTTATGGTATGGAGGCAGTCTTGCCAATCGAAGTGCAAATACCCTCTCTCCGGATAATGAAGGATGCGAATCTGAACGAAGATGATTGGATCCAGACACGACTTGATCAGCTCAACCTCATTGACGAAAAGAGACTTGCTGCTATCTGCCATGGTCAGACGTATCAGAAACGGATGATCAGGGCATTTAACAAAAAGGTCAGACCACAAGAATATCGAGTCGGGGATCTGGTAATCAAGCGAATCATCCTTCCTCAGAGTGATCCAAGGGGCAAATGGACCCCTACGTACGAAGGGCCATTTGTGGTTAAGCATGTGTTCTCAGGAGGAGCAATGATATTAACCAATATGGATGGTGACGACCTTCCTCACCCCGCCAATGCAGACATAGTAAAAAAATATTACGCATGAAAAAAAAAAGACCCGCTAGGCTGACATGCCTAGGCAAAAATTAGGGCTTCCTGTCGAACCAAAAGGGTTGGGGCAAAATGAAGGGATGAAAATGGAAAAAATCTGTACACCCGGCAAGTCGAAAACCTGAAAGGGCGGCTTGGGCAAAAATGGATATCCCGGTGGACTGAAAACCCGAAAGGGCGGTCCAGGCAAAAATTAGGGATAAAAGCGTAATGCTATGTCTCATTGATCACTTTGCATCCAGAATCCGGTATCTACATCAAGATCAGACGGCATCGATCAGTCAGCTTCACCTTCAACCAAGGTCATCAAGTGATGAGACGCTCGGAGTTATAAAAGCAATAGCAGAGTTGAAACCCAGTGGATCATTCATTTCACACAGCTGTTTTATTTTCTTTTCTTTTGTACAAAATTTGTATAAACCCTTTTTGCTTGGTGGCGTTCTCTTATTAGGACGTCAGCCTCTTGTATACAAAACGCCTATTTACAGGCCACTCAAAAATCAATACAAATATAATTTTCAGTTAAAATGTGCCTTTTGTTTTTTCCTTTTCTGTTTTGTTTTGCGGAGAACGTCCAAGGTTCAATTTGTGATATATGCATTGACAATAATTTGCTAGCTCATAAATATTTGCATACGAAACAAAGAATTAATTACAGGTGATATTAGAAACGGGGGCAATAAGGAGTTGTCTAGGCAATCTAATTGTTCTATCCTCCAAAGTACCAAGGTAGGTTCAGCTAAAGAACATAACCAGGCATCTTAAATTCCCCAGAGAGTGAGACAGCAAGCAGTATACTCTCCTCAAGCAAAACAGTTATCAACTTTAAGGAAGTTGGGTGTCCTCCCGCAGATCTCAACATTCCCCAGCAGCATATATTCTTAACAAGCATCCCCGGCAGTCTTGGTCTAAAGATTGTTCCCCGGCGGCATATATCAACATTCAAAGGAATCACTTCCCCAGCACGTCAAAACTCCCCAGGAGAGTCCAATTAGTTTCCCCAGGAAAGTTGGAATTCATATCCCCCCAAGCAGTAAGCTTATCCCCAGTAAATTCTGGAAGCTTATCCTTCGCAGAGCACGAACGCGTCGTCCGGCTTGATTTAAAGAGTTATTTCCTTAACAGGATATAACTGGGTTATCCTCAGCCAAAAGCCACGGAAAGAGTGTCGTTGACAAAGTCTTCCTATCCCCAGCAAACTATTATCAACACTCAGCAAGGCATCCCTCTTCCCACAGAGTATTGCTTCCCAGCATGGTCGTTAGAGTATCTTTTCTCCCCGCAGAATCCTCCATTTGCCAAGTTTATTCCGCAACGAAGTCATCTTCTCCTACCGGTATTCTTGCAGTTATCATCCCCAGCGGAAGCAAAATCTATTCTTCGACATCAGCCCAGGATACGACTTCCCGGCACCCGTCAAGGATTCACTTTCCTAGACAAAAACATACATAAAACATCACATACATCATTATAACATGCATAGACGCATCATATCATACAAGTCTCATTTATATTTAGAACATCATTGCTTGATCCATATCATGCATTGCATATGACTGACCTTTACCTTTCAGGAAAGATGCAGTTGAAATTCTCAACCATATTTCAAGACCTAGACCGGTTCAGTTAAATCGACCCTAAGATTTTCCTGATGCTTATCCAGTCAAAGGCCTTCTCTGGTTCAGTCAGATCGACCCTAAGATCTCCCTGATGCTTATCCAGTTGAAGATATTTCAAGACCTTGACCGGTTCAGTTAAATCGATCCTAAGATTTTCCTGATGCTTATCCAGTCAAAGGCCTTCTCTGGTTCAGTCAGATCGACCCTAAGATCTCCCTGATGCTTATCCAGTTGAAGATATTTCAAGACCTTGACCGGTTCAGTTAAATCGATCCTAAGATTTTCCTGATGCTTATCCAGTCAAAGGCCTTCTCTGGTTCAGTCAGATCGACCCTAAGATCTCCCTGATGCTTATCCAGTTGAAGATATTTCAAGACCTTGTCCGGTTCAGTTAAATCGACCCTAAGATTTTCCTGATGCTTATCCAGTCAAAGGCCTTCTCTGGTTCAGTCAGATCGACCCTAAGATCTCCCTGATGCTTATCCAGTTGAAGATATTTCAAGACCTTGTCCGGTTCAGTTAAGTCGACCTTAAGATTTTCCTGATTCTTACCCAGTCAAAGGCCTCTCTGGTTCTGTCAGATCGACCCTAAGATCTCCCTGATTCTTATCCCAGTAGAAGACATCCAAGATTTTTTTTTCTCAACGAGCGTTGTTGAAGTTAAAGTCACCCAAGATTTTTTCTCAACGAGCGTTGTTGAAGTTAAAGTCGCCCAAGGTTCTCTTACCATTCATGCTAAGGTATGCAGGTTCTCGCTAAGGAAGCTCCTACGCGATCAACATCCAGATGGCATCTATAAGCCTATTCCACCATCACTGCCACTATGTGAGCGCAAATTTCTGGGCACTCTAGTGTCCAATCATCTTCTACCCTCGGATTACGAAAGGCACGTCCGCCAATCTGCATCCTCAGGTCTAAGAAGATTGAACAGGGGCAACTGTTGTACCCCAAAATTTGCCCTCCCATATTCTTCAAGAAATTGCCAAGCCAAGTCACAAAATTCCCCAAGGGTTGCACAGTGCAAGGGCCTCCTAAACAGTCAAAATTAGGGTTTTGAGTCTGATCAAGAAAAGGAAGTGTTCAAAGGCCCAATCAAGTCTCATATGCTTACAAACATGGTCAAGCATCCTCATATCAAGTTTCAAGGCATTCAGCTCAAAATTGCACAGTCAAAACCCTAAATTGCACTACAGTCAACTGTAGGGGCAAAATGGTCATTTGGCAGTCAAAAGTTCAAATTTTTGGTCAACATATCATTTTGAAGCCACAAACATCATTTGATCAATGCTTGATCATGATTCTCAAAATTTGGCTCAGAAAATCATCAAGATGCAAAGTTTCCTTATTTGGACAGCTGAAAAAGTCAACTGAAATTGACCAGGGCATAACTTTCACATGGATTATCAGAAAAATCCCATCCAAAGCTCATTTTGAATAGAAAGACATTTCCTACAACTCATCTTCATACTTCAAATCCAAGAAATGCTCTCACAAAAAGTTATCAATTTCAACATTATAGGTCATTTTCAAAAGTCAACAAAAAGGGACTTTAAGTCAAAGGCCATAACTTGAGATTGGAAAATCAAAATGACATGGGACCAAAGGCATTGGTTAAAGGACTCAAAGACCTTTCCAAAATGTCCAAGAACATGAGAAAAGCTTAAAAATTGAGCAAGATATGCATTGGAGAAGTTGGGAAATTTTTGTGAAATGGCAAAAGTCAACTATCCTTGAAACTTCAATTTTTGACAAAAGGGCCCACTTTCTTCCACTTGATTCAGCCTTGTCATGCCACACACGTGTCCCATGATTAATTTCAAGATCAAACATTGATTTTTCTATTTTATTTAATTTTTATTAATTTAATTCATTTTAAATCTTTAATAATTCAAATAAAATTTAAAAATCAATGGAATAGTGTCATTTGAATTTGGATAACTTCCATATATCATGTGCCAGCTCACAAACTCATGCTAGGGTTAGGTTGTACACCAAGTCTTGGTTTTGCTTAAAAAAGGGAAAGTTTGTTAATGGTGAAAGACCTAAGACTAATTCTCTCATGGGCATGGATCAAGGCCAGCTAATGACCTAATTCCCTTCCCTCATAAGTGCTGAGTCAAAACCTAATGCCCACACACTAAATGCTGCGCTAGAGACCAATTTGCAAAACTTGAAAAATTGCCATAAAACTCAAAACTGAATTCATTGTTGGAGGACGATTCAAGCCTTAATCTTGATCCCAATAGCATCCTCAAGTCTCACTGAACGATTCTCACTCATTAACCACCATCAAAACTCCAAGAACTGGTAAAACAAACCGTATCTGTGCAAGGAAAATCTCAGAGTCGTGCATCATGATCTAAGCATCTTTTGCATTTTTTGTTTATGGATTCATGTTCATTATAATGTTTTGAAGCTAACCCATGTATTCAATTGCTTTTTTCTGCACCACACGCGATTTCACCATGCTTGAAAACTAGGGTTTACAGGACTTTGATTTGGGGCTTTTGCAATAAGGCAAAATTAAGCTTCAAGGCCACTACCATTGGACTCAGCGCTTGAAGACGAAGATGATGGAACCCTCGCGCTCAATTTATGAGCGTTGAGGGGCTAGTCGCTATTTTCTGGAAACACCCCTAAAACCACGCGTTAAAACCGTTGCTATTGTGTTTTATTTTTCAGGCACGCGAGGAAGATGAAGACATGGCAAACTGTGATTCGTTGGTTTGAATTTTCGCGCTTTAATCCACTAACCCTTTGTTTTATTCTTATAATATTTATTGATTATTTATATATCAAACGCGCTAAGTTGGTTCAGTTGGCAAGCGAAGGATGCATTCACGTCCAAGACCTGGGTTCGAGTCCCAGGTCTGTATAATTTCAATATTATTTTGCTATATGTCTTCCTATGCAGCGCTGATGTTCAGGATGTACCATACGCCTCAAAATCCAAAGGGCCACGCGTCCAGCAAATTCAAATCAAGGGCCTGGATCTCAAGAGCACGCTGTACCTTAGTCAGCGCTTCAACACACCATTCCAAAAGTCAAACGGACTCAGGATATAATGGGCTTGGATTTCTAAAGACACACCTCACAATTGGGGCCTGAACCCCCCCCTGGTTTGCTTTTTCTATATTTTTTCTTATTTTGTTTTTAATGGCTATATTATTTTCTTTATTTGTTTTAAATAATTATTTTCACCAAAATACAAAAAATGCCTAAAAACCAGAAAAAGATAAAAAATGTAATAAATTATTTTATTCTAATATTTTCATAAATAAATTAATATGTAATTATTTGGTTAAAATAGGTTTTAATTCTTTTCATAATAAAAAATCCAAAAGAAGTAGAATTAGGTTTAGTTAATTTTTTATTCTTTTTTTTATTTCTTTTTCACAATAATAATATTTATTTTATTTTTCATAATTAAATGTACATAAGTGAAAATTGGGGTTTAATTTAGGTTAATTTAACATTTTTATAATAACTTCAAAAAATAATTAGAACTAGGTTTAACATTTTATTTTAGTTTTAATTAATTCTTTTTCCTATCAAATCTTAAAAAACACAAAAATACCAAAAATGTTTTCTTTTAATATTAATTAATTCATGCAATTTAATATTTTGCAAAAGGGTCCAACGCCCTAGTTTTGTTTTTAATTCCTTTATTTCGCGTATTTATTTATTTCGCTCAAATAATTATGTATCTCTCCCAAAGCCGTGTAAACAATTGCTCGCACTTTTATTTCTTTCGCTTTATTTACTTTCCGTCAAATCGGGTCCGGTTTAACTTTGGCGATGTGGACCCGCGCCATTTGTAATAGTCTTAGATTTACTTTTCCCGCAACTTTTAACTGTTAACAAAAGCATGAAAGAATGTATGGACTTAAAATAAAATCAAGCGTAGAACACCAATGAACATGACAAGACAAATATCAATGAAAACGATACACGAATCGCACACACCACCCCTAGGGTACGCCTCACTGTTGCCTTGCCTTTCGAAAGGTGATCGTCGAGTAGAGGATGTCTTAGTAAGTCCTCATGATCCGGGAACCTGGCATGAGGGTAGCTTCTAAGGTGTCTTCCCATTGCTCTGGTGATCACCATGTCCCTAAATTCGAATTGACCTGAATACCTCCAACAGTGGTGCTACCTACCTCTCAATGGTGGGATGGCATTACTTTAAAGGACATTTACACAGACGAATTCCTTAGGGTAGGTAGACGACTCATGGATACTTGCTCTCTTCAAAAACAAACAAAAATCTTTTCACACCGACACTTTTCAAAAGCTTTCAAAACAATTTTTTCAAACACTCTGACACAAGAGTCGAACTGGAAATTTTCAAAGAAACTTTTTAAAACCCACATTGAAAAGCAAACAAACAATTTTGAAAACACAATGAGCAAGTATCTAAGAGCCCATGGATAACCATGGATAGAAAGGGTGCTAACACCTTCCCTTTCTATAACCTACCTCCCGAACCGAGAGCAATCTCTTTAAGGAATTTTTCTGTGCTTTTGTCCTTTCCATTTGGAGAAAATAAAAGACGGTGGCGACTCTTGCTTCCGCGACATTTCGCGAACCAGCGTTAAACAGTCAGTTCCAGATCCACCGATCACAGAACTGGCGACTCTGCTGGGGACACACTTAAAGTGAGGTGTACCTTAGGGATAGTTCATAACTGTGTTTTCAATTGTATTGCTTCGCTTGCTTTAAATTGTGGGACTGTCTTGGGAGTTCTATAGATCCTAACCCGGATCTGGGGATACCTTCTTAGAAAGTAGCAACAAGGTTGTGAGGGAACTGTGCGGGGTATACCGACATGGTTGAAACAGTCTGCTACGTTGATGTGGCACTTTGGTGTGTACCGGTAACCCTTGAGTTCAGTCAAGGAGAGTACGGGGCCTCCGCGTGGTGTCGTGAAGCATCAACAGACCTTAGGAACCTTAATTGAACCATCTTGGCCTCTTTAGGGTAGTGAGATAACTGACTTTGGTGCAGTCCGAGGTTGGTTGATACTCGATACTACACTCAATTGAGGGTTGCTTTCCTGGAATATTTCGGTCGCCAGTTCAGTGGCTAAATCGAAACGATGAACAATGAAAGCAATCCCGTGATATTGGGAACCTTAGAACCCGGTTACTTTGATTAGGACAGGTTGAACTCACCAACTTCAAGAGGGTACTACCCAGACCCCATGCTGGCCTTAAACCTTAAGGGCTTGTCTTGTGTGCCTTGTGTGCCTTACATGTTTGTCTTTGTACATATCTGTGGTGTGTTTAATCATAGCATCATGACATCATCCAGCATCATATGCATTAACTAACCATTTCAGGGGTTCGAATTTTCATCTTTGTTCTTGTTTTGTAGGACATGGAAACTGTTCGTAGAAAGACAATTCAAATCAGTCTTGTAAGGGTACCTCCTCAGCTTAAGGAGCTTATATCCAGGATTCCCAAGAACTCTTCATTCAGTGAAAGGCATGGAAGCCTCATCAGCTTGGTCAACACCAACATTGAGGAAGATATGATAAAGGTCTTGTTCCAGTTCTTTGACCCTCTGCATCACTGTTTTACCTTCTTGGATTATCAGTTGGTACCTACATTGGAGGAGTTCTCCCGGCTCCTGAAGATCCCTATCCTTGATCAGCTACCCTTCAACGGTACAGAAAAGGAACCTAAGCTTGAAGAGATTGCTAAAGCCTTGCACCTACAGTCATCTGACCTCAAGGGACATTGGGAAGTCAGAAGTGGTATTAAAGGGTTCTTAGCCAGGTTTCTGTTTGAAAAGGCCTATGAATGTTGGAACTCCCTTGACTTGCAAGCTTTTGAAGAGGTTGTGGCCCTCCTTGTTTATGGTTTGGTGTTGTTCCCTAACCCAGATCAGCTCATTGATATCAGTGCTGTCCAGATCTTTATGTCCAGGAATCCTATACCTACGTTGCTGGGGGACATCCTTCACTCATGTTACACTCGAACCATGAGAAAAAGAGGTGTCCTTATGTGTTGCACTCCTCTCCTGGGAAGGTGGTTTATTTCGCACCTTCCACAATCAGTCCTGAAGAATGAGCGGGGTTTGAGATGGTCACAACGGTTGATGACTCTTACACATGCAGATATACATTGGTGCCCTAGGTCCAGAGAAGATGTCACTATCATTGATCGTTGCGGGGAGTATCCTAATGTTCCTTTACTTGGAATCAGAGGAGGTATTACTTATAGCCCATGCCTGGCTTGGAGACAGTTTGGTTATGCTCGGAGGGATGGTCCTCATGACATGTTAATTCCTGACATAGTTTTTGACTTCGACAACGATATTCAAGGACTTCTCCAGAGATTTATCAGAGCCTGGAGGATGCCTAGTAGGATAGACAGCAAGACACTGGGGCACAGGAACTCCATCCCTTTGGAGCCTTACCTCAAGTGGGTACGAGCCCGCTCTCAGAAGTTAGTGATGCCTTATCCTCATATGCTCCCAGTGATCAAAGAGCCTGTCTTGGAAGGGGAAGTGTCCTACACTATTCAGCATCCTGATATGCCCACATCCTGGGAAGAGATGCAGAAGAGCTGGATCCAGCTTAAGGAAGAGCGGAATTCTCTTGAGACTAGTCTGCGTGCCAGTGAAAAGAAGGTCTTGGAGCTCACCCGCCTGTTGCATGAGGAGAGGAACCTCAACACTTACATAGCTCCAAAGAGGATGCGCAGCATATTTTGGGATTGATTTGATTTTTTGTACTTTTGCCCATGAGGCTTTGATGTATTAAACAATGATTTTCTTAATAATAACGTGTGTTCCTTTTGGTCTACAACAAATTTGAATTTTCGAACTCTTGAATGCATTGCATAAACACATATCATTCATCATGTGCATCACAGGTACTCTTCTTTTCAGGTTGTTTACTGTTCTTCGCTGTTTATTTCAGCATCATGAACCCTGAATCATCAACCGAGGCATCTATCAAGGCTCTTCAGGCGCAAAACGCCCAATTTCAGGAGCTGATCAAGGGCTTGGCTCAGGGTCAACAAGAGTTGAAGACCATGCTTCTGAAGAAGACTAAGAAGAAGAGGAGGACTGTGCTATTTAACACTGGGCGCAGACTCGGGAACACCTTACAGGTTGAGGCTGAAAGGACTACTCCATCTATGGGGGAAGGTAGTCACCAAGAAAGGGAGGTCCCTACTCCTGTGGGCTCTGATACTGAAACAGACTTCAACGACGAACAATACCCTCCTGCTGAAGACCGGTACAAGCAGCTGGAGGACAGATTAAAGGCTATGGAAGTTCAGCAGGTGCCTGGACTGGATTTCGGAGACTTGGGGTTATCTACTGGGGTGGTGATTCCACACAAGTTCAAGGCACCTGCCTTTGTGAAGTATGACGGGGCTTCCTGTCCCAAGATGAACCTCCGTTCTTATGTAAGGAAGATCCAGCCTTACACAGCAGACAAGAACCTTTGGATCCACTTCTTCCAGGAGAGTCTTTCAGGGACTCACCTCGAATGGTTCTATCAGCTGGATGGAACCAGCATTCGTAACTGGGAGGATCTGGCCACTGCTTTTTACAAGCAGTATCAATATAATTCCGACCTCGCTCCTACGCGTACCCAGCTCCAGGGTATGTCGCTAGGGTCGGGTGAAGGTTTTAAGGAGTACGCCCAGAAATGGAGAGACCTGGCTGGCAGGGTGCAGCCACCATTGACGGACCGGGAGCTGGTAGATATGTTTTTAGGGACCCTATCTGGTCCATTTTTCAATCATCTCATTGGTAATTCCTCTGCTGGGTTTACTGATCTGATCCTGACTGGTGAAAGGATCGAGGCCGGTATAAAATCGGGGAAGATACAGAAGGTTGCCTCCTCCAGTACTGAAAAGAAACCCTTCAAAAAGGAGGCTAGTGCTGTATATAGCTCCCGGAGACCAGAGCAACCTGAACGCCGCCAATCTGTCAGTGCGGTAATGATTGCCAAACCTGCTGCCGCTCCTCGGCCAACTAATCCTCAAAAGTTTGAAAGACCCCGGAGAGAGTTTACCCGGTTAAGCATGACCTTATCACAGATCCTGCCACAGTTGCTATCCACCAATTTAGTGACTGTCAGGGAGGCTCCAAAGTTTCCCAATACTGCATCCCCCAAGTTTAATCCAAATGCTCGATGTGCTTACCACTCTGATAGCCCGGGGCATAGCACAGATGACTGTTGGGCCCTAAAGAATAAGGTTCAAGACCTCATTGATGCAAAGGAAATACAGTTTGAGGCGCCCGAGAGGCCGAATGTTGTAACCGCTCCCATGCCCCAGCATGGAGTGAATGCTGTTGAGGAGGATTTGTATGTAGCTTCGGTGGATGATGTTGCTACTCCGCTGCTGACGGTCAAGAGGAACCTGTTGCTAGCCGGTTTATTTCCGGGATGTAGCGAAGGTTGCCCTCTATGTGTTACTTCCCCTGCTGGTTGTTCTCTGCTGAAGTCAGGCGTCCAAAACCTGATAGATAGTAGAGAGATCTTGTTCAGAAAGACTGTTGTTCCTGCTGCTCCTGTTGAAGAAGTGTCGATCGTTACCATCTTCAACAACCCTTCCAAGGATCCTTCAAAGAAGCCTGTCCAAATTTTGCCGGTTCACAAGATTGCTCCCATCACCACTACTGTTCCGGGGCCTATCCCCTACAAATCTGATAAGGCTGTCCCATGGCACTATGGGGCGGATGTTTATGTTCTGGGTGTGAAACAAGAGTTCAACATTGATGCTGGTGTCTCCAACATCACTGGGCCTGCTAAGGTCACTCGTAGTGGAAGACTGTTCTCGCCAGACATTGCTCCTCCGGTAATTCATAGGCCTTTGGTCTTCACACCTGCCAGGGTGCCTGTTTCTCCCCCTGACCAAGTATCCACCCCTGCTACCGAGTCATCTGATACTCGGGGCAAGGGGATTGCTGCTGATGTGCCTGCCAGGACGGAGGCACCAAAGACCATTGTTGAGGCTTCCAGGCAGGAAATGGAAGAAATCCTCAAGATAATAAAGAAAAGTGATTTCAACGTTGTAGAACAGCTGGGGCACACCCCCTCTAAAATCTCCATGTTGTCACTGCTGCTGTGTTCAGAGGCCCACGCCAAGGCTCTGATTGCTTTCTTAAAGACAGCCCACGTACCCCAAGAGACGTCTGCTGACCAGTTCACCGACTGTGTGGCCAACCTAACCGCTGATAATGGCCTGGGTTTCTCTGATGCCGATCTGACAGCAAAGGGGAAGAGCCATAATGACGCCCTGCATGTCTCCATTGAATGCAGGGGCACTACCCTTGCTCATGTGCTGGTTGACACAGGTTCTTCATTAAACGTGCTGCCCAAGAAGGCTCTGGATAGGCTGGATTGTGAGGGTCTAGAGCTCAAACCAAGTAACATTGTTGTCCGGGCCTTTGACGGGTCCAAAAGAATGGTACATGGTGAGGTGGACATCCCAATCAGGGTTGGGTCACAGGTATTTGATTCAAAATTCTATGTGATGGACATCCATCCGTCCTATTCTTGTTTGCTGGGTCGCCCGTGGATCCACAAGGCTGGAGCTGTGACCTCCACGTTGCATCATAAGCTCAAGTACCCGGTCAGGGGGAAGATCGTAACGGTGCAAGGGGAAGAGGAGTACATGGTCAGCCACCTCAACTCCTTCAGATACGTAGAAATGGATGGGGAGTTCATTGAAACCCCCTTTCAACATTTTGAGGAAGTGCCACAAACTTTGGCAGCAGCAGAAGCAGTGGGTGAAGAGGTTTCTCCTTTGAAGATGGCCTCCTTAAAGGACGCCCGGGCTGTGATCGAAAGAGGTGAATGTGCAAACTGGGGCAAGCTCCCTGATCTTACTCCTAAGACTAACAAGTTTGGGCTAGGTTTCACCACAGAAGCTCAGAAAGCAGTGCGCAAGGCGAGAATTGGAAGACCTCCTGTGCTCATCACCCACTCAGAAGTGAATGCTATTGGAGAGGAAGACGAAGTGGAAGAGTCAGAGTTCGATAGCTGGATCTACCCAACGACCGACGGTGGATTGACCAATTGGACTGCTAAAGACTTTACACCCATAACTTTTGTTCCCCAGTAATGAACTTCTTTGTTTGGATTTGTAATAAGCAATAATTTGAAACTATATGGCCCGGTGTCTTACCCGGGGCACCGTGGTTTTGTTTATGAGGGCTTTTGTTTGTCACTGTCATATATCATAAATAAAAGCATTGGACGTTTTTCACATTTCAAATTTTGCGCTCCTTTTCTTTCCTTTCTTTACATATTGCAAAACAGCTGTATTTACACACACACTCACTCATACAGGTTTCAATCCACTCTGGATCTCACTGGTAACGACTCTGCTACTGCCAGTTATGACTTCGAAAATCCGATCAACTTAGCCGAAGACGAAAGTGAAGATGATTGCGAAGTGCCTGGTGAACTTGCAAGACTGTTACAACAGGAAGAGAGGGTAATTCAACCCCATGAAGAGCCAGTGGAAATAATAAACTTGGGTACTGAAGAAGACAAGAAAGGGGTAAAGATTGGTGCCAACCTAGAGCTCAGCGTGAAGCAACGGTTGACTCAGATGCTGCATGATTATATGGAGATCTTTGCCTGGTCCTACGAAGATATGCCCGGATTAGATACCGACATTGTGGTCCATCACTTACCAACTAAAGAAGATTGCCCTCCGGTTAAGCAAAAGGTCCGCCGTATGCGTCCAGAGATGTCTGAGAAGATTAAAGCCGAGGTTATGAAGCAGTTTGATGCCGGGTTTCTTGCAGTGACTTCTTACCCTCAGTGGGTTGCTAATGTGGTGCCGGTACCTAAGAAGGACGGCAAGGTCAGAATGTGTGTCGATTACAGGGATCTGAACAGGGCCAGCCCCAAGGATGACTTCCCTCTACCTCACATTGATGTCCTTGTTGATAATACAGCTCAGCATAAAGTGTTCTCTTTTATGGATGGTTTTTCAGGCTACAATCAGATCAAGATGGCTCCTGAAGACATGGAAAAGACTACATTTGTTACTCAGTGGGGCACCTTCTGCTACAAAGTCATGCCTTTTGGACTAAAGAATGCTGGGGCAACCTACCAACGTGCCATGGTTGCTTTATTTCATGACATGATCCATCATGAGATAGAAGTGTATGTTGACGACATGATCGCTAGATCCCAGACTGAGGAAGAACACCTTGATCATCTGCAGAAACTGTTTGACCGTTTGAAACTGTACAAGCTGAGGTTGAACCCGAACAAGTGCACCTTCGGGGTAAGATCTGGAAAGTTGCTAGGCTTCGTGGTAAGTGACAAGGGAATTCAAGTGGACCCTGCTAAGGTCAAAGCCATTCAAGAGATGCCAGTTCCTAAGACAGAGAAGGAAGTCAGAGGCTTTCTAGGACGTCTGAATTACATTGCTCGGTTCATCTCACACCTAACTGCTACCTGTGAACCAATCTTCAAGCTGCTGAAGAAAGATAAGGTAGTACGTTGGAATGATGAATGTCAGGCTGCTTTTGACAGAATCAAAGAATATCTCCAAGAACCACCCATCCTTATGCCACCAGTTGAAGGGAGACCTTTGATACTTTACCTGACAGTGCTTGATAATTCAATGGGGTGTGTGCTGGGGCAGCATGACGAGTCTGGCCGAAAAGAGCATGCCATTTATTACCTTAGCAAAAAGTTTACCGACTGTGAGACCCGATACTCACTGCTTGAGAAAACTTGCTGCGCTTTGGTATGGGCTGCTCGCCGGCTGAGACAGTATATGCTGACTCACACTACCTTGTTGATCTCAAAAATGGATCCTATAAAGTACATATTCGAAAATCCTGCTCTGTCTGGGAGAATTGCGAGATGGCAGATGATCTTGACGGAATACGACATTCAGTACACGACCCAAAAAGCCATCAAGGGAAGTGTATTGGCAGACCACTTAGCACATCAAGTTGTAGATGACTACCAATCAATGAACTTCGAGTTTCCGGATGAAAGCATTATGATAGTAACTGACTGTGAAGTACCTGGACCGGATGAAGGACCTGAACCAGGATCCCGATGGTCTATGCATTTTGACGGAGCATCCAACGCTTTGGGAAATGGTATTGGCGCCATCATCATATCTCCACAAGGTACTCATACTCCACTCACCGCCCGGCTGTGTTTCAACTGTACCAACAACATGGCGGAGTATGAGGCGTGTATCATGGGTCTTCAAGCTGCGATCGACCTGAGGATCAAATTTCTGAGTGTCTTCGGAGATTCCGCTCTTGTGATCAATCAGATCAAAGGAGAGTGGGATACGAAACATCCAAACTTGATTCCTTACAGAGAATGTGTGTTGACCCTGATTCCCCACTTCACAGAGATAACATTTGAGCACTTTCCAAGAGAAGAGAATCAGTTGGCGGACGCGTTAGCTACAATGTCTTCTATGTTCAAGGTCAAATGGGATAATGAGGCTCCCCGGATCATCATCTGGAAACTGGATGAACCGGCATACTGTTGTGATCTCGAGACTGAATTGGTGACTGAGAAGCCTTGGTACCACGAAGTGAAGAGATATCTGGAAACTCAGGAATACCCTGAAGGTGCATCTATCAACGATAAGAAATTCCTGAGAAGATTCGCAGCCAAATTCTTCCTTAGCAACAACATCTTGTACAAGCGAAACCATGATTCAACCTTACTGCGTTGTGTGGATAAAACTGAAGCAGAAAGAATCATGGAAGAGCTACATGAAGGGACCTTTGGTACACATTCCAGTGGACACACTATGGCTAAGAAAATCCTACGGGCAGGATACTATTGGTCCACAATGGAAGCTGACTGTTACCAACATTCCAGGACATGCCACAAGTGCCAGATTTATGCAGACAAGGTGCATGTTCCTCCGGTCCCCCTGAATGTTCTGACTGCGCCTTGGCCGTTTGCAATGTGGGGCATAGACATGATCGGCGAGATTAAACCTACGGCATCTAATGGACATCGCTTCATCCTAGTGGCAATTGATTACTTCACGAAGTAGGTTGAGGCAGCATCCTATGCTACGGTAACCAAGACTGTTGTAGCACGGTTCATTCGGCATAACCTGATCTGTCGGTACGGCGTCCCTGAGAGAATTATTACAGACAACGGTACCAATCTGAACAATAAGATGATCGCTGAGCTTTGCGAACAGTTCAAAATACAGCACCACAATTCTTCTCCTTACAGACCGAAGATGAATGGGGCTGTAGAAGCAGCAAATAAGAACATTAAGAAAATCGTGCAGAAAATGACAATGACTTATAAAGATTGGCACGAGATGTTACCGTTCGCTCTACATGGGTACCGTACCTCAGCCAGGACGTCAACCGGGGCAACTCCTTTCTCTCTGGTTTATGGTATGGAGGCAGTCTTGCCAATCGAAGTGCAAATACCCTCTCTCCGGATAATGAAGGATGCGAATCTGAACGAAGATGATTGGATCCAGACACGACTTGATCAGCTCAACCTCATTGACGAAAAGAGACTTGCTGCTATCTGCCATGGTCAGACGTATCAGAAACGGATGATCAGGGCATTTAACAAAAAGGTCAGACCACAAGAATATCGAGTCGGGGATCTGGTAATCAAGCGAATCATCCTTCCTCAGAGTGATCCAAGGGGCAAATGGACCCCTACGTACGAAGGGCCATTTGTGGTTAAGCATGTGTTCTCAGGAGGAGCAATGATATTAACCAATATGGATGGTGACGACCTTCCTCACCCCGCCAATGCAGACATAGTAAAAAAATATTACGCATGAAAAAAAAAAGACCCGCTAGGCTGACATGCCTAGGCAAAAATTAGGGCTTCCTGTCGAACCAAAAGGGTTGGGGCAAAATGAAGGGATGAAAATGGAAAAAATCTGTACACCCGGCAAGTCGAAAACCTGAAAGGGCGGCTTGGGCAAAAATGGATATCCCGGTGGACTGAAAACCCGAAAGGGCGGTCCAGGCAAAAATTAGGGATAAAAGCGTAATGCTATGTCTCATTGATCACTTTGCATCCAGAATCCGGTATCTACATCAAGATCAGACGGCATCGATCAGTCAGCTTCACCTTCAACCAAGGTCATCAAGTGATGAGACGCTCGGAGTTATAAAAGCAATAGCAGAGTTGAAACCTAGTGGATCATTCATTTCACACAGCTGTTTTATTTTCTTTTCTTTTGTACAAAATTTGTATAAACCCTTTTTGCTTGGTGGCGTTCTCTTATTAGGACGTCAGCCTCTTGTATACAAAACGCCTATTTACAGGCCACTCAAAAATCAATACAAATATAATTTTCAGTTAAAATGTGCCTTTTGTTTTTTCCTTTTCTGTTTTGTTTTGCGGAGAACGTCCAAGGTTCAATTTGTGATATATGCATTGACAATAATTTGCTAGCTCATAAATATTTGCATACGAAACAAAGAATTAATTACAGGTGATATTAGAAACGGGGGCAATAAGGAGTTGTCTAGGCAATCTAATTGTTCTATCCTCCAAAGTACCAAGGTAGGTTCAGCTAAAGAACATAACCAGGCATCTTAAATTCCCCAGAGAGTGAGACAGCAAGCAGTATACTCTCCTCAAGCAAAACAGTTATCAACTTTAAGGAAGTTGGGTGTCCTCCCGCAGATCTCAACATTCCCCAGCAGCATATATTCTTAACAAGCATCCCCGGCAGTCTTGGTCTAAAGATTGTTCCCCGGCGGCATATATCAACATTCAAAGGAATCACTTCCCCAGCACGTCAAAACTCCCCAGGAGAGTCCAATTAGTTTCCCCAGGAAAGTTGGAATTCATATCCCCCCAAGCAGTAAGCTTATCCCCAGTAAATTCTGGAAGCTTATCCTTCGCAGAGCACGAACGCGTCGTCCGGCTTGATTTAAAGAGTTATTTCCTTAACAGGATATAACTGGGTTATCCTCAGCCAAAAGCCACTGAAAGAGTGTCGTTGACAAAGTCTTCCTATCCCCAGCAAACTATTATCAACACTCAGCAAGGCATCCCTCTTCCCACAGAGTATTGCTTCCCAGCATGGTCGTTAGAGTATCTTTTCTCCCCGCAGAATCCTCCATTTGCCAAGTTTATTCCGCAACGAAGTCATCTTCTCCTACCGGTATTCTTGCAGTTATCATCCCCAGCGGAAGCAAAATCTATTCTTCGACATCAGCCCAGGATACGACTTCCCGGCACCCGTCAAGGATTCACTTTCCTAGACAAAAACATACATAAAACATCACATACATCATTATAACATGCATAGACGCATCATATCATACAAGTCTCATTTATATTTAGAACATCATTGCTTGATCCATATCATGCATTGCATATGACTGACCTTTACCTTTCAGGAAAGATGCAGTTGAAATTCTCAACCATATTTCAAGACCTAGACCGGTTCAGTTAAATCGACCCTAAGATTTTCCTGATGCTTATCCAGTCAAAGGCCTTCTCTGGTTCAGTCAGATCGACCCTAAGATCTCCCTGATGCTTATCCAGTTGAAGATATTTCAAGACCTTGACCGGTTCAGTTAAATCGATCCTAAGATTTTCCTGATGCTTATCCAGTCAAAGGCCTTCTCTGGTTCAGTCAGATCGACCCTAAGATCTCCCTGATGCTTATCCAGTTGAAGATATTTCAAGACCTTGACCGGTTCAGTTAAATCGATCCTAAGATTTTCCTGATGCTTATCCAGTCAAAGGCCTTCTCTGGTTCAGTCAGATCGACCCTAAGATCTCCCTGATGCTTATCCAGTTGAAGATATTTCAAGACCTTGTCCGGTTCAGTTAAATCGACCCTAAGATTTTCCTGATGCTTATCCAGTCAAAGGCCTTCTCTGGTTCAGTCAGATCGACCCTAAGATCTCCCTGATGCTTATCCAGTTGAAGATATTTCAAGACCTTGTCCGGTTCAGTTAAGTCGACCTTAAGATTTTCCTGATTCTTACCCAGTCAAAGGCCTCTCTGGTTCAGTCAGATCGACCCTAAGATCTCCCTGATTCTTATCCCAGTAGAAGACATCCAAGATTTTTTTTTCTCAACGAGCGTTGTTGAAGTTAAAGTCACCCAAGATTTTTTCTCAACGAGCGTTGTTGAAGTTAAAGTCGCCCAAGGTTCTCTTACCATTCATGCTAAGGTATGCAGGTTCTCGCTAAGGAAGCTCCTACGCGATCAACATCCAGATGGCATCTATAAGCCTATTCCACCATCACTGCCACTATGTGAGCGCAAATTTCTGGGCACTCTAGTGTCCAATCATCTTCTACCCTCGGATTACGAAAGGCACGTCCGCCAATCTGCATCCTCAGGTCTAAGAAGATTGAACAGGGGCAACTGTTGTACCCCAAAATTTGCCCTCCCATATTCTTCAAGAAATTGCCAAGCCAAGTCACAAAATTCCCCAAGGGTTGCACAGTGCAAGGGCCTCCTAAACAGTCAAAATTAGGGTTTTGAGTCTGATCAAGAAAAGGAAGTGTTCAAAGGCCCAATCAAGTCTCATATGCTTACAAACATGGTCAAGCATCCTCATATCAAGTTTCAAGGCATTCAGCTCAAAATTGCACAGTCAAAACCCTAAATTGCACTACAGTCAACTGTAGGGGCAAAATGGTCATTTGGCAGTCAAAAGTTCAAATTTTTGGTCAACATATCATTTTGAAGCCACAAACATCATTTGATCAATGCTTGATCATGATTCTCAAAATTTGGCTCAGAAAATCATCAAGATGCAAAGTTTCCTTATTTGGACAGCTGAAAAAGTCAACTGAAATTGACCAGGGCATAACTTTCACATGGATTATCAGAAAAATCCCATCCAAAGCTCATTTTGAATAGAAAGACATTTCCTACAACTCATCTTCATACTTCAAATCCAAGAAATGCTCTCACAAAAAGTTATCAATTTCAACATTATAGGTCATTTTCAAAAGTCAACAAAAAGGGACTTTAAGTCAAAGGCCATAACTTGAGATTGGAAAATCAAAATGACATGGGACCAAAGGCATTGGTTAAAGGACTCAAAGACCTTTCCAAAATGTCCAAGAACATGAGAAAAGCTTAAAAATTGAGCAAGATATGCATTGGAGAAGTTGGGAAATTTTTGTGAAATGGCAAAAGTCAACTATCCTTGAAACTTCAATTTTTGACAAAAGGGCCCACTTTCTTCCACTTGATTCAGCCTTGTCATGCCACACACGTGTCCCATGATTAATTTCAAGATCAAACATTGATTTTTCTATTTTATTTAATTTTTATTAATTTAATTCATTTTAAATCTTTAATAATTCAAATAAAATTTAAAAATCAATGGAATAGTGTCATTTGAATTTGGATAACTTCCATATATCATGTGCCAGCTCACAAACTCATGCTAGGGTTAGGTTGTACACCAAGTCTTGGTTTTGCTTAAAAAAGGGAAAGTTTGTTAATGGTGAAAGACCTAAGACTAATTCTCTCATGGGCATGGATCAAGGCCAGCTAATGACCTAATTCCCTTCCCTCATAAGTGCTGAGTCAAAACCTAATGCCCACACACTAAATGCTGCGCTAGAGACCAATTTGCAAAACTTGAAAAATTGCCATAAAACTCAAAACTGAATTCATTGTTGGAGGACGATTCAAGCCTTAATCTTGATCCCAATAGCATCCTCAAGTCTCACTGAACGATTCTCACTCATTAACCACCATCAAAACTCCAAGAACTGGTAAAACAAACCGTATCTGTGCAAGGAAAATCTCAGAGTCGTGCATCATGATCTAAGCATCTTTTGCATTTTTTGTTTATGGATTCATGTTCATTATAATGTTTTGAAGCTAACCCATGTATTCAATTGCTTTTTTCTGCACCACACGCGATTTCACCATGCTTGAAAACTAGGGTTTACAGGACTTTGATTTGGGGCTTTTGCAATAAGGCAAAATTAAGCTTCAAGGCCACTACCATTGGACTCAGCGCTTGAAGACGAAGATGATGGAACCCTCGCGCTCAATTTATGAACGTTGAGGGGCTAGTCGCTATTTTCTGGAAACACCCCTAAAACCACGCGTTAAAACCGTTGCTATTGTGTTTTATTTTTCAGGCACGCGAGGAAGATGAAGACATGGCAAACTGTGATTCGTTGGTTTGAATTTTCGCGCTTTAATCCACTAACCCTTTGTTTTATTCTTATAATATTTATTGATTATTTATATATCAAACGCGCTAAGTTGGTTCAGTTGGCAAGCGAAGGATGCATTCACGTCCAAGACCTGGGTTCGAGTCCCAGGTCTGTATAATTTCAATATTATTTTGCTATATGTCTTCCTATGCAGCACTGATGTTCAGGATGTACCATACGCCTCAAAATCCAAAGGGCCACGCGTCCAGCAAATTCAAATCAAGGGCCTGGATCTCAAGAGCACGCTGTACCTTAGTCAGCGCTTCAACACACCATTCCAAAAGTCAAACGGACTCAGGATATAATGGGCTTGGATTTCTAAAGACACACCTCACAATTGGGGCCTGAACCCCCCCTGGTTTGCTTTTTCTATATTTTTTCTTATTTTGTTTTTAATGGCTATATTATTTTCTTTATTTGTTTTAAATAATTATTTTCACCAAAATACAAAAAATGCCTAAAAACCAGAAAAAGATAAAAAATGTAATAAATTATTTTATTCTAATATTTTCATAAATAAATTAATATGTAATTATTTGGTTAAAATAGGTTTTAATTCTTTTCATAATAAAAAATCCAAAAGAAGTAGAATTAGGTTTAGTTAATTTTTTATTCTTTTTTTTATTTCTTTTTCACAATAATAATATTTATTTTATTTTTCATAATTAAATGTACATAAGTGAAAATTGGGGTTTAATTTAGGTTAATTTAACATTTTTATAATAACTTCAAAAAATAATTAGAACTAGGTTTAACATTTTATTTTAGTTTTAATTAATTCTTTTTCCTATCAAATCTTAAAAAACACAAAAATACCAAAAATGTTTTCTTTTAATATTAATTAATTCATGCAATTTAATATTTTGCAAAAGGGTCCAACGCCCTAGTTTTGTTTTTAATTCCTTTATTTCGCGTATTTATTTATTTCGCTCAAATAATTATGTATCTCTCCCAAAGCCGTGTAAACAATTGCTCGCACTTTTATTTCTTTCGCTTTATTTACTTTCCGTCAAATCGGGTCCGGTTTAACTTTGGCGATGTGGACCCGCGCCATTTGTAATAGTCTTAGATTTACTTTTCCCGCAACTTTTAACTGTTAACAAAAGCATGAAAGAATGTATGGACTTAAAATAAAATCAAGCGTAGAACACCAATGAACATGACAAGACAAATATCAATGAAAACGATACACGAATCGCACACACCACCCCTAGGGTACGCCTCACTGTTGCCTTGCCTTTCGAAAGGTGATCGTCGAGTAGAGGATGTCTTAGTAAGTCCTCATGATCCGGGAACCTGGCATGAGGGTAGCTTCTAAGGTGTCTTCCCATTGCTCTGGTGATCACCATGTCCCTAAATTCGAATTGACCTGAATACCTCCAACAGTGGTGCTACCTACCTCTCAATGGTGGGATGGCATTACTTTAAAGGACATTTACACAGACGAATTCCTTAGGGTAGGTAGACGACTCATGGATACTTGCTCTCTTCAAAAACAAACAAAAATCTTTTCACACCGACACTTTTCAAAAGCTTTCAAAACAATTTTTTCAAACACTCTGACACAAGAGTCGAACTGGAAATTTTCAAAGAAACTTTTTAAAACCCACATTGAAAAGCAAACAAACAATTTTGAAAACACAATGAGCAAGTATCTAAGAGCCCATGGATAACCATGGATAGAAAGGGTGCTAACACCTTCCCTTTCTATAACCTACCTCCCGAACCGAGAGCAATCTCTTTAAGGAATTTTTCTGTGCTTTTGTCCTTTCCATTTGGAGAAAATAAAAGACGGTGGCGACTCTTGCTTCCGCGACATTTCGCGAACCAGCGTTAAACAGTCAGTTCCAGATCCACCGATCACAAACATCCATCACTGTGTTAAATACATTATCAAAAAGATTCTTCTCAATATGCATAACATCAAGATTATGGCGTAACAAATTATCTTTCCAATACGGGAGGTCCCAAAATATACTTCTTTTTGTCCAATTATGTGTGACCCCATATCCTTCAATTCTACATGCTTTGCCAGTATCTGTAAACTTTGGAAGTTCACAAACTTGGTTCCATATAGCAACTGGTGCCAGTCGAGGCGGAGGCAGATCTGTTATCCGTTCGTCCTTTTTGAAATTTGTCTTGTTTTTTCTAAAGGGATGATTTGATGGTAGGAATCTGCGGTGACAGTCAAACCACGAGCTTTTCCCCCCCTTTTCCAATGTAAACGCCTTAGTGCATTCCATGCAATGCAGACAACCCATTCTACCATGCGTACCCCAACCAGACAACATGCCATATGCTGGAAAGTCGTTAATGGTCCACATCAAGGCAGCTCGCATAGAAAAGTTTTGTTTACGGGATATATCATAAGTCCATTCTCCATTATTCCACAACCTCTTCAAATCATCAATTAAAGGTTGTAAGTACATATCAATTCCGGTTTTTGGACTCGACGGTCCTGGAATGACGCACGTCAAAAACATGTATGGTTTTGTCATGCACATCTCAGGAGGGAGATTGTAAGGGGTTACAATAACTGGCCAACAAGAATACGCACTTCCGGACGCTTGGACATATGGAGCAAAACCATCAGAGCATAATCCAAGCCTGACATTTCTAGGTTCAGCGGCAAAATCAGGATGTACCTCATCAAAGTGCTTCCATGCATGGCCGTCAGATGGGTGTCGCATATTGCCTGGGCTTGTTTTGTTTGTATGATGCCATGTCATTTGACTTGCACTGTGCATTGAAGAAAACATTCTTTTTAACCTTGGTATTATCGGAAGATAAAACATGGACTTTACTGCTACCCGTTTTTGGTTACTGTTAATGGCTCTATTGCGAACTTTATATCTTGGACTATGACAAAACTTACATTCCTCTGACGATCCATCTTGAGTACCAAACTTGTTGTCATAAAACAACATACAACCATTAGTGTAACAATCAATCTTTCTTACTCTTAAACCCAACTTCGACACCAACTTCTTTGCATCATAGAAACTCGCAGGCAAGTTGTCTTTCGTTGCAGTTGAGTCCAACATCATTTTTGCAAAGTGCTCCAAACACTGATCAGGAACATTCCAATTTGACTTAGCGGCCAATAATCTAACACACATTGATAGCTTTGAGTCTGACGACCCCTCGAACAACGGCGTATTCATCTCATTCAACAACTGATAAAATCTCTGCGCTTCCTCATTCGGCAACTCTTCCCCGTCAAAGTCTTCAGGTTGATCATAGGTCACGTTAACACCAAAAGCATCACCAACCATGTCACCTATCAGATTAAAGTTTTCTTCAAATTCCATAGGTGGTTGCATAACCGGTTGACTACTTGAAGCATCTGTGTTGCTAGTCTCTGGTACATTACTCGACAGTGTTTCACCATGATGCGTCCAAACCCAATAATTTTCAATGAAACCTTTCCTATGAAAATGACGTGTTATTTCCTCTGGGTCACTAATTATATATCTACATTCACATTTAAGACAAGGACACCTAACTCCTCCTTCACTTCGACAACGTTCATGGGCAAACGTCCATGCGATAAAACCATTAACCCCGTCTATAAAATTGGGTTTAAGTGCGCGTCTTTCTGGATATAGTCTGTCGTACATCCAACTACGATAATACATATAATATTCCATTTACTGCAAATTTATATAATCAAAACCTATTTAATTAGAAATATTAATTAATCAACTTAATAATAATCCTAAACATATACAATTAAAGATAAATATATGCTTTCAACAATACTTATAAACTCCAAACAATATTTTTAAACACTTAAAATTTAATTTAAACACCTAAATTTTATAAACTCCTAAAAATTTAAAAACTAATTAAACTCCTAAAAAAATTAATTTAAACACTTAAAATTTATAAATTCCTAAAAATATTTATTTATTTTTAAACACTTAAAATTTAATTTAAACACCTAAATTTTATAAACTCCTAAAAATTTAAAAACTTATTAAACTCCTAAAAATTTAATTTAAACACTAAAAATTTATAAACTCCTAAAAATAAAAAAACTTAAACTCCTAAAATAATTAAACTCATTCATCATCACAAATTAATAATTAATAATTATTATAAACTAAATAATTAAACCTAACATTTAACTCAAATACAGAAAATATATATATAACTCAAATTCAACAATTTTAACCCAATGCAAATTAATCAAAATCAGAAAATATACTAATTTTAAAAAAAAAAATTCAAGACATACCTTTTATCTTGTAACTCCTTCAATCTTCTTGTCCCTTTTTGCAATCTATACTTCTATATTCTCCTTCTCTATTCAAAGAAAAATTGAAAAAAATTTATACTCAAAATAACACATCAAAAGCTATTAACAAAGTATATAAAACATGAAATTGAAATTACCTTACAAAATAGATGAAGATGGTAGGAATTAAAGAGTGGAGAAGAAAAAATTTTGGGGAAGAAAATGGGTATGGTTGAAGAGTGGGGAAGAAAATTTTTTGTGAAGGTTGAAGATGAAGAAGTGATAGAAACAGAAACGTTGTGGAACGTTTTCATAAATTACATAAACCACGTAGTGAAAATCACGCCGCAACGTTGCCACGTGATTTTCACGTCACAACAAATTTACAACTGCTTTCTCTTCCTTCAAAGCCTGCACACGCAAGTGTTGGAAGTTGTGATTGAAATAAATTTTGTGATATTTTAATTAGCGACATGAATCCCACGTCGCTACTTTTTTTAACAAAGAAACGTAACTGACACACTCAATGTATCTGTTTTATATTATTAAAACACGTTGCCACGTGATTTTCACGTTGCAACTGGTTTTATTTAACCACATGAAAATCACGTGGCAACTTCACGTGGCTGGGGAAACTTTTTCTTGTAGTGAAAATAAATTTATGCCTGTGATAGAATAAACATTTTTGAAATAAAAAGTTGAATAACAACATTTTTCTTTTGGTATATTTTAGTCATTTGAGCTTTAATAATTGATTATGTTAAAAATAATTAAAAATAAAATGATTTAGCACATGGCATTTATAATAAATCAAAATAAATGAAAAATTCAGGTTTGAATTTTGTTCAATGACAACATTTGTCTTTTGGTATATTTTAGTCATTTTGAGCTTTAATAATTGTTTATGTTTAAAATTATTAAAAATGAAATAGTTTGAGACATGATATTAAAAAAAATAACGTCTCGTTAGCTTAGCTGTATTAAAAAAATTAAAAAAAATAAAAAAAATCCAATAAACACGCCATTCAACATGACGCAAAGGCGTTAGGTCTAAAATAATATTCTCTCGCATCTTATCTATAAGTAAAAAAAATTTAATTAATTTTATTTAATAATAAATATATTTGATCTACATAAAAACGAAATATATTAATTATTCAATAAATTTAAAAGAGAATATTTACTTATAAAAATAATGAAGGAAATAGAATCTTTAGGTAAGATTAAAATCATAATTTTTTTTTACAAAATGAATCAGAAATCGCATATATGATCGAAAATAAAAATGATATTAACTCCAAATATTAACATAAAAATAGAATTCGTAAGAAACAATTGAAACATTTTTTTAAAATCGAAATAAAAAACAAGAGAAAAATGATAGTAATTAAAAATAAGAATTGTCAAAAAAAATTATAAATCAAAACTTTGTTCAGTTTAATTAAATATTATTGTCAATGATGTTAAATTTCAAGCTACCTATTTGACGAAATTTCGGTTTTAGTAAATTTAATTTTAAATTTCAAGAATGCAAGATGAGATGTTTAAAATAAAATTACGCTTGTGGTAGAAAAAACATTTTTAAAATAAAAAGTCTTTCAAATTTAAGTGTATACGGGTTCAAAAATGTATTTTCTTTAAATTTTATTTATAATAATATGTAACACAAAATTTCAATTTAAGGTATATATTATATTTCCAATCATAAACTTTTGGACTTACAATCTTGAGATATTAAAATTAAATCTATTAAAATTGAGAGTGTTTGCGGTGCGGTTTGAGCGGTTTTAAATTAAAAAAATATCTGAATCAAAAATATGCGATTCAGTTTGATTCAATTGGCTTTTAAAAATAAAACCAAATCAAATCAAACTAATGCAGTTTAGATTGATTAGATTGGTTCGGTTTTTCACAAAAACAATTTGAGCCATACATACACATATAGAAGAAAATATAATTTTATGTTTAATCATTCATATATTACCATAAAAAAATTTATAATTGTCAAAATAAATTTATAATTTTATACATAAAATTATGTATTATAATTTTATCTTAATATATATATATATATATATATATATATATATATATATATATATATATATATATATATATATATATATATATATATATATATATATATATATATATATATATATATATATATATATATATATATATATATATATATATATATATATATATATATATATATATATATATATATATATATAAGATTGCATTCTTAAATAAATATTATATAAAAAATACGATCAAATATATTTTGTGAAAATATTGTTTATAAATGAATATTATTATATTTTTTTAATATTTGTAAATTAAAATATATATCATATTAAGAATATGATAAAATATACATATATTACATGTTGGTTTTTCTAAAAAATTAAAGAAATATATATTGGATTAGCAAGATCTTATAATATAATATTGTTTGATTTGGTTTAGTTCGGTTTGCAAAATACAAATACAATTTTTTGCAGTTTCAATTTGGTTCAATTTGATTTTGCAGTTTTCTATTGGACCGTTTTGATTTTAAATACTCCTAACTAAATCGGTAATTGCGTTCAATCAGGAGTTTAAAATTTAACTTTGGTGACAATAATACTTAATTAAATTGGACAAATTTTGATTTATAATTTTTGTGTGAGAATTCTTATTTTTAGTTACTGTCATTTTTTTTTTATTTAGATTTTTGAAAAATAGTTTCAATAGTTATATTAGGGAGATTCTCTTCCCAAAAAAGTAATTTAAATTGAATTTTAAATAAAATTTGTGTTAGACATTACATTTGTTCTTTTTATTGAAAAAACATTTTTTATATAAAAAGTCATTAAATCATTAAATAACTAAATTAAAATATGTATCAGACATTATATTTATTCTTTATATAAAATTAATAAACAATTTTTATATAAAAAATAATTAAATAACTTTGTGAAATATACTTTAGGAAGTATATCTGATTGAAAGAAAGTTTAAAAAAATAGATACTCTTGAATTAATAATTAATTGTGACCGTTGAATTAAAATAAAATTAATAGATAAGATTTGGAGCAAGTCTATTAACTTACTCTTTGAATAAAAATATTAGATTAGGAGTAAATTTATTAAAATATTATTGGAGTAAAAATATCTAATTTAACAAGAAAATTTGTATAATTGAACTTGTTTTTGTTTCCAAAGACCATGCTTTTGTGTTTTAACTTATCTTTTTCATTTTATACATATACTCCATCCGGTCTCTTTTATAAATAAATTTTAATTTTTAGATTCAATTAATAAATAATATATTTAGATTATATATAAATAAGATATATTAATTACTCAATAAACTTAAAGTCAAAATTTATTTATAAAAAATTTATTGATCAAAATTTAAAAGCAAATTTACTTATTATGTATGGTCAAATATTTTAATCACTTACTTATTGTGTATGGTCAAAATTTATAAGCAATTTTATACATTTTTCTTCAAATATAAGTAACTGAGATTTTGAGAACAAATTACATACATTTTTTGTGATTCAGAATTGAGGCATGGGATATCAAATTTTAATATTGACGTATTTCTTAGTGTCTTTTATTGTTCAACATGGGAATTGCCAAAGAGCTAATGTTAATGCTAGTTTTGTTCAAAGAAAAGGCACCCATTTTGTTTTAAATGGGAAGCCACATTATGTGAATGGATTTAACGCCTATTGGTTAATGATTATGGCATCTGACCCATCTACAAAATCGAAAGTCACTTCAGCTTTTCAACAAGCTTCTAAACATGGTTTAAATTTAGGAAGATCATTTGCTTTCAATGAAGGAGATTATAAACCCCTTCAAATCTCTCCTGGTTCTTATGACCAAAATGTTTTCAAGGTAATTTTTTTTTAATGTGTAGACAAAATAGTAATCCCCACACAATAGTGAGATTTAGGGTTAGAATTTGAACTCTAGTATTAACAACCAACATAATAATATTAGTTTTGTTGGTTAAAGTAAGATTTGCAAATAGTAATAGTTTAATGACTTAAATAGTCTATTGATTCTCGTAATTTAGTGCATTTTTATTTTTAATATCTAATTTGTGTTTTTTTTAAATAGTCCATAAATATTAAAATTATTTGGATTTTAGTCATGAAATTAAACTTTACAAGAAAATTTAAAGGAACATCCGCATAAAACCTATAAATTTTAAATCCACGTAAATTTAACATTTAGAGACTATTTAAAAAAAGCTGATTAAAGACCAAAATCAAAAACACACATAATTACATAAATCAAAAAAGTATTTAAGTTTAATTTTATTTTAATTTAGCAAAAATACACAATGATGTATAACACATTTTCTAATTCCACCACATTATTTTCATTGAATATTTGCATGTGGTAGGGATTGGATTTTGTTATATCAGAGGCAAGAAAATTTGGAGTGAAACTTATACTAGGTTTTGTGAATAATTGGAAACCACTTGGAGGCAAAAGTAAATATGTGCAATGGGCAAGAGAGCGTGGTGAAAATGTCACAAATGAAGATGACTTTTTTACACACCCTGTTGTTAAGCAATACTACAAAAATCATATTAAGGTACATTTTTAATTTACTTGATTGTTAAAAATAATTTCATGTGTTCATCATTTTAACCAAAAATATCTGGTAACAATTGTTTGAATGGATTATTGCAGACTGTGCTAACAAGAAAGAACACCATAAATGGACTTTTATACAAGGATGATCCAACTATTTTCTCTTGGGAGCTTATTAATGAACCTCGTATAAATGAAACAGGAAAATCAATTCAGGTCCTTTTATTTTATTTTTATTTTTAAGTCATAAGCTTATGTTTTATTATTTTTAAATTCATATATTCAAACTTTAAATTACTCATTATTGTAGAATTGGGTTAAGGAGATGGCAAATCATGTAAAATCCATTGATAGCAATCATTTGCTGGAAATAGGGCTTGAAGGATTATATGGTGAATCAAAGCAGCACTTAAATCCCTATTCACTACTAATCGGTACCGATTTTATTTCCAACAATCAAATTCCGGAAATCGATTTTTCTACCATTCATGTATACCATGAATATTGGTAAACCCTAAATTCATCATTTTATTTCATTAAGATAATTTTTTTTAACATTTTGCAAAAAAAATATACCTCTTGGTTTTTCTAGGATTATTCATTAAACAACATAATTTTGTAAATGAATTTGATTAGCATATTATGGGTAATGCAGGAAAGATAAATCAAACCAGAGTGCAGCTATTGAGAAATGGATAGAAGATCATATTCAAGATGCAAATACTATTTTACAAAAGCCAATTATTGTAACAGAGTTTGGAATGTCTTCAAAGTCACCTGGATATAGCATAGCTGCTAGGGATGACTACTATAAGGAAATATACAGTATTATATCTACAAGTGCTATTAGTGGAGGCTCTTGTGCAGGTGCAATGTTCTGGCAACTTCTGTCTCAAGGAATGGATAGTTATGGAGATGGTTTTGAAGTTATTTTGGAGAATAGTCCTTCAACTGCACAGATCATCAAACAACAGTCTACTAAGATAATCAAACAACAATCGACCAAGATGTCAAATATCAAATTATAGAATTGCAGAAAAACAATTCTCAGCCTATCCATTTTTCTTAACCATAAAAATTGTGCATGATAGATACCATATCAATCTATCATAGAAAATAATACTTTATATAAAATAAAAATATATTTAAAATAAAAATATATTTAAATCAATAAATATTCCTTCTCCTCTTGTGTTGTGTTTGCTTTTATATATATATATATATATATATATATATATATATATATATATATATATATATATATATATATATATATATATATATATATATATATATACACCTGTGTGAAGTTAAGTAAATCCATAAAAAGTTATTCATTAAATTGAAGGAATGAATGAATGTGATTCATGTTCATTGTGTAGAAAATACGACTCTAATCTCTATACACAACAGAGGAATTGTAGAGGTTTGAAAATTGATGATTTAAAACAAAATTATTTTTTAAAATTTGAGTTTGATATTATCTTATAAAAAATATTTGAATAAGTAAGCAGCAAAAATTCAAATTAAAGAAATTAAGCGGAAAATAAACACTACGTCAAAATTGCTTTTAGACAGCGCACTTTAGACAACGCTTCTAAATCAAAGCGCTGCTATATGTCGTAATACAATTTTAAAATTATATACATTAGACAACACTTTATAAAAAAGCGTTGCCTAAAGTTAAGAAGAAGCGTTGTCTAAGCCACACATTAGGCAGCGCTTTACGAAAGCGCTGCCTAAGGTCAATTAAAATTGAAATAAATAAAAAAATTCTAGAAAGCGCTGCCTAAATTCAAAGCGCTGCTATATGTCCAATAGTAGAAAGCACTGTCAGAGGCCTAAAGCGCTGCTAAAGACTTACGTTATAAAGCCTATAGCTTTAAAAGAAATTTGAGAAAAAACGTTGCTAAAGGCCTACTTTAGAAAGCACTTTTAAGAAGCGCTCTTTAAGACCATACATACCCACAAAGCGCTGCTAAAGGCCTACTTTAGAAAGCGCTTTTAAGAAGTGCTGCTTAAGACCATACATACCCACAAAGCGCTCCTAAAGGATGTGTTTATAAAGCGCATCATATAAGCACTACTATAGGGCATACATCAGAAAACGCTTTTTAATGAAAAAGCGCTGCTAAAGGTAATACATCAGAAAGCGCTTTCTACGAAGCACTGTATAAGGTTATTAATTTCTTAGCTCTAAATAAAAAAAAACGAAAACCCTAAAATTCAAAGGTTTTCGTTATTCTCTCAAAACAGATTTCTCTGCAACGCGAATCTCTATTTCAAACATTCTCTCAAATTTCTCTACAACCTTCATTCATTAACTTGCAAGAACGATTCATAACTTCAACGTGAATCTCTATTGTTTCGTCATCAGCACTGGAGAACCGTCGGACCTAGCATCGAAGAACCGTCAGACCTTGTAAGTTACCTTTTCTTTTCCTCAAATATATTGTTGTAGTTGTTGTTGTTGAAATCGTGAGAATCAAAACAGGGCCTCCATAAGAGTTTATTATTATTGTTGCTTGTCATTATTTCTATGTCGAGTCATAACCGCGAGCCACTGAACCGAGAAAGAAACAAAGGTGATATTTTTTTGTTGTTCTGATTATAGAAAAGTAGAGAGGGTTATTTGTTGTTGTTGTTGTTATCATTGAACCAGAAATAAAAGAGAGAACGATTGAGTGAAACAACTCTGTTGCTTTTTGCTTTTGTAGAATTTTTGTATAGAGGGGATTTGAAGCGCGAACAACATACATTCTTTTTGAATCTTTTCAGTCGCGGCATATAAATATTATTCGACCATGTCAGTCTATATCGATAACACTGACAGTTCAAAAGAGTCATGGGGTTTTGTTATTAACAACAACATCGATCGAATTTGGTTCGTAGTTAGGGTCGTGTGCTTGCAAGTATAATGGAGGTTATAATTGACATGTTTCTTTATAATTTACTCTTGTATTTTTAAGGATACAAGTGGTTGGAACTGATTTTTGTGTGAGGAGTTTAGCATGTGATGTTGTATTTTCTATTATGTTTATGCAATACATCACAAACTTATAACTAGGTTCTCTAGCATGTGATGCTGCGTTTTCTTTAGCAGTAAAAAGTGGACGTTGTTTATCATTTGGAGCACTTAACATGGCAGTTACAAGTCAACTGGTACTTGTTCCTGTAATCACATCAAAGAAATCTGCAAGTCTTGCAGATTCAACGTCCAATTCCTGAAGTTCTTATTCAAGGTACTCGAGGATAGTTGCGGGAATAAGGCCTCTAATACCGCCACCATCGATGCTTAGAATTGTCACTAAGTTTCCATAAGTTGGAGGCTGAATTTGTAAAAGTGAGGATTGTGTTCTCTCCAGTGTTGAAATATGTTTGGAAAGTTGATGTTTGGATGTATATTCAAAATCAAAGCTTATGAAATATTATTTAATTGTTTCACTATGCTAAACAAGCGCATAGACAACGTTTTTTTTTTTTGCCATAGACAACGTTTTAAAGCGTCGCCTAAACCAGCACTGCTATAACTAAAGGTAGCGCTTTGGATTAATGTAAAAGCGCTGCTATATGTCCCCTTTAGCAGCGCTTTTACTTTAAGAGCGCTTTCTTATGAACCCCTTTAGTAGCGCTTTCACTTTAGAGAGTGTTTTGGTCAGTACACCTTTAGCACCACTTTCTCATTTTAGACAACACTTTAGACAGCGTTTTTTGCATCACTTTAGACAGCGCTTTTCTTTAAAAGTGTTGTCTGTTCCCCACCTTAGACAGCGCTTTCCCATTTTATGTAGCGCTTTCTCCCTACTATAGACAACACTTTGCTTTAAAAGCGTTGTTTGTTCCCCACCTTAGACAGCGCTTTCTTCCTACTTTAGACAACGCTTTTCTCATTAAGCGCTGTCTAATGTTAACAAATTTTTTTAAATATTAGACATGTTTTCACTTATAGAAGCGCTATCCAATATATGCAATAAATTTTGAGCAGATTTTCTCCATTTTTTGCACCAGGTTTTCACCATATTTTGCACCAGATTTGGTAGCTTCAATCCAATATATATATGCATCAAATTTGCATATACAAAAAATCTACATATATAAAAATGATGATATATATAACAACAACTTAAAAATTGATGATACAACTTGAAAATTCTAAAAATTCTAAATTGATGTTTAATCTACATATTACTATCTTCGAGAATTTCTAAAAAACAACAAAAAGAACTTGTTAGCTCTATCTTCCACATCATTACATATAACCTGAAACAAAACCAAAAGATCGAAATTCATACCATGATAAAACAAAACTTTATTTCAATTTATACTTAAAACTCAAAAGTTGTTCTCAAAATTCTCATCAATGAAAGAAAGACAATATACCTTATAAATTTCTCAACTCCATAATGAATTGACACCATTCCTCCATAAGTTCATCCAATTGATCTTTTGAGTAATGAGCACAATTGAATTCGTCAAAGTACTACATAGTAAAATAACATAGTATGTGATTTAGTTAAAACACTAAGTCATTTTATGAGAAATATTAAAATAATTCCTAAGTTAGAAATTCATACCGTGGATGGAATCTCTATTCGGTCCAAAAGAAGCATTTCTTTCATAAACCTCAACATGAAATAACCACAATCTATAAGTGTACTTAATTGAGGCAATTCTGTTAATGGTTTTGTTTACATAGTTGTAACTATTTTTCCTACATTGTAATTGTTCTGGACTGGGCCCGACAGGCCCAAAAGAATTACTAAGGCCCAATCCAAAGGGACTTACTGAGGACCACGCCGAGCAAAGGGGTCACATCCGTGCCCGACATCCTGATGTCCAGCCCGACATCCCGCTGTCCAAATCCACGTCCTGACACCCAACGCGACACCCTGCTGTCCAGCTCGACGTGGTCTTCAGCACGGCACCCTGCTGTCCAGCTCGACGTGGTCTCGAGCAACCCAGCTAGGGCAGACTCAGTCCACCGTTCCCCCAACGATACTCCGGAAAGACCGCGTCTCCGTCTGCCCGCACTTCACGCAGAACATCCAGGAAGGGGACCACGTGCGGGTCCCCACTACCCACGTAGAACCTGGCAGTTCCTCCATTGGGCCAAATCCGCCCGGCCCAATGGAGGAACCTTGGCCCAACGCTGGGGGCTATAAATACCCTCTGTTTCCAGAGGGTCAGGTATTCATCATTCTAACCTCAACTTACTATTATCTGCTCGTACTCCTACTTACTTTAGCATCGGAGTGCCTTGCAGGTACCCCCCCCCACCTCGTTCAAAAAAGCTTTCTGCTCGGAGCCAGCCGTGACGGTCCATTTCTGATCAGGTCAGATCAGTGGCGCCGTCTGTGGGAAACAGCTTCCCCGTCTAACGAACAATTCTAAGGACCAAAGCTCGATTCAATTACCTGTCATGGCTGATCCAGCTCGCAAAGAGCAGCACGTCCGTGTCGCCGACACCAATAACGGTCCCGCGGACAAGAATGGACACCTCGACAATCCCGGTGATCCCGGCCACAATGCCATCCCTGTGACAACCGCCCCTGGACCTACCTCCCACAGGGACGGGGTTACTGCGTCGTCCTCTACGACCCCTCCAGCACTCGAAGACGACCCGGAAGCTCTCGCTTATCGCAGAGCTGCCCGGTTCTATGAAGTCCCAGTTCCTGCCGGGGCAGATGCCACGACTCAGGCACTGTTCGCGGCCATCAACCAGACAAATTATCTCATATTCGCCCAGGGAGAAAGACTAAGGGCACTAGAAAATGATCGACGACCCCCGAGGAGGCACCAAAGGCCGCCTTCTCCACCTCCTCGGGTCGAAGAAGTTCGACACCCTTCTCCCCCGCGGAGACACTATAGGGAGAAATCCAGGAGCCCCTCTCCCCGGCCAAAGCAGAGGCGGCCCCAATATGAGAGACAACCCGTCATCCCTACCGAAGAACCCAGTCGCGACCCCTCAAGGCACGACAGGAGGCACGCCGGAGACGGGCGGGTGACCTTCAACCACCGAGCATCACGCTCGAGGGAATCTCAGCACGACCATCGTGCCAGACATAACTACAGGACCCCTTCTCTTTCTCCGGAGAGGAGCGACGAGGACGACCCCTGCGGTCCCCTATCGCAGGCCATCATGGACGCACCTATCCCCCCGGGGATGGAGAAACCCCCGCATCTGAAGGAGTATGATGGAATAGCGGACCCGGTCGACCATATTGACGGGTTCGAAGCCATGCTCCACTACCATAATGTCGGGGGGCCCATTAAATGCCGCCTTTTCCCCACAACTCTCAGGAAGGCGGCCATGGACTGGTATAAAGGGCTCGCCCCGGGCTCAATTACATCGTGGCGGAACCTGAAGAACCAGTTCATCAGTTCATTCACAGCTTCTCGGCGCCACCCGAAGACCGAGGCAGCCCTCGAGGCCATCATACAAAGACAGGATGAAACCTTGAGGGAATTCATCAACCGCTTCAACCGGGAAGCAATACAGGTCCCCTGCGCGGACCATATGAAAAGATATTTGCTGGAGAGGGGCCTCCTCCCCGGCACAGAATTCAGAAAAGCTGTGGGTATTGAGCCACCTGCAACTTTTGACGCTCTCCTCGACAAAGCCCGAGCATACATGGACTACGAGGAGAGAGAAGCTGCCAACAGGGCACGAGACTCCAGGGCTCGCGCTCCCAATCATAGCAGCAGCTCACGACAAGACCCTCCTCCCCGACGAACCGGGGAGAAAAGGAAGGAAGATCGACCCCGGGAGGTCCGGGAACAAAGGGGCCCCTCGGGCCGTTTCACCGAGTACACTCCGCTCACGGCTTCCCGCGAGTGTATTTTGGCAGAGTGTGCTAGCACAGATTTCAAAGACGGTGGCGTCAAGCGTCCCCGGCCAGCTCCTGCCAAGCCAGGGGTAGACAAAAATAAATACTGTCAATACCATAGGAGTCATGGTCATTTGACAGAGGACTGCGTCCACCTCAAGGACGCCATTGAAACCCTCATCAAAGGAGGGAGGCTCGCACAGTACAGGCGAAACGATGCTCCCCGTCGTGACGCCCATGAAGCTAAGGAGCCCGAAGAAGATGCCCGACCATCTGACGAGTCGGTACCAATCCAGACCGCCTTCTCGGTAACCAGGCACGAGGATTTCGAAATTCCCGAGCTCCTGCAGGAGCCCCTGACGACACACAGCAGGTGGGAATACTTCCCCTCCGCCATGGTCATCAACGGGGGTGGGTTCAACGACCTCACCATCAATTCAGCCAAGAAGAAGTTGGACGAACTGGTCGACGCAGCTCCTCCACAAACTGTAACGTTCGAAAGGGTGAAGGGCAGATCAGAGCCCATCACCTTCTACCTAGAAGAGCTCCCCGGCGGAGCCCCGAACGCAGTCATCCCCTTGCTGATAAGGGCAAAGATGGCCAATTTTGACGTGCATCGCATCCTGGTCGACGAAGGGAGTTCCGTCGACGTGATGTACAGCCAGCTGTTCCGGACCTTGCAATTGGACGACTCACATCTCTCTCCGTATGTGGGTTCAGATCTTCAAGGCTTCAACGGCTCGACTTCCAAACCTTGGGGTTATGTCGAGCTACTGGTGACGTTCGGGGAAGGAACGGCTACAAGACAGGTCAAGGTCCGCTTCCTCGTCATTGACTGCCCGTCCCTATACAATTGCATCTTGGGGAGGCCGACATTGGCGGAGCTGACAGCGGTGCCCTCAACTGTCCATCTAAAAATGAAGTTCTATACCAAAAGGGCAAGGGTAGCCACCATCCAGGGAGACCTCGCCGCTGCCCGCAGGTGCTTCAACGCCGCTTCAAGGGGACGGGATACCGTCGATGTGGGGACCAGACCCACCAAGAAGACAAAGCAAGAGCCCGACAGAGCATCCCCCGAGGTAGAAGTTCATAGGGCTCCACCAAAGGTCGACTCCATAGCCCTCGACGCACGCTTCGACCAAGACGAGCCATCCAGCAGCGAGCAAATCCCCCTCCGACCTATTCCGGACGGCGATTTTGAACTCGTTCCCCTCGGAGCAGACCCGACCAAGGGAGTGAAGATTGGCAAAGACCTCCCCGACTTGGCCAGGAAGCAAATCAAGGCCTGTCTGCGCGAGAATGCTGATCTCTTCGCCTGGAGCGCTGCAGAGATGCCCGGACTCGACCCTGAGGTCGCCTGTCATCACCTCGCCATTGATCCAGCCGCCAAGGCCGTAGTACAACGTAGGCGTAGGCAGTCTCCAGAAAAAACGGAGGCTGCTGAAAAAGCTATAAAAGACCTCATAGAGGCAAATTTTATTTCTGAAGCCCGGTACTCCACCTGGCTGTCAAATGTTGTACTTGTTAAAAAGAATAATGGAAAATGGAGAATGTGTGTTGACTATACCGACCTCAACCGGGCTTGCCCGAAGGATGCTTTTCCTCTACCTAACATTGACATGCTGGTCGACAATTCGGCCGGCTACAAGACTTTGTCGTTCATGGACGCCTACTCGGGATACAATCAAATCCCAATGGCTCTGGGCGACAAACGCTGCACAGCGTTCATGACCAGCTCTGGCAACTATTACTACAACGTAATGCCCTTCGGACTGAAGAACGCTGGTGCAACTTACCAACGCATGATGAACAAAGTGTTCAACAAACAGATTGGCGACATGCTCGAGGTATATATGGACGATATGATCGTCAAATCCCGAGCAGACACCGATCACGCAGCCCACCTCAAGACAGTCTTCGCCCAAGCAAGACAGTGCAAAATGAGGTTCAACCCCGAGAAGTGCACGTTCGGGGTCAAGGCAGGAAAATTCCTCGGATTCTATCTAACAGAACGAGGGATTGAAGCCAACCCCGACAAGTGTCGGGCCTTCTCCGACCTCCCGACACCAACGTCAAAGAAGTCGATACAAATCATGAACGGCATGTTGACGTCACTATCCCGCTTCGTCGCGAAGTCCGCTCAGCACGCACTGCCCTTCTTCAAGCTCCTTTGAAAGGAAGCGGCCTTCGAATGGAACGAGGAATGCGAGCACGCACTCCGCAATCTGAAGCAGAGCCTGTCTCAACCGCCTGTGTTGTCTCGACCAGATGACGATGAACCACTATACCTATACTTGGCAGTTTCAAACGAAGCCATCAGCGCAGCTCTTGTCCGCGAGACCCCTGACGGGCAGAAACCTGTCTACTTCACGAGCAAAGCCTTACAAGGCCCCGAGAGCAGGTATCAACAGATAGAAAAGGTTGCTCTGGCCCTCGTCAACGCTGCGAGGAGGCTCAGACACTACTTTCTAGCGCACACCATCTTCGTGTGAACCGATCAGCCGGTGAGGCAACTCCTGGGTCGGCCAGATATGGCTGGCAGAATGCTGAAGTGGTCCTTGGAACTCTCCGAATTCGACATTCAGTACGAGAGCAGGAAGGCCCTGAAAGCACAAGCCTTGGCCGACTTCGTCGCGGAGATGACCACTAACGACATTCCCCCGGGGAAGGAACACAAGTGGACCATCTTCGTCGACGGAGCCTCCAGCTCGTCCGGAAGCGGCGCAGGGATCCTCCTGGAAAACGAAGAAGGTGTGGTAATCGAGCACTCCTTGGTTCTCTCCTTCCCGACGTCAAATAACCAGGCAGAATACGAAGCCCTGCTCGCAGGACTGAGATTAGCCGAGGACCTAGGAGCCCGCAAAGTTCAAATTTACACCGACTCCCAGCTCGTCGCTTCCCAAGTACTGGGAAGCTACCAGGCCAAGAATGACAAACTCATTGAGTACTTGAACTTAGTCAAAAAACACATGGCAAAGTTCGTACGTGCAGAAATTTCTCATGTTCCCCGCGAGCAAAACACGAGGGCGGACATATTGTCCAAACTCGCGAGCACACGAAAGAAGGGCGGGAATAAATCCGTCATCCAGGAATCTCTGGCACGTCCGAGTATCGAACCACCCTCGACTACGGTTGAGGTCCACGCCATCGGGGATGCCACGTCTTGGATGACCCCGGTTTATAATTTCCTAACAAAGGGAGAACTCCCGTCAAACCAGGCCGAAGCTGCCATAATCAAGCGACGAGCATGTTCCTATGTTGTTCTCGAGCAGAAACTGTACCGAAGAGGATTCTCCATTCCCCTCCTGAAATGCATCGACGAGTCCGCCATCCCCGACGTACTGTGGGAGATACACGAAGGTATCAACGCCCAGCACATGGGCGGTAAATCCTTGGCAAGGAAAGCCCTTCGAGCAGGATACTACTGGCCGACGATGCAACAGGACGCCAAGGAACACGTGAAAAAATGTGACAAGTGCCAGAAGCACGGGGATATGCACCTCGCCCCCCGCATGAGCTGAATACATTGTCGTCCCCATGGCCGTTCGCCTGGTGGGGCATGGACATCCTCGGGCCCTTCGTGCAAGGGACCTACCAGAACAAATTTCTAATCGTCGCCGTGGATTACTTCACGAAATGGATCGAGGCCGAGGCACTCGCAAAAATCACCTCACACAACATCCTCCGTTTCTACAAAAGAAACGTGCTCGCCAGGTTCGGAATTCCGCAGGCACTGGTGACCGACAACGGTACCCAGTTCACCGACCACGGATTCTGAGACTTCGTCACCAAACTGGGGACCAAACAACACTTCACGTCGGTCAAACACCCTCAGACCAACGGGCAAGCCGAAGCCGCGAACAGAGTCATCCTCCGAGGGCTCAAGCGTCGACTCGGCGAAGCCAAAAGAGGATGGGTCGAGGAGCTCCACAGCGTCCTATGGGCATACCGCACCACACCCCACTCAACGACTGGGGAAACACCATTCCGACTGACCTACGGCACCGAAGCCGTCATCCCGGTCGAAATCATGGAACCATCCCGACGAACGGAGGAACCCCTCGACGAAGAGATGAATGACGAAGCACTAAGGGATGAACTCGACCTAGTCGAGGAAATCCGATCGGGGGCTGCCCTGCGCGAAGCCACCCTAAAACAACGAGTGGCTCTACGCCACAACGACAAGGTCATCAAGCGCGAGTTCGAAATAGGCAGCCTGGTACTACGAAGGAACCAGAAAGACTCCCGCGAAGGGAAGTTGGCCGCGAACTGGGAAGGACCTTACCGCGTCCAAGGCACCACGGGTACCGGGGCGTACTACCTCGAGCAGTTAGACGGAGAGCCATTACCAAGACCCTGGAATGCTGCTAAGCTAAAGCAGTACTACAGTTAGAAACTGTCAACACCTGGGACCCTCGACCAGCAGCACCCGCGCTCGGTCAACGAGGAAAAACGTCCAATTTCGTATAAGGCTAAGGTACAAGCCCGACGTACGACCAAAATAGCACAGCATCGCGCGGTAAACGATGACGATCGATAGTGCCCGACGTGGACAGCTGTACCGAGCCCCACCGTCGTTGTACCCATAAGGCAGAACACCCAGCTCGCGATGGGCAGTTCACGCCAAGGGCGAATCGTCCCTAACGGGCTCCACGCCCGACTGAGCAACCTCGCTCCGAAATGCCCGACATTCCATCAAGAATAACGGGCCATCTACAAGGGTCAAAAGAAAATCTCTCCCCTCGAGCACAACACTTAGGTGGTTCTGGCCAATCGAAATAGGGCCGGGAACGCATACAAACGGAGTCGAGCATATTCGCTCGCCAATTAAGGCCACTTACGGGCACTCCACGGGCCCGTGGCTTAGGCTAAATTCATACAAGCATATGATTTCAAACAAGGGCAAAAATCCAAAATGTAAAACAACATTGATATAAATGCCCGAAGGCAACAAAACAATAGTAAACCGACCAAGAAGGCCGGCGATGTTCATAACATACAATAACGGGCACGCAGGCCCAAAGAATACAAATGTCAAGGGCACGCAGGCCCGCTATCCTACTCAGACTTCCACGGAATCATCATTGTCGGCGTTCGGAGAGTCGGGCGGAGGAACGATCACGCCACCTACAATCCGGTGTGTGTGACCGATACCCTCAGTGACCAAGCAAGGGTTTAGCAAGGAGAGTTGATCGACCGTAGAATTGAACCCGTCCTCCAGGGCACCGACGCAGTCCACCTCGAGGAGCCGGATGTGGGCGACCAGCTCCACCCGACTCTTCAAAGCTACTATGTCCTCGGGCTCATCCTCGGCAGGTTGCAGGGCAGCATTCATTTCCTCGACCTGTTTGCTCAAGCGTTCGACTTCGGCCGTCAGGCGATCCCTGTCTGCCCGAAGAAGCTCCCCTTCCTCAGTCAACTTCCCCGACTTCTCCTTCTCCAGGGTCAACATCTCCCTCTCAGCATCAAGCATCGCTGTCTGCTCTCGGAACATCCCCTCGGAGCGTTCCAGAGCGACCTTCAACTTCCGCGAGCTCGCGGCCAGGGTCGCCTTCTCCTGCTCGAGTTCTTCAACACGGGCAGCATCCCCTCCATCCTCACATAGCACCAAAGCCATCTCGGCCATTTTTACCAGCCCATCCATGCTGGCGGCCAGATACGCCTTCCGTTCCTCTTTACTCATCTTTTTTATGGCCGCAGCTTCATGGGCAACCACTGTCGGAGGGAATCGCTCGAAAAAGCCCGCCTCTTCGAAGCAAGGGGGGAAGGCAAAAGATTTAACGGCACCGGCGTCCTCACCGACAGTCGGACCACCTTCCACACGGGTCCTCTTCCTCTGCGTCAAAGCGGCACTGGGGTCGATCTCCTCGACTTCTGGATCCGACGCGGGCCCCGAGCTCGACGGCGAGTCCACCCTCACCGGCTGAGGAGCATTTGAATTGGGTGGGGGGCGCATCCTCGACGCCTGTGGGGCCTTCACGACCCTCCTGCCCCGCCTCTGGTCGCAGGATAATTTCAAGAGCCTTTCATGTCGGCTAGCCATCGTACCTGTACGAGATAAAGGAAAAGTCAGTATCGAGCAAACTTCATGAGTAAATGACGAATAAAGAATTTCAAGCAAACAACCTAACAGGCGGGCAGCCTGCCTATATGTCGGGCACTCCACCAGCGCCTTGGTGTCAATCGGAAGGGACTCGAACGTTGGGTAGCCATCCTTGTCCAAGATATCATCCCCTTCCCGTGTAACCCATCGGGCGGGATGAAAACTGTCGACAAACCGGCAAAGAGCGTCGTACGCCTGCTCGTCTTCCGAGCACATATCCCCGGCGGCGGTATGGTAATAACCCGTCCCATGCTCGTAATGCCGAGACATCCAGTACACCGGGATTTTAGCCCTACGACCCAACACAAGGTTCCTATCGTCGCCCACCATCACTTCCCCATCATCGTCGCTCACTGGCCCCTCCTCCTCGAAAAGGGAATTTAAAGCAGCGTCGGTAACTGGCCGTACCACGTACCACTTGTCTTTAAACCCCCTCACGGAGTCCATATACATCTTAAAGAGTCTCCTCGACTGCTTCAGGGAGACCCAGCTATGTTTCCCTCCTCGGGACTGACGCTGCAGGTGAAATACCCGGAAGAAAAGAGGGATGGTCGCCCCGATCCTCGGGTAGCGACACGTCAACTCAAACGCCCGGATGAAGGCGAGAGAGTTTGGGTGTAGCTGGGACGGGGCCAGCTCCAAGTGCATAAAGACCCCGGCCTGAAAATCAGTGAATGGCAGCCGCAGCCCTAGGTCTTTGAACGCGATCTCATACATCGCGAGGCTGTAATTCGGATAAACCGAGCAAATCCTTGCCCGGGTTGACGGAACCATAACTACAAAGTTTTTCTGGAAGCCGGGCTGGTCTTGACCCTCTTCAACGACATCGAATGGATGTCAGTCGTCTCGGCTGTATACCGACGCTATCCCCCGCGGCTCGACGCCCACCCATTCCAGCAAAGGGTCGGTCACGGTATCAATCAGGGTGACCGACTCGTCGGCACTCTGTTCGTCACGGTCGCGGCGTCCGGAAGAACCCGGCCCGTCCGCCATGGTTACCTGCAGAGCACGGGAAACCAGTCAGTTGAGCACGAAGTCCTACGCTCGACAAAATCATGTCGTCCCATACACGACTACATGAGTCCATTTTCCACGAATGGCTGCCTCCCCGACGTCCTGAACCCGGTGTTCTTCCTCAAACTAACTGCGCGGACACTCTCCAAGCATATCGGCCCGAGGTATGAACATGGCGAGCCGCACCATGAAGCCCACGGCCAAGACCATGAACATACCGGGCGCGATCATGAATCAGGCGCCCTGGATCATGAAGACCCCGGGCAGCTCTGAAGTTTATCACCTAAACCATGAATATGCCGGCCACAAACATGCGTTTGCCGGTCCTAGGCATGAATGTGTCGGGCCGAGCACGAGTTTACCGGGCTAATCCCACGCGCACGATCCTAAAAAATCTACAAACGCCGGAAATCATGCATTCTAAATGGAAAAATGAAGAAGGTAGATCACTTACTTGGATCAAAGAGTGGGATCTGGCTACGAAATGGAAGAATCTGTGACGAGAAGTCGCAACTGGAGAAAGTCTGGAAGAGCAGCAGCAGAGAGAGCACAGAGAGCAGAAAACGTATTATGGGGCCCAAGGTTCCTATTTATAGTGATGACGTGGAATACCAAACGTCACCTCGGGCAACCACGGACTCCATCTCCTCGACACGCTGCTCCCAACGCAATGATGGCCCTACCCCCATAGGGTGGCGGCACAGTTCCCGAAAGATACATCGTGTGCTCGACCGACACGCCCGGTAAGGATCCTCCGCGCATCCACCTCCGAGGACGTCTCCGAGCACGACACGAGGAGGCCCCTCGAGGGCCCACACCTCTATCCCGGGCACGAGACCTCAGCGATGGAATAACTTGGGTTCAAGTCATGGCTCCTCGCAAAGGAACCACGACTTGGGGGGCTCCTGTTCTGGACTGGGCCCGACAGGCCCAAAAGCATTACTAAGGCCCAATCCAAAGGGACTTACTGAGGACCACGCCAAGCAAAGGGGTCACATCCGTGCCCGACATCCTGATGTCCAGCCCGACATCCCGCTGTCCAAATCCACGTCCTGACACCCAACGCGACACCCTGCTGTCCAGCTCGACGTGGTCTTCAGCACGGCACCCTGCTGTCCAGCTCGACGTGGTCTCGAGCAACCCAGCTAGGGCAGACTCAGTCCACCGTTCCCCCAACGATACTCCGGAAAGACCGCGTCTCCGTCCACCCGCACTTCACGCAGAACATCCAGGAAGGGGACCACGTGCGGGTCCCCACTACCCACGTAGAACCTGGCAGTTCCTCCATTGGGCCAAATCCGCCCGGCCCAATGGAGGAACCTTGGCCCAGCGCTGGGGGCTATAAATACCCTCTGTTTCCAGAGGGTCAGGTATTCATCATTCTAACCTCAACTTACTATTATCTGCTCGTACTCCTACTTACTTTAGCATCGGAGTGCCTTGCAGGTACCCCCCCCACCTCGTTCAAAAAAGCTTTCTGCTCGGAGCCAGCCGTGACGGTCCATTTCTGATCAGGTCAGATCAGTAATTACTCCATTTGATCTCTGAAATCACATAATGTCAAGTAGATAAGTAGATTTGTACCTCTGTCGTTATTCATACAGAATATATTAACGTTAAGTTGGTAATGTCAGAGGTGCATTTGAAACTAAGTGAATAATCTTATGGATACATTTGATAACATATTTAGATCAAGAGACAAACTTGCTTAACATTTTACAAGTCTAGATAAAAGGCCAAATAAAGAACAACGGTCAAACATTAATGAAAGAGATTTGGTTTCAAGATTTAATATCCAATCACATTTCAAACAACTCTTTAGCAACCTTGACTACTATGAATTCCAACATGAATAAACGGGGAAAACTCATTTTCAGTAAAAGAATAAATATGAAGAATACCTGAGTTGAAGATCCACGAAGGAGAGGATGAGAGGCAAACATTGTGAGCATTGTTGAGCAATTCAGATTGAGTGTTGCAGCACGAGAAATGCGAGTTGCAGAGCGAGAGTGCTGAACTAATCTGAAATAAGAAGCAAAAATTATTCAAAATGCCAAAATTCCTAAATTCCTTATGAAATTGCTACATAAGCATCAAGAGAATATTGGTACAGATATACACATATTGTGGTATACTACTCAACATAATAAAATCAATACATATTTTCACAATAATCAAACAAAGTAGCCAACCCAGTCATACTACACAATAAACTCAATGCATTATTTCTAGCATCAGTTGCCTCACTCCAATTCCCTCTTTCAACCAATCTAACAACTTCAAGTTGTGCTTTTTCCAACTCATTCTTTTGCTTCTTATTTATTAATCCAACGTAATAAGCATTAGCAGCATGAGTAACAACTTGTGTTATAGGGTCTGTTAATCCATCACCAATTGCCAAACCAACTAAATTAACTAATTAACTACTGAATCTAATTAAGGCTAATTAACTAGGAATTAGGTTAGGAATTAGGGCTAATTAACTACTAAATCTAAATTCACAAATTCACAACAGAACAGTAGAGAAATTCAGAAAAAAGTGATCATTGCAAAAAACAAAATCAAAATCGGAGCAAATCAGTATCTAACGGACGAATCGAAATGAAGAATTAAAATGAAGAATCGAAAACACGATTTTGAAAATAAATATGATGAAAAGATTTCAACCTGAAATGATTTTGAGAAGCGATTGCAACCTGAAGCGATTCCTTGCAACCTGAAACGATGAAATGATGAAATGATTTTGAGACGCGACTACAATCTGGAGATGAAACAATGAAATGAAAGATTTCAACCTGATTTGCTGAAACGGCGATTTGCTGAAATGGTGCTTCTCACGATTTCTGCTTCTGCTTCTCACGATTTGCTGAAACGGCGATTTGTTCTTTGGTCTTTGCTTTTTGGTCTCTGAGAAGCTGAAAAGATTACAATCTGAAATATTTTTAATTAAATATTTTACTTTATACATAGTTATAATATTGATTTTATTTATAAGTTAATACATAGTTAATACATAGTTAATACATAATTTTGATTTTATTTTATAAGTTAAACTTTAATTAAATTTTATTAATTTAATTAAAATTTACTAATTTATAATATTAATTTCATTTTATAAATGTGAGTTTATTGATTTTTGGGTTAATACTTATTTTCACCCCTGACATATGGGGTGTATTTGAAAAACCCTCCTTTTAAAGCTGTGGCTTATATTTTTGTTATATTTTTATGACATGGCTTATGGCATTTATATTAATATTTTATTAATTCAAAGTTAAAAATTTTTTGTCCTTCCACAAGAATCGAACCGTGGACATACTGTCTGCAACAAACACTTCTTACCACTAGACCAATACATTTTCTTTATTATATTTTGGTTTGAACGCCCTTAATATTACTTTTTTTCTTGACTAATAATAACAGACTTCAATATAACCACGAGCATGTCAAAAATTATAATTTATAACACATCCTTAAAATTTCACAGTGCTTAGCAGTTAGCATAGTAATTATGATACTAACATCAATTGAATTGGTATGGGGTCTATAACAAAATCTAACATTGTGACTCCATCCATCCATCCTTCATAACTAAACAAGGACATTTGAAATCTATACTTAACACCACATCTATGAATCTTGTGATTGTTTAAATCAGTGCAAATCACGCACAAAAGATTGTACCGTTTCTACGTATATTAAGACAGAACAAATAGATTGAATCATATTTCAAATAGCAATTAGGCATCGATAATAACAAGATTATAAAAAGCGGAACTATGTTACAAGGTCCCAAAAGCATGCGTATAAGAAAAAACATCAATACATAGAAAGGGGTATACCATGGAGGCTATTATAGCGGCTGCAGCCGGCGGGAAAACAAGTCTTAAGCTATCCATGGGGTGCTTATGATGACATCCATGAAGAAGATAATGCAATGTATTCCCCCAATAACTCTTCGTTTGAACATGGAAAAGAAACCGGTGCAACAAGTATTCAGCCAAAGTCCATACAAAAATGCCAAGAAGCACGAAAAGAGGTAAACAAGGAGTCTCGAGTCCCAATCTGAAATAATTATAAATGAACCAAGACGCAACCAAAATATAACAAAGAAAATGCATTGGTCTAGTGGTAAGAAGCGTTCGCTGCAGACAGTATGTCCACGGTTTGATTCTTGTGGAAGGACAAATTTTTTTTAATATTGAATTAACACTCAATTAATAAAATATTAATATAAATGCCATATGGAATTAAAAATTAAAAATTAATTAAAAATGACAACTAATCAAGCCATGTCATAAAAATATAACAAAAATATAAGCCACATCAGCCTTTTAGGTGATGTGGCATCCTCAAGGTAAAAACTGAAACTTTTAAAATTTGTCAAGGTAACAATTGAAACTTTTTTTTTTGGCAGGGGGGTTTTTCAAATACACCCCATATGTCAGGGGTGAAAATAGGTATTAACCCTTGATTTTATTTATAAGTTATACATAGTTAATATATAGTTTTGATTTTATTTTATAAGTTAAACTTTAATTAAATTTTATTAATTTAATTAAAATCTAATTTTAATTTACTAATTAATAATATTGATTTTATTTTATAAATTTGAGTTTAATATACTTTTTATTTGATTTTATAAAATTTATACTTTGTTTTATAAATTTAATTTTAATTAGTTTTATTTTAATTTACTAATTTATAATATTGATTTTATTTTATAAATTTAATTTTAGTTAGTTTAATATATTGGTTTTTTATTTTATAGTTAAAAACAATTTACTAACAAATATTTTGAAACAATAAAAAATGAATCAAATTGATGGACGGAAATGAAATTATTTGGCACTAATATTAGCGTCGGCCCAAAGCGTCGCTAATATTAAAAATTAATAATTATTTAATACAATAAATAAAAAGGAGGCAAACGAAATAGGTGGATGGAAATGAAATTATTTGGCACTAATATTAGTGTCGGCCTAAAGCGTCGCTAGTCCTAAATTAATAATTATTTCATACAATAAATAAAAAGGAGGCAAATAAAATTGGTGGAGGGGAATGAATTATTTAGCACCAATATTAGCATCGACCAAATCCGTCTCTACTATTAAAATTAATATTCATTTAACATAGTACTTAATAAGGAGGCAAACATAGTAGTTAATAAGGAGGTAAACGAAAATTTGGCACTAATACTAGCGGCGGCTCAAACTGTCGCTGCTATTAAAAATGAAAATATTATTTAATACAATAAATAATAAGGAGGCAAACGAATTGATGGGGAAAGGGAATTATAAAGAGTAAGTTTTAGCGTTGGTTGTGGCCGACACTATGATCAACGACCTAATAAAAAAATAAAATAAATGGCTTTATTCATTTAGCGTCGGCTTATGCCGCCGTAATAGCAACGCTATCAGTGTCGGTATCAGGGCCGACGCTAAATAATTACAGCTAAATAGTGATTTTCTTGTAGTGTACGTTGACGAGGACACTACACATGGAAAGAAAATATAAATATATATCAGGATATACCCCATAACTTGTTTTATCAAGTATCATCACTAATATAATCAAAATTGTGAAAATATACCTACACTCTGATCCACGTAATATTGTTGGCTCTACTCTTTGGTACTTGAATACCTATTTGTGATCGAAAAACTTGTAGAATGCTATAATAAAATATAAACGACTATTTAGAATAATCTCACATAGATAAATAAATATACACACGAATATTTAGAACAATCTCACTTACGTATCAATCGTCTTCTTCGAATCTGGGTATGTTGTCCAATTATTGTATAACGAATCCAAATAGTATACAATCTCTCTAACAGGATTAATTGCAAGCAACAACCAATGTCCATTATAAAATTAAACAAATGTTTGATGGAAAGTTTCTACAAAACGTTAAAAATCAAAAAAATTATTATATATGAAGTTAGGATGAAAATCTAACCCGTTGTCAGTATTACATGGTAAAAAGAACAACTTTTATGTATCTTTGCTGACCATAAATAAACCGAGTACGTACAATATGACATCATCTGGTTTTGTTACAATTAACCCTGTGTTGACAGTGTTGGGAGCTAAAAAAGCGAATCTTTCTTCCAATCCACGCAGGCGCATCACTTTGTCATATAAAAACCTTAAATAAAAACATCATTAAAATTAGACTATATTCATTGAAATGAGTAAATAAATTGTTCATTTAATTAAATAAAGTTGATCGAAGTATACCTGATGTATGTATCGATAACACCGAGGCCTAAAGTAGAATATTGTAAAACTTGATCAATATCTTCTCTACCAATTGCTTCCATGTATTCATAACCAAAAATGTATGCCTTCATAGGTATAAGACGAGTACCACCAATTGGAATATCTGTTATTCCTATATATGTATGAAGGCACGACCTATACTGAGAAGTAGATTTTTTTCTAGCCCGGTCTTGTTACCCCTACTTACTTGCTCAATCTCTTTAGCATACATCTAAATATTTAATTAGTTAGGTGAAGTATAAGATCCCTCTATGCATAAATATCATATAATTGTGTTATACCTCTTTTTTTGATGCAACTGACTCAGTTTGCTTCTTAATCCCCTTATCTTTTGATTTGGATTTTGTGGGAGTCTAACATTACCATGAAAAAAATGTATGTTAAATGGTCGTAAAAAGTAATGGATACTCAAAGGTTCATAATAGTTTAAAACATACCTCCTCATCTATGCAAATGAGGTTTGACGACCATGCAACATACGATCCTATTGCCTCTCCCACCAATGTTGCATCTGAAATATCGTCATACAAAGGTAATGGCGCATCCCTCTATAAAGAAATTTCAATTGACACTTTCATAAATCTAGCAGAGAGCGGTTTATGGTGAAGTACTTCTCCCAAGGTGTTATGCACTTTTCCCTTTCCAACCATGCGATAAGTCGGTGACGATAAATATAGCTGACAAGGTAAAATACCCTAAACCAATAATAAATATGAAATTATTAATGTGTATATATGTCAATTAAAAAAAGTTCTAATTCATAATAATATATATTACCTCAGGAATTTTCTGTTGGAAATCACAATTGATACTATCTTTGTCACTAGTATCCTTGAACCTTGGACCTTGCCTTTCTGACATGTATTTTTCTTTGTCCTTTTCCAACTCACGAACTGTAGCTTTTAATTTTTCTAACTCTTCCATCACTTCTTTATTGCTATTACCTTTCCTCTTTTAATGGTTACTCAAAGATGTTTGAGTCACTCCGAATCCCTTACCCCTCACACGACTGGTATACTCAGGAACATTTAATACCCGACTAAGTATGCTCCTGCAATCATGGTCTTCAGCTTGAGTTAAAGATTGAGATAGACTCTCCTGAAATTCATATGCATAGCGAAATAAATTAGTGGTGATTAAACTCATAATTTCTTTATTTTAATAAGCTTGATATTTTATTAAAGGAATATTGATATACTTACACATTGCTCATAAATTTGTTGCACATCTTCCTTAACAACTTCATCCTTACCCACCCGGGCAACCTTCCACAGAACATGTTCCGAAAGAGATGTTTCTTGACTTTTATCCTCTTCTAACTACACATTAAGAAAAATAATAAAATCAATAATAACACATGGTGAACAATTATATCATAGCATTTATATATACTTACCAATCTTTGATGTAAGCGTGCATATTCCATACGCCCTTTTCTGTATGGATACAGGGGACTTGATGCTCATTGGCAACTCACACCACTCACATCTTGAAAATATGAGGTTCTTATTTTTTCTTTGAAGGTTTACCATTCTTCAAGCAAAATCAAGTCTGCATACGCCCGTGGATGCTTCACATCGATAAAATTGTTATCGGCATCCCTAAGAAACTTGTTTGTCAAAAAAGATCGAAACCCTCTTAGTCTTTTTCCGGCCAATTGAAGACAATATGATTTTCGATCATCATCAATATTAAAAGACATCTACAAAAAAAAACACAATATAAAAAGCTTTAGTAATTTAAAGACATAAGCGGGAAAAAAAACGAAAGACATCACATATGGCACCTGTATTTCAGTCCATATTTTTCTTTAATGGGTTTCAACTCATGCCTTCTCCAATCATCGCAAGTGATTGGAACTTATCTCCTTACAATGGAACTAATGTAACTTGTTAACATTGAACCGTTAGGCTCAATTAGTTATTTGTCTTTATTCTAATGTACGTCAAATTTGATACCTTTATCTCTTGCAAGAATGATTGACTTCATAATTGTTATTCCTCGTCTAATATCATTCTCCATATCACGAGCTGATTCTTTTCCATCATTATTAGAAGCCATTTGACCGTAATGTTAAAGAACATAAACACCATATAAAATTCAAGTAACATAAACACAATATAAAAACATAAACACAATATGAATTACTAGTACCTATTTCACTAACATCTCTTTCATTTCCATCATTATTAGAAGCGGGATGTGATTTTTCCTCATTGGTATCCATTTGACCTGTAATATTAAAGAAAAACATAAACACCATATAAAATTCAAGTAGCATTTAATTAATAAACACAATATAAAAACATAAACACCATATAAAATTCAAATAGCATTGAATTAATAAACACAATATAAAAACATAAACACAATATGAATTACTAGTACCTTTTTCACTAACATCTCTTTCGTTTCTTGGTTGGAATATGAATTACTTGGATCTTAACAACTTGGACGGGTGGATGATCCAAATTCCCTCATTATGATCATTTCTAATATATGTTTCATCCGCTATAATATTCTCATCTTGATCATTTCGTATATACGACTCATTCTTTCTAACATATGACTCATTCTCAACATCAACATCACTTTGATTTATACTGTTATCATCAATCACTTTCTTAGATAAAAGCACTATAGACCATTTCGTACTTGTCAGATCAGTGACATAGAACACTTGTTTAGCTTGAGAGGCTAGAATAAAAGGCTCATCTTTGTACCCCACCCTATTAAGATCCACTTGTAAAAGTCCCGACTTATCCATTCGTATGCCACTATTATATACCCACTTGCAACCAAAGATAGGAATCTGAAATTTCTCATAATCAAACATCCAAATATGCTCGATAACCCCAAAATAAGACAGATTTGCATATTTGTGGTTTAAGTCATTCATACTTGAAATGTGCATTGCTTCAGCTACAACAGTGACACCACTATTTTGCACAGTGCTTTTATCATCTTGTTCTTTGGTATAAAACGTGCATCCATTAATTGTGTATGCGCTATAAGAAAACACGAGCAAACTCAGACCATATGCTAAACATCTCAATCTTTCTATTATTGAAGCGAGATCTAAATCAAACTTTGAATAAATATGATCTTTGAACCATTGTATAAAACTTTGATTGTGCTCTCGTATAATCCAATTTTCATTTCTGTTCGGATTTAAACCTCGGAGTACATCCTTGTGCATTTCAACATACAACTCAACCTCATTATTATTGTGCAGAACATATAAATGCACTTGATCCCGTTCAACCCTTGATACTGTCACAATTTTATTTTTGATCAAATTTATTCCTTCCTTCCTCTCTAAAATATGAGATTTGGGTAGTCCAATGGATTGAACATTAGTCAAATATTCAGTACAAAAATCAACTGCTTCTTCAACAATGTATCGTTCAACCATACAACCTTCTGGCCGACTTTGATTTTTCACGTACCCTTTTAATATTTTCATATAACGCTTAACAAGGTACGTCCATCTCATATAAGCTGGTCCACGCAATTGTGTCTCTTTCACAAGATGAACAACAAGATGTACCATAATGTCAAAAAATGATGGAGGAAAATATATTTCAAGCTCGCACAAAGTAATAACTATTTCTTTTTGCAATATTGGTAAGATCTCAGGATCGATCATCTTACTACAAATTGACCGGAAGAAAAAACACAATTTAGTCATGACGCTTCTTACTTTTTATGGAAAAATAGAACGTATACCTATTGGTAGAAAATGATCCATTATAACATGGAAATCACATGTCTTTACACTCTTTAACTTGAGGTCTTTCATAGACACAAGTCTTCTAATATCTGAAGAGTAACCTTCTGGAACGTTAACTTCACTTAGAAACTTACACAATATTTTTTTTCTCCTTTATAGATAAAGTATAAGCAGTAGGCGGCAGATATATTCGTGTTCCTTTCTTCATGGGTCCTAATTCACTTCTTATTCCCATCTCTATTAAGTCCTTTCTTGCTTTAAGGCCATCCTTAGACTTTCCTTGTATATTGAGTAACGTACCAATAACACTTTCAAATACATTTTTTTCAATATGCATAACATCAAGGAAATGTATTACATACAATGACTTCCAATATGGCAATTCAAAAAAAAAATCAACCTCTTCTTCCACCCACCTTTGACAAGCGTATTTGCAAAAGGCTTGCCAAACTGAGTACTCATATCTTTCACCTTCTCAAAAACTTGGTCACCTGTCAACATAGGTGGATGTTGTACCCCAAAATTTGCCCTCCCATTTCATCAATATTTTCTCACCACAAGACCCTTGGAGCTCAAGATCAAGCTAGGGTTTGCTCTGCTCAAGACTCCTCCTTGCACTGTTGACCCAAATTAGGGTTTGAGTTTGCACAAAGATGTGTTGACCTAAAATTCCCAAGATAACTTTCATGCTTCATGTTGGACTCACAAGTTTATCCATACCTAGTTTCAAGCCTTGATTCCAATCTTTGCCCAGTCAATTGGACAGTTGACCTAGAAATCAGCTGTATTGGGGAAAAAGTCAACTGTGGTCAATTGACAGTCAAACCTCATGATTTTTGACCCACATCAACATTATGAACTCATATGGACCATTTGATCAAGTTTGGATCACAATTTCACAAGAAATTTGATCAGATCATCAAAAGGGCAAAATGGTCATTTTTAGGGTTTTGACTGCACAAAGGCAATTTTTGACTGTTTGACCTAACCAATGGCAAACCAAGCTCCCTTATGGCCTCAAGGACTCAATGACATGGTCTTGACACATTCAACAAGTTCAAAAGATTCCAAATGCACAAGTTTGACAGATGAATTTTCCAGTCAACTGATCCAAATTTGACTGTATACTGAAAAGTCAAACTTTGACTTTTTGGTCAAAATCAAGTGTCAAGATTAATTTTTCATCAAAACATGCCAAATTGTGAAACTTGTTCATAAAGAAACCAAGAATTACAAATTAGGGTTTAAAATGAAGAAATTTCATAACTTAGAAATTTTCTAAGTTATGAAATTTCCTAATTTTTTCCTAACTTTGTCCCATTTTTTCTTCAAGATGCAAATTGATTCAAGATAAACTCAAAACATGAAAGTTGTAGTCTATTGCAAAATCTACAACTTTGATTCACAAAGCTTTCTCAAAAGAAGCTTGTAGCTCAAGTTATAATTTTTGGAACAAGGGTGCAAAACATTCTTAACTTAGAAATTTTGTGACCTATTTTAGGCAGGATTTTTTCCTAACTTCATGGCCACTTTTCACATGCTTCCACTTAGAATTTCAATTTGCATTACAAAGATGGATTGTAGTACATATTCTGAGCTTTCCAAATTGTCCAAGAACTTCTCAAACACCCTTGTGGTTAGGGAGAATCGAATTGACAAAGTTGGGCAAAAGTCACTTTTGTTCTTGACCAAATGCATGTTCATAACACTTTGCATTTTCAAACTCAGCATGCACAAGCTAGGTTACAGGCCTCTAATCCCTTTCTTACTCAATAATTCAATGCTAAACCATTGTGCCAAGATGTTATTTCATTCATTTGGGCAATACATGTTAGATTAATCCATAATTAGAAAAAGCATTTTAGCCATTTTGATAAAGAAGCACTTTATGTCAAGTTCACATATCTTTGAAGTACAAGGAAATCTATGAGGCACAAATGTGTGGACATATCCCACTGATCAAGAACAAACTTTGCAGCATGTTTGAGGGGCCTGTATGAGCCTGTAACCTAACTTGGCATTTTTGGCTTAAGAAGGAAGAAACTTGCATTTTGAACAACATCTCTCATTACTGCAAGAACTAACCAAAACAAACTTTGTGAACACATTCCATACTCCCTAATTAACCTGAAACACGACCAAACCATCCCTGAAACTCTCTCATTCATCAAAACACAGTTTTGTGGCAAAACAGGGTACCTTCTGCATTTTGACTTGGCCAGTTCATTTCCCTCGTGCGTTTTCATCCAAACCAGTTCAAACACATCCTACACCATCCATACAAACTATCCCAAGCCCTAGCTACAGACTGTAACACCTCTAACCAAGTTCACCATTTTCATTTTTTCAGTTGTGCAGGTTGAGTTACATAGCTCGATTCAGTTAGTTTCAAAGCAAGCTAGAGGTTGGGAGAGCATCCTTGGACCTCAAGCAAGCTGTACAAGTCCTCACACTGCATTGAAAGTACCTCCATTATTGCACACGATTCCAGTTGAACAGGTAAAACTTTAAACTTCTATCTCTCTATCCAAGCATATCTAGGCTTAGGTTTGTGAAGAAGTTATGTCCTAATCATGGCCCTGAAGCTACCTGTATCCTCACTTTTCATTTATATTGTGTGTGCTAAGAGAATTTGGAACCTGAACATTAGAAAAAAGTTAGGTCAGGAATTGGGGGAGAAGAAATTCTCTCTCATTTATGAGAGTTAGATCAACTTCTTTATATGTTTAGAATCGTGACATGATGCTCTATAACATTGCTGTTGTAAGTTTTTGTTGAAAATCAAAGGATCAAGAGATAGCAGGGACAAGAGAAAACGCGCGTTTTTGTTTGAAATTGGCTGGAGGTTGAAGACAAGCCTCCTTGGGCTGGGCCTGGTTTTGTTTTTCTGTTTACACCATCTTTTTACAATTACACCCCCTTGGCCCATTGTGTGTTATTTTTATCATTTTTAATTTTTTTCTTTTTGTTTCTGATTTATTATTTTTTGTCAAAGTATAAAAAACATTAAAAACATTTTTTCATCCATTTTTGCATTTTATTTGGATTTTTATTTGTTTTATTTGAACTTGTACATATAAATAAACATATATATACTTTTATTTAAAATACTAAAATAATACAAAATACATTCTATTTTCTGATTTTATTTTATTTTATCTTTTGAAAACATTTTCTAAAAAATATACTTTTTTTGTAAAATAATTAATATTTTATTTTTGTGTATATTTAATATATTTAATACATAATACAAATACTTATATAATTATTAGAATATTTAGGATAAAAACATAAAAATAATATATTTTTTTTCTTATTAATGTTTAACCTCAAAAATTACTTTTTTACAATATACTTCCCTTTTATTTTATTTTTTTGTATAATTAATAAATATTATATATAATAAATAATAAATACCTTTTATTTAGAAAAATTAGGGTTTTGCTCTAAAATGTGAAAATATCCAAAAATTAACCTTTTTATTATTTCACTTGTAAATAAATCACATACACTTACACAAATACATTGATACACTTACGTTGCTTTATTCTTATACATTGATCATTTTACATTTGCGATTGATTTGATTTGGTTGTAAATTTATTTGGATACTATTCTCCTATTAAGTCTCATCCCCATTTGGACATTTGTACCCCCATCCCCATGATTATTGTGTAATAATTTAGGACTTTTAATTCCGCATTTTAAAGCTTTCTAAATATGCCATGATAGACTTAGGGTTTTGTATGCAAATAAAAAATAACAAATAGCTTGACTAAACAAAAGACAAAAAGCATGAAAATGGACAACACCAATCACACTTGCACCCCTAGGGTTACTCCACTTGTTGCCTTTAATAATGGGTTATGTTGCATGTTGGGTGTCTTTGGCAAAACAAAACAAATCCAATGATCATAGTCCCTCGATGACGCTTTCGAAAGTTGCCTAAAAATGATCAAGTCCCTTAAAAGAAAATTGCCAAAGACACTTGGCACTATTGCAATCATGGTCTAAACGATGACCCGCGTCCGTCCCGTTAACCTCCTAACACAAGATTGTCCACCAAATACAATGGTGGAACAAAATTGTTAAAAGGGTTAAAACATAGAAAAAACCTTTGAGTAAATTTAGGGGTAGACAACTCTTAGTTACTTGATAAACTTGCAAAACACACTTGCCTACTTTTCAAAACCACACTCCACAACACTTTCAAAACAACTTTCAAAAACATTGAAAACTTTTCAAAAGATATACACCTTTGTACACATTCAAACATGAATCATTATAAAGGTTGCCACCACATTGGCCTCTTTTCAAAACATTTTCAAACCCACACACAAAGCACCATTTCAAACAATTGAAAATGCAAGGAAAGTGATCTAAGCAAGTAACTAAGAGCCCATGGATAACCATGGATAAAAAGGGTGATAATACCTTCCCTTTCTATAATCTACCCCTCGAACCCAAGAAAAAATCTCAAAGGTTTTTGCTGTGCTTTTTAACCTTCCCTTAGGATAAAATAAAAAGTCGGTGGCGACTCTTGCTCAACCAAAACATTTGCGAAAACAAACGCAAAACTCAAGTCAGTTCTCCCACTGTATCACAGAACTGGTGACTCTGCTGGGGAAAACTTAAAAGTGGGGTTACCTTAGGATTAGACCACTCTTGTTTTCAATTGCTTGCTTTGTTTGCTTTTATATTTGTGGTCTTTGCATCGGAGTTTCATAGATCCTAACCCGGATCTGGGGAATACCCTTTTAGGTAGCATAAGCTGTGAGGGACCTGTCCGGCGTAGACCAACATGGGTGAAGCAGTGGCTACGTTGGTGTGACACCTTGGTCTGTACCGATATCCCTTGTGTTGCAACGAGGAGAATATGGGTCTTCTAAGGAGTCATTAAACACCAACCGACCTTAGAACCCTAAATTGACCCAACTTGGCCATAGAACGGTAGCAGTATGCTACACTCATTGAGGCTAAACTCTCGCGATGGTTCTGGCCGCAAGAAAAGATTGCGATGCTGGAGTTATGACCGATTGAGGGTAGTCAATGATATTGAGATCCTCTAGAACCCGGTTACTTTTGATAGGACAGGTCTTAACCAACGAAACTAAAAGAGGGTAATACCTAAACTTCATGCTGGCCTAAACCCTAAGGGTTGTCTTGTGTGACTATGTGTGCTTTATCATGCTTGCCTTTGTGAATACTTGTGGTGTGCCTTATCATAACATCATACCACCATACCATTGAATGCATCCTGTATAAGGACTGACCCATTTCAAAGACAAGAGGGTTTCATCTTTGCTCTGTTTTGTAGGACATCATGATGCCCATGCGTAGGAATACTATCCGGCTCAACTTTGTTCAACCACCTACTTTGCTCAAGGAATTGGTTGATAGGATTCCAAACACTACTTCCTTCATCAAGAGGCATGGTTCTCTTCTCGGTTTAGTCACTTCAAAGTGGGACCAACAACTGATGCGTGTCCTGGTCCAGTTTTATGATCCCCTGTACCATTGCCTCACTTTTCAAGACTTCCAGTTGGTCCCTACCCTGGAAGAATTCTCTGATTTACTTGGTATCCCTGTTTTGGAACAGACTCCATTCACTGGTTGGGAGAAGACTCTTAGGCCTGAAGAGATTGCTGCAGTCCTTCCCTTGACCAAAGAAGAGGTAATGGCTAACTGGGAGACTAGAAGTGGAGTTAAGGGCTTTTTGGCTAAGTTTCTGGTTGGGAAAGCTAATAGTTTCTGGAATGACTTAGACTTCAAGGCGTACGAAGACATTCTGGCTCTCTTAATCTATGGTCTAGTATTGTTTCCAAATCTTGATAACTTTGTCAATATCAATGCCATAAGGATTTTCATGTCTCGGAACCCTGTACCCACTCTCTTGGGTGATATCCTGCAATAACTTTATGCTCGTACTGCCCGAAGACGGGGAACTCTGTGGTGTTGTGCTCATTTGTTAGTGAGGTGGTTTATTTCGCACCTCCCTAAGTTCGTGCTGAAGATTGAAGAAGGAAAGGGCTGGGCTCATAGGTTAATGTCTCTCACTGATAAGGACATCATTTGGACTCTTAGAGGTTTGGATGAAGTAGCCATTATTGATCGTTGCGGAGAATATCCTAATGTTCCATTGATCGGTACCCAGGGAGGAATCTCTTATAATCCATGTGTTGTACCCCAAAATTTTCCCTCCCATATTCTTCAAAGTTTTGACAAGCATCACCTCAAATGGTTCAAAGTCTACTCAAGGGCTACACAGTCAAGCACCCTCCTAAGCCAGTCAAATTAGGGTTTTGGTTCTTGCAAGGAAGTTGAGGTTTTCAAGGGCTCAATCAAGTCCCACATGCCTATAAACATTGTCAAGCATCTACATGTCAAGTTTCAAGGCTCACAAGGTCAAGTTGCACAGTAAAAAAAAACCTAATTGCTTCACAATCAACTGTAGGGGCAAAATGGTCATTTGGCAGTCAAAAGTCAAATTTTTGGTCAACATCTTATTTTGAAGCCACAATCATGATTTGATCAAGTCTTGATCATGATTTCACAAGAATGGCTCAAAAATCATCAAGGTGTCAAAAGTTTCTATTTTTGGACAGTTGAAAAGTCAACTGTAACTTGACCAAGGCATAACTTTTTCATGGTTCATCAGAAAAATCCCATCCAATTCTCATTTTGAAGAGGAGGACATTTCCTACACTTCATCTTCACATTCCAAGTCCAAGAAATGCTCTCAAAAAAAGTTATCAATTTCAACATTATAGGTCATTTTCAAAAGTCAACAAAAAGGCATTTTAAGTCAAAGACCATAACTTGATATTGGTAAATCAAAATGACATGGGACCAAAGTCATTGGTTAGAGGACTTCAAGACCTTTCCAAAATGTCCAAGAACATGTTCATATGATTAAAATTGAGCAAGATATGTATTGGAGAAGTTGGGAAATTTTTGTGAAATGGCCAAAGTCAACTATCCTTGAAACTTCAATTTTTGACAAAAGGGCCCACTTTTTTCCACTTGGTTCAGCCTTGTCATGCCACCCACGTGTCCCATGATTTATTTCAAGATTAAACATTAATTTTTCTATTTTTATTTAATTTTATTGATTTAATTCATTTTAAATCCATAAAATTCAAATAAAAAAAATTAATCAAAGGATATCTTGTGGTTTGAATGACCTTGATGCATCATAAGTCACCTACCAAATTCGTGCCAAGCTGAATTAAACATGAAAATTCAAATTTTGAACAAAAATGGCAAGTTTCTTTAATGGTGGTTATGAAGAAATCCAAAACTTCATGGCAATGGTTTAAGGCTCCTAATATCATTTGATTCTCATTCATACACATATATGCAAGCTTCTCATACCTCAGGAACGGGCTAGAGACACCTAAAACGGCATAACCAAATTCAAAAATTGGAAGAAGAAACCAAAAACTGTTTTCAATCTTCCAGTGCAATTCAAGCATTCCTCTTGATCCAAACACATTCCCAGCATTGCCAGGAACGATTTGCAATCATCAACAAGCCAAAAACCTCAAAGAATTGCTCAATACAGTCACACGGTTCATCATCTTTTTCCATAATCGAAATTCATTTTTTACGCATCATTAACACACTTTGATTACTGCTTTGCATTTCTAACATTGTTACGAAGCTTTTGATATAATTTAATTTGATTTTGGTGCTCTAAAATGAAAGTTGCCATTGTTAAGTTCTAGGGTTTCAGAGCTTTCAAATTGGGGCTTTGTGCATACTGTAAAATCAGAACCTCCAAGACCCATGGTTGAACTCAGAAGGACGAGACAAACACAACCCAACCATCGCGCTCTTTTTATGTTCACTATATAGCTAATCGCTATTTTCCACAGTTTTGCATTGTGGGGGCTAAAAACCCCCGCTATCTTGTTTCTATTTTGCAGATAAATGAAGACGATAATGAGGTGTCCATGCATGGCTGGCTGGTTCAAATAAACGCGCGGATTTTTTAATTTCCAGAATAATGTGTGTTTTCATATTTAATTTTCTTTGATTGTTATTTTAACAAAAACACTCAAGTGGCTCAGTGGAGAGGGACGTGGATATGCATCATTGGGACCTGGGTTCGATTCCCAGGTCCCCCATATAATTGTTCACATTTTTTCTAACATATTCCAATGCAGTGTTCCAGCAAAAGTCCACCATACATCTCCAACAATCAGCGTGCCAAGTGGCCTCAGAAGCAGATCCAAAGGCCAGAAAATGATGAGCACCATGCTCATGAGTCAACACAGGCGCAGGCAATTCCAAAAGTCAGCAAAGGGCTTGATCACTATTGGGCCCAGATTGCTTCACTTAACCCCCTTTTTTGGTTCATCCTTTTTTTTTCTTCTTGTTTTATATTTCTATTTTGTTTGTTTATTAATTAATTTTTTCTAATTATCACTAAATTAACATAACTAACTTTTTTCATAAAAATCAAAAAAAGAACTAATATTATTATTATTATTAATTTCATTTTATTTTTGTAAATAAATACTAATAAATTGAATTAGTTTTAATTAGGCAACTTTAACCTTTTTTTTCTTAATAACTAAAATAAATTTAGAATTAGGTTTATTAACTTTTAATTTTATTTCCTTTTATTTTATTTCATTAAAAACATAAAAATACAAAAACATTTTTCTTTTAATAAATTAAATAATTAGTTTTAATTCCATTTAATCACAACAAAGGACAAAAAAAATTCAATTCTTTTCTTAAAAGGGTCAACACCCTTAGGACGTTCCCGATTCTTTCTTTCGCGCATATTTATTTTCTTATTTTATATTTATGTATCTGTACATAGTATGTAATAGTTAATTAGGATTTTTTACTGCTTTATTTAAATTCTCGCACTTATTTACCAAAACGGGTTTTTGTCTTTTGGCGATGTATAGACCCGCGCCTTGTAATAGCTAGATTTACATTTCTGCAATTTATTTTTCGCACTCCTAACTGCTAATATGCATGAAAGAATGTATGACAAAATAAAACCAATCCGTAGCTCACAAATAACATGTACAAAGACAATTAACTGAAAAACAACACACATGCACATGCCACTCCTAGGGTACGCCTCACTGGTTGCCTCGAACGTGGTCATCGAGTATAGGGTGTCTTAGAGGTTGCCCTTCTGTCCAAAAGATCCAGTTGCCTCGAAACGGTTGCCTCGGATAAAAGGATCTAGGACATTAGGGTTACCACTAAAGTGTCCTACCATTGCTTCGGTGACCATATTGTCCCGATAATCGAATTGACCCGAACACCTCCAACGATGGTGCTACCTACCTCTCAATGGTGGGATAGCACTATCTAAAGGACTCTTACACAGCCTAATTCCTTAGAGTAGGTAGATTTCTCTTAAGTACTTGCTCTTTTCAAAACAAAACAAAAACATCTTTTCACACCTCACACTTTCTAAAAGTTTTCAAACAAATTTTTCATACACTCTTGAGGACAGATACAAGAGTTACTTAGAAATTTTTCAAATGAAACTTTTTCAAACCCACACACACATTTGAAAAGCAAACAATTTTTGAAAACATAAGAGCAAGTACCTAAGAGCCCGTGGATAACCACAGATAGAAAGGGTGCTAACACCTTCCCTTTCTATAAATCTACCTCCCGAACCGAGAAACATTCTCGAATAAGGAATTTTGCTGTACTTTTGTCCTTTCCATGTTGGAGAACATAAAAGACGATGGCGACTCTTGCTTACCGCGACATTTCGTGAAACCAGCTTAAAAACAGTCAGTTCTATATCCACCGATCATAGAACTGGCGCCTCTGCTGGGGACTATAAAAGTGAGGTATACCTTAGGATTAGATCATACTTATGTTTTCAATTGAATGTTTTGTTTGCCTTATATTTGTGGGCATTGCATCAGAGTTTCATAGATCCTAACCCGGATCTGGGGATACCTTTTTAGGTAGCATAAGCTGTGAGGGACATGTCCGGCGTAGACCGACACGGGTGAAGCAGTGGCTACATTGGTGTGGCACCTTGGTCTGTACCGATATCCCTTGTGTTGCAACGAGGAGAATATGGGTCTTCTGAGGAGTCATTAAGCACCAACCGACCTTAGAACCCTAATGTGACCCAACTTGGCCATAGAACAGTAGCAGTATGCTACACCCATTGAGGCTAAACTCTCGCGATGGTTCCGGCCGCAAGAAAAGATTGCGACACTGGAGTTATGACCGATTGAGGGTAGTCAGTGATATTGGGATCCTCTAGAACCCGGTTACTTTTGATATGACAGGTCTTAACCAACGAAACTGAAAGAGGGTAGTACCTGAACTTCATGCTGGCCTAAACTCTAAGGGCTGTCTGGTGTGACTTGTGTGCCTTATCATGTTTTCCTTTGTGAATACTTGTGGTGTGCTTTACCATAACATCATACCATCATACCATTGCATGCATCCTGCATAAGGACTGACCTATTTCAAAGACAAGAGGGTTTCACCTTTGCTCTATTTTGTAGGACATCATGATGCCTGTGCGAAGGAACATTATCCGGCTCAACTTTGTTCACCCACCTGATTTGCTTAAAGAGTTGGTTGACAGAATTCTAAACACTGCTTCCTTCATTCAGAGGCATGGTTCTCTTCTCGGTTTAGTCACTTCAAAGTGGGACCAACAACTGATGAGTGTCTTGACCCAGTTTTATGATCCCTTGTACAATTGCTTCACCTTTCAAGACTTCCAGCTGGTTCCTACCCTGGAAGAATTCTCTGATTTGCTTGGTATCCCTATCTTGGATCAGACCCCATTCACTGGTTGGGAAAAGACTCTTAGGCTTGAGGAGATTGCTGCAGCCCTTCCCTTGACCAACAAGGAGGTAATAGACAACTGGGTGACTAGAAGCGGAGTTAAGGGCTTCTTGGCTAAGTTTCTGATTGGTAAAGCTAACAGTTTCTGGAATGACTTAGACTTCAGGGCGTACGAGGACATTCTGGCTCTCTTAATCTATGGTCTAGTATTGTTTCCAAATCCTGATAACTTTGTCAATATCAATGCCATAAGGATCTTCATGTCTCGGAACCCTGTACTCACTCTCTTGGGTGATATCCTGCAACAACTCTATGCTCGTACTGCCCGAAGACGAGGAACTCTGTGGTGTTGTACTCCTTTGTTAGTGAGGTGGTTTATTTCACACCTCCCCAAGTTCGTGCTGAAGAACCAAGAAGGAAAGGGCTGGGCTCATAGGTTAATGTCTCTCACTGATAAAGACATCATTTGGACTCTCAGAGGTTTGGATGAAGTAGCCATTATTGATCGTTGCAGAGAGTATCCTAATGTTCCATTGATCGGTACCCAGGGAGGAATCTCTTATAATCCATGTTTAGCTCTCCGTCAATTTGGAAGAGCCAGAAGAGCAGGGCCTCATGAGATGTTGGTACCTCACATCAGTTTTGAGTTTCAGGTAGATAGTGACGAACTGCGCCGTAGATTCATCAAAGCTTGGGACAGAATTCACAAAGCGGACCCACATGAGTTGGGACCGAAGACTTCTCTACCAATGGAACCCTATTACAGATGGGTCCGCATCCGTGCTCAGAAGTTAGGTATGCCATATGAAGCTGTCAGGCCTATCATTCTTGAAATTCCTGATAGAGACGGGGTTCCTCCAACCATACTCCCTCCTCAGATACCCACTGATGTTGATACACTAAAGGGGTCTTGGGCGCAACTACAGGAAGAGCGGGATTCTTATCAGGAAAAGTTCAATGAACAGGAATAGAAGATCCATAAGCTGACCAAGCAATTGGAGAACGAGCGGATCATGAATGACTACATCCGTACTAAGAAGAGGAGGCCATGGGAGCACTGATGGGCTTTGGATGTTCCCTTTACAGCTTTTATTTTCCTTTTCAGTATTTTCATTCCTGTAACGCCTAAGGGCGATTTGTTGAACAATTTAAATTCCAAAGTTTAAATCTAATAAAGTGTGTTCCTTTTGTCTACAAAGTTGATTCCCGATTGTCTTTGAAAACATAATTCATACGCATTTCATTCATCATATGCATCACAAGTACCCTTTTTCTACAGGTTGCTTAATCTTCTTCGCTGTTTATTTCAGCACTCAATCATCATGAATCCTGAACCTACTACCGAACAAACTATCAAGGCCCTCCAGGACCAGAACGCCCAGTTTCAACAGATGGTCATGAACTTAGCACAGGGACAACAGGAGTTGAAGGCTTTGCTCCTAAAGAAGAAGAAGAAGAAGAGGACTGTGTTGTTCAACACTGGACGCAGACTCGGGAATACACTGCAGAATGAAGCTGAGAGGACTACTCCATCTGTTGGGGAAGGCAGTCACCAAGGGAGAGAGGTTCCTAGTCCTGTGGTCTCTGACACCGAGACAGATTTCAATGATGAACAGTACCCTCCTGCCGAGGACAGGTACAAACAGCTGAAGGACCGGTTAAATGCTATGGAGATTCAACGTGTTCCTGGGTTGGATTTTGGAGACTTAGGGTTATCTTCTAGGGTGGTGATCCCACACAAGTTCAAGGCGCCTGCCTTTGTGAAGTACGACGGGGCTTCCTGTCCTAAACTGCACCTCCGCTCTTATGTAATGAAGATCCAGCCTTACACTGCAGACAAGAACTTATGGATCCATTTCTTCCAGGAGAGTCTTTCAGGGACTCATCTCGAATGGTTCTATCAGCTGGATGGAACCAACATTCGTAACTGGGAGGACTTGGCTACTACTTTTTATAAGCAGTATCAGTACAATTCCGACCTCGCTCCCACGCGTACCCAACTCTAGGTTATGTCACTGGGAACGGGTGAAGGTTTCAAGGAGTACGCACATAAATGGAGAGACCTGGCTGGCAGGGTGCAGCCACCGTTGACGGATCGTCAACTAGTGGACATGTTCTTGGGGACCCTATCTGGTCCATTCTTCAACCATCTCATTGGTAATTCCTCTGTTGGGTTTACAGACCTGATCCTGACTGGTAAGAGGATCGAAGCTGGTATCAAATCGGGGAAGATACATAAGGGTGCCTCCTCAAGTACTGAAAAGAAGCCCTTCAAGAAGGAAGCTAGTGTTGTGTATGGTCCCAGAAGGCAAAGCAAACCGGAACGCCACCAAGCCGTCAACGCGGTGGTAATTTCTAAGCCTGCTGCTGCTCCTCAACAATATAACCAGCCAAGAGTTGAGAGGCCCAAAAGACAGTATACTCGGCTCAGTATGACCCTCTCTCAGATATTACCGCAACTGCTGTCAACCAGCCTGGTAACTGTCAAGGAAGCTCCAAAGATGGTAAACACAGCATCTCCGAAGTACAACCCCAACGCCCGTTGCGCTTATCACTCTGATAGCCCGGTGCATTCTACTGATGATTGTTAGGCTCTGAGGAATAAGGTTCAAGACCTTATTGATGCTAAAGAGGTTCAATTCGAGGCGCCCGAGAAGCCTAATGTGGTGACAGCTCCCATGCTCAACCATGGAGTAAATGCTATTGGGGATGATGACGAAGTGGAAGAATCTGAATTTGACAGCTGGATCTACCCAACAACCAATGGTGGATCAAGAAACTGGACTTCCAAAGATTCCATGCCTGTTACTTTTGTCACCCAGTAATGAACTCATTTGTTTTGAATTTGTAACAAACAATAATTTGAAACTTTATGGCTCGGTGTCTTACCCGGGGCACCGTGGCTTCATTTGTGAGGGCTTTTGTGTGTCACCTTCATATATCATTAATAAAAGCATTGGACGTTTTTCACATTTCAAATCTTGTGCTCCCTTTCTTTCTTTACATATTGCAAAACAGCTATATTTACACACACTCACCCATACATGTTCCAATCCACTATGGATCTCACTGGTAACGACTCTGCTACTGCCAGTTATGACTTCGAAAATCCGATCAACTTAGCCGAAGACGAAGGTGAAGATGATTGCGAAGTGCCTGGTGAGCTTTCAAGACTGTTACTCCAGGAAGAGAGGGCCATTCATCCACATGAAGAGCCAGTGGAAACGGTAAATCTGGGCACTGAGACAGACAGAAAGGAAGTCAAGATTGGTGCCAATCTGGAGCTCAGTGTGAAACAACGGTTGATTCAGATGCTGCATGACTATGTGGAAATCTTTGCCTGGTCTTACGAAGACATGCCTGGGTTGGATACCGACATTGTGGTTCATCACCTGCCTACCAAGGAAGACTGCCCTCCGGTAAAACAGAAGGTCCGCTGTATGCGTCCAGAGATGTCCGAGAAAATCAAAGCTGAAGTTATGAAACAATTTGATGCCGGGTTTCTAGCAGTGACTTCTTACCCTCAGTGGGTTGCCAATGTGGTTCCAGTGCCGAAGAAAGATGGTAAGGTTAGAATGTGTGTTGATTACAGGGATTTGAACAGGGCGAGCCCTAAGGATGATTTCCCTCTGCCTCATATCGACGTTCTGGTTGACAACACTGCTCAGCATAAAGTATTCTCCTTCATGGACGGTTTCTCCGGTTATAATCAAATCAAGATGGCTCCTGAAGACATGGAGAAGACCACTTTTGTTACTCAGTGGGGCACCTTTTGCTACAAGGTCATGCCTTTTGGGTTGAAAAATGCTGGGGCAACTTACCAACGTGCCATGGTTGCTTTGTTTCATGACATGATCCATCATGAGATCGAAGTGTATGTCGACGATATGATTGCAAGGTCCCAAACTGAGGAGGAACACCTTGACCATCTACAGAAGCTGTTTGACCGTCTGAAGTTGTACAAGCTGAGGTTGAACCCAAACAAGTGCACCTTCGGGGTGAGATATGGAAAATTGCTAGGCTTCGTCATAAGAGACAAAGGTATTCAAGTGGACCCTGCCAAGGTGAAAGCCATACAAGAGATGCCAACTCCCAAGACAGAGAAGGAAGTCAGAGGCTTTCTAGGACGGCTGAACTATATTGCCCGATTCATCTCGCACCTAACTGCTACCTGTGAACCAATCTTCAAGCTACTGAAGAAAGATCAAGTAGTACGTTGGAACGATGAATGTCAGGCCGCTTTCGACAGAATCAAAGAGTATCTCCAAGAACCACCCATTCTTATGCCACCGGTTGAAGGGAGACCTCTAATACTATACTTGACAGTACTTGACAACTCAATGGGGTGTGTGCTGGGGCAACATGACGAGTCTGGCCAAAAAGAGCATGCCATTTATTACCTTAGCAAAATGTTTACCGACTGTGAGACCCGATACTCATTGCTCGAGAAAACTTGCTGCGCTTTGGTATGGGCTGCTCGCCGGCTGAGACAGTATATGTTGACTCACACTACTCTGTTGATTTCAAAAATGGATCAAATCAAGTACATCTTCGAAAAGCCTGCCTTGTCCGGGAGAATAGCAAGATGGCAAATGATCTTGACAGAATATGACATCCAGTACACGACTCAGAAAGCAATCAAGGGAAGTGTATTGGCAGACCATTTGGCACACCAGGCAGTGGATGACTACCAATCTATGAACTTTGAATTTCTGGACGAGAACATCATGGTAGTGATTGATTGTGAAGTACCTGGACCGGATGAAGGACCTGAGGAAGGATCCCGATGGTCTATGCACTTTGACGGAGCCTCAAATGCTTTGGGTAACGGTATCGGCGCCGTGATCATATCCCTAAAAGGCACTCATACTCCACTCACTGCCCGGCTATGTTTCAACTGCACCAACAACATGGCAGAGTATGAGGCATGCATTATGGGTCTTCAAGCTGCAATTGACTTAAGGATCAAGTTTCTGAGTGTCTTTGGAGATTCCGCTCTCGTGATCAACCAGATCAAAGGCGAGTGGGATACGAAACACCCAAATCTTATTCCTTACAAAGAGTATGTGTTGACATTGATTCCCCATTTCGAAGAGATAACTTTTGAACACTTCCCAAGAGAGGAGAATCAGTTGGCGGACGCGTTAGCTACGATGTCTTCTATGTTCAAAGTCAAATGGGACAACGAGGCTCCCCGGATCATTATCTGGAAACTGGACGAACCTGCACATTGCTGTGATCTCGAGGCTGAAGAGGTAACTGAGAAACCTTGGTATCATGAAGTGAAGAGGTACTTGGAAGCTCAAGAATACCCTGAGGGTGCATCTGTTAATGACAAGAAGTTCCTGAGAAGATTCGCTGCAAAGTTCTTCCTCAGCAACGACATTCTGTACAAACGAAACCATGATTCGACCTTACTGCGTTGTGTGGATAAGACTGAAGCAGAAAAGATCATGGCAGAACTGCATGAGGGTACTTTCGGAACACATTCCAGTGGACATACCATGGCAAAGAAAATCCTTCGGGCGGGATATTTCTGGTCCACAATGGAAGCTGACTGTTACCAACATTCTCGGACGTGTCACAAATGCCAGATATATGCAGATAAGGTGCACATTCCTCCAGTACCTCTGAACGTCTTGACAGCACCTTGGCCGTTTGCAATGTGGGGCATAGATATGATCGGCGAGATCAGACCTACGGCATCCAACGGGTATCGCTTCATCCTGGTAGCGATTGATTACTTCACGAAGTGGGTTGAAGCAGCTTCTTATGCTACCGTAACCAAGAACGTAGTGGCACAGTTCATTCGGCACAACCTGATCTGTCGATACGGTGTACCTGAGAGGATCATTATGGACAATGGTACCAATCTCAACAACAAGATGATCACTGAGCTCTGCGAGCAATTCAAGATACAGCACCACAACTCTTCTCCCTATCAGCCGAAGATGAATGGGGATGTAGAAGCAGCAAATAAGAACATCAAGAAGATTGTGCAGAAGATGATAGTGACCTACAAAGATTGGCACGAGATGTTACCGTTTTCTCTTCATGGGTACCATACCTCAGCGCAGACGTCAACAGGGGCAACACCCTTTTCCTTGGTCTATGGCATGGAGGCAGTCTTGCCTATTGAAGTCCAGATACCCTCTCTCCGGATAATGAAGGATGCAGGTTTGAGCGAAGATGACTGGATCCAGACTCGGCTTGATCAATTAAACCTAATTGACGAAAAGAGACTCACTGCTATTTGCCATGGTCAAACGTACCAAAAACGGATGATCGGGGCATTTAACAAGAAAGTCAGACCACAAGAGTATCAAGTTGGGGACTTGGTAATCAAGCGTATCATTCTTCCTCAAAGTGATCCCAGGGGCAAATGGACCCCTACGTACGAAGGGCCATTTGTGGTTAAACATGTCTTCTCAGGAGGAGCCATGTTTCTAACCACCATGGATGGTGACGACCTTCCTCACCCCGCCAATGCAGACATAGTAAAAAGATACTACGCATGATAAAAGACCCGCTAGGTTGACACACCTAGGCAAAAATAAGGGCTTCCCGGCGAACCAAAAGGGTTCGGGAAAAAATAAGGGATGAAATGAAAAAAAATCTGTACACCCGGCAAGTCGAAAACCTGAAAAGGCGGCTTGGGCAAAAATGGGTATCCCGGTGGACTGAAAACCCGAAAGGGCGGTCCAGGCAAAAGTTAGGGATAAAGCGTAATACTATGTCTCATTGGATCACCTTGCATCCAGAATCCGGTATCAACTATCAGGTTCAGACGACATCAATCAATCAGCTTCATCTTCAACTGAGCAGCAAAGTGATGAGACGCTTGAAGACATAAAGGCAATAGCAGAGTTGGAACCCAGTGGGATTTTTCACATAGCTGTTTTGTTTTCCTTTTCAAAATTGTATAAACTCTATGTGGTTCGGAGGCATTCTCTTACTAGGACGTCAGCCTCTTGTACATAAATGCCTATTTACAGGAAAATTCAAAAATCAATACAAAATCACTTTTCAGACCAATTGCCAATTGTTTTCCTTTTTCTGTTTTGTTTTGCAAAGAACGTCCAATATTCATTTTTGATATATGCATTTGACACTAATTGCTAATCACAAATATTTGCATACGAAGCAAAGGACTAATTACAGGTGACATTAGAAACAAGGGAAATAATAAGCTGTCTAAGCGATCTAGTTGCTCTGTCCACCAAGGTACTAAGGTAAATTCGGCTGAAGAATGTAACCAAGATATCTTCACTCCCCGCAGAGTAAGATCAGATTTCAGCAATACTCTCCTCAAGCAGATTTGGTCTCCAATCAGCCCTAAAAAGGTACAATATCTCCAGCAAGTCAGCGACACTCTCCCCAAGCAGAGTTAGCCTACAGTCAGCCTTATGGAAGTTGGGTATCCCCAGAAGATCTCAATATTCCCCAGCGGAGTATACAGATATTCCTAATCAAGCATTCCCGACAGTCTTAATATAAGATTGTTCCCCGGGGGAATCCAGACACCCCAGTGGAGCCACTTCCCCAGTACAGTCTCAAAAGTCTCCCCAGGAGAGTTGAATCAATCTCCCTAGTAGATTCTGGAAGCTCATCCCCAGTAGATTCTGGAAGCTTATCCCTACAGAGTACGAACGCATCTCCCTGGCTTTATTCAAAGGTTATTCCTCACCAGCACTTATAACTGGGTTATCCTCAGCTAATTACCACGGAAAGATCATCCTCGGCGAAGTTCTTCCTATCCCCCAGCGGAGTTCATCAAATCTTCCAACATAACTCATCAACGGTATCCCCAGCGGAGTTATCATTAAACCTCAGCGAAGCATCTCTTCCCACAGAGTATTCCCCGCAGAGTAATCTCTCCAACAAGTTCATTCCCCAACGGAGTCATCTTCTCCTACCGGTTTATTCTTGCAATCATCATCCCCAGCGGAAACAAAGAACTCTACTCTTCAACATCAGCCCAGGATTCAACTTCCCGGCATTCGCCAAGGATTTATTTTCCTAGACGAAAATACATTCATGAACATCACATCTTCATACATTATAGCATGCATACGCATCATAACACACAATCTCATTTATTCTTGAGAACATCATGACATCATGCATCTCATACATCATGACATTGCATAATACTGATGTTTTGCCTTTTTAGGAAAAAGGTCAACCCAAAGATAATTACTATCAACTGTCGCAATTCCAGATTCGATTCCTGTATCTAGCCAGGGCATATCTGTTGACGACTAATTCCAGATTCGATTCCTGTATCCAGCCAGGGCACGTCTGAAGAGTTTGAAGATTCGATTCCTGTATCCAGCCAGGGCATATCTGTTGACGACTAATTCCAGATTCGACTCCTGTATCTAGCCAGGGCATATCTGAAGAGTTTGAAGATTCGATACCTGTATCCAGCCAGGGCATATCTGTAGATGACTAATTCCAGATTCGATTCCTGTATCTAGCCAGGGCACGTCTGAAGAGTTTGAAGATTCGATTCCTGTATCCAGCCAGGGCATATCTGTAGATGACTAATTCCATATTCGATTCCTGTATCTAGCCAGGGCACGTCTGAAGAGTTTGAAGATTCGATTCCTGTATCCAGCCAGGGCATATCTGTTGACGACTAATTCCATATTCGATTCCTGTATCCAGCCAGGGCACGTCTGAAGAGTTTGAAGATTTGATTCCTGTATCCAGCCAGGGCATATCTGCTGACGACTAATTCCAGATTCGATTCTTGTATCCAGCCAGGGCACGTCTGAAGAGTTTGAAGATTCAATTCCTGTATCCAGCCAGGGCATATTTGTTGACGACTAATTCCAGATTCGATTCCTGTATCCATCCAGGGCACGTCTGAAGATATTGTGGATTCGACGCCTGTATCCAGCCAGGGCATGTCTGCATGAAGAGTTTAGAGATTCGACTCCTGTATCCAGCCAGGGGCACGTCTGTAAGCAACCTTTTGAAGTTCCAGATTCGATACCTGTATCTAGCCAGGGCATGTCTATGAACGACTGAGTGAAGATCAACACCTGTAACAGGCCAGGAAATTATCCTTCTCAGGAACGCAAGTTCTCGCTAAGGAATCTCTTACGCGATCGACACATAGATGGCATCTATAAGCCCATCCTCCCATACCATCTCTCCAAATGGCATCTGTAAGCCCATTCCCGACATTACATTGCTGATACTCCACTATGTGAGTGCAAATTTCTGGGCACTCTAGTGTTCAATCATCTTCCACCTTCAGATCACGAAAGGCACACAAGCCAATCTAAATCCTCAGGTCTAAGAAGATTGAACAGGGGCAACTGTTGTACCCCAAAATTTTCCCTCCCATATTCTTCAAAGTTTTGACAAGCATCACCTCAAATGGTTCAAAGTCTACTCAAGGGCTACACAGTCAAGCACCCTCCTAAGCCAGTCAAATTAGGGTTTTGGTTCTTGCAAGGAAGTTGAGGTTTTCAAGGGATCAATCAAGTCCCACATGCCTATAAACATTGTCAATCATCTACATGTCAAGTTTCAAGGCTCACAAGGTCAAGTTGCACAGTAAAAAAAAAACCTAATTGCTTCACAATCAACTGTAGGGGCAAAATGGTCATTTGGCATTCAAAAGTCAAAATTTTTGGTCAACATCTTATTTTGAAGCCACAATCATCATTTGATCAAGTCTTGATCATGATTTCACAAGAATGGCTCAAAAATCATAAAGGTGTCAAAAGTTTCTATTTTTGGACAACTGAAAAGTCAACTGTAACTTGACCAAGGCATAACTTTTTCATGGTTCATCAGAAAAATCCCATCTAATGCTCATTTTGAAGGGGAGGACATTTCCTACAATTCATCTTCACATTCCAAGTCCAATAAATGCTCTCACAAAAAGTTATCAATTTCAACATTATAGGTCATTTTCAAAAGTCAACAAAAAGGCATTTTAAGTCAAAGACCATAACTTGAGATTGGTAAATCAAAATGACATGGGACCAAAGGCATTGGTTAGAGGACTTCAAGACCTTTCCAAAATGTCCAAGAACATGTTCATATGATTAAAATTGAGCAAGATATGCATTGGAGAAGTTGGGAAATTTTTGTGAAATGGCCAAAGTCAACTATCCTTGAAACTTCAATTTTTGACAAAAGGGCCCACTTTTTTCCACTTGGTTCAGCCTTGTCATGCCACCCACGTGTCCCATGATTTATTTCAAGATTAAACATTAATTTTTCTATTTTTATTTAATTTTATTGATTTAATTCATTTTAAATCCATAAAATTCAAATAAAAATCAAAAAAATTAATCAAAGGATATCTTGTGGTTTGAATGACCTTGATGCATCATAAGTCACCTACCAAATTCGTGCCAAGCTGAATTAAACATGAAAATTCAAATTTTGAACAAAAATGGCAAGTTTCTTTAATGGTGGTTATGAAGAAATCCAAAACTTCATGGCAATGGTTTAAGGCTCTTAATATCATTTGATTCTCATTCATACACATATATGCAAGCTTCTCATACCTCAGGCACGAGCTAGAGACACCTAAAACGGCATAACCAAATTCAAAAATTGGAAGAAGAAACCAAAAACTGTTTTCAATCTTCCAGTGCAATTCAAGCATTCCTCTTGATCCAAACACATTCCCAGCATTGCCAGGAACGATTTGCAATCATCAACAAGCCAAAAACCTCAAAGAATCGCTCAATACAGTCACACGGTTCATCATCTTTTTCCATAATCAAAATTCATTTTTTATGCATCATTAACACACTTTGATTACTGCTTTGCATTTCTAACATTGTTATGAAGCTTTTGATATAATTTAATTTGATTTTGGTGCTCTAAAATGAAAGTTGCCATTGTTAAGTTCTAGGGTTTCAGAGCTTTCGAATTGGGCATACTGTAAAATCAGAACCTCCAAGACCCATGGTTGAACTCAGAAGGACGAGACAAACACAACCCAACCATCGCGCTCTTTTTATGTTCACTATATAGCTAATCACTATTTTCCACAGTTTTGCATTGTGGGGGTTAAAAAACCCCGCTATCTTGTTTCTATTTTGCAGATAAATGAAGACGATGATGAGGTGTCCATGCATGGCTGGCTGGTTCAAATAAACACGCAGGTTTTTTAATTTCCAGAATAATGTTTGTTTTCATATTTAATTTTCTTTGATTGTTATATTAACAAAAACACTCAAGTGGCTCAGTGGAGAGGGACATGGCTATGCATCATTGGGACCTGGGTTCGATTCCCAGGTCCCCCATATAATTGTTCACATTTTTTCTAACATATTCCAATGCAGTGTTCCAGCAAAAGTCCACCATACATCTCCAACAATCAGCGTGCCAAGTGGCCTCAGAAGCAGATCCAAAGGCCAGAAAATGATGAGCACCATGCTCATGAGTCAACACAGGCGCAGGAAATTCCAAAAGTCAGCAAAGGGCTTGATCACTATTGGGCCCAGATTGCTTCACTTAACCCCCTTTTTTGGTTCATCCTTTTTTTTTCTTCTTGTTTTATATTTCTATTTTGTTTGTTTATTAATTAATTTTTTCTAATTATCACTAAATTAACATAACTAACTTTTTTCATAAAAATCAAAAAAAGAACTAATATTATTATTATTATTAATTTCATTTTATTTTTGTAAATAAATACTAATAAATTGAATTAGTTTTAATTAGGCAACTTTAACCTTTTTTTTCTTAATAACTAAAATAAATTTAGAATTAGGTTTATTAACTTTTAATTTTATTTCCTTTTATTTTATTTCATTAAAAACATAAAAATACAAAAACATTTTTCTTTTAATAAATTAAATAATTAGTTTTAATTCCATTTAATCACAAAAAAGGACAAAAAAAATTCAATTCTTTTCTTAAAAGGGTCAACACCCTTAGGACGTTCCCGATTCTTTCTTTCGCGCGTATTTATTTTCTTATTTTATATTTATGTATCTGTACATAGTATGTAATAGTTAATTAGGATTTTTTACCGCTTTATTTAAATTCTCGCACTTATTTACCAAAACGGGTTTTTGTCTTTTGGCGATGTATAGACCCGCGCCTTGTAATAGCTAGATTTACATTTCTGCAATTTATTTTCCGCACTCCTAACTGCTAATATGCATGAAAGAATGTATGACAAAATAAAACCAATCCGTAGCTCACAAATAACATGTACAAAGACAATTAACTGAAAAACAACACACATGCACATGCCTCTCCTAGGGTACGCCTCACTGGTTGCCTCGAACGTGGTCATCAAGTATAGGGTGTCTTAGAGGCCGCCCTTCTGTCCAAAAGATCCAGTTGCCTCGAAACGGTTGCCTCAGATAAAAGGATCTAGGACATTAGGGTTACCACTAAAGTGTCCTACCATTGCTTCGGTGACCATATTGTCCCGATAATCGAATTGACCCGAACACCTCCAACGATGGTGCTACCTACCTCTCAATGGTGGGATAGCACTATCTAAAGGACTCTTACACAACCTAATTCCTTAGAGTAGGTAGATTTCTCTTAAGTACTTTCTCTTTTCAAAACAAAACAAAAACATCTTTTCACACCTCACACTTTCTAAAAGTTTTCAAACAAATTTTTCATACACTCTTGAGGAGAGATACAAGAGTTACTTAGAAATTTTTCAAACGAAACTTTTTCAAACCCACACACACATTTGAAAAGCAAACAATTTTTGAAAACATAAGAGCAAGTACCTAAGAGCCCGTGGATAACCACGGATAGAAAGGGTGCTAAAACCTTCCCTTTCTATAAATCTACCTCCCGAACCGAGAAACATTCTCGAATAAGGAATTTTGTTGTGCTTTTGTCCTTTCCATGTTGGAGAGCATAAAAGACGGTGGCGACTCTTGCTTACCGCGACATTTCGCGAAACCAGCTTAAAAACAGTCAGTTCTATATCCACCGATCACACCATGTTTAGCTCTCCGTCAGTTTAGAAGAGCCAGAAGAGCAGGGCCTCATGAGATATTGGTACCTCACATCAGTTTTGAGTTTCAGGTAGACAGTGACGAGTTGCGCCGTAGATTCATCAAGGCTTGGGACAGAATTCACAAAGTTGACCCTCATGAGTTAGGATCGAAGACTTCTCTACCAATGGAACCCTACTGCAGATGGGTCCGCATTCGTGCTCAGAAGTTAGGTATGCCATACGAAGCTGTCAGGCCTATCATTCTTGAATTTCCTGATGAAGACGGGGTTCCTCCAACTGTCCTCCCTCCTCAGATACCCACTGATGTTGATACACTAAAGAGATCTTGGGTGCAGCTACAGGAAGAACAGGATTTTTATCGGGAAAAGTTCAACGAACAGGAACAAAAGATCCAGAAGCTGACTAAGCAATTGGAGGAGGAGCGAATCCTGAACGACTATATCCGTACTGAGAAGAGGAGGCCATGGGAGCACTGATGGGCTTTGGATGTTTCTTTTACAGCTTTTATTTCCTTTTCAGTATTTTCATTCTTGTAATGCCTAAGGGAAAATTGTTGAACAATTTAAAGTTTGAATCTAATGAAGTGTGTTTCCTTTTTGTCTACAAAGTTGAATCCCGGTTGTCTTTGAAAACATAAATCATATGCATCTCATTGCATCATATGCATAACAGGTACCCTTCTTCCACAGGTTGCTTAATCTTCTTCGCTGTTTATTTCAGCACTCAATCATCATGTCTTCCGAGCCTACTACCGAACAAGCTATCAAGGCCCTCCAGGCTCAGAGCGCCCAGTTTCAAGAGCTGGTCATGAGCTTAGCCCAGGGTCAATAGGAGTTGAAGACTCTGCTCTTGAAGAAGAAGAAGAAGAAGAGGACTGCACTATTTAACACTGGACGAAGGTTTGGGAATACACTGCAGAATGAGGCTGATCAGGCTACTTCCTCTGCAGATAAAGACAGTCCCCAAGGGGGAAGGGCTCCTAGTCCTGTGGTCTCCGACAACGAGACAAATTACAATGATGAATAGTACCCTCCTGCTGAAGACCGGTACAAGCAACTAGAGGACCGTTTAAGTGCCATGGAGATTCAACATGTGCCGCGGCTGGATTTTGGAGATCTAGGTTTATCTTCTGGGGTAGTGATCCCACACAAGTTCAAGGCACCTGCCTTTGCGAAGTACGACGGGGCTTCCTGCCCTAAGCTGCATCTCAGATCATATGTAAGGAAGATCCAACCTTACACTGCAGACAAGAACCTATGGATCCATTTCTTTCAGGATAGCCTTTCAGGGGCTCAACTCGAATGGTTCTATCAGCTGGATGGAGCCAGTATTCGAAACTGGGAGGACTTGGCTACCGCATTTTATAAACAGTATCAGTACAATTCCGACCTCGCTCCCACGCATACCCAACTCCAGGGTATGTCACTGGGGACGGGCGAAGGATTCAAGGAGTATGCACAAAAGTGGAGAGACCTGGCTGGTAGGGTGCAGCCACCTTTGACGGACCGTGAGCTTGTCGACATGTTCTTAGGGACCCTATCTGGTCCATTCTTCAACCACCTGATTGGTAATTCTTCTGCTGGGTTCACAGACCTGATCCTAACCGGTAAGAGGATAGAAGCTGGTATCAAGTCGGGGAAGATACAGAAAGGTGCCTCCTCGAGTACTAAAAAGAAGCCCTTCAAGAAGGAAGCTAGTGCTGTTTATGGTCCCAGAAGACAAATTAAACCGGAACGCTGCTAAGCTGTCAATGCGGTGGTAATTTCAAAGCCTGCTGCTGCTCCTCAGCAGTATAACCAACCAAGGGGTGAGAGACCCAAAAGGCAGTACACTCGGCTCAGTATGACCCTGTCTCAGATTTTGCCGCAACTACTGTCAACCAATCTGGTAACTGTCAAAGAAGCTCCGAAGGTAGTAAACACAGCTTCTCCAAAGTACAACCCCAACGCCCGTTGCGCTTATCACTCTGATAGCTCGGGGCATACTACGGATGATTGCTGGGCTCTGAGGAATGAGGTTCAGGACCTTATTGATGCTAAAGAAATACAGTTTGAGGCGCCCGAAAGACCCAATGTTGTGACCGCTCCCATGCCCCAGCATGGAGTGAATGTTGTGGAAGAAGACCTGTATGTGGCCTCCGTGGATGATATTGTTACTCCGTTGTTAACTGTCAAGAGGAACCTGTTGCTAGCCGGTTTATTTCCGGGATGTAGTAAAGGTTGCCATTTATGTGCTGTTTCACCTGCTGGTTGTCCTTTGCTGAAGTCAGGCGTTCAAAACCTGATGGATAGCAAAGAGATCTTGTTCGAGAAGATTGCTGTTCCTGCTGTCCCTGCCGAAGAAGTGTCCATTGTTACTATTTTCAACAAACCTCCTAAGGCTCCTTCAAAGAAGCCTGTCAAAATCATGTCCACTCAGAAGATTGCTCCTATCATCATCACTGTTCTGGGGCCTCTCCCTTATACATCCGACAAAGCTGTCCCATGGCACTATGAGGCAGATGTTTATGTTCTTGGAGTAAAGCAAGAGTTCAATACAAGTACCGGCGTCAGCAACATCACCGGGCCTTCCAAAGTTACTCGCAGTGGTAGGCTGTTCTCACCGGATATTGCGCCACCAGCTATTCAGAGACCTCTTATCATCACACCTGCAAGTGTGACTGCTTCTCTTCCTAATCAAGTTCCTGTTTCTGCCCCTGCTGCCGAGTCATCTGACGCTCGGGGCAAAGGGATTGCTACTGATTTGCCTGCCCTGACGGAGGCACCAAAGATAACCAATGTTGAAGCTTCCCAACAAGAGATGGAAGAGATTCTCAAGATCATTAAGAAGAGTGATTTCAATGTAGTTGAGCAGTTGTGGCACACCCCATCAAAGATTTCTATGCTATCATTGTTGTTGTGTTCAGAGGCCCATGCCAAGGCCCTGATTTCCTTCCTAAATACGGCCCATGTGCCACAAGAAACATCTGCTGATCAATTTACCGATTGTGTGGCCAACTTGACTGCCGATAATGGGTTGGGTTTCTATGACACCGATCTGACTGCCAATGGAAAGAACCATAACGATGCCCTGCATGTCTCCATTGAATGCAGGGGCACTACTCTTTCCCATGTGTTGGTAGACACCGGTTCTTCATTGAATGTATTACCCAAGAAGGCCCTAGACAGATTGGATTGTGAGGGTTTGGAGCTCAAGCCTAGTAACATTGTTGTTCGGGCCTTTTACGGTTCGAAAAGGATGGTACATGGGGAAGTTGACATTCCAATCAGGGTTGGCTCTCAAGTTTTTGATTCTACTTTCTATGTGATGGATATCCGACCATCCTATTCTTGTTTGCTGGGTCGTCCATGGATCCACAAGGCTGGAGCTGTGACCTCCATACTACATCAGAAGCTTAAGTACCCGGTCAGAGGAAAGATTGTTACAGTTCAGGGGGAGGAAGAGTATATGGTCAGTCACCTTAACTCGTTCCGGTACATAGAGATGGATGGGGAATTCATTGAGACTCCATTCCAGCACTTTGAAGAGGTGCCTCAGACACTGGCATCAGCAGAGACTGTGACTAAAGAAGACTCTCCTTTGAAAATGGCTTCCTTAAAGGATGCCCGGGCTGTGGTTGAGAAGGGTGAGTGTGCAAACTGGGGCCGACTTCCTGATTTCACTCCAAAGACCGACAAGTTTGGTTTGGGCTTCACTGCAGAAGCTCAGAGGGCTGTTCGTAAGGCAAGGATTGGAAGACCTCCTGTGTTCATCACCAACCCGGGAGTAAATGCTATTGAAGACGACGTGGAGGAATCTGAATTCGACAGCTGGATCTACCCAACAACCGACGGTGGACCAAGCAACTGGACTGCCAAAGACTTCACACCTATTACTTTTGTCACTCAGTAATGAACTCTTTTGTTTTGAATTTGTAACAGACAATATTTTGAAACTTTTATGGTTCGGTGTCTTACCCGGGGCACCGTGGCTTCATTTGTGAGGGTTTTTGTGTGTCATTTTCATATATCATTAATAAAAACATTGGATGTTTGTTGCATTTCAAAATCTTGTGTTCATTTTATTTCTTTATTATATATTGCAAAACAGCTATATTTACACACACTCACCTATACAGGTTCCAATCCACTATGGATCTCACTGGTAATGACTCTGCTACTGCCAGTTATGACTTCGAAAATCCGATCAACTTAGCCGAAGACGAAGGTGAAGATGATTGCGAAGTGCCTGGTGAGCTCGCAAGACTGTTACTCCAGGAAGAGAGGGCCATTCAGCCACATGAAGAGCCAGTGGAAACGGTAAATCTGGGTACTGAGACAGACAGAAAGGAAGTCAAGATTGGTGCCAATCTAGAGCCCAGTGTGAAACAACGGTTGATTCAGATGCTGCATGACTATGTGGAAATCTTTTCCTGGTCTTACGAATACATGCCTGGGTTGGATACCGACATTGTGGTTCATCACCTGCCTACCAAGGAAGAATGCCCTCCGGTAAAACAGAAGGTCCGCCGTATGCGTCCAGAAATGTCCGAGAAAATCAAAGCTGAGGTTATGAAACAATTTGATGCCGGATTTCTAACAGTGACTTCTTACCCTCAGTGGGTTGCCAACGTGGTTCCAGTGCCGAAGAAGGATGGTAGGGTCCGAATGTGTGTTGATTATAGGGATTTGAACAGGGCGAGCCCTAAGGATGATTTCCCTCTGCCTCATATCGACGTTCTGGTTGACAATACTGCTCAGCATAAAGTATTCTCCTTCATGGACGGCTTCTGCGGTTATAATCATATCAAGATGGCTCCCGAAGACATGGAGAAGACCACTTTTGTTACTCAGTGGGGCACCTTCTGCTACAAGGTCATGCCTTTTGGGTTGAAAAATGCTGGGGCAACCTACCAACGTGCCATGGTTGCTTTATTTCATGATATGATCCATCACGAGATAGAAGTATACGTTGACGATATGATTGCAAGGTCCCAAACTGAGGAGGAACACCTTAACCATCTACGAAAGCTGTTTGACCGTCTGAAGTTGTCAAAGCTAAGGTTGAACCCAAACAAGTGCACCTTTGGGGTGAGATCTGGAAAATTGCTAGGCTTCGTCGTAAGCGACAAAGGCATTCAAGTGGACCCTGCCAAAGTGAAAGCCATACAAGAGATGCCAACTCCCAAGACAAAAAAGAAGTCAGAGGCTTTCTAGGACGGTTGAATTGCATTGCCTGGTTCATCTCGCATCTAACTGCTTCCTGTGAACCAATCTTCAAGCTGCTGAAGAAAGATCAGGTAGTATGTTAGAACGATGAATGTCAGGCCTCTTTCGAAAGAATCAAAGAGTATCTCCAACAACCACCCATTCTTATGCCACTGGTTGAAGGGAGACCTCTAATCTTATACTTGACAGTACTTGAAAATTCAATGGGGTGTGTGCTAGGGCAGCATGACGAGTCTGGCCGAAAAGAACACGCCATTTATTACCTTAGCAAAAAGTTTACCGACTGTGAGACCCGATACTCACTGCTCGAGAAAACTTGCTGCGCTTTGGTATGGGCTGATCGCCGGCTGAGACAGTATATGTTGACTCACACTACTCTGTTGATTTCAAAAATGGATCCAATCAAGTACATATTCGAAAAGGCCGCCTTGTCCGGAAGAATAGCAAGATGGAAGATGATCTTGACGGAATATGACATCCAGTACACGACTCAAAAAGCAATCAAGGGAAGTGTATTGGCAGACCATTTGGCACACCAGGCAGTGGACGATTACCAGTCGATGAACTTTGAATTTCCAGACGAGGATATCATGGTAGTGACTGATTGTGAAGTACCTGGACCGAATGAAGGACCTGAGGAAGGATCCTGATGGTCTATGCATTTTGATGGAGCCTCGAACGCTTTGGGTAATGGTATCCGCTCTGTGATCATATCCCCTAAAGGCACTCATACTCCACTCACCGCCCGGCTATGTTTCAATTGCACCAACAACATGGCAGAGTATGAGGCATGTATCATGGGTCTTCAAGCTGCAATTGACTTAAGGATCAAGTTTCTGAGTGTCTTTGGAGATTCCGCTCTCGTGATCAATCAGATCAAAGGCGAGTGGGATACGAAACACCCAAATCTTATTCCTTACAAGGAGTATGTGCTGACATTGCTTCCCCACTTCGAGGAGATAACTTTTGAGCACTTCCCAAGAGAGGAGAATCAGTTAGCATACGCACTAGATACGATGTCTTCTATGTTCAAAGTCAAATGGGATAACGAGGCTCCCCGGATCATTATTTGGAAGTTGGATGAACCTGCACATTGCTGCGATCTCGAGACCGAAGAGGTAACAGAAAAACCCTGGTATCATGAAGTGAAGAGGTACCTTGAAGCTCAAGAATACCCCGAAGGCGCATCTGTTAATGACAAAAAGTTCCTGAGAAGGTTCGCGGCAAAGTTCTTCCTCAGCAACGACATTCTCTACAAGCGAAACCATGATTCAACCTTACTGAGTTGTGTGGATAAGACTGAAGCAGAAAGGATCATGGAAGAGCTACATGAAGGTACCTTCAGAACGCATTCCAGCGGACATACCATGGCAAAGAAAATCCTTTGGGCAGGATATTTCTGGTCCACAATGGAAGCCGACTATTATCAGCATTCTCGAACTTGTCATAAATGCCAGATCTATGCTGATAAGGTGCACATTCCTCTGGTTCCTCTGAACGTCTTGACAACACCTTGGCCTTTTGCAATGTGGGGCATTGACATGATCGGCGAAATCAGACCTACGGCATCCAACGGGCATCGCTTCATCTTGGTAGCGATTGATTACTTCACAAAGTGGGTTGAAGCAGCTTCTTATGCTATGGTAACCAAGAACGTCGTGGCACGGTTCATTCGGCATAACCTGATTTGTCGATACGGTGTACCTGAGAGGATCATTACGGACAATGGTACCAGTCTTAACAACAAGATGATCACTGAGCTCTGCGAGCAATTCAAGATACAACACCACAACTCTTCTCCCTATCGACCGAAGATGAATGAGGCTGTAGAAGCAGCGAATAAGAACATCAAGAAGATTGTGCAGAAGATGGCAGTGACCTACAAAGATTGGCACGAAATGTTACCATTTGCTCTTCATGGGTACCGTACCTCAGCACGGACGTCAACAGGGGCAACTCCCTTTTCCTTGGTCTATGGCATGGAGCCAGTCTTGCCTATTGAAGTCCAGATACCCTCTCTCCGGATAATGAAGGATGCAGGTTTGAGCGAAGATGACTGGATCCAGACTCGACTTGATCAATTAAACCTGATTGACGAAAAGAGACTCACTGCTATTTGTCATGGTCAGACGTACCAAAAACGGATGATCAGGGCATTTAACAAGAAGGTCAGACGACAAGAGTATCAAGTCGGAGATCTGGTAATTAAGCGCATCATTCTCCCTCAAAGTGATCCCAGGGGCAAATGGACCCCTACGTACGAAGGGCCATTCGTGGTTAAACGTATCTTCTCAGGAGGAGCTATGATTCTAACCACCATGGATGGTGACAACCTTCCACACCCCGCCAATGCAGACATAGTAAAAAGATACTACGCATGAACTAAAGACCCGCTAGGTTGACACACCTAGGCAAAAATAAGGGCTTCCCGGAGAACCAAAAGGGTTTGGGAAAAAATAAGGGATGAAATGAAAAAAATCTGTACACCCGGCAAGTCGAAAACCTGAAAAGGCGGCTTGGGCAAAAATGGGTATCCCGGTGGACTGAAAACCCGAAAGGGAGGTCCAGGAAAAAGTTAGGGATAAAGCGTAATACTATGTCTCTTTGGATCACCTTGCATCCAAAAGTCGGCATCAACTATCGGGCTCAGACGACACAATCAATCAGCTTCATCTTCAACTAAGCAGCAAAGTGATGAGACGCTTGAGGACATAAAGGCGATAGCAGAGTTGGAACCCAGTGGGATTATTTTTCACATAGCTGTTTTGTTTCCTTTTCACAAAATTGTATAAACTCTATTTTGCTCGGCGGCGTTCTCTTACTAGGACGTCAGCCTCTTGTACAAAAACGCCTATTTATAGGCAAATTTCAAAATCAATACAAGTTCAATTTTTCAGACAAATTACCCATCGTTTTTCCTTTTTCTGTTTTGTTTTGCAAAGAACGTCCAATGTTCATTTTTGATATATGCATTTGATATTAATTGCTAATCATGAATATTTGCATGCAAAACAAAGGACTAATTACAGATGACATCAGAAACAGGGGCAATAAAGAATTGTTTAAGCGATCTAGTTGCTCTGTCCACCAAGGTACCAAGGTAAGTTCGGATGAAGAATATAACCAAGTTACCTCAACTCCCCACAGAGTAAGACAAGATTCAGCAATACTCTTCCCAGGAAGAGTTGGTCCCCCATCAGCCCTAAAAAGGCACAGTATCCCCATCAGAGTCGCCAGTTCTGTGATACGGTGGGAGAACTGACTTGAGTTTTACGTTTGTTTTCGCAAATGTTTCGGTTGAGAAAGAGTCGCCACCGACTTTTTATTTTATCCTAAGGAAAGGTTAAAAAGCACAGCAAAAACCTTTGAGATGTTTTCTTGGGTTCGGGGGGTAGATTATAGAAAGGGAAGGTATTAGCACCCTTTCTATCCATGGTTATCCATGGGCTCTTAGTTACTTGCTTAGATCACTTACCTTGCATTTTCAATTGTTTGAAATGGTGCTTTGTGTGTGGGTTTGAAAATGTTTTGAAAAGAGGCTAATGTGGTGGCAACCTTTGTAATGATTCATGTTTGAATGTGTACAAAGGTGTATATCTTTTGAAAAGTTTTCAATGTTTTTGAAAGTTGTTTTGAAAGTGTTGTGGAGTGTGGTTTTGAAAAGTAGGCAAGTGTGTTTTGCAAGTTTATCAAGTAACTAAGAGTTGTCTACCCCTAAATTTACTCAAAGGTTTTTTCTTTGTTTTAACCCTTTTAACAATTTTGTTCCACCATTGTATTTGGTGGACAATCTTGTGTTAGGAGGTTAACGGGACGGACGCGGGTCATCGTTTAGACGATGATTGCAATAGTGCCAAGTGTCTTTGGCAATTTTCTTTTAAGGGACTTGATCATTTTTAGGCAACTTTCGAAAGCGTCATCGAGGGACTATGATCATTGGATTTGTTTTGTTTTGCCAAAGACACCCAACATGCAACATGGCCCATTATTGAAGGCAACAAGTGGAGTAACCCTAGGGGTGCAAGTGTGATTGGTGTTGTCCATTTTCATGCTTTTTGTATTTTGTTTAGTCAAGCTATTTGTTATTTTTGATTTGCATACAAAACCCTAAGTCTATCATGGCATATTTAGAAAGCTTTAAAATGCGGAATTAAAAGTCCTAAATTATTACACAATAATCATGGGGATGGGGGTACAAATGTCCAAATAGGGATGAGACTTAATAGGAGAATAGTATCCAAATAAATTTACAACCAAATCGAATCAATCGCAAATGTAAAATGATCAATGTATAAGAATAAAGCAATGTAAGTGTATCAGTGTATTTGTGTAAGTGTATGTGATTTATTTACAAGTGAAATAATAAAAAGGTTAATTTTTGGATATTTTCACATTTTAGAGCAAAACCCTAATTTTTCTAAATAAAAGGTATTTATTATTTATTATATATAATATTTATTAATTATACAAAAAAAATATAAATAAAAGGGAAGTATATTGTAAAAAAGTAATTTTTGAGGTTAAACATTAATAAGAAAAAATATATTATTTTTATGTTTTTATCCTAAATATTCTAATAATTATATAAGTATTTGTATTATGTATTAAATATATTAAATATGCACAAAAATAAAATATTAATTATTTTACAAAAAAAGTATATATTTTTTAGAAAATGTTTTCAAAAGATAAAATAATACAAAATACATTCTATTTTCTGATTTTATTTTATTTTATCTTTTGAAAACATTTTCTAAAAAATATACTTTTTTTGTAAAATAATTAATATTTTATTTTTGTGTATATTTAATATATTTAATACATAATACAAATACTTATATAATTATTAGAATATTTAGGATAAAAACATAAAAATAATATATTTTTTTCTTATTAATGTTTAACCTCAAAAATTACTTTTTTACAATATACTTCCCTTTTATTATTTTTTTTTGTATAATTAATAAATATTATATATAATAAATAATAAATACCTTTTATTTAGAAAAATTAGGGTTTTTCTCTAAAATGTGAAAATATCCAAAAACTAACCTTTTTATTATTTCACTTGTAAATAAATCACATACACTTACACAAATACATTGATACACTTACATTGCTTTATTCTTATACATTGATCATTTTACATTTGCGATTGATTCGATTTGGTTGTAAATTTATTTGGATACTATTCTCCTATTAAGTCTCATCCCCATTTGGACATTTGTACCCCCATCCCCATGATTATTGTGTAATAATTTAGGACTTTTAATTCCTCATTTTAAAGCTTTCTAAATATGCCATGATAGACTTAGGGTTTTGTATGCAAATCAAAAATAACAAATAGCTTGACTAAACAAAAGACAAAAAGCATGAAAATGGACAACATCAATCACACTTGCACCCCTAGGGTTACTCCACTTGTTGCCTTCAATAATGGGCCATGTTGCATGTTGGGTGTCTTTGGCAAAACAAAACAAATCCAATGATCATAGTCCCTCGATGACGCTTTCGAAAGTTGCCTAAAAATGATCAAGTCCCTTAAAAGAAAATTGCCAAAGACACTTGGCACTATTGCAATCATGGTCTAAACGATGACCCGCGCCCGTCCCGTTAACCTCCTAACACAAGATTGTCCACCAAATACAATGGTGGAACAAAATTGTTAAAAGGGTTAAAACATAGAAAAAACCTTTGAGTAAATTTAGGGGTAGACAACTCTTAGTTACTTGATAAACTTGCAAAACACACTTGCCTACTTTTCAAAACCACACTCCACAACACTTTCAAAACAACTTTCAAAATCATTGAAAACTTTTCAAAAGATATACACCTTTGTACACATTCAAACATGAATCATTACAAAGGTTTCCACCACATTGGCCTCTTTTCAAAACATTTTCAAACCCACACACAAAGCACCATTTCAAACAATTGAAAATGCAAGGCAAGTGATCTAAGCAAGTAACTAAGAGCCCATGGATAACCATGGATAGAAAGGGTGCTAATACCTTCCCTTTCTATAATCTACCCACCGAACCCAAGAAAACATCTCAAAGGTTTTTGCTGTGCTTTTTAACCTTTCCTTAGGATAAAATAAAAAGTCGGTGGTGACTCTTGCTCAACCGAAACATTTGCGAAAACAAACGCAAAACTCAAGTCAGTTCTCCCACCGTATCACAGTGGAGCTCTATAATTTTTTGGATTTCCATTGAATGCCTTTCTCCATCCATGATAGTGATGATTAGAATTTAAGAATCTACGATGACCGAGAAATATATTCTTTTGACAAAATTCCAATCGCTTCCAATTTGTGTGTTCTTCACAAATAGGAACATATTTTCTCTCAAACCAAAATGTATAGCTCGATTAATTGTATAGGAACATATTTTATCTCAATCAATACATGCAATATTCATTCTGACATTTACACAAACACCTTACATGCAAAACTCATTATGACATTTTCACAAACACCTTACATGCAAAAACCACATGACATACAAAACACAACATAATGCAACATTATCAACACTAAATCAACACTAAATTAACACTAAACCAACACTATCAACTAAACCAAATGCAACATTATATATCAACATTATCAAATATATAAAAAATCATACCTAGAGGAGAAGAGAATCTTGGTTGTGAATGGAAGAAAGAATGAAACGGTCTTGAATGGAAGAAGGACGAGAACCTTGAAGAAAGGATGTAACGATTTTATCAAGAATCAAACAAAAATAGCTCGTGAAAAAGGGTTTTGTTCGTAACTGTATTGTTGTTTGAAAATGGGTTTTGAAAAAATAATAACATTACTGTAATAGAAATGATGGGCGCGTGTTTTATTTTATTTTTATAACATGACTTTAGGCAGGGCTTTGAGAAAGCGCGACTTAATCCCACCCTAAGCCAACGCTTGTAGTAGAAAGCGCTGCTTAATCCCCCCTTTAGGAAACACTTTAACAAAGCGCTACTTAATCCCTCCCTTTAGGTGGCGCTTCTCTAAAGTTCTACAGTACCTACCCCCTTTTTCAGCGCTTTATAAATTCACATTAACCCCCTTTAGGCAGCGCTTTCACAAAGCGTTTCTTAAGCCCACCCTTTAGGCAGCGCTTCTAAAAAGCGCTTTATAAGCCCACTCTTTAGGCAGCGCTTCAGTACCTACCCCCCTTTAGCAGCGCTTTCTCAAATCATAGTCACCCCCTTAGGCAACGCTTTTTTAGAAAGCGTTGTCTAAGGTATACGACAAATTTTTTTTGTTTTTTAAATGCAGTTTTAGCAGCGCTTTTGGAAAGAAGTGTTGCCTTAGGTGTGTTGTCTAAAATTATTTTTGGTGCAGTGTGTTGTACCCCAAAATTTGCCCTCCCATATTTCTCAAAACATTGCAAGAAAAATCTCCAAGTTGCCCAAGGTTGCTCAAGAGTTGGTCAGACAAGCTCTCTCCTAAGGCAGTCTACCCCAATATAGGTGTTGTACCCCAAAATTTGCCCTCCCATTTCCTCAACATTTTTTTCATCAAAAGACCCTTGGAGCTCAAGATCCAGTTAGGGTTTCCTCTGCTCAAGACTTCTCCTTGCACTGTTGACCCAAATTAGGGTTTGTGTTTGCACAAAGATATTTTGACCTAAAATGCCTAAGATGACTCTCATGCTTCATGTTGGACTCCTAAGTTTATCCATACCAAGTTTTAAGTCTTGATTCCAAATTTTGCCCAGTCAATTGGATAGTTGACCTAGAAATCAGCTATATTGGGGAAAAAGTCAACTGTGGCCAATTGACAGTCAAACCTCATGAAAATTGACCCACATCAACATTATGAACTCACATGGACCATTTGATCAAGTTTGGATCACAATTCCACAAGAAATTTGATCAGATCACCAAAAGGGCAAAATGGTCATTTTTAGGGTTTTGACTGCACAAAGGCAATTTTTGACTGTTTGACCTAGCCAATGGCAAGCCAAGCTCACATATAGACTCAAGGACCCCATGGAATTGTCTTGACATACTCAACAAGTCCAAAAGATCCCAAATGCACAAGATTGACAGTTGAATTTCCCAGTCAATTGATCAATTTTGACTGTATACTAAAAAGTCAAACTTTGACTTTTTGGTCAAAATCGAGTGTCAAGATTCATTTTTCATCAAAATATGCCAAATCATGAAACTTGTTCATCAAGAAATCAAGAATTGCAAATTAGGGTTTGAAATGAAGATTTTTCATAACTTAGAATTTTTCTAAGTTATGAAAAACCCTAATTTTTTCCTAACTTTGTCCCACTTTCTCACCAAGATTCATTTGGATTTAAGGAAAAGTCAAAACATGAAAGTTGTAGTCCATTGCAAAATCTACAACTTTGATTCACAAAGTTTCCTCAAAAGAAGCTTGTAGCTCAAGTTACAATTTTTGGAACAAGGGTACCAAACCATTCTTAACTTAGAGAAATTTGACCTATTTTAGGCAGGATTTTTGCCTAACTTCAAGACCATTTTTCACATACTTACACTTGGAATTTCAATTTTAATTTCAAAGATGGATTGTAATACACATTCCAAGCTTTCCAAAATGTCCAAGAACTCATCAAACAACCTCATGGTTAGGGAGAATCGAATTTGGCAAGTTGGGAAAAAGTCACTTTGTTTATGGCCAAGTTACATGTTCATACATCTAGGCCATTTTGAAATCAGCTTGAATTCTTTGATTACAGGTCCTATATCTCATTTGCACTCAATAATTTAATGCATATCCCTTGTGCCAAGACCTTATTTTGTGTGTTCAAACATTATATGCAAAATTAAGCCATTTTTAGATAAAGCATTTTTGCCATTTTTGAAAAGAAGTGCTTTATGTCAATTTGTAAATCAAGAAGGTACAAAGAAAATCTCTGAGGCACAAGTTATTAGACTAATCCCACTGATCAAGGAGAGATTATGCAGCATGCTAGAGGGGCCTGTACAAGCCTAAAACACCAACTTGCCATTTCTTGCTTAAGTTAGAAGTAACTTGGCATAACAAACAGAACTTCACATTCCTGTCAAGGCAAGCTTAAGAAAAGATTGCAAACAAATTCCATACATCCTAACTGAGCTAGAACACGAGCCAACCATCTCCAACACCCTCTCAAACACAGAAACCCCATAGAACTGCCAAAACAGGGCACCTGCTGCAGATTGAGTTCCATAACTCAATCCATTCGTGCATTCTTGCTGAAACCCCTTCAAACACATCCCACATCATCCCTTGAAACTGTTCCAAGCCCTAAACATGACCTGTAACATCCCTAGCTAACATCACCATTTTCATTTTTCTGTTTTGCAGTTGAAGTACCATAGCACGATTCTCTTGGTTTTCAAACAAACTAAAGGTTGGAATATCATCCTGAGACATCAAGGAAGCTATACAAATCATCACCTTGCCTTGTAAGCATCTCCATTGTTGCACACTTTTCCAACTGAATAGGTAAGTTCATGAACTTGTATCTCTCTATCCAGGCATTGTTAGGTTTAGACTTGTGAAGAAATTATGTCACATTCATAGCCCTGAACATGCCCATATAATTAGTTTTCATTTATGTTATGTGTGCTTTGAGAATTTGATGTCTGAACATGGAACAAAAACTAGGTCAGGAATTGGGGGAGAAGAAATTCTCTCTCATTTCTGAGAGTTAGATTGATTTCTTTATATGTCTAGAATCGTGGTTTCAAGCTCTACAGGTTTCATGTTGCAAGATTCTGGAAAAGATCAAGGAATCTGGAGATAGAAAACGCGTGTTGTTGTTGTTCATACAGGTCCTGAGGTTGAAGACAAAGTCTTCATGGACTGGGCTTGTTTCATTTTCCTATTTGCACCTTGTTTTTGCTTTTGAACCCCCTTGACCCATTTTGATTTTTACTTATCATTTTCCATTTTTTCCTTTTGATTTTATTTCTATATTTTTATTTAAGTATGAAAAAATATAAAAATCATTTTTTCCACATTTTTTGCATTTATTTTGATATTTATTAGTCTTTATTTAGTTTTTGTACATAAATAAATATTTATATACTATTATTTAAAATAACTAAAAATAATACAAACATATTTTTCTGACTTTTATTTTAATGTTATCTCTTGAAAACATTTTATAATAAAAATACACTTTTTTTTTATATTAAATATTTTATTTTGTATATATAATATATATTTAATAAATAATGTAAATACATATATACTTGTTAATATATTTAGGAAAATACAAAGAATTAATACATTTTTTATTTTATTAATATTTTGACCTCAAAATACCTTTTTTACAATATACCTTTTTTCATTTTATTTTTTATACATAATTAATAAATATGGTATATAATACTTAATAAATATTGTATAATAAATACATTTTATTTATAAAATTAGGGTTTTACCCTAAATACATAAAATACCAAAAATTAATCCATTTTATTTTGTTTACTTAACACATGAAAAATACCTTTTTACATACATATAAAAAAGAAAACCTTCTTGCATTTTGCATAGTTATTTTATTTAAATATTGTGTAATTAATACCTTTTATTTAGTAAAATTAGGGTTTTTGCCCTAAATATGAAAATATTCAAAAATTAACTTTCTTTTAATTATTTTTATTTTATTTTGTGAATAAAATATACACTTACACAAAAAATACTTTCACACACATATTGTTCCTTTCTTATACATCTATACATTTATATTTGCGCAATTCAAATTGGTTGTAAATATTGGGTACCATCCTCCTATGAAGTCTCATCCCCATTTGAACATTTGTACCCCCCTTCCCATGTATTGTGTTGTAATAACTTAGGAACTTTATTTTTTGCATTTTTAAAGCTTTCTAAATATACCATGCTAGAATTAGGGTTTGTATGCAAATCAATTAACCAAAATAGTTTGACCTAATTTCAAGATAAACAAGCATGAAAATGGACAACACTAATCACACTTGAACCCCTAGGGTAATCCACTTGTTGCCTTCAATAATGGGCCATATTGCATGTTAGGTCTCTTTGGGCAAAACAAAACAATGCAAATGATCATAGTCCCTCGATGACGCTTTCGAATGTTGCCTAAAAAATGATCAAGTCCCTCAAAGGAAAAATTGCCCAAAGATACTTGGCACCATTGCAATTATGGTCTAAACGATGACCCGCGCCCGTCCCTTTCACATCCTAACACAAGATTGTCCACCAAATGCAATGGTGGAACAAAATTGTTAAAAGGGTTAAAACATAGCAAAAATCTTTGAGAAATTTAGGGTAGATAGCACTTAATTACTTGCCCCTTTGCAAAACAAAACACTTGCCTATTTTTTAAACCACACGTCACTACACTTTCAAAACAACTTTCAAAAACATTGAAAACCTTTTCAAAAGACATACACCTTTGTATACATCCCAACATGGATCATTACAAAGGTTGCCACCACATTGGCCTCTTTTCAAAACATTTTCAAAACCCACACACAAAGCACCATTTCAAACAATTGAAAATTAAGGCAAGTTGATTTAAGCAAGTAACTAAGAGCCCATGGATAACCATGGATAGAAAGGGTGCTAATACCTTCCCTTTTCTATAATCTACTCCCCGAACCCAAGAAAACATCTCAAAGGTTTTTGCTATGCTTTTTAACCTTTCCTTAGGATAAAATAAAAAGTCGGTGGCGACTCTTGCTCAACCGAAACATTTGCGAAAACAAACGCAAAACCTCAAGTCAGTTCTCCCACCGTATCACAGAACTGGCGACTCTGCTGGGGATTTCTTTAAAGTGGAGTAACCTTAGGGCTTAGATCACCTTTGTTTCCAATTGTTTGCCTTGTGTGCTTTTATATTTGTGGGCTTTGCATCGGAGTTTCATAGATCCTAACCCGGATCTGGGGAATACCTTTTTAGGTAGCATAATCTGTGAGGGACCTGTCCGGCGTAGACCGACATGGGTGAAGTAGTGGCTACGTTGGTGTGGCACCTTGGCCTGTACCGATATCCCTTGTGTTGCAACGAGGAGAATATGGGTCTTCTAAGGAGTCATTAAACACCAACCGACCTTAGAACCCTAAATTGACCAAACTTGGCCATAGAACAGTAGTAGTATGCTACACTCATTGAGGCTAAACTCTCGCGATGGTTCTGGCCGCAAGAAAAGATTGTGATGCTGGAGTTATGACCGATTGAGGGTAGTCAATGATATTGAGATCCTCTAGAACCCGGTTACTTTTGATAGGACAGGTTTTAACCAACGAAACTAAAAGAGGGTAATACCTAAACTTCATGTTGGCCTGAAACCTAAGGGTTGTCTTGTGTGACTTGTGTGCCTTATCATGCTTGCCTGTGTGACTACTTGTGGTGTGCTTCATCATAGCATCATACCATCATACCATTACATGCATCCTGTATAAAGATTAACCCATTTCAAAGACAAGAGGGTTTCATCTTTGCTCTGTTTTGTAGGACATCATGATGCCCGTGCGTAGGAATACTATCCGGTTCAATTTTGTTCAACCACCAACTTTGCTCAGGGATTTGGTTGATAGGATTCCAAACACTACTTCCTTCATCAACAGGCATGGTTCTCTCCTTGGTTTGATCACTTCAAAGTGGGACCAACAACTGATAAGTGTCCTGACCCAGTTTTATGATCCCCTGTATCATTGCTTCACCTTTCAAGACTTCCAGCTGGTCCCTACCCTGGAAGAATTCTCTTATTTGCTTGGGATCCCTGTTTTGGAGCAGACTCCATTCACTGGTTGGGAGAAGACTCTTAGGCCTAAAGAGGTTGCTGCAGTCCTTCCCTTGACCAAAGAGGAGTTATTGGCTAACTGGGAAACTAGAAGTGGAGTTGAGGGCTTTTTGGTTAAGTTTCTGGTTGGCAAAGCTAATGGTTTCTGGAATGATTTAGACTTCAAGGCGTACGAAGACATTCTGGCTCTTTTAATCTATGGTCTGGTATTGTTTCCAAATCCTGACACCTTTATCAGTATCTATGCCATAAGGATCTTCATGTCTCGGAATCCTGTACCCACTCTTTTGGGTGATATCCTGCAACAACTCTATGCTCGTACTGCCCGAGGACGGGGAACTCCATGGTGTTGTGTTCCTTTGCTAGTAAGGTGGTTTATTTCGCACCTTCCTAAGTTCGTGCTGAAGAATGAAGAAGGAAAGGGTTGGGCTCATAGGTTAATGTCTCTCACTGATAATGACATCACTTGGACTCTCAGAGGTTTGGATGAGGTGGCTGTTATTGATCGTTGCGGAGAATACCCTAATGTTCCATTGATCGGTACCCAGGGAGGAATCTCTTATAGTCTATGTTTAGCTCTCCGTCAGTTTGGAAGAGCCAGAAGAGTAGGGCCTCATGAGATGCTGGTTCCTCACTTCCATTTTGAATTTCAGGTAGACAGTGACAAACTACGCCATGGATTCATTAAGGCCTGGGACAGAATTCACAAAGCTGACCCACATGAGTTGGGACCAAAGACTTCTCTACCATTGGAACCCTATTGCAGATGGGTCCGCATCCGTGCTCAGAAGTTAGGTATGCCATACAAAGCTGCCAGACCTATCATTCTTGAATCTCCTGATGAAGATGGGGTCCCTCCAACTATCCTCCCTCCTCAGATACCCACTGATTTTGACACACTGAAGAGATCTTGGGCGCAACTAAAGGAAGAACAGGATTTTTATCGGGAAAAGTTCAACGAACAGGAACGGAAGATCCAGAAGCTGACTAAGCAATTGGAGGAGGAGCGGATCCTGAATGACTATGTCCATACTGAGAAGAGGAGGCCATGGGAGCACTGATGGGCTTTGAATATTTCCTTTTACAGCTTTTATTTCCTTTTCAGTATTTTTCATTCCTGTAATGCCTAAGGGCAAGTTGTTGAAACATTTTAAAATTTGAATCTAATGAAGTGTGTTTCCCTTTTGTCTACAAAGTTGAATCTCATTTGTCTTTGGAAACATAAAACATACGCATCTCATTGCATTATATGCATAACAGGTACCTTTTTCCACAGGTTGCTTAATCTTCTTCGCTGTTTATTTGAACAGTCATCATGAATCCATAATCATCCAGTGAGCAAGCAATCAAGGCCCTCCAGGCCCAGAACGCCCAATTTCAAGAGATGGTCATGAGCTTGGCCCAAGGGCAACAAGAGTTGAAGGCTTTGCTCTTAAAGAAGAAGAAGAAGAAGAAGAGGACTGCGTTATTCAATACTGGACGCAGGTTTGGGAATACACTCCATAACGAGGCTGATCCAACTACTTCCTCTGCAGAGAAAGACAATCCCCAAGGGGGAGGAGCTCCTAGTCCTGCAGTCTCCGACAACGAGACGGATTACAATGACGAACAATACCCTCCCGCCACTGACAGATACAAGCAATTAGAGGACCGCTTGAGTGCCATGGAGATTCAAAATGTGCCGGGGCTGGATTTCGGAGATTTAGGTCTATCTTCTGGGGTGGTAATCCCACACAAGTTCAAGGCGCCTGCCTTTGCAAAATACGATGGGGCTTCCTGTCCAAAGCTGCACCTCAAATCGTACGTAAGGAAGATCCAACCTTACACGGCAGACAAAAATCTTTGGATCCACTTCTTCCAAGATAGCCTTTCGGGGTCACAGCTTGAGTGGTTCTATCAGCTAGATGGAACCAGTATCCGACATTGGGAAGATTTGGCCGCCGCCTTTTATAGACAATATCAATACAATTCTGACCTCGCTCCTACGCGTACCCAACTTCAGGGTATGTCTCTAGGAACGGGCGAAGGGTTCAAAGAATATGCACAAAAGTGGAGGGATATGGCTGGCAGGGTGCAGCCTCCTTTGACCGACCGTGAACTGGTTGACATGTTTCTAGGGACCTTGTCTGGTCCATTCTTCAATCATCTGGTTGGTAATTCCTCCGCGGGGTTTACGGATTTGATCCTGACGGGTGAAAGGATAGAAGCTGGCATCAGGTCAGGAAAGATACAGAAAGGAGCCGCCGCAAGTACTGAGAAAAAGCCTTTCAAGAAGGAAGCTAGTGCCGTCTATGGTCCTAGAAGACAAGTCAAGCCAGAACGCCGCCAAGCCGTTAATGCCTTAGTAATTTCAAAGCCTGTTGCTGCTCCTCAGCAGTACAATCAACAAAGGGGTGAGAGGCCCAAGAGGCAATACACTCGGCTGAGTATGACCTTGTCACAAATCTTACCGCAACTGTTATCAACCAACTTGGTGACCATCAAAGAGGCTCCGAAGGTCGTGAATACTGCATCTCCTAAGTATAACCCAAATGCCCGTTGTGCTTATCATTCTGATAGCCCCGGGCATACTACTGATGATTGTTGGGCCCTGAGAAATAAGGTCCAAGACCTTATCGATGCGAAGGAAATTCAGTTTGAAGCGCCTGAGAGGCCAAATGTTGTAACTGCTCCTATGCCCCAGCATAGAGTAAATGCCGCCGAGGAAGATTTGTATGCTGTTTCAGTGAATGATGTTGCTACCCCTCTATTGACTGTTAAGAGGAACCTACTACTAGCCGGTTTATTTCCGGGTTGTAGCAAGGGTTGCCTCCTGTGTGCTGTTATCCCTACCGGTTGTCCGCTGTTGAAATCAGGCATCCAAAGCCTGATGGATAGCAAAGAAATTCTATTCAAGAAAACTGCTATTCCGTTTGTTTCCGCTGAAGAAGTATCTGTCGTCACAATTTTCAACAATCCTACCAAGGCTCTCCCAAGGAAGCCAGTCAAAATTATGTCTGTTGCACCCATTACCATTACTGTTCCGGGGCCCCTCCCCTATGAATCTGACAAAGCTGTCCCATGGCACTATGGGGCAGACGTGTATGTGCTTGGAGTGAAGCAGGAGTTCAACACCGATACCAGTATTAGTAACATCACTGGTCCCGCCAAGATTACTTGCAGTGGCAGGCTCTTCTCGCCTGACATTGCACCACCAGTTATCCGAAAACCTCTCATCATCACACCCGCAAGTGTGCATGTTCCAAATCAAGTTCCTGTGTCTACTACTGCCGCCGAGTCCTCTGATGCTCGGGGCAAAGAAGTTGCTACCGATTTGCCTGCCCGGACGGAGGCACCAAAAAAGACCGCTGTTGAAGCCTCCCAGCAAGAGATGGAGGAAATTCTTAAAATCATTAAAAAGAGTGACTTCAATGTCGTTGAACAACTGGGGCATACCCCCTCCAAAATCTCTATGCTATCATTGCTGCTGTGCTCAGAGGCCCACGCCAAGGCCCTGATTTCATTTCTGAAAACGGCCCATGTGCCGCAAGAGACATCTGCAGATCAATTCACTGACTGTGTGGCTAATTTGACCGCTGACAATGGTTTGGGTTTCTCGGATGCTGACCTTACCGCCAAGGGAAAAAACCACAATGATGCCCTGCATGTTTCCATAGAATGCAGGGGCACTACTCTCGCACACGTGTTGGTGGACACCGGTTCTTCCCTGAATGTATTGCCCAAGAAGGCCTTAGATCGGTTGGATTGTGAGGGCCTGGAATTGAAACCTAGTAACATCATTGTTAGAGCCTTCGACGGTTCTAAGAGGATGGTGCATGGGGAGGTAGACATTCCTATCCGTGTGGGTTCCCAAGTCTTTGACTCAACGTTCTATGTAATGGATATTCGTCCATCTTATTCCTGCTTGTTGGGTCGACCCTGGATTCACAAGGCTGGGGCGGTAACATCCACTCTACACCAAAAGCTCAAATACCCTGTCAAAGGGAAGATTGTTACTGTGCAGGGTGAGGAGGAATACATGGTTAGTCACTTGAATTCATTCCAGTATATCGAGATGGACAGGGAGTTTATTGAAACCCCCTTTCAACATTTTGAGGAGGTACCTCCAACATTGGCGTCAGCTGAGGCAGTGGTTGAAGAAGACTTTCCTTTGAGGATGGCTTCCTTGAAGGATGCCCGGGCTGTGATCGAGAAAGGCAAGTGCGCAAACTGAGGTCAACTTCCTGACTTCACTCAAAAGACCGACAAGTTTGGGCTGGGCTTCACTACAGAGGCTCAGAGGGCTGTTCGCAAAGAAAGGATCAGAAAGGCTCCGGTGTTCATCACCAACCCAAGGGTGAATGCTATCGAGGAGGACGTAGAAGAAGTAGAATTTGACAGTTGGATCTATCCAACAACCAGCAACGGACCAAGCAACTGGACGACAAAGGATTTTACACCTATTACATTTGTCACGCAGTAATTAACTCTTTTGTTTTCAATTTGTAACAAACAATATGTTGAAACTTTTATTGGCTCGGTGTCCTACCCGGGGCACCGTAGCTCCATTTGTGAGGGATTTTTGTATGACATTTCCATATATCATTAATCAAAACATTGGACGTTTGTTGCATTTCAAATCTTGTGCTCTTTTTCTTTCTGTGTTATATATTGCAAAACAACTATATTTACACACACTCACTTATACAGGTTCCAATCCACTCTGGATCTCACTGGTAACAGCTCTGCTACTTCCAGTTATGACTTTGAAAATCCGATCAACTTGGCCGAAGACGAAGGTGAAGATGATTGCGAAGTGCCTGGTGAACTCACAAGACTGCTACTCCAGGAAGAGAGGGCCATTCAGCCGCATGAAGAGCCAGTGGAAACAATGAACCTGGGTACTGAGACAGATAGAAAAGAAATCAAGATTGGTTCCAATCTAGAGCTCAGCGTGAAGCAACGATTGATCCAGATGTTACATGATTACATGGAGATCTTTGCTTGGTCTTACGAAGACATGCCTGGTTTGGATGCCGACATTATGGTTCATCACCTGCCTACCAAGGAAGACTGCCCTCCGGTAAAGCAAAAGGTCCGCCGTATGCGTCCAGAGATGTCCGAAAAGATCAAAGCTGAGGTTATGAAGCAATTCGATGCCGGGTTTCTAGCAGTGACTTCTTACCCTCAGTGGGTTGCCAACGTGGTGCCAGTGCCGAAGAAGGACGGTAAGGTCAGAATGTGTGTCGATTACAGGGATCTAAACAGGGCAAGCCCCAAGGATGATTTCCCCTACCTCACATCGACGTTCTTGTTGACAATACTGCTCAACACAAGGTGTTCTCCTTCATGGATGGTTTTTCAGGGTATAATCAGATCAAGATGGCTCCTGAAGATATGGAAAAGACTACCTTTGTGACTCAGTGGGGCACCTTCTGCTACAAGGTCATGCCATTCGGGTTGAAAAATGCTGGGGCAACCTACCAACGTGCCATGGTTGCTTTATTTCATGACATGATCCACCATGAGATTGAAGTATACGTCGATGACATGATTGCAAGGTCCCAAACTGAGGAGGAACACCTTGACCATCTGCGGAAGCTGTTTGACCGACTGAAATTGTATAAGCTGAGGTTGAACCCAAACAAATGCACCTTTGGGGTGAGGTCTGGAAAATTGCTAGGTTTCATTCTAAGCGACAAAGGTATTCAAGTGGACCCTGCCAAGGTGAAATCCATACAAGAGATGCCGACTCCCAAGTCAGAGAAAGAAGTCAGAGGCTTTCTGGGACGACTGAATTATATTTCCCGATTCATCTCACATCTAACTGCTACCTGTGAGCCAATCTTCAAATTGCTGAAGAAAGATCAAGTAGTACGTTGGAACGATGAATGTCAGGCCGCTTTCGAAAAAATAAAAGAGTATCTCCAAGAACCACCCATTCTTATGCCACCAGTGGAAGGGAGACCTCTAATACTATACTTGACGGTGCTTGACAATTCAATGGGGTGTGTGCTGGGGCAGCATGACGAGTCTGGCCGAAAAGAGCACGCTATTTATTACCTGAGCAAAAAGTTTACCGACTGTGAGTCTCGGTACTCACTGCTCGAGAAAACTTGCTGCGCTCTGGTATGGGCTGCTCGCTTGCTGAGACAGTATATGTTGACTCACACTACTCTGTTGATTTCAAAAATGGATCCAATCAAGTACATATTCGAAAAGCCTGCCCTGTCTGGAAGAATAGCAAGATGGCAAATGATCTTGACGGAATATGACATCCAATACACAACTCAAAAAGCAATCAAAGGAAGTGTATTGGCAGACCATTTGGCACACCAACCTGTGGACGATTACCAATCATTGAACTTTGAATTTCCAGACGAGGATATCATGGTAGTGATTGATTGTGAAGTACCTGGACCGGATGAAGGACCTGAGGAAGGATCCCGATGGTCTATGCATTTTGACGGAGCCTCGAACGCTTTGGGTAACTGCATCGGCGCTGTGATCATATCCCCTAAGGGTACTCATACTCCACTCACCGCCCGATTGTGTTTCAACTGCACCAACAACATGGCAGAATATGAGGCATGTATCATGGGTCTTCAAGCTGCAATCGACTTAAGGATCAAGTTTCTGAGTGTCTTTGGAGATTCCGCTCTCGTGATCAATCAGATCAAAGGCGAGTGGGATACGAAACACCCAAATCTTATTCCTTACAAGGAGTATGTGTTGACTTTGCTTCCCCACTTTGAAGAGATAACTTTTGAACACTTCCCAAGAGAGGAGAATCAGTTAGCGGACGCACTAGCTACGATGTCTTCAATGTTCAAAGTTAAATGGGACAATGAGGCTCCCCGGATCATTATCTGGAAGTTGGACGAACCTGCATACTGCTGCGATCTTGAGGCCGAAAAAGTAATCAAGAAACCCTGGTATCATGAGGTGAAGAGATATTTGGAAGCTCAAGAATACCCCGAAGGCGCATCGGTCAATGACAAGAAGTTTATGAGAAGGTTTGCAGCAAAATTCTTCCTCAGCAACGACATTCTCTACAAACGAAATCATGATTCAACTCTACTGCGTTGTGTGGATAAAACTGAAGCAGAGAAGATCATGGTAGAACTACACGAAGGTACATTCGGAACACATTCCAGTGGACACACCATGGCAAAGAAAATCCTTCGGGCAGGATATTTCTGGTCCACAATGGAAGCCGACTGTTACCAACATTCTCGAACTTGTCATAAATGCCAGATCTATGCTGATAAGGTGCACATCCCTCCGGTTCCTCTGAACGTTCTGAAGGCACCCTGGCCTTTTGCAATGTGGGTCATTGATATGATCGTCGAGATCCGACCGACGGTATCCAACGGGCATCGCTTCATCTTGGTAGCAATTGATCACTTCACAAAGTGGGTAGAAGCAGCTTCCTATGCCACTGTAACCAAGAGCGTCGTGGCACGTTTCATTCGGAATAACCTGATCTGTCGGTACGGCGTCCCGGAAAGGATCATTACGGACAATGGTACCAATCTTAACAACAAGATGATCACTGAGCTCTGCGAGCAATTCAAGATACAGCACCACAACTCTTCTCCTTACCGGCCGAAGATGAATGGGGCTGTTGAAGCGGCAAATAAAAACATCAAGAAGATTGTGCAGAAGATGACAGTGACCTACAAAGATTGGCACGAAATGTTACCATTTTCTCTTCATGGGTACCGTACCTCAGCAAGGACGTCAACCGGGGAAACTCCTTTTTCCTTGGTCTATGGCATGGAGGCAGTCTTGCCGATTGAAGTCCAGATACCCTCTCTCCGAATAATGAAGGATGCAGACTTGAGTGAAGATGACTGGATCCAGACTCGACTTGATCAATTAAACCTAATTGATGAAAAGAGACTCACTGCTATCTGTCATGGTCAGACGTATCAAAAACGGATGATCAGGGCATTTAACAAGAAAGTCAGACCACGAGAGTATCAAGTTGGGGACTTGGTAATCAAACGCATCATCCTTCCTCAAAGTGATCCCCGGGGCAAGTGGACCCCTACATACGAAGGGCCATTTGTGGTTAAACATGTGTTCTCAGGAGGAGCCATGATTCTAACCACCATGGATGGTGACGACCTTCCTCACCCCGTCAATGCAGACATAGTAAAAAGATACTACGCATGAATCAAAGACCCGCTAGGTTGACATACCTAGGCAAAAATAAGGGCTTCCCGGCGAACCAAAAGGGTTCGGGCAAAAATAAGGGATGAAATGAAAAAAAATCTGTACACTCGGCAAGTCGAAAACCTGAAAAGGCGGCTTGGGCAAAAATGGGTATCCCGGTGGACTGAAAACCCGAAAGGGCGGTCCGGGCAAAAGTTAGGGATAAAGCGTAACACTATGTCTCATTGGATCACCTTGCATCCAGAATTCGGCATCAACTATCTGGCTCAGACTTCGGCATCGATCAATCAGCTTCATCTTCAACTAAGCAGCAAAGTGATGAGACGCTTGAAGACATAAAGGCGATAGCAGAGTTTGAACCCAGTGGGAATATTGTGCACATAGCTGTTTTGTTTCCTTTTCAAAATTGTATAAACTTTATGTTATTCGGCGGCGTTCTCTTACTAGGACGTCGGCCTCTTGTACAAAAAACGCCTATTTACAGGCAAATTTCAAAATCAATACAAGTTCACTTTTCCAAACAAATTGCCAATTGTTTTTCCTTTTTCTGTTTTGTCTTGCGAAGAACGTCCAATGTTCATTTTTGATATATGCATTTGACATTAAATTACTAATTCATAAAAACTTACATATGAAACAAAAGACTAATTACAGGTGACATCAGAAGTAGGGGCAATGTAGAATTGTCCAGGCAGTCTAGTTGCTTTGTCCGCCAGGGTACCAAGGTAGATTCAACTGAAGAATGTGACAAAGTTATCTCAACTCCCCACAGAGTCAGACAAGAACCAGCAATACCCTCCCAGGGAAGATTTAGTCAATCATCAGCCCTACAATAGGCACCCTATTCCCCTAGCAAGTCAGCAGTACTCTCCTCCAGAAGAGTTAGTCTACGGTCAGCATAAAGGAAGTTAGGTAGCCCCAGAAGATATCAACATTCCCCAGCGGAGTATAGGCATACATCAGTAAGCATCCCCGGCAGTCTTGATCTAAGATTGTTCCCCGGCAGAATACAGACACCCCAGGGGAATCATTTTTCCAGTACAGTCCGAAAGTTTCCCCAGGAAATTTGGAATCCATATCCCCAGCAGGTCTCGAAGCTTATCCCCAGTAGATTCTGGAAGCTTGTCCCCTGTAAAGTACGGGCGTCTCTCCCAGACTTTATTCAAAGTTATTCCTCGCAAGGGCTTATAACTGGGTTATCCTCAGCTGATTACCACGGAAGATCGCCCTCAGCCAAGTTCTTCCAATCCCCAGCGGAGTTCATCAAAGTCCCCAACATAACTTATCAACACAATCCCCAGCGGAGTTTATCATTGTAATCCCCAGCGGAGACCATCATTGAAATCCTCAGCGGAACTCTCATCAAAACTTCAGCGAAGTATCTCTTCCCACAGAGTAATTCCCCTCAGAGTAATCTCTCCAACAAGTTTGTTCCCCAACGGAGTCATCTTCTCCTACCGGTGTATTCTTGCGATCCTCATCCCCAGCGGAAACGAAGAACTCTACTCTTCAACGTCGGCCCAGGACTTAATTCCCCAGCCAATCGTCAAGGATTTATTTTCCTAGACGAAAATACATTCATAAAACATTTCACATTTCGTACATTTTGCTTACATACATGATAAAGTGCATACAACACTATCTCATTTTAAACGTCATGACATCATGCATGTCATACATCATGACATTGCATACAGCTGATGTTTTGCCTTTTCAGGAAAAAGACAACTACCTTCAACTGTCACAATTCCATATTTGATTCCTGTATCTAGCCAGGGCACATCTGTGAGTGATCAGTTTCCAGATTCGATTCCTGTATCTAGCCAGGGCACGTCTGAAGAGTTTGAAGATTCGATTCCTGTATCCAGCCAGGGCATATCTATCAACTGTCACAATTCCGGATTCGATTCCTGTATCTAGCCAGGGCACATCTGAAGAGTTCGAAGATTCGATTCCTGTATCCAGCCAGGGCATATCTGTTGACGACTATTTCCAGACTCAATTCCTGTATATAGCCAGGGCACGTCTGAAGAGTTTGAAGATTCGATTCCTGTATCCAGCCAGGGCATATCTATCAACTGTCACAATTCCGGATTCGATTCCTGTATCTAGCCAGGGCACATCTGAAGAGTTCGAAGATTCGATTCCTGTATCCAGCAGGGCATATCTGTTGACGACTAATTCCAGATTCGATACCTGTATCCATCCAGGGCATATCTACGAGCAACCGATTATAGACTCGACACGTGTATCTAGCCAGGGCATGTCTGCATGAAGAGATTGAAGATCAACACCTGTAACAAGCCAGGAAAACATCTGTCTTTCTCAAAGTGCGCAAGTTATCGCTAAGGAATCTCTTATGCGATCAACACTTCCAAATGGCATCTATAAGCCCATTCCCGACAAGGTTCTGTCACGCCTTCAGATGGCATCTATAAGCCCATTCCTGACATCACATTTGCTGATACTCTAGCATGCGAGTGCAAATTTCCGGGCACTCTAGTGTCCAATCTCCTTTTACCCTCGAGTCACGAAAGGCAAACTTGCCAATCTAACTCTTCAGGTTCAAGAAGATTGAACAGGGGCAACTGTTGTACCCCAAAATTTGCCCTCCCATTTCCTCAACATTTTCTCATCACAAGACCCTTGGAGCTCAAGATCCAGTTAGGGTTTCCTCTGCTCAAGACTTCTCCTTGCACTGTTGACCCAAATTAGGGTTTGTGTTTGCACAAAGATATTTTGACCTAAAATGCCTAAGATGACTCTCATGCTTCATGTTGGACTCCCAAGTTTATCCATACCAAGTTTTAAGTCTTGATTCCAAATTTTGCCCAGTCAATTGGATAGTTGACCTAGAAATCAGCTATATTGGGGAAAAAGTCAACTGTGGCCAATTGACAGTCAAACCTCATGAAAATTGACCCACATCAACATTATGAACTCACATGGACCATTTGATCAAGTTTGGATCACAATTCCACAAGAAATTTAATCAGATCACCAAAAGGGCAAAATGGTCATTTTTAGGGTTTTGACTGCATAAAGGCAATTTTTGACTGTTTGACCTAGCCAATGGCAAACCAAGCTCACATATGGACTCAAGGACCCCATGGAATTGTCTTGACATACTCAACAAGTCCAAAAGATCTCAAATGCACAAGATTGACAATTGAATTTCCCAGTCAATTGATCAATTTTGACTGTATACTGAAAAGTCAAACTTTGACTTTTTGGTCAAAATCAAGTGTCAAGATTCATTTTTCATCAAAATATGCCAAATCATGAAACTTGTTCATCAAGAAATCAAGAATTGCAAATTAGGGTTTGAAATGAAGATTTTTCATAACTTAGAATTTTTCTAAGTTATGAAAAACCCTAATTTTTTTCTAACTTTGTCCCACTTTCTCACCAAGATTCATTTGGATTCAAGGAAAAGTTAAAACATGAAAGTTGTAGTCCATTGCAAAATCTACAACTTTGATTCACAAAGTTTCCTCAAAAGAAGCTTGTAGCTCAAGTTACAATTTTTGGAACAAGGGTACCAAATCATTCTTAACTTAGAGAAATTTGACCTATTTTAGGCAGGATTTTTGCCTAACTTCAAGACCATTTTTCACAAACTTCCACTTGGAATTTCAATTTTCATTTCAAAGATGGATTGTAGTACACATTCCAAGCTTTCCAAAATGTCCAAGAACTCATCAAACAACCTCATGGTTAGGGAGAATCAAATTTGGCAAGTTGGGAAAAAGTCACTTTGTTTATGGCCAAGTTACATGTTCATACATCTAGGCCATTTTGAAATCAGCTTGCATTCTTTGATTACAGGTCCTATATCTCATTTGCACTCAATAATTTAATGCATATCCCTTGTGCCAAGACCTTATTTTGTGTGTTCAAACATTATATGCAAGATTAAGCCATTTTTAGATAAAGCATTTTTGCCATTTTTGAAAAGAAGTGCTTTATGTCAATTTGTAAATCAAGAAGGTACAAAGAAAATCTCTGAGGCACAAGTTATTAGACTAATCCCACTGATCAAGGAGAGATTATGCAGCATGCTAGAGGGGCATGTACAAGCCTAAAACACCAACTTGTCATTTCTTGCTTAAGTTAGAAGTAACTTGGCATAACAAACAGAACTTCACATTCCTGTCAAGGCAAGCTTGAGAAAAGATTGCAAACAAATTCCATACATCCTAACTGAGCTAGAACACGAGCCAACCATCTCCAACACCCTCTCAAACACATAAACCCCATAGAACTGCCAAAACAGGGCACCTGCTGCAGATTGAGTTCCATAACTCAATCTATTCGTGCATTCTTGCTGAAACCCCTTCAAACACATCCCACATCATCCCTTGAAACTGTTCCAAGCCCTAAACACGACCTGTAACATCCCTAGCTAACATCACCATTTTCATTTTTCTGTTTTGCAGTTGAAGTACCATAACACGATTCTCTTGGTTTTCAAACAAACTAAAGGTTGGAATAGCATCATGAGACATCAAGGAAGCTATACAAATCATCACCTTGCCTTGTAAGCATCTCCATTGTTGCACACATTTCCAACTGAATAGGTAAGTTCATGAACTTGTATCTCTCTATCCAGGCATTGTTAGGTTTAGATTTGTGAAGAAATTATGTCACATTCATAGCCCTGAACATGCCCATATAATTAGTTTTCATTTATGTTATGTGTGCTATGAGAATTTGATGTCTGAACATGGAACAAAAACTAGGTCAGGAATTGGGGGAGAAGAAATTCTCTCTCATTTCTGAGAGTTAGATTGATTTCTTTATATGTCTAGAATCGTGGCTTCAAGCTCTACAGGTTTCATGTTGCAAGATTCTGGAAAAGATCAAGGAATCTGGAGATAGAAAATGCGTGTTGTTGTTGTTCATACAGGTCCTGAGGTTGAAGACAAAGTCTTCATGGACTGGGCTTGTTTCATTTTCCTATTTGCACCTTGTTTTTGCTTTTGAACCCCCTTGACCCATTTTGATTTTTACTTATCATTTTCCATTTTTTCCTTTTGATTTTATTTTATATTTTTATTTAAGTATGAAAAAATATAAAAATCATTTTTTCCACATTTTTTGCATTTATTTTGATATTTATTAGTCTTTATTTAGTTTTTGTACATAAATAAATATTTATATACTATTATTTAAAATAACTAAAAATAATACAAACATATTTTTCTGACTTTTATTTTAATGTTATCTCTTGAAAACATTTTATAATAAAAATACACTTTTTTTTATATTAAATATTTTATTTTGTATATATAATATATATTTAATAAATAATGTAAATACGTATATACTTGTTAATATATTTAGGAAAATACAAAGAATTAATACATTTTTTATTTTATTAATATTTTGACCTCAAAATACCTTTTTTACAATATACCTTTTTTCATTTTATTTTTTATACATAATTAATAAATATGGTATATAATACTTAATAAATATTGTATAATAAATACATTTTATTTATAAAATTAGGGTTTTACCCTAAATACATAAAATACCAAAAATTAATCCATTTTATTTTGTTTACTTAACACATGAAAAATACCTTTTTACATACATATAAAAAAGAAAACCTTCTTGCATTTTGCATAGTTATTTTATTTAAATATTGTGTAATTAATACCTTTTATTTAGTAAAATTAGAGTTTTTGCCCTAAATATGAAAATATTCAAAAATTAACTTTCTTTTAATTATTTTTATTTTATTTTGTGATTAAAATATACACTTACACAAAAAATACTTTCACACACATATTGTTCCTTTCTTATACATCTATACATTTATATTTGCGCAATTCAATTTGGTTGTAAATATTGGGTACCATCCTCCTATGAAGTCTCATCTCCATTTGAACATTTGTACCCCCCTTCCCATGTATTGTGTTGTAATAACTTAGGAACTTTATTTTTTGCATTTTTAAAGCTTTCTAAATATACCATACTAGAATTAGGGTTTGTATGCAAATCAATTAACCAAAATAGTTTGACCTAATTTCAAGATAAACAAGCATGAAAATGGACAACACTAATCACACTTGCACCCCTAGGGTACTCCACTTGTTGCCTTCAATAATGGGCCATATTGCATGTTAGGTCTCTTTGGGCAAAACAAAACAATGCAAATGATCATAGTCCCTCGATGACGCTTTCGAAAGTTGCCTAAAAAATGATCAAGTCCCTCAAAGGAAAAATTGCCCAAAGATACTTGGCACCATTGCAATTATGGTCTAAATGATGACCCGCGCCCGTCCCTTTCACATCCTAACACAAGATTGTCCATCAAATGCAATGGTGGAACAAAATTGTTAAAAGGGTTAAAACATAACAAAAATCTTTGAGAAATTTAGGGTAGATAGCTCTTAATTACTTGCCCCTTTGCAAAACAAAACACTTGCCTATTTTTTAAACCACACGTCACTACACTTTCAAAACAACTTTCAAAAACATTGAAAACCTTTTCAAAAGACATACACCTTTGTATACATCCCAACATGGATCATTACAAAGGTTGCCACCACATTGGCCTCTTTTCAAAACATTTTCAAAACCCACACACAAAGCACCATTTCAAACAATTGAAAATTAAGGCAAGTTGATTTAAGCAAGTAACTAAGAGCCCATGGATAACCATGGATAGAAAGGGTGCTAATACCTTCCCTTTTCTATAATCTACTCCCCGAACCCAAGAAAACATCTCAAAGGTTTTTTCTGTGCTTTTTAACCTTTCCTTAGGATAAAATAAAAAGTCGGTGGCGACTCTTGCTCAACCGAAACATTTGCGAAAACAAACGCAAAACCTCAAGTCAGTTCTCCCACCGTATCACAATAGGGTTTTGTGTTGCATCAAGATCCTTGAGTCCAAATTACCTCAAGTGCTCCCCAATGTCCTAATATGTTCTCAAGATCATCCATGTCAAATTTCAAGCCTTGCAGAGGAAGTTTGCTCAGTCAATTGCTCAAAGGTCCAAAAATTGACTATGCTAGTGCAAAAGTCAATTGTGACCTATATACAGTCAAACTTCAAGATTTTTTTGTCAACATTCTCATTTTGAAGTATATTTCATCATTTTATCAAGGGTTGATCATGATTCATGAAGGATTGCTCAAAATTCATCAAGATTCAAAAGTTGCTAAATTAGGGTTTTGAAGGAAAAGTCAACTCAATTTTGACCAAGCATAACTTTCTTATACTTTATGAGAATCGAACCATCCAAATCTCATTTTGAATAGGATGCAATTACCTACAATCCATATTCATAACCCAAGATCAAAATATGCACTCACAAGAAGTTATGAATTTTGACATTATAGGTCATTTTTGAAAGTCAACAAAAATACCTTTTTTGTCAAAGCTTCTAACTTGAGAATGGAATATAAAAATGAGATCATACCAAAAGGTTTGATTGGAGGACATTTCAAGATTTCTAAAAAGTTCAAGAACACTTCCAAAAGTTCAAAATTGAAGAAGTTATGCATTGTTGAAGTTGGACTTTTTTGCAAAATTGCCAAAAGTCAACTATCCCCAAAACTTCAAATTTTGCCAAATGGGCCCATTCTTTTTCACTTGATTTGAGTTTGCATTATTGCCCACGTGTTCTAGCATTGGCCATGTGTCCATATCCTGTTTTTATTATTTAATTTGATTTTTATTTGAATTAATTCATTTTAAATCAAATAAAATCACATAAAATCAAAAATATTGATAACCAAAGATCTTTTGATGATTAAAGGTTTCAATGGACAGCTAGCACATCTCCAAACTCGTATCAAGGCATAAGTGTACAAGAAGATATGATTTGGATCAAATTTGGAAAGATTTAATGGAAGAATCAAATCAAATTCAAGGGCATTGATAGAGCAAGATTTGAACAACAAATGTTACCCTAATACAATGTGCAATACATAAGCAAGCGTGCAAGACAGTAACAAGGATTAGAGAGCAATTGTGGAGGCAGAACTAAACTCACAAAAACCAGAAAAAAGTGTGACTTTGAAATCAAGGTTAGAGACATTTCCAGGGCTTGAGACTTCTCTCAATCGATTGCTGGCCATCTCCAGAAGCTAACCCAATCCAAACCACGCGTTTTCAAGCTTCCTAGAGCATTGTAAGTGGTCCACGAATCCGCCCCATTCTTGAATTTGATTTGTATTATTCTGGCATCCATTGAGTAAAATAATTGCATATTTATGATCACAATAACATTTGCAAGCTTTTGGTATTAATGAATTTCATTTATCTGATCTGTAACGAGAACCACCATAGTTAGGATTTCTTGGAGTTTTTTGGGTTTTTTTGTTTCAGGTACAATTGGTCCACATGAAGGACATGGTTGCATCCAGGAGGTTGAGACGAACTCAACCCTGGCCTTAGAACTCATTTTCATAGCCTGAGGAGAATTTTGGATTGAAGCTGCGCTTTTAGCTGCGGATAAAAATCCACAGGTAAAATTACAGTTCTTGGAGGACAGGGACGATGAAGTGTCATCCATCCATTTGCCCGTTCAAAAATTGCACGCGTTTTTTATTTTTGCTGGCCATTGATCTTGTTCTATATATTATTATTGCATTATATTATCATAAGAAACAAAGCAACATGGTGCAGTGGTAGACACCTCAACGTTTAAGGCATTCCAAGGTTGGAAGTCAGGGGTTCAATCCCTGCCTCCAGCAATTTGCATTTTCTTCTTATTTTTCAGGAGATCCAGTGTGCAAGCAAGTCCATAGTTCACCATACTCCCTCACGCTTCAGCATGCCAGATGGCCAAATGGCCAGATCTGGTGGTCAGTGTTGGAGGTCCACCCAAGAGCCAGGTCAACACATATGCAGCAAATCAAGAAAGTCAAACGGGCCAGCTTGATGGGCCAAATCCCTTGTTATCTACACCTCTAAGTTCCAGGCCCAATTCCTTCTTTCTCTTACATTTTCTTTTTATTAATTTAGTTATTTTATTTTATTTTAATTAATTTACTAACCAATAACAATTTTTCTTTTTATTAAAAAATCACAAAAATATCATTTTGTCCAATTAAAATTAAGAACTTTATTTTTCTTTAATAAATTTTAATTAATTAATTAGGTTTTTAATTTTAGGAAGCTTTAATTTATTTTGTAAATAAATAAAATTAATTAGAATTAATTAGGTTTTAACTACTAACTTAGTTATTTTAATTTCTTTCTTAAATTAATCAAAACTCCAAAAAACTATGTCATTAATTATTTTTCATTAATTAATTAATTTAATAATTAATTTAGTATTTTAATTTAGGATTTAATTTCTTTTCTTAAATAAAAACAACAAAAAAAGCATTTTCTTTTAAAAGGGGTCAAAACCCTAATTCGCATTCGATTCAATTTCGCGTCGCGCTTTATTTTCTTTATCCAATTATGTATTTGTTTCCGGTACGTAATAGATAATTAGGACCTTTTATTTATTTTACCGCTTTATTTTATTTTTAAAGGGTTGCTTTTGGCGATGTAAATACCCGACGCCTTGTAATTTAATTTTCGCACCCTTAATTTCTGCAAACTATACAACTGTTAGATGTTTGATAATAGGGTTTGCATGACAAGAATGAATGCTTGATCTTAAAATCAAATTAGATCACCCTTAACATGTGCAAAGATAAGAATAAAAATAACACACTCGCACATGCGCACTCCTAGGGTACACCCCACTTGGTTGCCTTTATACACAGTCATTGAGTATAGGTCGTTTTAGAGGTCGCCCTCTTGTCTAAAAGATCATAGTCGCCTCGAAACCGTTGCCTCGGATATTGTTGCCTCAAACAAATGATCTAAGACATTAGGGTTACCGCTAAGGCGTCCTAACATTGCTTTAGTGACCGTAAGTCCCTCATTCGAATTGACCCTCAAACTCCAACGACGGTGCTACCTACTCACTAATAGTGGGATAGCATTGTCCAAAGGAAATTAGCATAGAATGATACCTTTTTCGAGTAGGTAGATAGTTCTTAGATACTTGCTCATCCAAAAACAAAACTTTTTCACACTTACACTCCTTTTCAAACAAAGTTTTCAAAACACTTCAATACACTCTTGAGGACAGAAGCAAGAGTTAAATCGAAGTTAAAAACAAAAACTTTTTCAAACCCACAAGCACAAAGAAAACATTTTGAAAATGATGAGCAAGTACCTAAGGGCCCGTATATAACTACGTATAGAAAGGGTGCTAATACCTTCCCTTTCTTCAATATACCCCCCGTACTCAGAGAATATCTCGAAAAAGGAATTTTTCTGTGCTTTTTTCCCTTCCTTTGTTGGATAAAATAAAAGTCGGTGGCGACTCTTGCTTACCGCGACATTTTGCAAATACAAATGTAAAACGCAAACCAGCATTCCAAAAAATAGTCAGTTCTTCCCACCGTATCACAGAACTGGCGACTCTGCTGGGGAGTTAATAAGTGGGGTGTACCTTAGGAATAGTTCATCATATTGTTTTCAATTGTTTGATTTGTTTGCTTTATATTTATGGGCTTTGTATCAAAGTTACTATAGATCCTAACCCGGATCTGGGGATACCTTTTAGGTAAGTAGCAATAGACTGTGAGGGAACTGTATGGCGTAGACCGATACGGTTGAAGTAGTAGCTACGTTGGTGTGGCACTTTAGTTTGTATCGATATCCCTTGTGGTGGAACAAGGAGAATATGGGTCTTCTAAGGGGTCATTAAGCACCAACTGACCGTAGTACCTATAATTGACCATCTTGGCCATAGAAAAGTAGCAGTATGCTACACTCATTGAGACCAAACTCTCGCGATGGTTCCGGCTGCAAGAAAAGGTTGCCAAACTAGAATTATGACCGATCGAGGGTGGTCAGTGATATTGAGATCCTCTAGAACCCGGTTACTATTACTAAGACAAGTTTGAACCAACTAAACTGAAAGAGGGTAATGCCTAAACTCCTTGCCAGCCTGAAATCTAAGGGCTATCTGTGTGACTTGTTTGCCCTTACCATGTTTGCTATCTGTGAATACTTGTGGTGTGTTTCTATCATAACATCATGCATCATGACATTGCATGCATCTTGCGTCAAGACTAACCTATTTCAAAGACAGGGGATTCATCTTTGTTCTGTTTTGTAGGTCATGGCACCCATGCGTAGAAACACTATTCGGATCAGCTTTGTACAGATTCCCACTCAGCTTAGAAATTTGGTTGCAAAAGTTCCATATACTTCCTCCTTTATCAGAAGACATGGGCACCTCCTTGGTTTGGTCACTTCCAAAATGGATGAGCAGATGTTGAGTGTCTTGTGCCAGTTCTTTGATCCATTATACCACTACTTCACTTTCCTGGACGATCAGTTAGTCCCTACTCTGGAGGAGTTCTCTGATCTACTTGGTATTTCTATTCTCGAGCAGACGCCATTTACAGGTTGGGAGAAAGTCCTTAGGCCGTAAGATATTGCTTCAGCCCTCCATCTGACAAAGGCTGAGGTAATGTCTAACTGGGAGACTCGAAGTTGGACAAAAGGCTTCTTGGCTAAATTCTTGGTTGATCAGGCTAATCAGTTCTGGGACAGTCTAAACTTTCAGGCATTCGAAGACAGTCTGGCTCTTCTCATTTATGGTTTGGTGTTGTTTCCTAACTCAGATTCCTTCATCGACGTGAACACAGTGAAGATCTTCATGTCCTGTAATCTGGTGCCCACTCTCTTGGGTGACATTCTTCACTCTCTTTATGCCTGTACTGCTCGGAAATGGGGAACCCTTATGTGTTGTGCACCATTGCTGGCGAGGTGGTTTATTTCTCACCTCCCCAAATCTGTTTTGAAGAACAAGGAAGGCATGGGTTGGGCCTACAGGATTATGTCTCTCGCTCACATAGACATCATTTGGAGCACTAAAGACATGGAAGACGTAGCTATTATTGATCGCTGTGGGGAGTACCCCAATGTTCCATTGCTTGGAATTCAAGGAGGGATCACCTATAATCCTTGTCTGGCCTTACGTCAGTTTGGGTGAGCTAGGAGGGAAGGACCTCATGAGTTGCTGATGCCAAGCATTGTATTTGACTTCCAAGGGGATAGTGACGAGCATTGTCGCAGGTTCATATGAGCTTGGGATAGGGTACACCGGTCTGATCCACATGAGTTAGGGATGAAGACCTCTCTTCCGATGGAACCGTATCTCCGATGGGTTCGAATTTGTGCCCAAAAGCTGGGAATACCGTACGAAGCTGTCTTGCCTGTGATTGTTGAGATTGCTAATGAAGAAGGGGTTCTTCCTACCATTCTCCACCCATACATGCCTACCGACATTGGGGCATTAAAGAGGTCTTGGATGCAGTTGAGAGAAGAACGAGATACTTACAGAGAAAAGTATCACGAGCAGGAGCAGAAGATTCAAAAGCTTACAAGACAGATGGAGAATGAGAAGGTCCTCAATGACTATGTCAGCGCAAGAGGCAAACGACCATGGGAGCGCTGATGTCTTTTGTTATTTCTAGTTTTGATTTGCTTTTCAGTTTTTCCCTTTTGTAATGCCTTAAAGGCATTTATCAAACATTGTTTCAAGTTATTTATCTAATAAAAGTGTCTTTCATTTTGGTTTACGAATTTGAATCCCTAAAGTCTTTGAAATCATATCATACGCATTTCATTCTATGCACCTCGTCACAGGTACCCATTACAGGTTTCTCATCTTCTTCACTGTTTATTTCAGCATCATGTCTGCTGAAACATAAACTGATCAAGCTATCAAGGCTCTACAAGCTCAAAACGCTCAATTCCAGGAAATGTTCATGAATTTGACTAAGGGTCAGCAAGATCTGAAGACTCTTATCTTGAAGGATAAGAAGAAAAAGAAGAAGAAGACAGTCCTCTTGAACATGGGTCGTAGATTTGGTAACAATTTGCGAGATGAAGTCAATTTATCCCACTCCTCTGGAGGGGGAGAAAACCAAGAAGAAAGGAGGGCTCCTAGCCTTGTGGTATCTGACAATGAGACTGACTTTGATGAAGACCAGTATCCTCCGGCTGAGGATATGTATAAACAGCTTGAAGACCGGTTAAGTGCGATGGAGATCCAGAAGGTCCCTGGATTGGACTTTGGTGATCTGGGTTTGTCATCTGGGGTGGTGATTCCCCATAAGTTTAAAGCACCAATCTTTGCTAAATACGACGGGGTTTCTTGTCCAAAGCTGCACCTCCGCTCGTATGTTAGAAAGATCCAGCCATACACTGCTGATAAGAACCTTTGGATCCACTTCTTTCAAGATAGTCTCTCAGGGACTCAACTTGAATGGTTTTACCAGTTGGAAGGAGCTAGTATCCGTAATTGGGAAGACCTTGCTGCTTCTTTTTACAAGCAGTACCAATACAATGTCGACCTCGCTCCTACGCGTACCCAACTTCAGGGTGTGTCTATGGGTACGAGCAAAGGTTTCAAAGACTACGCTCAGAAATGGAGGGACCTTGCTGGAAGAGTGCAACCCTCGCTGGCTGACAGGGAGTTGGTGGATATGTTTTTGGGGACCTTGTCTGGTCCATATTTCAACCACCTGATTAGAAGTTCATCGTCTGGGTTTACTAAACTGATTATGACCGGGGAAATAATTGAGGCCGGTATTAAGAGCGGTAAGATACAGAAGGGTGCTTCATCAAGTAATGGAAAGAAGCCTTTTAAGAAGGAGTCCAGTGTTGTTTACAGTTCAAAGAGCCATAATAGACCTGAGCGCCGCCAAGCAGTCAATGCAGTTGTTATATCAAGACCAATTGTTGCCACACAACGCAACAACCAGCCAAGAGCCGAGAGGCCGCGAAGACAGTTCACTCAACTCCATATGACCCTGTCTCAGATTCTGCCACAGTTGCTAAAGACCAAATTGGTGATTCCGAAGGAAGCCCCGAAGAATCCCAATACAACATCACCGCTGTACAATCCGAACGCCCGCTTTGCTTTTCATTCCGATAGCCCGGGGCATGATACGGATGATTGCTGGGTCTTGAAGAATAAGGTACAGGATTTGATTGATGCTAAGGAGATTGAATTTGAAGCGCCAGGAAAGCCTAATGTCATAACGGATCTTATGCCAAAACATGACGCGGGAGTGAATGCTATTGGGCATGATGATGATGAAGAGTTTGATATCGACAGCTGGATTTACCCAACTACCGATGGTGGCCTGAGCAATTGGATAGCAAAGGATTCCATGCACGTTTCTGTTATTACCCAGTAATGAGACTTTTGTTTTGAATTTGTAACAGACAATTTTTAAACTTTACGGCCCGGTGTCTTACCCGAGACACCGTGGCTTTGTTTGTGAGGGCTTTATGTGTGTCATTTCCATATATCATTAATAAAAGCATTGGACATTTTCTTGCATTACAAATTTTGTGCTCCTTGTTTTTCTTTTATCTTGCAAAACAGCTATTTTACACACACTCACATATACAGGTCTACATCCACTCTGGATCCCGCTGATAACGACTCTGCTACTGCCGGTTATGACTTCGAAAGTCCGATCAACTTAGCCGAAGACGAAGGTGAAGATGATTGCGAAGTGCCTGGTGAACTTGCTAGACTGTTACTTCAGGAAGAGAGGGCCATACAGCCGCATGAAGAGCCAGTGGAAACAGTAAATCTGGGTATAGAGGTAGACAAGAAAGAGGTCAAGATCGATGCAATTCTGGAAGCTAGTGTTAAGCAATGGTTGATTCAGATGCTGCGAGACTATGTTGAGATCTTTTCCTGGTCTTGTGAAGATATGCCAGGGTTGGATACTGATATTGTGGTTCACCGATTGCCTACCAAGGAAGACTGTCCTCCAGTGAAACAGAAAGTTCACCGAATATGCCCAGAGATGTCTGAGAAAATCAAGGTTGAAGTTATGAAATAGTCTGATGCCGGTTTTCTAGCAGTTACTTCTTACACGCAGTGGGTTTCCAACGTGGTTCCAGTGCCGAAGAAGGATGGTAAAGTTCGAATGTGTGTTGACTATAAGGATCTGAACAGGGCAAACCCCAAGGATGATTTCCCTCTGCCTCATATCGATGTTCTGGTTGACAACACTGCACAACATAAGGTCTTCTCCTTTATGGATGGTTTCTTCGGTTACAATCATATTAAAATGGCTCCCGAAGACATGGAGAAGACAACCTTTGTTACTCAATGGGGTACCTTTTGCTACAAGGTCATGCTGTTTGGATTGAAGAATGCTGGGGCAACATATCAGTGCGCCATGGTCGCCTTGTTCCACGACATGATCCATCATGAGATTAAGGTATACGTTGACAACATGGTTGCAAGATCCCAGACTGAAGAGGAACATCTTGACCACCTTCAGAAGTTATTTGATAGGTTGAAGTTGTACAAGCTGAGGTTAAACCCGAACAAGTGCACCTTTAGGGTGAGATCTGGTAAGCTGCTGAGTTTCGTCGTAAGTGATAAAGGTATTCAAGTGGATCCTGCAAAGGTGAAGGCTTTACAGGAAATGCCCGCTCCCTGAACTGAAAAAGAAGTCAGAGGCTTTCTGGGACGTTTGAACTATATTTCCCGATTCATCTTGCACCTGACTGCTACTTGTGAGCTAATCTTCAAGTTACTGAAGAAAGATCAAGTGGTAAGATGGAACGATGAATGTCAGGCCGCTTTCAAAAGGATCAAAGAGTATCTCCAAGATTTACCCATTCTGATGCCTCCAGTTGAAGGGAGACCTCTGATCTTATACTTGACAGTACTCGACAATTCAATGGGGTGCGTGCTGGGGCAACATGACGAGTCTGGCCGAAAAGAGCATGCTATTTATTACCTTAGCAAAAAGTTTACCGACTGCGAGACCCGATACTCGTTGCTTGAGAAAACTTGATGCGCTTTGGCATGGGCTGCTCGCCGGCTGAGACAGTATATGCTGACTCATAGTACTCTATTGATATCAAAGATGGACCCAATCAAGTATATCTTCGAGAAGCCTTCCTTATCCGGAAGAATAGCAAGATGGAAGATGATCTTGACTGAGTATGACATCTAGTACACGACCCAAAAGGCAATCAAGGGAAGTGTGTTGGCAGATCATTTGGCGCATCAGGCAGTGGACGATTACCAGTCTATGAACTTAGAATTCCCGGATGAGAATATCATGATAGTGACTGACTGTGAGGAACCTGGACCGGGTAAAGGACCTGAGGAAGGATCCCGGTGGTCTATGTACTTTGATAGAGCTTCAAACGCTTTGGGTAATGGCATTAGCGCCGTGATCATATCTCTTGAAGGCTCTCATACTCCGTTCACCGCCCGACTATGTTTCAACTGCACCAACAACATGGTGGAGTATGAACCATGCATTATGGGTCTTCGAGCAGCTATTGACCTAAGGATTAAGTTCTTAAGTGTATTCGTAGATTCCACTCTCATGATCAGTCAGATCAAAGGCGAGTGGGATACGAAACACCCTAATCTTATTCCTTACAAGGAGTATGTGTTGACATTGCTCCCGCACTTCGAGGAGATAACCTTTGAAAACTTCCCTAGAGAGGAGAATCAGTTGGCGGACGCACTGGCTATGATGTCTTCTATGTTCAAATTTAATTGGGACAATGAGGCTCCCCGGATTACCATTGAGAGGTTGGACGAACCGACACATTGCTGTGACATTGAGACAGAAGAGGTAACAGAAAAACCCTGGTTTCATGAGGTAAAGAGGTATCTTGAGGCTTAGGAATACCCCGAGGGTGCATCTGTTAATGACAAGAAGTTTCTGAGGAGGTTCGCGGCGAAGTTCTTCATCAGCAATGGCATCCTTTACAAGCGTAACCATGATTCAACTTAGCTGCGATGTGTGGATAAGAACGAACCAGAAAGGATTATGGTAGATTTACATGAAGGTACTTTCGGAACTCATTCTAGTGGATACACCATGGCAAAGAAAATCCTTCGGGAAGGACACTATTGGTCCATAATGGAAGCCGAATGTTATCAGCATTCTCGGACCTGTCATAAGTGTCAAGTCTATGCTGATAAGGTGCACATACCTCCAGTTCCTCAGAACGTCTTGACAGCTCCTTGGCATTTTGCAATGTGGGGCATAGATATGATCGGCGAGATCAGACCTACGACATCTAACGGGCATCGTTTCATCCTGGTAGCTATTGATTACTTTACAAAGTGGGTTGAAGCAATTTCCTTTGCTACAGTGACCAAGAACGTCGTGGCACGGTTCATTCGGCATAACCTGATCTGTTGATATGGTGTACCAGAGAGGATCATTACGGACAATGGTACAAATCTCAATAATAAGATGATCACCGAGCTCTGCAAGCAGTTTAAGATACAACATCATAACTCTTCTCCCTACCGGCCAAAGATGAACGGGGCTGTAGAAGCGGCTAATAATAACATTAAGAAGATTGTGCAGAAGATGATAGTAACGTACAAAGACTGGCACGAGATGTTACCATTTGCTCTTCATGGGTACCGTACTTCAGCGTGGACGTTAACAGGGGCAACACCCTATTCCTTGGTTTATGGCATGGAGGCAGTCTTGCCCATTGAAGTTCAGATACCCTCTCTTAGGATTATGAAGGACACAAGTTTGAGCGAAGGTGACTGGATTCAGACCCGACTTGATCAATTGAACTTAATCGACGAGAAGAGACTTACTGTTATTTGCCATGGTCAAACGTACCAAAAACGGATGATCAAGGCATTTAAAAATAAAGTTAGACGACAAGACTATCAAGTTGGGGACCTGGTTATCAAGCACATCATACTGCCACAAGGTGATCCGAGGGGCAAATGGACCCATACTTACAAAGGGCCATTTGTGGTTAAGAAAATTTTCTCAGAAGGAGCTATGATTCTAACCATCATGGACGGTGACGACCTTCCTCACCCCGTCAATGCATACATAGTGAAAAAATACTATGCATAATCAAAGACCCGCTAGGTTGATTGGCCTAGGCAAAAATAAGGGCTTCCCGGCGAACCAAAAGGGTTCGGGCAGAAATAAGGGATGAAAATGAAAAAATATGTACACCCGGCAAGTCGAAAACCTGAAAAGGCGGCTTGGGCAAAAAAAGGGTATCCCGGTGGACTGAAAACCCGAAAGGGCGGTTCAGGAAAAAATTAGGGATCAAAGCGTAACACTATGTCTCATTGGATCACCTTGCAACCAGACTTCGGTATCGAATATCAAGCTCGAACGACACTAATCAATCTGATCTACCTTTAACCAAGTAGCAAAGTGATGAGATGCTCGAGGACATAAGGGAAATAGCAGAGTTAGGACCCAGTGGGATTATTCACATAGCTGTTTTTCTTTGTTTTTTCACAAATTGTATAAATTCTATTTGTTCGGAGGCGTTCTCTTACTAGGACGTCAACCTCTTGTACAAAACGCCTATTTACAGGCCAAACTTCAAAGTCAATACAATTCATTTTCAAAGAAATTTCAAACTGTCTTTCCTTTTTCTGTTTTGTTTTGCAAAGAACGTCCAATGTTCATTTTTTGATATGTGCATTTGACATTAATTGCTGCTCAGGAATATTTACATGCGAAACAAAAGACCATTACTTGTAATATCAGAAATAGGGGCAATAAGAATTATCCAAACCGTACAGTTGCTCTGTCCTCCAGGTACAAGGTAAATTTAGCTGAAGAATATGGCTGAAATACTTTCAATCCTCGCAGAGTAAGAGAAGGCAATAATATTAGCTCTCCCCAGCTAAGACTCATGACCGCGAATGAATTGGTAATACTCTCCCCAAGCAGAGTTTATCTATCATCAGCACTGAAAAGTCTTATCATCCCCGGCGGAGTATAAAATATCCCCAGTGGAGTTTGGAAAGTTTCCCCAGCGCAGTCTGAAAAAGTTTCCCTAGTGAAGTTTGGAGAGTCATCCCCAGTAGACTCTAGAGGATTGTCCCCAGTAGAGCCCAAAAGGTTATCCCCAGTAAGTTCGCTATTGAAAAATCATCCCCATCAGAGTTCATTCCTTTCACTAACAAGAATTCAAACCCCAGCAGGATTCAGTATCACCAGCAGCAATAATGCATCCCCAGCTGAATCTATCAACGAAATCCTCAGTAAAGCATCTCTTCCCCACAGGGTAATCTCCTCATCAGTTTATTCCCCAGCGAAATTATCCTCTCCTGCAGGTTTATTCTCACAATCATCTTCATTCGCTATTCCCAACGAAAACGAAGAATTCAACTCTTTTCTCCAGCAGCTACCCGGGATTTATTTTCCCCAGCTAAAAACATTACATTTCCATGCATCATGACACATGCATATACGCATCATACAACATAATCTCATTTATTTTGAGAACATCATTTGCTTGATACATATCATGCATTACATACAACTAACCTTTATCTTTCAGGAAGGATGCGGTTAAATTCTCACAAAATTCAAAGCTATGAAGCTTTTTTCCTCTGTTGAAGTACAGACAAGTTCATAAATCTCAACAGAGAAGTTTTCTCAGTTGAATTACGGGCGAGTTCTTAAATCTCGAAGAAGATGTTTCCCCAAGTCGAATTACTGACAAGTTCTTAAAACTCAGCAGAGATGTTCTCTTAGTTGAAGTACAGACAAGGTCCTAAATCTCGACAAAATCACCTCCGTTGAATTACAGACAGGTTCCTAAATCTCAGCAAAGAAGTTTTCTCAGTTGAATTACGGGCGAGTTCTTAAGTCTCGACGAAGATGTTTCCCCAGTTGAATTACGAACGAGTTCTTAAAACTCAGCAGAGATGTTTTCTTAGTTGAAGTACATACAAGTTCCTAAATCTCGACGTTGTTCCTCCATTGAAGTACAGACAAGTTCCTAAATCTCAGCAGAGAAGTTTTCTCAGTTGAATTACGGGCGAGTTCTTAAATCTCGACAAAGATGTTTCCCCAAGTCGAATTAATGACAAGTTCTTAAAACTCAGCAGAGATGTTCTCTCAGTTGAAGTACAGACAAGGTCCTAAATCTCGACAAAATTACCTCCGTTGAATTACAGACAGGTTCCTAAATCTCAGCAGAGAAGTTTTCTCAGTTGAATTACGGGAGAGTTCTTAAATCTCGACGAAGATGTTTCCCCAAGTCGAATTACTGACAAGTTCTTAAAACTCAGCAGAGATGTTCTCTCAGTTGAAGTACAGACAAGGTCCTAAATCTCGACAAAGTTTCTCCGTCGAATTACAGACGAGTTCCTAAATCTCAGCAGAGTTTTCTCAGTTGAATTACGGGCGAATTCTTAAATCTCGATGAAGATGTTTCCCCAGTTGAATTATGGACGAGTTCTTAAAACTCAGCAGAGATGTTCTCTCAGTTGAAGTACAGACAAGGTTCTAAATCTCGACAAAGTTCCTCCTTTGAAGTACAGACAAGTTCCTAAATCTCAGCAGAGAAGTTTTCTCAGTTGAATTACGGGCTAGTTCTTAAATCTCAACGAAAATGTTTCCCCTTCAGTTGAATTACGGGAAAGTTCCTAAATCTCGACACCTCAGTTGAATTACGGGCAAGTTCCTAAATCTCAACAAAAATCAGACTTCCCCAGCGGAATCTTCCTCAATAGCAGGTATGCAAGCTCTCACTAAGGAATCTCTTATGCGATCGACACTCCTCCAAATGGCATCTGTAAGCCCATTCCCGACATCACAAAGCAACTACCACTTCATGCGAGTGCAAATTTCTGGGCACTCTAGTGTTCAATCATCTTCCACCTTCGGATCACGAAAGGCATGAAAGCCAATCTACATCCTCAGGTTTAAGAAGATTGAACAGGGGAAGTTATTGTACCCCAAAATTTTCCCTCCCATATTTCTCAAAACATTGCAAGAAAAATCTCCAAGTTGCCCAAGGTTGCTCAAGAGTTGGTCAGACAAGCTCTCTCCTAAGGCAATCTACCCCAAATTAGGGTTTAATGTTGCATCAAGATCCTTGAGTCCAAATGACCTCAAGTGCTCCCCAATGTCCTAATATGTTCTCAAGATCATCCATGTCAAATTTCAAGCCTTGCAGAGGAAGTTTGCTCAGTCAATTGCTCAAAGGTCCAAAAATCGACTATGATAGGGCAAAAGTCAACTGTGACCTATATACAGTCAAACTTCAAGATTTTTTGTCAACATTCTCATTTTGAAGGATATTTCATCATTTGATCAAGGGTTGATCATGATTCATCAAGGATTTCTCAAAATTCATCAAGATTCAAAAGTTGCTAAATTAGGGTTTTGTAGGAAAAGTCAACTCAACTTTGACCAAGCAGAACTTTCTCATACTTTATTAGAAATGACCCATACAAATCTCATTTTTAAGAGGATGAAATTACCTACAATACATCTTCATACCCCAAGATAAAAATATGCACTCACAAGAAGTTATGAATTTTGACATTATAGGTTGTTTTTCAAAGTCAACAAAAACACCTTTTTTGTCAAAGCTTCTAACTTGAGCATGGAATATCAAAATGAGATGAGACAAAAACGGTTGATTATAGGACATCTCAAGCTTTCTAAAAAGTTCAATAACACTTCCAAAAGTTCAAAATTGAAGAAGTTATGCATTGTTGAAGTTGGACTTTTTTGCAAAATGTCCAAAAGTCAACTATCCCCAAAACTTCAAATTTTGCCAAATGGGCCCATTCTTTTTCACTTGATTTGAGTTTTCATTATTTCCCACGTGCTCTAGCTTTGGCCATGTGTCCATATCTTGTTTTTATTATTTAATTTGATTTTTATTTGATTAATTCATTTTAAATCAAATAAAATCACATAAACTCAAAAATATTGATAACCAAAGATCTTTTGATGATTATAGGTTTCAATGGACAGCTAGCACATCTCCAAACTCGTATCAAGGCATAAGTGTACAAGAAGATATGATTTGGATCAAATTTGGAAAGATTTAATGGAAGAATCAAATCAAATTCAAGGGCATTGATAGAGCAAGATTTGAACAATAAATGCTACCCTAATACAATGTGCAATACATAAGCAAGCGTGCAAGACAGAAACAAGGGTTAGAGAGAAATTGTGGAGGCTGAACCAAACTTACAAAAACTAGAAAAAAGTGTGACTTTGAAATCAAGGTTAGAGACATTTTCAGGGCTTGAGACTTGTCTCAATCGATTACTGGCCATCTCCAGAAGCTAACCCAATCCAAACCACGCGTTTTCAAGCTTCCTAGAACGCTGTAAGTGGTCCACGAATCCACCCCATTCTTGAATTCGATTTGTATTATTCTGGCATCCATTGAGTAAAATAATTGCATATTTGTGATCATAATAACATTTGTAAGCTTTTGGTATTAACGAATTTCATTTATCTGATCTGTAACGAGAACCACCATAGTTAGGGTTTCTTGGAGTTTTTTGGGTTTTTTCGTTTCAGGTACAATTGGTCCACATGAAGGACATGGTTGCATCCAGGAGGTTGAGACGAACTCAACCCTGGTCTTAGAACTCATTTTCATAGCCTGAGGAGAATTTTGGATTGAAGCTGTGCTTTTAGCTGCGGATAAAAATCCGCAGGTAAAATTACAGTTCTTGGAGGACATGGACGATGAAGTGTCATCCGTCCATTTGCCCGTTCAAAAATAGCGCGCGTTTTTTATTTTTGCTGGCCATTGATCTTGTTCTATATATTATTATTGCATTATATTATCATAACAAACAAAGCAACATGGTGCAGTGGTAGACACCTCAGCGTTTAAGGCATTCCAAGGCTGGAGGTCAGGGGTTCGATCCCTGCCTCAAGCAATTTGCATTTTCTTCTTATTTTTCAGGAGATCCAGTGTACAAGCAAGTTCATAGTTCACCATACTCCCTCACGCTTCAGCATGCCAGATGGCCAAATGGCCAGATCTGGTGGTCAGTGTTGGAGGTCCACCCAAGAGCCAGGTCAACGCATATGCAGCAAATCAAGAAAGTCAAACGGGCCAGCTTGATGGGCCAAATCCCTTGTTATCTACACCTCTAAATTCCAGGCCCAATTCCTTCTTTCTCTTACATTTTCTTTTTATTAATTTAGTTATTTTATTTTATTTTAATTAATTTACTAACCAATAACAATTTTTCTTTTTATTAAAAAATCACAAAAATATCATTTTGTCCAATTAAAATTAAGAACTTTATTTTTCTTTAATAAATTTTAATTAATTAATTATGTTTTTAATTTTAGAAGCTTTAATTTATTTTGTAAATAAATAAAATTAATTAGAATTAATTAGGTTTTAACTACTAACTTAATTATTTTAATTTCTTTCTTAAATTAATCAAAACTCCAAAAAAATATGTCATTAATCATTTTTCATTAATTAATTAATTTAATAATTAATTTAGTATTTTAATTTAGGATTTAATTTCTTTTCTTAAATAAAAACAACAAAAAAAGCATTTTCTTTTAAAAGGGGTCAAAACCCTAATTCGAATTCGATTCAATTTCGCGTCGCGCTTTATTTTCTTTATCCAATTATGTATCTGTTTCCGGTATGTAATAGATAATTAGGACCTTTTATTTATTTTACCGCTTTATTTTATTTTTAAAGGGTTGCTTTTGGCGATGTAAATATCCAACGCCTTGTAATTTAATTTCCGCACCCTTAATTTCTGCAAACTATACAACTGTTAGATGTTTGATAATAGGGTTTGCATGACAAGAATGAATGCTTAATCTTAAAATCAAATTAGATCACCCTTAACATGTGCAAAGATAAGAATAAAAACAACACACTCGCACATGCGCACTCCTAGGGTACACCCCACTTGGTTGCCTTCATACACGGTCATTGAGTATAGGTCGTTTTAGAGGTTGTCCTCTTGTCTAAAAGATCATAGTCGCCTCGAAACGGTTGCCTCGGATATTGTTGCCTCAAACAAATGATCTAAGACATTAGGGTTACCGTTAAGGCGTCCTAACATTGCTTTAGTGACCGTAAGTCCCTCATTCGAATTGACCCTCAAACTCCAACGACGGTGCTACCTACTCACTAATAGTGGGATAGCATTGTCCAAAGGAAATTAACATAGAACGATTCCTTTTTCGAGTAGGTAGATAGTTCTTAGATACTTGCTCATCCAAAAACAAAACTTTTTCACACTTACACTCCTTTTCAAACAAAGTTTTCAAAACACTTCATTACACTCTTGAGGACAGAAGCAAGAGTTAAATCGAAGTTAAAAACAAAAAATTTTCAAACCCACAAGCACAAAGAAAACATTTTGAAAATAATGAGCAAGTACCTAAGAGCCCGTAGATAACTATGGATATAAAGGGTGATAATACCTTCCCTTTCTATAATCTACCCCCCGTACTCAGAGAATATCTCGAAAAAGGAATTTTTCTGTGTTTTTTTTCCCTTTCCTTTGTTGGATAAAATAAAAGTCGGTGGCGACTCTTGCTTACCGCGACATTTTGCGAATACAAACGCAAAACGCAAACCAGCATTCCAAAAAACAGTCAGTTCTTCCCACCGTATCACAGTGTTTGTACAAAATAGAAAATGTTGGAAGAAAGTGAGCAAATTAGAATTGAAAATATTTAGTTGATTATTAGATTGCATTCTATGAAGTTGTATTTATAGTAGATTTTAGGTTGGAATTGGTAAAATAATTTCATGGTAAAAGTGTTGAATGCTTACCAAGTCCATCAGTAATGAAGGCTAAATACGTGTTGGATAGTTAATTTTGTTGTTACTAAAGATCAATTCTTATGCTAAAAGTGCAATCCTTACAAAAAAGGGTGTGTAGAAATTTATAATTCAAAATAGATATTGTTTTTAAAATAGGACCACCTGTTCACTCCTTTTTTATATGCTTGGCCTTTTTTCCAGGGTTGCCCTTAGTGGCAGATTGTTTAGGCCATAAATATTTTCTAAGAAATGATGTTGGTTTTGTTTTTCTTTTTTTATTAGGCCACAGATAAAGTTGTGAGTTGTGGTATTCAATAGCTTGGCTTTCTAAAAGATCAGCATCTCAGGTTAGGAGTTTACAAAGTGAGGTTCATGAATATATTACAAGATACACTCAAAAACCGTTTTGTTTTAAAGATGTTTGAAATGGAATTAGTGAACCTAATTGTTTATGTGTAGTTACTGCCTGATTTCATAGCCGCTTTCACAATTTTTTATTTCTCTTATGAAGATTGAAATTTTGATCGTACCAAGAAACTTACATTGTGTGGTTCTATAAGTTGCTGACTTCTCTACAGGTAATTAGTTGTTCTTTTGTTATAGTTGCGTGATTAATTATAGTGTTTTTGTTTAGCTTACTTAGTAGTAAAACCATAGATAAAAAATGGATGTCTTCCAATCGATTGTCAAAAGAGTACGAGAATGGGGTATTAGAGTTCGTTAAATTTTCTGTTGAACATGCCGAAAACCCTAGTCGAATGAAATGTCCTTGCTTGGGTTATTGTTATGGGGGTTGGGTTGGAATCGCATTTACTGAGGAATGGAATTGATCTAAGTTATACATGTTAGATATTTCATGGTGAGAAAAGTAACGGGAATGTTGAACCATAGGGGATAGTACGACATATGCTTCATACGACAATGGCACAGATACATACAATTGTGATCGTGTCGAAGAGATTGCATAAGCACTTAAAGAAGATCTTCAGGATTGTCCCAAAATGTTTGAGAGCTTGGTAAGCAATGCATAGAAACCGTTGTATAGAGGTTGCACTAAATTCACAAGACTGTGTGTGATATTAAAGTTCTACAACTTAAAGGCGGGAAATGGATGGTAGGATAAAAGTTTCACAAAGTTATTGGTCCTTGTGAAAGATATGCTTCCAGAGGATAATGTTCTTCCTAATCGAACCTATGAGGCCAAAAAATGTTGTGCTCTATTGGCATTAGCTATGATAAGATACATGCTTGTCCAAAATGATTGCATTTTGTTTCAAAATGAATATGCATCGGTAAATGAGTGTCATAAATGAGGTTTATCTCGATATAAGAAAAAATTGTCTCCAGCAAAAAGTCTTATGGTATTTTCCTATAATTACGAGATTTAGACGCATTTTTCATAATGAAACCGATGCAAGACACTTGACTTGGTGCCCCTGTTAAATCTTCTTAAACCTGAAGAGGTAGATTGGCGAGTCCGCCATTCGTGACTTGAAGGTGGAAGATGATTGAACACTTAAGTGCCTAGAAATTCGCACTCGCTTGTGCATGACGTAAATTGTTTGTTGATTATTAGGAATGGGCTTAGAGATTCCATTTGGAGAGATGATGGAGAGTTGTCGGAGATGGTCTTATAGATGCCATATAAAGGTGATTTTTTATATAAATTAGACTAAGTCTAAGCTTGACTCTAACTGGGAGAAGTATCAGAATAAATCTTTGGCCGATTTAATCTGAGTCGAAAGATTTAGTGGAATGAGTATCTAAATAACACCCATATCTGGATCGTATCTGACTCGTATCTGAAACATATATTGAATGAGTGTCAGAATGACATTTGTATCTAGATCATATCTGAAATGTATTTGATAAATGTACTGAATGAGTGTCATAATGACATCCACAACTGGATCGTATCTGAACTATATTTGAAATATGTATTGAATGAGTGTCAGAATAACATCCGCATTTGGATCATATCTGAACTGTATTTGAAAGATGTATTGAATGAGTTTCAGAATGACATTCGCATCTAGAACGTATATGAACTGTATTTGAAAGATGTATTGAATAAGTGTCAGAATGACATCCGCATCTAGATCGTATCTGAACTATATTTGAAAGATGTATTAAATGAGTGTCAAAATAACATCCGCATCTAGATCGTATCTGAACTGTTTTTGAAAGATGTATTGAATAAGTGTCAAAATGACATCCGCATCTGGATCGTATCTGAACTATGTCTAGGAGAAAAACTGGAATAAGTGTCAGAATGACATTCGTCTCTAGATCGTATCTGAACTGTATCGAGGAGAAAATCTGGAATAAGTGTCAGAATGACATCCGTATTTGGATCGTACCTGTTGTACCCCAAAATTTTCCCTCCCATATTTCTCAAAACATTTTAAGAAAAATCTCCAAATTGCTCAAGGTAGTCCAAGGGTTGGCCAGACAAGCTCTCTCTTAAGGCAGTCTACCCCAAATTAGGGTTTCATGTTGCATCAAGATTGTTGTACCCCAAAATTTTCCCTCCCATTTCCTCAACATTTTCTCACCACAAGGCCCTTGGAGCTCAGGATCAAGTTAGGGTTTGCTCTGCTCAAGACTCCTCCTTGCACTGTTGACCCAAATTAGGATTTGTGTTTGCACAAAGATGTTTTGACCTAAAATGCCTAATATGACTTTCATGCTTCATATTGGACTCCCAAGTTTACCCATACCAAGTTTCAAGCCTTAATTCCAATCTTTGCCCAGTCAATTGGACAGTTGACCTAGAAATCAACTGTATTGGGGAAAAGTCAACTGTGGTCAATTGACAGTCAAACCTCATGATTTTTGACCCACATCAACATTATGAACTCATATGAGCCATTCGGTCAAGTTTGGATCACAATTCCACAAGAAATTTGATCAGATCACCAAAAGGGCAAAATGGTCATTTTTAGGGTTTTGACTGCACAAAGGCAATTTTTGACCGTTTGACCTAGCCAATGGCCAACCAAGCTCACATATGGACTAAAGGACCCCATGTAATTGTCTTGACATGTTCAACAAATTCAAAAGATCCCAAATGCACAAGATTGACAGATGAATTTTCCAGTCAATTGATCAATTTTTGACTGTATATTGAAAAGTCAAACTTTGAATTTTTGGTCAAAATCAAGTGTCAAGATTCATTTTTCATCAAGACATGTCAAATTATGAAACTTGTTCATCAAGAAATCAAAAATCACAAATTAGGGTTTGAAATGAAGAATTTTCATAACTTAGAATTTTTCTAAGTTATGAAAATCCTTAATTTTTTCCTAACTTTGTCCCATTTTTTCACCAAGATACATTTGGATTCAAGGAAAACTCAAAACATGAAAATTGTAGTCCATTGCAAAATCTACAACTTTTATTCACAAAGTTTCCTCAAAAGAAGCTTGTAGCTCAAGTTACAATTTTTGGAACAAGGGTGCAAAACATTCTTAACTTAGAAAATTTTTGACCTATTCTAGGCAGGATTTTTGCCCAACTTCATGGCCACTTTTCACATGCTTCCACTTGGAATTTCAACTTGCATTACAAATATGGATTATAGTACACATTCCAAGCTTTCTAAAATGTCCAAGAACTCATCAAACAAACTTGTGGTTAGGGAGAATCAAATTTGACAATATGGGCAAAAGTCACTTTGATCATGAGCCATTTCCATGTTCATAACTTGTGCATTTTTAAACTCAGCATGTGCAAGCTACATTACAGGCCTCTAATCTCATTTACACTCAAAAATTAAATGCTAAACCATTGTGCCAAGAGATTATTCTATGCATTTGGTCATTACATGAAGGATTAGTCCATAATTAGAAAAAACACATTATCCATTTTTGAAAAGTTGAACTTTATGTCAAGATTGCAATCTATGAAGTACAATGCAAATCCTTTTGGCACAAGTTCAGGAACATATCCCACTGATCAAGACTCAAGTGTGAAGCATACTTGAGGGGCCTAGGAAAGATGGTAAACCAACTTGTCAAATTTCGCTTAAGAGAGAAGAAACATTGCATAACCAAGATCATCTCACATTTCTGCCAAGAGAAGCTTAGACAAACTTGTTGAACACATTCCAAACATCATAACTGAGCTAAGGCACGAGCTAACCACCTTCCAAACCTCATCATTCATCAAAACACTATCCTACTGCAAAAAACAGAGTCTCTTCTGCAGTTGGACTTCTACAACTCAATCCATTCGTGCGCCTTGGCCAAAACCACTTCATACACACTCCATAGCATCCATACAAACTATCCCAAGCCCTAGCTTCAGACTGTAACACCTCTAACCAACTTCACCATTTTCACTTTTTCTGTTTTGCAGGTTGACTCCTATAGCTCGATTCATTTAGTTTCAAAGCAAGCTAAAGGTTGGAGAAGCATCCCTGAACTTCAAGCAAGTTGTACAAGTCCTCACATTGCACTGAAAGTACCTCCATTGTTAGACACGATCCAAGCTGAACAGGTAAATTCATGGACTTCTATCTCTCAATTTAGGAAGAGTTAGCTTTAGGTTTATGAATGAAAAATGCTCTACTCATGGCCCTGAAGCTACACATATAATTACTTTCCATTTATATTGCATGTGCGGAGAGAATTTGGAACCTGAACATTAAAAAAAACTTAGGTCAAGAATTAGGGATGGAGAAATTCTCTCTCATTTCTGAGAGTTAAGTCAAGTTTTTTATATGTCTGGATTCGTCTCTTGATGCTCTACATTTTTTGTGTTATGAGTTTTGCTTGAAAGTCCAGGAATCAGGAGTTAGGAAATGCGTGTTGTTGTTGTTCAAACAAGTCTGGAGGTTGAAGACAACTCCTCTTGGGCTGGGCCTGAGTTTGATTTTCTTTTTGCACCACATTCTCACACATGCACCCCCTTGGCCCATTGTGTTTTATTTTCATTATTTTTGACTTTTGATTTTTGTTTCTGACTTGTTTATTTTTGTCAAAGCATAAAAAATATTAAAAATATTTTTCTCACATTTTTTGCATTTTATTTGATATTTATTTGTTCCATTTAGTTATATATGTAAATAAATACATAATACTTTTTTATTTAAAATACTAAAAACAATACAAAATACATTTATTTTCTAATTTTATTTTATTTTATCTTTTGAAAACATTTCCTAAAAAATATACTTTTTTTTTGTAAATATTAAATATTTTATTTTTTGTACATATTTAATATATTTAATAAATAGTATAAATACTTATATATTTATTAGTATATTTAGGTTAAAAACATAAAAATATACATTTTTATTTTTATTAATATTTGACTTGAAAAATCATTTTTTTTACAATATACTTTCTTTTTATTTATTTCTTATACATAATTAATAAATATTGCATATAATAAATAATTAATACATTTTATTTAGCAAAAATTAGGGTTTTACCCTAAACTTGAAAAATATCCAAAATTAACCTTTTTTTATTTTTGTTTATTTGACACATAAAAAACACTTTTCACATACATATAAAAATCATTTTTTACATCTTGCATATTTATTGTATTTTATTTAATTATTGTACAATTAAATACCTTGTAAAATTTCAATTTGGATGTAATAGTTAGATTTAAATTTCTTGCTAAATATCCCAATTTGAACATTTGTACCCCCCATCCCATAATTTGTGTTTTAATAATTTAGGACCTTTAAATTCCGCATTTAAAAGCTTTCTAAATATGCCATGATAGAATTAGGGTTTGTATGCAAAAATCAACCAAAACAAATAGCTTGACCTAATTCCAAGATAAAAGCATGAAAATGAACAAACACCAATCACACTTGCACCCCCTAGGGTTACTCCACTTGTTGCCTTCAATAATGGGCCATGTTGCATGTTAGGTATCTTTGGCAAAACAAAATCAATTCAAATGATCATAGTCCCTCGATGACGCTTTCAAAAGTTGCCTAAAAATGATCAAGTCCCTTAAAGGAAAAATTGCCCAAAGATACTTGGCACCATTGCAATCATGGTCTAAACGATGACCCGCGCCCGTCCCGTTCACATCCTAACACAAGATTGTCCGCCAAATACAATGGTGGAACAAAATTGTTAAAAGGGTTAAAAACATAGCAAAGATCTTTGAGTAAATTTAGGAGTAGACAACTCTTGGTTACTTGCCAACTTGCAAAACAAAAACACTTGCCTATTTTCAAAACACACATCACAACACACTTTCAAAACAACTTTCAAAAACATTGAAAACTTTTCAAAAGACATACACCTTTGTATACATCCCAACATGGATCATTACAAAGGTTTCCACCACATTGGCCTCTTTTCAAAACATTTTCAAACCCACACACAAAGCACCATTTCAAACAATTGAAAATCAAGGCAAGTTGATATAAGTAAGTAACTAAAAGCCCATGGATAACCATGGATAGAAAGGGTGCTAATACCTTCCCTTTCTATAATCTACTCCCCGAACCCAAGAAAACATCTCAAAGGTTTTTGCTGTGCTTTTTAACCTTTCCTTAGGATAAAATAAAAAGTCGATGGCGACTCTTGCTCAACCGAAACATTTGCGAATACAAACGCAAAACCCAAGTCAGTTCTCCCACCGTATCACAGAACTGGCGACTCTGCTGGGGAGAACTTAAAAGTGGAGTAACCTTAGGGTTTAGATCACCTTGTTTTCATTTGTTTGCTTTGTTTGCTTTTATATTTGTGGGCTTTGCATCGGAGTTTCATAGATCCTAACCCGGATCTGGGGAATACCCTTTTAGGTAGCATAATCTGTGAGGGACCTGTCCGGCGTAGACTGACATGGGTGAAGCAGTGGCTACGTTGGTGTGACACTTTGGTCTGTACCGATATCCCTTGTGTTGCAACGAGGAGAATATGGGTCTTCTAGGGAGTCATTAAACACCAACCGACCTTAGAACCCTAAATTGACCCAACTTGGCCATAGAATGGTAGCAATATGCTACACTCATTGAGGCTAAACTCTCGCGATGGTTCTGGCCGCAAGAAAAGATTGTGATGCTGGAGTTATGACCGATTGAGGTTAGTCAATGATATTGAGATCCTCTAGAACCCGGATACTTTTGATAGGACAGGTCTTAACCAACAAAATTGAAAGAGGGTAATACCTAAACTTCATGCTGGCCTAAACCCTAAGGGTTGTCTTGTGTGACTTGTGTGCCTTGTCATGCTTGCCTTTGTGAACACTTGTGGTGTGCTTTATCATAGCATCATACCATCATACCATCATACCATTGCATGCATCCTGCATAAGGACTGACCCATTTCAAAGACGAGAGGGTTTCATCTTTGCTCTGTTTTGTAGGACATCATGATGCCCGTGCGTAGGAACACTATCCGGCTCAACTTTGTTCAACCACCTACTTTGCTCAAGGAATTGGTTGATAGGATTCCAAACACTACTTCCTTCATCAAGAGGCATGGTTCTCTTCTTGGGTTAGTCACTTCAAAGTGGGACCAACAACTGATGAGTGTCCTGACCCAGTTTTTTGATCCTCTGTATCATTGCTTCACCTTTCAAGACTTCCAGCTGGTCCCTACCCTGGAAGAATTCTCTGATTTGCTCGGTATCCCTGTTTTGGAACAAACTCCATTCACTGGTTGGGAGAAGACTCTTAGGCCTGAAGAGATTGCTGCAGTCCTTCCCTTAACCAAAGAAGAGGTAGTAGCTAACTTGGAAGCTAGAAGTGGAGTTAAGGGCTTGTTGGCTAAGTTTCTGATTGGTAAAGCTAACAGTTTTTGGAATGACTTAGACTTCAAGGCGTACGAAGACATTCTGGCTCTTTTAATCTATGGTCTAGTATTGTTTCCAAATCCTGATAACTTTGTCAATATCAATGCCATAAGGATCTTCATGTCTCGAAACCTTGTACCCACTCTTTTGGGTGATATCCTGCAACAACTCTATGCTCGTACTGCCCGAAGACGGGGAACTCTGTGGTGTTGTGCTCCTTTGTTAGTGAGGTGGTTTATTTCGCACCTCCCTAAGTTCGTGCTGAAGAATGAAGAAGGAAAAGGCTGGGCTCATAGGTTAATGTCTCTCACTGACAATGACATCATCTGGACTCTCAGAGGTTTGGATAAGGTATCCATTATTGATCGTTGCGGAGAATATCCTAATGTTCCTTTGATCGGTACCCAGGGAGGAATCTCTTATAATCCATGTTTATCTCTCCGTCAGTTTGGAAGAGCCAGAAGAGCAGGGCCTCATGAGATGTTGGTTCCTCACTTCATTTTTGAGTTTCAGGTAGGCAGTGACGAACTGCGCCATGGATTCATTAAGGCTTGGGACAAAATTCACACAGCTGACCCACATGAGTTGGGACCGAAGACTTCCCTACCAATGGAATCCTACTGCAGATGGGTCCGCATTCGTGCTCAGAAGTTAGGTATGCCATACGAAGCTGTCAGGCCTATCATTCTTGAATCTCCTAATGAAGACGGGGTTCCTCCAACTGTCCTCCCTCCTCAGATACCCACTGATGTTGATACACTAAAGAGATCTTGGGCGCAGCTACATGAAGAATAGAATTTTTATCGGGAAAAGTTCAACGAACAGGAACGAAAGCTCCAGAAGTTGACTAAGCAATTGGAGGAAGAGCGGATCCTGAATGACTACATCCGTACTGAGAAGAGGAGGCCATGGGAGCACTGATGGGCTTTGGATGTTTCTTTTACAACTTTTATTTCCTTTTCAGTATTTTCATTCCTGTAATGCCTAAGGGCAAGTTGTTGAACAATTTAAAGTTTGAATCTAATGAAGTGTGTTTCCTTTTTGTCTACAAAGTTGAATCCCGATTGTCTTTGAAAACATAAATCATACGCATCTCATTGCATCATATGCATAACAGGTACCCTTCTTCTACGGGTTGCTTAATCTTCTTCGCTGTTTATTTCAGCACTCAATTATCATGTCTTCCGAGCCTACTACCGAACAAGCTATCAAGGCCCTCCAGGCCCAGAACGCCTAGTTCCAAGAGCTGGTCATGAGCTTAGCCCAGGGTCAACAGGAGTTGAAGACTCTGCTCTTGAAGAAGAGGAAGAAGAAGAGGACTGCGCTGTTCAACACTGGACGGAGGTTTGGGAATACACTACATAATGAGGCTGATCAGGCTACTTCCTCTTCAGAGAAAGACAGTCCCCAAGGGGGAAGGGCTCCTAGTCCAATGGTCTCCGACAACGAGACGGATTACAATGATGAACAGTACCCTCCCGCTGCAGACAGGTACAAGCAACTAGAGGACCGTTTAAGTGCCATGGAGATTCAGAATGTGCCGGGGCTGGATTTTGGAGATTTAGGTTTATCTTCTGGAGTGGTGATCCCACACAAGTTCAAGGCACCTGCCTTTGCGAAGTACGAAGGGGCTTCCTGTCCTAAACTGCATCTCAGATCATATGTAAGGAAGATCCAACCTTACACTGCAGACAAGAACCTATGGATCCATTTCTTCCAGGATAGCCTTTCGGGGTATCAACTCGAATGGTTCTATCAGCTGGATGGAGCCAGTATCCGAAACTGGGAGGACTTGGCTACCGCATTTTATAAACAGTATCAGTATAATTCTGACCTCGCTCCTACGCGTACCCAACTTCAGGGTATGTCACTGGGGACGGGTGAAGGATTCAAGGAGTATGCGCAAAAGTGGAGAGACCTGGCTGGCAGGGTGCAGCCACCGCTGACTGACCATAAACTTGTTGAAATGTTCCTTGGGACCCTGTCTGGTCCGTTTTTTAACCATCTGATTGGTAATTCTTCTGCCGGGTTTACAGATTTGATCTTGACTGGTGAGAGGATAGAAGCTGGTATCAAGTCGGGGAAGATACAGAAAGGTGCCTCCGCAAGTACTGAAAATAAGCCCTTCAAGAAGGAAGCCAGTGTTGTTTATGGTCCCAGAAGACAAATTAAACCGGAATGCCGCCAAACTGTCAATGCATTGGTAATTTCCAAGCCTGCTGCTGCTCCTCAACAGTATAATCAACCAAGGGGTGAGAGGCCCAAAAGGCAGTACACTCGGCTCAGTATGACCCTGTCTCAGATATTGCCGCAACTACTTTCAACCAATCTGGTAACTGTCAAAGAAGCTCCGAAGGTAGTGAACACAGCTTCTCCAAAGTACAACCCCAACGCCCGTTGCGCTTATCACTCTAATAGCCCGGGGCATACTACAGATGATTGCTGGGCTCTGAGGAATAAGGTTCAGGACCTTATTGATGCTAAGGAAATACAGTTTGAGGCGCCCGAAAGGCCCAATGTTGTGACTGCTCCCATGCCCCAGCATGGAGTGAATGCTGTGTTAGAAGACCGGCATGTAGCCTCTGTGGAAGAGATTGTTACTCCGTTGTTGACTGTCAAAAGGAACCTGTTGCTAGCCGGTTTATTTCCGGGATGTGGTAAAGGTTGCCTTCTGTGTGTTGTTTCACCTGCTGGTTGTCCCTTGCTGAAGTCAGGCATCCAAAGCCTGATGGATAGTAAAGAGATCTTGTTCGAGAAGATTGTTGTTCCTGCTGTCCCCGCTGAAGAAGTTTCTATTGTTACTATTTTCAACAAACCTCCTAAGGCTCCCTCAAAGAAGCCTGTCAAAATCATGTCCACTCAGAAGATTGCTCCTATCATCATCACTGTTCCGGGGCCTCTCCCTTATACATCCGACAAAGTTGTCCCATGGCACTATGGGGAAGATGTTTATGTGCTTGGAGTTAAACAAGAATTTGATACTAGTACCGGCGTCAGTAACATCACCGAGCCTGCTAAAATTACTCGCAGTGGTAGGCTGTTCTCACCAGATATTGCGCCACCAGCTATTCAGAAACCTCTTATCATTACACCTGCAAGTGTGCATGCTCCACTTCCTAACCAAGTTCCTGTTTCTACCCCTGCTGCCGAGTCATCTGACGCTCGGGGCAAAGGGATTGCTACTGATTTGCCTGCCCTGACGGAGGCGCCGAAGACAGCCACTGTTGAAGCCTCCCAGCAAGAGATGGAGGAGATCCTCAAGATTATCAAGAAAAGTGATTTCAATGTAGTTAAGCAATTGGGGCACACCCCATCAAAAATTTCTATGCTATCATTGTTGTTGTATTCAGAGGCTCATGCCAAGGCCCTGATCTCCTTCCTGAATACGGCCCATGTGCCGCAAGAAACGTCTGCTGATCAATTTACCGATTGTGTGGCCAACTTGACTGCTGATAATGGTTTGGGCTTCTCTGACGCCGATCTGACTGCCAAAGGAAAGGACCATAATGACGCCCTGCATGTCTCTATTGAATGCAGGGGCACTACTCTGGCCCATGTGTTGGTAGACACCGGTTCTTCATTGAACGTATTACCCAAGAAAGCCTTAGACAGGTAAGATTGCGAGGGTTTGGAGCTCAAGCCTAGTAACATCGTTGTCCGAGCTTTTGACGGTTCAAAAAGGATGGTACATGGGGAAGTTGACATTCTAATCAGGGTTGGTTCTCAAGTTTTTGATTCTACTTTCTATGTGATGGATATCCGACCATCCTACTCTTGTTTTCTAGGTCGTCCATGGATCCACAAGGCTGGAGCTGTGACCTCCACACTACATCAGAAGCTGAAGTACCCGGTCAAGGGGAAAATTGTTACAGTTCAAGGGGAAGAAGAGTATATGGTCAGCCACTTAAACTCGTTCCGGTACATAGAGATGGATGGGGAATTCATTGAAACCCCATTCCAGCACTTTGAAGAGGTGCCTCAGACATTAGCATCAGCTGAAACTGTGATTGAAGACCCTCCTTTGAAGATGGCTTCCTTAAAGGATGCCCGGGATGTGATCGAGAAGGGTGAATGTGCAAACTGGGGCCGACTTCCTGACTTCACTCCGAAGACCGACAAGTTTGGTTTGGGCTTCACTGCAGAGACTCAGAAGGCTGTTCGTAAAGCAAGGATTGGAAGACCTCCTGTGTTCATCACCAACCCGGGAGTGAATGCTATTGAAGACGACGTGGAGGAATCCGAATTCGACAACTGGATCTACCCAACAACCGACAGTGGACCAAGCAACTGGACTGCCAAAGATTTCACACCTATTACTTTTGTCACTTAGTAATGAACTCTTTTGTTTTCAATTTGTAACAAACAATATGTTGAAACTTTTATGGCTCGGTGTCCTACCCGGGGCACCGTGGCTCCATTTGTGAGGGCTTTTATATGACATTTTCATATATCATTAATCAAAACATTGGACGTTTGTTGCATTTCAAAATCTTGCGCTCCTTTTCTTTCTTTATTATATATTGCAAAATAGCTATATTTACACACACTCACTTATACAGGTTCCAATCCACTCTGGATCTCACTGGTAACGACTCTGCTACTGCCAGTTATGACTTCGAAAATCCGATCAACTTAGCCGAAGACGAAGGTGAAGATGATTGCGAAGTTCCTGGTGAACTTGCAAGACTACTACTCCAGGAAGAGAGGGCCATTCAGCCACATGAAGAGCCAGTGGAAACGGTAAATCTGGGTACTGAGACAGACAAAAAGGAAGTCAAGATTGGTGCCAATCTAGAGCTCAGTGTGAAACAACGGTTGATTCAGATGCTGCATGACTATGTGGAAATCTTTTCCTGGTCTTACGAAGACATGCCTGGGTTGGATACCGACATTGTGGTTCATCACCTGCCTACCAAGGAAGACTGCCCTCCGGTTAAACAAAAGGTCCTCCGTATGCGTCCAGAAATGTCCTAGAAAATCAAAGTTGAGGTTATGAAACAATTTGATGTCGGGTTTCTAGAAGTGACTTCTTACCCTCAGTGGGTTGCCAACGTGGTTCCAGTGCCGAAAAAGGATGGTAAGGTCCGAATGTGTGTTGATTACAGGGATTTGAACAGGGCGAGCCCTAAGGATGATTTCCCTCTGCCTCATATCGAAGTTCTGGTTGAAAATACCGCCCAGCATAAAGTATTCTCCTTCATGGATGGTTTCTCCGGTTATAATCAGATTAAGATGGATCCTGAAGACATGGAGAAGACCACCTTTGTTACTCAGTGGGGCACCTTTTACTACAAGGTCATGCCTTTTGGGTTGAAAAATGCCGGGGCAACCTACCAACGTGCCATGGTTGCTTTATTTCATGATATGATCCATCACGAGATAGAAGTATACGTCGACGATATGATTGCAAGGTCCCAAACTGAGGAGGAACACCTTGACCATCTATGAAAGCTGTTTGATCGTCTGAAGTTGTACAAGCTGAGGTTGAACCCAAACAAGTGCACCTTTGGGGTAAGATCTGGAAAACTACTAGGTTTCATCGTAAGCGACAAAGGTATTCAAGTGGACCCTGCCAAAGTGAAAGCCATACAAGAGATGCCAGCTCCCAAGACAGAGAAAGAGGTCAGAGGCTTTCTATGACGGTTGAACTACATTGCCCGATTCATCTCGCACCTAACTGCCACTTGTGAACTAATCTTCAAGCTACTGAAGAAAGATCAAGTAGTACGTTGGAACGATGAATGTCAGGACGCTTTCGAAAGAATCAAAGAGTATCTCCAAGAGCCACCCATTCTTATGCCACCGGTTGAAGGGAGACCTCTAATCTTATACTTGACAATACTTGACAACTCAATGGGGTGTGTGCTGGGACAGCATGACGAGTCTGGCCGAAAAGAACACGCCATTTATTACCTGAGCAAAAAGTTTACCGACTGTGAGACTCGGTACTCACTGCTCGAGAAAACTTGTTGCGCTCTAGTATGGGCTGCTCGCCGGCTGAGACAGTATATGTTGACTCACACTACTCTGTTGATTTCAAAAATGGATCCAATCAAGTACATATTCGAAAAGCCCGCCTTGTTCGGAAGAATAGCAAGATGGCAGATGATCTTGACAGAATATGACATCCAGTACACGACTCAGAAAGCAATCAAGGGAAGTGTATTGGCAGACCATTTGGCACATCAGGCAGTGGACGATTACCAGTCGATGAACTTTGAATTTCCAGACGAGGATATCATGGTAGTGACTGATTGTGAAGTACCTGGACCGGATGAAGGACCTGAGGAAGGATCCCGATGGTCTATGCACTTTGACGGAGCCTCGAACGCTTTGGGTAATGGTATCGGCGCCGTGATCATATCCGCTAAAGGCACTCATACTCCACTCACCGCTCGGCTATGTTTCAACTGTACCAACAACATGGCGGAGTATGAGGCATGCATCATGGGTCTTCAAGCTGCAACTGATTTAAGGATCAAGTTTCTGAGTGTCTTCGGAGATTCCGCTCTCGTGATCAATCAGGTCAAAGGCGAGTGGGATACGAAACACCCAAATCTTATTCCTTACAAGGAGTATGTGTTGACGTTGATTCCCCACTTCGAGGAGATAACCTTTGAACACTTCCAGAGGGAGGAGAATCAGTTAGCAGACGCGTTGGCTACAATGTCTTCTATGTTCAAAGTCAAATGGGACAACGAGGCACCCCGGATCATGATTTGGAAGTTGGACGAACCTGCATATTGCTGTGATCTCGAGGCCGAAGAGGTAACTAAAAAACCCTGGTATCATGAAGTGAAGAGATACCTTGAAGCTCAAGAATACCCCGAAGGCGCATCTGTTAATGACAAGAAGTTCCTGAGAAGGTTCGCGGCAAAGTTCTTCCTCAGCAACGACATTCTGTACAAGCGGAACTAGGATTCAACCTTACTGCGTTGTGTGGATAAGACTGAAGCAGAAAAGATCATGATGGAGCTACATGAGGGTACCTTCGGAACACATTCCAGTGGATATACCATGGCAAAGAAAATCCTTCGGGCAGGATATTTCTGGTCCACAATGGAAGCTGACTGTTACCAGCATTCTTGAACTTGTCATAAATGCCAGATCTATGCTGATAAGGTGCACATTCCTCCGGTTCCTCTAAACGTCTTGACAGCACCTTGGCCTTTTGCAATGTGGGGCATTGATATGATCGGTGAGATCCGACCTACGGCATCCAACGGGCATCGCTTCATTCTGGTAGCAATTGATTACTTCACGGAATGGGTTGAAGCAGCTTCCTATGCTACCGTAACCAAGAACGTCGTGGCACGGTTCATTCGGCACAACTTGATCTGTCGATACGGCGTACCAGAGAGGATCATTACGGATAATGGTACCAATCTTAACAACAAGATGATCACTGAGCTCTGCGAGCAATTCAAGATACAGCACCACAACTCTTCTCCTTACCGGCCGAAGATGAATGGGGCTGTTGAAGCAGCAAATAAGAACATTAAGAAGATTGTGCAGAAGATAACAGTGACCTATAAAGATTGGCACGAAATGTTACCGTTTGCTCTCCATGGGAACCGTACCTCAGCACGGACGTCAACGGGGGCAACTCCCTTCTCCTTGGTCTATGGCATGGTGGCGGTCTTGCCTATTGAAGTCCAAATACCCTCTCTCCGGATAATGAAGGATGCGGGTTTGAGCGAAGACGACTGGATCCAGACTCGACTTGATCAATTAAACCTAATTGACGAAAAGAGACTCGCTGCTATTTGTCATGGTCAGACGTACCAAAAACGGATGATTAGGGCATTTAACAAGAAGGTCAGACGACAAGAGTATCAAGTCGGAGACCTGGTAATCAAGCGCATCATTCTTCCTCAAGGTGATCCCAGGGGCAAATGGACCCCTACGTACGAAGGGCCATTTGTCGCTAAACATATCTTCTCAGGAGGAGCCATGATTCTAACCACCATGGACGGTGACGACCTTCCTCACCCCGCCAATGCAGACATAGTAAAAAGATACTACGCATGATTAAGGACCCGCTAGGTTGACACACCTAGGCAAAAATAAGGGCTTCCCGACGAACCAAAAGGGTTCGGGCAAAAGTAAGGGATAAAAATGAAAAAATCTGTACACCCGTCAAGTCGAAAACCTGAAAAGGCGGCTTGGGCAAAAAGGGGTATCCCGGTGGACTGAAAACCCGAAAGGGCGGTCCAGGAAAAAGTTAGGGATAAAGCGTAATACTATGTCTCATTGGATCACCCTGCATCCAGAATTCGGTATCAACTATCGAGTTCAGACGTCGCCAATCAATCAGCTTCATCTTCAACTAAGCAGCAAAGTGATGGGACGCTTGAAGACATAAAGGCGATAGCAGAGTTGGAAACCAGTGGGATTATTTTCACATAGCTGTTTTGTTTCTTTTCACAAAATTGTATAAACCCTATTTTGCTCGGCAGCGTTCTCTTACTAGGACGTCAGCCTCTTGTACATAAAACGCCTATTTACAGGCAAATTTCAAAATCAATACAAGTTCAATTTTTCAGACAAATTATCCATTGTTTTTCCTTTTTCTGTTTTGTCTTACGAAGAACGTCCAATGTTCATTTTTGATATATGCATTTGACATTAATTGCTAAATCATGAATATTTGCATGCGAAACAAAGGATTAATTACAGATGACATCAGAAACAGGGGCAATTTAGAATTGTCTAAGCGATCTAGTTGCTTTGTCCACCAAGGTACCAAGGTAGGTTCGGCTGAAGAACGTAACCAAGTTACCTCAACTCCCCACAGAGTAAGACCAAATTTCAGTAGTACTCTCCTCAGGAAGAGTTGGTCTCCCATCAGCCCTAAAAAGGTACAGTATCCCTAGCAAGTTAGCGATACTCTCCCCTAGCAGAGTTAGTCTACTGACAGCCCTAAGGAAGTTGGGTATCCCCAGAAAATCTCAACATTTCCCAGCGGAGTATAGACATTCCTCAGCAAGCATCCCCGGCAGTCTTAATATAAGATTGTTCCCCGGCGGAATACCAACACCCCAGTACAGTCTGAAAAGTTCCCCCAGGAAAGTGGAATCCATATCCCCAGCAGATTTTGAAGCTTATCCCCAGTAGATTCTGGAAGCTTATCCTCTGCAGAGTATGAACGCATCTCCCCGGTTTCATTCAAAGGTTATTTCCCATCAGGGCTTATAACTGGGTTATCCTCAGCTAATTACCACGGAAAGTTCGTCCTCGGCGAAGTTCTTCCTACCCCCAGCGGAGTTCATCAAATTCCCCAACATGACTCATCAGTGGAATCCCCAGCGGAGCTCTCATCAAAACCTCAGCGAAGTATCTCTTCCCACAGAGTAATACCCCACAGAGTAATCTCTTCACCTATTTTATTCCCCTCAGAGTAATCTCTCAAGTTTATTCCCCAACGGAGTCATCTTCTCCTACCGGTTTATTCTCACAACCATCATCCCCAGCGGAAGCGAAGAACTCTACTCTTCAACATCAGCCCATGATTTGATTCCCCGGCCAGTCGTCAAGGATTTATTTTCCTAGACGAAAATACATTCATAGACATTTCACATTTCACACATCCTGATTATATACATGATAAAGTGCATACAACACTATCTCATTTTGAGCATCATGACATCATGCATCTCATACATCATGACATTGCATACAACTAATGTTTTGCCTTTTCAGGATAGAGGACAATCCAAAGTTGATTACTATCAACTATCGCAATTCCAGATTCGATTCCTGTATCCAGCCAGGGCATATCTGTAGACGACAATTCCAGATTCGATACATGTATCTAGCCAGGGCACATTTGTGAGCAACCAATTCCAGATTCGATACCTGTATCCAGCAAGGGCATATCTGCATGAAGAGACTGAAGATCAACCCCTGTAACAGGCCAGGAAATTATCTTTCATTCTCAGGTCAGAAGTTTACACCTGTACTCAGCCAGGAAAGCTATCTCTACCAACCTTTTGCAGTTCCATATTCGATTCTTGTATCTATCCAGGGCACATCTGTGAACTAATTCCAGATTCGATTCCTGTATCCAGCCAGGGCATATCTGTAGACGACAATTCCAGATTCGATACCTGTATCTAGCCAGGGCACATCTGTGAGCAACCAATTCCAGATTCGATACCTGTATCCAGCCAGGGCATATCTGCATGAAGAGACTGAAGATCAACACCTGTAACAAGCCGGGAAACCATCTTTCTTTCTCAAAATACGCAAGTGCTCGCTAAGGAATCTCTTACGCGATCAACACTTCCAAATGGCATCTATAAGCCCATTCCCGACAAGGTTCTGTCACACCCCCAGATGGCATCTATAAGCCCATCCTCCTATCCACCATTTCTTCCAAATGGCATCTATAAGCCCATTCCCGCCATCACATTGCTGATACTCCACTATGCGAGTGCAAATTTTCGGGCACTCTAGTGTCCAATCTCCTTTTACCCTCGAGTCGCGAAAGGCAAACTTGCCAATCTAACTCTTCAGGTTCAAGAAGATTGAACAGGGGAAACTGTTGTACCCCAAAATTTGCCCTCCCATTTCCTCAACATTTTCTCACCACAAGGCCCTTGGAGCTCAGGATCAAGTTAGGGTTTGCTCTGCTCAAGACTCCTCCTTGCACTGTTGACCCAAATTAGGATTTGTGTTTGCACAAAGATGTTTTGACCTAAAATGCCTAAGATGACTTTCATGCTTCATATTGGACTCCCAAGTTTACCCATACCAAGTTTCAAGCCTTAATTCCAATCTTTGCCCAGTCAATTGGACAGTTGACCTAGAAATCAGCTGTATTGGGGAAAAAGTCAACTGTGGTCAATTGACAGTCAAACCTCATGATTTTTGACCCACATCAACATTATGAACTCATATGAACCATTTGGTCAAGTTTGGATCACAATTCCACAAGAAATTTGATCAGATCACCAAAAGGGCAAAATGGTCATTTTTAGGGTTTTGACTGCACAAAGGCAATTTTTGACTGTTTGACCTAGCCAATGGCCAACCAAGCTCACATATGGACTCAAGGACCCCATGGAATTGTCTTGAAATGTTCAACAAATTCAAAAGATCCCAAATGCACAAGATTGACAGATGAATTTTCTAGTCAATTGATCAATTTTTGACTGTATACTGAAAAGTCAAACTTTGACTTTTTGGTCAAAATCAAGTGTCAAGATTCATTTTTCATCAAGACATGTCAAATTATGAAACTTGTTCATCAAGAAATCAAAAATCACAAATTAGGGTTTGAAATGAAGAATTTTCATAACTTAGAATTTTTCTAAGTTATGAAAATCCTTAATTTTTTCCTAACTTTGTCCCATTTTTTCACCAAGATACATTTGGATTCAAGGAAAACTCAAAACATGAAAATTGTAGTCCATTGCAAAATCTACAACTTTAATTCACAAAGTTTCCTCAAAAGAAGCTTGTAGCTCAAGTTACATTTTTTGGAACAAGGGTGCAAAACATTCTTAACTTAGAAAATTTTTGACCTATTCTAGGCAGGATTTTTGTCCAACTTCATGGCCACTTTTCACATACTTCCACTTGGAATTTCAACTTGAATTACAAAGATGGATTGTAGTACACATTCCAAGCTTTCCAAAATGTCCAAGAACTCATCAAACAACCTTGTGGTTAGGGAGAATCGAATTTGACAATATGGGCAAAAGTCACTTTGATCATGAGCCATTTCCATGTTCATAACTTGTGCATTTTCAAACTCAGCATGTGCAAGCTACATTACAGGCCTCTAATCTCATTTACACTCAAAAATTAAATGCTAAACCATTGTGCCAAGAGATTATTCTATGCATTTGGTCATTACATGAAGGATTAGTCCATAATTAGAAAAAGCACATTATCCATTTTTGAAAAGTTGAACTTTATGTCAAGATTGCAATCTATGAAGTACAATGCAAATCCTTTTGGCACAAGTTCAGGAACATATTCCACTGATCAAGACTCAAGTGTGCAGCATACTTGAGGGGCCTAGGAAAGCTGGTAAACCAACTTGTCAAATTTTGCTTAAGAGAGAAGAAACATTGCAAACCAAGATCATCTCACATTTCTGCCAAGAGAAGCTTAGACAAACTTGTTGAACACATTCCAAACATCATAACTGAGATAAGGCACGAGCTAACCACCTTCCAAACCTCATCATTCATCAAAACACCATCCTACTGCAAAAAACAGAGTCCCTTCTGCAGTTGGACTTCTACAACTCAATCCATTCGTGCGCCTTGGCCAAAACCACTTCATACACACTCCATAGCATCCATACAAACTATCCCAAGCCCTAGCTTCAGACTGTAACACCTCTAACCAACTTCACCATTTTCACTTTTTCTGTTTTGCAGGTTGAATCCTATAGCTCGATTCATTTAGTTTCAAAGCAAGCTAAAGGTTGGAGAAGCATCCCTGAACTTCAAGCAAGCTGTACAAGTCCTCACATTGCACTGAAAGTACCTCCATTGTCAGACACGATCCAAGCTGAATAGGTAAGTTCATGGACTTCTATCTCTCAATTTAGGAAGAGTTAGCTTTAGGTTTATGAATGAAAAATGCTCTACTCATGGCCCTGAAGCTACACATATAATTACTTTCCATTTATATTGCATGTGCGGAGAGAATTTGGAACCTGAACATTAGAAAAAACTTAGGTCAAGAATTAGGGATGGAGAAATTCTCTCTCATTTCTGAGAGTTAAGTCAAGTTTTTTATATGTCTGGATTCGTCTCTTGATGCTCTACATTTTTTGTGTTATGAGTTTTGCTTGAAAGTCCAGGAATCAGGAGTTAGGAAACGCGTGTTGTTGTTGTTCAAACAAGTCTGGAGGTTGAATACAACTCCTCTTGGGCTGGGCCTGAGTTTGATTTTCTTTTTGCACCACATTCTCACACATGCACCCCCTTGGCCCATTGTGTTTTATTTTCATTATTTTTGACTTTTGATTTTTGTTTCTGACTTGTTTATTTTTGTCAAAGCATAAAAAATATTAAAAATATTTTTCTCACATTTTTTGCATTTTATTTGATATTTATTTGTTCCATTTAGTTATATATGTAAATAAATACATAATACTTTTTTATTTAAAATACTAAAAACAATACAAAATACATTTGTTTTCTTATTTTATTTTATTTTATCTTTTGAAAACATTTCCTAAAAAATATACTTTTTTTTTGTAAATATTAAATATTTTATTTTTTGTACATATTTAATATATTTAATAAATAGTATAAATACTTATATATTTATTAGTATATTTAGGTTAAAAACATAAAAATAATACATTTTTATTTTTATTAATATTTGACTTGAAAAATCATTTTTTTTACAATATACTTTCTTTTTATTTATTTCTTATACATAATTAATAAATATTGCATATAATAAATAATTAATACATTTTATTTAGCAAAAATTAGGGTTTTACCCTAAACTTGAAAAATATCCAAAATTAACCTTTTTTTTATTTTTGTTTATTTGACACATAAAAAACACTTTTCGCATACATATAAAAATCATTTTTTGCATCTTGCATATTTATTGTATTTTATTTAATTATTGTACAATTAAATACCTTGTAAAATTTCAATTTGGATGTAATAGTTAGATTTAAATTTCTTGCTAAATATCCCCATTTGAACATTTGTACCCCCAATCCCATAATTTGTGTTGTAATAATTTAGGACCTTTAAATTCCGCATTTAAAAGCTTTCTAAATATGCCATGATAGAATTAGGGTTTGTATGCAAAAATCAACCAAAACAAATAGCTTGACCTAATTCCAAGATAAAAGCATGAAAATGAACAAACACCAATCACACTTGCACCCCCTAGGGTTACTCCACTTGTTGCCTTCAATAATGGGCCATGTTGCATGTTAGGTATCTTTGGCAAAACAAAATCAATTCAAATGATCATAGTCCCTCGATGACGCTTTCGAAAGTTGCCTAAAAATGATCAAGTCCCTTAAAGGAAAAATTGCGCAAAGATACTTGACACCATTGCAATCATGGTCTAAATGATGACCCGCGCCCGTCTCGTTCACATCCTAACACAAGATTGTCCGCCAAATACAATGGTGGAACAAAATTGTTAAAAGGGTTAAAAACATAGCAAAGATCTTTGAGTAAATTTAGGAGTAGACAACTCTTGGTTACTTGCCAACTTGCAAAACAAAAACACTTGCCTATTTTCAAAACACACATCACAACACACTTTCAAAACAACTTTCAAAAACATTTAAAACTTTTCAAAAGACATACACCTTTGTATACATCCCAACATGGATCATTACAAAGGTTTCCACCACATTGGCCTCTTTTCAAAACATTTTCAAACCCACACACAAAGCACCATTTCAAACAATTGAAAATCAAGGCAAGTTGATCTAAGCAAGTAACTAAGAGCCCATGGATAACCATGGATAGAAAGGGTGCTAATACCTTCCCTTTCTATAATCTACTCCCCGAACCCAAGAAAACATCTCAAAGGTTTTTGCTGTGCTTTTTAACCTTTCCTTAGGATAAAATAAAAAGTAGGTGGCGACTCTTGCTCAACCGAAACATTTGCGAATACAAACGCAAAACCCAAGTCAGTTCTCCCACCGTATCACAGAACTGGCGACTCTGCTGGGGAGAACTTAAAAGTGGAGTAACCATAGGGTTTAGATCACCTTGTTTTCATTTGTTTGCTTTGTTTCCTTTTATATTTGTGGGCTTTGCATCGGAGTTTCATAGATCCTAACCCGGATCTGTGGAATACCCTTTTAGGTAGCATAATCTGTGAGGGACCTGTCCGGCGTAGACTAACATGGGTGAAGCAGTGGCTACGTTGGTGTGACACTTTGGTCTGTACCGATATCCCTTGTGTTGCAACGAGGAGAATATGGGTCTTCTAGGGAGTCATTAAACACCAACCGACCTTAGAACCCTAAATTGACCCAACTTGGCCATAGAATGGTAGCAATATGCTACACTCATTGAGGCTAAACTCTCGCGATGGTTCTGGCCGCAAGAAAAGATTGCGATGCTGGAGTTATGACCGATTGAGGTTAGTCAATGATATTGAGATCCTCTAGAACCCGGTTACTTTTGATAGGACAGGTCTTAACCAACAAAGCTGAAAGAGGGTAATACCTAAACTTCATGCTGGCCTAAACCCTAAGGGTTGTCTTGTGTGACTTGTGTGCCTTGTCATGCTTGCCTTTGTGAACACTTGTGGCGTGCTTTATCATAGCATCATACCATCATACCATTGCATGCATCCTGCATAAGGACTGACCCATTTCAAAGACGAGAGGGTTTCATCTTTGCTCTGTTTTGTAGGACATCATGATGCCCGTGCGTAGGAACACTATCCGGCTCAACTTTGTTCAACCACCTACTTTGCTCAAGGAATTGGTTGATAGGATTCCAAACACTACTTCCTTCATCAAGAGGCATGGTTCTCTTCTTGGGTTAGTCACTTCAAAGTGGGACCAACAGCTGATGAGTGTCCTGACCCAGTTTTTTGATCCTCTGTATCATTGCTTCACCTTTCAAGACTTCCTGCTGGTCCATACCCTGGAAGAATTCTCTGATTTGCTCGGTATCCCTATTTTGGAACAAACTCCATTCACTGGTTGGGAGAAGACTCTTAGGCCTGAAGAGATTGCTGCAGTCCTTCCCTTAACCAAAGAAGAGGTAGTAGCTAACTGGGAAGCTAGAAGTGGAGTTAAGGGCTTGTTGGCTAAGTTTCTGATTGGTAAAGCTAACAGTTTTTGGAATGACTTAGACTTCAAGGCGTACGAAGACATTCTGGCTCTTTTAATCTATGGTCTAGTATTGTTTCCAAATCCTGATAACTTTGTCAATATCAATGCCATAAGGATCTTCATGTCTCGAAACCCTGTACCCACTCTTTTGGGTGATATCCTGCAACAACTCTATGCTCGTACTGCCCGAAGATGGGGAACTCTGTGGTGTTGTGCTCCTTTGTTAGTGAGGTGGTTTATTTCGCACCTCCCTAAGTTCGTGCTGAAGAATGAAGAAGGAAAAGGCTGGGCTCATAGGTTAATGTCTCTCACTGACAATGACATCATCTGGACTCTCAGAGGTTTGGATAAGGTAGCCATTATTGATCGTTGCGGAGAATATCCTAATGTTCCTTTGATTGGTACCCAGGGAGGAATCTCTTATAATCCATGTTTAGCTCTCCGTCAGTTTGGAAGAGCCAGAAGAGCAGGGCCTCATGAGATGTTGGTTCCTCACTTCATTTTTGAGTTTCAGGTAGGCAGTGACGAACTGCGCCATGGATTCATTAAGGCTTGGGACAGAATTCACAAAGTTGACCCACATGAGTTGGGACCAAAGACTTCCCTACCAATGGAATCCTACTGCAGATGGGTCCGCATTCGTGCTCAGAAGTTAGGTATGCCATACGAAGCTGTCAGGCCTATCATTCTTGAATCTCCTAATAAAGACGGGGTTCCTCCAACTGTCCTCCCTCCTCAGATACCCACTGATGTTGATACACTAAAGAGATCTTGGGCGCAACTACAGGAAGAACAGAATTTTTATCGGGAAAAGTTCAACGAACAGGAACGAAAGATCCAGAAGTTGACTAAGCAATTGGAGGAAGAGTGGATCCTGAATGACTACATCTGTACTGAGAAGAGGAGGCCATGGGAGCACTGATGGGCTTTGGATGTTTCTTTTACAACTTTTATTTCCTTTTCAGTATTTTCATTCCTGTAATGCCTAAGGGCAAGTTGTTGAACAATTTAAAGTTTGAATCTAATGAAGTGTGTTTCCTTTTTGTGTACAAAGTTGAATCCCGATTGTCTTTGAAAACATAAATCATACGCATCTCATTGCATCATATGCATAACAGGTACCCTTCTTCTACGGGTTGCTTAATCTTCTTCGCTGTTTATTTCAGCACTCAACCATCATAACACACTTTCAAAAACAACTTTCAAAAACATTGAAAACTTTTCAAAAGACATACACCTTTGTATACATCCCAACATGGATCATTACAAAGGTTGCCACCACATTGGCCTCTTTTCAAAACATTTTCAAACCCACACACAAAGCACCATTTCAAACAATTGAAAATCAAGGCAAGTTGATCTAAGCAAGTAACTAAGAGCCCATGGATAACCATGGATAGAAAGGGTGATAATACCTTCCCTTTCTATAATCTACTCCCCGAACCCAAGAAAACATCTCAAAGGTTTTTGCTGTGCTTTTTAACCTTTTCTTAGGATAAAATAAAAAGTCGGTGGCGACTCTTGCTCAACCGAAACATTTGCGAATACAAACGCAAAACCAAAGTCAGTTCTCCCACCGTATCACAAATATGTTTGAGTCCAAGTGGTCCCAAATGCTCAACATTGTCCTAATATGTTCTCAAGACCATCCATGTCAAGTTTCAAGCCTTGTAGAGGAAGTTTGCTCAGTCAATTGCTCAAAGGTCAAAAAATCGACTGTGTTAGGGCAAAAGTCAATTGTGACCTACATATAGTCAAACTTCAAGATTTTTTGTCAATATCCTCATTTTAAAGTATATTTCATAATTTGATCAAGGGTTGATCATGATTCATCAAGGATTGCTCATAATTCATCAAGATTCAAAATATGCTAAATTAGGGTTTTGTAGGAAAAGTCAACTCAACTTTGACCAAGCATAACTTTCTCATACTTTATGAGAAATGACCCATCCAAACCTAATTTTGAAGAGGATGTAGTTACCTACAATCCATATTCATCTCCCAACATCAAAATATGCACTCACAAGAAGTTATGAATTTGGACATTATAGGTCATTTTGAAAAGTCAACAAAAACACCTTTTTTGTCAAAGCTTCACACTTGAGAATGGAATATCAAATTTAGATGAGACAAAAATGTTTGATTAGAGGACATCTCAAGCTTTCTAAAAAGTCTAAGAACACCTCCAAAGAGTCAAAATTGAGGAAGTTATGCATTGGTGAAGTTGACCTTTTTTGCAAAATTGCCAAAAGTCAACTATTCCCAAAACTTCAAATTTTGCCAAATGGGCCCAATCTTTTTCACTTGTTTTGAGTTGGCAATATAGCCCACGTGATCTAGCCTTTTCCACTTGTCCATATCATATTTTTATTATTTAATTTGGTTTTTATTTGAATTAATTCAATTTAAATCAAATTAAATCAAATAAAAATCCAAAACATTGATAACAAGGGATTTTGTGTTTGTTTCAGGCTTCATTGAACAGCTAGCATCATTCCAAATTTGCATCAAGGCTTGTGTGCACAAAAAGATTGAAAAGAAGCCAAATTTGGAAGGTTTTTAAAGGGAATCAAATCAAATATCAAAAGCATTGAAGAAGGAAGATTTGAACACAATGATCAACCCTAATGCATTGTTTGATACATAAAGAGGCGAGGCAGACCTAGAAACAAGTTAGAAGCAAGCGTGAGAGCAAGAACAGAAACTGAAAAAATCAAGGAAAAAGTGTGAGATCAAAATCCCACTTAGAGGCATTCTCAAGGCTCGTGACTGATTCCAATCGTTTCCTGGCACTCTCAGGAACCTAAAGCAATCGAAACCAAGCATTTTCAAGCCCTCCCACGCACTGTAAGTCCGTAACGGTATCACTATATTCTTGAATTCGAATAGCCTCGTTCTTGCATCCATAGTGTAAAATAATTGTACATTCTTGATCACCATGATGTTTGTAAACTTTCTACAATAGCCAATTGCGTTTTAATAGACTGAATCGTGAATAACCATTGTTAGGTTTTTGGAGTTTGTTTTAGGGTTTTCAATTTCAGGGACAATTGGCCTTAGTAATGGGTACGGTTGTGATCAGGAGGGTGAGACGAATTCAACCACGGCGTTAGTTTCCATTTATGTGGCATGTAGAGGATTTTGGAAGGACCCTTGCTTGTAGCGACAGACAAAACGTCCGTAGGTAAAAGTATTTTACTTTTACCCACGGAGAGAGGAAGGGGACGATGAGTTGTCACTCCCCTACTGGCCAATTTGAATTCCAGCGCGCATTTTTCTTTTGTTTCCACTAACATTTGCTTTTTCATATTATTATTATTATTCTATAAATGTACAATAAGAACAAAATAGCCAAGTGGTTGCCACGTGAGTGTTAAGGCATTCAGAGGCTGGAGGTCAGGGGTTCGATCCCTGCCTCCAGCATTTGCTATTTTTCATTATTATTTCAAGAGATCCAATGCGCGCTTAGGTCTGATGCCCACCATACTCCTTCCTCATCAACGCGCCAGATGGCCAGATGGCCAGATCTGGTGGCTACCATTGAAGGCACACCATAGACCAAGTCAACGCCTACGTACAGGAGTGCAATAGTCAAAACGAATCATCACAATTGGGCCCAAGAATCTGCTTTCCACACCTCCCAAAAATGTTATATTCAGGTCCATTTTCTCTCTTCATCTTTTTTATTATTTTATTTAATTTGTTTATTTATTTACTAACCAATAAAACAATTTATTTATTTTTACCAAAAATCACCAAAAAATATTTTTTTTATCCAATTAAAATTAGAATTTTTATTTTTCATCAATAAATATTAATTAAATTAATTAGGTTATTAATGTTAGATAATTTTAATGTATTTTTGCAAATAATTAAAATTAATAAGAATCAATAGGTTTTATTATTAACTTAATTATTTTATTTTTTTCCTAAAATAACAAAATCCAAAAATAGGTCTTGTAATTATTTTTCATTAATTAAATAACTAATTAATTTAGCATTTAATTTTAGGACTTAATTTCTTTTCTTAAAAAATATTAAAAACGACAAAAACATTTTCTTTTAATTAAGAGGGTCAAAACCCTAGTTTTCACATTCGATCCAATTTCCCCGCGCGCTTTATTTTTATCAAATTATTGTATCTGCTTCCGGTTTGTAGTAATTTAATTAGGGCATTTATTTATTTTTTACCGCTTTTAAATTTCAAAGGGTTTGTTTTTGGCTATGTAAATACCCGAAGCCTTGTAATAGTTTAGTTTAAATTCCGCATTTTAATTCTGCAAATTATTTAACTGCTAGATATGTGAATAATTAGGGTTTGCATGACAAGAATGAATGACTAAATTTAAAACAATTAGATCACCCTAAATGTGCAAAGGTAAAATAATCTGAAACTGAATCACTCGCACATGCGCACTCCTAGGGTACACTCCCACTTGGTTTCCTTCGTAAACGGTCATTGAGTATAGGTTGTTTTAGAGATCGTCCTCTTGTCTAAAAGATCATAAGTTACCTCGGAAAGGTTACCTCGATATTGTTGCCTCAGATAAATGATCTAAGACATTAGGGTTACTACTAAGACATCCTAACATTGCTTTAGTAACCGTATGTCCCTCATTCGAATTGACCCTCAAACTCCAACGACGGTGCTACCTACTCACTAATAGTGGGATAGCATTGTATAAAGGAAATAAGCATAGAACGATTCTTTTTTCGAGTAGGTAGATTAGTTCTTAAGTACTTGTCCATTCCAAAAAATAATTTCACACTTACACTCTTTTACAAACAAGTTTTCAAAAACACTTCATTACACTCTTGAAGACCAACACAAGTGTTAAATCGAAGTCGAAACAAAAACTTTTCAAAGCCCACAAACACAAAGAAAACAATTTTGAAAATGATGAGCAAGTACCTAAGAGCCCGTAGATAACTACGGATAGAAAGGGTGCTAATACCTTCCCTTTCTATAAATCTACCCCCCGTACTCAGAAATATCTCGAAAAAGGAATTTTTCTGTGCTTTTTTCCTTTCCTTGTTGGATAAAATAAAAGTCGGTGGCGACTCTTGCTTACCGCGACATTTTGCAAAAACAATGGCAAAACGCAAACCAGCATTCCAAAAACAGTCAGTTCTTCCACCGTATCACAGAACTGGCGACTCTGCTGGGGAAGTTAATAAGTGGGGTGTACCTTAGGAATAGTTCATCATAATGTTTTCAATTGCTTAATTTGTATGCTTTATCTTTGTGGGTTTGAATCGGAGTTACTATAGATCCTAACCTGGATCTGGGGATACCTTTTAGGTAAGTAGCAATAGACTGTGAGGGAACTGTATGGTGTAGACCGATACGGTTGAAGCAGTAGCTACATTGGTGTGACACTTTAGTTTGTACCGATATCCCTTGTGGAGGAACAAGGAGAATATGGGGCTGATAAGGGGTCATTAAGCACCAACTAACCTTAAAACCTATAATTGACCAACTTGGCCATAGAAAAGTAGCAGTATGCTACACTCATTGAGACCATACTCTCGCGATGATTCCGGCCGCAAGAAAAGATTGCTAAACTGGAATTATGACCGATCGAGGATGGTCAGTGATATTGAGATCCACTAGAACCCGGTTACTATTACTAGGACAGGTTAAACCAACTAAACTGAAAGAGGGTAATACCTAAACTCCATGCCAGCCTGAAATTTAAGGGTTATTGTGTGACTTGTGTGCCCTTACCATGTTTGCTATCTGTGAATACTTGTGGTGTGTTTCTATCATGACATCATGAATCATGACATCGCATGCATATTTCATTAGACTAACCCATTTCAAAGACCGAGGGGATTCATCTTTGTTCTATTTTGTAGGTCATGGCATATATGCGCATAAACACTATTCGTATCAACTTCGTACAAATCCCTGTTTAGCTTAGAGATTTGGTTGCAAAGGTTCCTGATACTTCTTCCTTTTTCAGAAGGCATGTTCATCTCCTTGGTTTGGTCACTTCCAGATTAGATGAGCAGATGATGAGTGTCTTGTTCCAGTTCTTTGACCCATTGCACCACTGCTTCACCTTCCCAGACTATCCGTTGGTCCCTACTTTGGAGGAGTTCTCGAATTTACTTGGCATATCTATTCTAGAGAAGACACCCTTTACAGGTTGGGAGATAGCTCTTAGGCCAGAGGATGTTGCTACAGCCCTACATCTGACAAAGGCTGATGTAATGTCTAACTGAGAGACTCGGAGTGGGGTAAAAGGCTTCCTGGCTAAGTTCTTGATTGATCAGGCTCAACAGTTTTGGGACAGTTTGGACTTTCAAGCATTTGAAGACATCCTGGATCTTCTCATTTATGGCCTGGTTCTGTTCCCAAATTCAGATTCTTTTGTCGACGTGAACGCAGTCAAGATCTTCATGTCCCGTAATCCAGTGCCTACTCTCTTAGGTGACATTCTACATGCTCTTTATGCCCGTACTGCTCGGAAAAGGGGAACCCTTATGTGCTGTGCACCATTGCTGGCGAGGTGGTTTATTTCTCACCTCCCCAAATCTGTTTTAAAGAATAAGGAAGGAATGGGTTGGGCCTACAAAATTATGTTCCTTGCTCATACGAACATCATCTGGAGCACTAAAGACATGGAAGAAGTAGTTGTTATTGACCGGTGCAGAGAATACCCCAATGTTCCTTTGCTTGGAATTAGGGGAGGAATAACCTATAATCCTTGTCTGGCCTTACAACAATTTGGGCAAGCTCGAAAGGACGGTCCTCATGAGTTGCTGATTCCGAGCATTGTCTTTGACTTCCAAGGGGATGTTGAGGGACATCGTCACAGGTCCATACGAGCTTGGAATAAGGTGCACAGGTCTGATCCGCATGAGCTAGGAATGAAGACCTCTCTTCCAATGGAACCGTATCTCTGGTGGGTTCGAGCCCGTCCTCAAAAACTGGGGATGCCATACGAAACTGTCTTACCGGTAATTATAGAGCATGCTGATGAAGAAGGGGTTCCTCATACTATCCTCCATCCATACATGCCTACTGACATTGGGGCATTAAAGAGGTCTTGGATCCAGCTAAGAGAAGAACGGGATACTTATAGAGAAAAGTATCATGAGCAGGAGCGGAAGATCCTGAAGCTTACAAGACAGCTGGAGAATGAGAAGGTCCTCAACGACTATGTCAGCATGCAAGGAAAACGACCATGGGAGCGCTGATGTCTTTTGCTATTTCTAGTTTTGATTTACTTTTCAGTTTTTCTTTTTGTAACGCCTTAAAGGCACTTGTTAAACATTGTTTCAGTTTGAATCTAATAAAAGTGTGTTTTATTTTGGTTTACAAATTTAAATCTCCCTAAAGTCTTTGAAATCATATCACACGCATTCCATTCCCATGCACATCATTACAGGTACCCTTACAGGTTTCTCATCTTCTTCGCTATTTATTTCAGCAATCATGTCTTCTGAAACATCCACTGATCAAGCTATCAAGGCTCTACAAGCTCAAAATGCTCATTTTCAGGAAATGTTCATGAACTTGGCCAAGGGTCAACAAGACTTGAAGACTCTTATCTTGAAGGATAAGAAAAAGAAGAAGAAGAAGACGGTCCTCCTGAATATGGGTCACAGATTTGGGAACCGGTTGAGACAAGAAGCTGATTTATCTCACTCATCTGGAGGGGGAGGGAATCAAGAAGAAAGGAGGGCTCCTAGCCCTGTTGTTTCTGACAATGACACTGACTTTGATGAAGACCAGTATCCTCCTGCCGAGGATAGATATAAGCAACTCGAAGACCGGTTAAGCGCAATGGAGATCCAGAAGATACCTTGGTTGGACTTAGGTGATTTAGGTTTGGCATCTGGGGTGGTGATCCCCCACAAGTTTAAGTCTCCTATCTTTTCTAAATACGACGGGGTCTCCTGCCCAAAGCTACACCTCCGCTTGTATGTTAGAAAGATGCAACCATATACTGCTGATAGGAACCTCTTGTTTACCGTGGAAATTGGTAAACAACCGCTGATCTTCCAAAAGGTTACTTATTTGGTGACTCGCAGGATCGATCAGATTGATCCTAAGACATGGTTGATTTTGGGGGTTTTGACTAAGTTTAATGATGGTTAATGACGAGAAAATAAAGATACTTTATGTAAATTGCATGAAGAAGAAAACTTGGTAGAATAAAAGAAAGCTTTGAATAAAGGCTTCGATTGGAAAAGTAAATGAAGAGGCGGTAAAGTTCTGGAAAATAAATGACTTTGATTAATTAAAGTGGTGTTTCACACATACATTCTCAACAATTCTTTCGCTCACACTGGGTACTTGAATCTATATGAGTGACTTGTATATAATTGTGAACACACGCGAAAAACTACGTGAACAACTAATATTTATACTAAACACATCTCAAGTAACCGTCGGGCAGTTACGCTGCTTCGAGATGACTCCACTTGGCACGCTCACAGCATTCGACGCTCCAGATCTTGGCACGTTGCACTTGGTAACCGCTGGGAACTGTTTTCCCTCCAAACATTTGAATCTTAAACCGTTCCACTCTGAGCGTCGAATACCTCTGTCGAGAAGCACCTTCGACGTCGAAGGCAACAAGATTCTTACTTAGAAGAAATTCTCCAAGTACCTTGCCATCTTCTGATGAGCATTTCGACAGAATCAGCTGATCGAAACCGTCCCTCATGATTAATGGTTTATATTAATAAAAACAAAGGTGTCAAGTTTAGGAGCCAACAAATTGCCCCCCAAGAATGCCTTATTTCGACGCTGAAAAGAAAAAGGCATTCTTTGAGATTCCACTCGACACCTATCCTTCATTCTTAGCCACAGATTAACCTGTGCGCTTTTTGTCTTCTACCAACCAACTGACAATCCCAAGAAAAAAAAACCATCATTCCATATGTACCTAAGACGTCACCTCAGTAAGGCGTTTAGCGTGCCCAATGTCTTTTCACAGATTGTCATCATGACAATTTCCCAAAAACGAGGGCGCACACTGCACCGTTTCGTTTCTGCAGAACGGCTATGTCAGCGAAGGAGCGCCACGTGTCCCACTATCTTTTGCAACATTAAATGGCCTCGAATTTTGTGATTTCCCAACCACTATAAATAGCGCTAAGTACCCATTGTGGGACTTTTTCACGCCATTCTGCATTCAAACCTTATTGTTAAACAAAACTTCTGCAAACTTGCAAACACTTTGTTCTTCACTCCACCTTCAATCTTAACCCAAAAATGGCTTCAGGTTCCTCTAATGCTCCTAGTTCCAACATTCCTTCTAGAAATGCTAAACCAAAAATCTTCACAACTGTTCCAACAGTTACCCCTACAGGCCTGCGAAGGGTTCCTGCACCCCTTGAAACTGCTGAGCGTGAAGCTTATTCACATCAACTACTGATTCCAGTTGGATACTCCAACCAGATTTTCGCCATGTCTGGCCCGTTATCCACATGCATTGATGAATCCACGAAGATCAAGAACTTCTTCCCAGTGCTTGAGGAGCTCAAACCTGTTGGGTGCTCCAAAAAAGCTGCAGATGACAACGAAGATCCCGCTAAGGAGAAGATAGATCTTCGCTTCTTCAATAGGGGTGTTAGGGCTTTTAGGTCTAGCCCTAGCCTCACACCGGACTACAGCGCTTGGCTAGAGAAGATGGAAAAAAGCCAGGCTTCAATCTGGAAGAATCTGGGGATATACGACCTAGTCATGCTGTCGAAGACGGGTCTCAACTACTCCCCTGAGATGTTGATAGCCTCTTTGCTTTTCTGGGATTATACTCATTTCACTTTCCACCTTCCTTGTGGAATGCTAACACCCATGCTTTTCGACGTGGCTGCCATCACCGGCCTTCGACCAACTGGGGATTATTTCGACCCAGAGGAAATGTCGGAGGACCAAATTGGGTTCTCAGCTACGAAACCCACCTATACCACCTATATCAACCATTACCATGATAGGTCGACAGCCAATGTGACGGATGTGGAGCACATTGCGTTTCTAGCCCTTTGGCTGTCACGCTTTGTGTTCTGTACAAAGTCTTTACAGGTGACAAAGAAAATGGTCACCCTTGCTACCCAGCTTCACCATGGCCAAAATATTTGTTTGGCAGAATTAATCCTGGCGAATCTGTACGAGTCGATCAGCAGTGGAGCGACTCTGTTAAAGGTCATCGAAAATAGAGCCAGTCTGTTGCTTGCAGGACCCTTTTGGCTACTTCAACTATGGCTAAATGCCACTTTCGAGTCTTTCTTACCTCAGAAAACTCAAATAAACGAACAAGCACCTGAGATAGCCAAAAGGCATATCGAAGGCACCAGATTGGCTTTACTGACCCCGACTGAAGATGGGCTGGAACTTCAACAGACTTTTGCAAACTTCGTCTTGATGTTTGCAAGAAGAAAAGAATTCACTTCGACCATGGCTCCCTTCGCTCGTCGAAAGGTTGGTCCAGAATGGTTCACCAGGCCCCATCCTAAGTCGTCAGGTGACCCTCATGTCGAAGAACACACAATAATGTGGGAAGCATTTCTCACACCCAGAATAATGCCACTACGCTTTAAGAGCTCCAAGAATCACCTGAGCTTGATCGCTTACCAACCAAACTTGGTCTCTCGACAGTTTGGTATCATTCAATCACTTCCTTCTCCTATTTTTCCTAGGGAGAAATCAATGTTATATTTTTGCAATGACTATACTGAGGATGCTGCCACCAAGCATATTGGCAGGTATGCTGGTCGAACAGTACTTTCACTGTTCGACTATCAACTTAACTTCCTCTGTTCACCATCCTTCGAAGACTGGTGGAAGAGTTACTATGCTGAAGAGTTCTTCGACGAGAAAGATTTTGTGGACGAACTTCAGAAGTCTTTCGTTCTAGTCCTTGACAAAATAAAGAAATGTACGTTCACTCTCCAAATTACTTTTGTCTTTCCATTTCGACTTGTAACTTATTAATTATAACTTGTGAACGCGTCTTCTTTCAGTTGTTCGAAAGCCTGCAGCAAAGAAAGCCGCAGAAGGCCATCAGGGAGGAGGTCCCTTGACAAAACCTTCAGCACCGGCGAAAACTACAGCAAGCCAACAGGGGGAAGGTCCTTCGATAAAACCTTCAGCACCGGTAACCAAACTTTTATTATTTCCTTCTGGTTTTAACATTCTGATTTTCGATGTAGCGTTCTAAATCGAACTCCAATTGGTTTTCAGGCACCTTCACCCAAGAAACGACCTGCACTAACGGTCGAATCAGGGAGTGACGATGAGGACGAATCTCCCCCCGCTCCTCTTAAATGGAGAAAACTGAAGAAAGATGCTCATTTTCCTGAGCCTCGACCCACGATCAGAATAAAGGTTGCAGGGAGAAGACCCAGGCCACCTCCCGTGATTATCGAAGAGCCAACGGAGGAGGAGCTAAATGTTTTGCTTAATAAACCCGTCGAAAGTGATAATTCCAGCCCTGGGGCTGAAGTTCCTCTACAGGTAGTTTCTTTGACCATTTTTAACTCAGGTATCGATGCTCACGTTCGATTGTGTCTCTTTCTAAACCAAAAGATTCTTCCTCTTCTATTTTCAGGAGACCACCGAAAGTTCAGCACCAAAGACTTCAGAGACACTAGACTCTGCTGAACACAGTAGACCACAAGGGGAGGAATTGGCGAACGATGAAGCCAATGCCGAAGCAGAGGAACAACAACCAAAGGAAACTCAAGTGATCGATCTGTCAGAGGAACAACATGACGAAGGGGATCACGCTGATGATGGCACTGCTGAACTACAGGTCGAAGAGAGTCATGTCGATGCAAACGCTACTCAACAACTTCAACCCCAAACCAACGCTGCTGTAAGGGTTACCACCTCGACAAATCCTAAGTCCAAAGAAGACTTAGCACTCTTGAAGAAAACTGATCCCATTGGCTACCTGAATGCCATTATCGAGAGTAGGGGAAGTTCATCTGACCTTAGTCATGATGCTTCTACTGCATCGGGGAAGTCCACTTCGACTTCTCCTCTTGATGAGGCTTTGATGAAGGTCAAGGCTCAGTTCTTCAAGAAAGATCTAATGAAGGATTTGGAGGGGGATCCCACTGCTCCGTCTTGTTTGGGAGCTGTTTTAAATGCAGTCGACTTGCTTGTTGTGACTCCAGAGGTTTCGAGATTTATCATGGAGTTATACTCCATTGTTGATCAAGTCACTGCAGACTATCGACGTCAGAGAGGCTTCAACAGCCAGCTCGAAGCGCTACATGGCAAAAGTTCTTCTGCCTGGACTGAGGTAGCTGAGACGACTTCTCGAATTGTAGAGTTGTCGAAGCAGAAAGCATCCAAGCAATAAGAAATTGACGCCATAGATCGAGACAATGCCTCTATAAAGGCGCAAATCGTAGAGCTGGAGGCCAAGATAAATGCCAATACCAAGCGTAAGGAGGAGCTTCTCTCGACTGTTTCAGACACAGAGCCAAGCTGAAGTTACACGAGGCCTAGAGTTTGCTGAGAAAGCCCAAGCCTTTGATGACCAAATTGCCAAGCTTTCCCAGGCGAATGCCTTGTGCAACAAAAGACTGGAGTTGCAGTAGGCCAAGTACCTTCGACTTAGAGATTCTATCCCCTTCTAATTTACTCAGCCCTTTATTAACCATGTATTGTAATATTTATTTGACAATGTAACCATTTTGGCTAATTCTTATAAAATTTTCCATTTTGGCTATTTATGGTTAATTTGATCATTACTTGCTATTTATTTTGATCTCTTGGAGCATAGTGTGATACGGTGGGGGAACTGACTGTGGTTTTGCGTTCGTATTCGCACTTGTGCGGTTGAGCAAGAGTCGCCACCGACTTTTTATTTTATCCTAAAGGAATGGTTAAAAAAGCACAGCAAAAACCTTTTGAGATTTTTTCTTGGGTTCGGGGGGTAGATTATGAAAAGGGAAGGTATTAGCACCCTTTTCATCCATGGTTATCCATGGGCTCTTAGTTACTTGGTTTTTTAGATCACTTGCCTTGATTTTCGATTGCTTGAAAATGGTGTGTGTGTGAGTGTTTTGAAAATGTTTTTGAAGAGATGCCTTGTCTTAGGCGACCAATGTATTTGACTCGTGTTTGAGTGTTTTACAAAAGTGTGTATCTTTTCGAAAAGATGTTTCAAATGTTTTTGAGAGTTTGTTTGAAAGTGTTGTGGATTGTGGTTTTTGAAAAGAAGGCAAGTGTTTTTGCAAGTCGATCTCAAGTAACTAAGAGTTTTGTCTACCCTATTGTACTCAAAGGTTTTTGTCATGTTTTAACCCTTTTTAACAATTTTGTTCCACCATTGAATTTGGTGGACAATCTTGCGTTTAGGAAGTTTATTCGGGACGGGCGCGGGTCATCGTATGGACCACGAATGCAATGGTGCCAAGTGTCTTTGGCAATTTGCTTTGAAGGGACTATGATCATTCCGTTTAGGCAACACTTTGAGGGACTTATGATCATTTTGATTTCGTTTTGCCAAAGAAACTCGACGTGCAAGCATGGCCCATTTTGGAAGGCAACATGTGGGATTACCCTAGAGGGTGAAAGTGTGATTGTGTATTGATTTCATGTATTTGTCTTGTATTAGGTTATCTAGCGTTTGATTTTATGTACATGCAAACCCTAGGTCTAACCATGGTATAATTGAAAGCGGTAAATTGCGAAAATGTAAAATCTATGCTATTACAAAATAAGTATCCGGGAGTGGGGGTACATGTGTATGAATGGGGATGAGACTTATAGTATCCAATAAGTTACAACCAAATCGAATTTGCGATCAAATGTAAATAATGAATATCAATGTATAAGCAAATGTGTATAGGGGTAATGTGAATGTATTTGTATAGTGTAAATGTGAGATGTATTATGTAAGTATGTGATTATTTACAAATGCGACAAGGTGAAATTGATGTGTATTAGGGTATTTGTTTTGACCTAAATATGTGTTTAATGAATCTTGGATTTGTATATTTTTAATATGCACAAAAGAAATGTTTTAATTGAATGTTCAAGTTCTAATTAAATTATGTATATAAAAATGATGTTTTAAGAAAAGAAAATATTTCTAAGTTTTAATTATGTACACAAAAAGTATTTTTCATTTGTTATGAATTGAATTATGTATATTAAAAAAAAAAAGAAATGTATTTTTAATTGTTATGTACAAAAGTATATTTAAATTAAAAGGTATTTTCAATTATATTGTATGATATGTACAAAATTATATTTAAATTAAATGTTCTAAAATCATGTATATAAGAAATGTGTTTTTAAGTATTCTTGTATTAATGTATTAGTATGTCAACTAAATACTAATCTTAAGGAAAAAAAATATATTCTATGTATATATAAGAAAAAAGGTAAGTTTAAATATAGAGAAAGAAAAAAAATATTTCTTATAAGTTTATATATAAACTAAATCATACTATATATATAATATTTGTTAGTGTAAAAAATAGTTACTATGTTTTGTTAATTTTCTCAAGAATGATGTGTTAAAAGACAAACTAAATGAAAGCAAATGGGCTTAAAGCATGCAGAATGGGGCGAGGCCCACGTTTGAACTCAGGCATTTTTAGGGTTTTGATTTGTTTGTTCAGTTGGGAATGTTAGGGTTTGTACAGCGGCGCTCATGGTTCGTTCATCTTCATTTTCCTGAGCGGTACCCTCCACCACAGAGCCACCAGCATCATTATACCTTCCTCCCTCTAACGGCAGTATTAGGGCACTCTATCTAAGGTACCATTCACTTCTTTATTTTGTTAGGGTTTCTTTTAGTTCTTGCGTGCTTGTGATTTCCTGTTTTTATTTGATTAAGTTTATTGACTTGGTTTATGTAACGAGGATGAAGAGGGAGATATTTTACCTTGACTGAGAAGAGGGAGAAAATGGAGGTGCTTAGGAGGCTCGACGGTGGAGGAAGATTTGCGCGATGATGATGAACTTGTAGCAATTCCGGTTTGTCTTCTTTAATGCTCTTTAGGGTTTCAGGATGACATTTGAAAACCCTTTTGCATGATATCTTTTATTCTTCTTCTTCTTGTATCGCCTGTCTTGCCTTATTTCTATGGCCTCTGAGCTTGGTATGCTTTAGAATATTTGCTGCCTTGGTACTTTGCCTTGAATGGCCTTCTGAGATTGATGCCCGTGATGAGGACTTTCTGAGGCTTGCCTGTGTTGAATGCCTCTTTTCCTCTTCTCTTACAGTTGCCCTGAACTTGCCTTCTTGTGTTGCCTTATTCTGCTTGCTTATGCCTCTTCCTTGCCCAAGGATGAACCTAAGGTTCTGAGGGCTTTGTATGCTTCTGAACGAATTTTGGTTTAGGTTGCCCCTGGATATTTTCTATCTTCTTCTCTTATTGCCTTGAACTTTTCTTTGAATGGCCTTCTGAGATTGATGCCTTTGGAATGTTTTATTTATTGCCCAATGATGTGTTCTTACTGAGGGCCTGATGTTTGGGTTTGGAAATGGTGTTTTTGATGCTTAGACCAAGGTTTGTGAAAGAGCAGGTTTGGAAATAGTGTTTTTGGGTTTAAGCCATATTGTTTTTTTGACAGTAGTAATGGTATTGGACTTGGTTCAGGATAGGTTTTGTGCTTTTGGGATGGGTTTGAATAATGTTTTGAAAAGATGCAGGTTTTATTTGTGTTTTGTAACTTCAGCTGGTTTGTATATTGGTTTAGGACAGGTTTTGTGCTTGCTTCAAAGCTTAGGCAGGTTTAGTGTTTGACAGGGGTTTGTATGCTGGTATGGCAGATTGTGCTAATGCAGGCTGTGGTTAGGCTTGCTTCAGGTCAGGACTTGGTAGATGCAATAGCAAGTTTTTTTGTATATCAGTTTGTACAGGTTTGAGTTTTACAGTAGGTAATGGTTTGGCTTCAGGCTTGCTTTAGGCAGGTTGGGGTGCTTGAGGTTTCTTGCTTAAAGTTTTTTTTGGACAGCAGGTTGAATGCTTATCAGTTTGTATTGGTTTCTCCTTAACTTTGGTGAAAGTTCTGCCTTGTATATTTTCTTATGCCTGCCTTGAGCCTAAAGCCTGAACCATGCTTCTTATCTCTCCACCCTTCTCTCTCAGTACAGTTGGATATGTTATAATATGTTTCTTTTCTGTACTTTTTCTGAAAGGGCTATCCTGATGGGAAATGATGATAAAAGAGTTTGCTTGCATAAAAGATTTCCTCTGCATATTTTATCTTTCTTTGACAGCTTTTGTACTTTTATCTTCTTTGATATCTTTACCAAATCCTCTTCTTGACAGCTTTGAGTAGACTCTTTGGTATTTTGACAGTAAATTTCACTTTTGGATTTTCTTTGATATCTTTGTGCAGTAATTTGTCCCTTTTGGATTTTGACAGAAAGTTGCATTTTGGATTTTTCAGTTTGGTTTGAACTTGCTTCTGAACTATGCAGTTTAACATTTTGAACTTATGCATTTTGACATTTTGCATTCATGATTAAATGAATAAAATTCTTCCCTCTTTGTGAACCGGGAGAAATCCCGTGATTTGCAGAGAGGGTTAACTGATCCCAATCAGTGGCCCTTAATGATGAATTTCTTCTGTCGTTTATTATTTTATCTGCTTTTTTGACTTTTCTCTTTTCTTTTTGCAGATGAATAATGGAGCACCGGAGCGAAGTGAAGAATGAAGAATTAGGGACTTAGAAAATGTTTAGAAAAAATAGGATAGTTTTTATTTTCAATTTAATTATTGTAAACTATTATTATTTTAAATACTTCGTAAATAAATACTTGTATCCAAATAATAATTGTAACAAATATTAAATATGAAATAAAAATTTTATTGCTTCATTTAATTCTTTTCAATTCCTTTTCAATTATTTACTTATTATTCATGGTTCCTTGAATTAAAATAAATGAAAATTAAATTCCAGATATTTAATTCTTAGAATCATAAATAACCAACTAAACATTGATTCTTCGTTGATCAAAATAAATGAACTTGACGTCTCCATTATCCAAAGCAACGCACAGTCGAACGCAATAACTGATCAGACGCAATCCTTTCTTACTGATTTCTTACCAAGCACTGTAAATCCAATACTGCATATTTCTTTTGACTGGCTCAAACAAAACAACGTGAATTCAAACCAACTGCCTCTTTTACTGATTAAATCAAAACAATGCAAATTCAACCTGAATCTCGGAATATCTTGCAAAGTGCTGTGGAATTCTAATTTTTCTGAGAATATGCCCATAAAACCTTAATTCCTGATTAAATGCCAAAGAGCGTTCGCCTGATCAAAATTGAGCCAAAATCAACCCAAAACCTTAAGCCAACTGTTTGAACTGTTCTAGAGCCATGAAAACCAGTAAAACCCTAATTTTGCTTGACTGAAGGGGAAAGTCCGTTTGTCCGATTCTTGAGCCAGTTTGAAAAGTCAGGAAATGCCTGAAGCTGAGATTTCTTGTGGAAAAATGCGAGGGCAAAATTTGGGGTACAACAGTTGCCCCTGTTCAATCTTCTTGAACCTGAAGAGTTAGATTGGCAAGTTTGCCTTTCGCGACTTGAAGGTAAAAGAAGATTGGACACTAAAGTACCCAGAAAATTTGCACTCGATGATGTGATGGTAGAGGTGAATGGGCTTAAAGATGCCATTTGGTGATGGGCTTAAAGATGCCATCTGGTGACTGCTGGTAGGAGGATGGGCTTATAGATGCCATCTGGTTATGTTGAACTGTACGTCAATGGTGAGTGGACAAGTATCAGAAAGCCACCCATGTTTTGGAACATCTCTGAATTAGGGGTCCGAACAAGCAACAGATTGACGTCCATGTCTGGAGAATCCGTAAACTAATTTCAGGAGTTGGGATTGAATAAGCAATAGAGCAACGTCCGTTGTTGGGAAGCGTCCGTAAACTGTTTTCAAAAGTTGAGAAGAGTCTGAACAAGTTGGTAGATTGACATCCGTTGTAGGGAAGAATCTGTAAACTGTTTTCAGAAGTCTTGAAGTTGAAGAGGAACCGGTGTAGGGTTTCCTGATGATGCGTCTGAATGGATCTGGAATAAGTATCAGAATGTCGCCGTGTCCGGGCCACATCTGAACTATTTCTGGATGAATCTCGGAAGATGATCTGTGTCTGTCGACTGCTCTTACCTGAAAAGATAAAGGGTTAGTTGTATGCAATGTTATGATGCATGATGTAATGTATATGGCATCAATGTTTATGATAGGAATGTGATGAATGTGCATGTGAGCTGATGAGCTATCTTGCTGAGGATAAATGAATCTGAGATGGCTGAAGATAAAAGCATCTCGACTGCTGCCGGGAAAATAATTCCTTGGCTGTTGCTGGGGAAGAGAATTCCTGATGACCTCTACTGGGGAGTTCCAAACTAGTAGACTCATGCTGGGGAGGTAAGATTGAGGATCTTCAGCTTGGTGGGAAGTAACTCTGGCGACTTCACTGGGGAACTCAAGATTTGCCCTCTCCAAAACTCTGTGGGGAGAAGGTTCAATGGTCTGGCTCCGCTGGGGATTGATAATTTGAAGTTTTAGCTTTGCTGGGGATAAATGAAGCTTGACTCTGAGTGGAGTTAGCTGGAGAAGAATCTGAACAAGCGATAGGTTAACATCCGTTACTTGGAGAACCCGTGAACTGTTTTCAGAAATCTTGAAGTTGAATCAGCAATAGAGCCGCATCCGTTGTTGGGAAGCGTCCGTAAACCAATTTCAAAGGTTGCATCTGAACAAGCTGATAGATTAACATCCGTTGTTGGGAAGAATCCATAAACTGTTTTCAGAATTCTTGAAGAAGAATCTGAACAAGTGATAGGTTAACATCCGTTTACTTGGAGAACCCGTGAACTGCTTTCAGAAATCTTGAAGTTGAATCAGCAATAGAGCCGCATCCGTTGTTGGGAAGCGTCCGTAAACTAATTTCAAAGGTTGCATTTGAACAAGCTGATAGATTAACATTCGTTGTTGGGAAGAATCCATAAACTGTTTTCAAAAGTCTTGAAGTTGAATCAGCAATAGAGCCGCGTCCGTTGTTGGGAAGCGTCCGTAAACTAATTTCAAAGGTTGCATCTGAACAAGCTGATAGATTAACATCCGTTGTTGGGAAGAATCCATAAACTGTTTTCAGAAGTCTTGAAGAAGAATCTGAACAAGTGATAGGTTAACATCCGTTTACTTGGAGAACTCGTGAACTGCTTTCAGAAATCTTGAAGTTGAATCAGCAATAGAGCCGCATCCATTGTTGGGAAGCGTCCGTAAACTAATTTCAAAGGTTGCATCTGAACAAGCTGATAGATTAACATCCGTTGTTGGGAAGAATCCATAAACTGTTTTCAGAAGTCTTGAAGAGGAATCGGTGTAGGGCTTCCTGACGATGAGCTCGTGTAAAACTGCATCGGGTTTTGAACACTTTTGACATTCGAATGCCCCAAGTGGTGATGTAGATAATTTCCTGGCTTATTACAGGTGTTGGTCTACAATCGGTCGTTCACAGGTGTTTTCCTGGGTTGTTACAGGTGTTGATCTGGAATTCTTCAGACATGCCCTGGCTGGATACAGGAATCGAATCTGGAAAGGTGATAGTTGATAGATATGCCCTGGCTGGATACAGGAATCGAATCTTCAAACTCTTCAGATGTGCCCTGGCTAGATACAGGAATCGAGTCTTCAAACTCTTCAGACGTGCCCTGGCTAGATACAGGAATCGAGTCTGGAAATGTTGTCAACAGATATGCCCTGGCTGGATACAGGAATCGAATCTGGAAAGGTGATAGTTGATAGATATGCCCTGGCTGGATACAGGAATCGAATCTGGAATTGTAATAGTTGACTTGTTGAACACTTTTGACATTCGAATGCCCCAAGTGGTGAAGAAGGAGTCTTGAATCAGATTACTCTGCATATTGAGAGATTTCTTGAAATCTTGACTGGACTGCCCCAGGTTAACTGAACTTTGAAAGATCTGTTGGACCTTGACTGGACTGCCCCAGGTTAATTGAATTGTGCTATGTCATGCCCCTTGTTGATAGGAGATTTGATGGAAGTGTCATCCTCTTGAAGTGATTTTGACTTACTGAGAGAGTTTTCGTTCCTCCGAACATTCGCTGTATGAATTTCTTCGCTGTCAAACAAAAAGGTCAAATGCAGACAGTGATATTCGAATAATGCAAAGTTTGTGTTTGTCTCAAAATTTTGAAAAATGCGTTTTTAGCAGAAAACTTTTCATAAGATAAGTTAACACAAGATTTAGAGCAAAGCCCTACAGGAGTCAGGATACCTTTTGTAACAGTATTCTTTCGGACTAACCCATACTTCAATTAGGACTTTTAAAGGGTTGTAACGTGGCCTGGTTCATGGTTTAAGAAACAAAGGATAAAGGCTCAAAGTATATTTGTACCCACCCGCTCTTCGTGATGTCCTTCAACCTAAGCTCAGTTAATTGTGTGTCACACTCTGTTTTGAGTTTGGAACGACTTTTGGGCGATGGTTCACCAGTTGAATTTGGGGAGACAGTCATCATCTCCTTTTTCTTTTTCAACATTTTTTCATGTGGTTGAGGATTTTGTAATGACCTCACTATTTTGATTTTGATTTGTTATCCCTAACTTTTGCCTGACTGTTCCCATTTTCGAGATTACTGTCAGCGGGATGCCCCAGCTTTCTTAAGCCTCCTTTATAGGTTTTGGCTTGGCGGGCTTTTCTCTTTTGAGAGATTGACTGTCTATGTGATAGGGAACCACCCTTTTCTTTTGATTCCGAAGGAACGCTTTCTTTTTTTGACGTCGTTCGTTGTATTACGAACTGAGAGTTTGCGACTTCAATGCGCGTTTTCTCTTGAATTAACTGAGATACTACCCTGCCCCAGGTTTATATCAAAGGTTTCGATTGTTTAGAACAAAAAACTCCTACTTCTTTGGCTCGAAGGGGTTGACTAGGGATTAACTTCCTTATAACTCCAGTGTTTGGGGATTGAAAGAAATGCCTGTACATCATCAGCAAGGTCTGTTCAAAAGCATACTGTATAAGATCATGGTATTGTTTCGTCATCCTCCCTCTAAAGTCTTACAGCTTTTTATCAAGAGTCAAATATCATAAAGAAAAGCATAAGAATAGTGAAACGAATGGATGAATTCAAGACAAACATATGCAATGCATTAATGAAAACAGAGTTTAACATCAACAGATAATTGTTTGACAGCAAAAAGAATTACAACTTTGAAAATTCAAAAAGAAGCAAAAGTCTTTCAGCTTGAGTTTCGTCACTTCAAGTGGAGAACCCTTTAACGGAAGATTTTCATCTCGCCGTCTGGCATGAATTCCAGCACCCCAATGTCGATCAGATCTTGAATCTTGTTCTTCAAGGCCCAACAGTCGTTGGTGTCGTGTCCCGGGCTGTAGGAGTGGTAAACACAGAATGCGTCGGGATGATAGTGAGGAGAGGAGGTATTGAGCTTCTGAGGAGGGTCCTTTACGGTAAGCAAGTTGACCTCCAACAGACGCTTCAGTATGAAGAATGATGGTATTTCAGTCTCCGTGAACTGTCTTCCCGATGTCTCTTGCTTACGCCGATTACCCCGTTGACGCTGGCGAGGTTGTTGATGGGTTTGTGACCCTGAAGCAAGCAAAGGAGCTTTCCCCTTGTCTTCTTGAGTGGATGGAGGCTGAGCGGTGACTTGCTCTTCGACCTCAGATGTTTGCCCCAATTGGTTGTTTGGAAGCAGTTGGCGGACAAGAACTCTGAGTTCCTCTTGTCTTTGAGATAGGTCTTGGATGAGAGCCATCTGGCCCACCAACTGTCCCATCATTTGGGTCCTCAAGGTTGTCAGATCGAACTGCAGCTCCGCAAGCTGATCACTCCTGGCATTGTTGGAATTCTCCAAACCCTTTGTGAGGAGAGCTTTCATCTCATCTTGCCCCAGAGACAAGCTCAGGAACATCTCTTGCAGCTGAGCAGTCTGGTCTTGGATGTCTTTGACAGACCTTTCTAGAGCCATCTCTTGCTGAAATAAACAGCAGGAGAGTAAGGAAACCTGAAAAAGGAAAGACTGTCAAAATGCAATGCATGATATGTGGATGCATGCTTTCAAGGATCTCTTGGGGTAAACACAAGAAAATGTTAGAGGTGGAACTCTGCTCTTGGATTGGAGATCTCTGCACCGGTGGACGTCCTTCCACGAGAATCAAGCTCACCATGTCGAGTGGGTCATAGCCACTGATTCAAGTTGTTGTACTTGATCTTTGATTGGAGAGCTTTGTATCGGTGGATGTCTTTCCACGAGAATCAAGCTCACCATGTCGAGTGGGTCATAGCCACTGATTCAAGTTGTTGTACTTGATCTTTGACGGTCATTGGTTAGAGGAGAAACCCCTTGCCCCTTGATAGACGTCTGGTTCAACGTAACCCTGCATCCAAAGAACCCTCGATATCCTTGAAATGATTATTGAAAATGTTATGGTATGATGTCATGATGTCATGTACATGTATGCACAAGCAAGTGAGTGTATATACAGGCAAACATATTCACACAAAGCAAACAAGTCCTTAGGTTTAGGCTTGCATGAGGTTCAGGTACTACCCTCTTTCAGTTTGTTGGTTAAAACCTGTCCTATCAAAAGTAATCGGGTTCTAGAGGATCTCAAATCATTGGCTACCCTCAATCGGTCATAACTCCAGCATCGCAATCTTTTCTCGCGGCCGGAACCATCGCGAGAGTTTAGCCTCAATGAGTGTAGCATACTGCTACTGTTCTAATGGCCAAGTTGGGTCAATTAAGGTTCTAAGGTCGATTGGTGCTTAACGACTCCTTGGAAGACCCATATTCTCCCCGTTTCAACACGAGGGATATCGGTACAGACCAAGACGCCACACCAACGTAGCCACTGCTTCACCCATGTCGGTATACCCCGGACAGGTCCCTCGCAGATTATGCTACCTAAAAAGGTTTCCCCCAGATCCGGGTTAGGATCTATGAAACTCCGATACAAAGCCCACAAATGTAAAAGCAAACAAAGCAATCAATTGAAAATAAAGGTGATCTAAACCCTAAGGTAACCCCACTTTAAAAAATTCAATTGTCCCCAGCAGAGTCGCCAGTTCTGTGATACGGTGGGGGAACTGACTGTGGTTTTACGTTCGTATTCCAACTTGTGCGGTTGAGCAAGAGTCGCCACCGACTTTTTATTTTATCCTAAAGGGATGGTTAAAAAAGCACAGCAAAAACCTTTTGAGATTTTTTCTTGGGTTCGGGGGGTAGATTATGAAAAGGGAAGGTATTAGCACCCTTTTCATCCATGGTTATCCATGGGCTCTTAGTTACTTGGTTTTTTAGATCACTTGCCTTGATTTTCGATTGCTTGAAAATGGTGTGTGTGTGAGTGTTTTGAAAATGTTTTTGAAGAGATGCCTTGTCTTAGGCGACCAATGTATTTGACTCGTGTTTGAGTGTTTTACAAAAGTGTGTATCTTTTCGAAAAGATGTTTCAAATGTTTTTGAGAGTTTGTTTGAAAGTGTTGTGGATTGTGGTTTTTGAAAAGAAGGCAAGTGTTTTTGCAAGTCGATCTCAAGTAACTAAGAGTTTTGTCTACCCTATTGTACTCAAAGGTTTTTGTCATGTTTTAACCCTTTTTAACAATTTTGTTCCACCATTGAATTTGGTGGACAATCTTGCGTTTAGGAAGTTTGTTCGGGACGGGCGCGGGTCATCGTATGGACCACGAATGCAATGGTGCCAAGTGTCTTTGGCAATTTGCTTTGAAGGGACTATGATCATTCCGTTTAGGCAACACTTTGAGGGACTTATGATCATTTTGATTTCGTTTTGCCAAAGAAACTCGACGTGCAAGCATGGCCCATTTTGGAAGGCAACATGTGGGATTACCCTAGAGGGTGAAAGTGTGATTGTGTATTGATTTCATGTATTTGTCTTGTATTAGGTTATCTAGCGTTTGATTTTATGTACATGCAAACCCTAGGTCTAACCATGGTATAATTGAAAGCGGTAAATTGCGAAAATGTAAAATCTATGCTATTACAAAATAAGTATCCGGGAGTGGGGGTACATGTGTATGAATGGGGATGAGACTTATAGTATCCAATAAGTTACAACCAAATCGAATTTGCGATCAAATGTAAATAATGAATATCAATGTATAAGCAAATGTGTATAGGGGTAATGTGAATGTATTTGTATAGTGTAAATGTGAGATGTATTATGTAAGTATGTGATTATTTACAAATGCGACAAGGTGAAATTGATGTGTATTAGGGTATTTGTTTTGACCTAAATATGTGTTTAATGAATCTTGGATTTGTATATTTTTAATATGCACAAAAGAAATGTTTTAATTGAATGTTCAAGTTCTAATTAAATTATGTATATAAAAATGATGTTTTAAGAAAAGAAAATATTTCTAAGTTTTAATTATGTACACAAAAAGTATTTTTCATTTGTTATGAATTGAATTATGTATATTAAAAAAAAAAAGAAATGTATTTTTAATTGTTATGTACAAAAGTATATTTAAATTAAAAGGTATTTTCAATTATATTGTATGATATGTACAAAATTATATTTAAATTAAATGTTCTAAAATCATGTATATAAGAAATGTGTTTTTAAGTATTCTTGTATTAATGTATTAGTATGTCAACTAAATACTAATCTTAAGGAAAAAAAATATATTCTATGTATATATAAGAAAAAAGGTAAGTTTAAATATAGAGAAAGAAAAAAAATATTTCTTATAAGTTTATATATAAACTAAATCATACTATATATATAATATTTGTTAGTGTAAAAAATAGTTACTATGTTTTGTTAATTTTCTCAAGAATGATGTGTTAAAAGACAAACTAAATGAAAGCAAATGGGCTTAAAGCATGCAGAATGGGGCGAGGCCCACGTTTGAACTCAGGCATTTTTAGGGTTTTGATTTGTTTGTTCAGTTGGGAATGTTAGGGTTTGTACAGCGGCGCTCATGGTTCGTTCATCTTCATTTTCCTGAGCGGTACCCTCCACCACAGAGCCACCAGCATCATTATACCTTCCTCCCTCTAACGGCAGTATTAGGGCACTCTATCTAAGGTACCATTCACTTCTTTATTTTGTTAGGGTTTCTTTTAGTTCTTGCGTGCTTGTGATTTCCTGTTTTTATTTGATTAAGTTTATTGACTTGGTTTATGTAACGAGGATGAAGAGGGAGATATTTTACCTTGACTGAGAAGAGGGAGAAAATGGAGGTGCTTAGGAGGCTCGACGGTGGAGGAAGATTTGCGCGATGATGATGAACTTGTAGCAATTCCGGTTTGTCTTCTTTAATGCTCTTTAGGGTTTCAGGATGACATTTGAAAACCCTTTTGCATGATATCTTTTATTCTTCTTCTTCTTGTATCGCCTGTCTTGCCTTATTTCTATGGCCTCTGAGCTTGGTATGCTTTAGAATATTTGCTGCCTTGGTACTTTGCCTTGAATGGCCTTCTGAGATTGATGCCCGTGACGAGGACTTTCTGAGGCTTGCCTGTGTTGAATGCCTCTTTTCCTCTTCTCTTACAGTTGCCCTGAACTTGCCTTCTTGTGTTGCCTTATTCTGCTTGCTTATGCCTCTTCCTTGCCCAAGGATGAACCTAAGGTTCTGAGGGCTTTGTATGCTTCTGAACGAATTTTGGTTTAGGTTGCCCCTGGATATTTTCTATCTTCTTCTCTTATTGCCTTGAACTTTTCTTTGAATGGCCTTCTGAGATTGATGCCTTTGGAATGTTTTATTTATTGCCCAATGATGTGTTCTTATTGAGGGCCTGATGTTTGGGTTTGGAAATGGTGTTTTTGATGCTTAGACCAAGGTTTGTGAAAGAGCAGGTTTGGAAATAGTGTTTTTGGGTTTAAGCCATATTGTTTTTTTGACAGTAGTAATGGTATTGGACTTGGTTCAGGATAGGTTTTGTGCTTTTGGGATGGGTTTGAATAATGTTTTGAAAAGATGCAGGTTTTATTTGTGTTTTGTAACTTCAGCTGGTTTGTATATTGGTTTAGGACAGGTTTTGTGCTTGCTTCAAAGCTTAGGCAGGTTTAGTGTTTGACAGGGGTTTGTATGCTGGTATGGCAGATTGTGCTAATGCAGGCTGTGGTTAGGCTTGCTTCAGGTCAGGACTTGGTAGATGCAATAGCAAGTTTTTTTGTATATCAGTTTGTAACAGGTTTGAGTTTTACAGTAGGTAATGGTTTGGCTTCAGGCTTGCTTTAGGCAGGTTGGGGTGCTTGAGGTTTCTTGCTTAAAGTTTTTTTTGGACAGCAGGTTGAATGCTTATCAGTTTGTATTGGTTTCTCCTTAACTTTGGTGAAAGTTCTGCCTTGTATATTTTCTTATGCCTGCCTTGAGCCTAAAGCCTGAACCCTGCTTCTTATCTCTCCACCCTTCTCTCTCAGTACAGTTGGATATGTTATAATATGTTTCTTTTCTGTACTTTTTCTGAAAGGGCTATCCTGATGGGAAATGATGATAAAAGAGTTTGCTTGCATAAAAGATTTCCTCTGCATATTTTATCTTTCTTTGACAGCATTTGTACTTTTATCTTCTTTGATATCATTACCAAATCCTCTTCTTGACAGCTTTGAGTAGACTCTTTGGTATTTTGACAGTAAATTGCACTTTTGGATTTTCTTTGATATCTTTGTGCAGTAATTTGTCCCTTTTGGATTTTGACAGAAAGTTGCATTTTGGATTTTTCAGTTTGGTTTGAACTTGCTTCTGAACTATGCAGTTTGACATTTTGAACTTATGCATTTTGACATTTTGCATTCATGATTAAATGAATAAAATTCTTCCCTCTTTGTGAACCGGGAGAAATCCCGTGATTTGCAGAGAGGGTTAACTGATCCCAATCAATGGCCCTTAATGATGAATTTCTTCTGTCGTTTATTATTTTATCTTCTTTTTTGACTTTTCTCTTTTCTTTTTGCAGATGAATAATGGAGCACCGGAGCGAAGTGAAGAATGAAGAATTAGGGACTTAGAAAATGTTTAGAAAAAATAGGATAGTTTTTATTTTCAATTTAATTATTGTAAACTATTATTATTTTAAATACTTCGTAAATAAATACTTGTATCCAAATAATAATTGTAACAAATATTAAATATGAAATAAAAATTCTAATGCTTCATTTAATTCTTTTCAATTCCTTTTCAATTATTTACTTATTATTCATGGTTCCTTGAATTAAAATAAATGAAAATTAAATTCCAGATATTTAATTCTTAGAATCATAAATAACCAACTAAACATTGATTCTTCGTTGATCAAAATAACTGAACTTGACGTCTCCATTATCCAAAGCAACGCACAGTCGAACGCAATAACTGATCAGACGCAATCCTTTCTTACTGATTTCTTACCAAGCACTGTAAATCCAATACTGCATATTTCTTTTGACTGGCTCAAACAAAACAACGTGAATTCAAACCAACTGCCTCTTTTACTGATTAAATCAAAACAATGCGAATTCAACCTGAATCTTGGAATATCTTGCAAAGTGCTGTGGAATTCTAATTTTTCTGAGAATATGCCCATAAAACCTTAATTCCTGATTAAATGCCAAAGAGCGTTCGCCTGATCAAAATTGAGCCAAAATCAACCCAAAACCCTAAGCCAACTGTTTGAACTGTTCTAGAGCCATGAAAACCAGTAAAACCCTAATTTTGCTTGACTGACGGGGAAAGTCCGTTTGTCCGATTCTTGAGCCAGTTTGAAAAGTCAGGAAATGCCTGAAGCTGAGATTTCTTGTGGAAAAATGCGAGGGCAAATTTTGGGGTACAACACATAGGTTTATACTTTTTCAAATATTTGCCATTTACTCTCAAGAGTCTTTTATCTTCACCTAACTCTTCGACTTCATAAGCTCCACCAGAGAAGGTTTGGATAATTCTGAATGGTCCTTCCCATTTGGGTTACCATTTTCCCATGCTTCGATCCCTTCGATCCATGGGGAGAATCACCTTCCAAACTAATTCTCCAGGCGAGAATGCCTTAGGTTTCACTTTTTTATTGTAAGAGTCTTCCACTCTTTTCTTCTGAATCCTTAGTAGGTCGAGAGCGCGTAGTCTTTCTTCGTCTAAATCTACTAGTTCGTCTAACATCATATCCCAATAAACCTCAGAGGGGATATCATGATGTCTCTGAACCCTTGCAGATTGAAGACAAATTTCCGCTGGCAACACTGCGTCATGACCAAAAGTTAGCCGATACGGTGTTGTACCTATGGCTTCTTTTGGGGACGTTCGACAGGCCCACAAGATCTGGTCTAACGTCTTATGCCAATTTTTTGGCTTCTTCCCTACATGCTTTTTTATCAAGCCAATCACTATTTTATTCGCTGCTTCGACTTGACCGTTTGCCTGTGCATAATAAAGCGTTGACGTTAGGAGTCTAAAGCCTGTTTCTTGAGCGAATTCCTGCATCTTTCGACCGGTGAAAACTGATCCTTGATCAGTCGTTATAGTTTCAGGGATTCCAAATCTAAAGATAATGTTCTTTTGAATAAATTCAATGACATTTTCTTGGTCTACATTGACTAAAGGAATAGCTTCGATCTACTTAGTGAAATAATCAATGCCTACCAATATATACTTCTGGCTCTTTGATGATGCTGGTCGAATCTCTCCAATAAGGTCCAACGCCCATCCTCTAAAGGGCCATGGTTTCACTATTGAGTGAAGTTCGCTTGCTGGTACATGTTGGATGCCTGTATGGACTTGACATTCTTGGCAACCCTTCGCGAACTCGACACAATCTTTCAAGATGGTGGGCCAGTATAGTCCTTGTCGAAACAACAACCATTTCATCTTATGGCCTACTTGGTGAGCCCCACATGCTCCAGCGTGCATAGTCGAAAGGGCTATGTATGCTTCAGTTTCACTTAATCACTTTAGCAATACCCCTTCAGGCGTCTTTTTAAATAACTCATTACCCATGAGTACGTAACTCAATGCCCTATATTTTATTTTTCATTCTGTCAAAGCTGCTGGATTTTGTAGATAATCCACAATGGGTTTCCTCCAATCTTGCTCTGAATAATTGTCTATGAACGATATTTCAAAGTTCCTTTGATCAGCATACCCTAGTCTTGTCGATTCCAAATCTGTTGGTGACAGACAAGTTGCTTTTATTTTTTCTCGGACTTCGATTGCTCTTTGTAATCTCGTTTTTGAAATTTTGTACCCAGATGCAATTTGTGCCAAATCGTTGGCTATTTGATTTTCCAATCTGGGTATGTGTCGAATGTTGACCATTTCGAATTTTTTCAATAAACGATTTGCTATCACAAAGTACATGATAAGATTTTCTCTTATGCACTTATATTCTTTTGTGACTTGCTTAATGACTAACTCTGAGTCTCCCATTATTTCGACTCGAGTTGCCCCCAATTCCAACAATATCTCAAGGCCAGTAATTAGAGCTTTGTACTCAGCCTCATTGTTCGAACAAGTATCTGATATCTTGTACTTGAATGTTGTTGGAATTTTTTCTGGAGAAATAATCAAGACCCCTACTCTTGTTCCATCTTTATGGCTGGAACCATCGAAGTAGAATTTCCAAGGCTCTATCTCCACATAATTTATATTCTCAACCTGAATTGAGTGGTCGACTATAAAGTCTGCCACCACTTGTCCTTTCACTGCCTTAAGAGGCATAAAGGTCAAGGAGTACTCAGTTAATGCCAGCGCCCACTTGCCAATTCGGCTGTGCAGGATGGGTTTCGACAACATGTACTTGAAAACATCAAAATGAGACGAAACATACACATCAACTGGTTTTATATATTGTTTGAGCTTTGTACAAGAGAAATAAAGACATAGACATAATTTTTCAACTTCGCTATATCTAGTTTCTGCATCGTTCAAAACTCTACTAAGATAGTAAATGGGTCTTTCGACTCCATTTTCATCTTCTTGGGCTAACATGCTTCCCAAAGTTTTGTCGGATGCATCTATGTACAATCTCATACTCCTGTTGCTGCAAGGAGGCACCAAAATAGGTGTCTTTGTGAGATACCCTTTGATTTTGCCGAAGGCTTCTTGTTGCTCTTGCCACCATTCGAATCTTTCTTTGTTCAATCGAAGTAAGGGTGAAAAGGCTTGAGCTTTCCCACTTAGGTTAGATATGAATCTCCTCAAGAAATTTATCTTGCCTAGCAGAGATTGCAGTTCCTTTTTGTTCGCTGGCGCTTTCGCTTCCAGAATTGCCCTCGTCTTGTTCTGGTTGATTTCGATTCCTTTCTTGTGGACGATGAAGCCCAAGAAATTTCCAGCTTTCACACAGAATGCACACTTCAAAGGGTTCATTTTCAGACCATGTTCTCTCATTCTTTCGAATGATTGTCAAAGGTGGTCTATATGGTTCTTCCTGGAAACAGATTTTACAACAATGTCATCAATATATACCTGCATAAAAGTGTTAATAAAATCATGGAAGATAGAGTTCATCGCTCGCTGATATATTGCCCCAGCGTTCTTTAGGCCAAAAGGCATCACTACCCATTCGTAAGTGCCTAAAGCCCCGGGGCATCGAAAAGCTGTTTTCGACACATCTTCTTCAACAATGAATATTTGATTATATCCTGAATAACCATCGAGCATACTCAGGTACTCATAGCCAGCGGCAGAATCGACTAGCATTTCCGCCACAGGCATAGGATATTCATCTTTGGGTGTAGCAGCATTCAAATCTCTGAAATCTATGCACACCCTCAATGTACCATTTTTCTTAATCACTGGAACAATGTTTGCAATCCATTCGACATACCTCGTGGCTCGTATGAACTTGCACTTCAGCAGTCTTTCGACTTCCGTTTTGATCTTCGACAGTATTTCTGGAGCGAAGCGTCTTGGACTTTGCTTGACTGGCTTCTTCCCAGGTTTGATTGGCAACTGAAGTTCCACCAATCCTCTGTCGAGACCAGGAATCTCGTCGTAATCCCATGCAAAACAGTCCTTGAACTCCTTTAACAAATGGATTACTTCCAACCTGAGTTCTGGGTCTATTTTTGCGCTAATGTAAGTTGGCTTTTTCTCCAACCCTTCGCCCAAGTTGATTTCTTCTAAAGGATCCTGCGCTAACATTTTGATGTTGTTCGCTAAGGGGTCCTTTTCGAATCCCAAAGGCTCATCGTCGTAGATGGCGTCGAGCCTTTGTTCCTGCATTCCTTCTGGCATGATATCAGGAGGTTCTGGATCGAAATCCTTTCCAGGGCCTGCAGAAGGTAACTCTTGATCATTGGCCTGTGTGGCCATATATTTTACTTCGGCTTCGAGAGCCGTTATCATTCTTTTTTCGGCTACGTAAGCCAAAATTCGCTGCAGTGATTGTGACTCAGTCATTGTCACTGAATTCACTTCCCCAACCAGTTGGCTGGATATCAGTTAGCCCACTAAAGTCAATGTGGGACAAGTCTTCTCTGTCCCATTGAAAACCATGCTCAGGGTGCAGGTATAAGGAACAAAAAGTATTTGGCGCTGGCGCCAAGTCGAAGTCAGGTGTTGGGCATGGCCCAATGTGAGCCAGATTTTTGTCGAAGTCTTCCATCCCTAGGTGATTTATTTCGCCCAAGTAATAGCTTTGATCCGCCTCTATGTTTTCGACCATTCCATCAGGACGCCATAGTATCAACCTTTGGTGCATTGATGATGGTACAGCTCCAACACCATGTATCCATTCTCGGCCCAACAAAAGATTATAATTTGGTTTGGCCGATATGACCATAAACATAGTTGGTCGAAGGATGGATCCCACCTTGATATCCAGTTGGATCACACCCATAGTGGTCCCTATGCCGCCTTCATAATTCGACAGGACCATGTTGTGAGGCTTGATGTTTTCATCACTCTTGCCTATTTTTCTCAGCATAAAGTGAGGGATGATGTTGATGGTTGCCCCACAGTCTACCAAGATCTTATTTACTGTGGTTTCTTCGAGTTTAGCCCTTATAAATAAAGGCTTAAGGTGATTTTTCATCGCCTCTGTAGGAGGTTCGAAGAACCCATTCTGCTCTTCAGTAGCTCCATTATCCATGACGAAGAAGCACACTGGCATATGCTTGGCCATTTCTTGTTCAACTTCCCAATCGCTTGCTTCGACCTCCACCTGGCGGTTGAACTCTCTTGGCAAAACTGAGACTATGTTCACCATGATATCTAAAGTGTCATCAGACTCAGAGCCATCTTCGTTATCAACTTCACCCTGGTTAGGCCAGACTAGCCTATTGGTCACTGGTTGTCTTTCCAGAGGCTTCCTCTGCTTTCTCTGAGGGACATTTGAACTTAATTCTGGCTTTGGTTCATTAGCAGCTTCCCTCTCAGCCTTTCGCCGCCTCTGGTATCTTCTCCATTGAGATCGAGACATGGGATTCTTTCCCTTGTAGTTGCTTGATACCTGGGTCACCTTAGGGGTAGCAACCTGAGGTTCTTTCTTATGTGTAAAATATGAACCTCTTGGCACTTCGAAGGAGTGCCATCTTTTCTCGCTTGGCCTCTTTCGACCTGATGTTTTGTACCATGTATCAACTGGCACATTGGTTGGAGGCCTGAAAGTCATTGGCCTCTTTTCTTGATTTGAACCCTTTTGGTAGGTTCTTCTGGGGTCATGTCGAGTATCAACACTTTCCCTTTTTCTGTTTGCTGCTCTTACACCTTGAATATGTTCAGCAGCTTTTTTGTCGAAAATCGAGCTGCATCGAGGACACAGCATCACTTCTGACTTCTTCTTCTGGCATCTTTGGAGGAAATCTGCCAGATTTTCATTTTCCCGAGGGAAAGAAGTTTTGTTGGCTTGTTCTTGCCTAATGGCCTCCTCTGATGCTTTTGGTTCAGAGACTTCGACCATGTTGACATTCATGGTGTCTTTGGTGGCAAGAGTCAACTGCTTCATCTGAATCTCCAAGTCCTCTGTCTGGCCTTGAACTGCAGCCAAGTAAGAACTGGGTTTTGTTCCAGATTTTTGGGCTCCAACTGTCTCCAGCTTTGGGCTTTCGACCGCCTTTTGGACCGCTTCAATTGTCTTTCTGGATAGATTCCCAGAAAAACTGCCAAAGATTGGCATGTTGAAATGATCCTTTGTGACTTCGACCATGGTGATTCCTGGCCTCTTCGCCTGGCTTTTGGATGCCTCGATCACGTTCACTTCTGAAGGTTCAGCATAATGGGCTTCAGCCTGCAAAGGGTTAGCGTCCACAGTCATGGGGGTCTTGTCAGCAAATTTCAACCTCCCTTCTTCGATAGCGTCTTGCACGAGATTCCTGAAAAGAAAACATTGAGATGTTTTATGGCCCAGAAAATTATGATATTTACAAAAGCCTTTTTTCTTTCTTTGATCAAGAGGAGGCACTTTTACCCTTGGGGGTACTATCATTTGGCCATCTTTTGCAAGTAAGTCAAAGATTTCATCACATTTTGTAATATCAAAACTATAAGTCTTTTTGGGGAACCTATCGTTGGTCCTTTCCGGACCAGTGGGATTTTTTCCACTTGAGGGGACTAACAGTTTACAAGAGTATGGTGGCCCTTGTTTTAGTTCTGCTAAATCGACCCCGCTTTCTTCGATGGTTATGGTTTCGTCGAAGGTTTCTGGATCTTCATCATCCATTTCGACATACGCTATCCTCTCTCTTTTATGAGTTTTTGTCGCCTTGGCTTTTTCAGCTTTAAGGCGTTCTACCTGTCGAACTCTATCGGCCAATTGGGCCATGTCTCTCAGGTATTGAGTGTCTAGTTTCTTCCTAATGAAATAATCTAAGCCCCCTGCGGCTATTTCGACTAACTCATGTTCTGGCACTTGCGTAAAGCATATTGCTTTGAGCAACCTAAACCTATTTAGATATTCGTCTATAGGTTCAGTGAAACGTCTCTTTACACTGGCCAATTCTTTCAGGCTTATCATGGTTTGTCCCATGTAGAATTGCTCATGGAACAATCTCTCCAACTGGGTCCAATGATGGATCGAATTGGGGGGGAGAGTTGTGAACCAAGTAAACGCGTTCTTTGTTAAAGAACTTGGGAAATACTTAATCCTCAGGTTTTCGTTGTTTGAAATATCTCCTGCTTCGATCAAGTATCTCGCCACATGTTCGACAGTAGATTCTGTCGTGTCCCCTGAAAATTTAGTGAATTTAGGGACTTTACATCTAGGAGGTAAGTCTGTTTGTAACACATATTCTGACAGTGGGGATGTGAAGTTGTGCCTACGAAAGCCCATATTCATCCCGTTTTGCGTCATGATTCTTTCGATCATGGCTGCCAGGTTATTTTCCAAACCCATGTTCTGGTATTGGATGTGCTGAACTACTTCGTCAGCATTTTGGTTTCTGTTGACTATCCTTATCTCTGAGGCTATGACCCTAGGTTCTTCGACCCCGGGTTGCTCCAATCGCGCCCTAAGATTTTCTTCGACAGGCTGCTGGACTTGGTTAATAGTGGTTTCGTCCTCTAGAAGTATACCTTGGTTTCCCCTTATTTGCGCCCTTTGGGGCTGTCGAATAGGTTGGGGTACTCCAAAGAAATCAGCCAGACGCGTCATTTGCGCTGTCATCTGCTGATTCGACTGGGTGGTATTTTGTATCAGAGGGTTTAGCACTGTACTTAAAGTTTGTGCCAACATTTGAACCATATCATGGTTGCTTTCGTCCATTTGTTGCCTCAAGACTGCTGTCGAGGCATTCGTAAGGCCATGCGCTACTTGGGACGTTCCTCCTAAGAGTTGGGTCCTATTTCTGTTCGCCATACCAACTCCAGAACCTTGGAGTGGCGAAGAGGCACTCACTAAAGGGTCTGAAAAAGTGGACGCAGCGTTCGTCAAGCTAGCCAATTCAGACGTTGGCATGCCATAGAGTGGTTCTCGATTTGGACCGCCTGTCATAAATCCTGGGGGAACATAAGGCCTAGTTCCTGGATTTCCCCTTGGTGGGGGAGTTCCTAAAGGCACTCTGGGGCCAGTGAACAGAGGTAATGGCCCCGTTTGTGTGACTGTCACTGCTGGTGTTGAACCAGCGGTTATCGCTTCACTTACGGTTGGGATAACTGTTGTTCCCACATTCGTTTGTGGGATTTCGTTATTGTTTGGCGGATTCGCCATCGCTTCTCTTCTTCTGGCAGTATTGGTATTGTTAGTGTATATTCTACCACTTCTCAATAACATGCAATACTTCTCGAAAAAGATGATATTCTGTATAAAAAGGTTAAACTTCAAAATCAACACAAGGTCCCACCAGGTGTGCCAATTTGTTTACCGTGGAAATTGGTAAACAACCGCTGATCTTCCAAAAGGTTACTTATTTGGTGACTCGCAGGATCGATCAGATTGATCCTAAGACATGGTTGATTTTGGGGGTTTTGACTAAGTTTAATGATGGTTAATGAAGAGAAAATAAAGATACTTTATGTAAATTGCATGAAGAAGAAAACTTGGTAGAATAAAAGAAAGCTTTGAATAAAGGCTTCGACTGGAAAAGTAAATGAAGAGGTGGTAAAGTTCTGGAAAATAAATTACTTTGATTAATTAAAGTGGTGTTTCACACATACACTCTCAACAATTCTTTCGCTCACACTGGGTACTTGAATCTATATGAGTGACTTGTATATAATTGTGAACACACGCGAAAAACTACGTGAACAACTAATATTTATACTAAACACATCTCAAGTAACCGTCGGGCAGTTACGCTGCTTCGAGATGACTCCACTTGGCACGCTCACAGCATTCGACGCTCCAGATCTTGGCACGTTGCACTTGGTAACCGCTGGGAACCGTTTTCCCTCCAAACATTTGAATCTTAAACCGTTCCACTCTGAGCGTCGAATACCTCTGTCGAGAAGCACCTTCGACGTTGAAGGCAACAGGATTCTTACTTAGAAGAAATTCTCCAAGTACCTTGCCATCTTCTGATGAGAATTTCGACAGAATCAGCTGATCGAAACCGTCCCTCATGATCAATGGTTTATATTAATAAAAACAAAGGTGTCGAGTTTAGGAGCCAACACCTCTGGGTTCACTTCTTTCAAGATAGTCTTTCAGAGACTCAACTTGAATGGTTCTATCAACTAGAAGGAGCTAACGTCCGTAACTGGGAGGACCTTGCTGCTGCTTTTTACAAGCAGTACCAATATAATGCTGACCTTGCTCCCACGTGTACCCAACTTCAGGGTATGTTTATGAGTGCGAACGAAGGTTTTAAGGACTACGCTCAGAAATGGAGAGATTTTGCGGGAAGAGTACAACCCCCTCTAGCTGATAGGGAGTTGGTGGATATGTTTCTTGGGACCTTGTTTGGTCCGTATTTCAACCATTTGATTGGCACTTCATCGTCTAGTTTTACTGAATTGATAATGACTGGGGAGAGAGTTGAAGCCAGTATTAAGAGCGGCAAGATACAGAAAGGTGCTTCGTCAAGTACCGAGAAGAAGCCTTTCAAGAAGGAGTCTAGTGCAGTTTACAGCTCGAGGAGCCATAACCGACCTGAGCACCGCCAAGCAGTTAATGCGGTAGTTATAACAAGACCAACTGTTGCCCCACAACACAACAATCAGCAAAGAGCAGAGAGGCCTCAAAGACAGTTTACTCGGCTCAGTATGACTTTATCTCAAATTCTACCACAGTTGTTGAAGACCAATTTGATAACTCCGAGGGAAGCTCCAAAAAATCCCAACACCACATCACCGCTGTATAATCCGAACGCCCGTTGTGCTTATCACTCTGATAGTCTAGGGCATGATACCAATAACTGCTGGGCCTTGAAGAGTAAGGTACAAGATCTGATTGATGCTAAGGAGATTGAGTTTGAAGCGCCAGAAAAGCCTAATGTCATAACGGCTCATATGCTAAAACATGACGTGGGAGTAAATGCCATTGAGGATGATGATGAAGAGTATGATATTGACAGCTGGATTTACCCCACTACCAACGGTGGCTTGAGCAACTGGATGGCAAAGGACTTCATGCCTATTTCTTTTGTTACATAGTAATAGACTTTTGTTTTGGATTTGTAACAAACAATTTTAAACTTTGCGGCCCGGTGCCTTACCCGAGACATTGTGGCTTTGTTTGAGGGCTTATTATGTGTCATTTCCATATATCATTAATAAAAGCATTGGACGTTTTCTTGCATTACAAATTTTGTGCTCCTTATTTTTCTTTTCTATCTTGCAAAAAGGTCATTGCTGAAATAAACAGCGAGAAAGGTAAGTGACCTGCAACAAAGATACCTGTTATGTAATGATGTGTATGACATGCATGCAATGTTTTCAAGGACCTCGCGGGGTAAACAAGAGAATTGTTAGAGCTGGGATCCGGTAGCTTGATTGAAGGAACTTCATATATGTTGAGAGTCCTTTTTCAAGGGTCAAAGGCTCACCATATCCAGTGGGTCATGGCCCCTGACAACTTTGGCTAGAGGAAAATAAATCCTCTTTGCCCCTTGCTAGATGTTTGATTCATCATGACCTGCATCACAAGCCCTTGAGATCCTTGAAATGGGTTAGGATGTATGCAATGGTATGATGTCATGATGCATGGGGTAATATGAATAGACCCTGCTATGAGTCCCTTATTAAGGACTATAAACAGAAACCTGCAAGAAACTCAATTAAAACCTGTCATGAGTCCCAGTTAAGGACTAAAACAAACCCTGCAAGAAACTTGGTAAACCTTGTTATGAGTCCTGATTAAGGACTAAAACAAAAACCTGTAGGAAATTCAGTAGACCCTGTTATGAGTCCTAGTTAAGGACTATAAACAACACCTGCAAGCAAACTCAGTAAACCTGCTATGAGTCCTAATTAAGGACTATGGACAAAACCTGTAAAAACTTAGCAAATCCTGCTATAAGTCCCCATTAAGGACTATAAGCAAACCCTGCAAGTAATTCCTGTGTTAGATAACAAGCATGCAAATAGTCAAGTACGAAGGCACACAAGTCACACAAGAGACGCCCTTAGAGTTTAAGGCCAGCATGGGGTCTGGGTAGTACCCTCTTGAAGTTGGTGGGTTCATCCTGTCCTATTAGAAGTAACCGGGTTCTAAGGGTCCCAATATCACGGGATTGCTTTCATTGTTCATCGTTTCGATTTAGCCACTGAACTGGCGACCGAAATATTCCAGGAAAGCAACCCTCAATTGAGTGTAGTATCGAGTATCAACCAACCTCGGACTGCACCAAAGTCAGTTATCTCACTACCCTAAAGAGGCCAAGATGGTTCAATTAAGGTTCCTAAGGTTGTTGGTGCTTAATGACTCCTTAGAAGACCCATATTCTCCTCGTTGCGACACAAGGGATATCGGTACAGACCAAGGTGCCACACCAACGTAGCCACTGCTTCACATGTGTCGGTCTATGCCGGACAGGTCCCTCACAGCTTATGCTACCTAAAAGGGTATCCCCAGATCCGGGTTAGGATCTATGTAACTCCGATGCAACCCACAAGTTTAAAGCAGACAAGTCAATACAATTGAAAACACAGTTATGAACTAACCCTAAGGTACACCTCACTTTAAGTTTAAGTCCCCAGCAGAGTCGCCAGTTCTGTGATCGGTGGATCTGGAACTGACTGTTTAACGCTGGTTCGCGAAATGTCGCGGTAAGCAAGAGTCGCCACCGTCTTTTATTTTCTCCAAATGGAAAGGACAAAAGCACAGAAAAATTCCTTATAGAGATTGCTCTCGGTTCGGGAGGTAGGTTATAGAAAGGGAAGGTGTTAGCACCCTTTCTATCCATGGTTATCCATGGGCTCTTAGATACTTGCTCATTGTGTTTTCAAAAATGGTTTGTTTGCTTTTCAATCGTGGGTTTTAAAAAGTTTCTTTGAAAATTTCAGTTCGACTCTTGTATCTGTCCTCAAGAGTGTTTGAAAATTTGCTTTCGAAAGCTTTTGAAAATGTGTCGGTGTGAAAAGTATTTTTGATTTGTTTTGAGATTAGAGCAAGTATCTAGAGTCGTCTACCTACCCTAAGGAATTCGTCTGTGTAAATGTCCTTTAAAGTAGTGCCATCCCACCATTGAGAGGTAGGTAGCACCACCGTTGGAGGTGTTCGGGTCAATTCGAGGTTCGGGACATGGTGATCACCAGAGCAATAGGAAGACACCTTAGAAGCTACCCTCATGCCAGGTTCCCGGATCATGAGGACTTACTAAGACATCCTCTACTCGACGATCACCTTTCAAGGCAAGGCAACAGTGAGGCGTACCCTAGAGGTGGTGTGTGATTTGTGTGTCAGATTCGTTTATTTTTGTCTTGTTCATGTCATAGTGATCTACGCGTTTGTTTTTATTTAATCATTCATTCTTGCATGCATTTGTTAACAGTTAAAAAGATGCGGAAATTAAAAGTTCTAAACTATTACAAAGGCGCGGGTCCACATCGCCAAAATTAACCAGGACCCGATTTGACAGAAAAATAAAGAAATAAAGATAAAGTGCGAGAAAATTAAGATTACATGGCCTTGGGAGAGATACATAAATATTTACACGAAAATAAAATAAATATGCGAATTAATAAGAAATTAAGAACGAGGGCGTTGGACCTTTTTTGCAAAAATTAAATTAATGAGGAATTGATTAAAATTAAAAGAAAGAAAGAACTTGTTTTTTGGCATTTTTAGTATTTTAGGATTAAATAGAAAAAGAGAATTAATTAAAATTAAAATAAGATGCAAACCCTAATCCTAATTATTTTTAATTTATTAAGAAAATATTAAATTTTAACCTAATTTAATCCTAATTTTTACATGCAAATTTAATTATAAAAATAAATATAATTATTTAATTATTATGGGAGAAAAAAAGGAAAAAAGATGAAATTAATTAAAACCCTAATTCTATGTTTTTTTAGATTTTTTTTATTAAAAGAATTAAAATTAACCTAATTTAAAACTAAATTTAATTACATGCAAATTTATTACAAAAAATATTAAAATAAAATATTTATTATATTTTTTCTCTTTCTGATTTTTTTTTATTTTTAGGTGTTTTTGATATTTTGTGAAAATAATAAATTAATTTAAACAAATAATAATTAAAAGCAAATAGAAAATAAAAATAAAAAATATTATGGCAAACCTAGGGGGGTTGTAGTCCCCAACATGGAGGTATAACCTAAGTAATCTGGCCCATTAACTGCAAAGCCTGGTGGACTTTTTTGAGTAACATGTGGCACGTTTGACCAAGCTTATGGTGTTCCTCCAATCTAAGCCTTTGAATTCCTGAAACTGAACGCGTGGCATGCTGGATTCTGAAGGTGTATCATGGAGCAATAACATTGAACCTGCATGGGATTGTTAATTGGAAAATAATATTGAGAAAGTGAAAACCTGGGGCTCGAACCCAGGTCATGTAATTTGCCGGTCACTATGCTTGCCAGTGGAGCCAGATGCGCGTTGTTAATATTAAACAATCAACAAATATTATAAAAGAAACAAAAACGTTAGTGGGTCTCTGCGCGCGAATTTTTAAACTGGCCAATCCATTGACGCCACGATATCATCTTCTTCTTCGTGTTTTATTTTTCCTGAAATACACAAAACATTGGCAACGGTTTTCACGCGTTGCCTAAGACACCATACAAGAAAATAGCGATTAGGCGTGGAACGCTCATAAATTTGGCGCGACACATGGATTCTCTTCGTCCAGACGCGCTTGTTTTAATAGTCAAGGTCCCAAGTCTCAATTTTTCCTTATTTGAAAAGCCCTAATCCAAGGTCCTGTAAACCCTAGAAATTGACAATGGTATATTGGCACACAACGCATGAAAATACAATTGAATCATTGGGTTAGCTTCAGAATAGCATGAGGAGTATGAATCACATATTAAAACTTATTAAAAGTGCATGAATCGAGATGCAAGATTATGGAATTTTTTGTGCACAGGTCCGGTTCATGTTACCAGTTCTTTGAGTTTTGATGAATGATATTGAGTGGAAATCGTTCAGTGAACCTCCAGGAAGATGTTTGAACAACTATTATGCCTTGAATCAGCCTGCAAAAGGGTTTTCAGTTTTGAGTTTCTTAACAAAAATTCCAAGTTTGATGAATGGTTTCTAGCGCAGCTGCGTGTGTAATGGCACTAGGGTTGTGATCCTTGCATATGTAGTAATGAATTAGGTTAAAAAGAATCATCCAAATCTCTTGCATTCATAGTTTTTGAAAATTGATTTTCAAAGATCTTTTTCAATCTTTTTTTCATGTGTTTTTGTACCAATTAAGATCAATTCTCTCCAAATCTTCCCATATTGGATCATGCACGAGTTATGGAGTAGATTTCATGCAAAAAAGGATTGAAAAAGTTAGGTTAAATATTTTCCATGTATTTAATTTGATTTAAATGAATTATTATAAATAAAAATTCAAATACATAAATAAAAAATGAAGAAATACTTCCCTTTGGGCCAAGTGGTCGTGCACATGCCATGGATGATGAATTATGGAAGAAAAATGGGCCCATTAGCAATTTTAGGTCATTTGAATCAATGTTGACTTTTCAAAATATCCAAAAATTTCCCAACTTCCACAAGGCATAACTTGCTCAATTTTTAAGCTTTGCTCATGTTCTTGGACATTTTGGAAAGGTCTTTGAGTCCTCTAACCAATGTCTTTGGTCCCATGTCATTTTGATTTACCAATCTCAAGTTATGGCCTTTGACTTAAAGTCCCTTTTTGTTGACTTTTGAAAATGACCTATAATGTTGAAATTGATAACTTTTTGTGAGAGCATTTCTTGGACTTGAAGTATGAAGATGAGTTGTAGGAAATGTCTTTCTCTTCAAAATGAGCTTTGGATGGAATTTTTCTGATAATCCATGTGAAAGTTATGCCCTGGTCAATTTACAGTTGACTTTTTCAGTTGTCCAAATAAGGAAACTTTTGCATCTTGATGATTTTTGAGCCAAGCTTTGAGAATCATGATCAAGCATTGATAAAATGATGTTTGTGGCTTCAAAATGATATGTTGATCAAAATTTTGAACTTTTAACTGTCAAATGACCATTTTGCCCCTACAGTTGACTGTAGTGCAATTAGGGTTTTTGACTGTGCAATTTTGTGCTGAAAGTCTTGAAATTTGATATGAGGATGTTTGATCATATTTGTAGGCATATGAGACTTGATTGGGCCTTTGGAAACTTCATTTTCTTGATCAGAACCAAAACCCTAATTTTGACTGTTTAGGAGACCTTTGCACTGTGCAACCCTTGGGGAACTTTTGAAGCTTGACTTGGCAAATCTTTGAAGAATATGGGAGGGCAAATTTTGGGGTACAACAGTTGGATACTAATGTCATGGTTCACCGCTTGCCCACCAAGGAAGACTGTCCTCCAGTGAAACAGAAAGTTCATCGAATGCAACCAGAGATGTCTGAGAAAATCAAGGCCGAAGTTATGAAAGAGTTTGATGTCGTTTTTCTAGCAGTTACTTCTTACCCACAGTGGGTGGCCAACGTGGTTCCGGTGCCGAAGAAATATGGTAAGGTTTGAATGTGTGTTGACTATAGGGATCTGAACAGGGCAAGCCCCAAGGATGATTTCCCTCTACCTCATATCGACATTCTGGTTGACAACACCATGCAGCATAAGGTCTTCTCCTTTATGGATGGATTCTCCGGTTATAATCAGATTAAGATGGCTCCCGAGGATATGGAGAAGACAACCTTTGTTACTAAATGGGGTATCTTTTGCTACAAGGTTATGTCGTTTGGATTGAAGAATGTTGGGGCAACGTATCAGCGCATCATGGTCGCTTTGTTCCATGACATGATTCACCATGAGATTGAGGTATACGTTGACGACATGATTGCAAGGTCCCAAACTGAGGAAGAACACCTTGACCATCTTCAGAAGCTATTTGACAGGTTGAAGTTGTACAAGCTGAGGTTAAACCAGAACAAGTGCACCTTCGGAGTGAGGTCTGGTAAGCTGCTGGGTTTCGTCGTTAGTGATAAAGGTATTCAAGTGTGTAAGTGTCTGTTTGTTGGCATTTTTTTTTGGTAAAACCAGTGTTGCGAATGTCATGACTGATGTCATAACATTCTGGGGTAAAGGTACATTCTGCAGAAAAGAATGTCATACAGGAACTACCCAGTTTGAAGTGTTTATCATGATCATTAAACAATGATCATATACAGTATATTCTACCAAAATCAGTGAGCAGGATTCTTGTTGTCATAACCAATGTTAAGACATCCTGTACTGATCTAACATTTGTGCAGATTTATTATTCCTGAGATTTTTCAGGAATCTAGTATGCTTATCTAAGTTGATGTATACAGTCCAGATCAGATGCTCCCGTGGACATTAGGTTAACTTTTCTTAACCCTAATTTGGTTTGATAAAAGTCTAAGACCAAGTCTCTTGGGTTAACTAACCCTAGATATTTTCATGGAAGCCCTAACTGAAGAATAGTCTGCCTATATATTCGTCTTGAAGATTAATGGTTACATACTCTTAGACAGAAGATCAATAAGGGATTGTATAGTTGTAACTACTGTGAGCCAAGCAATTATCATTGTGATAAGTGACTTGGAGTAGGATTTGATTGTAAGGGCTTTGTATTACTCAAAGCTTTGAAGCACGAGTATTTGTGTCACTTGATTAAAGCTTTGAAGCAAAATCAAGTTAGGGTTGTTTATTACTCAAAGCTTTGAAGCACGAGTGATTGTCACTTGATTAAAGCTGTGAAGCAAAATCAAGTGTATGTACTGAAGAGTGTCTTCATAATTTCATTAATCAATTGTTTAGTATCACTGCTGTGATTGAGGGGGAGTGAGTAGGAACTCAGGTTTAAGTTGAACTTAGATTGAAGTTGCATTGGGTAGGTCTTAAGTGAAGGAGATAAACTGGTTGGTTTATTCCTGAATTAATATCTCTTATAGTGAATTTCCTCCTTGGCTTGGTAGCCCCCAGAGTAGGTGTTGTTCCACACTGAACTCGGTAAACAATTGATTATGTTCTTTACTGCTTTTAAAGTTACAGTCTTGAAGTGTGTCAGATACGGTGTCATAACATTCACTGTGACATTAAGTATCTGCTGCCAGAATTTCAATTGGCATCAGAGCAGGCACCCTGCCTGTATTACTGGGTGAGATCTAGGGATATTATTTTCTGGCGCTATGGACAAAGAAGGAGGAATTGGGAACAGACCACCCATTCTGGATGGATCAAATTATGACTACTGGAAACCTCGTATGATTTCCTTCTTAAAATCACTGGACAAAAAGGCTTGGAGAGCTGCTGACAAAGGATGGAACCATCCCACCATAACTGGGAAAGACGGGACAACCAATCTGAAACCTGAGGAAGAATGGAGCAAAGAAGAAGATGAGTTAGCCCTGGGTAACTCCAAAGCATTAAATGCCTTGTTCAATGGAATTGATAGAAACATATTCAGATTAGTACATCAATGTGAACTGGCCAAGGATGTTTGGGACACTCTCAAAACTACCCATGAGGGTACATCCAAAGTAAAAATGTCAAGGCTTCAGATGCTGACTACCAAATTTGAGAACCAAAGGATGATGGAATATGAGACCATTCATGAGTTTCACATGAACATCTTGGAAATTGCCAACACCTCAGGAGCATTGGGAGAAAAAATGTCAGAAGAAAAGCTGGTGAGAAAGATTCTCAGATCCTTGCCTAAAATATTTGCAATGAAGGTGACTGCTATAGAGGAAGCTCAGGATATCTGCAACTTGAAGGTTGATGAACTCATTGGGTCACTTCAGACTTTTGAGATGGGAATCAGTGACAATGTTGACAAAAAAACAAGAGCATAGCACTAGTATCTAATACTGAAGATGAAAACAAGGAAGATGATGAAGAGAATATTTCAGAAGCTATAGCCATGCTTGGAAGGAAGTTCAACAAACTCATCAAGAGAATGGACCCAAAGTCAAGGTCAAATGTTAAGAACATTCCCTCTGACATTAACAGATCTTATGACTCCAGCAGAAGACCAAAGTCTGAAGAAAAGGGAAATCAAAGCAAAGGAATCCAATGCCATGGATGTGAAGGATATGGGCACATTCGAGTTGAATGTCCTACATTTCTTAAGAAACAAAAGAAAGGAATGTTTGTTACTTGGTCTGATTGTGACTCAGAAAGTAATTCTGAAGAAGAATCTGCCAAACTAGTTATTGCACTAGCTGGTATTTGTAACTCTGATAGTGACTCTAGTGATGAGGAAGTGACATTTGAAGAACTGGCTGACTCCTACAAGAAGCTATGTATCAGAAGTGTTGAAGTCTGTCAGCAAAATGAGAGACAAAAAAAACTCATAGTAAAGTTTGAGGTTGAGAAGAAGGCAGACACTGATACTATAAGTCATCTCGAAGGTGAAGTTCAAGTGCTAAACTCAAAACTTGATCAGATGACCAAGTCTGTCAAGATGCTGACAAATGGAACTGACAAATTAGAAGAAATCCTTCAGGCTGGACAAAATGTGGGAAACAAGTCTGGTCTAGGATTTGTGGCAGCAAAGAAATCTATTGTAGAAAAGAAGAAGATCATACTTGATAAACAAATGTCAAAGCAGATGTCACAACATAGCACTCAACATCGAGAACAGAGAAATATGAAGAAAAAGTATCAAAGATGGAGATGTCATCATTGTGGAAGGTTTGGCCACATAAATCCATTCTGCTTCAGATTGTATGGATATCCTAATCAAATCCCAGCTATCAAACCTAAGTCTAACAAGGCACCATATACTCAGCAGTGGAAGAAAAAGTCTGCAGCCCTGATAGCTCACACCTCCCTTAGAGTCTCTGCAAAGGAAGACTGGTACTTTGACAGTGGATGCTCTAAACACATGACTGGAATCAAGAATCTTCTGAATAATGTTAAACCTCATACTACTAGTTATGTAACTTTTGGAGATGGTGCTAGAGGAGAAATCAAAGGAGTTGGAAACTTGGACTGCCCAGGAGTTCCAAACCTAAATGAAGTACTGCTGGTAAAAGGCTTGACTGCTAATCTCATAAGTATCAGTCAATTATGTGATCTAGGATTCATGGTCAACTTCACCAAGTCTGAATGTCTTGTAACAAATAAAAAACAAGAAGTTGTAATGAGAGGAGTCAGATCAAAAGACAATTGTTACTTATGGGAGTCTGAGAACACTAATTATTCTTTTGTGTGCTCTATAGCCAAAGAAGAAAAGGAAGTGAAACTGTGGCACCAAAAACTTGGTCATTTACATCTAAGAGGAATGAAAAATATCATATCCATGGAGGCAGTCAGAGGGATTCCAAGGCTTCAAATTGATGAAGGGAGAGTCTGTGGTGAATGTCAGGTTGGAAAGCAAACTAGAATGTCACATCCAAAGACAAGACATCTGACCACCTCAAAGGTGCTAGAACTCCTACACATGGATCTGATGGGTCCAATGCAGGTGGAAAGTCTCGGAGGAAAGAGATATGCGTATGTTGTTATGGATGATTTTTCCAGATTCACCTGGATTAACTTCATTAGGGAAAAGTCTGATGTATTTGATGTATTTAAGGAACTATGCAAAAGAATTCAAAGAGAAAAAGAAGGATGCATTGTCATAATCAAAAGTGATCATGGCAAGGAGTTTGAAAACAGTAAGTTTGATGAGTTTTGTTCCTCAAGGAATCAATCATGAATTCTCTTCACCCATAACCCCTCAACAAAATGGAGTTGTGGAAAGGAAAAACATGACTATACAGGAATCTGCCAGAGCAATGATACATGCCAAAGGACTTCCTATTCATTTTTGGGCTGAAGCTATGAATACAGCATGTTATGTCCATAACAGGGTCACCTTGAGAAAGGGAACATCATCCACCATTTATGAACTATGGAAAGGAAGAAAGCCTACAGTAAAGTACTTCCATGTCTTTGGAAGCAAATGCTATATTCTGACAGATCGTGAACAAAGGAGAAAGATGGATCCTAAAAGGGATGAAGGAATATTCCTAGGATACTGTTGGCTCCTAAATTCGACACCCATGTTTATTATCATATAGACCATTAATTATGAGTCAGAAGAGTTTCCTACATAAGAAGGCTTCGACCAACTGATCATGTCGAAGGCTCATCAAAGAATGACAAGATACTTAGAGAAATTCCTTTAAGTTGGAATCTTGTTGTCTTCGACGTCGAAGGAACCTCTCGACAAAGGTCCCTGATGCCCAAGGTCGAACGGTTTGAGATTTGAATTGTTGGAGGGAAAACGGTTCCCAACAGTTACCAAGTGCAACGTGTCGAGAACATAGGCGTCAAAGGTTGTGAGCGTGCCATGTGGCATCATCTCGAAGCGGTGTAACTGCCCAACGGTTACTTAGGATTTTTTCTTAGTATAAATACTAAGTTTTTATGTAGTTATTAGTGTGTTCATCATTTTATACAAGTCACTCATTTAGATTCAAGTACCCAACGTGAGAGAAAGAATCATTGAGAATGTATGTGTGAAACACCATTTAAATTAATCAAAATCTTTTATATTTAAGCAATTTACCGCTGTTCATTTATTTACTTCCGTCGAAGCCTTTTATTTAACAATTCCTTAACGTTTTTATTTATTCTATCAAGCTTTTCTCCATGCAATTTACTTAAAGTATCTTTACTTTACTGGCATTAATCACCATTAGGATTAGTCAAACTCCAAAAATCAACCATGTCTTAGGATCAATCTGATCGATCCTGCGAGTCACCAAATAAGTAACCTTTTGGAAGATCAGCGGTTGTTTACCAATTTTCAGGGTAAACAAATTGACACACCTGTTGGGACCTTGTATTGATTTTCTCATGATTAACCGTGTTATATAAAATATCCTCCTTTTTTGAGAGTGTTGCATGTTATTGAGAAGTGGTAGAATATACACCAACGAAACCAATACTAGGAGAAGAAGTGAAGAAATGGCGAATCCGCCAAACAACGGAGAAATCCCACAGACAAACGTGGGAGCAACGGTTATCCCAACCGTAAGTGAAGTGGTAACCGCTGGTTCAACGCCAGCAGTAACGGTTACACAAACGGGGCCATTACCTCCATTTACAGGCCCCAGAATGCCTTTGGGAACTCCCCCACCAAGGGGAAACCAAGGAACTAGGCCATATGTTCCCCCAAGCTTTTCGACAGTCGGTTTAAATTGAGAATCACTCTATGGCATGCCAACTTCTGAATTGGCTAGCCTGACGAATGCTACGTCCACTTTTTCAGATCCTTTAGTGAGCGCCTCTTCGCCACTCCAAGGCTCTGGGGTTGGTATGGCGAACAGGGGTAGGACCCAACTCTTAGGAGGAACGTCCCAAGTAATGCATGGCCTTACGAATGCCTCGACAGCAGTCTTGAGGCAGCAAATGGACGAAAGCAACCACGACATGGTTCAAATGTTGGCGCAAACTTTAAGTACAGTGCTAAATCCTCTAATACAGAACACCACCCAGTCGAATCAGCAAATGACAGCGCAAATGTCGCGTCTGGCTGACTTTTTTGGGGTACCCCAACCTATTCGACATCCTCAAAGGGCACAAATAAGGGGGAACCAAGGCATACTTCTAGAGGAAGAAACCACTATTAACCAAGTCCAGCAGCCTATCGAAGAGAACCTTAGGGTATAAATGGAACAACCCGGGGTCGAAGAGCCTATAGTTATAGCCCCGGAAATAAGGATGGTTAATAGAAACCAAAACGCTGACGAAGTAGTTCAGCAGATCCAATACCAGAATGTTGGTTTGGAGAATAACTTGACAGCCATGATTGAAAGAATCATGATGCAAAATGGGATGAATACGGGCTTCCGTAGGCCCAACTTCACATCCCCGCTGTCGGAATATGTGTTACAAATGGACTTGCCTCCTAGATGCAAAGTCCCTAAGTTCACTAAGTTTTCAGGGGACACAACAGAATCCACTGTCGAACATGTGGCAAGATATTTAATCGAAGCGGGAGAAATTTCAAACCATGAGAACCTAAGGATTAAGTATTTCCCAAGTTCCCTAACAAAGAATGCATTTACTTGGTTCACAACTCTCCCCCCCAATTCGATCCACCATTGGACCCAGTTGGAGAGATTATTCCATGAGCAATTCTACATGGGACAAACCAAGATAAGCCTGAAAGAGTTGGCCAGTGTAAAGAGGAGATTCACTGAGCCTATAGACGAATACCTAAATAGGTTTAGATTGCTCAAGGCAAGATGCTTTACGCAAGTGCCAGAACATGAGTTAGTCGAACTAGCCGCAGGAGGTCTAGATTACTCCATTAGGAAGAAATTAGACACTCAGTACCTGAGGGACATGGCCCAATTGGCTGATAGGGTTTGACAGGTAGAACGCCTTAAAGCTGAAAAAGCCAGGGCGACGAAAACTCATAAAAGAGAAAGGATAGCGTATGTCGAAATGGACGATGAAGATCCAGAAACGTTCGACGAACCTATAACCGTCGAAGAAAGTGAGGTCGATTTAGCTGAGTTAAAACAAGGGCCACCATACTCTTGCAAACTACTAGTCCCCTCAAGTGGAAAAAACCCCCACTTGTTCTGAAAAGGCCAATGATAGGTTCCCTAAAAAGACTTACAGTTTTGATATTACGAAATGTGATGAAATTTTTGATTTACTTGTAAAAGATGGCCAAATGATAATACCACCAGAGGTAAAAGTGCCTCCTCTTGATCAAAGAAAGAAAAGAGGCTATTGTAAATATCATAACTTTCTGGGCCATAAAACATCTCAATGTTTTCTTTTCAGGGATCTCGTGCAGAATGCTATCGAAGAAGGGAGGCTGAAGTTCGCTGATAGGGCCCCCGTGAATGTGGATTCGAGCCCTTTGCAGGCGGAAGCCCACTATGCTGAACCTTCAGAGGTGAATGTGATCGAAGCTTCCAGAAGTCAGGTGAAAAGGCCAGGGATAACTTTGGTCGAAGTCACCAAAGATCATATCAATATGCCAATCTTTTGCAGTTTTTCTGGGAACCTTTCTAGAAAGACAATTGAAGCAGTCCAAAAGGCCGCTGAAGGTCCAAAACTGGAGACAGTTGGAGCCTCAAAATCTGGAGCTAAACCCGTTTCCTACTTGGCTGCAGTGCAAGGCCAGACAAAAGACCTGGAGGCTCAAATGAAGCAAATGACTCTTGCTACTAAAGACAACATGAATGTCAACATGGTCGAAATCTCTGAATCAAAAGTTTCAAAGGAGACCATTAGGCAAGAGCAAGCAAACAAAACAGATTTTCCTCTGGAGAACGAAAATCTGGCAGAATTCCTGCAACGATGCCAGAAGAAGAAATCAGAAGTGATGTTGTGTCCTCGATGCAACTCTATTTTTGACAAGAAAGCTGCTGAACACATCGAAGGTGTGAGAGCAGCAAACAGAAATTGGAGCAGAAATGCCCAAAAAGGTGCAGGCTCTGATGCTCGACACGATCCCAGAAGAACCTACCAAAAGGGTTCAAATCAGGAAAGGAGGCCACCAACTTTCAGACCTCTAACCAATGTGCCAGTTGATACATGGCTCAAAACATCGAGTTGAAAGAGACCCAGCGAAGAAAGGTGGCATTCCTTTGAAGTGCCAAGAGGTTCATCTTTGACACTCAAGAAAGAACCTCATATAGGTGCCTCCAAAGTGACCCAAGTATCAAGTAACTACAAGGGAAAGAACCCAATGTCTCGATCCCAGTGGAGAAGATACCAAAGGCGGGGCAAGGCTGAGAGAGAAGCTGTCAACGAACCAAAACCAGAGTCAAGTTCAAATGTCCCCTAGCGAAAGCAAAGAAAGCCTTTGGAGAGGGAACCGGTGTCCAATAGGTTGGTATGGCCTGAACAAGGCGAAGCTGGTGATGAAGATGGCTCTGAGTCTGACGACACATTAGACATCATGGTAAATATAGTTTCAGTTTTGCCAATAGAATTCAACCGCCAAATGGAAGTCGAATCGAATGACTGGGAAGTCGAACAAGAGATGGCCAAGCATAGGCCAGTTTGCTACTTTATCATGGGTAATGGCTGCACTGAAGAGCAGAATGGTTTCTTCGAACCACCAACTGAGGCGATGAAAAGTCACCTCAAGCCTTTATTCATAAGGGAAAAACTCAAAGAGGCCACTGTAAACAAAATCTTGGTGGACTATGGGGCAACCATCAACATAATCCCCCACTTCATGCTAAGAAAAATAGGCAATAGTGATGAAAACATCAAGCCTCATAATATGGTCCTATCGAACTACGAAGGCGGAATAGGGACCACCATGGGTTTGATTCAACTGGACCTCAAAGTGGGATCCATCCTTCGACCAACCATGTTTATGGTCATATCGACTAAACCAAATTACAACATATTGTTAGGCCGAGAATGGATACATGGTGTAGGAGCAGTACCATCATCAATGCACCAAAGGGTGATATTATGGCGTCCTGATGGAATTGTCGAGAATATAGAAGCAGATCAGAGCTACTACTTAGGTGAAGTAAATCACCTAGGGAGAGCTGACTTCGACAAAAATTTGGCTCACATTGGGCCATGTTCAGCACCTGACTTCGACATGGCGCCAGCGCCAAATGCTTTTTGTTCCTTGTACCTACATCCTGATCATGGGTTTCAATGGGATAAAGAAGACTTGTCCCACATTGATTTCAGTGGGCTAACTGATATCCAGCCAACTGGTTGGGGAAGTGAATTCAGTGATAATGACTGAGTCACAAGCATTACAGCGAATTTCGGCTTACGTAGCCGAAACAAGGATTATAGCGGCTCTCGAAGCCGAAGTAAAACATATGGCCACCAAGGCCAACGACCCAGAACCACCAGATATAGGTCCTGGAAAAGATTTTGACCCAGAACCTCCTGATATCGTGACAGAAGGAATGCAGGATCAAAGGCTCGACGCCATCTACGACGATGAGCCTTTGGGATTCGAAAAGGACCCCCTGGCGAACAACATCAAAATGTTAGCACATGATCCTTTAGAAGAAATCAACTTGGGTGAAGGGTTAGATAAAAGGCCCACTTACATCAGCGCCAAAATAGACCCAGAGCTCAGGGTTGAAGTGATCCAATTATTAAAGGAGTTCAAGGACTGCTTTGCATGGGATTACGACGAGATGCCTGGTCTTGACAGAGGATTGGTAGAACTTCAGTTGCCAATCAAACCTGGAAAAAATCCAGTCAAGCAATGTCCAAGACGCTTCGCTCCAGAAATACTGTCGAAGATCAAAACGGAAGTCGAAAGACTGCTGAAGTGCAAATTCATACGAGCTACGAGGTATGTCGAATGGATTGCAAACATTGTGCCAGTAACTAAGAAAAATGGAACGTTGAGGGTGTGCATAGATTTCAGAGATCTGAGTGCTGCAACACCCAAAGATGAATATCCTATGCCTGTGGCGGAAATGCTAGTCGACTCTGCCGCTGGCCACGAGTACCTGAGCATGCTCGACGGTTACTCAGGATACAATCAAATTTTCATTGCTGAAGAAGATGTGTCGAAAACAGCTTTTCGATGCACCGGGGCTATAAGCACTTACGAATGGGTAGTAATGCCTTTTGGTCTGAAAAACGTTGGGGAAACATATCAGCGAGCGATGAACTCTATCTTCCATGATTTTATTAATACTTTCATGCAAGTATATATTGATGATATCGTTGTAAAATCTGTTTCCAGGAAGAACCATATAGACCACCTTCGACAATCATTTGAAAGAATGAGAGAGCATGGTCTGAAAATGAACCCTTTGAAGTGTGCGTTCTGTGTGAAAGCTAGAGATTTCTTGGGCTTCGTTGTCCACAAGAAAGGAATCGAAATCAACCAGAACAAGACAAAGGCAATCTTGGAAGCGAAAGCGCCAACGAACAAGAAGGAACTGCAATCTCTGCTGGGTAAGATAAACTTCTTAAGGAGATTTATATCTAACCTGAGTGGAAAAGCGCAAGCCTTCTCACCCTTACTTCGATTGAATAATGAAGGATTCGAGTGGGGGCAAGAGAAACAGGATGCCTTCGACAAGATCAAAGGGTATCTCACCAAGCCACCTATTTTGGTGCCTCCTTGTAGCAATAGGAGTATGAGATTGTACATAGCTGCATCCGACAAAACTTTGGGAAGCATGTTAGCCCAAGAAGATGAAAATGGAGTCGAAAGACCCATTTACTACCTTAGCAGAGTTTTGAACGATGCAGAAACTAGATATAGCGAAGTTGAAAAATTATGTCTATGTCTTTATTTCTCTTGTACAAAGCTCAAACAGTATATAAAACCAGTTGATGTGTATGTTTCGTCTCATTTTGATGTTTTCAAATACATGTTGTCGAAACCCATCTTGCACAGTCGAATTGGCAAGTGGGCGCTAGCATTAACTGAGTATTCATTGACCTTTATGCCTCTTAAGGCAGTAAAAGGACAAGTGGTAGCAGACTTTATAGTCGACCACTCGATTCAGGTTGAAAATATAAATTACGTGGAGATAGAACCCTGTAAATTTTACTTCGATGGTTCCAGCCATAAAGATGGAACGGGAGTAGGGGTCTTAATTATTTCTCCAGAAAAAATTCCAACAACATTCAAGTACAAGATAGAAGTTACTTGTTCGAACAATGAGGTTGAATACGAAGCTCTAATTATTGGCCTTGAAATATTGTTGGAATTGGGGGCAACTCGAGTCGAAATAATGGGAGACTCAGAGTTAGTCATTAAGCAAGTCACAAAAGAGTACAAATGCATAAGAGAAAATCTCATTATGTACTTTGTGATAGCAAATCGTTTATTGAAAAAATTCGAAGTGGTTAATATTCGACACATACCTAGATTGGAAAACCAAGTAGCCAATGATTTGGCACAAATTGCATCTGGGTACAAAATTTCAAAAACGAGATTACAAAGAGCAATCGAAGTTCGAGAAAAATAAAAGCAACCAGCTTGTCTCCAACTGATTTGGAATCGACAAGACTAGGGTATGTTGATCGAAGGAATTTCGAAATTTCGTTCATAGACAATTTACCAGAGCAGGATTGGAGGAAACCCATTGTAGATTATCTACAAAATCCAGCAGCTTTGACAGAACGAAAAATAAAATATAGGGCGTTAAGTTACGTACTCATGGGTAATGAGTTGTTCAAAAAGACGCCTGAAGGGGTATTATTAAAATGCTTAAGCGAAACCGAAGCATACATAGCCCTTTCGACTATGCATGCTGGAGCATGTGGGGCTCACCAAGTAGGTCATAAGATGAAATGGTTGTTGTTTCGACAAGGACTATATTGGCCCACTATCTTGAAAGATTGTGTTGAGTTCGCGAAGGGTTGCCAGGAATGCCAAGTCCATACTGGTATCCAACATGTACCAGCAAGCAAGCTTCATTAAATAGTGAAACCTTGGCCTTTTAGAGGATGGGCGTTGGATCTTATTGGAGAGATTCGACCAGCATCATCGAAGAGCCAGAAATATATACTGGTAGGTATTGATTATTTCACTAAATGGATCGAAGCCATACCTTTAGTCAACGCAGACCAAGAAAATGTCATTGAATTTATTCAAAAGAACATTATCTACAGATTTGGAATCCTTGAGACTATAACAACTGATCAAGGGTCAGTGTTTACTGGTCGAAAGATGCAGGAATTCGCTCAAGAAACAGGCTTTAGACTCCTAACATCAACACCTTATTACGCACAGGCAAATGGTCAAGTCGAAGCAGCAAATAAAATAGTGATTGGACTGATAAAAAAGCATGTAGGAAAGAAGCCAAAAAATTGGCATAAAACGTTAGATCAGATCTTGTGGGCCTGTCGAACGTCCCCAAAAGAAGCCACAGGTACAACACCATATCGGCTAACTTACGGTCATGACGCAATACTGCCAACAGAAATTTGTCTTCAATTAGCAAGGGTTCAAAGACATCAAGATATTCCCTCTGAGGTTTATTGGGATATGATGTTAGACGAATTGGTAAATTTAGATGAAGAAAGACTACGAGCTCTCGACCTACTGAGAATTCAGAAGAAAAGAGTGGAAGACTCTTACAATAAGAAAGTAAAACCTAAGGCATTCTTGCCTGGAGAATTAGTTTGGAAGGTAATTCTCCCCATGGATCGAAGATATCAAAGCATGGGAAAATGGTCACCCAAGTGGGAAGGACCGTTCAGAATTATTCAAACTTTTTCTGGTGGAGCATATGAGGTCGAAGAGTTAAGCGAAGATAAAAGACTCTTGAGGGTAAACGGTAAATATTTGAAAAAATATAAACCTATGCTCCAAGAGATCAAAATAAATAACAATTAATGACTAAGTGAACCATAAAGCCAAAATGGAAAATGACATTGATCAACCAAAATGGCTACATTGTATTACAAAAATTACAGTACATGGTCAATGAGGTGCAGAGCAAAATTAAAAAGGGATGGAAGCTTTGAGATGAAGATATTTGGCTCGCTGCAACTCCAGTCGTTTGTTACACAAGGCATTTGCTTGAGAGATTTTGGCAATCTGGTCATCTAGAGCCTGGGCCCTTTCAGCGAACTCTAAGCCTCGAACAACTTCATCTTGGCTCTCTGCGTCTGAAACAGTCGAAAGGAGTTCTTCCTTGCGCTTAGTATTAGTGTTTAACCTGGATTCCAACTCCTCGATCTGCGCTCGTATAGAGGCATTATCTTGATCGATGGCTTCGATCTCCTGTTGCTTAGAAGTTCTTTGTTTCGACAATTCTGCAATTCGAGAAGTCGATTCAGATACTTCAGTCCAAGCAGAGGAACTCTTGCCATGCAGCATTTCGAGTTGGTTGTTGAACCCCCTTCGACGATTGTAGTCCGCAGAGACTTGGTAAATAATGGAGTATAACTCCAAGATGAAGCTGGAAATCTCTGGAGAAACAGCAAGCAAATCAACTGCACCCAAGACAGCTCCCAAACAAGAAAGGGCAGTAGGATCCCCCTTCAAAGCCTTCATTAGATCCCTCTTGAAGAAATGAGCCTTGACTTTCTTCAAGACCTCATTGAGAGGAGAAGTCGAAGTAGACTTCCCTGATGTAGTAGAAGCATCATGGCTAGGGTCAGATGAATTTTCCCTGCTCTCGATGATGGCATTCAGGTAGCCAATTGGACCGTTTTGCTTCAAGAGGGCCAAGTCCTCTTTAGACCTGGGCTTTGTTGAGGTAACCGTTTCTGCAGCAATGTGGGTTTGGGGCTGAGCATTTTCAGCAGCGTCAGCGTCAACATGACCCTCTTCATCATGTTGCTCTTCTGTCTCATTGACCACTTGAGCTTCCTTCTGGTGATGCTTCTCAGGGGCACCCTCCATTTCAGCAAGAACTTCATCATCCACCAGTTCCTCCTCTCGTTGTCTGCTATGGTCAGCAGAATCTTGTGGCTCCGAAGTTTGATTCACTTCGTTAGCAAAACTGACGAAAGAAGAAGGATGGTAATTGGGTTCCCCTGCGTTTTTTACAAAGGTATTAGAACCTTCGACAGGATGCCCAATTGGCGCTGAAGTTCCAGTTGTTTCCTACAAATAGAAAAGAAAAATATTCTGATTAGAGAGATGCACAATCGAAGGTGATCATTGACACCTAAGTTAAAAGTGGTCGAAGGCACTACCTGTAAAGGAACCTCAGCCCCAGGGCTAGAGTTGTCACTCTCAACGGGTTTGCTGAGCAAGACATTTAGCTCCTCCTCCGTGGGTTCTTCGATGATCACAGGAGGTGGCCTGGGTTTATTCCCTGTGACTTTAGTTCTAATCACAGGTCGAGGCTCAGGAGCAGGGGCAGCCTTCTTCAGCTTTCTCCGTTTGAGAGGAACAGGAGGAGATTCCTCCTCTTCACCACTCGAAGTTTCGACCGTTAATATGGGTCGCTTCTTGGCGCAGGTTCCTCAAAATCCCAAATGGAGTCGATTTAAAACACAACATCGAAAACCAGGATGTTTAAAACCAAAGGGGGAAACAAAGAAAGTTTGTTACCTGTACTGGAGGTTTTGTAGAGGGACCTCCACCCTGATTACCATCTGTGGCTTTCTTAGCCACAGGTTTTCGAACAACTGAAAGAAAAAACGTTCACAAGTTATAATTGACAGATGTAGGTCGAAATGGAAAGACAAATACAATTTGAAGATGGAACGTACATTTCTTTATTTTGTCGAGAACCAAGACGAAGGACTTCTGGAGTTTGTCTGCAAAATCCTTTTCGTCGAAGAACTCTTCGACGTAATATCTCTTCCACCAGTCTTCAAAAGATGGTGAATAGAGGAAGTTGAGTTGGTAGTCGAACAATGATAGTACGGTCCGACCAACGTACCTACTAATATGCCTAGTAGCGGCATCCTCAGAGTAGTCATTACAAAAGTACAACAACGATTTCTCCCGAGGATAAATTGGAGAAGGAAGCGATTGGATAATGCCAAACTGTTGAGAGACAAGATTCGGCTGGTAAGCAATCAGGCTCAGCTGATTTTTTGAAGTCTTGAAACGCAACGGCATTATCCTTGGGGTAAGAAACGCTTCCCACATTATTGTGTGCTCTTCAAGGTGAGGATCCTCTGATGATTTAGGATGGGGCCTGGTAAACCACCCTGGACCAAACTTTCGACCGGCGAAAGGGGCCATGGTCGAGGTAAATTCCTTCCTCCCTGCAAACATCTGAACGAAGTTTGCAAAGGTCTTTTGTAGTTCCAGCCCATCTTCAGTAGGAGTTAATAAGGCAAGCCCGGTGCCTTCGACGCGCCTTCTGGCTATCTCAGGAGCCTTTTCATTTATTTGAGTCTTCTGGGGTAGAAATGACTCAAAAGTGGCATTTAGCCAGAGTTGAAGTAGCCAGAAGGGACCAGCAAGCAGCAAGCTGGCTCTATTTTCTATTATTTTTAATTGAGTCGCTCCACTGCTTATCGACTCATACAAGTTTGCCAGTATTAATTCGGCCAAACAAATGTTTTGGCTGTGATGAAGCTGAGTAGCGAGGGTGACCATTTTCTTCGTCACTTGTAGGGATTTCATGCAGAACACGAAGCGCGACAGCCAAAGACGCGATGTGCTCCACATCAGTCACCACAGCCGTCGATTTGTCATGGTAATGGTTGGTGTAGGTGGTATAAGTGGGTTTGGTAGCAGAAAACCCAATCTGGTCTTCAGACATTTCCTCTGGGTCGAAGTAGTCCCCAGTTGGTCGAAGACCAATAATAGCGGCCACGTCGAAGAAAGTGGGCGTTACCATTCCACAAGGCAAGTGGAAGGTATAGTGAGTATAGTCCCAAAACAGCAAAGAAGCTACCAGCATTTCAGGACAGTAGTTAAGACCAGTTTTGGACAGCATGACTAGGTCATAAATCCCCATGCCTTTCTAAATCGAAGCCTGACACTTCTCCATCTTGTTGAGCCAAGCGTTGTATTCTGGTGTAAGGTTAGGGCTAGACCTAAAAGCCCTAACCCCCTGTTAAAAAACCGAAGATCTATTTTCTCTTTTGCAGGATCTTCGGTATCATCTGTCGCCTTCTTTGAGCACCCAATGGGTTTGAGTGCCTCATGCACGGGGAAGAAACCCTCGATTTTCGTTGGGTCAGCAATGCATGTTGAAAGAGGACCTGACATGGCAAAAACCTGGTTGGAATACCCAACAGGAATCAGCAGTTGAGAACCATAAGTTTCACACTCAGCGTCTCCCATGGGTTCAGGAACCCTTCGCATTCCCATGGAGTTAACTATCGGAGCGGTTGAGAAGATTTCCGGTTGAGTTGTTTGAGAGGGAGTGCTAGATCTGGGGACATTGGAAGCACGAGTACGTGAAGCCATTTTTTGGTTTGAGATGAAGATGGATGAAGATGAAGAACAAAGATTATTGGGTTTGGAGAGGAAGAAGCAAAGGTTTACTTGCAGAAAATTTCGTTCGACTAAAGATTTGGATGCAAGAAAGCGTAAAGAGTCCAACAGAGGCACTTAGTGCTATTTATAGTGATTGAAAAATCACAAGGCTCGAGGTCATTTAATGCCACAGACAAGAGTGGGGCACGTGGCACTCATATGGTACTGTAACCGTTCTGAAGAACGGAAACGTTGCAGCGTGCGTCATCGATTTCGGGAAATAGTCATGATGACGACATTTGACAGGACATCGTGCGTGCAAAAATGCCTTACTGAAGTGACGTCTTGGGAAAAGGTGAAATGATGACTTTTTGAGATTGTCAGTTGGTTGGTAGGAGACGAAAAGCACACAAACTAATTTGTGGCTGAGAATGAAGGACAGGTGTCGAATGGAATCTCAAAGAATGCCTTTTTCTTTTCAGTGTCGAAATAAGACATTCTTGGGGGGCAATTTGTTGGCTCCTAAATTCTACACCCATGTTTATTATCATATAGACCATTAATTATGAGTCAGAAGAGTTTCCTACATAAGAAGGCTTAGACCAACTGATCATGTCGAAGGCTCATCAAAGAATGACAAGATACTTAGAGAAATTCCTTTAAGTTAGAATCCTGTTGTCTTCGACGTCGAAGGAACCTCTCGACAAAGGTCCCTGATGCCCAAGGTCGAACGGTTTGATATTTGAATTGTTGGAGGGAAAACGGTTCCCAGCAGTTACCAAGTGCAACGTGTCGAGAACATAGGCGTCAAAGGTTGTGAGCGTGCCATATGGCGTCATCTCGAAGCGGTGTAACTGCCCAGCGGTTACTTAGGATTTTTTCTTAGTATAAATACTAAGTTTTTATGTAGTTATTAGTGTGTTCATCATTTTATACAAGTCACTCATTTAGATTCAAGTACCCAGCGTGAGAGAAAGAATCATTTAGAATGTATGTGTGAAACACCATTTAAATTAATCAAAATCTTTTATATTCAAGCAATTTACCGCTGTTCATTTATTTACTTCCATCGAAGCCTTTTATTTAACAATTCCTTAACGCTTTTATTTATTCTATCAAGCTTTTCTCCATGCAATTTACTTAAAGTATCTTTACTTTACTGGCATTAATCACCATTAGGATTAGTCAAACTCCAAAAATCAACCATGTCTTAGGATCAATCTGATCGATCCTGCGAGTCACCAAATAAGTAACCTTTTGGAAGATCAGTGGTTGTTTACCAATTTGCAGGATAAACAGATACTCTACCAACAGCAGAGCATATAGGGTATTCAATTCCAGGACCAAAGCTATGATGGAATCTATAAATGTCATAATTGATGATTATCATGAGGAAACCGATGTCCCATATGATGTTGAGACATTCTTTGAGACTTCAACTCAATTGTCTAAAAGGGATGATGTACCTAAAACTACTTCATCAGAATCTGAATCAAAGGAAGCTAACAAAGATCCTTCCATCAGAATTCAGAAAGATCATCCTAAGGAACTCATCATAGGAGACCCAAACAGTGGAGTCATTACAAGATCTAGAGAAATTATCTCAAACTCTTGCTTTGTCTCTAAGATTGAACCAAAAAATGTTAAGGAGGCTTTGACTGATGAATACTGGATTGGAGCAATGCAAGTGAATTGAACCAATTCAAGCAAAATGAAGTATGAGAGTTAGTTCCTAGACCAAAAGGAACAAACACTATTGGCACAAAATGGATCTACAAGAACAAATCAGATGTTGAAGGAGTTGTCACCAGGAATAAGGCAAGGCTTGTTGCTCAAGGCTACACTCAAGTTGAAGGGGTTGATTTTGATGAAACTTTTGCTCCTGTAGCCAGACTGGAGTCAATCAGACTTCTTTTGGGAGTTGCTTGTCTTCTTAAGTTTAAGCTATTTCAGATGGATGTAAAGAGTGCCTTCTTAAATGGGTACTTAAATGAGGAAGTATATGTGGAACAGCCTAAAGGATTTGTGGATCCAAATTGTCCTGATCATGTCTACAAATTGAGGAAAGCTCTATATGGCCTGAAACAAGCTCCTAGAGCCTGGTATGACAGATTGACAAAATTCCTCACTGACAAAGGATATAGGAAAGGAGGCTTGGATAAAACCCTTTTTGTTAAAAATGAAGGAGGAAAAATAATGGTAGCTCAAATTTATGTTGATGACATAGTGTTTGGAGGAATGTCAGATAAAATGGTTAAACATTTTTCTGACCAAATGCAAGCTGAATTTGAAATGAGCCTCATGGGAGAATTGACCTACTTTCTTGGACTACAAGTCACACAGATGGAAGACTCAATTTTTCTGTCTCAAAGCAAGTATGCAAAGAATATTGTCAAGAAGTTTGGAATGGAGAATTCCAGTCACAAAAGGACTCCTGCACCTACTCATTTAAAGATATCCAAAGACTCAAGTGGGGCTAATGTGGATCAAAGCTTGTACATAAGCATGATAGTAAGTCTGCTATACTTAACAGCCAGCAAACCTGACATTGCTTTTGCAGTTGGAGTATGTGCAAGATACCAGGCTAAACCCAAAGTAAGTCACATCAACCAAGTGAAAAGAATTCTGAAGTATGTGAGTGGAACTTACAACTATGGCTTGCTGTACTCTCATGGATGTGAACCAATTATGTCTGGTTACTGTGATGCTGATTGGGCTAGAAGTGCTGATGATAGAAAGAGCACATCTGGAGGATGCTTCTTTTTGGGAAATAATCTTGTCTCTTGGTTTAGCAAGAAACAAAATTGTGTGTCTCTATCTACTGCTGAAGCTGAATACATAGCAGCTGGTAGCAACTGTTCTCAAATGATCTGGATGAAACAAATGCTTACTGAGTATAATGTCACACAAGATGTCATGACATTGTACTGTGACAATCTGAGTACTATCAACATTTCCAAGAATCCTATACAGCACATCAGGACCAAGCATATTGACATTAGACATCACTTCATCAGAGATCTTGTGGAAGAAAAGGTGATTAAACTGGAACATGTTGCCACTGAACTACAACTGGCTGACATTTTTACCAAGGCACTTGATTCTAGTCAATTTGAAAATTTGAGGGGCAAGCTGGGTATTTGCCAATATGAAGAGATGTAGCAATTAATTTTGCTTAAAACAAGGGATGATGGAGATATTTTAGTTAAGTCTATTTCTTCCCAAAATTTTAAGAAGTTGAATAGACAATCATATTTCTACCTCCTCTCGCGTCTCTGCAACAATCTCCATTCTCTCAAACGAAGATTCCATTCTCGCTGTTACTTGTTTTCTAAATCACTCAAAATGTCTCAACAGTCCATGTCATCATCCTCTTCAAAGGCGACTGCTTCTTCCGCATCCTCTGACAACAAACCTAGGGCAATCACAAACTGCATGGATACTGATGTTCTTGAGATGACTCCTCTTTGTGAACTGGCAGCTAAACCCACTAAGGTCAAGAAGCTGTGAACCAGACATGCAAGAAGATCTCAAGCCTCTCCATCTGGTAAATCTTCTTAACCATCATCTTCTGTTCCTCCAGAAATAGCAAATAGGGAAGGTTCTGCTTATGTTCATCAAGCTATTGCTAGACTAGTCACTAGGATTCTTAATAAGAATCACTCTGTACCTGGCATTTCTGTACCTTTGAACCAAGAAACTATTAGTCCTAATGTAGATGTCACTCAGAATGTTGAGACACCTGATGACAACATTAGGAAATCTCCAGAAAAACATGATGATCACCAGAACCCTACTGACGAGGCTGTTGAACCCCCGGTTATTGATGTTGATGAAGAATACTCTGACAATGATTTAATTGCTAATATCAACCCTAGCATAGCTAGAAGGATGATGAGCAGAAAAGAAAAGCAGGATGCTGCCAAAAGCCCCTCCAAAGAGAAGGCTACTGAAGTTGTTCATAAGAAAACCAGGTCTGAGATCAAGACTAGAGTAGAAGCTGAGAAGGATCGAAAAGCTGGATTGTCAAAAGGGAAGGGGAAGGTGAAAACTAGAGTACCTGTTGGTAGTCTGTCAAAACCTTTGAGACAACCAATAACCAAGAAAAGGAAGGACTCTGAACCCTCTGAATCTGATGAGGAATCAGTATTTGAGTTTAATGTTGAGAGCAATGTTCCAAACATTCCTCTCAGGAAGAAACTCTCTTCGAGCAAATTGCCTAAAGTCCCTGAAGTTGCCATTGACAACATCTCCTTTCACCATCCATAAAGTGCAAACAGATGGAAGTATATATTTCTGAAAAGGATTGCTTTGGAGAGAGAGCTGAACAACAGTGCTATTGAATGTAAAGAAATCATGGATCTAATCAAGACTGCTGGTCTAATGAAAACTGTGGTAAAGTTTACCAACTTCTATGAGATTCTTGTCAAATAATTCATAGTAAATTTATCTGATGGTTGTGCTGATGGAAAGTCAGCTGATTTTAAAAGTGTGTATGTGAGAGGAAGGAAGGTAAATTTCTCTCCTTCTGAAATAAACAAATTCCTAGGAAGACTTGATGATGCTTGTCCTGAGCTGGAGGTTACTGACAACCAAGTTTGTCAAACAATCACTGCCAAGCAAGTCAAGAACTGGCCCTTGAAAGGGAAACTAAATGCGAGCAAGCTGAGCATCAAGTTTGCCATACTGCACAAAATAGGTGCAGCTAACTGGGTTCCCACCAACCATAAATCCACCATTTCCACAGGTTTGGGAAGATTTATCAATGCTGTTGGAACTAGGACAAACTTTGATTATGGCAAGTACATATTTGATCAAACATTGAAACATGCTGGAAGCTGTGCTATTAAAGGCCCTATTGCTTTTCCCTCTCTCCTGTGTGGTATAATCATTGCTCAGTATCCTGATATTCTGGCTGAAAAAGACTTTGTATGCAAAAGAGCCCCTGCTCTTGGTTTGCACTATAAGTTGTTTCAGGGAACACATGTCCCTGACATTGTTATGACATCTGCTGAGACATCAACTGTCAAATCTCATTCCAAGAAGACTGATGTTATAGCTGTGCTAAAAGAAACCTGCAGAGAACTTGATACAAGAAAAGGACTCTAGAAGAGCTGATTGCTAAACTAGAATAGGAAGAGAATGAAGAACAAATAAGGGAAGAAGATGCTGATGAAGACCAGCATAATGTTGAAGATAGTTCTTCCTTGGAAGATGACAATGCCTGAAGGTCAGTGTTGGTGAAAAGATTGCTGCTGGAACTTGTTGCTGCCAAATGACTTCTTATTTATTTTTGTGTTTTTTTAATTCCTTTTGGATGACTGTATAACTTAAAAGTACAAGTATCTTTGGCCTCTTTATGGCTAAAAAGGGGGGGAAGATTTTATGGTTATTTTGGTAGAATTAGACTTGGTAGCTGTTATTAAAAATTCCGCTGCATTCTAATCTCTCATTGTTTAGGGGTTTTAGCCAAAAAAATTGCCAAAGGGGGAGTTTGTAAGTGTCTGTTTGTTGGCATTTTTTTTGGTAAAACCAGTGTTGCGAATGTCATGACTGATGTCATAACATTATGGGATAAAGGTACATTCTGCAGAAAAGAATGTCATATAGGAACTACTCAGTTTGAAGTGTTTATCATGATCATTAAACAATGATCATATACAGTATATTCTACCAAAATCAGTGAGCAGGATTCTTGTTGTCATAACCAATGTTAAGACATCCTGTACTGATCTAACATTTGTGCAGATTTATTATTCCTGAGATTTTTCAGGAGTCTGGTATGCTTATCTAAGTTGATGTATACAGTCCAGATCAGATGCTCCCGTGGACATTAGGTTAACTTTTCTTAACCCTAATTTGGTTTGATAAAAGTCTAAGACCAAGTATCTTGGGTTAACTAACCCTAGCTATTTTCATGGAAGCCCTAACTGAAGAATAGTCTGCCTATATATTTGTCTTGAAGATTAATGGTTACATACTCTTAGACAGAAGATCAATAAGGGATTGTATAGTTGTAACTACTGTGAGCCAAGCAATTATCATTGTGATAAGTGACTTGGAGTAAGATTTGATTGTAAGGATTTTGTATTACTCAAAGCTTTGAAGCACGAGTATTTGTGTCACTTGATTAAAGCTTTGAAGCAAAATCAAGGTAGGTTTTTTTATTACTCAAAGCTTTGAAGCACGAGTGATTGTCACTTGATTAAAGCTGTGAAGCAAAATCAAGTGTATGTACTGAAAAGTGTCTTCATAATTTCATTAATCAATTGTTTAGTATCACTGCTGTGATTGAGGGGGAGTGAGTAGGAACTCAGGTTTAAGTTGAACTTAGATTGAAGTTGCATTGGGTAGGTCTTAAGTGAAGGAGATAAACTGGTTGGTTTATTCCTGAATTAATATCTCTTATAGTGAATTTCCTCCCTGGCTTGGTAGCCCCCAGAGTAGGTGTTGTTCCACACTGAACTGGGTAAACAATTGACTGTGTTCTTTACTGCTTTTAAATTTACTGTCTTGAAGTGTGTCAGATACGGTGTCATAACATTCACTGTGACATTAAGTATCTGCTGCCAGAATTTTAAAGTGGACCTTACAAAAGTAAAGGTTATACAGGAAATGCCAGCTCCCCAACAGAAAAGGAAGTCAGGGGCTTTTTGGGACGTCTGAACTATATTGCTCGATTCATCTCGCACCTGACTGCTACTTGTGAGCCAATCTTCAAGTTACTGAAGAAAGATCAAGTGGTAAGATGGAACTACGAATGCCATGCCTCTTTAGAAAGGATTAAAGAATATCTCCAAGAGCCTCATATTCTGATGCCTCCAGTTGAAGGGATACCTTTTATCTTATACTTGACAGTACTCGACAATTCAATGGGGTGCGTGCTGGGGCAGCATGACGAGTCTGGCCGAAAAGAGCATGATATTTATTACCTTAGCAAAAAGTTTACCGACTGTGAGACCCGATACTCGTTGCTTGAGAAAACTTGTTGCGCTTTGGCATGGGCTGCTCGCCGACTGAGACAGTATATGCTGACTCACACTACTCAATTGATATCAAAGATGGATCCAATCAAGTATATCTTCGAAAAGCCTGCCTTATTTGGAAGAATAGCAAGATGGCAGATTATTTTGACTGAATACGACATCCAATACACGACCCAAAAAGAAATTAAGGGAAGTGTGTTGGCAGATCATCTGGCACATCAGGCGGTAGACGATTACCAGTATATGAACTTTGAATTCCCGGATGAGAACATCATGTTGGTAACTGACTGTGAGACACCTGGACCGGATGAAGGACCTGAGGAGGGATCCCGATGGTCTATGTACTTTGATGGAGCTTCAAACGCTTTGGGTAATGGCATTGGCGCCGTGATTATATCTCCTGAAGGCTCTCATACTCCGTTCACCGCCCGGTTATGTTTCAACTGCACCAACAACATGGCAGAGTATGAAGCGTGCATCATGGGTCTTAGAGCAGCTATTGACCTAAGGATTAAGTTCTTAAGTGTATTAGGAGATTCCGCTCTCGTGATCAATTAGATCAAAGGTGAGTGGGATATGAAACACCCAAATCTTATTCCTTACAAGGAGTATGTGTTGACATTGCTTCCGCACTTCGAGGAGATAACCTTTGACCACTTCCCTAGAGAGGAGAATCAGTTGGCGGACATGCTAGCTACGATGTCTTCTATGTTCAAAGTCAGATGGGACAATGAAGCTCCCCAGATTACCATTGAGAGGTTGGACGAACCTGCATATTGCTGTGACATTGAGACTGAAGAGGTAACAGATAAACCATGGTTTCACGAGGTGAAGAGGTATCTTGAGGCTCAGGAATACCCTGAGGGTGCATCTGTTAATGATAAGAAGTTTCTGAGGAGGTTTGCGGCGAAGTTCTTCATCAGTAATGGTATTCTTTACAAGCGTAATCATGATTCCACCTTACTGCGTTGTGTGGATAAGAACGAAGCAGAAAGGATTATGGTAGAGTTGCACGAAGGTACTTTCAGAACTCATTCCAGTGGATACACCATGGCGAAAAAGATCCTTCGGGCAGGATATTATTGGTCCACCATGGAAGGCGAATGTTATCAGCATTCTCGGACCTGTCATAAGTGCCAAGTCTATACTGATAAGGTGCACATACCTCCAGTACCTCTGAACGTCTTGACAGCTCCTTGGCCTTTTGCAATGTGGGGCATCGACATGATTGGTGAGATCAGACCTACGACATCTAACGGGCATCGCTTCATCCTGGTAGCTATTGATAACTTCACGAAGTGGGTTGAAGCAGCCTCATTTGCTACTGTAACCAAGAACGCCATGGCACGGTTTATTCGGCACAATCTGATTTACCGATATGGTGTACTAGAGAGGGTCATTACGGACAATGGTACAAATCTCAATAATAAGATGATCATCGAACTCTGCAAACAGTTCAGGATACAGCATCACAACTCTTCTCCTTACCGACCGAAGATGAATGGGGCTGTAGAAGCGGCTAATAAGAACATTAAGAATATTGTGCAGAAGATGACAGTGACATACAAAGATTGGCACGAGATGTTACCTTTTTCTCTTCATGGGTACCGTACCTCAGCGCGGACGTCAACAAGGGCAACACCCTATTCCTTGGTATATGGCATGAAGGCCATCTTGCCCATTGAAGTTCAGATACCCTCTCTTCGGATTATGAAGGATGCAGATTTGAGCGAAGATGACTGGATTCAAACCCGGCTTGATCAGCTGGACTTAATCAACGAAAAGAGACTTACTGCTATTTGTCATGGTCAGACGTATCAAAAGCGGATGATCAATGCATTTAACAAGAAAGTTAGACGACAGGAGTATCAAGTTGGGGATCTAGTTATCAAACGCATAATACTGCCTCAAGGTGATCCCAGGGGAAAATGGACCCCTACGTATGAAGGGCCATTTGTGGTTAAGAACATTTTCTCAAGAGGAGCTATGATTCTAACCACCATGGATAGTGACGACCTTCCTCACCCCGTCAATGCAGACATAGTGAAAAAATATTACGCATAATCAAAGACCCTCTAGGTTGACTGGCCTAGGCAAAAATAAGGGCTTCCCAGTGAACCAAAAGGGTTCCGGCAAAAATAAGGGATGAAAATGGAAAAATTGTTCACCCGGCAAGTCGAAAACCTGAAAAGGCGGCTTGGGCAAGAAAGGGTATCCCGGTGGACTTAAAACCCGAAAGGGCGGTCCAGGCAAAAATTAGGGATTAAAGCGTAACACTATGTCTCATTGGATCACCTTGCAACCAGACTTAAGTATCGACTATCAAGCTCAAACGGTGCTAATCAGTCTGATCCACCTTCAACCAAGTAGCAAAGTGATGAGATGCTCGAGGACATAAAGGCAATAGCAGAGTTGGAACCCAGTGGGTTTGTTCACATAGCTGTTTTTCTTTGTTTTTCACAAATTGTATAAATTCTATTTGTTCAGCGGCGTTCTCTTACTAGGATGTCAGCCTCTTGTACAAAAAACGCCTATTCACAGGCTAACTTCAAAATCAATACAAGTCTTCGTACAAAGAAATTTCAAACTATTTTCCTTTTTCTGTTTTGTTTTGCGAGAACATCCAATGTTCATTTTTGATATATGCATTTGACATTGATTGCTGCTCATGAATGTTCTTAACCACAAATGGCCCTTCGTAAGTAGGGGTACATTTTCCCCTGGGATCACCTTGTGGTAGGATGATGTGTTTGATCACCAGATCCCCAACTTGATACTCTTGTCGTCTAACTTTCTTGTTAAATTCCTTGATCATCCGCTTTTGATACGTTTGACCATGACAAATAGCATTAAGTCTCTTCTTGTTGATTAAGTTCAGTTGATCAAGTCGGGTCTGAATCCAGTCATCTTTGCTCAAACCTGCATCCTTCATAATCCGAAGAGAGGGTATCTGAACTTCAATGGGCAAGACCGCCTCCATACCATATACTAAAGAATAGGGTGTTGCACCTGTTGATGTCCGCGCTGAGGTGCGGTACCCATGAAGAGAAAATGGTAACATCTCGTGCCAGTCTTTGTATGTCACCGTCATCTTCTGCACAATCTTCTTGATGTTCTTATTAGCCGCTTCAATAGCCCCATTCATCTTCGTCCGGTAAGGAGAAGAGTTGTGATGCTGTATCTTGAACTGCTTGTAGAGCTCGGTGATCATCGTATTGTTGAGATTTGTACCATTGTCCGTAATGATTCTCTCTGGTACACCATATCGACAGATCAGGTTATGCCTAATAAACCGTGCCATGACGTTCTTAGTTACTTTAGCGAAGGAAGCTGCCTCAACCCACTTAGTAAAGTAATCAATTGCTACCAGGATGAAACGATGCCCGTTAGACGCAGTAGGTCTGATCTCACCAATCATATCAATGCCCCACATTGCGAAAGTCTAAGGAGCTATCAAGACGTTCAGAGGTACTGGAGGTATGTGCACCTTATCAGCATAGACTTGACACTTATGACAGGTCCGAGAATGCTGATAACAGTCGGCTTCTATAGTAGACCAATAAAATCCTGCCCGTAGGATCTTCTTTTCCATGGTGTGTCCACTGGAATGAGTTCCGAAAGTACCTTCATGTAACTCTGCCATCATTCTTTCTGCCTCGTTCTTATCCATACAACGTAGTAAGGTCGAATCATGGTTACAATTATAAAGGATACCATTACTGATGAAGAACATCGTCGCAAACCTGCTCAGAAACTTCTTATCATTAACAAATGCACCCTCGGGGTATTCTTGAGCCTCAAGATACCTTTTTACCTCGTGAAACCAGGGTTTATTTGCTACCTCCTCAGTCTCAATGTCACAGCAATGTGCAGGTTCGTCCAACCTCTCAATGGTAATCTGGGGAGCCTCATTGTCCCATCTAACCTTGAACATAGAAGACATCGTAGCTAGCGCGTCCGCAAACTGATTCTCCTCTCTTGGGAAGTGTTCAAAGGTTATCTCCTCGAAGTGAGGAAGCAAAGTCAATACATACTCCTTGTAAGGAATAAGATTTGGGTGTTTCGTATGCCACTCGCCTTTGATATGACTGATCACGAGAGCAGAATCTCCGAATACACTTAAGAACTTAATCCTTAGGTCAATAGCTGCTCGAAGACCCATGATGCATGCTTCATACTCCGCCATGTTGTTGGTGCAGTTAAAACATAATCGAACGGTGAACGGAGTATGACAGCCTTCAGGAGATATGATCACTGCGCCAATGCCATTACCCAACGCGTTTGAAGCTCCGTCAAAATACATAGACCATCGGGATCCTTCCTCAGGTCCTTCATCTGGTCCAGGTGTTTAACAGTCAGTCACTAACATGACGTTCTCATCCGAAAACTCGAAGTTCATAGACTGGTAATCGTCCACTTCTTGATGTGCCAAATGATCTGCCAGCACACTTCCCTTAATTGCCTTTTGGGTTGTATATTAGATGTCATACTCGGTCATGATCATCTGCCATCTTGCTATTCTTCCGGATAATGCGGGATTTTCGAAGATATACTTGATTGGATCCATATTTGATATCAATAGAGTAGTGTGAGTTAGCATATACTGTCTCATCCGGCGAGAAGCCCATGCCAAAGCACAGCAAGTTTTCTCAAGCAGTGAGTATCGGGTCTCACAGTCGGTAAACTTTTTTCTAAGGTAGTAAATAGCATGCTCTTTTCGGTCAGACTCGTCATGCTACCCTAGCATACACCCCATCAAATTGTCGAGTACTGTCAAGTATAAGATCAAAGGTCTCCCTTCAACTGGAGGCATCAGAATAGGTGGCTCTTGGATATATTCTTTGATCCTTTCGAAAGCGGCTTGACATTCATCGTTCCATCTTACCACTTGATATTTCTTCAGTAACTTGAAGATTGGTTCACAAGTAGCAGTCAGGTGTGAGATGAATCAGGCAATATAGTTTAGACGTCCCAGAAAGCCTCTGACTTCCTTTTCTGTTCGGGGAGATGGCATCTCCTATATAGCTTTCACCTTTGCAGGATCCACTTGAATACCTTTATCACTAACGAAGAAACCCAACAGCTTACCAGATCTTACCCCGAAGGTGCACTTGTTCGGCTTTAACCTCAGCTTGTACATCTTCAACCGGTCAAATAGCTTCTGGAGATGGTTGAGGTGTTTTTCCTCTATTTGGGATCTTGTAATCATGTCGTCAACGTATACCTCAATATCATGATGAATCATGTCGTGGAACAAAGTGACCATGGCGTGCTGATACGTTGCCCCGACATTCTTCAGCCCGAAGGGCATAACTTTGTAGCAAAAGGTACCCCATTGCATAACAAAAGTTGTCTTCTCCATGTCTTCGGGAGCCATCTTAATCTGATTGTAACCGAAGAAACCATCCATAAAAGAGAAGACCTTATGATGTGCGGTGTTGTCAACCAGAACATCAATATGAGGTAGAGGGAAATCGTCCTTGGGGCTTGCCCTGTTCAGATCCCTATAGTCAACATACATTCGAACCTTACCATCTTTCTTCGGAACTGGAACCACGTTGGCAACCCACTGTGGGTAAGAAGTAACTGCTAGAAAACTAGCATCAAACTGTTTCATAACCTCAGCCTTGATTTTCTCAGACATCTCTGGGCGCATTCGGCGAACTTTCTGTTTCACTGGAGGACAATCTTCTTTAGTTGGCAAATGGTGAACCACAATATCGGTATCCAACCCAGGCATATCTTCGTAAGACCAGGCAAAGATCTCAACATAGTCACGCAGCATCTGTATCAACCGTTGTTTAACACTAGACTCCAGATTTGCACTGATCTTGACCTCTTTCTTGTCTTCCTCTGTACCCATATTTATTGTTTCCACTGGCTCTTCATCCGGCTGAATGGCCCTCTCTTCCTGAAGTAACAATCTAGCAAGTTCACCATGAACATCACAATCATCCTCACCTTCGTCCTCGGCTTGGTTGATCGGACTTTCGAAGTCATAACTGGCAGTAGAAGAATCGTTATCAGTAGGATCCATAGTGGATGTAGACCTGTATATGTGAGTGTGTGTAAGACAAATAACTGTTTTGCAAGATAGAAAAGAAAAACAAGGAGCGCAAAATTCGTAATGCAAGAAAACGTCCAATGCTTTTATTGATGATATATGGAAATGACACATAATAAACCCTCAAACAAAGCCACGGTGTCTCGGGCAAGGTGTTGCACCCCAAAATTTGCCCTCCCATATTCTTCAAGAAATTGCCAAGCCAAGTCACAAAATTCCCCAAGGGTTGTGCAGTGCAACTGTCTCCTATACAGTCAAAACTAGGGTTTGTGTTCTGATCAAGGAAAGGAAGTTTTCAAAGGCCCAATCAAGTCTCACATGCCTACAAATATGGTCAAGTATATTCATATCAAGTTTCAAGGCATTCAGCTCAAAATTGCACAGTCAAAACCCTAGATTGCACTACAGTCAACTATAGGGGCAAAATGGTCATTTGACAGTCAAAAGTTCAAATTTTTGGTCAACATATCATTTTGAAGCCACAAACATCATTTGATCAATGCTTGATCATGATTCTCAAAATTTGGCTCAGAAATCATCAAAGATGCAAAAGTTACTATATTTGGACAGCTGAAAAAGTCAACTGAAATTGACCAGGGCATAACTTTCACATGGATTATCAGAAAAATTCCATCCAAAGCTCATTTTGAAGATAAAGACATTTCCTACAATTCATCTTCATATTTCAAGTCAAAGAAATGCACTCACAAAAAGTTATCAATTTCAACATTATAGGTCATTTTCAAAAGTCAACAAAAAGGGATTTTAAGTCAAAGACCATAGCTTGATATTGGTAAATCAAAATGACATGGGACCAAAGGCATTGGTTAGAGGACTCAAATACCTTTCCAAAATGTCCAAGAACATGTGAAAAGCTTAAAAATTGAGCAAGTTATGCCTTGTGGAAGTTGGGAAATTTTTGAATATTTTGAAAAGTCAACAATACTTCAAATGACCTAAATTTGCTAATGGGCCCATTTTTCTTCCATGATTCATCATTCCAAGCCTATGCACGACCACTTGGCCCAAAGGGAAGTATTTTCTCATTTTTTATTTATTTATTTGGATTATTATTTATATTAATTCATTTAAATTATTTAAATACATGAAAAATATCAAACTTGACCTAAAAAATCTTTTCATGCATGTTTTACTCTCAATATCACGTGCACATCCCAATATGGCAAGATTTGGTTTGATTTGGCATGATTGAACAAAATTGCACATGAAAAAGATTCAAAAAGATCTTAAGGAAATCAAATATGCAAAACAATGAATGCCTTGGATTTTATGCAGTTTTGTTGACCTAATAGCTTCCATACATAATGAGAATCACAACCCTAAGCCTTGGACACCAAAAGCTGCGCTCAAGAACAGGTTACAAACTTGAAAATTTTCCATAAAAACTCAATTCTGAAAAGCACTCTAGAGGACGATTCAAGCCCTAATCTTGATCCCAATAGCTTCCTTGTGGTTCTCTGAACGTGTGCCAATCAAGAACAACAACAAAAGCTCCAAGAATTGGTAGATTGAACCTCAACTGTGTCCAAAAATTTCTGGGATCGTGCATCATAATTTATGCATACTTTGTCATTTTGATTGATTGATTCATGTTTGTTATAAGTCTCTGATGCTAACCATGCAGTTTGATTGCGTTTTTATGCTCTATACGTGATATTGCCATGAACGCATTCTAGGGTTTCTTGAGCTCTCAATTGGGGATTCTCTTATCCTGTAAAATTGAAACACGATAATACCATGATCATGACCAGGAAGCTTGGACGAAGGAGATGCAATGCTCGCGCCAAATTTCTGAACCAAGGCGTGCTAATCGCTATTTCTAAAACAAGCGTATATTGAGGGGGTTCAGAACCCCCGCTAATTGCTTTTACATTTTCAGGAAATAAACAAAACGGAGAAGATGATGTGTTGGCCGGTGCTGATTGGAAGATTTGAAATTTCGCGCGTTTAGATCACTAATACAGTTTTTCTTTTATATTATTTATTTGATATTATATGTTAAACGTGATCAAACTGGCGTAGTGGCACAGGTGTTGAGCTTGCAACGTCCAAGACCTGGGTTCGAACCCCAGGTCTATACACTTTCAAATATTATTTTTCTCTAATTATTCCTATGCAGCGTTTGTGGTGGAGTGTATAATATACCACCATCATCCAGACGTCCACGTGCTTAGTGAAATCAGATCAATGGCCAAGAATCAAAGAGCACGCTACACTTCAGTCAATGCGCCACATGCTTGCACAAAAGTCAATGGATTTCATGCTTAATGGGCCAGGCTTCTTAAGTCCACACCTCCATATTGGGGACCTCCACCCCCCATGGTTTGCAAGTTTTATTTATTTTTCTTATCTTTTTTTAATTATTATTTTACTTGTTTTGCTGTTTTAATTTAATTATTATTTTTACAAAATATAAAAAACATCATAAAATCAGAAAAAGGCAAAAATATGATATTTATTTATTTAATTATTTTTATAAATAATTTAACATGTAATTATTAGTTTTAATTAGGTTACAATTTTAATTTCTTTTAATAACCAAAAATACAAAAATATAGAATTTAGGTTTAATTGTTAATTTTATTCCTTTTAATTTCCTTTTTTACAACAATAATATTTATTTTATTTATTTTCATAAATTAAATTTTGCATGTAAATTAATTTAGATTTAAATTAGGTTAAAACTTAATATTTTCACAATAAACTTAAAAACCATTAGAATTAGGGTTTACATTTCCAATTTCATTCTAATAAATTCTTCTTCTTTTAAATCTTAAAAAACATAAAATACTAAAAAACATTTTCTTTTCAATTTTAATTTCAACCCTTCATTAACTTTAAATTTTTTGCAAAAGGGTCCAACACCCTAGTTTTGTTTTTAATTCCTTTATTTCGCGTATTTATTTATTTCGCTCAAATAATTATGTATCTCTCCCAAAGCATTGTAACTTAAATTTTTCGCACTTTTAATTTGCTTTATTTATTTTTCTGTCAAATCGGGTCCGGTTTAATTTTGGCGATGTGGACCCGCGCCTTTGTAATAGTCTTAGATTTATTTTCCTGCAAACTTTATAACTGTTAAAAAGCATGCAAGAATGAATGTCTTAATTAAAATCAAGCGTAGATCACTAATAAGTATGACAAGACAAATACAAATGAAAACGACACACGAATCGCACACACCACCCCTAGGGTACGCCTCACTGTTGCCTTGCCTTCGAAAGGTGATCGTCGAGTAGAGGATGTCTTAGTAAGTCCTCATGATCCGGGAACCTGGCATGAGGGTAGCTTCTAAGGTGTCTTCCCATTGCTCTGGTGATCACCATGTCCCTACAAACTCGAATTGACCCGAACACCTCCAACGGTGGTGCTACCTACCTCTCAATGGTGGGATGGCACTACTTTAAAGGACATTTACACAGACGAATTCCTTAGGGTAGGTAGGTTCTCGTAGATACTTGCTCTCTTCAAAACAAACTAAAATCTTTTCACCAACACTTTTCAAAAGCTTTCAAAGCAAATTTTTCAAACACTCTGACGTACGAGTCGAACTGAAATTTTTCAAAGAAACTTTTTTAACCCACATTGAAAAGCAAACAATTTTGAAAACACATTGAGCAAGTATCTAAGAGCCCATGGATAACCATGGATAGAAAGGGTGCTAACACCTTCCCTTTCTATAACCTACCTCCCGAACCGAGAGCAATCTCTATAAGGAATTTTTCTGTGCTTTTGTCCTTTCCTTTTGGAGAAAATAAAAGACGGTGGCGACTCTTGCTTCCGCGACATTTCGCGAACCAGCGTTAAACAGTCAGTTCCAGATCCACCGATCACAGAACTGGCGACTCTGCTGGGGATAAATCTTAAAGTGAGGTGTACCTTAGGGCTAGGTCATAACTGTGTTTTCAATTGTCTTCTTTGCTTGCTTTACTATTGTGGGTTGTATCGGAGTTACATAGATCCTAACCCGGATCTGGGGATACCCTGTTTAGGTAGCATAATCTGTGAGGGACCTGTCCGGCGTATACCGACATGGGTGAAGCAGTGGCTACGTTGGTGTGGCGCCTTGGTCTGTACCGATATCCCTCGTGTTGAAACGGGGAGAATATGGGTCTTCCAAGGAGTCATTAAGCACCAACCGACCTTAGAACCTTAAATGACCCAACTTGGCCACTAGAACAGTAGCAGTATGCTACGCCCATTGAGGCTAAACTCTCGTGATGGTTCTGGCCGCAAGAAAAGATTGCGATGCTGGAGTTATGACCGATTGAGGGTAGTCAATGATATTGGGATCCTCTAAGAACCCGGTTACTTTGATAGGACAGGTATGAACCAACTAACTGAAAGAGGGTAATACCTAGACTCCATGCTGGCCTTAAACCCAAAGGGTTTCTCTTGTGTGACTTGTGTGCCTTTGTACTTGCCTACTTGCATGCTTGTTAGCTGACACATGAACTACTTGCAGGTTTTGTTTATAGTCCTTAACTAGGACTCATGACAGGGTTTACCAAATTTCTTGCAGGTTTTGTTTATAGTCTTTAATAGGGACTCATAACAAGGTTACTAAGTCTTGCAGGTTCTGTTTATAGTCCTTAATTGGGACTCATAACAGGGTTTACCTACATCACCCCATGCATAGCATGACATCATACCATTGCATACATCCTAACCCATTTCGAGGATCTCAAGGGCTTGTGATACAGGTCATGATGAATCAAACATCTAGCAAGGGGCAAAGAGGATTTATTTTCCTCTAGCCGAAGCTGTCAGGGGCTATGACCCACTGGATATGGTGAGCCTTTGACCCTTGAAGAAGGACTCTCAACAATATGCAGTGCCTTCAGTCAAGCTACCGGTTTCAAATTTTAACAAATTTCTTGTTTACCCCGCGAGGTCCTTGAAAACATTGCATGCATATCATACATATCATTGCATTACAGGTGCCCGTTCTTTGCAGGTCACTTACCCTTCTTCGCTGTTTATTTCAGCCGACCGTCATGAATCCTGAATCATCAGCTGAGCAGTCCATCAAGGACCTCCAGGCTCAGAACGCCCAGTTCCAAGGGCTGATCATGAATCTGACCCAGGGGCAGCAAGATCTGAAGGCTCTGCTCTTGAAGAAAGAAAAGAAGAAGAGGAGGACTGTTTTGTTCAGCCCTAGACGCAGATCTGGGAATGCACCGCAAATTGAAGCTGAGAGGACTACTCCGTCTGTAAGGGAAAGCAGTCACCATGAGAGAGAGGTGCCTAGTCCAGTGGTCTCCGACAACGAGACAGATTTCAACGACGAGCAGTACCCTCCGGCTGAGGACAGGTACAAACAGTTGGAAGACCGGCTAAGTGCTATGGAGATACAAAAGGTGCCTGGCCTGGACTTCGAGGATCTAGGTCTGTCTTCTGGGGTAGTGATCCCGCGCAAATTCAAGGTACCTGTCTTTGCTAAATACGACGGGGCATCCTGTCCTAAGTTGCATCTCAGGGCTTATACAAGGAGGATCCAGCCCTATACAGCTGACAAAAACTTATGGATCCATTTCTTCCAAGAGAGTCTTTCAGGGACTCAGCTCGAGTGGTTCTATCAACTGAATGGAGCCAACATCCGTACCTGGGAAGACTTAGCCACTGCATTTTACAAACACTACCAGTATAATGCCGACCTCGCTCCCACGCGTACTCAGCTTCAGGGGATGTCTATGAGTACAGGCGAAGGCTTCAAAGAGTATGCTCAAAAATGGAGGGACCTTGCTGGAAGGGTACAACCACCTCTGACTGACCGCGAGCTCGTCGACATGTTCTTGGGGACCCTGTCTGGTCCATTATTCAACCACCTAATCGGGAATTCTGCTGCTGGGTTTACAGATCTTGTCTTGACTGGGGAGAGAATCGAAGCTGGTATCAAGTCGGGGAAGATTCAAGAAACCGCACCTGCTGACACCCAGAAAAAGCCCCACAGTGGAAAGAAAGAGTCCAATGCTATACATGGTAAAAAGGGTCGTCATGATGTAGGGGCAATCCAGATTTCTGATCCCACGCCCGTTCAACCAAGAAAGAGCAATAGGCGTAGGATAAAGCATCAAGATAGGAAGTATACTGACATCAACATGTCTTTGTCTCATGCACTACAACAATTGTTGAGGGCAAAACTGATCACACTAAAGGATCCTCCTCAAAATCCTGACACTTCCTCTCCCAAGTACAACCCGGGTGTGAGATGTGCCTACCATTCTGACAGTCCTGGACATGACACCGACGACTGTTGGACCTTGAAGAACAAGATCCAGGATTTGATTGACGCCAAGGAGGTCGAGTTTGAACACTGATCCTACACCAAATCATCGAGAATGTCTTTTGTTCATTCAAATGTTCAAGTTGTATTTTTCTTTGATTGTTCGAACATTTATTCATGTTAAACATTGTTATCACATTAACGCATCGCTTATGTCTATTTTGAATCAATATATTCGTATTCACTAAACGCAAATTATTTTCATATTTTTTCTGATATCAACTCTCTTTAATTCCAAGCCTCTTGAGGGAGGATGACGAAAACGATACCACGATCTTTACAGTATGCTTTTGAACAGACCTCGCTGATGAGGTACAGGCATTGTTTCAATTCCCAAACACTGGAGTAATAAGGAAGATAATCCCTCGTCAACCCCTCTGAGCCAAAGAAGTAGGAGTTTTATTTTCGATAATTGAAACCCTTTATCATAACCTGGGGCAGGGTAGCCTCTCAGTTGATCCAAGTGCATAACAAATGGCACCAAAGAAGTCCTTACAAAATAAAGAAAGACAGTGATGGTTCCGAATAATCATAAGGACAGGCAGTCATTATCAAAAAAAATCATAAATGAAAAACCCAAAAAGTCAAAGCCAACGAAGAAGACTTACAAAACTGGGGCATCCCGCTGACTGTAATTCCAAAAAAGGAAACAATTCAGGCAAAAAAAGACAGGGATAACAAAATCAAAAAAGCAAGAGGTCTTATAAACCCTCAACAAAAGCAAAAGTGACTGCCTGTTCAGAATAAATCATCCATATCTGAACCATCACCAGAACATCAAAACAAAGACTCGAACAAGGTCTAACGCATGATCAACTGAGTTTAGGTTTGAAGAACATCACGAAGAGCGGGTGGGTACAAATAATTTGAGCCTTTATCCTTTGTTTCTTAAACCGTGAACCAAGCCACGTTATAACCCTCAAAAGTCCTAGCTGAAGCATGGGTTAGTTCGAAAGCATACTGTTACGAAAGGTATCCTGACTCCTTAAGGCTACGGTAAATGCAGAGTTGACATCACATTTTACAAACATTCATTTGTTTTTATGAAAGAATGCATTTTCAAAATCTTCAAGACAGACATAGGCTTTGCATTTTTAACATAACTTTGTTTGCATATGACTTTTTGTTTGAGCAGCAGGGAAATTCGCACGATGAATACCTAGTGAACAAAAGCACTTCCAATCAAGGGACACAACATGATCATGGTCCAATCATCTGGGGCAGTTCAGTCAAGATTCGGAGAATCTCTCAAAAGGCCAACCAGCCTGGGGCAAATCTCCATCTGGATCACCTAGGGCACTCCAGCAACGAATCTTGCCTAATCAAACATCTTCTGATAATATGGCAAAATACTTCCAACAGGGACAACTCCCTGCATTCTAAGAGCGTGGACATAGTCGAAAAATACTACGCAAAATCAAAGACCCGCTGGGTTGACACACCTAGGCAAAAATAAGGGCTTCCCGGCGAACCAAAAGGGTTCGGGCAAAATAAAGGGATGAAATGAAAAAATCTGTACACCCGGCAAGTCGAAAACCTGAAAAGGCGGCTTGGGCAAAAATGGGTATCCCGGTGGACTGAAAACCCAAAAGGGCGGTCCAGGCAAAGTTAGGGATCAAAGCGTACGACTATGTCCTGTCATCTTGTCACCTGCCTACCAGAAGAAGGTTTGCTCATCAACAACTATCAAGCACCTCCACAGGTATCTTCCGCTCCCACATCAGAAACAGGGGCAATAATGGATGGTCTAAGCAATCTGATTGCTCTGTCCTCTAAGGTGTCAAGGTAGGGTCCGTTGAAGAACATAACCAATACAGTTCAATACTTCCCCAGGAGAGTCCAATCCAGCTTCCCCAGGAAAGATGGAGTCCATATCCCCAAGCAGTAAGCTTATCCCCTCGCAGAGCACGAACGCGTCGCCCGGCTTTATTTAAAGAGTTATTTCCTCAACAGGATATAACTGGGTTATCCTCGGCCAAAAGCCACGGAAAGAGCGTCCTCGACAAAATATCCTTATCCCCAGCGAAGTCCATTCATGCTTCCGGCATAACAAGGGTATCCCCAGCAAACTATCATCAACCTCAGCGAAGTATTCCTCTCCCCACAGAGTATTCCCCGCAGAGTAATCCATTCGCCAAGTTCATTCCCCAACGGAGTTATCTTCTCCTACCGGTATTCTTGCAACTATCATCCCCAGCGGAAACAAAAAGCTATTCTTCAACATCAGCCCAGGATATGACTTCCTGGCACCCGTCAAGGATTTATTTTCTTAGACAAAAATACATTCATAAACATCACATCTTCATACGTTATAGCATGCATATGCATCATATTACACGAATCTCATTGATTTTGAAGACATACAGTTCATGCATCATGATTTTGCATACAATTATGTTCTACCTTTTCAGGGAAAAGATCAATACAAAAATGACTACTATCAACTATCGCAATTCATTCTTGATATAGTTTCGGATATGAGCCAGAGATGGTGACGTTCTGATACTGCTTCCAGATTTCTTTCTTGATATAGTTTCAGATATGATCCAGATATGGTGACGTTCTGATGCTGCTTCCAGAATTCCTTCTAGATATAGTTTCAGATATGACCCAAATATGGTGACGTTCTGATACTGCTTCCAGATTTCCTCCTAGATATAGTTTCGGATATGAGCCATATATGGTGACATTCTGATACTGCTTCCAGGTATCCTTTAGATATAGTTTCAGATATGATCCAGATGTGGTGACGTTCTGATACTGCTTCCAGGTATCCTTTAGATATAGTTTCAGATATGATCCAGATGTGGTGACGTTCTGATACTGCTTCCAGGTATCCTTCAGATATAGTTTCAGATATGATCCAGACATGGTGACGTTCTGATACTGCTTCCAGGTATCCTTCTAGATATAGTTTCAGATATGACCCAGAGATGGTGACGTTCTGATGCTGCTTCCAGATTTCCCTCCAGATATAGTTCGGATGTGACCCAGATATGGTGACGTTCTGACACTTATTCCAGTCAAAAAGCCTTCTCTAGTCCAGCTAAATCGACTCCCAACAGATTTTTCTGATAAAAACTCAGCAGAACTTATGGTCCCCTCTCCAACGGTGAGTGAGGTGGTAATTCCTTCTTCAGATGTTTCCCTCTCCGACGATGAGTGTGAGGTGATAGTCTCCTATGGTCCCCTCTCCGGCAAGTGCGTGAGGTGGTAATTCCTTTTTCAGATGTTTCCCTCTCCGACGGTGAGTGTGAGGTGATAGTCTCCTATGGTCCCCTCTCCGACAAGTGTGTGAGGTGGTAATTCCTTTTCAGATGTTTCCCTCTCCGACGATGAGTGTGAGGTGATAGTCTCTTATGGTCCCCTCTCCAACGGCGAGTGAGGTGGTAATTCCTTTTTCAGATGTTTCCCTCTCCGACGGTGTGTGAGGTGACAATCCCTTTTCCTATGATTCCCTCTCCAACGGCGAGTGAGGTGATTCCCTTTCAGATTATAAAGGTCTATGGTTCCCGTTCCGATACTGCAAAGATGGTAATTCCCGCTAAGATTTTTCTCAACGAGCGTTGTTGAAGTTAAAATCACCCAAGGTTCTCTTACCATTCATGCTAAGGCAGCAACCATATCTGGTCCATTCATCATCTTTTGAAGCTCCAGACTCAGCTCCTGTAACCAGTCAGGACATATCTATGCCAAGCATCTGAAATCAACTCCTGCAACGCGTCAGGTACTCATGTTTCTTTTGCAGGTATGCAGGTTCTCGCTAAGGAATCTCTTACGCGATCAACATTCAGATGGCATCTATAAGCCCATCACCCTATCCAACAATCTCCAAATGGCATCTATAAGCCCATTCCCACCACAACACTGCTACTGTGTGAGCGCAAATTTCTGGGCACTCTAGTGTCCAATCATCTTCTACCCTCGGATTACGAAAGGCACGTCAGCCAATCTGCATCCTCAGGTCTAAGAAGATTGAACAGGGGCAACTGTTGCACCCCAAAATTTGCCCTCCCATATTCTTCAAGAAATTGCCAAGCCAAGTCACAAAATTCCCCAAGGGTTGTGCAGTGCAACTGTCTCCTATACAGTCAAAACTAGGGTTTGTGTTCTGATCAAGGAAAGGAAGTTTTCAAAGGCCCAATCAAGTCGCACATGCCTACAAATATGGTCAAGTATATTCATATCAAGTTTCAAGGCATTCAGCTCAAAATTGCACAGTCAAAACCCTAGATTGCACTACAGTCAATTGTAGGGGCAAAATGGTCATTTGACAGTCAAAAGTTCAAATTTTTGGTCAACATATCATTTTGAAGCCACAAACATCATTTGATCAATGCTTGATCATGATTCTCAAAATTTGGCTTAGAAATCATCAAAGATGCAAAAGTTACTATATTTGGACAGCTGAAAAAGTCAACTGAAATTGACCAGGGCATAACTTTCACATGGATTATCAGAAAAATTCCATCCAAAGCTCATTTTGAAGATAAAGACATTTCCTACAATTCATCTTCATATTTAAAGTCCAAGAAATTCACTCACAAAAAGTTATCAATTTCAACATTATAGGTCATTTTCAAAAGTCAACAAAAAGGGATTTTAAGTCAAAGACCATAGCTTGATATTGGTAAATCAAAATGACATGGGACCAAAGGCATTGGTTAGAGGACTCAAATACCTTTCCAAAATGTCCAAGAACATGTGAAAAGCTTAAAAATTGAGCAAGTTATGCCTTGTGGAAGTTGGGAAATTTTTGAATATTTTGAAAAGTCAACAATACTTCAAATGACCTAAATTTGCTAATGGGCCCATTTTTCTTCCATGATTCATCATTCCAAGCCTATGCACGACCACTTGGCCCAAAGGGAAGTATTTTCTCATTTTTTATTTATTTATTTGGATTATTATTTATATTAATTCATTTAAATTATTTAAATACATGAAAAATATCAAACTTGACCTAAAAAATCTTTTCATGCATGTTTTACTCTCAATATCACGTGCACATCCCAATATGGCAAGATTTGGTTTGATTTGGCATGATTGAACAAAATTGCACATGAAAAAGATTCAAAAAGATCTTAAGGAAATCAAATATGCAAAACAATGAATGCCTTGGATTTTATGCAGTTTTGTTGACCTAATAGCTTCCATACATAATGAGAATCACAACCCTAAGCCTTGGACACCAAAAGCTGCGCTCAAGAACAGGTTACAAACTTGAAAATTTTCCATAAAAACTCAATTCTGAAAAGCACTCTAGAGGACGATTCAAGCCCTAATCTTGATCCCAATAGCTTCCTTGTGGTTCTATGAACGTGTGCCAATCAAGAACAACAACAAAAGCTCCAAGAATTGGTAGATTGAACCTCAACTGTGTCCAAAAATTTCTGGGATCGTGCATCATAATTTATGCATACTTTGTCATTTTGATTGATTGATTCATGTTTGTTATAAGTCTTTGATGCTAACCATGCAGTTTGATTGCGTTTTTATGCTCTATACGTGATATTGCCATGAACGCATTCTAGGGTTTCTTGAGCTCTCAATTGGGGATTCTCTTATCCTGTAAAATTGAAACACGATAATACCATGATCATGACCAGGAAGCTTGGACGAAGGAGATGCAATGCTCGCGCCAAATTTCTGAACCAAGGCGTGCTAATCGCTATTTCTAAAACAAGCGTATATTGAGGGGGTTCAGAACCCCCGCTAATTGCTTTTACATTTTCAGGAAATAAACAAAACGGAGAAGATGATGTGTTGGCCGGTGCTGATTGGAAGATTTGAAATTTCGCGCGTTTAGATCACTAATACAGTTTTTCTTTTATATTATTTATTTGATATTATATGTTAAACGTGATCAAACTGGCGTAGTGGCACAGGTGTTGAGCTTGCAACGTCCAAGACCTGGGTTCGAACCCCAGGTCTATACACTTTCAAATATTATTTTTCTCTAATTATTCCTATGCAGCGTTTGTGGTGGAGTGCATAATATACCACCATCATCCAGACGTCCACGTGCTTAGTGAAATCAGATCAATGGCCAAGAATCAAAGAGCACGCTACACTTCAGTCAATGCGCCACATGCTTGCACAAAAGTCAATGGATTTCATGCTTAATGGGCCAGGCTTCTTAAGTCCACACCTCCATATTGGGGACCTCCACCCCCCATGGTTTGCAAGTTTTATTTATTTTTCTTATCTTTTTTTAATTATTATTTTACTTGTTTTGCTGTTTTAATTTAATTATTATTTTTACAAAATATAAAAAACATCATAAAATCAGAAAAAGGCAAAAATATGATATTTATTTATTTAATTATTTTTATAAATAATTTAACATGTAATTATTAGTTTTAATTAGGTTACAATTTTAATTTCTTTTAATAACCAAAAATACAAAAATATAGAATTTAGGTTTAATTGTTAATTTTATTCCTTTTAATTTCCTTTTTTACAACAATAATATTTATTTTATTTATTTTCATAAATTAAATTTTGCATGTAAATTAATTTAGATTTAAATTAGGTTAAAACTTAATATTTTCACAATAAACTTAAAAACCATTAGAATTAGGGTTTACATTTCCAATTTCATTCTAATAAATTCTTCTTCTTTTAAATCTTAAAAAACATAAAATACTAAAAAACATTTTCTTTTCAATTTTAATTTCAACCCTTCATTAACTTTAAATTTTTTGCAAAAGGGTCCAACACCCTAGTTTTGTTTTTAATTCCTTTATTTCGCGTATTTATTTATTTCGCTCAAATAATTATGTATCTCTCCCAAAGCGTTGTAACTTAAATTTTTCGCACTTTTAATTTGCTTTATTTATTTTTCTGTCAAATCGGGTCCGGTTTAATTTTGGCGATGTGGACCCGCGCCTTTGTAATAGTCTTAGATTTATTTTCCTGCAAACTTTATAACTGTTAAAAAGCATGCAAGAATGAATGTCTTAATTAAAATCAAGCGTAGATCACTAATAAGTATGACAAGACAAATACAAATGAAAACGACACACGAATCGCACACACCACCCCTAGGGTACGCCTCACTGTTGCCTTGCCTTCGAAAGGTGATCGTCGAGTAGAGGATGTCTTAGTAAGTCCTCATGATCCGGGAACCTGGCATGAGGGTAGCTTCTAAGGTGTCTTCCCATTGCTCTGGTGATCACCATGTCCCTACAAACTCGAATTGACCCGAACACCTCCAACGGTGGTGCTACCTACCTCTCAATGGTGGGATGGCACTACTTTAAAGGACATTTACACAGACGAATTCCTTAGGGTAGGTAGGTTCTCGTAGATACTTGCTCTCTTCAAAACAAACTAAAATCTTTTCACCAACACTTTTCAAAAGCTTTCAAAGCAAATTTTTCAAACACTCTGACGTACGAGTCGAACTGAAATTTTTCAAAGAAACTTTTTTAACCCACATTGAAAAGCAAACAATTTTGAAAACACATTGAGCAAGTATCTAAGAGCCCATGGATAACCATGGATAGAAAGGGTGCTAACACCTTCCCTTTCTATAACCTACCTCCCGAACCGAGAGCAATCTCTATAAGGAATTTTTCTGTGCTTTTGTCCTTTCCTTTTGGAGAAAATAAAAGACGGTGGCGACTCTTGCTTCCGCGACATTTCGCGAACCAGCGTTAAACAGTCAGTTCCAGATCCACCGATCACACAAGGCACCGGGCCATAAAAGTTTCAAATTGTTTATTACAAATCTCAAAACAAAAGTCTATTACTGTGTAATAAAAGAAATGGGCACGAAGTCCTTTACCGTCCAATTGCTTAATCCACCGTCGGTAGTTGGGTAAATCCAGCTGTCAAACTCAGGCTCTTCATCATCATCTTCAATCGCATTCACTTCTGGATTAGTGATACACAGGGGAGGTCTTCCAATCCACGCCCACCGAACATCCCTTTGAGCTTCTGCAGTTAAACCCAAACCAAACTTGTCAGTCTTATGTGCAAAGTTAGGGAGTTGGCCCCAATTCGCACATCCACCTTTTTCAATAACAGCCCAGGCATCCTTGAGGGAAGCCATCTTCATTGGAGGATCTTCAGCAACAGTTTCAGTCGACGCCAGAGTCTGGGGGACTTCTTCAAAGTTTTGGCACGGGGTTTCAATGAACTCCCCATCCATTTCTACATATCGAAAAGAGTTAAGGTGACTCACCATGTACTCCTCTTCTCCTCGTACTGTAACGATTTTCCCTTTCAATGGGTATTTCAACATCTGGTGGAGCGTAGAAGTTACTGCCCCAGCTTTATGAATCCACGGGCGACCTAGCAAACAAGAATATGATGGTCGGATGTCCATCACATAGAATGTAGACGCGAAAGTCTGGGAACCAACCTTAACTGGAACATCCACCTCTCCATGTACCATCCTTTTGAACCCGTCAAAAGCCCTAACCACAATATTACTTGGCTTCAGCACCAACCCTTCATAGTCCAACCGGTCTAATGCTTTCTTGGGTAAAACATTTAACGAGGACCCAATATCCACCAGCATGTGGGCTAAAGTAGTGCCCCTACACTCGATTGAAACATGCAGAGCGTCATTGTGATTCTTTCCTTTGGCTGTCATATCGGCGTCAGAGAAACCCAACCCGTTGTCAGCGGTCAAACTAGCCACACAGTCTTTGAATTAATCAGCAGATGTTTCCTGGGGCACATGCGCAGTTTTCATGAAAGCAATCAGAGCCTTAGCATGGGCTTCTGAGCACAGCAATAAAGACAACATAGAGATCTTCGACAGGGTTTTCCCCAGCTGTTCGACTACGTTATAGTCACTTTTCTTGATGATCTTCAAAATCTCCTCTATCTCCTGCCTAGAGGTCTCAACAGTAATCTTCTTCGGTGCCTCCTTCTGGGCAGGCCCACTGGTGATCCCTTTGCCCCGAGTGTCAGATGACTCGGCGACAAGGGTAATGATTGGAACACGAACATGGACAGTAGCAGATGTACTGGCAGGTGAAATAGCAACAGGCTTCCGAACAGTTGGTGAGGAGGTCTCAGGAGAGAAAAGTCTTCCGCTTCGGGTAACTTTTCTAGACCCAACAATGTTGCTGACATCAGTATCAACCTCTTCAACCTTCAAGTCTTGTTTAATCCCATGATAATACACATCGGCCCCATAGTGCCATGGGACAGCCTTATCTGACGTGTAAGGGATAGGTCCAGGAATAGTAATGATCAATGGAGCAACTCTCGGAATAGATGTAATTCTAACAGGCTTTCTCTAGGAAGCCTTAGAAGAATTGGCGGAAATGGTGATTATGGAAACATCTTCAACAGGAATCAACGGAACCAAAGTTTTCTCGAACAAGATTTCTTTGTTATCCATCAGGTGTTGGACACCTGACTTTAATAGATGACAATCAGTAGGTAGGACGGAACATAGGTGGCAACCTTCGCCATATCCCGGAAATAAACCGGCCAACAATAAGTTCTTCTTAACGATCAACAACGGAGTAGAAATGTCTTTCACAGAGGTTACAAACACATCATCATCCATAACATTTACTCCATGCTTGGGCATATGAGCAGTCATGACATTAGGCTTTTCCCGCGCTTCAAACTCGATCTCCTTAGCATCAATCAGATCCCGTACCTTATTCTTCAAAGCCCAGCAGTTGTTCGTGTCATGCCCCGGGCTATCAGAGTGATAAGCACAGCGGGCGTTCGGATTATACAGCGGTGATGTAGTACTGGGATTCTTTGGAGCCTCCCTCAGAGTCACCAAGTTGGTTTTCAATAGTTGCGGCAGAATTTGAGATAAGGTCATACTGAGTCGAGTATACTGCCTTTGCGGTCTCTCTACTCTTTGCTGAGTGTTACATTGTGGGGCAACAGCTGGTCTTGATATAACTACCACATTAACTGCTTGGCGGTGCTCAGGTCGGTTTTGGCTCCTCGAGCTGTAAACTGCACTAGATTCCTTCTTGAAAGGCTTCTTCTCTATACTTGACGAAGCACCTTTCTGTATCTTGCCACTTTTGATACCAACTTCAACTCTCTCCCCAGTCATAATTAATTCAGTAAACCCGGACGATGAACTACCAATCAAATGATTAAAGTATAGACCAGACAAAGTCCTAAGAAACATATCCACCAACTCCCTATCAGCCAGAGGGGGTTGTACTCTTCCAGCAAGATCTCTCCATTTCTGAGCGTAGTCCTTAAAACCTTCGCTCACACCCATATACATACCCTGAAGTTAAGTACGCGTGGGAGCAAGGTCGGTATTATACTGGTATTGCTTGTAAAAAGCAGCAGCAAGGTCCTCCCAGTTGTGGACATTATCTCCTTCCAGTTGGTAGAACCATTCAAGTTGAGTCCCTGACAGACTATCTTGAAAGAAATGAACCCAGAGGTTCCTATCGGCAGTATATGGCTGAATCTTTCTAACATACGAGCGGAGGTGTAACTTTGGGCAGGAGACACCGTCGTACTTAGCAAAGACAGGAGCTTTAAACTTATGTGGGATCACCACCCCAGATGCCAAACCCAAATCTTCGAAGTCTAACCCAGGTATCTTCTGGATCTCCATTGCACTTAACCGGTCTTCAAGTTGTTTATACCTATCCTCAGCAGAAGGATATTGGTCTTCATCAAAGTCGGTGTCATTGTCAGAAACCACAGGGCTAGGACCCTTCCTTTCCTTTTGATTATCTCCCCCTCCAGATGAGTGAGATAAATCAGCTTCTTGTCTCAACTTGTTCCCAAACCTGTGACCCATATTCAGGAGGACCACCTTCTTCTTCTTCTTCTTCTTCTTCTTCTTCTTGTCCTTCAAGATGAGAGTCTTCAAATCTTGTTGACCTTTGGCTAAGTTCAAGAACATCTCCTGGAACTGAGTATTCTGAGCTTGCAGAGCCTTAATGGCTTGATCAGTAGGTGTTTCAGAAGACATATTGTGCTGAAATAAATAGCAAAGAAGATAAGAAACCTGTAAGGGTACCTGTAATGAGGTGCATGGGAATGGAATGCGTATGAAATGATTTCAAAGACTTAGGGAGATTCAAATTTGTAAACCAAAATAAAACACACTTTATTAGATTAAAACTTGAAACAATGTTTAACAAATGCATTTAAGGCGTTACAAAAGAAATACTGAAAAGAAAATCTAAACTAAAAAAAATAAAAGACATTAGAATTCCCATGGCCGTTTCCCTTTCGTGTTGACATAATCGTTGATTGTCCTCTCAGTCTCCAGCTGCCTTGTAAGCTTCAGGATCTTCCGTTCCTGCTCATGATACTTCTCTCTGTAAGTGTTCTGTTCTTCCCTTAACTGGATCCAAGATCTCTTCAATGCCCCAATATCAGTAGGCATGTATGGATGGAGGACCGTATAAGGAACCCCTTCTTCATCAGTATGCTCTACAATCACCGGCAAAACGGCTTCATATGGCATTCCCATCTTTTGAGCACGGGCTCGAACCCAATGGAGGTACGGATGCATCGGGAGAGAAGTCTTCATTCCTAGATCATGTGGATCAGACCTGTTCACCCTGTCCCAGGCTTGTATAAATCTGCAGCAATGTCCCTCAACATCCCCCTTGAAGTCAAAGACAATGTCTGGAAGCAGCAACTCATGAGGACCGTCCCTTCGAGCTCATCCAAACTCTTCCATATCCTTAGTACTCCAAAGGATGTCCGTATGAGCAAGGGAAATGATTCTGTAAGCCCAACCCATACCTTCCTCATTCTTCAATACAGATTTGGGGAGGTGAGAAATAAACCACCTCGCCAGCAGCGGTGCACAACACAAGAGAGTTCCCCTTCTCCGAACCGTACGGGTATAAAGAGCATGTAGAACATCACCTAAGAGAGTAGGCACTGGGTTATGGGACATGAAAATCTTGACTGCGTTCACATTGACAAAAGAATCTGAATTTGGGAATAGAACCAGGCCATAGATGAGGAGTTCCAGGATGTCTTCAAATTCTTGAAAGTCCAAACTATCCCAGAACTGTTGAGCTTGATCAATCAAGAACTTAGCCAGGAAACCTTTCATCCCACTCCGACTCTCCCAGTTAGATACCACACCTGCCTTTGTTAGATGTAAGGCTGAAGTAATATCCTCTGGCCTAGGAGCTATCTCCAAACCTGTAAAGGGTGTCTGCTCTAGAATAGATATGCCAAGTAAATCAGAGAACTCCTCCAAAGTAGGGACCAACTGATAGTCCGGGAAGGTGAAACAGTGATGCAACGGGTCAAAGAACTGGAACAACACACTCATCATTTGCTCATCCAGCTTTGAAGTGACCAAGGTAAGGAGATGACCATGTATTCTAACAAAGGAAGAAGTATCAGGAACTTTTGAAACCAACTCTCTAAGCTGAGCAGGTATCTGCACGAATTTGATCTGAATGGTATTTCTGCGCATAGATGCCATGATCTACAAAACAGAACAAAGATAAATCCCCTCGGTCTTTGAAATAGTTATTCTAATGAAATATGCATGCAATGTCATGATGCATGACGTCATGATAGAAACACACCACAGGTATCACAGATAGCAAACATGGTAAGGGCAAACAAGTCACACAATAGCCTTTAAATTTCAGGCTGGTATGGAGTTTAGGTATTACCCTCTTTCAGTTTAGTTGGTTCAACCTATCCTAGTAACCGGGTTCTAGAAGTTCTCAATATCACTGACCATCCTCGATCGGTCATAATTCCAGTTTAGCAATCTTTTCTTGCAGCCAGAATCATCGCGAGAGTATGGTCTCAATGAGTGTAGAATACTGCTACTTTTCTATGGCCAAGTTGGTCAATTATAAGTTCTAAGGTCAGTTGATGCTTAATGACCCATTAGCAGCCACATACTCTCCTTGTTCCTCCACAAGGGATATCGGTACCAACTAATGTGTCACACCAACGTAGCTACTGCTTCAACCGTATCGGTCTATGCCGTACAGTTCCCTCACAGTCTATTGCTACTTACCTAAAAGGTGTCCCCTATATCCGGGTTAGGATCTATAGTAACTCCAATACAAAGCCCACAAAGATAAAGCAAACAGATCAAATAATTGAAAACAATATAATGAACTATTCCTAAGGTACACCCCAATTATTAAGTCCCCAACAGAGTTGCCAGTTCTGTGATACGGTGGCCAGAACCGGGACGTGTTTCCCTATTTTTTTAAGGAATTTGCTGGTTTGCGTTTTGCATTTGTGTTCGCAAAATGTCGCGGTAAGCAAGAGTCGCCACCGACTTTTATTTTATCCAACAAGGAAAGGAAAAAAGCACAGAAAAATTATTTTTTTTGAGATTTTTCTGAGTACGGGGGTAGATTATAGAAAGGGAAGGTATTAGCACCCTTTCTATCCGTAGTTATCTAAGGGCTCTTAGGTACTTGCTCATCATTTTCAAAATTGTTTTCTTTGCGTAATTTGAAAAGCTTTTGTTTTGACTTCGATTTAACTCTTGCTTCTGTCTTCAAGAGTGTAATGAAGTGTTTTGAAAACTTTGTTTGTAAAGGAGTGTAAGTGTGAAAAAGGTTTGTTTGGATTGAGCAAGTACTTAAGAGCTAATCTACCTACTCGAAAAAAAGAATCGTTCTATGCTTGTTTCCTTTAAACAACGTTATCCCACTATTAGTGAGTAGGTAGCACCATCATTGGAGTTTTGAGGGTCAATTCGAAAGGGATGTACGGTCACTAAAGCAATGTTAGGACGTCTTAGTAACAACCCTAATGTCTTAGATCATTTATCTGAGGCAACAATATCCGAGGAAACCTTTCTGAGGAAACTTTGATCTTTGGACAAAAGGACGACCACTAAAACATCCTATACTCAATGACCGTTTACCCAAGGCAACCAAGTGGGAGTGTACCTTAAGAGTGCGCATGTGCGAGTGATTTAATTTCAGATTATTTATCTTTGCACATTTAGGGTGATCTAACTGTTTTAAAATTAATCATACATTCTTGTCATGTATCATATTATCATACATCTAACAGTTAAATATTTGCGGAATTTAAAATGCGGAATTTAAACTACGCTATTACAAGGCTTCGGGTATTTACATAGCCAAAAACAAACCCTTTGAAATTAAAGCGATAAATGTAAATAAACATCCTAATTAAACTATTACAAACTGTAGGCAGTTACATCAATATGATAAATAATAAAAATGAAGCGCGCGAGAAAAATTAGATCGACGAGAAATTAGGGTTTTGACCCTCCTAACCTAATTAAAAGAAAAGAAATGTTTTTTTTCGTTGTTTTTAAAAGAAATAAGTTTTCTAAATTAAATGTGCAATTAATAGTGATTAAATTAATTAATAAAAATAATTACATGACCTATTTTTGGTTTTTTTGATTATTTTAGGAAAAGAAAGAAAAAAAATTAAATTTGGAATAAAAAAAACCTAATTATTCTAGTTATTTTTAATTATGTACAAAAGAACTAAAATTATCTAAATTTAACAAACTTAATTAAATTAATTAATTTTTAATAAAAATAAAATCTAGACCTAATTTATGAAAAGTAATATTTTTTGTGATTTTTAATAAAAAGGAAATATTTAATTGGTTAGTAAATAAATAAATAAATTAAAAGAAATAAAATAAAATAAAGTAGAGAAAGAAATTGGGCCTGAATAGTATTTTTGGGGGGTGCAAACAGCCAGATCTGGGCCCATTTGAGTGAGGTCCACGTTGACTTGTGAGATTCTATGCTACGCATTTTACTTGGCTTTTGGTGTTCCCTCCTGGATGGCCATCAGATTTGGCCATCTGGCCACTTGGTATACCAGATCTTGAGGGAGTATTATATGCCTTGGATTTATGCACACATGTGATTACCTGAAATAAATTAAGAAAAACACAAATGTTGGAGGTAGGGGTCGAACCCCTTACCTCAAGCACTCCCACGCCTTAACACCCACCTGACTACCACTGGGCCATCTGCTTCTGTTGTCATGATAATGCAAAATAATAAACAAATATAAAAAAGGCTCTTTGTATCAATTTTACGCGCGGAGATTTGAACAGGCCAATAGAGGGGTTCCACGCAGTCGTCTCCTTCCTTGGATCCGTTGATAAAAGTTTCAAACTTTTACCTACGGACGTTTGTCCGTAGCTATAGCCCCTGTCATTCTTAAAATCAAGCACAAACATGATAAATAAAAACCAAGGCCATGGTTGAATTCGTATGGTCCTGCTGGTTTCATTGGTGGCCCTTTTATGGCCCAATTTTTCCTGGATTCAAAAACCCCAAAGCGAGCTATGAAACCCTAACAATGGCACATCCCAGTACATACCAAATAAATGCAATTAAACCATACAGAAAGCTTGTATATGTCTTAAGGATCAAGAATATATCATTAGTTCATGCTATCAATGCCTAAATCATGGAATTCTAATTCAAGAAATGTATGGTATCATGATGGACTTACAACACTTTTGGGTACTAGAAAGGCTTCGTTCTTGATGGCTTTAGCTTGCTGACACTCCCAGGAATCGATTGGGATAGCTAGAAGGCCTTGAGGATGCCTGGAAATAGGAATTCAATCTTGCACTTTTTCTTGAATTTTCAAGTTTTTGTTCTGCCTATTGCGCCTGCTTCTAACCTAGCTTTGGGTCTGCACGCCCTCTATATGTATCAAGGAATAGATTAGGGTTCCAAAATTGATCCAAAATATTCCTCCATCAATGAATTTGATTTTGATTTGATACACCTTAAAAATCTTTCCAAAATTGGCCTATTTAAATCTTTTTGTACACACCATGCCTTGATACGAATTTGAATACTTGCTAGCTGTAATTGAAGACCCGAAACAAGCACAAAATCTTGTGTTTTCAATGTTTTGGATTTTATATGATTTATTTTGATTAAAATTTATTTAAATCAAATAAAAATCAAAATAAATAATAAAAACATGATAGTGACAAGTTGAAAGGGCTAGAGCTCGTGGACTATGTTGCCAACTCAAAACAAGTGAAAAAGATTGGGCCCATTTGGCAAAAATTGAAGTTTTCGGCATAGTTGACTTTTGGCAATTTTGCAAAAAGGGTCAACTTCACCAATGCATAACTTACTCAATTTTGACTCTTTGGAGGTGTTCTTGGACGTTTTAGAAAGATTGGGTTGTCCTCTAATCAACTCTTTTGGTCCCATATAAATTTGATATTCCATGCTCATGTATGAAGCTTTGACAAAAAAGGTGTTTTTGTTGACTTTTCAAAATGACCTATAATGTCCAAATTCATAACTTCTTGTGAGTGCATATTTTGAACTTGGGAGCTGAATATGTATTGTAGGAAATTTCATCCTCTTCAAAATGATCTTTGGATGGGTCATTTCTCATAAAGTATGAGAAAGTTGTGTTTGGTCAAAGTTGAGTTGACTTTTCCTACACAACCCTAATTTAGCAACTTTTGAGTCTGGATGAATTATGAGCAATCCTTGATCAAATGATGAAATATACTTCAAAATGAGGATGTTGACCAAAAATCTTGAAGTTTGACTGTATGTGGGCCACAATTGACTTTTGCCCTAGCACAGTCGACTTTTGGGCCTTTGAGCAATTGACTGAGCAAACTTCCCCTATAGGGCTTGAAACTTGACATGGATGATCTTGAGAACATATTAGGATAATAGTGATCATTTGGGACCCTTTTTATTCAAACATCTTGATGCAAACTGAAACCCTAATTTGAGGTAGACTGCCTTAGGAGAGAGCTTGTCTGGCCAACCCTTGGACTACTTTGAGCAACTTGGGGATCTTTCTTGAAATGTTTTTGAGAAATATGGGAGGGCAAATTTTGGGGTACAACACAAAGACCCTCGATAAAAGATCTTGACCCTCGATGACCCTCAATTGTTGTCTTCGGTAAACGATCTAGTCCCTAAATGATATTGCTAAAACGTCCCATAGGTTGCCTTCGATGACTATACAGAACGTCCTGTGCTCGTCCCTTCACATCCAACGATGGGGCTTATTACCAAATCAATGGTAAAATAGCAACATCTAAAGGAGGAGAAAAAGAACATTTAAGACCTTTTGAGTAGGTAGGTTACTCCTAGTTGCTCGCTTGCTCACAATAAAAACATTTTATACACCAACACTTGACTTTGAAACATTTTTTTTCAAAATACAAAATACTTGGTACGCGTTCTTATAAAGACAAGAACCATTACAAAGACATTATTTTACAAAATACTTTCAAAACCCACATCAAAAACACCCTTTCAAACAAAAATAAAGTGATCTATCTAGCAAGCAACTAAGAGCCCGTAGATAACTACAGATGAAAAGGGTGTTAATACCTTCCCTTTTCTCAACCTACCCCTCGAAATCAAGAAATAATCTCGAAAGGTCTTTCCTGTTCTTTTCATCCTTTCATTTTTAGATAAAAGAAAAGTCGATGGCGACTCTTGCTATCCATACAATTGTGATCAAACACAAAACACCCAAGTCAGTTCTCCCACCGTATTACAAAACTGGCGACTCTGCTGGGGAGTTTTACTTAAAAGTTGGGTTACCTTAGGGCTAGATCACCTTTACTTGCTTTATTTGATTAGTTTCTTTGCTTTACATTTTTGGGTCTTTGCTTGGGCTTTTGTTAAAGATCTTATACCCGGACCTGTGGCACCTTTTAGGTAAGTAGCAATAAATCATGGAAGTTGTACGACGTAGACCGATATGGACAAAGTGATAGCTACGTTAGCGTGACACTTTGGCTTGAACTAATGTTCCTTGAGTCAGTTAAGGATAACATTAGGCTTCCTTAGTGTCATTAAGCGCTAACTAACCTTTAGAACCTTTTAATTGACTCATCCTAAGCCACTAGAAAGTAGAGAGATGGCCGGCTTTGGTTCCGACCAAAGATTGGTTGATACTCGATGCTACACTCATTGATATTGGACTTTTGGGATATTCTGGCCGCAATACTTTGGTGCTTGAGCTAGAACAATGCCTAAAAGAAAGGTCAGTGATATGAGACTCCTTAGAACCTGTTACTTTTAATAGGACAGGTTGAGTCAACTAAACTTCAAGAGGGTACTTATCTTTAAATACTCACGCAAGCCATTAAACCTAGGGTCTTTTGTGTGACTTGCTTGATATGTTTATGATTTCAAAGCATAACCATAACATCATGAACATCATGACATACATGCTAACCATTTCAAGGGGCTAGAGATTTATCTTTCCTTTTTGTTTTGTAGGGTATGGATTCAACTCGTAGAAAGACCATCCAAATCAATTTTGTAGAGGTCCCTCCCAAGCTCAAAGAATTGGTCCTGAGAGTTCCCAATAGCTCATCGTTCAACAAGAGATATGGTCACTTGCTCATTTTGGTTACTATCAGGTTTGAAGAAGGTCTCATGAGTGTTCTGTTCCAGTTCTTTGACCCTAAACACCATTGCTTCACTTTTCCAGAATACCAGTTAGTGCCTACGCTGGAAGAGTTCTCCAAAATACTTGGGTCACCTATATTGGAGCAAGTACCTTTCACCGGCTTAGAACAAGATCCAATTGCTGAAAGTGTTGCCATAGCCTTGCATTTGAAACCATCTGACATCGAATCCAACTGGTAAAGAAGAAGTGGAGTCAAGGGTCTCCTTGCGAGTTTTCTAATGAATAAAGCTCAGCTATTCTTAGATGCCATTAGTTACTATGCCTTTGAAGATGTCCTAGCTCTATTAATCTATGGATTGGTTATGTTCCCTAATTCAGACCAGTTTATAGATGTCAGTTCCATCAACATCTTCCTTTCTCGCAATCCAGTGCCTACATTGCTCGGAGATGTGTTGCAATTACTCCACATTCGTACTATAAAGAAACGAGGGACTCTTATGTGTTGTACGCCTTTGCTCTATCAGTGGTTTATTTCACACCTCCCTCGGTCGATAATGAAGAATGAATTAGGCTTGAGGTGGAATCAAAGGATAATGTCCCTTTCTCACTCTGATATCTATTGGTGCCCTCGCTCTCAAGAAGATATCTCTTTTATTGATCGCTGCAGAGAATTCCCTAATGTGCCACTTCTTGGCATTAGAGGAGGCATCACTTACAACCCTTCTTTGTCCCTACGTCAGTTCGGCTACACCCGGAGGGATGGTCCCCACGATGTGCTCGTCCAGTGTATTGTGTTTGACTATTCAAATGACCTGCAAAGTTATTGTCAGAGGTTCATTCGCGCTTGGGGCATGGTAAAGAAGACCGATAACAGTACTTTGGGACACAAAAACTCCATCCCTTTGGAGCCTTACCTCAGATGGGTACGAGCTCGTGCTCAAAATCTTATGATGCCATATGCTGCTATACTGCCAGTGATCTTAGAGTATGTTGATCAAGAAGGAGAACCTCACATCATCTTTCATCTTGATATGCCAACAAGCTTCGAAGAGTTGCGAAAGTCATGGACCCAACTCAAGGAAGAACGAGACACCTTTGAGAATCAATTCTACGCCAGTGAAAAGAAAGTTCTGGAACTCACCAAGCAGCTTCATGAAGAGCGGAGTTTGAGCGCCTACATCGCACCAAAAAGGATGCGTTCAACCTTTTTGTCTTATGGGTTTTTGTATTTTTCTTTCTTTCATTGTAAGCCCAAAGAGGCATGATGTACTTAAACTTGGATTTATTAATATAACGTGTGTTTCCTTTTTGTCTAAGCAAATTTAAATCTCTAATTTCCTTGAAAATATAACGTGTGTTTCCTTTTTGGGTTTTATTTCGTTCTTTTCCCTTTTCCCTTGAAAATAATAAAGCGCAGTGACGACTTTTGTTTATTTGCGAGTCAAGTTAATTAATAGTTTGATCTCCGATTTTTACCTCTACAAAGATGTTAGCACCCAATACATCTATAATATTCTATAGGAACCTCTTGAAAATATGTGTTTAAGACTAAAGATTATTTACAAAAATGAGTGGAGAGATAGAAAATAATTTTTTTTTATTTTTTTTTATTTTTTTATTAAAAAATAGTTTTTCTTCTTTTTAATTTAGTTAGTAAATTATATACAAATTAAATAATTTAAATAAATAAATTGGACTAATTACAAATTAACTCAATATAATAAAAGTAATTAATCTAACTAAACAAGTAAATGGGCCATTGCTATAAAAGAAGTGTGAATAAAAGAGTGAGAGGCCAACGTGATTGCAAAAGGAAAAAGAATGGTATGAAAAATGGTATAAAAGAGTGAGAGGCCAACGTCAAAGCCAGACTAACCAAAACTCTAAAAAAAAACATAGACTTAATTTAAATTGTAATTAAGAAATAACAATAATTAAAATCAATGAGAAAAAAAAAAGAACAAGTCAGTACTTGATGTCACTAGGCATGACAAAAAAAATATAGACTTAAACATAAAAAAAAATGAAAATTTTTACTTTTTCAAAGTTATAGCTGTTGAAATAATATAGTAATTGTGAGTAAGTGGGAAAATAGTCTCACATTTGATAAGAATGTGGAGATTTAAACATATATAAGTGGGAGAATCCACTGACCTATCACTTTAAGATTTTAGATGGATAAGTAGTGCGTCTCTCACAAAGGTGCTTATTTCTATACTAAGAGATTAGATCAAACAAAAACTAAATAAAATTAAAACGCTATAAAAATAGAAAAGGAAAAAACAAATTAAATCTAAAATAAAAATGGAAATTTGATTATTATAATAAATACAAAATCAAAAACACATTGTGTGAAAAATAATTTGATTTTTAAAAAAAAAAAATTATTCAAATTAAAAACCTTCTCTTTTTTTTTTGACTAAAAATTGCATACAAGTGAAAATATAATATTTTTAAAAATAATTAAATTAAAAAAACGAAATTTATAATAAAAATAATAAAATATATAATTTTGTCATTTTTTTTAATAAAATGAAAGGTAATTTTTTGAATTAAAACACAATGAAATTAAGGTTAGTAACAACAAAATGAGAAAAATGTTAAAATATGTGATGGCGAGATTCGAACTTGTGACCATTCACTCATACCTCCAAGTGTTTATCAACTGTGCTATTTCATTCATTCAAAATAAAATGAAATAGAAAATCATATAATAGTAAAAGATCCGGATAAAATTGAAGTTTGACATGGATGATATGCAAATGACCTAATAGGGTGATGTAGATGAAATGAGAAACATAAATCAAGTAAAAGAGAAATCAAGAGGGCAAACTTTGGGGTACAACACTTGGTAGCTCCCAGAATAGGTGAATTAGCACTGAACTTCGTTGACAATTGATTGTGTTCTTTATCATTTTGCACTTTAAAATTCTGCATATTATTTCGGTTTGATATTGTTATTCAGTCTGTAGGCAGATGTTGTAACATTGGTCATGACATCATGTTCTGATGTTTATAACATCAATTCTGCCATATTATGTAAGTGCTAGAATTTCAGTGATCAAGGATACCAGAAGATTACTTCAGATCATTGCGTCTTTGATAGAAAATTTTCTAATTATGACTTTATTGTCCTATTGTTCTATGTTGATGATATCTTTATCGTAGGGAAAAATATTTCTAACATTAATAGGTTAAAGAAGCAGTTGGGGGATTCATTTGTCATGAAAGACACAGGAGAAGCTAAATAAATTCTTGGCATTAGAATCATGTGTGACAGAGAAGAGAAGAAACTTTAGATGTTACATGAATATTATATCGAAAGAATGCTACAAAGATTTCAAATGGAAAGTTCTAAGGCGGTAAGCACTCCTCTTGTTACTCATTTCAAATTGAGTTCTAATCAAAGTCCTTCAAGTAAAGATGAAGCATTTGATATGAAATTTTTTCCTTATGCGTCAGCTGTAGGTAGTTTGATATATGCACTACTATGGAAAAGGCATACAATAACATTTGAGAAAGATATATAATCATGCAGGACTAGGTATTATTATGTACCGTGTAGTTGTATATGAGTTACTTACAATAACAGTCTGGTGACTGTTGTAGTAGATTGGAAAGCATGTGCTATAATACCTGAGGTCGAAGAGGGATGAGAGTGGTTACATGTAACACCCGAGGGTGAGGGAGTGGTACTGGGTGCATAAGACATGACAATGAGACACTCCTAGCAGCTTCTAGGGGAAAGACCGAATTCACATTGGAATGAGAGGGATCCCGAGGTTGTGCAGGAAAGATATTGCATGGTTGAAGGAAGGCTTATAAGGATTGATTGGTATTACCTATACCAACAAGATGCATCTTCTTTTCGGTAACCCGTTCCGTAAGAACTCCACAGATAAGCGTGCTTGACTTGGAGCAATTTTGAGATGGATGACCTTCTGGAAAGTTTTCCGAAAAACGTGCGAGTGAGAATAAAACACGCTGAAAGATACATGTTGGTTTGTAGCGTCAGTTGATAATCTCGAAGACAGACTGAGGCGTTACATTGCACCCTATCACAATATAGCCGTTGTAAAAGTTTATGTTTAATTAATAAATACTAGTATGTATACTCGTGCGAGATACTGGTTAAAAAATTTTTAAGTAAAAAAATATTTTATAACTAACAATTTACAAATAAAGTTATAGTAATAATATTATCTATTATAATTTGTCTTTCTTATTAGTAGTATGCATAAATTTTGTTTATCAACAATAAACTATTTATTGTTAATAGAAATATTTGTATTATTTAAAAATTTAATTTATTTAACTATAAAACAATTTTTTAATTTCTAAACTATGATGTTAATTTAAAATGAATAGATTTTGTTAATATTGTATGGATAGGAGAATACTTAGACACGATTTTATATGTGTGGTTCATATTTTTCTCCAATAAAAATATGGTAAATATACCTAAATATCTTTTAAGGAGTAAAAACATGAAGAAATTATATATGTGTAAGAGAACATTATACATTTGTCGTATTTTTATTGAAAAAAAGCATAAATCACACCTAAGGAAATGCATCTAAATTTTTTTCTTATGAATATATATTGTATTTCTATAGCAAAAAATATGAATATAAAGATAACAAAATTTTATACTTTTATATATTATCAAACACAAAGTTATAAGTTCATTCGTATAATGTAAACATTTACAAAAATATAAAAATATCATAAAATATGAATAGAATATGAAAACATAAAGTGTTTTCCTGATTTTCCTTGCAATTAACAAAAGTATAAGGTAAATTCACTATTAGACTTGGAAAAAAAGTTAGAATAACATGATTAAGTACATTAACTTTTCAAGAATGAAAATTTCAATTCTATCATGTGAATCATAATTGAAAAGTTACAATAATATAATTAAGTATGTTAATATTCCAACAATGAGAATTTCAATTCCATCATGTGAATCAAATTAAACATTTATATGAGTGAGTTTTTCTTTAAGACTAGTAATGTCTTTTTATATATGAGAAATAATTTGGAGGGAGAAAAACTGTCAAATTGGAATGAAAATATAGCATTCAAATTTATATAAAAGATTGAGATTTAGAATGAAAATATAACATTAAAATATTTGGGATTTGAAATGGAGATATAACATTAAAATATTTGTTATGAAAATTTAAATAATATAATTATTATTATTATATAGAAAAGAAATTTGATAATTTTTTTAATAAAATTGTCTTGTATTGATGATATAAAAAAGATAAATTTAAAAAATAAAAAGAATAGTGAATAATAAATACTTGAGAGTATAATAAAATTGGCTTACAACTTAAAATCAAAGTATTTAACATCTACATGATTGTGTTGTGTCTCTTGACAGAAATGTTCTGACAGTTCCATAAATTTACTTTTCGTCCTACACACTGCATTAAGAAATCTGACCAGTTGAGAGCGTGGACTATACTCGCATGTAGTACTTTAAACTTCATCCATAATTTGAAGCATTAAGCCAAGTTTTCTATCCAAATAAAGAAATGAGGTTAGGTCTTAGATTTGCTGCTATGAAACTGTTTTCATTGCATTGTTATAAATTAAAATACGACAAATCAAACCTAAAACATGTATTGAACAGATTGCTTACTCATATTTTTCTTACACGGATCTTCTACTTAAATTATCATATTTTTCTCACACATATTGCACCTACTCTATAATCCATTCATTATTTAAACATTATCTACTTTTGTATCAACAAAAACATGTAGGACACACTATGTAGGTTCTCAATTTCTAACCAAATTTTCTCTGTATGCAAGAGTCTAAGAGTGAACCCCTGACCACTTGTTTAAGGTTTCTTGAGTCTCTTAGAATGCAGAAGAACCACAAATTTTCTGTACAATATCTCCTATAATATTAAGTAACACTATGCCAGAAATAACCTACGAAAGCGCTTTTTTTGGGCTTTAAAAGCGCTCTCGTAGGTGGCGCTGCTAAAGGTTTTAGCAGCGTTTTTTGTTCAGAAAAAAGCGCTCTCGTAGGCCTACCTATGAAAGCGTTTTTTTCTTAAAAGCGCTTTCATAGGTAGGCCTACGAGAGCGTTTTTTTTCTGAAAAAGCGTTTTCATAGGTGTATTCAGAATGCGTATAAAGTAGGCATATAAGAGCGCTTTTTGTTCAACTAAAAGCGCTCTCGTAGGCCTACCTATAAAAGCGCTTTTTTCTTAAAAGCGCTTTCATAGGTAGGCCTACGAGAGCGCTTTTTTCTGAAAAAACGCTCTCATAGGTGTATTCAGAATGCGTATAAAGTAGGCCTATAAGAGCGCTTTTTGTTCAGCTAAAAGCGCTCTCGTAGGCCTACCTATGAAAGCGCTTTTAAGAAAAAAGCGCTTTCATAGGTTTTCTACTGAAAAATCTAAAATTTAAAAAATTTCTAAACCTGCATTTTTTTGCAGCAAACCTGTAATTCTTAAACCGGTATTTTACAATCTAATCTAGAAATACCAATATATATTAGTTTTAATCCAAATACCAAATGTAATTCAAATACCAAATAATATATATATATACAAATACCATTATAATCAATTCATATCCAAAATATATATACACAATGGTAATTCAATATTAACATGTTTTTAAACGTAACAAAATACACCCTAAGAAATCAGCTATATAACACTAAGTAAATCAATCCTAATCTACATATATATCCAAGGTCCTGATCCTGCAATATGAACATAATAACACGGTCAGTGTTGTATACACAAAACAATATATTCATAATTAACCAATTTTCACACAACAATGTATTCGTACCTTATTATAAGATTCTTAGCTCAATAAAATATTGGCACAACTCCTCTTTGAGTTCTTCCAATTGACGTGACGAGTAATATGGACAATTGTATTGATCAAAATACTACATTACAAAACAAAATATATGCGTGATTTAGTTTAATGTAATAAATTATATGCAAAATCCGATAAGTAATAAAACAAAGTATAAATTCATACCGTGATTGGAATCTCGATTTCATTCATTTGAATGATTTCTTTGATAAACATCAAAACGAAGTATCCGCAATCTATGCCGTTTTGTTGTTGAGGGCACTACATAGAAAAAAAATAAGATTATACACATCTATTGATTTATCAAGTAGCATAAATATTATAAGCAAAATTATTGAAATTTATATACCTGTACTTTGATCCAATTAATGTTGTTTGATCTAGACCGTGGTACTCGTGCTCCCCTTTGACATCGGAATACTTGTATTGAACTGATGACAAAATTAAAATATTTATTTAGAACAATGACATTGAAATAATTAAATATATAAACACAAACGAATATTTAGAATAATGTCACTTACGTATCAATCACTAGCTTCATTTCCGGATAATTTGTCCAATCACCGTCAACCGAATTCAGGTAATAGACCACTTCTTTTATGGGATTGATTGCAAGCAACAACCAGTGACATCTATAAATTAAAGCAACAATTTAGAAGCGAATTTTAATGTAAAAAATACAAATATTAAAAGGAGCTTAGAATGAAAATCTAACCCTGTATTATAAGGCAAAAGATACAAGCTCTCTGTACTGGCAGTTGTCCTGAATCTTTCGACCAAGTGTTCTCTTACTGAATCAGGTTCCCTAGAAATTGTTGCTCCGCTAACACGGGAGGAAGACACGAAACGGAATCTATTTGACAATTGATTCCCGCGCATCAATTTATCAAATAACATCCTTAAATAAAAACATAATTAATATTAGACTATTTCAATTAAATGTTTAAAAAAATGTTTAACCAATTAAATAATATATTGATCGAGTTACCGGATGTACGAGTGCATCACACTGATGCCTAACTCTCGATGATGAAAGATTTGTTCCATGTCCTCTAATCCAATTGTTTCGGTACATAGAAAACCAAAGACAATTTCATCCACATCGATTTGACGAATTCCATCATTCATCAAATCTGATGTGCCAACTAGTGTCTCCAGACACTGTCGATACCTAGGCACAAATTTACGGACAGGAACCTTCTTCTTAGGTGGAACCCTACTACCTTTCTGGCTCACCTGCTGTGACTGATCTTGAGAAGGTACCTTAAAAATCATATAGAATTATGTAAGATACAAAGTTATGCAGTTTTTTATTCTGATCATAAATGAAACACTATAAAAGTACCTGTCTTTGCGATGCAATAGACTCGCTGCGCTGCAAAATCCCTTTATCCTTAGATGCGGGTTTTGCAGGAGTCTAAAATTACCATGTATAAAATTCAGGTCAGAACTGTCAGTTGAATACTTAAAGATTCATAATGGTTTTCAACATACCTGATCATCTATGCAGATGAGGTCTGATGGCCATGCCACAAAAGATCCTACTGCATCTCGCAGCAATGTGGTCTCCGCAACAATGTCAGGTACCGGTAGCAATGCATTCATATCTAAAACAACATCAACCGATACCTTCATGTGGCCATCCGGGAGCGGTCTATGGTGAATTAAATCTCCCGAGGTGTTGTGCACTTTCCCTTGTCAACTACCCGATAAGTCGGAGAAGCTAGATACAGCTGACAACATGAAATGCCCTAAACCAATAATAACCGTTAGACTTCCTTTAATGTTGACAATAATAACCGTTATAATTATACTTTCTCTAAATATAATGGATTATCATCTTAATTACCTCGGGAAAATTTTGTTGACGGTTGATACTAGCCTTGTCACTAGTTTCTTTCAACTGTGAACTGCTCCTTTCGGCCATATACCTCTCTTTGTCCCTCTGCAGTTCACGGACTTGTGCTTGTAAATCCTGCAATGTTTGCATCACTTCCGCATTGCTAGGATTTCTTTTTCTTGGATTGTTATACAGAGAGGTAGGAGTCACACCATGGCCTTTACCCCTCACTCGTCCCGGATACTCAGCAACACATAGTGCTCGACTGAGTACGCTCCTGATATTCGAGTCATCACCCGAGGATACCGATTGCAATATAGTCTCCTGTAATTCATTTAAATATCGATAATTAAAGACACAACGTTAATTATATATTAATTAAAGACATAATGGTATTGTGATCGGTGGATCTGGAACTGACTGTTTAACGCTGGTTCGCGAAATGTCGCGGAAGCAAGAGTCGCCACCGTCTTTTATTTTCTCCAAATGGAAAGGACAAAAGCACAGAAAAATTCCTTATAGAGATTGCTCTCGGTTCGGGAGGTAGGTTATAGAAAGGGAAGGTGTTATCACCCTTTCTATCCATGGTTATCCATGGGCTCTTAGATACTTGCTCACTTGTGTTTTCAAAAATGGTTTGTTTGCTTTTCAACTGTGGGTTTTTAAAAAGTTTCTTTGAAAATTCCAGTTCGACTCTTGTATCGGTCCTCAAGAGTGTTTGAAAAATTGCTTTCGAAAGCTTTTTGAAAAGGTGTCAGTGTGAAAAGTATTTTGAATTTGTTTTGAAATTAGAGCAAGTATCTAGAGTCTTCTACCTACCCTAAAGAATTCGTCTGTGTAAATGTCCTTTAAAGTAGTGCCATCCCACCATTGAGAGGTAGGTAACACCACCGTTGGAGGTGTTCGGGTCAATTCGAGGTTCGGGACATGGTGATCACCAGAGCAATGGGAAGATACCCTAGAAGCTACCCTCATGCCAGGTTCCCGGATCATGAGGACTTACTAAGACATCCTCTACTCGACGATCACCCTTCGAGGGGCAAGGCAACAGTGAGGCGTACCCTAGGGGTGGTGTGTGATTTTGTGTGTCATGTTCATTTATTTTTGTCTTGTCAGGTTATGGGTGATCTATGCGTTTGTTTTTATTTTTTTGTCATTCATTCTTGCATGCATTTATTTAACAGTTAAAAAAGATGCGGAAATTAAAAGTTCTAAACTATTACAAAGGCGCGGGTCCACATCGCCAAAATTAAAATCCAGGACCCGATTTGACAGAAAGTAAATAAAGAAATAAAATAAAGTGCGAAAAATTAAGTTTACAAGGCTTTGGGAGAGTTACATAAATATTTAAAAGAAGGAAATAAATAAAAATGCGCGAATAGGAATTAAAATTGGAAACGAGGGCGTTGGACCCTTTTTAATGAAATTAAATTAAATGATTAAACTAATGAAATTAAAGAGAAAAAAGAAATTATTTTTTTTTTTTGAGTTTTTGGTATTTATGTTTTTTATGTATTTTTATGAGAAAGATTAAATGAAATTAAAATATTAACCCTAATTCTAATTTTTTTTATTTATTAAGAAAAACATGTTAAAATTAAACCTAAAATTAATCTAATTATTTACATGCAATTTTGATTTATAAAAATAAATAATTAATTATTAGTGAAATTTATTTACAAAAAATATTAATTAAATAAATATATTTTGATTTTTATGACTTTTCTGTTTTTTACTATTTTTTATATTTTATGAAAATAAGTTAAATTAAAGGAATTAATTAAAAAAAGAAATAATTGAAATAAATAAAATATGGAAAAGAAAGAAAATACAATACCTTGGGGGGTTTCTGTCCCCTTTTTGGAGGTGAATTGGAGTGGTTTGGCCATTTGTGTTCTGGCCTCATCATGCATAAGTTGTTCTACTTTGGCCATTTGGCTTTTGGCCTCAACGTTCCTTAATCTTTTCAGGATGTCTGTCTCGTCATGTATTGGTGTCATGCATAAGTTTTTCTACTTTGGCCATTTGGCTTTTGGCCTCAACGTTCCTTAATGAACCTGGGATCCTGTCTAAATCTGCAGTTGAATCTCACGAACACATTAAATAAAATCATAAAATGCAAATAAAGCCAATATATGAAGAAATTTAATATTTAGGCACAATATGGCATGTATGAATGATTATACCTTTTTTATCATGGAGATCAAATCAATCTTACCCTTACTGGAAAATCAGTGGCATGAATGCTTTTATACCTTACTGGAAAATTAGGATCATGGAGATCAAGTCAGCCTTACCCTTACTGAAGAAGTAGTGAGGTGTTGGTTTGTAACTGTGATGGCTTGTTTGTAGTGAGAGGGGGATTTATAATAAGGATTTCAAGGTTTTAGGGTTCTTGAAAGAGTTTGATATTCTAACAGTGTTGTGGCAAGGTTTTTTCTCTCTTTTCCTCCTCTCCGGTTTGTGTGAAAAGAATGTGATTATATAATGAAAATTAGGGTAAAGCAAATGGGTTTTGAATGTGCAATTGGGCCTCCAATATTCACTTGAATTCGTCACTTTCCAGGCTAAATCGCAGGGATTTAAGTGAATTTTTTGAAGTTGAAATGTGAAAACAAAATGTAGCCGACATCGAGAACTAACTCCTGTCCGAAAATCTACTCAATCGGATAAATGGTGAATTAGTTATGAATTTTTGAAGTTTCAGCTCAGACAAACTTATTTTGGGCTTCAGTGTCGACTCTGACACGTTCTTCAATAAAAAACTGGTATTGATCGGTGCATAATTTGGTCTCGACTTTTGAAGCAAAGTTGTAGATCTATGAGTCAGTAACCTTGTGTAAAAATATGAGTCCAATCCGATAAAAATTGACCGAGTTATGAATTTTCGAAGTTTCGGCCCAAATGAAATAATATTCAGCATTCAGGATTTTCAGCGTGTCACGCACTCTGAGTAAAAAACGAAGGTCTTTTGAATACCGTTTGAACTCAATACCTTCTGTGAAAATGTAGCCAACTCAATTTGTGAAATTTTGGCACCGGAACCAGCTCGATACGATGAAAATCGACCAAGTTATGATTTTCTAAACATGACGCAAATAAACTTCTGTCACAAATTTTCTGTATGAAAATACTTGATAAATCCACATTTTTGAAGACCTTATGATCGAAATTGGCTTCCAGCTGTGAGAGATGAAAACTTAGATAATGTCAAGACGGAATTTTGGCCACCGGAACGGGTTCAAAACGAGCCACGATCTTCAAGTTGTGAATTTTTTAGCGCGTAAAAACTGCACTTTCAGCACACTTTTTCACCATATTTCTTCGAGAAAACTCACACATTCGGATACCTTTTTTAAAGAATTGACTCTTGAGCCGAACCTGAATTTGAGAATACGTTATCAGAGATATCTTGGCGAAAGAATACCTGAATATGACGCGCCAGGTTGGACTTGTGAATTTTTCTTGAAATGTTTTGAGAAATATGGGAGGGCAAATTTTGGGGTACAACAGTTGCCCCTGTTCAATCTTCTTAGACCTGAGGATGCAGATTGGCTGACGTGCCTTTCGTAATCCGAAGGTGGAAGATGATTGAACACTAGAGTGCCCAGAAATTTGCGCTCACATAGTAGCAGTGTGATGTGGGGAATGAGCTTATAGATGCCATTTGGAGATTGATGGATAGGATGATGGGCTTATAGATGTCATGCTAAGAGATGATGGAAGGTGGATGGGCTTATAGATGCCATCTGGATGTCGATCGCGTAAGAGATTCCTTAGCGAGAACCTGCGTACCTGCAAAAGAAAAAAAATGATTACCTGGCCTGTTACAGGAGCTGGTCTTCAAACTCTTTGTATAGATGTGTCCTGACTGGTTACAGGAGCTGAATCTGGAGCTTCAAATGGTGATGAATGAACCAGGGATGGTTACTATCTCAACAGGAACGGTGAGAGAACCACAGACGAATTTAACCTCAACAACAATCGTTGAGAAAATCTTGGGATGATTACTACCTCCGCAGTATCGGGGAGAGAACCATAGGCGACTACAACCTCAACAGCAATCATTGAGAGAATCTTGGATAACTTCAACCTCAACAGCAATCGTTGAGAGAATCTTGGGATGATTACTACCTCCGCAGTATCGGGGAGAGAACCATAGGCGACTACAACCTCAACAGCAATCATTGAGAGAATCTTGGATAACTTCAACCTCAACAGTAATCGTTGAGAGAAACTTGGGATGATTACTACCTCCGCAGTATCGGGGAGAGAACCATAGGCGACTACAACCTCAACAGCAATCATTGAGAGAATCTTGGATAACTTCAACCTCAACAGCAATCGTTGAGAGAATCTTGGGATGATTACTACCTCCGCAGTATCGGGGAGAGAACCATAGGCGACTACAACCTCAACAGCAATCATTGAGAGAATCTTGGATAACTTCAACCTCAACAGCAATCGTTGAGAGAAACTTGGGATGATTACTACCTCCGCAGTATCGGGGAGATAACCATAGGCGACTACAACCTCAACAGCAATCATTGAGAGAATCTTGGATAACTTCTACTGAGTCTTTATCAGGGAAATCTGTTAGGGGTCGATTTAGCTGGACTAGAGAAGGCCTTGGACTGGATAAGAAACAGAAAATCTTAGGGTCGATTAACTGAACCGGTCTAGGTCTTGAAATCTTCAACTGGAATAAGTGTCAGAACGTCGCCATGCCTGGGTCACATCCGAGCTATATCTAGAAGGGAATCTGGAAGGAGTATCAGAACGTCGCCATATCTGGGTCACATCTGAACTATATCTAGAAAGAAATCTGGAAGAAGTATCAGAACGTTGCCATATCTGGTTCACATCTGAATTATATCTAGAAAGAAATCTGGAAGAAGTGTCAGAACATCGCCATGCCTGGGTCACATCTGAACCATATCTAGAAAGAAATCTGGAAGAAGTATCAGAACGTCGCCATATCTGGTTCACATCTGAACTATATCTAGAAGGAAATCTGGAAGGAGTATCAGAACGTCGCCATATCTGGTTCACATATGAACTATATCTAGAAGGAAATCTGGAAGGAGTATCAGAACGTCGCCATATCTGGTTCACATCTGAACTACATCTAGAAGGAAATCTGGAAGAAGTATCAGAACGTCGCCATATCTGGTTCACATCTGAACTACATCTAGAAGGAAATCTGGAAGAAGTATCAGAACGTCGCCATATCTGGTTCACATCTGAACTATATCTAGAAGGAGTTGCGATAGTTGATAGTAATCATCTTTGTATTGACCTTTCCTGAAAAGGTAAAGCATCAGTTGTATGCAAGATCATGATGCATGAACTGCATGATTTCAAGATGTCCTCAAAATTGATGAGATTCGTGTAGTATGATGCATATGCATGCTATAATGTATGAAGATGTAATGTTCATGAATGTATTTTTGTCTAAGAAAATAAATCCTTGACGGGTGCCGGGAAGTCACTCCTGGGCTGATGTTGAAGAGAGAATTCTTCGCTTTGCAAGAATGAACCGATAGGAGAAGATGACTCCGTTGGGGAATAAACTTGGCGAATGGATTACTCTGCGGGAGGAAAAGTACTCTAATGATCTTGTTGGGGAGCAATACTCTGGAGAGAGGTACTTTGTTGAGTTGTTGATAATAACTTGCTGGGGATACCCTGGTTGTGTTGGAAGTGTTGATAGACTTCGCTGGGGATAAGAGGACTTCGTCGAGGACGATCTTTCCGTGGCTTTTGGCTGAGGATAACCCAGTTATATCCTAGTAAGGAAATAACTCTTTGAATAAAGCCGGGAGACGCGTTCGCGCTCTGCGAGGGTAAGCTTCCAGAATCTACTGGGGATAAGCTTACTACTTGGGGAGATGAATTCCAACTTTCTTAGGGAACTGGATTGGACTCTCCTGGGGAAGTATTGAACTGTATTGGTTATGTTCTTCCACGGAACCTACCTTGATACCTTGGAGGACAGAAACAATCAGATTGCTTAGACCACCCGTTATTGCCCCTGTTTCTATGGGGGAGGCACCTGTGGGATGCTGATAATTGTTGAGGGTCAAACCTTCTTCAGGTAGGCAGGTGACAAGATGACAGGACATAGTCGTACGCTTTGATCCCTAACTTTTGCCTGGACCGCCCTTTCGGGTTTTCAGTCCACCGGGATACCCATTTTTGCCCAAGCCGCCTTTTCAGGTTTTCGACTTACCGGGTGTACAGATTCTTTCATTCCATCCCTTCATTTTGCCCGAACCCTTTTGGTTCGCCGGGAAGCCCTAATTTTTGCCTAGGTATGTCAACCTAGTGGGTCTTTGATTTTGCGTAGTATCTTTTCGACTATGTCCGTGCGTTCAGAATGTAGGGAGTTGTCCCTGTTAGGAGTGTTTTGTCATGCCACCAGAAGATTTCTGACCAGGCAAGATTTATTGTTGAAATGCCCCAAGTGACTCAGGTGGAGATTTGCCCCAGGCTATTTGGCCTTTGAGAGATTCTCCGAATCTTGATTGGGTTGCCCCAGATGATGGACCATTCTCATGCCATGCCCCTTGATTTGAAGTGCTTCTGTTCATTAAACTTCGTCGTGCGAACTTCTATGTTGTTCAAACAAAAAGTCATATGCAAACAAAGTTATGTTAAAAATGCAAAGCTTATGTCTGTCTTGAAGATTTTGAAAATGTATTCTTTTTCATAGAACAAGTGAATGTTTGTAAAACGTGATGTCAACTCCGTATTTTGCCGTAGGCCTTAAGGAGTCAGGATACCTTTCGTAACAGTATGCTTTCGAACTAACCCATGCTTCAGCTAGGACTTTTAAGGGTTATAACGTGGCCTGGTTCATGGTTTAAGAAACAAAGGATAAAGGCTCAAATTTTATTTGTACCCACCCGCTCTTCGTGATGTTCTCCAAACCTAAACTCATTTGATCATACGTTAGACTTTATTTGAGTTTTTGTCCTGATACTCCCGTGATGGTTTGGATGTTGATAGTTTATTTTGAATAGGCAGTCATTCCTTTTTGTTATTGAGGGTTTGTATAACCTCTTTCTTTTTCTTTCATTATCCCTGTTTTTTGCCTGAACTGTTTCTTTTTGGAATTACAGTCAGCGGGATGCCCCAGTTTTGTAAGTCTCCTTCATAGGTTTTGACTTAATGGGTTTTGATTTTTGAGATATAATAACTGCCTTTCTTCATTGATTATTCGGAACCACCACTGTCTTCTTTTTTTGTAAGGACCTCTTTTGTGCGATTCGTTATGCACTTGGATCAACTGAGAGACTACCCTGCCCCAGGTTGTGATTAAGGGTTTTAAATTTCTAAAAGAAAAACTCCTACTTCTTTGACTCAAAGGGGTTGACGAGGGATTATCTTCCTTATTACTCCAGTGTTTAGGAATTGAAACAATGCCTGTACCTCATCAGCGGGGTCTGTTCAAAAGCATATTGTAAAGATCGTGGTATCGTTTTCGTCATCCTCCCTCAAGAGGCTTAGCATTATTAATTGAGAGTTGAGCATCAGAAAAAATATGAAAACAATTTGCATATAGTGAATACGAATATATTGCTTCAAAACAGACATATGCGATGCATTAATGAAATAACAGCGTTTAACATGAGCAAATGTTTGAACAAAAGAAAATTATAACTTGAAAATCCTAATGAACAAGAGTCTTTCCATCTTAGGGCTTGTTACTTCAAATGGTGAGCCTTGGAGGGATGGTAGAAAAATTCTGCCTGGCCATCTTGGGTGAACTCCAATGCCCCTTCATCAATCAGATCCTGGATCTTGTTCTTCAGAGCCCAACACTCATTTGTATCATGTCCTAGACAGGCAGAGTGGTAGGCACACCTTTTATTGGGATCATAAGTAGGATGTGCTGTGTTGGGATTCTGGGGATGTGCCCTTAATGTGATCAAATTCAATCTCAACAGGCGTTGTAAAGCTTGAAACAGCGACATGTTGAGTGGGGTGAACTGCCTCCTGGACTTGTCGGGCTGAAGCCGGTGAGGTTGATGCTGAATTTGTGACACCGGAGCCATTTGAGGAGCTCTCCCCTTATCTCCTTGTCTCAAAGGTGGTTGAACGATGACTGGCTTTTTACCTTTAGACGTTTGCCCCAGTTTGTTACTTTGAAGCAGTTGGTTGACGAGAACCCCGAGCTCTTCTTGTCTTTGAGCTAAGCCTTGAATGATAGTCACCTGCCCCAGCATCTGGGCTTTCATTGTATCCATTTCAGCCTGCAGGTGTTTCAGCCTTTCATCCTCAGCACTGTTCTTGACAAAAGTCTCCATGAGAAGTGTCATTAGCTCCTCCTGCCCCTTGGATAGATTCAGGAGGATTTCCTCGAACCGAGTCTCTTGAGCAAGAAGGTCCTGGTTATCTTGTTGTGAAGCCATTGCTGAAATAAACAGCGAGAAAGGTAAGTGACCTGCAAAAAGGATACCTGTTATGCAATGATGAGTATGACATGCATGTAATGTTTTCAAGGACCTCGCGGGGTAAACAAGAAAATTTGTTAGCATTCGGGTCCGGTAGCTTGATTGAAGGAACTTCCTGTTGTAGAGAGTCCTTCTTCAAGGGTCAAAGGCTCACCATATCCAGTGGGTCATAGCCCCTGACAACCTTGGCTAGAGGAAAATAAATCCCCTTTGCCCCTTTCTAGATGTTTGATTAATCATGACCTGCATCACAAGCCCTTGAGATCCTTGAAATGGGTTAAGATGTATGCAATGGTATGATGTCATGATGCATGGGGTAATATGAATAAACCCTGTTATGAGTCCCAATTAAGGACTGCAAACCAAAACCCGCAAGAACTCAGGTAAAACCTGTCATGAGTCCCAATTAAGGACTAAAAACAAAACCTGCAAGAAACTCGGTAAACCTTGTTATGAGTCCTAATTAAGGACTACAAACAAAACCTGCAAGAAGCTCAAGGGTCAGACAACAAGCATACAAATAGTCAAGTACGAAGGCACACAAGTCACACAAAAGAGCCCTTAGAGTTTAGGCCAGCATGGGGTCTGGGTATTACCCTCTTGAAGTTGGTTGGTTCATACCTGTCCTATCAAAGTAACCGGGTTCTTAGAGGATCCCAATATCATTGACTACCCTCAATCGGTCATAACCCCAGCATCGCAATCTTTTCTTGCGGCCAGAACCATCACGAGAGTTTAGCCTCAATGGGCGTAGCATACTGCTACTGTTCTAATGGCCAAGTTGGGTCATTTAAGGTTCTAAGGTCTGTTGGTGCTTAATGACTCCTTGGAAGACCCATATTCTCCCCGTTTCAACACGAGGGATATCGGTACAGACCAAGGCGCCACACCAACGTAGCCACTGCTTCACCCATGTCGGTATACGCCGGACAGGTCCCTCACAGCTTATGCTACCTAAACAGGGTATCCCCAGATCCGGGTTAGGATCTATGTAACTCCCATGCAACCCACAAATTTAAAGCAGTCAAGTCAATACAATTGAAAACACAGTTATGAACTAATCCTAAGGTACACCTCACTTATTAGACGTCCCCAGCAGAGTCTCCAGTTCTGTGATCGGTGGATCTGGAACTGACTGTTTAACGCTGGTTCGCGAAATGTCGCGGAAGCAAGAGTCGCCACCGTCTTTTATTTTCTCCAAATGGAAAGGACAAAAGCACAGAAAAATTCCTTATAGAGATTGCTCTCGGTTCGGGAGGTAGGTTATAGAAAGGGAAGGTGTTAGCACCCTTTCTATCCATGGTTATCCATGGGCTCTTAGATACTTGCTCACTTGTGTTTTCAAAAATGGTTTGTTTGCTTTTCAACTGTGGGTTTTTAAAAAGTTTCTTTGAAAATTCCAGTTCGACTCTTGTATCGGTCCTCAAGAGTGTTTGAAAAATTGCTTTCAAAAGCTTTTTGAAAAGGTGTCGGTGTGAAAAGTATTTTGAATTTGTTTTGAAATTAGAGCAAGTATCTAGAGTCTTCTACCTACCCTAAGGAATTCGTCTGTGTAAATGTCCTTTAAAGTAGTGCCATCCCACCATTGAGAGGTAGGTAGCACCACCGTTGGAGGTGTTCGGGTCAATTCGAGGTTCGGGACATGGTGATCACCAGAGCAATGGGAAGATACCCTAGAAGCTACCCTCATGCCAGGTTCCCGGATCATGAGGACTTACTAAGACATCCTCTACTCGACGATCACCCTTCGAGGGGCAAGGCAACAGTGAGGCGTACCCTAGGGGTGGTGTGTGATTTTGTGTGTCATGTTCATTTATTTTTGTCTTGTCAGGTTATGGGTGATCTATGCGTTTGTTTTTATTTTTTTGTCATTCATTCTTGCATGCATTTATTTAACAGTTAAAAAAGATGCGGAAATTGAAAGTTCTAAACTATTACAAAGGCGCGGGTCCACATCGCCAAAATTAAAATCCAGGACCCGATTTGATAGAAAGTAAATAAAGAAATAAAATAAAGTGCGAGAAATTAAGTTTACAAGGCTTTGGGAGAGTTACATAAATATTTAAAAGAAGGAAATAAATAAAAATGCGCAAATAGAAATTAAAATTGGAAACGAGGGCGTTGGACCCTTTTTAATGAAATTAAATTAAATGATTAAACTAATGAAATTAAAGAGAAAAAAGAAATTTTTTTTTTTTTGAGTTTTTGGTATTTATGTTTTTTATGTATTTTTATGAGAAAGATTAAATGAAATTAAAATATTAACCCTAATTCTAATTTTTTTTATTTATTAAGAAAAACATGTTAAAATTAAACCTAAAATTAATCTAATTATTTACATGCAATTTTGATTTATAAAAATAAATAATTAATTATTAGTGAAATTTATTTACAAAAAATATTAATTAAATAAATATATTTTGATTTTTATGACTTTTCTGTTTTTTACTATTTTTTATATTTTATGAAAATAAGTTAAATTAAAGGAATTAATTAAAAAAAGAAATAATTGAAATAAATAAAATAAGGAAAAGAAAGAAAATACAATACCTTGGGGGTTTCTGTCCCCTTTTTGGAGGTGAATTGGAGTGGTTTGGCCATTTGTGTTCTGGCCTCATCATGCATAAGTTGTTCTACTTTGGCCATTTGGCTTTTGGCCTCAACGTTCCTTAATCTTCTCAGGATGTCTGTCTCGCCATGTATTGGTGTCATGCATAAGTTTTTCTACTTTGGCCATTTGGCTTTTGGCTTTTGGCCATTTGGCTTTTGGCCTCAACGTTCCTTAATGAACCTGGGATCCTGTCTAAATCTGTAGTTGAATCTCACGAACACATTAAATAAAATCATAAAATGCAAATAAAGCCAATATATGAAGAAATTTAATGTTTATGCACAATATGGCATGTATGAATGATTATACCTTTTTTATCATGGAGATCAAATCAATCTTACCCTTACTGGAAAATCAGTGGCCTGAATGATTTTATGCCTTACTGGAAAATTAGGATCATGGAGATCAAGCCAGCCTTACCCTTACTGAAGAAGTAGTGAGGTGTTGGTTTGTAACTGTGATGGCTTGTTTGTAGTGAGAGAGGGATTTGTAATAAGGATTTCAAGGTTTTAGGGTTCTTGAAAGAGTTTGATATTCTAACAGTGTTGTGGCAAGGTTTTTTCTCTCTTTTCCTCCTTCCCGGTTTGTGTGAAAAGAAGGTGATTATATAATGAAAATTAGGGTAAAGCAAATGGGTTTTGAATGTGCAATTGGGCCTCCAATATTCACTTGAATTTGTCACTTTCCAGGCTAAATCGCAGGGACTTAAGTGAATTTTTTGAAGTTGAAATGTGAAAACAAAATGTAGCCGACATCGAGAACTAACTCCTGTCCGAAAATCGACTCAATCGGATAAACGGTGAATTAGTTATGAATTTTTGAAGTTTCAGCTCAGACAAACTTATTTTGGGCTTCAGTGTCGACTCTGACACGTTCTTCAATAAAAAACAGGTATTGATCGGTGCATAATTTGATCTCGACTTTTGAAGCAAAGTTGTAGATCTATGAGTCAGTAACCTTGTGTAAAAATATGAGTCAAATCCGATAAAAATTGACCGAGTTATGAATTTTCGAAGTTTCGGCCCAAATGAAATAATATTCAGCATTCAGGATTTTCAGCGTGTCACGCACTCTGAGCAAAAAACGAAGGCCTTTTAAATACCGTTTGAACTCAATACCTTCTGTGAAAATGTATCCAACTCAATTTGTGAAATTTTGGCACCGGAACCAGCTCGATACGATGAAAATCGACCAAGTTATGATTTTCTGAACATGACGCAAATAAACTTCTGTCACAAATTTTCTGTATGAAAATACTTGATAAATCCACATTTTTGAAGACCTTATGATCGAAATTGGCTTCCAGCTGTGAGAGATGAAAACGTAGATAATGTCAAGACGGAATTTTGGCCACCGGAACGGGTTCAAAACAAGCCACGATCTTCAAGTTATGAATTTTTTTGCGCGTAAAAACTGCACTTTCAGAATACTTTTTCACCATATTTCTTCGAGAAAACTCACACATTCGAATACCTTCTTTAAAGAATTGACTCTTGAGCCAAACCTGAATTTGAGAATACGTTATCAGAGATATCTTTGCGAAAGAATACCTGAATATGACGCGCCAGGTTGGACTTGTGAATTTTTCTTGAAATGTTTTGAGAAATATGGGAGGGCAAATTTTGGGGTACAACAGGTATACTTACACACTCATCATAAATATGTTGCAGATCGGGGTTAACAACTTTATCTCTGCCAACACGAGCTTCCTTCCACAGCACATGTGCAGGTAGTGATGTTTCGTCACTCTGCGTCTCCTCCAACTACGCATTGTTACAAATAATAAAATCATCAATACACATTGTTACAAATTAATAATACACATTGAGATAATTAATAAGATCGTAGAATTGAGATTTACTTACAATTTTTTCCTGTTAGCGTGCATATCCCAAACGACCTTTTTTATATGGATATGCGGGTTTTAACGCTCTATCCCGATTTACAGCACTCACTTTCTTGAAATTATCGTCTTTTCTTTGGCCCACAAAAGCAACCCATTCTTCGGGTGTAATGAAGCTCTCATATTTTTTTGGTCGTTCAGGTTCCTCTTCAACAAAATTTCCTTCATCGTCTTTAAGAAACTTATTTGTCAAAAAATTTCTCCACCCTCTATGTCTTTTTCCGGCCAAGCCCATTATATACTTTTTGCGAGCATCTTCAATGTTAAAAGACCTCTACAAAAAAACATACGCATAGAGGGTGTTAGTATATGTAATTTAAAAACAATATTTTCGTCAAAATAAAGCAAATAATAACAACCATATATGATACCTTTATCTCGGTCCAAATTCTTTCTTTAGCATCCAACTCTCCTTTTTTCCAGCTAGTAGTGGTGATCGGAATGTGCATACGAACAAGCGTACCGATGTAGCTTGTCAGCTTTGCAGAATTAGGCCCAATTAGTTGGTCATCATTATTCCAATCTACATTATACGTAATACCTCTATCACGGATGATTCCCCGCATGATAGTTATGCCTCGTGTGATGTCCTTATCTGAAGTGTCTTGTGGAACATTATCTTGTGGAACATCTTCTTGAGGAACATTTTCTGAATTATCTTGTGGAACATCTCCTTGTGGAACATCGTGATACATTTTCTGTCAAAACGCAAAGTATACACGGAATGAATTAAATAGAATGTTATTCAATATTTCGGACAATGGATTAAATAGAATGAAAAGATGGATACTATTAAATTTATGATTAAATAGTTTCGAACTGATAAAGAATGAAAAAGAAATATACCTACATCAAAACATAAATAAAACAATCCTAAATATTTCAAAAAACTAAGATGTCAGATAACAAATTTTCAGTCAAAACGCAAAGTATACACGGAATGAATCTGTATCAAGAAAATGCAACATACGAAAGACAATTTAAGACAAATTCATCACAATATATACCAGTAATTTGAGGAAGAAAGTTACCTCTCAGATGTTTCAAACTCTAAGAAACGCGGAGAATGAGCGTCGTACGTCGAACTAGGCCGGGAAACGCTGCAAATTCATAGAATGTTATTCAATATTTCGGACAATGGATTAAATAGAATGAAAAGATGGATACTATTAAATTTATGATTAAATAGTTATGAACTGATAAAGAATGAAAAAGAAATATACCTACATCAAAACATAAATAAAACAATCCTAAATATTTCAAAAAACTAAGATGTCAGATAACAAATTTTTAGTCAAAACGCAAAGTATACACGGAATGAATCCGTATCAAGAAAATGCAACATACGAAAGACAATTTAAGACAAATTCATCACAATATATACCAGTAATTTGAGGAAGAAAGTTACCTCTCAGATGTTTCGAACTCTAAGAAACGCGGAGAATGAGCGTCGTACGTCGAAACATAAATAAAATTCCATAAAGCAAAGATGTCAGATAACAAATATTTCATAAAATTACATAAAGCAAAAAAATGAAATGACGTATATTTAAATTTTACTGGATGATATAGGCTATATATATTATACTATAATGAAAAAAATGAAATGATATAGGCAATATATATTATACTATAATGAAAAAAATGAAATGATATAGGCTATATATATTATACTATAATGAAAAAAATGAAATGATATAGGCTATATATATTATACTATAATGAAAAAAATGAAATGGCATATATATACATTTTATTGAATGACATTGTCTATAATTATATGTTCTATTACCTTTTTCACTAACATCTCTTTCTTTTCTTGGTAGGAATATGTTCTACTCGTCTCGTAACAACGTGGACGGTTGGATTGATCCAAATATCCTCATTATGATCATTTCTAATGCATGATTCATTATCATTTTGATCATTTCTGGTAAAATATTCAATGTCAACACCAGTATCGCCTTGGTCTCCAATCTTTTCATCAATTACTTTGTTAGAGAAAAGCACTATAGACCATTTCGTACTTGTCGGATCAGTGACATAGAACACTTGTTTAGCTTGAGAGGCTAGAATGAAAGGCTCATCTTTGTACCCCGCCCTGTTAAGATCAACTTGCAAAAATCCTGACTTATCCATCCGTATACCATTATTATTTTCAACCCACTTGCAACCGAATATAGGAATCTGAAATTTCTCGTAATCAAAGACCCAAATGCGCTCGATAACCCCAAAATACGACATATTTGCAAATTTCGGGTTTAAGTCCTTCACACTAGATATGTGCATTGCTTCAGCTACCAAGGTGACACCACTATTTTGCACAGTACTTTTATCATCTTGTTCTTTGGTATAAAATGTGTATCCATTAATTGCGTATGCGCTATAAGAAAACGCAACCAAACTTGGACCATATGCTAAACATCTCAACCTTTCTGTCACTGAGGCGGGATCTGAACGATACTTTGAATAAATATGTTCCTTAAACCATGGTATGAAACTTCGATTGTGCTCTCGTACAATCCAATTCTCATTTCTATTCGAATTTAAACCTCGAAGAACACCCTTGTGTATATCGACATACGGCTCAACCTCAATCTCATTGTGCAAAACATACAAATGCACTTGATCTCGTTCGACCCTTGATACTGTCACAACTTTATTTCCAATTAGCTTCTTACCTTCTTTTTTTTCAACAACATGAGATTTGGGGAGTCCAATTGACTGAACATTTGACAGATATTCAGTACAAAACTCAACCGCTTCTTCAACAATGTATCTTTCGGCAATACAACCCTCTGGTCGACTCCGATTTTTCACATACCCTTTTAATATTTTCATATAACGTTCAGCAGGGTACATCCATCTCATATAAGCTGGTTCGCACAATTGTGTCTCTTTCACAAGATGAACGACAAGATGAACCATTATGTCAAAAAACGAGGGAGGAAAATACATTTCAAGCTCACACAAAGTAACAACTATTTCTTTTTGCAATGTTGGCAAGATCTCAGGATCGATGACCTTACTGCAAATTGACTTGAAGAAAAAACACAATTTAGTTATTGCGCTTCTTACCTTTTCTGGCAGAATAGAACGTATACCTATCGGTAGAAAATGTTCCATTATAACATGGCAATCATGCGTCTTTAAACTCTTTAACTTGAGGTCTTTCATAGACACAAGTCTTCTAATATCTGATGAGTAGCCTTCTGGAACTTTAACTTCACTCAGAAACTTACACAATATTTTTTTCTCCTTTCTAGATAGAGTGTAAACAGCAGGTGGTAGGTATGTCCGTCTTCCTTTCTTCACGGGTCCCAGTTCAGTTCTTATTCCCATGTCTACCAAGTCCTCCCTTGATTTAAGGCCATCCTTAGACTTCCCTTTTATATTGATTAACGTACCAATAACACTGTCAAATACATTTTTTTCAATATGCATCACATCAAGAAAATGTCTTACGTACAAAGATTTCCAATATGGCAATTCAAAAAAAATCGACCTCTTCTTCCACCCACCTGTGACAACTTTATGTGCAAAAGGCTTGCCAAACTGAATATTCACATCTTTCACCTTTTCAAAAATTTGTTCACCTGTCAAACCAGGCGGAGCTCTACATTGTTCGGTATCTCTGTTGAACGCTTTTCTCCATCCACGATACTGATGTTTAGAAGTTAAGAATCTACGATGACCGAGAAAGACATTCTTCTGACAAAGTTTCAATCGCATGGTATCGGTTCCGTCTTCACAAACAGGACACGCTTTTTCACCTTTAATGCTATACTCGGATAGATTTCCGTATGCTGGAAAATCGTTAATTGTTCCAAACAACATCGCCCTCAAGTTGAAACTTTCTTTCCTATAACCATCATAAACCTCCACACCGTTCTCCCACAAAATCTTCAAATCTTCGATTAATGGTTCCAAGTATACGTCTATGTCATTTCCTGGTTCTTTAGGCCCAGAAATTAACATAGACAGCATCATGTACTTACGCTTCATACATAGCCATGGAGGTAGGTTATAAATCATAAGAATCACAGGCCATGTGCTATGCGAGATACTTTGAATACCGTGTGGGTTCATTCCATCAGTAGACAATGCCAAGCGAAGGTTTCTTGCTTCTTTTCCAAATTCAGGATAATCATTATCAATTTTCATCCACTGTGGAGAATCTGCCGGATGTCGAAATTTTCCATCAATAATTCTTTCATCTGAATGCCAAGTCAATTGTCTTGAATCGGTTTCACTACGATACATCCGTCTAAATCTCGGGATTATAGGAAAATACCATAAGACTTTTGCCGGAGACAACTTTTTCTTATATCGAGGGGCACCGCATTCAGGACACTCATTTAACGATGCATACTCGTTTCGAAACAAAACGCAATCTTTTGGACACGCATGTATCTTATCATAGCTCATGCCAATGGAGTACAACATCTTTTTGGCCTCATACGTTCGATTGGGAAGAACATTATCCTCTGGTAGCATATCTTTCATAAGGGCTAATAACTCTGTGAAACTTTTATCCGACCATCCATTGCCGGCTTTTAAGTTGTACAACTTTAACACCGCAGACAATCTTGTGAATTTTGTACAACCATTATACAACGGTTTCTCTGCATCGCTTACCAACCTCTCGAACATTTTGGGACAATCGTTAAGATCTTCTTCAAGCGCTTCTGCAATTTCTTCGACTCGATCATAATCGTATGTATCTGTGCAATCATCATTTGAAACATAGGTCCTTGCATACCCCGATTCAACATTCCCGTTACTTTTCTCACCATGCATATTCCAACATGTATAACTCCTATCAATTCCATACCGAATTAAATGCGATGCCAACTGAACTGCGTCAACCCGGTTCCCATAACAACAATACAAACAGGGACATGTCATACGACTGGGGTCTTTGGCGTGCGCAACAGCAAACTTAACAAACTCGGAAACACCATTCTCGTAGTCTTTCGACAATCGATTGGAATACATCCATGTCTTATCCATATCAACTAATTAGTGCACAAAACAGTAGTATACTGCGTTTCTGTCAAAACGCAAAGTATACACGGAATGAATCCGTATCAAGAAAATGCAACATACGAAAGACAATTTAAGACAAATTCATCACAATATATACCAGTAATTTGAGGAAGAAAGTTACCTCTCAGATGTTTCGAACTCTAAGAAACGCGGAGAATGAGCGTCGTACGTCGAACTAGGCCGGGAAACGCTGCAATTTCATAGAATGTTATTCAATATTTCAGATCGATTTTCGAAAGATATATACTATTTTAACATAAAGGTTCACAATAAATGTCACATATAGATTTTCAATGTTTGGGAAAGCTATGACAATAATACAACACAAATATTAGAAATAGTGAATTCACAAAGTCAACATAAGGTTGATGCGATGAACTGATACTATTAAATAAATGCTTCACACGATTCACCATATTTTTAGTAACAAGTTCATATATCACATTGCATATGGAAATAGGATGAAATGGTTTAAGATACTCAGACTAGAAATGGGGCAGCATTGTTATCATAACACAAGTTAATCGGAAGTTGCTAACGGAAACAAGAAAATTAAGCATTAACATTCACGAAAGATTCAATTAAATGCGGATAAATGTCAAACGGAAAATTAAGGCGAAATATGTACATGGAACCAAGTCCGGACAACATATTTTATTCATAAAAACGCACATAAAATTAGTTCTGAAATCAATTGAAATGGTACTGGTGTTTGACAATTACCAAAACAAACTATTCTAAACGATTAGAAATAATTAATTGAACAATTTTCATGGTCTTCTAATACCAGGCAACCTTATACCTCAATAAAGAGTGGCTTGAAAAACCTCAACAAAAACGGTGTAACTCAATCGCATTAATCCACAAACGTAACAAAATGCAAGAATAGGCATCAAACAATTTTAAAGTTCAATTGACAAGGTATTCAAGAGTTCCGGTATAATTCGACATCCAAAAGTTATCAACAAAATTTATCCGGATTCAACATCAAATTCACCAATTCACCATGATTTGATACCAACAGCCATGAACTAACATGAATCTAACATTTATACTCTAGACTCTTGTTCTAAAACAAAGATACTCATCAATCAACCTATTCCTCTTTTCATCCTTTTTACACTGTTCAAGAAATCAAGACTTATGCATATTCAATAATTCAAATATATCATGAATTTTCAAGAACAAAGTTCAACACAATTCAAGAATCATATAATTGTTTAACAAGTCAACTTCAAGAATCACACCCCAATATTCAATTCAATGTCAAATTTACTCATGAAATTAAAACTTTGTTCAATTCAACAATCCAAAGTTTAACCTAACTCATGAACATCCAACATAATTTCATTCCTAATTATCATCATCACCTTATAAACAAATGTTTTCCAAATATGTCCTTGTTCCACTCCTTAATAAAAATAATCATACCATCTAACAATGAGACTAACTATCCCCAATAAACCCCATTTTCACGCAGCCAATACCCAAAGTTATCATGCATAAGCCAATCTGAACCGTCCAAATCTAATAATTAATTATATGGTTAACTGGAAGAAAAGCTAGCCCAAAACTCATAAGAACACAACAATGAATTTCATTGAACCAATTTAAGGCGAAACAGAAATGTAGGTTAAGCTTGTTCAAGATGTAGGTTTTTGTTTAATATAAGATGAACAGATAATGGAAGAAGATAATGAAAGAAGAAGAAACTTACCAAGATGGAGAAGACGGAACGAACGGCGGCGACGACTGAAGAAGACGGAACGAACGGCGGCGACGACGAAGACGGCAGAAATGAGGAAGACGAAGAAATGAAGAAGACTGAACGAAAGAAATGAAGAAGACTGAAGAACAGATTTAGGGATTTTTAATTTAATTATAAAAACAACCTACGAAAGCGCTTTTAAAAGCGCTTTCGTATGCCCCCCATATGAGAGCGCTTCTGAGGTAAAAAGCGCTTTCGTATGCCCCCCATATAAGAGCGCTTTAGAAAGCGCTTTCGTAGGTCCCCCTTTCAGAGCGCTTTTCAAAAGCGCTTTTATAGGGCCACCTATAAGAGCGCTTTTCAAAAGCGCTTTCGTAGGTTAGATATTTCAAATACCTATGAAAGCGCTTTCTGAAAAGCGCTTTCGTAGGAAACCCTATAAAAGCGCTTTTTTTAAGCGAATTTCTTTTAAAGGCTACGAAAGCGCTTTCTCTTAAAAGCGCTTTCGTAGATGCGCTGCCAAAAATTGTTTTTTTTTGTAGTGTAAGATGCAACACAATTTAATTAAAAATAAAAGAAAATGACATTATCCTCGGTTAAAGATTTTTGACAAACAAACAAAATTAATGACGAGCAAGATCACGTATATATCCATTGAAGGTGTGAAAAACACGAGAAATGAGGGGTTTGAATTGAGTTTTAGATCAAAAATTTTCTTTTAAAAATATTTCCCTTTAATTAAAATACTTTTTTCTACACTTTTGATAATAACAATAATTAAGAACATAAAATAAAGAATAAGGTATGTTTATACTAGTTCACTTGAAAACTATCAAGCTAGTCTAGTCTGTAACACCCAAATTCTACCTGACATTTATAAATATAAATCAGAGTTATAAAATTCATACAACTGAATCAGGATGCCACAAATTCAACTTAAATACCATTACATTCAACACGGATACATAACACTTTTAAAACTTCGGATGAACCAACAGTAAAATAAATTAATCTCTTAATTCAACAACTTGAACAACTACGCAGTGGAATCATAATAACATCCTTGTCCAACATACAGCGACTTCAAAATAACACATACTTAGCAACAATCAAATTAAAGTTCAACAACTGAAATAAAAATAACTAAAAGTAACAAGCGTTCACCCCCCCGAGTGTTACGTATCAGAGCAATGACACCGACTCGAATTACTGAAGATAAACCACCTTCACTCTGGATTACCTGCACGTTACCAACGTAAGGGTAACATTCAAACAGAAGGGATGATATATCTAACAATATAATAAAACGTATGATAAATAATATATTAGATGAGATCATATAATATCACCACTTCACATCTTATAAACAACAATAATCGCAAGGGAACATCAACAACATACAATATTACCGCATCAATACACAACTTTTTAAGCAATCATATAATGCGACTCAATACTATGCAAATGCATGTGGTACCATTGGAGCAGAACTCCCATCTTAAAATAATTGCCAATAAATAGAGGCATCAACAAGGCATAAGCCTTCATCTTAATTTTCGCCAATACAGGCCATCTTAACGAGCATCAGCTCCATCTTTATATGCAATGTATGCGACACAATCATGAATGTAGTAACAACAACCACAACTAACAACATCTCAACACGAATCATCGTTGGTCAGAAGGCTACAACTCAATAGCTGCCAATAATTAGAGGCATCTCATCATAATTCATCAACAAAATTCATCAACATAAATCATCAGTATAATTCATCCACGTAAATCCACAGCAACTTAACCATATCCACAACACAACAGCAAGTCATCAACCATTCAACATTGGCCATAGGCCTATAATACAATGTCGCTAATAAATATTCGGACAATTCTCGACTATGCCGATTAATCACTCATCTAATGCTTTCCTCTAATTACTAAATCTCTACATATTATTATACTTCAATACTACATCATTATTATTATTAATCTTATTGTTATGAACCAAACATTAATCTAAGATCATCTTATCCTCATCATACTTCACGAAATCATCATAGCGATTAACGCGGGAAGCTAACTCTATCCTAATTTGGATACTAGTATTATTCTTATTATCCTTCATTTTAATCCTTGTGAATGAAGTTCATCGCGTTAGCTATCCAACGCTTCAAACGGTACCTTAAACGGAGTCCGGAAACTCAAGTTATAGCCTTTGGAAAAATCTGTCACAAATTGGACTGCATGAGTCGACGCGTACTTCTTTGAGTCGACGCATACTGGGTCTGGAATCATGCATGAGTCGACGCGTAATCCTCTTGTGTCGACTCGTACTGAGTCTGAAACACTGCATGTATCGACGCATGATCCTTTCGTATCGACTCATCCTGAGTCTTAAATCATGCATGTGTCGACGCATGGCCTTTGAGGTCGATTCATACTGATCTGTGCTGAATTTATTATGCGATTTCACTGTGTTTTCACTGCGATTTCCATGCCCTAGGTCCTAGAAACATCATCTAATCATAGGTAATCATCCCTTATGATAATCCTATATTTCTACATCAAGTATACATCATTTGGGCATCATTATTCATCTCTAAATCATTGATTCCTCATCAAACAACAATATATTTATATCAATCACAAACAAAACAATTTGTTTCAAAACCAATCTCATATAATACTCATCATAAACCCCATTATAGAGTTAGAACCCCACCCTTACCTTGGATTGAAGGTTGCTCTATAATTTTCTGATTGAATTCCGTTTGCCTCTTTTCCTTCTTTTCTGCAACTTCCACGTTCTCTTTCTCTCTTCCAACCCTTATTCCTTTTCTTCTTACTATTACTTTGTTTTCCTTATTATTTCTAAATAAGTAATATCATAACCCTATAATTCTCATTATGTCTTAATGGGCTTAAACTCCTACGCCCCTCTTTCTACTACTTCTAATCATTAAAAATAAGCCCACATCAAATAATAGTATTATTCTAATATTATTCTACAACTTAATCGAATAAATTAATTCAAATAACCACAACACAACATCTATCATCATAACACGACTTCACAAATAATCCAAAAATAATTTAATTAAATTACAGGCGTTACAACTCTCTCCCACTTATAATATTTTCGTCCTCGAAAATTTACCTTAATCAAACAACTCAAGATAGGAGTCCCGCATCTTGCTTTCCAACTCCCAAGTCATGCTTTCTGCGGCAGCTCCTAGCCAAACCACTTTAATCAAAGCAATCTATTTTCCCCTCAGAGTCTTTATTTCATGATCCGCGATTCGTACAGGCATCGTCTCCACAGTAAGGTTATCCCGTACTTGCACATCATCCATATGAATCACATGAGATGGATCAGGAATATACTTCCGGAGTTGCGACACATGAAACACATCATGCAAATTCGAAAGATTAGGCGGTAAAGCCACCCTATATGCAACATTCCCAACTCTCTCTGAAATCTGATATGGATCAATAAAATGAGAAGTGAGCTTCTTAGACTTCAATGCTCGTCCAACACCAGTCACAGGTGTAACTATCAAAAACACATGGTCACCTGCTTGAAATTCTAAGTCCTTCATTCGCTTGTCATGATAACTCTTCTGTCTACTTTAGGAAGCTTTCATCTTTTCTCGAATCAACTTCACCTTCTCAGTAGTCTCACGAACAAGTTCAGATCCAAGTACTACACTTTCTCCGGATTCATGCCAACATAAAGGAGTTCTACATCTTCGACCATACAACGCTTCAAAAGGTTCCATCCCAATACTAGAATGGTAACTGTTATTATAAGTGAACTCTATCAACGGAAGGTAAGTATCCCACGAACCTCCCTGCTTAAGAACACATGCCCTCAACAAATCTTCCAACGATTGAATAGTCCGTTCAGTTTGACCATCCGTATGAGGATGATACGCCAAACTCAACCTCAACTTAGAACCCAACGCTTCTTGCAAACTCTTCCAAAAATAAGAAGTAAACCTCAGATCTCTATCCGACATAATGCACAAAGGAACACCATGCAGCTTCACAATTACACTAGTGTAAATCTCAGCCAACTTCGTCACTGGAAAATTGATGTTAATAGGAATAAAATGAGCCGATTTCGTAAGCCTATCAACAATCACCCAAATCTAATCATGTCCTCTTAAAGTATTAAGTAACCCCGTCACAAAGTCCGTCGAAATTCTATCCCATTTCCACTCAGGAACTTCTAACGGTTGCATCAACCCTGCAGGCTTCTGATGTTCAACTTTCGACTTCTGACAAGTTAAACATGCATACACAAATCGAGCCACATCACTCTTCATCCCAGGCCACCAAAACTATAACGCCTTATACTACCTTCGGGATTACCGACTGACCCCACAAACCAACACGGGTCTTTTCAACGTGTTTTATCTTCACTCACACGCTTTCTGGAAAACTTCCTAGAAGGTCACCCATCTCAGAATTGCTCCAAGTTAAGCATGTTTAACTGTGGAGTTCTTATGGAACATGCTACCGAAAAGAAGATGCATCTTATTGGTATAAGTAGTACTAATTAATCCTTATAAGCCTTCCTTCAACCATGTAGTCCCATACCTGCATAGCTTCGGGATCCCTCTCATTCCGATGTGGTGACCATCTTTTCTCTTTTAGGCCTCGGGTGTTACATGCGGTGTAACCACTCATCGCCCTTTTCGGCCTCGAGTGTTACATGCCCACCAGCTTTCGCATGGTTCATCCTTGAACCACATCGTACTAGGAGAGGTATGCCTCTGATACCATTTGTAACGCCCCAGACTACCATCGGGATTACCGACTGACCCCACAAACCAACACGGGTCTTTTTAGCGTGTTTTATCCTCACTCACACGCTTTCTGGGAAACTTCACAGAAGGTCAATCATCCCAGAATTTCTCTAAGTTAAGCACGCTTAACTGTGGAATTCTTATGGAACATGCTACCGAAAAGAAGATGCATCTTGTTGGTATAGGTAGTACTAATTAATCCTTATAAGCCTTCCTTCAACCATGCAGTCCCATACCTGCATAGCTTCGGGATCCCTCTCACTCCGATGTGGCGACCACCTTTTCCCTCTTAGGCCTCGGGTTTTACATGCGGTGCAACCACTCATCGCCCTTTTCGGCCTCAAGTGTTACAAAAACAAATTCTTCAAATCCTGGTACATCTTTGTAGCTCCTGGATGAATACTCAACTTACTTCTATGGCTCTCTTCAAGAATCGTTTTCTTCATCTATGCATCATCAGAAATACAAATCTGATTACGAAATCTCAACACACCTTGCGCATCTAACTTAAAATCACTATTCTCAGACTGATCGATCCCAACCATCGAATCTACCAGTTTCGCATCCAACTTCTGAGCTTCTCTGATACTGTCTAGAAATTCATTATTAATCTTCAACATACCCAACATAACACTCCGCGGTGTCACCTCGCAAACTAAGTTCATATCCCTGAACTTTTCAATTAATTCCAACTCTTTAACCATCATTACCGACATATGTAAAGTCTTTCGACTCAATGCATCATCTACCACATTCGCTTTTCCTGGATAATAATTCAAACTGAAATCATAATCCTTTAACAATTCCAACCATCTTCATTGCCTCATATTCAACTCCTTCTGATCGAATAAATACTTTAAGCTCTTATGGTCACTAAACACTTCAAATCTAGAACCATAAAGATAATGCCTCCAAATTTTCAACACAAAAACAACTGCAACAAGCTCTAAATCATGCGTAGGATAGTTCTTCTCATGAGTCCCCAACTGCCTTGAAGCATAAGCAACTACCTTATCATTCTGCATAAGCACACCTCCTAAACTCATCTTAGAAGCATCACAATATACCACAAAAGGTTCTCCTGGATTAGGTAACGTCAAAATCAGAGCCAACGTTAATCTCCTCTTCAACTCTGCAAAACTTTCTTTGCACTGAACATCCCGTACAAAGGCTCTACCTTTACAAGTCAACTTAGTCAACGGAAGTGCCAACTTAGAAAAACCTTCGATAAACCTTCTATAGTAACCAGCTAATCCCAAAAAGCTTCTAATCTCAGTAGCCGACTTTAAAGTTTCCCATTGCAACACAACATCATCCTTCGATGGATCTACAACAATGCCATCACCTGAGATCACATGACCAACAAAACTAACCTCCTTTAAACAGAACTCACACTTAGATAGCTTTGCATACAACTTCTTCTCTTTCAAAACTTGCAATACTACTCTTAAGTGTTCTGCATGCTCTTCTTCTGACTTAGAGTAAATAAGAATGCCATCAATGAACACAACTACAAACCGATCTAAATAAGTACAAAAGATACGGTTCATGTATTCCATGAATACTCCTGGCGCATTAGTAACACCGAAAGGAATCACCGAATACTCATAATGTGCATAACGCGTTCTGAAATATGTCTTCTGGATATATTCATCCTTAACTTTAATCTGATGGTAACCCGACCTCAAATCAATCTTACTGAACACACGAGCATCCACTAATTGATCCATCAAGTCATCTATTCTTGGAAGCGGATACTTGTTCTTAATCGTCACTTTATGCAACTGTCTGTAATCAACACAAAGCCTCGTACTTCCATCTTTCTTCTTTACTAACAACACTAGAGCTCCCCACGGTGATACACTTGGTCTTACAAACTTATTTTCAAGTAACTCTTCCAATTTTTTCTTTAACTCTGACAATTCAGATGCAGACATCATATATGGTGCCATAGACATAGGTCTGGTACCATGTACAAGATCAATAGCAAATTCAACTTCCCTCTCTGGAGGTACATCAGGAATTTCATCAGGGAAAACTTTAGGAAACTCACACACCACTTGCAATTCCTCAATTATAGCTTAATTCTCGACAGATAGCGACGCCATCAATGAGAACATTTGTGCTTCTTCTTGCATCAACTTCCTCAACTGTCTAGCAGACAACAAACTATCTTCCTCTTCCCCAGGAGTAGAAAACCTCACATACTTGTTATAACAGTTAATATGAACATAGTTATGCTCTAACCAATTCATACCCAGAATCACATCTAACTCTCTTAACGGCAAATAAACCAAATCAACAGCAAATTCTCTATCGAAAATCGACAAAGGAAACTTTAAACACACAAAAGAAGTAGTCATCGACCCCTTGGCTGGAGTGTCAATGATCATCTCTCCATTCAGAGAAGACAACATAAGACCCAATCTTTTAACACAATCAGCAGCAATAAAGCAATGAGTAGCACCAGTATCAATAATAGTAATTAATGGAGTATTATTAATGAAACATGTACCTCTGATAAGTCTGTCCTCAGCAGCCGCCTGATCCTTAACCAAAGCGAACACCTTACCACTTGTCTGCGCCCTCTTTGGTTTATGACATTGACTACCAATGTACCCTTCTTCACCATAATTGAAACAAATCACCTCCTTATGGCTCACTCAGATACAACATGTCCAGTCTTACCACAACAGAAACACCTCTTCACCTCAGCAATACACATATTACTCTTGTGCCCAGGTTTTCCATATTTGAAACAAACCACACCAGCAAGAGCATCTCCCTCACTAGTCCTCTGACCCTGAGCAGCTTTCTGTTTACCCTTAGCAGCTGGGGCATCACAAGGCTTACCGTGATTCTGTTGGTGCTTACCCCTCTTCTCACTGATAATCTTGTAATGGGCATTAGTATGCTCTTTATAAATTCTACAACTATCAATCAGATTGGCAAAGACACGGATTTTCTGGTATCCAACCGTCTTCTTGATCTCTGGGCTCAACCTGTTCTCAAACTTGATGCACTTCGAAAATTCAGCATTTGCCTCACCATAGTGCGGATAAAACTTAGCCAACTCAACAAACCTTGCAGCATACTTAACAACCGACATACTCCCTTGCTTCAGCTCAAGGAACTCAATCTCCTTCTTACCACGAACGTCTTCAGGAAAGTACTTCCTCAAAAATTCTCTATGAAACACATCCAAAGTGACATTTTCACCTGCAGCTTCTAACCTCTGACATGTCTCTAACCACCAGTCATCAGCTTCGACTGCTAGCATATGAGCACCATATCGAACCTTCTGCGCTGGAGTGCAGTCCATCACACGGAAGATTCTCTCAATCTCTTTCGACCAATCCAATGCTCTATCAGGATCATACTTTCCATTGAAGGTACGCAGATTCTCTCTCTGGAAAGTCGCCAAACTACAAGATCCAGCATTCTCGTCAGCATTCGGCTGATTCTCCATCGTATGCGCCATTGCTTCTAAAGCAGCAGCAAGTGCAGCATCATTCCTACTAGCCATCTCAACTTATCTCTTCAACATAAACAACGGTTAGAACTCAAATTAACAATACTCGATTGTTAAATAAAACTACGACTTGACAACTTGGTCGGACGGATCGACTTTGCTCTGATACTAATTTTGTAACACCCCAATTCTACCTGGCATTTATAAATGTAAATCAGAGTTATAAAATTCATACAAATGAATCAGGATGCCACAAATTCAACTTAAAAATCATTGCACTCAACATGGATACATAACACTTTTAAAACTTCGGATGAACCAACAACAAAATAAATTAATCTCTTAATTCAACAACTTGAACAACTACGCAGCAGAATCATAATAACATCCTTGTACAACATTACGGCAACTTCAAAATAACACATACTTAACAACAATCAAATTAAAGTTCAACAACTGGAATAACAATAACTAAAAGCAACAAGCGTTCATCCCCCGAGTGTTACATATCAGAGCAATGACACCGACTCGAACTACTGAAGGTAAACCACCTTCACTCTGGATTACCTGTATGTTACCAACGTAAGGGTAACATTCAAACAGAAGGGGTGAGATATCTAACAATATAATAAAATGTGTGATAAATAATATATTAGACCAGATCATATAATATCACCACTTCACATCTTATAAACAACAATAATTGCAAGGGAACATCAACAACATACAACATTACCGCATCAATACACGAATTCCTTAAGCAATCATATAATGCGACTCAATACTATGCAAATGCATATGGTACCATTGGAGAAGAACTCCCATATTAAAATAATTTCCAATAAATAGAGGCATCAACAAGGCATAAGCCTTCATCTTAATTTTCGCCAATACATGCCATCTTAACGAGCATCAGCTCCATCTTGATATGCAATGTATGCGACACAATCATGAATGTAGTAACAACAACCACAAATAACAACATCTCAACACGAATCATCGTTGGCCAGAAGCCTACAACTCAATAGTTACCGATAATTAGAGGCATCTCATCATAATTCATGAACAAAATTAATCAACATAAATCATCAGCATAATTCATCCACGTAAATCCACAACAACTTAACCATATCCATAACACAACAGTAGGTCATCAACCATTAAACATTGGCCATAGGCCTACAACATAATATCGCTCATAAATATTTGGATAATTCTCGACTATGCCGATTAATCACTCATCTAATGCTTACCTCTAATTATTAAACCTCTACATATTATAATACTGAAATACTGCATCATCTTTATTATTAATCTTACTGTTATGAACCAAGCATTAATCTAAGATCGTCTTATCCTCACCATACTTCATGAAATCATCATAGCGATTAACGCGGGAAGCTAACTTTATCCTAATTTGGGTACTAGGATTATTCTTCTTATCCTTCATTTTAATCCTTACGAATGAAGTTCATCGTGTTATCTATTCAACGCTTCAAACGGAACCTCAAACAGAGTCTGGAAACTCAAGTTACAGCCTTTGGAAAAATTTGTCAACTATTGAATTGCATGAGTCGACGCGTACTTCTTTGAGTCGACGCGTACTGGGTCTGGAATCCTGCATGAGTCGAAGCGTAATCCTCTTGTGTCAACTCATATTGAGTCTGAAACACTGCATGTGTCGATGCATGATCCTTTCGTATAGACTCATCTTGAGTCTTAAATCCTGCATGTGTCGTCGCATGGCCTTTGAGGTCGATTCATACTGACCTGTGCTGAATTTATTCTGCAATTTCACTGTTTTTTCACTGTGATTTCCCTGCCCTAGGTCCTAGAAACATCATCTAATCATATGTAATCATCCCTTATGATAATCCTATGTTTCTACATCAATTATACATCATTTGGGCATCATTATTCATCTCTAAATCATTGATTCCTCATCAAACAACAATATATTTATATCGATCACAAACAAAACAATTTGTTTCAAAACCAATCCCATATACTACTCATCATTAGACCCATTATAGAGTCAGAACCCCACCCTTACCTTGTATTGAAGGTTTCTCTATAATTTTCCGATTGAATTCCGTTTTGCCTCTTTTCCTTCTTTTCTATAACTTCCACGTTCTCTTTCTCTCTTCCAACCCTTATTCATTTTCTTCTTACTATTACTTATTTTTCCTTATTATTTCTAAATAACTAATATCATAACCGTATAATTCTCATTATGTCTTAATGGGCTTAAACTCCTACACCCCCTTTCTACTACTTCTAATCATTAAAAATAAGCCCACATCAAATAATAGTATTATTCTAATATTATTCTACAACTTAATCGAATAAATTAATTCAAATAACCATAACACAACATTTATCATCATAACACGACTTCACAAATAATCCAAAAATAATTTAATTAAATGATTAATTAAATTATGGGCGTTACATAGTCCACCCGCCAAGGTGATTTCTCCTCTCTCAATCGAGGACTTAATCCAATAATCCAACTAATTATTAGAATGCACAAGCTACTTTTAAGTGACTAACAACCTCTAAGACACACAAGTCCTAGACTTCTTAAGGATACAGGCCTAACCGGTCCCTCGAGGAAAATCAAACTTCTAAGACACACTAGTCCTAGACTTCTTAAGGATACATACCTAACCGCTCCATTAAGTAAATCAAACTTCTAAGACACACTAGTCCTAGACTTATTAGGAATACATACCTAATTTGTCCCTTATTGAAAATCAAACAACTGTTTGAATACAAGTTTTGTTTACAATAATATTGCTTCTTCGCAAGCTGAATATGTAAATTATTTTAAGAACAATAAACTAAAAATATGAAAGCTATGAACAACGCTTGTGCGTAGATATTCAGTGAAAATTCTCCGCTTTCTCTCTTTGTCTTCAAGCCTTTATATAACTAATAAAATAATATATCCGTTGAGGGGTACTTTTGGGATTTCTAGAAACATTGGCAGCTTGAGCAATCACATGGGAGACAAGATCGTGCAACGCGTCCGTCCTTTCATGGTAGTGGAATGAAACGTCGATTGTACCATTTACTATTTGTACCAAATTAACACTATATTATTTCCTTCTTCACTTCAGAGGCTTCTGCGAGCATGAGTTTAGAAGCGAGAACATAACACAAGGTCATCAGAACTTCAAGTCTTTAGAATCTTCAGAACTGCATCTTCAGAGTCTTCAACACTTGGCCGTGAGAACCTTTTCTTAGAACCTTGGGTCTTTAGAACTTTAAGTCTTTAGAGTCTTTAAAACTTATGTCTTCAAATTCTTTAGCACTCGGTCTTTAGAATCCTTTTCTTAGAACCATGGGTCTTTAGAACTTCAAGTCTCCAGAGTCTTTAGAACTTCGTCTATCAAAATCTTTAGCACTTGGTCTTTAAAACTCTTTGTCTTCAGAAACATTAGTTTTCAGCATCTGGACTTAAGTAGAAACTTTTGTCTTCAGATCTTCTGACTTGTTTCTTTATAACACGTTGTCTTCATAAACACAAGTCTTTAGCATATGGACTTAAGTAGAAACTTTTGTCTTCAGATCTTCTGATTGGTTTCTTTAGACTTCATATCAGAGCCTATACTTCAGAGTCTTCTGGAGTGTCTAGCTACTGTTCATCAAAATTTGTGTAGCGTAAAAGCATAATTAATTATCTTTTAATGTCTTGGCCACACCATCCATCAGAAGCAAAACCTGTTTGTTAAATACTCGAAAATAACAAACATTAGAGTATAAAAATTGTTCATACAAACGTACTCATTTGTTATCATCAAAACTCAGATAATATTTCAGAACCAAATCTTGTTCTAACAATCTCCCGCTTTTTGATGATGACAAAACTATGTATTTTGATGATACAATTTTGTTCATATAACTAGAAAAATTGAAATTAAAAAGAGTAAGGAATACTTATCCTTTTTATGAAACTCCCCCTAAGTCAATGACTTTATGAATCTCAAATATCCTGACTCTGAACCATTTGAGTAAACCCCCCTGGTTCCAATAGATCAGATATTGAGATCTTGAGAGTCTTAACTCTTGATGCCAATGAAAATGAAATCAATTAAAATATTGAAACTTTAATGTCACTAAGACAACTTCCAGATTCTTGGAGTCTGATTCCAGATTTCAATTCTTGGAGACAAGTATGAAGCCAACAGTTTATACATAGGCCTTGCGTAATGCTTTTAGATCTTTGTCTTTAATTGGAGTTCTCATTTCCTGAAAATGAAAACAATTCTAACAGAAACAGAACTTTAACTGAGTTATGATGTAAGCATCTCTTTTCAGAGAACATTTTTCGAAACTTGATTATTGAAATCAAAATTATGTTCATTTAATTACTCCCCCTTTTGTCATAATAAAAAAAAGGTAACTATGTGTGAAAAACATAAAAACCAAAAGAAGATAACAAGTAAGAAAATAAGTGATAATACAAAATAGAACTTCATTGATTTCAAAAGGTCACATAAGAAGTGAGTCGAAGGAAGTAAAACAAACTAAGATCCAAAAAGAAGACTTGCAGAAATATCAAATAATCAGAAGAAAAACAGTAGCCACAAAAGTAAGTAGAAAACATAGTCCTATGGTTCAGAAGTAAAAGGAAAAAGAAAATCCTATAGCCTAGGGTTGACGAGCAGAAGTATGAGCAGAAATGTTTTGCAGAATCAACTGTAGCATGTTCTGAACATTCTCATTGACAACCTTCTATTCAATGATGCTTTCTCTAAAAACTTGTTATTCTCCTATAATCTCACCAATTGCGTTTTCCAAATGCACAATGGCAGAATTAGAAGATGAAGCAACCAAAGCATATTATTTAGACTTAGTAGCTTCTTCTGATTTCCTTGCTTCTTTTGTAGCTATGAGTTTGGCTTCTTCTTCTTCTTCTTCTTCTTCTTCTCCTTCTTCTTCTTCTTCTTCTTCTGCTTTTCTAAGCTTTTCTTCTTCTGCTTTTCAAAGCGCTTTAGCTTCAGCCTCTTTTTTCTTAGCAACAAAGAACTCAAGAACTCTAACTTTTTCCTGTACTTATTTCCTTTCTTTTGCAACATGAATATCCCAAGCTTTTGATACTTCAGCAAAAGTGTTAAAATGTTCAAACTCAAAAGCCATCCATTTTTTAAACTTCTTCCAAGAATCATCCATTTCTTGAGGCATATTAGATATACTTGCCTCTGCTCTTAGCTTCGAGACCTTTTTCATAGCCTTAGTTCTAAACTTGTTGATGCATTCATCCAGAGTTTTTAGGACAGGTTTATCATAGACAATTATGGCTAGGTCACTTTCAGAAGGGATGGGTTCAGAAGTTACAAGTTCGAGAGGATTTTATGATAACGGTTGTTCAGTCATATTGAAAAGTTCAGAACAAGTGAAATGTTCAGTTATGGAAATTTCAATAGCTCTATGGTTATCAGAAATTGTCTTTTCAGATATTTCATGATCAAAGGGAGAGATTGGATCAGGATGGATGATGGGTGAGTCACGGAGAGTGGTTTATTTGTTAAACAAGGCAAAATGAATATTGGTATCAAAAGATGAAAAATGAGAAGTTTGTGGGAGTGATTGAGATGAGTTTAATGGAGGTATAGAAGTGTGGATTGGTGAGGTCTCAAGGTTGGAAGTGGTTATGGTGTTTGGGATAGAAGTAGTTGTCATTGTAGGTGACATTGTAGAGACAGTTTCAGAAACAAAAGTTTCTGTAGTTAAGGGAATGGTTGAGGAAACATGATCAGAAGCAGGAATAGTTGTGGTGGATGATGGAATAGAAAAAGAGTTTAAATTATTAGATGGATATATGATGATTTTTGGTGATACGTTTGTGGTTATTGGAGTTATAGTTGCAACAGAAACATGTATGGTTTTGGGTGTTGGTTCAGATACATGAATTGTTAAAGATGATGGTGTAAAGGAAATAGATGGAAAGGGGACAGAAGTGGTAACAAAGTCAGAAACAAGTGTAGTTCTGGTTGGTGATGGAAGAGGATTAATTTTTGCAGTGGAGGTTGTGGATGAACATACATTAACGGTATTAGAAACAGACAATGAAACAGGTATAGAAGTATTGGACTTACTAGATGTTACAGAAGTTTCAGCTCCCAGAATGGCATCTTTGAGAAACCCATACTTTTCTTCTTCTTCTTCTTTTCTTATTCAGAAGCATATGAACTTCTCTTTCTTTTACCAATAGAATAATCAATACCCTCATCAGGAAAATCTGAGTTATTAAAGCTTGACATATCATGTCTTTCTTGTTGCATCATTAGAACATATGCAGCCACGTTGGATACATGATCTTGCTTGGAGAACATAGGATAGTCATTCACGTGAATTCTTTTATGATGACAATTATCATATGGTTCAATCAGAGGCTTTACCTTGAGTTCTTCAATCATCCCCATGTTCTTCAAAGTTTTCCCATTGAAGGAATCTCCAATGCTTGGAATCAGATCCTCTTTATAGTTGGCTTCTTCGACCAAAAACCTTACCAAGCCACTTTCAACAAAAATATATGTTAGAAGACATCCACATGGAATATTAGGAGATACCTTTTTGTTGGGAAGGGCGGTTGTTCTGGACTTTCTAATAGAATCCCTCAGATAATTAAACAGAATGAAGGGAAGATTATTCTTCTGTTTGGATAGCAGAAAGTACAACATGAACTTCTGATTAATGTTGAAATAATCAGAGGAGCTTGAAGGAGGTCTAGGATTTATGAAGCCCAGAATAATGTTGTGCCACACTCTGAGATTATCATGAAGATCCTTGCTTTTGTACTTAGATTTCTCAGTAGAGAAATTCATAAACAGCAATTGATCTAGAGATTTATTTGCAGCCTTTGATTTATTATCCAATCTATACACACATTTTCCTTTTAAAAACATCAATCCCAACAGTTTCGCAATAGACTCTCCAGTAATAATAATTGTATGTCCAATAACATCCGAAACAATGCAAAAATCGTCACAATCATCATTTTTCCAGAAATCTATCACTAGCGCCTCATAGACAGGACCTTGAAGCCTTTGAAAATAGTTTTCCCATCCTTGAGCTTTTAATTCCTCTTTTAAGTCACATCCATTTACAGAAAGATTGTCAAAATCAACCATTAATTCCTTAAGAATAATCAACTCTGCTGGTTTTAAGTTGCAATGAACTTGAGAACCTTTCTGCGTAATGTGATTAACATCAACAGGGTTTGCAGAAGATGAAGGAGTAGATGAAGTTAATGGAGGAACTTTTGAAGATGAAGGAACCGCAGTTGATGAATACAGAGTGATGGTTGATGAAGAAGGAGTTGTTGAATTCATACTTTGTTCCACTTCTTTTGCGAACTCAACAACAACTTGTTGATTATGAGTCATCATTATTGAAGAGAGATGAAGATGATGATGGTTTGTTGAAGAGTGCAGAAAACTTGTTGAACCGTTTAGAGAAAAGAGGGTTTAAGGTTTCTAAAGTTTGGGAGTGAAGTGAACGTGTGTGATTTATATTGTTTGAGAAGTGAGAGAAAATAAAATAATGAAAATACAAATAAACACAATAATTAGGAGAATTAAATGAAATTAATAATTATGATTTCAATCATTTCAAAAAATACGCACACTGCTCATTGAATAGCTTAGATAATGTGTGATGATTAAGCATAACCAAGGGTTACACATGTTAATCAATACATCTAACTAAGTGAGACGTTTGATATCCTCAGAATTTGGAAAACCAAAAAGGTCTCCATCTAATCAAAGACATTTATGACTGAAACATCTTCTGATTGTTGAGGTTCTGAAAGAAATACAATACCTTTGTTAAACTCAGAGTCTAGTATTATTCAGAAGGTTTGAACGTTGATCTTTTTTTGACTAGAGCATATTTATTTTTCTAAAGTTAGATATTCAGAAAGAGATGATGAGATATTGCTTTTCTTTTGTTGAGGTTGATCATAATGAACAACAATAATATCAAAAACAGAGGATTTTTTTCTTTATCTTCTTGAGTTATGTCCTTTGGTTCATCGAACATTATCTTCATATCAATAGTTTCAGAGCCAATGATCTTCCTTTTCTGATTGCCTTCTGAAACTATCAAGGCCTCCAGACTTAAGTTTCAAATCTTGGAACATATGCCTTTTGCCCATCATGTGTTGCAAGCATCCATTTTCCAGGTACCGTGACTGGTGTTTCAGTGGCGCCATCAAGGACATCTGCAACATAGATTATCTGATCCTTAGGTACCCATTTTCTAGGTCCTTTCTTGTTAGCAGTTCCAGAGTTTCTTATATCTTTGAACTTTTGTGCAACAGGATAATCATGTGAAATTTGTGCATGATACTTTGGTTTAAAAGTTTCCTTCTGTGTCAATGTTTGTGCTACAGTAGTATTAGAACCTTCCTGTTCTGGACATTCCAATTTTGTGCCAGCAAGCACAAAATATTCAGAAAGATATTTTGGTATGATAACCAGAGTCTTACCAATTTTATTTGATGGTCCTGAGTATCCCAAGCCTCTGCTTCCATTTCTACTAACACCATAGATCATTGAAGCCATTTTGCTTCTATCTATGCTCTTAGCTAGGAAATGCTGAAAAGCTCTATCATATTTGATTACTTCATCAGTAATATACGTGGTAGAGATTATCTCTTCTTCCAACTTAGAAACTTTACTTTTGAGAGCTAGATTTGATTTTTCTAAAATAAATAAATTTTCATTTAAATTAGAAATGTTTTGCTCATCACTAGTAGAGTTTTTAGAAGTAACTACAAAAATCTTTTTCAAGATTTTGTATTTACTTAGAAGAGATTGATACCTTTTCACTAGTTCGGATAAACCAATTTCAAGTTCAGAACGAGATAAGGAAGAAAGTACCTCTTGGTCATCATCAGTGTCTAACTTATCATCAAGTGTTAGTTTGCCTTCTGATGCTGCTTCATTCGTGCCAGTCTTTGTCATGAATGCTACATTGGCATGCTCTTTATTAGAATCTTCATCTTCTTATTTTGAATCATCCCATATTGCCATGAGACCTTTCTTAGCTTTATATGCCTTCTTAGGTTTCTTATCCCTTTTGAGCTTAGGGTATTCATTTTTGTAATGTTCAGGCTCCTTGCATTCAAAGCATGTGACTTCCTTTTCATAAGCTTTCTTCTGACCAGAAGTGGATTCGTTTCTTCCATATGTCCTTCGTTGACTTCTGAATTTTCTTTTTCTATGCTTCTAGATTTGAATGATTCTTCTGGATATCAATGAAAGTTCCTCATCATTTGAATCTTCTTTAGATTCTTCTGATTCTTCCTTAGCTTGATAAGCCTTGGTCTTTACAGAAGTAGACTTTAGAACAACTGATTTTACCATTTTCTAAGGTTCATCTTGATCATGCTCTATTTCATGACTTCTTAAAGAGCTAATCAGCTGCTCAAGAGAGGTGTTGTTCAGATCCTTTGAAAGTTTCAAAGCAGTTACCATGGGTCTCCATTTGACAGGAAGACTTCTAATAATCTTCTTAACATGATATGTTGTAGAGTAACCTTTATTCAGAACCTTAAGTTCTGCCACAAGAGTTTGAAATCTCGAAAACATCGTTTTCACATTTCGTCGTCTTCCGTCTTGAAGGCTTCATATTTTTTAATTAAGGCTAGAGCCTTTATTTCCTTTACTTGTGCATTGCCTTCATGTGTCATCTGAAGAGAATCAAAGATAGACTTTGCAGGTTCTCTATCTGTGATCTTCTCATATTCATTGTACGAAATAACACTAAGCATGATAGTTCTTGCTTTGTAATGATTCTTGTAAACCTTCTTCTGAGCATTTGTCATTTCACTTCTTGCAATCTTTTAACCTTTATCATCTACTGGATGAGTGTAGCCATCAACTACCAAATCCCATAGATCCAAGTCATATGCCAGAAAGTAACTTTCGATTCTATCCTTCCAATAGTCAAATTTCTCCCCATCAAACATAGGAGGTTTTAAACTATAGTGATCTCTATCATTATTCCTATTATCAACAGTGAAAGTAGGCGTAGCCATTGGTTTTTCACACACACTGGATCGGTACTGAACACTGTTAAGTGTTGATAAAAATGTAAACTTTTTATCTCCTCTGAACCGGAGCTCTGATACCAATTGAAGGTGTTAAAAACACAAGAAGGGGGGGGGGGGGGGGGTTGAATTGGATTTTAAATCAAAAAAATTCTTAAAAAAATATTCCCCTTTAATTAAAATACTTTTTTCTTCACTCTTGATAATAACAATAATTAAGATCAGGAAGTAAAGAACAAGGTATGTTTATACTAGTTCACTTGAAAACTATTAAGCTAGTCTAGTTCATCCGCCAAGGTGATTTCGCCTCTCTCAATCAATGACTTAATCCAATAATCTTCTTAACTCGTAAGTGACTAACAACCTCTAAGACATACAAGTCATATACTTCTTAAGGATACATACCTAACCGGTCCCTTAAGGAAAATCAAACTTCTAAGACACACTAGTCCTAGACTTCTTAAGGATACATACCTAACCGCTCCCTTAAGGAAATCAAACTTCTAAGACACACTAGTCTTAGACTTCTTAAGGATACAAACCTAACCTGTCCCTTAAGGAAAACCAAACATTTGTTTGAATACAAGTTTTGTTTACAATAATATTGCTTCTTCACAAGATGAATATGTAAACCATTTTAAGAACAATAAACTAAAAATATGAAAGCTATGAATAATGCTTGCGCGTAGATATTCAGTGAAAATTTGCCGCTTTCTCTCTTAGTCTTCAATCCTTTATATAGTCAATAAATATTGGCAGCTTGAGCAATCACGTGGGGGATAGGATCGTGCAACACGCCCGTCCTTTCATGGTAGTGGAATGAAATGTTTATTATACCATGTACTATTTGTACCATGTTAACGTTATCTTCTTTCTTTCTTCATCTCAGAGGCTTCTGCAAGCATGAGTTTAGAAGCGAGAACATAACACAAGGTCATCAGAACTTCAAGTCTTCAGAGTCTTCAGAACGGCGTCTTCAGAGTCTTCAGAACTTGGCCGTGAGAACCTTTTCTTAGAATCTTGGGTCTTCAGAACTTTAAGTCTTTAGAGTCTTTATAACTTCTATCTTCAGAGTCTTTAGCACTTGGCCTTTAGAGCCCTTTTCTTAGAACCACAGGTCTTTAGAACTTCAAGTCTTCAGAATCTTTAAAACTTTGTCTATCAGAATCTTCAGCACTTGGTCTTGTGAACCCTTTATCTTCATAAAAATTAGTCTTCAACATTTGGACTTAAGTAGAAACTTGTGTCTTCAGATCTTCTGACTTGTTTCTTTATAACATATTATCTTCAGAAACATGAGTCTTTAGCATATGGACTTAAGTATAAACTTTTGTCTTCAGATCTTCTGACTGGTTTCTTTACACTTCATATCAGAGCCTACACTTCAGAGTCTTCTGGAGTGTCTTTCTACTGTTCATCAGAACTTGTGTAGCGCAGAAGCAGAATTAATTCTTTTCTAATGTCTTCGCCACGCCATTCATCAAAAGCAGAACATATTTGTTAAATACTAAAAAATAACAAACATAAAATTGTTCATACAAACATACTCATTTTTTATCATCAAAACTCAGATATAATATTGTAGAATCAAATCTTGTTCTAACACCCATAATCAACAACATCAACTTAAGCACAAATACAAGACCCTACTAGTTTTTTCAAAGCATAACACAGATTCACATTACCAAATAAAGATGATTGTTATGGTAATCTACTCTTTGGAAAACTTGTTAATGAGAGACTTGTGAATGTGAGGAATAACTCCTCCACCAGTAATTGTTCCTATAATGAGGGTATCAAGTTCTTCATCACCACAGATTGCAAGCTTGAGATCCTTGCTAGCATGTATATCAAATTATTATCAGAGTCAATGTTCATTTTGTCAATACTTCATAGTTGAATAATAATATTACTTCAAATATTCAAATAGTTATGACATAAATTTATAGAAATCTCTAACTGACATGTTTTTGAAGTTACAACCAATGGCTTTCCAACAGTGAGAGTTCTTGTCTTATAAAACACAATGAAATTCCCCTCCAAAATTTTAAGTAGCAAGTGAGTTTTCTATTACTAAAATGGTAACTTGATATAACAATTAATGGCTTTCACACTCACCTTGTGTGCAATTTCTACTACTTTACGACCTTTGATCAACACACCTTGAGTTGCACCAACTTCAATACTGACCATGACAATTGTAGAGTAGCTAGCCCAAGAGCACAAGGGCAACTATATTATAAAATAAAATAGTCCCAACCGAGTCAAGGTCTCTACATTGTATCCAAATAATACAAAGGGATAGAACAGTCCAGTCAAACCTGCAATGAAATATGAAAGGAAAGAATATAAGAGGATGCTAGCTTCTACTAACGTATGTATATTGTTACTGCAATATACATATGTGAATTCATGATACAAAGACAAAGTATATCCAAAAGAATAAACATGTTACCAAACATAATTCAATCAATACATGCGTTTATGCTATTTTCCCAATATTATGATATCATTAAGACATAGTTACGTTGTTGCTTGGTGTGTCTGTTCCGAGACCGCAACTGTTACCAACTAAATCTCATTTAATTGGGTTTTAAGTACTACTCCCTCCATTCCTATTTATAAGTAAATTTTGATTTTTTAGATTTATTGAATAATTGATATATCTAACCTATATATGGACCAAATTCAATGAATCTAAAAAGTTAAAATTTTCTTATAAATAGGAATTAAGAGAGTATTTGATTTACCTTTTCTCAACATCACCCATATTAAATAACAATAATTAAGCACCATGATAACAATAATAGAAACAATATTCTCAATGATTCACATGATATTGACGGTTTTGGTTGATTTTACGGTTTTCTGTGACAATGAAAGCAGAAAAAAATAATCCCATACTTTGTCTCAAATGTCACCTTGGACAAATTGTCAGAATCGTCCAAGAGAACCGTTTCTTTTACCTAGAACAAAGTTACATAAAATGTTATTGTTCATTTACATATGAAGCATAAACACCTCTAACACAACATCGACACTGACATTACGACACAAATAATAATTTAAAAAATAAATAAATTAAATATATAATTACAACTGCAGGTGCCAAACACGACACATACACATACACGCCTCTTTTAAATTATGTTAAATTCAGTGAATTTCAATAATTACCAATAAATTATTTGTACCATCAGACATTCAATGCCGACAAACGGTCTCTATTTCAAAAATAAACCTATAAAAACACACAATTAACATTAAAAAATCTTACATCAAACTAATTTCATCAAAAAATGAATTTGAAACATAAACTAAATCCATCTAATTTCTAAACTAAACAAATTTAATCAAAATTGAATTCAAAACAAACTGAAGAACAGAATGTGAATAGAAAAAATTGGAGAAACATCACACACCGTACACATGATGAGACAAGGGTGAAATCATCAAAATGCTCGAGCTGCAAAATCAGTTGTAAAGTGAAATCAAACCTTCAAATCCCAGTAATTAGCAGACTACGATATCAATCATACACTCAATATATAATTTCTATGGAGGTAAAACAATAGTTTCTAGTATGAAATCATTATAATTATGATATGAGGTAAAGATATTTCATTACCACCCTTTTCTGTCACTATTCAGTTCCTCGTGGTATAGTATGCACACCAAGAAATATTACCATTTATAAAAGTTTATAAACTTGAATCAAAAGAAAAAACATCATCACATAAGATGAAAATATTATAAATAGTAAAATGTTAACCCTATTTTCAATACAAACATCCAATATCAGGACCATATCGCTTTCAGCATGATATCCTCCAAACGGTGAAAAATGCCTTGTTTCAGTCTGTTACCCAACAATATGAGGAATTTCCATTACTTCTATATATCAGCCAGATAAAAGAATGTAATGAGTTCTTTACCAAACCTGATTAAGTGGAGTCCTGAAGTAAGACATAATGACATGACAATCCTCCTTCGAAGAGAACAAAATAACCCGGTTGCAAAAATCATCAATGTTGCTCTGATCTGATCAAGGCTTCAACTTTAGCTCCATTACATCGAGCCAAGCACAAAACTTTTCCAAACGTAATGCCTTGCGATTTAATCTTGTCCAAACGCTCAAAATAATTCAACACTGTATCATCAAACCATCATCAAGTACATGTTATCTAACCAAATTCAGTTTTAATGGTAAAGTAATAGAGGTTAATTAAAAAGAAAGTAGAAAGTACCTTTCCAATTTCGACTAGGATCAACGCCAAAAGCAATGAGGACAGCAGAAAGAGTGGGTAAACCACAGAAAGCATGCTCTGATTGAGTTTGATAATACGAAATTAACTCAAAGAAACCATTCATGGTTCCCTTTGTAAGAGCTTCAATGAATATTTTCTTTCCTTCCGGTGAAGAGAACTCGATTAATGGGGGAGGTATTGGAAATGTAATTTATTTAATGTCCACAATTCTCAATATTATCTCTTTATTAGGGTCTTTTGGCATTTTCTATTTCTAGTATAAATATGCTATATAGGCTATCAATATTGTATCCCAAATTCATTCCTCTATTTGAATATAAAGAAGTAGTCATCTTTGTTATCATTCATTGTTCATTCTTTATCTCTCCTTTCATTACCTTGCACCAACAAATTGGTATCTAGAGCTTTTGGTTCTGTTTTTCCTGGGAAACACGAGTGGTTGTGAGCTGTGTGTTTGAGTTTTGTTCTTTGATTTTCTGTTGAAATCTTGAACAAAATTCTGAACAGAATTTTGATTCTGTGGGTTGGGAAACAGTGTGTTTAAGATCTGAAAATCCGTGCAAGGTTTAAAATGAGTGGAGACGGTAGTTTGAACACTAAACTTCCAGTTTTTAATGGCAAAAACTGGAACAGATGGATGATACAAATGCGTGTACTGTTCGGTGCACAAGATGTTCTGGATCTAGTTACAGATGGTTATGTACCAGCTGCAGCAGATGCAACTGAAGAACAGAGAACTGCTGAGAGGTTGATGAGAAAGAGGGACCAGAAAGCTCTGTTCTATATCCATCAGTGTGTGGATGAAAATGTGTTCGAGAAGATTGCTGATTCAACAACGTCTAAAGGGGCGTGGGATTTACTGACGAGATGTTACGGTGGTGACGCATCAGTAAAGAAGGTGAAGCTTCAATCCCTACGAAAGCAATATGAGAACCTGAACATGAAGAGCAGTGAGAAAGTTTCTGAATATATCTCCAGAGTGATTCTGATCACTAACGAGATGAAGGCGTGTGGAGAAACTCTGACTGAACAAGTAATCATAGAGAAGATTCTGAGGTCGCTCACTCCTCAGTTTGATTAAATTGTTGTTTCTATTGAACATTCTAAAAATCTGGAAACCATGAAAATAGAAGAATTACAAAGCAGCTTAGAAGCACAGGAGTTACGTCTGTTTGAGAGAACTTCTGAGAGAGAAGCTGAGCAAGCTCTGAAGGCTTCTTTTGTCAAGAAAGACCAGAAGCAGAATAGACGTGGTGATAGATTCCAGAAGTCAGAAGCCTCAACTTATGATGATAGGAAGTATCATAAAGGAAAAGAGAGATATGACAAAAGGAAGGTTCAATGTTACTCCTGTAAACAATTGGGCCATTTTGCCAGAGATTGTAGGTCAAACAGGGATAGGAAATCAGAAGAAGCATATATGGCTAAGAGAAACTCTGATGATGAACCTGTACTGCTAATGGCCTCTGACTCTGATGGAAAACACTCAGAAGATTGGTGGTATATGGACACTGGCTGCTCAAATCATTTAACTGGAAACAAACAATGGTTGACAGACTTTGACTCCAGAAGGAGTACAAAGATCAGATGTGCTGACGATAAGTATCTTAATGCAGAAGGTATGGGAGATGTCAGAATTAGAGTGAAGAATGGGAAAGACATTCTGATCAAAGACGCCTGGTATGTTCCTGGTATTAGAAGCAATCTGATGAGCGTAGGTCAGCCGATTGAGAAAGGTTTTTCAGTTGTTATGAAAAACAATCTTCTGACGTTGTATGATTCCAATCAGAAGTTAATTATGAAATTTGAACAAGGAGGCAACAGAACATTCAAGGTGAATGTAGAAACAGCTGAAGCAACGTGCCTTAGTGCAAAAGATGCTGAAAGTAACAGTAAGCTGTGGCATAAGAGGTTAGGGCACTTAAACTATAGAAGCTTAGGGCATCTATGTTCTAAGAAGCTCGTACGTGGTATTTCAAAAATTGTGAAGCCTGAGAAGTCATGTGAGATATGCATGAAAGGTAAGCAACCTAGATTACCATTTACATCAGAAGTAGCCCCCAAAGCGAAACATGCTCTGGGAGTAGTACATTCTGATGTGTGTGGACCATTTCCAGTACCTTCACTTGGAGGAAACAATTACTTTGTGTCTTTTGTGGATGAGTTCACAAGAATGACATGGGTAACACTTATCAAGTTCAAGCATGAAGTGTTTACTGAGTTCCAGAAATTCAAGGTGAAGGCTGAGAAGCAGAGTGGTCAGAAGTTAAAAATTCTAAGAACAGATGGTGGAGGTGAGTATAACTCTACAGTGTTTCAGAAGTTTTGTGAGGAAAGTGGAATAGAACATGAGGTTACTGCTCCATATACTCCTCAGCACAACGGTCTTGCTGAAAGAAGAAACAAAACTCTGCTTGATATGACCAGAAGCATGCTGAAAGAGAAAAAGCTACCTCACGTGCTATGGGGAGAAGCTGTTGCCACATCAGCATACATTCTGAACAAGTGTCCAACGAAGAAACTGAAGGAAGCTGTTCCTTTAGAGAAATGGACTGGAGATAAGCAGAGTATCAATCATCTGAAGGTGTTTGGCTCTGTCTGTTACAAACACGTTCTAGAAGCTAGAAGACAAAAACTGGATGATAGAAGCAAAATAATGTTGCTGGTGGGGTACCACAGTACATGTGCGTATAAGCTTTATTGTCCAGAAACTAATAAAGTTGAAGTCAGCAGAGACGTTGTGGTGAAAGAGTCTGAAGCATGGGATTGGAACAAATCTAAATTTGATTCTGGTGTAGTGTCAACACTAGAGTTATCCTCTGAAGATGTTTTAGAAAGATCAGAAGATGAATCTGACTCTGAAGATCCTGAAGATTCTGAAGATGAGTTAGAAGAAGATGATCCAGATACTGATGATGATCCAGAATCTGGTGGTAATCATAGTTCTGGAAGGGAAAACTCTGAAGGTGGTAACTCTGAAAGTAGTAGTTCTGGTGCAGCTTCAGAACAAGCTCAAAGACCACAGAGAATCAGACAAAAACCCAGAAGGTTTACAGATTTTGACATGCTGCAGGATAATGACGTTGACTCTGAAGGAGAAGTCGTTCAATGTGCCATGTTAGTAGATTCTGAACCAGTGGGCATTGAAGAAGCTCTCAAGAAGAAAGAATGGCTTAATTCCATGAAAGAAGAGCTTGAGGCAATAGAAAGGAACAAAACTTGGAAATTGACTAAATTTTCCCTCCCATATTCTTCAAAATTTGCCAAGATCATGGTTCAAAATCTCTCAAGGGTTGCACAGTCGAATTGCCTCCTAACACAGTCAAAATTAGGATTTTGGTTCTGGCAAAGAAAATAAGGTTTCCAAGGGTCCAAACAAGTCCCATATGCCTACACACATTGTCAAGCATTCATATGTCAAGTTTCAAGACTCATAGCATCAAATTGCACAGTCAAAAACCCTAAATGCTTCACAGTCAACTGCAGGGGAAAAATGGTCATTTGACAGTCAAAAGTCCAAATTTTTGGTCAACATCTTATTTTGAAGCCACAATCATCATTTGATCAATTCTTGATCATGATTCTCAAAGCATGGCTCAAAAAGTCTCAAGATGCAAAAGTTTCTATTTTTGGACAGTTGAAAAAGTCAACTGCAAATTGACCAGGGTATAACTTCTTCATGGTTTATCAGAAAAATACCATCCAAAGCTCATTTTGAAGAGGATGACATTTCCTACAACTCATCTTCACACTCCAAGTCCAAGAAATGCTCTCACAAAAAGTTATCAATTTCAACATTATAGGTCATTTTCAAAAGTCAACAAAAAGGCACTTTAAGTCAAAGACCATAACTTGAGATTGATAAATCAAAATGACATGAGACCAAAGGCATTGGTTAAATGACTTCAAGACCTTTCCAAAATATCCAAGAACATGTTCATAGCTTCAAAATTGAGCAAGATATGCATTGGAGAAGTTGGGAAATTTTTGGGAATTTTCAAAAGTCAACTTTGCCAAAAACACTTCAAAATTGCTAATGGGCCTCAAATTCTTCCTTGAATCATTACCCAAAGCCTATGCACGACACATTGAGCTCAAAGGGATTTATTTTATTATTTTTAATTAATTAATTGAATTTTTATTCTTATTAATTCATTTAATTAGATTTAATTATGAGAAAATATCAAATAATGCTTTTTCAAATCTTTTTGTGCAGCAAATACACTCATTATATGCTAAAGATTTCGTGCATCATCCAAGGAGACAAGATCATCCACATTTGGCAAGATTTTCATGAAAAAAGATTGGAAAATATATAATTGAAAATCAAATATATGAATCATAAATTCTTGGACCTATGGGCTTGTTTTTTGACCTAGAATCATTCACTTACATATGCACAAGGAAACCTAATTCAAAGGGACACGAAAAAGCTGCTGAGAAGAGATAACCAAATTGCAAAATTTCCACAAAAAGCTTGAAACTGATTTCATATTTGCAGGGCGATTCAAGGCTTAGAACCTTTTCCATTACATTCCTGACATTGCTAGGAGTCGATTGCAATCAAGAACAAGTCCCCATACTCCAAGAATCGGTAGAACAGAATCATCTTTTTCATAAATATGTCCATAATCAAATTTCAATTTCTATGCATCATTCATGTGTTTTGATCATTGATTTGTGTTACTAACATCTCCCTGGAACTTTTGGCATAGTTTAATTGTTCTAAAAATGCTTGAAACGAAATTCACCATTGATGAAACCTAGGGTTTCAGAAGCTTCAAAATAGGGCTTCTCATATAGGGTAAAATTAGACCACCAAACCTGTATGGACACATTCGTGGCAACAAGACGAATCCAATGATGCCCTCGCGCCCTTTTTATATTTATTCCTCTTCTAATCGCTATTTTTACAGTTTCCATTTAGTGGGGGTTTAAAACCCCCGCTACTTGTTTTATGTTTACAGGAAAAAGATGAAGAAGAAGCTGAGGTGTCTGAGCGTGATAGGAGCGTTCAAACTTTGGCGCGGTTTTTTAATATTTCAGCATAATGGGCATATTTTATATATTATGTTTCTTTATTATATTATATACAAACGAACACAATAGATCAATTGGCAAGGGACGTGTACTGCAGGCATTGGGACCTGGATTCGATTCCCAGGTCCCCCCATATGTTTAATAATTTTTGTCTTAACGTGTTCACATGCAGCGTACTCCCAACGTTCCACCATACGCACTCACGCACAGCTTGCCAGATGGCCATGATGATCAATCCAAGGGCCACTGAATGAATTCCAGAGTGCACCCTAGTCAATGGACGAACACACAAGCGTGGAAAGTCAAACAAGGCCTATGCTCTTGGGCCAAAATTACTTCAAAAAACCTCCCCTTGGGCCTGATACCCCCTGGTTTGCATCTTTTCAATTTTATTTTCTTTTCTAATTATAATTCTTTTAATTGTTTTTAATTGTTTTTATCAATTCACAAATAATTAATTTTCATAATAAAAAATCAGAAAAATCAAGAAAATGTTTTATATTTAATTATTATTAATTTCACCATTAAAGTATTTTTTGTAAATAAATTTTACTAATTAATTTAGTTAATTTAGGTTTTAAACTTTAATCCTTTTCTTAATAAATAAAAAATATCTAGACTTAGGTTTTTTTTTTGACATTTTTCATCCTTTTCTTAATTAATTATTTTTCTCATTATTTATTATTATAATTACTATTTATTTTTGTAAATAAACATGTATATTAATTAATTAGTAAATTAGAGTAACTTTAATATTTCTTTTTATTAATAATTAAAATATTTAGAACTAGGGTTTCCTTCTAATTTTAATTTTCTTTATTTTCATAAATACCCAAAACATAAAAAAAAAACATTTTTCTTTAATTAAATAATTAATCATAGTCTTAATTTAATTTAATTTCTCAAAAGGGTCAAAACCCTTGGACGTTCAATTTTTATTTCTTTCGCGCTTTATTTTCTTTTGAATATTATGTAATTGCTCAAGGATTGTAATAGTAATTAGGTCTTTTACTTTCCGCATTTTTACCAAACGGGTCTTTGTATTTTGGCGATGTATAGACCCGCGCCTTGTAATAGCGTAGTTTTATCTTTCCGCATTTAAATTTCCGCACTCTTAAATTCTAAATTGCATGAAAGAATGTATGGCTAATTAAAAACAAGCGTAGCTCACAATGCCATGATCAAAGATAAACTTAACATGACAACAATACACAAATTCACACACCACTTCTAGGGTACGCCTCACCTGTTGCCTTCGAAACGTGGTCATCAAGTATAGGACGTTTTAGTAAGTCCTTATGTCCATGATCCAGTTGCCTCGAAAAAGTTGCCTCGAAACAGTTGCCTCGGAACAGTTGCCTCGAAACGGTTGCCTCGGATTAAAAAAGGATCAAGGATATAAGGGTAGCTTCTAAGGTGTCCTAACTGTTGCTTCGGTGACCACACTGTCCCTAAACTCGAATTGACCCGAACACCTCCAACAGTGGTGCTACCTACCTCTCAATGGTGGGATGGCACTACCTTAAGGACATTTACACAGCCTAATTCCTTAGGGTAGGTAGATGACTCATAGATACTTGATCTCTTCAAAAACAAATCAAAACTCTTTTCACACCGACACTTTCAAAAAGCTTTCAAAATAATTTTTCAAACACTCTTGAGGACTGATACAAGAGTTATTCATAAATCTTTAAACAAAACTTTTTCAAACCCACTCACACTTTGAAAAGCAAACATTTGAAAACATAAAGAGCAAGTATCTAAGAGCCCATGGATAACCATGGATAGAAAGGGTGCTAACACCTTCCCTTTCTATAAATCTACCTCCCGAACCGAGAAACTATCTCATAAGGAATTTTGATGTGCTTTTGTCCTGTCCATGTTGGAGAAAATAAAAGACGGTGGCGACTCTTGCTTCTGCGACATTTCGCGAACCAGCTTTAAAACAGTCAGTTCTAAATCCACCGATCACAGAACTGGCGACTCTGCTGGGGACACTACTTAAAGTGAGGTGTACCTTAGGACTAAGATCATTTGTGTTTTCAATTGTCTGAATTGTTTGCTTTATTATTGTGGGTACTGTCTTGGGAGTTCTATAGATCCCAACCCGGATCTGGGGGATACCTTCTTAGAAAGTAGCAACAAGACTGTGAGGGAACTGTGCGGGGTATACCGACATGGTTGAAGCAGTCTGCTGCGTTGATGTGGCACTTTGGTGAGTACCGGTAACCCTTGAGTCCAGTCAAGGAGAGTACGGGGCCGCCGTGTGGTGTCGTGAAGCATCAACTGACCTTAGGAACCTTAATTGAACCATCTTGGCCTCTTTAGGGTAGTGAGATAATTGACTTTGGTGCAGTCCGAGGTTGGTTGATACTCGATACTACACTCAATTGAGGGTTGTTTTCTTGGAATATTTCGGTCGCCAGTTCAGTGGCTAAATCGAAACGATGAACAATGAAAGCAATCCAATGATATTGAGACCCTTAGAACCCGGTTACTTCTGATAGGACAGGTTTGAGCCCACCAACTTCAAGAGGGTAATACCCAAACCCCATGCTGGCCTAAACTCTAAGGGTTGTGGTGTGACTTGTGTGCTTTACCATGTTTGCTTTTGTGAATACTTGTGGTGTGCTTTATCATAGCATCATAACATCATACAGCATCATATGCATTGACTAACCATTTCAGGGGTTCGAATCTTCATTTTTGTTCTTGTTTTGTAGGACATGGAAACTATCCGCAGAAAGACAATTCAGATCAGCCTTGTAAAGATCCCTCCTCAGCTTAAGGAACTTATATCTAGGATTCCCGAGAGCTCTTCTTTCAGTGAGAGGCATGGAAGACTCATCAGTTTGGTCAACACCAACATTGAGGAAGATATGATAAAGGTCCTTTTCCAGTTCTTTAACCCTCTGCATCACTGTTTTACTTTCCTGGATTATCAACTGGTGCCTACATTGGAAGAATTCTCCCGACTTCTGAAGATCCTCGTTCTCAGTCAACTACCCTACAACGGTACGGAAAGGGAACCCCAACTTGAAGAGATTGCTAAAGCATTACGCCTACAACCATCTGGCATCAAGGGGCATTGGGAAGTTAGAAGTGGTATCAAAGGGTTCTTGGCCAGGTTTCTGTTTGAGAAGGCCCAAGAATGTTGGAATTCCCTTGACCTACAAGCCTTTGAAGAAGTTGTGGCTCTCCTTGTCTATGGATTGGTTTTGTTCCCGAATCCAGACCAGCTTATAGATATCCATGCTGTCAAGATCTTCATGTCCAGGAATCCTATACCTACGTTGCTTGGGGACATCCTTCACTCATGTTACACTCGAACCATGAGAAAAGAGGTGTTCTTATGTGCTGCACTCCCCTCCTGGGAAGGTGGTTTATATCGCACCTTCCACAATCAGTTTTGAAGAATGAGCGGGGTTTGAGATGGTCACAACGATTGATGACTCTTACGCATGCTGATATACATTGGTGTTCTCGGTCCAGAGAAGACGTCACTATCATTGATCGTTGCGGGGAGTTTCCTAATGTTCCTTTACTTGGAATCAGAGGAGGTATTACTTACAACCCGTGTCTAGCTTGGAGACAGTTTGGTTATGCTCGGAGGGACGGCCCTCATGACATGTTAATTCCTGACATAGTTTTTGACTTCGACAACGATGCACAAGGACTCCGCCAGAGATTTATCAGAGCTTGGAGGATGCCCAGCAAGATAGACAGCAAGACACTGGGGCACAAGAACTCCATCCCGTTGGAGCCTTATCTCAAGTGGATACGAGCCCGCTCCCAGAAGTTAGTGATGCCATATCCTCATGTTCTCCCTGTGATCAAAGAGCTAGTGTTGGAAGGAGAAGTGTCCTACACCATTCAACATCCTGACATGCCTACATCCTGGGAAGAAATGCAGAAGAGCTGTATCCAGCTTAAAGAAGAACGGAATTCTCTTGAGTCCAGTCTACATGCTAGTGAGAAGAAGGTCTTGGAGCTCACCCGCTTACTGCACGAGGAAAAGACTCTCAACACTTACATTGCTCCAAAGAGGATGCGCAGTGTCTTTTGGGATTGATTTACTTTGTAATGTTTGCCCATGAGGCTTTGATGTACTGAACAATTATTTCTTAATGATAACGTGTGTTCCTTTTTGTCTACAACAAATTTGAACTTTCGAACCCTTTGAATGCATTGCATAAACACATATCATGCATCATGTGCATAGCAGGTACTCTTCTTTTCAGGTTGCTCAATGTTCTTCGCTGTTTATTTCCGCTCGCCATCATGAATCCTGAATCATCTACTGAGCAATCCATCAAGGCCCTCCAGGCTCAGAACGCCCAGTTCCAAGAGCTGATCATGAGTCTAGCCCAAGGTCAAGAGGAATTGAAGGCTCTGCTGGTCAAGAAGAAGAAGAAGAGAACTGTACTATTCAACACTGGCCGGAGGTTCGGTAACACACTGCAAAATGAGGTGGATCAAGCTGGTTCTTCTGTAGGGAAGGGCAGTCCCCAAGGGGGAAGGGTTCCTAGTCCTGTGGTCTCTGACAACGAGACTGATTTCAATGAGGAGCAGTATCCTCCAGCTGAAGACAAGTACGAGCAGTTAGAGGATCGCTTGAATGCCATGGAAATTCAACAAGTGCCTGGTTTGGATTTCGGAGACTTGGGTTTATCTTCTGGGGTGGTAATCCCACATAAGTTCAAAGCACCATCTTTCGTAAAGTATGACGGGGCGTCCTGCCCTAAGCTACATCTCAGATCTTATGTGCGGAAGATCCAACCATACACTGTGGACAAGAACTTATGGATCCATTTCTTCCAGGAGAGTCTTTCAGGGACTCATCTCGAATGGTTCTATCAGCTGGATGGAACCAAGGTTCGTAACTGGGAGGACTTGGCTACTGCTTTTTACAAGCAGTATCAGTATAATGCCGACCTCGCTCCTACACGTACTCAACTCCAGGGTATGTCGCTAGGATCGGGAGAAGGTTTTAAAGAGTATGCGCAGAAGTGGAGGGACCTGGCTGGCAGGGTGCAGCCACCATTAACCGACCGTGAACTAGTGGACATGTTCTTAGGGACCCTATCCGGGCCATTCTTCAATCATCTCATTGGCAATACGTCTGCAGGGTTTACAGATCTCATTCTGACTGGGGAAAGGATAGAAGCTGGGATGAAATCAGGGAAGATACAGAAAGGTGCATCCTCAAGTTCTGAGAAAAAGCCTTTCAAAAAGGAAGCCAGTGCTGTGTATGGGCCTAGAAGGAAAAATAAACCAGAACGCCGCCAAGCTGTCAACGCGGTGGTAATTGCAAAGCCTGCTGCCGCTCCTCGGCAACCTAACCAACCAAGGGGTGAGAGACCCAGAAGAGAATATACTCGGCTTAGTATGACCTTGTCACAGATCTTGCCGCAACTGCTATCGACCAACCTGGTGACCGTCAGAGAGGCTCCAAAGGTGGTGAACACGACCTCTCCGAAGTATAATCCCAATGCCCGTTGTGCTTATCACTCTGATAGCCCGGGGCATTCTACTGATGACTGCTGGTCCCTAAGAAATAAGGTTCAGGACCTTATCGATGCCAAGGAGGTTCAGTTCGAGGCGCCTGAGAAGCCTAATGTGGTGACAGCTCCCCTACCTGACCATGGGGTGAATGCTATCAGGGATGGTGACGAAGTGGATGAGTCTGAATTCAACAGCTGGATCTGCCCGACGACCGACGGTGGACTGAACAATTGGACTGCCAGAGATTACATACCTGTTACTTTTGTTACTCAGTAATGAATTCCTTTGTTTTTTATTTGTAATGAACAATAAATTGAAACTTTATGGCCCGGTGTCTTACCTGGGGCACCGTTGGCTTCATTTGTGAGGGCTTATTACTTGTCATTTCCATATATCATGAATAAAGGCATTGGACATTTTTCGCATTTCAAATCTTGTGCTCCCTTTCTTTCTTTATTTCTTTATATATTGCAAAACAGCTGTATTTACACACACTCACTTATACAGGTTTCAATCCACTCTGGATCTCACTGGTAACGACTCTGCTACTGCCAGTTATGACTTCGAAAATTCGATCAACTTAGCCGAAGACAAAGGTGAAGATGATTGCAAAGTGCCTGGTGAGCTTGCAAGACTGCTACTCCAGGAAGAGAGGGCCATTCAACCACATGAAGAGCCAGTGGAAACGGTAAATCTGGGTACTGAGGCAGATAGAAGGGAAGTTAAGATTGGTGCTAATCTAGAGCTCAGTGTGAAACAACGGTTGATCCAGATGTTGCATGATTATGTGGAGATCTTCGCCTGGTCTTACGAAGACATGCCTGGGTTGGATACCGACATTGTGGTCCATCAATTGCCTACCAAGGAAGACTGCCCTCCGGTTAAACAAAAGGTCCGCCGTATGCGTACAGAGATGTCCGAGAAGATCAAAGCTGAGGTTATGAAACAATTTGATGTCGGGTTTCTAGCAGTGACTTCTTACCCTCAGTGGGTTGCTAACGTGGTTCCGGTGCCAAAGAAAGACGGTAAGGTCAGAATGTGTATCGATTACAGGGATCTGAACAGGGCCAGCTCCAAGGATGACTTCCCCCTACCTCACATTGATGTTCTGGTTGACAATACTACTCAGCACAAGGTCTTCTCCTTCATGGATGGTTTTTCAGGTTATAATCAGATCAAGATGGCTCCTGAAGATATGGAAAAGACTACCTTTGTTACTCAGTGGGGCACCTTTTGCTACAAGGTCATGCCATTTGGACTGAAAAATGCTGGGGCAACCTACCAACGTGCCATGGTTGCTTTATTTCATGACATGATCCATCATGAGATAGAAGTATATGCCGATGATATGATTGCAAGGTCCCAAACTGAGGAGGAACACCTTGGCCACCTACAGAAGTTGTTTGACCGTCTGAAGTTGTACAAGCTGAGGTTGAACCCGAACAAGTGCACCTTCGGGGGTAAGATCTGGAAAGTTGCTAGGCTTCGTCGTGAGCGACAAGGGTATTCAAGTGGACCCTGCCAAGGTTAAAGCCATACAAGAGATGCCAGTCCCCAAGACAGAGAAAGAGGTCAGAGGCTTTTTAGGACGTCTGAATTACATTGCCCGATTCATCTCGCATCTAACTGCTACCTGTGAACCAATCTTCAAGCTGCTGAAGAAAGATCAGGTAGTACGTTGGAATGATGAATGTCAGGCCGCTTTCGACAGAATCAAAGAATATCTCCAAGAACCACCCATTCTTATGCCACCGGTTGAAGGGAGACCTCTAATACTATACTTGACAGTACTTGACAGCTCAATGGGGTGTGTGTTGGGGCAGCATGATGAGTCTGGCCGAAAAGAGCACGCCATTTATTACCTTAGCAAAAAGTTTACCGACTGTGAGACCCGATACTCACTGCTCGAGAAAACTTACTGCGCTTTGGTATGGGCTTCTCGCCGGCTGAGACAGTATATGCTGACTCACACTACTTTGTTGATTTCAAAGATGGATCCAATAAAGTACATATTCGAAAAGCCTGCTCTGTCGGGAAGAATAGAAAGATGGCAAATGATCTTGACAGAATACGACATCCAATACACGACTCAGAAATCTATCAAAGGAAGTGTATTGGCAGACCACTTGGCACACCAGGCAGTAGATGACTACCAGTCAATGAACTTCGAGTTTCCAGACGAGAGCATCATGATAGTGACTGATTGCGAAGTACCTGGACCGGATGAAGGACCTGAGGAAGGATCCCGATGGTCTATGCACTTTGACGGAGCCTCCAACGCTTTGGGTAACGGTATTGGCACTGTGATCATATCCCCTAAAGGCACTCATACTCCACTTACTGCCCGACTATGTTTCAACTGCACCAACAACATGGCGGAGTATGAGGCATGCATCATGGGTCTTCAAGATGCGATTGACTTAAGGATCAAGTTTCTGAGTGTCTTCGGAGATTCCACTCTCGTGATCAATCAGATCAAAGGCGAGTGGGATACGAAACACCCAAACCTTATTCCTTACAAAGAATGCATGTTGACATTGATCCCCCATTTCACAGAGATAACTTTTGAACATTTCCCAAGAGAGGAGAATCAGTTGGCGGACGCGTTAGCTACGACGTCTTCCATGTTCAAAGTCAAATGGGATAACGAGGCTCCCCGAATCATTATCTGGAAACTGGACGAACCTGCATATTGTTGTGATCTTGAGGCTGAGACAGTGACTGAAAAACCCTGGTATCATGAGGTGAAGAGGTACTTGGAAGCTCAAGAATACCCTGAAGGTGCATCTGTCAACGACAAAAAGTTTCTGAGAAGGTTCGCAGCGAAGTTCTTCCTCAGCAATGGCATTCTATACAAGCGAAACCATGATTCAACTTTACTGCGTTGTGTGGATAAGACTGAAGCAGAAAAGATCATGGCAGAGCTGCATGAAGGTACCTTCGGAACACACTCCAGTGGGCACACTATGGCAAAGAAAATCCTTCGGGCAGGATATTTCTGGTCCACAATGGAAGCCGACTGTTACCAACATTCTCGGACATGTCACAAATGCCAGATTTATGCAGATAAGGTGCACGTTCCTCCAGTTCCTCTGAATGTCTTGACTGCACCTTGGCCTTTTGCAATGTGGGGCATTGATATGATTGGCGAGATTAAACCGACGGCATCCAACGTGCATCGTTTCATCCTGGTAGCGATCGATTACTTTACGAAGTGGGTTGAAGCAGCTTCCTACGCTACAGTAACCAAGAACGTCGTGGCACGGTTCATTCGGCATAACCTGATCTGTCGATACGGTGTCCCAGAAAGGATCATTACGGACAATGGTACCAATCTCAACAGCAAGATGATCACTGAGCTCTGCGAGCAATTCAAGATACAGCACCACAACTCTTCTCCTTACCGGCCGAAGATGAATGGGGCTGTAGAAGCGGAAAATAAGAATATCAAAAAGATTGTGCAGAAGATGACAATGACCTACAAAGATTGGCACGAGATGTTACCGTTTGCTCTTCATGGGTACCGTACCTCAGCAAGAACGTCAACCGGGGCAACTCCCTTCTCCTTGGTCTATGGCATAGAGGCAGTCTTGCCGATTGAAGTCCAAATACCCTCTCTCCGGATAATGAAGGATGCAGATCTGAGCGAAGATGACTGGATCCAGACTCGACTTGATCAATTAAATCTAATTGACAAAAAGAGACTCACCGCTATTTGTCATGGTCAAACGCATCAAAAACGGATGATCAGGGCATTTAACAAGAAAGTCAGACCACAAAAGTATCAAGTTAGGGACCTGGTAATCAAGCGCATCATTCTTCCTCAAAGTGATCCCAGGGGCAAATGGACCCCTACGTATGAAGGGCCATTTGTGGTTAAACATGTGTTCTCAGGAGGAGCCATGATCCTAACCACCATGGATGGTGACGACCTTCCTCACCCCGCCAATGCAGACATAGTAAAAAGATACTACACATGATAAAAGACCCGCTAGGTTGACATACCTAGGCAAAAATAAGGGCTTCCCGGCGAACCAAAAGGGTTCGGGCAAAATGAGGGATGAAATGAAAAAATTTGTACACCCGGCAAGTCGAAAATCTGAAAAGGAGGCTTGGGCAAAAATGGGTATCCCGGTGGACTGAAAACCCGAAAGGGCGGTCCAGGAAAAAGTTAGGGATAAAGCGTAATACTATGCCTCATTGGATCACCTTGCATCCAGAATCCGGTATCAACATCAAGTTCAGACGGCATCGATCAATCAACTTCATCTTCAACTAAGCAGCCAAGTGATGAGACGCTCGAAGATATAAAGGCGATAGCAGAGTTGGAACCCAGTGGGATTATTCCTTTCACATAGCTGTTTTGTTTTCCCTTTTCACAAAATTGTATAAACTTTGTTGTTCGGCGGTGTTCTCTTACTAGGACGTCAGCCTCTTGTACATAAACGCCTATTTACAGGCAAATTCAAAATCAATACAAATTCACTTTTCAAACCAATTGCCAATTGTTTTTCCTTTTCTGTTTTGTTTTGCGAAGAACATCCAATGTTCAATTTTGATATATGCATTTGACACTAATTGCTAACTCATAAATATTTTCATACGAAACAAAGGATTAATTACAGGTAACATCAGAAACAGGGGCAATAATGAGTTGTCTAAACGATCTAATTGCTCTGTCCACCAAGGTACCAAGGTAAGTTCGGCTGAAGAACGTAACCAAGATATCTTAATTCCCCAGAGAGTGAGCCAAGATTCAACAATTCTCTCCCAAGCAGTTGGTCTCCCGTCAGCCCTGATAAGGCACAGTATCTCCAGCAAGTCAGCAATACTCTCCCCGAGCAGAGTTAATATACTGTCAGCCTTAAGGAAGTTGGATTGTCCCCCGAAGATCTCAATATTCCCCCACAGAGTATACAAACATTCCTAACAAGCGTCCCCGGCATTCTTATTCTAAGATTGTTCCCCGGCGGAATACAGACACGTCCAGTGGAGCCATTCCCCAGTGCAATCTCAAAAGATTCCCTAGGAGAGTTGAATCATCTCCCCAACAGGTCTTGAAGCTTATCCCTAGTAGATTCTGGAAGCTATCCCCTGCAGAGCACGAATGCGTCTTCCTCGACTTTATTCAAGGGTTATTTCCCCACCAGAATATAATTGGGTTATCCTCAGCCAATTGCCACGGAAAGATCGTCCTCGGCGAAGTCTTCCTATCCCCAGCGGAGTTCATCAAAACTTCCAACAGAGCTCAACAATGGTATCCTCAGCGAAGTTATCAACATCTCAGAGAAGTACCTCTCTTTCCCCACAGAGTTCACTCCCCGCAGAGTAATCTATTCGCCAAGTTTATTCCCCAATGGAGGCATCTTCTCCTACCGGTATTCTTGCAACCGTCATCCCCAGCGGAAACAAAAAGCTCTACTCTTCAACATCAGCCCAGGATTTAACTTCCCGACACCCGTCAAGGATTTACTTTCCTAGACAAAAATACATTCATGAACATCATATCTTCATACATTATAGCATGCACATACGCATCACGAACATACAATCTCATTTATTTTGAGAACATCACGCATCTCATACATCATGACATTGCATACAACTAATGTTTTTCCTTTTCAGGAAAAAGGTCAATACAAAGATGATTACTATCAATTGTCGCAATTCCGGATTCGATACCTGTATCTAGCCAGGGCATATCTGTGAGCGATTACTTGTGGATTCGAAACCTGTATCTAGCCAGGGCATATCTGCATGAAGAGATTCCAGATTCGATTCCTGTATCTAGCTAGGGCACGTCTGAAGAGTTTGAAGATTCGATTGCTGTATCCAGCCAGGGCATATCTTTTGACGACTAATTCCAGATTCGATTCCTGTATCTAGCCAGGGCATGTCTGAAGAGTTTGAAGATTCGATTCTTGTATCCAGCCAGGGTGTATCTGTTGACGACTAATTCCAGACTCGATTCTTGTATCCTGCCAGGGCACGTCTGAAGAGTTTGAAGATCCGATTCCTGTATCTTGCCAGGGTGTATCTGTTGACGACTATTTTCCAGACTCGATTCCTGTATCCTGCCAGGGCACGTCTGAAGAGTTCGAAGATCCGACTCCTGTATCTTGCCATGGTGTATCTGTTGACGACTATTCTCCAGACTCGATTCCTGTATCTTGCCAGGGCATGTCTGAAGAGTTTAAAGATTCGATACCTGTATCCAGCCAGGGCACATCTACACAAAGAGTTTGAAGATCAACCCCTGTAACAGGCCAGGTAATTATTTTGCTTTCTCAGGTACGCAAGTTCTCGCTAAGGAATCTCTTACGCGATCGACACCCGATGGCATCTATAAGCCCATCTCCACAACTACCATTACAGTCCCAAATGGCATCCATAAGCCCATTCCCGACAAGGTTCTGTCACATCTCCAGATGGCATCTATAAGCCCATCCTCCTATCCATCAGTCTCCAAATGGCATTTGTAAGCCCATTCCCGCTATCACAATGTTGATACTCTACTATGTGAGTGCAAATTTCTGGGTACTCTAGTGTTCAATCATCTTCCACCTTCGGATTACGAAAGGCACGCCAGCCAATCTACATCCTCAAGTCTAAGAAGATTGAACAGGGGCAACTGTTGTACCCCAAAATTTTCCCTCCCATATTCTTCAAAATTTTCCAAGATCATGGTTCAAAATCTCTCAAGGGTTGCACAGTCCAATTGCCTCCTAACACAGTCAAAATTAGGATTTTGGTTCTGGCAAAGAAAATAAGGTTTCCAAGGGTCCAAACAAGTCCCATATGCCTACACACATTGTCAAGCATTCATATGTCAAGTTTCAAGACTCATAGCATCATATTGCACAGTCAAAAACCCTAAATGCTTCACAGTCAATTGCAGGGGCAAAATGGTCATTTGACAGTCAAAAGTCCAAATTTTTGGTCAACATCTTATTTTGAAGCCACAATCATTATTTGATCAATTCTTGATCATGATTCTCAAAGCATGGCTCAAAAAGTCTCAAGATGCAAAAGTTTCTATTTTTGGACAGCTGAAAAAGTCAACTGCAAATTGACCAGGGTATAACTTCTTCATGGTTTATTATAAAAATCCCATCCAAATCTCATTTTGAAGAGGATGACATTTCCTACAACTCATCTTCACACTCCAAGTCCAAGAAATGCTCTCACAAAAAGTTATCAATTTCAACATTATAGGTCATTTTCAAAAGTCAACAAAAAGGCACTTTAAGTCAAAGACCATAACTTGAGATTGATAAATCAAACTGACATGGGACCAAAGGAATTGGTTAGAGGACTTCAATACCTTTCCAAAATGTCCAAGAACATGTTCATAGCTTCAAAATTGAGCAAGATATGCATTGGAGAAGTTGGGAAATTTTTGGGAATTTTCAAAAGTCAACTTTGCCAAAAACACTTCAAAATTGTTAATGGGCCTCAAATTCTTTCTTGAATCATTACCCAAAGCCTATGCACGACCCATTGAGCTCAAAGGGATTTATTTTATTATTTTTAATTAATTAATTGAATTTTTATTCTTATTAATTCATTTAATTAGATTTAATTATGAGAAAATATCAAATAATGCTTTTTCAAATCTTTTTGTGCAGCAAATACACTCATTATATGCTAAAGATTTCGTGCATCATCCAAGGAGACAAGATCATCCACATTTGGCAAGATTTTCATGAAAAAAGATTGGAAAATATATAATTGAAAATCAAATATATGAATCATAAATTCTTGGACCTATGGGCTTGTTTTTTGACCTAGAATCATTCACTTACATATGCACAAGGAAACCTAATTCAAAGGGACACGAAAAAGCTGCTGAGAAGAGATAACCAAATTGCAAAATTTCCACAAAAAGCTTGAAACTGATTTCATATTTGCAGGGCGATTCAAGGCTTAGAACCTTTTCCATTACATTCCTGACATTGCTAGGAGTCGATTGCAATCAAGAACAAGTCCCCATACTCCAAGAATCGGTAGAACAAAATCATCTTTTTCATAAATATGTCCATAATCAAATTTCAATTTCTATGCATCATTCATGTGTTTTGATCATTGATTTGTGTTACTAACATCTCCCTGGAACTTTTGGCATAGTTTAATTGTTCTAAAAATGCTTGAAACGAAATTCACCATTGATGAAACCTAGGGTTTCAGAAGCTTCAAAATAGGGCTTCTCATATAGGGTAAAATTAGACCACCAAACCTGTATGGACACATTCGTGGCAACAAGACGAATCCAATGATGCCCTCGCGCCCTTTTTATATTTATTCCTCTTCTAATCGCTATTTTTACAGTTTCCATTTAGTGGGGGTTTAAAACCCCCGCTACTTGTTTTATGTTTACAGGAAAAAGATGAAGAAGAAGCTGAGGTGTCTGAGCGTGATATGAGCGTTCAAACTTTGGCGCGGTTTTTTAATATTTCAGCATAATGGGCATATTTTATATATTATGTTTCTTTATTATATTATATACAAACGAACGCAATAGATCAATTGGCAAGGGACGTGTACTGCAGGCATTGGGACCTGGGTTCGATTCCCAGGTCCCCCCATATGTTTAATAATTTTTGTCTTAACGTGTTCACATGCAGCGTACTCCCAACGTTCCACCATACGCACTCACGCACAGCTTGCCAGATGGCCATGATGATCAATCCAAGGGCCACTGAATGAATTCCAGAGTGCACCCTAGTCAATGGACGAACACACAAGCGTGGAAAGTCAAACAAGGCCTATGCTCTTGGGCCAAAATTACTTCAAAAAACCTCCCCTTGGGCCTGATACCCCCTGGTTTGCATCTTTTCAATTTTATTTTCTTTTCTAATTATAATTCTTTTAATTGTTTTTAATTGTTTTTATCAATTCACAAATAATTAATTTTCATAATAAAAAATCAGAAAAATCAAGAAAATGTTTTATATTTAATTATTATTAATTTCACCATTAAAGTATTTTTTGTAAATAAATTTTACTAATTAATTTAGTTAATTTAGGTTTTAAACTTTAATCCTTTTCTTAATAAATAAAAAATATCTAGACTTAGGGTTTTTTTGACATTTTTCATCCTTTTCTTAATTAATTATTTTTCTCATTATTTATTATTATAATTACTATTTATTTTTGTAAATAAACATGTATATTAATTAATTAGTAAATTAGAGTAACTTTAATATTTTTTTTTATTAATAATTAAAATATTTAGAACTAGGGTTTCCTTCTAATTTTAATTTTCTTTATTTTCATAAATACCTAAAACATAAAAAAAAACATTTTTCTTTAATTAAATAATTAATCATAGTCTTAATTTAATTTAATTTCTCAAAAGGGTCAAAACCCTCGGACGTTCAATTTTTATTTCTTTCGCGCTTTATTTTCTTTTGAATATTATGTAATTGCTCAAGGATTGTAATAGTAATTAGGTCTTTTACTTTCCGCATTTTTACCAAACGGGTCTTTGTATTTTGGTGATGTATAGACCCGCGCCTTGTAATAGCGTAGTTTTATCTTTCCGCATTTAAATTTCCGCACTCTTAAATTCTAAATTGCATGAAAGAATGTATGGCTAATTAAAAACAAGCGTATCTCACAATGCCATGATCATAGATAAACTTAACATGACAACAATACACAAATTCACACACCACTTCTAGGGTACGCCTCACCTGTTGCCTTCGAAACGTGGTCGTCAAGTATAGGACGTTTTAGTAAGTCCTTATGTCCATGATCCAGTTGCCTCGAAAAAGTTGCCTCGAAACAGTTGCCTCGGAACAGTTGCCTCGAAACGGTTGCCTCGGATTAAAAAAGGATCAAGGACATAAGGGTAGCTTCTAAGGTGTCCTAATTGTTGCTTCGGTGACCACACTGTCCCTAAACTCGAATTGACCCGAACACCTCCAACGGTGGTGCTAGCTACCTCTCAATGGTGGGATGGCACTACCTTAAGGACATTTACACAGCCTAATTCCTTAGGGTAGGTATATGACTCATAGATACTTGCTCTCTTCAAAAACAAATCAAAACTCTTTTCACACCGACACTTTCAAAAAGCTTTCAAAATAATTTTTCAAACACTCTTGAGGACTGATACAAGAGTTATTCAGAAATCTTTAAACGAAACTTTTTCATACCCACTCACACTTTGAAAAGCAAACATTTGAAAACATAAAGAGCAAGTATCTAAGAGCCCATGGATAACCATGGATAGAAAGGGTGCTAACACCTTCCCTTTCTATAAATCTACCTCCCGAACCGAGAAACTATCTCATAAGGAATTTTGCTGTGCTTTTGTCCTGTCCATGTTGGAGAAAATAAAAGACGGTGGCGACTCTTGCTTCCGCGACATTTCGCGAACCAGCTTTAAAACAGTCAGTTCTAAATCCACCGATCACAGCTGCCTAGAAGATATAAAGAAGTTCAAGGAAGTTCTGATGAATGAGTTCGAGATGACAGATCTAGGAAAAATGACATATTTCCTAGGAATGGAGATTATGTACTCGAAGAAGGGTATCATTCTGCACCAGTTAAAATATGAACAAGAACTTCTGAAGAGATTTAAGCTGCAGAACTGCAAAGTTGCTGTGACACCATCAGAAACCAATCAAAAATTGGATTCTGACTCTGATGGTGATTCTGTTGATTCTACAACCTTCAAACAGCTGGTTGGCTCTCTAAGGTATTTATGTAATACTAGACCTGACATTTGTTATGCAGTTGGATTGGTCAGCAGATTCATGAGTAATCCCAAGTGGTCTCATTTTCAAGCTGCTGTCAGAATTCTGAGATATATTAAGGGAACTCTGAAATATGGAGTGTTGTTTCCTTCTGAAAGAAAGACAAAGTCATAGTTAGTAAGTTATTCTGATTCTGACTGGTGCGAAGACAAAGTGGACAGGAGAAGTACCTCTGGATACTTGTTTAAATTTCTGGGAGGTCCAATTTCCTGGTGTTCCAAGAAACAGCCTGTTGTAGCTCTGTCAACATGTGAAGCTGAGTATATCGCAGGTGCTGTAGCTGCTTATCAAGCAGTTTGGCTTCTGAATCTCCTGCATGATTTAAAGGTTGAGGTTGAGGAACCTCTGAAGCTGATGATTGATAATAAGTCTGCAATTGATCTTGCCAAGAATCCAGTGCTACATGGAAGAAGCAAGCACATTGAGACGAAGTATCACTTTCTCAGAAATCAAGTTCAGAAAGGAGTGTTAGAAGTTCTGCACTGTAGCACTCAGAAACAGCTTGCAGATCTTCTGACGAAGGCAGTTAAAACAGACCAATTTCTTTGCTTAAGAGATGAAATTGGTGTTGTTAGTTTCTGATAGATTATCTAAATTAAGGGATGGTATTGGAAATGTAATTTATTTAATGTCCACAATTCCCAATATTATCTCTTTATTAGGGCCTTTTGGCATTTTCTATTTCTATTATAAACATGCTATCTAGGCTATCAATATTGTATCCCAAATTCATTCCTCTATTTGAATATAAAGAAGTAGTCCTCTTTGTTATCATTCATTTTTCATTCTTTATCTCTCCTTCCATTACCTTTCACCAACAGGAGGGAGGGTTCTACGGTATAGACATGCGCTTGCCATGCGTAAACTCATATTGATCAATGAAATCGAAAAATAGAAATTAAGAGAAATAGAAATGACAAAGAAGAAGACTGAAGAAGATGAAAACCTGTACAACGTCGTGAACGTTGACCCCGTCTTCACCAACACACAAATCACTCTCCTTTTCGATCTAGAAGGTTTCACAGAAGGGTGAATAACAATTTTGTTCTTCGATGAGAGGAGTAGAATTAATAGAGGGAAAAGATATCGTCAGGATTAGGATTAGGGTTTGGATTGGGATCGGTGGAAATATATTGAGAGGGAGGTGATCAAAGTGAAGCTGAATCGATGGATGATTCTTCGAGTTCAACTTCGTCGTCTTCATCTTTGAAGCCTTCAAAGTGAGAATCGGTGTGAATAGCGAGACGAAGAAGATAAAGAAAAATATTAGAATTGGAGTTTTTGTATGTTTGTTGGTGTTGTACCCCAAAAATTTTCCCTCCCATTTTTCTTTAAAACATTCTTCTAAAGGCCTCAAGTAATCAAAGCTACTCAAGAGTTAACTGGTCAAACCTCCTCCTAAGCAATGGGTCTACAACTAGAGTTTTAAGCTTCTCAAGGAAATTTGGTTTGCAAAGGTCTCAAGTGGCTTCCATGGTTCTCCATAGGTCTTCAACAATTATCATGACAAGTTTCAAGTCCTACATCACAAGCTTGTTCAGTCAATGACTTAGATGATTGAAAGTCAATTATGGTCAATATACAGTCAAACTTCAATATTTTGGTCAACAACAACATTTTGAAGTGATATTCATCATTTGATAAAGGGCTGATCATGGTTCCTCATGGAAAGCCCTCAAATCATCAAAAGTCAAAAATTGACAAATTAGGGTTTTCTTAGGAGAAGTCAACCGAACTTTGACCAAGCATAACTTTCACATGCTTCATCAACTTTTACCCAATAAAATCCAATTTTGAATGAAATTAAATTCTCTACAACTTTTTATTTATGCTCAAGTATAAAAAGAGCTTCATTTGAAAGATATGAGCTAATACATTACAGGTCATTTCAAAAGTCAACCAAAAGACACTTTTTGTCAAGGAAACTTACATCAAGAAAAAGTCTCCAAATTCAAAAATGATAAAAATAGAAATTGTAGATAACATCTTGAGATTTTCAAAAAGTCCAAGATCACCTTAAAAAGATGAAAATTGAGCAAGTTATGAGTTGCACAAGTTGAGAAATTTTAAGGAAATGTATGAAATGCAGAATGAGCAAACTTGAAATTTTGAACTTGTGACCTAACTTTTTAGGTTTCAAACATGTCCATGACCTTATGAAAGAATACTAATCTCACTCATACCTTGTCTTATATTTTCTTGTTATTTTATTTTTATTTTATTTTTATTTATTTTTGTCTTTGTTCAAATAAATGCAAAATAAATTAAATGAGGTACAAGATAATTGGGCCATGCTCATGAGTGGTCTCTTAAAGCCCAAAACAACTCAGCATAACATTCCAAATTCGTGTAAGTCTCAAAATGGCAAGGAGAATCTCAAAATTGTAAGTATTTTAATGTGTTTTGTTCTTGTTCCATAAGCCATGATTGCTTTGTTTCTTCCATATTTGGTACACCCTCTTTCCCTTCTCTATATAAGTGCTACGAATCAGAAGCATAAGAACATGACCTCTGCCTCAAAGAGCTTGCAAAAAAAACTCTAAAAAATTTCAAAGAACCCTAAGTTTCGAAACTAGTGTTACAGACCCTTTCACTTCAAACTCTCGACCCCATTCACTCCTTGGAACACTGAAGGGTAGGTCTGGATCTATTTCTGTGATCCTAAACATGCAAAACCATACAGCATAGCATTTCCGGTTTACTTTTTTTTTTAAATTCATATCTTTTTTTTGTCTTGTTTTAAACTAAATTAATGCTTCTAACGAGTTTATGAGACAGTCTTGAGCAGGTTTAGATCATTTACATGGTCTCATGCACGCAGATATGCTAGATACCATTTTTACTCTATTTGGTGTAAATTTATTCGAAATGCATGATGCAAGGATCTATAGCCTAAATTAATCCCATATCTGGATCTAGGAGGATTTAATTAGGAGAGACGTGGCATTTTGGTTCCTAAAAAAAATGAGTTTTGTGTAGTTTTTATTTTCGCAGGTTGCCGGAGAAGATGACCAGAGCTAGAGCTCAGGCGCCTCTTCGGCCATTAATGTTTTTCTTTCTTTTTATTATTTTCGTTTGAATTATACACCAGATGTAATGGATGCCCCAGCGGTAAGCGTGTGTGTGTTAAGGTGCTAGTGTGTCAGGGAATATGTTCGATCTCTGCCCCTAGCATGTTATTTTTCGAACTTTTCCCTTGCAGATCCAATACAGGTCATATCCAGTGCGCAATGATGCACCATTCTCATCAACACCATCAAAACTTAACAGATACAAATCAAACGTTCCAGATTTGCACACTCATGATAGACCTCACTAGAGAGCCATACAGGATTATGAGAATACTCTTACAGCGCTCGGGCCTAGGTTTTTGGGCTTAGACATTTTCTAATTTTACACCCCAATTTACTTATATTTCAGGCCTATTTCTTTTTTTTTTTAATAAATTAAATTTTTAAAATAATTAATTAAATCTATTTGTTTAATCAAAAAATCACTAAAAATCAGATTTAGGTTTTTAATTAATTAATTTAATTTTTAATAAATAAAAATTGATTTAATTTAATCACACTTCAATTTTATTTTATTAATTAGTTTGTAAATTATTAGAATTAGGGTTATTTATTTTTTTACATTATAAAAATATTTTTCTAAAAAAAACACCAAAAATATTTTCCTAACACTTATAATTTTTTTAGGTTTTTACATCTTTCCCTGTTTCACAATCTCCGCGTGTTTATTTATTTTCGCATTATTATAATTATGTAATTGTTAAGGGATGTAATAGATAAATTAGGGTTCCTTTACTTTCTCCACATTTTATGGTTTGTAACCCCCTTCCCGAAGCTCTGTAATAGTCTAGATTTATTTTTCCGCAATTTACTATTTTCCTTATTACTTCTAGTTTAATAGGAATGTATGGTAAAGACTAAAAGCGAACGCTAGATAACCATAATTCCAAGACGAAATAACTGAAACACAACCCATTTCGCACACGCGCACCTCTAAGGTAACCCTCACTTGTTTCTTCGAATAAAAACAGTCATGTCCCTCGAACGTGAGACGCTTTAGCAAAGACCCTCGATTAAAAGATTGTAGTCCCTCGATGACCCTTCGATGCTGCCTTGGTAAATGATCTTAGTCCCTTATGATAATTGCTAAAGTGTCCTACGAGTTGCCTTTATGAATGTATGATGACCCGCGCCCGTCTCTCAAATATCCAACGATAAGGCTTCCTATTAACTAATGGTAGGATAGCACTATCTAAGGAGGAGGAAAATAACACGAAAGATCTTTGAGTAGGTAGATAGCTCGTAATCTCTTTCTCACTAAAACAAAACATTTTCACAAACACTTTTCTCTAAAATATTTTCAAAACAAACACTTTGTATGCATTCTTAACGATACGAGAGTCATTACAAAGTTTGCCACACTTAGGCATTTTCAAAATATTACAAACTTACACGCAAAAGAATTTCAAACATAGTGAGCTAAGCGATTAAGAACCCGTAGATAACTACGAATGAAAAGGGTGCTAACACCTTTCATTTTCATAACCTACCCCCCTTACTCAGAAAAATTCTCAAAGGTCTTTCTTGTTCTTTTCACTCTTTCCTTTATTAGATAAAAGAAAAGTCGATGAAACTCTTGCTATCCGTAATATTTGCGATAAAATGCAAAACCAAAATTAAGTTCTCCCACCATATTACAGAACTGGAGACTCTGCTGGGGAGATCTAAAAGTGGGGTTACCTTAAGAGATAGATCACATTTAAAATGCTTTACTTATTTTCCTTGTATGCTTTATATTTCGGGATATGCTAGGGTTATTTTTGTAAAAATCCTATACTCGGATCTGGGGCATTTTGGGTAAGTAGCAATAGACCGTGAAGATTGTATGGCATATACAGATATGGTTGAAGCGATGGCTACGTTAGTGCGACACATTGGTTGGTGCCGGTGTCTCTTGAGTTAAGTCAAGGAGAATGCTGGGATGTTGTGTGGTGTCATAAAGCACTAACTGACTGTAGAACCTTAGTTGACACTACTTAGCCATTAGAAAGTAGTGAGATAGCCTACTTTGGTGCATATTGAAGTTGATTGATACTCGATGCTACACTCATTGAGATTGGACTCTTGGGATATTTCAGTCGCAAATCAGATGCTTGTGCTGAAACAATGCCTGGGAGAAAGATCAGTGATATTGAGGCTCCTAGAACCCGGTTACTTCTTTTAGGACAGGTTGAGCCAACAAAAAACTTCAAGAGGGTACTTACCTATAAACTCCTTGCAAGCTTAAACATAAGGCCTTGTATGTTTTGTTTGTGTATAATTAAATTGTTCGAACATGACATCACAACATCATAACATCATACCATATCATTTTCACTAACCATTTCAACGACCAAGGGATTTATCTTTGTTCTATTTTGTAGGCTATGGCCTCCGCTCGTAGAAACACTATCCAGATCAACTTTGTAAGAGTGTGTGATATGGTGGGATAACTGACTTGGTGTTTTGCATTTTATCGCAATTGTTGTGGATAGAAAGAGTTGCCACCAACTTTTCTTTTGTCCAATAAAGGAAAGGGTGAAAAGAACAGGAAAGGCCTTTTGAGACATTTTCTTGAGTTCGGGGGGTAGGTTATGAAAAGGGAAGGTATTAGCACCATTTTCATTCGTAGTTATCTACGGGCTCTTAATTTCTTGATCACTTTTGAAATGCTTTTGTGAATGTGTTTGTTTGAAAATATTTTGAAAAAGTGCCATCGTTGGGAAAACTTTGTAATGATTCTTGTCTATATAATAATGCATACGAAGTGTTGACTTTGAAAATATTTCAAGAAAGTGTTGGTGTGTTGAAAGTTATTGGTTTTGAAATGTCTGTGAGCAAGCAATTACGAGCAATCTACCTACTCAAAAAGTCTTTGTTCTTTTCCTCCTCCTTTAGATAGTGCTACTTTTCCATTGATTGGTAGAGAGCCATATCATTGGATGTGAGGGACGGGCGTGGGTCATTGTACAGTCATAGAAGGCAACTTGTAAGATGTTTTAGCAATTGTTGTGAGGAACAAAGATCATTTAATGAAGGCAACTTTGAAGGGTCATCGAGGGACTATGATATTTTAATCGAGGGTCTTTTGCTAAAACATCTCACGTTCGAGAGACATGACTATTTATATCCGAAGAAACAAGTATGAGTTACCCTAAAAGTGGGGTTACCTTAAGGATATATCACATTTATTTGCTTACATTATTTGACTTGTATGCTTTACATTATGGTTCTTTGTTTGGGTTTGAATCCTTTACCCGGATTTGGGATACATTATAAGTAAGTAGCAATACATTGTGGAAATTATGTGGGGTATACCGACATGGTCTAAGAAATAGATACATTAGTGCGACATATTTGTGGGTACCGGTAGCCTTTGAGTTAATCAAAGAGAATACGGGGCCGCTGAGTGATGTCATGAAGCACTAATGAACTCTTAGAACCCTTACTTGACCAACTTGGCCTTTAGGATGTACTGAGATGACCTGCTTTGGTGCAGTCCGAAGTTGGTAGATACTCGATACTACACTCATTGAGGTTTGGTTTCTAGGGATGTTCCGGTCGCCATTAAAGAGGCTTGTGCTGAAACAATGACCAAGGAAACAAACCAGTGATATTGAGCTTCTTAGAAACCAATTACTATTATTAGGACAGGTTTAAGCCAACTAAACTTCAAGAGGGTACTTACCTATAAAACTCCATGCAAGCCTAAACCTAAGGATTTGTTTGTTTTGTTTGTATATGCATACTTGTACATAACATCATGAACATCATGAACATCATATACATCCACTAACCATTTCAAGGATTTTGGGATTCATCTTTGTTCTTGTTTTGTAGGATATGGATTCACTTCGCAGGAAAACTATTCAAGTCAACCTTGTAAGGATCCCTCCACAACTTAAGGAGCTAGCTTCAAGGATTCCTAAAAACTCTCCATTCCCCGAGAGACATGGTCTCCTACTCAACTTGGTCACCTCCAACACAGATGAGGACATGATGAATGAGCTCTTTCAGTTCTTTGATCCTTTACACCATTGCTTCACATTTCCCGACTATCAACTTGTGCCTACTTTGGAAGAATTCTCCCAACTATTTAGGATTTCCATTCTCAATCAACTACCTTTCAATGGTACAGAACGATATCCAAAGCCATAAGAGATTTCTCAAGCTCTACACTTGCACTCATCTAATATCACAACTCATTGGGAAACAAGGAGTGGTGTCAAAGGTTTCTTAGCAAAGTTCCTGTTTGAGAAAGCCCAAAGCTTTTGGAATTCCTTGGACTTGCAACCCTTTGAGGAAATTGTGGCTCTCCTTATCTATGGGATGGTTTTCTTTCCAAATCCTGACCAACTCATAGATGTCAGCACCGTCAAAATCTTCATATCCCGCAACCCGGTACCTATATTGCTAGGGGATATCCTACACTTTTTTCACACTCGCACAATGAGGAAAAGAGGTGTCCTTATGTTTTGCACTCCTATCTTGGCAAGATGGTTTATTTAGCATCTTCCCCAATCTATATTAAAGAACGAGCAAGGTTCAAGGTGGTCACAAAGGTTAATGACGCTCAAACATTCAGACATTCATTGGTGTTCCCGATCCAAAGAGAATGTTATCATTGTCAACCGTTATGGAGAATTCCATAATTTCCCTTTACTTGGAATTAGGGGAGTGTGATACGGTGGGAGAACTGACTTGGGATTTTGCGTTTGTGTTCGCAAATGTTTCGGTTTAGCAAGAGTCGCCACCGACTTTTTATTTTATCCTAAGGAAAGGCCAAAAAGCACAGGAAAGACCTTTGAGATGTTTTCTTGGGTTCGGGGAGTAGATTATAGAAAGGGAAGGTATTAGCACCCTTTCTATCCATGGTTATCCATGGGCTCTTAGTTACTTGCTTAGATCACTTGCTTTGCATTTTCAATTGTTTGAAATGGTGCTTTGTGTGTGATTTTGAAAGATATTTTGAAAAGAGGTCATCGTTGTGGCAACCTTTGTAATGATTTTTGTTTGAATGTATACAAAGGTGTTTTTGTATTTTGAAAAGTTTTCAATGTTTGAAAGTAGGGTTTTGAAATTGTGTTGTGAAGTGTGTTTTGAAAGTAGCAAGGATGTTTTTGCAAGCTTTTGATCAAGTAACTAGGAGCTATCTACCCTATTTTACTCAAAGATCTTTCTTATGTTTTTAACCCTTTTAACAGTGTTGTTTCACCATTGTATTTGGTGGACAACCTTGTATTAGGATGTTAACGGGACAGGCGCGGGTCATCGTATAAACCATGATAGCAATAGTGTCAAGTATCTTTGGCAATTTTCTTGAGGGACTTGATCATTTTGTTTAGGCAACTAAGATAGCGTCATCGAGGGACTATGATCTTTTGTTTTGTTTTTGTTTTGCCGAAGTACTTGACATGCAACCATGGCCCATTTTTGAAGGCAACAAGTGGATTGTAACCCTAGGGATCCAAGTGTGCATTGTGTTTGTTTTTTCATGCATATTTATCTTGGATTAGGTCAAACTAATTGTTGATTTTAATTGCATACAAACCCTAGGTCTAAACATGGCATAATTGAAAGCTTTTAAATGTGCGAGAATTTAAATACTACGCTATTACAACATGATATAGGGAGGGGGGGTACAAATTTGAATTAGGAGTTTTTGACAAGAAAATAAATTCTAAGTTATTACAACCATATCGAATGTATAGGCAATATTTAAATGTACAGCAATTGAATACAATACAATAAATAAATGTCAAATAAAAGGTATTATGCACAAAATGATTTTTTGTATTAAAAAAAAAGTATTTTTTCAATGTGAAATGTAAATAAAATAAAAAAAGGATCAATTTTAATTATTTTTCTATTTTAGGACAAGAAACCCTAATTCTTAATAAATAATATTATTTATTAGTTATATACAATAAATAAACCAATTTATACAAAAAATAAAAGTATATTATAAAAAATAATATTTTTAATACATAATATTAATAAAACTGAAAATGTGGTATTTTTGTATTTTTTACCTAATTATCTAATAAAATAAAATGTATAAGTATATATATATATATATATATATATATATATATATATATATATATATATATATATATATATATATATATATATATATATATATATATATATATATATATATATATATATATATATATATATATATATATATATATATATATATATATATATATATATATATATATATATATATATATATATATATATATATATATATATATATATATATATATATATATATATATATATATTAAACATAAAAAATAAAAATTAATTATTTACAAAAAAATGAATATTTTCAAGAAAATGTTTTCAAATATAAATAAAGATAATAAATGAAAATAAGTAAATTTTTTGTATTATTTTTGAGTTTTGTTTAAAAAAGAAAATAGTTTATTTACATACTTAATAAAATAAAATAAATATAAAATAAATATGAAAAAATATAGAAAATTATTTTTGGCATTTATTATATTTAGACAAAAAATAATAAAGTCAGAATAAAAAATAAAAATGTCAAAATGATAAATATTTAAATAAATGGGCCAGGGGGTGTAGACAGAAAATAGGGGTGTTAGAAGTGAAAACAAACAGGCCCAGCCCATCCAGACTTCTTCTTCCTCTTGTTCACAAAACACGCGCTTCTGTGCATCAATGCTAACTCCCGATTCTTTGATTTTTTGACAAAACTCATAACATAAACATTGTAGAGAATTAAACAACGAATTCAACCATATAAAAAACTTGGATTAACTCTCAAAGACCAGAGAGAATTTCTCTGGCCCTAATTTCTAACCTAGTTTTTTTAGAAAGTTCATGAGTGAAATTCTCTCAGCACGATTAATGTAAATGAAAACTAAGCATATGTATGGCTTCAGAGCTATGAGTACAACATATTTCATTCACAAACCTAAGCCTAACCATTCCTAAATAGGGAGATAGAAGTCCATGAAATACCTGTTTCAGTTGACTTCGAGTTGGACAATGCAGCAACCTTCAATGGTGTTTGAGCTTCTCTTGAGCTTGCCTGAAGTCCAAGGAAGCTTCTCCAATGCTTGACTTGCTTTGAAACAACTTGAATCGTGCTGTAGAACTCAACCTGCAGAGCTTTGAAATGAAAATGACAAAGTGTGTTAGAGGTGTTACAGCTTGCAATGGGGGCCTGGGATAGTTCATGTGAGTTGATTGGAAGGTGTTTGAACTATCTTTGGACAAAACGCACGATGGAATTTTGTTGTGGCTTGCAAAATGCAGAACCTGCCCTGTTTTGCAGAAAAATAGTGGTTTTGAGTATGAGGAGGTTTGAGTGATGAAAGGGTCGTGTTTTAGGCTTGTTGGGAGGTATGGAACTTGTCTACAATGTTTGTCTAAGCTTCTGTTAACAGATATGAGAGATTGTTTATGTTTGGCCACTTTTCTTCTTTTTCAAGCAAGAGTATGTGTTCTCCCAATGCAGGCCTGCACAAGCCCTAAATCATGCTGCACCTTTTGCTCTTGGTTACTGGAATTAGTGGACTTGATCTTGCCTGAAAGATCTGGCCCCATGCCTCAAGGATTTGGTTTTGACATAAAGTGAAGTTTATGCAAAAATGGCATTATTGCTTTTTCCTTTTAAGGCTTAAACTAGTGTATAATGCCCTAATGACCAAGGTAATACCTTAACTCAATGGATATGCATTAAATTAAGGAGTACAAATTGGTTTTGAGGCCTGTAATGTCAAACCAAGCTAGCTAGATCAGAATTGCAAGTTGTTATGAACATGTATTGGCCATGGACAAAAGTGAGTTTTTGCCAACTTCAAGCATTCGATTCTCTCTAACCACAAGGGTGTTTGAGGAGTTCTGTGACAATTTGGAAAGATTGGAACATGTAATATAATCCATCTTTGCAATGCAACTTGAAATTCCAAGTGGAACTATGTGAAAAGTGGCCAAGAAGATGGGTCCAAATCCTGCCTAGATTAGGGCAAATTTTCTCTAAGTTAAAAGTTTTAGATACCCTTGTTCCAAAAATCATAACTTGAGATACAAGCTTCTTTTGAGAAAACTTTGTGAATAAAAGTTGTAGACTTTGTGATGGACTATAACTTTCATGTTACAAGTTTTGTTTGAATCCATTTGCATCTTGGTGAAAAAGTGGGACAAAGTTAGGAAAAATTAAGAAAATTTCATAACTTAGAAAATTTCTAAGTTATGAAATTTTTCCATTTTAAACCCTAATTTGCATTTTTGGGTTTCTTCATGAACAAGTTTCATAATTTGGCATGTCTTGATGAAAAATGACCCTTGGCACTTGATTTTGACCAAAAAGTCAAAGTTTGACTTTTCAGTATACAGTTTAAATTTTGATCAGTTGATTGAAAAATTCATCTGCCAATCCTATGCATTTGAGATCTTTTGAACTTGTTGAATGGGTCAAGATGATGTCATTGAGTCCTTGAGTCCATGTTTGAGCTTGATTTGCCATTGGCTAGGTCAAACAGTCAAAAATTGCCTTTGCACAGTCAAAACCCTAAAAATGACCATTTTGCCCTTTTGGTGATCTGATCAAATTTCTTGTGAAATTGTGATCCAAACTTGATCAAATGGTTCACATGAGTTCATAATGTTGATGTGGGTCAAAATTCATGAGGTTTGACTGTCAATTGGCCATAGTTGACGTTTTCCCAATACAGCTGATTTCTAGATCAACTATTTAATTGATTGGGAAAAAATTTGATTCAAGGCTTGAAACTTGGTATGGACAAACTTGTGAGTCCAACATGAAGTATGAAATTCACTTTGGGAATTGTAGGTCAAAACATCCCTGTGCAAATTCAAACCCTAATTTAGGTCAACAATGCAAGGAGGTGTCTTGAGCTGAGCAAACCCTAGCTTGATCTTGAGTTCCAAGGGCCTTGTGATGAGAAATGTTGATAAAAAGGAGAGGGAAAATTTTGGGGTACAACAGTTGCCCCTGTTCAATCTTCTTGAACCTGAAGAGTTAAATTGACAAGTTTTTCCTTTCGCGACTCGAAGGTAAAGGAAGATTGGACACTAGAGTGCCCGTAAATTTGCACTCGCCAAAATATTATTGAGGGAATGGGCTTAAAGATGCCATTTGGAGATGGTAGAATCTTGCTGGAGATGGGCTTAAATATGCCACCCAAGAGTGTTTGTTGAACTGTAATGTTGTAGGTCAGGAGAATGAGCATCAAAATGGTATCCGCGTTTGGAATGCATTTGAACTGTATCTGGAGACTAGGTCTATATGAGCAAAGGAATGGCATCCGTGTCTGGAGCGTATCTGAGCTATAACTGTATTTGAACTTTGAATGAACATCAAAATGACTACCGTGTCTGGAGTGTAGCTGTATTGTATCTGGGTAACAGGAATACATCTGTGTATGGAGCAACTGTGTGCTGGGGTTAAACTCTGAATGAGTGACAGAATGGAAATCGTGTCTGGAGCGTATCTGGACTGTATCTGAAGTTAAGACCTGTATGAGTAGTAGAATGACCTTCGTGTCTGGGGTGTATCCGTACTGTATCTGAGATCTGAATAAGTGACAGAATGATTTCCGTGGCGACTGCATTAGGGAGAGTCAAACTGCTGATGTAAGAGCCAGAATGGCATCCGTGTCTGGAGCGTATCTGAACCTGTAGTTGATAGTTGAATCTGAATGAGAGATAGAATGGTTGTCGTGTCTGGAGCGTATCTAGTCTGTATCTGATTACTGAAGTCTGAATGAGTAGTAGAATGACCACCGCGTCTGGGATGTATCCATACTGTATTTTGACTTGAAGTTCTGAATGAGTAATAGAATGACCGTCGTGTCTGTGGTGTATCCATACTGTATCTGAATAATTGTTAACAATAGCCTTTTAATCTTATCCTGAAAAGGGTAAAATGTTAGCTAAAACACGATGTTATATTGCATGATATGTATGATGCAATGAATTGTAATCCATGTTTATGATATATGGATGTAATGGTTATGCATGTAAGCTGAGTAACTGTCTTGCTGAGGAAGATAAATCCTGGATAGCTGGAGATAATGACATCTTTGACTGCTGCCGGGGAAGATAAATCTTCGACCGAAGCTAGGGATTCCAAAAACTTTGATTGTTGAAGATGAGAAATCCTTGTTGACTTTCCTGGGATATTGGGGAAACTCTGAAAATCTCTTCTGGGGAATTGAAGCCTTGGAGAAATGGGACCAAGAATCTTCGATTTTGCTGGGAGATAAATCTGTGGGGAAATACTCACCATTCTGGATCCACTGGAAAATAAGATTTAGATTAAACTGGCTCCACTGGGGATCTTTGAAGTTTAACTTCGCTGGGGAAATACTCCAAGGTTTCAGCTTTGTTGAGGATCTGAATGATGTATCGTAGGGGATTCCTTCTGGAATGGCACAAATATATCTTCCTACACCTTCAACCTATCAGTAATTACCCTTTTTCAATTTCATTTTTTTTGTAAGCAGTGATTATATTCGAATGCATATGCCTATTTAACGAAGCATTGGACGTTTTCAAATAAAACATAAGTGTAAAAGAAAAGAAAGGCAAGCAAATTTCTTCACTTTGAAGTATCTTTGTATTTAACTTTCGTGAGTATCTTTGTACAAAGGAGACAGACATCCTAGTAAGAGAATGTTGTCGTAAAAATTGAAAAAAATTTATACAAAAGAAAGATGGATATGTGTAACAATTCCATGGGATTCCCATTCTGCTATAGCCTTCACAACTCTGAATATCTTGTCCATTTGTTGCTTCATCCGAAGATGATTGAATTGATCAGAAACTCCGAGTTTGTCAGTGGAGAGATTGTCCTTAAAGTGATCCGACGAGACATAGTCATATGCTTTAATTCCCTAACTTTTGCCTGGACCGCCCTTTCGGGTTTTCGATCCACCGGGAAACCCTTTTTTGCCCAAGTTGCCCTTTCGGGTTTTCAACTTGCCAGGTGTACAGATTTTTTTGTTTTATCCCTAATTTTTGCCTGAACCTCCCTTTCGGGTTTTCGGTCCACCGAGATGCCCATTTTTGCCCAAGTCGCCCTTTCGGGTTTTCAACTTGCCGGGTCGTTTTATGCGTAGTATCTTTTGACTATGTCTGCGTTCGCAGGGTGTGGCAAGTCATCGTCGTCCATGGTGGTCAGAATCATTGCCCCACCAGAAAAGATGCTCTTGATTACAAATGGTCCTTCGTAAGTAGGAGTCCACTTGCCCCTGGGATCACTTTGTGGTAGTATGATCCGCTTGATTACAAGATCTCCGACTTGATATACTTGCCGCCTGACTTTCTTGTTGAAAGCCTTGATCATGCGTTTTTGATATGCCTGACCATGACAAATAGCAGTAAGTCGTTTCTCGTCGATCAAATTGAGTTGATCAAGCCGGGTCTGAATCCAATCGTCTTTACTCAAACCGGCGTCCTTCATAATCCTTAAAGAAGGAATCTGAACTTCCATAGGCAAAACAGCCTCCATGCCATATACTAAAGAAAATGGGGTTGCCCCTATTGAAGTACGTGTTGTGGTACGATATCCATGTAGAGCAAACGGTAACATCTCATGCCAGTCTTTGTAGGTGACTGTCATCTTTTGAATGATCTTCTTGATATTTTTGTTTGCGGCTTCAACATCACCGTTCATCTTCGATCGATAGGGAGATGAATTGTGATGATAAATCTTGAACTGTTCGCATAGAGCGGTGATCATAGTATTGTTCAAATTTGTACCGTTGTCTGTGATGATCCTGTCAGGGATACCATACCGGCATATGAGATTCTGCTTGATGAAACGGGCAACCACATTCTTTGTAACTGAGGCATAGGAAGCTGCTTCGACCCATTTGGTGAAGTAATCAATAGCCACTAGGATGAAGCGATGTCCATTGGATGCCGTGGGCTTGATCTCTCCAATCATATCAATGCCCCATATTGCGAATGGCCAAGGAGCTGTCAGAACGTTGAGAGGAACATGAGAAATATGTACCTTGTCGGTGTAGACTTGGCATTTGTGGCAGGTACGGGAATGTTGATGACAATCAGCTTCTATGGTAGACCAGTAGTAGCCTGCCCTTAGAATCTTCTTTGCCATTGTATGTCCGCTCAAGTGGGTGCCAAATGTGCCACTGTGTATCTCAGTCATGATCAACTCTGCTTCAGCTTTGTCCACGCATCAAAGTAAAACACAATCATGGCTGCGTTTATAAAGGATGCCATTGCTTAGGAAGAACTTGGCAGCAAATCTCCTTAAGAACTTTTTGTCATTGACGGAAGCTCCTTCGAGGTATTCTCTAGTCTGGAGATACCTTTTGATTTCATGAAACCAGGGTTGTTCCACTACTTCTCCGGTATTAATCTCATGACAGTGCGCAGGTTCGTCCATTCGCTCGATGGTAATTTGGGGAGCCTCGCTATCCCAGTTGAGTTTAAACATGAAAGACATTGTAGCCAGAGCATCTGCTAGCCGATTCTCTTCTCGCGGGAAATGTTCGAAAGTAATCTGCTCGAAATGAGGCAACAATGTCAGGACATGTTCTTTGTATGGGATAAGATTAGGATGTTTGGTGTCCCACTCTCCTTTGACTTGACTAATAACCAAAGCCGAGTCCCCAAATACGACCAAAGATTTGATCCCCAGGTCTATAGCAGCCTTGAGACCAAAGATGCAAGCTTCATATTCGGCCATGTTGTTGGTACAACTAAAACAAATTCGGGCAGTGAAGGGTGTATGGCAACCTTTCGGAGAAATGAGTACCGCATCGATACCGTTGCCAAGTGCATTTGAAGCACCATCAAAGTACAGGGTCCATCGGGATCCTTGTTCAGGTCCGTCATATGGTCTGTTACCTTCGATGTTGTCCAAATTCATGATGTCCTCGTCAGGGAAGTCGAATCTCATAGATTGATAATCTTCGACGGCTTGATGAGCTAGATGGTCAGCTAGTACACTCCCTTTTATAGCTTTTTGGGTAGTATACTGGATTTCATACTCAGTCAGGATCATCTGCCATCTAGCGATTCTTCCAGATAAAGCCGGCTTCTCGAAGATATACTTAATCGAATCCATCTTGGAAATCAGCAAAGTGGTATGAGTCAACATATACTGCCTTAGCCAGCAAGCAGCCCATACCAAAGCACAACAAGTTTTCTCGAGCAGTGAGTAGCGAGTCTCACAGTCGGTAAACTTTTTGCTAAGGTAATAAATGACATGCTCTTTTTGGCCAGACTCGTCATGTTGGCCCAGTACGCACCCCATTGAGTTGTCCAGAACGGTCAGATACATGATCAACGGCCTTCCTTCGACGGGTGGCATCAGAATAGGAGGTTCTAGTAAGTACTCCTTGATCTTATCAAAAGCAACTTGATAATCATCGTTCCATTCAATTACCTGATCTTTCTTCAACAGTTTGAAAATTGGCTCGCAGGTAGATGTCAGGTGAGAGATGAACCTCGCAATATAATTCAAGCGTCCCAAGAATCCTCTAACCTCCTTTTCGGTACGGGGGGCAGGCATTTCTTGTATAGCTTTTACTTTAGCTGGATTAACCTCAATGCCCTTGTTGCTGACAATAAATCCCAGAAGTTTACCAGATCTAACTCCAAAAGTGCACTTGCTTGGATTCAGTCTGAGTTTATACTCCTTCAACCTGGCAAACAACTTTTGCAAATGATTAAGGTGTTCTTCTTCTGTCTGGGATCGAGCTATCATGTCGTCCACGTAAACTTCGATCTCATGATGTATCATATCATGAAACAAAGCTACCATGGCGCGCTGGTAAGTTGCCCCTGTGTTCTTCAGTCCGAACGACATCACCTTGTAGCAGAAAGTACCCCATTGCGTGACAAAGGTAGTTTTCTCCATGTCCTCGGGGGCCATTTTAATCTGGTTGTAGCCCGAGAATCCGTCCATGAAGGAAAAAACCTTGTGTTGAGTTGTGTTGTCAACCAAGATGTCGATATGCAGTAGTGGAAAATCGTCTTTAGGACTGGCCCTGTTCAAATCCCGATAGTCCACACACATTCTGACCTTGCCGTCCTTTTTGGGTACAGGCACAATGTTAGAAACCCATTGTGGATAGGTTGTAACAGCCAGAAAGCTAGCGTTTAATTGCTTCATTACTTCAGCCTTAATCTTTTCAGACATGTCAGGCCTTATTCGGCGAACCTTTTGCTTGATCGGTGGACAGTCTTCTCTTGTAGGGAGACGGTGAACCACGATATCTGTGCCTAACCCCGGCATGTCTTCATAAGACCAGGCGAAGATTTCAACATACTCGTTCAACAGCTGCACTAAGCGCTCCTTGACACTCGGTTCCAGGTTGGCACCCACTTTTACTTCCTTCTTGTCTTCCTCTGTCCCTAAGTTGATGGTTTCTAGCAACTCTTCATGAGGCAGAATGGCCCTCTCTTCTTGTTGTAGAAGTCTGGCTAACTCTCCCGACACTTCACAATCTTCGTCAACTTCGTACTCAGCATGATTGACCAAATCTTCAGAGTTATCGAAGGCTAAAACAGAATAGTCACCCATGGAATCCGGAGTGGATGGGTACCTGCATTTGTGAGTGTGGGTGTGTGTAAGGGATAACCATCCTTAAACAAACAGAAATGCAAAAGGAAAGAAAATGAACACAAAGTTTATAGATGAAAAACGTCCAATGATTCATTAAAACATGGCATATGATTATAAAGAAAATCAAGCCCTTACAAATGGACCTACATGCCCCGGGCAAGGCATGAGGTGAAAATAGCGTGCGAATTGTTTTAGTTATTACAGACCATAAAAAATGGGAAATTGTTCAAAGATAAAATTATTGGTTGATAAAGGTGATAGGAACAAAATCCTTTGCTTCCCAATTGCTCAAACCCCCTTCGACAGTCGGAAAGATCCAATCTTCAAAGTGGCTTTCCTCATCTTCATCTTCTATAACATTGATTCCATGGTGTGAGATCTTGACGGGTGGCCCTCCAGCCTTGGAGCGACGCATAGCCCTCTGTCCTGCAGCAGTAAACCCTAAACCAAACTTGTCCGTCTTATGGGGAAAGTCAGGCAACTGTCCCCATACTGTGCTCTTCCCCCCTTTAATCACAGCCTCTGCGTCTTTGAGAGATGCCATCCTAGATACATGCTTGGGAACGATAGGCACCTCAACCATTGTCTTCGCAACTGCTACCTTGGGAGAAACTTCCTCAAAATGTTGGAAAGGCGTTTCAATGAACTCGCCACCCACCTCCACATATCGAAAGGAATTGAGATGACTGATCATGTACTCTTCCTCGTCGTGCACAGTTATGATTTTACCCTTAACAGGGTATTTCAGCATCTGATGCAAAGAGGAGGTAACTGCCCCGGCATAATGGATCCACGGTCTTCCTAGCAAACACGAGTATAACAGACGGATGTCCATTACGTAGAAGGTGGAGTTGAACACTTCGGTGCCTACCTTGATAGGAATATCAACCTCTCCATGAACCATTCTTTTGGAACCATCGAAAGCCCTAACGACGATGTTACTAGGTTTGAGGGTCAAACCTTCACAATCCAAACGGTTTAAGGCTTTCTTTGGCAGCACATTTAGGGAAGAACCAGTATCAACCAAGACATGGGTGAGAGTAGTTCCCCGGAATTCAACTGAAACATGTAACGCATCATTGTGCTTCCTTCCTTTAGGAGTTAAGTCAGCGTCGGAAAAGCCCAGGCCATTGTCCGTAATAAGACTGGCCACACATTCCTGAAATTGGTCAGCCGAAGTCTCTTGGGGTACATGTGTCGCCTTCAAGAATTTGATTAGGGCCTTGGCATGGGCCTCAGAACAAAGCAGAAGAGCCAACATTGAAATTTTAGAAGGGGTCTGCCCTAGTTGTTCTACAACGTCGTAGTCACTTTTTCTGATTATTTTTAGGATTTCATCCATTTCCTTCTGAGTGGTTTCAGGGATAACCACAACATGAGCCTTCGTCCTAACAGGCCCTTCCAGTATCCCCTTACCCTTGTCGGTAAAATCAGCAGATGGTCTTACTCCAGGAGTATCTAATTCTTCAATCACTGGGCCTTGCACAGAGGGCCCAACAGGTGTAGAAGCTTTTAAGGGTCCGAAAACTGCTCGAGGGGGAGCAATCTCCAGAGAAAATATTCGACCACTGCGGGTTATCTTGCTTGTACCCGTGATGTTCCCTATATCAGGGTCTTCTTCAGAAATCTCTTGGACTGTTTCTATTTTTTTGATACCGTGGTAGAAGATTTCTCCCCCATAGTTCCACGATATCATTTTGCTTGATTGGTACGGGACAGGTCCCGGCATGGTGATCTTTAAAGGTACACATTTAGAGTTGGGTGTAATCCTGACAGGCCTTTTGCAAGCCTTGGGAGGATTGTCGGAAATGGTTATGATAGCAATATCGTTGGTTGAAGTATCACAAGTATCAGGAGTAATCAAATTGAAAGTGTTAACAGGGGTTTTCTGGAAAAGTATCTCTTGAGTATCCATCAGGCGTTGGACACCTGACTTCAACATTGGACAATCATCTTGAATGTTCAAACAGAAATAACAGTCTTTGCCACAACCAGGAAAGATCCCGGCTCTCAACAAATTTTCTTTAATCACAATCAATGGAGTCAACAGATTGGAAATATCAGTAACATGGAGGTTTTCCAAAATGGCATGCACATTGTGGCCGTGCTTGGGCATCGGAGCAGATATAACATTGGGCTTCTCAAGAGCATCAAACTCAACCTCTTTGGCGTTAATTAAGTCCTGAATTTTGTTCTTAAGTGCCCAACAATTATTGGTATCGTGTCCAGCACTGTCGGAATGGTAAGCACACTTAGCATTAGAGTGGTAGTACAGAGAGGAGGTGTTAGGGTTTTTTGGCGCCTCCTTCAAACTGGTCAGATTCAGCTTCAACAAATGGCGAAGGACCTGAGCGGGCGTCATGTTGATGCGGGTGAACTGTCGTTGTGGCCATTCTACCCGTTGTTGATTAGGTCTCGACTGATTGTTACGAGGTTGATCATTTGACGAATTTTGAATCATCACGGCCTCTACAGTCGGACGGCGCTCAGTTCTTCCCAATCCCTTCTGAGAATACACAGCAGATGCTTCTTTCTTGGCTGGGAAAGGTTTTTTAACAGCGGTGGATGCGGAAGCATCCTTTTGAATCTTTCCGCTTTTAATACCGGCCTCCACCCTTTCACAGGTCAGAATCAGTTCAGTAAATCCCGCAGAAGAGCTCCCGATTAGATGGTTGAAGAAAGGGCCAGATAGGGTCCCTAAAAACATGTCAACTAGTTCCCTATCTGATAGCGGTGGATGTACCCTTCCAGCCAGATCACGCCACTTCTGGGCGTACTCCTTAAACCCTTCATTTGAAGCCATCCCCATACTTTGTAACTGAGTACGAGTGGGCGCCAAATCAGCATTGTACTGATACTGACGATAAAAAGCAGCTTCCAAGTCTTCCCAATTGTGAACCTCTGATCTCTCGAGCTGATAAAACCAATCTAACTGACTGCCAGACAAGTTGTCTTGGAAAAAGTGTACCCATAGGTCTTTATCGGATGAATGAGGTTGGATCTTTCTAACATACGACCTCAGGTGCATCTTAGGGCAAGACAGACCATCGTACTTTGTGAATGTTGGCACCTTGAACTTGGGAGGGATAATAATCCCCGTTACCAATCCTAATTCCTCGAAATCCAACCTGGGCACCCTCTGCAACTCCATAGCTGCCAATCTGTCTTCAAGGTTCTTATATTTGTCATCCGCTGGTGGATACTGTTGTTCGGAATAGTCTTCGTCTTCTTCCTCTTCCTCCTCTTCTACCTCAGACTCAGAAGGTACAGTAACTCCTTTCCCCTTGCCAGCCCCTTCGTCAGACGTCGAAGGGAACTCAAGAGTCCTTCTAGCATCACTCTCAAACCTTCTTCCGAAAGTGGCTACCCCCGGTCTCTTTTTCTTTTTCTTCTCTTTATTCTTCTCTAACAGAGCTTTGAGATCCTCTTGACCCTTTGCCAAGGTCATGAGGAGTTGCTGAAATTGTGAATTTTGTGCCTGTAGATCCTTTATTGTTTGCTCCAAATCCATCTTGCTGAAATAAACAGCAGAAAGATAAGGAAACCTGGCTTGAATACCTGTTTATGCATATGATGAATGGTATGTTATTCATGTAATGCATTCAAGGGTTCAAAATTTCAAATTTGTTGCAAACAAAACGAAAGCACGTCATATTAAGAAGAAATTTGTTAGTACATAAGTGCCCCATGGGGAAAACATTACAAAATTCTTAATGTAAAAAGACATTGCGCATCCTTTTTGGTGCGATATAAGTGTTGAGAGTTTCCTCCTCGTGAAGTCGGCGGGTGAGCTCTAAAACCTTCTTCTCACTAGCATAGAAGCTGGCTTCAAAAGTATCCCGTTCTTCCTTGAGTTGGATCCAACTCTTTTGCATTTCTTCCCATGATGTTGGCATGTCAGGATGTAGGATGGTGTATGGAACCTCTCCTTCCATAACATGCTCTTTGATCAAGGGGAGAATGTGAGGATATGGTATCATAAGATTCTGGGAGCGGGTTCGTACCCACTTGAGATAAGGCTCAAGGGGGATGGAATTCTTGTACCCCAGTGTCTTGCTATCCACCTTGTTAGGCATCCTCCAAGATCTGATAAACCTTTGTCGAAGTCCTTGTGCATCGTTGTCGAAGTCAAAAACTAGGTCAGGAATCAGCATGTCATGAGGGCCATCCCTCCGAGCATATCCAAATTTTCTCAAAGCTAGACAGGGGTTGTAGGTGATGCCCCCCCTAATGCCAAGTAGTGGGACATTAGGGAATTCCCCATAATGATCAATGAGGATGACATTTTCTCTGGACCGAGAACACCAATGTACATCAGAATGTGTGAGGGTCATCAATCGTTGTGACCGCCTTAAACCCTGCTCATTCTTCAGAACTGATTATGGAAGGTGAGAAATAAACCACATTGCTAGGAGAGGAGAACATCACATAAGAACACCTCTTTTCCTCATTGTTCGTGTGTAAAATGAGTGTAGGATGTCCCCAAGCAATGTAGGTATAGGATTCCTGGATATGAAAATCTTGACAGCATTCACATCTATTAGCTGATCAGGGTTTGGGAACAAGACCAACCCATAGATGAGGAGTGCCACAATCTCTTCATAGGCTTGTAGATCAAGAGAATTCCAACTGTGATCGGTGGAAATAGAACTGACTGTTTTGAAATGCTGGTTCGCGAAATGTCACGGTAAGCAAGAGTCGCCACCGTCTTTTATGTTCTCCCACAAGGAAAGGACAAAAGCACAGCAAAATTCCTTTTCGAGATGTTTCTCGGTTCGGGAGGTAGATTATAGAAAGGGAAGGTGTTAGCACCCTTTCTATCTGTGGTTATCCACGGGCTCTTAGGTACTTGCTCACTATGTTTTCAAAATGTTTTGCTTTTCTTGTGTTTGTGGGTTTTGAAAAAGTTTGTTTAAAAACTTCGTTTTAACTCTTGTATCAGTCCTCAAGAGTGTATGAAGTGTTTGTTTGAAAACTTTTGTTTGAAAAGTGTGAGTGCGAAAAGTTGTTTTTGTTTTGAAAGAGCAAGTACCTTAGAACCTATACCTACTCAAAAGAAATTAAGCTGTGTAAATTTCCTTTAGACAGTACTATCCCACTATTGAGAAGTAGGTAGCACCGTCGTTGGAGTTATTCGGGTCAATTCGATTATAGGGACATGTGGTCACCAAAGCAATAGTAGGACGCCTTAGCGGTAACCTTAATGTCCTAGATCCTTTTTTATCCGAGGCAAACGTTTCGAGGCTACTTGGATCTTTAGACAAGAGGGCGACCTCTAAAACACCCTATACTCAATGACCACGTCGAGGCAACCAAGTGAGGCGTACCCTAGGAGTGGCATGTGCGAGTGTGTCAGGATTCAGTTTATATTATCTTTGCACATGTCATGGTGAGCTACGTTTTGATTTTATTTTCAGGCAAGTCTTGTCATGCATAGCAGTTAATAGTTGTGCGGAAAGTAAATTGCGGAAAGTAAATCTACGCTATTACAAGGCGTCGGGTATTTACATCGCCAAAAACATAACCCTTGAAAAGTAAATGCGGAAAATAAAGAAAGCGATAAAAAGATCCTAATTACGTTATTACATCCTCGGAACAGTTACATCAATATGATCAAAAAATAAATATGCGCGAAAAGAAATTGAATTGGAAAAGTCTTAGGGTTTTGACCCTTTTTGAGAAAGAAAGAAATTTGTCATTATTTTGCATTTAATTAAACCTAATTCTAATTAATTAAATAAAAGAAATATTTTTTAAGTTTTTTATGTTTTAATGAAATAAAATAAAAAGGAAAACATGGTTAAAAATTGTCAAAACCTAATTCTACATGGATTTTATTTATTGTGAAAATAATTACAATTAACCTAATTAAAACAACTAAATTAATTAATTACATTTATTTACAAAAATAATAAATTAAAGGTGAAATTAATAAATAAAAATATATTACATTTTTAGTTTTCCGATTTTATTATGAAAATAGTTAATTATGTTAATTAGTTAATAATAATAATAATGAATAAAAGAAAATAAAAAGGAAAAAGAATAAAAGAATAAAAAGAAAACCAGGGGGGTGTGTTGGCCCATTGAGGAGGTTAGAAAGCAATTCTGGCCCATTAAGTTGTAAGCCTGTTTGACTTTCTGGCTCGTCCACACATGCATTGACCAGAGAGTACCATGGTCTTCCAATCCAGGCCTTTGGATCTATGCTGGAAGCCACATGGCGCGTTGGGATGAGAAGCGTATGGTGGAACGCTTTTGGAATGCTGCATGTTATCCTGTATAGAAAAATAATAGAAGTGTTTTGGGGGACCTGGGAATCGAACCCAGGTCCCAATGATCACCAGCCAACGCACCATCCACTAAGCCATCTGCACGCCTTTGTTATTATGATAAGAGGCAAATATAATATATAAAAAATAGCAATTATGCTGGAAACGCAAAATCACGCGCGCTCTTTTTGAATCATCCAACCATGAATCAACACGTCATCGTCTTCCTCGCTATGCCTGTAAAAACAAAGTCAGATAGCGGGGGTTTTTAACCCCCACAATTTAACATGAGGAATAATAGCGAATAGAACCCTGGTACACATAAATATTTCGCGAGGGTGGCTTCGGATTCGTCTTGTCTCAACGATTTCAACCATAGGTCTCTCAAGGCTTGATTTTTCCTGTACAGCAAAGCCCTAATTTGAACGTTTATGAACCCTAAAATTCATCAATGGCATTTTTGGATTCTAGGTGTTTCAATGCAATTAAATGATGCCATTAGTTTCCTGTGGGTTCTAGCAACATAAAACAAACAAGAAATCATGTTAATGATGCATGAATCATGAGTTTCGATTATGAAAAAAAATGCAAACCGTGAGACTGTTCTTGAGGATTTCTTGAGCTTTAGCGTGTGGTTTTGATTGCAAAACGTTCCTCACACTCCCAGCAACGTGTTTGAATCCACAAAAGTCCTTGAACTGGCCTAGAATATAGAAAACAGTTTTGACTTCTCTTTGAATTTTCTTGAAAGTGGCTATGGCTTTTCTGCAGCAAATTCACGTATGCATGAGTAGGATTAGCTTGTGTACTTATAGGAGAATGAAACTAGGTTAAATCTTTGCCAAGAAATCCATGGAATTGATGTTTGTATATTTGATTGAAAATCAAATATTTTTTAATCTTTTTGATTGAAGAAACTTGCTAAATTTGGAGATTCTCGTCCCTTTGATTTGCACACGAAATTTCCAGCATATATTGACCACTTTTGCTTTACAAAAAGATTGAAAAATCAAATCTTTGTATTTCCTACAATTTAAATTAATTAAATGAATTAAAATTGATTAAAAATCCAATTAATTAATAAAAAATAAGAAAAAAATTTCAAATAATCTTAATGGGTCGTGCATAGGCCTTGGATAAAGTTTCAAGAAGAAATTTGAGGCCCATTAGCAAAAACAAGGTGTTTTGAGCAAAGTTGACTTTTGCAAATTCACAAAAATTCCCCAACTTCTCCAATGCATATCTTGCTCAATTTTGATCACATGAACATGTTCTTTGACATTTTGGAAAGGTCTTGAAGTCCTATAACAAATGCCTTTGGTCCCATGTCATTTGGATTTACCAATCTCAAGTTATGGTCTTTGACTTAAAGTGCCTTTTTGTTGACTTTTGAAATTGACCTATAATGTAGAAATTGATAACTTTTTGTGAGAGAATTTCTTGGACTTGGAATGTGAAGATGAGTTGTAGGAAATATCATCCCCTTCAAAATGAGCATTGGATGGGATTTTTCTGATGAACCATGAAAAAGTTATGCCTTGGTCAAGATACAGTTGACTTTTCTACTGTCCAAAAATAGTAACTTTTTGCATCTTGATGATTTTTGAGCCATTCTTGTGGAATCATGATCAAGACTTGATCAAATGATGATTGTGACCTCAAAATAAGATGTTGACCAAAAATTCCGACTTTTGACTGTAAAATGACCATTTTGCCCCTGCAGTTGACTGTGGATCAAATAAGGCTTTTGGCTGTGCAAATTGGCACTGTGAGTCTTGAAACTTGGCATGTAGGTGCTTGAGCATGCATATAGGCCTATGAGACTTGATTGAGCCATTGAAAATCCCAAATTCATTAAAGGAACCAAAACCCTAATTTCAGCTGGCTTAGGAGGTGGTTTGACTGTGCAATCTTTGAGAAATCTTGAACCATTTGAAGATGATTCTTGATAAATATTGAAGAATATGGGAGGGCAAATTTTGGGGTACAACAGTTGCCCCTGTTCAATCTTCTTAGACCTGAGGATATAGATTGGCTTGCGTGCCTTTCGTGATCCGAAGGTGGAAGATGATTGAACACTAAAGTGCCCAGAAATTTGCACTCGCGTAGTGGAGTATCAGCAATGTGATGTCGGGAATGGGCTTACAGATGCCATTTGGAGAGATGATGGTAGGAGTATGGGCTTATAGATGCCATCTGGAGATGGTGACAAAATCTTGTCGGGAATGGGCTTATAGATGCCATCTGGAAATGTAATGGATAGTGGTGGAGATGGGCTTAAAGATGCCATCCGGGGGTGTCGATCGCGTAAGAGATACCTTAGCGAGAACTTGCATACCTGATAAAAAAAGATAGTTTTCCTGTCTGGTTTCAGGTATTGATCTTCAAACTCGTCATGTAGATACTTTCCTGGCTAGTTACAGGTGTAGATCCACAATCATTCGCTCACTGATATTTCCTGGCTAGATACAGGTGTTGATCCGGAACTTAAAAGGGTTGGTCGAGATAGCTTTTCTGGCTGGATACAGGTGTAGATCTCTGAGAATGAAAGATAATTTCCTGGCTAGATACAAGTATTGATCTTCAAACTCTTCATGCAGATACTTTCCTGGCTAGATACAGGTATAGATCTACAATCAATCGCTCACAGATATGCCCTGGCTAGATACAAGTATCGAATCTGGAACTTCAAAAGGTTGGTCGAGATAGATTTCCTGGCTGGATACAGGTGTAGACCTCTGACCTGAGAATGAAAGATAATTTCCTAGCCTGTTACAGGTGTTGATCTTCAATCTCTTCATGCAGATACTTTCCTGGCTGGATACAGGTATGGATCTACAATCAATCACTCACAGATATGCCCTGGCTAGATACAAGTATCGAATCTGGAACTTCAAAAGGTTGGTCGAGATAGCTTTCCTGGCTGGATACAGGTGTAGACCTCTGCCTGAGAAAGAAAGATGGTTTCCTGGCCTGTTACAGGTGTTGATCTTCAAACTCTTCATGTAGATACTTTCCTGGCTAGATACAGGTATAGATCTACAATCAATCGCTCACAGATATGCCCTGGCTAGATACAGGTATCGAATCTGGAACTTCAAAAAGGTTGGTCGAGATAGCTTTCCTGGCTGGATACAGGTGTAGACCTCTGACCTGAGAATGAAAGATAATTTCCTGGCCTGTTACAGGTGTTGATCTTCAAACTCTTCATGCAGATACTTTCCTGGCTAGATACAGGTATAGATCTACAATCAATCGCTCACAGATATGCCCTGGCTAGATACAGGTATCGAATCTAGAACTTCAAAAGGTTGACGGTAATTATCTTTTGATTGACCTTTTCCTGAAAAAGCAAACATTAGTCGTATGCAATGTCATGATGTATGAAATGCATGATGTCATGATGTTCTCAAAATAAATGAGATTGTGTGATATGATGCGCATATGCATGTATCATGATGTATGACAATGTGATGTTTATGAATGTATCCTCGTCTGGGAAAATAAATCCTTGACGAATGCCGGGAAGTTCGTTAAATCCTGGGCTGATGTTGAAGAGTAGAGTTCTCCGTCTCCGCTGGGGATGATGAACAAAGATGATTGCAAGAATAAACCGGTAGGAGAAGATGACTCCATTGGGGAATAAACCTGGCAAAGAGATTATTCTGCGGGGAACTACTCTGTGGGAAAGAGATACTTCGCTGAGACTTTAACGATAGCTCCGCTGGGGATTCCGTTGATAAGATCTGTTGGAGATTTTGATGAACTCCGCTGGGGGATAGAAAGAACTTCGCCGAGGACGATATTTCCGTTGCAATTTGCTGAGGATAACCCAGTTAGACTCTGGTGGGGGATAACCTTTGAATATGGCTGGGGAGAGATTTTTGTACTCTGCAGGGGACAAGCTTCCAGAATCTACTGGGGAGATGATTCAACTCTCCTGGGGAAACTTTTGGACTATACTGGGGAAATGGCTCCACTGGGGTATCCGTATTCCGCCGGGGAACAATCTTATATTTCTGTCGAGGAATATTAAGACTGTCGGGGATGCTTGCTGAGGGATATCTGTATACTCCGCCGGGGAATGTTAAGATCTTCTGGGGATATCCAACTTCCTTAAGGCTGATAGTAGACTAACTCTGCTTGGGGGAGAGTATTGCTGACTTGTTGGGGATATTGTGCCTTTTTAGGGCTGATGGGAGACCAACTCTGCTTGGGGAGAATATGGCTGGATCTTGTCTTACTCTGCGGGGAGTGAAGGTATCTTGGTCATATTCTTCAGCCGAACCTACCTTGGCACCTTGGTGGACAGAGCAACTAGACCGCTTATACAATTCTTATTACCCCTGTTTCTGATGTCCCCCGTAATTAGTCCTTTGTTTCGCATGCAAATATTTATGAATAACAATTAATGTCAAATGCATATATCAAAAATGAACATTGGACGTTCTTTGCAAAACAAAACAGATAAAGGAAAAACAATTGGCAATTTGTCTGAGAAATGAACTTGTATTGATTTTGAAATTTTCCTGTAAATAGGCGTTTATGTACAAGAGGCTGACGTCCTAGTAAGAGAACGCCTCCGAACAAAGTAGAGTTTATACAATTTGTGAAAAGGGAAACAAAACAGCTATGTGAAAAATCCCACTGGGTTCCAACTCTGCTATCGCCTTTATGTCTTTGAGCGTCTCATCACTTTGCTGCTTAGTTGGAGATGAAGCTGATTGATTGGTGCCGTCTGAGCCTGATGGTTGATACTGAAGTCCGGATGCAAGGTGATCCAATGAGACATAGTATTACGCTTATCCCTAACTTTTGCCTGGACCGCCCTTTCAGGTTTTCAGTCCACCGAGATACCCATTTTTGCCCAAGCCGCCTTTTCAGGTTTTCGACTTGTCGGGTGTACAGATTTTTTTTATTTCATCCCTTATTTTTGCCCGAACCCTTTTGGTTCGCCGGGAAGCCCTTATTTTTGCCTAGGCCAGTCGACCTAGCGGGTCTTTTATCATGCGTAGTATCTTTTTACTATGTCTGCATTGGCGGGGTGAGGAAGGTCGTCACCATCCATGGTAGTTAGAATCATTGCTCCTCTTGAGAATATATTCTTAACCACAAATGACCCTTCGTACGTAGGGGTCCATTTGCCCCTGGGATCACCTTGAGGTAGAATGATGCGTTTGATTACCAGGTCCCCAACTTGATACTCTTGTCGTCTGACTTTCTTGTTAAATGCCTTGATCATCCGTTTTTGGTATGTCTGACCATGACAAATAGCGGTGAGTCTCTTTTTGTCGATTAGGTTTAATTGATCAAGCCGAGTCTGGATCCAGTCGTCTTCGCTCAAACCTGCATCCTTCATTATCCGGAGAGAGGGTATTTGAACTTCGATGGGCAAGACTGCCTCCATGCCGTAGACCAAGGAAAAGGGTGTTGCCCCTGTTGACGTTCGTGCTAAGGTACGGTACCCGTGAAGAGCAAACGGTAACATCTCGTGCCAATCTTTGTAGGTCACTGTCATCTTCTGCACAATCTTCTTAATATTCTTATTTGCTGCTTCTACAGCCCCATTCATCTTCGGCCGATAGGGAGAAGAGTTGTGGTGCTGTATCTTGAATTGCTCGCAGAGCTCAGTGATCATCTTGTTGTTAAGATTGGTACCATTATCCGTAATGATCCTCTCTGGTACACCGTATCGACAGATTAGGTTATGCCGAATGAGCCGTGCCACGACATTCTTGGTTACAGTGGCAAAGGAAGCTGCTTCGACCCACTTCGTAAAGTAATCGATCGCTACCAGGATGAAGTGATGCCCGTTGGATGCTATAGGTATGATTTCGCCGATCATATCAATGCCCCACATTGCAAAAGGCCAGGGTGCCGTCAAGACGTTCAGAGGAACCGGGGGAATGTGCACCTTATCAGCATAGATCTGGAATTTGTGACATGTCCGAGAATGTTGGTAACAGTCAGCTTCCATTGTGGACCAGTAATATCCTGCCCGAAGGATTTTCTTTGCCATGGTATGTCCGCTAGAATGAGTTCCGAAGGTACCTTCATGCAGCTCTGCCATGATCCTTTCTGCTTCAGTCTTATCCATACAACGCATTAAGGTTGAATCATGGTTTCGTTTGTACAGAATGTCATTGCTGAGGAAAAAATTTGACGCGAACCTTCTCAGAAACTTCTTGTCATTAACGGATGCACCCTCGGGATATTCTTGAGCTTCGAGGTACCTCTTTACTTCATGATACCACGGCTTTTCTGTTACCTCTTCGGTCTCAAGGTCACAACAATGTGCAGGTTCATCCAATTTCCAAATAATGATCCGGGGAGCCTCATTGTCCCATTTGACTTTGAACATAGAAGACATCGTAGCTAACGCGTCGGCCAACTGATTCTCCTCTCTTGGGAAATGTTCAAAAGTTATCTCCTCAAAATGGGGAATCAACGTCAACACATACTCCTTGTAGGGAATAAGATTTGGGTGTTTCGTATCCCACTCGCCTTTGATCTGACTGATCACGAGAGCGGAATCTCCGAAGACACTCAGAAACTTGATCCTTAGGTCAATTGCAGCTCAAAGACCCATGATGCAGGCTTCATACTCTACCATGTTGTTAGTGCAGTTGAAACATAGTCGGGCGGTCAGTGGAGTATGAGTGCCTTTAGGAGGGATGATCACAGCGCCAATGCCATTACCCAAAGCGTTTGAGGCTCCGTCAAAGTGCATAGACCATCGGGATCCTTCCTCAGGTCCTTCATCTGGTCCAAGTACTTCACAATCAGTCACTACCATGATATTCTCGTCTAGAAATTCAAAGTTCACAGATTGGTAGTCATTCACTGCCTGGTGTGCCAAATGGTCTGCCAATACACTTCCCTTGATTGCTTTTTGAGTCGTGTACTGGATGTCGTATTCAGTCAAGATCATCTGCCATCTTGCTATTCTTCCGGACAAGGCAGGCTTTTTGAAGATGTACTTGATTGGATCCATTTTTGAAATCAACAAAGTAGTGTGAGTCAACATATACTGTCTCAGTCGGCGAGCAACCCATACCAAAGCGCAGCAAGTTTTCTCGAGCAGTGAGTATCGGGTCTCACAGTCGGTAAACTTTTTGCTAAGGTAATAAATAGCGTGCTCTTTTCGGCCAGACTCGTCATGCTGCCCCAGCACACACCCCATTGAGCTGTCAAGTACTGTCAAGTATAAGATTAGAGGTCTCCCTTCAACCGGTGGCATAAGAATGGGTGGCTCTTGGAGATACTCTTTGATTCTTTCGAAAGCGGCCTGACATTCATCGTTCCAACGTACCACTTGATCTTTCTTCAGTAGCTTGAAGATTGGCTCACAAGTAGCGGTTAGGTGCGAGATGAATCGAGCAATGTAGTTCGGTCGTCCTAGAAAGCCTCTGACTTCTTTCTCTGTCTTGGTAACTGGCATCTCTTGTATGGCTTTCACTTTGGCAGGGTCTACTTGAATACCTTTGTCGCTCACGAAGAATCCTAGCAGTTTCCCAGATCTTACCCCGAAGGTGCACTTGTTCGGGTTCAACCTCAGCTTGTACAACTTCAACCGGTCAAACAGCTTCTGCAGATGGTCAAGGTGTTCTTCCTCAGTTTGGGACTTGGCAATCATATCATCGACGTATACTTCGATCTCATGATGGATCATATCATGAAACAAAGCAACCATGGCACGTTGGTAGGTTGCCCCAGCATTTTTCAACCCAAAAGGCATGACCTTATAGCAAAAGGTTCCCCACTGAGTAACAAAATTGGTCTTCTCCATGTCTTCAGGAGCCATCTTGATCTGATTATAACTGGAGAACCCGTCCATGAAGGAGAATACCTTATGCTGAGCAGTGTTGTCAACCAGAACATCGATGTGAGGCAGAGGGAAGTCATCCTTAGGGCTCGCCCTGTTCAAATCCCTGTAGTCAACACACATTCGGACCTTACCATCTTTCTTCGGCACTGGAACCACGTTGGCAACCCACTGAGGGTAAGAAGTTACTGCTAGAAACCGGGCGTCGAATTGTTTCATAACCTCAGCTTTGATTTTCTCGGACATCTCTGGACGCATACGGCGAACCTTCTGTTTTACCGGAGGGCAGTCTTCCTTAGTAGGCAAGTGATGAACCACAATGTCGGTATCCAACCCAGGCATATCTTCGTAAGACCAGGCAAAGATTTCCACGTAGTCATGCAGCATCTGAATCAACCGTTGTTTCACACTGAGCCCCAGATTGGCACCAATCTTGACTTCCTTTCTGTCTGTCCCAGTACCCAGATTTACCGTTTCCACTAGCTCTTCATGTGGCTGAATGGCCCTCTCTTCCTGGAGTAGCAGTCTTGCAAGCTCACCAGGCACTTCACAATCATCTTCACCTTCGTCTTTGGCTAAGTTGATCGGATTTCCGAAGTCATAACTGGCAGTAGCAGAGTCGTTACCAGTGAGATCCAGAGTGGATTGGAACATGTATAGGTGAGTGTGTGTAAATATAGCTGTTTTGCAATATATAATAAAGAAAGAAAAGGAGCGCAAGATTTGAAATGCAAAAAACGTCCAATGCTTTTATTAATGATATATGAAAATGACACACAAAAGCCCTCACAAATGAAGCCACGGTGCCCCGGGTAGGACACCGGGCCATAAAGTTTCAAATTATTGTCTGTTACAAATTCAAAACAAAGGAGTTCATTACTGAGTGACAAAAGTAATAGGTACGAAGTCTTTCGTCGTCCGGTTTCTTGGTCCACCGTTGGTTGTTGGGTAGATCCAGCTGTCGAATTCAGATTCCTCCATGTCGTCTTTAACCCTGATAGCATTTACTCCATGATTGGGCATGGGAGCAGTCACAACATTGGGCCTCTCGGGCGCCTCTAACTCAACCTCTTTAGCATCAATAAGGTCCTGAACCTTATTCTTCAGAGCCCAACAGTCATCTGTAGTATGCCCCGGGCTGTCAGAGTGATAAGCGCAGCGGGAGTTGGGATTATACTTTGGAGAGGTGGTGTTTACAACCTTTGGTGCTTCCTTTACAGTTACCAGATTGGTTGACAGTAGTTGCGGAAATATCTGAGACAGGGTCATGTTGAGTCGAGTGTACTGCCTTTTAGGTCTCTCACCCCTTGGCTGGTTGTATTGTTGAGGAGCAGCAGCAGGCTTTGAAATTACCACCGCATTGACAGCTTAACAGCGTTCCGATTTATTCTGTCTCCTTGAACCATAGACATCACTAGATTCCTTCTTGAAGGGTTTCTTTTCAGTACTCGAGGAGGCACCCTTTTGTATCTTCCCAGACTTGATACCAGCTTCTATTCTCTCATCGGTCAAGATCAGATCTGTAAACCCAGCAGAAGAATTTCCAATCAGATGGTTGAAGAACGGACCAGACAGGGTCCCCAAGAACATATCCACAAGCTCACGGTCAGTTAGAGGTGGTTGCACCCTTCCAGCCAGGTCTCTCCACTTTTGAGCATACTCCTTGAATCCTTCACCCGTCCCTAGTGACATACCCTGGAGTTGGATACGCGTAGGAGCGAGGTCGGAATTGTACTGATACTGCTTATAGAACGCAGTGGCCAAGTCCTCCCAGTTACGAATACTGGCTCCATCCAGCTGATAGAACCATTCGAGTTGAGTCCCTGAAAGACTATCCTGGAAGAAATGGATCCATAAATTCTTGTCAGCCGTGTAAGGTTGGATCTTCCTTACATATGATCTGAGATGCAGCTTAGGACAGGAAGCTCCGTCGTACTTTGCGAAAGCAGGTGCCTTGAACTTGTGTGGGATCACCACCCCAGAAGATAAGCCTAGGTCTCCAAAGTCCAACCCGGGCACATGTTGAATCTCCATAGCACTTAAACGGTCCTCCAGCTGTTTGTACCTGTCCTCAGCACGAGGGTACTGTTCATCATTATAATTCGTCTCGTTGTCGGAGACCACGGGACTAGGAACCCTCCTCTCTTGCGGACTGTCTCTGCCTACAGATGAGGTAGTCAGCTCAGCCTCATTCTGTAGTCCATTCCCAAATCGGCGTCCAGTGTTGAACAAGACGGTCCTCTTCTTCTTCTTCTTCAGAATCAGAGTCTTCAACTCCTGTTGACCCTGGGCTAGGCTCATAACCAACTCCTGGAATTGGGCATTCTGGGCCTGGAGGGCCTTGATAGCTTGTTCAGTAGTAGGTTCAGAAGTCATGATGATTGCTGAAATAAACAGCGAAGAAGATAAGTGACCTGTAAAAAGGGTACCTGTTATGCATATGATGACATGAAATGCGTATGATTTATGTTTTCAAAGACAATCGGGATTCAACTTTGTAGACAAGAAAGGAAACAAACTTTATTAGATTCAACTTTGGAATTGTTCAACAAATTGCCCTTAGGCGTTACAAAAATGGAAAATACTGAAAAGGAAATAAAAGCTGTAAAAGAAACATCCAAAGCCCATTAGTGCTCCCATGGCCTCTTCTTCTCAGTACGGATATAGTCATTCAGGATCCGCTCGTTCTCCAATTGCTTTGTCAGCTTCTGGATCTTCTGTTCCTGTTCATTGAACCTTTCCCGATAAGAATCTCGTTCTTCCTGTAGTTGCGCCCAAGACCTCTTCAGTGTATCAACATCAGTGGGTATCTGAGGGTGGAGGACAGTTGGAGGAACCCCGTCTCTGTCAGGAAATTCAAGAATAATAGGTCTGACAGCTTCGTATGGCATACCTAACTTCTGAGCACGGATGCGGACCCATCTGAAGTAGGATTCCATAGGCAGAGAGGTCTTTGGTCCCAACTCATGTGGGTCAGCTTTGTGAATTCTGTCCCAAGCCCTGATGAATCTACGACGCAGCTCGTCACTGTCTACCTGAAACTCAAAACTGATGTGAGGTATCAATATCTCATGAGGTCCTGCTCTTCTGGCTCTTCCAAACTGACGAAGAGCTAAACATGGATTATAAGAGATTCCTCCCTGGGTACCAATCAATGGAACATTAGGATACTCTCCGCAACGATCAATAACGGCCACTTCATCTAAACCTCTGAGAGTCCAAATGATTTCATTATCAGTAAGAGACATTATCCTATGAGCCCAGCCTCTTCCTTCTTTGTTCTTCAGCACGAACTTAGGGAGGTGCGAAATAAACCACCTCACCAACAAAGGAGCACAACACCACAGAGTTCCCCGTCTTCGGGCGGTACGAGCATAGAGTTGTTGCAAGATATCACCCAAGAGAGTGGGTACAGGATTCCGAGAGATGAAGATCCTTATGGCATTGACATTAACAAAGGTATCAGGATTCGGAAACAATACTAGACCATAGATTAAGAGAGCCAGAATATCTTCGTACACCCTGAAGTCTAAGTCATTCCAGAAACTATTAGCTTTACCAATCATAAATTTAGCCAAAAAGCCCTTAACTCCACTTCTAGTCTCCCAGTTATCCATTACCTCTTTGGTGGTCAGGGGAAGGGCTGCAGCAATCTCCTCAAGCCTGAGAGTCTTTTCCCAACCAGTGAATGGAGTCTGTTCCAAGACAGGGATACCAAGCAAATCAGAGAATTCTTCCAGGGTAGGGACCAGCTGGAAGTCTTGAAAGGTGAAGCAATGGTATAGCAGATCATAAAACTGGGTCAGGACACTCATCAGCTGTTGGTCCCACTTTGAAGTGACTAAACCGAGAAGAGAACCATGCCTCTTGATGAAGTAAGTAGTGTTTGGAATCCTATCAACCAATTCTTTAAGCAAATTAGGTGGGTGAACAAAGTTGAGCCGGATAGTATTCCTTCGCATAGGCATCATGATGTCCTACAAAACAGAGCAAAGATAAAACCCTCTTGTATTTGAAATGGGTTAGTCCTTATGCAGGATACATGCAATGTTATGATGGTATGATGTTATGATAAAGCACACCACAAGTATTCACAAAAGGCAAACATGGTAAGGCACACAAGTCACATAAGACAGCCCTTAGAGTTCAGGCCAGCATGAAGTTTAGGTACTACCCTCTTTCAGTTTCAGTTGGTTAAGACCTGTCCTAGAAATAGTAATCGGGTTCTAGAGAATCTCAATATCACTGACTACCCTCAATCGGTCATAACTCTAGCTTTGCAATCTTTTCTTGCGGCCAGAACCATCGCGAGAGTTTAGCCTCAATGAGTGTAGCATACTGCTACTGTTCTATGGCCAAGTTGGGTCAATTTAAGGTTCTGAGGTCGGTTAGTGCTTCACGACTCCTCAGAAGACCCATATTCTCCTCGTTCCAACACAAGGGATATCGGTACAGACCAAGGTGTCACACCAATGTAGCTACTGCTTCACCCGTGTCGGTCTACGTCGGACAGGTCCCTCACAGTTTATTGCTACCTAAAGGGTATTCCCCAGATCCGGGTTAGGATCTATGAAACTCCAATACAAGCCCACAATATTAAAGCAAACAAGGCATACAATTTAAAACATAGAATGATCTAATCCTAAGGTACACCTCACTTATTATTCCCCAGCAGAGTCGCCAGTTCTATGATCGGTGGAAATAGAACTGACTGTTTTGAAATGCTGGTTCGCGAAATGTCGCGGTAAGCAAGAGTCACCACCGTCTTTTATGTTCTCCAACAAGGAAAGGACAAAAGCACAGCAAAATTCCTTTTCGAGATGTTTCTCGGTTCGGGAGGTAGATTATAGAAAGGGAAGGTGTTAGCACCCTTTCTATCTGTGGTTATCCACGGGCTCTTAGGTACTTGCTCACTATGTTTTCAAAATGTTTTGCTTTTCTTGTGTTTGTGGGTTTTGAAAAAGTTTGTTTGAAAACTTCGTTTTAACTCTTGTATCAGTCCTCAAGAGTGTATGAAGTGTTTGTTTGAAAACTTTTGTTTGAAAAGTGTGAGTGCGAAAAGTTATTTTTGTTTTGAAAGAGCAAGTACCTTAGAACCTATACCTACTCAAAAGAAATTAAGCTGTGTAAATTTCCTTTAGACAGTATTATCCCACTATTGAGAAGTAGGTAGCATCGTCGTTGGAGTTATTCGGGTCAATTCGATTATAGGGACATGTGGTCACCAAAGCAATAGTAGGACACCTTAGCGGTAACCTTAATGTCCTAGATCCTTTTTTATCCGAGGCAACCGTTTCGAGGCTACTTGGATCTTTAGACAAGAGGGCGACCTCTAAAACACCCTATACTCAATGACCACGTCGAGGCAACCAAGTGAGGCGTACCCTAGGAGTGGCATGTGCGAGTGTGTCAGGATTCAGTTTATATTATCTTTGCACATGTCATGGTGAGCTACGTTTTGATTTTATTTTCAGGCAAGTCTTGTCATGCATAGCAGTTAATAGTTGTGCGGAAAGTAAATTGCGGAAAGTAAATCTACGCTATTACAAGGCGTCGGGTATTTACATCGCCAAAAACATAACCCTTGAAAAGTAAATGCGGAAAATAAAGAAAGCGATAAAAAGATCCTAATTACGCTATTACATCCTCAGAACAGTTACATCAATATGATCAAAAAATAAATATGCGCGAAAAGAAATTGAATTGGAAAAGTCTTAGGGTTTTGACCCTTTTTGAGAAAGAAAGAAATTTGTCATTATTTTGCATTTAATTAAACCTAATTCTAATTAATTAAATAAAAGAAATATTTTTTATGTTTTTTATGTTTTAATGAAATAAAATAAAAAGGAAAACATGGTTAAAAATTGTCAAAACCTAATTCTACATGGATTTTATTTATTGTGAAAATAATTACAATTAACCTAATTAAAACAACTAAATTAATTAATTACATTTATTTACAAAAATAATAAATTAAAGGTGAAATTAATAAATAAAAATATATTACATTTTTAGTTTTCCGATTTTATTATGAAAATAGTTAATTATGTTAATTAATAATAATAATAATAATAATAATGAATAAAAGAAAATAAAAAGGAAAAAGAATAAAAGAATAAAAAGAAAACCAGGGGGGTGTGTTGGCCCATTGAGGAGGTTAGAAAGCAATTATGGCCCATTAAGTTGTAAGCATGTTTGACTTTCTGGCTCTTCCACACATGCATTGACCAGAGAGTACCATGGTCTTCCAATCCAGGCCTTTGGATCAATGCTGGCAGCCACATGGCGCGTTGGGATGAGAAGCGTATGGTGGAACGCTTTTGGAATGTTGCATGTAATCCTGTATAGAAAAATAATAGAAGTGTTTTGGGGGACCTGGGAATCGAACCCAGGTCCCAATGATCACCAGCCAACGCACCATCCACTAAGCCATCTGCACGCCTTTGTTATTATGATAAGAGGCAAATATAATATATAAAAAATAGCAATTATGCTGGAAACACAAAATCACGCGCGCGCTTTTTGAATCATCCAACCATGAATCAGCACGTCATCGTCTTCCTCGCTATGCCTGTAAAAACAAAGTCAGATAGCGGGGGTTTTTAACCCCCACAATTTAACATGAGGAATAATAGAGAATAAAACCCTGGTACACATAAATATTTCGCGAGGGTGGCTTTAGATTCATCTTGTCTCAACGATTTCAACCATAGGTCTCTCAAGGCTTAATTTTTCCTGTACAACAAAGCCCTAATTTGAACGTTTATGAACCCTAAAATTCATCAATGGCATTTTTGGATTCTAGGTGTTTCAATGCAATTAAACGATGCCATTAGTTTCCTGTGGGTTCTAGCAACACAAAACAAACAAGAAATCATGTTAATGATGCATGAATCATGAGTTTCGATTATGAAAAAAATAATGCAAACCGTGAGACTGTTCTTGAGGATTTCTTGAGCTTTAGCGTGTGGTTTTGATTGCAAAACGTTCCTCACACTCCCAACAACGTGTTTGAATCCACAAAAGTCCTTGAACTGGCCTAGAATATAGAAAACAATTTTGACTTTTCTTTGAATTTTCTTGAAAGTGGCTATGGCTTTTCTGCAGCAAATTCACGTATGCATGAGTAGGATTAGCTTGTGTACTTATAGGAGAATGAAACTAGGTTAAATCTTTGCCAAGAAATCCATGGAATTGATGTTTGTATATTTGATTGAAAATCAAATATTTTTGAATCTTTTTGATTGAAGAAACTTGCTAAATTTGGAGATTCTTGTCCCTTTGATTTGCACACGAAATTTCCAGCATATATTGACCACTTTTGCTTCACAAAAAGATTGAAAAATCAAATCTTTGTATTTCCTACAATTTAAATTAATTAAATGAATTAAAATTGATTAAAAATCCAATTAATTAATAAAAAATAAGAAAACAAATTCAAATAATCTTAATGGGTCGTGCATAGGCCTTGGATAAAGTTTCAAGAAGAAATTTGAGGCCCATTAGCAAAAACAAGGTGTTTTGAGCAAAGTTGACTTTTGCAAATTCACAAAAATTTCCCAACTTCTCCAATGCATATCTTGCTCAATTTTGATCACATGAACATGTTCTTTGACATTTTGGAAATATATTGAAGTTCTCTAACCAATGCCTTTGGTCCCATGTCATTTGGATTTACCAATCTCAAGTTATGGTCTTTGACTTAAAGTGCCTTTTTGTTGACTTTTGAAATTGACCTATAATGTAGAAATTGATAACTTTTTGTGAGAGCATTTCTTGGACTTGGAATGTGAAGATAAGTTGTAGGAAATGTCATCCCCTTCAAAATGAGCATTTGATGGGATTTTTCTGATGAACCATGAAAAAGTTATGCCTTGGTCAAGATACAATTGACTTTTCTACTGTCCAAAAATAGTAACTTTTTGCATCTTGATGATTTTTGAGCCATTCTTGTGGAATCATGATCAAGACTTGATCAAATGATGATTGTGACCTCAAAATAAGATGTTGACCAAAAATTCTGACTTTTGACTGTAAAATGACCATTTTGCCCCTGCAGTTGACTGTGGATCAAATAGGGCTTTTGACTGTGCAAATTGGCACTGTGAGTCTTGAAACTTGGCATGTAGGTGCTTGAGCATGCATATAGGCCTATGATACTTGATTGAGCCATTGCAAATCCCAAATTCATTGAAGGAACCAAAACCCTAATTTCAGCTGGCTTAGGAGGTGGTTTGACTGTGCAATCTTTGAGAAATCTTGAACCATTTGAAGATGATTCTTGATAAATCTTGAAGAATATGGGAGGGCAAATTTTGGGGTACAACACCAGCAGTCTTGTGCCTTCTCCAATATAAACTTTGCCAAGAAACCCTTGACACCACTTCTGGTTTCCCAATGCCCCTTGATATCAGATGGTTGCAAGTGTAATGCTTGAGCAACATCTTCAGGCTTTGGTTCTTTTTCCGTACCATTGTAGGGTAGTTTATTAAGAATAGGAATTCTCAGGAGTTGAGAAAATTCCTCCAAAGTAGGTACCAATTGGTAGTCAGGGAATGTGAAACAGTGGTGTAGGGGGTCAAGAACTGGAAGAGAACTTTAACCATGTCTTCTTCAATGTTGGTGTTGACTAAGCTGAGGAGTCTACCATGTCTTTCACTGAAGAGAGAATTCTCTGGAATCTTGGAAGTAAGCTCCTTAAGTTGAGGAGGGATCCTCAAAAGGTTGATTTGGATAGTTTTCCTGCGAAGAGATTCCATGACCTACAAAACAAGAACAAAGATGAAGATCCAAACCCTTGAAATGGTTAGTGGATGCATATGATGCTTTATGATGTTCATGATGTATGCACAAGCACATGTACAAGCAAGTCACACAAAACCCTAGTTTCAGGCTTGCATGAGGTTTCATAGGTAAATACCCTCTTGATTTTAGTTGGCTCAAAACATGTCCTATAAATAGTAACCGGGTTCTAAGGAGCTCAATATCATTGGATCGTTTTCTATGTTCATTGTTTTGGTTTAGCCACTTAACTAGCGACCAAAATATTCCAAGAAAACAACCCTTAATGAGTGTAGTATCGAGTATCTACCAACTTCGGACTGTACCAAAGCCGGTCATCTCACTACCCCTAATAAAAGGCCAAGATGGTCAAGTAAGGTTCTAGTTCATTAGTGCTTAATGACATCACTCAGCAGCCCCGTATTCTCTTTGATTGACTCAAAGGCTATCGGTACTCACAAATATGTCGTACTAATATAGCTATTGCTTCAACCGTTTCGGTATACCCCGCACAGTTTCCACAACGGATTGCTATTTACCTATGAATGTTTCCCAAATCCGGGTAGAGGATTTCAAACCCAAACAAGAGAGCCAAATGTAAAGCAAACAAAGCAAACCATAATCATGTAAAGGGTGATCTAAGCCCTAAGGTTACTCCACTTTTAAATATATCCCCAGCAGATTCGCCAGTTCTGTGATACGGTGGGAGAACTGACTTGGGATTTTGCGTTTGTGTTCGCAAATGTTTCAGTTTAGCAAGAGTCGCCACCGACTTTTTATTTTATCCTAAGGAAAGGCCAAAAAGCACAGGAAAGACCTTTGAGATGTTTTCTTGGGTTCGTGGAGTAGATTATAGAAAGGGAAGGTATTAGCACCCTTTCTATCCATGGTTATCCATGGGCTCTTAGTTCCTTGCTTAGATCACTTGCTTTCCATTTTCAATTGTTTGAAATGGTGCTTTGTGTGTGATTTTGAAAGATATTTTGAAAAGAGGCCATCGTTGTGGCAACCTTTGTAATGATTCTTGTTTGAATGTATACAAAGGTGTTTTTGTCTTTTGAAAAGTTTTCAATGTTTGAAAGTAGGGTTTTGAAATAGTGTTGTGAAGTGTGTTTTGAAAGTAGCAAGGATGTTTTTGCAAGCTTTTGATCAAGTAACTAGGAGCTATCTACCCTATTTTACTCAAAGATATTTCTTATGTTTTTAACCCTTTTAACAGTGTTGTTTCACCATTGTATTTGATGGACAACCTTGTATTAGGATGTTAACAGGATAGGCGTGGGTCATCGTATAGACCATGATAGCAATAGTGTCAAGTATCTTTGGAAATTTTCTTGAGGGACTTGATCATTTTGTTTAGGCAACTTAGATAGCATCATCGAGGGACTATGATCTTTTGTTTTGTTTTTGTTTTGCCGAAGTATTTGACATGCAACCATGGCCCATTTTTGAAGGCAACTAGTGGATTGTAACCCTAGGGGTGCAAGTGTGCGTTGTGTTTGTTTTTTCATGCATATTTATCTTGGATTAGGTCAAACTAATTGTTGATTTTAATTGCATACAAACCCTAGGTCTAAACATGGCATAATTGAAAGCTTTTAAATATGCAAGAATTTAAATACTACGCTATTACAACATGATATAGGGAGGGGGGTACAAATTTGAATTGGGAGTTTTTGACAAGAAAATAAATTCTAAGTTATTACAACCATATCGAATGTATAGGCAATATTTAAATGTACAGCAATTGAATACAATACAATAAATAAATGTCAAATAAAAGGTATTATGCACAAAATGATTTTTATGTATACAAAAAAAAGTATTTTTTCAATGTGAAATGTAAATAAAATAAAAAAAAGGATCAATTTTAATTATTTTTCTATTTTAGGACAAGAAACCCTAATTCTTAATAAATAATATTATTTATTAGTAATATACAATAAATAAACCAATTTATACAAAAAATAAAAGTATATTATAAAAAATGATATTTTTAATACACAATATTAATAAAAATGAAAATGTGGTATTTTTGTATTTTTTACCTAATTATCTAATAAAATAAAATGTATAAGTATATATATATATATATATATATATATATATATATATATATATATATATATATATATATATATATATATATATATATATATATATATATATATATATATATATATATATATATATATATATATATATATATATATATATATATATATATATATATATATATATATATATATATATATATATATATATATATATATATATATATATATATATATATATATATATATATATATATATATATATATTAAACATATTAAACATAAAAAATAAAAATTAATTATTTACAAAAAAATGTTTTCAAATATAAATAAAGATAATAAATGAAAATAAGTAAATTTTTTGTATTATTTTTGAGTTTTGTTTAAAAAAGAAAATATATCATTCACAAACCTAAGCCTAACCATTCCTAAATAGGGAGATAGAAGTCCATGAAATACCTGTTTCAGTTGACTTCGAGCTGGACAATGCAGCAACCTTCAATGGTGTTTGAGATTCTCTTGAGCTTGCCTGAGGTCCAAGGAAGCTTCTCCAATGCTTGGCTTGCTTTGAAACAACTTGAATCGTGTTGTAGAACTCAACCTGCAGGACTTTGAAATGAAAATGGCAAAGTGTGTTAGAGGTGTTACAGCTTGCAATGGGGGCCTGGGATAGTTCAGGTGAGTTGATTGGAAGGTGTTTGAACTATCTTTGGACAAAACGCACGATGGAATTTTGTTGTGGCTTGCAAAATGCAGAACCTGCCCTGTTTTGCATAAAAACAGTGGTTCTGAGTATGAGGAGGTTTGAGTGATGAAAGGGTCGTGTTTTAGGCTTGTTGGGAGGTATGGAACTTGTCTACAATGTTTGTCTAAGCTTCTGTTAATAGATATGAGAGATTGTTTATGTTTGGCCACTTTTCTTCTTTTTCAAGCAAGAGTATGTGTTCTCCCAATGCAAGCCTGCACAAGCCCTAAATCATGCTGCACCTTTTGCTCTTGGTTACTGGAATTAGTGGACTTGATCTTGCCTGAAAGATCTGGCCCCATGCCTCAAGGATTTGGTTTTGACATAAAGTGAAGTTTAGGCAAAAATGGCATTATTGCTTTTTCCTTTTAAGGCTTAAACTAGTGTATAATGCCCTAATGACCAAGGAAATACCTTAACTCAATGGATATGCATTAAATTAAGGATTAAAAATTGGTTTTGAGGCCTGTAATTTCAAACCAAGCTAGCTAGATCAGAATTGCAAGTTGTTATGAACATGTATTGGCCATGGACAAAAGTGAGTTTTTGCCAACTTCAAGCATTCGATTCTCTCTAACCACAAGGGTGTTTGAGGAGTTCTTGGACAATTTGGAAAGCTTGGAACATGTAATATAATCCATCTTTGCAATGCAACTTGAAATTCCAAGTGGAACTATGTGAAAAGTGGCCAAGAACATGGGTCCAAATCCTGCCTAGATTAGGGCATATTTTCTCTAAGTTAAAAGTTTTAGATACCCTTGTTCCAAAAATCATAACTTGAGATAAAAGCTTCTTTTGAGAAAACTTTGTGAATCAAAGTTGTAGAATTTGTGATGGACTATAACTTTCATGTTTCAAGTTTTGTTTGAATCCATTTGCATCTTGGTGAAAAAGTGGGACAAAGTTAGGAAAAAATAAGAAAATTTCATAACTTAGAAAGTTTCTAAGTTATGAAATTTTTCCATTTTAAATCCTAATTTGCATTTTTGGGTTTCTTGATGAACAAGTTTCATAATTTGGCATGTCTTGATGAAAAATGACCCTTGGCACTTGATTTTGACCAAAAAGTCAAAGTTTGATATTTCAGTATACAGTTTAAATTTTGATCAGTTGACTGAAAAATTCATTTGTCAATCCTATGCATTTGAGATCTTTTGAACTTGTTGAATGGGTAAAGATGATGTCATTGAGTCCTTAAGTCCATGGTTGAGCTTGATTTGCCATTGGCTAGGTCAAACAGTCAAAAATTGCCTTTGCACAGTCAAAACCCTAAAAATGACCATTTTGCCCTTTTGGTGATCTGATCAAATTTCTTGTGAAATTGTGATCCAAAATTGATCAAATGGTTCACGTGAGTTCATAATGTTGATGTGGGTCAAAATTCATGAGGTTTGACTGTCAATTGGCCACAGTTGACTTTTTCCCAATATAGCTGATTTCTAGATCAACTGTCCAATTGATTGGGCAAAAATTTGATTCAAGGCTTGAAACTTGGTATGGACAAACTTGTGAGTCCAACATGAAGTATGAAAGTAACTTTGGGCGTTATAGGTTAAAACATCCCTGTGCAAATTCAAACCCTAATTTAGGTCAACAGTTCAAGGAGGTGTCTTGAGCTGAGCAAACCCTAGCTTGATCTTGAGTTCCAAGGGCATTGTGATGAGAAATGTTGATAAAAAGGAGAGGTCAAATTTTGGGGTACAACAGGGAGGTATCAACTACAACCCATGTTTAGCCTTAAGAAATTTTGGTTACGCCCGAAGGGATGACCCGTACGAGATGCTGATTCAAGGTTTGGTGTTTGACTACGACAACGACGATCAAGGTCACCGCCAGAGGTTTATCCGAGCTTGGAGGATGTTGAATAAGGTGGATAGCAAGACTTTGGGGCACTAGAATTCCATCCCTCTTGAGCCTTACCTCAAATGGGTATGAACTCGTGCTCAGAGTCTTATGATGCCTTACCCCTTCATTCTCCTGGTAATCATTGAGCCTGTCATGGAAGGAGATGTTCCATACACTATCCTACACTCTGACATTCCCACCTCTCTTGAAGACCTACAAAGATATTGGATACAACTCAAGGGGTAGCGAGATACTTTCGAAGCCCAATTCTACGCAAGCGAGAAGAAGGTTTTGGAACTCACTAGGCTACTTCATGAGGAGCAGACTCTCAATGCCTACATTGCACCAAAGAGGATGCGTACTACCTTTCTATCTTAGAGTTTTTGTATTATTTTGCCTGAGGAGAATTGATGTACTCAAGATTTAACTTATTAATATAACATGTGTTTCCTTTTTGTCTAAAACAAATCTGAATCTTAAAATCCTTGAAAACATTGCATATGCATATACCATTCATCATAACATAAGCAGGTCTTTTGCAACAAGTCTCCGTATCTCTCTACTATTTATTTCAGTAAGATAGATCTCGAACAAACAGTGAAAGACCTCCAAGCTCATAATACACAGTTTCAGCAGTTGCTCTTGACCCTAGCCAAGGGACAAGAAGAATTGAAGACTTTGCTGGCTGAAGAGAGGAAAAAGAAGAGAAAGAAGGTAACTAGAGTCCTAAACATGGGAAGAAGATTTCATGGGCAGACAAGAAGGACCTTAGACTTTGCAACAACATCCGGTGAAAGAGACAACCAATATGGGAAAGGCAAGGAAACGGTTGCCCATCAGAATCAGAAGAGGAAGAGGAAGAAGAAGACTATTATGAAGAACAATACCCACCAGCTGATGAAAAGTATAAACATCTCGAAGAGCGGTTGAGTGCGATGGAAATCCAAAAAGTGCCTGGTTTGGACTTTGAGGAATTGGGGCTAGTATCGGGGATTGTCATTCCTCCAAAATTCAAAGCACCTGTGTTCGCCAAGTATGACGGAGTCTCATTCCATAAAATGCATCTCCGGTCATATGTAAGGAAAATCCAGCCCCACACTGCTGACAAAGACTTATGGGTACATTTCTTCCAAGACAGCCTACCTGGAACTCAACTTGACTGTTTTTACCAACTAGAAAGAGCTAACGTTCACAATTGGGAAGATCTTGTTGCAGCCTTCTACAAACAATACCAATATAATGCTGATCTTGCGCCTACCCGTACTCAACTCCAGAGTATGGCCATGGTGTCCAATGAAGGTTTCAAGGATTATGCGCAAAAATGGAGAGACTTGGCTGGAAGAGTTCAACCCCCTCTATCTGAGAGAGAATTGGTAGACATGTTCTTAGGCACCTTGTCTGGTCCCTTCTTCAATCATTTAATTGGAAGTTCATCTGCAGGCTTTACTGAACTAATATTGTCCGGAGAAAGGGTAGAAGCCAGTATAAAGAGTGGAAAGATTCAAAAAGATACATCTTCTTCAACAGTTGTAAGGAAGCCTTTCATCCGAAAGAAAGAGGTGGTTGCTGTATATCCATAAAGAAACCAAGATAGGGCCGAACGCCGACCAATGGTGGGGGCTGTGATGATCCCTAAGCCTGCTCCTGATCAGCAAAGAAATAATCAACCAAGGATGGAAAGACCAGTCAGGCAGCTCACCAGAATTAACATGACCCTGTCTCAAGTATTACCGCATCTACTAAGATCCAATTTGGTGACCTTGAAAGAAGCTACGAAAAACCCCAACACAACATCTCCTCACTATCATCCCAATGCCCGTTGCGCATATCACTCTGAAAGTCCCGGCTATGACACTAATAATTGTTGGGCTTTAAAGAACAAAATACAAGACCTCATTGAAGCAAAAGAGATTGAATTCGATGCGCCTGAAAAGCCAAATGTCATTTCTGCCCCTATGCCCAAACATGGCCATAATACATATGCCATTGAAGAAGGATTGTTTGTTACTTTAGTTGATGAACTTATGACCCCACTTCTAACTATAAAAATGAACTTGTTGAATGCCGGTATGTTCCCGCGCTGTGATGAAGTTTGCCATTTCTGTTTATCCTCACCAACCAGCTGTCCTTTTTTGAAAGAATGCGTTCAATGCCTAATAGATAACAAAGAGATTTTGTTCGAAAAGACTTATGTTCCACCTATTCCTTTTGAAGATATTTCTATCATTACCATTTCCGCCAATTCTTCCAGGGTCTCCACCAAAAGACCCATTATAATTACATCAGTTCCAAAAGCAACTCCTTTAATAATCACAATGCCTGGACCAGTCCCATATGCATCAGACAAAACCGTACCATGGAATTATGGAGGGGATGTTTATTACCATGGTATCAAGCAGGACTGGCCATTCGCCGAAGGTTCAATCTTCGAGAAGGTCAACTCCGACATCAGTAATATTGCAGGAACTAGCAAGATTACCCAAAGTGGTAGGATATTTTCTCCGGAAATTTCTCCCCCAAAAGCAGTTTCTGGACCCGTAATCACTCCTGCTGTTACTCCCCAAAAAGTTGTTCCCGGTCCTACAATTATCTCCAACAATACTCCAACTGAAAAAGCTGTCACAACCCCTGTTATCATTCCTACCAACACTCCTGCCACCAAATTAACCGAAACTCGAGGAAAAGGTGTTTTGGTTGAGTCTGTCAAGACGAAGACACAATCATTGGCCATCCCTGAGACCTCCCAAATAGATATGGAGGAAATTTTGAAGATTATTAAGATAAGCGACTATGATGTAGTTGAACAACTGGGGTAGAATCCCTCTAAAATTTACATGCTGGCATTACTACTATGTTCCGAGGCGCATGCAAAAGCCTTGGTAAAATTTCTGAAAACTGCCCATGTACCCCAAGAGACATCTTCCGATCAGTTTCAAGACTGCGTAGCCAACCTAACTGCAGATAATGGTCTAGGTTTTTAGATACTGATCTAACGCCAAGGGGAAGGAAGCATAATGAGGCATTGCATGTCTCAGTTGAATGTAGGGGCACAACCTTGGCTCATGTTTTGGTGGACACTGGCTCATCTCTGAATGTGCTGCCTTAAAAAGCTCTTGATAGACTTGATTGTGAAGGACTGGCATTAAAGCCAAGCAACATAGTAGTAAGGGCTTTTGACGGCTCGAAAAGGATGGTGCACGGGGAAGTGGATATCACCATAAAGGTTGGAACCCAAACTTTCAATTCAACCTTTTATGTAATGGACATCCGCCCTTCATACTTCTACTTTCTAGGCTGACCATGGATTCATAATGCTGGCGCTGTCACTTCTACGTTGCACCAAATGCTGAAATATCCAATTCAAGGGAAGATTATCACCGTTCATGGAGAAGAAGAGTATATGATCAACCATCTCAATTCCTTCAGATATATGGAATTAGATGGTGAATTTATTGAAACTCTATTTCAACACTTTGAAGAGGTCCCGCAAGATGTGGCGGTAACCAAGGTTGCTCCCAAGATTACAAGGCCTCCACTCTGAATGTCATCTCTGAAGGATGCCAAAGAAGTGGTAGAAGAAGGTGGGTGAACTATCTGGGGACAACTCCCAGATATACCATATAAGTCTGACAAGTTTGGCCTGGGTTTCACTTCAAGTGCTCAGATGGTTGTACGCCGCGCTCGTATCGGAGGACCACCCATGAAGATCAGCAACCGCGAGGTCAATGCCGTAGAAGACAATGAAGATAGCTGTGACTTGGAGGACTGGATATTCCCAACTGTCAATGGAGGGCTCAGCAACTAGGAGGCTAAAGATTTTGTCCCGATCACTTTTATCCCACAATAATTTGTCTTTACATTTTGTTGGATCTGTAATATTAAAACAATTCGCACTCTTAAAACCTTGTGTCTTACCCGAGGCACAATGGTCCATTTGTAAGGGTTATTATCTCATTTTCATATGACATCAATGAATCATGGACGTTTTTGCATACAAACTTTTATGCTCATTGTTTTTTTTTACATTTTATTTTCTTTCAAGGATAGCTATGCCCTTACACACACCCACACTCACAAGGAGAATATGGGTCTTCTAAGGAGTCATTAAGCACCAATTGACCTTAGAACCTATAATTGACCAACTTGGCCATAGAAAAGTAGCAGTATGCTACACTCATTGAGACTAAACTCTTGCGATGATTCCGACCGCAAGAAAAGGTTGCTAAACTGGAATTATGACCGATCGAGGGTGGTCACTGATATTGAGATCCTCTAGAACCCGGTTACTATTACTAGGACAGGTTGAACCAACTAAACTGAAAGAGGGTAGTACCTAAACTCCATGCCAGCCTAAACTTAAGGCTGTTTGTGTGACTTGTGTGCCTTCAAACTTGAATTACTTGCACATTCTTGTTATCTGACAACATGAGTTCCTTGCAGGTTTTGTTTACAGTCCATATCCAATAATTTGGATTTATTGCAGGGTTTACTTATATCACCTCACACTTTTGCTTAAACGCATATCATACATATCATAACATCATGCCTTAGCATTTCCTTAACCATTTCAAGGATCTCAAGGGTTTGTGATGCAGGTTATGGTAAATCAAACGTCCAGCAAGGGGAAAAAGGGGATTTATTTTCCTCTAGCCAATGTCGTGTAGAGATCAAAACACGATGACTTGAGTCGGTGGCTATGACCCACTCGATATGGTGAGCTTGACTCTTGAAGAAGGACTCTTAACAACACGAAGTTTCTTCAATCAAAGATGCAAAATTCAAATTCTAACAGTTTCTTGTTTACCCCGCGAGATCCTTGAAAACATTGCATACATATATCATACATATCATTGCATAACAAGTCTCCCAGTACAGGTCTCTCATGTTCTCGCTGTTTATTTCAGCAATGGCTTTCCAACCAGACAACCAAGATCTTCAAACTCGAGAAGCTCAGTTCAGGGACGTATTCCTAAACCTATCCAAGGGGCAGGAAGAGTTGAAAACACTCCTCGTTAGGAACTTGGTCAAGAAAAGTCCTGAAGACAATAAGGACGAACGGCTAGAACAACTGCAAGCTGAGTTCAGTGCCATGAAAACCTAAATGTTGTGGCAGATGGCTCTTATCCAAGGCTTAGCTCGGGAACAAGAAGAGCTGAGAACCATTATCAACCAGCTTCATCAAGACAGATACAACAGCATGAAGCAAACAGTCAAGGTCGGGGACCAAGTCATTAATCAACTTCCGAGAAGTCAAAGGTTTGGTTTGATGAAGAATAGACCTCTCCAAGTTTCTACTACCTCACGGGTCCAACAACAACCTCGGCAAAAACAATGGGTTAATCAGAGTAAGCCAGATACACCCAAGAGGCAGTTTACCAAGCTCAACATGCCGCTATCTCAAGCTTTACAACACCTGTTGAGAATGAATCTGGTGACGTTGATAGGACCTCATCCGAATCCCAAAACTTCTTCCCCCAACTACAATCCTGATGCAAGATGTGCATACCATTCCAACAGCTCGGGGCATGATACTGACGACTGTTGGCAGTTGAAATACAAAATTCAAAACCTGATTGACGAAGGAGCATTGTAATTCACACAAGATGGTCAACTGGAATGTTTCTGTCAATCCTCCAAGGCTCACCATTTGAAGTGACAAGTCCCGAGACGAGAAGACTTTTTGTTCATTAGAATTTTCAATTTGTAATCTTCTTTTGATTGTTCAGACATTTATTCATGTCAAACTTTGTTACTTCATCAATGCATTGCATATGTCTGTTTCAAATCAATCCATTTGTATTCACTATATTCAAATTGCTTTCATTTTTTTGATGTCCAACTCTCGATTAAAAAACTCTAAGCCTTTAGAGGGAGGATGACGAAAATGATATCAAAATCTCTACAATATGCTTTTGAACAGACCCCGCTGATGATGTACAACCGTTGTTTCAAATCCTAAACAGTGGAGTTATAAGGAAGATAATCCCTCGTCAACCCCTTTGAGCCAAAGAAGTTGGAGTTTTTTCTTTTCAAGCAAATTAAAAAAAAACCTTAATCACAACCTGGGGGCAGGGTATTTTTCTCAGTTAATTCGGGTGCACAATGAATGGCATCAAAGAGGTCCTTCCAAAACAAAAGACGGTGATGGTTCCGTATAATCGTCAAGACAGACAGTCATTATCTCTCGAAATAAAAGCCCATAAAGTCAAAGCCTATGAAGGAGACTTACAAAACTGGGGCATCCCGCTGACTGTAATCACAAAATAAACATTTCAGGCAAAAGACAAGGATAATAAAATCAAAAAGAAAGAGATCCTACAAACTCTCAACAAAAATGACTGTTTGTTCAAAATAAATTGTTAGTATCTGAACCGTCGCTGGAATATCATAGCAAAGACTCAAACAAGATCTAAATACACAATTAGCTGAGTTTAGGATCGAAGAACATCACGAAGAATGGGTGGGTAGAAATAAAATTTGAGCCTTTATCCTTTGTTTCTTGAACCGTGAACCAGACCATGTTATAACCCTTAAAAGTCCTAGCTGAGGCATGTGTTAGTTTGAAAGCATACTGTTACAAAAGGTATTCTGACTCCTGTAGGGCTTGTTGTAAAATCCTGAGTTGACATCACATTTTACAAAAATTCGCTTGTTTTATTGAAAACTGCATTTTCAAAGAACTTCAAAACAGACATAAGCTTTGCATTCTTAAAATAACATTGTTTGCATATGACTATTTGTTCAAACAGCAGAGAAATTCGCACGACGAATATCTAGTGAACAAAAAACCTTCTCAATAAAAGGATCACCTCAAGTGGAAAAAACACTTCCAACCAAGGGGCACGACATGATCATCGTCCCTCATATGGGGCAGTCAAGTCAAGATTCAGGGAATCTCTCAAAGATGCCAAATAGCCAGGGACAAATCTCCATCTGAGTCACTTGGAGCATTGGACATGAATTTCAGCATCGAATCTTGTATGATCAAACAAGCATCTTCTGGTATCATGGCAACACAACACTACCGACAATGACAACTCCCTACACTTTGAGAGCGTGGACATAGTCAAAAAAGTACTACGCATAATCAAAGACCCGCTAGGTTGACTGGCCTAGGCAAAAATAAGGGCTTCTCGGTGAACCAAAAGGGTTCGGACAAAAATAAGGGATGAAAACAAAAGAAGATTTGTACACCCGACAAGCTGAAAACCTGAAAAGGCGGCTTGGGAAAAAAAGGGTATCCCGGTGGACTAAAAACTCGAAAGGGCAGTCCAGGCAAAAGTTAGGGATTAAAGCGTACGACTATGTCCCGTCATCTCGTCACTTTCCTACCAGAAGAAGACTTATCATTTCGATCGAAAGATACCAATCACCTCATAGGTTGGGATAATACTCGATCCACAAGGCCTCCGCAGGAACCTTCTCCCGCAGATACTGGGGCAGAAAAGTCTCGAGGCAAAGCCATCGTCATATCCTTAGCATGCGTCCCAGTAACATTCACTCCCCGCAGAGTAAGACAGTAATGATAGCTCTCCCCAGCTGAGACTTGCAACTATGTATCGGTAATATTCTCCCTGTGATCGGTGGATCTGGAACTGACTGTTTTAAAGCTGGTTCGCGAAATGTCGCGGAAGCAAGAGTCGCCACCGTCTTTTATTTTCTCCAAATGGAAAGGACAAAAGCACAGAAAAATTCCTTAAAGAGATTGCTCTCGGTTCGGGAGGTAGGTTATAGAAAGGGAAGGTGTTAGCACCCTTTCTATCCATGGTTATCCATGGGCTCTTAGATACTTGCTCAATGTGTTTTCAAAATTGTTTGTTTGCTTTTCAATGTGGGTTTAAAAAGTTTCTTTGAAAAATTTCAGTTCGACTCATACGTCAGAGTGTTTGAAAAGTTTGCTTTGAAAGCTTTTGAAAAGTGTCGGTGTGAAAAGTCTTTTTTGAGTTTGTTTTGAGATTAGAGCAAGTATCCTTGAGAACCTACCTACCCTAAGGAATTCGTCTGTGTAAATGTCCTTGAAAGTAGCGCCATCCCACCATTGAGAGGTAGGTAGCACCACCGTTGGAGGTGTTCGGGTCAATTCGAATTTTAGGGACATGGTGATCACCAGAGCAATGGGAAGACACCTTAGAAGCTACCCTCATGCCAGGTTCCCGGATCATGAGGACTTACTAAGACGTCCTCTACTCGACGACCACCTTTCGAGGCAAGGCAACAGTGAGGCGTACCCTAGGGGTGGTGTGTGGTTTGTGTGTCGTTTTCATTTGCATTTATCTTGTCATGTTCATTGTGATCTACGCTTGATTTTATTTAAGGCCATACATTCTTTCATGCTTTTTGTTAACAGTTAAAAGTTTTGCGGGAAAAGTAAATCTAAGCTATTACAAATGGCGCGGGTCCACATCGCCAAAATTAAACCGGACCCGATTTGACGGAAAGTAAATAAAGCAAAAGAAATAAAAGTGCGAGAAGTTTAAGTTACAATGCTTCGGGAGAGATACATAATGAATTAAGCGAAATAAAACAAATGTGCGAATAAAATAAATTACGAACGAGGGTGTTGGACCCTCTTGCAAAATATTATTAATAAGGAATTAAAATTAAGAATTAAAAGAAAATGTTTTTTTGGTATTTTTGTGTTTTTTTGAGATTTAATAAAAAGGAATTAATTAAAAAAAACCAAAATGAAATGTTAGACCTAGTTCTAATTATTTTTAAGTTTATTATGAAAGTATTAAAATTTAACCTAAATGCAACCCTAATTAGTTTACAAGTTCAATTATGAAAATAAATAAATCACTAATATTATGGCAAAAAACAAGGAAAATTAAAAGGAATAAAAAGTCATTAAACCTAATGCTATATTTTTGGATTTTTAGTTATTAAGAAAGTATTAAAATCTAACCTAAATGCAACCCTAATTAGTTTACAAGTTTAATTATGAAAATTACTAATATTATGGCAAAAAACAAGGAAAATTAAAAGGAATAAAAAAGTCATTAACCTAATGCTATATTTTTGGATTTTTAGTTATTAAAAGAATTAAAGTTAAAACCTATTTTACTAAATTTATTTACATGTTAATTATTTACAAGAAAATAGTAAAATAAAATAATTATTATATTTTCATCTTTTTCTGATTTTTCTATATTTTTTATGTATTGTAAAAATATTGAATTAAATTAAAACAAGAAAACAAATAAAAACAATAATTAAAAGATATGAGAAAAATAAAAATATTTGCAAACCAGGGTGGGGGTGTAGTCCCAATTCGTGAGGTTTTGGACTTAGCAAATCTGGCCCAACAAGTATGGAATTTGTTGACTTTCCTAGGCCACGTACATGCATGCTGACTTGTCCTCATGGTGTCCCTCAATGCACAACCCTTGATCTGGTTCCCTTAAGCACGTGGCTGGCTTGATATGGTGAGCACACGATATATCCACAATCCAAGCGCTGCATGAGATTAATTACTGAAAAATAATATTGAGCATGTGAAAGACCTGGGGTTCGAACCCAGGTCAAGTGGATCACTAGCGCTTGCATCAACCACCTGTGCCAATTGACTTATTTGATATATAATTAAACAATGAATATTATAAGAACAAACAAGAGTTAGTGCTCCAAAACGCGCGCAGTTTCAAAATGGCCAATGGCTGATGGACACGAAATCATCTTCTTCCTTATCCTGTAAAACAAAACAATATGGCAACGGTTTTCGTAGCATTGTGTTAGGCAGCTTTTAGAAAAATAGCGAATAGCTCAATTCTAAACATAAATTAGGCGCGACTATCTCAATTTCTTCGTCTTGATGCGCTGAATCCAACCATGGTCATTTGGAGTTCTAATTTTGCCTTGTTATGAAAGCCCCAAATTTCAGTCTTGCAAACCCTAAAAATCGCGCATGGTATTTTCTCATATATAGCACAAAAACGCAATTGGATCACATGGTTAGTTTCGAAACTTGACAAGGAACATGAATATATGATTAAAATGCAGTGAGGATGCCTAGAAATCAAAGTACGATTATGGATTTTTCTTGGTTCAGTTGGAATCCGCTTTACCAATTCTTTGGGTTTGAGTTGTTGTTTGTGATTGGAATGTGATCAGGAGGGCTTGAGGAAGCTATTGGAAAATTTTTTATGCCTTTAATCCACCTCTAGAGTGCTTTTCAGTTTTGACTTTTATGGCAAAAATTTCAAATTGGTACTAGCCTTTTCTGCGCAGCTGAGAGTGTGTTATGATTAGGGTTTGACTCAGTGCTTATGAGGGAAGGAAATTAGGTCATTAGTTGGCCTTTATCCATGCCCATGAGAGAATTGGTCTTAGGTCTTTTAGCATTAACAAACTTTTCCTTCTTTTAAGCAAGACCAAGACTTGGTGTATAATCTAACCCTAGCATGAGTTTGTGAGTTGGCACATGATATATGGAAGCTATCCCAATTCAAATGACACTATTTCATTGACTTTTGAATTTTATTTGAATTTTTAAAGATTTAAAATGAATTAAATTATCAAAAATTAAATAAAATAGAAAAATCAATATTTGGTCTTGAAATTAATCATGGGACACGTGTGTGGCATTACAAGGCTGAATCAAGTGGAAGAAAGTGGGCCCTTTTGTCAAAAATTGAAGTTTCAAGGATAGTTGACTTTTGCCATTTCACAAAAATTTCCCAACTTCTACAAGGCATAACTTGCTCAATTTTTAAGATTTTCACATATTCTTGGACATTTTGGAAAGGTCTTTGAGTCCTCTAACCAATGCCTTTGGTCCCATGTCATTTTGATTTACCAATCTCAAGTTATGGTCTTTGACTTAAAGTCCCTTTTTGTTGACTTTTGAAAATGACCTATAATGTTGAAATTGATAACTTTTTATGAGAGCATTTTTTGGACTTGAAGTATGAAGATGAGTTGTAGGAAATGTCTTTCTCTTCAAAATGAGCTTTGGATGGAATTTTTCTGATAATCCATGTGAAAGTTATGCCCTGGTCAATTTCAGTTGACTTTTTCAGCTGTCCAAATATAGTAACTTTTGCATCTTTGATGATTTCTGAGCCAAATTTTGAGAATCATGATCAAGAATTGATCAACTGATGTTTGTGGCTTCAAAATGATATATTGACCAAAAATTTGAACTTTTGACTGCCAAATGACCATTTTGCCCCTACAGTTGACTGTAGTGCAATTTAGGGTTTTGACTGTGCAATCTTGAGCTGAATGCCTTGAAACTTGATATGAGGATACTTGACCATCTTTGTAGGCATGTGAGACTTGATTGGGCTTTTGAACACTCCATTTTCTTAATCAGGACACAAACCCTAGTTTTGACTGTATAGGAGACAGTTGGACTGTGCGACCCTTGGGGGAGTTTTATGACTTGGCTTGGCAATTTCTTGAAGAATATGGGAGGGCAAATTTTGGGGTGCAACAGTTGCCCCTGTTCAATCTTCTTAGACCTGAGGATGCAGATTGGCTGACGTGCCTTTCGTAATCCGAGGGTAGAAGATGATTGGACACTAGAGTGCCCAGAAATTTGCGCTCACATGTTAGCAGTGTGATGAAAATGGGCTTATAGATGCCATTTGGAGGTTGTTGGATAGGATGATGGGCTTATAGATGCCATCTGAAGGTTGATTGCGTGGGAGATTCCTTAGCGAGAACCTGCATACCTGCAAAACAGAAAAATGAGTACCTGACACGTTGCAGGAGCTGATTTTTTAGATGCTTGGTGTAGATATGTCCTGACTGGTTACAGGAGCTGAGTCTGGAGCTTCAAACGGCGATGAATGAACCAGGGATGGTTACTATCTTAGTATGAATAGCAAGAGAACCTTAGGCGACTTTAACTTCAACAACGCTCGTTGAGAAAAAATCTTGGGTGACTTTAACTGGGATAAGCATCAGGGAGATCTTAGGGTCGATCTGACTGAACCAGAGGAGGTTTTTTTTTTTTTGATAAGGATGTGATGAAGGAATCTGAGATGATTGCTACCTCAGCAGGACGATGAAGGAATCTGAGATGATTGCTACTCCAAATATATGATGAAGGAATCTGGGACGATTACTACCTCAGTAGGACGATGAAGGAATCTGAGACGATTGCTACCTCAGCAGAATGATGAAGGAATCTGGGACGATTACTACCTCAGCAGGATGATGAAGGAATCTGGGAAGATTACTACCTCAGCGGGATGATGAAGGAATCTGGGACGATTACTACCTCAGCGGGATGATGAAGGAATCTGGGACGATTACTACCTCAACGGGATGATGAAGGAATCTGGGACGATTACTACCTCAGCAGGATGATGAAGGAATCTGGGACGATTACTACCTCAGCAGGATGATGAAGGAATCTGGGACGATTACTACCTCAGCGGGATGATGAAGGAATCTGGGACGATTACTACCTCAACGGGATGATGAAGGAATCTGGGACGATTACTACCTCAGCAGGATGATGAAGGAATCTGGGACGATTACTACCTCAGCGGGATGATGAAGGAATCTGGGACGATTACTACCTCAACGGGATGATGAAGGAATCTGGGACGATTACTACCTCAGCGGGATGATGAAGGAATCTGGGACGATTACTACCTCAACGGGATGATGAAGGAATCTGGGACGATTACTACCTCAGCAGGATGATGAAGGAATCTGGGACGATTACTACCTCAGCGGGATGATGAAGGAATCTGGGACGATTACTACCTCAGCGGGATGATGAAGGAATCTGGGACGATTACTACCTCAACAGGATGATGAAGGAATCTGGGACGATTACTACCTCATCAGGATGATGAAGGAATCTGGGACGATTACTACCTCAGCGGGATGATGAAGGAATCTGGGACGATTACTACCTCAGTGGGATAATGAAGGAATCTGGGACGATTACTACCTCAGCGGGATGATGAAGGAATCTGGGACGATTACTACCTCAGCGGGATGATGAAGGAATCTGGGACGATTACTACCTCAGCAGGATGATGAAGGAATCTGAGACGATTGCTACCTCAACGGGATGATGAAGGAATCTGGGACGATTGCTACTCCAAATATGTGATGAAGGAATCTGGGACGATTACTACCTCAACGGGATGATGAAGGAATCTGGGACGATTACTACCTCAGCAGGATGATGAAGGAATCTGAGACGATTACTACCTCAACGGGTAAAGACTTTTATCTGTTGATCGTTCTTTCCTGAAAAAGTAACGAATTAGTTGTATGCAATGTCATAATGCATGAATTGCCTGATTTTAAGATGTTCTCAAAAATAAATGAGATTGGGGTGATATGATGCGTCTATGCATGCTATAATGATGTATGTGACGTTTTATGAATGTGTTTTTCGTCTAGGAAAGTAAATCCTTGACGGGTGCCGGGAAGTCGTATCCTGGGCTGATGTTGAAGAATAGTTGCAAGAATTCCAATAGACGAAGATAACTCCGTTGGGGATAAGACTTGGCGAATGGAGGATTCTGCGGGGAGAAAAAGATATTCTAGTGACCATGCTGGGAAGAAATACTCTGTGGGGAGATGCTTTTGCTGAATTGTTGAGGATGACTCGCTGAGGATACCTTGCTGTATCGGAAGTATGAATGGACTTCGCTGGGGATAAGAAGGTTCTGTCGACGACGCTCTTTCCGTGGCTTTTGGCTGAGGATAACCCAGTTATATCCTGTTAAGGAAATAACTCTTTAAATCAAGCTGGACGGCGCGTTCGTGCCCTGCTAGGGGATGAGCTTCCAGAATCTACTGGGGGTATGCCTATTGCTTGGGGAGATAGATTCCAACCTTCCTGGGGAAGCTTTGAGCTGCGTTGGCTATGTTCTTCAACGGAGCTTACCCTGATTCCTTGGAGGACAGAACAATCAGATTGCTTAGACCATTCTTTATTGCCCCTGTTTCTATGGGGGAGGCACTTGTGGGGTGCTGATAGTTGTTGAGGGTCAAACCTTCTTCTGGTAGGCAGATGATAAGATGATGGGACATAGTCGTACGCTTTTGATCCCTAACTTTTGCCTGGACCGCCCTTTCGGGTTTTCAGTCCACCGGGATACCCATTTTTGCCCAAGCCGCCTTTTCAGGTTTTCGACTTGCCGGGTGTACAGATTTTTCATTTCATCCCTCATTTTGCCCGAACCCTTTTGGTTCGCCGGGAAGCCCTTATTTTTGCCTAGGTATGTCAACCTAGCGGGCCTTTGATTGTGCGTAGTATTTTTTCGACTATGTCCATGTTCTCAGAATGTAGGGAGTTGCCCCTGTTAGAAGTGTTTTGTCATGCCACCAGAAGGTGTTTGATCAGGCCAGATTCGTTGTTGAAATGCCCCAAGTGACTCAAGCGGAGATTTGCCCCAGGCTATTTGGCCTTTGAGAGATTCTCCGAATCTTGATTGGATTGCCCCAGATGATGGACCATGCTCATGTCTGCCCCTTGATTGGAGGTACTTCTATTCAGTAGGCATTCGTCGTGCGAACTTCTGCTGTTCAAACAAAAAGTCATATGCAAACAATGTTATATCAAAAATGCAAAGCTTATGTCTGTCTTGAAGATTTTGAAAATGCATTCTTTTTCATAAAACAAATGAATGTTTGTAAAACGTGATGTCAACTCCGTATTTACCGTAGGCCTTCAGGAGTCAGGATACCTTTCGTAACAGTATGCTTTCAAACTAACCCATGCTTCAGCTAGGACTTTTAAGGGTTATAACGTGGTCTGGTTCACGGTTTAAGAAACAAAGGATAAAGGCTCAAATTATTTGTACCCACCCGCTCTTCGTGATGTTCTCCAAACCTAAACTCAGTTGATCATACGTTAGACCTAGCTTGAGTCTTCGTTCTGATTTTCCGGTGATGATTCGGATATTGACAGTATATTTTGATTAGGCAGTCATTTCCTTTTTTGTTGAGGGTTTATAGGACCTCTTCTTTTTTGTTATCCCTTTCTTTTTTTGCCTGAACTGTTTCCTTTTTGGAATTACAGTCAGCGGGATGCCCCAGTTTCATAAGTCCCCTTTGTAGGTTTAGACTTTTTGGGCTTTTCGTTTATGAATTTTGATGATGACTGCCTGTCTTTTTGATTGTTCTGAACCATCACTGTCTTTGTTCGTTTTGTAAAGATCTCTTCGGTGCTATTCGTCATGCACTTGGATCAACTGAGAGAACTACCCTGCCCCAGGTTATGATAAAGGGTTTTAAATTTCGAAAAGAAAAACTCCTACTTCTTTGGCTCAGAGGGGTTGACGAGGGATTATCATCCTTATAACTCCAGTGTTTAGGGATTGAAACAATGCCTGTACCTCATCAGCGGGGTCTGTTCAAAAGCATACTGTAGATCGTGGTATCGTTTTCGTCATCCTCCCTCAAGAGGCTTAGAATTATTAACCAAGAGTTGATCATCAGAAAAATATGAAACAATTTGCATATAGTAAATGCGAATATATTGATTCAAAATAGACATAAGCGATGCATTAATGTGATAACAATGTTTAACATGAATAAATGTTTGAACAATCAAAGAACAATACAACTTGAACATTTGAATGAACAAAAGACATTCTCGACGATTTGGTGTAGGATCAGTGTTCAAACTCGACCTCCTTGGCGTCAATCAAATCCTGGATCTTGTTCTTCAAGGTCCAACAGTCGTCGGTGTCATGTCCAGGACTGTCAAAATGGTAGGCACATCTCACACCCGGGTTGTACTTGGGAGAGGAAGTGTCAGGATTTTGAGGAGGATCCTTAAGTGTGATCATTTTCGCCCTCAGCAATTGCTGTAATGCCTGAGACAAAGACATGTTGATGTCAGTATACTTCCTATCTTGATGCTTTATCCTACGCCTATTGCTCTTTCTTGGTTGAACGGGCGTGGGATCGGAAATCTGGATTGCCCCTACATCATGACGACCCTTTTTCACATGTATAGCATTGGATTCTTTCTTCCCACTGTGGGGCTTTTTCTGAGCATCGGCAGATGCGGCTTCTTGAATCTTCCCCGACTTGATACCAGCTTCGATTCTCTCCCCAGTCAAGACAAGATCTGTAAACCCAGCAGCAGAATTCCCAATTAGGTGGTTGAAGAATGGGCCAGACAGGGTCCCCAAGAACATGTCGACGAGCTCGCGGTCCATCAGAGGTGGTTGTACCCTTCCAGCAAGGTCCCTCCATTTTTGAGCATACTCTTTGAAGCCTTCGCCTGTACCCATAGACATCCCCTGAAGCTGAGTACGCGTGGGAGCGAGGTCGGCATTATACTGGTAGTGTTTGTAAAATGCAGTGGCTAAGTCTTCCCAGGTACGGATGTTGGCTCCATTCAGTTGATAGAACCACTCGAGCTGAGTCCCTGAAAGACTCTCTTGGAAGAAATGGATCCATAAGTTTTTGTCAGCTGTATAGGGCTGGATCCTCCTTGCATAAGCCCTGAGATGCAACTTAGGACAGGATGCCCCGTCGTATTTAGCAAAGGCAGGTACCTTGAATTTGTGCGGGATCACCACTCCAGAAGACAGACCTAGATCCTCGAAGTCCAGACCAGGCACCTTTTGTATTTCTATAGCACTTAACCGGTCTTCCAACTGTTTGTACTTATCCTCAGCCGGAGGGTACTGTTCGTCGTCGAAATCTGTCTCGTTGTCGGAGACCACTGGACTAGGCACCTCTCTCTCATGGTGACTGTTTTCCCTCACAGATGGGGTAGTCCTCTCAGTTTCAGTCTGCGGTGCATTCCCAGATCTGCGTCTAGGGCTGAACAAAACAGTCCTCTTCTTCTTCTTCTCCTTCTTCAGGAGCAGAGCCTTCAGATCTTGTTGCCCCTGGGTCAAATTCAGGATCAGCTCTTGGAACTGGGCGTTCTGAGCCTGGAGGTCCTTGATAGTCTGCTCGGATGATGATTCAGGATTCATGATGATTGGCTGAAATAAGCAGCGAAGAAGGGTAAGCAACCTGTCAAAGGGATACCTGCAATGCAATGAGATGTATGACATGCATGTGATGTTTTCAAGGATCTCGCAGGGTAAACAGAGAAACTTGTTAGAGTTGGAAACTGGCAACTTGATTGAAGGAACCTCCTGTTGTAGAGAGCCCTTCTTCAAGGGTCAAAGGCTCACCATATCCAGTGGGTCATAGCCCCTGACGACCTTAGCTAGAGGAAAATAAATCCTCTTTGCCCCTTGCTGGGCAGTTGGTTCATCATGACCTGCATCACAAGCCCTTGAGATCCTTGAAATGGGTTAGGATGTATGCAATGGTATGCAATGGTATGATGTCATGCTATGCATGGGGTGATGTAGGTAAACCATGTTATGAGTCCCAATTAAGGACTATAAACAAACCCTGCAAGAAATTAGTATACTTTGTTATGAGTCCCAATTAAGGACTATAAACAAAACCTGCAAGAAATTTGGTAAACCTTGTCATGAGTCCTAGTTAAGGACTATAAACAAAACCTGTAAGTAGTTCATGTGTCAGCTAACAAGCATGCAAGTAGGCAAGTACAAAGGCACACAAGTCACACAAAAGAGCCCTTAGAGTTTAGGCCAGCATGAGGTATAGGTATTACCCTCTTGAAGTTGGTGGGTTCAACCTGTCCTAATCAAAGTAACCGGGTTATAAGGTTCCCAATATCACGGGATTGCTTTCATTGTTCATCGTTTCGATTTAGCCACTGAACTGGCGACCGAAATATTCCAGGAAAGCAACCCTCAATTGAGCGTAGTATCGAGTATCAACCAACCTCGGACTGCACCAAAGTCAGTTATCTCACTACCCTAAAGAGGCCAAGATAGTTCAATTAAGGTTCCTAAGGTCAGTTGATGCTTCACGACACCACGCGGAGGCCCCGTACTCTCCTTGACTGAACTCAAGGGTTACCGGTACACACCAAAGTGCCACATCAACGTAGTAGACTGTTTCAACCATGTCGGTATACCCCGCACAGTTCCCTCACAGCCTTGTTGCTACTTTCTAAGAAGGTATCCCCAGATCCGGGTTAGGATCTATAGAACTCCCAAGCAACCCACAATAATAAAGCAAGCAAAGAAGACAATTGAAAACATAGTTATGACCTAGCCCTAAGGTATACCTCACTTTAAGTTTTTTTCCCCAGCAGAGTCGCCAGTTCTGTGATCGGTGGATCTGGAACTGACTGTTTTAAAGCTGGTTCGCGAAATGTCGCGGAAGCAAGAGTCGCCACCGTCTTTTATTTTCTCCAAATGGAAAGGACAAAAGCACAGAAAAATTCCTTAAAGAGATTGCTCTCGGTTCGGGAGGTAGGTTATAGAAAGGGAAGGTGTTAGCACCCTTTCTATCCATGGTTATCCATGGGCTCTTAGATACTTGCTCAATGTGTTTTCAAAATTGTTTGTTTGCTTTTCAATGTGGGTTTAAAAAGTTTCTTTGAAAAATTTCAGTTCGACTCATACGTCAGAGTGTTTGAAAAGTTTGCTTTGAAAGCTTTTGAAAAGTGTCGGTGTGAAAAGTCTTTTTTGAGTTTGTTTTGAGATTAGAGCAAGTATCCTTGAGAACCTACCTACCCTAAGGAATTCGTCTGTGTAAATGTCCTTGAAAGTAGCGCCATCCCACCATTGAGAGGTAGGTAGCACCACCGTTGGAGGTGTTCGGGTCAATTCGAATTTTAGGGACATGGTGATCACCAGAGCAATGGGAAGACACCTTAGAAGCTACCCTCATGCCAGGTTCCCGGATCATGAGGACTTACTAAGACGTCCTCTACTCGACGACCACCTTTCGAGGCAAGGCAACAGTGAGGCGTACCCTAGGGGTGGTGTGTGGTTTGTGTGTCGTTTTCATTTGCATTTATCTTGTCATGTTCATTGTGATCTACGCTTGATTTTATTTAAGGCCATACATTCTTTCATGCTTTTTGTTAACAGTTAAAAGTTTTGCGGGAAAAGTAAATCTAAGCTATTACAAATGGCGCGGGTCCACATCGCCAAAATTAAACCGGACCCGATTTGACGGAAAGTAAATAAAGCAAAAGAAATAAAAGTGCGAGAAGTTTAAGTTACAATGCTTCGGGAGAGATACATAATGAATTAAGCGAAATAAAACAAATGTGCGAATAAAATAAATTACGAACGAGGGTGTTGGACCCTCTTGCAAAATATTATTAATAAGGAATTAAAATTAAGAATTAAAAGAAAATGTTTTTTTGGTATTTTTGTGTTTTTTTGAGATTTAATAAAAAGGAATTAATTAAAAAAAACCAAAATGAAATGTTAGACCTAGTTCTAATTATTTTTAAGTTTATTATGAAAGTATTAAAATTTAACCTAAATGCAACCCTAATTAGTTTACAAGTTCAATTATGAAAATAAATAAATCACTAATATTATGGCAAAAAACAAGGAAAATTAAAAGGAATAAAAAGTCATTAAACCTAATGCTATATTTTTGGATTTTTAGTTATTAAGAAAGTATTAAAATCTAACCTAAATGCAACCCTAATTAGTTTACAAGTTTAATTATGAAAATTACTAATATTATGGCAAAAAACAAGGAAAATTAAAAGGAATAAAAAAGTCATTAACCTAATGCTATATTTTTGGATTTTTAGTTATTAAAAGAATTAAAGTTAAAACCTATTTTACTAAATTTATTTACATGTTAATTATTTACAAGAAAATAGTAAAATAAAATAATTATTATATTTTCATCTTTTTCTGATTTTTCTATATTTTTTATGTATTGTAAAAATATTGAATTAAATTAAAACAAGAAAACAAATAAAAACAATAATTAAAAGATATGAGAAAAATAAAAATATTTGCAAACCAGGGTGGGGGTGTAGTCCCAATTCGTGAGGTTTTGGACTTAGCAAATCTGGCCCAACAAGTATGGAATTTGTTGACTTTCCTAGGCCACGTACATGCATGCTGACTTGTCCTCATGGTGTCCCTCAATGCACAACCCTTGATCTGGTTCCCTTAAGCACGTGGCTGGCTTGATATGGTGAGCACACGATATATCCACAATCCAAGCGCTGCATGAGATTAATTACTGAAAAATAATATTGAGCATGTGAAAGACCTGGGGTTCGAACCCAGGTCAAGTGGATCACTAGCGCTTGCATCAACCACCTGTGCCAATTGACTTATTTGATATATAATTAAACAATGAATATTATAAGAACAAACAAGAGTTAGTGCTCCAAAACGCGCGCAGTTTCAAAATGGCCAATGGCTGATGGACACGAAATCATCTTCTTCCTTATCCTGTAAAACAAAACAATATGGCAACGGTTTTCGTAGCATTGTGTTAGGCAGCTTTTAGAAAAATAGCGAATAGCTCAATTCTAAACATAAATTAGGCGCGACTATCTCAATTTATTCGTCTTGATGCGCTGAATCCAACCATGGTCATTTGGAGTTCTAATTTTGCCTTGTTATGAAAGCCCCAAATTTCAGTCTTGCAAACCCTAAAAATCGCGCATGGTATTTTCTCATATATAGCACAAAAACGCAATTGGATCACATGGTTAGTTTCGAAACTTGACAAGGAACATGAATATATGATTAAAATGCAGTGAGGATGCCTAGAAATCAAAGTACGATTATGGATTTTTCTTGGTTCAGTTGGAATCCGCTTTACCAATTCTTTGGGTTTGAGTTGTTGTTTGTGATTGGAATGTGATCAGGAGGGCTTGAGGAAGCTATTGGAAAATTTTTTATGCCTTTAATCCACCTCTAGAGTGCTTTTCAGTTTTGACTTTTATGGCAAAAATTTCAAATTGGTACTAGCCTTTTCTGCGCAGCTGAGAGTGTGTTATGATTAGGGTTTGACTCAGTGCTTATGAGGGAAGGAAATTAGGTCATTAGTTGGCCTTTATCCATGCCCATGAGAGAATTGGTCTTAGGTCTTTTAGCATTAACAAACTTTTCCTTCTTTTAAGCAAGACCAAGACTTGGTGTATAATCTAACCCTAGCATGAGTTTGTGAGTTGGCACATGATATATGGAAGCTATCCCAATTCAAATGACACTATTTCATTGACTTTTGAATTTTATTTGAATTTTTAAAGATTTAAAATGAATTAAATTATCAAAAATTAAATAAAATAGAAAAATCAATATTTGGTCTTGAAATTAATCATGGGACACGTGTGTGGCATGACAAGGCTGAATCAAGTGGAAGAAAGTGGGCCCTTTTGTCAAAAATTGAAGTTTCAAGGATAGTTGACTTTTGCCATTTCACAAAAATTTCCCAACTTCTACAAGGCATAACTTGCTCAATTTTTAAGCTTTTCACATGTTCTTGGACATTTTGGAAAGGTATTTGAGTCCTCTAACCAATGCCTTTGGTCCCATGTCATTTTGATTTACCAATCTCAAGTTATGGTCTTTGACTTAAAGTCCCTTTTTGTTGACTTTTGAAAATGACCTATAATGTTGAAATTGATAACTTTTTATGAGAGCATTTTTTGGACTTGAAGTATGAAGATGAGTTGTAGGAAATGTCTTTCTCTTCAAAATGAGCTTTGGATGGAATTTTTCTGATAATCCATGTGAAAGTTATGCCCTGGTCAATTTCAGTTGACTTTTTCAGCTGTCCAAATATAGTAACTTTTGCATCTTTGATGATTTCTGAGCCAAATTTTGAGAATCATGATCAAGCATTGATCAACTGATGTTTGTGGCTTCAAAATGATATATTGACCAAAAATTTGAACTTTTGACTGCCAAATGACCATTTTGCCCCTACAGTTGACTGTAGTGCAATTTAGGGTTTTGACTGTGCAATCTTGAGCTGAATGCCTTGAAACTTGATATGAGGATACTTGACCATCTTTGTAGGCATGTGAGACTTGATTGGGCTTTTGAACACTCCATTTTCTTGATCAGGACACAAACCCTAGTTTTGACTGTATAGGAGACAGTTGGACTGTGCGACCCTTGGGGGAGTTTTATGACTTGGCTTGGCAATTTCTTGAAGAATATGGGAGGGCAAATTTTGGGGTGCAACACTCCCCAAGCAGAGTTTATTTACCATCAGCACTGAAAGGTCTTAATATTCCCCAGTGGAGTATAGGAATATTCCCCGGCAGAATACAAAACATCCCCAGTGGAGTTTGAAATTTTTCCCAGCACAGTCTGAAAAAGCTTCCCCGGTACAATATGGAGAATCATCCCCAGTAAACTTTGGGAGATTGTCCCCAGAAAGTTCAAAGGATTATACCCATAAGAGTCTAAAAGTTTATTCCCAATGAAGTCGCAACTGAAAGATCATCCCCAATGGATTTCTTTCCCTTCACAAACAAGAAGTCAATCCCCAACAGGATTCAGTATCACCAGCAACAGTAATTCATCCCCGACGAAATTTATCGGTGGAATCCTCAGCAGAGCATCTCTTCCCCACAGAGTAATCTCCTCATCAGTTTATTCCCCATTGGAGTTATTCTTTTCTGCAGGTTTATTCTCGCAATCATTTTCGTTCGCCATCCCCAGCGGAAACGAAGAATTCAACTCTTTTCTCCAGCAGCTATCCGGGATTTATTTCCCCCAACTAAAACATTACATTTTCATACATCATGATACATGCATATACGCATCATATAACACAATATCATTTGTTTTGAGAACATCATTGCTTGATACATATCATGCATTACATACAGTTAACCTTTACCTTTCAGGAAAGATGCGGCCAAAATCTCATTCAAAGCTATGAAGCTTTTATCTCAATCGAAGTACTGACCGGTTCTTAAATCTCAAATGAATTATTCTTGGTTGAATTACAGATAAGGTTCTAAATCTCGACAATTCTCCTCCGTCGAAGTGTGGACGAGTTCTTAAATCTCAACAGAATTATCCTCCGTTGAAGTATAAACAGTTCCTAGATCTCGATGAAGATGTTTCCCTCAGTCGAAGTACTAACCGGTTCTTAAATCTCAACTAAATTATTCTTGTTTGAATTACAGATAAGGTTCTAAATCTCGACAATTCTCCTTCGTCGAAGTGTGGACGAGTTCTTAAATCTCAACAGAATTATCCTCCGTTGAAGTACAGACAGTTCCTAGATCTCGATGAAGATGTTTCCCTCAGTCGAAGTATTGACCGGTTCTTAAATCTCAACTGAATTATTCTCGGTTGAATTACAGATAAGGTTCTAAATCTCGACAATTCTCCTCCGTCGAAGTGTGGACGAGTTCTTAAATCTCAACAGAATTATCCTCCGTTAAAGTACAGACAGTTCCTAGATCTCGATGAAGATGTTTCCCTCAGTCAAAGTACTGACCGGTCCTTAAATCTCAACTGAATTATTCTCGGTTGAATTACAGATAAGGTTCTAAATCTCGACAATTCTCCTCCTTCGAAGTGTGGACGAGTTCTTAAATCTCAACAGAATTATCCTCCATTAAAGTACAGACAGTTCCTAGATCTCGATGAAGATGTTTCCCTCAATCGAAGTACTGACCGGTTCTTAAATCTTAACTGAATTATTCTCTGTTGAATTACAGATAAGGTTCTAAATCTCGACAATTCTCCTCCGTCGAAGTGTGGATGAGTTCTTAAATCTCAACAGAATTATCCTCCGTTGAAGTACAAATGGTTCCTAAATCTCGATGAAGATGTTTCCTTCAGTCGAAGTACTGATCGGTTCTTAAATCTCAACAAAATTATCCTCAGTTGAATTACAGATAAGGTTCTAAATCTCTACAGAGTTCCCCCAGTTGAATTACGGATAAGTTCTTAAAACTCAGCAGATATGTTCTCTCAGTTGAAGTACAGGCAAGTTCCTAAATCTCAGCAAGATCAGACTTCCCCAGCGGAATCTTCTACAACAACAGTTATGCAAGCTCTCGCTAAGGAATCTCTTATGCGATCAACTACCTCCAAATGGCATCTGTAAGCCCATTCTCGGAATCACAAGGCTGATACCACTTCATGCAAGTGCAAATTTCTGGGCATTCTAGTGTTCAATCATCTTCCACCTTCGGATCACGAAAGGCATGAAAGCCAATCTACATACTCAGGTTTAATAAGATTGAACAGGGGAAGCTGTTGTACCCCAAAATTTACCCTCTCATATTCCTCAAGACATTGCAAGAAAAATCTCCAAGTGGCTCAAGATAGCTCAAGAGTTGGTCAGACAAGCTCTCTCCTAAGACAGTCTACCCCAAATTAGGATTTCACATTGCATCAAGATACTTGATTCCAAATGACCCCAAGTGCTCACCATTGTCCTAATATGTTCTCAAGATCATCCATGTCAAGTTTCAAGCCTTGCAGAGGAAGTTTGCTCAGTCAATTGCTCAAAGGTCCAAAAATCGACTATGCTAGGGCAAAAGTCAACTGTGACCTACATACAGTCAAAATTCAAGATTTTTTGTCAACATTATAATTTTGAAGTGTATTTCATCATTTGATCAAGGGTTGATCAGGATTCATCAAGGATTGCTCACAATTCATCAAGATTCAAAAGTTGCTAAATTAGGGTTTTGTAGGAAAAGTCAACTCAACTTTGACCAAGCATAACTTTCTCATGCTTTATGAGAAATGACCCATCCAAAACTAATTTTGAAGAGGATTCAATTTCATACAATCCATATTCATACCCCAAGATCAAAAAATGCACTCACAAGAAGTTATAAATTTGGACATTATAGGTCATTTTTGAAAGTCAACAAAAACACCTTTTTTTCCAAAGCTTATAACTTGAGCATGGAATATCAAAATGATATGATACCAAAAGGGTTGGTTAGAGGACATCTCAAGCTTTCTAAAAAGTCCAAGAACACATCCAAATGTTCAAAATTGAAGAAGTTATGCATTGTTGAAGTTGGGCATTTTTGCAAAGTTGCCAAAAGTCAACTATCCCCAAAACTTCAAATTTTGTCAAATGGGCCCATTCTTTTCCACTTGATTTGAGCTTTCATAGTTGAACACGTGTCCTATCTTCATCCATGAGCCCATATTCTATTTTTATTATTTGATTTGATTTTTATTTGAATTTATTCATTTTAAATCAAATTAAATCATATAAAATCCAAAACTTTGATTACATGAGATCTTTTTGCTATTTCAGGTCTTGATTATCATCATTAACATCATCAAAATTCGTATCAAGCAATCCATGTACAAAAAGATTGAAAATTGGCAAATTTGGAAGGTGTAGTAATGGAGAATCAAATCAAATTGGCAATCATTATTGGAGCAAGATTTGAATCAAGTTTGTTACCCTAATACATTTGACACTGCATAAACAAGCAAAAGGGACGTGAATAAGGGTTGGAGGCTGCAGAAAGAGGCAATACAAAAGTTGAAAAATTCACTAAAAAGTGTGGAATCGAATCCATAGCTAGAGGCGTTTTCAGGACTTGGGGGTTGTCTCAATCAACTACTGATCATCTCCAGAGGCTTTTACAATCCAAACCACGTGTTTTCAAGCATTCTAAAGCACTGTAAGTACCACGCGGATCCGTTTCTTTCTTGAATTCGTAAATCATCATTCTGGCATCATTTGGACAAAGTAATTACATGTTTGTGATCACAAAGATATTTGCAAACTTTTTATATTATTGAATTTCGTTTATATGACATGTACCAAGAATCACCATAGCTAGGGTTCTTGGAGCTTTTTTGGGTGTTTTTATTTCAAAAAAAATTGACCCTCAAGAGAGGTATGGTTGTGACCGGGAGGGAAGGACGAATACAACCATGGCCTTGGAATGGATTTATGTAGCCTGAGATGGATTTTAGGATTGGCCTATGCTTTTAGCTGCAGATTCAAATCCGCAGGTAATATTGTTACAGGTCTGAGGACAGGGACGAGATCGTGTCCTCCTCCGATTGGCCAATTCAAATGATTTTCGCGCATTTTTATTTTGCTGGCACATTAACTTGTTTGGTTTTATTATATTTCCTTTGGATATTGTTAACAAATAAAGCAAATTAGCCTAGTGGCAAGCGTGCATTGGCAATCACCCTCAGGACCTGGGTTCGAACCCCAGGTCCTCCACTTTCTCAATAATTTTGGTTTTCAGGTATTCCCATACAGGCGCCTATCTGTAGTCCATCATACTCCCTCATGCATCCAAGAGCCAGATGGCCAATGGCCAGATTTGATGGCCAGGGATTGAAGGTCCACCAAGGCGCCAGTCAATGCGTGAACACTAGATCTGCAAAGTCAAAAAAAGGCCCAAATTCTTCTCCTCTCTTATTATTTATTTATTTACTTTAATTGTTTTTATTTTATTTAATTAATTCTCTAACCAATCAAAAAATTCTTTTTTTATCAAATAAAATCACCAAAAAAATATTTTTATTCAATCAAATTTTAACTTTTATTTTTTTATTAATAAATACTAATTAATTAATTTAGGTTTTAATTCTAGAATAATTTTAACCTATTTTGCAAATAATTAAAATTAACTAAATTTAATTAGGTACTAACCATTAATTTAATTAATTCCATTTTTCTTTCTTAAAATAACAAGAATCAAAAAAATATGTCATAATTAATTTTTCATTTAATTAATTTATTAATTAATTTAGTAATTAATTTAGGATTTATTTCTTTATTAAAATAAAAACAACAAAAAGATTTCTTCTTTAACCAAAAGGGTCAAAACCCTAACCATGCGCTCGATTTAATTTCCCGCACGCGATTTACTTATTTTTATCTAATAATATACTTGCTCCCGGATTGTAATAGTTAAATAGGACCTTTATTTATTTTTATCGCTTTATTTATTTTCAAAGGGTTTGTCTTTGGCGATGTAAATATCCGACGCCTTGTAATTTAAATTCCGCATTTTATTTCCGCAAATTATAACTGTTAGATGTTTGATAATAGGGTTACATGACAAGATGGAATGTTAATCTTTAAATCAATTTAGATCACCCTTAACATGTACAAAGATAAAAATAATTGAAAACAACACACTCGCACATGCGCACTCCTAGGGTACACCTCACTTGGTTGCCTTCGTACGCGGTCATTGAGTATAGATCGCTTTAGAGGTCGCCCTCTTGTCTAAAAGATCATAGTCGCCTCGAAATGGTTGCATCGGATACTGTTGCCTCAAACAAATGATCTAAGACATTAGGGTTACCGCTAAGGCGTCCTAACATTGCTTTGGTGACCGTAAGTCCCTCATTCGAACTGACCCTTAAACTCCAACGATGGTGCTACCTACTCATCAATAGTAGGATAGCATTGTCTAAAGGACATTAGCATAGAACGATTCCTTTTTCGAGTAGGTAGATGGTTCTTAGATACTTGCTCTTTCGAAACAATACTTTTTCACACTTACACTCCTTTTCGAACAAAGTTTTCAAAAACACTTCATTACACTCTTGAGGACAGAAGCAAGAGTTAAATCGAAGTTTCAAAACAAAAACTTTTTTCAAACCCACAAACACAAAGAAAACAATTTTGAAAACATTGAGCAAGTACCTAAGATCCCATGGATAACCATGGATAGAAAGGGTGCTAACACCTTCCCTTTTTATAATCTACCCCCCGAACCCGAGAAATATCTCGAAAAAGGAATTTTTCTATGCTTTTTCCATTCCTTGTTGGATAAAATAAAAGTCGGTGGCGACTCTTGCTTACCGCGACATTTTGCGAGCACAAACGCAAAACGCAAACCAGCATTCCAAAAAACAGTCAGTTCTTCCCACCGTATGACACATAGGTTGATGACGCCCAGACATTCAGATATTCATTGGTGCTCCCGATCTTTGGAGAATGTTACTATCGTCGAGTGTTGTGGAGAATTCCCTAATGTCCCCTTACTTGAAATTAGAGGAGGTATCACTTACAACCCCTGCTTAGCCTTACGAAAGTTTGGTTACGCCCGGAGGGATGGTCCACATGAGATGCTTATCCAAGGAGTGGTATTCGAATACGAGAATGACAATCAAGGTTGTCGTCAGAGGTTTATCCGAGCTTGGAGGATGGTGAACAAAGTGGATAGGAAGACGCTAGGACACAAGAATTCCATTCCCCTCGAGCCTTACCTTAAATGGGTGTGAGCTCGTGCTCAAAAACTTGTGATGCTTTATCCCTCCGTCTTACCAGTTATCATGGAGCCTGTGGTTGAAGGAGATGTTCCCTACACTATCCTCCATCCCGACATGCCTACCTCTCTCGAAGACTTGCAAAAGGGTTGGATTCAGTTGAAGGAAGAAGGAGATACTTTTGAAGCTCAATTCTATGCTAGTGAGAAGAAGGTCTTGGACCTTACGAAGCAGCTACAAGAAGAGCAAAATGTGAACGCCTATCTCACACCGAAGAGGATGCGTTCTGTCTTTTTATCTTAGAAAGTTATTTTGTAAGCCCAAGAGGCATGATGTAATATTTTTTGTTTTGTTTAATGAAAATTGACGTTTGTTCATTCTTTTGTCTATAAAAATTTAAATCTCATTAATCCTTGAAATCATTTGCATGTACATATTTCATGCATCATAACATGCCAGGTTTTCGCATAACAGGTTTCCTTATCTTTCTGCTGTTTATTTCAGCAAGATGGATCTAGAGAAAACTATGAAGGATCTCCAGGCATAAAACTCTCAATTCTAAGAGACTCTACTGGCCCTAGCCAAGGGGCATCAAGACATGATGGCTTTACTGGCAATTAAGAAGAAGCCCAAGAAGAAAGCTCTACTCAACATGGGTAGAAGGTTCAAGGAGACAGTCCGTCAGATCCCAGTAGGAGAAGACTCATCTGAAGAGGATGAGAACCAGATTAGTGAGGTCAAGAGTACTCAGGTTGACTGTATTAATGATCAAGCATCTGATGATGATTATTTCGACGAGCAGTATCCACCCGCTGATATCAAATATAAGTAGTTAGAAGACAGATTAAAAGCTATTGAAATCCAGGCCGTCCCCGGTTTAGATTTTGATGATTTGGGTTTGATCTCTGGGGTAGTCATTCCTCACAAATTCAAAAATACCAATCTTTGCAAAGTATGATGGAATTTCTTGTCAAAAACTCCATCTGAAATCTTACGTGCGCAAGATACAGCCGCACATTGCTGATAAGAAGCTTTGGGTTCACTTTTTCCAAAAGAGCTTGGCTGGAACGCAACTTGAATGGTTTTATCAGTTGGATGGATCCCGTATCAATACTTGGGAGGATTTAGCTACCACCTTCTACCATCAGTATCAGTATAACGCCGACTTGGCGCCAACGAGGATTCAGTTGCAAGATATGGCCATGGGAAAGAATGAAGGATTTAAGGAATATGCGCAAAAGTGGAGAGACCTTGCTAGTAGGGTTCAACCCCCCTTGACTGATAGGGAGAACATCGACATGTTCATGGGAACTTTATCTGGTTCCTTCTTTAATTTGTTGGTTGGCTGATCTTCTTTTGGTTTCACCGAATTAATCTTAACCGGTGAAAGAGTTGAAAGCGGCATCAAAAGTGGGAAGATCTCTCTGGCATCTACCTCCACTTCAAATCCTGTCAAGAAACCTTTTATTGGAAAAAAGGAAGTCAGTGTTGTGTACGGGGAAAGGGCCCGTGCCAAGAAGAATGATCATCCTCCGAATCTCAAATCCAACTCCTACTCCAAGACCATCTACAAATCACCAATGTTTTGAAACTCCAAGAAGACAATTTACGAGGTTAGGCATGTCATTGTCTCAAGCCCTTCAACATTTGATAAAGGCTAATTTGGTGACATTGCGCGACCCTCTTGCCAACCCTGATACCTCATCAAAAAAGTATAATCCAAACGCTAAATGTGCTTACCACTCAAGCAGCCCCGGGCACGAGACTGACCAGTGTAGGTCTTGAAGAACAAAATTCAGGATTTGATCGATAACAAAACTATTGAGTTTGATCCTCCTCCAACCCCGAATGTAATCACCGCTCTAATGTCGAAGCATGACAAGGGTGTTAATGTTGTTGAAAATATAATTTTTGTTGCCTCTGTTAAAGAATTGACTACTCCGCTGAATATAATAAAAAATAATATGTTGAAAGCTGGGATCTTCCCTGGCTGTGTAAAAAACTGTGTGTGTTGTACAAGACAACTCAATGGATGTGAAGGGCTAAATAAATGCATTCAACGCCTGATGAATAGCCACGAAATTCTATTTGAGAAAATCCCACTTGCAAAAAGTTTGATTAACAAATGTGAAGACCTCTCCATTATTACCATCTCAAACAAGCCTCTTAGGATCACCTCCAAAGGTCCTATTAGGATTTCAAATGAACCCACTATTTCTCCCTTAATAATTACCAATCCTGGACCAATTCTCTACTCTTCAAACAAGGCGGTACCATGAAATTATGGTGCTAAGGTGTTTTATCACGGCATAAAACAAGATGCTTGGATCGAAGAATAAAAAGATGACAATGTTGGTAACATACTTGGCTCAAGCAAAGTAACTAGAACTGGGAGAATATTTTCACCTAATATCTCACCACTAGTTGTTACAAAGACACCCATCCGCATTACTACTGCCAAGCCAAGTACCGATACAAGAGGGAAGGAGAAGGTTGTTGAGCCTGATGTGATTGAAGTACCCGCAAAGGACGTTGCTGATGGAGAGCCCTCCGCTCGTGAGATGGACGAGATCTTGAAGATAATAAAAAGAAGTGACTTCAAGATTGTGGAACAGTTGGGGCAAACCCCTTCTAAGATTTCAATGTTGTCATTGCTGCTTTGTTCTGATGCCCATACTCGTACATTAATCAAGTTCCTAAAAAAGGCTTATGTCCCCCATGAGACAACAACGAACCAATTTGAGAATTGCGTGGCTAGCCTGACGACTGATAATGTCTTGAGATTTTCCGATGCTGACCTAACACCGTTAGGGAAGAACCACAATAAAGCTTTACATGTTTCTGTCGAGTGCAAAGGGACTACCTTGGCACATGTGCTAGTCGACACTAGTTCTTCTCTGAACATATTACCCAAGGGAGCGTTAGACCGTCTAGACTGTGAAGGTTTAGTCTTGAAGCCAAGTGATATCATTGTAAGGGCATTTGATGGATCAAAGAGGACAATTCATGGGGAAGTAGATCTTCCAATCAAAGTGGGCTCCCAAATCTTCAACTTCACCTTCTACATTATGGATATTCGTCCCGCCTATTCTTGTCTGTTGGGTCGCCCGTGGATCCATAAAGCTGGGGCAGTAACCTCAACTCTCCATCAAAAGCTCAAATATCAAGTCAAGGGAAGAATATTCACCGTCTGTGGTGAGGAAGAGTTTATGGTGAGCCACCTTAACTCTTTCAAGTACGTAGAGATGGATGGAGAATTCATTGAGACCCCGTGTCAAGCCTTTAAGTTTATACCACCAATGATCGTTGCTACCAAATGTTCCTCTGATGAATCTGGAGCTGTTAAAGTCACACTAAAAATGGTTTCAGTCAAAGATGCTTGTGCGGAAATTGAAGAAGGAAACTGTGATACTTGGGGGCAACTCCTCGATATCCCATTTAAAGCGGAAAAGTTTGGTTTGGGCTTCACCGTTAAAGCTCAGAAGGAAGTGAGGCGTGCTCGTGCTGGAAAGCCACCTCTCCTCATTGGAAGCCATGAAGCCAATGTTGTGGGTGATTCGGATGAAGAAGCTGCATTTGAAGATTAGGTGTATCCCACTACAATGGAGTTGAAGAATTGGCATGCAAAGGAATTTGTGCCCATCTCCTTCCCCGAGGAGTAATCTACTTTTTATTGCTTTTCTTTCAATTCAAGAAAATTTTATCTGTAATATTCAACAATAGTTTTTAAGCCATGTGCCTGGCCCGGGGCACTTTGGTCCATTTGTCAAGGGTTTTATTTATGTTCATCTAATCATATGATCATTCAGTACATTGGACTCTTTTGCATTCAAATATTTGTGTTTGTTGTCTTTCTTTTCTTTCAAATACATTTTTCAAAAAAAATAGCCATGTATCTTACATGCACACAAACACATTCTTGCAGGTCCTCATCCACTATGGATCCTATTGCCAATGAATCTACTATTGCCGACTATGACTTCGAATGTACAATCAACCAAGACAAAGATGAAGGCGAGGAAGATTGTGAAATACCGGGAGAATTAGCCAGACTTCTATTACAAGAGGAAAAAGCTATTCAGCCGCACGAAGAGTCAGTTGAAGTCATCAATCTGGGTACTGAGTTAGATAAGAAGGAAATTAAGATCGGTGCTAACTTAGAAGACAGTGTCAAGAGCAGGTTGGTTCAGATGTTGCATGATTATGTGGAAGTATTTGCTTGATCTTATGAAGATATGTCTGAGTTGGATACCGACATCGTAGTTCATCGTCTGTCGATAAAAGAAGACTGCCCTCTCGTCAAACAAAAGGTTCGTCGCATGAGGCCTGATATGTTTGAGAAGATCAAAGCTGAAGTAATGAAAAAGTTTGATGCAGGGTTCCTAGCTGTGACATCCTATCCCCAATGGGTTGCCAATGTAGTGCCAGTACCGAAGAAAGACAAAAGAGTTTGCATGTGCGTAGACTATAGGGATCTGGATAGGGCAAGTCCCAAGGATGACTTCTCTCTATCATACATTGACGTCTTAGTTGATAACATTGCTCAGCATAAAGTCTTCTCTTTTATGGACGGTGTTGTACCCCAAAATTTGCCCTCCCTTTTTCTCAGCATTTTCTCATCACAAGACCCTTGAAGCTCAAGATCCAGTTAGGGTTTCCTCTGCTCAAGACTTCTCCTTGCACTGTTGACCCAAATTAGGGTTTGTGTTTGAACAGAGATATTTTGACCTAAAATGCCTAAGATGACTATCATGCTTCATGTTGGACTCCCAAGTTTATCCATACCAAGTTTCAAGTCTTGATTCCAAATTTTGCCCAGTCAATTGGACAGTTGACCTAGAAATCAACTGTATTGGGGAAAAAGTCAACTGTGGCCAATTGACAGTCAAACCTCATGAAAATTGACCCACATCAACATTATGAACTCACATGGACCATTTGATCAAGTTTGGATCACAATTCCACAAGAAATTTGATCAGATCACCAAAAGGGCAAAATGGTCATTTTTAGGGTTTTAACTGCACAAAGGCAATTTTTGACTATTTGACCTAGCCAATGGCAAACCAAGCTCACATATGGGCTCAAGGACCCCATGTAATTGTCTTGACATACTCAACAAGTTCAAAAGATCCCAAATGCACCAAATTGACAGTTGAATTTCCCAATCAATTGATCAATTTTGACTGTATACTGAAAAGTCAAACTTTGACTTTTTGGTCAAAATCAAGTGTCAAGATTCATTTTTCATCAAAACATGCCAAATCATGAAACTTGTTCATCAAGAAATCAAGAATTGCAAATTAGGGTTTGAAATGAAGATTTTTCATAACTTAGAATTTTTCTAAGTTATGAAAAACCCTAATTTTTTCCTAACTTTGTCCCACTTTCTCACCAAGATTCATTTGGATTCAAGCAAAAGTCAAAACATGAAAGTTGTAGTCCATTTCAAAATCTACAACTTTGATTCACAAAGTTTTCCAAAAAGAAGCTTGTATCTCAAGTTACAATTTTTGGAACAAGGGTACCAAACCATTCTTAACTTAGAGAAAATTTGACCTATTTTAGGCAAGGTTTTTACCTAACTTCAAGACCATTTTTCACATGCTTTCACTTGGAATTTTAATTTGCATTTCAAAGATGGATTGTAGTACATATTCCAAGCTTTCCAAAATGTCCAAGAACTCATCAAACAACCTCATGGTTAGGGAGAATCGAATTTGGCAAGATGGGAAAAACTCACTTTTAATTTGGCCAAGTTACATGTTCATACATCTAGGCCATTTTGAAATCAGCTTGCACAACTTGATTACAGGTCCTATATCCCTTTTTCACTCATAAATTTAATGCAAACTCATTGTGCCAAGACCATATTTTATGTGTTCAAGCATTACATAAAGGTTTAGTCCCAAAATAGGAAAAGCATAATGCCCATTTTTGCAAAAGTAAACTTTATGTCAATTAGCAATCCAAGCAAGTACAGGGAAAATCTCTTTGGCACAAGTTTATGAGCTAATTACACTGATCAAGGCCAAGGTATGCAGCATATTAGGGGGGCCTCTATCTGTCTAAAAACTCAAGTGGACATTGGTTGCTTAAAGTGGAAGAAAGCTAGCATAACATCACACAACTCTCATCTCAGCTAACACAAGCTTAAGCAAACTTGTCAAACAGATTCTAAACATCCATCCTGAGCTAGAATACGAGCCAACCATCTCCAACACCCTCTCAAACATAGAATCACCCTGAAACTGCCTAAACATGGGACCTGCTGCAGATTGAGTTCCATAACTCAATCTCTTCGTGCATTCTTGCTAAAACCACCTCAAACACATCCCACATCATCCCTTGAAGCTATTCCAAACCTCAAACACGACCTGTAACACTCCCAATCAACATCACCATTTTCATTTTTCTGTTTTGCAGGTGGAGTTCTATAACTTGATTCAGCTAGTTTCAAAGCAAAGTAAAACTTGGAATAGCATCCCTGGACATCAAGGAAGTTGTACCAATCATCACCTTGCACTGAAAGTACCTCTATCACCAGATACGATTCCAACTGAACAGGTAAGTTCATGAACTCGTATCTCTCTATCCAGGCATTGTTAGCTTTAGGTTTGTGAAGAAAATATGTCACATTCATAGCCCTGAACATGCCCATGTAATTAGTTTTCATTTATATTATGTGTGCTGTGAGAATTTAATGTCTGAACATGGAACAAAAACTAGGTCAGGAATTGGGGGAGAAGAAATTCTCTCTCATCTTAGAGAGTTAAGTCAAGTTCTTTATATGTCTGGATTCGTCTTTTAATGCTCTACATTTTTCATGTTGTGAGTTTTGCTTGAAAGTCCAGGAATTGGGAGATAGAAAACGTGCGTGGATGGTTGTTCAAACATGTTCTGAGGTTGAAGATGAAGTCTTCTTGGGCTGGGCCTGAGTTGACTTTCTTTTTGCACCCTTTTGTTACTTTTGAACCCCCCTGGCCCATTATGCTTATTTTTATGATTTTTTGACCTTTTCTTTTTTGTCTTGACTTATTTATTTTTTCTCATAACATTAAAAATATAAAAATTATTTTTTAAACCATTTTTGTATTTATTAGGCATTTATTTGTTTAAATGGTTATTTGTACATAAATAAATATATAGACATACTTTTATTTAAAAAATACTAAAATAATGCAAACACATTTTGTTTTCCATTTTTATTTTATTTTATCTTCTGAAAATATTTTATATAAAATATACTTTTTTTTCATAAATATTAAATATTATTATTTTGTATATATAATATATATTTAGTAAATAATACAAATACATACATATTTATTAGCATATTTAGAAAAAAAATATAAAATATACACATTTTTATTTTTATTAATATTTAATATTAAAAATACCTTTTTACAAATATACTTCATTTTTATTTTATTTTTGTATATAATAAATAAGTATTGTATATATTAAATAATTAATACTTTTATTTAATAAATTAGGGTTTTGCCCTAAATACATAAAAAATCCAAAAATTAATACTTTTTATTTTTGTTTGTTTGACACATAAAAAAATACCTTTTTTTTCATACACATAAAAAACATTTTTTGCATCTTGCATATTTATTCCATTTTTATTTAATTATTGTATATTAATTAATTTGTATAAATCAATATTTGATGTAATAGTCTAGGTTTAAATTCCTTGTCAAAATACCCTCATTTGAACATTTGTACCCCCCCTTCCCATATATTGTGTTGTAATAACTTAGGAACTTTATTTTTCGCACTTTAATGCTTTCTAATTATACCATGCTAGAATTAGGGTTTGTATGCGAATCAAAAACAACAAAAATAGTTTGACCTAATTTCAAGATAATCAAGCATGAAAATGGACAACACTAAACACACTTGCACCCCTAGGGTATTCCACTTGTTGCCTTCAATAATGGGCCATATTGCATGTTAGGTCTCTTTGGGCAAAACAAAACAATCAAATGATCATAGTCCCTCGATGACGCTTTCGAAAGTTGCCTTAAAAATGATCAAAGTCCCTTAAAGGAAAATTGCCCAAAGATACTTGGCACCATTGCAATTATGGTCTAAACGATGACCCGCGCCCGTCCTTTTCGCATCCTAACACAAGATTGTCCACCAAATGCAATGGTGGAACAAAATTGTTAAAAGGGTTAAAACATAGCAAAAATCTTTGAGAACTTTAGGGTAGATATCTCTTAAGTACTTGTCAACTTGCAAAACAAAAAACACTTGCCTATTTTTCAAACCACACTTCACTACACTTTCAAAAACAACTTTCAAAAACCTTGAAACATCTTTTCAAAAAGACAAACACCTTCTGTAAAACATTCGAGTAAAGAATTGTTACAAGGGTGGCCTAGACAAGGCATCTTTTTCAAAACATTTTCAAAACCACGCATAAAGCACCATTTCAAACAATTGAAAATCAAGGCAAGTTGATCTAAGCAAGTAACTAAGAGCCCATGGATAACCATGGATAGAAAGGGTGCTAATACCTTCCCTTTCTATAATCTACTCCCCGAACCCACGAAATATCTCAAAGGTTTTTGCTGTGCTTTTTAAACCTTTCCTTAGGATAAAATAAAAAGTCGGTGGCGACTCTTGCTCAACCGAAACATTTGCGAAAACAAACGCAAAACCCTAGTCAATTCTCCCACCGTATCACAGAACTGGTGACTCTGCTGGGGAGAAATTTAAAAGTGGAGTAACCTTAGGGCTTAGATCACCCTCTTGCATGACTAATTGTTTGTTTTGATTGCTTTATATCTTGGCTCTTTTGTTTGGGTTTGCAATCCTACACCCGGATTTTGGGAAACATTCATAGATAGCAATACATTGTGGAAACTGTGCGGGGTATACCGACACGGTCGAAGCAATAGCTATATTAGTGCGACATATTTGTGAGTACCGGTAACCCTTGAGTTCAATCAAGGAGAGTACGAGGCCGCTGAGTGATGTCACTAAGCACTAATGACCTAGAACCTTACTTGACCATCTTGGCCTTTTATTAGGGGTAGTGAGATGACCGGCTTTGGTGCAGTCCGAAGTTGGTAGATACTCGATACTACACTCATTGAGGGTTGTTTTCTTGGAATATTTTGGTCGCTAGTTAAGTGGCTAAACCAAAACCATGAACGATGAAAACAATCCAGTGATATAGAGCTCCTTAGAACCCGGTTACTATTTATAGGACAGGTTTTTAAGCCAACTACACTCAAGAGGGTACTTACCTATGAAACCTCATGCAAGCCTGAAACTAGGGTGGTGTGAATTGCTTGTACATATGTTTTGTGCATACATCATAAACATCATAAAGCATCATATGCATTCACTAACCATTTCAAGGGTTTAGATCTTCATCTTTGTTCTTGTTTTGTAGGTCATGGAAGTTCCTCGCAGAAAAACCATCCAAGTTAACCTTGTGAGAATCTCTCCTCAACTCAAAGAGCTCACATCAAGGATCCCGGAAAGCTCATCCTTCAGTGAAAGACATGGTAGACTGCTCAGCCTGGTCAACACCAACATTGAAGAGGACATGTTGAAAGTGCTATTCCAGTTCTTTGACCCTCTTCATCACTGTTTCACTTTCCCCGATTACCAGTTGGTGCCCACTTTGGAGGAGTTTTCTCAACTCCTAAGAATCCCTATCCTTAATCAACTACCCTTCAACGGTACGGAAAAGGAACCAAAGCCTGAAGATGTTGCTCGAGCATTACATCTACAGCCTTCTGACATCAAGGGGCATTGGGAAACTAGAAGCGGCGTCAAAGGATTCTTAGCAAAATTCTTGTTTGAGAAGGCACAAGAATGTTGGAATTCATTGGACCTACAAGCCTTTGAAGAAATTGTGGCACTCCTTATCTATGGGTTGGTCTTGTTCCCAAATCCTGACCAGCTGGTAGATGTCAATGCCATCAAAATCTTCTTATCCAGAAATCTAATACCAACATTGCTTGGGGACATTCTTCACTCATTTTACACACGAACAATGAGAAAGAGGGGTGTTCTCATGTGCTGTACTCCTCTCCTTGAAAGGTGGTTTATTTCGCACCTTCCACAATCTGTCTTGAAGAATGACCAAGGCTCAAGGTGGTCCCAACGGTTGATGACTCTTACTCACTCTTATGTACATTGGTGTTCTCGGTCCAGAGAAAATGTCATCATCGTCGATCATTGTGGAGAGTTCCCTAATGTTCCATTACTTGGCATTAGAGGGGGCATTACCTACAACCATTGTCTAGCTTTGAGGCAATTTGGATATGCACGGAGGGATGGCCCTCACGACATGTTGATTCCTGACCTAGTTTTTGACTTCGACAGCGATGCGCAAGGACTTCGCCAAAGATTCATCAGAGCTTGGAGGATGCCCAACAAGGTTGATAGCAAGACACCGGGGCACAAGAACTCCATCCCTCTTGAGCCTTACCTCAAGTGGGTACGAGCCCGGGCCCAGAGTCTAATGATGCCTTATCCTCATGTTCTCCCTGTGATTAAAGAGCCCGTCAAGGAAGGAGAGGTTCCTTACACCATCCTATATCCTGACATGCCTACATCGTGGGAGGAGATGCAGAAAAGTTGGATCCAACTCAAGGAGGAACGGAACACTTTTGAAGCCAGCTTCTACGCTAGTGAGAAGAAGGTTCTAGAGCTTACTCGCTGACTCCATGAGGAAGAGACCCTCAACACCTACATCGCACCAAAGAGGATGCACAATGTCTTTTTACCTTGAGAAGTTGTTTTTGTAATATTTGGCCCATGGGGCATTTATGTACTAACAAATTTCTTCTTATTAATATGACGTGCGTTCTTTTTTGTCTGCGACAAGTTTGAATATTCTAAATCCTTGAATGCATTGCATACATAAGCATACCATTCATCATGTGCATAAGCAGGTCTCACGCCAGGTTTCCTTATCTGTCTGCTGTTTATTTCAGTAGGATGGATCTCGAGCAAACAGTCAAGGACCTACAGGCTCAAAATGCACAGTTTCAGCAACTCCTGATGACCTTGGCTAAGGGTCAGGAGGATCTAAAGACCTTGCTGGGGAATAAAGACCCAGTGAAAAAGAAGAAAAAGAGACTCGGGGTGGCTACTTTAGGAAGAAGATTTAAAGGAGAAGCCAGAAGAGTGCTTGAATTTCCTCCTACTTCTGAGGAGGGGACCAGCAAAGGGGGTGGGGCTGCGGTACCTTCCGAGTTTGATATGGAAGAAGAGGAGGCTGAAGAGGATGAAGACTATTCTGATCAACAATACCCTCCGGCTGATGACAAATACAAAGGTTTAGAAGACAGGTTGGCAGCCATGGAGCTTCAGAGAGTGCCGGGTTTGGATTTCGAAGACTTGGGTTTAGTTGCCGGGATTGTGATTCCCCCAAAGTTCAAAGTGCCAGTTTTTGTGAGGTATGACGGGCTGTCCTGTCCAAAAATGCATCTCAGGTCCTATGTAAGGAAGATCCAACCTTATACGGCAGATAAGAACCTTTGGATCCATTTCTTTCAAGACAGCCTTTCTGGAGCTCAACTGGAGTGGTTCTATCAGCTAGAGGGAACCAGTGTCCGAAACTGGGAAGACTTGGCCACCGCTTTTTACAAACAATATCAGTATAATTCTGACCTTGCTCCCACGCGTACCCAACTTCAGGGTATGTCACTGGGAACAGGCGAAGGATTCAAAGAATATGCACAAAAATGGAGGGATTTGGCTGGCAGGGTGCAGCCTCCTTTAACCGACCGTGAACTTGTTGACATGTTTCTAGGGACCCTGTCTGGTCCATTTTTCAACCATCTAATTGGTAACTCTTCTGCGGGGTTTACCGATTTAATCTTAACAGGCGAGAGAATAGAAGCTGGCATCAAGTCAGGAAAGATTCAGAAGGGTGCCGCTGCAAGTGTTGAGAAGAAGCCTTTCAAGAAGGAAACGGATGTGGTATACTCTCAGAGAAGAGCAGGGAAGACTGAACGCCGGCCAACTGTGGGGGCCGTAATGATCCAAAACCCTTCAAGTGAGCAGCCTCGCTATAACCAGTCCAGACCAAATCAACAACGGGTGGAACGGCCACAATGGCAGTTCACCCGCATTAATATGACGCCAGCGCAAGTGCTTCCCCATCTGTTAAAGTTGAATCTCGCCACTATCAAAGAGGCACCAAAAAATGTGAATACGTCCTCTCCGCATTATCATCCTAATGCTAAATGCGCCTACCATTCTGACAGTGTCGGGCACGACACCAATGATTGTTGGGCACTCAAGCATAAAATCCAAGACCTGATAGAGGCGAACGAGGTGGAGTTCGACGCTCCAGAGAAGCCGAACGTGATATCTGCTCCAATGCCGAAGCACGGCCGAAATGTCAACGTCATTGAAGAAGATTTGTATGTTGTTGATGTCAATGATCTGATAACTCCGTTGCTAACCATCAAGTTGAATCTGTTAAAGGCCGGGATTTTCCCGGGATGTAAAGAAGATTGCTACTGCTGTTACTCTCTGCCGTTTGATTGTCCGTTACTGAAGAAAGGCATCCAAGGCCTAATGGACAGTCGACAAATTTTGTTTGAAAAAGTTTCTGCTATTCTAATCCATACTGAAGATGTCTCAATTATAACCATTCACGCCAATCTTTCCAAGGCCGTCAGAAAGCCTGTTAAGATTACACCAGCTACGAAGTCTGTTCCTTTGAAGATAACAATGCCAGGGCCTGTCCCCTACATTTCTGAGAAGTCGATACCATGGAACTACGGCGGTGACGTCTACTACCATGGTATTAAACAAATTGAAATAACTGAAGAAAGTTCGGATGAAGAAGAAGCCATCATTGGTAACATTGCGGGCACAAGCAAAATCACCCGGAGCGGGAGAATATTTTCTCCAGAGATTGCCCCTCCAAGAGCAATCTTTGGACCCTCATCTGCTGACAAGGTTATTCCTGCACCAATAAAACTCTCCGCTAGAACCCCATTGATTGAAGATGTTGTTGTTCCTAGTATTGTCCCTCCTACCGCTGCTGATAAAGGTAAGGGAACCCAAGATGAGCTCGTCAGGACAAGGGCTCAACCCTTGGTCATCCCGGAAACCTCCAAGAAAGAAATGGAAGAGATCTTGAAGATAATCAAAAGAAGTGATTACGATGTGGTAGAACAACTGGGGCAAATCCCCTCAAAGATCTCCATGTTGGCACTACTACTTTGCTCAGAAGCACACACCAAAGCTTTGATAAAATTCCTAAAGGCAGCCCATGTGCCCTAGGAAACCTCTGCAGACCAGTTCCAAAATTGCGTGGCCAGCCTTACTGCGGACAATGGATTAGGTTTCTCTGATGCTGACCTAACTCCTAAAGGTAGAAACCACAATGATGCTTTGCACATTTCAGTCGAGTGCCGGGGAACTACTCTCGCACATGTCTTGGTCGACACTGGTTCATCGCTGAATGTACTGCCTAAGAAGGCTTTGGACCGACTAGACTGTGAAGGGTTAGAGCTGAAGCCGAGTGATATTGTTGTCAGAGCTTTCGATGGTTCGAAGAGGATGGTCCATGGGGAGGTTGATATTCCCATCAAGGTGGGCACTGAGGTGTTTAAATCTAATTTCCATGTGATGGACATCCGTCCGTCATACTCTTGCTTGTTGGGTAGGCCTTGGATACACAATGTCGGGGCAGTCACCTCTTCCTTGCATCAAATGTTGAAGTACCCTGTCAAGGGGAAGATCATAACCGTCCATGGCGAAGAGGAGTATATGATCAGCCACCTGAACTCCTTCCGATATGTGGAGGTAGAGGGTGAGTTCATTGAGACACCTTTCCTGCATTTCGAAGAGGTCCCTCCTGAGATAACAGTAGAAAAGTTGGTAGCTGAAGTACCAAAGCAGATGGCCAGGATGGCATCTCTGGAAGACGCAAAGGCCGCAATAAAGGAGGGGAAGAATTCAGCATAGGGGCAGTTGCCCGATATTCCACATAAAACAGACAAATTTGGATTAGGGTTCACTGTCGTGGGCCAGAAAGCTATGCGCCGTTCGAAGATTGAAAGAGCGCCAATCAAAATTTCTCCCTACGGAATCAACGCTTTGGAGGATGAAGACAAAGAGAGCAGCATCGAAGAGTGGATTTACCCAACTATGAAAGGAGGATTATGCAACTGGGAGGTAAAAGACTTTGTCCCCATCACTTTTATTCATCAGTAATTTACCTGTCAAACATTTCCTATTGGTCTGTAATATTTATTTCCGAACAATCCGTACACTATCTTTTTACCTCATGCCTTGCCCGGGGCATGTAGGTCCGTTTGTAAGGGTTTTGATTATTTTCATATCCATATGCCATGTTTAATGATTCATTGGACGTTTTTCATTTGATAAACTGCTGTGTTCATTTTCTTTCCTTTTGCATTTTTTGTTTAAGGATGGCTATCCCTTACACACACCCACACTCACAAATGCAGGTACCCATCCACTCTGGATTCCATGGGTGACTATTCTGCTACATCCTTCAATAACTCTGAAGATCTGGTCAATCAAGCCGAGTATGAAGATGACGAAGGTTATGAAGTACCAGGGGAACTAGCCAGACTTCTACAGCAAGAGGAAAGGGCCATCTTACCTCATGAAGAGTTGTTGGAGACTGTCAACTTAGGAACCGAGGAAGACCGGAAGGAGGTGCAAGTGGGTGCCAATCTGGAACCAAGTGTCAAGGAGCGCCTGATACAGTTGTTAAATGAGTATGTTAAAATCTTCGCTTGGTCTTATGAAGACATGCCGGGTTTAGACATAGATATCGTGGTTCACCGTCTCCCCACAAGAGAGGATTGTCCACCGATCAAGCAAAAAGGCCGCCGAATGAGGCCTGACATGTCTGAAAAGATCAAAGCAGAAGTGATGAAGCAATTCGACGCTGGCTTTCTGGCTGTTACATCTTATCCTCAATGGGTCGCTAACATCGTGCCAGTACCTAAAAAAGATGGCAAAGTCAGGATGTGTGTGGACTACCGGGATTTGAATAGGGCCAGCCCCAAAGATGATTTTCCACTTCCACATATTGACATTTTGATCGACAACACAGCTCAGCATAAAGTGTTTTCCTTCATGGATGTATTCTCGGGCTACAATCAAAATCAAAATGGCCCCCGAGGATATGGAGAAAACAACTTTTGTCATGCAATGGGGCACTTTCTGTTACAAGGTGATGCCGTTCGGGCTGAAGAACGCAGGGGCAACTTATCAACGCGCCATGGTAGCTTTGTTTCATGATATGATACATCATGAGATTGAAGTTTACATAGACGATATGATAGCTCGGTCGCAAACAGAGGAGGAGCACCTTGAACATCTAGAAAAGCTGTTTGCCAGGTTGAAAGAATACAAACTCAGGCTGAATCCAAGTAAGTGCACTTTTGGAGTTAGGTCTGGTAAACTTCTAGGATTCATTGTGAAATTCTGGCTGCAGATACTCAATGTCACGTCCAATGTTATGACACCGTATCTGACTTACTATATGACAGTAAATACAAAAGCAGTAAATAACACAGTCAATTGTTTACCCAGTTCAGTGTGCAACAACACCTACTCTGGGGGCTACCAAGCCAGGGAGAGAATCCACTATAAGAGATGTTAATTCAGGAATAAACCAACCAGTTTATCTCCTTCACTTAAGACCTACCCAATGCAATTCTAATCTAAGTACAACTTAAACCTGAGTTCCTACTCACTCCCCCTCAATCACAGCAGTGATACATAAACCAATTTGACTTAAGAATTGATGAAGACACTCTTCAAAACACACACTTGATTAAGCTTCACAGCTTTTTTAATCAAGTAACACAATCACTCGTGCTTCACAGCTTTGAGTGATGTACACAACTAACTTGACTCTGCTTCACAGCTTTAGTCAAGTAACATTCAAACACTCTTGCTTCAAAGCTTTGAGTGCTACACAACCCTTACAATTGAAACCTATTCCAAGGCACTTATCACAATGATAATTGCTTGGAGTACAATAAACAAATCTATACAAATTACAAAATTGATCTACTAATCAATCAGCAGGGATAGCTTGAAAAACCGCAGCTCTGTTGAATATATAGCAGCTGTAACTTCAGTTAGGGTTTCCAAAAACCTAGGGTTGATTCCGTTTGACCTAAAGACCAGGTCACAGTACTTTATTGATCAGGTTAGGATTGAGCTAGGTTACTCCTCAGAAAACGCAGGATTCTGTTCAGAAAGGACTGAGTTATTTCCTGAAAAAACTCAGACTTATCCAATCCTGCAATCCTGTTAGTTCAGAACAGGATGTCATAACATCTGTTATGACATCTGAGAAAACCTGTCTACTGATTTAGCAAAATGTGATCATTTTGCAAACATGCTCAGATACACACTTATAAACATCAGTATTTGAATTACAATATTTTTCTGCACATGTACCTATTGAGTTAGTACAACCTGAACTAGAATGTTATGACATCAGTCATGACATTCACACATACACTTGGGATTTACCAAAAATGCAAGCCAATACCTAAACACCTACAAACTCCCCCTTTGGCAGATTTTTGGCTAAAGTCCCTAAACAATCAGAGATAGACAGATAGCAGCAGAAATAAGTGACAGCAGAAAAATATAATGTCAAGTACTAATTAAGCAAGTACCAAAATATTCTCCCCCTCTTTAGCCACAAATGGGCCAAAGATACATGTTCATAAAGTTATACAGTTATCCAAAACAAAATAATGAGATCAGCAACTGACAACAGCAGAACACACTTCCAAACTCCACCAGCAACACCACCAAGCAGCAATCAACCTTCAAGCACTGTCATCAGACTCAGAGGAGCCAATTTCTTCAATGTTGAGCTGTCCTTCAGCTTCTATACCTTCTTCCCTTCTGCTTTCTTCAGCTTCCTCCTTTTCTAGCCTGGCAATTAGAGCTTCTAGGGTCCTTTTTCTAGCATCCAGATCTTTGCAAGTTTCTTTTAAAACAGCTATGACATCTGTTGTCTTGGACTGGGTCTTTGCAGACGATGTCTCAGCTGATGTTATGACAATGTCTGGAGCATGTGATCCCTGAAACAGTTTGTAGTGCAGGCCAAGGGCAGGAGCTCTTTTGCAGACTGTATCTCTTGCTACAAGGATGTCAGGGTATTGTGCAAGGATGATTCCACAAAGGAGGGAGGGAAAAGCAATTGGTCCTTTGACAACATAACTGCCAGCATGCTTCAAAGTTTGTTCAAATATGTACCTTCCATAGTCAAAGGCAGTCTTGGTTCCTACAGCATAGATAAATCTCCCCAATCCTGTGGAGATGGTTGATTTGTGATTTGTAGGCACCCAGTTTGCTGCACCTATTTTATGCAAGATGGAAAATTTCATGCTGAGTTTACTAGCATTCAGCTTCCCTTTCAATGGCCAGCACTTTACTTGCCTGGCAGTGATGGTCAAACACACTTCATTGTCAGTTGCCTCTAGATCAGGACAGTCCTTATTTGTTCTTCCAAGAAACTTATTGATTTCTGATGGAGAGAACTTGACCCTTCTTCCTCTAACAAACACACTCTCAAAGTCAGCTGACCTCCCATCAGCACAATCATTGGACAAGTTCACTACAAACTCCTTAACCAGATTTTCATAACATTTGTTAAACTTCATCACTGTCTTCATTAGCCCAGCATTCCTGATCAGATCCATGATGTCTTTGCACTCCAAGGCATCATTGTTGAGTTCTCTCTCCAAGGCTATTCTCTTCAAGCAAACATACTTCCATCTGTTTGCATTGTCAGGATGATGAAAGGAGATGTTGTCTGTTGGCACTTCAGGCACTCTAGCAATCTTGCTGGAGGGGAGCTTCCTTCTGATGGGAGTATCTTCAATATCAATCTCAAATTCTGATTCATCATCAGAATCAGAAGTTTCAGGTTCTTTACTTTTCTTAGAGATTGGTTGTCTAGCAGTCTGCACCTGTGCCTTCTTCCCTTTTGTCTGAATTTTCTCAGCCATCCCTTCAGCCTTGGATTTCTTAGCATCAGGTTTAACATTCTGACTACTCTTTCTTTTCATCAATCTCCTAGCAATGCTAGGGTTCACATTAGCAATCAGTTCATTATCTGAGTAATCTTCATCCACATCAATGATAGGTGGATCAGCAGCCTTTTCAGAGGGGTTCTGAATGTTGTCTTTTGGTGTCACAACATCCTCAGTGACATCTACATTTTCGGAGCCTTCCACATTTGGACTTTCTGATTGATTCAAAGGGATAGAAATCCCCGGTACAGATTGGTTGCCACTCAGAATGCTAGTAACCAGTCTAGCAATGGCTTGGTGTACTTGAACTGATCCTTCTTTATTAGGTATAGAAGACGAAGGATGAGAAGAATTACCAGAGACTGTAGCTTGAGCTCTTCCTGCATGTCTGGTTCTGAGCTTTTTGACTCTGGCTGGGTCAGTTGCCATCTCCCTGAGAGGAGTGACCTCAAGAACTTCAGATTCTATGCATGTAGTGATTGCCCTAGAATCTTGATCAGATGATGACGATGATGAGGGAGACGAAGCCGCCATGGTGGAAGATGATGTCTGAGACATTTTGTTTAACTTTGAGTAATAGTAGCAGTTTGAGAAAACTCTTTGATTGGGAGGAGGAAACAGGTTGCAAGGATGAGAGAGGTAGGGAGTAAAAGGGAGTCTCTTCAACTTCTTAAGGCTTTTGAAGGAATTGTGAATGAATATGATTAACCCACTAAATATAGACTTAATAAAATTAATCCCTTCAACCCTTGTTTTCAGCAAAACTAATTGCTATAATTTCTCATGTTGGTGAATACCCAATCTGCCCCTCAAATTTTCAAGTTTATTTCCAACAAGCGCCTTGGTAGAAGAATCAGTCAGCTGAAGCTTAGAGAAACTATGTTCCAGTTCAAATGACTTCTTCTCTTCAAAGTCAATAGGGTTCAAGGAAATGTTGAATGTTTTCAGATTATCACACCACAATGTCACAACATCTTGTGTAACATTGTACTCAGGTAGCATCTGTTTTGACCAGATGTTTTGAGAACGGAATTTATGAGACTTGTTCTTTCCAACATCCTTGTCAAGATGACTTAAGGTTCTGACAACACATTCTTCTTCAAGTTTATTTGCCACATCACATATATTATCAGCCTGTAGTTTTGGAGTTCTTCTGACAGCTTCCATAGGAATAGCTCTTTTCATTCTTCCAAGCTTATGCTGCCACTGTTTCATCTCTTTTTCTTCTTTGATGATTTGACTCATAGTGGAGATATCAGTGTTCTCAGGCTGCCACACATAACAGTTATCTTTGGATTTGATTCCTCTCATTAAAACATCTAGTTTTTCATTAAATACTAGACATTCAGATCTTGAGAAGTTGACCATGAATCCTAGATCACATAATTGACTGATGCTAATGAGATTAGTAGTCAACCCTTTTACCAGCAGTACCTTATTCAGACTTGGAACTCCAGGGTAGTCCAAATTACCAACTCCTTTGACTTCTCCTTTATTACCATCTCCAAAGGTCACAAAACTGGTGGTGTGAGGCATAACATTATTGAGGAGATTTTTGAATCCAGTCATGTGTCTGGAACATCCACTGTCAAAGTACCAATCTTCCTTTGCAGAGATCTTCAGGGAAGTGTGAGCTATCAGTGCAGTATCCTTTTTCTTCCATTGAGGAGCGTGTGGTACCCTTTTAGACTTAGGTTTGACATCTGAGTTCTGATTAGGATATCCATGTAATCTGAAGCAGAAGGGCTTTATGTGACCATATTTCCCACAATGATGACATCTCCATCTTTGGTACCTCTTCTTCATATGTCTCTGTCCCTGATGTTGAGAGTAATGTTGAGACATCCGTTTTGACATTTGCTTCCCGGTACCAAATTTCTTTGTTTCCACAAATCCTAGGCCAGATTTATTTCCCATATTTTGTCCAGCCTGAAGGATCTCTTCCAATTTGTCTGTTCCATTGGTCAACGTCTTGACAGATTTGGTCATTTGATTCAGTTGTGAGTTCAGCAGTTGAACTTCTCCTTCTAAATGACTTATAGTTTCAAGATTTGCCCTCTTTTCAGCCTCCAGCTTTACAATGAGTTTTGATTGTTTCTCATTTTGCACACAGACTTCACCACTTCTGATACACAATTTCTTGTAGGTATCAGCCAGTTCTTCAAATGTCACTTCTTCATCACTGGTGTCACTTTCAGAAGTACAAACACTAGTTAGGGCAGTAACTAGTTTGGCAGATTCTTCTTCAGAATTGCTTTCTGAATCATAGTCAGACCAAGTAACAGTCATTCCTTTCTTTTGCTTCTTAAGAAAGGTAGGACATTCAGCTCGAATATGTCCATATCCTTCACATCCATGGCATTGAATACCTCTGCCTTGGTTTCCCTTATCTTTTGACCTTGGTCTTCTGCTGGAACTGTCAATGTCAGAAGGAATGTTATGAACATTAGACCTTGACTTTGGGTCCATTCTTTTGATGAGCCTGTTGAACTGTCTTCCAAGCATGGCAATGGCTTCTGATATGTTTTCTTCTTCATCCTCCTTGTATTCAACATCAGTGTTGGATACAAGTGCTATGCTTTTGTTCTTCTTGTCACCATTATCAGTGATCCCCATCTCAAAAGTCTGAAGTGACCCAATAAGTTCATCCACTTTTAACTTGCTAATGTCCTGGGCTTCCTCTATGGCAGTTACCTTTATTGCAAATCTTTTAGGCAAGGATCTGAGAATCTTCCTCACCAGTTTTTCTTCTGACATTTTTTCTCCCAGTGCTCCTGAGGTGTTTGCAATCTCCAAGATGTTCATGTGAAACTCATGAATGGTTTCATCTTCCATCATTTTTAGATTCTCAAACTTAGTGGTCAACATCTGAAGCCTTGACATTTTTACTTTGGAAGTGCCCTCATGAGTAGTTTTGAGAGTGTCCCAAACTTCCTTGGCCAGTTCATATTGATGTACTAGTCTGAAGATGTTTCTATCAATTCCATTTAACAAGGCATTTAAAGCTTTTGAATTTCCCAGAGCTAAATCATCTTCTTCTTTACTCCAATCTTCCTCAGGCTTCAGACTGATTGTCCCATCTCTTTCAGTTATGGTGGGATGAATCCATCCTTTGTCAGCAGCTCTCCAAGCCTTTTTGTCCAGAGATTTTAGGAAGGCAATCATACGAGGTTTCCAGTAGTCATAATTGGTTCCATCCAGAATGGGTGGTCTATTTCCAAAAACTCCTTCTTTGTCCATAGTGCCAGAAAGTGATATCCCTAGATCTCACCCAGTAATACAGGCAGGGTTCCTGCTCTGATGCCAATTGAAATTCTGGCTGCAGATACTCAATGTCACGTCCAATGTTATGACACCGTATCTGACTTACTATATGACAGTAAATACAAAAGCAGTAAATAACACAGTCAATTGTTTACCCAGTTCAGTGTGCAACAACACCTACTCTGGGGGCTACCAAGCCAAGGAGAGAATCCACTATAAGAGATGTTAATTCAGGAATAAACCAACCAGTTTATCTCCTTCACTTAAGACCTACCCAATGCAATTCTAATCTAAGTACAACTTAAACCTGAGTTCCTACTCACTCCCCCTCAATCACAGCAGTGATACATAAACCAATTTGACTTAAGAATTGATGAAGACACTCTTCAAAACACACACTTGATTAAGCTTCACAGCTTTTTTAATCAAGTAACACAATCACTCGTGCTTCACAGCTTTGAGTGATGTACACAACTAACTTGACTCTGCTTCACAGCTTTAGTCAAGTAACATTCAAACACTCTTGCTTCAAAGCTTTGAGTGCTACACAACCCTTACAATTGAAACCTATTCCAAGGCACTTATCACAATGATAATTTCTTGGAGTACAATAAACAAATCTATACAAATTACAAAATTGATCTACTAATCAATCAGCAGGGATAGCTTGAAAAACCGCAGCTCTGTTGAATATATAGCAGCTGTAACTTCAGTTAGGGTTTCCAAAAACCTAGGGTTGATTCTGTTTGACCTAAAGACCAGGTCACAGTACTTTATTGATCAGGTTAGGATTGAGCTAGGTTACTCCTCAGAAAACGCAGGATTCTGTTCAGAAAGGACTGAGTTATTTCCTGAAAAAACTCAGACTTATCCAATCCTGCAATCCTGTTAGTTCAGAACAGGATGTCATAACATCTGTTATGACATCTGAGAAAACCTGTCTACTGATTTAGCAAAATGTGATCATTTTGCAAACATGCTCAGATACACACTTATAAACATCAGTATTTGAATTACAATATTTTTCTGCACATGTACCTATTGAGTTAGTACAACCTGAACTAGAATGTTATGACATCAGTCATGACATTCACACATACACTTGGGATTTACCAAAAATGCAAGCCAATACCTAAACACCTACACATTGTAAGCAACAAAGGCATTGAAGTCGATCCAGCAAAAGTGAAAGCAATACAAGAGATGCCTGCTCCCCGTACTGAAAAGGAGGTTAGAGGGTTCTTGGGGCGCTTGAACTATATTGCCAGATTCATCTCTCATCTGACTTCTACCTGTGAGCCAATTTTCAAACTCTTGAAGAAAGATCAGGTAGTCGAATGGAACGACGATTGCCAAGCTGCTTTTGATAAGATCAAGGAGTATTTGCTAGAACCTCCTATTCTTATACCACCTGTCGAAGGAAGACCATTGATCATGTATCTGACCGTCTTGGATAACTCAATGGGGTGTGTTTTGGGCCAGCATGACGAGTCTGGTCGAAAAGAGCATGCTATTTATTACCTTAGCAAAAAGTTTACCGACTTTGAGACTCGCTACTCACTGCTCGAGAAAACTTGTTGCGCTTTGGTATGGGCTGCTCGCCGACTAAGGCAGTATATGTTGACTCATACTACCCTGTTGATTTCCAAAATGGATCCTGTCAAGTATATCTTCGAAAAGCCCGCCTTATCTGGAAGGATAGCTAGATGGCAAATGATCCTAACTGAGTATGACATCCAGTACACCACCCAAAAAGCTATAAAAGGGAGTGTACTAGCTGACCATCTGGCTCATCAAGCTATCGAAGATTATCAACCCATGAGATTCGACTTCCCAGACGAGGACATCATGAATTTGGACAACATTGAAGGTAACGGACCATATGACGGACCCGAAAAGGGATCCTGATGGATCATGTACTTTGATGGTGCTTCAAATGCACTTGGAAACGGTATCGGTGCGGTACTCATTTCCCCGGAAGGTTGTCACACACCTTTCACGGCCCGACTTTGCTTCAGCTGCACAAACAACATGGCTGAGTATGAAGCTTGCATCTTTGGTCTCAAGGCTGCTATAGACTTGGGGATCAAATCTTTGATCGTATTTGGGGACTCGGCTTTGGTTATCAGTCAAATCAAAGGAGAGTGGGATACTAAGCATCCTAATCTTATCCCATACAAAGAACATGTCTTGACATTGCTGCCTCACTTCGAGCAAATTACCTTCGAGCATTTCCCGCGAGAAGAGAATCAGCTAGCGGATGCTCTGGCTACAATGTCCTCCATGTTTAAACTCAATTGGGATAACGAGGCTCCCCAAATCACCATCGAGCGAATGGATGAACCTGCACATTGTCACGAGATTAATACCGAAGAAGTAGTGGAACAACCCTGGTTCCATGAATTCAAAAGGTATCTCCAGACTAGAGATTATCCCGAAGGAGCTTCCGTAAATGACAAGAAGTTTTTAAGGAAATTTGCTGCCAAATTCTTCCTGAGCAACAACATCCTTTACAAACGAAGCCATGATTGTGTATTACTCCGATGCGTAGACAAAGCTGAAGCAGAGTTGATCATGACTGAGATACACAGCAGCACATTTGGCACTCACTTGAGGGGGCATACAATGGCTAAGAAGATCCTAAGGGCATGCTATTACTGGTCTACCATGGAAGCTGACTGCCATCAACATTCCCGTACTTGCCACAAATGTCAAGTCTACGCTGACAAAGTTCATATCCCTCCGGTTCCTCTCAACGTTCTGACTGCTCCTTGGCCATTTACAATGTGGGGCATTGACATGATTGGAGAGATCAAGCCCACGGCTTCCAACGGACATCGCTTCATCCTAGTTGCCATTGACTATTTCACCAAATGGGTCGAAGCAGCTTCCTTCGCCTTTGTTACTAAAAATGTGGTTGCCCGCTTCATCAAGCAAAATCTCATATGCCGGTATGGTGTTCCAGACAGGATCATCACAGACAACGGTACAAATCTGAATAACACGATGATCACCGCATTGTGCGAACAGTTCAAGATTTATCATCACAATTCATCTCCCTATCGGCCGAAGATGAACGGTGTTGTTGAAGCTGCGAACAAAAACATTAAGAAGATCATTCAGAAAATGACAGTCACTTACAAAGACTGGCATGAGATGTTACCGTTTGCTCTACATGGATACCGTACGACGGCACGTACTTCAACCGGGGCAACCCCATTTTCTTTGGTATATGGCATGGAAGCTGTCCTGCCTATGGAGGTTCAGATTCCTTCTCTAAGGATTATAAAGGACACAGGTTTAAATGAAGATGATTGGATTCAGACCCGACTTGATCAACTCAATTTGATCGACGAGAAGTGACTCGCTGCTATATGCCATGGTCAGACGTATCAAAAACGGATGATCAAGGCCTTCAATAAGAAAGTCAGACGTCAAGTGTATCAAGTCGGAGATCTCGTAATCAAACGGATTATCTTGCCGCAAAGTGATCCCAGGGGAAAATGGACTCCTACGTACGAAGGACCATTTGTGATCAAGAGCATATTTTCTGGTGGTGCAATGATTCTGACCACCATGGACGGCGACGATTTGCCGCACCCTGTGAACGCAGACATAGTCAAAAGATACTACGCATAAAATAACCCGACAAGTCGAAAACCCGAAAGGGAGGCTTGGGAAAAAATGGGCATCCCGGTGAACCGAAAACCCGAAAGGGCGGTTCAGGCAAAAATTAGGGATAAAAACAAAAAAAAATCTGTACACCCGGCAATTTGAAAACCCGAAAGGGCGGCTTGGGCAAAAAGGGGTTTCCTGGTGGATCGAAAACCCGAAAGGGCGATTCAGGCAAAAGTTAGGGAATTAAAGCGTATGACTATGTCTCGTCGGATCACTTCAAAGACAATCTCTTCATCAACCAGTTCCAGGCTTCTGATTAATCCAGTCATCGGCAGACGAAGCATTGAATGGACATATATTTAGAGTTGTGAAGGCTATAGCGGAATGGAATCCCATGGAATTATTTCACATAGACATCTTTCTTTTGTATAAATTTTTCAATATTTACGACGAAATCCTCTTACTAGGATGATTGTCTCCTTTGTACAAATATACTCATAGAAAGTTAATACAAATACTTTTCCAGAAATTCGCGCCGTTCCTTTTCTCTTTTCTTTTGCACTTATGTTTTATTTGAGAAACGTCCAATGTTTTGTTAAATAGGCATATGCATTTGAACATAATCATTTCCTTATGAATCAAGGAAGGTGATCACTAAAAAGTTGAAGATGCGGTCAGATATCTTGATACCCTTTCAAAGGAAGTCCCGAGCAGATTTGAAATCCCCATTCCTCTGTCAAAACTTAATTCCCTAAACAGAGTCAGATTTCAGGGTCCTCATCAATAAAAGCTCTCTCAAAACTGATTTCCCCATCCAGAGAACCCTCCAGAACTCAAATTCCCCTCAGAGTTAAGTTTCAGTATCCCCAGTGGAGCTAAAACTTCAAACCATTGATCCCCAGCGAAACCAAACTAGTGAATCTTCTCCCCACAGAGATGCTTCCCACCAAACTGAAGATTCTCAAATCATACCGCCCCAGCATGAGTCTGCCAGGTTCTAAAATCCCAAGTAGACATCATCAGAAATTCTCTTACCCTGAAAGTCACCAAGGAATTTCCAAATCCCCGCAAGTGATTCTAAGGCCCCTCAACGATTGAAGATCTGGTATTCCCCAAGCAAATCTGAAGACTTTCATTTTCAGTTCCTCATTGAATATTCGAAGATTCTCCAGTGAAGATCTCCACAAGGCGGGAATTCCCTAGAAGATTGGTAGACAACCCGAGCTCCTAATTCCCCAGCAACAGCCAAGGAATTTTTCTTCCCGGCAACAGTCAAGATGCTTTTATCTTCAGCCATCTCGGATTCATCTATCCTCCGCAAGACAGCTCTCCAGCTTACATGCGCATTCATTTACATTCATATAACATACATTGCATCATACATCATGACATTGCATACAACTAACTCTTTACCTTTTTCAAGTAAGAACAGTCAACAGACAAAAATCATTATCTTCCGAGATTCTTTCTAGAAATAGTTCAGATGTGACCCAGACATGGCAACATTCTGATGCTTATTCCGGATTCATCCAGATGTAGTTTTATACGAGCTCATCATCAGGAAACCCTACACCGGTTCCTATTCAACTTCAAGATTTCTGAAAACAGTTCACGGGTTCTCCAAGTAACGGATGTTAACCTATCGCTTGTTCAGTTTCTTCTCAAGACTTCTGAAAACAGTTTATGGATTCTTCCCAACAACGGATGTTAATCTATCGCTTGTTCAGATGCAACTTTTGAAAACAGTTTACAGACGCTTCCCAACAACGGATGCTGCTCTATTGCTTATTCAACTTCAAGATTTCTGAAAACAGTTCACGGGTTCTCCAAGTAACGGATGTTAACCTATCGCTTGTTCAGTTTCTTCTCAAGACTTCTGAAAACAGTTTATGGATTATTCCCAACAACGGATGTTAATCTATCGCTTGTTCTGATGCAACTTTTGAAAACAGTTTACGGATGCTGCTCTATTGCTTATTCAACCTCAAGACTTCTGAAAACAGTTCACGGGTTCTCCAGTAACGGATGTTAACCTATCGCTTGTTCAGATTCTTCTTCGAAGACTTCTGAAAACAGTTTACAGATTCTTCCCAACTACGGATGTTAATCTATCGCTTGTTCAGACTCTTCTCTACTTTTGAAAACAGTTTACGGATGCCTCCAGATACGGATGTCAATCTATTGCTTATTCAGACCCCAGTTCAGAGGTGGTCCTAAACATGGGCACCTCTCTGATACTCATTCCAGATGGCATCTTTAAGCCCATCCCCGACAAGTTTCTGTCACTCCCCCCGATGGCATCGTTAATCCCATCTCCAAATGGCATCTCTAAGCCCATTCCCGCATCCATTACTTTGACAAGTGCAAATTTAAGGGCACTTTAGTGTCCAATCTCCTTTTACCCTCGAGTCACGAAAGGCAAACTTGCCAATATAACTCTTCGGATTTAAGAAGATTTAACAGGGGCAACTGTTGTACCCCAAAATTTACCCTCCCTTTTTCTCAGCATTTTCTCATCATAAGACCCTTGAAGCTTAAGATCCAGTTAGGGTTTCCTCTGCTCAAGACTTCTCCTTGCACTGTTGACCCAAATTAGGGTTTGTGTTTGAACAAAGATATTTTGACCTAAAATGCCTAAGATGACTTTCATGCTTCATGTTGGACTCCCAAGTTTATCCATACCAAGTTTCAAGTCTTGATTCCAAATTTTGCCCAGTCAATTGGACAGTTGACCTAGAAATCAACTATATTGGGGAAAAAGTCAACTGTGGCCAATTGACAGTCAAACCTCATGAAAATTGACCCACATCAACATTATGAACTCACATGGACCATTTGATCAAGTTTGGATCACAATTCCACAAGAAATTTGATCAGATCACCAAAAGGGCAAAATGGTCATTTTTAGGGTTTTAACTGCACAAAGGCAATTTTTGACTATTTGACCTAGCCAATGGCAAACCAAGCTCACATATGGGCTCAAGGACCCCATGTAATTGTCTTGACATACTCAACAAGTTCAAAAGATCCCAAATGCACCAAATTGATAATTGAATTTCCCAGTCAATTGATCAATTTTGACTGTATACTGAAAAGTCAAACTTTGACTTTTTGGTCAAAATCAAATGTCAAGATTCATTTTTCATCAAAACATGCCAAATCATGAAACTTGTTCATCAAGAAATCAAGAATTGCAAATTAGGGTTTGAAATGAAGATTTTTCATAACTTGGAATTTTTCTAAGTTATGAAAAACCCTAATTTTTTCCTAACTTTGTCCCACTTTCTCACCAAGATTCATTTGTATTCAAGCAAAAGTCAAAACATGAAAGTTGTAGTCCATTGCAAAATCTACAACTTTGATTCACAAAGTTTTCCAAAAAGAAGCTTGTATCTCAAGTTACAATTTTTGGAACAAGGGTACCAAACCATTCTTAACTTAGAGAAAATTTGACCTATTTTAGGCAAGGTTTTTACCTAAATTCAAGACCATTTTTCACATGCTTACACTTGGAATTTCAATTTGCATTTCAAAGATGGATTGTAGTACACATTCCAAGCTTTCCAAAATGTCCAAGAACTCATCAAACAACCTCATGGTTAGGGAGAATCGAATTTGGCAAGATGGGAAAAACTCACTTTTAATTTGGCCAAGTTACATGTTCATACATCTAGGCCATTTTGAAATCAGCTTGCACAACTTGATTACAGGTCCTATATCCCTTTTGCACTCATAAATTTAATGCAAACTCATTGTGCCAAGACCATATTTTATGTGTTCAAGCATTACATAAAGGTTTAGTCCAAAAATAGGAAAAGCATAATGCCCATTTTTGCAAAAGTAAACTTTATGTCAATTAGCAATCCAAGCAAGTACAGGGCAAATCTCTTTGGCACAAGTTTATGAGCTAATTACACTGATCAAGGCCAAGGTATGCAGCACATTAGGGGGGCCTCTATCTGTCTAAAAACTCAAGTGGACATTGGTTGCTTAAAGTGGAAGAAAGCTAGCATAACATCACACAACTCTCATCTCAGCTAACACAAGCTTAAGCAAACTTGTCAAACAGATTCTAAACATCCATCCTGAGCTAGAATACGAGCCAACCATCTCCAACACCCTCTCAAACACAGAATCACCCTGAAACTGCCTAAACAGGGGACCTGCTGCAGATTGAGTTCTATAACTCAATCTCTTCGTGCATTCTTGCTAAAACCACCTCAAACACATCCCACATCATCCCTTGAAGCTATTCCAAACCTCAAACAGGACCTGTAACACTCCCAATCAACATCACCATTTTCATTTTTCTGTTTTGCAGGTGGAGTTCTATAACTTGATTCAGCTAGTTTCAAAGCAAAGTAAAACTTGGAATAGCATCCCTGGACATCAAGGAAGCTGTACCAATCATCACCTTGCACTGAAAGTACCTCTATCACCAGATATGATTCCAACTGAACAGGTAAGTTCATGAACTCGTATCTCTCTATCCAGGCATTGTTAGCTTTAGGTTTGTGAAGAAAATATGTCACATTCATAGCCCTGAACATGCCCATGTAATTAGTTTTCATTTATATTATGTGTGCTGTGAGAATTTAATGTCTGAACATGGAACAAAAACTAGGTCAGGAATTGGGGGAGAAGAAATTCTCTCTCATCTTAGAGAGTTAAGTCAAGTTCTTTATATGTCTGGATTCGTCTTTTAATGCTCTACATTTTTCATGTTGTGAGTTTTGCTTGAAAGTCCAGGAATTGGGAGATAGAAAACGCGCGTGGATGGTTGTTCAAACATGTTCTGAGGTTGAAGATGAAGTCTTCTTGGGTTGGGCCTGAGTTGACTTTCTTTTTGCACCCTTTTGTTACTTTTGAACCCCCCTGGCCCATTATGCTTATTTTTATGATTTTTTGACCTTTTCTTTTTTGTCTTGACTTATTTATTTTTTCTCATAACATTAAAAATATAAAAATTATTTTTTAAACCATTTTTGTATTTATTAGGCATTTATTTGTTTAAATGGTTATTTGTACATAAATAAATATATAGACATACTTTTATTTAAAAAATACTAAAATAATGCAAACACATTTTGTTTTCCATTTTTATTTTATTTTATCTTCTGAAAATATTTTATATAAAATATACTTTTTTTTTCATAAATATTAAATATTATTATTTTGTATATATAATATATATTTAGTAAATAATACAAATACATACATATTTATTAGCATATTTAGAAAAAAATACAAAATATACACATTTTTATTTTTATTTATATTTAATATTAAAAATACCTTTTTACAAATATACTTCATTTTTATTTTATTTTTGTATATAATAAATAAGTATTGTATATATTAAATAATTAATACTTTTATTTAATAAATTAGGGTTTTTCCCTAAATACATAAAAAAATCCAAAAATTAATACTTTTTATTTTTGTTTGTTTGACACATAAAAAAATACCGTTTTTTTCATACACATAAAAAACATTTTTTGCATCTTGCATATTTATTCCATTTTTATTTAATTATTGTATATTAATTAATTTGTATAATTCAATATTTGATGTAATAGTCTAGGTTTAAATTCCTTGTCAAAATACCCCCATTTGAACATTTGTACCCCCCTTCCCATATATTGTGTTGTAATAACTTAGGAACTTTATTTTTCGCACTTTAATGCTTTCTAATTATACCATGCTAGAATTAGGGTTTGTATGCGAATCAAAAACAACAAAAATAGTTTGACCTAATTTCAAGATAATCAAGCATGAAAATGGACAACACTAAACACACTTGCACCCCTAGGGTATTCCACTTGTTGCCTTCAATAATGGGCCATATTGCATGTTAGGTCTCTTTGGGCAAAACAAAACAATCAAATGATCATAGTCCCTCGATGACGCTTTCGAAAGTTGCCTTAAAAATGATCAAAGTCCCTTAAAGGAAAATTGCCCAAAGATACTTGGCACCATTGCAATTATGGTCTAAACGATGACCCGCGCCCGTCCCTTTCGCATCCTAACACAAGATTGTCCACCAAATGCAATGGTGGAACAAAATTGTTAAAAGGGTTAAAACATAGCAAAAATCTTTGAGAACTTTAGGGTAGATAGCTCTTAAGTACTTGTTAACTTGCAAAACAAAAAACACTTGCCTATTTTTCAAACCACACTTCACTACACTTTCAAAAACAACTTTCAAAAACCTTGAAACATCTTTTAAAAAAGACAAACACCTTCTGTAAAACATTCGAGTAAAGAATTGTTACAAGGGTAGCCTAGACAAGGCATCTTTTTCAAAACATTTTCAAAACCACGCACAAAGCACCATTTCAAACAATTGAAAATCAAGGCAAGTTGATCTAAGCAAGTAACTAAGAGCCCATGGATAACCATGGATAGAAAGGGTGCTAATACCTTCCCTTTCTATAATCTACTCCCCGAACCCACGAAATATCTCAAAGGTTTTTGATGTGCTTTTTAAACCTTTCCTTAGGATAAAATAAAAAGTCGGTGGCGACTCTTGCTCAACCGAAACATTTGCGAAAACAAACGCAAAACCCTAGTCAGTTCTCCCACCGTATCACAGACGGTTTCTCTGGCTATAATCAGATAAGGATGGCTCCCGAAGACATAGAGAAGACTATTTTTGTGACGCAATTAGGCACCTTTTGCTACAAAGTCATGTCGTTCAGATTGAAGAATGCAGGGGTAACATATCAAAGGGCTATGGTAGCTTTGTTTCATGACATGATACATCATGAAATAGAGGTATATGTGGATGATATGATTGCCATATCAAAAATTGAAGAAGAACATCTCGATCACCTGTACAAACTATTCGAAAGGCTGAAAAAGTACAAGTTGAGGTTAAACCCTAACAAGTGCACGTTTGGAGTACGATCTGGAAAGCTTCTAGGTTTTGTTTCCAGCAATAAAGGCATTGAAGTTGATCCTGCCAAGGTAAAGGCCATCCAAGAAATGTCAGTCCCCCACTCTGAAAAGAAAGTAAGAGGATTCTTGGGTCGTCTCAATTGCATCGCCCGCTTCATATCTCACTTGACTGCCACTTGTGAGCCAATCTTCAAGCTTTTGAAGAAAGGTCAGGTAGTCAGATCGAATAATGAATGCCAAGCTGCCTTCAACAAAATCAAAGAATACCTACAAGAACCTCCTATTCTCATGCCTCCAGTTGAAGGAAGACCTTTGATCATGTACTTGACAGTACTAGAGAATTCTATGGGGTTTGTTTTGGGCCAACATAATGAGTCTGGCCGAAAAGAGCATGCTATTTATTACCTGAGCAAAAATTTTACCGACTGAGAAACCAGATATTCACTGCTTGAGAAAACTTGTTGCGCCCTGGCATGGACTGCTCGCCGGCTAAGACAGTATATGTTAACTCACACCACTCTGTTTATTTCTAAGATGGACCCAATCAAGTACATCTTTGAGAAACCTTCCCTTTCCGGATGGATATCCATGTGGCAAATGATCTTGGCTGAGTACAACATTCAATACACGACTCAAAAGGCCATCAAGGGAAGTGTACTAGAAGATCATTTGGCCCATCAAGTTGTCGATGATTATCAGTCCATGAACTTTGACTTCCCGGATGAGAACATCATATTGGTGACCGACTGTGCGAAACCTGGACTGTATGACGGACCTGAACAAGGATCTCGATGGGCCATGGTCTTCGATGGGGCTTCCAACGCCTTAGGTAGCGGAATTGGTGCTATGATCATCTCTCCTCAAGGTTGCCACACTCCTTTCACTTCCAGACTATGCTTCGATTGCACGAACAACATGGCCGAATATGAAGCATGCATCTTGGGTCTGAAAGCTGCTATTGACTTGAGGATCAAGCATTTGAATGTGTTTGGGGATTCTGCTCTAGTGATTAGCCAAGTAAAAGGATATTGGGACACTAAGCACCCTAATCTCATCCCTTGTAAGGAACTTGTGTTATCCCTAATTCCTTACTTCGAAGAGATCACCTTTGAGCACTTCCATAGGGAAGAAAATCAGTTGGCTGACACTTTGGCAACCATGTCTTCAATGTTCAAGTTTAGATGGGACAACGAAGCCCCTATGATTACAATTGAGAGATTCGACGAACCTTTACATTGTTGTGAGCTTGACACTGGCGCGGAAAAGCCATGGTACCATGAGGTGATGAGATACCTTGAAGCACAAGAGTATCCCAAGGGAGCATCTATCAATGACAAAGTTCTTACGAAGATTTTCAGCTAAATTCTTCTTAAGTAACGGAATATTATACAAGCGCAACCATGCCTCTACTCTACTCCGATGTATGGACAAGAAGGAGGCAGAGGAAATCATGGAAGACATGCACAATGGACTCTTTGGGACTCACTCAAGTGGACATACGATGTCCAAGAAGATCTTGAGGGCTGGCTACTATTGGTCAACAACAGAGACTGATTACCATCAACATTCAAGAACTTGTCACAAATGCCAAATTTATGCTGACAAGGTCCATGTGCCTCCCATCCCTCTGAATGTCATGACCTCTCCATGGCCATTTGCAATGTGGAACATTGATATGATTGGAAAAATCAAGCCAAACGCGTCCAACGGACATCGCTTCATTTTGGTCGCTATTGATTATTTCACCAAGTGGGTCGAAGCCACCTCTTTTTCCTCAGTCACCAAGAATGTGGTAGCCAGATTCATCAAACATAATCTCATCTGCCGCTATGGTATCCCCGAAAGGATCATCACCGACAATGGGACTAACCTCAACAATGCTATGATTACTGAGCTTTTCACTCAGTTTAAGATCAAGCATCATAATTCTTCTCCATATAGATTGAAAATGCATGGCGCAGTCGAAGCGGCCAACAAAAATATCAAGAAGATTGTGTAGAAAACGGTAGTAACCTATAAGGATTAGCATGAGATGTTGCCGTTTGCTCTACATGGCTATCGCACTTCAGCTAGGACATCAACTGGGGCAACTCCCTTTTCCTTGGTCTATGGCATGGAAGCTGTTTTGCCAGTGGAAGTTCAGATTCCCTCGCTGAGTATTATGAATGAGGCAGGCCTAGGAGAAGACGAGTGGATTCAAATGAGATTGGATCAGCTGAACTTGATCGAAGAAAAATGATTGGCTGTTGTTTGTCATGGTCAGACGTACCAAAAACATATGATCAAGGCTTTCAACAAAAAGATTAAGCCTCGAGTATATCAAGCTGGTGACTTGGTGATAAAACGCATCATTCTACCACAAGGCGACCCCAGAGGCAAATAGACTCCCACCTACGAAGGGACATTTGTTGTCAAAAGAGTTTTCTCTGGCAGTGCCATGATGCTGACTACCATGTGTTGTACCCCAAAATTTGCCCTCTCATTTATCAAAGGATCACCCTGGACCCTCAGGTTTGCTTCTATCCAATTCCAAGCCTTGAATTACAAATTTTCCAAGAAAGTCACCCACAAGGGAAAAATGGTCATTTGCATACTAAAAAGTCAAACTTTGACTTTTAAATTAAAATCAAGTTTCAAGGATCATATTTCATCAAGACATGTTGAAATATGAAGTTTGTTTCATCAAGAAAATCAAAAGTCAAAATTACTTTGGAAAAGTCAAAATTCTAAAATACTTAGAATTTTTCTAAGTGTTTAAGAAATACGACAAGCTCAGAACTTCTGATCAGATTTTCACCATGATGGGAGTTGATTCTGGAAGAAATTCTGACACAAAAGTTATAGATTTCAATGAGATTTAAGACATTGCAGAACAGAACTTCTTTTAGAAATGCTGGGATTTCAAGTTATACATCCTTAAAGGCACATCTCTGAAGCTTAGGCATTTAGCAAATCCTGAGCATTTTCATGTCAGAAGTTTGTCTATAATTTCTGGGAGAGTTTTCACGTAGGTCCAGTCAGAAGTTGCAAAAGTAATTCAAAGAAAGTCTACAAAGCGTATTACAAGCTTTCTGGAAAGTCTGAGAACTCGCTCAGAACGTGCTGGAGCAAAGAAGTTCAGGGATCAGAAGTTGGATGTTTGCTCTAAGTTGCGCTGATGTTGAACTTCTGACCCATGTCTAAGCTATGATACACAATCTCACATTGCATGATTTATGGTTTGATAAATCTTATCATCAATTAATGCTCACAACCACTTTTGAGTTTTTATCCAAAGGATTTCCCCATGTGTGAGATAGAAGTACCATTGCTGTCTTTGAAAAAACAAACTTTTGTATAAGGTTATGCTAGGCCCATGCTTTTCTTTTGCCTCTGAGGATACTATTCCTTAATTCATGCTTACAAATCCAGCTTAGGTACAGCTAAAAGCTGCTAACCACCATACTTGCTTCAAGAACAAGGCAGCACCCTAGCATTTGAGGACTATGTTCAACGCTTGGGTCAGAACATCACCAAATCCTAAAACCTTGTTTAAACAACCTACTGCACTGCTACAACACAGTCCTATAAGCCAACAATTAATCCAGTCCACGCCTGCATTTTCCCAAATCCCATAATTTCACCAAACTAGCATACGAAAACTATGATAAAAAAGCAATGGAACAGGATGCCAAAAAGGGTTCAAATCCAATTTGCCCCCCCCCCCCCCCCCCCAAAAAAAAAAACCACAACAAGTTAGTCTATAAATAAGTTGCTCCATTACACGTTCAAGGGGCTGGTCTTTGGAGGGAGAGATTTGTCAAAAGAGAGAAAAGAAAACTGTGAAACCTTCGTAAAAATCTAGGATTCCCAAACAGAAAACAAAACCTTTGTTCTTCCCTTTGAATCAAAGAACTTAGCATTTTCTCTTTTGTTGCTCTTGCTGACTCCAGAACATCTGAAGGCAGACGTTCAAGTCCCAAGCACACGCTCCAGATTCAAGGTAAGTCTTTCTGACTTTGCATCTTTTCATTCAGAACATCATTAAACATGTAAATATCATAGTATTGATGTTGTCCATATCATTGCATAAGTAGAAAAACTGTGGATCAGAACTTCTTGATTAAGGCTAGGCTCTGAATTAGGATTAGAACTTCTATAAACTATTGTGCTTTTATCCTTTTGATTTTCTAAGAACTGAATAAATTGCTAATATGCTGATTAATATGAGGAAAGAGTTGAAATGTAACACCTAGAACCTCTGATTCTCACTCACTATTTAGCACAACACATAACTAATGGGTTCTCCTTAATGTTAAACACACTGAACTTCTGATGTTTCCACTCACTATTTTAACACCTAGAACTTCTGATTTTTACTTGTTGTTAAACACACTAAACTTCTGATGTTTCCACTCACTGTTTTAACACCTAGAACTTCTGATTTTCACTCGCTGTTAACACACACTGAACTTCTGATATTCACTCATTGTCTTAGAATAATATAGAACTTTTGAGTTCTTCCCACTGTTTTAACACTTAGAACTTCTTATCTTTACTCACTGCATAACATTACACATAACTTCTGACATTTTTCTCACTGTCTAAGCACAACCCAGAACTTCTGTTTTTGCCCTCTAACGTCTCTTTCAGGACTCTAACGGCATCAACCCAGAACTTTAGACCATCCTCTGACATTTCCTTCTGAGCTACAATACACAACATCAGAACTTCTGATCCTCTTTATTTTGCTTTCAGCAACACGCTGATCCTATTTCTCACTATTTTTCCTTTTTCTCTCTTATTTTTTTTTAAATCATTTTTAGCATTAGAACTATTTTTATAAAAAGACATCAAAAATATTTTCTTTTATTAAATAATTATTTTCCTTTTAATTTACTAAGACAAGAAACCACTTTCAAAACAAGTCGTTTTTCTTTCTTGCATTGTACATTTCAATATGGTTGTAATAGTTAAATAGGATTTAAGTTCTTATAACCCCCCATTTTTAAATTTGTACCCCCATCCCCTAATGATTGTAATACCGTAGAATCTTTACTTTCCACACTCTTTATTGCTTTAATATATTGTTAGTAATTAGAGTGTGTATGGCAAGACATGAAATCGACAAGCAGATAACCATAATCAAGACTAAATGCATGTAATCAAACACACTTTGAACACATGCACCTTTAGGGTAATCTTACTTGTTTCCTATTGGAAATTAGTCATGTCCCTCGAACATGAGCGTTTTTAACAAAGACCCTCGATAAAAGATCGTAGTCCCTCGATGACCATCACTATTACCTTCGATAAATGATCTAGTCCCTAAAACGACATTGCTAAAATGTTCCATGGGTTGCCTTCTAAGACTATACAAACGTCCTGCACCTGTCCCTTCACATTCAACGATGGGGATTCTTATCAATCAATGGTAAGATAGCAACATCTAAAGGATGAGGAAAAGAACAAAGACCTTTCGAGTAGGTAGGACGCTCGTAGTTGCTTGCTTGCTCACAACTAAAAAACCATTTTAACCAACACTTTCAATTGAAATATTTTCAAAAGACAAAATACTTTGTACGCGTTCTTATAGAAACGAGAGCCATTACAAAGACACATTTTTAAAATAACTTTCAAAAACACGTTCCACAAACATATCTTTGAACTATTTTTGAAACAAACACTTTGTACGCGTTCTTATAGAAATGAGAACCATTACAAAGACATTTTCAAAATACTTTCAAAAACCACACAAAGCACATTCAAACAAAAGCAAGTGATCTAGCAAGCAACTAAGAGACCATGGAAAACCATGGATGAAAAGGGTGCTAATACCTTCCCTTTTCATAATCTACCCCCCGAACTCAAGAAAACATCTCTAAAGGTCTTTCCTGTTCTTTTCAGCCTTTCCTTATTGGATAAAAGAAAAGTCGATGGTGACTCTTGCTAACCGCAACATTTGCGAATACAAACGCAAAACGACCATGTCAGTTCTCCCACCGTATCACACCATGGATGGTGAAGACTTCCCACATCCTATAAATGCGGACATAGTTAAAAAATACTACGCATAAGAAACCCGCTAGGTTGACACACCTAGTCAAAATAAGGGCATCCCTGAAAACCAAAAGGTTTGGGAAAAAATTAGGGATATATGCAAAAGATTGTACACCCGGCAAGTTGAAAACCCGAAAGGGCGACTTGGGCAAAAATGGGTATCCTGGTGAGCTGAAAACCCGAAAGGGCGGTCCAGGCAAAAGTTAAGGATTGAAAGTGTATGACTATGTCCCGTAGATTCACCACAATCAACTTTATCACCAAGGTCCGAGTTCAAACGGTCTAAGATCAATCCAATCAATTTTTGTCAATGGCAAGGGGCATTCGAAGACATTGGGGCAATATTAGAGTTGGAAGGCGATGAGATCATTTCACATGGCTATTTGTTTTTGTTTTCAATTTTGTTTTCCTTTCGACGATTTCCTCTTACTAGGATATCCGTCTCTTTGTACAAAAATGCCTATTCATGGGCAAAATATCAATACAAATATACTTTAAAGTGCAAACTTCATGTCTTTGTTTTGAATGCAAATTTATCCAATGACTAAAATTGAACAAACATATGCATATGAACATAATTAAAATTGTTTGGCACATATGACCTAAGCATTAACAAACATCTCTTTAATGTATATTGGAATATCCCCACACAGTTATTTCATTAACATTATCCCCCGCAGATCGGCTACAATAGACCAATCTCCAAGCCAGAGTCTCAATCTCTTGGCAACTCTCTCCCCAGTTAAGTCGATCCTACAAGTGGAAGCCTCGTGGATCTCTTCCTTAGAGAACCCACCTCTTCAGCAGTTTATCAAGAGGGTTTATTTCCCCAACAGGGTTTATTTCCTTAACAAACAACGAGTAGCATAACTCCCCAACCGAGTATAAGATTCCCCAGCTTTGGTCTATCTTCTCCAGCTGAGCCTGTTACCCCCAACTGAGTATATCCTCCCCAAGCTGATTCTGTCCTCCCCGACTGAGTCTACATTCGCCAGCTTAAGTTTTCCTTTCAGACTATTGCAAATCATAGGGCCACAACCCCTAATCCCTAGTAAAGTCAATAATGAAACCTTTACTATCTCCAAAAGATACTATGAATCATGGACCTGACCAGATAATAGTCAACTTCTCAAATCACTATAGAACCTGGACCCGACCAGATAATAGTGTAACCCTTTAGATACTATGAAGCCTGGCCCCGACCAGATAATGGTATGAGTTTCCAATACTATGAAACCTGGACCCGACCAGATAATAGTTTAACTCTTCAAAACATAGAAGAACCTGGATTCAACCATACCAAGGTTTAACTTCTTTCCCCCAGTAGAGTTTGCCTCTATCCCAATAAGTTATTGTGAAGCCTGGATCCGACCAGATAGCAATTACCCTTATAAATTCGTTGTGAAACCTGGAACCCAACCAAATAACAAATAAATCCCCAAATAGTTTATTATGAAACCTGGACCCGACCAGATAATAATTAACCTCATCAACCTCAGAAATCAGCAAAGCCTAGACCCGACCAGATATCAGTTTTCCACAAGTTATTGTGAAACCTGGAGCCCGACTTGATAACAATTAATTATGACCCCCAGAGAGACACTGTGAAGCCTAGAACTGACCAGATAATAGTACAACTTTCCAAAAAAAACTATGGAACCTGGACCCGACCAGATAGTAGTTACCACTTCAAGTTACTGCAAAGCCTGGGATCCGACTATATAACAGTTAACTTCCTTATCCCCAGCAAGTTGTTGTGAAGCCTGGATCCCACCAGATAGCTATTCAATTTCAAGAAATTTTCTACAAAGCCTGGAATCCGACCAGATAACAGTTAATTTATCTCTTCCCCCAGTAAGTCAACGTGAAGCCTGGACCCGACCAGATAGAAGTTGACTTCTTCATTCTCAGCAAGTTGTGAAGCCTGGGTATGACCAGATAACAACTGACATTCAAGAGATATTCCCCAGCGGAAGCATCCTTTCAACAAAGTTTGGAGATATGTATACTCTTCATCCACAACGACAATCAGGGATTCAACCCCCAGAATTTATTCAACAGTAGTCAGGGATTTATTTTCCCGGACAAAAACATACATCTCACATTCATACATCATAGCATGTACATACAAGATGCATATAGCATAATACCACATCTGGTGAACATCATGCATACATCTGCATTTTACTAACTCTTTTTCTCACAGGTAAAAGATCAAGTTTTAGTCAACAAGATATTTTTGCTGATACTTCTTCCAGTGTTTACCAACATTCCTCCAAATGGCATCTATAAGCCCATTCACAATCCATCTTCGAGTGCAAATTTCTGGGCACTCTAGTGTTCAATCATCTTTCACCTTCAAGTCACGAATGGCGGATTGGACAATCTAACTCTTCAAGTTTAAGAAGATTGAACAGGGGCAGATATTTTACCCCAAAATTTTCTCTCTCATTTATCAAGTGATCTCTCACATGATCTCCTTTTGTTCAAGACCGCACTGGGGTTGATCAGCTTAAGACACCTCCTCAAGCACTGATCACTGAAAGTTAGGGTTTAAGATTGCACAAGGATAATTGAACTTTTAATGCCTCATATGACTTTAAAGTATCATTTTGGACCCTCAAGATTGTTCATGTCAAATTTCAAGTCTTGGATCACATTTTTGCTCAGTCAATTGACCCGTTGACCTAAAAATCAACTGTATTTGGGAAAAAGTCAACTGTGGTCAATTTACAGTCAAAATTCATAATTTTTTTATCCATATCAACATTATTAACTTATATATGTCATTTGATCAAGTTTGGACCATAATTCCTCAATAAATTTGATCAAATCATCAAAAGGGCAAAATGGTCAAAATTAGAGTTTTGACTGAGAAAGGGCAATTTCTAATTTTTGACCAAGCAAATGGTTGATTGGTTAGAGACATAATCTCAAGGATTCAATTTCATAATTTTAACCTAATGGCATGACTCAAAACTTCCCTCAAGATCAATTGATTGATAGTTGATTTTCAGTCAACTGCACACTGAAAAGTCAAACTTTGACTTTTTGGTCAAAATCAAGTATCAAAGATCAAAATTCATCAAAACATGTCAAAATATGAGACTTGTTCATCAAGAAATCAAAAAGTCAAGAATTCATTTTGAAAAGTCAAAAGTTCTAAACTTAGAAATTTTTCAAAGTGTTGGAAACTTCATATTTTTTCACAACTTTGAGCCAATTTTTCACCATGATGCAAGATGATTCAAAGAAAACTTTCAATATGTAAATTGTAGATATAAATGAGATCTAAAACATTGTAGAACACAACTTCTCCTAGAAATGCATGGATTTCAAGTTATGATTTTGTGAATACATGTTCATGAAACTTGGAAACCTAGTGAAATTTTGCCCTAGTTTAGGCAGGATTTTGACCTAACTTCATGGAAATTTTTCATATAGTTCCAAGAGTAATTTTTAAAAGTGACCAACATAGAGATTATAGAGGATTTTACAAGCTTTCCAAAATATCCAAGAACTCATTGAGCTCATGCTTGAGCTAAGAGAATTGAAGAGATGAAGTTAGGGTTTCATTCTTGATTTACAAGGCAAAATTTATGATGAACACTTGACCAATTCATAGCTAGGCTGCATAACCTTTGCTTTACAGGCCTCAAACTTGTTAGTCACTCTATAATTAAATGTTTACACAACTGTTAGAGCTTTCATCCAAGCATTTGAGCCATTATCCAAATTGCATTTCCATTTATGACACAAAGTAACCATTCCATTTTTGTAAAGAGGCTTTAATCACAAAGTCAATGCCTAGAGCTTTGCACTTGTTCCTTATGATCACAAGAAATGTCAAAGGCAAAAGCAAAATGTCTATAGCCTCCCATAAACTCAAGCCATGCTTGTACTATGCCTTGAAACCATATTTCCACTTTTCTTCAAAATCAAGTAACATAGCCATAAGTCTATATCTTGTGATTCTGACCCTCTCAAGTGCACCAACCTTTGACATACATATGCACAAGTTATTTGCAAGCTAAGAAACTAATACACAAGCTCTCAAACTCACCCAAACTAATAACTGCATCATAAACCACTATTGTTGCATATTCTGACCAAGAACTTCAAACTTCCATTTCCCTCATGCATTTCTTGGCTTTTTAGTTTCAAAAGCTTCCTCACATCAAGTACAAGTCATCCCTGTTCCTATTACACGACTGTAACATCATCTTCATCAACTTCCAATTTCAAAAACAAAGCATTGCAGTTGGACTTCTCCAGACCATTCCAGCCACTTTCAGTTCAAGCCAGCCATTGCATTAGTTTCCTAGAGGTTCAAGGAAGCTAACCTGATCATCACCATCACTTGAAACAAGCTCAAACTCATTTCACGATTTCCAGTTTTGAGGTATTTTTCTTGAACTTCTATCTCATTATTTAGGCATTGTTATGCTTGCATTGTTGAAGATAAAATGTAGACATCATTGCCCTGAAACTATACATGTCTATAGATTTCATTTATGTTGCTTGAGCATGGAGAATTTTAAGTTTGAACTTACTGAAACATTTAGGTCAGAATTTGGCACTTTCATAAATTCCTCCTTATCTTTGAATGTTAGCTTAAATTAGTTACATGGTTGGATTCGTGGTGGAAAAATGCACAAGTTTCATGTTTACACTTTTGTAAATGGTTGAGAAATAAACAAGTTACAGATCCTTTGGCTAGAGGTTGAAGATGAAGTACATTCAGAGCAAATCTTGTATCATATATTTATTGTTTTGTTTAAGTTAACGGATGTATCACCACCCTAGTGGTTAAAGCACGCGCCTGTTACCTTAAGGACCTGGGTTGGAGCCCCAGTGGTACCCTTTTATCTGTTTTTCATATTTTTCACCTTTTTTTATTATTTTTGTTTGCAGCGCTGGGCCTCCAATTTGGGCTTGGCTATTTGTTTCCTAACTTTCCTCCCTGAATGTGTTTACACCCCTGACCTTTTTATTATTTCTAATTCTTTTTTTTTCTTTTTTTTATTTTTATTATTCATATTACTTTTATTTTTATTATTATTATTATCATTTTTATTAATAAAAATCCAAAAATATGTTTTTATTTATTTATTTACATATTTAAAAAATGTTCATTAATATTTTATTTCTCTCAATAAAAAAAAAACCAAAATATTTTCTTTTTAACAAATTAAATCTTTTTGACAATAATTAATGTTTAGACTTAGGTTAATTATTACATTACTTTCTTGTAAGTTTAAATTAATTTAGAACTTGGGTTTATTTTAATTAATCAATTCTCGTGTTATTTTCATTATTTAAAATCTTTTCATAAAAAAACCCTAAAAAATCATTTTTAATTAATTTAAGTTCATTTAGTTAATTTTTCATTGATTATTTTCTCAATTAAGCTTAGGTTAAAATCTTTCATAAAATCAAACAAAAAATCATTTCTTTTTCCATTTTATCTTCAATTTTGCATAATATTCAATATGGTTGTAATAATTAATTAGATTTAATTTTCTTGCAAATCCCCCCCCCCCCCCCCCCCCATTTGTAAATTTGTATACCCCCTCCCCCAATGATGTAATAGCTTAGTATTTTTATTTTCCGCAATTTAATGCTTTATATATAAATGCTAGTAAATTAGGGTTTGTATGGAAATATTAAAATTAACAAGTTAGCAAACCCTAATTCAAGAATAAACAATGCATGTAAATTAACACATTTTCACACTTATACCCTTAGGGTAAATCCACTTTGTTGCCTTACAAAAATGGCCATGTTATGCATGTGGGATATCTTAGCAAAAAGCAATAAAAAATACAAGATCATAGTCCCTCGATGACGCTATCAAATGTTACCTTTCAAAATGATCTTAGTCCCTCAAAGAAAATTGCTAAGATATTTCACAACATTGCTATCATGGCTATAAGATGACCCACACCCGTCCCTTTACATCTAAAGATAGGGCTTCTTACCAAATCAATGGTAAGATAGCAATATCAAAGGAAAGGAAGAAATGAACTAAGACTTTTGAGTAGGTAGATTGTTCCTAGTGGATTGCTCAATTTCAAATCAAACACTCTTTCTTATTTTTAAAACAAACAAAAACACTTTCAAAACATTCCAAACTTGAAACATTTTCAAAAGCTCAACACTTTGTATACGTTCTTACGAACGATAACTATTATAAAGTTTGCCTAAACGATGGCGCCTTTTCAAAATACTTCCAAAAAACCACACAAAACACATTTTCAAACAAAAGCAAGTGATCTAGCAAGCAACTAAGAGCCCATAGATAACTATGGATGAAAAGGGTGCTAACACCTTCCCTTTTCATAATCTACCCCCCAAAATCAAGAAATAATCTCAAAGGTCTTTCCTGTTCTTTTCAGCCTTTCCTTTTGGTTAAAAGAAAAGTCGGTGGCGACTCTTGCTAACCACAACATTTGCGATAAAACGCAAAACAACCAAGTCAGTTCTCCCACTGTATCACAACTGTCTACCAATGAAAGAGGGTTATGCTTCGATAAAATAGAAGGTTCATCGCATGCGTCCTGAAATGTCAGAAAAGATCAAGGTTGAGGTTTTGAAACAGTTCGATACGGGGTTCCTGGAAGTGACATCATATCCTCATTGAGTTGCTAATGTTATTCTGGTGCCAAAGAAACACGGTAAAGTGCATATGTGCGTAGACTACAGGGATCTGAATAGGGCAAGCCCCAAAAATGACTTCCCACTACCACATATTGATGTTTTGGTCAACAACACCGCTCAACATAATGTATTCTCCTTTATGGAAGGTTTCTCGGGTTACAATCAGATCAAGATGGAACCTGAATACATGGAAAATACTATCTTTGTCATACAGTGGGACACTTTCTGTTACAAGGTCATGCCTTTCAGGTTGAATAAGGCCGGGGCAACTTATCAGTGTGCCATGATAGCTTTATTTTATGATATGATTCATCACGCGATAGAGGTCTACATTGACGACATGATAGCCAGATCACAGACCGAGGAAGAACATCTTGATCATTTGCACAAATTGTTTGAGAGACAAAAAAAGTACAAACTGAGGTTGAATCCAAACAAGTGCGCCTTTGGGGTGAGATCCGGAAAACTACTGGGTTTCTTTGTCAGCAACAAAGGTATTAAGGTGGACCTTGCGAAGGTCAAAGCTATTCAAGAGATGCCTGCTCCTCGTACTGAAAAGGAAGTCATGGGTTTCTTAGGACATTTGAACTACATTGCCCATTTTATTTCGCATTTGACTACTACTTGTGAGCCCATCTTCAAGCTTCTAAAGAAAGATCAGGTAGTAAAATGGAATGACGACTGTCAGATAGATTTTGACAAGATTAAAGAGTATCTGCAAGAGCCTCTATTTCTGATGCCACCAGTTGAAGGAAGACCTCTGATCATGTACTTAACAGTGCTAGAGAACTCAATGGGGTGTGTACTGGGGCAGCATGATGAGTCTGGTCGAAAAGAGCATGCAATATACTACCTTAGCAAAAAATTTACCGACTGTGAAACAATATATTCACTACTCGAGAAACTTGTTGCGCTTTGGCATGGGCTGCCCGCTGACTAAGACAGTATATGTTAACCCATACCACTTTGTTGATCTCTAAGATGGACCCTATCAAATACATATTCGAGAAACCATCTCTCTCCCCAGAAGAATAGCCCGATGGAAGATGGTCTTAATAGAATATGACATCCAGTACACCACTCAAAAGGCCATCAAAGAAAGTGTATTGGCTGACCATTTTGTGCATCAAGCTGTGGACGACTATCAGTCTATGAATTTTGAATTCCCGGACGAGAACATTATGCAAGTAACAGATTATTAAGAACCTAGACCGTATGAAGGACCTGAACAAGGATCTAGATGGAATATGATTTTTGATGGAGCTTCTAACACTCTTGGCAACAAAATTGGTGTTGTGATTGTTTCCCCCAAAGGTTGTCATACACCTTTTACTGCCAGACTTTGCTTCGACTATACCAATAACATGGCCGAATATGAAGCTTGTATCATGGGTCTTAGGGCTGTTATTGACCTAAGAATCAAGTTCTTAAGCGTGTATGGGGATTCGGCTTTGGTAATCAGTCAAGTTAAAGGATATTGGGATATGAAACACCCATATCTCATTCCTTATAAAGAGCATGTACTAACCCGAATCCCGTATTTCAAAGAGATTACCTTTGAGCACATACCAAGAGAAGAGAATCAGCTGGAAGATGCTCTGGCTACCATGTCATCCATATTCAAGGTCATATGGAATAATGAGGCTCCCAGAATTACCATTGAGAGATTCGACGAACCCACACACTGCTATGGAATTGATATTGATGGAGTAGATGAAAAACCTTGGTTTCATGAAGTCAAGAAGTACCTATAAACTCAAGAATACCCTAAAGGGACATCTATCAATGACAAGAAGTTCATGCGAAGGTTCTCGGCCAAATTCTTCTTGAGCAATAGAATTATATACAAGCGCAATCATGATTCAACCCTGCTTCGTTGTGTGGACAAGAAAGAAGCTGAAGAATTATGCAAGACATGCACGAGGGTGTCTTTGGTACTCACTCCAGTGGACACACTATGGCTAAAAAGATCTTAAGAGCTTGTTACTATTGGACGATCATGGAAACTGATTGCCACCACCACTCAAAAACTTGTCATAAATGCCAAATCTACGCTGATAAAGTTCATGTGCCTCTTGTACCATTAAATGTCATGACTGATCATCGGCCATTCACAATGTGAGGAATTAATATTATTGGAGAAATCAAGCCCACGACCTCTAACGGATATCGCTTCATCCTTGTCGCCATTGATTACTTTACAAAGTGGGTTAAAGCAACCTCGTTCGTATCTGTCACCAAAAATGTTGTTGCCTGGTTCATAAAACACAACTTGATTTGCCGGTATGGCATCCCTGAAAGGATCATCACAGACAATAATACCAATCTCAACAATATAATGATCACTGAGCTCTGCACGTAGTTCAAGATCAAGCATCATAACTCTTCTCTGTATCGACCTAAGATGAATGGCATAGTGGAAGCCACCAATAAGAATATAAAGAAGCCCATATAGAAGATGGTCGTGACATATAAAGATTGGCACGAGATGTTATCGTTTTCTCTTCATGACTACCACACATCATCTAGAACATTAACTGGGGCAACCCCATTCTCTCTGGTTTATGGTATAGAAGTTTTCCTACCTGTCGAGGTCCAGATTCCCTCTCTGAGAATCATGAAAGATGCAGACTTAGACAAAGACGAGTGGATTCAGACCAGGTTTGATCAGCTAAACCTAATTGACGAGAAAAGGCTTGCAGTTGTCTGTCATGGTCAGATGTATCAGAAACGCATGATTAAGGCATTCAACAAAAAGATCAAGCATCGGGTATATCAGGCTGGTGACTTGGTAATAAATCACATCATTCTACCGTAGGGTGATCCCAGGGGAAAATGGACTTCCACTTACGAAGGGTCATTTGTAATCAAGAAAATATTCTCTGGCGGTGCTATGATATTGACCACCATGGACGGTGAGGATTTCCCGCACTCTGTGAATGCGAACATAGTCAAAAGATACTACGCATAAAAATGACCCGCTAGGTTGACTGGCCTAGGCAAAAATAAGGGCATCCCGGCGAACCAAAAGGGTCTAGGCAAAAATTAGGGATATATATGAAAAGATTGTACACCCAGCAAGTCAAAAACCTGAAAAGGCAGCTTGGGCAAAAAAGGGTATCCCGGTGGATTGAAAACCCGAAAGAGTGATCCAGGCAAAAATTAGGGATCAAAGCGTATGACTATGTCCTTATCAGATCACCTATAACGAGCTTTATTACCAAAGTTCAGATGGTACAAATCAATCCAATCACATTCTTCCGACAACAATGGATGAGATGTTCGAAGACATTAGGGCAATAGCAGAGTTGGAACCCGACGAGATTATTCCCACATAGCTATATGTTTTCATTTTGTAATTTTTTCCTCGACGGTTTCCTCTTATTAGGATTTCCGTATCTTTGTACAAAAAACGCTTGTTTATGGGCAAAACTATCAATACAAAAACAATTTCAATTTCAAATTCTGTTTTTACTTTTTCTATTTTGTTTGCAAAATATCCAATAACTAAAATTGAACGAGCATATGCATATGAATACAATTGACTGTTAACGAATATATGCGTAAAAAAATAGGAATAAGCAGTTACTCAAGACTGTAGGAGTTAGGATGACGTCTAAGCCACCCATTAACCCCCACATAGAAACTTCCATGATATTATCCCTACATGGTAATCTTTGCAAAGTTCATACATTCCCCACAATCTTCCTAGTAGATCACTCTGGCAGATAAAGGAGTGTAGACTTCCTCCCAGTAATATTACAGGATCCAAATTATTTCAGTTTATGGGAATTCTTCTCCCCAACTGAGTTTTCAAAATTGTAAAAGCCCTTGCAGATTACTTCTCTACAGCAGAGCTTATTCCCATCAACAAAGTTTACTTCCCAGTGGAGTCCAGACTTCCGTCAACAGGGTTTATTTCCCCAACAAGGCTTAATTCCCCAATGAGGCCCATTCTCCCCAGCTTGAGTCTTTTCCTTAGATGGCTATAAGTCACCAGTAAAACTCCCTTCCTCAGTGAAGCTATCACTATCCCCGGAGAGTTGCTACTGAATCTAAAATCTGATCATATGTCGGTCAACCTTATCCTCCTCAAACAAGCCGGAAGGTTATCCATCATCTTCTATTCCCAATCAGGGTACAGACTCCCCACTAGAGTGATGAACAACCAATGTTCCCAGACTCTTCTCCCCAAGCAGGAATTAACACTCTCTAACAGAGTTTTCCTCAAGCTCAAAGCAGAAATCGATGTTCTCCAGTGGAGTTTCCTGAAACAGCAAACAGAAGTCCCCAGCGAAAATAATCCCCAGAAGATCGAAGATACACATACTCTTCATCCCCAATGACAGTCAGGGATTTATTTTCCCCAGACATAGACGCTGCTCGAATTTACGAATGCACTTCAAAAACATGTTGCATTCATACATCATTTACAAACGTTATTGCATATGCATACTAATCGCATATAGCACAGTCTCTTTTATTATGATAACATCATTACGCAATGCATTTCATACATCACGACATTGCATACAACTAACTCTGTACCTTTTCAGGAAAGATCAATCAACAAACATCATCAATTGATTCAGCATTTCATGTTCTTTTCACCCTTTCCTTTGTTGGATAAAAGAAAAGTCGGTGGCGACTCTTGCTAACCGCAACATTTGCGATAAAACACAAAAAAAAACGGTAAAGTCAATTCTCCCACCATATTACAGATGCCATTTTTTAATAATTTTTTATATATATAATTATTAGTTTAATCTTAGGGTTAATTGAAATTGATATTATAAGCCTGAACCTTTACTACTCCATACACCCTCAGTTTTTGCTATGTAGCCAAATTCAAACTCCCCTGTCTTTTGGGCTTGAATTCAATATCTGAATTCAAGACCCTGTTACACGCACCTCCCTATTTTACTAGCCCAATATAATTCACACCCCTCTGTATTTTTTTAATTTAATTCTTTTTTATTTATATTTATATTTTTTTTATATTTTATATTTCAATATACATTTATGATTTTAATATTATTTACCATTATCATTATAAAATCAAATATAATTTTTTTCAACTCATCAAAATATTTTATTAATTCTATTGCATTAAAAATCATTTTTTTATCATGCATTAATAAAAACATTTTTACAGTTAATACGTAAAAAATATTCAACCAACACCAAATCAGTTTCTTAAATTAATTAATTCAAAATAATAGGATTTCCGTCTTCGAATAATTAAATCGGTCGATACATCATCTACCGGTTTATTATTCAAAAATCAAATAATTTTACAATTAAATTAATTTAATATTTTATATCAAAATATTAAAACCCGCGCGATTCATCAAATTACTACATCCGCAAGCGACACGTGGCCAACATCTGGCCACGTGATGAGGAGGTTATATCAGACTCCTTTGCTTTACGTATAAAAAATACTTAAACAAACATCAAATTACTTTTCGTAATAAATTAATTCAACATTAATTTTTGAAAAAGAAATACGAATATATATATTTGAGTCAACTGTGCACTTGGTATAACAACAACACTGCAGCAAGATTTCAAAAACTGTATAATTTCCCTCATTCATCTCTCTTCCTCTCCGATCTAGCAACCTCCAAAACATCATCTTCGACGGTCATCGGCTCCGGTATGGCTCTCTCTCCTTCCGTCACCGACCGCCGAAGCGGCCTCTTCCGACCGCCGAAACGGCCTCTTCCGACCACCGTCGTCCGTCACAGATTGCGGCCATACGTACTTCCTCCAACCGTGTTTCGTTTCTCCACGCGTTGCTCCATTTGATTTCAGTGATCTCCTCTTCTCAATCTCATCTTCAATTCTCCGGTAAGAATTCTCGATTTAAGTGCTTTTATAATTGATTCTTGAATAATCACTTTTGTATGCATTCTTGAGTTAATTATTGAATTGGGGTGTTGGTTGAGAAATTGGATTGTGAATTGAATTTAATTATTGAATTTTGATTTGAATTGGAATCATTTTGTGGAAATCCGGAATTGGATAGTAGAAATAAGCACTTATATGGTTAAGTGATTTTCATGAAATTGCTTATTTGAAAATTAAAGTGTTGAAGCTTTTGGAAAATTGATTTTAATCCTTGAATTAACATGTGAAATTTATTTACATTGATTCTTGAGTGTACAAATTCACATGTTAACTTCCATAAATTTACTTTAATTTCATAATCACTTCCATGAGTTTCTCTTGATTTTACATAACATGTTTATTTCTCACTTGCAATTGTTGAGACTTGTAGTGATTAAAGAGGAGCATTGTTTGGATGTAATTATATAATTGGTGTGAGTTTGGATTTATAATTCGGTAAAAATCGTTTAACTCTTAAAAATCGAATTTCCAAGTTACATATCAATTATGGAATTACTTGTGGAGATATCATTGCAACTCACATGTTGGTATAATTTCCAATTCTATTCATAAACAAACTCTCATTTCCAATACAAAAAATATGGAATTTGGAAATTGAATCAACATGTGATTTTAGTCCATTTCGGACACTTTTTTAAGTATAAGGATACACATGCTTAATGGTTAATGCTCAAGGTACTTGGACTTGACGTTTGGATAGTGTTTGAAGCTAGTTTTCATGTTTTCGAATTGAAATTCCACATGGTTTATGCTTTTATGATGTTGTTGTCCCGTGCAATAAAATGCACCAAAAATTAATTCATTAGACCTACTTTTTTGAATTTGTTGGCACGTTTAGATGCAACCATGCGATTTTGAGCCGATTCTGTTTCGACTTTTCGTGCACCTAATTTTGACTTTTACACTTTTTGTTTCCGTTTAGCATGTACATTGAGCTTGGACACTCATATGATGTATGCTTGTTTTGTATTGACCATTTGTGCACCATTATGTAAGTGTTTGTTTGTTTCCGTTACACTTTCCAGCTTAATTACATTATTACTGTAGTGCTTCCCGGTTTTAGTTTTCACCTTCCATTGCTCATTTATATTACACGCACCTGTATTTCGTTATCACTTTTGAGTTGCAATTTGATGCTTGTTGTTGCGTTGTTATTTGCTAACCAATTTGGTGGATTGTGCGAGGTACACTATGAGAGCTTTCGATCATGTAACTAAGTGTTAGTTGTGTGATTGAAAAGTATTTGATTTGGACTCGCTTCTGATGCAATTCATTTATTTCTCATTTCATGAGAAATACATACTATTTGTGATTGTCTGGATATTGCTTAGCTTGTATAGTGTTATCTTGTGCAGGGACTCTGATGCAACGTAACGCATTCGTGGCTCACATTTATTTTCACATGTGATATTCTTTGAATATTATTTTTGACTATTGCACTTTCTTGGTGAAGCTTGCTTGAAGTGTTCTGGGTTTCTTGCTTTCGCTTGATTTGCTATGAACTGTTGTTTGATTGATATTCTTACTTCCTTCTTTTTTATCTCTTGCACCTTTTACCGCATTTTATCACTTTTCTAGATATCATGAGAAGTAGGAAATAAAGAGCATGCGCTCAAAGTCGCTGTTTAAAGACCTATAGTAGGTATTCCACACTTATTTGCTACTGGTGTTTGTGCTTATTTCTTTCTTTGTTGACGATCGATAATGTCACTCAATTAGAATTGAGACAACGACTTTGATCTTTGCATTCTCCCTACAATATTTTATTGCTTTCTTCGTTGACGATCGATGATGTCACTCAATTAGAATTGAGATAATGACTTCGATCTTTGTATGCTCCCCTTAGGATTTTATCGTTTTTCTTTGTTGATGATCGATGATGTCACTCAATTAAAGTTGAGATAACGACTTTGATCTTTCCATGTTTCCTATAGGATAGTTATCCCCGCCTATAGTTTTTTTGTATGCTAACTTAGGTAAGGATTTCCCTTGTATGCTCTCTTGAACTTGTTGATTCCTTGTTTGCTTTTCATCCTTGTATATACCATATTCCCTTAGATTTTGAACCATTGTATGTTTCCTTAGGATTTACTTGTGTCGTTTCCGATGCAAGCTAGACATTAGGATTGGTATCTATGCATGCTAACATAGTTAGGATTTCCCTTTCATCCTCAACTTTAGGACCATCATTGTATGATAACACTAGGGATAGAAATAGGTTGGTCCCCTTTAGACTTTTTCCATTCCCCTTTTGCATAACTAAAACTAAAATCCTTTTACTCTAACCATACTTAAATCTTTGTTCAATATAAAAAATACTAACCAATCCAAACCTTTTTGCCATCGAGCCTCTTTTCTTTGAAAACCTTTTTCATGTAAGAACATGTTAATTCCTTTCTACTACAATGCGTGAGTCTCCAAAGGTCGAGCTGCAGTAGAATGCGAGATTGACATTGTTCATAAAGAACATACAACACATCAAATTTTTTGAGACGAACTACGAGTATCTTGATCTCTCATTGCACGAAGAGGGTACCTAAGCACAAAGGTTTGCAACCGCGGCAGACACGACTAATAAAACTTTTTTCTTTATATATACACTTTACATACATGCATTTTCCCTTTAGCTTGATTAGCGTTTAAATAGAACACACTTTTTATATTAGAACAATAAGAGGTGATCCCATGGAGTACCACAGATGTGAGCGGTGCTAATATCTTCCCCTTGCATAATCGACTCCCGTACCCGATCTCTCGGTTGTAAGATCATGATTTTTCCCTTCTCAGGTTTTTCTTTGATGATTTTATTTTCCCTTCCTATGGGATAAATAAATACTCAATGGTGACTTCTTTGATTCACTCTCGATGATTTTTTGCTGATTCCTTCAGTGAGGCTAGTTTTATCTTCTGTTGCTGCTGCCTCTGATGTGTGAACTTGGGTAGTTCATATTTTATAATTTAGGATCTTCCCTTGAGGGGGAGTCTTCATCATGTGTGACAGAGGGAGTATTAGACATGTCTAATCTTTCTAACTCATATGTGTGTAGAGGAGTTGTGCTGTGTGATGTCAGACCACATGTCTGGACATCTGATCTTTTGAAGTTTTGAAGACAGTGATCTGTAACTGCATGAAGTCTCTGGTACATTTTTATGATTGCAGTTTATATCTCCAAGTTTATCATGTTTTGGTTGTTTTAGCCAAAATTTGTCAAAGGAGGAGATTGTTAGTTATATGGTTTTATGATTGGCTAAATTTTGGTAAAACATGGTTCTATACTGATGTTGAGGAAAATGTTGTAACATCTTCATCAAATGTCATGACGATTCAGATGATATATATTTTAGCAAGATGTCAAAGACAAATGTCATGACATCCTGGACTGCGTATAACATGTGTTGTAGTTGGTTATCTCTTGACATATTTGATTTGATTTGATGACATCCTTTTGGATATACCTCATCATTATGCGCAGACCAAGGAGATTATTTATGAAGAAAGTGAAGATTTAATTGGATTTCTTAAAAAGGATCTTGCAAACTTTTTAGAAAGATTTAAAAAGATTTGTTCATAATTTTAGGAGAAGATCTTGCAACTATTTTGGAACATGAAGATTGGATCTATTTGAAGAGTCCAAGCCCATACGACAAGATTATATAAATAAGGACTTGCAAGACCTAAAATAGCAAGCATTCACAAAGAAGAAAATGTGTGTGCGACTTAAAGATTAGGGTTTTGAGAGTGTTTTAGGTTTTTTAGTGTTTGTGTTCTTTGTGTGTCACTCATGTATCTTTGATGCATTCAGTTGACTGTTTGTTGCTTGTTTATCAAGCTATTATTCTCACCCATGAGCTTTTAAGCAAAGGGTTGAATATTATTCTTAGTTAAGAGTCTTAACTAAGTATTGTTTATTGGAAGTGTAATCTTCTTTTGGATTTAAGTCTAGTCACAAGGTTTGTGGCTATAGGTATATCACTGCAGTGATTGAAAGTGGAATGGAGTTCTCATATCTAGGAGGTTCCTAGGTAGAAGTTGCACAAGATAGTGATTAGGAGAGAAATTGTAAACTGAGACTGTTTAGACTTCAAACTAAAATTATCATAGTGGATTTCCTTTCTGGCTTGGTAGCCCCCAAAATAGGCGACGTTGCATCGAACTGGATTAATAATTGATTGTGTTATTTAAATTTCTGTAATTTATCTTTCTGCACAATCAACAACAAGTTTTCTGTCAATAGATGTTATAACATATTTCCTGATATCGTGTTTTGTTTTGAGACATCAGTCTTAACCTTTGTATTGCAAGTGCCAGAAGTTCAAAAATTATTGTAATGTGCCATAAAACCTTAAATGAAAAAAAGAGAAAAAAAGCATTTTGGTATTTTAGTTTTTCGGGCTTGTTCGTGAATCTATTTGTTAATGAGTCATATATAGAATCCATTACGGTTTTTCTAGTTATAAATACGATTCTCTCTCATTTATTTTTAACACAAGTTGCAGAAAGTGTGTAAGGTAAAAATCCTAATAAAAAGTAAATGGTAAAAAATCTTAAGATTATATTCTTGGGGTTGACAGCCTTTTAAGGTTACCAAAGGAATTTGAGAAACACTTTAAATACGTTAGATTTGTGTGATTCTTATATTAAAAATTAGAGAAATTAAAAATCACTTGTGTAAAAAATAAAATTTTAACTTCAAAGATTTTTTTTTTATAACTCATATCGTAATCTTTTATAATAATTTTTAAAATACAACAAATTAATCAAAGGCTCTCTTTCCTAGATATAGATGAATTAAATCCAACTGTATAAACTATTTCTATCTATTCTCAACTATTAATATTTTTATTACTTTACATCACTTGATTGATTGTCATTGTTTTTTTTTTCACACCTTAGAATCTTCATGTGTAAAAATAATTTGTATTTATTTTTTCAATAATACTCATAAATCTTACACCACCTCATAGTGCTCTTTTACTTCTATGAGTCGTACACAATTAAAATTTGTTTACATTGAGAAAGACTTCTTTTCTACACAATAAATAAAACAAACAAAAAGGAAAAAGGGGTGGGGACTAAAGAGAAAGACACAAAACAACATTCACCTTATGATAGTGATTCATCCGCGGTTCTAAGTTTTATCATCAATAATAAATGCAACTACACCATCATTGAGTAAAATTCAATTGATCCAATTTCTTTTAACAAAAAGTATAATAAATATAGGAAAAAGCCATTGGAAGGTGCTCCTAACATAAGAATCAGACCCTCCACCACGCTCCTTTGCCTTTGAGGAGAAAAAGGCAATGGAGAAACAATTTCCCATGCTGTTTGTGTTAACCAATGTACTTCTTTTCAGTGCCTTTCTTGTGTCCACAACTCAGTCTCAGAGCAATGTCTCAGCTGTAGGAGACCCAGGAATGCAAAGAGATAGCCTAAGGGTAGCCTTTGAAGCTTGGAACTTTTGCAATGAAGTTGGTCAAGAAGCTCCTCACATGGGTAGCCCAAGAGCTGCACAATGTTTTGATCTCTTACAAGGTAACCTTAATCACATAAAAGTCTCTTAAAATTTCATTTAGTCCTCAAAGTTTCATTTTTTGTTGTTGTATGACCAGATTCTCTTGTCCATAAGGTGACAGAAAAAGATAACAAACTTGGTGTGGGGGATCCATTACCTGGTTTTAGACCAGAAGACATAAACAACATAGACCTCTATGCTGTTCAAAAGGAAATTTATTTAGGTTCTTTATGTGAAATTCAAGACACACCAAGTCCATGGCAATTTTGGATGATAATGTTGAAAAATGGAAACTATGACACTAGGTCTGGTTTATGTCCTAAAGATGGTAAAAAGGTACCACCTTTTAATCCAGGAAGGTTTCCTTGTTTTGGAACAGGTTGCATGAACCAACCCATCTTGTGTCATCAATGGACACAGCTGAAAGATGGTATAATGAGAGGAGGATTTAATGGTACTTATGATTTGAATTCTAGTTGTGGAAATAGTGGACTTGGTAATAGTAATAATAATCTCTCTTATTATGAGGTAGTTTGGGAGAAAAAAGTTTATGTTGGTAGTTGGTTGTTTAAACATAAGCTAAAGACTTCAAAGAAATACCCTTGGTTGATGCTTTACCTTAGAGCTGATGCAACTAGAGGATTCTCTGGAGGTTACCATTATGATACAAGGGGAATGATTAAAACTGTAAGTCCAACCTTTCCATCAAAATCTAATGTTTCAAATTTTCCAATTATGTTATGGTGAGAAGATCAAACATTGTCTCTGCAGTTCGATGTCTCTGCACAGCTACCAGCTGAGTTGGCTTAACGAGACAAAATGATTGTTTATTTATAAGCTTTTTAATTTCTTTTAATTTATATGGTTTGGTTAGACAAAACTAACCATATGTGTTTACAATTCAGCTTCTAGAATCACCAAACTTTAAGGTGAAATTAACCTTAGATATCAAGAAGGGAGGAGGATCCAAGAGTCAATTCTACCTTCTAGACATGGGAAGTTGTTGGAAGAACAATGGTGCTCCATGTGATGGAGATGTAGTAACTGATGTCACTAGATACAGTGAAATGATCATCAATCCAGAAACTCCAGCTTGGTGCAGCCCTACAGGTTTAGGAAACTGTCCACCATTTCACATCACACCAGATAACAAAAAGATATTCAGAAATGATACTGCCAATTTTCCTTATTCGGCTTATCATTATTACTGTGCTCCGGGCAATGCTCAACATTTAGAGCAACCTGTAAGTACTTGTGATCCTTATAGTAACCCTCAGGCACAAGAGATTGTTCAGTTGTTGCCTCATCCTATTTGGGGTGAGTATGGTTATCCCATTAAAAAAGGTGATGGTTGGGTTGGTGATGCAAGGACTTGGGAACTTGATGTTGGTGGCTTGTCAAGTAGACTTTACTTCTATCAGGTCAATAATTTAATTACCACTCTATTTTAAGAAACTCATGACTCATCATATTACATCACATACATTTTATTAGCATTGAGTTTGGCCAAATTATGATGATTATGTAGCATCAACACCTCTAAAAAAAGCGCGTCTATGTCTGCGTTCATGTCAGTGTCAGACATAGACATCACAACGTGTCAGTGTTGACCTGTGTCCGTGCGTCATATGATGACAAGGTATAGTGTGATTCTGTCTAACTCACTGCAAATCTAAACATATAATTTATTGTGCAGGATCCGGGCAGTTCTCCTGCGAAAAGAATATGGACATCTATTGATACTGGTACAGAGATATTTGTGAGTGACAAAGACGAAGTGGCAGAGTGGAGTATAAGTGACTTTGATGTTATTGTAACAGAACCAAGAAATAGTTTGGTGACTCATATTTGTTAGGTTGTGTGAAAGAAAATAGGATTGAAAGTAAAGTAAACTTTTGGGATTAGATAGTCCCCAAAGTTGAGGCTTCTTTATGTTCATTGTCAAAAGGAACTACTCATTATTGAAATTGGATCCTGAGGAATAAAGTTGATAAAGCATTATCTTTCACTTTTTATTTCTTTTGATGAAAATTTGTTTCTTTAGTCATTAGTAAATTTTAAAAATAGAAGTGAAAACAAGTTATAAATCAATGTTTTACTATTTAGAAGTAAAATTCCAACTCACAATACCACTTGCTTATGGAATCCAATCATGATATGCACCAACCATTGGTTATAGATTCAGGTAGTACATATGCATGTTTTCAAAAAGCAAATTTGTCACCAAATAAAGAAATAAAGAGTCACCAATTCATGGTAGTGTTTTGAGATTTAGGGTGTGATTGGTTTAAGAGAAATAGGGAAGAGAGTAAGGTGAGAGAGAGGTATGAAAGAGAGAGTTAATTTCTCTTGATTAGTTTAGAAGAAAGAGTGAAAAGAGAGAAAACAATATATCAAATCTTCTTTATTTCTCATATCTTTCCCTTCTTCTACTCTCTCTTACATATTTCTATCTTCTAACTTTCTCTTCACAACCAATCATACTTTTATAGTACAAGGACAACAAATAATACTTGTTTGGACTTTGGACAATTTTTGAGCGGCATTTGTCTGGCACCAAACTAGTTTGGGGGCGCTGTCTATCGTGAGAGACCTCACGTGAAAATCTCTCTTTTGTCTATTTTTTCAACAGATTTGTGGGGGTTTTGAATCCCCAAAAAATAATTCATGTTATTTATTTTTACTATTCATCATAAAAAGTATATTGTTCATTATTATTTTGGGGGAGTTTTTATTTTTCTGGCGCTACATACTTTGAAAAAAATACAAAAAAATGTCGAAATCACATAGTCACTCATGTGAGAAACGTATTGAGGTCTCTCACCGTAGACAACACCCTAGTTTGGTGACAACAGAAAGATACATATTAGTATTGAAATTATTTTTCTTTGTCTTCCTAACCACGTTGAAAAGCCATAATTGTTTTAAGAATTCGAAGATATTTCTCTAGACGTATTTTTTTACACACTCAACATAAATTAGCGAGTCATCTTTATTTTACTACAATTTAGTTTGGAAATGCATTTCTGTATTAACATTAGGGTGAGTCCGGAGACGCATCTGCATAAATCCTCTTAATTCAAAATTCAGGAAGTTTACGGAGATGCATCTTTGGATGTGTTTTATTCATAAACCAGTGCCAGACCCTTCTCCATTCCTTCTTCATTTGCTGCAAACTCTTCCAAACCCCATTAGAGTTATTTTGCTACAAAGTCGTTTCAAGTTTATTTTTTCAAGGTCACTCACTCCATTCTATTTCATATGTTGCAAGTTCATTCACTCCACTCAAGCTTTTGATCTACAACTCTAATTTAGTAAGTTTATCATTTCATTTTTTTTTAGCTTTGAATGATGGTTTAGGTGACATAAGTCGTTTAAGATGCATTAGATACTAGTACATTCAAAATAGGTAGCTGGTATAGACATGCATTACCATTTGGTTAGAGTTTAAGAGATCAATGAGATTTCTATCATTTCTGTAACACCTCATTTCTACCCGGCGGATAATAATAAAATCAAAGTTCAACATAAATAGGCTGCTACATTTACAACTTAAAATCAAATTCCTTTAATCGCATATAAAACAGATACATAACACTTATTTCGAATGAACCGATAACAACCTGATTTATTCTTTAAAATCAAACAACTTTTTATTGATAAGCAGCAGAATCTACATACTCAACTTCAATTCACTTAACATATTTTATTCAACTAAAACAACTTCAAGGCAACAATTATTTCACGTAACCAACTTAAAATTTAGCAACTCAAATAAATCTCAACTAAACATCAAGCGTTCATCCCCCCGAGTGCTACATATCAGAGCGACAATGCCGACTCGAACTGACGAAGGTAACAACTATTCTTCTTGATTACATGCACGTTACCAACAGGGGGCAACATTCAAACAGAAGGGGTGAGATATCGAACTATATAATTGAATGTATGATAAATAATATATCAGAATCAGGTCATATAAAATCACCAATTCACAACTTTCAAACAATTTTAATCTCAACAACACATCAACACGACATAACGACCAATTCACAGCTTTTAGATGATACATGTCACAAAAAGTCAACAACATAAAGCAACAACAAATCTATCTTCACCACAACTCAAGATGCAACATCAAATGCGACTCAATTACAATGCACATGCATGTGGTACCATTGGAGCAGAACTCCCATCTTAAAAATCTGCCAATAAATAGAGGCATCAACAAGGCATAAGCCTTCATCGTAGGTTGCCATCAAGGCCAAGGCATAAGCCTTTGTCACTAATTTTTCCAATCCAGGTCAACGTGGTGCCAATCCAGGCCAACTTAATAATGCAAATGTATGTGACTCAATGAATGCAACAGTCACATACTCACAATAATTATCATTCATCACATGGCGTAAGCCCACATCACCATTATTACCAGTAAATAGAGGTAATTCATCATCATCTAAAATTCTCTTCAACTTCACATTATCAACAAGAATTCACAGAGAAAATCACAACAACACAATATCTCAATATTAGCCATATGCCTACAACTTAATCAACTTATCAATCACAAATATAAACAACAAAATATTCAACAACAACAACAATGTATTCGACAATGACTTATTCACAACAAAAACCAATAACACAATTCCATAAACCGGAACCATTCAACTTAATTCGACTTCACCTGTAAATAAACTTTATTCTACATAATTCTAACAAAACTAACTAACTAAAAATACCTATATGTATATACGACTTACTCTGACAATTTCAACTAATTTTGATTAACTACTTTTACCGCCTAAATCTACAAATTCGGCTAATCGGTACTGTTTTATATACTGTTATTACTACTATTTATTTATACTACTACTAATCAATTTATTCTACTAAATTACGCTACCTCTGTTATTTAGCTTACTTCTATTGTTGGTCTTTGCCAAAACTACAAGTTTGCCATCTATAACTTCTATTACTACAACTTCCTGCCAGTGACAATTATTAGTTATAAACCAAAATCAATATCAACTTATTTTTCCTGTTACTGAAATTCTTCGTTATACTTTCTGTATGATAGTTTGCAATTTCTACATCTACTGATACTTCATAATAATGCTCAGTTAAATTAGTCCATACACTATTATTTCTACTACTCATACATATACATCCTGTTATTCATTTGACTAAAGCATTACAATTTATTCCTGTAACTTCTTTAATCCAATCTGATACTAAATTATTTTACTAATTATATTAACTTATTAATAATATAAGATATTGCACCTACTCAATTCTCCTGCACTTGTTTAAACCACTCTGCTACTATATTAATTCACCAATGATACTACTCATTATTAATACACTACTCAAATGTTCACTTAAGTAATATATATATCTTTGGATCCTTGAAACCGTGCTTCCCGGTCTTTCTCTTTCCAGAATCCATGGTTAAAAAGTACTTGAGATATTCACAAATGGTCAACCTTTAAATCCCTTGAAATATGATCTCTCCAAAAGATGCTTATGAGTGCATGGATGCATGATGCAACAATCACACACAAGATCACACATATAGGGTTCATAGGTTCAACGTCACGAGCATGAGGTCAAATGTACTACCCATTAGGTGTTGGTCTAAAATTTATCATATGCCGAACAAGGTTCTAGAGGTTCCCGGAGTCTACATCCTTCCTTCGGATATTACCAACTCCCCGATTAACTCGGTAATTAGTAATATTCTCAAGAAAGACTCGTCCGAGTGTAGTATCGCGTGACAAATAATTTCAGATTACTCAGTCATAGCTTCCGCACTACACCTAAAAGGTCAAGATGGGTTTGGTATTCTACGGACCTCAGTTTCAGTAGGCTCCCAGGTCGAAAGCAGTACGTCTTCCCGATTACTCAGTAAATGACACTACAGTCAAAGGGGCCTCCACTGAGTGGGGGATCTCATGCCTCCTTTTTTGGGATTACTCCCTCAAAGTTAACATGACTATACTGCCCATCCTATCTTAAAGTTTTCCCAAGTCCGGTATAGTACTTATGAGTAATCACCAAGCACCCTGAATACCAGGAAAATCCAGACAAACATATATACAACATATAACACAAAAAACAATAATAACACATATACAGATATAAACAAAGATAGGCTCAACCCACTTAGGGATGGACCAACAAGAGGTCAATCTTTCCCCAGTGAAGTCGCCATTTTTCTGTAGCGATAGAAATATTTAAGACTAAGCCATTGGATTGACTAGACTTATACAAATAAAAATAAAAATCGCCACTGTGCTTTATTGTTTCCAAAGGAATGAGAAAAGAGCGAATAACCCAAAAAGAGGGGGAAAGATTCTAGGTAAGGGGGTTGGTTATGCAAAGGGAAGGTATTAGCACCCTAAACATCTACGGTACTCCGTAGGAACCTCTTTGTAAAATCTGTATATTTTAGCTATAAAAAATGTTGTGTAAAAAATGGATGGTGGAGGTGAGAAAAGAAATATATTTTTTATGATTTTTACACCCGCCGCGGTTGCGAACCTTTAGTGTCTACGTACCACCTTTTCGTGCAATATGGGATCAGGGTACACGTAGTTCCTCTTTTTTTTTTTTAATTTTAAAACACAAATGTGTTGGTTAATTTTATGAGATAAAACATCATCGTCATTGTCCGTATAGAAAACATACCTACTACCCACAATCATGAGAAATGAGAATTTGCATCATCTCAAAGTGGAGGATATGGCTTGGATTTTAAAATCAACAAAGTCTCACTTAACACCCAAGTGGAAAATATCTCTCTTCACTATATATTATAGAAGTATAGTTGTTTCCATCACTACAAGGATTGACAAGAGTTCAATCTTTTGAGAAAAGTTTAAAGATGAAACCCAAAGTGGCAAAATGGTTTGAAATGAGATTGATTGACTTTTAGTCTTCTCACAAAAATGATGTCAAAGTATTATTAAGTTTATTGGAGTTTATTTATGGAAATGTTTGAAAATGCATGGACCTAAGTCCAAGTTTATTATGAAAGTGGTCCAAGTTTAAAACAAGAAGAGTTTTCAAAAGGAGGGAGAAGATTTTTGAAATTAAAGAAGATGGGAGGAGAAGAAGAGGCTATCCTAAAGCATAAGGTAAAATCTAGGGATAAGAATCATCTAACCAACAAGAAGCCAATACTTGACACTATGAGCCAAGATAGAATTCTTATTCTTTGGATTGAAACCAAGCAAGAAATGGTACTAGACCTCTTGAGAAAACAAAACTTCAAGTGTATTAAGTCTTCATAAAAATTGGGCAGAGTAACGACTGTATATGGGTGAATTCCAGATTACAAGCAAAGGGTGTAATCACAATAACCTGCACACAAAACAAACAAACAACCCAATTTCTTGAGGTAAACCTCAAGAGCTCCAGACAAAATAATCAGATAAGATCACAAGGTCTCCAATATAGACCAAGGTTTCTATTCATAAGTCCAAGAAGTCCAATGCTCCATAATGCCAAGGATAGTAACCAAATAGTCCAAGTTTTATTAAAGATTTTTTAGGGTTCATGTTGATTATTAGGCGTCTTAAAAGAGAAAAGAAAAGCTTAAGTGAGCAAAATAAAGAAAGACAAGAAAGTAAATACTCAAATGAGCAAAGATGAGAATGGTATGAAATATAAATGCTAAAAGTAAATAGTGCATAAAAATAAAATGGGGCATATAATAAAAGAAAAAATGATAAAGTCAATTATTAGTGATTAGTGGTTAGTTGGATGACCATCTTGAAACTTGTATTTGGAACTCATTAAAGGATTGGTAGAACCAAAGTCTTAACACAACAAGTTGCATTTTCTTTTTGTCAAGTATAACATCCATTTGGAATCCTCAAAAGTAACATTTAATGACCAACGATGTTTAAGTGATCCGCGTTGACCAAAGGTGTTGTAGAACCAAAGCCTCAACACAATGAATCTCAAGGTTATTGGATCAAAGAGATCCAATTAACATACTTGGGCTTGTAAATATAAGTTTGGGCCACGAATGATCATTTATTTGAATCGGGACAAAATTTAACGCTATATTAAGCAATCATAAGTGGCCTTATATAGAAGTCGCACCTATTTTGAGGTCGGACAATAGCAATCTATGCACCATTTGTTTTGAGACATGATATAGAGATCATGCTCCAACAACATTTAGTGCAATAAGAAGGGGATGAGATAAAGGGGGTGGGAGAGAATATACAAACCACTTTTGGATTAAATTTAATCAAACTATTATTAAAATCATTCATCCATTTTTTTGGAGTTAGACTCAACACCATGGATCCAATGATGTTAATAAAATTCATGATAAAAAATTTAACCCAAGATCAGCCAGAAAATAGTCACAAAATAATATTACATTTTAATATATACAAAAAGGTTTAAAAATAATGTTTAAATATAGAAATAAAAGAGAAAAATATCAACTATGTTCAAATTAATCAAGAAATAAAAAGTAGGACCATAGAAAAATCAAAGAAGGGCTCAAATGATTTTATAAATTTTTTGGTAATTTTTTAAAGTCAGAAACTATTTTTAAAATTAAAAGAAAGGGGTAAAATAAACCAAAAACGATAAAAAATAACAAAGTCAGAAACAAAAATAAAATAAGGTCACCAATATTTGTCACAATATCATTGGATCATTCCATAATTTTTTCAGAATTTAAAAATGCATAAAAGTATTTTTAAACATTTAAAACAATTCAAATAAAGTGTAAATTTATAAAAATACCAAAACACAAAATTAAATTGTGAAAAAATAAAAATCAGAAAGAGAATAATCAAAAATATTTTTCATATTTTTTGGACTAAAAATAGATTTTCTATGATTTTTTGAAGTTTAAAACAATTAAATATAAAAATCAGAAAAGAAAATAAAAGTCAAAAATATGTGGACCATTGGATGAGAGTCAAATCGTGTTAGTAATCAGATCTAAAGGATCTGGTGCACTGTGCATATCATGATCATTAGTGAATAAAGCACTGAATCAATTATTAAATCAGAATTCAAAAATAACAAGTGGCGTGCCATCATTGGTTGGAAGATGACACGTTGGTCATCTTCAACCTCCAGCCAACGTGAATTGCAGGTCTCTCAAACTGTAAAATCAGAAGCTCAGACTTATGTCATTCGCTTCGTCTCTTCAAGATGAAGACAACCACACTCTCGCATCAAATTTATATAAACTGTAGCTCAAGCAATTTGGAAAGAAAGTTTTGAAAAGGGATTTGAAATTTCATGGTCAAAACGTGTTTCCAGTAAAAGATAAGTGTTGCGACTAAAACCAGGGCAATGAGAGCATCACAATGATATCAAAGTTTTGAAGAATTGATGAAGGAATCTACCTATTAAAGTTGAGTTGCAGAGCTCTGAAACTGGACTTCTATGGAGCAATATAGGGCACGATTCTTGAATGTAATTATATCGTTAGCTTCAGGGAAGATCAAGAAAGGTGAATTTATAAAAAAAAATGGATTGAAAAAGGCTTGTGTATGGATTTCGAAGTTGCTGAATTCTGAGTTATAGAACAAGTTTGGCAGGGTGATTTTGGCTATCCAAGCTTGAGAAAATGAATGGGATAGTTCATGTATTTATAGGAGAAGCAAATGGGATCAAAAGAAAGAGTGAATGATGCATTTTGGAGGGAATTCGTGCAAACCTGATGCACGAGTGAAGTGTGATCTTATTTTCACCAAAACTCATCCAAATCTTGCGTTTTGAGGTGCTAAACACTTCTGGAAAGTTTGTTAATCAAGTTTAAATCAAAAACGCGTATAAATCTTGTGATTAGAGGCCATATTATGGATTTCAAAACTCTGACTTGGTGAGAAATTCAGTTCCAAAGTGCCAACTTCTGACCAATGGCATTCTCAGCTCAAGGGGGTCTTAGAGCATGATTCTTGATGCTTTAGAAAGATGAGGTTACAAGCTTTACAATGGAAAAAGAATGGAATAAAATGGATGCTTGAGATGAAAGTTGTGTTGAGTCAAAGTTGGAGAAAAAGGATTGACTTTCCATACTTAGAAATATTTCAAATTTTCCTAAAAAAATGACCTATAATGTCTTGCATCCAAACATAGTCTTACACTTGGAATTTGCTCTTGACCAAAAAAGATGGCATGAAGTAGATATCTTGAATGACATTTTGAAACTTGAACCATTCAAAATCTCCAAAAATTGAGAAAGTTATGACTTGTTGAAGTTGGCAAAATTTCATAAAATGACCTATAATCTTTTGTATCCTTAAGGCAACTTCCATCCATTTTCTCACTTTGCACATAAAAGAAGGCATAAAGTTCACATCTTCAAGATCATTATGGAAAATGAATGGGCTCAAGATGATAAAAATTGACCAAGTTATGATCATTTGAAGTCACACATGAAAAATTGGGGATTCATCTGGAGGACTTGTAATCTTTCTCCCTCATCAAGTTTCTTCCACATGAAAACTCCTTGGGACTTTTGAATTTATTTGTTAGTAACCCTTTGAAGAGAAGGATGTCTTTGGAATCACTCAAAAATACCAAAAGATGAGCAAGATATACTCCTTTGAAGTCCAAAACCCTAGCTCCTAGATTAAGAAACATGCCTTGAGGAACTTTGACAAATTTGAACAAACTTCTTGTACCAAAACAAATGTTTTATAAATATAAGTTGTTGAGGATGATAATGAGAACTCATAGCAATCACAACCACTTCCATATCTTGAGAATTGAGATAAATATGCATTTGTGACCAATGGGAACAAAGCCTTGTCCAAGCATGACAACTTCTCAAATTATTCCCTTGTGCTTTTCAATCCAGTTTGATAACCTTGAAATGTGGTGAATCAAAATAACCTTGCCATGCCATTTGTTCCAAAACAAATTCAATGGTGAGGTTTGAACTTCTCAAGCTTTATTGACTAGGGCATGGAAATAAACTCATGAACCCATGGATCAACTTGCTAAGCCACATTGCCTTTACCTACATTATTAACAAGTAAGACAAACCAACATTGCATTTTATTAATTGAAAGAAGAAATCAAAACAAAAATATTTATGATCACAAAAGAACACAAGTCAAGGTGCTTGGTGATTCTTCAAAGAGCAAAGCCAAATATACTCGACTAGATCTCCTCGAAGTTGACAATAAACTTGTTTTTCACGAATATTTACTCTTCTTTGTAGTCTTGTTATAAAATTCGGATGAAGACCACTAAATATTTCAAATAGGATGTATTTATAATAAATTAATAGTGTTAAAAGAAAATAAAATATAAAAAAAACGTTGAAACACATAACATATTTAATTATATTAATTTTTTAATAGAAAGTGTCGTTGCAATGCAGTGTTACGGTTGACTAGTCTAGTCAACTCCAACGACTTAAAATATAAAAGTTACGAAGACCACACTGAAAAATCTTAAAAAAAGCCTCCGTAGAAGGTCCTCTAAGAAACACCATACACCAACCAATCCATCTAATCCATAATCACACATGCAACCAACACCTCAAACCAACTAGAACTATCACCACAACAACAATGTCCATTGGTTCCAACACAATCATTCATTCCAACTTCACCAACTAACTTCAACTATAAAATAAAAGAAAATCACCTCAACAAACAAACTTTTACCACCCCTCAATTGATACATATAACCCGCAAACAACACAATTCCAATACCCATTTATGTTGAGCAACTCATTTGATTTTGAGAGCAAAGAGTTTACCAGGTTCTAGAAGTGTCACTAGAAGTAAATGAAATAATAAATGCATCAAATGAATGAGGAGTCCTTTCCCGCCACCACAAAAATGCAAACGACCAAGGGGGGCCTTGTAGGGGTGAGAGACAAAGCCTCGATGTGGAATCGATAGTCCCTACAAGTAATCGATAGTCCCTACCAGTTTACAAATTAAGTAATTAAATTATATTATATTTTATTTATTTAAATTATATGTTTAATAATTTTAATAATTATTTAGTAATTATTATTTTAAATATTAAAAATATTTAATAAATATTAATAATATGTAAAATAAAAAAATGAGAAAAAAAGAGGGTGTGAAGACTCGTAAATAAAATTGACGGGTGGGTTGAAAGTGGAATATTCATGAAAAAAACTCAAAATAAATAAATATATGGATTAAAATTGAATTAATAAAATAGGAAGCTTGGGTTAATTTAAAGAAAGGAATTATGGCTGATGTAGTACTAGCTTTAAAATAGTAGTACACTTGAGGTCTCATAGAATCCAGTCTTGGAAATAACCAACGGCAGTAGTACCATAATAATAGAAGTAGTACACCTCAAATTTCCTAGTACTACTACATGCATGTACTGCAAACTTGCAAAGTACAAACATTCCCCCCTCATGCTATTACATATATAAAATCAAAGGGAATCCATTTTATGCATAATTTAACAAACCAAAATTTCAACGAAAACGCAATCTCATTGAATTAGAAATTCTTACAAGAGAAGCTGCTTGAGGAAGAGGTAAGGTAATGTAATTTAGATGTAGAGAAGGTTGGGGGCTTGGATTAATTGTTAGAGGCAGGGAACAGGCTGAGCATGGATGAAGCTATCAACAGATGAGAAAATTGTTGTGGCTCCACTCATGCACTGCCTCTTCCCTGGCTCTGTTGTCATTTTTCCGTAGTCCCTTTTCTTTTTTACTATTTTTTTTATGATGGAATACTGATATGATTTATTCCGGTTTTTAATTCCTTAAACAAGCTATAAATTCCATATAATCTTGGGGCAAATGATTCTAAATTGTGATTTCAGACCTTTATATTGCAGTCAAATGCGGCAGCAATTGCAATTGTGATGTCGATGCATAATTCTAAAAGTTTTATATTGCGGATGTAATTACGGTTGTAAAGGAAAATTTAAAACTGAGCAAAAGTATGGTTAGTAGAACTTATTGGGCTGAACCCGATGCAACACATAAGTCAATTATCATTTCATTCATTCTAGTTTCAAATGTCTCTAGATTTTTATAGTAGAAGCTTATTCTGTAACTTTTGTACTATATCTATATGTATGCTTATCTCAATTTATCATACTGTGTTGGAATATAAAACACAGAAGTTCTGATAAAATAACTGAATAAAGTTTTAATATACTTTTATATGATAAAATTACTGAATTAAGAGCATGGTTTTAAATTGCCATATTGCAGATGCAATAATCTCTGCAACTGCGTCTAACTGTAATTATTGTGTGATTTAAAATAACACAGTTTCTTCAAATATTTTTATAAATCAAAAGTGCGCATCACGCGACTTAAAACCATGATTAAGAGCACAAATGAATCCAGAACATAGCATCAGCTAGCTATATATGTGAGTAATGATATGCTGTATGGCCTCTTAATTCAGCCAAATTCATGAATGAGACTGAGAGAATACACAGAAAAAGAAGAGACTTACATGGTTGTATTGTATTAATCAATATTATCATACAAGCATAAGGATTCAGCAAGGTCAACAAGAACACATGAATCTTCACACAACTTATGATCAAATTTTCCAGATTCTATAAGCTCCAAATCCTCCAACAATATCACATAATGTTCTTCAACTTCACCTGCACTCTTTTCTCCTCCAACCATTGCTGCAACCATCTCCCACCTTTCTGGATGCCTCTCATCAACTAAAGCTAAAGCTAGCTCAAACAATTTGTTCTCTTTCCAACTCCAACCACATAACCCCTTTGGAATATCATCATCCATAGGATTCTAACTAACTCTTTAAGATGATTGATTGATGGAAAATCTAGTAGCATTACATTATGATAAAAATTTACTAATTTTGTAGAATCTCATGTCTTCACCCTTTGGTGGAGTCATGTAACTGCAAAAATAAAAATCATCTTATCTTTGATGTCATTAGAAGGGCCACATGAATCATGAGATATATTTAGATTAAATAAATCTCAACTTATGTTAATGAAAGATTGATTTTTTTGGCCTTAAAACAGTATAACGATAATATAATATAATGGACAATATACCTCATTAGTATCTAAATATTAATTTCCTATTTAAGCTATGATTGATGCCATGTGGTCCTTGATTTTTTGAGCCGGCTTCATGTAGAAATTTATGTATATATTGATTGATATTTTTGGGACATGGTCAGAAATTTTTTGCAAATTATCTACCCATGTTTTTTATATATCTCTTTCCAAATTTTCAATTTTATAGATTGATATTTTTGGGACATGGCCAGAAATGTGTTTGATCTTTCCGAAAGATTTGAAATGATTCGATGCTTCACCAACCGGAGATAGGTCACTTTCGAGGGTGAAGTGTAGGGTCTGGTGAAAGGCTAAGATGTGGAAAGTAGAGGAAACTTATAAACAAGAACATGGGAGATTAGAATGCAAATTTACTTTGTTAGGAAAATTAATAAGTTCACCAATATGGATAGATAAGCAATTTTGACTTTAAATATTGATTGTTTATTATGTTGAAGGAAAGGAGAGTTGGTAACATCGATCTTCCATTTGTAAATAGTCTTTGTTTGATTTTTGAAATAGCTTATTTGAAAAATTGTAAGATACTGTCGTTGATCCAAAAAAATATGATTTTATAAAAACTTTTAAATTCAAAATAGTTTTGTAAGAAAGTTTTTAGCTTCTCCTAATGACTCCAAGGCTTCCATCTAAGAGAAATTTTTAGGTTTCTTTAATCTCAACTTTGATCATTCATTTGGTACTCGACGAAAGTCCTTCATAATAATGACGAAAGTCCGTCATTATTACAATAAAAATAGTCATGTTGTTTTGTTTTGTCTTATTAGAGAAAATAATGAAAGTAAAAATGTTTCTCCTTCTCACTTCTATAAAAAAAAATCATGAAAATTAAATGAGAAATAAGTATGGTTCATCTTACTTCCATAATAATAATTCTAGTTAGAAGCATCTTCTAACAAAAAAGATGACACACGTTCAAAAGCATCATACAAAGAGGATAATTGATACATTAACATACATATTTATTTTGCAAGTCATGTTTTGTAGTTTGAAGGACTAAAAGAGAATATTTAAAAAAGTTGTAAAAAGCAGAAGTATACTTTAGAAGTATACATGTTTTTAAGTCTTTGATCTTGAGGATGAACGATGATGACAAATGTCAATCATTACGATCAAAACAACACTAGTTAAAAGTTTCTCAATTTAATGATCTATAATGATCAATAAAATAAATAAGCATGTGATAGACTTATTTGTTTGCTTACCAACTCTCACATCCAACAATGTGATGAGAATGATACACCTTAAGGTGTTCATCCCACATGGAAAATATTTGTCAAGAATTATTTCTTGAAGAAGGTAAAACTATTTTAATTAAAAACAAAAATTCTTTCTTTATAGAGGTATATGGCTAGAAGTGTGCGCGCGTGCGCGCACACACACACACTTAAAAACTCTTTATAAAATATTTTTGAAAACAAAAGGCCTAGAGAAGTATATAAAAATTGCATAGAAAAAAATGAGAGCATTAAAAAAGATAGAAAATATTTTTGAATGAATTTTGTGAGTGCACTTGCCCGTTAGATGTGTTGCATAATGTCAAGACTATGATAACTAGCATTTCTGTATATTGAACGGTATCTCTGAGTCTATGTGTGCACCTTTGCATTAGGAATCTTAGAATGCATTTAGAACATGTTTTGAAAAGGTATCATGCATTAAAAATGAGTTTTTATATGAAAAACAGGGATATGTGTCAACACATACGATGTATGAGTCGACACATGTGGATCAATAATAAAGTATGTAGCCTCTGTAACTATGTGTCGACACATACAACCCTTCAGGTCGACACATGTTGAAAAATCATATTTATGTGTCAACACATACGCGTTTCAGGTCTACACATGTACTTCATTTTTAAAGCTTGAAATTCTCTGTTTCTGTTTATCGACACATGACCTTGAACAGGTAGACGCAAGTCATTACATCGACACATACTGTCATTTTTCTGAAAAATTGCATTTCTTTTTAATTTCTAAGTCTTCTTTTTGCCACCAACTTGCACACATATAAATACTTCATACATGCATCATTTCAAACTTGATGAAACTATAAACACATACAAAATTTGCTCATCATCTTTAACCTCTCATCTATGCATACACATAAACAAATTACACATAATCATTCTTTGTTTGGGTGTTATCTAGACTTGTATTGATAACATTCAATTTAGGTTGGTGTAACCTAATATTGGATTGAGAATTTTTGGGGGTTTCATCGGGAAAAACTGAGGGTTTTCCACCAAGATCAAAGTGTTGATTTGAGAGTTTTGACAAGATTTCATATATGTTGGATTCAAATGAGTGAAGAGCTTTGAAGAACAGGAAGTTCTTGCAAAGGAGTAGTGTGAGACGGTGAATCATTTGGATATCTTGGGTGACAATAATTTGCAATTTGGATTCGGCCGAGTGAAAGCTTTGAAGAACAGTGATTTCTTGCTAAGGAGTAGCGCGAGACGATGGATCAAATTGGTATTGTTGAGTCACTTGATCAAACTCAGATCAAGGGAAGAGAAATTGTTAGGAACAACATCAAACATAGAATTTGTATGATTGGATTGCTACATTTCTCTTCTAAATGATTTTTTGCATAGTAAGAATTCTTATCTCAATTCCAAAAGGAATTGGAGGCAGATGTAGCCATAGTAAGGACGATTGCTGAGCTGCCTAAACAAATCTTTGTATTCTCTCTCTCTCTCTCTCTCTCTCTCACTCATTTACTTTGTGTAGCAAATTGTTAAATTCATTTATTGTGTAATCGATTCGTATAGACATACCTTTGATTAAACATTTCTTTGTTGATTATATTATAATAAATTAGATTGTAAATGGTATTTCATATCAATAAAGTCAAAGGAAAAATCTGAAAAAATTGACTGTATGTCAAGTGTTCGATAATTTTATCAATAATTTCATTGGAAATTGGTTAACAATTGTGATCATTATAAAATGATTGATTGAGAGATTATTGTATTGAGTCTTATCATCATTTTAGTTTTCATTATTTGGTTTATGCATATTTGCTTTCCATAGTTTTTCATTGTTTTTCAAAACATAATTTTAAAAGGTGATTTTTAACCTTGAGGATCTCTTTAATCGTTTAAATGCACTTGGGAAATCTCCAATGAAATTTCTACTAATAAAGTTTTGGCATAATTACTTCAGAGTTCCTTTAAGTTACTTTATTGTCACATATTGATCCTTTAAGTTTGTTTTAACAACTTGATCTTTTAAATTTTGTTTTTGGTTGAATTAGGATCTGACTTTATATTTTTTGGATGTTACTTTATGTATTTATAATGCTAATATATGCACTTTGTTGCAACTTTATGTATTTTGGATGAATGGTTTTATCTAAGATTGAAAAAAAAAGGTAAAAAAGGGTCAATGATGCACACGTTAGTTAACTTAAAGGACTCACTTGTAGCAAACAATACTTAAAGGACCACCTTGTTATAATATAATAACTTAAAGGACCCCTGATATATTTTGAGGTGTCTTACTAGGAATGACAACCAAAGGTCACCGCGATCAAGGAAGCTAATGATCTTACAACACTAGACCTCACTACATTGTTTGGTAAGCTTGAAGAACATGAGTAAAAACTCAATTGCTTGGAAAAACATGATAAGAAACATGACAAGAAGCTAAAGAAGGATAAAGGCATGTATAAGGAGGTAGAAAATAAGTATATTTCTCTAAAGGCTTCTAGTTTGAGGTCCTCGACAAATAAGCAAAGTGATAGTGATATTAGTGATGACGAAAATTCTGATGATGAAGAGATGTGGTTGTTTGCAAAGAGGTACAATATGTACATTAGAAAGAATGGAGGTAAAGTACTCTGATAAAAACCTCATCAAGTTTAGAAGACAATCTACATACTCAAGAGAAGATGATAACAAGAAAGGAAAATCGAGAGGTATATGCTACAATTATGGGAAATCGGGTCAGTATAGGCTGGAGTGTCCATCTCTTGACAAAGATAAAGAAAAGGGCCAACACAAGAAGTTTAGAAAGTCTAGAAGAGCTTATGTTTTCTTGGAAATTGATAATGATTCCTCAAGTGATAAAAGCTCAAGTGATAATGAAGTAGAGACAAATGTGTGTCTCTCGGACCATCAATGTCATAAGAAGAAAAAAAAATGTAAGTCATTATAAATATGAGCATGTTGATAGGTTGTCTTATTCTAAGTTACAATAATCTTTTGAAAATCTACATAGAGATGTAATAGATGCTTTTAAAAAGTTAGCTTCACAAAAAGGATTTTTTCAAATTTAGAAGCTAAAGTTTTAGAAAGCGAAAATAAAATGGAAGCTCTAAAGAAATCTATGGCAGGTAATCTAAAAGTTAAAGAAGAGGATAATGAACCTTCAAGGTTCGGTTTGTGAAACTTGTTACACTTGACAAAAAGAGTCTAAAACTCTTAAAGCTAAATTGGACAAGGCATTACAAACCAAATGTTATATTTACTATTGATCCATCAAAGCTTAAAAATTCTTTGAATAAACCTCATAAGAGGTATAGCTTTGGTAAAAAAAAAAGGATCCAAATAGCAAAATTAAAACTCTTCATAATTTGTCTTGTCTCTATTGTTACAAGAAAGGTCACGTTGTTGAAAAATGCAAATTTAGGAGTGTTTTTGGTTCCTAAAGGTGTTTTTCAATAGTTGCCCAAATGCAACCTTGATTTCACCCACTCTCAAGGACCCGATAAAAATTTAGTACCTATCACATTTGTTTGATCTTTTAGGTTAAATGTATTGACTCTATGAAGGGGGAGATAGATTCTCGATAGTGGATGCTCAAGGCATATGATGGGAGACATTTCCTTATTCTCCAACTTTGTGGCAAAGAAGAAAGGTTTTGTGTCCTATGGAGACAACAACAAAGGTTATATACTTGGAAAAGGTAGTATAGGTAAATCCCTAATATAATACTATCTTTGATGTCATGTTAGTTGAAGGCCTTAAACAAATCCTTGTGTTTTTTTTTTCTTCTCTCTCTCTCTCTCTCTCTCATTTTACTTTGTATAGCAAATTGTTAAATTCATTGATTGTGTAATCGATTCGTATAGATATATCCTTTAATTGTTAAACATTGTTTGTTGATTACATTACAATCAATTAGATTATAATTTCTATTTCATATCAACAAAGTCAAAGGGGAAAATTTTGAAAAATCAATTGCAAGCCAAGTGTTTAATAAGTTGTCTGTTTAAGCTTTATCAATAATTTCATTAGAAATTGGTTAACAATTGTGATCATTATAAAACAATTGATTGAGAAATTATTGTATTGCGTCTTATCATCATTTTTTATTTATTTCTTGGCTTACGCGTATCCAAGTTTCCAATAACTGGGTTTCAGTTTAGACGACTTGTTCGATCTAGGCTTAATCTTCCGCTTGCCATTGTTTTTCATTGTTTTTTCAAAATAGAATTTTAAAAGGTGATTTTTAACCTTGGGGATCTATTCATCCCATATAGATAAGTTGTCATCTTCTAACAAATCTAATCGGGTTATAGCATAATTTTAATCGATTAGATTAGCGCGCTCTTGATGAAAGGCAATTTGAACGCACTCAGATCCTATGCAACAGTTATATATCACTTCTTTCCAATTTGAAACTCAAAGTCGTTATATTTAAAAGAGAAAATAGATTGGGTTACTTGATTAGTAACGACCATATTTGCTTTAATGATATTTTCCCTTTTGGAGAATCTCAAGCCTATAAATAGAGGCCTCATTCCTTATTTCATAGCATCCAAAATTCGATTTATATATTGACTTTCTCTCTCCTCTCTCTCCCTCTCTCTCTCTCTATCTATCTATCTCTCTCTCTCTCTCTCCTCTCGCTCTCTCTCTCTCTCTCTCTCTCTCTCTCTCTCTCTCTCTCTCTCTCTCTCTCTCTCTCTCTCTCTCTCTCTCTCTCTCCTCTCTCTCTCTCTCTCTCTCTCTCTCTCTCTCTCTCTCTCTCTCTCTCTCTCTCTCTCTCTCTCTCCTCACTCTCTCTCTCTCTCTCTCTCTCTCTCTCTCTCTCTCTCTCTCTCTCTCTCTCTCTCTCTCTCTCTCTCTCTCTCTCTCTCTCTCTCTCTCTCTCACTCTCTCTAAGTTTTTATTTTCGCTTTCTCTCACTAGTTCTTATAGTCAAATGCTTTTGGGAGGAAAAATATTTTGTGAGTGAGGAGTACATGTAATTCTGGAAGAGTAGTCATGTATAATTAGGGGTGGCAAAGCGGGCGGCCCGCCCCGTTTTGGCCCGCCGCATTTAAGCATGTCCAAAAGTGGGGTGGGGCGGGCCAACTTAGGGGTTCGAGCTCAAAAGTCAAGCCCGCCCCTTTTACTTACGAGTTGGCGGGCCGGCCCGCCAATTTTTTTTTTTAAATTTTATTTGACAATTTGATTTACTACATAATTTGAAAAAAATATTTATTATCTAAGAGGTCGACAAAAGATTTTTTTTACAATGAATAATAGAACTTCAACATGTGTTAAGTCCAAACAGTTCAAAAAAATTAAATAAATAAAAAACAATTACAACAAAAAAATAATGAAATAAACTCAAGCACAATAAAAAAATGTATCAAAGTAAATAAACAAAATATATCATCCTAATCATATTTAAAAACTAAATATTAAAAGAACCCAATTATGAATTTACACAAGACACACATTGATAACAATTACACTACATAAAACAACACAGTGCATAAAATATCAACACTTGACTTTTCACTGTTTACATCATATAGACTCTTATATTGACTGATTCCTTAATAGTTAAATCCTAAATTTGTCACATGTATATACTAATCAAATTCTTCATTTTCTTAAAATCAACATTTATTTCAAAATAAAACATGTGAGTTAATGTATTGACAACTTAATAATTTTGCATGCCATACAATTATTTTTTTATTTCAAGTTTTTCCAATCAACACATGTATTAGAAAGTTATAGAAATAATGTTACAATTATAATTCAATTTGTCTGTATAATAATTTAGAATAATTTCATTCAACATAATCTTATGAGAAGAGTATAGTTTTAAAGTTAAAATTATTTTAAGTCTAAGTAAAAAATAAAATGTGTTAACAAAAAGCCCGCGAGCAAAACCCGCCCCGCCCCTCCTCGGCCCGCCTTTTTAAGAGAGTTAGGCGGGGCAGACCAACTTAAGGTACCGAGCTGGAAACCTCAGCCCAGCCCGCCAAAAATGACGGGTCAAACGGGCCGACTTGGTGGGCCCGACCCATTTTCCACCCCTATGTATAATATTCTTCAAGGAAATGTTTATAACCTTGGATGAATACATCCAATTAGGGATAAACTATGAGGTTAGAAGCTAAACCCTTTAAAAGCTTTGCTTAGAGATTGTGTGATCAGTTCCTATGTTTATTTAGGTTGAAGATCATCAATATTGATGAACTTCCCTTGGCTCTTAGTTAGCCTTGTTTGTTTATAGGTTGAAAATCATCAATATTGATAAACTTACCATTGGTTCATGGTTAGCTTGTTTAAAACCATGGGTTAGAAGACCAGCCTGTTAAAATCTCAAGAGGTTATTGGTTATTATGTTAAACCAATTAAGCTTAGTTATGTTTATGGAGAGAAGACTAACCACTTAAATATACAGTTTGGAAGGATGCTTGGCCAATTCAATCTCAATTTTTCATTGGAGAAGGCGAAAATGTTCATATCTTCCGTCTTGTAATATTTTTGTTGAAGGACAAGCACAATTTCCTTGTATAAGGGGGTTCATGAGTCTTTCCTACTAAAAGCTCTCAAGTATTAATTGAAACTCTCAAGACCAAGTATGAGGAGAGGAGTAGGTCCTTTTCATTTTTGATCGAACCTCTATAATTCTTGGTGTCTTTCTTCTTCCCTTAAACTTTTTATTTCCGCACTTTATTTTGTAATTTCTGCTACTTAGTTTTTAGAAAAATGTTTTCAAACTCTAGTTTAAATCTTTAAAATTTTTGAAAACCATGTTTTTCCAAACCATACAATTCACCTCCCCTCTTCTTGTTTGTGAAGTCTCAAGTCCAACAACCATAAGTGTAATACATCTTCTCTAATCACATAGTTATGGATTATCATTCTTAGAAAGAGTATTCTAGTGAGTAAGTAATAGAGGATTTTGACTTTAGGTTTCAGGTTGAAAGCCTTGAATGGTACCTTCATCTTCTCCATAAGATTGATTACGAGGTGATTGATGGTTGTGGAATACTTAAAGTTTTTGGAGCTAATGGATTTTTTTAGAGTGTAGGTTATCCTAGTCGAGGAAATATAAAAAATTCTCCCAAAGTGGTCTCTGTGAATTTCTATCTCTATTCCTTTTACAAATGTTCTTAGAGCAGATTTAACAAGTCTAATGTTGAGGTAGAATTCCTTAACTAGGTTTGGATAGATTCTATTTGGTATCTTTATGAAGAGATATTTGAGGGAGGGCTGACGGATTTGGTGATAGGGCTTGTGGCTTTTTAGAAGGTTGGGGTCAAGGTACCAAGGTTGAATAACCTCTTTGGATAAGATTGTCATTTTCTATTTTTACTTTGGGTTGATTAGCTCTGCAGGAAAGGTATTGGTTCTGAGTGTGTTTTTGTATTTTTGACTAGAAGAGGCATGGTGTGTTTTTGGATCTTTGACTAGAAGAGGCATGGTGAAGACTTATGACAAGAGGAGAACTCACATAAGAGATATAGAGAAAATATGAGATGCAAGAGAGGTGAAAAGAGGTTTACATATTTATAGTGTGTCTTTTGAGGATTTGAGCGTGTATTCCAGGCAATAATTAAGTGTTGGTTATGGAGATTAAAAATCGAATCAAAATTCTCCCTTTTGGCTCTCCTAATCGATTATCTAGTGGCTCTAATCAATTAGATTTATGTTTTCTTCAGGATTTAGTGATATCCTCTTAAATGTTGAGATTTGATTTACTTGAAGCGCAAGGCAAGCTTGGATTTGATCCGGGAAAGCATGTTTCAAGATTTTCTAATCGGTGAGCATAACATGATAATCGATTAGGCTTTCATGGCTAGGGTTTCTTTATGCATTGTTGGGCTTTATGTTGTCTTTTTACTTTTCAGCACCCCTAACTATTACTTTTCAGCAGCAATTTGCTAAAAAACACTAAAACAACTCATTTTTATGGGTTAGAAAGAATTAATTTTGACGAGTACAAATTTAAATTAATTATTTTAGGTTTTAATCATATTCCCTAATTATTTTCAACCTCAAAATAATTTTTACCTCCTTGTCAATAAATTTTGACAATTATTTCCCAAAAGGGAATAACGTCTTACGGTATATCCTTCTCTATGCATTGTTGGATGTGAGAGTTGATAAATCCACAAAATGGATAAGTCAATTACAGACTTATTCATTCAACTAATCATTTCAGATCATCAATTTGAGATATTCTCAAATATTTTGCTTTGATCATAATGTTTGACATTTTCCCTCATTGTTCATCTTCGAGATCAGAGAATTTCATAAATCTTGTATACTTATTGAGTATACTGATGCTTTGTACAACTTTCTTAAATAATCATTAAAACTTCAAGCTGAAAAGTATAGCTGCAAAACACTTAAGATTTCACATTTGTTGCCCATATCATCTTCATGTGATCATGTGCATTAGTCATAGAAGATCTAAGGTACCTTTAGATCTTTTCAATTTATTAAAGCAAAACGATTTTAAGTGTCCATTTTTCTTACAGTGAGTTCATTTATATACCAAAAACTTCTCTTCTCTGAGATATTTATTTTCCAATCTTGAAAATGTATCTCCCTCATTGGGCGCCTTTGAGAATATTTTTTCTCTTTGTTGGAAGATGATTCTTTCATTTTTCTCCCCGAGTTTGATGTCTTTCCTCCTCTTCTTTGTTCAAATGTTGAAGAAACTTCTTCATCTTCTTTGTTGATCTTTGAACAAGACAATTCTTCATCTGATGTTAAAATTTTCCAAAGATCGTTCGACTATTAAGTATGTTCTTTCGAATGATTGAACTAGAGTTGTATGATAAGAGCAAGATGGGGTTGACGAATCTTCGGTTTGGATTTTTTTCATCTTTAAGTAGTTGAATCAGCTCTTTCATCTTCTCCGTGATTTCATTCTCTGTTAATTTTTCCTAAAATTCGTGAAGACTCTCATCTACTGATTTAAGAGTTTATTGAGTTTCCAATTCTTAATTCTTAGATATTTGTTACTGAAACAGTTTCTAACAGATTTTCCTATTATAAACTTGAAAAACATCCATGACTAATATCTACATCTTCTTTGCATCGCATATTCATCTTCTCTTATTTGATACTTTGAGAACCTCCATATATCTTTTTCAGAGTATCTGACATTTCCTTGGTGGTTTTAGAATGGTGAACATAAATTTTTTTATTGTCATTTAAAGACATAATTATAAAATTCTTTGTTTTGAGATATATATCTATGTTTCTCTTTTCTTCTTAGGTCCAAAGAGAATAGGGGTTTTCCACTATTTCATCATCTACTTGATGAGTAGGGTAAACTGAACCATTGACTATTGTTCTCCACAATTTATTATTTAAACTTTGAAGAAAAATATTGAATATGGCTTGCCAAATATAAAAACTGCTATTTTCAAAAAGTGGCGGTGTATTTAAAAAATATCTTGTGTCGGAAGTCATCTTCCTTCTGAGACGATTAGTGCTTAAACAAGAGTTAGGCTCTGATACCACTTGTTGGACATGAGACTTCACACACAAGAGGAAGGGGTGAATTGTATGGTTTGGAAAAACTTGGTTTTAAATTTTTTTTCATATTAAAAACAGAGTTTGAAAAACTTAGGCAGCGAAAAGTAAATAGCAGAAAATAAATTGTGGAATTTAAAGAGTTTAAGGGAAGAAGAAAACCAAGAATTATAGATGTTGGTAAAATAAAAAATACTTTACCCTCTCCCCAAGAATTGATCTTGAAAGCATCCAATAATAGTTGAAAGCTTTTAGTAGGAAAGACTCACAAACCCCCTTCTACAAGGAAATGATGGTTGATCTTCAACCAAATAATACAAGACAATTGATGTGGGCGTTTATGTATTTGTGTGTGTGTGTGTGTGTGTGTATGTGTGTGCGTGTGTGTGTGTGAGAAAGAATAAAACAGAAAAATAGGATTATAAAATTACAAAATTGGACATTTTGAACAGTGGGAACCGACCCATTCAAGGTGGGAGTCGACTCACAAGGGAAAGGGAGTCGACCCATACTGCCTGGGAGTCGACTCCAAGTGAACAGAGAAGTTTTGAGAAAAATTGTTTCAGTAGGAGTCGAGACATAGCATGCGGTAGTCGACTTCTTTATGTTATGTATCAACTCCAAATGCCTGGGAGTCGACCCATCCTAGATAGGGATTGAAAATCAAAAATACCTTTCAGTGAGAATCGACCCACAACTCGAGGAAGTCAACTCTTTAGTAATGTGTATCAACTCTAAAGCCCCTTATGTATCGACTTCTTTTTGACAAAGAGTTTTCTTTTCAATATGCTTCAGAGAAATTCGACTCCTACCACAGGTGAGTCAACTTCAAACATGATTTTTCAAAAAAAATGCATATTTTTGACATTTTTAACTTGTCAAAATGCTTTTGACTTGTTCTATAAGTGTTCTAAGATGAAAATGCAACCTAGACATAGAGAGATAAGGTCCAATATACAAATACTACATATTACCTAGTTTTGACATCATTCAAAATATCTAACAGAGGATATTACACTCATAATGCTTAGACTTTGTAGTCCTTGAAATACGTGTCAAAATAATATGGAAGATGTGACGAAGCCTTCTGAAGAGGAGAGAGAGAGAGGATGCAATGATATTATTTCTGAGGGGAACCACTTAATGGGGTTTGGGAATGAGGAGACTACTGAGATGAGGCTAATGGATAAGTTAAACTTAGGCCCACTCGGTTTTGATGATTCTTATCTGAACATTAAGAGACCCAATCCCAGAATGAAAAAAATAAAAGAAGTTAAGGATTTGGGTGATAGGGTTGAAATACGACATTCATACTTCAACTGTCTCTAGAAGAAGAAAAGCATTTCTTCTGATTCTGCTACTATCTCTACCTTAGAGACTAGAAACGGTAAGTAATCAGAGGTGTTATCGGTGGTTATGTCAGGGGAGAGCGATCAATTCTCTGAATGTGATGTGTTATGCTGCAATTATTTTTCAGAATCTGATGTGATTCAATGTAACAAATGTTTTTGGGGGAATATTGAATCTGAAGTGGGAAGAGTGGTTTGGGAGACTATATTAAGCCAAGGATTATTATAAAACAGCGGCAAGACCATTCAGTGAAACTTATAGAGGCAATGAAGATCATAGACAAAGACCGCAAGGCTAAGGGGGAGGTGGCAAAAAAGTTATTAACATGAATACTCTATCAGGTAAAGTCGATTCATGCCTTCTTTAAGAAATTAAGCTAAATTCTTATGATAGTAGTGTAGCGGCCGAATTCTAGGGTAGCAAGGATGTTTAATGGACATTCAGTGGGGCGATTAGAGCTTCTGGCGGTATGGCGACTCTATGGAAAAAAGGTTTTTTTGTTACTGAATTATAGCTACAAGAGTGATAGCTTTGTGGGTTTGAATGCTGATTAGAAGGGAGTTTCTTATAATTTGGTGAACATCTATGTGTCTTGTAGCATTTTGAGATGAAGGGATATGTGGAGAGATTTGGTTCAGAGGAAAAGAAAGGGTATGGGTAAGGAGTGGTTCTTAGATGGATATTTTAATTCAATTACTCACAAGGATGAGAGAATAGGGGTGGGATGAACAATAAAATTAGTGAGATGGAGGATTTCAGAAATTTTATTAAGGATATGGAGCTCGTTGAGGTTCTATCTATTGGATCAATATTCACTTGGTTTAATGGTAATGGTATTGCAATGAGTAGACTTGATAGGTTTCTTTTATCAGGTAAAATGGTGAATAATTGGAAGATTTCATATCAATGGGTGGAGAAAAGAGACATTTCAGACTACTGTCATGTTTGGTTGAAATGAAATGATCAAGATTGGGGTCCCAAACCATTCAAATTTAATAACTATTAGTTAAAACATGAAGATTTTTCTAAGTTTGCTAAAGAGGAATGTCATGATTTTGTTTTGTTGGTAGAGGAGATTTTAGACTTAATAAAAATATTAAGAATAGGTTGAGATGCTAGAACAAAGTGGTATTTGGATGGATAGATTTGAAAATTGAGGATTGTGTTACCGAGGTAAATGTTCTTGATAGTCTCTTAATTGTCAACCGTGGTGGACCCACTCTCAACTTAGTGGAAGATAGAGCAAAGTTTGTTGATGATATGTGGAAAAATATGGAAATCAAGGAAAGTTTTTAAGACAGAAGTCTAGACAAGTTTGGTTGATGGAAGGGGATCACAACAACAAATTCTTTCACAATGCTATGAAGGATAGATATAGGCTAAATTTCATTAACATGGTTGAATCTCCTAGTGGTAGAGTGGGGGGTGTGGAGGATGTTAAGAATGATGTGAAAAGTCACTTTGAATGGTTTTCAAGGAAAACAACTTTTATAGATTTGTTCCTGATGATTTGGAGTTTAAGTATCTTAATGAGCAAGATAGGATTATTCTTGAGGAACCTTTCTCTAAGAATGATATCAACGAGGTTGTTTGGAGTTATGACGGGAACAAGAATGCAGGACCGGATGGTTTTTCTTCTAAGTTTTTGAAGAATTGTTGGGATATTGTCAAAGTTAATATGGTTGACTTTGTGAATGATTTTCTTTCTAGGGATAAATTAATTAAGGCTTGCATGACTTCCTTTTTAACGCTTATTCAAAAAGTAAAAAATACTCAATCTTTATCAGAGTACAGACCTATAGGTCTCATGGGGTGTCTTTATAAGATTTTTGCTAAGCTCTTATCTTTGAGACTGAAAAAGTCATTGGGAAGTTAATTTCCAACAAGCAATCAACTTTCATCTCGGGAAGAAACATTATGGATGGCGCCTTAATGGTGAAGGAAGTTATTGACTTGGCTAAGAGAGAGAGAGAGAGAAGATGAGTTGTTTATCTTTGAAGGTTGATTATGAAAAGGCGTATGATAGTGTCAGTTTGAATTATTTGAGTTTCATTATATGTAAAATGGGATTTGGTGTTAAGTGGACAGAGGCTTGTGTTTTTAATAGCATTATGTATGTGTTAGTGAATTGTAGTACTACTAAGGATTTATTGGTGGAAAGAGGGCTTAGGCAAGGGGATCCTCTATCCCCGTTTTCATTTGTCATAACTATGGAGCGGATAACTTGCTTGGTGAATAGAGCAATGTAAATAGGGGAGTATAGTGGCTTTCATATCAACGAGGAGGTCCAAGTTGATATCCTTCAATTTTCCGACGAAACCTTAATCTTAGGTGATGGGGATATTGAAGATGTGAAAAACACAAGAAGGGGGGTTGAATTGTAAAACTTAAAATCAAATGCAGACAACACGTTATTTTTATCCTGGTTCGTTTGATCTCAAACTACTCCAGTCCACCCGTCAAGGTGATTTCGCCTCTCTCCAACGAGGTCTTAATCCACTATATTCAACTGAATACAACAACTACTTTAACAACTGTTAAAGCCTTCTTGAGTCTAACCACAGACCAGTTTATCTCAAGGAATTTCTCTTACAGATAATTGAACAAAAGTGTGTTTGATATTTTCTAAGAAAACTATATATCACAACTGTGATGATACACAATATGAAGCTTAGAATGAAAACTGGTTTGCTAGAGCTATAGAGTAAGCGTGGTTGAAAGCTTAGCAAATGTATGAGTGAATGAAGATGATTAGCTTAGGCGTATGTGCGTGTAGAGTATTAGCCATTTCTTTTCTCATTGACTTGTTTAAATAGCCTAGGAAGAGATACGTTGCTGTCCATAAATCCATTTCAATGCTCATAACGTTCTTTCCTTTTTGAGAAGATCTTTGTCTTGGAATAAAGCCGTTGGTAATTAATCTGTCTTGAATGCATAGTAACGTTGACACTTCAGAGTGTTCTGCTAATGATAATCAGAGTGTTCTTGGCTTTAGCTGACGCTTCTGAGTGCTGATGACTTGGTTAGGATCTTGATCAGAGTCAGAGTATTTTATGCGCAGATTCTGTTCATCAGGCTTCAGTGTATAACACATGTTATTTGATCTTCTGATGCTGACATATCTTCTGATGCTGATGTTGATACTGATATTCTGATGCTGATTCCATCAGAGTTTCTGTAAATACACAACATAATTTTAAGTAGCATATATGTCTTAAACATAAATCTTACAATTTATTTAATCTTGTATTTTGTTATCATTAAAACTCTAACTGAGGGTTGTAGAATCAAACTATGTTCTAACAATCTCCCCCTTTTTGATGATGACAAAAACCGGATTTTTTCAATTAAAATAAAATAATAAAAGCTATCAGAGATTAAGGATAGAGAGGAAAAGGTACCAGAGATAAACAAATAACGAATAAAAGGTATCAGAGATAAGAAGATACAGAATAAAAGGTATCGGAGTAATGAAGAGAAAAACTCCCCCTGAGTTGATTACTTCCCTTTAATTCCATGAGACCTTGAGCATCAGAACTTTACTTTATCAGAGTTTATCAGATTCTTGTACCTGTAAGCTTTTCAGAAGAAGGAAATTCAAATATATCAGAATGTTAGAATGTTTGAGACTTATGTCTCAGTAATCCGTTATTGAAAAATATCATTCTTTCTCCCCCTTTTTGTCAATTATCAAAAAGCACAAATAATCAGAGTTAAAGCGATCAGAGCTAAGAGAAACGTTTATATTAAAAACATACACAATGATTAGTTCAGAACACGTAAAATATTACAGACAAACATGTAAATAAAACAAGGAAAACACAAGAAAATTCTAAGAGGAAGGTGGAAGACGTGTGAACAGGGCTTCCAACATGCTCTTGATTTGATTGCTGGTTTCCTGTTGCTGAGATACCATGTTTGCTATAACATCAATCTTGGTGTCTTGCTTATCCATTCTTTCATTCATCAGCATATCAGATCTTTTCAAGTCCTCCAGAGTCTGCCTGTCAAGAGAGGAAGCTTGAGGATCTTCAGAAACAGGGTGCTTCTCAGAGCTTTCTTCAATATCTTCTTCTTGAACCTGTTCTTCAGCTGGAATCATCTGTTCTTCTGCATGTTGAGCTTTGGATACTGGACGCTTTTCAGACCAAGGAGCAATGTCCAGATGGAGAATTTCTTCCTTAAGCAGCTTGCTCAGAATTGGACCTTCAATTTCCTTCAGCAGATTGCTGAAGTTCTGTTGAGCCTGTCCATAGCTCTGGTCTTGCAACTTAAAGGTTTCAGAGCATACCCATCTTCTGAATTTTGTCCAGAGGAGGTCTGATACAACAGGATCAACCAGTTCCAGACTTGCTTGTTTCAAAGAAGTGATCCACTTCTGTATATCTGTTTCAAAGTTCAATATGCTGGAACCAACATCTGGTTGTTTTAGTTTAGGGATAGCAGTTTTGTTGTTTATTGCAGCAAGGAATTCAAAGACTATTAGATCAATGACAGTCTTGCTGTGGTCATCTGAATTGGCTTTTGGTGAGGGAGTGGGAGAGTCAGGAATTACGATTGGACTTGATGGGGAATTTGGTGGAGTTATTTCTGGTGAAGAGGGAAGTTGAGGAATATTCACAGTGGTACCACAGGGCAATTGAATGGCCAAAGGTTGTGGTTCTGAGGATTCAGAGTGTTGAGCCTCAGAGGTTTAAGTCTCAGGTTGTGGAGATTGTTCATGTTGAGGAGATGGTGGATTAATATCTGGTTGTGGGATTTCTGGTATTGGAGAGAGTGGAGTTTCTGGTATTGGTGAGAGTGGAGTTTCTGGTATTGGTGAGAGTGGAGTTTCTGAATGGTACTTCATATTGTTCAGATGAAATAGTTTTCTAGGAACCTGAAGAAGTAATACTGGAAGAAGCCATGTTCACACGAGGTTTTTGTGAAAAAGATTGAAAGGTTTTCTTGAGAAAGTAAGAACACAGAAATCAGAAATATTGAGAGAAAGCGAAAGTGAAGGTAAAAAGTGTGAATGGTGTGAAGTGTTTAAATAGATTTCTAAAAAGTTTTTGAAAACATAAACGTTTAAGAGAGAGAAATAAATAATGATTATTAGCATTTAATGATAGCTAAATTTAGGGGATTCAGAAAGATATTTGGAACGGTTACCCATGACATGTGTCTCAATGCATCCAATCAGCGCTTTGCCTTTTCAGAAACGTGAACGCGTGTTCAGCCTCAGAAAACAGCTGATGACTGGATGACACTTGTTTGCTTGAGTGAACAACACATCTATCCTTGAACTGAAGTGCTCAGATCTTCATGGATAGATTCTGATACAATCTGCATTTCTAAAGTACTGAAAGAAGATTGATCAGTAGTTCACAGAAAATAAACACAATCTGAAGGTTAATATATAAAATTAAAACAATTTTATTCTGGACAGAGCTTCATGCTGAGATGTTTCAGAATGAAGTTGAACCTATCTTCAGAAAGTGGTTTTGTGAAAATATCAACCCATTGATGGTCTGTGTTAATAAATTTAAAATTTAAAATCCCTTTCTGAATATAGTCCCTAATAAAATGATGTTTTATTTCTATATGCTTAGCCCTAGAATGCAAAATTGGATTTTTACTTAAGCAAATGGCAGAAGTGTTGTCACAGAGGATAGGAATGTTACTCTCAAATATCTGGAAGTCCTCAAGTTGACTTTTCATCCAGAGCATTTGTGTGCTGCATCCAGCTGCTGCTATGTATTCAGCTTCTGCTGTTGATAGAGCAATTGTGGATTGTCTTTTGCTGGACCATGAGATCAGATTTTCTCCCAGAAACTGACAGCTTCCAGAAGTGCTTTTACGTTCAACTCTGTCTCCAGCAAAGTCAGCATCACAGTATCCTACTAAGTTGTAATCACTTGATTTTCTATAAAATAAACCCAGATTAGTAGTACCTTTCAGATACTTGAAAATTCGCTTAACTGCTGTTAAGTGAGATTCTCTAGGATCTGATTGGAATCTTGCATAAATGCATACACTGAATAAAATATCAGGCCTTGATGCTGTCAGATAAAGAAGAGAACCAATCATACCTCTGTAGACCTTCTGTTCTACCTTTTTGCTTACCTCTTCTCTTTCCAGAATGCACGTGGGATGCATTGGAATCTTTGATGGCTTACATTCTGAGAGATCAAATTTCTTCAGAAGTTCTCTGACATATTTGCTCTGATGAATGTAAGTTCCTTCTGGGGTTTGATTGATCTGAATGCCCAGAAAGAATTTCAGTTCCCCCATTAGGCTCATCTCAAATTCTGCCTGCATACACTTAGCAAATTTTCTTCCCAGAGAAGGTTTAGTAGATCCAAAAATGATATCATCAACATAAATCTGACATACTAAGATGTCATTCTTAACTGTCTTACATAATAAGGTTGTGTCCACTTTCCCTCTGGTGAATTCCTTTTCTAACAGGAAGTTACTTAGTCTTTCATACCAAGCTCTGGGAGCTTGTTTCAGACCATACAGTGACTTCTTTAGTTTGAAAACATATTCTGGATTTTTTGAACTTTCAAAACCAGGGGGTTGGTGCACATATACCTCTTCTTCTATATAGCCATTTAAGAATACACTCTTAACATCCATCTGATACAGAGTGATGCCTTTATTTACAGCAAATGAAATTAAAAGTCTGATAGATTCTAACCTGGCGACTGGAGCAAAGGTTTCTGTATAGTCTATCCCCCCTTGCTGACTATAACCTTGTGCTACCAATCGTGCCTTGTTTCTGATGACTTCACCTTGTTCATTCAGTTTGTTTCTGAACACCCATTTTGTTCCAATAACGTTGAATCCTTTTGGTTTGGGAACTAGATCCCATACGTCATTCCTTGTGAATTGATTCAGCTCCTCTTGCATTGCTAGAATCCAGTCATTGTCCAGAAGTGCTTCATCAATTGAAGATGGTTCAATCAGAGAAACAAGTCCCATGAGGGATTCTTCAGAGTTTCTGAAGCTAGATCTTGTTCTGATTGGATCTTCCTTTCTTCCTAAAATTGTTTCTTCTGGGTGATCCATGCTGCTTATGGATGGTCTTTTCTGAAGTTGATCAACAGAAGGTGCTGGATTGCTTGCAGTTCCTCTTTCTGATGTTGAGGGAGTGTCTTTGTTAAGAGCTTCTGATGACTTGTCTTCAGTACTTGTGAATTCAACTTCCATACCTGCAAGTAATTCATTCTGCTTTGACTTTTGAGAGTCAAGCTTATCATCAAAACGAACACTGATTGATTCTTCAACAATCTGTGTTTCTGTATTGTATACTCTGTACCCTCTTGAGCGTTCAGAGTATCCTAACATAATACACTTTTGTGCTTTAGAGTCAAACTTGTTCAAATAATTTTTTGTATTTAAAATAAAACAAGTACATCCAAATGGATGAAAATATGAAATGTTGGGCTTTTTGTTCTTCCACAATTCATATGGAGTCTTTTCCAGAATAGGTCTTATAGAGATTCTATTCTGAATGTAGCACGCTGTGTTTATTGCCTCTGCCCAGAAGATCTTAGCAACGTTAGTCTCGTTGATCATGGTTCTGGCCATTTCTTGCAATGTTCTGTTCTTTCGTTCTACAACTCCATTTTGCTGGGGAGTTCTAGGACAAGAGAAATCATGCAGAATGCCTTTGTCATTAAAAAATGATTCAAAATCTTTTTTTTCAAACTCTCCACCATGATCACTTCTGAATGTGACAATTCTAAGATCCTTTTCATTCTGAACTTGGTTGCAGAAGGTGACAAACACAGAGTGTGACTCGTCCTTGTGTCTTAAGAACTTTACCCATGTCCATCTGCCATAGTCATCTACGATTACTAACCCATACTTCTTGCCACTGACTAAAGCAGTTTTAACTGGTACAAATAAGTTAATGTGCAGAAGTTCTAATGGCTTAGAGGTGGAAACAACGTTTTTAGATTTGAAAGCTGGTTTTGCAAACTTGCCTTTCTGACATGCTTCACACAGAGCATCTGAATTGAACTTCAGGTTAGGAAGTCCTCTGACCAGATTGAGTTTGTTAATCTGATATATTCTTCTCATACTAACATGTCCCAATCTTCTGTGCCAGATCCATTGCTCATTGTTAACAGACAGAAGACACTTTACATTCTGACTTTTCAGTTCAGAAAGTTTGATTTTATAAATGTTGTTTCTCCTCTTTCCATTAAATAGGATAGTCCCATCTTTCTGACTAACAACTTTGCATGAATTTTGATTAAAGATTATATCATAACCGTTATCACTTAATTGACTTATAGATAACAGGTTATGCATTAATCCATCTACTAATAAAACATTACTTATAGAGGGAAGATTTCCATTACCTACTGTTCCTGAGCCAATGATCTTTCCCCTCTGATTGCCTCCAAAGCCTACGTGGCCTCCAGGCTTAAGTTCCAGGCTTTGGAACATATGCTTTCTTCCCGTCATGTGTCGTGAGCAGCCAGAGTCTAGGTACCATGACTGGTGTTTCTGCTTTGCTGCTAAAGATATCTGCCACATGTATTATTTTATCCTTAGGTACCCATATTTTCTTGGGTTCTGATTTGTTAGTTTTACCAAAACTCTGGTTGAATTTTGGTTTGACAGAATAATTACTACTAGTATATTTGATGTCATGTGTGTGCCCATATACAAAGTGTGAATCAAGTGAAGTGCGTTTTATAACTAAATCCATGGCATTCTTTGGTGTAGGTACCTTACCTTGGTATCCTATTCCTTTTCTGCCATTTCTGCTAACTCCATAGATCATTGAAGCCATTTTGCTTCTATCTATGTTTTTAGCTAGAAACTTCTGAAAGCTGTGATCATACTCCTCGATGATCTCATCAGCACTGCTGGGAGTTTCAGGGATTGTTTCCTTCTGAGAGTTTTGCAATAGATTTTCTAATTTTGAAACTTTATCTTTCAACTCAGAATTCTCCAATTTGAGACTCTCAGTTTTATCAGAGTCAGAAGCAAGATTCCTTTTCAGGTTTCTGAATTTGACTCTGATCTGCTGATATCTTTCCAGAATTTCATTAAGGCTTTCAGCTAGTTCAGCCTTAGTAAAGTTAATAGCAAAGTCAGGAAATACCTCTTCTGTATCTGATTCAGAGTCTGACTCAGAAGCTTCACTGTCTTCTGTTATGTTTGCCATGAGAGCTATGTTTGCTCTCTCATCATCTGATTCTGAGTCAGCTTCGGATGTGTCAGAATCATCCCATGTAGCCATGAGACTTTTCTTCTTTTCCTTTCCAAACTTCTTTTTGGGCTTCTCCTTCTGAAGCTTTGGGCAATCACTTTTGTAGTGTCCTTGCTCGTTACATTCATAGCAGATGATGTCTTTGTTGTTTGGCTTTCTGCTTCCTGAAGAGCCTTCAGATCTTCTGTGTCCAGAGGAGGATTCTGACCTTCTGTATCTGGAGAAAGATTCATTCTAATTCTCTGATCTTATAGGATTCCTGAACTTCCTTTGCCTCTACTTCCATAATCGATTCACCCTTCTGGAGAGGAGAGATAGTTCATCTTCTTCTGATGAGGACCCATTAGAGGTTTCTTCAACAGCCTGCAAAACTTTGGATTCAGATTTTCTGTTAGATTTTAAAGCTAATGGCTTACCTTTCTTTTGAGGTTCATCTGCTTCTAGCTCTATCTCGTGACTTCTGAGGGAGCTGACAAGTTCCTCCAGAGAGATTTTGTTGAGATCTTTAGCTAGCTTCAGCGCTGTGACCATTGGCCTCCACTGTTTTGGCAAGCTTCTGATGATCTTCTTAACATGATCAGCAGTAGAATACCCTTTGTCCAGAACTTTGAGACCAGCAACCAGAATTTGAAATCTTGAGAACATCGTTTCTATTGATTCACTTTCTTCCATCTTGAATGCCTCGTACTTTTGAATGAGCGCAAGAGCTTTAGTTTCTTTGACTTGAATGTTACCTTCATGCGCCATTCTCAGAGAGTCAAACATATTCTTTGCAGTGTCTCTGTTTGATATCTTTTCATATTCAGAATAAGAGATGGCGTTGAGAAGAATTGTTCTGGCCTTGTGATGATTTCTGAAATCACGCTTTTGTTGATCAGACATTGCTTTCCTGTCAATCTTCTGATCAATTCCATCCACTGGGTGCGTGTATCCATCAGTCACCATGTCCCACAGATCAGCATCATGGGCCAGAAAGAAGCTTTCAATTCTGTCTTTCCAGTAGTCAAAGTTCTCTCCATCAAAGACTGGAGGTTTGCCACTGAATCTGTCTCTTTCTTCATTGTTGTCATTGCTAATGTTTTGATGTGGTCCCGCCATTGTGTTTTTCTGACGCTGGATCTTGTACTGACACGGTTAAGTGTTATAAGATCAGAACCAGGCGCTCTGATGCCAATTGAAGATGTGAAAAACACAAGAAGGGGGGTTGAATTGTAAAACTTAAAATCAAATGCAGACAACACGTTATTTTTATCCTGGTTCGTTTGATCTCAAACTACTCCAGTCCACCCGTCAAGGTGATTTCGCCTCTCTCCAACGAGGTCTTAATCCACTATATTCAACTGAATACAACAACTACTTTAACAACTGTTAAAGCCTTCTTGAGTCTAACCACAAACCAGTTTATCTCAAGGAATTTCTCTTACAGATAATTGAACAAAAGTGTGTTTGATGTTTTCTAAGAAAACTATATATCACAACTGTGATAATACACAATATGAAGCTTAGAATGAAAACTGGTTTGCTAGAGCTATAGAGTAAGCGTGGTTGAAAGCTTAGCAAATGTATGAGTGAATGAAGATGATTAGCTTAGGCGTATGTGCGTGTAGAGTATTAGCCATTTCTTTTCTCACTGACTTGTTTAAATAGCCTAGGAAGAGATACGTTGCTGTCGATAAATCCATTTCAATGCTCATAACGTTCTTTCCTTTTTGAGAAGATCTTTGTCTTGGAATAAAGTCGTTGGTAATTAATCTGTCTAGAATGCATAGTAACGTTGACACTTCAGAGTGTTCTGCTAATGATAATCAGAGTGTTCTTGGCTTTAGCTGAAGTTTTTGAGTGCTGATGACTTGGTTAGGATCTTGATCAGAGTCAGAGTATTTTATGCACAGATTCTATTCATCAGGCTTCAGCGTATAGCACATGTTATTTGATCTTCTGATGCTGATGTTGATACTGATATTCTGATGTTGATTCCATCAGAGTTTCTGTAAATACACAACATAATTTTAAGTAGCATATATGTCTTAAACATAAAATCTTACAATTTATTTAATCTTGTATTTTGTTATCATCAAAACTCTAACTGAGGGTTGTAGAATCAAACTATGTTATAACAGATATCAATAATGTATGGAGTCTAAAAGCTATTTCGAGAGGTCTTGAGATGATTTTAGGGTTAAGAGTTAATTTCTACATACGTGATATTTATGGGATTAACACGAGTAATAGAAGTATGTTAGTAGCTTCTTCCTTTTATTCTTGTTGTATAGATCATTTTCCTTTCATTTTCTTAGGGGTGATGATAGGTGACAATCCTAGAAAAGTTAATTTATGGAAAGACTTGCTGAGAAACATTAGGAACAGGTTATCAGCATGGAAAGGTAGACAACTTTCAATGGGGAAGAGTTGTGCTAATTAATGCAGTGTTGAATGCTATTCCTATTTACAAATTGTCTTTCTACAAAACTCCAGACAAGGTTTTATAAGAGATTTGTCGTATACAAAGCAATTTCTTATGGTGCGGCAATGAGGATAAGAGAATTATTCATTGGGTCAGTTGGGATAAGGTTATTAGTTTAAGAGAAGTGGGGGGATTGGTATCAAAAATATCGAACTGTTCAACAATTCTTTATTGATTAAGTGGAAGTGGAGGATTGTAAGGGAAAAGGAGGCATTGTGGAGTGGGTTATTATGTCATAGATACAAGAATCTGGTACGAAAATGTTTACTAGTGACTGATGGGGTATTTCACAAGTGCACGAAAAGTATCAGAGTAATATAAAGAGTGTCGTAGCCACAGAGACCTAATAGTCAAGATATCATTTTTATGGTTACGATGTTTATCTAAGGCTAATAAAAATAATGATTTGGTTTGTGCAAACAAAGTAAATAAAGACTTGAATTATTATAAAAAAATGCAATGTTGGAATATGGATCTCATCAATTCGTTGATACTCTTATTGTTTATAAATTGAATTGCTATGGGACAATATTTTCTACTTTGAAAATAATTAATTAAACAGGAACTGTCGCTTTCGCGTATTCAGAACTAGATTTTACTCCTTAAATAATACCATCCATTGTCACGGTGGTAGGCACTGTTGCGTTAAAGTAGTAAAACCTATTTTAAGAAATTAAACTCTTTTACTCTGACAAAAAGTTATTTTTATTGGAAAATAATACTTTAAATAGTTTCCGGCGTTCGCATCAGCCAACCATACCTTAAACTTACAAACACATCCGAAAATAGGTTTAAAATTACTTTATTAAAAGGAAAAATAGCCTTTTTAGTCCGGTATGTTAACATCAAGGTTCATATTTTTCCCTTAACTCTTCAAAACGCTTCATTTTAGTCATTTTTAACTAATTAGCGACGGAAAAACTCAGAAATCGATAGTTAAGTTCGTCGCTAATTAGACAAAAAGACTAAAATGGAGCATTTTGAAGAGATAACTGACCAATATGAACATTTTTAAAGTTAAGGGACCAAAATGAACCTTGACATTAACATACGAGAACAAAAAGAGTATTTTTCCTTATTAAAATACTAATCTTCCTAATTAATTAACAAATAGCTTTCGTGGTTTTTATCAATTAAAAACTAAACAACCTTAATCTTTTGTATCAGACGAATTTTTATCTTACACGACGTATAAATGGTTCTACTTTCGTAGTAACCGATGATTTTTAGTTTAGAAAATTTGTGATTAAAACCAAAATAGCTCCCAGTAGTATTTTTCAAAGAACAACAATTCAGAGTACCCTCGAATCGACAGTCCTCACATTCCAACACTTATAAATTTAGCTAGACATGATTATAACATAAACCAAAATAATTGATTCAATCATGTGATAAAATGAAATAGACATAGTAAAATAAGCTTTAAAATGCAATTAAAAGAAAGGTAGAAGAAGAGGGTTCGAGTAAATAAAGAGACGATAAAATAAAGTCAACACAATTAAATGAAAACCTGCTCTGAAGAGATTTTAATCTGGTATAGGAAGTAAAGTGCTGAAACTTGATACAGAAAGTAAAATGACAGTAATGCTTCGATAAAAGTTGCTCCAAACTCGATTACAAACTCAATCAACAGTGTGATAACTCTCCAATGTGAAGAGTTTATCGCTTACAAATTTGACAGTATATGACTTAAGTTTGTGACTAATCTTTGATGCCTAAAAATAGTAACAAAAGACCTATTTATAATAAAAATAAAACTCTAAAAGGCTAGTGGAAGTTGTTGTTTTCGTGTGAGGAAAAATAGGAGAAGATGAAGGGAGTGCAAGGCCAAGCCAAGGACCAATTCAATTGCAACAGACTTTTAAAGTGTGGCGACTGCCACAACACCATGGTGAATGTCATGCTCTCAAAGTGGATATGACTTGGTATTTTGACCATTGATATATGGACCACTCATGGCCATCTCTATGGTGAACGCCATGGTGGCTGCCTTGAGTGCAAACTGCTTTATTTCTTTCGTTTTTTGTCTATTTTGATCTGTTTCTTCGCATATGACTCCTAAGGGGTAAAGCACTGTAGCGGTAGAAATGTTAAGACTAAGCCATTAGATTGACTTGACTCGCACAAATCAAATAAAAATCGCCACCGCGCTTTATTGTTTATAAAGGAATGAGAAAAGAGCGAATAACCCAAAAAGAGAGGGGGGAGAATCTAGGTACGGGGGTTAGTTATGCAAAGGGAAGGTATTAGCACCCTAAACATATACAGTACTCTGCAGGAACCTCTTTGAAAATTTGTGTATTTTGGCTATAAGTGTTGTATACAAAAATAGATGGTGGAGATGAGAAGAGAAATATATTTTTTATAATTTTTACATCTATCGCAGTTGCGAACCTTTAGTGCCTATGTTCCACCTTCCATGTAATAGGGGATCAGGGTACTCGTTGTTCACCTTTAAAAAATTTTAAAAACACAAATTTGTTGGTTAATTTTAAGAGACGAGACATCATCGTCATATCCGAGTGGAAAACATACTTACTACCCACGATTATGAGAAATGAGAATTTGCATCATCTCAAAGTGGAAGATATAGCTTGGATTTTAAAATCAACAAAGCCTCGCTCAACACCCAAGTGGAAAATATCTCACTTCACTACATATCGTAGAAGTATAGTAGCTCGCATCACTACAAGGATCGACAAGAGTCTAATCTTTTGAGAAAATTTTAAAGTAAAAAGTCAAAGTGGAAAAATGGTTTGAATGATATTGATTGACTTTTAGTCTTATCAAAAACAATTTGAAAGTATGATTAAGTTATTTAAAGTTTGATTAAGAAAATGTTTTGAAAATGCATGGACCTAAGTCCAAGTTTATTTGGAAAGCAATTCAAGTTTAGAAAACAAGAATAGTTTTGAAAAGGAGGGAGAAGATTTTTGAAATTAAATAAGATGTGAGGAGATGAAGGGACTATCCTAAGGTATAAAGTAAAAGCTAGGGAAAAGAATTGTCTAACCAACAAGAAGCCAATACTTGACACAATGATTCAATGTAGAATTCCCATCCTTTGGATTAAAACCAACAAGCAAAGATATTAAACCTCTTAAGAATACCAAAATTCAAATGCATTAAGTCTTCACAAAAATTGGGCAGGGTAACGGCTGTATATAGAGGAATTCCCAATCACAGATAAAGCATATAATCAAAATAACCTGCATACAAATAAAATCAACCCAATTGTTGTACCCCAAAATTTGCCCTCTCAATTATCAAGGCCTTTCTCACAAGGATTCTCAAGGTTCAAGCTTGCACATGTACTTTGGAATTTTCCAGTACCAAAATTAAAAGGAAACTGTCAAAAGGGAGAAAACAGATAAAAATATTATTTTGACAAAAATTGGAGAAATACAAGTGTTCTTCGTTTCAGCTCTTTCGATTGGACTTTAGGCCTCTTTCGATCAGCATCCTTCGATTGACTCTTGGCCTCCTTCGATTGCTAAAAATGGATGCTAGCGTGCCTCTTTCGCATGGGCGTGTGACTTCTTGTTGCAGGCTTCATTTGTGACTTTTGCTGCCTACATTGCTTGCCTTGAAAACCATGTTTGCTGGCCACAAGTGCCCCCTGCAAGACAAAAACCCTCTTGATGATGTCCTTCGATCCAGGAGGAAAAAGCCTCTCTTTTGCCCTCTTTCGATCACACATCCTGCCCTTGCACGCCTTTTTTCGTTTGGGGGAGTCACTTCTCCAACGTTGCAAGCTTCGATTGAGCCTTCCATCCCTGGCACACATCCTTCGCTTGGGGGTGTGAATCCTTGGGCACAAGGGTTTTGTCATTATTTCGTTTGGCCATATGGCCCCTTCGTAGGTAAATTTGAGTGGGAAGGATTTCCTGTTAGAAATGGCCTGTTCCAAGCATACAAACTCTTTACTATGTCATTGCCTCAGGCGAAGAAAGCATCTTGGTGGTGCATTCGAAGAGTTTTGTCAGGCATGTTTGGATGTCCCCATTCGAAGGAATATATTACTGATCCATCCCAAGAGCTTTAATTTGGCCCATTCGAAGGATTGTCTAGGGAAGTCATTCGAATGTCACTTCGATTGAAAAAAAAGGAGATGGTTACTGAAAGTCTGGTCGAAAGGATTGTCTAGGGAAGTTATTCGAACATCACTTCGATTGAAAAAAGGAGATGGTTACTGAAAGTCTGGTCGAAAGGTGAGTCTAGGGAGTCAAGACAAAAGGACGAGAGGCCAAAGGCATTTGTCGACCAAGTCACATGCGCTGCCAGGCACGGGCCTGATTCACTGTCCATAAAACTCCAAAACTGCTGCACAGCAGTCCTGCATTGCTACCCAATTCCTTGCACCAAAATGGCAATAAAGCACTGTCCCTCGAAGGCTGCAAAGAGCAGTTTACCCAAATTGTTCAAATTATTTTGTTTTCCCTCCAAAAGCTTCAGCCAACTTTGCCTATAAATAAGAGGCTCCAACACATGTTTGGAGAGGATCTTTTGGCCAGGCGAACGAATCTTCAGAAAATTCTCAAGAACACCAAATTTTCTCAAACACTTAAACACTTATCAAATACATACCCAGAATCCAAACGCTTATCCCCTTAGAATCTGAAACATCCATATACCTTGTTACCCTTCGAATCCAGTAGAAAGAACCTCACACTTGTTCTTCTCTTTTGAATCCAGTATCAAAGACACAACCCCTGGTTCCTCCCTTCGAATCCAGAAGCATTCAAGGAAACCACTTAAAGGCCCAACACACGTTCCAGCCTCAAGCAAGGTAAGTCATTCTTAACCTTGAACCCTTCATTTCTAGCATAACATGTAAATAAGCTCCCTTTTCGTTTCAAATATATACGTAGTGTTTGTTACCTTTTTGTTTCCACCCTTTAGTTTGTTTTTTATTGCTTCTCCTTTTGGTTTGGTTCTTTGGTTGGTTATAGTTGCTTCAAGAACTAACCTGGCCCTGAGGTAATGATAGCGTGGCCTCAGGCCATGTTGCTATTTAATATCTCAAACGAAATAAACAGGAGACAAGAATATGATACGAAGCCTCAGGCTTCCTCACTGACTCCAGGCCCAGTCGAAGGAGGCAGAAAGGAAGCTTACATCTTGCACAGATTCCAGGCCTAGTCGAAAGGCACAACATGCTGTCCCACTGATCCCAATCGAAAGGCACAATATGCTGACCGTGAGGCCCCAGTCGAAAGTCATGCCTTCACCCTTTTCAGGCCAAATCGAAGAGAACCAGAAAGTGCAGAATCGAAGGGTTTTCTGCCTCAATCGAAAGACCCTTATTTTTCTTGCTTTTATTTTATTTTTGCCTTTATATTTTCTATGCACTTCAATATGGTTGTAATAGTGTAGGATTTATTTTTTGCACTTTTTATTACTTTTGTACAAATGCTAGTAACTAGGTGTGTATGGAAAGATAAAACCAACAAGTAGACCACCCCTAATCAAAGATAAATGCATGCAAATCAAACACACTATTCATACATGCACCCTTAGGGTAATTCCACTTGTTGCCTCGGAAAATGCAATCATGTCCCTCGAGTATGAGACACTCTAGCAATTGTCCCTTCGATAAACAAAGATCGTAGTCCCTCGATGACCCTCGATGTTGCCTTCAATAATACGATCTCGTCCCTTACGAAATTGCTAGAGCGTCTCACAAGTTTCCTTCAATGATTGCATACGATGACCCTTGCCTGTCCCGTTCAACATCCTAAACGCAAGGTTGTTCACCAAACACAATAGTGAAACAACACTGTTAAAAGGGTTAAAAACATAGGAAAGATCTTTGAATAAAATAGGGTAGACAACTCTTAGTTACTTGATCAAAAATCTTGCAAAACATCCTTGCCATTTTTCAAAACACACTCCACAACACAATTCCAAAACAACTTTCAAAACATTGAAACATCTTTTCAAAAAGACAAACACCTTTGTAAAACATTCAAACGAATCATTACAAAGGTTGCATAGACAAGGTATATTTTTCAAAACATTTTCAAAACCACACACACAAAGCACCATTTCAAGCAATTGAAAAGCAAAGGCAAGTGATCTAAAAACAAGTAACTAAGAGCCCATGGATAACCATGGATGAAAAGGGTGCTAGCACCTTCCCTTTTCATAATCTACCCCCCGAACCCACGAAAACATCTCAAAGGTCTTTCCTGTGCTTTTTGACCTTTCCTTAGGATAAAATAAAAAGTCGGTGGCGACTCTTGCTAAACCGAACATTTGCGAATACAAACGCAAAACATCAAGTCAGTTCTCCCACCGTATCACAGAACTGGCGACTCTGCTGGGGATAATCTAAAAGTGGGGTTACCTTAGGGTTTTAGATCATTGTGTTTTCAATTGTATGCTTTGTATGCTTTAATTTTGTGGGCTTGTATCGGAGTTCTATAGATCCTAACCCGGATCTGGGGATACCCTTTAGGTAAGTAGCAATAAACTGTGAGGGATCTGTCAGGCGTAGACCGACACAGATGAAGCAGTAGCTACGTTGGTGTGACACCTTGGTCTGTACCGATATCCCTTGTGTTGAAACGAGGAGAATATGGGTCTTCTAAGGAGTCATTAAGCACCAACTGACCTTAGAACCTTAAATTGACCAACTTGGCCATAGAACAGTAGCAGTATGCTACACTCATTGAGACTAAACTCTCGCGATGGTTCCGGCCGCAAGAAAAGGTTGCTAAACTGGAATTATGACCGATTGAGGGTAGTCAATGATATTGAGATCCTCTAGAACCCGGTTACTATTTTTAGGACAGGTCTTAACCAACTGAACTGAAAGAGGGTAGTACCTAAGCTCCATGCCAGCCTGAAATCTAAGGGCTCTCTTGTGTGACTTGTGTGCCTTTACCATGTTTGCCTTTTGTGGATACTTGTGGTGTGCCTTTACCATGACATCATAACATCATACCATAGCATTTTCAATAACCATTTCAAGGATCTCGGGGGTCTTTTGATGCAGGGTCGTATTGAACCAGACGTCTACCAAAGGACAAGAGGGTTTGCCTCTAAACAAACGCCGTCCAAGATCAAGTGCAACAACTTGAATCAGGGGCTATGACCCACTTGACATGGTGAGCTTGATTCTCGTAGAAAGACATCCACCGATACAAAGTTCTCCAATCAGAGATGTTGATCAAAGTTTAATTTCTAACAAGTTTCTTATTTACCCCGCGAGATCCTTGAAAACATTGCATACATATATCATACATATCATTGCATAACAGGTCATTCGATACAGGTCTCTCATGTTCTCGCTGTTTATTTCAGCAATGGCTTTCCAACAAGACAACCAAGATCTTCGGGCTCAAAACGCCCAACTTCAAGAAATGTTCTTGAACCTATCCTAGGGGCAAGAAGAGATAAAAGATCTCCTCACAAGGGGCTTAGTTCTAGGGAATCCAGGCGGCATCAGGAATGATCAATTGGAAGGGCTACATATTAAGTTGGCAACAATGAAGATCCAGATGATGGGACAGCTGGTGGGCCAGATGGCTCTCATTCAAGACTTAGCTCAAAGACAAGAAGAGCTCAGGGTCCTCGTCAACAAGCTGCTTCAAAGTAACCAAGTGGGGCAAACAACTAGGGTTGAAGATCAAGTCATCATTCAACCACCTTTGGGGCAAGAAGACAAGGGAAAAGCTCCTCAGCTTGCTTCAGGGTCACAAGCCCAGCATCAACCTCGCCAGCAACAACGGGGTAATCGGCGTAAGCAAAATACGTCTTGAAGACATTTCTCTGAGACTGATATACCATCATCTCTAATATTGAAATGCTTGTTGGAGGTCAATCTGATTCCTTTAAGGGCTCCTCTCCGGAACCCAAATACTTCCGCTCCTACCTATCATCCCAATGAAAGGTGTGCATACCACTCTGACAGTCCGAGACATGACACAAACAACTGTTGGACTCTGAAGAACAAGATCCAAGACTTGATTGACGGAAGGGTGCTGGAGTTCATGCTGGATGGCGAGATGAAAATCTTCCGCTGAGAATTCTCCATATGAGATGACTAGTTCAAACTAAGAGACTTTTGTTCATTTGAATTCTGAAGTTGTAATCTCTTTGTTATTCAAACAATTATCTATTAATGTCAAACTTTGTTTCATTAATGAATTGCATATGTTTGTCTTGAATTCATCCACACGTTTTCACTATTCTTATACTGTCTTTATGATATTCAACTCTTGCTAAAAGTTACAAGCCTTTAGAGGGAGGATGACGAAACAATGCCATAATCTCATACAGTATGCTTTTGGACAGACCTTGCTGACGATGTATAGGCTTTTCTTTCAAATCCTAAACACTGGAGTTATAAGGAAGATAATCCCTAGTCAACCCCTTCGAGCCAAAGAAGTAGAAGTTTTGTGTTTTAAACACAAATTGAAACCTTTAATCAAAACCTGGGGCAGGGTAGTCTCTCAGTTAATTCAAATGCGCTTTAAGCCGCAAACTCTCAGTTCGTAATACCACGAATGACATCAAAAGCATTCCTCTGGAATCAAAAGACAGTGGTGGTTCCTTATCTCATAGGCAGTCAATCTCTCAAAAAAGAAAAATCCCACTGAGCCAAAACCTATAAATGAGGCTTAAGAAAGCTGGGGCATCCCGCTGACTGTAATCTCGAAAACAGGAACAGTCAGGCAAAAGTTAGGGATAACAAATCAAAAGAACGAGGTCGCTACAAATCCTCAACAACATGAAAAATGTTGCAAAAATGACTGCCTTCCAAAATCCAACTTGCGTGAACCATCACCAAAACATCGTTCCAAATTCGAATAGAGTTCGACGCATAATTAACTGAGTTTAGGATTGAAGAACATCACGAAGAGCGGGTGGGTACAAATATACTATGAGCCTTTATCCTTTGTTTCTTAAACCGTGAACCAAGCCACGTTACAACCCTTCGAAAGTCCTAATTGAAGCATGGGTTAGTTCGAAAGCATACTGTTACAAAAGGTATCCTGACTCCTGTAAGGCTTTGCCCTAAATCTTATGTTGAATTTGTCTTATAAAAAGTTTTCTGCTAAAAGACGCATTTTTCAAAATTTCGAGAGAAGCATAAACTTTGCATTACTTGAATATCACTGTTTGCATTTGGCTATTTGTTTGACAGCGGAGAAATTCACACAATGAATATCCGATGAACGAAAGCTCTCCCAGTGAACAAAATCACTTCAAAAAGGATGACACTTCCATTGATAAATCTCCTATCAACAAGGGGGCATGACATGTCACTATCCAGCACACCTGGGGCAGTCCAATCAAGATTCCAGGAAATCTCTCAAAGAAGTGCAGAGTAACCAGGGGCAGGTCTCCATCTCTGTCACTTGGGACATTGAGCGTCAATCCCAACAAAGGGTTGCGTACAATCAAACTTTTTGGCAATGCCACAAACATTCGCTACTAGGGGCAATGACAAGTCTCCCCAAAGTCCTTCTCATAGGATGATTCCCCGGCAAAAGTATAATCTCTGACCCCCTTTCCTCAGCTGAATCAACCTCAAGAATCCTCGAGGGCTTCCCGCAACGAAGATGTCACCTCTCTAGCAGATTGACGACATGGTTTATTTCCCCAACAACACCAGGATTCCCCATCTTAAGTTTGCCTCTCCGACTACTACAAATCAAAGGACCACAACTCCTCTTCCCCAATAGACTACTCTACAATCCCCAGCAAGTTATTGTGAAACCTGGACCCGACCAGATGTTAGTTTAACTTTGATCCCCAGTAGAGCAACGGACGACTAAGACTCCTAAACTCCTTTTCCAAGCAGAAATCAACATACTCCCTACAGAGTTTTCAACTTCCCCCAGCGGAGTTCTCCTCAAACAAAAAAACAGGAATCCATTGGAAATATTCTAAGCAAAGTTTGAAGACACACATACTCTTCAATAGAAGTCCAGGAATTAATGACTCCCCAACTTTTGTCAAGGATTTATTTTCCCAAACAAAAGTACATTCATTAACATTTCGCATTTCATACATCCTATTTACATACATGATAAGTGCATACAACACAATCTCATTTACTTTGAGAACATCATGACATCGTGCATTTCATACATCATGACATTGCATACAACTAACGTTTTACCTTTTTCAGAAAAAGGTCAATCAACAGATGGCTACCATCAACCTTTTCAAGTTCTAGATTAATACCTGAAACCAGACAGGACAATTATCTACTTGACCATCATGAAGCAACCCTACACTGGTTCCTTCTCAAATTCATATGTAGTTTTACACAGACTCATCATCAGGAAACCCTACACCGGTTCCTTCTCTTTCCAAGATGAAGTTTTACACGGACCCATCATGAAGCAACCCTACACCGGTTCCTTCTCAAATTCAGATGTAGTTTTACATGGACTCATCATCAGGCAACCCTACACCGGTTCCTTCTCTTTCCAAGATGAAGTTTTACACGGACTCGTCATGAAGCAACCATACACAGGTTCCTTCTTTCCAGATGCAGTTTTACACGAACTCATCATCAGGCAACCCTACACCGGTTCCTTCTCTTTCCAAGATGCAGTTTTACACGGACTCATCATCAGGAAACCCTACACAGGTTCCTTCTCAATTTCAGATGAAGTTTTACACGGACTCATCATCAGGCAACCCTACACAGGTTCCTTCTCAATTCCAGATGAAGTTTTACATGGACTCATCATCAGGCAACCCTACACCGGTTCCTTCTCAATTTCAGATGAAGTTTTACACAGACTCATCATCAGGCAACCCTACACCGGTTCCTTCTCTTTCCAAGATACAGTTTTACACGGACTCATCATCAGGCAACCCTACACAGGTTCCTTCCTTCCAAAATGCAGTTTCACACGGACTCATCATCAGGAAATCCTACACAGGTTCCTTCCTTCCAAGATGCAGTTTCACACGGACTCATCATCAGGCAATCCTACACAGGTTCCTTCCTTCCAAGATGCAGTTTTACACGGACTCATCATCAGGCAACCCTACACAGGTTCCTTCTTTCAACTTACAAAATTACAATTCAATAGGAATTCTTGGATGGCATCTACAAGCCCATCTCCAACAGGATTATATCACCTCTCCAAATGGCATCTTTAAGCCCATTCTCGCCATCACAATGCTGATACTACACCATGAGAGTGCAAATTTTTAGGCACTCTAGTGTTCAATTATCTTCCACCTTCGGATCACGAAAGGCTCGAAAGCCAATCTATATCCTCAGGTTTAAGAAAATTGAATAGGGGAAACTGTTGTACCCCAAAATTTTCCCTCTCAATTATCAAGGCCTTTCTCACAAGGATTCTCAAGGTTCAAGCTTGCACATGTACTTTGGAATTTTCCAGTACCAAAATTAAAAGGAAACTGTCAAAAGGGAGAAAACAGATAAAAATATTATTTTGACAAAAATTGGAGAAATACAAGTGTTCTTCGTTTCAGCTCTTTCGATTGGCCTTTAGGCCTCTTTCGATCAGCATCCTTCGATTGACTCTTGGCCTCTTTCGATTGCTCAAAATGGATGCTAGTGTGCCTCTTTCACATGGGCGTGTGACTTCTTGTTGCAGGCTTCGTTTGTGACTTTTGCTGCCTACATTGCTTGCCTTGAAAACCATGTTTGCTGTCTACAAGTGCCCCCTGCAAGACAAAAGCCCTCTTGATGATGTCCTTCGATCCAGGAGGAAAAAGCCTCTCTTTTGCCCTCTTTCGATCACACATCCTGCCCTTGCACGCCTTTTTTCGTTTGGGGGAGTGACTTCTCCAACGTTGCAAGCTTCGATTGAGCCTTCCATCCCTGGCACACATCCTTCGCTTAGAGGTGTGAATCCTTGGGCACAAGGGTTTTGTCATTCTTTCGTTTGGCCATATGGTCCCTTCGTAGGTAAATTTGAGTGGGAAGGATTTCCTATTAGAAATGGCCTGTTCCAAGCATACAAACTCTTCACTATGTCATTGCCTCAGGCGAAGAAAGCATCTTGGTGGTGCATTCGAAGAGTTTTGTCAGGCATGTTTGGATGTCCCCATTCGAAGGACATATATTACTGATCCATCCCAAGAGCTTTAATTTGGCCCATTCGAAGGATTGTCTAGGGAAATCATTCGAATGTCACTTCGATGGAAAAAAAAGGAGATGGTTACTGAAAGTCTGGTCGAAAGGATTGTCTAGGGAAGTCATTCGAACATCACTTCGATTGAAAAAAGGAGATGGTTACTGAAAGTCTGGTCGAAAGGTGAGTCAAGACAAAAGGACGAGAGGCCAAAGGCATTTGTCGACCAAATCACATGCGCTGCCAGGCACGAGCCTGATTCATTGTCCATAAAACTCCAAAACTGCTGCACAGCAGTCCTGCATTGCTGCCCAATTCCTTGCACCAAAATGGCAATAAAGCACTGTCCCTCGAAGGCTGCAAAGAGAAGTTTACCCAAATTGTTCAAATTATTTTGTTTTCCCTCCAAAAGCTTCAGCCAACTTTGCCTATAAATAAGAGGCTCCAACACATGTTTGGAGAGGATCTTTTGGCCAGGCGAACGGATCTTCAGAAAATTCTCAAGAACACCAAATTTTCTCAAACAATTAAACACTCATCAAATACATACCCAGAATCCAAACGCTTATCCCCTTAGAATCTGAAACATCCATATACCTTGTTACCCTTCGAATCCAGTAGAAAGAACCTCACACTTGTTCTTATCTTTCGAATCCAATATCAAATACACAACCCCTGGTTCCTCCCTTCGAATCCAGAAGCATTCAAGGAAACCACTTAAAGGCCCAGCACACGTTCCAGCCTCAAGCAAGTTAAGTCATTCTTAACCTTGAACCCTTCATTTCTAGCATAACATGTAAATAAGCTTCCTTTTCATTTCAAATATATACGTAGTGTTTGTTACCTTTTTGTTTCCACCATTTAGTTTGTTTTTTATTGCTTCTCCTTTTGGTTTGGTTCTTTGGTTGGTTATAGCTGCTTCAAGAACTAACCTGGCCCTGAGGTAATGATAGCGTGGCCTCAGGCCATGTTGCTATTTAATATCTCAAATGAAATAAACAGGAGACAGGAATATGATATGAAGCCTCAGGCTTCCTCACTGACTCCAGTCCCAGTCGAAGGAGGCAGAAAAGAAGCTTACATCTTGAACAGATTCCAGGCCTAGTCGAAAGGCACAACATGCTGTCCCACTGGTCCCAATCGAAAAGCACAATATGCTGACCGTGAGGCCTCAGTCGAAAGTCGTGCCTTCACTCTTTTCAGGCCAAATCGAAGAGAGCCAGAAAGTGCATAATCGAAGGGTTTTCTGCCTCAATCGAAAGACCCTCATTTTTCTTGCTTTTATTTTATTTTTGCCTTTATATTTTCTATGCACTTTAATATGATTGTAATAGTGTAGGATTTATTTTTTTTCACTTTTTATTACTTTTGTACAAATGCTAGTAACTAGGTGTGTATGGAAAGATAAAACCAACAAGTAGACCACCCCTAATCAAAGATAAATGCATGCAAATCAAACACACTATTCACACATGCACCCTTAGGGTAATTCCATTTGTTGCCTCGGAAAATGCAATCATGTCCCTCGAGTATGAGACACTCTAGCAATTGTCCCTTCGATAAACAAAGATCGTAGTCCCTCAATGCCCCTCGATGTTGCCTTCGATAATACGATCTCGTCTCTTACGAAATTGCTAGAGCGTCTCACAAGTTTCCTTCAATGAGTGCGTACAATGACCCACACCTGTCCCGTTCAACATCCTAAACGCAAGGTTGTTCACCAAACACAATAGTGAAACAACACTGTTAAAAGGGTTAAAAACATAGGAAAGATCTTTGAATAAAACAGGGTAGACAACTCTTAGTTACTTGATCAAAAATCTTGCAAAACATCCTTGCCATTTTTCAAAACACACTCCACAACACAATTCCAAAACAACTTTCAAAACATTGAAACATCTTTTCAAAAAGACAAACACCTTTGTAAAACATTCAAACGAATCATTACAAAGGTTGCCTAGACAAGGTATATTTTTCAAAACATTTTCAAAACCACGCACACAAAGCACCATTTCAAGCAATTGAAAAGCAAAGGCAAGTGATCTAAAAACAAGTAACTAAGAGCCCATGGATAACCATGGATGAAAAGGGTGCTAGCACCTTCCCTTTTCATAATCTACCCCCCGAACCCACGAAAACATCTCAAAGGTCTTTCCTGTGCTTTTTGACCTTTCCTTAGGATAAAATAAAAAGTCGGTGGCGACTCTTGCTAAACCGAACATTTGCAAACACAAACGCAAAACATCAAGTCAGTTCTCCCACCGTATCACACCAATGTCTTGGGGTAAACCCCAAGAACTCCAGACAAAATAACAACAGAAGTCACAAGGTCCCAAGGGTAGTCAAGGCTTCTAATCCTAAGTCCAAGAGGTCCATAACTCCATAATGCCCAGGATAGTAACCAAATAGTCCAAGTAACCTTAAAGTTTTTTATTTATCTAGTTGGTTATTAAGTATCTTCAAAAATAAAATGAAAAGCTCAAGTGATCAAAACAAAATGACATAAAGATAAATGCTCAAGTGAGCAAAGATGAAAATAGTATGAAATGTAAATTCTAAAATAAATGGTGCATAAAAGTAAAGACATAAAGTAAAAGCATAAAATAAAAGTCAATTGTTAGTAAGTTAGAAATTAGAGGTTAGTTGAATCACCATATTGAAACTTGCATTTTAAAACTCATTAGAAGTTTGATAAAATTAATGATTCTCAGTAACAAGTTTCATTTTCTTTTTGTCAAGTATATCATTTATTTCAAATTCTCGAGGTAACAACATATGATCAACGATGTTTAAATGATTCGCTTAAACCGAAATTTATGATGGTTCATTAGAGGATTGATAAGATCAAAGCCTCCTAACAATGAACCTCAAGGTTATTAGCTCAAAGGTTTCAAATTAAACATACTTGGGCTTGCAAACATAGGTTTGGGCCACGAATGATCATTTCTTGAATCAGGACAAAATTTAGCGCTATATAATCATAAGTGGACTTATATAGAAGTCGCACCTATTTTGAGGCCGGTCAATAGCAATCTATGCACCATATGTTTAGAGAAATGATATATATATATATATATATATATATATATATATATATATATATATATATATATATATATATATATATATATATATATATATATATATATATATATATATCATTCTCAAATAATATGTACTACAAGTGAGAAGGGGATAAGATGAAGAGGGAGGGGATAAGAATTGAATTCCACATTTGAACCAAAGAAATCAATCAAGCTATCATTAAAATCATTCATCCATTTTGATGGAGTTAAACTCAACATCCAAGATCCAATGATGTTAATGAAGCTCATGATTAAAATTCCATAGTTCAAGATCAAACAGAATATATATAATATATATATATATATATATATATATATATATATATATATATATATATATATATATATATATATATATATATATATATATATATATATATATATATATATATAACGTTGCATTTAATAAACAAAATAAAAAAAGAAAATGATTTTAAATTGTTTTTTTTTTAAAAATGAAAATAAGAGGGAAAATAATAAACTATATTAAAAGTATCAAATAAAAATTAAAAGAAAACATAGAAAAGGCATTGATGATCTCAAGTATTTTTACAAATTTCTTAGCAATTTCTTTAAAAACAGAAAAGTATTTTTTTAATTATTTAAAATCATTCAAGTAAGTGAAAAAGATAAAAAAAAGTAAAATTAAAAAATAAAATTCAAGAAAAAATCTCAGAAAGTCAGAAATAAAGAAAAGGATCTTGCTAAATTTTTTCAGAATTTAAAAATACCAAGAAGTATTTTTTAGCAATTAAAAACAAGTCAACACAAAGTAAATATAAAAAAAAATCAGAAAATGAAAAAAAAAAGTGGACCATTGGATGAGAGTCAAAATGCGTCAGTAAACAGATCCAAAGGATCAGGCACGCTATGCGTATCATGGTCAGCTTTGAAAATTACACCGAATCATTTTTTAATAATTAAAAACAACTAAAAGTCTGTCGCGTTAGATGAAGTCTGACTAATGGAAGTAATCAGATCCAAGGACTCTCAAAACGCGCGTATGATAAAGCAACCACACTGGATATGATTAAAAAAAATTACATGTCACACCATCATTGGTTGAAGCACAACACATATGTCGTCTTCAACCTCTGGACGCCCTAGATTGGAGTTCCTCCAACAGTAAAATTAGCCAACCAGACCGTTACCATTAGATTTGTCTCTTCAAGACGATTCTAATGGTACCTGTGATCGGTGGAAATAGAACTGACTGTTTTGGAATGCTGGTTCGTGAAATTTCGCGGTAAGCAAGAGTCGCCACCGTCTTTTATGTTCTCCAACATGGAAAGGACAAAAGCACAGCAAAATTCCTTTTCGAGATGTTTCTCGGTTCGGGAGGTAGATTTATAGAAAGGGAAGGTGTTAGCACCCTTTCTATCCATGGTTATCCATGGGCTCTTAGGTACTTGCTCACTATGTTTTCAAAAATTGTTTGCTTTTCAAGTGTTTGTGGGTTTTGAAAAAGTTTGTTTGAAAACTTCGATTTTAACTCTTGTATCAGTCCTCAAGAGTGTATGAAGTGTTTGTTTGAAAACTTTTGTTTGAAAAGTGTAAGTGCGAAAAGTTGTTTTTTTGTTTTTTTTTGAAAGAGCAAGTACCCAGGATAAATCTACCTACTCTAAGGAATTAGGCTGTGTAAGAGTCCTTTAGACAGTACTATCTCACTATTGAGAAGTAGGAAGCACCGTCGTTGGAGTTTTTCGGGTCAATTCGATTATAGGGACATGTGGTCACCAAAGCAATAGTAGGACGCCTTAGCGGTAACCCTAATGTCCTAGATCATTTTTCATCCGAGGCAACCGTTTCGAGGCAACTGGATCTTTAGACAGGAGGGCGACCTCTAAGGCACCCTATACTTGATGACCACCTCGAGGCAATCAAGTGAGGCGTACCCTAGGAGTGGCATGTGCATGTGTGTTGTTTTTCATGTTAAATTATCTTTGCACATGTTATGGTGAGCTACGGGTTGATTTTAATTTCAGAGATAAGTCTTGTCATGCATAGCCTAATTAGCATACATCTAACAGTTAATAGTTGCGGAATTTAAATTGCGGAAATTAAATCTAAACTATTACAAGGCGTCGGGTATTTACATCGCCAAAAACAAACCCTTTAATTTAAATTGCGGAAAGTAAAATAAAGCAATAAATAAATAAAGTCCTAATTAAAGTTATTACATTCCGGAAGCAAGTACAATAATATGGAAAAATGGATCGCGTGCGGGAAATTAAATTGGATGCGAGTTTTTTTTTGGGTTTTGACCCTTTTTTGAAAGAAAGTGATTTTTTTGGTTATTTTTGAATTAAATGGAATTAAATTAAATGAACAATTAAATTAAATTAAATAATGAAAATATTTTTGGATTTTTGAGTTTTTAAAGAAATCAAATAAATTGAATTAATGCTAATAAAAACCTAATATTCTAAATTGATTTTAAATATTGCAAAAAATATCAAAAGTTAAATCTAATTAAAGCTAAATTGATTAAATTAATTTATTTACAAAAATAAAAGTGATTAAGTTAATTTTAATAAATAAAATATTTTTTGTGTTTTTGATTTTATTAAGAAAAAATGTTAATTAGTTAGTGATTAATAAAAAGAATAACGATTAATTAATTAAAGGAACATAATACAAATAGAGAGAGAGAGTTTAGGAGTATACGAGCCTGATTGGAGGGGTGAAACAACTATTGGCGTCATGTGTAAACTATTTTGTTTTGGCCATTTATGTTTTGGCTTTTGGCCATTTGTGTTCTGGCTTTTGGCCATTTGTGTTCTGACCTCAACGTTCCTTAACCTTCTCAGGATGTCTGTCTCGCCATGTATTGGTGTCATGTGTAAACTGTTCTGTTTTGGCCATTTGGCTTTTGCCTTTTGGATATTTGTGTTTTGGCCTCAACGTTCCTTAACGAACCTGCATGAGATCCTGTCTAAATCTGCAGTATTGAATCTCATGAACACATTAAATAAATTACTATATATCATAAAATACAAATAAAGCCAATATATGAAGAAATTTAATGTTTAGGCCAATATGACATGTATGAATGATTATACCCTTTTGATCATTGAGATCAAATCAACCTTACCCTTACTGGAAAAGTAGTGACATGAATGCTTTTATGCCCTTTTGATCATGGAGATCAAGTCAGCCTTACCCTTACTGAAGAAGTAGTGAGATGTTGACTTGTAACTGAGATGGCTTGTTTGTAGTGAGATGTTGATTTGTAATAAGGATTTCAATGTTTTAGGGTTCTTGAAAGAATTTGATATTCTGACAGCGTTATGGCAAGGGTTTTCTTTTTCTCCCCTGGTTTGTGTGAAAAGAATGTGATTATATAATGGAAATTAGGGTAAAGAAAATGGGCTTTGAATGTGCAATTGGGCCTCCAATGTTCACTTGAGTTCGTCACTTTTCAGGCTAAATCGCAGGGACTTAAGTGCAATTTTTTAAGTTGAAATGTGAAAACAAAATGTAGCCGACATCGAGAACTAACTCCTGTCCAAAAATCGGCTCAATCGGATAAACGGTGAATTAGTTATGAATTTTTGAAGTTTCAGCTCAGACAAACTTATTTTGGGCTCCAGTGTCGACTCTGACACGTTCTTCAATAAAAAACTGGTATTGATCGGAGCATAATCCGGTCTCGACTTTTGAAGCAAAGTTGTAGATCTATGAGTCAATGACCTTGTGTAAAAATATTAGCCCAATCCGATAAAAATTGACCGAGTTATGAATTTTCGAAGTTTCGACCCAGATGAAATAATATTCAGCATTCAGGATTTTCAGCGTATCACACACTCTGAGCAAAAAACGAAGGCCTTTTGAATACCGTTTGAACTCAATACCTTCTGTGAAAATGTAGCCAACTAAATTTGTGAAATTTTGGCGCCGGAACCAGCTCGATACGATGAAAATCGACCAAGTTATGATTTTCTGAACATGACGCAAATAAACTTCTGTCATAAATTTTCTGTACGAAAATACTTGATAAATCCACATTTTTGAAGACCTTCTGATCGAAATTGGCTTCCAGCTGTGAGAGATGAAAACGTAGATAATGTCAAGACGAAATTTTGGCCACCGGAACGGGTTCAAAACGAGTCACGATCTTCAAGTTATAAATTTTTTAGCGCATAAAAACTGCAATTTCAGCACACTTTTTCACCATATTTCTTCAAGAAAACTCACACATTCGGATATCTTCTTTAAAGAATTGACTCTTGAGCCGAACCTGAATTTGAGAATACGTCATCAGAGATATCTTGGTGAAAGAACACTTGAATATGACGCGCCGAGTTGGACTTGTGAATTTTTCTTGAAATGTTTTGAGAAATATGGGAGGGCAAATTTTGGGGTACAACAGTACCCTCATGCCAAATTTATATAAACTGAGCAAGGCTTGATTTGAAAAAATGCAGAAATAATAGCGAGCACAAAGTTCTGGAATATCTCACTCAAATCTCAATGAAATCACAAATTGTAAGAAGCATGAGAATTAGAAGGATGGGGAGAGTAGATTAGTCTTTTATTTGGATTGATTTGACTAAGGAATCTACCTGAACGAAGTAGCAGAAAGTTGCTCTGAAACTGGACTTCTGTAGCTCAAAATAGGTCACAATTCTTGAAGGTAAAAGTATGGTTAGCTTCAGAGAAGTTCAATGAAGCTAACTGAATGGAGCTTTTGGTGTTTTGGATGGTGGAAATGAGAAAACACATTCAAGCCTTAAGAGTTTAAATGAGATCTTGGCAGGGGTCAATTATCTATCAAAAGCTTGTGGAAATAGGTGAAATGTGCATCTTATTTATAGGAGAGGATGAGGCAATGCTTAAGCATGAGAATGAGAGAGTAATTGAGTGAATTCGTGTGAATCTGAAACATGAGCAATGTGTGACTTGCTTAGTATCAAAACTCAGCCAAAACCTACATTCTGTGATGCTAAGTGCTTTTGGAAAGTTGATAAACATTATTAGAATCAAAAACACTTGAAAACTTTGTGTTTAGAAGGCCAAATATTGATTTTAAATTCTGACTTGGAAGGAAAATTCAATTTCAAGCAGCTGACTTTGAACTCATGGTGTGCACGATTTAGGGAACCTTAGGACCTGATTCTTGATGCATTGGAAAGATGAGCTAACATTCTTTATAATGTGCCAAGAAAGATATCATTTGGATGCTTGAGCTAGGAGTTGTGCTTGGTAAAAATCAGAAAAAAAAGGTGCTGACTTTTATACTTAGAAAAAAATTCTATGTTTTTCTTCAAAAATGATCCAAATTTTTTAGACTCAAAACAAGGTCTTATTCAAAAATAATTCTAGGATCAATGATTCTAGCTTGAAGTGGACTCCTTAAAGAGTATTGTGAAACTTGTATCACTAAAAAATTCCAAATATTGGACAAGTTATGATCCTTGGAATTTGATGAAAATCCATAAGGTGACCTATAATATTTTGGGATATTAAGGCATCCTCTAACAATTTTCAATTTTTACACATAAAATAAGTGTTAAAGTTCACACTCTTAAGATCATTGTGGAAAACGAATGGGCTCAAGAAGATACAAATTGATCAAGTTATGACTTTTTGAAGTCACATAAGGGAATTTGATAGCCTATCTAGAGGACCTATAATATTTCTCAATCATTAGTGATCTCTCACACAAAATTTGATTGAAACTTTTGAAGTGATTTGTTGATAACCCTTTAAGGAGAAGCATGTCTTTGGAATCACTCAAAGATCTCAAAAGATGGACAAGATATAACCCTTAGAAGCTCAAAACCCTAACTCCTAGAGCATCAAAATGGCTTGGGAACCCCTTTCAATTTTGACGATCTTTCTTGTACAAATACTTTTGGTATTTTTGTACCCCAAAATTTTCCCTCTCATTTTACTCAAAACATACTCCTAGAGATCCTCAATTTGCTCAAGTTTGCCCAAGAGTTGACCAGACAAACTCTCTCCTAAGGTAGTATACCTCAAATTAGGGTTTCCATTTGCATCAAGATGGGTGAAACACAAAGGCCTCATATGCTCTCCATGGTCTTAATATGTTCTCAAGACCCTACATGATAAGTTTCATGCCTTGCACAAGAAGCTTGCTCAGTCAACTGCTCAGATGCTTGAGAATCGACTATATTAGGTCAAAAGTCAACTGTGACCCACATACAGTCAAACTTCAACATTTTTGGCCAACATTAACATTTTGAAGTGACTTTCACCATTTTATCAAGGGTTGATCATGATTCTCCAAGGAATGCTCCAAATTCATCAAAAACCAAAAGTTGCTAAATTAGAGTTTCTTAGTAAAAGTCAACCCAACTTTGACCAAACATAACTCCCACATGCTTTATCAAAAATTTTCCATCCAAAGCTAATTTTGAAGAGGATGAAATTACCTACAACTCATCTTCATCCCACAAGTTCAAAATATGCACTCATCAAAAGATATGGATTTCTACATTATAGGTCCTTTTGAAAAGTCAACAAAAACACCTTTTGGGTCAAAGCTTCATACATGAACATGGAAGATACAATTAAGATGAAACCAAAAGGGTTGTTTAGGGGACATCCTAAGCTTTCTAAAAATTCCAAGAACACCCTCCTAGGGGTCAAAATTGAGAGAGTTATGCATTGTCAAAGTTGGCAATTTTTGGAAAATTGTCAAAAGTCAACATTGATCAAATTTGCATTTTTTCCAAAGGGCCCCATGTTTTCTTGCTTAAAACATGTTTCTAATAGGACCCACGACCCCTGAACTTTTCCACCTATTATTTTATTACTTTTATCATTTATTTTGATTTTTTATTCATTTAAATCAAAATAAATCAAATTAAATGGTAAAATAATGAAAACAAATCAAATCTTGGGATTTTTGTGCACATTTGAAATCCATGTACAACTAGCATGATGATCAATTCGTGCAAGACTCATTAGGGTTGGAAACGATTGGATTGAAGCTTGTCTTAGAAAGATGTCATGCATGAAACAAATCAAATCACATTTTCATAATTCTCAAAGATATGATACAATTTTATTGACCTAATTCAGTCTACTATATGTATACAACAATTGCAGATCAAGAAGAGAGGCTGAACAAACGTGAAAACACAAAACAAAGTTCCAAAAAAGTGGCAAAAAGTGTTGGATCATTTTTGCATTTAGAGATCAATTCATACCATTCCAACGCTGCTAATCACTTCCTGGACATCTCCTGAAGCCAACAACATCATTTGCAGCCTTCAAAACATCAAGAATCATCGCCTAGACACATCATAGTTTTTAGCAACGGACAACGTATGTAGGTATAGGTTGTTTATCTAAAACGACGGGCTGGAGGTAGAAGAAGGTGATTTGTCATCACCCTATTGGTCCGTTTGAATTCAGTGCGCGCGGTTTTTTTTATTCCAGGGTCATTGCATTTGTTTTATATATTATATATTCTTGTTACTATAATAACAACTAACAACAATAGCTCAGCTGGAAGCGTAGCATTGGTACAAGGTGTGAGGACCTGGGTTCGATCCCAGGTCCCAGCGTTTTATTTATTTCCTTTTCTTGCAACAGATCCAGTACTCCACTCCCTCACACGCCTTCCATGCAACCTCAACGCCCATCCACTGGATGAACTGCTGGCCAAATCTAATGCTTCCTGCCTGAAGGACCTTGGTGCACCTCAAGTCAACACCCACACAAGATCCAACATGGTCAACCTGGGCTCAACTTAATGGGCTTGGAAATTCAATTCCACACCCCCTTCACCAATTCATCACAGACCCATTTTGGTTTTTATTATTTCTTTAATTTCTTTTCTTTAATTATTTTCCTTTTTTAATTAATAAAAAAATTATTTTTATTAAATTAACAAATCAAAATCACAAAAATCTTTTTTTAATAAATCTTTTTAATTAATTAGTTTAATTAATTTAGGGCAATTTAATCTTCTTTTTATAATAAAAATAATTAGAATTAGGGTTTGAAGTTGTACATAATTTAATTTTCTTTAAAAAAAATACATCAAAGATCATTTTTTTTATAAATATCTATTTCTTTAATTAATTAATTTAGTTAGAAAATTAGGTTAATTTCACTTCTTTCTTAATTTAAAAACAATTAGAAATTAGGTTTAATTAATTTGCAATTAAATATTTTCTCAAAAAAAATCCAAAAAAAAATATTTTTCTCTCAATTAGGGTTTTAGATTATTTCAGTCGTCCTCGCATTTAATTTGTCGCGCACTTGTTAATTATTTTGCCATTATTTTGTAACTGCTCAGGGTTTGTAATAGTTAAAACTAGGGTTTTTATTTACCGCGTTTCCCCCATTTTTTGGTTATGTAATTAATTCCCCCTCCCCGAAGCCTTATAATAGCTAGGTTTGTTTTCTCGCGCTTTTAATTCCCGCAAATACTTAACTGTCTAGATGTATGCTAATAGGATTGTATGAAAAGAATGCTTGAAATTTAAAACGGTAGATCACCTAATGTGCAAAGACTAAATAATTGAAAAAGTTCACATGCACATGTTCACTCCTAGGGTTTGCCTCACTCCGGTTGCCTTCAGTAAACAGTCATTAAGCATAGGAGATTTTAGTGGTCGCCCTCCAGTCTAAAAGATCAAAATGTTGCCTCGGAAATGTTGCCTCAGAAAGATCTTAAGACTCTAGGGTTACTACTAAAGTTTTCTAACTATTGCTTTGGTGATTGTACTTGTCCCTTTCGAATGTCCCTTATAACTCCAACGACGGTGCTACCTACTCCTCAATAGTAGGATAGCGCTGTCTAAAGGAAACGAGAACAAACAATCTTTTTTCGAGTAGGTAGAATCTTAAGTACTTGCTCAATAAAAACTTCTCACACAAACACCTTTCAAAACAAATTTTCAAAACAAACTTCGTCACATCCTTGAGGACTGATACAAGGGTTATCACGAAGTAAAACATTTTCAAGACAAACACACACAAGAAATTTGAAAAAATGAGCAAGTACCTAAGAGCCCGTAGATAACTACGGATAGAAAGGGTGGTAACACCTTCCCTTTCTATAATCTACCCCCGTACTCAGAAACATCTCGAAAAAGGTTTTTTTGTTCTTTTTCCTTTTCCTGATTGGATAAAATAAAAGTCGGTGGCGACTCTTGCTTACCGCGACATTTTGCAAACAAAAAATGAAAAATGCAAACCAGTATTAAATAGTCAGTTCTGCCACCGTATCACAGAACTGGCGACTCTGCTGGGGAAAAAATAAGTGGGGTATACCTTAGGATCCAGGTCATTAAAATTGCTTCTCTTGATTGTCTTGATTGCTTTACTTTTGAGGGTTTGTTTGGGGTTACTATATATCCTACATCAGAATCTGGGGGCACTCATTAGGTAAACAACAATAGATCGTGGAGACTGTACGGTGTAGACCGATATGGTTTAAGCGATGGCTGTGTTGGTGTGGCACTTTGGTTGGTACCGGTATCCTTCATGGGGAAACGAGGAGAATACGGGGCCGCCGCATGGTGTCGTGAAGCACTAACGGACCTTAGAACCGTAGTTGAACAAACTTGGCCATTAGAAAGTAGTGAGATAGCCGGCCTCGGTGTAGAGCTGAGAACTGGTTGATACTCGATGTTACACTCATTGCGATCAGACTTTTGGGATATTTTGGCCGCAAGAAAATATTGAGAGCTGAAATAATGCCCAATAAAGGATGGTCAATGATATTGATAATCTCTAGAACCCGATTACTTTTTTAGGACAGGTTTGAACCAACTAAACTTCAAGAGGGTACTACCTTTAACCTCATGCAAGCCTTAAACCTAAGGACTTGGTGTGACTTGACTGTGTTTGCTATACCTGTGTTTTCTATACCTGTGATTTATCATGACATCATGCATCATAACATGGCATCCATGCTTATTGAACTAACCGTTTCAAAGACCAAGGGAATTTATCTTTGTTCTGTTTTACAGATCATGGCTTCCATTTGTAGAAACACTATCCGAATCAGCTTTGTGAAGATACCTTCCCAACTCAAAGAGCTAGCATCAAGGGTATCTGAAACTTCTGCGTTCACTAAGAGACATGGTCAACTTCTCAACCTGGTTACTTCAAACTTTGATGAAAAGATGATGAGTGTACTCTTTCAGTTCTTTGATCCCAAGCACCGCTGCTTCACCTTTCCAGACTATCAGTTGGTGCCTACCTTGGAAGAATTCTCTCAGCTATTGGATATACCCATTCTTGAACAGGTACCCTTCACAGGTCTAGAAGAAGTTCCTAAGCCATAAGTCATTGCCTCATCTTTGCACCAGAAACGGGCCGATGTGGTATCCAATTGGGAAACTAAAAACAGAGTCAAGGGTTTTTTAGCTAAGTTTCTGATAGATAAGGCCCAACTGTTTTGGGAGGATATGGATTTTCAGGCTTTTGAGGAGGTCTTGGCTCTTCTTATCTATGGTTTAGTTCTCTTCCCTAATCCGGAATCATCCATAGATGTGAATGCTATCAAGATCTTTCTCTCTCGCAATCCCATGCCTACATTGCTCGGAGATATTTTGCACACTCTCCATACTCGTACCATGAGGAGAAGAGGGATTCTTATGTGTTGCACGCCATTGCTGTCTAGGTGGTTTATTTCTCACCTCCCTAAGTCTATACTGAAGAATGAGAAAGGTCTGGTTTGGTCACAAAGGATAATTTCACTCGCTCATACGGATATTCTTTGGTGTTCTCGATCTATGGAAAACATTGCTATCATTGACCGCTGCGGGAGTACCCAAATGTCCCACTGCTTGGTATCAGAGGGGGTATAACCTACAATCCTTGTTTAGCTCTGCAACAATTTGGTCACGCTCGAAGGGATGGTCCCCATGAATTGCTTATCGAGGGCATTGTATTCAACTATGAGGATGATATTCAAGAGTATCGTCGGAGGTTCATACGAGCTTGGGGCATGGTAAACAGATTTGGTGTCAAGACTTTGGGGCCAAAGACTTCCATTCCAATGGAACCTTATCTATGATGGGTACGAGCTCGTGCCCAGAAGCTTAAGATTCCCTATGTGGCTGTTTTGCCAGTGATTGTGGAACCCACTACAGAGGAGGGTATTCCTTACACAGTTCTCTATCCTTATATGCCCACTGATCTTGGAGAATTATAGAGGTCTTGGATTCAGTTGATGAAGGAGCGGGACACTTACAAGGATCAGTTCCATGCTCAGGAGAGGAAGGTCTTAGAGCTCACAAAGCAACTGCATGAAGAAAGAGGACTGAATGACTACCTTGGCACAAAGAGGAAGCATCCATGGGAATTTTGATGTCTTTTATAGTTTTGGATTTGTTTATTGTAACGCCTAAAAGGCATTTGAACTGCAAATTCAGCTAATAAAGTTTTTGTTTATTTTGGTTTTCAAATTTAAATTGCCCGAAGTCTTTGAAATCATTGCATACGCATCCCATTATCATACACATCATTACATGTACCATTACAGGTTTCTCATCTTCTTCGCTGTTTATTTCAGCAGAAATGTCTTTCGAACAAAGCATTAAGGACCTGCAAGCACAAAACGCCCAATTCCAACAAATGTTTATAAGTCTGCAAAAGGGTAGGAGGATCTGAAAGCCCTCATTCTGAAAGAGAAGAAGAAAAAGAAGAAGGCTACTGGTATTATGAACATGGGCAGAAGGTTTGGAGAGCGGTTGAAGCGACAAGTCGACCTGACCTCTTCATCTAAGGAAGGGGAGAACCAAGAAGAAGAGAAAGACCCCAGTCCTGCAGTGTCTGACAATGATACCGATTACAATGATGAGTAATATCCTCCCGCTGAGGATAGATACAAACAGCTAGAAGACCGTCTGAGTGCCATGGAAGTTCAGAGGATACCTGGACTAGATTTCTAGGAACTGGGATTGGTGTCGAGAGTAGTCATCCTGCAGAAGTTCAAAGCTCCATTTTTTGCCAAGTATGATGGGGTGTCCTGCCCAAAACTCAATCTCCGTTCGTATGTCAGGAAGATCCTGCCTCATACAGCTGATAAAAATCTGTGGGTTTACTTCTTTCAAGATAGTCTGTCAGGAACTCAACTTGAGTGGTTCTACCAACTAGAGGGAGAAAATATCCGAAACTGGGAAGATCTGGCTGCTGCTTTCTACAAGCAGTATCAGTATAATGCCGACCTTGCTCCCACTCATACTCAACTCCAGAGTATGTCCATGGGTGCAAGTGAAGGTTTTAAAGATTATGCACAAAAATGGAGAGACTTTGCTGGGAGAGTTCAACCTCAGTTGTCTGATAGGGAGTTAGTTGATATGTTTCTGGGGATGCTATCTGGGCCATTTTTTAATCATTTGATCGGCAACTCGTCAGCTGGTTTCACCGAGCTGATTTTAACTGAAGAGAGAGTAGAAGCTGGGATTCGGAGTGGCAAGATACATAAAGATGCCTCTTCAAGCTCAGCAAAGAAGCCATTTGCTGGTAAGAAGGAAGCCAGTACAATCTATAGCCCGAGGGGCCAAAACAGGGCTGGACATCGTTAGACAGTAAGTGCCGTGATGATACCTAGACCTGCAGTTACTCCACAATGCAACAATCAACAAAGGGTGGAAAGACCACAACGACAGTTTACCCGCATCAACATGACATTGGCTGAAGTTCTACCTCATCTGCCGAGATCCAACTTGGCAACCTTGAAAGAGGCTCCCAAGAATCCAAATACCACATCTCCCCGATATAAACAAATGCTCGGTGTGCCTATCATTTTGAGAGTCCTGGCCACGATACCAATGACTGACGGGCTCTAAGAAATAAGGTACAAGATCTGATTGAAGCCAAGGAAATTGAGTTTGATGCTCTGGAGAAACCCAATGTCATAACTACTCCCATGCCTAAGCACGGTCGTGGAGTTAATGCTGTTGATACCGACTTGTTTATGGCCTTGGTGGATGAAGTTTCTACTCCTCTCATGACTGTAAAGAAGAATTTGTTGGCCGATTTATTTCCGGATTATGGTGAAGGTTGCCACATGTGTTCATTTCTTCCTTCTGGTTGCCATTTGCTGAAGTCAGGTGTTCAACGCTTGATGGACAACAGAGAAATTTTGTTCGAGAAAACTTTGGTTCCCGTTGTTCCATCTGAAGACATCGCCATTATAACCATTTTCGCCAATCCTTTCAAGGTATCCTCAAGAAGACCTATTAGGATTACATCTGCTCCAAGAATCGCTCCGCTGATAATCACTGTTCCTGGTCCTGTCCCATATGTCTCGGAAAAAGCTGTCCCATGGCATTATGGTACCGATGTGTACTATTATGGCATCAAACAAGATCTGAGAGATGAAGAGGTTGATCCTGATATTGATAACATTGTCGGAACCAACAAAGTTACCCGAAGTGGAAGGGTCTTCTCTCCCGAGATTTCCCCGAAGATTGTCAACAAGCCTATTGTCATTCCATCTGTTGTTCCTGCTAGTACATCAACTACTGCTATTGTTCTTACTCTAGTTATTACCCCTAACGGCGAATCGTCTGATACCCGTGGCAAAGAAGTTATAGGTGAGCCTGCCCGGACAGAGGCACCTAGAAAAATTATTGTGGAAGCTGTTGTACCCCAAAATTTTCCCTCCCATATTCTTCAAGATTTGCAAAGAGCATGCTTCAAAATCTCCCAAGGGTTGCACAGTCCATTTGCCTCCTAACAGTCAAAAATTAGGGTTTTGGTTCTGGCAAAGAAGTTGAAGTTTCCAAGGGTCCAATCAAGTCCTATATGCCTATAAGCATTGTCTAGCATCCTTATGCCAAGTTTCGAGACTTACAGCACAGAATTGCACAGTCAAAAACCCTAATTGCTCAGCAGTCAATTGTAGGGGCAAAATGGTCATTTGACAGTCAAAAGTCCAAATTTTTGGTCAACATCTTATTTTGAAGCCACAAACATCATTTGATCAATTCTTGATCATGATTCTCAAGGCATGGCTCAAAAAGTCTCAAGATGCAAAAGTTTCCATTTTTGGACAGTTGAAAAAGTCAACTGTAACTTGACCAAGTCATAACTTCCACATGGTTTATCAGAAAAATTCCATCCAAAGCTCATTTTGAAAAGAATGACATTTCCTACAACTCCTCTTCACACTTCAAGTCCAATAAATGCTCTCACAAAAAGTTATCAATCTCAACATTATAGGTCATTTTCAAAAGTCAACAAAAAGGCACTTTAAGTCAAAGACCATAACTTGAGATTGGTAAATCAAAATGACATGGGACCAAATGAATTGGTTAGAGGACTTCAAGACCTTTCCAAAATGTCCAAGAACATGATCAAAGCTTAAAAATTGAGCAAGATATGCCTTGTGGAAGTTGGGAAATATTTGGGAATTTTGAAAAGTCAACTTTGCTTCAAATGCCTCAAAATTGCTAATGGGCCACAATTTCTTCCAAGAATCATCACCCAAAAGCTATGCACGACCCATTGACTTTAAAGGGATTTATTTTATCATTTTTTATTAATTATTTGAATTATTATTATTATTAGTTCATTTAATTAAAATAAAATATGACAAAAATAGAAAACCATGTTTTCCAATCCCTTTTTGCAGCATATTCTCTCCATAAAACCTCAAGATTTCGTGCATCACTAATATGGAAAGATTTGGCCATGATTGGTATCAAAAGGGCATGAAAAAGATTGAAAAGATACCATGAGAATCAAATCTCAAAAACATCAATGCAAAGGTTTCTTGGCTTGAATTTTTACCCTAATTCGTTCCTCATAAAAGCCAGAACACAACCCTAGTCACAAGGACCAAAAAGCTGCGCTCAGAAGAACATACAAACTTTGCATTTTTTGTCAAAAAATTCAAAACTGAAAACACAGCCAGAGGGCGTTTCAAGGCAAGAGAACAATTCCATTACCTTCCTGACGCATCAAGGAAGCTTTCTCAATCCCTTTCCACTCCTCTAACCTCAAGAAGTGGTAGAACAAAGTCCAACTTTCTCAAACTTTTTGCATATTCGTGTCTCATGATTCATGTCATATTTTTGATTTCTAATACTGGATTCATACTAATTTAACCATTATAAAGCTAACAGTGTCATTCAATTGAGTTTTTAAGGCCTGTGCACGAATCCACCATGGGAGCTCTTTAGGGTTGCAGAAATTTGAAATTAGGGACTTTTGCATATGGAAAAATTAGACAGCGAGACCAACGCCATTGGATTCGTGACCTTCATACGAACCTATTCATCACCTCGCGCCTAATTTATCATGGTCCATGGCGTAATCGCTATTTTTTCTGGTCTGAGTTAGTGGGGGTTTAAAACCCCCGCTATTTGCTTTATTTGCAGGTACAACGTGAGGAAGATGCTGAGGTGTCTCAACCAGACAGGGCTATTCAAATATTCGCGCATTTTCTTTTATGTTTACCAATAGCACTTGTTCTCTCTCATATGAATCAGGTTCCACTAATATTACAAACGAACGCGCTTGGCTGGTTGGTAAGTGAGGTGTCCTTCAAGCATTGGGACCTGGGTTCGATTCCCAGATCCCCTCCCTTCTCAATATCATTTTGTTTAATGTATTCCTACGCAGCTTGCATCCTAAGGTCCACTATACAACTCCATGCCTTGGCTTGCCACATGTCCCAGGAGGCGAATCTGAAGGTCAGGATGAGAGGTCCATCATACACATCAGTTGACCATGCCACACACGCGCTGAAAAAGTCAAACAAGGCCGGAAGTCAGTGGGTCTAATTGCTTGCTACAAACCTCCATAATTGGGTCTACCACCCCTTTTGTTTGTATTTCTCTCCTTCATTCTTTGTTCTATTTTTTTTATTTGCTTTAATTTAATTGCTTTTTTTTTTAAATTCCACAAATTAATTTTAAATAATAAAAATACAAAAATCAGAAAAGACAAAAAATAAAAATATGTTTTATTTAATAGTTTTTGTAAATAAATTTTATTAACTAATTTAGTTCTAATCTTAGGTTTAATTTTAATGTTTTTTTTAATAAACTAAAAAATGTAGAAATTAGGGTTTTAATGCTTTTATTCTTTTTCTTTTCTTTTACCATATTTAATCATTAATTATTTTGTAAATAAATTTATCATTAAATAATTAGGTTAAAACTAGGTCAAACTTAAACATTTTTTTTAATAAATTAAAAATAGTTTAGAATTAGGGTTTTAATTCCATTTAATTTTCTTATTAAATTCCATAAATACAAAAAACTCCAAAAAATAAGTTCTTGCTTTTATTTAATTTAATTAATTTACGATTTCGTTTTAATTTCTTTAAAAGGGTCCAACGCCCTCGCATTCTTGATTTTATTTCTTTTCGCACATTTACTTTTATTTCCTTTTTTTAAATTTCATGTACTTGCCCCAAAGCCTTGTAATAAATTAATTAGGACATTTACTTTCCGCATTTTTTTATTTATTTCAAATCGGGCCTTGGTTTAATTTGGCGATATAGACCCGCGCCTTTGTAATAGCGTAGGACTTTTAAATTCCGCACCTTTTAACTGTTAATAACCACATGAAAGAATGAATGCCAAAAATAAAAACAAAACGTAGATCACTCAATACATGACAAGACAAATATAACTGAAAATGACACACAAATCACACACCACCCCTAGGGTACGTCTCACTGTTGCTTTGCCCCTCGAAAAGTGGTCGTCGAGTAGAGGACGTTTTAGTAAGTCCTCATGTCCATGAAAATGGCATGAGGGTAGCTTCTAAGGTGTCTTCCTATTGCTCTGGTGACCACACTGTTGCCTTGTCCTTCGAAACGTGGTCGTCGACTATAGGACGTCTTAGTGAGTCCTTATGTCCCATTGATCTGGTTGCCTCGAAACAAGTTGCCTCGGAATAGTTGCATTGGAATAAAAGATCAATGGAATAAGGGTAGCTTCTAAGGTATCTTACCGTTGCTCGGTGACCACCCTGTCCCTAAACTCGAATTGACCCAAACACCTCCAACGGTGGTGCTACCTACCTCTCAATGGTGGGATAGCACTATCTTAAGGACATTTACACAGACTAATTCCTTAGGGTAGGTAGATGACTCGTAGATACTTGCTCTAATTCGAAACAAAAATCAAAAACTTCTTTTCACACCGACACTTTGCAAAAAGCTTTCAAAAACAACTTTTCAAACACTCTTGAGGACTGATACAAGAGTCGATCTGAAACTTTCAAAGAAACTTTTTCAAACCCACTCACTTTGAAAAGCAAGCAAGCATTTTGAAAACACAAATGAGCAAGTATCTAAGAGCCCATGGATAACCATGGATAGAAAGGGTGCTAACACCTTCCCTTTCTATAAATCTACCTCCCGAACCGAGAACTAATCTCAATAAGGAATTTTTCTGTGCTTTTGTCCTTTCCATTTGGAGAAAATAAAAGACGGTGGCGACTCTTGCTTCCGCGACATTTCACGAACCAGCGTTAAACAGTCAGTTCCAGATCCACCGATCACAGAACTGGCGACTCTGCTGGGGACAAATTTTAAAGTGAGGTGTACCTTAGGACTAAGATCACTTGCGTTTTCAATTGCCTGAATTGTTTGCTTTAAATTGTGGGTTGCATTGGAGTTACATAGATCCTAACCCGGATCTGAGGATACCCTGTTAGGTAGCATAAGCTGTGAGGGACCTGTCCGGCGTAGACCGACAGGGGTGAAGCAGTGGCTACGTTGGTGTGGCACCTTGGTCTGTACCGATATCCCTTGTGTCGCAACGAGGAGAATATGGGTCTTCTGAGGAGTCATTAAGCACCAACAGACCTTAGAACCTTAAATGACACAACTTGGCCATTAGAACAGTAGCAGTATGCTACGCCCATTGAGGCTAAACTCTCGTGATGGTTCTGGCCGCAAGAAAAGATTGAGATGCTGGAGTTATGACCGATTGAGGGTAGTCAATGATATTGGGATCCTCTAAGAACCCGGTTACTTTTGATAGGACAGGTATGAACCAACAAACTTCAAGAGGGTAATACCCAGACCCCATGCTGGCCTGAACTCTAAGGGTTTCTCTTGTGTGACTTGTGTGCCTTCCAACTTGACTACTTGCATGCTTGTTATCTGACACTTGAGTTTCTTGCAGGTTTTGTTCATAGTCCTTAATTGGGACTCGTAACAGGGTTTACTGAGTTTCTTGCAAGTTTTGTTTACAGTCCTTAATTAGGACTCATAACAGGGTTCACCCACAGTACCCCATGCATAGCATGACATCATACCATTGCATACATCCTGCATAAGGACTAACCCATTTCAAGGATCTCAAGGGTCTGTGATGCAGGTCATGATGAACCAACTATCCAGCAAGGGGCAAAGAGGATTTATTTTCCTCTAGCCAAGGTCGTCAGAGGCTATGACCCACTAGATATGGTGAGCCTTTGACCCTTGAAGAAGGACTCTCAGCAAACATGAAGTTCCCTCAATCAAGCTACCTAGTTCTAACAATTTTCTTGTTTACCCCGCGAGATCCTTGAAAACATTGCATATATATCATACATATCATTGCATTACAGGTACCCTTGTTGCAGGTCACTTACCCTTGTTCGCTGTTTATTTCAGCAATGGCTTCCCAACAAGATAACCAGGACCTTCACACTCAAGAGACTCAGTTCAAGGAGATCTTCCTAAGCCTATCCAAGGGGCAGGAAGAGCTGAGGACACTCCTCATGGGGAATTTGGCCAAGCAAAGTCCCGAAGATGACAAGGACGAGCAGCTGAAACGTCTACAAGCTGAGGTAGACACATTGAAAACCAAGATGCTGGGGCAAAGGGCTCTCATTCAAGGTTTAGCTCGGGAGCAAGGAGAGCTGAGGGCCATGATCAGTCAGCTTCATCAAGACATGAAGCAACCAACCCAAGTCAGGGACCAGGTCATGGAACAACTTCCAAAAGGGCAAAGGTCTGGTCCAATGAATAGACCTCTCCAAGCTGCTACCACTCCACAGGTCCAACAACGACCTCGCCGAGAACAACAGGCTGATCAGAGCAAGCTAGACAAGCCTAAGAGGCAGTTCACCAAGCTCAACGTGTCACCGTCTCAAGCTTTACAACAATTGCTGAGGTTGAATCTGGTGACGTTAAGGGACCCTCCTAAAAATCTCAACACAACCTCCCCAAAGTACAATCCTAAGGAAAGATGTGCGTACCACTCTGGCAGTCCAGGCCATGACACCGACGACTGCTGGGCTCTGAAGAATAGGATCCAAGACCTGATTGAGGAAGGAGCTGTGGATTTCACCCATATGGGCCATGCTGAATGCTCCTGCCATTCCTACAAGATGCACCAGTCGAAGTAACAAGCCCTGAGACTAAAAGACTTTTGTTCATTAGGATTTTCAAGTTGTAATTTTCTTTTGTTCAAACATCTACTCATGTTAAACGTTGTTATTTCATTAATGCATCGCATATGTCTGTTTCGAAGCAATATATTCATATTCACTATATGCAAATTATTTTCATATTTTTTTCTTCTGATGATCAACGCTCGATTAATAATTCTAAGCCTCTTGAGGGAGGATGACGAAAATGATACCGCAATCTACAATATGCTTTTGAACAGACCTCGCTGATGAGGTACAGGCATTGTTTCAATTCCTAAACACTGGAGTAATAAGGATGATAATCCCTCGTCAACCCCTCTGAGCCAAAGAAGTAGGAGTTTTTCTTTTCGAAAATTAAAACCCTTTATCATAACCTGGGGCAGGGTAGTTCTCTCAGTTGATCCAAGTGCATAACAAATGGCACCAAAGAGGTCCTTACAAAAAAAAGAAGACCGTGATGATTCCGAACAATCATAAGGATAGGCAGTCATTATATCTCAAAAATAAAAACCCATTAAGTCAAAACCCATGAAGGAGACTTACAAAACCGGGGCATCCCGCTGACTGTAATCACAAAAGAAACAGTTCAGGCAAAAAAAAAAGGGATAATAATAAAAAAAGAAGGAGAAAAGAGGTCCTACATACCCTTAACACAAAAAAGAAATGACTGCCTATCCAAAATAAATGTTCAGTATCCGAACCATCACCGGAATATCAAAGCAAAGACTCAATCAAGGTCTAACGCACGATCAACTGAGCTTAGGTTTGAAGAACATCACGAAGAGTGGGTGGGTACAAATAATTTGAGCCTTTATCTTTTGTTTCTTAAACCATGAACCAGGCCACGTTATAACCCTTAAAAGTCCTAGCTGAAGCATGGGTTAGTTCGAAAGCATACTGTTACGAAAGGTATCCTGACTCCTTAAGGCTCGCAATAAAATAACGAGTTGACATCACAGTTTACAAAACTTGCTTGTTTTACTAAAAAATTCATTGTCAAAATTTCAAGACAGACATACGCTTTGCATTTTCGACATAACTTTGTTTGCATATGACTATTTGTTTGAACAACAGGGAAATTCGCACGATGAATACCTAGTGAACAAAATCACTTCCAATCAAGGGGCAGACGTGATTATTGTCCATCATCTGGGGTAATTCAGTCAAGATTCAGAGAATCTCTCAAAAGGCCAACCGACTTAGGGCAAATCTCCATCTGGATCGCCAGGGGCATTGGACGATCAAACGAAGATCTTCTGGTGGCATGGCAAAACACTTCTAACAGGGGCAACTCCCTACATTCTGAGGGAATGGACATAGTCGAAAAATACCACGCATAATCAAAGACCCGCTAGGTTGACACACCTAGGCAAAAATAAGGGCTTCCCGGCGAACCAAAAGGGTTCGGGCAAAATAAGGGATGAAAATGAAAAATCTGTACACCCGGCAAGTCGAAAACCCGAAAGGGCGGTCCAGGCAAAAAAAATTAGGGATCAAAGCGTACGACTATGTCCTGTCATCTTGTCACCTGCCTACCAGAAGAAGGTTTGTCCATCAACAACTATCAGCACCTCACAGGCCTTCCTCTCCCACCTCAGAAACAGGGGCAGTAATGAGTCGTCCAAACGGTCTAATGGTTCTGCCCATCAAGGTACCAAGGTAAGTTCAGCCGAAGAACATAACCAGTATACCTTAATTCCCCAGAGAGTGAGCCAGCAAGTCAGTGCACTCTCCCCAAGCAAAGCTATTATCAGCCTTAAGGAAGGTGGGTACCCCCACAGATCTCAGCATTCCCCAGCACGATATACAAATATTCTTAACAAGCATCCCCGACAATCTTGACCTAAAGATTGTTCCCCGGCGGTATACCAGACATTCAGCGGAGCCACTTCCCCAATATATCTCAAAATTTTCCCCAGGAGAGTCCAAGATTTCCCCAGGAAAGCTGGAATCCATCTCCCCAAGCAGTAAGCTTATCCCCGGTAGATTCCGGAAGCTTATCCCCGTAAAGCACGAATGCGTCCCCCGGATTTATTCAAAGGTTATTTCCCTATCAGGATATAACTGGGTTATCCTCAGCCAAAAGCCACGGAAAGATCGTCCCCGACGAAGTATTCCTATCCTCAGCAGAGTCTATTAAACACTTCCAACATAACAATGGTATCCCCAGCGAAGTTACCATCAACATTCCAGCAAAGTACCTCTCTCCCCACAGAGTATTGTTCCCCATCAAGCTCGCTAGAATAATTTTCTCCCCGCAGAGTGTTCTATTCGCCAATTTTATTCCCCAACGGAGTTATCTTCTCCTACCGGTATTCTTGCAACCATCACTCCTTAGTGGAAACAGAAGCTCTACATCAGCCCAGGATTTAACTTCCCGGCACCCGTCAAGGATTTATTTTCCTAAGACGAAAACATACATTCAAAAACACCACATACATCATAATACATGCATAAATACATCATACCTTACAATCTCCTTTATGTTGAGAACATCATTGCTTGATCCATATCATGCATTGCATGTGACTGACCTTTACCTTTCAGGAAAGATCCAACTAAGTTCTCAGCCATGTCCAAGACTTTAGCCTGGTTCAGTTAAATCGACCCTAAGATTTTCCTGATTCTTATCCAGTCAAAGGCCTTCTCTGGTTCAGTCAGATCGACCCTAAGATCTCCCTGATTCTTATCCAGTCGAAGATATTCCAAGACCTTGCCCGGTTCAGTTAAATCGACCCTAAGATTTTCTTGATTCTTATCCCGTTAAAGGCCTTCTCCGGTTCAGTCAGATCGACCCTAAGATCTCCCTGATTCTTATCCCAGTAGAAGACATCCAAGATTCTCTCATCGTTACTGTTGAGGTTGAAGTCGCCCAAGATTCTCTCATCGTTACTATTGAGGTTGAAGTCACCCAAGATTCTCTCATCGTTACTGTTGAGGTTGAAGTCGCCCAAGATTCTCTCATCGTTACTGTTGAGGTTGAAGTCGCCCAAGATTCTCTCATTGTTACTGTTGAGGTTGAAGTCGCCCAAGATTCTCTCATCGTTACTATTGAGGTTGAAGTCGCCCAAGATGCTCTCATCGTTACTGTTGAGGTTGAAGTCGCCCAAGATTCTCTCATCATTACTGTTGAGGTTAAAGTCGCCCAAGATTCTCTCATCGTTACTGTTGAGGTTGAAGTCGCCTATGATTCTCTCAGCGTTACTGTTGAGGTTGAAGTTGCCCAAGATTCTCTCATCGTTACTGTTGAGGTTGAAGTCGCCCAAGATTCTCTCATCGTTACTGTTGAGGTTGAAGTCGCCTATGATTCTCTCAGAGTTACTGTTGAGGTTGAAGTCGCCTATGATTCTCTCATCGTTACTGTTGAGGTTGAAGTCGCCCAAGATTCTCTCATCGTTACTGTTGAGGTTGAAGTCGCCCAAGATTCTCTCATCGTTACTGTTGAGGTTGAAGTCGCCTATGATTCTCTCAGCGTTACTGTTGAGGTTGAAGTCGCCTATGATTCTCTCATCGTTACTGTTGAGGTTGAAGTCGCCCAAGATTCTCTCCCCGTTACTGTGGAGGTAGTAATCGCCCCAGATTCTCTCATCGTTACTGTTGAGGTTGAAGTCGCCCAAGATTCTCTCATCGCTACTGTTGAGGTTGAAGTCGCCTATGATTCTCTCAGCGTTCCTGTTGAGGTAGTAATCGTCCAAGGTTCTCTCAGCATTCCCGTTGAGGTAGTAATCGTCCAAGGTTCTCTCACCGTCCCGTTGAGGTAGTAACCATCCCTGATTCATTCATCACCTTTTGAAGCTCCAGATTCAATTCCTGTAACCAGTCAGGGCGCATCTAAACAAAGAGTTTGAAGACCAGCTCCTGTAACAGGCCAGGTACTCATTTTCTTTTTCAGGTACGCAAGTTCTCGCTAAGGAATCTCTTACGCGATCGACACCCAGATGGCATCTATAAGCCCATCCACCTATCCATCACCTCTCAACATGGCATCTATAATCCCATCTTCCTATCCACTAATCTCCAAATGGCATCTATAAGCCCATTCCCACCATCACACTACTATGTGAGCGCAAATTTCTGGGCACTCTAATGTTCAATCATCTTCCACCTTCGGATTACGAAAGGCACGTCAGCCAATCTACATCCTCAGGTCTAAGAAGATTTAACAGGGGCAACTGTTGTACCCCAAAATTTGCCCTCCCATATTCTTCAAGATTTGCAAAGAGCATGCTTCAAAATCTCCCAAGGGTTGCACAGTCCATTTGCCTCCTAACAGTCAAAAATTAGGGTTTTGGTTCTGGCAAAGAAGTTGAAGTTTCCAAGGGTCCAATCAAGTCCTATATGCCTATAAGCATTGTCTAGCATCCTTATGCCAAGTTTCAAGACTTACAGCACAGAATTGCACAGTCAAAAACCCTAATTGCTCAGCAGTCAACTGTAGGGGCAAAATGGTCATTTGACAGTCAAAAGTCCAAATTTTTGGTCAACATCTTATTTTGAAGCCACAAAAATCATTTGATCAATTCTTGATCATGATTCTCAAGGCATGGCTCAAAAAGTCTCAAGATGCAAAAGTTTCCATTTTTGGATAGTTGAAAAAGTCAACTGTAACTTGACCAAGGCATAACTTCCACATGGTTTATCAGAAAAATTCCATCCAAAGCTCATTTTGAATAGAATGACATTTCCTACAACTCCTCTTCACACTTCAAGTCCAAGAAATGCTCTCACAAAAAGTTATCAATCTCAACATTATAGGTCATTTTCAAAAGTCAACAAAAAGGCACTTTAAGTCAAAGACCATAACTTGAGATTGGTAAATCCAAATGACATGGGACCAAAGGCATTGGTTAGAGGACTTCAAGACCTTTCCAAAATGTCCAAGAACATGATCAAAGTTAAACATTGAGCAAGATATGCCTTGTGGAAGTTGGGAAATTTTTGGGAATTTTGAAAAGTCAACTTTGCTTCAAATGCCTCAAAATTGCTAATGGGCCACAATTTCTTCCAAGAATCATCACCCAAAATCTATGCACGACCCATTGACTTTAAAGGGATTTATTTTATCATTTTTTATTAATTATTTGAATTATTATTATTATTAGTTCATTTAATTAAAATAAAATATGACAAAAATAGAAAACCATGTTTTCCAATCCCTTTTTGCAGCATATTCTCTCCATAAAACCTCAAGATTTCGTGCATCACTAATATGGAAAGATTTGGCCATGATTGGTATCAAAAGGGCATGAAAAAGATTGAAAAGATACCATGAGAATCAAATCTCAAAAACATCAATGCAAAGGTTTCTTGGCTTGACTTTTTACCCTAATTCGTTCCTTATAAAAGCCAGAACACAACCCTAGTCACAAGGACCAAAAAGCTGTGCTCAGAAGAACATACAAACTTTGCATTTTTTGTCAAAAAATTCAAAACTGAAAACACAGCCAGAGGGCGTTTCAAGGCAAGAGAACAATTCCATTACCTTCCTGATACATCAAGGAAGCTTTCTCAATCCCTTTCCACTCCTCTAACCTCAAGAAGTGGTAGAACAAAGTCCAACTTTCTCAAACTTTTTGCATATTCGTGTCTCATGTTTCATGTCATATTTTTGATTTCTAATACTGGATTCATACTAATTTAACCATTATAAAGCTAACAGTGTCATTCAATTGAGTTTTTAAGGCCTGTGCACGAATCCACCATGGGAGCTCTTTAGGGTTGCAGAAATTTGAAATTAGGGACTTTTGCATATGGAAAAATTAGACAGCGAGACCAACGCCATTGGATTCGTGACCTTCATACGAACCTATTCATCACCTCGCGCCTAATTTATCATGGTCCATGGCGTAATCGCTATTTTTTCTGGTCTGAGTTAGTGGGGGTTTAAAACCCCCGCTATTTGCTTTATTTGCAGGTACAACGTGAGGAAGACGCTGAGGTGTCTCAACCAGACAGGGCTATTCAAATATTCGCGCATTTTCTTTTATGTTTACCAATAGCACTTTGTGATCGGTGGATCTGGAACTGACTGTTTAACGCTGGTTCGCGAAATGTCGCGGAAGCAAGAGTCGCCACCGTCTTTTATTTTCTCCAAATGGAAAGGACAAAAGCACAGAAAAATTCCTTAAAGAGATTGCTCTCGGTTCGGGAGGTAGGTTATAGAAAGGGAAGGTGTTAGCACCCTTTCTATCCATGGTTATCCATGGGCTCTTAGATACTTGCTCATTGTGTTTTCAAAAATGGTTTGTTTGCTTTTCAACTGTGGGTTTTAGAAAAAGTTTCTTTGAAAATTTCAGTTCGACTCTTGTGTCAGAGTGTTTGAAAAATTGTTTTGAAAGCTTTTGAAAAGTGTCGGTGTGAAAAGATTTTGTTTGTTTTGAAGAGAGCAAGTATCCATGAGAACCTACCTACCCTAAGGAATTCGTCTGTGTAAATGTCCTTTAAAGTAGTGCCATCCCACCATTGAGAGGTAGGTAGCACCACCGTTGGAGGTGTTCGGGTCAATTCGAGTTTGTAGGGACATGGTGATCACCAGAGCAATGGGAAGACACCTTAGAAGCTACCCTCATGCCAGGTTCCCGGATCATGAGGACTTACTAAGACATCCTCTACTCGACGATCACCTTTCGAGGCAAGGCAACAGTGAGGCGTACCCTAGGGGTGGTGTGTGCGATTCGTGTGTCATTTTCATTTGTATTTGTCTTGTCATGTTCATTGTGATCTACGCTTGATTTTAATTAAGTCCATACATTCTTTCATGCTTTGTTTAACAGTTAATATTTGCGGGAAAAGTAAATCTAAAGCTATTACAAATGGCGCGGGTCCACATCGCCAAAATTAAACCGGACCCGATTTGACGGAAAGATAAATAAAGCAAAGTAAATAATGAAATTGAAAAGTGCGAAAAGTAAATGTTACAAGGCTTCGGGACAGATACATAATTATTTAAGCAATATAAAATAAATATGCGGAATTAAACAATTAAAAATATGGGCGTTGGACCCTTTTGCAAAAATTAAAGTTAATAAGGAATTAAAATTAAAATTTAAAAGAAAATGTTTTTTTGGGTATTTTTATGTTTTTTTGTGTATTTAATAGAAAAAGAATTAATTAAAACTAAAATTGAACACGAACCCTAATTCTAATGGTTTTAAATTTATGATGAAAGTATTAAATTTTAACCTAATTTGAACCTAAGTTAATTTACATGCCAATTTAATTATGAAAATAAATAAAATAAATAAATATTATTGTGAAAAAAAGAAAAAAATTAAAAGGAATGAAATTATCAATTAAACCTATTTCTACCCTTTTTTAGATTTTTTATGAAAAGAATTAATATTGTAACCTAATTTAAACTAATTAATTACATGCTAATTTATTTGCAAGAAAATATCAAAATAAATAATCATTATGTTTTTTATCTTTTTCTGAGTTTTTAGGCATTTTTTATATTTGGTAAAAATAATTAACTGAATCAAAACAATAAAACAAGTAAAATAACAATTGAAAATAAAATAAAAAATATAGAGAAGGCAAACCAGGGGGGGGTTCAGGCCCCAAAGTGGAGGTATGGCCCAAGCAGTTTAGCCCAACAAGCTTCAAAATCGTTGACTTTTCCAGGCACCATGTGGCACCTCTGACCAGTCTAGGATACACTTCCAATCCATGCCCTTGATTTGATCTCCAGGACGCGTGGCTGTAGGATTCTTGAAGGCCTATGGTAGTCTTGACTTTGGGCGCTGCATGAGAATTTACATTGAAAAATAATATTGGAAATTATACAGACCTGGGACTCGAACCCAGGTCTTGGACGTCAATGCATTGATCGCTTGCCAGCTGAGCCATGTCAACGTATTTGTTATATAATAAGCAAACAAATAATATAAAAAGAAAGTGGATTAATGCTGGAAAACGCGCGTGAATTTTAAACGTGCCAATCAACGCGTGACACGGCTTCATCGTCTTCACCATCCCTGAAACACAAAAGTAATATGCAACGGTTTTCCACGCGTTGCTTAAGGTTAGTTTCAAGAAAATAGCGACTAGCGCTATGATGTCCATAAATTGGGCGCGATAGGTGATTCCTGTTCGTCCAGATACACTGATGCTAATGGTCATGGTCTTGAGTCCTAATTTTACTTCGTTTCAAAAGCCCCAAATTTACAACCCTGTAAACCCTAGAAATCGCGCATGGTACAATTGTATATACAGCATAATAATCAAATTAAACATCATGGTTAGCTTTAAAACATCACAATGAATATAAATCCACAATTAGAATGCCATGAGAATGCCTAGAATTAAAAATACGATCTTGACTTCTTCTCTGTACAGGGAAGGTTCTCATTACCAATTCTTGGGGTTTGAATCGATGTTAATGACTGTAATGTATTCAGGGAGACTTGAGGAAGCTAATGGGATGGTTTTTGTGCTGCGAATCAACCTGTAAAGGGGTTTACAGTTTTGAATTTTTTTGGCCAAAATTTCAAGTTTTTTGAGAGCTTTTCTGCGCAGCTTTTTGTGTGTGTGCATTAGGTTTCTCATCAAGCATATGTAGTGAACAAATTAGGTCAACAAAACTCAATAAAATCCAATGCAATAATGGTTTTTTGGAAATTTGATTTTAAGGATCTTTTTCATATCTTTTTTCAAGTGTTCTTGTGCCAATTAGCATCCAATCAATCCAATTCTTTCCTAATTAGCATGTGCACGAAATCTTGATGGCAAAACATGTATAAAAAGATTTGTTAAGGCAAATTAGATATTTTTCATGTATTTAAACAATTTAAATGAATTAATATAAATAATAATTCAAATAAATAAATAAAAAATGAGAAAATACTTCCCTTTGGGCCAAGTGGTCGTGCATATGCTTGGAATGATGAATCATGGAAGAAAAATGGGCCCATTAGCATTTTTAGGTCATTTGGATCAAAGTTGACTTTTCAAAATATCCAAACATTTCCCAACTTCCACAAGGCATAACTTGCTCAATTTTTAAGCTTTTCTCATGCTCTTGGACATTTTGGAAAGGTCTTTGAGTCCTCTAACCAATGTCTTTGGTCCCATGTCATTTTGATTTACCAATCTCAAGTTATGGCCTTTGACTTAAAGTCCCTTTTTGTTGACTTTTGAAAATGACCTATAATGTTGAAATTGATAACTTTTTGTGAGAGCATTTCTTGGACTTGAAGTATGAAGATGAGTTGTAGGAAATGTCTTTCTCTTCAAAATGAGCTTTGAATGGAATTTTTCTGATAATCCATGTGAAAGTTATGCCCTGGTCAATTTCAGTTGACTTTTTCAGCTGTCCAAATATAGTAACTTTTGCATCTTGATGATTTTCTGAGCCAAATTTTGAGAATCATGATCAAGCATTGATCAAATGATGTTTGTGGCTTCAAAATGATATGTTGACCAAAAATTTGAACTTTTGACTGTCAAATGACCATTTTGCCCCTACAGTTGACTGTAGTGCAATTTAGGGTTTTGACTGTGCAATTTTGAGCTGAGTGTCTTGAAACTTGATATGTGGATACTTGACCATATTTGTATGCATATGAGACTTGATTGGACCTTTGAAAACTTCATTTCCTTGATCAATACACAAACCCTAGTTTTGACTGTATGGGAGGCCTTTGCACTGTGCAACCCTTGGGGAATTTTGCAGCTTGATTTGGCAATTCTTTGAAGAATATGGGAGGGCAAATTTTGGGGTACAACAGTTGCCCCTGTTCAATCTTCTTAGACCTGAGGATGCAGATTGGGTGACGTGCCTTTCGTAATCCGAAGGTAGAAGATGATTGGACACTAGAGTGCCCAGAAATTTGCGCTCACATGTTAGCAGTGTGATGGGGGAATGGGCTTATAGATGCCATTTAGAGGTTGCTGGATAGGATGATGGGCTTATAGATGCCTGTTTACCTCGGGATTTGGTAAACAACCGCTGATCCTCCAAATGGTTACTTATTTGGTTACTCGCAGGATCGATCAGATTGATCCTATGGACATAGGTTGATCTTGAAGTTTAATTAATGTGGATAAGGCTTTAAGTAAATTGTTTAAAGTAAATTGCATAAAGGAAAGGCTTGGTAAAATAAACAAGGCTTGAATGTAAAGGTTCGACAGGAATCTTAAAGGGGAAAAGCATGTAAAATACTGGAAAAGTAAATGACTTGAATTGATAAAAATTGGTGTTTCACACATACATTTCTCAACAATTCGTTCGCTCACACTGGGTACTTGAATCTAAATGAGTGACTATGTATCTATTGTGAACACACGCGAGAAACTACACGTCTACTCCTATTTATACAAAAACATTCCAAGTAACCGTCGGGCAGTTACACTGCTTCGAGATCAAGCCACTTGGCACGTTCTCCATGCTCGACGCTCCAGATCCTTGCATGTTTGCACGCAGTAACTGCTGGAAACCGTTTTCCCTCCAAAGCTTTGAATTTCAAACTGTTCCACTCTGGATCATCGAACACCTTCATCAAGAGACGTCTTCGACGAAAACTCCTTCGACGTCGAAGGCAATCAGCCTTCTTCCTTGGAAGAAATCTTCTAAGTATTTTGCCATCTTTCGACGGGCACTTCGACAAGCTTAGCCAGTCGAAAGCATCTTTCAGCTTTTAATGGCTGCCATCAATTAAAACAAAGGTGTCGAATTTAGGAGCCAACAAATTGCCCCCCAAGAATGCCTTATTTCGACTCTGAAAGAAAAAGGCATTCTTTGAAAACGCCATTCGACACCCATTTTTCCACGCTTAGTCACAAGTTAACTTGTGCACTTTTTGTTGCTTTTTACCAACTATTGGCAATCCCAAGAAACCATCATTGATTTGATCCTAGGACGTCACTTTCAGTACGGCGTGCAGTACCAAACGTCACTTCATAATTTGTCATTATGACAAATCCCAAAAACGAGGACGCACGCTGCGTCTCTCTGTTTCTGCAGAAACGGCCAAAACAACAGGATGCTGCCACGCGTCCCACTAATTCCTGCAGCATTAAATGACATTTAATGCCCTCGTTATTGGGAATTTCTCCCACTACTATAAATAGTAGTGAATATCCCATTATGAGATTTTTCACGCAAACTAGCCCTCAAACTCCCTTGCTTTCTTACAAACTTGTTTCTCTTTGCAGAAAAACTCTTCCTTTTCCAACTTCATCTTCATCCTCAACAATGGCTTCTGCCTCCACTGCCCCCAAGACTAACGCACCAACTGAACAACTTGCTAAGCCCAAGGTCTTTGTTACTGCTCCGGTAGTGAACGCTACAGGGAAACGAAGGGTCCCTGAACCTTCTGACATCTCCGTTCGCGATGCTTACTCGCGTCACTTGATGATCCCGGTTGGGTACTCCAACCAGATCTTCGCAATGTCTGGACCCATGAACCCAAGCATCTCTGAAGCTCTGAAGATCAAGAGCTACTTTCCCATCGTCGAGAAACTCAAGCCAGTAGCCTGTGCTAAGAAGGATGCAGAAGACAACGAAGATCCTACACACGAGAAGATCGACCTTCGTTTCTTCAACAGAAGTGTTAGAGTCTTCAGGTCTTGCCCTAATCTGACCTCTGACTATGTTGCTTGGCTAGCAAAGTTGGAGAAACATCAAACTCCAGTCTGGAAGGAAATGGGAATCTTTGACCTAGTAATGCTGTCGAAGACAGGTTTAAACTACTCCCCAGAGATGCTTATAGCTTCGATGCTGTTCTGGGATAACTCTCACTTCACCTTTCACCTTCCATGTGGGATGTTAACCCCCACACTCTTCGACGTAGCGGCCATTACTGGCCTTCGACCAACCGGAGATTACTTCAACCCGGAGGAGATGTCGGAGGACCAAATTGGTTTCTCTGAGACCAAGCCAACATTCACCACCTTTATCAACCATTATCACGACAGGTCGATGGACACAGTGTCGGATGTCGAACACATAGCGTTTCTAGCCTTATGGCTAACTCGCTTTGTGTTTTGCTCGAAATCTCTACAAGTGACCAAAAAGATGGTCACTCTGGCCACCCAACTGCATCACCGCCAGAACATCTGTTTGGCAGAACTAATTCTGGCCAGCCTTTATGACTCAATCAGCAATGGGGTTACTCTCTTGAAACATGTCGAAGATAGGAACAATTTGCTACTCGCTGGGCCTTTCTGGCTACTTCAACTGTGGCTTAACGCCACTTTCGAATCTTTCTTACCCAAGAAGACTCAGATAAATGAACAAGCCCCAGCGATAGCTAATAGACGTATCGAAGGAATTAGGCTGGCTCTACTGACACCTGTAGAAGATGGGCTAGAGTTCCAACAAACCTTCACTAACTTCGTGCTGATGTTCGCTCGAAGGAAGGAATTTGTTTCAACTATGGCTCCATTTGCTCAACGGAAGGTGGGGCCAGCATGGTTCACAAGGCCACATCCAAAGGAGTCGAGTGGTCCCAATGTCGATGAGCACACTATACTTTGGGAGGCGTTCCTGACACCCAGGATCATGCCTCTTCGATTTAAGAGTTCTAAGACTCATCTGAGTCTGCTTGCCTATCAACCAAATCTGGTATCTCGCCAGTTTGGTATCATCCAAACCCTGCCTTCTCCCATTTTCCAAAGAGAGAAGTCAATGTTGTACTTCTGCAACGATTATACAGAAGAAGCTGCTACCAAGCATATCGGAAGGTATGCTGGTCGAACAATCCTCTCGCTGTTCAACTACCAGCTTAACTTCCTTTGCTCACCATCTTTTGAAGAGTGGTGGAGAAGCTATTACGCTGAGTACTTCTTCGACGAGAAGGACTTCATAGCAGAGTTGCAGAAGTCTTTTGTCCTTGTGTTGGACAAAGTAAAGAAATGTAAGTTCATGCTCTCACATTTACTTTTTATCTTTCTCTTCGACTGTTAGCCTGTTAACTTTCCTTTTCGCTTTCAGTTGTTCGAAAACCCTTGGCCAAGAAGGCTACAGGAGGCCCACAAGGAGGAGTCCCTTCGACAAAACCTCCACCGCCGGCGAAGACTATAGCGCCGGCGAAGACAACAGGCAACCAACAGGGAGAAGGCTCTTCGAGGAGGCCTCCTGCATCGGTAACCAGATTTTCTTCATTTTTCTTCTGGCTTTCGATTTTTTATTTTCGACGTAATTATTCAATCGAATTCCTATTGGTTTTATAGGCTCCTTCGCCCAAGAAAAGGGCAGCATTGGTGATCGAATCGGGGAGTGATGACGAAAGTGATTCCCCTCCTTCTCCCCTAAAGAGGCGAAAGTTAACGAAGGACGCCTCTGTTCCTACTCCAGCTCCTGAAGGTCGAACCGTCAGAATAAAGGTTGGTGTGAGAAAGCCTAGGCCACCTGCAGTGGTCATCGAGGAACCAACTGAGGAGGAACTGAACGCTCTTGTTACCAAGCCTGTCGAAAGTGACAATTCCAGCCCTGGGGCTGAAGTTAATCCACAGGTAATCTATTGGACCCTTCTTATAACTTAGGCATAGATACCATTATTCAATTATGTCTCTTTCGACATCTGAAGATTTGTCTTCTTCCTCTTCTTCAGGACACCACTGAAAGTTCTCCACCAAGGACTTCAGAAACTCTAGAATCTGCTGAACTCAGCAGGCCTCAGGAGAAAAATTTGGGCAATGACGAAGCCCACACTGAGACTGAGGCCAATGCTGAAACAGTGGAGAAGACAACTGAAGAGCCTATGGCGGAGGAAACACAGCCATAAACGGTTCCTGTGGTAGACTTGTCGTCAGAAGAGAATCCTGAAGGAAAAGACCAAGGCAATGGCGAAGAGAATCAAGATGCTGTTGACGAAGAGCATCAAGGTGGTACTGGCGAAGACCACCAGGGTGACGCTAGCGAAAAGCCACAAAATGACGCTGGCGAAAGACCCCAAGGTGATGTTAACGAAGAACCACAAGTCAACGCTAGTACCGCCTCCGTTCAAGTCGAAGAGCAACCAAACGAGGCACTCAGCATTCAACAGCCTCCAGTCCAAGAAAATACCATGGCAAGGGTCACCTCCTCAAAGCACAGGTCAAAAGAAGACTTGTAAATCTTGAAATAAACTGACCCTGTCAGCTACCTTAATGCAATCGTCGAGAGTAAGAGTTCTTCTGACACTAGTCAGGAAATCCCTACTCTGTCGGGGAAATCAACTGAGACTTCTCCTCTTGATGATGCATTGGCGAAGGTTAAGGCCCAGTTCTTCAAGAGAGATTTAATGAAGGCTTTAGAGGGGGACCCCACTGCTCCATCATGCTTAAAAGAGGTTTTGAATGCTGTTGACTTCGATGCTGTAGCCCCAGAAATCTCAGACTTAATCATGGAATTACATTCTATGATTGATCAAGTCTCAGCGGATTACAGGCGTCAACGAACTTTTAACAGTCAGCTCGAAACGCTGCATGGCAAGAGCTTATCTGCGTGGACCGCTGTCTCAAGTTCGACTTCTCGAATTGCCGAGTTGTCGAAACAGAAAGCGTCTGCACAAGAAAGGTTCGACGCCATTGAGCGAGAGAATGTCTCCTTCCGAGCACAAATTGCAGAGATAGAGGCGAAGATAAACGCCAACACTGTACTCCAGGAGGAAATTCTCTCGACCATCCCAGACGCTGAGAGCCAGACTGAGATCAAGCAAGGCCTGGAATTCGCTGAGAGGGCTCAAAGCCTCGACGCTCAAATTGCCAAACTGGTGCAAGAAAAATCTTGGTGCAAGAAGAGGTTGGATCTGCAGCATGCCAAGTATCTTCGACTCAAGAATTCTCTTTCCTTTTGATTGATTCTCTTTTGTAACCATCTTCTGTAATCACTTTCGACAACAATTGCCATTTTGGCTGAAATTAATGAAAATTTCCATTTTGGCATTTTTATGGTTAATTTAGCTTGTTCTTTTATTGTTTTATTTTTATCTCTTGAAGTATAGGCTTATATTTTTTCAAATATTTACCATTCACTCTCAAGAGCCTTTTATCACCACTTATCTCTTCGACTTCATAGGCTCCACCAGAAAAAGTTTGGATAATTCTGAAGGGTCCTTCCCATTTGGGTGACCATTTCCCCATGCTTCGATCCCGTCGATCCATGGGAAGAATTACCTTCCAAACTAAATCTTCAGGCAAAAATACCTTAGGTTTTACCTTTCTATTATAAGAGTCTTCTACTCTTTTCTTCTGAAGCCTGAGTAAGTCGAGAGCATGTAGTCTCTCTTCGTCTAAATCCACCAGTTCATCTAACATCATATTCCAATAAACCTCAGAAGGAATATCATAATGCCTCTGAACTCTTGCAGATTGAAGACAAATTTCTGCTGGCAATACTGCATCATGGCCAAAAGTTAGCCTATATGGTGTTGTACCAGTGGCTTCTTTTGGGGACGTTCGACAAGCCCATAAAATCTGGTCTAACGTCTTATGCCAATTCTTTGGTTTCTTCCCAACATGTTTCTTTATCAAGCCAATCACCACTTTGTTAGCTGCTTCGACTTGACCATTCGCCTGTGCATAGTAAGGCGTGGATGTTAGGAGTTTGAAACCTGTTTCCTGAGCAAATTCCTGCATCTTTCGACCAGTGAAAACTGAACCTTGGTCAGTTGTTATTGTCTCAGGAATTCCATACCTAAATATAATGTTCTTTTGAATAAATTCAATGACATTTTCTTGGTCTACATTGACTAAAGGGACAGCTTCGATCCACTTAGTAAAATAATCAATGCCTACCAATATGTATTTCTGACTCTTTGATGATGCTGGTCGAATCTCTCCAATAAGATCCAACGCCCATCCTCGAAAGGGCCAAGGCTTCACTATCGAGTGAAGTTCGCTTGCTGGTACATGCTGGATGCCTGTATGAACTTGACACTCTTGGCAACCTTTGGCGAACTCAACACAATCTTTCAGCATAGTGGGCCAATATAGTCCTTGTCGAAACAACAACCATTTCATCTTATGGCCTGCTTGGTGAGCCCCACATGCCCCAGCATGTGTAGTCGAAAGGGCTATGTATGCTTCAGTTTCACTTAAACATTTCAGCAACACCCCTTCAGGCGTCTTCTTGAATAACTCATTACCCATGAGTACAAAACTCAACGCCCTGTATTTTGTTTTTCGTTCTGTCGGAGCTCCTGGATTTTGAAGGTAGTCCACAATGGGTTTCCTCCAATCTTGATCTGACAAATTATCAATGAACGAAATCTCGAAGTTTGAGTGATCAGCATAACCTAGCCTCGTCGATTCCAAGTCTGATGGTGATAGACAAGTTGCCTTTATCTTTTCTCGAACTTCGATTGCTCTTTGTAATCTCGTTTTTGAAATCTTATACCCTGATGCAATTTGTGCGAAGTCATTGGCTATTTAATTTTCGACTCTGGGTATGTGTCGAATATTGACACTTTCAAATTGTTTCAATAAACGATTTGTTATCACAAAGTACATAATGAGATTCTCTCTTATGCATTTATACTCCTTTGTGACTTGCTTGATGACTAACTCTGAGTCTCCCATTATTTCGACTCGAGTTGCCCCCAATTCCAACAATATTTCAAGGCCAGTAATTAGAGCTTCATACTCAGCCTCATTGTTCGAACAAGAACCTTCGATTTGGTACTTGAATGTTGTTGGAATTTTATCTGGAGAAATAATCAAGACTCCTACTCCTGTTCCATTTTTATGGCTGGAACCATCGAAGTAGAATTTCCAAGGTTCTATCTCCACATAATTAATATCCTCGACTTGAATTGAGTGGTCGACTATGAAGTCTGCAACCACTTGTCCTTTTACTGCCTTAAGAGGCATAAAGGTCAAGGAGTATTCAGTCAATGCTAATGCCCACTTGCCAATTCGACTATGCAAGATAGGTTTCGACAACATATATTTGAAAACATCAAAATGAGACGAAACATAAACATCAACTGGTTTTATATATTGTTTGAGCTTTGTACAAGAGAAATACAGACATAGACACAATTTTTCAACTTCGCTATATCTAGTTTCTGCATCATTCAAAACTCGACTGAGATAATAAATGGGTCTTTCGACTCCATTCTCATCCTCTTGGGCTAACATACTTCCCAGAGTTTTGTCAGATGCAGCTATGTACAATCTCATACTCCTATTGCTACAAGGAGGCACCAAAATAGGTGGCTTAGTGAGGTACCCTTTGATTTTGTCGAAGGCTTCTTGTTGCTCTTGCCCCCATTCGAACCCCTCCTTATTCAGTCGAAGTAAGGGTGAAAAGGCCTGAGCTTTCCCACTTAGGTTAGATATAAACCTTCTCAAGAAGTTTATCTTGCCTAAGAGAGATTGCAATTCCTTCTTATTCGACGGCGCTTTCGCTTCCAAAATTGCCTTCGTCTTGTTCTGATTGATTTCGATTCCTTTCTTGTGGACAACGAAACCCAAGAAATCTCCAGCTTTTACACAGAACGCACACTTCAAAGGGTTCATCTTCAGACCATGTTCTCTCATTCTTTCGAATGATTGTCGAAGGTGGTCAATGTGACTCTTCCTGGAAACAGATTTTATAACAATATCATCAATATAAACTTGCATAAAAGTGTTAATAAAATCATGGAAGATAGTATTCATTGCTCGCTGGTACGTTGCCCCAGCGTTCTTTAGGCCAAAAGGCATCACTACCCATTCGTAAGTGCCTAAGGCCCCAGGGCATCGAAAGGCTGTTTTCGACACATCCTCTTCAGCAATGAATATTTGATTATATCCTGAATAACCATCGAGCATACTCAGGTATTCGTAGCCAGCGGCAGAATCGACTAGCATTTCCGCCACAGGCATAGGATATTCATCTTTGGGGGTGGCAGCATTCAAATCTCTGAAATCTATGCACACCCTTAACGTGCCATTTTTCTTAATTACTGGCACAATATTTGCAATCCATTCGACATACCTTGTAACACGGATGAATTTGCATTTCAGAAGTCTTTCGACCTCCGTTTTGATCTTCGACAAAATTTCTGGAGCGAAGCGTCTTGGATTTTGCTTGATTGGCTTCTTTCCAGGTTTGATTGGCAACTGAAGTTCTACCAATCCTCTGTCGAGACCAGGCATTTCGTCATAATCCCATGCAAAACAGTCTTTAAACTCTTTCAGCAATTGGATTACTTCCAACCTAAGTTCTGGATCAATTTTGGCGCTGATGTAGGTTGGCCTATTCTCTGATCCTTCGCCTAAGTTGATTTCTTCTAAAGGGTCTTGTGCTAACATCTTAATGTTGTTCGCCAAGGGATCCTTTTCGAAGCCCAAAGGCTCATCGTCATAGATAGCGTCGAGCCTTTGTTCCTGCATTTCACCTGGCATGATATCAGGAGGTCTTGGGTCGAAATCCTTTCCTGGGCCAATAGCAGATAATTGTTGATCATTGGCCTGTGTGGCCATGTACTTTACTTCGGCTTCGAGAGCCGTTATCATCTTGGTTTCGGCCACATAAGCCGAAATTCGCTTCAGAGATTGTGACTCAGTCATTATCACTGAATTCACTTCCCCAACCAGTTGGTTGGATGTCAGTTAGCCCACTGAAGTCTATGTGGGACAAGTCTTCTCTGTCCCATTGGAAACCATGCTCAGGATGCAGGTATAGGGAACAAAAGGTGTTTGGCGCTGGCGCCATGTCGAAGTCAGGAGTTGGACATGGCCCTATGTGAGCCAAGTTTTTGTCGAAATCTGTTACACCCAAGTGATTCACTTCGCCAAGGTAGTAACTCTGATCTGCCTCTATGTTTTCGACCATCCCATCTGGACGCCATAGAAGCAACCTTTGATGCATCGATGAAGGCACAGCACCCACACCATGTATCCACTCACGGCCTAACAAAAGGTTGTAGTTAGGTTTGGCCGATATGACCATGAACATTGTTGGTCGAAGGATCGACCCAACTTTTATGTCGAGCTGGATCACTCCCATGGTGGTCCCAATGCCTCCCTCATAGTTGGACAGGACCATATTGTGAGGTTTGATTTCTTCATCCCTTTTGCCAATCTTCCTTAGCATAGAATGAGGGATAATATTGATAGTGGCCCCACAGTCGACCAATATTTTGTTCACAGTGGTCTCTTCGAGCTTAGCCCTTATGAACAAAGGTTTGAGGTGATTCTTCATCGCCTCTGTGGGTGGCTCGAAGAAGCCATTTTGTTCCTCTGTAGTGCCATTGTCCATGACAAAATAGCACACTGGCCTGTGTTTGGCCATTTCTTGTTCCACCTCCCAGTCACTGGCTTCGACTTCTACTTGTCGATTGAATTCCCTGGGCAGTACTGAAACAATGTTCACCATTATATCCAGAGTATCGTCGGACTCAGCATCATCTTCGTCTTCGACTTCGCTCTGGTTAGGCCAAACCAGTCTGTTGGTAACTGGTTCTCTCTCAAGAGGCTTTCTTTGTTTCCTTTGAGGCACATTCGAACTAGTTTCTGCCTTAGGTTCGTTGTCAGCCTCCCTTTCAGCTTTTCGCCTTCTTTGATATCTCCTCCATTGGGATCTCGACATAGGATTTTTTCCCTTGTAGTTGCTGGACACTTGAGCAACCTTGGGTGCAGCAACTTGAGGATCTTTCTTCTGAATTAAAGAGGAACCTCTTGGCACTTCGAAAGAATGCCATTTCTCTTCACTTGGCCTTTTCCGGCCAGATGTTTTGTACCAAGTGTCTACTGGTACATTTGTTGGAGGCCTAAAAGTCAAAGGCCTCTTGTCTTGATTAGAACCCCTTCTGGGATCATGTCGAAGGTCAGAATTCTCCCTTCTCTTGTTCGCTGCTCTCACGCCTTGTATGTGCTCAGCAGCCTTTTTATCAAAGATAGAACTGCATCTTGGACACAGCATCACCTCTGATTTCTTCTTTTGGCATCTTTGTAAAAAATCTGCCAAGTTTTCGTTTTCCCTAGGGAAAGCCGTTTTATTTGCCTGCTCTTGCCTTATGGCTTCTTCTGAAGTTTTAGGGTCAGAAAGTTCAACCATGTTGATATTCATTGTATCCTTAGTAGCAAGAGTTAGTTGTTTCATTTGTGTCTCCAGATTCTCCGTCTGGCCTCGTACAGTGGCCAATTGGGAACTGGGCTTTGGTCCAGTTTTTTGTGCTTCAGCAGTCTTCGACTTTGGATCTTCGACCGCTTTCTGGACAGCCTCAATTGTCTTCCTGGATAAACTTCCAGAAAAACTGCCAAAGATTGGCATGTTGATGTGGTCCTTTGAGACTTCGACCATGGTAATGCCTGGCTTCTTCGACTGGATGCTGGTCGCCTCTATCATGTTCACCTCAGAGGGTTCTGCATAGTGGGCTTCAGCCTTCAGTGGATTGGAGTCGACAGCCATGGGGGATTTGTCAGCAAACTTTAATCTCCCTTCCTCAATAGCGTCTTGCACAAGATTCCTGAAAAGAAAACATTGAGAAGTTTTATGGCCCAGAAAATTATGATATTTGCAAAAACCCCTCTTCTTTCTTTGATCAAGAGGAGGCACTTTTACCCCAGGGGGTACTATCATTTGGCCATCTTTAACTAGCAAGTCGAATATTTCATCACATTTTGTGATGTCAAAACTGTAAGTCTTTTTTGGGAACCTATCGTTGGTCTTGTCTGGACCAATGGGATTTTTCCCATTTGAGGGGACTAACTGTTTACAAGAGTATGGAGGCCCTTGTTTTAGTTCTGCTAAATCGACTTCTCCTTCTTCGATAGCTAAAGTGTCGTCGAAGGATTCTAGATCTTCGTCATCCATCTCAACGTAAGCTATTCTTTCTCTCTTGTGAGTTTTCGTTGCCTTAGCTTTCTCAGCTTTGAGGCGTTCGACCTGTCGAACTCTATCGGCCAGTTGGGCCATGTCTCTTAGGTACTGGGTATCTAGCTTCTTCCTAATGGAATAATCTAAACCGCCTGCGGCCATTTCGACCAGCTCATGTTCTGGCACTTGTGTAAAACATCTCGCCTTAAGCAACCTAAACCTATTCAGATATTCGTCTATAGGTTCAGTGAAACGTCTCTTCACACTCGCCAGTTCTTTCAGGCTTATCTTGGTTTGCCCCATATAGAATTGTTCATGGAACAATCTTTCCAACTGGGTCCAATGGTGGATCGAATTGGGGGGTAAAGTTGTGAACCAAGTAAAAGCGTTCTTGGTTAAGGAACTTGGGAAATATTTGATCCTTAGGTTTTCATTATTTGAAATGTCTCCTGCTTCGATCAAATACCTCGCCACGTGTTCGACAGTAGATTCTGTCGTGTCCCCAGAGAACTTAGTAAATTTGGGGACTTTGCTCCTAGGAGGTAAGTCAGTTTGTAACACATATTCTGACAATGGAGATGTAAAGTTGGGCCTTCGAAAGCCCATGTTCATCCCATTCTGATTCATGATCCTTTCGATCATGGTTGCCAGATTATTTTCCAAACCCATGTTTTGGTGTTGGATATGCTGAACCACTTCGTCAGCATTTTGGTTTCTGTTAACTACCCTTACCTCTGGGGCTATTACCCTAGGTTCTTCGACAGGCTGTTCAACAGGCTGTTGAACCTGGTTAATGGTGGTTTCTTCCTCTACAAATATCCCCTGATTTCCTCTTATTTGCGCCCTTTGGGGCTGTCGAATGGGTGGGGGTACTCCAAAGAAGTCAGCCAAACGCGTCATTTGCGCTGTAACTTGCTGATTCGACTGAGTAGTATTTTGTATTAGAGGATTTAGCACTGTACTCAAAGTTTGTGCCAACATTTGCACCATATCATGGTTGCTTTCGTCCATCTGTTGCCTCAAGACTGCTGTCGAGGCATTTGTAAGGCCATGGGCTACTTGGGACGTTCCTCCTAAGAGTTGGGTCCTATTTCTATTCGCCATGCCTATTCCAGAGCCTTGGAGTGGCGAAGTAGCACTCACGAAAGGGTCTGAATAAGTGGACGCAGCATTCGTCAGGCTTGCCACTTCAGAAGTTGGCATACCATAGAATGGAATAAATCCTGGGGGAACCACAGGTCTTGGGCCTGTATTTCCCCTTGGTGGGGGGGTTCCCAAAGGCATTCTGGGGCCTGTAAACGAAGTTATTGGCCCCGTGGTTGTGACTGACACTGCTGGTGTCGAACCAGCATTCGTCGCTTCACTAACGGTCATATTAACCGTTGCTCCCACACTTGGTGGTGGAATTTCATTATTGTTTGGCGGATTCGCCATCTCTTCCCTTCTTCTGGCAGTATTGCTATCGTTGGTGTATATTCTACCACTCCTCAATAACATACAACTCGAAAAGATGAGATTTTTTTTAACAATCAACACACAGTCCCACCAGGTGTGCCAATTTGTTTACCTCGGGATTTGGTAAACAACCGCTGATCCTCCAAATGGTTACTTATTTGGTTACTCGCAGGATCGATCAGATTGATCCTATGGACATAGGTTGATCTTGAAGTTTAATTAATGTGGATAAGGCTTTAAGTAAATTGTTTAAAGTAAATTGCATAAAGGAAAGGCTTGGTAAAATAAACAAGGCTTGAATGTAAAGGTTCGACAGGAATCTTAAAGGGGAAAAGCATGTAAAATACTGGAAAAGTAAATGACTTGAATTGATAAAAATTGGTGTTTCACACATACATTTCTCAACAATTCGTTCGCTCACACTGGGTACTTGAATCTAAATGAGTGACTATGTATCTATTGTGAACACACGCGAGAAACTACACGTCTACTCCTATTTATACAAAAACATTCCAAGTAACCGTCGGGCAGTTACACTGCTTCGAGATCAAGCCACTTGGCACGTTCTCCATGCTCGACGCTCCAGATCCTTGCACGTTTGCACGCAGTAACTGCTGGAAACCGTTTTCCCTCCAAAGCTTTGAATTTCAAACTGTTCCACTCTGGATCATCGAACACCTTCATCAAGAGACGTCTTCGACGAAAACTCCTTCGACGTCGAAGGCAATCAGCCTTCTTCCTTGGAAGAAATCTTCTAAGTATTTTGCCATCTTTCGACGGGCACTTCGACAAGCTTAGCCAGTCGAAAGCATCTTTCAGCTTTTAATGGCTGCCATCAATTAAAACAAAGGTGTCGAATTTAGGAGCCAACAATGCCATCTGGATGTTGATCGCGTAGGAGATTCCTTAGCGAGAACCTGCATACCTGCAAAACAGAAAATGAGTACCTGACACGTTGCAGGAGCTGATTTTAGATGTTTGGTATATATATGTCCTGACTGGTTACAGGAGTTGAGTCTGGAGCTTCAAACGGCGATGAATGAACCAGGGATGGTTACTGCCTTAGCATGAATGGTAAGAGAATCTTGAGTGACTTTAACTTCAACAACGCTCGTTGAGAAAAATCTTGGGTGTCTTCTACTGGATAAGCATCAGGGAGATCTTGGGGTCGATCTGACTGAACCAGAGGAGGCCTTTGACTGGATAAGCATCAGGAAAATCTTGGGGCGATTTGACTGAACCGGTCTAGGTCTTGAAATATCTTCAACTGGATAAGCATCAGGGAGATCTTGGGGTCGATTTGACTGAACCAGAGAAGGCCTTTGACTGGATAAGCATCAGGAAAATCTTGGGATCGATTTAACTGAACCGGTCTAGGTCTTGAAATGTCTTCAACTGGATAAGCATCAGGGAGATCTTAGGGTCGATCTGACTGAACCAGAGAAGGCCTTTGACTGGATAAGCATCAGGAAAATCTTGGGGTCGATTTAACTGAACCGGACAAGGTCTTGAAATATCTTCAACTGGATAAGCATCAGGGAGATCTTAGGGTCGATCTGACTGAACCAGAGAAGGACTTTGACTGGATAAGCATCAGGAAAATCTTAGGGTCGATTTAACTGAACCGGTCTAGGTCTTGAAATGTCTTCAACTGGATAAGCATCAGGGAGATCTTAGGGTCGATCTGACTGAACCAGAGAAGGCCTTTGACTGGATAAGCATCAGGAAAATCTTAGGGTCGATTTAACTGAACCGGTCTAGGTCTTGAAATGTCTTCAACTGGATAAGCATCAGGGAGATCTTAGGGTCGATCTGACTGAACCAGAGAAGGCCTTTGACTGGATAAGCATCAGGAAAATCTTAGGGTCGATTTAACTGAACCAGGCTAGGTCTTGAAATGTGATTGAGAATTTAAACTGCATCTTTCCTGAAAGGTAAAAGTCAGTCATATGCAATGCATGATATGGATCAAGCAATGATGTTCTCAACATAAATGAGATTTGTATGATATAATGCGTCTATGCATGTTATAATGATGTATGTGATGTTTTATGTATGTTTTTGTCTAGGAAAGTGAATCCTTGACGGGTGCCGGGAAGTCGTATCCTGGGCTGATGTTGAAGAGTAAGCTTTTACTTCCGCTGGGGGTGATAACTGCAAGAATACCGGTAGGAGAAGATGACTCCGTTGCGGAATAAACTTGGCAAATGGAAGATTCTGCGGGGAGGAAAGATGCTCTAGCGACCATGCTGGGAAGCAAAACTCTGTGGGGAGAAGGATGCCTTGCTGAGTATAGATAATAATTTGCTGAGGATGTCCTTGCTGTATTGGGAGTATTGATAGACTTCGCTGGGGATGGGAAGACTTTATTGACGACGCTCTTTCCGTGGCTTTTGGCTGAGGATAACCCAGTTATATCCTGTTAAGGAAATAACTCTTTAAATCAAGTCGGGCGACGCGTTCGTGCTCTGTGAGGGGATAAGCTTCCAGAATCTACTGGGGATAAGCTTATTGTTTGGGGATATGAATTCAAAATTTCCTGGGGAATTGGATTGGACTCCTCTGGGAAGTTTTGATATGCTGGGGAAATGATTCCCTTGAATGTTGGGATACCGCCGGGGAACAATCTTTAGACCAAGACTGCCGGGGATGCTTGTTAAGAATATATGCTGCTGGGGAAGGTATTGAGATCTACGGGAGGATACCCAACTTCCTTTTGACAGTTTGGCTTGGAGAGGAATGTACTGTTTGGCTTACTCTCTGGGGAATTAAGGTATCTGGTTATGTTCTTTAGCTGAACCTACCTTGGTACCTTGGAGGATAGAACAATTAGACTGCTCAGACAACTCTTTTATTGCCCCTGTTTCTAGTGTCACCTGCAATTAATTCCTTTGTTTCGTATGCAAATATTCATGAGTTAGCAAATTATTGTCAATGCATATATCAAAAATTGAACCTTGGACGTTCTTCGCAAAACAAAACAGAAAAAGAAAAACAATTGGCACGTTTAATTGAAAATATATTTGTATTGATTTTGAATGGCCTGTGAATAGGCGTTTTTTGTATACAAGAGGCTGACGTCCTAGTAAGAGAAACGTCGCCAAACAAAAGAGTTGATACAAATTTTGTACAAAAGAAAATAAGACAGCTGTGTGAAATATGAATGATCCCACTGGGTTTCCACTCTGCTATTGCCTTTATAACTCCGAGCGTCTCATCACTTGATGACCTTGGTTGAAGGTGAAGCTGACTGATCGATGTCATCTGAACTTGATGTGGATACCGGATTCTGGATGCAAAGTGATCCAATGAGACATAGTATTACGCTTTTATCCCTAATTTTTGCCTGGACCGCCCTTTCGGGTTTTCGGTCCACCGGGATACCCATTTGTGCCCAAGCCGCCTTTTCAGGTTTTCGACTTGCCGGGTGTACGGATTTTTTTCATTTCATCCCTTCATTTTGCCCGAACCCTTTTGGTTCGACGGGAAGCCCTAATTTTTGCCTAGGCATGTCAGCCTAGCGGGTCTTTTTTCATGCGTAGTATCTTTTTACTATGTCTGCATTGGCGGGGTGAGGAAGGTCGTCACCATCCATATTGGTTAATATCATTGCTCCTCCTGAGAACACATGTTTAACCACAAATGGCCCTTCGTACGTAGGGGTCCATTTGCCCCTTGGATTACTCTGAGGAAGGATGATTCTCTTGATTACCAGATCCCCAACTTGATATTCCTGTGGTCTGACCTTTTTGTTAAATGCCCTGATCATTCGTTTCTGATACGTCTGACCATGACAGATAGCAGCAAGTCTCTTTTCATCAATGAGGTTGAGCTGATCAAGTCGCGTCTGGATCCAATCATCTTCGTTCAGATTTGCATCCTTCATTATCCGGAGAGAGGGAATTTGTACTTCGATCGGCAAGACTGCCTCCATGCCATAAACCAGAGAAAAAGGAGTTGCCCCGGTTGATGTCCTAGCTGAGGTACGGTACCCATGTAGAGCGAACGGTAACATCTCATGCCAATCTTTGTAGGTCACTGTCATCTTCTGCACGATTTTCTTGATGTTCTTATTTGCTGCTTCTACAGCCCCATTCATCTTCGGTCTGTAAGGAGAAGAATTGTGGTGCTGTATCTTGAACTGTTCGCAGAGCTCAGCAATCATCTTATTGTTTAGATTGGTACCGTTGTCTGTAATAATCCGCTCAGGGACGCCGTACCGACAGATCAGGTTGTGCCGAATGAACCGTGCCACAACAGTCTTGGTTACCGTAGCATAGGATGCTGCCTCGACCCACTTCGTGAAATAATCAATCGCCACTAGGATGAAGCGATGTCCATTAGATGCCGTAGGTTTTATCTCACCGATCATATCTATGCCCCACATTGCAAACGGCCAAGGCGCAGTCAGAACATTCAGGGGAACCGGAGGAACATGCACCTTGTCTGCATAAATCTGGCACTTGTGGCATGTCCTGGAATGTTGGTAACAGTCAGCTTCCATTGTGGACCAGTAATATCCTGCCCGTAGGATCTTCTTAGCCATAGTGTGTCCACTGGAATGCGTACCAAAGGTCCCTTCATGTAGCTCTTCCATGATCCTTTCTGCTTCAGTCTTGTCCACACAACGCAGTAAGGTTGAATCATGATTTCGCTTGTACAAGATGCCGTTGCTCAAGAAGAACTTGGCTGCGAACCTTCTCAGGAATTTCTTATCGTTGACAGAGGCACCTTCAGGGTATTCCTGAGCTTCCAGATATCTCTTCACTTCGTGGTACCAAGGCTTCTCAGTTACCAATTCAGTTTCGAGATCACAACAGTATGCCGGTTCGTCCAGTTTCCAGATGATGATCCGGGGACCTCATTATCCCATTTGACCTTGAACATTGAAGACATTGTAGCTAACGCGTCCACTAACTGATTCTCTTCTCTTGGAAAGTGCTCAAAGGTTATCTCTGTGAAGTGGGGAATCAGGGTCAACACACATTCTCTGTAAGGAATCAGGTTTGGATGTTTCGTATCCCACTCTCCCTTGATCTGATTGATCACAAGAGCGGAATCTCCAAAGACACTTAGAAATTTGATCCTTAGGTCGATCGCAGCTTGAAGACCCATGATGCACGCCTCATACTCCGCCATGTTGTTGGTACAGTTGAAACACAGCCGGGCAGTGAATGGAGTATGAGTACCTTGAGGTGATATGATTATGGCGCCGATACCATTTCCCAAAGCATTGGAGGCTCCGTCAAAGTGCATAGACCATCGGGATCCTGGTTCAGGTCCTTCATCCGGTCCAGGTACTTCACAATCTGTCACTATCATGATGCTTTCATTCGGAAACTCGAAGTTCATTGATTGATAGTCATCTACAGCTTGATGTGCCAGGTGGTCTGCCAATACACTTCCCTTGATGGCTTTCTGGGTTGTATATTGAATGTCGTATTCCGTCAAGATCATTTGCCATCTTGCAATCCTCCCAGACAGAGCAGGCTTTTCGAATATGTACTTTATAGGATCCATTTTTGAGATCAACAAGGTAGTGTGAGTCAGCATATACTGTCTCAGCCGGCGAGCAGCCCATACCAAAGCGCAACAAGTTTTCTCAAGCAGTGAGTATCGGGTCTCACAGTCGATAAAATTTTTGCTAAGGTAATAAATGGCATGCTCTTTTCGGCCAGACTCGTCATGCTGCCCCAGCACACACCCCATTGAGTTGTCAAGCACTGTCAGGTATAGTATCAGAGGTCTCCCTTCAACCGGTGGTATAAGGATAGGTGGTTCTTGGAGATACTCTTTGATTCTGTCGAAAGCAGCCTGACATTCATCGTTCCAACGTACTACCTGATCTTTCTTCAGCAGCTTGAAGATTGGCTCACAAGTAGCAGTCAGATGTGAGATGAAGCGAACAATGTAATTCAGGCGTCCTAAAAAGCCTCTGACTTCCTTCTCTGTCTTAGGAACTGGCATCTCTTGAATAGCTTTGACCTTAGCAGGGTCCACTTGAATTCCCTTGTCACTGACCACGAAGCCTAGCAATTTCCCAGATCTTACACCGAAGGTGCACTTGTTCGGGTTCAGTCTCAGCTTGTATAGTTTCAACCGGTCAAACAACTTCTGCAGATGATCTAGATGCTCTTCCTCAGTCTGGGACCTCGCGATCATGTCGTCCACATACACTTCTATCTCATGATGGATCATATCATGAAATAAGGCGACCATGGCACGTTGGTAGGTTGCCCCAGCGTTCTTCAGCCCGAATGGCATGACCTTGTAACAGAAGGTGCCCCACTGAGTAACAAATGTAGTCTTTTCCATGTCTTCAGGTGCCATCTTGATCTGATTGTAACCTGAAAAGCCATCCATGAAAGAGAACACCTTGTGCTGAGCTGTATTATCAACAAGGACGTCAATGTGAGGTAAGGGGAAGTCATCCTTGGGGCTAGCCCTGTTCAGATCCCTGTAATCGACACACATTCTGACCTTACCGTCTTTCTTAGGTACCGCCACCACATTAGCAAGCCACTGAGGGTAAGAAGTCACTGCGAGGAAACCGGCATCAAACTGTTTCATAACCTCGGCCTTAATCTTCTCGGACATCTCTGGACGCATCCGACTGACCTTTTGCTTAACTGGAGGGCAGTCTTCCTTAGTTGGCAAATGATGGACCACAATATCGGTATCCAACCCGGGCATGTCTTCATAGGACCAGGCAAAGATCTCCATATAATCATGTAGCATCCTGGTTAACCGTTGCTTCACGCTGAGCTCTAGGTTGGCACCAATCTTTATCTCTCTCCTGTCTGCTTCAGTACCCAAGTTTATTGTTTCCACTGGCTCTTCATGGGGTTGAATTGCCCTCTCTTCCTGAAGCAACAGTCTTGCAAGCTCGCCAGGCACTTCGCAATCATCTTCACCTTCGTCTTCGGCTAAGTTGATCGGATTTTCGAAGTCATAATTGGCAGTAGCAGAGTTGTTATCAGTGAGATCCAGAGTGGATTGAAACCTGTATGAGTGAGTGTGTGTGTAAATACAGCTGTTTTGAAATATATGAAAAGGAAAGAAAGACAGGAAAGGAGCACAATATTTGTAATGCGAAAATACGTCCAAGATTTTTATTCATGGTATATGAAATGACAATTTGTATGCCCTCACAAATAGAACCACGGTGCCTCGGGTAAGACACCGGGCCATAGAGTTTATTTATTGTTTATTACAAAATAACGAAACAAAGAAACATATTACTGCGTCACAAAGGTAACAGGGGTATGGTCCTTTGCACTCCAATTGTTCAATCCGTCTTCGGCCGTCGGATAGATCCAGCTGTTGAATTCCGCTTCATCCACTTCATGGCCTTCCCCAACAGCATTCACTCCTGAACTTTTAATAAATACCGGAGGTCTTCCGATCTTCGCTTTCCTCATAACTCTCTGACCTTCTGTGGTAAAACCCAGCCCAAGTTTATCAGTCTTCTGAGTAAAGTCTGGAAGTCTGCCCCAGTCGGCACATTCACCCTTCTGAACCACAGCCCGGGCATCCTTCAGGGAAGCCATCTTCAAAGGACCACACTCTTCTGTTGCTGTTGCTGCAATTGGGAACACCTCCTCGAAATGCTGGAAGGGGGTTTCAATAAACTCCCCATCCATCTCAATGTACCTGAAGGAGTTCAGATGGCTCACCATATATTCCTCCTCTCCCTGCACGGTGACGATCTTCCCTCTGACGGGGGTACTTCAGCTTCTGATGCAAGGTAGAGGTCACTGCCCCAGCCTTATGTATCCACGGTCGACCCAATAGACAAGAGTAAGATGGACGGATATCCATCACATAAAAAGTGGAATCGAACACCTGAGAGCCCACACGAATCGGAATGTCAACCTCTCCATGAACCATCCTCTTTGAACCATCAAAGGCCCTGACGATGATATTGCTGGGTTTTAATTCCAGGCCTTCACAATCTAGACGGTCCAAAGCCTTCTTGGGTAACACATTCAAAGATGAACCAGTATCAACCAACACATGTGCTAAGGTAGTGCCCCTGCATTCAATAGAGACATGCAGAGCATCATTATGGTCTTTTCCCTTTGCGGTCAAGTCAGCATCTGAGAAACCCAAGCCATTGTCTGCCGTTAGACTTGCCACGCAATCAGTGAACTGGACTGCAGAGGTTTCATGTGGCACATGGGCCGTCTTGAGGAATGAGATTAGGGCCTTAGCATGGGCCTCGGAGCACAACAATAAAGAGAGCATGGAGATCTTGGAGGGCGTATGCCCCAGCTGTTCCACAACATTAAAATCGCTCTTCTTTATGATCTTCAGAATCTCCTCCATCTCTTGTGGGGAGGCCTCAGCAGCTATGGGTACGGGTGCCTCCATCTGGGCAGGCTCAACTTCAACTCCCTTGCCTCGAGCATTGGATGATTCAGCAGCAGGAGAAACAACTTGATCGGCGATAGGAATAACGATTGGATCAACAACAGGAACAGGTGTACTTGTAGGAGTTATCAGGAGCGGTCTTCGGGCAGTAGGCGGTGCAATGTCAGGCGAGAAGAGCCTGCCACTGCGGGTAACTTTGGCTGGGCCAGTAATGTCACAAATGCTGGCGGCAGCGTTGAACTCTTGTTTAATCCCGTTTACATATACATCTGCCCCATAATGCCAGGGGATAGCTTTGTCAGATACATAGGGCAGGGGCCCTGGAACAGTGATAATAACAGGCACAACGGTCATGATTTGGACGGGCTTCTTCGGGAGAGCCGGGATTGGATTATTGAAAATAGTCACCACAGAAACTTCTTCCACTGGAACCAACCGAACGGCAGACTTCTTGAATAGAATCTCCTTGCTGTCCATTAAGCTTTGGATGCCTAACTTTAGCAAGGGACAACCAGATGGGGACACAGCACAGAACAGGCAACCCTTACTACAACCCGGAAATAAACCGGCCTGCAGTAGGTTCTTTTTGACAATCTTTAGAGGAGTGGCTAGATCATCCACAGAAACAGCATAAACGTCTTCATCAACAGCGTTTACCCCATGTTGAGGCATAGGGGCAGTAACTACATTCGGCTTCGCGGGCGCTTCGAATTGTATCTCCTTTGCGTCGATAAGGTCTTGCACCTTATTTTTTAAGGCCCAACAGTCATCAGTAGAGTGCCCCGGGCTATCTGAATGGTAGGCACAACGAGCATTCGGGTTGTACTTGGGAGATGCAGTATTTGGGAACTTCGGCGCCTCCCTGACAGTCACTAAATTGGTTGAGAGCAACTGTGGCAGGATCTGTGACAAAGTCATGCTTAAGCGGGTGAATTCTCTCCAGGGCCTTTCAAACTTCTGAGGATTGTTTGGTCGGGGAGCGGCAGCAGGTTTAGCAATCATTACCGCACTGACAGATTGGCGGTGCTCACGTCTCTCTGATTTCTTGGAACCATATACGGCACTAGACTCCTTCTTGAAAGGTTTCTTTTCCGAACTAGATGACGCGCCCTTCGGAATTTTTCCAGATTTTAACCCAGCTTCAATCCTCTCTCCAGTCAAGATCAAATCAGTGAACCCAGCAGAAGAATTCCCAATGAGATGGTTGAAAAACCCAGATAGGGTCCCCAAGAACATGTCTACCAACTCCCGATCAGTCAACGGAGGCTGCACCCTGCCAGCCAGGTCTCTCCACTTCTGAGCGTACTCCTTAAAACCTTCGCTTGCACCTAACGACATACCCTGGAGTTGGGTACGTGTGGGGGCAAGGTCGGCATTATATTGATACTGCTTGTAGAAAGCAGTAGCCAACTCCTCCCAGTTACGAACTTTGGTCCCATCCAGCTGATAGAACCATTCGAGATGAGTCCCTGAAAGACTCTCCTGGAAGAAGTGGATCCATAAATTCTTATCCGCAGAGTACGGATGGATTTTCCGAACATAGGACCTTAAATGCAGCTTGGGACAAGACGCCCCGTCATACTTAGAGAAGGATGGTGCTTTGAACTTGTGAGGGATAATCACACCAGTGGACAAACCAAGATCTCCGAAATCCAGCCCAGGTACCTGTTGTACCTCCATAGCCTTCAACCTATCCTCCAGTTGCTTGTACTTGTCGTCTGTAGGAGGGTACTGCTCTTCATCAAAATCAGTCTCGTTGTCAGAGACTACCGGACTAGGAACCCTTGCTTCTGCCGGAGGAGTACCCTTGCCAACAGAAGAACCAGCCTCTTCATGCTGCAGAGTATTGCCAAACCTTCGGCCCGAGTTGAACAGAACAGTTCTTCTCTTCTTCTTCTTCTCCTTCTTCAGGAGCATGGCCTTCAGTTCTTCTTGGCCTTGAGCCAGACCCTTGATTAATTCCTGGAATTGTGCATTCTGCACCTGAAGAGCCTTGATTGATGTCTCAGTTGATGCAGATTCAAGATTCATGATGCTGAAATAAACAGCGAAGAACTGTAAGCAACCTGAAAAGAGGAAAAACCTGCTATGCACATGATGAATGAGATGTGTATGCAATGCATTCAAGGGTTCGAAAGTTCAAATTTGTTGTAGACAAAAGGGAACACACGTTATCATTAAGGAAATCATTGTTTAATACATCAAAGCCTCATGGGCAAAAGTACAAAAATCAAATCAATCCCAAAATACACTGCGCATCCTCTTCGGAGCTATGTAGGTGTTGAGATTCCTCTCCTCATGCAACAGGCGGGTGAGCTCCAAGACTTTCTTTTCACTGGCATGCAGACTAGTCTCAAGAGAATTCCGTTCTTCCTTAAGCTGGATCCAGCTCTTCTGCATCTCTTCCCAGGATGTGGGCATATCATGGTGCTGAATAATGTGGGACACTTCCACTTCCCAGACAGGCTCTTTGATCACTGGGAGCATATGAGGATAAGGCATCACTAACTTCTGAGAGCGGGCGCGTACCCACTTGAGATAAGGCTCCAAAGGGATGGAGTTCCTGTGCCCCAGTGTCTTGCTGTCTATCCTACTTGGCATCCTCCAGGCTCTGATAAATCTCTGGCGAAGTCCTTGAGTATCGTTGTCGAAGTCAAAGACTATGTCAGGAATTAACATGTCATGAGGGCCATCCCTCCGAGCATAACCAAACTGTCTCCAAGCCAGGCATGGGCTATAAGTAATACCTCCTCTAATTCCAAGTAAAGGAACATTAGGGTACTCCCCGCAACGATCAATGATAGTGACATCTTCTCTGGACCTAGGGCACCAATGTATATCTGCATGTGTAAGAGTCATCAACCGTTGTGACCATCTCAAACCCCGCTCATTCTTCAGGACTGATTGTGGAAGGTGCGAAATAAACCACCTTCCCAGGAGAGGAGTGCAACACATAAGGACACCTCTTTTTCTCATGGTTCGAGTGTAACATGAGTGAAGGATGTCCCCTAGCAACGTAGGTATAGGATTCCTGGACATAAAGATCTGGACAGCACTGATATCAATAAGCTGATCTGGGTTAGGAAACAACACCAAACCATAAACAAGGAGGGCCACAACCTCTTCAAAAGCTTGCAAGTCAAGGGAGTTCCAACATTCAAGGGCCTTTTCAAACAGAAACCTGGCTAAGAACCCTTTGATACCACTTCTAACTTCCCAATGTCCCTTGAGGTCAGATGACTGTAGGTGCAAGGCTTTAGCAATCTCTTCAAGCTTAGGTTCCTTTTCTGTACCGTTGAAGGGTAGCTGATCAAGGATAGGGATCTTCAGGAGCCGGGAGAACTCCTCCAATGTAGGTACCAACTGATAGTCCAAGAAGGTGAAACAGTGATGCAGAGGGTCAAAGAATTGGAACATGACCTTGATCATATCTTCCTCAATGTTGGTGTTGACCAAGCTGATGAGGCTTCCATGCCTTTCACTGAATGACGAGTTCTCAGGAATCCTGGATATAAGCTCCTTAAGCTGAGGAGGGATCCTTACAAGACTGATTTGAATCGTCTTTCTACGAACAGTTTCCATGTCCTACAAAACAAGAACAAAGATGAAAATTCGAACCCCTGAAATGGTTAGTCAATGCATATGATGCTGGATGATGTCATGATGTTATGATTAAACACACCACAGATATTTACAAAGACAAACATGTAAGGCACACAAGGCACACAAGACAAGCCCTTAAGGTTTAAGGCCAGCATGGGGTCTGGGTAGTACCCTCTTGAAGTTGGTGGGTTCAACCTGTCCTAATCAAAGTAACCGGGTTCTAAGGTTCCCAATATCACGGGATTGCTTTCATTGTTCATCGTTTCGATTTAGCCACTGAACTGGCGACCGAAATATTCCAGGAAAGCAACCCTCAATTGAGTGTAGTATCGAGTATCAACCAACCTCGGACTGCACCAAAGTCAGTTATCTCACTACCCTAAAGAGGCCAAGATAGTTCAATTAAGGTTCCTAAGGTCTGTTGATGCTTCATGACACCACGCGGAGGCCCCGTACTCTCCTTGACTGAACTCAAGGGTTACCGGTACACACCAAAGTGCCACATCAACGTAGCAGACTGTTTCAACCATGTCGGTATACACCGCACAGTTCCCTCACAGCCTTGTTGCTACTTTCTAAGAAGGTATCCCCCAGATCCGGGTTAGGATCTATAGAACTCCAAAACAAGCCCACAATTTAAAGCAAACAAAGAAGACAATTGAAAACATAGTTATGACCTAGCCCTAAGGTACACCTCACTTTAAGTATGTCCCCAGCAGAGTCGCCAGTTCTGTGATCGGTGGATCTGGAACTGACTGTTTAACGCTGGTTCGCGAAATGTCGCGGAAGCAAGAGTCGTCACCGTCTTTTATTTTCTCCAAATGGAAAGGACAAAAGCACAGAAAAATTCCTTAAAGAGATTGCTCTCGGTTCGGGAGGTAGGTTATAGAAAGGGAAGGTGTTAGCACCCTTTCTATCCATGGTTATCCATGGGCTCTTAGATACTTGCTCATTGTGTTTTCAAAAATGGTTTGTTTGCTTTTCAACTGTGGGTTTTAGAAAAAGTTTCTTTGAAAATTTCAGTTCGACTCTTGTGTCAGAGTGTTTGAAAAATTGTTTTGAAAGCTTTTGAAAAGTGTCGGTGTGAAAAGATTTTGTTTGTTTTGAAGAGAGCAAGTATCCATGAGAACCTACCTACCCTAAGGAATTCGTCTGTGTAAATGTCCTTTAAAGTAGTGCCATCCCACCATTGAGAGGTAGGTAGCACCACCGTTGGAGGTGTTCGGGTCAATTCGAGTTTGTAGGGACATGGTGATCACCAGAGCAATGGGAAGACACCTTAGAAGCTACCCTCATGCCAGGTTCCCGGATCATGAGGACTTACTAAGACATCCTCTACTCGACGATCACCTTTCGAGGCAAGGCAACAGTGAGGCGTACCCTAGGGGTGGTGTGTGCGATTCGTGTGTCATTTTCATTTGTATTTGTCTTGTCATGTTCATTGTGATCTACGCTTGATTTTAATTAAGTCCATACATTCTTTCGTGCTTTGTTTAACAGTTAATATTTGCGGGAAAAGTAAATCTAAAGCTATTACAAATGGCGCGGGTCCACATCGCCAAAATTAAACCGGATCCGATTTGACGGAAAGATAAATAAAGCAAAGTAAATAATGAAATTGAAAAGTGCGAAAAGTAAATGTTACAAGGCTTCGGGACAGATACATAATTATTTAAGCAATATAAAATAAATATGCGGAATTAAACAATTAAAAATATGGGCGTTGGACCCTTTTGCAAAAATTAAAGTTAATAAGGAATTAAAATTAAAATTTAAAAGAAAATGTTTTTTTGGGTATTTTTATGTTTTTTTGTGTATTTAATAGAAAAAGAATTAATTAAAACTAAAATTGAACACGAACCCTAATTCTAATGGCTTTTAAATTTATGATGAAAGTATTAAATTTTAACCTAATTTGAACCTAAGTTAATTTACATGCCAATTTAATTATGAAAATAAATAAAATAAATAAATATTATTGTGAAAAAAAGAAAAAAATTAAAAGGAATGAAATTATCAATTAAACCTATTTCTACCCTTTTTTAGATTTTTTATGAAAAGAATTAATATTGTAACCTAATTTAAACTAATTAATTACATGCTAATTTATTTGCAAGAAAATATCAAAATAAATAATCATTATGTTTTTTTATCTTTTTCTGAGTTTTTAGGCATTTTTTATATTTGGTAAAAATAATTAACTGAATCAAAACAATAAAACAAGTAAAATAACAATTGAAAATAAAATAAAAAATATAGAGAAGGCAAACCAGGGGGGGGTTCAGGCCCCAAAGTGGAGGTATGGCCCAAGCAGTTTAGCCCAACAAGCTTCAAAATCGTTGACTTTTCCAGGCACCATGTGGCACCTCTGACCAGGTCTAGGATACACTTCCAATCCATGCCCTTGATTTGATCTCCAGGACGCGTGGCTGTAGGATTCTTGAAGGCCTATGGTAGTCTTGACTTTGGGCGCTGCATGAGAATTTACATTGAAAAATAATATTGGAAATTATACAGACCTGGGACTCGAACCCAGGTCTTGGACGTCAATGCATTGATCGCTTGCCAGCTGAGCCATGTCAACGTATTTGTTATATAATAAGCAAACAAATAATATAAAAAGAAAGTGGATTAATGCTGGAAAACGCGCGCGAATTTTAAACGTGCCAATCAACGCGTGACACGACTTCATCGTCTTCACCATCCCTGAAACACAAAAGTAATATGCAACGGTTTTCCACGTGTTGCTTAAGGTTAGTTTCAAGAAAATAGCGACTAGCGCTATGATGTCCATAAATTGGGCGCGATAGGTGATTCCTGTTCGTCCAGATACACTGATGCTAATGGTCATGGTCTTGAGTCCTAATTTTACTTCGTTTCAAAAGCCCCAAATTTACAACCCTGTAAACCCTAGAAATCGCGCATGGTACAATTGTATATACAGCATAATAATCAAATTAAACATCATGGTTAGCTTTAAAACATCACAATGAATATAAATCCACAATTAGAATGCCATGAGAATGCCTAGAATTAAAAATACGATCTTGACTTCTTCTCTGTACAGGGAAGGTTCTCATTACCAATTCTTGGGGTTTGAATCGATGTTAATGACTGGAATGTATTCAGGGAGACTTGAGGAAGCTAATGGGATGGTTTTTGTGCTGCGAATCAACCTGTAAAGGGGTTTACAGTTTTGAATTTTTTTGGCCAAAATTTCAAGTTTTTTGAGAGCTTTTCTGCGCAGCTTTTTGTGTGTGTGCATTAGGTTTCTCATCAAGCATATGTAGTGAACAAATTAGGTCAACAAAACTCAATAAAATCCAATGCAATAATGGTTTTTTGGAAATTTGATTTTAAGGATCTTTTTCATATCTTTTTTCAAGTGTTCTTGTGCCAATTAGCATCCAATCAATCCAATTCTTTCCTAATTAGCATGTGCACGAAATCTTGATGGCAAAACATGTATAAAAAGATTTGTTAAGGCAAATTAGATATTTTTCATGTATTTAAACAATTTAAATGAATTAATATAAATAATAATTCAAATAAATAAATAAAAAATGAGAAAATACTTCCCTTTGGGCCAAGTGGTCGTGCATATGCTTGGAATGATGAATCATGGAAGAAAAATGGGCCCATTAGCATTTTTAGGTCATTTGGATCAAAGTTGACTTTTCAAAATATCCAAAAATTTCCCAACTTCCACAAGGCATAACTTGCTCAATTTTTAAGCTTTTCTCATGCTCTTGGACATTTTGGAAAGGTCTTTGAGTCCTCTAACCAATGTCTTTGGTCCCATGTCATTTTGATTTACCAATCTCAAGTTATGGCCTTTGACTTAAAGTCCCTTTTTGTTGACTTTTGAAAATGACCTATAATGTTGAAATTGATAACTTTTTGTGAGAGCATTTCTTGGACTTGAAGTATGAAGATGAGTTGTAGGAAATGTCTTTCTCTTCAAAATGAGCTTTGAATGGAATTTTTCTGATAATCCATGTGAAAGTTATGCCCTGGTCAATTTCAGTTGACTTTTTCAGCTGTCCAAATATAGTAACTTTTGCATCTTGATGATTTTCTGAGCCAAATTTTGAGAATCATGATCAAGCATTGATCAAATGATGTTTGTGGCTTCAAAATGATATGTTGACCAAAAATTTGAACTTTTGACTGTCAAATGACCATTTTGCCCCTACAGTTGACTGTAGTGCAATTTAGGGTTTTGACTGTGCAATTTTGAGCTGAGTGTCTTGAAACTTGATATGTGGATACTTGACCATATTTGTATGCATATGAGACTTGATTGGACCTTTGAAAACTTCATTTCCTTGATCAATACACAAACCCTAGTTTTGACTGTATGGGAGGCCTTTGCACTGTGCAACCCTTGGGGAATTTTGCAGCTTGATTTGGCAATTCTTTGAAGAATATGGGAGGGCAAATTTTGGGGTACAACACACTTGTTCTCTCTCATATGAATCAGGTTCCACTAATATTACAAACGAACGCGCTTGGCTGGTTGGTAAGTGAGGTGTCCTTCAAGCATTGGGACCTGGGTTCGATTCCCAGGTCCCCTCCCTTCTCAATATCATTTTGTTTAATGTATTCCTACGCAGCTTGCATCCTAAGGTCCACTATACAACTCCATGCCTTGGCTTGCCACATGTCCCAGGAGGCGAATCTGAAGGTCAGGATGAGAGGTCCATCATACACATCAGTTGACCATGCCACACACGCGCTGAAAAAGTCAAACAAGTCCAGAAGTCAGTGGGCCTAATTGCTTGCTACAAACCTCCATAATTGGGTCTACCACCCCTTTTGTTTGTATTTCTCTCCTTCATTCTTTGTTCTATTTTTTTTTATTTGCTTTAATTTAATTGCTTTTTTTTTTTTTTAAATTCCACAAATTAATTTTAAATAATAAAAATACAAAAATCAGAAAAGACAAAAAATAAAAATATGTTTTATTTAATAGTTTTTGTAAATAAATTTTATTAACTAATTTAGTTCTAATCTTAGGTTTAATTTTAATGTTTTTTTAATAAACTAAAAAATGTAGAAATTAGGGTTTTAATGCTTTTATTCTTTTTCTTTTCTTTTACCATATTTAATCATTAATTATTTTGTAAATAAATTTATCATTAAATAATTAGGTTAAAACTAGGTCAAACTTAAACATTTTTTTTAATAAATTAAAAATAGTTTAGAATTAGGGTTTTAATTCCATTTAATTTTCTTATTAAATTCCATAAATACAAAAAACTCCAAAAAATAAGTTCTTGCTTTTATTTAATTTAATTAATTTACGATTTCGATTTAATTTCTTTAAAAGGGTCCAACGCCCTCGCGTTCTTGATTTTATTTCTTTTCGCACATTTACTTTTATTTCCTTTTTTTTTTAAATTTCATGTACTTGCCCCAAAGCCTTGTAATAAATTAATTAGGACATTTACTTTCCGCATTTTTTTATTTATTTCAAATTGGGTCTTGGTTTAATTTGGCGATGTAGACCCACGCCTTTGTAATAGCGTAGGACTTTTAAATTCCGCACCTTTTAACTGTTAATAACCACATGAAAGAATGAATGCCAAAAATAAAAACAAAACGTAGATCACTCAATACATGACAAGACAAATATAACTGAAAATGACACACAAATCACACACCACCCCTAGGGTACGTCTCACTGTTGCTTTGCCCCTCGAAAAGTGGTCGTCGAGTAGAGGACGTTTTAGTAAGTCCTCATGTCCATGAACATGGCATGAGGGTAGCTTCTAAGGTGTCTTCCTATTGCTCTGGTGACCACACTGTTGCCTTGTCCTTCGAAACGTGGTCGTCGACTATAGGACGTCTTAGTGAGTCCTTATGTCCCATTGATCTGGTTGCCTCGAAACAAGTTGCCTCAGAATAGTTGCATCGGAATAAAAGATCAATGGCATAAGGGTAGCTTCTAAGGTATCTTACCGTTGCTCGGTGACCACCCTGTCCCTAAACTCGAATTGACCCGGACACCTCCAACGGTGGTGCTACCTACCTCTCAATGGTGGGATAACACTATCTTAAGGACATTTACACAGACTAATTCCTTAGGGTAGGTAGATGACTCGTAGATACTTGCTCTAATTTGAAACAAAAATCAAAAACTTCTTTTCACACCGACACTTTGCAAAAAGCTTTCAAAAACAACTTTTCAAACACTCTTGAGGACTGATACAAGAGTCAATCTGAAACTTTCAAAGAAACTTTTTCAAACCCACTCACTTTGAAAAGCAAGCAAGCATTTTGAAAACACAAATGAGCAAGTATCTAAGAGCCCATGGATAACCATGGATAGAAAGGGTGCTAACACCTTCCCTTTCTATAAATCTACCTCCCGAACCGAGAACTAATCTCAATAAGGAATTTTTCTGTGCTTTTGTCCTTTCCATTTGGAGAAAATAAAAGACGGTGGCGACTCTTGCTTCCGCGACATTTCACGAACCAGCGTTAAACAGTCAGTTCCAGATCCACCGATCACAGAAGCCTCTAAGCAAGAAATAGAGGAAATACTGAAAATCATTAAGAAGAGCGACTACAATAAGGTCGAGTAGCTGAGGCAGACCCCATCAAAGATATCCATGTTATCCCTGTTATTATGCTCTGAGGCCCATGCGAAGGCTTTGATTGCATTCCTCAAAACTGTGCATGTTCCACAAGAGACTTTAGCTGATCAGTTCAAAGATTGTGTGGCCAGCCTGACTGCTGATAATGGGCTGGGTTTTTTAGATGAAGATTTGACACCAAAGGGAAGGAAGCATAATGATGCTCTACATGTCTCAATTGAATGCAGGGGCACCACTATGGCTCATGTGCTGGTAGATATTGGGTCTTCACTGAATGTTCTGCCGAAGAAGACGTTGGACCAATTGGATTGCGAGGGTTTAACTCTAAAGCCTAGTAACATTGTGGTAAGGGCTTTTGATGGATCAAAGAGAATGGTGCACGGGGAAGTGGACGTCCTTGTCAAAGTAGGTTCTCAGACTTTTGGGTCCACTTTCTATGTGATGGATATCATATCATCGTATTCTTGTATGTTGGGTCATCCTTGGATCCACGAGGCTGGGGAAGTCACTTCCATACTCCACCAAATGCTGAAGTATCTGGTGAAAGGAAAGATTGTCACAGTGCAGGGTGAAGAGGAGTATATGGTGAGCCACCTCAATTCCTTCCGGTATGTAGAGATGGACGGGGAATTCATAGAAACTCCTTGTCAGAACTTCGAAAAGGTCCCTCAGATCTTAGCATCAACTGAAACTACTACCGACAAACCTCCTTTGAAGATGGCTTCTCTCAAGGACGCCAATGCCGTGGTTGAAGAAGGTGGGTGTGCCAATTGGGGTCAGCTCCCTGTTTTCACTCAGAAAACTGACAAATTTGGTTTGGGCTTTACTACAGGGGCTCAAAGGGCTGTTAGACGCGCTCGGGATGGAGGACCGCCCCTACGCATCAGCAATCGGTGAATTAACGCCATTGAAGACAGCGAGGAGGACTCAGACATCGACAACTGGATCTACCCAACTACCAACAGTGGACTGAGTAACTGGATGGCTAGGGACTTTATACCTGTTTCTTTTATTCCACAGTAATTGACTTACTTGTTTTGATATTTGTAATAAACAATTTGAAACTTTACGGCCTGGTGCCTTGCCCGAGGCACTTTGGCTTTGCTTGTGAGGGCTATTATTTTTCATTTCATATATCATTAATAAAGCATTGGACGTTTCTTGCATACAAATTTTGCACTCTCTGTTTTTCTTTTCTGTTTTTCACTTTATCAAAACAATTATTCTTTTACACACACTCACGTATCATAATGCAGATCCATATCCACTCTGGATCCCATTGATAACAGCTCTGCTATTGCCAGTTATGACTTTGAAAATCCAATCAACCAAGCCGAGGACGAAGGTGAGGATGATTTTGAGGTGCCTGGAGAACTTGATAGACTATTACAGCAGGAAGAAAGGGCCATACAACCTCATGAAGAGTCGGTTGAGACAGTGAACTTGGGTACTGAGGAAGACAAAAAAGAGGTTAAAATAGGTGCAAATTTGGAGCTTAGCGTCAAACAAAGGTTGATATAGATGTTGCACGAATATGTCGAGATCTTCGCCTGGTCCTATGAAGATACACCTAGTTTGGACACTGATATTGTGGTACATCGCCTGCCGACTAAAGAAGACTGTCCTCCGGTTAAACAGAAGGTCCATCGTATGCACCATGAAATGTCAGAGAAGATCAAGCAGAGGTCATGAAAGAGTTCGACGCAGGATTCTTAGCTGTCACTTCCTATCCACAGTGGGTTGCTAACGTTGTTCCGGTACCTATGAAGGACAGTAAGGTACAGATGTATGTTGATTACAAAGATCTGAACCGGGTAAGCCCCAAGGATGACTTCCCACTTCCTCACATTGATGTTCTAGTCGACAATACTGTGCAACACATAATCTTCTCCTTCATGGATGGTTTCTCTTGTTACAACCAGATCAAGATGGCTCCTGAAGACATGGAGAAGACAACCTTCGTTACACAGTGGGGCACCTTCTGCTACAAGGTGACGCCTTTTGGGTTGAAGAATGCTGGGGAAACTTATCAGGAATTTTTTTTATTAATAACCATGTATTAAAATAATATTTCGCAAATAACCGGGTTTCGGAAAAAATTACGCAAATAACCATGTTTCAGATGACTCCCCAAAGGAGGAGCCATCTGAAATGGCGCATGCACCTAGCATTTTGCCCTAGGCGCCATCTCACTTGGCGTCTCCCTTGGCTTTTAGCCAAGTGAGATGGCGCATGCTCCTTAAAAGTGAGAGGAGGCGCCATCTCACTTGGCTCCTAGGGCAAAACTAGGGCAAAATGCTGTTTTATAAATAATTCGTCCGTTTCTCCGAAATTTCTCACACTTTCTCGCACTGTATTTTTATTTTGTACTTTGTTATTTGCGTCATGACGTCGCCTATGATTTTTAGCAGAGATGGTTACGTTATCTTCTCCGCCACGAAACCTGCGATGAAAATGAAATTCTGGCACATTCACTCCATGAAGCGTCTGAAGCGGGAGTTTATGCGATGGCTAGATGGAGACATTGAGGAGGGGGGAAATTCGAAGGATCCAACGAAAACGAACAACAACCTCACATGCGACAGGAAGACCTAATGTGTGGTTGGAGGAAGTCAAAACAGACAGCGATGTAATGTTGATGATGCATGGGTCAGATGAAATTGTGTTAACAGTTGTAATTTCCTAGATGAAATATCGTTAATTATTCTTGTACGCGTTTTATTAATTGTAGAAAAATATGTTAACGAAAAACCCAAATGTTTACAACACAATTATGAAAAGATTTTATGTATTACAATATTTATATGGTCGAGGCAGACGCCCGATTCAGACAGTTTTTGCGATTGCGTCCGACGTGACGGCATAAACCACACTTTCTTTCCAACCTGTCAAGATCGTCCATTTCTGTTGTGATGCGCTTACTTTTGGGACGAACCTTCTTGTTCCTTCGCATTTGGTCATTGTGCCACACTATTTCTCCGTCGTATTCAGGCAAATAATCTGGTTTTGCTACCAAAGGAAAGTTGTTGTTGTAAACGTTGAGCAACGTTTCAGATTTGTAAATGTTCGACAGAAGTTGCAGCGCGTCTTGATGGGTATGAGCACAAGCGGCAATGACATGAGAGCAAGGCATACGAAATGCTTGAAACCTGCCACAATCGCACCATTGAGAAGGTAGCATGACCCTATATTCTTGTCTTGGCAGGCCTTCATTGTGGTCGATTGTCTCTTTCACAATGAAGTTGTGGCTGTGTCGGTCAAACCGTATAACCATGTGAGTGTTGGCTTTAGCACTTTCAGCCTTAATGTATTTCATGCAGCTTTCACTCCATAGTTGTCCAGATTGCAACACCGCATTCCACATTTCACCTCTTTTGGCAAATAACGCAACCATCCTAAAATACGTAGATTTTACCAAGGCAGTGATTGGGAGGTTTCGTATGCCTTTGAATACCCCATTCATTGATTCAATAATATTCGTTGTCATATGCCCCCATCTTTGGCCATTATCGTATGACCTAGTCCATTTTTCCACCAGAATATTGTCGATCCACCTACCGGCTTCCGGATTAGACAAACGGATCTCGTTGCGGTAATATTTGAATGTGGGTTGTGTCAATGCATATCCTGCATTCATAACCGCTTTCCTCAATGTTTTGTCCTTGATCTCCCTCGAGAAATTTTGGACGATATGCCTAACGCAATAGACATGCGTAGAAGGAGGGTCATGCCAACCATTTGCTGGATTATTGTAGGCACTTTCAATGGAGGCATGTCTGTCCGAGATCAAACAGAGATCTGGTTGAGGAGCCACGTGTGTCCGCAGATTTTTCAGGAAAAAGCTCCAAGCACCACCGGTCTCCCCCTCGACAAGGGCAAAGGCAATGGGAAAAATGTTGTTGTTGCCATCTTGTGCAACTGCCATCAATAGTGTGCCTTTGTACTTCCCATACAACCAAGTCCCATCAATTTGTATAATTGGTTTGCATGATGCAAACCCTGTGATGCATGGTTGAAATGCCCAAAACACGCGACTGAATATTCCGTTGCCATTTAGTAGACTACCATCTTGGGCGTATGCTGGCACTATTTCCAGAACGTAAACACTACCTGGAGAATACGTCTTGAGTGCATTCAGGTAGCGGGGAAGTTCTTGGTATGACTCCTCCCAGTTTCCGTACACCCTTTCAATCGCCTTAGTCTTTGCTAACCACGCCTTACGGTAAGACGAAGTGTAGTTAAAAACCGTGGTGATGTGGGAGATGATTGTTTTCACCTTCAAAGATGGGTCGTTGCTGACCAGGGGTAGGATTTCTTGACAGATTAGATCATAGTTGAGTTTTCGGTGGTCCTGTGATTGAGTGGACCTTACACAAGTGTGGGTAGTCATGGAACCTATGACCCAACAGTCACCCCTTAATCTGTATGATGCGGTCAGCTTGAACATACAGTCAGGGTGGACACACTTGATCTTGTACCTTTCTGGGTTGACACGATCCACCTTAAAATCAACCGAGTTGAGCATGTGGAATTTTTTAATGGCCCTGATGCATTCCTCTCTGTTACGAAACTTATCCTTCTATTTTAAATTTTCATCCGACTGCATATACGGATTGAAAAATAAGTCAGTAGAAGGTTCATCTCCGCCCATGTTGAAGTTTGTCATGTGCGGAGGTGGTGTGTAGATTTTGTTTGCAGGAATACTTGGGATGCCATCACCGTCGGAATCATCATTCACCATTTCGTCAAACTCTAACTCGTTATCTTCTTCTTCATCATCAACTGCATCTACCTCAGCTTGTTCATTCTCCAAAGGATCAACCTCCTGTGTCACCTGAGGCTGAGGCTCTCACAGCATAACGTACAACTCAATAGAGTCGTACCCAGAATAGACATGGATGGAAAACATATTCTGGAGATCCTCGTCATCTTGAACTTCAACCTTATAAAAAATTACTTGGTTGTTTCCAAAGAAAACTGGATTCTGATAAAATATCTGGGACACCGGGCCTCGTTCAAGTTTGGCCTCCAATCTTTTTTTGAAGTACGAGAAATTGGCTTTCCCGTTTAAGAGAAATCATATGTTGTCTGTGTCTCTAAACAAAAACCCAGCGGTGGGACAAATGTATGTCTCACCGTTGAAATGTGCTTTGACGACAAATTATGGTGCGGAGGCCATTGCGTAGAATTATTTTAAGGTTTGAAGGTTGGAATGTTTTAAGGTTGGAATGTTTGAGGTTTATTAATTGTATGAAGGTTTGAATGCTGTAATGTTTGAAGGTTGGAATGTTTGAATTTTATGAGTGATTCAAAGGTTGGAATGTTTGAGGTTTATTGATTGTATGAAGGTTTGAATGCTGTAATGTTTGAAGGTTGGAATGTTTGAACTTTACGAGTGATTCGAAAGTTTATATGTTTGATTGTTTGCAGGTTTAAAGGTTTGGTTGTAAGAACGTTTGAAGGTTGGAAGATTTGACAGATTATGTGTGTGATCGGTGGATCTGGAACTGACTGTTTAACGCTGGTTCGCGAAATGTCGCGGAAGCAAGAGTCGCCACCGTCTTTTATTTTCTCCAAATGGAAAGGACAAAAGCACAGAAAAATTCCTTAAAGAGATTGCTCTCGGTTCGGGAGGTAGATTATAGAAAGGGAAGGTGTTAGCACCCTTTCTATCCATGGTTATCCATGGGCTCTTAGATACTTGCTCACTTGTGTTTTCAAAAATGGTTTGTTTGCTTTTCAACTGTGGGTTTTAAAAAGTTTCTTTGAAAATTCCAGTTCGACTCTTGTATCGGTCCTCAAGAGTGTTTGAAAAATTGCTTTCAAAGCTTTTTGAAAATGTGTCGGTGTGAAAAGTATTTTTGATTTGTTTTTGAAATTAGAGCAAGTATCTATGAGAACCTACCTACCCTAAGGAATTCGTCTGTGTAAATATCCTTTAAAGTAGTGCCATCCCACCATTGAGAGGTAGGTAGCACCACCGTTGGAGGTGTTCGGGTCAATTCGAGGTTCGGGACATGGTGATCACCAGAGCAATGGGAAGACACCTTAGAAGCTACCCTCATGCCAGGTTCCCGGATCATGAGGACTTACTAAGACATCCTCTACTCGACGATCACCTTTCGAGACAAGGCAACAGTAAGGCGTACCCTAGGGGTGGTGTGTGCGATTCGTGTGTCGTTTTCATTTGCATTTGTCTTGTCATGTTAAAGTGATCTACGCTTGATTTTATTATGTCCATTCATTCTTGCATGCTTTGTTTATAGTTAAAAGTTTGCGGAAAAATAAATCTAAAGCTATTACAAATGGCGCGGGTCCACATCGCCAAAAATTAAACCGGACCCGATTTGACAGAAAAATAAAGAAGCAAAAGAAAGTGCGAAAAGTTTAAGTTACAAAGCTTTTGGAGAGATACATAATTAAGCAAAATAAAATAAATATGCGAAATTAAACAATTAAGTCGAAACGAGGGCGTTGGACCCTTTTGCAAAATATTAAATTACAAGAATTAATTAATTAGAATTAATGAGGAATAAAAATTAAAAATTTAAAAGAAAATGTTTTTGGTATTTTTAGTGTTTTTAGGAATTAATGGAAAAAAGAGAATTAATCAAAATTAAAATTGAATGTAAACCCTAATTCTAATGGCTTTTAAATTTATTATGAAAAATATTGAATTTTTAACTAATTTAAACCTAAGTTAATTTACATGCATTTTTAATTATGAAAATAAATAAAATAAATATTATTATTGTAAAAAAGGGAAATTAAAAGGAATCAAAATTAATTAAACCTATTTCTACATATTTTTTGTATTTTTGTTATTAAAAGAATTTAAAATTTGCAACCTAATTAAACTAAATTTATTTACATGAAAACATTAAAATAAAAATTATTTATCATGTTTTTATCTTTTTTCTGATTTTTTAGGCATTTTTTATATATTGTAAAAATAATGAATTAAATTAAAACAATAAAACAAATAAAATAATAATTAAAAATAAAATATAAGAAAAATAAAAAAACTTGCAAACCAGGGGGGGTGGAGGTCCCCAATATGGAGGTGTAATCCTGGAATGCTGGCCCATTATTCTGAGGCCTTTCTGACTTTCGTGGCTTGCATACCTCAGCGTTGACTGGAGTTCATCATACTCTCCAATCCATGGCCTTTAGATTGATGGAGTTAGACGCGTGTATGGATGGATAGAGGAGCGTACTATGGACCACAACGTTGCGCCTGCATATGATTACTAATGGAAAAATAATATGAACATGTGAAAGACCTGGGGCTCGAACCCAGGTCATGTGCCTTGCCAAGAGACTCGCTTGCCATCTGTGCCAGTTCACGCTTTTGATTAATAAACAAACAAGAAATATTATAAAAAGAAACAAAAGATTAATGAGTCTCTGCGCGCGAAGTTTCAAACTGGCCAATCTGTGGACGCCACGCCTTCGTCTTCTTCATGTCCCTGAAAACACAAACATTGGGCAACGGTTTTACGTGTGTTCTCTTAGACCTGTTTCCAGAAAATAGCGACTAGGTTTTAGGCACTCATAAATTGAGCGCGATAGTTGCGTCTTCTTCGTCCAGATGCGGTGAGTTTAATGGTCATGGTCTTGAGTCCTAATTTTACTCCGCTTCAAAAGCCCTATTTCCAAGCTCTGAAAACCCTAGAAAACTAACATGGTGAAATCGCATTGGGAGCACAAAAACACAATTAAATGGTACAGTTAGCATCAGAAATCATCAATGAATAATAATCCATAAAAAAATGCAATGATTATGCTGCAAAATTAAAACACGATTAAGCAATTTTCTTGATGCAGTTTGCGTTCAATCTACCAATTCTTGGAGTTTGATTTGATGTTTTGGATTGGAACGTGTTCAGGGAGACTTGAGGAAGCCAATGGAATGAATATTAGGGCTTGAATCGACCTCTACCAATGATTTCAGTTTTGAGTTTTATGGAGAATTTTTCAAGTTTCTAGGGAGCTTTTCTGCGCAGCTTAGAGTGTATGGACATTAGGTTTAGGTTTCTGATTATGTAGTGAAGGCATTAGGTCAACAAAACTCAATAAAATCCATGGCATTGATGATTTTTGAAAATTTGATTTTAAAGATCTTTTCATATCTTTTTTTCATGTGTTCTTTGTTCAAATCATGCCAATCACTCCAATTCTTTCCTAATCAGCATGTGCACGAAATCTTGACCTTAAAACATGTATAAAAAGATTGGTTTGGTTAATTTAAACATTTTTCATATATTTAATTGATTTAATTGAATTAATATAAATAAAAATCCAAATAAATAAATAAAAAATGAGAAAATACTTCCCTTTGGGCCAAGTGGTCGTGTATATGCTTGGAATGATGAATCATGGAAGAAAAATGGGCCCATTAGCAATTTTAGGTCATTTGGATCAAAGTTGACTTTTCAAAATATCCAAACATTTCCCAACTTCCACAAGTCATAACTTGCTCAATTTTTAATATTTTCTCATGTTCTTGGACATTTTGGAAAGGTCTTTGAGTCCTTTAACCAATTCCTTTGGTCCCATGTCATTTTGATTTACCAATCTCAAGTTATGGTCTTTGACTTAAAGTCCCTTTTTGTTGACTTTTGAAAATGACCTATAATGTTGAAATTGATAACTTTTTGTGAGAGAATTTCTTGGACTTGGAATATGAAGATGAATTGTAGGAAATGTCTTTCTCTTCAAAATGAGCTTTGGATGGGATTTTTCTGATAATCCATGTGAAAGTTATGCCCTGGTCAATTTCAGTTGACTTTTTCAGCTGTCCAAATATAGTAACTTTTGCATCTTTGATGATTTCTGAGCCAAATTTTGAGAATCATGATCAAGCATTGATCAAATGATGTTTGTGGCTTCAAAATGATATGTTGACCAAAAATTTGAACTTTTGACTGCCAAATGACCATTTTGCCCCTACAGTTGACTGTAGTGCAATTTAGGGTTTTGACTGAGAAATTTTGAGCTGAATGCCTTGAAACTTGATATGAAGATGCTTGACCATATTTGTAGGCACATGAGACTTGATTGGACCTTTGAAAACTTCCTTTTCTTGATCAGAACACAAACCCTAGTTTTGACTGTATAGGAGACTTTTGCACTGTGCAACCCTTGGGGAATTTTGCAGCTTGACTTGGCAATTCTTGGAGGATATGGGAGGGCAAATTTTGGGGTACAACAGTTGCCCCTGTTCAATCTTCTTAGACCTGAGGATGCAGATTGGCTGACATGCCTTTCGTAATCCGAAGGTGGAAGATGATTGAACACTAGAGTGCCCAGAAATTTGCGCTCACAGGTTAGCAGTGTGATGGGGGAATGGGCTTATAGATGCCATTTGGAGATTGCTGGATAGGATGATGGGCTTATGGATTCCATCTGGATGTTGATTGCGTAGGAGATTCCTTAGCGAGAACCTGCATACCTGCAAAAGAACAAATGAGTACCTGACACGTTGCAGGAGCTGGTTTTCAAATGCTTGGTATAGATGTGTCCTGACTGGTTACAGGAGCAGAGTCTGGAGCTTCAAACGGCGATGAATGAACCAGGGATGGTTACTGTCTTAGTATGGATGGTAAGAGAACCTTGGGCGACTTTAACTTCACCAACGCTCGTCGAGAAAAATCTTGGGTGATTTTAACTTCAACAACGCTCGTTGAGAAAAATCTTGGGTGACTTTAACTTCAACAACGCTCGTTGAGAAAAATCTTGGGTGACTTTAACTTCAACAACGCTCGTTGAGAAAAATCTTGGGTGACTTTAACTTCAACAACGCTCGTTGAGAAAAATCTTGGGTGTCTTCTACTGGGATAAGAATCAAGGAGATCTTAGGGTCGATCTGACTGAACCAGAGAAGGCCTTTGACTGGATAAGAATCAGGAAAATCTTAGGGTCGATTTAACTGAACCGGACAAGGTCTTGGAATCTTCAACTGGATAAGCATCAGGGAGATCTTAGGGTCGATCTGACTGAACCAGAGAAGGCCTTTGACTGGATAAGCATCAGGAAAATCTTAGGGTCGATTTAACTGAACCGGACAAGGTCTTGGAATATCTTCAACTGGATAAGCATCAGGGAGATCTTAGGGTCGATCTGACTGAACCAGAGAAGGCCTTTGACTGGATAAGCATCAGGAAAATCTTAGGGTCGATTTAACTGAACCGGTCTAGGTCTTGAAATATCTTCAACTGGATAAGCATCAGGGAGATCTTGGGGTCGATCTGACTGAACCAGAGAAGGCCTTTGACTGGATAAGCATCAGGAAAATCTTAGGGTCGATTTAACTGACCTGGTCTAGGTCTTGAAATATCTTCAACTGGATAAGCATCAGGGAGATCTTAGGGTCGATCTGACTGAACCAGAGAAGGCCTTTGACTGGATAAGCATCAGGAAAATCTTAGGGTCGATTTAACTGAACCGGTCTAGGTCTTGAAATATCTTCAACTGGATAAGCATCAGGGAGATCTTGGGGTCGATCTGACTGAACCAGAGAAGGCCTTTGACTGGATAAGCATCAGGAAAATCTTAGGGTCGATTTAACTGAACCGGACAAAGTCTTGAAACGTGATTGAGAATTTAAACTGCATCTTTCCTGAAAGGTAAAAGTCAGTCATATGCAATGCATGACATGGATCAAGCAATGATGTTCTCAATATAAATGAGACTTGTATAATATGATGTGTCTATGCATGTTATAATGATGTATGTGATGTTTTATGAATGTTTTCGTCTAGGAAAGTAAATCCTTGACGGGTGCCGGGAAGTCATATCCTGGGCTGATGTTGGAGAATAAGCTTTTACTTCCGCTGGGGATGATAGTTGCAAGAATACCGGTAGGAGAAGATGACTCCGTTGCGGAATAAACTTGGCGAATGGAAGATTCTGCAGGGATAAAAAGATATTCTAGCGACCATGCTGGGAGGCAATACTCTGTGGGGATAGAGATGCTTTGCTGAATGTTGATAGTAACTTGCTGAGGATGTCTTGTTGTTTGGAGTGTGAATGGACTTCGCTGGGGATAGGAAGGAACTACGTTGACGACGACCTTTCCGTGGCTTTTGACTGAGGATAACCCAGTTATATCCTGTTGAGGAAATAACTCTTTGAATAAAGCCGGGCGACGCGTTCGTGTTCTGCGAGGGGATAAGCTTCCAGAATCTACTGGGGATAAGCTTATTGCTTGGGGATATAAATTCCATCTTTTCTGGGGAAACTGGATTGGACTCTTCTGGGGAAGTTTTCTGCTGGGGAAGTGGTTCCTTTGAATATTTGAGGTACCGTCGGGGAACAATCTTTGGACCAAGACTGCCGGGGATGCTTGTTATGAATATATGCTGCTGGGGAAATGTTGAGATCTGTTGGAGGATACTCAATTTCCTTGATATGTTGATGATTCTGCTTGGAGAATACGGCACTGACTGCTGACCTACTCTCTGGGGAATTAAGATGTACTTGGTCGTGTTCTTTAGTTGAACCTACCTTGGTACCTTGGAGGATAGAACAATTAGACTGCTCAGACAACTCTTTTATTGCCCCTGTTTCTAAGGGAGAGGCACTTGTGGGGTGCTGATAGTTGTTGATGGACAAACCTTCTTCTGGTAGACAGATGGCAGGACATAGTCGTACGCTTTAATCCCTAACTTTTTCCTGGACCGCCCTTTCGGGTTTTCAGTCCACCGGGATACCCATTTTTGCCCAAGCCGCCTTTTCAGGTTTTCGACTTGCCGGGTGTACAGATTTTTTTCATTTCATCCCTTCATTTTGCCCGAACCCTTTTGGTTCGCCGGGAAGCCCTTATTTTTGCCCAGGTGTGTCAACCTGGCGGGTCTTTGATTTTGCGTAGTATCTTTTCGACTATGTCCATGCTCTTAGAATGTAGGGAGTTGCCCCTGTTAGCAGTGTTTTGTCATACCACCAGAAGGTGTTTGATCAGGCAAGATTCGTTGTTTGAAATGCCCCAAGTGACTCCGGCGAAGATTTGCCCCAGGCTATTTGGCCTTTGAGAGATTCTCCGAATCTTGATTGGACTGCCCCAGATGATAGACCATGTCATATCATGCCCCTTGATTGGAGATACTCTTGTTCATTAGACTTTCGCCGTGCGAACTTCTATGCTGTTCAAACAAAAAGTCATATGCAAACAAAGTTATGTTAAATATGCAAAGCCTATGTCTGTCTTGAAGATTTTAAAAATGCATTTTTTGATAAAACAAGTGAATGTTTGTAAAACATGATGTCAACTCCGTATTTACCATAGGCCTTAAGGAGTCAGGATACCTTTCGTGACCGTATGCTTTCGAACTAACCCATGCTTCAGCTAGGACTTTTGAGGGTTATAACGTGGCCTGGTTCACGGTTTAAGAAACAAAGGATAAAGGCTCAAATTATTTGTACCCACCCGCTCTTCGTGATGTTCTCCAAACCTAAACTCAGTTGATCGTGCGTTAGACCTTGCTTGAGTCTTTGCTTTGATGTTCCAATAATGGTTCAGATATTGATGATTTATTTTGAATAGGCAGTCATTCCTTTTTGTTGAGGGTTTGTAAGACCTCTTTCTTTATTTTTGTTATCCCTTTCTTTTTTTTGCCTGAACTGTTTCCTTTTTTGGAATTACAGTCAGCGGGATGCCCCAGTTTTGTAAGTCTCCTTCATGGGTTTTGACTTAATGGGTTTTTCATTTTTTGAGATAATGACTGCCTGTCCTTGTGATTTATTCAGAACCATCACTGTCTTTTGTTTTGTAAGGACTCCTTTGGTGCCATTTGTTATGCACTTGGATCAACTGAGAGAACTACCCTGCCCCAGGTTATGATAAAGGGTTTTAAATTTCGAAAAGAAAAACTCCTACTTCTTTGGCTCAGAGGGGTTGGCGAGGGATTATCATCCTTATAACTCCAGTGTTTAGGGATTGAAACAATGCCTGTACCTCATCAGCGGGGTTTGTTCAAAAGCATACTGTAGATTGTGGTATCGTTTTCGTCATCCTCCCTCAAGAGGCTTAGAATTTTAGATCCAGAGTTGACATCAGAAAAAATATGAAAAGAAATTTGAACATAATGAAAACAATTGTATTAATTCCAAAACAGACATATGCGATGCATTAATGGAATAACAAGCTTGACATGAACAAAATGTTTGAACGATCAAAAGAAAATTACAACTTGAAATTTATAATGAACAAAAGTTTCTTAATTTGGACTAGTCATCTTAGATGGAAGATTCTCAGCAAAAGATTTTTATTTGGCCACCCGGTATGAACTCCAGCACCCTTCCGTCAATCAAGTCCTGGATCTTGTTCTTCAAGCTCCAACAGTCGTCGGTGTCATGTCCAGGACTGTCAGAATGGTAGGCACATCTTTTATCAGGGTGGTAAGTAGGAGCAGAGGTGTCGGGGTTCTGGGGAGGACCCTTTAAAGTGATCAGATTGACCTCCAACAAGCGTTGCAGCATTAGAGATGATGGTATACCAGTCTCAGAGAAATGTCTTCCAGGTGTATATCGCTTACGCCGATTACCTCGTTGTTGCTGAGCTTGTGAAGTAGTAACAATTTGGGGAGGTCCCTTCTTCACCATACCAGACTGTTGTCCTCTTGGTAGCTGATCAAAGGCTTGGTCCCTGATTCGGACTGGTTGCTTCATGTTGGATTTGCCTTGGTGGAGTTGACTGATCATGGTCCTCAACTCTGCTTGCTCCTGAGCCAAACCTTGGATGAGAGCCCTTTGCCCCAGCATTTGGGTTTCCAATGTATCTACCTCAGCTTGTAGGCGTTTCAGCCGTTCGTCCTTGTCATCCTCAGAACTGTTTCTGATCAGATTCCCCATGAGGAGTGCCCTCAACTCTTCTTGCCCCTTGGATAGACCTAGGAAGATTTCCCTGAACTGAGGCTCTTGAGCGTGAAGGTCTTGGTTATCTTTTTGTGAAGCCATGGCTGAAATAAACAGCGGGAAAGGTAAGTGACCTGCAAAAGGGATACCTGTAATGCAATGATGTGTATGATATGCACGCAATGATTTCAAGGACCTCGAGGGGTAAACAAATTGTTAGAGTTGGAAACTGGTAACTTGATTGAAGGTGCTTCATGTTGTTGAGAGTCCTTCTTCAAGGGTCAAAGGCTCACCATATCCAGTGGGTCATAGCCCCTGACAACCTTGGCTAGAGGAAAATAAATCCTCTTTGCCCCTTGCTAGATATTTGATTTATCATGACCTGCATCACAAGCCCTTGAGATCCTTGAAATGGGTTAGGATGTATGCAATGGTATGATGTCATGCTATGCATGGGGTGATGTAGTTAAACCCTGTTATGAGTCCCAATTAAGGACTACAAACAAAACCTGCAAGAAAGTTAGTACACCCTGTTATGAGTCCCAGTGAAGGACTATAAACAAAACCTGCAAGAAAGTTAGTACACCCTGTTATGAGTCCCAGTTAAGGACTATAAACAAAACCTGCAAGGGAAACTTAGTATACCCTGTTATGAGTCACTATTAAGGACTAAAACAAAACCTGCAAGCAGTTCATGTGTCAGATAAAGCATGCAAGTAGTCAAGTATGAAGGCACACAAGTCACACAAAAGAAACCCTTAGAGTTTAGGCCAGCATGGGGTCTGGGTATTACCCTCTTGAAGTTGGTGGGCTCAACCTGTCCTATTAGAAGTAACCGGGTTCTAAGGGTCTCAATATCACTGGATTGCTTTCATTGTTCATCGTTTCGATTTAGCCACTGAACTGGCGACCGAAATATTCCAGGAAAGCAACCCTCAATTGAGTGTAGTATCGAGTATCAACCAACCTCGGACTGCACCAAAGTCAGTTATCTCACTACCCTAAAGAGGCCAAGATAGTTCAATTAAGGTTCCTAAGGTCTGTTGATGCTTCACGACACCACGCGGAGGCCCCGTACTCTCCTTGACTGAACTCAAGGGTTACCGGTACACACCAAAGTGCCACATCAACGTAGCAGACTGTTTCAACCATGTCGGTATACCCCGCACAGTTCCCTCACAGCCTTGTTGCTACTTTCTAAGAAGGTATCCCCAGATCCGGGTTAGGATCTATGTAACTCCCATGCAACCCACAATAGTAAAGCAAGCAAGTCAATACAATTGAAAACACAGTTATGAACTAACCCTAAGGTACACCTCACTTTAAGTTTAAGTCCCCAGCAGAGTCGCCAGTTCTGTGATCGGTGGATCTGGAACTGACTGTTTAACGCTGGTTCGCGAAATGTCGCGGAAGCAAGAGTCGCCACCGTCTTTTATTTTCTCCAAATGGAAAGGACAAAAGCACAGAAAAATTCCTTAAAGAGATTGCTCTCGGTTCGGGAGGTAGATTATAGAAAGGGAAGGTGTTAGCACCCTTTCTATCCATGGTTATCCATGGGCTCTTAGATACTTGCTCACTTGTGTTTTCAAAAATGGTTTGTTTGCTTTTCAACTGTGGGTTTTAAAAAGTTTCTTTGAAAATTCCAGTTCGACTCTTGTATCGGTCCTCAAGAGTGTTTGAAAAATTGCTTTCAAAGCTTTTTGAAAATGTGTCGGTGTGAAAAGTATTTTTGATTTGTTTTTGAAATTAGAGCAAGTATCTATGAGAACCTACCTACCCTAAGGAATTCGTCTGTGTAAATATCCTTTAAAGTAGTGCCATCCCACCATTGAGAGGTAGGTAGCACCACCGTTGGAGGTGTTCGGGTCAATTCGAGGTTCGGGACATGGTGATCACCAGAGCAATGGGAAGACACCTTAGAAGCTACCCTCATGCCAGGTTCCCGGATCATGAGGACTTACTAAGACATCCTCTACTCGACGATCACCTTTCGAGACAAGGCAACAGTGAGGCGTACCCTAGGGGTGGTGTGTGCGATTCGTGTGTCGTTTTCATTTGCATTTGTCTTGTCATGTTAAAGTGATCTACGCTTGATTTTATTATGTCCATTCATTCTTGCATGCTTTGTTTATAGTTAAAAGTTTGCGGAAAAATAAATCTAAAGCTATTACAAATGGCGCGGGTCCACATCGCCAAAAATTAAACCGGACCCGATTTGACAGAAAAATAAAGAAGCAAAAGAAAGTGCGAAAAGTTTAAGTTACAAAGCTTTTGGAGAGATACATAATTAAGCAAAATAAAATAAATATGCGAAATTAAACAATTAAGTCGAAACGAGGGCGTTGGACCCTTTTGCAAAATATTAAATTACAAGAATTAATTAATTAGAATTAATGAGGAATAAAAATTAAAAATTTAAAAGAAAATGTTTTTGGTATTTTTAGTGTTTTTAGGAATTAATGGAAAAAAGAGAATTAATCAAAATTAAAATTGAATGTAAACCCTAATTCTAATGGCTTTTAAATTTATTATGAAAAATATTGAATTTTTAACTAATTTAAACCTAAGTTAATTTACATGCATTTTTAATTATGAAAATAAATAAAATAAATATTATTATTGTAAAAAAGGGAAATTAAAAGGAATCAAAATTAATTAAACCTATTTCTACATATTTTTTGTATTTTTGTTATTAAAAGAATTTAAAATTTGCAACCTAATTAAACTAAATTTATTTACATGAAAACATTAAAATAAAAATTATTTATCATGTTTTTATCTTTTTTCTGATTTTTTAGGCATTTTTTATATATTGTAAAAATAATGAATTAAATTAAAACAATAAAACAAATAAAATAATAATTAAAAATAAAATATAAGAAAAATAAAAAAACTTGCAAACCAGGGGGGTGGAGGTCCCCAATATGGAGGTGTAATCCTGGAATGCTGGCCCATTATTCTGAGGCCTTTCTGACTTTCGTGGCTTGCATACCTCAACGTTGACTGGAGTTCATCATACTCTCCAATCCATGGCCTTTAGATTGATGGAGTTAGACGCGTGTATGGATGGATAGAGGAGCGTACTATGGACCACAACGTTGCGCCTGCATATGATTACTAATGGAAAAATAATATGAACATGTGAAAGACCTGGGGCTCGAACCCAGGTCATGTGCCTTGCCAAGAGACTCGCTTGCCATCTGTGCCAGTTCACGCTTTTGATTAATAAACAAACAAGAAATATTATAAAAAGAAACAAAAGATTAATGAGTCTCTGCGCGCGAAGTTTCAAACTGGCCAATCTGTGGACGCCACGCCTTCGTCTTCTTCATGTCCCTGAAAACACAAACATTGGGCAACGGTTTTACGTGTGTTCTCTTAGACCTGTTTCCAGAAAATAGCGACTAGGTTTTAGGCACTCATAAATTGAGCGCGATAGTTGCGTCTTCTTCGTCCAGATGCGGTGAGTTTAATGGTCATGGTCTTGAGTCCTAATTTTACTCCGCTTCAAAAGCCCTATTTCCAAGCTCTGAAAACCCTAGAAAACTAACATGGTGAAATCGCATTGGGAGCACAAAAACACAATTAAATGGTACAGTTAGCATCAGAAATCATCAATGAATAATAATCCATAAAAAAAATGCAATGATTATGCTGCAAAATTAAAACACGATTAAGCAATTTTCTTGATGCAGTTTGCGTTCAATCTACCAATTCTTGGAGTTTGATTTGATGTTTTGGATTGGAACGTGTTCAGGGAGACTTGAGGAAGCCAATGGAATGAATATTAGGGCTTGAATCGACCTCTACCAATGATTTCAGTTTTGAGTTTTATGGAGAATTTTTCAAGTTTCTAGGGAGCTTTTCTGCGCAGCTTAGAGTGTATGGGCATTAGGTTTAGGTTTCTGATTATGTAGTGAAGGCATTAGGTCAACAAAACTCAATAAAATCCATGGCATTGATGATTTTTGAAAATTTGATTTTAAAGATCTTTTCATATCTTTTTTTCATGTGTTCTTTGTTCAAATCATGCCAATCACTCCAATTCTTTCCTAATCAGCATGTGCACGAAATCTTGACCTTAAAACGTGTATAAAAAGATTGGTTTGGTTAATTTAAACATTTTTCATATATTTAATTGATTTAATTGAATTAATATAAATAAAAATCCAAATAAATAAATAAAAAATGAGAAAATACTTCCCTTTGGGCCAAGTGGTCGTGTATATGCTTGGAATGATGAATCATGGAAGAAAAATGGGCCCATTAGCAATTTTAGGTCATTTGGATCAAAGTTGACTTTTCAAAATATCCAAAAATTTCCCAACTTCCACAAGTCATAACTTGCTCAATTTTTAATCTTTTCTCATGTTCTTGGACATTTTGGAAAGGTCTTTGAGTCCTTTAACCAATGCCTTTTGTCCCATGTCATTTTGATTTACCAATCTCAAGTTATGGTCTTTGACTTAAAGTCCCTTTTTGTTGACTTTTGAAAATGACCTATAATGTTGAAATTGATAACTTTTTGTGAGAGCATTTCTTGTAATTGGAATATGAAGATGAATTGTAGGAAATGTCTTTCTCTTCAAAATGAGCTTTGGATGGGATTTTTCTGATAATCCATGTGAAAGTTATGCCCTGGTCAATTTCAGTTGACTTTTTCAGCTGTCCAAATATAGTAACTTTTGCATCTTTGATGATTTCTGAGCCAAATTTTGAGAATCATGATCAAGCATTGATCAAATGATGTTTGTGGCTTCAAAATGATATGTTGACCAAAAATTTGAACTTTTGACTGCCAAATGACCATTTTGCCCCTACAGTTGACTGTAGTGCAATTTAGGGTTTTGACTGAGCAATTTTGAGCTGAATGCCTTGAAACTTGATATGAAGATGCTTGACCATATTTGTAGGCACATGAGACTTGATTGGGACTTTGAAAACTTCCTTTTCTTGATCAGAACACAAACCCTAGTTTTGACTGTATAGGAGACTTTTGCACTGTGCAACCCTTGGGGAATTTTTCAGCTTGACTTGGCAATTTCTTGGAGGATATGGGAGGGCAAATTTTGGGGTACAACAATGTGAATCAATGTTATGATAAACGTAAGGCTAAAAATTTCAATTAAGTAAGGATGCAACCCCCCAAGGCTGCCAATAATGTTACATGCAAGGAATCCCAAAGGCTGTCACGTAGCCTGAGCCTAGGCTGCAACAAAGCACACCTCTTATTCGCCAATTGGGGTGGCGACACCATTATTTTTTGTACTCTTTCGCCAAGTCCAATGGCGCCTCCCTTACTGTCCAATCGTGATACATGCATGCAGATATGTAACTGTTGTACCCCAAAATTTGCCCTCCCATAATCTTCAAAGTTTTGACAAGAATCATCCACAATTGGTTCAAATTTACTCAAGGGCCACACAGTTAAACCATCCTCCTAAGCCAGTCAAACTAGGGTTTTGGTTCTCACAAGGAAGCTGAAGTTTTCAAGGGCTCAATCAAGTCTCCTATGCTCATACACATTGTCAAGTACCTACATGTCAAGTTTCAAGGCTCACAAGGTCAAGTTGCACAATCAAAAACCCTAATTGCTCAACAGTCAACTGTAGGGGCAAAATGGTCATTTGGCAGTCAAAAGTCAAAATTTTTGGTCAACATCTTATTTTGAAGCCACAAACATCATTTGATCAATGCTTGATCATGATTCTCAAAGCTTGGCTCAAAAATCATCAAGATGCAAAAGTTTCTATTTTTGGACAGTTGAAAAGTCAACTGTAACTTGACCAAGGCATAACTTTTTCATGGTTCATCAGAAAAATCCCATCCAATGCTCATTTTGAATAGAAAGACATTTCCAACAACTCATCTTCACACTCCAAGTCCAAGAAATGCTCTCACAAAAAGTTATCAATTTCAACATTATAGGTCATTTTCAAAAGTCAACAAAAAGGGACTTTAAGTCAAAGGCCATAACTTGAGATTGGTAAATCAAAATGACATGGGACCAAAGACATTGGTTATAGGACTCAAAGACCTTTCCAAAATGTCCAAGAACATGAGCAAAGCTTAAAAATTGAGCAAAATATGCATTGGAGAAGTTGGTAAATTTTTGTGAAATGGCCAAAATCATTTATCCTTGAAATTTCATTTTTGACAAAAGGGGCCCACTTTTTCCACTTGAATTAACTTGGCCATGCTTCCCACGTGTCCCACCTTTTATTTCAAATTTTTTAATTAATTTTTTCATTTTTTATTGATTTTATTAGATTTAATTAATTTTAAATCTTTTAAAATCAAAGGAAAATCAAAAAGCCTAATTAAAGAAGATATTTGACTTTGATGGACCTTGAATTACCATTAAGCATGTGCCAAATTCGTGCATGGGGCCAAAGAGAGCAAGAATTCAAAAATGATTCAAAAATGGAAATTTGGTTATGGAGGGTTATGGAGAATCTTGAAATTGAATGCTATGCATTATGGAGCCATAATTCCTCTTCATACATGTTGCATAAGACCTAAGCAAGTGATCAGAAGCAAGATAGAGAGCTAAGCTGCGCAGGAACACTCAGATAAAACTCACACTTTTTGCTAAAAATCTCAAAACTGAAAACCAGGTTTTAGGTGGATTCAGGCCAAAATAACCATTCTATTACCTCCCTGAGACATCAAGAAAGGTTTCTGGATCAAAATCATATCTTCTAACCTCAAGAATTGGTAATACGAGGCAACCCTGTTCATCATATTTCTTGTATTCGTGCATCAATTTATACGCATCATGCTTGCATTTTTTTGAGTGATTTATACTAATGAGACCTTGCTGAAGCTAACCATGTAGTTTGATTTAATTTTCGTGCATCATACAAGAATCTGCCATTGACATATTCTAGGTTTTCAGAGGTTCAAAAAGAGGGTTTCCTTGTTCTGGAAAAATTGGCCTATAAGACCCATATCATCAGAATCAGCAGCTCATGGCCAGTTGTTTCCATACCTCACGCTCAATTTATGAGCGACAGAGCTCTAATCGCTATTTTTACACTGTGCATATAGCGGGGGTTTAAAACCCCCGCAATCTTATTTTATGTTTCAGGCGAAGAAGCAAGGAGAGGAAGAAGATGCTTATGTGTCTTGATGTGAGAGGACAATTCTAGGTTTAGCGCGTTTTTTTGAATTTCAACATTAGCGTGTTTGCTTTCTATATATTAATTGTCACCCATTATATTAACAAAGTGGTTCAGTAGCACAGCTGGCAAGGAAGTGAATTGATAGCCCCTGGGACCTGGGTTCGATCCCCAGGTCCCCCTTCTTGTTTCAATATTTTTTCTTTCAGCTTAATCCCATGCAGATTCAACCCTGAAGACTACCATGCACTCACAATCCAGGCACGCCACCTGGCCGTTGAAGGCAATCCAAGGGTCCTGATGAGAAGGGTACCATGGACATGAGTCAAAGATTCCACACGCTGGCCAGGAAAGTCAAAAGGGCCTCAGAATCTTGGGCTCAGATTGCTGGACCTCACCCTCCAAATTAGGGGCAGACCCCCTTAGGTTTTGCAAATTTCTTTACATTCTTTTTTTTTAATCATTTTTACATTCTTTTAATTATTGCTTTTTTTTAATTAATTTAACATTTTCATAATATAATATAAAAACACAAAAAAAATAAAATCAGAAAAGATAAAAATAATAAATATTTTATTTTAGTACTAATTTTGTAAATAAATCCCACAATTAATTTAGTTTTAATTTTAGGTTGTTAATTTAATTCTTTTTCTCAATAACCAAAAATAATAAAAATAGATCTTTTTACCCTTTTTTTAATTAATTAAATATTTTATCATAAGTATCATTAACCATTAATTTTGTAAATAAATTTTATAATTAATTTAGTTTTAATTCTAGGTTTTAACTTTAATGCATTTTCTTTAATAAATTAAAAAATAATTAGAACTAGAATCATTTGACTTTTAATTCCAACTTAATTTTCTTTAGTGCCATAAATCCCAAAAACATGAAAAAAAATAAGTTCTTTCTTTTTATTTTTTAATTATTTTGATAATTCTATTTTAATTCCTTCAAAGGGTCCAACGCCCTCGCATTCGGTTACATTTTTGTTTCGCGCGTTTTATTTATTTCTTTTTGTGAATATAATGTACTTGCTCCAAAGCCCTGTAATAGTTAATTAGACATTTATTTTATGCACTTTATTTTAAATCGGGTCTGGATTAATTTGGCGATGTAGACCCGCGCCTTTGTAATAGCGTAGGACCTTTATCTTTTCCGCACTTTAAATTCCCGCACCTTTAACTGTTAAACAATAACATGAAAGAATGAATGCCCAAAAATAAAATCAAAACGTAGATCACCAATGCATGACAAGACAAACAATAAACTGAAAATGACACACAATTCACACACCATCCCTAGGGTACGCTTCACTGTTGCCTTTCCCCTCGAAAGGTGATCGTCGAGTAGAGGATGTCTTAGTAAGTCCTCATGATCCGGGAACCTGGCATGAGGGTAGCTTCTAAGGTGTCTTCCCATTGCTCTGGTGATCACCATGTCCCGAACCTCGAATTGACCCGAGCACCTCCAACAGTGGTGCTACCTACCTCTCAATGGTGGGATGGCACTACTTTAAAGGACATTTACACAGACGAATTCCTTAGGGTAGGTAGATTCTCATAGATACTTGCTCTTTTCAAAAACAAACAAAATACTTTTCACACCTACACTTTCTAAAAGTTTTCAAACAAATTTTTCATACACTCTTGAGGACAGATACAAGAGTTACTTAGAGATTTTTCAAACGAAACTTTTTCAAAACCCACTCACCTTGAAAAGCAAACAAACATTTTGAAAACACAAATGAGCAAGTATCTAAGAGCCCATGGATAACCATGGATAGAAAGGGTGCTAACACCTTCCCTTTCTATAACCTACCTCCCGAACCGAGAACTAATCTCAATAAGGAATTTTTCTGTGCTTTTGTCCTTTCCATTTGGAGAAAATAAAAGACGGTGGCGACTCTTGCTTCCGCGACATTTCGCGAACCAGCGTTAAACAGTCAGTTCCAGATCCACCGATCACAGAACTGGCGACTCTGCTGGGGATTATCTTTAAAGTGAGGTGTACCTTAGGACTAAGATCACTGTGTTTTCAATTGCTTTGATTTGTTTGCTTTAAATTGTGGGACTGTCTTGGGAGTTCTATAGATCCTAACCCGGATCTGGGGATACCTTCTTAGAAAGTAGCAACAAGGCTGTGAGGGAACTGTGCGGGGTATACCGACATGGTTGAAGCAGTCTGCTACGTTGATGTGGCACTTTGGTGTGTACCGGTAACCCTTGAGTCAATCAAGGAGAGTACGGGGCCTCCGCGTGGTGTCGTGAAGCATCAACAGACCTTAGGAACCTTAATTGAACCATCTTGGCCTCTTTAGGGTAGTGAGATGACTACTTTGGTGTACTCCGAAGTCGGTTGATACTCGATACTACACTCAATTGAGGGTTGTTTTCTTGGGATATTTTGATCGCCAGTCAGTGGCTAAATCGAAACGATGAACAATGAAAGCAATCCAATGATATTGAGATCCTTAGAACCCGGTTACTTTAATAGGACAGGTTTGAGCCCACCAACTTCAAGAGGGTAATACCCAGACCCCATGCTGGCCTAAACTCTAAGGGCTTGTCTTGTGTGACTTGTGTGCCTTACATGTTTGCCTTTGTAAATATTTGTGGTGTGTTTAATCATAGCATCATAACATCATACAGCATCATATGCATCCACTAACCATTTCAGGGGTTCAAATCTTCATCTTTGTTCTTGTTTTGTAGGACATGGAAACTATCCGCAGAAAGACAATTCAGATCAACCTTATAAGGGTCCCTCCTCAGCTTAAGGAGCTTACATCCAGGATTCCCGAGAACTCGTCATTCAGTGAAAGGCATGGTAGACTCATCAGCCTGGTCAATACCAATATTGAGGAAGAGATGGTAAAGGTCCTTTTCCAATTCTTTGACCCTCTGCATCACTGTTTTACTTTCCCGGATTATCAGCTGGTGCCTACTTTAGAAGAGTTTTCCCAGCTTCTGAAGATTCCCATTCTCAATCAACTACCCTACAACGGTACGGAAAGGGAACCAAAACTTGAAGAAGTAGCTAAAGCATTATGCCTACAACCATCTGACATCAAGGGGCATTGGGAAGCCAGAAATGGTATCAAAGGATTCTTGGCAAAGTTTCTGTTTGAGAAGGCCCAAGAGTGTTGGAATTCCCTTGACTTACAAGCCTTTGAAGAAGTTGTAGCCCTCCTTGTCTATGGGTTGGTGTTGTTCCCTAAACCAGATCAGCTTATAGATATCAGTGCTGTCAAGGTCTTCATGTCCAGGAACCCTATACCTACGTTGCTGGGGGACATCCTTCACTCATGTTACACTCGAACCATGAGAAAAAGGGGTGTTCTTATGTGCTGCACTCCCCTCCTGGGAAGGTGGTTTATTTCGCACCTTCCACAATCAGTTTTGAAGAACGAGCGAGGTTTGAGGTGGTCACAACGGTTGATGACTCTTACACATGCAGATATACATTGGTGTTCTCGGTCCAGAGAGGATGTCACTATCATTGATCGTTGTGGGGAGTACCCTAATGTTCCTTTACTTGGAATCAGAGGAGGTGTTACTTACAACCCGTTCCTGGCTTGGAGACAGTTTGGTTATGCTCGGAAAGATGGCCCTCATGAGATGTTAATTCCTGACATAGTTTTTGACTTCGACAATGATGCGCAAGGACTTCGCCAGAAATTTATCAGAGCTTGGAGGATGCCCAACAAAATAGACAGCAAGACCCTGGGGCACAGGAACTCCATCCCATTGGAGCCTTATCTCAAATGGGTACGAGCCCGCTCCCAGAAGCTGGTGATTCCATATCCTCATGTTCTCCCCGTGATCAAAGAGCCAGACTTGGAAGGAGAGGTGTCCTACACCATTCAACATCCTGACATGCCCACGTCCTGGGAAGAGATGCAGAAGAGCTGGATCCAGCTTAAGGAAGAACGGGATTCTCTGGAGACCAGTCTACATGCTAGTGAGAAGAAGGTCCTAGAGCTCACCCGCCTACTGCACGAGGAAAAGAATCTCAATACCTATATTTCTCCGAAGAGGATGCGTAGTGTCTTTTGGATTGATCTGCTTTGTAATGTTTGCCCATGAGGCTTTAATGTACTGAACAATTATTTCCTTAATGATAACGTGTGTTCCTTTTTGTCTACAACAGATTTGAATTTTCGAACCCTTGAATGCATTGCATAAACACATATCATTCATCATATGCATCACAGGTACTCCTCTTTTCAGGTTGCTGACTGTTCTTCGCTATTTATTTCAGCATCATGAACCCTGAATCATCAACCGAGACATCTATCAAGGCCCTTCAGGCGCAGAACGCCCAATTTCAGGAGTTGATCATGGGTTTGGCTCAAGGTCAAAAAGAGCTGAAGGCTATGCTTCTGAAGAAGAATAAGAAGAAGAAGAGGATTGTGCTATTTAACACTGGGCGCAGACTCGGGAACACCTTGCAAAATGAGGCTGAGAGGACTACTCCATCTGTGGGGGAAGGTAGTCACCAAGAAAGGGAGGTCCCTACTCCTGTGGTCTCTGATACTGAAACAGACTTCAACGACGAACAGTACCCTCCTGCTGAAGACCGGTACAAGCAGCTGGAGGACAGATTAAAAGCTATGGAAATTCAGCGTGTGCCTGGACTGGATTTCGGAGACTTGGGGTTATCTACTGGGGTGGTGATTCCACACAAGTTCAAGGCACCTGCCTTTGTGAAGTATGACGGGGCTTCCTGTCCCAAGATGCACCTCCGTTCTTATGTAAGGAAGATCCAGCCTTACACAGCAGACAGGAACTTATGGATCCACTTCTTCCAGGAGAGTCTTTCAGGGACTCACCTCGAATGGTTCTATCAGTTGGATGGAACCAACATTCGTAACTGGGAGGATCTGGCCACTGCTTTTTACAGGCAGTATCAATATAATTCCGACCTCGCTCTTACGCGTACCCAACTCCAGGGTATGTCGCTAGGGTCGGGTGAAGGTTTTAAGGAGTACGCCCAGAAATGGAGAGATCTGGCTGGCAGGGTGCAGCCACTATTGACGGACCAGGAGCTGGTGGATATGTTTTTAGGGACCCTATCTAGTCCATTTTTCAATCATCTCATTGGTAATTCCTCTGCTGGGTACACTGATCTGATCCTAACTGGTGAAAGAATCGAGGCCGGTATAAAATCGGGGAAGATACAGAAGGTTGCCTCCTCCAATGTTGAAAAGAAACCCTTCAAGAAGGAGGCTAGTGCTGTATATGGTTCCAAGAGACCAGAGAGATCTGAGCGCTGCCAATCTGTCAGTGCGGTAATGATTGCTAAGCCTGCTGCCGCTCCTCGGCCAACCAATCCTCAAAGGGCTGAAAGACCCCGGAGAGAGTTTACCCGTTTGAGCATGACCTTGTCGCAGATCTTACCACAACTGCTCTCAACCAACTTGGTGACCGTCAGAGAGGCTCTGAAGTTTCCAAATACTACATCTCCGAAATACAATCCAAATGCTCGCTGTGCTTATCACTCTGATAGCCCGGGGCATTCCACTGATGACTGTTGGGCATTAAGGAGCAAGCTGCAGGACCTTATTGACGCCAAGGAGGTACAGTTTGAGGCATCTGAGAAGCCTAATGTAGTGACAGCTCCCCTGCCTGCTCATGGAGTGAATGCTATTGGGGACGAAGACGAAGTGGATGAAGCCGAGTTTGATAGCTGGATTTACCCGGCAACCGACAGTGGACTTAACAATTGGAGTGCAAAGGACAACTTACCTGTTTCTCTTGTTACTAAGTAATGAATTCCTATGTTTTTGGTATCTGTAATAAACAATTAAATAAACTCTATGGCCCGGTGTCTTACCCGAGGCACCGTGGTTTTATTTGTGAGGGCATATAAATTGTCATTTCATATATCATAAATGAAAATCTTGGATGTTTTCTCGCATTTCAAATCTTGTGCTCCTTTTCTGTCTTTCTTTCTTTACATATATTGCAAAATAGCTGTATTTACACACACTCACTCATACAGGTTTCAATCCACTCTGGATCTCACTGGTAACGACTCTGCTACTGCCAATTATGACTTCGAAAATCCGATCAACTTAGCCGAAGACGAAGGTGAAGATGATTGCGAAGTGCCTGGCGAGCTTGCAAGACTGTTACTTCAGGAAGAGAGGGCAATTCAACCACATGAAGAGCCAGTGGAAACAATAAACTTGGGTACTGAGGCAGACAGGAAAGAGGTAAAGATTGGTGCCAACCTAGAGCTCAGCGTGAAGCAACGGTTGACTCAGATGCTGCATGATTATATGGAGATCTTTGCCTGGTCCTACGAAGACATGCCCGGTTTGGATACTGATATTGTGGTCCATCACTTGCCAACCAAGGAAGACTGCCCTTCGGTCAAGCAAAAGGTCCGCCGTATGCGTCCAGAGATGTCTGAGAAGATCAAAGCCGAGGTTATGAAACAGTTTGACGCCGGTTTTCTTGCAGTGACTTCTTACCCTCAGTGGGTTGCTAATGTGGTGCCAGTACCAAAGAAAGACGGTAAGGTCAGAATGTGTGTCGACTACAGGGATCTGAACAGGGCCAGCCCCAAAGACGATTTCCCTCTACCTCACATTGATGTCCTTGTTGATAATACAGCTCAGCATAAGGTGTTCTCTTTCATGGATGGTTTTTCAGGCTATAATCAGATCAAGATGGCTCCTGAAGACATGGAAAAGACTACATTTGTTACTCAATGGGGCACCTTCTGCTACAAGGTCATGCCTTTTGGACTAAAGAACGCTGGGGCAACCTACCAACGTGCCATGGTTGCTTTATTTCATGATATGATCCATCATGAGATAGAAGTGTATGTTGACGACATGATCGCAAGGTCCCAGACTGAGGAAGAACACCTTGATCATCTGCAGAAATTGTTTGACCGTCTGAAACTGTACAAGCTGAGGTTGAACCCGAACAAGTGCACCTTCGGGGTAAGATCTGGGAAGTTGCTAGGCTTCGTTGTAAGTGATAGGGGTATTCAAGTGGACCCTGCTAAGGTTAAAGCTATTCAAGAGATGCCAGTTCCTAGGACAGAGAAAGAGGTCAGAGGCTTTTTAGGACGCCTGAATTACATTGCTCGGTTCATCTCACACCTAACTGCTACCTGTGAGCCAATCTTCAAGCTACTGAAGAAAGATCAGGTAGTACGTTGGAATGATGAATGTCAGGCTGCTTTTGACAGAATCAAAGAGTATCTCCAAGAACCACCCATCCTTATGCCACCGGTTGAAGGGAGACCTCTGATACTTTACCTGACAGTACTTGATAACTCGATGGGATGTGTGCTGGGGCAGCATGACGAGTCTGGCCGAAAAGAGCATGCCATTTATTACCTTAGAAAAAAGTTTACCGACTGTGAGACCCGATACTCACTGCTTGAGAAAATTTGCTGCGCTTTGGTATGGGCTGCTCGCCGGCTGAGACAGTATATGCTGACTCACACTACCTTGTTGATCTCAAAGATGGATCCTATAAAGTACATATTCGAAAAGCCTGCTCTGTCTGGGAGAATTGCAAGATGGCAAATGATCTTGACGGAATACGACATTCAGTACACAACCCAGAAAGCCATCAAAGGAAGTGTATTGGCAGACCACTTGGCACATCAGGCAGTAGACGACTATCAGTCAATGAACTTCGAGTTTCCAGATGAAAGCATAATGATAGTAACTGATTGTGAAGTACCTGGACCGGATGAAGGACCTGAGGAAGGATCCCGATGGTCTATGCACTTTGACGGAGCCTCCAACGCTTTGGGAAACGGTATCGGCGCCATAATCATATCTCCTCAAGGTACTCATACTCCGCTCACTGCCCGGCTATGTTTCAACTGTACCAACAACATGGCGGAGTATGAGGCGTGCATCATGGGTCTTCGAGCTGCGATCGACCTAAGGATCAAGTTTTTGAGTGTCTTCGGAGATTCCGCTCTTGTGATCAATCAGATCAAAGGAGAGTGGGATACGAAACATCCAAACCTGATTCCCTAGAGAGAATGTGTGTTGACCTTGATCCCCCACTTCATGAAGATAACCTTTGAACACTTCCCAAGAGAAGAGAATCAGTTGGCGGACGCGTTAGCTACAATGTCTTCTATGTTTAAGGTCAAATGGGACAATGAGGCTCCCCGGATCATTATCTGGAAACTGGACGAACCGGCATACTGTTGCGATCTCGAGACTGAGAAGCCTTGGTACCATGAGGTGAAGAGATATTTGGAAGCTCAGGAATACCCTGAAGGTGCCTCAGTCAATGATAAGAAGTTCCTGAGAAGGTTCGCGGCAAAGTTCTTCCTTAGCAACGACATCTTGTATAAACGAAACCATGATTCGACCTTACTGCGTTGTGTGGATAAGACTGAAGCAGAAAGGATCATGGAAGAGCTACACAAAGGGACCTTCGGAACACATTCCAGTGGGCACACTATGGCGAAGAAGATCCTTCGGGCAGGGTATTACTGGTCCACAATGGAAGCTGACTGCTACCAACATTCCAGGACATGCCATAAATGCCAGATTTATGCAGACAAGGTGCATGTTCCCCCAGTTCCTCTGAATGTTCTGACTGCGCCTTGGCCGTTTGCAATGTGGGGCATAGACATGATCGGTGAAATCAAACCTACGACATCTAATGGGCACCGCTTCATCCTAGTGGCGATTGATTATTTTACAAAGTGGGTTGAAGCAGCATCCTATGCTACGGTAACCAAGACTGTTGTAGCGCGGTTTATTCGGCATAACCTGATCTGTCGGTACGGCGTCCCAGAAAGAATTATTACAGATAACAGTACCAATCTGAATAACAAGATGATCACTGAGCTCTGCGAGCAGTTTAAGATACAGCACCACAACTCTTCTCCTTACAGGCCGAAGATGAATGGGGCTGTAGAAGCAGCAAATAAGAACATTAAGAAAATCGTGCAGAAAATGACAGTGACTTATAAAGATTGGCACGAGATGTTACCGTTCGCTCTACATGGGTACCGTACCTCAGCTAGGACATCAACCGGGGCAACTCCTTTCTCTTTGGTTTATGGTATGGAGGCAGTCTTACCGATCGAAGTGCAAATACCCTCTCTCCGGATAATGAAGGATGCAAATCTGAACGAAGGTGATTGGATCCAGACACGACTTGATCAACTCAACCTTATTGATGAAAAAAGACTTGCTGCTATCTGCCATGGTCAGACGTACCAGAAACGAATGATTAGGGCATTTAACAAGAAGGTCAGACCACAGGAATATCAAGTTGGGGATCTGGTAATCAAGCGAATCATCCTTCCTCATAGTGATCAAAGGGGCAAATGGACCCCTACGTACGAAGGGCCATTTATGGTTAAACATGTGTTCTCAGGAGGAGCCATGATTCTAACCAACATGGATGGTGACGACCTTCCTCACCCCGCCAATGCAGACATAGTAAAAAGATACTACGCATGAAAAAGACCCGCTAGGCTGACATGCCTAGGCAAAAATTAGGGCTTCCCGTCGAACCAAAAGGGTTCGGGCAAAATGAAGGGATGAAATGAAAAAAAATCTGTACACCCGGCAAGTCGAAAACCTGAAAAGGCGGCTTGGGCAAAAATGGGTATCCCGGTGGACTAAAAACCCGAAAAGGCGGTCCAGGCAAAAATTAGGGATAAAAGCGTAATACTATGTCTCATTGGATCACTTTGCATCCAGAATCCGGTATCTACATCAAGTTCAGACGGCATCGATCAGTCAGCTTCACCTTCAACCAAGGTCATCAAGTGATGAGACGCTCGGAGTTATAAAGGCAATAGCAGAGTTGAAACCCAGGGGGATCATTCACTTCACACAGTTGTTTTATTTTCTTTTGTACAAAATTTGTATAAACTCTTCTGTTCGGCGGCGTTCTCTTACTAGGACGTCAGCCTCTTGTATACAAAACACCTATTTACAGGCCATTCAAAATCAATACAAATATACTTTTCAGTTAAAAGTGCCAATTGTTTTTCTTTTTCTGTTTTGTTTTGCGAAGAACGTCCAAGGTTCAATTTGTGATATATGTATTGACAATAATTTGCTAACTCATGAATATTTGCATACGAAACAAAGGATCAATTACAGGTAACATTAGAAACAGGGGCAATAAAGAGTTGTCTAAGCAATCTAATTGTTCTGTCCTCCAAAGTACCAAGATAGGTTCAGCTAAAGAACATAACCGGCATATCTTAATTCCCCAGAGAGTACGTCAGCAAGTCAACATACTCTTCTCCAGCAAAGTTACAGTCAGTCTTAAAGAAGTTGGGTATCCTCCAACAAGATCTCAACATTCCCCAGCAGCATGTATACATATATTCTTAACAAGCATCCCCGACAATCTTGGTCTAAAGATTGTTCCCCGGTGGCATATCAAATATTCAAAGGAATCACTTTCCCCGCAGTTCAAAACTTCCCCAGGAGAGTCCAATCCAGTTCCCCAGGAAAGTTGGAATTTATCTCCCCAAGCAGTAAGCTTATCCCCAGTAGATTCTGGAAGCTTATCCCCTTGCAGAGCACGAACGCGTCGTCCGGCTTTATTCAAAGAGTTATTTCCCTACCAGGATATAACTGGGTTATCCTCAGCCAAAAGCCACGGAAAGATCGTCCTCGACGAAGTCTTCTTATCCCCAGCGAAGTCTATTAACACTTCCGATACAACAAGGGTATCCCCAGCAAGTTACTATCAACGACTCAGCAAAGTATCTCGCTCCCCACAGAGTATTGCTTCCCAGCAAGATCATTAGAGTACTTTCCTCCCCGCAGAGTTATTCCATTCGCCAAGTTCATTCCCCAACGGAGTTATCTTCTCCTACCGGTATTCTTGCAAACAACATCCCCAGCGGAAGCAAAAATCTATTCTCCAACATCATCCCAGGAGTGACTTCCTGGCACCCGTCAAGGATTTACTTTCCTAGACGAAAAATACATTCATAAACATCGCACTTCCATACATCATTATAACATGCATAGACGCATCATATCTTACAAATCTCATTTATGTTGAGAACATCATCGCTTGATCCATATCATGCATTGCATATGACTGACCTTTACCTTTCAGGAAAGATTCAGCTAAATTCTCAATCCTATTTCAAGTCTCTAAGACCTTATCTGGTTCAGTTAAATCGACTCCAAAGATTTCTCTGGTTATTATCCAGTCAAAGGCCTTCTCTGGTCCAGTTAAATCAACCCCAAACATATTTTTCTGATAAAGACCTAGTTGAAGACATTCCAAGACCTAGACCGGTTCAGTTAATCGACTCCAAAGATTTCTTATCCAGTCCAAGGCCTTCTCTAGTCCAGCTAAATCGACCCCAAACAGATTTTTCTGATGAAGACTCAGTAGAAGTTATCAAAGGTTTTTCTCAATGTTGCTTTTGAGATTATAATTTCCTATGGTTCTCTCCCCAATGCTGCGGAGACGATAATTCCATTCCAGGTTTTTCTCAATGTTTGCTTTTGAGATTATAATTTCCTATGGTTCTCTCCCCAATGCTGCGGAGACGATAATTCCATCCCAGGTTTTTCTCAATGTTGCTTTTGAGATTATAATTTCCTATGGTTCTCTCCCCAATCCTGCGGAGACGATAATTCCATCCAAGGTTTTTCTCAATGTTGCTTTTGAGATTATAATTTCCTATGGTTCTCTCCCCAATGCTGCGGAGACGATAATTCCATTCCAGGTTTTTCTCAATGTTGCTTTTGAGATTATAATTTCCTATGGTTCTCTCCCCAATGCTGCGGAGATGATAATTCCATTCCAGGTTTTTCTCGATGAATGTTATTGAGATTATAATTTCCTATGGTTCTCTCCCCAATGCTGCGGAGACGATAATTCCATTCCAGGTTTTTTCTCAACGATGTTATTGAGATTATAATTTCCTATGGTTCTCTCCCCGATACTGCGGAGATGGTAATTCCCAAGATTTTCTCAACGATTGCTGTTGGAGTTAAAGTCATCCAAGGTTCTCTCACCGTTCCTGCTGAGGTAGTAACCACCCCTGGTTCATTCATCACCGTTTGAAGCTCCAGATTCAGCTCCTGTAACCAGTCAGGACACATCTATACCAAGCATCTGAAGACCAGCTCCTGCAACATGTCAGGTACTCATTTTTCTTTTGTAGGTACGCAAGTTCTCGCTAAGGAATCTCTTATGCGATCAACATCCAGATGGCATCTATAAGCCCATCCACCTTCCAGCATCTCTCAGCATGGCATATGTAAGCCCATTCCACTACTACATCACTGCTACTATGTGAGCGCAAATTTCTGGGCACTCTAGTGTTCAATCATCTTCCACCTTCGGATCACGAAAGGCACACACGCCAATCTACATCCTCAGGTCTAAGAAGATTGAACAGGGGCAACTGTTGTACCCCAAAATTTGCCCTCCCATAATCTTCAAAGTTTTGACAAGAATCATCCACAATTGGTTCAAATTTACTCAAGGGCCACACAGTTAAACCATCCTCCTAAGCCAGTCAAACTAGGGTTTTGGTTCTCACAAGGAAGCTGAAGTTTTCAAGGGCTCAATCAAGTCTCCTATGCTCATACACATTGTCAAGTACCTACATGTCAAGTTTCAAGGCTCACAAGGTCAAGTTGCACAGTCAAAAACCCTAATTGCTCAACAGTCAACTGTAGGGGCAAAATGGTCATTTGGCAGTCAAAAGTCAAAAATTTTGGTCAACATCTTATTTTGAAGCCACAAACATCATTTGATCAATGCTTGATCATGATTCTCAAAGCTTGGCTCAAAAATCATCAAGATGCAAAAGTTTCTATTTTTGGACAGCTGAAAAGTCAACTGTAACTTGACCAAGGCATAACTTTTTCATGGTTCATCAGAAAAATCCAATCCAATGCTCATTTTGAAGAGAAAGACATTTCCAACAACTCATCTTCACACTCCAAGTCCAAGAAATGCTCTCACAAAAAGTTATCAATTTCAACATTATAGGTTATTTTCAAAAGTCAACAAAAAGGGACTTTAAGTCAAAGGCCATAACTTGAGATTGGTAAATCAAAATGACATGGGACCAAAGAAATTGGTTAGAGGACTCAAATACCTTTCCAAAATGTCCAAGAACATGAGCAAAGCTTAAAAATTGAGCAAAATATGCATTGGAGAAGTTGGGAAATTTTTGTGAAATGGCCAAAATCATTTATCCTTGAAATTTCATTTTTGACAAAAGGGGCCCACTTTTTCCACTTGAATTAACTTGGCCATGCTTCCCACGTGTCCCACCTTTTATTTCAAATTTTTTAATTAATTTTTTCATTTTTTATTGATTTTATTAGATTTAATTAATTTTAAATCTTTTAAAATCAAAGGAAAATCAAAAAGCCTAATTAAAGAAGATATTTGACTTTGATGGACCTTGAATTACCATTAAGCATGTGCCAAATTCGTGCATGGGGCCAAAGAGAGCAAGAATTCAAAAATGATTCAAAAATGGAAATTTGGTTATGGAGGGTTATGGAGAATCTTGAAATTGAATGCTATGCATTATGGAGCCATAATTCCTCTTCATACATGTTGCATAAGACCTAAGCAAGTGATCAGAAGCAAGATAGAGAGCTAAGCTACGCAGGAACACTCAGATAAAACTCACACTTTTTGCTAAAAATCTCAAAACTGAAAACCAGGTTTTAGGTGGATTCAGGCCAAAATAACCATTCTATTACCTCCCTGAGACATCAAGAAAGGTTTCTGGATCAAAATCATATCTTCTAACCTCAAGAATTGGTAATACGAGGCAACCCTGTTCATCATATTTCTTGTATTCGTGCATCAATTTATACGCATCATGCTTGCATTTTTTTGAGTGATTTATAATAATGAGACCTTGCTGAAGCTAACCATGTAGTTTGATTTAATTTTCGTGCATCATACAAGAATCTGCCATTGACATATTCTAGGTTTTCAGAGGTTCAAAAAGAGGGTTTCCTTGTTCTGGAAAAATTGGCCTATAAGACCCATATCATCAGAATCAGCAGCTCATGGCCAGTTGTTTCCATACCTCACGCTCAATTTATGAGCGACAGAGCTCTAATCGCTATTTTTACACTGTGCATATAGCGGGGGTTTAAAACCCCCGCAATCTTATATTATGTTTCAGGCGAAGAAGCAAGGAGAGGAAGAAGATGCTTATATGTCTTGATGTGAGAGGACAATTCTAGGTTTAGCGCGTTTTTTTGAATTTCAACATTAGCGTGTTTGCTTTCTATATATTAATTGTCACCCATTATATTAACAAAGTGGTTCAGTAGCACAGCTGGCAAGGAAGTGAATTGATAGCCCCTGGGACCTGGGTTCGATCCCCAGGTCCCCCTTCTTGTTTCAATATTTTTTCTTTCAGCTTAATCCCATGCAGATTCAACCCTGAAGACTACCATGCACTCACAATCCAGGCACGCCACCTGGCCGTTGAAGGCAATCCAAGGGTCCTGATGAGAAGGGTACCATGGACATGAGTCAAAGATTCCACACGCTGGCCAGGAAAGTCAAAAGGGCCTCAGAATCTTGGGCTCAGATTGCTGGACCTCACCCTCCAAATTAGGGGCAGACCCCCTTAGGTTTTGCAAATTTCTTTACATTCTTTTTTTTTAATCATTTTTACATTCTTTTAATTATTGCTTTTTTTTAATTAATTTAACATTTTCATAATATAATATAAAAACACAAAAAAAAAAATCAGAAAAGATAAAAATAATAAATATTTTATTTTAGTACTAATTTTGTAAATAAATCCCACAATTAATATAGTTTTAATTTTAGGTTGTTAATTTAATTCTTTTTCTCAATAACCAAAAATAATAAAAATAGATCTTTTTACCCTTTTTTTAATTAATTAAATATTTTATCATAAGTATCATTAACCATTAATTTTGTAAATAAATTTTATAATTAATTTAGTTTTAATTCTAGGTTTTAACTTTAATGCATTTTCTTTAATAAATTAAAAAATAATTAGAACTAGAATCATTTGACTTTTAATTCCAACTTAATTTTCTTTAGTGCCATAAATCCCAAAAACATGAAAAAAAAATAAGTTCTTTCTTTTTATTTTTTAATTATTTTGATAATTCTATTTTAATTCCTTCAAAGGGTCCAACGCCCTCGCATTCGGTTACATTTTTGTTTCGCGCGTTTTATTTATTTCTTTTTGTGAATATAATGTACTTGCTCCAAAGCCCTGTAATAGTTAATTAGACATTTATTTTCTGCACTTTATTTTAAATCGGGTCTGGATTAATTTGGCGATGTAGACCCGCGCCTTTGTAATAGCGTAGGACCTTTATCTTTTCCGCACTTTAAATTCCCGCACCTTTAACTGTTAAACAATAACATGAAAGAATGAATGCCCAAAAATAAAATCAAAACGTAGATCACCAATGCATGACAAGACAAACAATAAACTGAAAATGACACACAATTCACACACCATCCCTAGGGTACGCTTCACTGTTGCCTTTCCCCTCGAAAGGTGATCGTCGAGTAGAGAATGTCTTAGTAAGTCCTCATGATCCGGGAACCTGGCATGAGGGTAGCTTCTAAGGTGTCTTCCCATTGCTCTGGTGATCACCATGTCCCGAACCTCGAATTGACCCGAGCACCTCCAACAGTGGTGCTACCTACCTCTCAATGGTGGGATGGCACTACTTTAAAGGACATTTACACAGACGAATTCCTTAGGGTAGGTAGATTCTCATAGATACTTGCTCTTTTCAAAAACAAACAAAATACTTTTCACACCTACACTTTCTAAAAGTTTTCAAACAAATTTTTCATACACTCTTGAGGACAGATACAAGAGTTACTTAGAGATTTTTCAAACGAAACTTTTTCAAAACCCACTCACCTTGAAAAGCAAACAAACATTTTGAAAACACAAATGAGAAAGTATCTAAGAGCCCATGGATAACCATGGATAGAAAGGGTGCTAACACCTTCCCTTTCTATAACCTACCTCCCGAACCGAGAACTAATCTCAATAAGGAATTTTTCTGTGCTTTTGTCCTTTCCATTTGGAGAAAATAAAAGACGGTGGCGACTCTTGCTTCCGCGACATTTCGCGAACCAGCGTTAAACAGTCAGTTCCAGATCCACCGATCACAGAACTGGCGACTCTGCTGGGGATTATCTTTAAAGTGAGGTGTACCTTAGGACTAAGATCACTGTGTTTTCAATTGCTTTGATTTGTTTGCTTTAAATTGTGGGACTGTCTTGGGAGTTCTATAGATCCTAACCCGGATCTGGGGATACCTTCTTAGAAAGTAGCAACAAGGCTGTGAGGGAACTGTGCGGGGTATACCGACATGGTTGAAGCAGTCTGCTACGTTGATGTGGCACTTTGGTGTGTACCGGTAACCCTTGAGTCAATCAAGGAGAGTACGGGGCCTCCGCGTGGTGTCGTGAAGCATCAACAGACCTTAGGAACCTTAATTGAACCATCTTGGCCTCTTTAGGGTAGTGAGATGACTACTTTGGTGTACTCCGAAGTCGGTTGATACTCGATACTACACTCAATTGAGGGTTGTTTTCTTGGGATATTTTGATCGCCAGTCAGTGGCTAAATCGAAACGATGAACAATGAAAGCAATCCAATGATATTGAGATCCTTAGAACCCGGTTACTTTAATAGGACAGGTTTGAGCCCACCAACTTCAAGAGGGTAATACCCAGACCCCATGCTGGCCTAAACTCTAAGGGCTTGTCTTGTGTGACTTGTGTGCCTTACATGTTTGCCTTTGTAAATATTTGTGGTGTGTTTAATCATAGCATCATAACATCATACAGCATCATATGCATCCACTAACCATTTCAGGGGTTCGAATCTTCATCTTTGTTCTTGTTTTGTAGGACATGGAAACTATCCGCAGAAAGACAATTCAGATCAACCTTATAAGGGTCCCTCCTCAGCTTAAGGAGCTTACATCCAGGATTCCTGAGAACTCGTCATTCAGTGAAAGGCATGGTAGACTCATCAGCCTGGTCAATACCAATATTGAGGAAGAGATGGTAAAGGTCCTTTTCCAATTCTTTGACCCTCTGCATCACTGTTTTACTTTCCCGGATTATCAGCTGGTGCCTACTTTAGAAGAGTTTTCCCAGCTTCTGAAGATTCCCATTCTCAATCAACTACCCTACAACGGTACGGAAAGGGAACCAAAACTTGAAGAAGTAGCTAAAGCATTATGCCTACAACCATCTGACATCAAGGGGCATTGGGAAGCCAGAAATGGTATCAAAGGATTCTTGGCAAAGTTTCTGTTTGAGAAGGCCCAAGAGTGTTGGAATTCCCTTGACTTACAAGCCTTTGAAGAAGTTGTAGCCCTCCTTGTCTATGGGTTGGTGTTGTTCCCTAAACCAGATCAGCTTATAGATATCAGTGCTGTCAAGGTCTTCATGTCCAGGAACCCTATACCTACGTTGCTGGGGGACATCCTTCACTCATGTTACACTCGAACCATGAGAAAAAGGGGTGTTCTTATGTGATGCACTCCCCTCCTGGGAAGGTGGTTTATTTCGCACCTTCCACAATCAGTTTTGAAGAACGAGCGAGGTTTGAGGTGGTCACAACGGTTGATGACTCTTACACATGCAGATATACATTGGTGTTCTCGGTCCAGAGAGGATGTCACTATCATTGATCGTTGTGGGGAGTACCCTAATGTTCCTTTACTTGGAATCAGAGGAGGTGTTACTTACAACCCGTTCCTGGCTTGGAGACAGTTTGGTTATGCTCGGAAAGATGGCCCTCATGAGATGTTAATTCCTGACATAGTTTTTGACTTCGACAATGATGCGCAAGGACTTCGCCAGAAATTTATCAGAGCTTGGAGGATGCCCAGCAAAATAGACAGCAAGACCCTGGGGCACAGGAACTCCATCCCATTGGAGCCTTATCTCAAATGGGTACGAGCCCGCTCCCAGAAGCTGGTGATGCCATATCCTCATGTTCTCCCCGTGATCAAAGAGCCAGACTTGGAAGGAGAGGTGTCCTACACCATTCAACATCCTGACATGCCCACGTCCTGGGAAGAGATGCAGAAGAGCTGGATCCAGCTTAAGGAAGAACGGAATTCTCTGGAGACCAGTCTACATGCTAGTGAGAAGAAGGTCCTAGAGCTCACCCGCCTACTGCACGAGGAAAAGAATCTCAATACCTATATTTCTCCGAAGAGGATGCGTAGTGTCTTTTGGGATTGATCTGCTTTGTAATGTTTGCCCATGAGGCTTTAATGTACTGAACAATTATTTCCTTAATGATAACGTGTGTTCCTTTTTGTCTACAACAGATTTGAATTTTCGAACCCTTGAATGCATTGCATAAACACATATCATTCATCATATGCATCACAGGTACTCCTCTTTTCAGGTTGCTGACTGTTCTTCGCTATTTATTTCAGCATCATGAACCCTGAATCATCAACCGAGACATCTATCAAGGCCCTTCAGGCGCAGAACGCCCAATTTCAGGAGTTGATCATGGGTTTGGCTCAAGGTCAAAAAGAGCTGAAGGCTATGCTTCTGAAGAAGAATAAGAAGAAGAAGAGGACTGTGCTATTTAACATTGGGCGCAGACTCGGGAACACCTTGCAAAATGAGGCTGAGAGGACTACTCCATCTGTGGGGGAAGGTAGTCACCAAGAAAGGGAGGTCCCTACTCCTGTGGTCTCTGATACTGAAACAGACTTCAACGACGAACAGTACCCTCCTGCTGAAGACCGGTACAAGCAGCTGGAGGACAGATTAAAAGCTATGGAAATTCAGCGTGTGCCTGGACTGGATTTCGGAGACTTGGGGTTATCTACTGGGGTGGTGATTCCACACAAGTTCAAGGCACCTGCCTTTGTGAAGTATGACGGGGCTTCCTGTCCCAAGATGCACCTCCGTTCTTATGTAAGGAAGATCCAGCCTTACACAGCAGACAGGAACTTATGGATCCACTTCTTCCAGGAGAGTCTTTCAGGGACTCACCTCGAATGGTTCTATCAGTTGGATGGAACCAACATTCGTAACTGGGAGGATCTGGCCACTGCTTTTTACAGGCAGTATCAATATAATTCCGACCTCGCTCCTACGCGTACCCAACTCCAGGGTATGTCGCTAGGGTCGGGCGAAGGTTTTAAGGAGTACGCCCAGAAATGGAGAGATCTGGCTGGCAAGGTGCAGCCACTATTGACGGACCAGGAGCTGGTGGATATGTTTTTGGGGACCCTATCTGGTCCATTTTTCAATCATCTCATTGGTAATTCCTCTGCTGGGTTCACTGATCTGATCCTAACTGGTGAAAGAATCGAGGCCGGTATAAAATCGGGGAAGATACAGAAGGTTGCCTCCTCCAATGTTGAAAAGAAACCCTTCAAGAAGGAGGCTAGTGCTGTATACGGTTCCAAGAGACCAGAGAGATCTGAGCGCCGCCAATCTGTCAGTGCGGTAATGATTGCTAAGCCTGCTGCCGCTCCTCGGCCAACCAATCCTCAAAGGGCTGAAAGACCCCGGAGAGAGTTTACCCGTTTGAGCATGACCTTGTCGCAGATCTTACCACATCTGCTCTCAACCAACTTGGTGACCGTCAGAGAGGCTCTGAAGTTTCCAAATACTACATCTCCGAAATACAATCCAAATGCTCGCTGTGCTTATCACTCTGATAGCCCGGGGCATTCCACTGATGACTGTTGGGCATTAAGGAGCAAGCTGCAGGACCTTATTGACGCCAAGGAGGTACAGTTTGAGGCATCTGAGAAGCCTAATGTAGTGACAGCTCCCCTGCCTGCTCATGGAGTGAATGCTATTGGGGACGAAGACGAAGTGGATGAAGCCGAGTTTGATAGCTGGATTTACCCGGCAACCGACAGTGGACTTAACAATTGGAGTGCAAAGGACAACTTACCTGTTTCTCTTGTTACTAAGTAATGAATTCCTATGTTTTTGGTATCTGTAATAAACAATTAAATAAACTCTATGGCCCGGTGTCTTACCCGAGGCACCGTGGTTTTATTTGTGAGGGCATATAAATTGTCATTTCATATATCATAAATGAAAATCTTGGACGTTTTCTCGCATTTCAAATCTTGTGCTCCTTTTCTGTCTTTCTTTCTTTACATATATTGCAAAACAGCTGTATTTACACACACTCACTCATACAGGTTTCAATCCACTCTGGATCTCACTGGTAACGACTCTGCTACTGCCAATTATGACTTCGAAAATCCGATCAACTTAGCCGAAGACGAAGGTGAAGATGATTGCGAAGTGCCTGGCGAGCTTGCAAGACTGTTACTTCAGGAAGAGAGGGCAATTCAACCACATGAAGAGCCAGTGGAAACAATAAACTTGGGTACTGAGGCAGACAGGAAAGAGGTAAAGATTGGTGCCAACCTAGAGCTCAGCGTGAAGCAACGGTTGACTCAGATGCTGCATGATTATATGGAGATCTTTGCCTGGTCCTACGAAGACATGCCCGGTTTGGATACTGATATTGTGGTCCATCACTTGCCAACCAAGGAAGACTGCCCTTCGGTCAAGCAAAAGGTCCGCCGTATGCGTCCAGAGATGTCTGAGAAGATCAAAGCCGAGGTTATGAAACAGTTTGACGCCGGTTTTCTTGCAGTGACTTCTTACCCTCAGTGGGTTGCTAATGTGGTGCCAGTACCAAAGAAAGACGGTAAGGTCAGAATGTGTGTCGACTACAGGGATCTGAACAGGGCCAGCCCCAAAGACGATTTCCCTCTACCTCACATTGATGTCCTTGTTGATAATACAGCTCAGCATAAGGTGTTCTCTTTCATGGATGGTTTTTCAGGCTATAATCAGATCAAGATGGCTCCTGAAGACATGGAAAAGACTACATTTGTTACTCAATGGGGCACCTTCTGCTACAAGGTCATGCCTTTTGGACTAAAGAACGCTGGGGCAACCTACCAACGTGCCATGGTTGCTTTATTTCATGATATGATCCATCATGAGATAGAAGTGTATGTTGACGACATGATCGCAAGGTCCCAGACTGAGGAAGAACACCTTGATCATCTGCAGAAATTGTTTGACCGTCTGAAACTGTACAAGCTGAGGTTGAACCCGAACAAGTGCACCTTCGGGGTAAGATCTGGGAAGTTGCTAGGCTTCGTTGTAAGTGATAGGGGTATTCAAGTGGACCCTGCTAAGGTTAAAGCTATTCAAGAGATGCCAGTTCCTAGGACAGAGAAAGAGGTCAGAGGCTTTTTAGGACGCCTGAATTACATTGCTCGGTTCATCTCACACCTAACTGCTACCTGTGAGCCAATCTTCAAGCTACTGAAGAAAGATCAGGTAGTACGTTGGAATGATGAATGTCAGGCTGCTTTTGACAGAATCAAAGAGTATCTCCAAGAACCACCCATCCTTATGCCACCGGTTGAAGGGAGACCTCTGATACTTTACCTGACAGTACTTGATAACTCGATGGGATGTGTGCTGGGGCAGCATGACGAGTCTGGCCGAAAAGAGCATGCCATTTATTACCTTAGCAAAAAGTTTACCGACTGTGAGACCCGATACTCACTGCTTGAGAAAATTTGCTGCGCTTTGGTATGGGCTGCTCGCCGGCTGAGACAGTATATGCTGACTCACACTACCTTGTTGATCTCAAAGATGGATCCTATAAAGTACATATTCGAAAAGCCTGCTCTGTCTGGGAGAATTGCAAGATGGCAAATGATCTTGATGGAATACGACATTCAGTACACAACCCAGAAAGCCATCAAAGGAAGTGTATTGGCAGACCACTTGGCACATCAGGCAGTAGACGACTATCAGTCAATGAACTTCGAGTTTCCAGATGAAAGCATAATGATAGTAACTGATTGTGAAGTACCTGGACCGGATGAAGGACCTGAGGAAGGATCCCGATGGTCTATGCACTTTGACGGAGCCTCCAACGCTTTGGGAAACGGTATCGGCGCCATAATCATATCTCCTCAAGGTACTCATACTCCGCTCACTGCCCGGCTATGTTTCAACTGTACCAACAACATGGCGGAGTATGAGGCGTGCATCATGGGTCTTCGAGCTGCGATCGACCTAAGGATCAAGTTTTTGAGTGTCTTCGGAGATTCCGCTCTTGTGATCAATCAGATCAAAGGAGAGTGGGATACGAAACATCCAAACCTGATTCCCTAGAGAGAATGTGTGTTGACCTTGATCCCCCACTTCATGAAGATAACCTTTGAACACTTCCCAAGAGAAGAGAATCAGTTGGCGGACGCGTTAGCTACAATGTCTTCTATGTTTAAGGTCAAATGGGACAATGAGGCTCCCCGGATCATTATCTGGAAACTGGACGAACCGGCATACTGTTGCGATCTCGAGACTGAGAAGCCTTGGTACCATGAGGTGAAGAGATATTTGGAAGCTCAGGAATACCCTGAAGGTGCCTCAGTCAATGATAAGAAGTTCCTGAGAAGGTTCGCAACAAAGTTCTTCCTTAGCAACGACATCTTGTATAAACGAAACCATGATTCGACCTTACTGCGTTGTGTGGATAAGGCTGAAGCAGAAAGGATCATGGAAGAGCTACACAAAGGGACCTTCGGAACACATTCCAGTGGGCACACTATGGCGAAGAAGATCCTTCGGGCAGGGTATTACTGGTCCACAATGGAAGCTGACTGCTACCAACATTCCAGGACATGCCATAAATGCTAGATTTATGCAGACAAGGTGCATGTTCCCCCAGTTCCTCTGAATGTTCTGACTGCGCCTTGGACGTTTGCAATGTGGGGCATAGACATGATCGGTGAAATCAAACCTACGGCATCTAATGGGCACCGCTTCATCCTAGTGGCGATTGATTATTTTACAAAGTGGGTTGAAGCAGCATCCTATGCTACGGTAACCAAGACTGTTGTAGCGCGGTTTATTCGGCATAACCTGATCTGTCGGTACGGCGTCCCAGAAAGAATTATTACAGATAACAGTACCAATCTGAATAACAAGATGATCACTGAGCTCTGCGAGCAGTTTAAGATACAACACCACAACTCTTCTCCTTACAGGCCGAAGATGAATGGGGCTGTAGAAGCAGCAAATAAGAACATTAAGAAAATCGTGCAGAAAATGACAGTGACTTATAAAGATTGGCACGAGATGTTACCGTTCGCTCTACATGGGTACCGTACCTCAGCTAGGACATCAACTGGGGCAACTCCTTTCTCTTTGGTTTATGGTATGGAGGCAGTCTTACCGATCGAAGTGCAAATACCCTCTCTCCGGATAATGAAGGATGCAAATCTGAACGAAGGTGATTGGATCCAGACACGACTTGATCAACTCAACCTTATTGATGAAAAAAGACTTGCTACTATCTGCCATGGTCAGACGTACCAGAAACGAATGATTAGGGCATTTAACAAGAAGGTCAGACCACAGGAATATCAAGTTGGGGATCTGGTAATCAAGCGAATCATCCTTCCTCATAGTGATCAAAGGGGCAAATGGACCCCTACGTACGAAGGGCCATTTGTGGTTAAACATGTGTTCTCAGGAGGAGCCATGATTCTAACCAACATGGATGGTGACGACCTTCCTCACCCCGCCAATGCAGACATAGTAAAAAGATACTACGCATGAAAAAGACCCGCTAGGCTGACATGCCTAGGCAAAAATTAGGGCTTCCCGTCGAACCAAAAGGGTTCGGGCAAAATGAAGGGATGAAATGAAAAAAAATCTGTACACCCGGCAAGTCGAAAACCTGAAAAGGCGGCTTGGGCAAAAATGGGTATCCCGGTGGACTGAAAACCCGAAAAGGCGGTCCAGGCAAAAATTAGGGATAAAAGCGTAATACTATGTCTCATTGGATCACTTTGCATCCAGAATCCGGTATCTACATCAAGTTCAGACGGCATCGATCAGTCAGCTTCACCTTCAACCAAGGTCATCAAGTGATGAGACGCTCGGAGTTATAAAGGCAATAGCAGAGTTGAAACCCAGGGGGATCATTCACTTCACACAGCTGTTTTATTTTCTTTTGTACAAAATTTGTATAAACTCTTCTGTTCGGCGGCGTTCTCTTACTAGGACGTCAGCCTCTTGTATACAAAACACCTATTTACAGGCCATTCAAAATCAATACAAATATACTTTTCAGTTAAAAGTGCCAATTGTTTTTCTTTTTCTGTTTTGTTTTGCGAAGAACGTCCAAGGTTCAATTTGTGATATATGTATTGACAATAATTTGCTAACTCATGAATATTTGCATACGAAACAAAGGATCAATTACAGGTAACATTAGAAACAGGGGCAATAAAGAGTTGTCTAAGCAATCTAATTGTTCTGTCCTCCAAAGTACCAAGATAGGTTCAGCTAAAGAACATAACCGGCATATCTTAATTCCCCAGAGAGTACGTCAGCAAGTCAACATACTCTTCTCCAGCAAAGTTACAGTCAGTCTTAAAGAAGTTGGGTATCCTCCAACAAGATCTCAACATTCCCCAGCAGCATGTATACATATATTCTTAACAAGCATCCCCGGCAATCTTGGTCTAAAGATTGTTCCCCGGTGGCATATCAAATATTCAAAGGAATCACTTTCCCCGCAGTTCAAAACTTCCCCAGGAGAGTCCAATCCAGTTCCCCAGGAAAGTTGGAATTTATCTCCCCAAGCAGTAAGCTTATCCCCAGTAGATTCTGGAAGCTTATCCCCTTGCAGAGCACGAACGCGTCGTCCGGCTTTATTCAAAGAGTTATTTCCCTACCAGGATATAACTGGGTTATCCTCAGCCAAAAGCCACGGAAAGATCGTCCTCGACGAAGTCTTCTTATCCCCAGCGAAGTCTATTAACACTTCCGATACAACAAGGGTATCCCCAGCAAGTTACTATCAACGACTCAGCAAAGTATCTCGCTCCCCACAGAGTATTGCTTCCCAGCAAGATCATTAGAGTACTTTCCTCCCCGCAGAGTTATTCCATTCGCCAAGTTCATTCCCCAACGGAGTTATCTTCTCCTACCGGTATTCTTGCAAACAACATCCCCAGCGGAAGCAAAAATCTATTCTCCAACATCATCCCAGGAGTGACTTCCTGGCACCCGTCAAGGATTTACTTTCCTAGACGAAAAATACATTCATAAACATCGCACTTCCATACATCATTATAACATGCATAGACGCATCATATCTTACAAATCTCATTTATGTTGAGAACATCATCGCTTGATCCATATCATGCATTGCATATGACTGACCTTTACCTTTCAGGAAAGATTCAGCTAAATTCTCAATCCTATTTCAAGTCTCTAAGACCTTATCTGGTTCAGTTAAATCGACTCCAAAGATTTCTCTGGTTATTATCCAGTCAAAGGCCTTCTCTGGTCCAGTTAAATCAACCCCAAACATATTTTTCTGATAAAGACCTAGTTGAAGACATTCCAAGACCTAGACCGGTTCAGTTAATCGACTCCAAAGATTTCTTATCCAGTCCAAGGCCTTCTCTAGTCCAGCTAAATCGACCCCAAACAGATTTTTCTGATGAAGACTCAGTAGAAGTTATCAAAGGTTTTTCTCAATGTTGCTTTTGAGATTATAATTTCCTATGGTTCTCTCCCCAATGCTGCGGAGACGATAATTCCATTCCAGGTTTTTCTCAATGTTTGCTTTTGAGATTATAATTTCCTATGGTTCTCTCCCCAATGCTGCGGAGACGATAATTCCATCCCAGGTTTTTCTCAATGTTGCTTTTGAGATTATAATTTCCTATGGTTCTCTCCCCAATCCTGCGGAGACGATAATTCCATCCAAGGTTTTTCTCAATGTTGCTTTTGAGATTATAATTTCCTATGGTTCTCTCCCCAATGCTGCGGAGACGATAATTCCATTCCAGGTTTTTCTCAATGTTGCTTTTGAGATTATAATTTCCTATGGTTCTCTCCCCAATGCTGCGGAGATGATAATTCCATTCCAGGTTTTTCTCGATGAATGTTATTGAGATTATAATTTCCTATGGTTCTCTCCCCAATGCTGCGGAGACGATAATTCCATTCCAGGTTTTTTCTCAACGATGTTATTGAGATTATAATTTCCTATGGTTCTCTCCCCGATACTGCGGAGATGGTAATTACCAAGATTTTCTCAACGATTGTTGTTGGAGTTAAAGTCATCCAAGGTTCTCTCACCGTTCCTGCTGAGGTAGTAACCACCCCTGGTTCATTCATCACCGTTTGAAGCTCCAGATTCAGCTCCTGTAACCAGTCAGGACACATCTATACCAAGCATCTGAAGACCAGCTCCTGCAACATGTCAGGTACTCATTTTTCTTTTGTAGGTACGCAAGTTCTCGCTAAGGAATCTCTTATGCGTTCAACATCCAGATGGCATCTATAAGCCCATCCACCTTCCAGCATCTCTCAGCATGGCATATGTAAGCCCATTCCACTACTACATCACTGCTACTATGTGAGCGCAAATTTCTGGGCACTCTAGTGTTCAATCATCTTCCACCTTCGGATCACGAAAGGCACACACGCCAATCTACATCCTCAGGTCTAAGAAGATTGAACAGGGGCAACTGTTGTACCCCAAAATTTGCCCTCCCATAATCTTCAAAGTTTTGACAAGAATCATCCACAATTGGTTCAAATTTACTCAAGGGCCACACAGTTAAACCATCCTCCTAAGCCAGTCAAACTAGGGTTTTGGTTCTCACAAGGAAGCTGAAGTTTTCAAGGGCTCAATCAAGTCTCCTATGCTCATACACATTGTCAAGTACCTACATGTCAAGTTTCAAGGCTCACAAGGTCAAGTTGCACAGTCAAAAACCCTAATTGCTCAACAGTCAACTGTAGGGGCAAAATGGTCATTTGGCAGTCAAAAGTCAAAATTTTTGGTCAACATCTTATTTTGAAGCCACAAACATCATTTGATCAATGCTTGATCATGATTCTCAAAGCTTGGCTCAAAAATCATCAAGATGCAAAAGTTTCTATTTTTGGACAGCTGAAAAGTCAACTGTAACTTGACCAAGGCATAACTTTTTCATGGTTCATCAGAAAAATCCAATCCAATGCTCATTTTGAAGAGAAAGACATTTCCAACAACTCATCTTCACACTCCAAGTCCAAGAAATGCTCTCACAAAAAGTTATCAATTTCAACATTATAGGTTATTTTCAAAAGTCAACAAAAAGGGACTTTAAGTCAAAGGCCATAACTTGAGATTGGTAAATCAAAATGACATGGGACCAAAGACATTGGTTAGAGGACTCAAATACCTTTCCAAAATGTCCAAGAACATGAGCAAAGCTTAAAAATTGAGCAAAATATGCATTGGAGAAGTTGGGAAATTTTTGTGAAATGGCCAAAATCATTTATCCTTGAAATTTCATTTTTGACAAAAGGGGCCCACTTTTTCCACTTGAATTAACTTGGCCATGCTTCCCACGTGTCCCACCTTTTATTTCAAATTTTTTAATTAATTTTTTCATTTTTTATTGATTTTATTAGATTTAATTAATTTTAAATCTTTTAAAATCAAAGGAAAATCAAAAAGCCTAATTAAAGAAGATATTTGACTTTGATGGACCTTGAATTACCATTAAGCATGTGCCAAATTCGTGCATGGGGCCAAAGAGAGCAAGAATTCAAAAATGATTCAAAAATAGAAATTTGGTTATGGAGGGTTATGGAGAATCTTGAAATTGAATGCTATGCATTATGGAGCCATAATTCCTCTTCATACATGTTGCATAAGACCTAAGCAAGTGATCAGAAGCAAGATAGAGAGCTAAGCTACGCAGGAACACTCAGATAAAACTCACACTTTTTGCTAAAAATCTCAAAACTGAAAACCAGGTTTTAGGTGGATTCAGGCCAAAATAACCATTCTATTACCTCCCTGAGACATCAAGAAAGGTTTCTGGATCAAAATCATATCTTCTAACCTCAAGAATTGGTAATACGAGGCAACCCTGTTCATCATATTTCTTGTATTCGTGCATCAATTTATACGCATCATGCTTGCATTTTTTTGAGTGATTTATACTAATGAGACCTTGCTGAAGCTAACCATGTAGTTTGATTTAATTTTCGTGCATCATACAAGAATCTGCCATTGACATATTCTAGGTTTTCAGAGGTTCAAAAAGAGGGTTTCCTTGTTCTGGAAAAATTGGCCTATAAGACCCATATCATCAGAATCAGCAGCTCATGGCCAGTTGTTTCCATACCTCGCGCTCAATTTATGAGCGACAGAGCTCTAATCGCTATTTTTACACTGTGCATATAGCGGGGGTTTAAAACCCCCGCAATCTTATTTTATGTTTCAGGCGAAGAAGCAAGGAGAGGAAGAAGATGCTTATGTGTCTTGATGTGAGAGGACAATTCCAGGTTTAGCGCGTTTTTTTGAATTTCAGCATTAGCGTGTTTGCGTTCTATATATTAATTGTCACCCATTATATTAACAAAGTGGTTCAGTAGCGCAGCTGGCAAGGAAGTGAATTGATAGCCCCTGGGACCTGGGTTCGATCCCCAGGTCCCCCTTCTTGTTTCAATATTTTTTCTTTCAGCTTAATCCCATGCAGATTCAACCCTGAAGACTACCATGCACTCACAATCCAGGCACGCCACCTGGCCGTTGAAGGCAATCCAAGGGTCCTGATGAGAAGGGTACCATGGACATGAGTCAAAGATTCCACACGCTGGCCAGGAAAGTCAAAAGGGCCTCAGAATCTTGGGCTCAGATTGCTGGACCTCACCCTCCAAATTAGGGGCAGACCCCCTTAGGTTTTGCAAATTTCTTTACATTCTTTTTTTTAAATCATTTTTACATTCTTTTAATTATTGCTTTTTTTAATTAATTTAACATTTTCATAATATAATATAAAAACACAAAAAAAAAATCAGAAAAGATAAAAATAATAAATATTTTATTTTAGTACTAATTTTGTAAATAAATCCCACAATTAATTTAGTTTTAATTTTAGGTTGTTAATTTAATTCTTTTTCTCAATAACCAAAAATAATAAAAATAGATCTTTTTACCCTTTTTTTAATTAATTAAATATTTTATTATAAGTATCATTAACCATTAATTTTGTAAATAAATTTTATAATTAATTTAGTTTTAATTCTAGATTTTAACTTTAATGCATTTTCTTTAATAAATTAAAAAATAATTAGAACTAGAATCATTTGACTTTTAATTCCAACTTAATTTTCTTTAGTGCCATAAATCCCAAAAACATGAAAAAAAATAAGTTCTTTCTTTTTATTTTTTAATTATTTTGATAATTCTATTTTAATTCCTTCAAAGGGTCCAACGCCCTCGCATTCGGTTACATTTTTGTTTCGCGCGTTTTATTTATTTTTTTTTGTGAATATAATGTACTTGCTCCAAAGCCCTGTAATAGTTAATTAGACATTTATTTTCTGCACTTTATTTTAAATCGGGTCTGGATTAATTTGGCGATGTAGACCCGCGCCTTTGTAATAGCGTAGGACCTTTATCTTTTCCGCACTTTAAATTCCCGCACCTTTAACTGTTAAACAATAACATGAAAGAATGAATGCCCAAAAATAAAATCAAAACGTAGATCACCAATGCATGACAAGACAAACAATAAACTGAAAATGACACACAATTCACACACCATCCCTAGGGTACGCTTCACTGTTGCCTTGCCCCTCGAAAGGTGATCGTCGAGTAGAGGATGTCTTAGTAAGTCCTCATGATCCGGGAACCTGGCATGAGGGTAGCTTCTAAGGTGTCTTCCCATTGCTCTGGTGATCACCATGTCCCGAACCTCGAATTGACCCGAGCACCTCCAACGGTGGTGCTACCTACCTCTCAATGGTGGGATGGCACTACTTTAAAGGACATTTACACAGACGAATTCCTTAGGGTAGGTAGATTCTCATAGATACTTGCTCTTTTCAAAAACAAACAAAATACTTTTCACACCTACACTTTCTAAAAGTTTTCAAACAAATTTTTCATACACTCTTGAGGACAGATACAAGAGTTACTTAGAGATTTTTCAAACGAAACTTTTTCAAAACCCACTCACCTTGAAAAGCAAACAAACATTTTGAAAACACAAATGAGCAAGTATCTAGAAGCCCATGGATAACCATGGATAGAAAGGGTGCTAACACCTTCCCTTTCTATAACCTACCTCCCGAACCGAGAACTAATCTCAATAAGGAATTTTTCTGTGCTTTTGTCCTTTCCATTTGGAGAAAATAAAAGACGGTGGCGACTCTTGCTTCCGCGACATTTCGCGAACCAGCGTTAAACAGTCAGTTCCAGATCCACCGATCACAGTAACCCCCTAGGATGCCACCTAGCCTTCCCATAGTCTGCACCTATACATGTATGTTGTAAGTCTCCTCCCATCACCTCAAATGGGCTTACATGCATTCAGGCAAGGAATCCCAAAGGCTGTCACGTAGCCTGAGCCTAGGCTACAACAAAGGACACCTCTTATTCTACAATTGGGGTGGCGACACCATTCTTTTTTGTACTCTTTCGCCAAGTCCAATGGCGCCTACCTTACTGTCCAATCGTGATACATGCATGCAGATATGTAACCCCCTAGGCTGCCACCTAGCCTGCCCATAGTCTGCACCTATACATGTATGTTGTAAGTCTCCTCCCATCACCTCCAATGGGCTTACATGCATTCAGGCAAGGAATCCCAAAGGCTGTCACGTAGCCCGAGCCTAGGCTGCAACAAAGGACACCTCTTATTCTCCAATTGGGGTGGCGACACCATTCTTTTTTGTACTCTTTCGCCAAGTCCAATGGCGCCTCCCTTACTGTCCAATCGTGATACATCCTTAGGCTGCCACCTAGCCTGCAAGAGTGACACCTTTCATTTTTTGTACATGCATGCATTCATATATGTAACCCCCCAGGATGCCACCTAGCCTGCAAGAGTGACACTTCGCTTGCATGCAAGCACCAACAACCACTATATGAAATTTATTTGCCTATAAATACATACCATATCATACATCTCTCACACCCACACAAGTCTCACTCTCTGCTACGAAATCTTTCATAATCTCTTAAACTTTCTAAGTCTATCATACTCTCTATCTCTTCCTAAGTCTTTCATAATCTTAAGCATTTTAAACAATGGCTCTTCTAACAATGGGCGATACACAAGGGAAAACATTTCCGCATTTGTAAGTTTCTTTTTTGGTTATACATTTTTCATACTTCAGATAATGCGTTGTTCTTCTTACTTAATCTTACACATGTTACATTATGAACTCAGGACACAAAAAGATTCAGAATCCGTTCTCACAACTACCTGGCTCCCGACCCATTTATCGTACCATATCTGGAATACGCAGGTTTTGGACTTGTCATAAAGATCTCCAACTGCACCATTGACTCGAAGTTCATTCTTGCAATGTTGGAAAGGTGGAGACCAGAGACCCATACATTTCACCTACCAATAGGTGAATGTACCATCACGCTAGAGGATGTGTACATGCTACTAGGTCTCCCTGTCGACAGTAAGGCCGTGAACGAGTCGGTTCAACAACCCAACTCTCAGTGTGAAGAACTGTTGGGCAGGGATATGGTAGAAGGTGGTGGTGCGAGAGATCAGGGAATACTACTCACTGAGCTGAAAAGTCATTATGCAAGTTTGGAATTAAATGAAAATTCCTCTGAGAATGACAGGGTAGTAAAAGTCAGAACTTATCTTATGATACTTTTTGGTACATTTTTATTTCCCGAAAGTACGGGAAATAGTGTAAATTTTATGTATTTACATTTACTAAGAAATTTTGAAAAAACAAGAAAATATAGTTGGGGTTCTGCAGTTTTAGCCCACCTATACAGTTCCTTGTGCAAAAATGCAGTCAAGGAAAAATGTACATTTTATGGGTGCGCTTTTTTACTATAAGCCTGGGGTTGGTGGAGGATGGAGTCCTTAAACCCCGTCAACAACAACACTTTTGGTTTCCCGTACGCAACAAAGTAAGTCATCAAGTTATAGCATTTATAACTATTCATCTCTTCCCCAAATATATGCTAAGAATAAAATGTTTCTCATTTCCTTTAAGTACTGCGTGAGGGGTATGGATTACGGCAAGAATCCAAGATTCAATGTCGCACTCTATCGCAATCTGTTGGATCACTTAGGCCCGGATGACGTACGTCGTAGCTTTTAACTTTTGTTCATTTAAATTATTTATACATTACTTTTGCGTTAACCTGATTTAAATTTTATCCCAGTTCGTCTGGAGACCATATTTGGGTTTGGGCCATGATCCAAACCCGAAGGATGCAGCAACTTGGACTGCGAAGACTGCAATCATTCGGTTCAAAATTATGGAGATGCACCACAGCGACCGTGTGAAGATGCAGTTCGGAATGCATCATGAGATACCAAGTGATCCAACTTGTTTGTCCCCATGGCATCTTAAAAGGGTCGACGCCCAGTGGGGTCTTACCAACTGGAAAGACTTCGCTCCGGAATGGTGTAAGATGTGGCAGAGGCGTCACCGTTACGTCTTGCAATTCCCGGTTTTCCTTAATCAAGATAATATGCGACACACAGATCAATATTTGTCTTGGTACAGGTCGGTTAGTAACCCTGAGATGCACATGTCTCATCCAAGTTACGAGGTTGACCCACGCACAAAATGGGCACAACCCTCGTTTCCACATCAACAAACCCAAAACCCATCAACCTCCCACCAACCCCCAAGAAGAAACAGACCCACAAACACCCAACCACAGTCCCCACCACAACACAACTACACTCAAATGCCACACAACCAACCACAATCACCACCACACTACCAATACCCCGATATGCCTCACACCCAACCACAATACCAATCCCAATACCAGCACACCCACATACCCCACACACAATTTCAGTCTTCCGCATATCCCAATATGGGCCTCTCAACATCCAGCCTTAGCCCTGATATGGGAATGTCGGAAGATTACGAACAAACCGACCCAACCTACCATCAACCACAATATCACCAAACCACCCAACATCCTCAATACCAAACACCACAAGATCCATTTCCTTTCTACCCACCGTACTCAGACGATCAATGCTACAGACCCACTATGGAACCCCACCCACCACCAACACGACCAAACTTTGAGGGTATTGGTAACCGATTGTACCAAAGCAGATCTTCTAGATATGGAGATATGACTGATTTTATGGATCCGGACCGCATTGACTTCGCTGGGCCATCGACCTTGCCGCAGCAGGAAACACGACGACACCCAGCACGAGAAAGGCGAGGACGGGGATGCGGAACCGGGGGTCATTACCGGGTTCCGGGGGATCACTGATTTATCTGTTTTTTTTTTCCTGTATTTTTTTATCCGTTTTTTTTCTTCTGTTTTTTTATCTGTTATTTTAATGTAATACAGTTGGATGTAATTATTATTTTTTTAATAAAAAGTCCATTTTGTTGATCCTCTATCGAACACGCAATGCACCGGACAAAAAAAAATCACATTTTGCCCTAAATTAACACCTAGGCGCCATCTCACTTGGCTTAGGGCATACCCTAAGCACATAGGCGCCAAGTGAGATGGCGCCTCCCCTTAAAATGTAGGTGCATGCGCCATTTCAGATGGCTCCTCCTTTGGGGAGTCATCTGAAACATGGTTATTTGCGTATTTTTTCCTGAAATACGGTTATTTGCGAAATATTATTTTAATACATGGTTATTAATAAAAAAAATTCAACTTATCAGAGCGCCATGGCCGCTTTGTTCCACGATATGATTCACCATGAAATCGAAGTTAATGTTGATGATATGATAGTCAGACCTCAGACTGAGGAAGAGCACCTTGATCATCTCCAAAAGTTGTTTGACAGGTTGAAGACATACAAGCTGGGGTTGAATCCGAACAAGTGTACCTTCAGGGTAAGATCTGGTAAGCTTCTGGGTTTTATCGTCAGTGACAAGGGTATTCAGGTAGACCTTGCAAAGGTAAAATCCATACAAGAGATGTCAGTTCCCTGCACAGAGAAAGAGGTTAGAGGTTTCTTGGGACGTCTGAATTATGTCGCCAGGTTCATTTCACATCTGACTGCTACTTGTGAGCCAATCTTCAAGCTTTTGAAGAAAGATCAAGTGGTAAAGTGGAATGATGAATGCCAGACCGCTTTCAAAAGAATCAAAGAATACCTTCAAGAACTGCCAATGTTGATGCCTCCAGTTGAAGGAAGACCTTTGATATTATACTTGACAGTGCTAGACAATTCAATGGGGTGTGTCCTGGGGCAGCATGACGAGTCTGGTCGAAAAGAGCATGCAATTTAATACCTTAGCAAAAAGTTTACCGATTGTGAGAAACGATACTCATTGCTCGAGAAAACTTGTTGCGCTTTGGCATGGGCTGCTCGCCGACTAAGACAGTATATGCTGGCTCACACTACCTTGTTGATATCAAAGATGGATCCGATCAAGTATATTTTCGAGAAGCCCGCTCTCTCTGGAAGGATAGCAAGGTGGCAAATGATCTTAACCGAGTACGACATACAATATACGACCCAAAAATCAATAAAGGGGAGTGTATTGGCCGATCATTTGGCTCATCAGGCCGTGGATGACTACCAGTCTATGAATTTTGAGTTCCTGGATGAGAATATTATGTTGGTGACTGACTACGAAGAACCTGGACCAGATGAAGGACCTGAGGAAGGATCCCGATGGTCTATGTATTTTGATGAAGCCTCGAATGCGCTGGATAACGGCATTGGCACTGTAATCATATCTCCCGAGGGTTGTCATACTCCGTTCACCGCCTGGTTATGTTTCAACTGCACCAACAACATGGCGGAGTATGAAGCGTGCATCATGGGTCTTCGAGCTGCTATTGACCTGAGGTATAAGTTCTTAAGTGTATTCGGGGATTCCACTCTGGTAATAAGTCAGATCAAAGGCGAGTGGGATACGAAGCACCCGAATCTCATTCCTTACAAAGAGTATGTATTGACATTGCTCCCACACTTTGAGGAGGTAACCTTCGAACATTTCCCACAAGAAGAGAACCAGTTGGCGGAAACACTAGCTACCATGTCTTCTATATTCAAGGTTAGGTGGGACAATGAAGCTCCCCAGATTACCATTGAGAGGTTGGATGAACCGACACACTGCTGTGAAATCGATACCGAAGAAGGGGCAGACAAACCCTAGTTTCACAAAGTCAAAAGGTATCTTGAGGCTCAGGAGTATCATGAAGGGGCATCTGTCAATGATAAGAAGTTTTTGAGAAGGTTCACTGCAAAGTTCTTCCTCAGTAATGAAATCCTCTATAAACGCAACCATGACTCCACACTACTACGGTGTGTAGACAAGAGCGAAGCAGAGAGGATCATGACAGATCTACATGAAGGCACCTTCGGAACCCATTCTAGTGGATATACCATGGCTAAGAAGATCCTACGGGCAGGATACTACTAGTCCACTATGGAAGCCGATTGTTATCAGCACTCTCGAACTTGTCATAAGTGCCAAATCTACGCTGATAAGGTGCATGTGCCTCCGGTCCCCTTGAATGTCTTGACAGCTCCTTGGCCCTTTGCAATGTGGGGCATCGACATGATCGGCGAGATCAAACCTACTACATCTAACGAGCATTGTTTCATTCTGGTAGCTATTGATTACTTCACGAAGTGGGTTAAGGCAGCTTCCTTTGCTACAGTAACCAAGAACGCCGTAGCACGGTTTATCTGACACAATCTGATCTGCCGATATGGTGTAGCAGAGAGAATCATCACTGACAATGGTACGAATCTCAACAACACAATGATCACCGAGCTCTGTAAACAGTTCAAGATACAACATCATAACTCTTCTCCCTACCAGCCGAAGATGAATGGGGTTGTTGAAGCAGCTAACAAGAACATCAAGAAGATTGTACAGAAGATGACAATGACATATAAAGACTGGAATGAGATGTTACCATTCTCTCTTCATGGGTACCGTACCTCAACACGGACGTCGACAGGGGAAACACCCTACTCTCTGGTATATGGCATGGAGGCAGTCCTACCTATAGAAGTCTAGATACCTTCTCTCAGGATTATGAAGGATGTGGATTTGAACGAAGACGACTGGATCCAAACCCGACTTGATCAGTTAAACTTAATCGATGAGAAGAGACTTACTGCTATCTGCCATGGTCAGACGTATCAAAAGAGAATGATCAAGGATTTTAACAAGAAAGTCAAGCATCAAGAATATCAAGTCGGGGATATGGTGATCAAACGCATCATACTGCCGCAAGGTGGTCCCAGGGGCAAATGGACCCCATGTACGAAGGGCCATTTGTGGTCAAGAACATTTTCTCGGGAGGAGCTATGATTCTAACCAACATGGATGGTGACGACCTTCCTCACCCTGTCAATGCAGACATAGTGAAAAGATACTATGCATAATCAAAGACACGCTAGGTTGACTGGCCTAGGCAAAAGTAAGGGCTTCCCGGCGAACCAAAAGGGTTCGGGCAAAATTAAGGGATGAAAATGGAAAAAAATCTGTACACCCGACAAGTCGAAAACCCGAAAGGGAGGCTTGGGAAAAAAAGGGTATCTCGGTGAATTGAAAACCCGAAAGGGCAATCCAGGAAAAAGTTAGGGATTGAAGCGTATCACTATGTCTCATTGGATCATCTTGCGACCAGACTTCGGTATCAGCTATCAAGCTTGGACGACGCCAATCAATCTGATCAACCTTCGACCAAGTAGCAAAGTGATGAGACGCTTGAAGATATAAAGGAAATAACAGAGTTGGAACCCAATGGAGTCGTTTCACATAGCTGTTTTTCTTTCCTTTACACAAATTGTATAATTTATATCTTTCAACGGCGTTCTCTTACTAGGACGTTAGCCTCCTTGTACAAAACGCCTATTACAGGCCAATTTCAAAATCAATACAAGTCATTTTCACAAGGAACTTCAATCTGTTTTTCTTTTTCTGTTTTGTTTTGCAAGAATGTCCAATGATTTATTTTTTATATATGCATTTGAAAATGATTGCTGCTCATAAAGATTTACATAAGAAACAAAAGACAATTACTCGTAATTCCAGAAACAGGGAAAAAACAAGAAGTACCAAACCCGACGGTTCCTCTGCCCAGCAGGTATCAGGATAGAGTCAGCTTTGGAACATGATTATTGGTACATACACTCTCCACATAGTAAAAGTATCCAAAGGCGTCGATGTCAGTTTCCCCGAAGCAGGACATAACTATCCCCAGTCGAGGTTCATAATCGCGGGCGAGTCAACAAATTTCATCCCCCAAGCGGAGTCTATTTCTACAGATACAGAAGCTCAATCTCCAACAGAGCTCATCACTTCCAGCGACGGAATTTCATCCCCAACTAAGTCTGGTCCCTGTAGAGTTATTCTCCAGCATCTCTTCTTGGTAGAATATTCGCAAATCTCCAGCAACCGTCAGGGATTTATTTTCCCAGACGCGAGCATACCCCGACAACATTCCATAGGCATACATCATGATATACGCATACATATCATATACAGCATAATCTCATTCATTTTGAGAACATCATCTCGCCCTGCATTTCATGCATCGCATATAACTAATCCTGATATTTTTTTCTAGGAAAAGACGAGTAGCTTCAATGAATCCAGCAGTTATACAGATCACATCTACAGACAACTAATAGAAACTCAGTTCCCAAAATCAAACGGGTCAACTAATCTACATTATCAGATCAAAGTAACCTTACCCCGTTTCCTCCTGAAGTTTTACACAAACTTATCTCGAAGCAACCTTACCCCGGTTCCTCCTGAAGTTTTACACAAACTTATCTCGAAGTAACGTTACCCCGGTTCCTCCTGAAGTTTTACACAAACTTATCATACCGAAGTAACCTTACCCCGGTTCCTCCAGAAATTTTACACAAACTTATCTCGAAGTAACCTTACCCCGGTTCCTCCTGAAGTTTTACACAAACTTATCTCGAAGTAACCTTACCCCGGTTCCTCCTGAAGTTTTTCACAAACTTATCATACCGAAGTAACGTTACCCCGGTTCCTCCCGAAGTTTTACACGAACTCATCCCAAAGTAACCTTACCCAGGTTCCTGCCAAAATTAACACGGACTTATCACAAAGTAACCTTATCCAGGTTCCTTCTCGGTTCAGATACAGTTTTACCCAAACTCCTTACAAAGCAACCTTACCCAGGTTCCTTCTCACAACCCTGCTATCCAGACTTTCATATCGAAGTAACCCTACTATCCAGGTTCCTTCTCACAGCCCTACTATCCAGGCTGTTATCCCTAAGTAACCCTACTAACCAGGTTCCTTCTCACAGCCCTACTATCCAGGCTTTCATATCGAAGTAACCCTACTATCCAGGTTCCTTCTCACAGCCCTACTATCCAGGCTTTCATATCGAAGTAACCCTACTAACCAGGTTCCTTCTCACAGGCCTACTATCCAGGATTTCATATCGAAGTAACCTTACTATCCAAGTTCCTTCTCACAGCGATACTATCCCGGATTTCATATCGAAGTAACCCTACTACCCAAGTTCCTTCTCATAGCCCTACTATGCAGGCCCTCATCCCGAAGTAACCCTACTAACCAGGTTCCTTCTCACAGCCCTACTATCCAGGCTTTCATATCGAAGTAACCCTACTACCCAGGTTCCTTCTCATAGCCCTACTATCCAGGCCCTCATCCCGAAGTAACCCTACTATCCAGGTTGCTTCTCACAACCCTACTATCCAGGCTTTCATTTCGAAGCAACCCTACTATCCAGGTTCCTTCTCATAACCTTACTATCCAGGTTCCTTCCCTCTTATCTCCAAACGGTAGTCCACAACACTGTAAGACCTGGATCCAATCAAACACGATTAGTTTCGCATTTCCCCAGTAGAGTAACGAGCAACTGAAGCTCCTAAAACTCTATTTCTCCCAAGACAGATACCAACGTTCCTCAGCAGATTCCTCGTCAACAACAACAACAGGGACTCTCGTCAAAGGAATATCTCAGGAAATCCACATTCTCTAGATGGCATCTTTAAGCCCATCTCCGACAATTCTCCGTCACATCCAGGATGGCATCTTTAAGGCTATCTCCAGCAATCTTCTATCATCAACCTCCAAATGGCATTTGTAAGCCCATTCCCGATATCACAAGTCGAGTGCCACTTCATGCGAGTGCAAATTTCTGGGCACTTTAGTGTTCAATCATCTTCCACCTTAAGATTACGAAAGGTGGACAAGCCAATCTACATCCTCAGGTTTAAGAATATTAAATAGGGGAAGATGTTGTACCCCAAAATTTTCCATCTCATTTTACTCAAAACATACTCCTAGAGATCCTCAATTTGCTCAAGTTTGCCCAAGAGTTGACCAGACAAACTTTCTCCTAAGGCAGTATACCTCAAATTAGGGTTTCCATTTGCATCAATATGGGTGAACCACAAAGGCCTCATATGCTCTCCATGGTCTTAATATGTTCTCAAGACCCTACATGAAAATTTTCATGCCTTGCACAAGAAGCTTGCTCAGTCAACTGCTCAGATGCTTGAGAATCGACTGTATTAGGTCAAAAGTCAACTGTGACCCACATACAGTCAAACTTCAATATTTATGGCCAACATTAACATTTTGAAGTGAATTTAACCATTTGATCAAGGGTTGATCATGATTCCCAAAGGAATACTCCAAATTCATCAAAAACCAAAAGTTGCTAAATTACGGTTTCTTAGTAAAAGTCAACCCAACTTTGACCAAGTATAACTTCCACATGCTTTATCAGAAATTTTCCAACCAAAGCTCATTTTGAAGAGGATGCAATTCCCTACAACTCATCTTCATCCCACAAGTTCAAAATATGCAGTCATCAAAAGATATGGATTTCTACATTATAGGTCCTTTTGAAAAGTCAACAAAAACACCTTTTGGGTCAAAGCTCCATACATGAACATGGAATATCCAATTAAGATGAAACAAAAAGGGTTGTTTAGGGGACATACTAAGATTTCTAAAAAGTCCAAGAACACCCTCCTAGGGTCAAAATTGAGAGAATTGTGCATTGTCAAAGTTGGCAATTTTTGGAAAATTGTCAAAAGTCAACATTGATCAAATTTGCATATTTTCCAAAAGGGCCCATGTTTTCTTGCTTAAAACATGTTTCTAATATGAACCATGACCCCTGATCTTTTCCACCTATTATTTTATTATTTTATCATTTATTTTTATTTTTTATTCATTTAAATCAAAATAAATCAAATTAAATGGTAAAATAATGAAAACAAATCAAATATTGGGATTTTTGTGCACATTTGGAGTCCATGTACAACTACCACGATGATCAATTCGTGCAAGAATCATTAGGGTTGGAAAAGATTGGATTGAATCTTGTTTTAGAAAGATGTCATACATGAATCAAATCAAATCACATTTTCATAATTCTCAAAGATATGATACAATTTTATTAACCTAATTCAGTCTATTATATGTATACAACAATTGTAGATCAAGAAGAGAGTTTGAGCAATCGTGAAAACACAAAACAAAGTTCCAAAAAGTGGCAAAAATGCTGGATCATTTTTGCATTTAGAGATTAATTCAGACCATTCCAACGCTGCTAATCACTTCCTGGCCATCTCCTGAAGCCAACAACATCATTTGCAGCCTTCAAAACGTCAAGAATCATCGCCTAGACACATCACGGTTTTTAGAAACAGACAACGTCTGTAGGTATAGGTTGTTTATCTAAAACGACGGGCTGGAGGTAGAAGAAGGTGATTTGTCATCACCCCATTGGTCTGTTTGAATTCAGTGTTCTCGGTTTTTTTTTATTCCAGGGTCATTACATTTGTTTTATATATTATATATTCTTGTTACTATAATAACAACTAACAACAACAGCTCAGCTGGCAGCGTAGCATTGGTACAAGGTGTGAGGACCTGGGTTTGATCCCAGGTCCCAGTGTTTTATTTATTTCCTTTTCTTGCAACAGATCCAGTACTCCACTCCCTCACACGACTTCCATGCAACCTCAACGCTCATCCACTGGATGCACTGCTGGCCAAATCTAACGCTTCCTGCCTGAAGGTCCTTGGTGCACCTCAAGTCAACACCCACACAAGATCCAACGTGGTCAACCTGGGCTCAGCTTATTGGGCTTGGAAATTCAATTCCACACCCCCTTCAGCAATTCATCACAGGCCCATTTTGGTTTTTATTATTTTCTTTAATTTCTTTTCTTTAATTATTTTCCTTTTTTAATTAATACAAAAATTATTTTTATTAAATTAACAAATCAAAATCACAAACATCTTTTTTTAATAAATATTTTCAATTAATTAGTTTAATTAATTTAGGGGAATTTAATCTTCTTTTTATAATAAAAATAATTAGAATTAGGGTTTGAAATTGTACATAATTTAATTTTCTTTAAAAAAATACATCAAAGATCATTTTTTATAAATATCTATTTCTTTAATTAATTAATTTAGTTAGAAAATTAGGTTAATTTCACTTCTTTCTTAATTTAAAAACAATTAGAAATTAGGTTTAATTAATTTGCAATTAAATATTTTCTCAAATAAAATCCAAAAAAAAATCTTTTTCTCTCAATTAGGATTTTAGATTATTTCAATCGTCCTCGCATTTAATTTGTCGCGCGCTTGTTAATTATTTTGCCATTATTTTGTAATTGCTCAGGGTTTGTAATAGTTAAAACTAGGGTTTTTATTTACCGTTTCCCCCCATTTTTTGGTTATGTAATTAATTCCCCCTCCCTGAAGCCTTGTAATAGCTAGGTTTATTTTCTCGCGCTTTTAATTCCCGCAAATACTTAACTGTCTAGATGTATGCTAATAGGATTGTATGAAAATAATGCTTGAAATTTAAAATGGTAGATCACCTAATGTGCAAATACTAAATAACTGAAAAAGTTCACATGCACATGTTCACTCCTAGGGTTTGCCTCACTCTGGTTGCCTTCGGTAAATAGTCATTAAGCATAGGAGATTTTAGTGGTCGCCCTCCAGTCTAAAAGATCAAAATGTTTCCTCGGAAATGTTGTCTCATAAAGATCTTAAGACTCTAGGGTTACTACTAAAGTTTTCTAACTATTGCTTTGGTGATTGCACTTGTCCCTTTCGAATGTCCTTAATAATTCCAACGGTGGTGCTACCTACTCCTCAATAGTAGGATAACGCTGTCTAAAGGAAACGAGAACAAACAATCTTTTTTCGAGTAGGTAGAATCTTAAGTACTTGCTCAATAAAAACTTCTCACACAAACACCTTTCAAAACAACTTTTCAAAACAAACTTCGTCACATCCTTGAGGACTGATACAAGGGTTATCACAAAGTAAAACATTTTCAAGACAAGCACACACAAGCAATTTGAAAAAATGAGCAAGTACCTAAGAGCCTGTAGATAACTACGGATAGAAAGGGTTCTAACACCTTCCCTTTCTATAATCTACCCCCCGTACTCAGAAACATCTTGAAAAAGGTTTTTTCTGTTCTTTTTCCTTTTCCTGATTGGATAAAATAAAAGTCGGTGGCGACTCTTGCTTACCACGACATTTTGCAAACAAAAAACGCAAAACGCAAACCAGTATTAAACAATCGGTTCTGCCACCGTATCACAGGTATGTTAAGAGATGTTTTTGTGGATGATAATAAGATCATATAGTAGCAATAACAACCTCCAAATGTTTGGAATTGAGGGAGTTATGCATTTGTGATCAAAGAATCAATAACTTGTCCAATTAGGTCAAACTTCTTTAATCAAATCTTGCATCTTTTGACTTCCTTTGGCAATTGAAGCATGATGAATCATAGTAGACCTTGTCATTACATTTATTGAAAGCACACTTAATGATGGAACTTAAATTTCAATGAAGATTTGTTGAAGAAGACATGGAAATAAACTCATGAATCTATGAATCAACCTGATGAAGTGTGTTGTACCCTCACATATAGTATCATCATTTAGAGAAAACATTCATTATGTTTGTTAGTTAAAAGTTAAATAATACAAGACAAATATGACCACAATATAAAAATCAAAGTGCTTGGTGATCCCTCATGAGCAAACCTAAAAATAGGGAGAAGAACCAAACCCTAGTGTGATCTTGTTAAGATTTAGTTGATATGAGATGATAGAGGAATCTTAGGGGCAAAAATTGGGGTATAAAAAGTACCTGAAACATACATAAATACCAGCATAAAGGTGTAAATGTAAAGCAAAATGATAATAAAGCATGCATGAATCGAGTCAAATAAATGGTGTAATTGTGTGTCATCAAACTCTCCCATACTTGAACCATTGCTTGTCCTCAAGCCAAATGAAAGTAAACACTGACACTAAATAACTACTTTAGGCTTGAAGACTTTTCTTCAGAGAAAGTTATACTAATAGGTACTAAATCACAAAAAACAAGAGCATCGTAATAACATATTCTGCATTTTTTGGGCATAAGTATCTCTCCTATACAAACCAATCCAAATCATGTCATTATGCATAAGCCTAACTTACTTATCCTATTTTACATCCTTTTTCACTCAGGCGCAAACACATTAAGTCTGTTATCCGTACATGCTCATAGTAAGACGACCGACTAGTGATTATGATCTTTTTGCACGGGGTTCTGGTACTTTTAAGTGGTGTAACCCCTTTGCTTAACCTATTGTAGTTACGGGGGATTCAAACATAATCTATCCTACAAAGTTCAGCACCAGAAACCTCTGAACTAACTAACAACTGGTTTTTTTCTCTATTTTTGTAGGTTCCACAATCGTTGGGTTAAGTGACCAGGTGAGGGTCACCTAACTTAGAGGGAACATTCCCTATTTTCAATTAATTATAGTAGAGAAGAAATTTAGGATCATTTACTTATATTCATCGACTTCCCTACGTAGAGCATGCTTAAGTCCGAGATGTCTGCTAAAATAAACTACTTAAGGACTTATTTTTGGGGTGAGATTTTAAGTCTAAGGCATAATAATTATCCAGATTGATATTTATACTTAAGAGACTTATGGTGTTAAAACAATACTGATATTTCTGGACATTTCCCAAGTCTCCACAACATGTCCTAAACTTGTCTAGTAGCCTACAAATTCAAAACAACCACTATTACCTTTTGCAAAAAAATTCAGCATGGCTCAAGAAAAAGGGAAATATTCGATAAACATCAATAACACATATAAAGACTCGATAGCACATGCAATGACTCGATAAAAACAAGCTAAAAACAAAATAAATCTAAATCAACAAAAGAAATACTAGAAAGCAATAAAGAAAACACGATATCTAACTAGAAAGAAAGTAAAGTTTCTCTGCCACACTTAAATCAAACATTATCCTCAATGTTTTAATTCAAGGTGAGAAAGGAAAGAAAGAACTTGGTGTTCACTATTATGGGCCAGTGGGGCCACCACTCCCCTTTCCTAGATCACGTCTCTGCCGATGGCTTCTGCTTCTGATCCTGGAGGCTTAATCTAAGTAAATCTTCTCTATCTGTGCGGTTGGACTATGTAAGTTTGGTATTGGATGTCAGACGCTCGACCGTAGCCCACTGGCGCTGGGTACTAGCGAACTGTGTAAGATGGGCCTATATCACCGAGTGTATAGACCTCTTTGTCTGAGCGTATGAATCTCGCATAAATACCCACATATCCTGCTGATGTCTATATAACATGGCATAATTCACATCCTGGGGGATGTCTCTAGCCTAGTTCTCGTGTCCCGAAGTGGTGCCTATAAAAGGGTCAGAAACATGTGGTATAATGTGTACATCTGAATAATAGGGTGGTGGAGAATGACGAGCAGGTGAAACATGACACTTCCTGTTAAGCTCATCATAAGTATCATTACCTGCTTCCATATTAGTAGAAACTGCTACGGGTAATAGGTCGGTATATGCGGGAGCATCAATATCATAAGTCCAATTGGCCCTTACTCGCACATCAGTACGTGAAGGCCATGGAAAAACAATACTTTCAACAACTTCATTATGAATCATAAGGGGGTGTCCAACCTCCTTTATATTTCTATAAAACCGCATGTTTCTGACAAGATCAATATCAAGAGTGTGGGGCAGTAGAGGCTCTATGTTCTCAAGTTGTGCATCAAGGCCTATCGCACGTGCCAAGGAGATAATGGGGCCTCCAAACAAGATATAATCTATATAGGCTTTCATATGCACTATCATAAAAGGGGATGAACTTACCTGTCTTCTTGAAAGAGTCGTTTGCAAATATAATATTTCTCTTGCATTTGTTTTGTTGGTGTTTTTTTCCCAGCCAAAAATAGTGTCTGCCTACATTTGAAAATAGAGGATGGTCGGGTTATGGATGGGAGAGGCATAATTTCCCTTAAAATAATTAGTTGTAAGAACTTTAATTTCTCTCCAAAACACATAAGCCTCATTTTACCACTCCGACTCAAGTGGAGCTTCACAAGGTACTCCTTCCTCGTGGGGAAAATTCAACATTTATTCAATTTCGTCAGTAGCAAATTGGAACTCTATATTAAGCATATGAAATTGGTCGGGGCCTACAGTACTTGCATACCCAGTCCTAACTTTGTAAATGAGTGAACTCAAAAATTCACGTGTTAACAATTCATAAGTATAATCTCTTCGTTCAAACAAACTCAATAATCCTAAGTTATCAACCAAGTAATAAACATAATTGTGAATGCCTAAGCTGCAAAGACAAGTTTCATTTGAATACCTTTTTAGAAAAATGTCCTGGTTCGATAGAGACTCAAACTTACTCCTCTATTTGCTTCCAGCATCTCCCTCTCAAAAAAGTATCTCCATGATTCCTTCCTCCATTGTTGTGCAAAATGAAGGCTTTGATGAGTTTGGTTTTTTTTCAAGAATCAAGGGTTTGTGGATTTTTTGGTGAAATTGGGTTTTTTTTTTATAGATGGAAGTTGAAGAAATTATTGGATGATTGAAAGGTTTTAGGAGTTGTGGGAAGTTATGTGAGTGGGTGGAGTTATGGTGGGTGTTAGTGGAGGAAGAAAATGGGTATGGGATGAAGAACATAGTGAGAAAGTGGGAAAAATGGGGCTGTTTCCGCTTCTATTCGTGTTTGAACATCTGACGCCATAGCGCTCGCCACAGGGTCCCTGGCGATCGCCATGCTTGGCATTCCGCTAATGAGCTTCTTTTGTGAAGTTTTTGGGCTTTTGTTTGTTTCTTTGGGGTGTAAACCCACTTTTTTGCTTGGATAGATAACATTAGAAAATAGATTGATAATAAATATTGCTAAGGATTAGTTGAAAAATAATAATAAAAATAAGGAAATATTTCAAAGGCTAAAAATAATCCAATTTTTTTTTAAAACACAAGTTAAGTTTACTCAAAAAATAAAACTACTAAAGGTCAGAAATAAATCTAATGACTAAAATAAAATAACAGTGAAATAAATCTAATAAATTACTAAATCAACTGATAAATAGGGTTCCGCCTTTTACGTGGACGTGATGCATGAATCTCAGAAAGCTGTCGTCGAAGAGTGAGAATCTCTTGGGAAAGGTAATATGCCTCCTCGGTATGAGTGGAATTAGCAATGTCCATATGTCGTGTAAGGACACTAATTTACTCTCTGAGAGCAGCAGTATCTTGGCCTATTGCAATAATTTGGAAATCTCGGCCACTCGCTTCTGTGGAACTAGTTGAGGAAAATATAGTAGTCCTACCTGAGAGGTGTAAAGGGTGATACTCTGGTGTAGGTGGGGTGGCTGGCTTGAATGGTATTTCTCCTTGGTCCTCTAAAGCATAAACCCAATTTTCTCTATTCAGGACATTTGTTCTTTCTAGGTTTGGTAGGTAGAAGTGTTGAATGACTTCATTGTTAATGAGAATTTTGTACTCATTAATCCCGAAGTAAACTCAGTGTACCATGCCTCTTTCAAGACAATAATCCAAGTCCAGAAGTGTAAAACCACAATAGAGTACCAGGTAGCTTAGCTTGTTTTGGAGTCCAAGGGCGTAAGTAATTTGGGTGATTGTCCCTCATACATGAATAAGTCCTACTATAGATCGGGCTATGCCTACTAAGTTTTCTATGAGAAAGGTGTCAGACTCAACAAAATCAGATCCAGTAAAGCAATAAATAATGAATAACTCTTTCGCACTGACGTGCTCACTAGTGTTACTTCAGCCAAAGAATGTATGGGATACTATCATTTGGAAATACCTAAGTGCTAGGTTATGGACATGATTTGAAAACTGGATGGACGAGTCAGGCTTTTTGTTACTGGTGATATCTTTCCAAAAAGTATCCAAGGTGTATTATGTGTTTATATCAAGGGGAAATCTAGGTACAACAGTTGGACCATACTGAAATCCTATGAGGCGACCTAAATCTTCGTGGGTTAGTCTATACTCCTACCCAAATAGCATAAAGCAAATTTGACCCCAATATATTCCACGACCTTGAATTAGTTGGTGTTAATTCTCTGTTTTGTTGTGATTGACATTAATGTTTGGTAAAACTAACTTAGTATAGACATGTGGAAATAAGATGTCCTATCAACTAAAGCAACATGTCAAATGTGATGTACTATGCAGTTTCTTTTTACATCGTAATTTTGTACAGCTGGACTATTGGATATTTTAGTTTTTTACAGGTGTAGAATATTTTGTAAATATTATGCTATCCTATGTGGTGCATAGTTTGAAGATTAAAAAGATTCAAGCTTAATTAAAGAAGTAATCTTATTTTCTAATTATGGAGATAATTTAGGAAACTAATGATTGATGTTCTATCTTTGAGGATATAATTCTACAGTTCCTCTTTCATATTCAGCTGCGTTATGTGAAGCCCAAATCCAGTCATTTGAAGGTTATAAATAGAAGGCTTCAACCCTAGTACTTGTGTGGAACTTACAGTGTATTTTTATTAAGGTTTGTGCGTTAACTATGATCCTCTAGATTATCATATTGGTAAAAGAGTATGTTGTACCCCAAAATCTTCCCTCTCATTTATCAATTATTTCTCACAAGATCTCCTTTGGTTCAAGACTGCACTGGGGTTGATCAGCTCAAGACACCTCCTTAAGCACTGATGACTGAAATTAGGGTTTGAGATTGCAAAAGGATAATTGAACTTTTAATGCCTCATATGACTTTCATGGATTATTATGGACCCTCAAGATTGCTCATGTCAAGTTTCAAGTCTTGGATCACATTATTGCTCAGTCAATTAATCAGTTGACCTAAAAATCAGCTGTATTGGGGGAAAAGGCAATTGTGGTCAATTTACAGTCAAACTTCATAATTTTTGATCCATATCAACATTTTGAACTCCTATATGTAATTTTATCAAGTTTGAACCATAATTCCTCAAGAAATTTGATCAGATCATCAAAAGGGCAAAATGGTCAAAATTAGGGTTTTGACCGAGAAAAGGCAATTTCTAATTTTTGACCTATCAAATGGTTGATTGGTTGGAAATATGATCTCAAGGATTCAGTTGCATCATTTTGACCTAATGTCATGACTCAAAACATTGCTCAAGGTCATTTGATTGATAGTTGATTTTCAGTCAACTGATCAAAAGTCAAGTGCACACTGAAAAGTCAAACTTTGACTTTTTGTACAAAAGCAAGTGTCAAAGATCACAATTCATAAAAACATGTCAAAATATGAAACTTGTTCATCAAGAAATCAAAAAGTCAATATTTCTTTTTAAAAAGTCAAAGTTTCCAAACTTAGAAATTTTTCCAAGTGTTGAAAAACTTCATATTTTTTCATAACTTTGAGCCAATTTTTCACCATGATGCAAGATGATTCAAAGGAAACTTTCAACATGAAAGTTGTAGATCTCAATGAGATCTAAAACATTTCTTTACACAACTCTTCCTATAAATTCTTGGATTTCAAGTTATTAATCCATGAAGTCATGGTTATGAAACTAAAACACTTAGTGAAATTTTGAGCATTTTTTGTCAGGATTTTGACCTAACTTCTGGGCCAAGTTTCGTATAGTTCCAATTGGATTTTGCAAAAGTGATTCAAAGATGGGTTGTAGAGCATATTAAAAGCTTTCAAAAATGTCAAAGAACTCATTGAGATCATTTTTGAGCAAGGAGAATCGAAGGCCAGAAGTTAGGGTTTCAAGTTTGTTTTACAAGGCAGAATTTCATGATGAACAAGAATGCAAATCCATGCTAGGCTGCACAATCTTTGCTTTGCAGGCCTCAAACTTGTTTGTCACTCCATAATTAAATGTTTGCACAGCTGTTAGAGGATTTAATCTAAGCATTCAATGCATTGCCCATGCTTAATGCCATTTTGGGAAGAAAGTGCACATTGTCATTTTGGAAAAGTAGCTTTTATGCACAAAATCAGTTCTTGAGCTTTGCACTTGTTTTCTTCGGATCACACACAACCTATAATCCTAAATAAACTTGTCTAAAGCCTCTAACAATTCAGACCATGCTTGTACTTTCCCTTGAAACTACATTTTCACTTTTCTTCAAAATCAAGTAAGATAGCCATAACTCTAGAGCTTGCACTTCTGACCCTCTCAAGTGCTAGAACCTTTTCCTTACTTATGCACAAGTTGTTTACATCAAAAGACTCAGAACTGACCAAAAACTCAACTGAATCTCAGACTTCCATTGTTGCATATTTTGGCCAGAAATCCCAAAATCAAAAACTACTTGTGCGTTTCTTGGCCTTTTGCTTCCAAAAGCTTCCAAACACCATACATAAGCCATCCTTGTCCCTGTTACACGACTGTAACACCATATTGACCCATTTCCAAGTTCAATAAAAGAGCATCACAGTTGGACTTCTCCAAACCATTCCAGCCACCTTCAGCTCAAGCCAGCCATTACATTAGCTTCCTAGAGGTCTAAGGAAGCTAACCTGATCATCACCATCACTTGAAACAAGCTCAAACTCATTTCACGATTTCCAGTTTTGAGGTATTTTTCTTGAACTTATATCTCATTATTTAGGCATTGTTAGGCTTGCATTTGTGAAGATAGAATGTAGATATCATTGCCCTGAAACTATACATGTGCGTAGATTTCATTTATGTTGCTTAAGCATGGAGAATTTTGAGTTTGAACTTGCTAAAACGTTTAGGTCAGAATTTGGTACTTTCATAAATTCATCCTTATCTTTGAATGTTAGCTTAAATTAGTTACATGGTTGGATTCATGTTGGAAAAATGCACAAGTTTCATGTTTACATTTTTGAAAATGGTTGAGGAATGAGCAAGTTTGAAATTCTTTGGATGGAGGTTGAAGATGAAGTACAATCAGGGAAAAATATGTGTTATTTATTTATTGTTGTGTCAATGTTAACGGATGTATCACCACCTCAATGGTTAAAGCGCGCGCATGTCACCCCTTGGACCTGGGTTCGAGCCCCAACATCCGTTTTGCTTTTTTTTCTTCACATTTTTCTGTTTTCCTTTTTTGTTTGAACAGGTGTGGGGCCTCCAACTTGGGCCTGATTATCTTTTTTTCTTTCTTTTATTAATCCCCGCCTTACTTCAGCTCCCCCTGGCCCAATATTCATTATTATTTTCTTGTTCTTATTTTATTTTATTTCCTTTTCCTTTATTATTATTATTATTATTACTATTATTATAATTAATATTATTTTTATTGTTATTAATAAAAAATCCAAAAATATTTTATTTATTATTTTTACACTTATTTAGTTTATTTGTTTTATAAAATTAAAAGAACAAAAACATTTTCTTAATAAATTAATTTTTTTCTTAATAATTAATATTTAGGTTTAGGCTTATTTATTATATTATTTTCTTGCAATTAAAATCAATTTAGAACTTAGGTTTCTTTTAATTAATAAATATTCATATTATTTTTATTAATTTAAAACCTTTTCATAAATAAAACCCTAAAAAATCCTTTTTTAGTTAATTTCTTTTCTTATTTAGTTTAAGTTAATTTTATTTAATTTTTATTAATCATTTTTCTTAATTAGGTTTAGGTTAAAATCCTTTCATAAAAATCCAAGCAAAATCATTTCTTTTTCCATTTACATTCTTGCATTTTTATTTTCAATTTTGTACAATATTAAATATGTGTTGTACCCCAAAATTTGCCCTCCCATATTCTTCAAAGATTTGCCAAGTTAAGCTTCAAAATTCCTCAAGGGTTGCTGTTGGCTGAAGATTTTGATGGTGTTATTTAGAATTCAAAAAAGAGCTAGAAGTTCTGATCGAAATGGAATTAAAACACCACGCTTCGAAATTGCAGAAGCAGTGTTTCGAATGAGTGTGTCAAAGCTTGAAGCTTCGAACGGTGATCATGGGAGCGTATCCAAAGGGGTCTCGAAACAGCAGCGAAGCTAGGTCTGAGAAGAGCGTTCGAAACAGAGAAACACCAAAGCATTTAAAATTTAAATGAAAGCGGGACTTTCAAAGTTTGAAAGTTATGTGTTGGAGCATTTGGGGACACGTGGAAAGATGAAAGGAGCATTGTCTTGCATGTTCGAAACGTGGCATGATCTTGTAGCGAGACCGTTAGGGTCGAGTTAGTATAAATAGAAGTTTTAGTGTTAGGATTTCAGTGTGTCATATCTGTTATACAAAATACTCAATAACATTCAAACTACCACATGGCAAGGGAAACGAATGCAAGAGAAATGTATGTATGATAGCACCATGTATTTCTAATTTAATAAAAGCCTTTTTACTATTTCCAGCACTTTCCTTCTTTTTCTTTCTGTCGAATAACATTTGCAAGTTTCTTTATCTACTGTCTTTTCATTTCAAAGTCTTTTCTTCAAAGTTTTACATTTTACTGCTTTCTTTATATTTCGAGCACTCTATATTTCAGAGAACTTTTACGCTCTCAATACCTTTACTTTCAAGTATTATTCTTCAAACATGTACTTTCACTTAAAGTCATTTCTAGATTTCTTGCATTAAACGCTTTCTTCACATTTCAAACTTCCACATTCCAGAAACCTTTTGTGTTAAATGTTTTATGGGTCGAAACCAGTTACTTCATTTTCCATACAGTTTTATATGTCTTTTCAATCAGCATTGCAATTAGCAATTATTCGTATAACTTAGTTTTCACATACATTTTGACCACATTTTTAAACTCTTAGAGAGAGGGATCGAAATAAACCAAACATTTGTACAATAGCACCCATGAATAATTGTTCGATTGTGAGAGTAACCTTAATATCCAAGGAGTCCTAGGATCAATCTAGTCGATCCTGTGAGTTACCAAAGAGATTGAGTAGCGTTAATAAAGATTATTCGATAGTTTGGAAGACTAGCGGTTGTTTACCAGAAATCACTGGAAACAAATTGGCACACCCGGTGGGACCAATAGTTGGATATCAGAATTAAGGATTGTCGAGACATAGCCATCCCAGAAACGTAGGAACCTAAGAAGTTTGCTGTTTTATGAACCTGAGAAGTGGTAAGATAACCAACAGCAACCAACCTTTATCCAGAAGAAAACGTTTGGACAAAATGTCTAATTCAGACAATCAACAGGGAGACCAAGGTGGCCCACAGGCAACAGGCACTAACGCGTCCATTTCGAGCGGAGCATCTAATGTAATCCCTTCGAATGCACAGGCTGTTGCATCTTCAACCAGTAACATGGCCACCAACGGAGTAAGTGGCATATCAACCAACAGTTCGATCTTAGGAAATACTGGAACTATGGGCTACCCTGGGGGATTCGTTCCGCCACCTGGGACACAATCCCATTTCGCCACTCCATCAACTAGACCACCCGGCTTCGATGGGAATAGAATTAGAAGTTCTTCTTACGGAATGCCAACATCTTTTATGGCAGGTTTACACAATTCCACATCGAATTCATCCCCACAACTAGGATCTGGGTCTGGGGCAAATCAATTTATGTCAAATAACCAAGGGTCAGTGGGTTATAGCACGTTGCCTATCCTAACCACAGATAACCAGTTGGCTTTTAGGCAATTGATGGATGACAGCAACCACAATATGATAGGGGTGTTAGCGCAAACCATGCAGGAAATATTCGCCCCAATAGTTCAGAATGTGACTGTGACGAACAGGGAAAACGCTGACAATATGAGTCGAATAGCAGATTTCTTTGCTCCCACAGAAAGGCGTAGGCAGAACCAGGCGGGATTTCGAACGAACGTGCCTGTTATAGAACAAATTGCCAACGACCCAATTCATAGACCACCCAGAGAAGAGGTTAACTTAGGGGCCAGAGCACCAAGGTTAGAAGCCCCAATAATTCCGGGCCCACAAAGGGAAGTTATGGAACCAGGGGCAAGGATCGAAAGACCAGAAGCCCCAGAATTTCGAGGAGAACAACCTAGGGGAGTTGTTTTGGTTGGTCGAAACCAAGATGCCGATGCTGTCGTTCATAGGATTCGAAACGATAACATCTTGGCAGAAAATAATCTGACCACCATGATAGAGAGGATCATGACCCAAAACGGCCTCAATATGGGAATGAGGAGGCCAAATTACGCTTCTCCTATATTAGATTGTATAATGCATACTGATTTACCAAGGGGATACAAAGTCCCTAAATTTACAAAGTTCGCTGGGGATACCAACGAGTCAACAGTCGAACACATAGCGAGATATTTAACCGAAGCGGGGGATATAGCCAATAATGAAGATCTCAGAATCAAATATTTCCCAAGTTCCTTGACAAAAAATGCCTTCACTTGGTTTACCACGTTGCCTCCTGGGTCTGTTGACACTTGGACCCTTTTAGAGAGATTATTCCATGAACAATTTTACATGGGACAATCGAAAATAAGTCTGAAGGAATTGGCCAGTGTTAAGAGAAAGTTCACTGAACTCATTGATGACTATTTGAATAGATTTAGGCTGTTAAAATCCAGATGTTACACAGTAGTGCCTGAGCATGAGTTAGTCGAAATGGCCGCTGGGGGATTGGATTACTCTATTCGAAAGAAATTAGATACTCAACATTTGAGGGATATGGCTCAGTTAGCCGATAGGGTTCGACAGGTCGAAAGACTAAAAGCCGAAAAAGCCCGAGTCTTTAAGAATAGTAAGAAAGAAAGGATTTCCTATGTTGGAACTGAGGAAGTAGAAGAATATCCTGAATTCGAATTCGAAGAGGTCGAAATCGACCTCGCTGAATTAAAACAGGCCCCGCCTTACTCCTGCAAAATGTTAGTTCCTACGAAAGGGAAAGATATTGTTGAAAATGAGAAAAGTGATAAGTTTCCAAAAAAGGTTTACACCTTCGATGTCACTAAATGTGACGAAATCTTTGACTTGCTTGTCAAAGATGGCCAACTAATTGTGCCATCAAATGTCAAAATACCCCCTTTGGACCAGAGGAAGAAAAGGGGATTTTGCAAATATCATAGTTTCCTAGGCCACAAGACCTCACAATGTTTTCTTTTCAGGGATTTGATTCAAAACGCAATCAAAGATGGAAGATTAAAGTTTGCTGATAAGGTGAAGATGAAAGTGGACGAAGATCCTTTGGACGTCGCAGACACCAACTACTCCGAGCCTGCATGCATTGGAGAAGTCAACATGGTGGAAATTGATCGAAGCGACACCCTAACAGGAGAGAAGGACATTGGAGTCGAAAACTGGGTGATGGTCGAAGTCAGCGAGGAAGTCATTGAAGGCATCCAGAATACACCAGACACTTCGATTGCTGGACCTGTGGCTGTCGCAGGAGAAACCCAGGCTACTGAAGGCCAAGGGGATCACAACGAAGGATTTACACAAGTCACTGAGGGCTTGAGGTTGGAATTAGAGAAAGTCCAAATTACGCAGCCAGTCCCCTCTCAGAAGGAAATATGGGACACTCTAGGGGAACCCAGTGGAAAATATGACTATCTGGTCAAATATTCTGCCCCAGAAAGTTCGAGGGTCCAGATCGAAGATATAAAGCCCACAGGATGGGGCGATGACGAAACAAAAGAGGGGGATTTGGAAATAAATATGGTGGACATGGAAAGACCCCGTTCTGAGATGAAGGAAGTGGAAAAATACTTAGAAAAAGAAAAGCATAGGATGGGGGACAATCACACTGGAGATGATACTCTCAAAGACTATCTCATGTCATGCCACAAAGGAGATCTAGGCATGATACTGTGCCCTAGGTGCAGCATCCTCTGCAACCAAAGAATTGCTGCAAATTTCGAAAGGGTACAGAGGGCTCGAACTGGCAACAATTGGCGCCAGGATAACCAACTTTTTAGATGCTACCCCAAGGCTGGAGAGAGTTTGTTGGAGTTTGTTTTTCGCTGCTACAAGGGGGCAACTAAGTGCTTGGTTTGCCCAAGATGTTCTGCTGTGTATGACCAAAGCATGGCTAGGGCCTTCGAAACGATCCCCTTCGCCCCTTGCTGGAGCCATCAAGAAACTGCCCAGATGGGTCCGCGTTTCGACAGCAGATACAAACAGCGAAGACCTGATAGCCCTCACCCCAAAGTTGCTCGAAGAGTGACTTTCAAACTCCCTGCTGAAGTACCAACCGATAGATGGCTGCAAGCCAGAAATGACAAAGGCAAAGACAAATGGAGGAATGCTGAACGAAATGCACGCCATGCTGTGACATACAGGAGGCAATTCAACACACAAAAAAGGGAGGAAGTCAGATTAGAAAATTACAAAGGAAGGAACCCCATGTCAAGATCCCAGTGGCGCAGACAGCAAAGGATTCGAAAGGCTGAAAGAGAAGCTGTGGCAAACAAAGGGGATACTTCAACAAAGATACAAGGTGAATCGAGCACCAACAAACCAAAAAGTCAGACGGAGGAGAAACCTCCAGTCAACAGAAGGCTTTTTTCTGAAGACCAACAAGACGGACCAAAGGAGTACACTCCAGGCCCGGAAGAGGACGAAGATATGATAACAAATAACTTCGAATCGGAGGGGGAGTCTTCATTTAACCTGAACTGTAACATAGTGTCTGTGCTTCCCTGCGAATTCGGGCAGGAAACCGAAATCAATGAATATGAGGAAGAAGACACCACAGATTTAATGAAACATAGGCCCGTATGCTACTACGTGATGGACAATGGGGCTGTTGAAGAACAAAATGCGTTCTTCGAACGTCCAGAGCCTACAATGAAGAATCATCTCAAGCCACTTTTCATTCGGGCGAAAGTAGGTGTCCATGGTGTGAACAAAGTTCTAGTGGATGGGGGTGCTGCAGTCAATCTGATTCCCCATTTCATGCTAAAAAGGTTGGAAATCCGCGAAGGAGATATCAAGCCCCATAATATGGTTCTATCCAATTATGAAGGAAAAGTGGGTAAAACACTGGGGGTGGTCCAGTTGGAATTGACAATAGGCTCAAGTTGCAGGCCCACCATGTTTATGGTTGTCGAAGCCAAGGCCAACTATAACCTACTGCTAGGAAGAGAGTGGATCCATGGCGTGGGAGCAGTTCCTTCGTCAATGCATCAACGACTAGTCCTGTGGAGAGATGACGGAATCGTGGAAAACATCGAAGCAGACTAGAGTTACTTTATGTCAACTGTCAATTTAGTTGACAAAAGGGATTATGATAAAAATCTGGCAAAGATTGCTCCATGTGTTCCAAATGATGAGATGAATGAAACTAGAAATGCCCACTACTACATGACACTTCGTCATGATGGACTTTACTGGGATAGAACAATAATCAGTAAAGAAGAGGAAGGTGAAGGTGCTATACAAAAACGGCCAGCAGGCTGGGACTTCGACAACCTTAACCATGACTGAGTCTACCTTTTTCGAAAGAATTTCGGCCTATATGGCTGAGAATGAATCGAAAGCGGCCTTAGAGGCTGAAATAAATGAATCATTTGAAAAAACGAATGAAGTTAGTGGGGGGGGGGGGGGGGGGGGTTCGAAATGCTCACCCAGCGAAGAGTTGGAGATGGATCAAAGGTTGGATGCCATCTATGACAAAGAACCCTTAGGCTTCGAAAGGGATCCCATAAACTCAGGTGTCAAAATGTTGGCACAGGACCCGCTCGAAGAAGTCAACTTAGGGGATGACAAAACGAAAAGAGTAACTTACGTAAGTGCTAAACTTAGCCCAGGCCTCAAGGAAAAAGTGATCGAAATCCTTAAGGAGAACAAAGATTGTTTCGCATGGGATTATGATGAGATGCCTGGTTTAAAGAGGGAGTTGGTCGAACATAGGCTGCCAATCAAAGATGGCAAGAGGCCCATCAAACAAACTCCTAGAAGATTCGCGCCAGCGGTTCTCACAAAAATTAAAGCTGAGATCGAAAGGTTGCTGCGTTGCAAATTCATCAGAACAACAAGGTACGTCGAATGGTTAGCAAACATAGTACCTGTTATCAAGAAAAATGGTTCTTTAAGGATTTGCATAGATTTTAGGGATTTAAATACTGCAACCCCTAAGGATGAATATTCCATGCCCGTGGCAGAAATGCTAGTAGATTCTGCTGCAGGATTCGAATACTTGAGCATGTTAGATGGATACTCTGGATATAACCAGATTTTCATTGCTGAAGAAGATGTTGCAAAAACAGCATTTCGTTGCCCAGGAGCCTTAGGCACCTACGAATGGGTGGTGATGCCTTTTGGTTTAAAAAATGCTGGGGCAACTTATCAAAGGGCGATGAATTCAATCTTTCATGACTTTATCGAAACCTTCATGCAGGTGTATATTGATGATATAGTCATCAAATCTATATCTGCAGAAGCACATTTGCATCATTTAAGCCAATCATTCGAGCGAATGAGAAAACATGGCTTAAAAATGAATCCCCTTAAATGTGCATTTTTTGTGCAGGCTGGAGATTTTCTTGGTTTTGTGGTCCACAAGAAAGGAATTGAAATCAACCAGAACAAAACCAAAGCCATAATGGAGACGAAAGCACCTGCGTCAAAAAGGGAGTTGCAATCTCTACTAGGGAAAGTTAACTTCCTCAGAAGATTCATTTCGAACCTGAGTGGAAGGACTCAAGCTTTCTCTCCGTTACTTCGTCTGAAGCAAGGTCAGGCCTTCGAATGGAACGAAGCTCACCAGGAGGCGTTTGACAAAATAAAAGAATATCTTTCCCAGCCTCCTATGTTGTCTCCACCATCATGGGGGAAGCCCATGAGATTGTACATATCTGCCTCTGAAGTTAGCATAGGTAGTATGTTAGCACAAGAGGATAACAATGGCGTCGAAAGAGCCATATACTATCTAAGTAGAGTGCTGAATGATGCTGAGACCAGATATAGCAATTTAGAAAAGCTATGTCTCTGCTTGTATTTCTCTTGTATGAAACTCAAGTATTATATAAAACCTGTTGATGTTTATGTTTCGTCTCACTTCGATGTCATTAAACATATGCTTTCAAAGCCAATAATGCATAGTAGAGTTGGAAAGTGGGCTCTGGCCTTAACAGAATATTCATTGACGTTCATGCCCTTAAAAGCTATGAAAGGTCAAGTGATTTCTGATTTCATTGTGGATCATTCGTTGGTTGAGCAGACAAGCATGAGTTACGTCGAAATGCAACCATGGAAATTGTACTTTGATGGTTCAACCCACAAGAATGGAAGTGGTGTTGGAGTCCTTCTAATTTCTCCTGAAGGAATTCCAACAAAATTCAAGTATAAATTGGATGGTCCTCGTTGTTCGAACAACGAAGCTGAGTATGAAGCGCTCATTGTTGGACTTGAAGCTTTGTTGGAATTGGGGGCAACCAGAGTCGAAATTAAAGGAGATTCTGAGTTGGTGGTCAAACAAATCACAAAAGAATATAAGTGCATAAAGGAAAATCTAATGATATACTTCGTCATAGTCAATAGGCTATTGAGAAAGTTTGAATACATGGATATTCAACACATACCAAGATTAGAAAACCAAGAAGCAAATGACTTAGCACAGTTGGCTTCAGGTTATAGAGTATCTACCAAGAATCTTAAGGATTTGGTCGAAATAAGGGGAAGAGTTATGGCTACTAGATTCACACCATCGGATCTGGAAAGTATGAGATTGGGATATGCCGAGAAACAGGGATTCGAAATTCTAGCCATAAATACTTTGTCAGATACAGATTGGCGAAGTCCATTAAAGAGTTATTTAGCAGACCCAACTCTAAAAGTAGATAGAAAAACAAAATATAGAGCATTGTCATATCTCCTCATGGGGAACGAATTGTTCAAAAAGACCCAAGAAGGTGTTTTATTGAAATGCCTAGGAGAAAGTGAGGCATATTTAGCATTGTCTGAAGTCCATAATGGGGCATGTGGGGCACACCAAGCAGGCCATAAAATGAAATGGTTGCTATTTCGATATGGTCTGTATTGGCCTAGCATGCTCAAAGATTGCATAGACTTTGCGAAAGGATGTGAGGAATGTCAGAAACATGCAGGAATTCAACACGCCCCTGCAAGTGAGCTGCATTCGATCATCAAACCATGGCCATTCAGAGGATGGGCATTAGATCTGATAGGAGAAATAAATCCTGCTTCGTCCAAAGGTCAGAAATATATCTTGGTAGGAGTAGATTATTTTACCAAATGGATCGAAGCTATACCTTTGGTAGTTGCTGATCAAGAGGCAATTATCGAATTTATACAAAAGCACATTATCTATAGGTTTGGATTACCAGAAAGTATAACTACAGACCAAGGTTCTGTATTTACTGGTAGAAAGATGCAAGGATTTGCCCAAGAAATGGGGTTTAGATTGCTAACTTCAACACCATATTATGCTCAAGCAAACGGACAAGTCGAAGCGGCAAACAAAGTAATAATAGGATTAATCAAGAAGCATATTGGCAAGAAGCCAAGAAATTGGCACAAAACTCTGGACCAAGTATTATGGGCTTGTAGAACATCTCCAAAGGAAGCCACTAACACTACTCCTTTCCAACTTACATTCGGCCATGATGCAGTGCTACCAGTAGAAATTCATCTGCAATCAGTTCGAATACAGAAACAAAACGAAATTCCAGCCGCGTTATATTGGGAAATGATGATGAATGAATTAGTTGAATTGGACGAAATTAGATTACGTGCGTTGGAGATTTTGATGAGGCAAAAAGAAAGAGTGGCCAGAACATACAATAAGAGGGTGAAGAAAAAAGTATTCGTTATTAATGACTTGGTTTGGAGAGTCATATTGCCTATGGATAAGAAGAACAAAGCATTAGGTAAATGGTCACCTCATTGGGAAGGACCTTTTCGAGTATTAAAAGTTTTCTCAAACAATGCCTACGAAGTCGAAGAACTCTTGGATGATAAACGTGTCCTAAAGGTTAATGGGAAATATTTAAAGAAATATAAACCAAGCCTGCGGGAAATTTGAATAGTAACAACGTAAACAAAATATTATAAAAAAGCCAAGATGGCAAGATAAGAATGCCAAAATGGCGTTGTTCGAATATTACATTGAAAGAACCAAAGTTATGGTCAGATAGACAAAAAATCTAGAAATAAACATTATTTTTCAATCGATTAAAGGTACTTCGAAATGTTTCAAGTTTCTGCTGAGCAAACCGCCTGGCACCTTCCAAGGTTGCCACTTCTCCTTTAAGTTGTTCTGCAGTCTCCATTTCTGCAAGCCCCCGGTTGAGAAGCTCTTCGAATTGGTTACCTACAGGATTAGTTTCGAAGGCTAGTTGTTGTTCCTTAGCCTCCTTAACTTTCTGCTGAAGTTCCAGAATCTGCCTTTCCCAAATAAGAATGGACTCAGCTCGAGCCTCATATTCAGTTTTTGCCTGCTTCAGATGCATAGCCTGATCTTCAGCTTCTTGAGAAAGCTTCGAAGCTTGTTCATAGGCGGCATCCATAGCAATGCGTTTCTCGTGAACCTTCTTGGCAGCAGATTCGTCTTGGAGAAGATAGCCAGTTACGTTGTCCAGCAAATTCTGAAGATCAAACAAGAGAGTACTAACTGGCAAAGAGCAGTTGGAAAGATTAACCTTTGTAAGCAGCTCCTTCATAGTATAGCAAGCAGTACTATCTTGCTTAAGCACTTCGAAGATATCCACATTGAGAATAGTTCTCCTAATTTTGTTGAGAAGAACAACTCTTTCATCTGTGGGAAGAGGATAGCTGGTTGAACTTGTGCCAGCCCTAGCGAGTGGGATGTCCCTCTGGGCCAACTTTGCCTTCATGTACCCAATAGGGTCATTTCGCCTCAGAAGTGCCAGTTCCTCGTCAGTCATTCGAGACGGAGAGGATTGGGGGAATTCCACGCGTAGGGGAAACGCGTTTGTTTCAACCTCTGGGTTTTCGTTGATTGTATCACCATCCCCTTCATTTGCTTCGTGCTCCTGGTCTTCTTCATCCTCGTCCAAATCTACCACTTCGATACCATCCTTTTCACCGCTATGTGCATTAGACTCCGTCCCGGCAGTCGAACCATCATTGTCGTTTTCCCCATCATTAGCGTTTTCCTCCTCAGATTCTTCGTCTGCAGATTCTTCGAATCCTTGCCCAGAATCAGCTTTTTCCTCTTCAGTCTGAGTATCCTTTGGATCCTCTTGAAGAGTTTCAAGAGGGGACTTTTGAAGAACCCTTTGTGAATCCTCTGCAGACGTTTGAGGTATGGTTTCGTTCACCTCTTTCAGAGGAATGGAGGTACCTTGGTCATCTGGCTGCTCAGAAGTTCCAGCCAAAACCGCCACGTTGGAAGAACCTTTGTTTTGGACCAAATTGCTGGAATCTCCTTGAGGAGAGGAGTTAAGCGGAACAGCAGCCCTGGACGGTGAGGTCGAAATAGTAGAAGTGGGATTCAGGATGTTCTGCAAGGAGCAGCAAAATGTTAGAGGATGACACTCCCCAAGGTAATAAGAAGTTAAACATTTTTAAAGAAGTTCGATTTACCTGTGGGCCCTCAGAAGAGAGGTTACTAGCTATGCGTTCCAACTGTGGGTTGGAGGTCGAAGGTGGATTTTTGGATTTTGGTAAGGGAGCAGCATCCCTAGAGTCGAGTCCAGAGACACTAGTAGGAACAGTGCTTTTGGGTGTAGCTTTCTTTAGCTTCTTCTTCGAAGCAGTGTTTGAGTTTCCTCCAGCAGTCAGATCTTCCCCAGTGGTGTTTGGTTTCCGCTTCTTGGGAGTAGTGGGGGGAAGCTTGTTGGTCTGAACGAATTTTAACGAAGTTAGATATAAAAGGATTGAGTGAATTCGAAGCATAAAAAACTAAGTGATTACCGTTGGAATCGGGGCACTTGTTGTTGTTGGCGTTGTTGTTGTTGGTGTAGTTGCAACAGTAGTAGTCGTTTCGGGTGGATTAGCTTTTTCAGTAGTTTCAATGGAGGTTTGAGAGGCACTCCCTTCCTTCGATTTCGAGGCAGCAGTCTTTATCCTGATAGCTGAAAATCAAAACATTTAAAGCAAAGGTTAAAGATTTGGAAAATAAAAGATATTTGGGAGTTTTTCCCAAGCATTCGCACCTGTGCCTTGATCAGATTTAATTGACATGGCAGAAAGGTCATATCGAAGATGTCCTGGGAAATCATGAAGCCAGTGTCGAGCCCATGTCACAGTCTCAGATGGCTTTGGTTTCCTTTGAAGATATTTGAACATCTCTTTGCAAGTAAACCACCATGGATATGGGGGAAACCAAGCCAGAGCCAGTTCTGAGGTAGGTAATCTGGGAAATTTAGGTGGATGCATTTCGAATGCCAACCTATACCTATCCTCAGGTGACAGCCCTGAAGGAAGTTTTAGCTTAGAAACTTTTTGTTTAAATTTTTCCTTCAAGGTCTCAGCCGCTTGATGCACAGTGGAGTCCAAGCGTGTGGGGTCGTAAGTAGTTTCGAAGTAATTTTGAAAAGCTTTTATTTCTTTGGCATGAGTAAACATACCTTTCTTTGCTGGTACCTGCACATCGAATGCATCAATTAGTTTCTGTCGAATAGTAAGTGTATCGAACATACAAGTTTGATAAAACTTAATCCACCACTCCAGAAATCCTTTGGCCGCGAGATGGGTAGGTTCGAAGGCTATCAGTTCAAATTGGGCGAAGCCCTGATATTGTTCTTGCTGGATCTTGGCTTCCCTTGCCTTGAAAGTTCGACCAGATGTGATGGCGCTCTCAGTTTGGAACAAAGGTTCAGGAATCAGTTGGCATAGGCCAAACTGCCTCGAAACGAAGTTTGGTTGGTAGGCAAAGAGAAGAATTTGGTTCTTAGCTGGGGTTATCCTTGAAGAGATAAGTCTAGGAAGCAAGAAAGCTCTCCACACATCTTGGATTTCCTTACTCTTGATGGCTTTTGAGAGAGCCATGGTGAACCAAGAAGGTCCATGAGCCCTCGAAGCAAAGAGCGCCATGCTCTCTTCGAACTTATGTCTTTTTGAGAGTATCAAGATGTACTTCGAAAATTGAACCTTGAAGTCGTCCTTGTCATCATTAGGGGTTAGTCTGCGAAGCCTAGTGCCTTCGACTATCCTATCACTTATTTCTGAATCTTGTTCATCTATGGTGTTGGCGGTTGATAAAGAAGGTTCGAACATGGCGTTGAGCCATAATTGAAGTAACCAAAATGGGCCAGCTAAGAGAATGTTTTTGGAAGTGTGGGATTTGAGGCTCGAAACAGCTGACCTCAGGCTCTCATAGAGGTCAACTAAGAGTAATTCACTTAGGCACACTTTGCGATTTTCATGTAAATCCCTAGCTAAAGGAATGAACCTACTAGCTACCTGCAGGGATCTACTGCAGAAAACGTACCTAGACAGCCACAGGGTTAAGAAAGCAATGTGCTCTGTGTCAGACACATTATCCCCTTCAGCATGATAATGGCCAATAAATTTGGAGAAGCTGGCTAACTTGACTTCGAAGTCAATTATGCTTGAGTGCTCTTCATTGTCAGGAACATAAGTTTCCCCCACTGGCGACAGCCCAGTAATGGCTACTATATCGAAGAAGGTTGGGGTGATCATTCCACCTGGAAGATGGAAAGTGTTGTAGGTACTATCCCAGAAATAGAGGGATGCAAATAGCAGAGGATGACTATAGGTGAATCCAGGTTTCGATAGCTTAATAAGGTTATAAATGCCTAGTTCTTCCCATTGCTGGGATTTTTTGGCTTCTACTTTCGTGAACCAGTTTTGATAAGCAACATCAGCAGTAGGGCAAGATCGGAATGGTTTAAAATTGCTTTTTACATAATCCAAGATAAATGGGTCCTTAGGATAAACAGTTGAGGTTTCTGTGGTATTCGGATTAAGAGATTCTACTGCCCTAGGGGCATCCATTTTGTTGAATAAAGGTTTGAAGTTATAACACACGGGAAAAATGGTCCTGGTGTCCTTTAGTATTTCAAAAACTGTAAGAGGGCCATTTAAGGCTAACCTCTTACCAGCAACATGGGTAGGGATGAGTACCTGTGATGCGTACAGCATTTCTTTTTCTTTGGAAATCATTTGAGGAGCAAGAGCAGATTGGCCTTGAATGGTGACGATTTTACTCTCCATAGTTGTTCCTGTAGTTTTTCCTTTCTTCTTGGAGACTTTCTTGAGTTGGGATGATGTGGAAGAAGACATTTTTGTTGTTTGAGAGCTTAGATTGTTTATGAGAGAAGAAGAGTAAAATTCCAGAATTTGAAAGGTTTAGAGTGTAAAGAAGGAAAAAGGAAGGTTAAATTGACGTTTTATAATAAGAAGATTAAGCGTCCACCGAGTGAAAGTATGATACGTGGAGATCATGGATTGGTGTGATGAAGAGGTGGTGAGAAGTTGATATAGGTAATAGGCGTGATTTTAAAAACAATCATTACTTATAACTGCACCATGCTGTGAAGTGACTCTGGGCGGTTAAGGTACCCAAAGGATGCTATGATTGATGTGATTAGGGTCAAACGCATTAAATGCTATAATGATTCGAAAATCCTATCAAAATCTTGTATAAATGTTTAAAATAGGCATTTCTCAGAGAGATCGAAATACATATTTTAAAGGGGCAATTTGTTGGCTGAAGATTTTGATGGTGTTATTTAGAATTCAAAAAAGAGCTAGAAGTTCTGATCGAAATGGAATTAAAACACCACGCTTCGAAATTGCAGAAGCAGTGTTTCGAATGAGTGTGTCAAAGCTTGAAGCTTCGAACGGTGATCATGGGAGCGTATCCAAAGGGGTCTCGAAACAGCAGCGAAGCTAGGTCTGAGAAGAGCGTTCGAAACAGAGAAACACCAAAGCATTTAAAATTTAAATGAAAGCGGGACTTTCAAAGTTTGAAAGTTATGTGTTGGAGCATTTGGGGACACGTGGAAAGATGAAAGGAGCATTGTCTTGCATGTTCGAAACGTGGCATGATCTTGTAGCGAGACCGTTAGGGTCGAGTTAGTATAAATAGAAGTTTTAGTGTTAGGATTTCAGTGTGTCATATCTGTTATACAAAATACTCAATAACATTCAAACTACCACATGGCAAGGGAAACGAATGCAAGAGAAATGTATGTATGATAGCACCATGTATTTCTAATTTAATAAAAGCCTTTTTACTATTTCCAGCACTTTCCTTCTTTTTCTTTCTGTCGAATAACATTTGCAAGTTTCTTTATCTACTGTCTTTTCATTTCAAAGTCTTTTCTTCAAAGTTTTACATTTTACTGCTTTCTTTATATTTCGAGCACTCTATATTTCAGAGAACTTTTACGCTCTCAATACCTTTACTTTCAAGTATTATTCTTCAAACATGTACTTTCACTTAAAGTCATTTCTAGATTTCTTGCATTAAACGCTTTCTTCACATTTCAAACTTCCACATTCCAGAAACCTTTTGTGTTAAATGTTTTATGGGTCGAAACCAGTTACTTCATTTTCCATACAGTTTTATATGTCTTTTCAATCAGCATTGCAATTAGCAATTATTCGTATAACTTAGTTTTCACATACATTTTGACCACATTTTTAAACTCTTAGAGAGAGGGATCGAAATAAACCAAACATTTGTACAATAGCACCCATGAATAATTGTTCGATTGTGAGAGTAACCTTAATATCCAAGGAGTCCTAGGATCAATCTAGTCGATCCTGTGAGTTACCAAAGAGATTGAGTAGCGTTAATAAAGATTATTCGATAGTTTGGAAGACTAGCGGTTGTTTACCAGAAATCACTGGAAACAGTTGCACAGTGCAAAGGCCTCCTGAACAGTCAAGATTAGGGTTTTTGTTCTGATCAAGAAAATGAAGTTTCCAAAGGTCCAATCAAGTCTCACATGCCTACAAAAATGGTCAAGCATCCTCATACCAAGTTTCAAGACATTCAGCTCAAAATTGCACAGTCAAAACCCTAATTGCACTACAGTCAATTGTAGGGGCAAAATGGTCATTTGACAGTCAAAAGTTCAAATTTTTGGTCAACATATCATTTTGAAGCCACAAACATCATTCGATCAATGCTTGATCATGATTCTCAAAGCTTGGCTCAAAAATCATCAAGATGCAAAAGTTTCCTTATTTGGACAGTTGAAAAAGTCAACTGTAAATTGACCAGGGCATAACTTTCACATGGATTATCAGAAAAATTCCATCCAAAGCTCATTTTGAAGAGAAAGACATTTCCTACAACTCATATTCATACTTCAAGTCCAAGAAATGCTTTCACAAAAAGTTATCAATTTCAACATTATAGGTCATTTTCAAAAGTCAACAAAAAGGGACTTTAAGTCAAAGGCCATAACTTGAGATTGGTAAATCAAAATGACATGGGACCAAAGACATTAGTTAGAGGACTCAAAGACCTTTCCAAAATGTCCAAGAACATGAGCAAAGCTTAACTATTGAGCAAGTTATGCCTTGTGGAAGTTGGGAAATTTTTGGATATTTTGAAAAGTCAACATTGATTCAAATGACCTAAAATTGCTAATGGGCCTATTTTTCTTCCACAATTCATTATCCCAAGCATACACACGACCATTTGGCCCAAAGGGAAGTTTTTATTCATTTTTTATTTATTTATTTGGATTTTTATTAATAATAATTCATTTAAATTAAAATAAATACATGAAAAATACAAAACTAATGAAATAAAATCTTTGTGTGCAGAAAATACTCTCATTGGACACTCAAGATTCGTGCATAATCATTTGTGGAAAGTTTTGGCATGATTTGGTATCAAATTGCATGAAAAGATATGAAAATATTTTGCCATAAAAACTAAATATCCATATATCAAATCTTTGATTCTTTGGACAAGGAACTTGACCTAATTCACTCAGTACTTAAGCCTGATCATAAACCTAATGCAAAGGACCATTGAGCTGCGCTAGAAACCAATTCACAAACTTGAAATTTTTGAAAAGAAACTCAAAACTGAAAACCTCATTCTAGGGCGATTCAAGGCACGATTTCTGTTTCATTAGCTTGCTGAAGCTTCATAGAACGATTTCCAATCAAAAACATTCATCAAAACTCAAAGAATTGGTACAACGAACCGGCCCTGTACAGAAAAAAATTCATAGTCGTGCATCTCAATTCATGCATTCTTTGTGATTTTTAATGCTTGATTCATGTTCTTTATTTGATTCTGATGCTAACCCAATGATTCAATTGTATTTTTGTGCATTATATGCGATTATGCCATTATCGTTTTCTAGGGTTTACAGGACTTGGAATTAGGGGTTTTGAAACGAGGAAAAATTGAAGCACAAGACCCAGACTATCCTCATCAGGACCTTCATACAAACTGATTGATAGTGTCGCGCTCAATTTATGAGCATCCAATGGCTAATCGCTATTTTTTAGTAGCATACCTAAGAGAACGCTTAAAAAAACGTTGCCATGTTTTATTATATTTTCAGGAAAAACAAACATGAAGAAGATGATGCAGTGTCAAGGCGTGAGTGGTTCATTCAAATTCTGCGCGCGTTTTTTAAGTTATTGACTAACTTTCTTTTATAATATTCATTAGCTATTATATATCAAACGCGCATGGGTTGATTCAGTGGCATACGTGTTGGCTGGTAAAGTGCATGACCTGGGTTCGAGCCCCAGGTCTCCATTATCTCAATGTTATTTTTCAGTTTACGTTCACATGTAGTTTCAGCCTAAGGGACGTACCATACACTTCCAAGATTAAGCGTCCACGCGTCCCACAGAATCCAATCAAAGGCCAAGAATTGAGATACATGGTGAGCCCCAGTCAACGCGCCAGCATGCTCCCTGGAGAAAGTCAAACAGGCCAAGATTAATGGGCCAGATTACTAAACTTTAACCTCCATGTTGGGGACTACAACCCCCCTAGGTTTGCCATAATATTTTTTTTTTATTTTTTTTTCTATTTGCTTTTAATTATTATTTGTTTAATTAATTTATTATTTTCACAAAATATAAAAAACACCTAAAAATCAAAAAAATCAGAAAAGAGGAAAAATATAATAAATATTTTTGTTTTAATATTTTCCATAAATAAATTGTATATAACTATTTAGTTTTAAATTAGGTTGTAATTTTAATTCTTTTAATAAAAATCTAAAAAAAACATAGAACTAGGGTTTAATTAATTTTTATCTTTTTTTTTCTTTTTCGCCCATAATAATTAAATAATTAGATATTTATTTTTTATGATTAAACTTGTACATAAAAATTAGGGTTAATTTAGGTTAAAATTCAATGTTTTCTTAATAAATTAAAAGCCATTAGAATTAGGGTTAGTATTTATTTTAATTAATTCTTTTTTTCATATTAAATCCTAAAATACTAAAAAATACCAAAAAACAAGTTCTTTCTTTCTTTTAATTTTAATTAATTCCTCATTAGTTTAATTTTGCAAAAAGGGCCCAACGCCCTCGTTTCGATTTAATTCTTATTCGCATATTTATTTTATTTCTTTATAATATTTATGTATCTCTCCCAAGGCCATGTAACCTTTTAATTTTCTCGCACTTTTCTTTTACTTTCTTTATTTTTTTTGTCAAATCGGGTCCTGGTTTAATTTTGGCGATGTGGACCCGCGCCTTTTGTAATAGCTTTAGACTTTTACTTTCCCGCAATATTTTTAACTGTTAACAAATGGCATGAAAGAATGTATGGACAAAAATAAAAACAAGCGTAGAACACCAATAACATGACAAGATAAATGCAAATGAAAACGACACACAAATCGCACACACCACCCCTAGGGTACGCCTCACTGTTGCCTTGCCTCGAAAGGTGATCGTCGAGTAGAAGATGTTTTAGTAAGTCCTCATGATCCGGGAACCTGGCATGAGGGTAGCTTCTAAGGTGTCTTCCTATTGCTCTGGTGATCACCATGTCCCGAACCTCGAATTGACCCGAACACCTCCAACGGTGGTGCTACCTACCTCTCAATGGTGGGATGGCACTACTTTAAGGACATTTACACAGACGAATTCCTTAGGGTAGGTAGACGACTCTAGATACTTGCTCTAAATTCAAAAACAAATCAAAAATACTTTTCACACCGACACCTTTTCAAAAAGCTTTCGAAAGCAATTTTTCAAACACTCTTGAGGATCGATACAAGAGTCGAACTGAAATTTTCAAAGAAACTTTTTTAAAACCCACAATTGAAAAGCGAACAAACCTTTTGAAAACACAAATGAGCAAGTATCTAAGAGCCCATGGATAACCATGGATAGAAAGGGTGCTAACACCTTCCCTTTCTATAACCTACCTCCCGAACCGAGAGCAATCTCTTTAAGGAATTTTTCTGTGCTTTTGTCCTTTCCATTTGGAGAAAATAAAAGACGGTGGCGACTCTTGCTTCCGCGACATTTCGCGAACCAGCGTTAAACAGTCAGTTCCAGATCCACCGATCACAGAACTGGCGACTCTGCTGGGGACTTAACTTAAAGTGAGGTGTACCCTAGGGTTAGTTCATAACTGTGTTTTCAATTGCTTTCCTTGTTTGCTTTAAGTTGTGGGACTGTCTTGGGAGTTCTATAGATCCTAACCCGGATCTGGGGATACCTTCTTAGAAAGTAGCAACAAGGCTGTGAGGGAACTGTGCGGGGTATACCGACATGGTTGAAATAGTCTGCTACGTTGATGTGGCACTTTGGTGTGTACCGGTAACCCTTGAGTTCAGTCAAGGAGAGTACGGGGCCTCCGCGTGGTGTCATGAAGCATCAACAGACCTTAGGAACCTTAATTGAACTATCTTGGCCTCTTTAGGGTAGTGAGATAACTGACTTTGGTGCAGTCCGAGGTTGGTTGATACTCGATACTACACTCAATTGAGGGTTGCTTTCCTGGAATATTTCGGTCGCCAGTTCAGTGGCTAAATTGAAACGATGAACAATGAAAGCAATCCGGTGATATTGGGACCCTTAGAACCCGGTTACTTCTGATAGGACAGGTTGAGCCCACCAACTTCAAGAGGGTAATACCCCGACCCCATGCTGGCCTAAACTCTAAGGGCTTCTCTTGTGTGACTTGTGTGCCTTCGTACTTGCTTATTTGCATGCTTGTTATCTGACACTTGAGTTTCTTGCAGGTTTTGTTTATAGTCCTTAATTGGGACTCATAACAAGAGTGTACTGAGTTTCTTGCAGGTTGTTTATGGTCCTTAATTGGGACTCATGACAGGTTTACTTGAGTTTCTTGCAGGTTTTGGTTTGCAGTCCTTAATTGGGACTCATAACAGGGTTACTCACATTACCCCATGCATAACATAACATCATACCATTGCATACATCCTAACCCATTTCAAGGATCTCAAGGGCTTGTGATGCAGGTCATGATGAATCAAACATCTAGCAAGGGGCAAAGAGGATTTATTTTCCTCTAGCCAAAGTTGTCAGAGGCTATGATCCACTGGATATGGTGAGCTTTGACACTTAAAGAAGGTTCCCCGAGCCAAGGTTGTCAGGGGCTATGACCCACTCGATATGGTGAGCCGTGACCCTTGAAGAAGGACTCTCAATAATATGCAGTTCCTTCAATCAAGCTACCGGACCCAAATTCTAACAAATTTTCTTGTTTATCCTGCGAGGTCCTTGAAAACATTACATGCATGTCATACACATCATTGCATAACAGGTATCCTTGTTGCAGGTCACTCACCTTTCTCGCTGTTTATTTCAGCAATGGCTTTCCAACCAGATAACCAAGACCTTCTTGCTCAAGAGACTCGGTTCGGGGAAATCCTCCTGAATCTATCCAAGGGGCAGGAGGAACTAAGGACACTTCTCATGGGGACCTTTGTCAGGAACAGTGTTGAGGATGAAAGGCTGAAACACCTACAAGCTGAGGTGGATGCATTGAAGGTCCAGATGCTGGGGCAGGTGACTGCCATTCAAGGGTTAGCTCAAAGACAAGAAGAGCTCGGAGTTCTCGTCAACCAACTGCTTCAGGGTAACCAACTAGGGCAAAAGTCTAAGGGTAAAAAGCCAGTTATCGTTCAACCACCTTTGAGACAAGGAGATAAGGGGAGAGCTCCTCAAATGGCTCCAGTGTCACAAATTCAGCACCAACCTCACTGGCTTCAGCCAGACAAGCCTAAAAGGCAGTTCACCAAGCTCAACGTGTCGCTGCCTCAAGCCTTACAACAACTGCTGAGGTTGAATTTGGTAACTCTAAAGGATCCTCCTAAGAATCCCAACAGGAAACCTTCAAGGTATAACCCCAACGCTCGCTGTGCTTATCATTCTGACAGCCTGGGGCATGCTACAGAGGATTGTTGGACTCTGAAGAATAAGATCCAGGACCTGATTGAGGGAGGAGCTATGGAATTCACCCAAGATGGCCAGGCTGAGTGCTTCTACCATCCCTACAGGAGGCGCCATCTGAAGTAACAAGCCCTGAGATGAGAAGAATTTTTGTTCATTCGAATGTTCAAGTTGCAATTTTCTTTTGATCAAACATTTGTTCATTGTTAAACATTGTTATTTCATTAATGCATCGCATATGTCTGTTCTGAAGTAATATATTCGTATTCACTATATACAAATTATTTTCATATTTTTTCTGATGATCAACTCTCAATAATTCTAAGCCTCTTGAGGGAGGATGACGAAAACGATACCACGATCTTTACAGTATGCTTTTGAACAGACCCCGCTGATGAGGTACAGACATTGTTTCAATCCCTAAACACTGGAGTTATAAGGATGATAATCCCTCGCCAACCCATCTGAGCCAAAGAAGTAGGAGTTTTTCTTTTCGAAATTTAAAACCCTTAATCATAACCTGGGGCAGGGTAGTCTCTCAGTCGATCCAAGTGCATAACGAATGGCACCAAAGAGACCCTTACAAAACAAAGAAAGACAGTGATGGTTCCGAACAATCGTAAAGACAGGCAGTCATTATCCAAAAAAAAAAAGTTCATAAATGAAAAGCCCAAAAAGTCAAAACCTATAAAGGGGACTTACGAAACTGGGGCATCCCACTGACTGTAATTCCAAAAAAGGAAACAACTCAGGCAAAAAACAGGGATAACAAAAAGAAAGAGGTCTTATAAACCCTCAACACAAAAGGAAATGACTGCCTATTCAAAATAAACCGTCAGTATCCGAACCATCACTGGTATATCAAAGCAAAGCCAAAACAAGGTCTAACGCACGATCAACTGAGTTTAGGTTTGAAGAACATCACGAAGAGCGGGTGGGTACAAATAAAATTTGAGCCTTTATCCTTTGTTTCTTAAACCGTGAACCAGGCCACGTTATAACCCTTAAAAGTCCTAGCTGAAGCATGGGTTAGTTCGAAGGCATACTGTTACGAAAGGTATCCTGACTCCTTAAGGCTTGCGGTAAAATAACGAGTTGACATCACAATTTACAAAAATTCATTTGTCTTTTACTAAAAAAAAAAAAAAAAACTGCACTTTCAAAAAACCCAAGACAGACATAAGCTTTGCATTTATAATATAACTGTGTTTGCATATGACTTTTTGTTCGAACAGCAAAGAAATTCGCACAAAGAATATCTGATGAACAAAAGCACTTCCAATCAAGGGGCACGACATGATCATTGTCCATCATCTGGGGTAGTTAAGTCAATTCAGAGAATCTCTCAAAACGCCTAATAGCCTGGGGCAAATCTCCGCCTGAGTCACTTGGGACATTGGACGATCAAACGAAGATCTTCTGGTGGCATGACAAAACACTTCTAACAGGGACAACTCCTTACTTTCTGAAAGCACGAACATAGTCGAAAAAATACTACGCATAATCAAAGACCCGCTAGGTTGACATACCTAGGCAAAAATAAGGGCTTCCCGGCGAACCAAAAGGGTTCGGGCAAAATAAGGGATGAAATGAAAAAAATATGTACACCCGGCAAGTCGAAAACCTGAAAAGGCGGCTTGGGCAAAAATGGGTATCCCGGTGGGCTGAAAACCCGAAAGGGCGGTCCAGGCAAAAGTTAGGGATCAAAGCGTACGACTATGTCCTGTCATCTTGTCACCTGCCTACCAGAAGAAGGTCGGTCCATCAACAACTATCAGCATCCCACAAGTGCCTCCCCCATAGAAACAGGGGCAATAATGAGTGGTCTAGGCGATCTAATTGCTCTGTCAACCAAAGTACAAAGGAAAGATCAACATAAGGATGATTACCATCTACCTTTATAAATTCCAGATTGTGGGTTAACATCCGAAACCAAACAGGACAATCATCCACTTAATCAAAATCAGGCAACCCTACACCGGTTCCTTCTCAATTTTCAGAAGAAGTTTTACACGAACTTATCCACAAGTAACCTTACCCCGGTTCATCAAGAAGTTTTACACAAACTTATCCTGCCGTAACCTAACCCCGGTTCCTCCAGAAGTCTTACATGGACTTACCCCAAGATGACCTTACCTCGGTTCATCAAGAAGTTTTACACAAACTTATCCTGCCGTAACCTAACCCCGGTTCCTCCAGAAGTTTTACACGAACTTATCCACAAGTAACCTTACCCCGGTTCATCAAGAAGTTTTACACAAACTTATCCTGCCGTAACCTAACCCCGGTTCCTCCAGAAGTCTTACATGGACCTATCTCAAGATGACCTTACCTCGGTTCATCAAGAAGTTTTACACGAACTTATCCTGCAGTAACCTAACCCCGGTTCCTCCAGAAGTCTTACATGGACCTATCTCAAGATGACCTCACCTCGGTTCATCAAGAAGTTTTACATGAACTTACCTCACCAGGCAACCCTACACAGGTTCTCCTTCTCCGGACGTAGTTTTACACGAACTCGACATCAAGCAACCCTACACCGGTTCCCTCTCTTCAAGATACAGTTTTACATGGACTCGTCACCCAGAACCCTACACAGGTTCTCCCTTTCCAAAAACGAAGTTTTACACGAACTCATCATCAAAGTAACCCTACACAGGTTCCTTCTCCATTTCAGATGCGGTTTTACATGAGCTCATCAGCAGGCAACTCCACATAGGTTCCCTCTTTCAACTTACAAAATTACAGTCCAAAATCTCCCCAGGAAGTCCAATCCAGTTCCCCAGGAGAGTTGGAGTCCATCTCCCCAAGCAGTAAGCTTATCCCCAGTAGATTCTGGAAGCTTATCCTCGCATAGCACGAACGCGTCGCCCGGCCTTATTTAAAGAGTTATTTCCTTAACAGGATATAACTGGGTTATCCTCAGCCAAAAGCCATGGAAAGAGCGTCCTCGACAAAGTTCTCTTACCCCCAGTGAAGTCTATCAACACTTCCAATACAACAAGGGTATCCCCAGCAAGGTATTATCAACACTCAACAAAGTATCTCTCTCCCCACCGAGTATTGCTCCCCAGCATGGTCGCTAGAGTATTTTTCTCCCCGCGAAATCTTCCATTCGCCAAGTTTATTCCTCAACGGAGTCATCTTCTCCTACCGGTATTCTTGCAGTTATCATCCCCAGCAGGAGTAAAAGCTTATTCTTCAATATCAGTCCAGGAGTGACTTCCCGGCACCCGTCAAGGATTTACTTTCCTAGACGAAAAACACATTCATAAAACATCACATACATCATTATAGCATGCATAGACGCATCATATCAACAAATCTCATTTATGTTGAGAACATCATTGCTTGATCCATATCATGCATTGCATATGACTGACCTCTACCTTTCAGGAAAGGTTCAGCTAAATTCTCCATCATATTTCAAGACCTAGACCGGTTCAGTTAATCGACTCCAAAGATTTCTTATCCAGTCCAAGGCCTTCTCTAGTCCAGCTAAATCGACTCCCAACAGATTTTTCTGATGAAGACTCAGTAGAAGTTATCAGGTTTTTCTCAAACGTTCGCGTTTGAGATTATAATTTCCTATTGGTTCTCTCCCCGACGGTGCGTGAGATGATAATTCCATTTTAGGTTTTTCTTTGAGATTATGATTTCCTATTGGTTCTCTCCCCGACGGTGCGTGAGATGATAATTCCATTTTAGGTTTTTCTTTGAGATTATAATTTCCTATTGGTTCTCTCCCCGACGGTGCGTGAGATGATAATTCCATTTTAGGTTTTTCTTTGAGATTATAATTTCCTATTGGTTCTCTCCCCGACGGTGCGTGAGATGATAATTCCATTTTAGGTTTTTCTTTGAGATTATAATTTCCTATTGGTTCTCTCCCCGACGGTGCGTGAGATGATAATTCCATTTTAGGTTTTTCTTTGAGATTATAATTTCCTATTGGTTCTCTCCCCGACGGTGCGTGAGATGATAATTCCATTTTAGGTTTTTCTTTGAGATTATAATTTCCTATTGGTTCTCTCCCCGACGGTGCGTGAGATGATAATTCCATTTTAGGTTTTTCTTTGAGATTATAATTTCCTATTGGTTCTCTCCCCGACGGTGCGTGAGATGATAATTCCATTTTAGGTTTTTCTTTGAGATTATAATTTCCTATTGGTTCTCTCCCCGACGGTGCGTGAGATGATAATTCCATTTTAGGTTTTTCTTTGAGATTATAATTTCCTATTGGTTCTCTCCCCGACGGTGCGTGAGATGATAATTCCATTTTAGGTTTTTCTTTGAGATTATAATTTCCTATTGGCTCTCTCCCCGACGGTGCGTGAGATGATAATTCCATTTTAGGTTTTTCTTTGAGATTATAATTTCCTGTTGGTTCTCTCCCCGACGGTGCGTGAGATGATAATTCCATTTTAGGTTTTTCTTTGAGATTATAATTTCCTATTGGTTCTCTCCCCGACGGTGCGTGAGATGATAATTCCATTTTAGGTTTTTCTTTGAGATTATAATTTCCTATTGGTTCTCTCCCCGACGGTGCGTGAGATGATAATTACATCCCAGGTTTTTCTCAGACGTTCGCTTTTGAGATTATAATTTCCTATTGGTTCCCTCCCCGACGGTGCGTGAGGTGATAATTCCATTTTAGGTTTTCTTAATTGTTCGCTTTTGAGATTATAATTTCCTATTGGTTCTCTCCCCGACGGTGCGTGAGATGATAATTCCATTTTAGGTTTTTCTTTGAGATTATAATTTCCTGTTGGTTCTCTCCCCGACGGTGCGTGAGATGATAATTCCATCCCAGGTTTTTCTCAGACGTTCGCTTTTGAGATTATAATTTCCTATTGGTTCCCTCCCCGACGGTGCGTGAGGTGATAATTCCATTTTAGGTTTTTCTTAATTGTTCGCTTTTGAGATTATAATTTCCTATTGGTTCCCTCCCCGACGGTGCGTAAGGTGATAATTCCATCCCAGGTTTTTCTCAGACGTTCGCTTTTGAGATTATAATTTCCTAATGGTTCCCTCCCCGACGGTGCGTGAGGTGATAATTCCATCCCAGGTTTTTCTCAGACGTTCGCTTTTGAGATTATAATTTCCTATTGGTTCCCTCCCCGACGGTGCGTGAGATGATAATTCCATTTTAGGTTTTTCTTTGAGATTATAATTTCCTATTGGTTCTCTCCCCGACAGTGCGTGAGATGATAATTCCATTTTAGGTTTTTCTTTGAGATTATAATTTCCTATTGGTTCTCTCCCCGACGGTGCGTGAGATGATAATTCCATTTTAGGTTTTTCTTTGAGATTATAATTTCCTATTGGTTCTCTCCCCGACGGTGCGTGAGATGATAAGTTCATTCCAGGTTTTTCTCAAACGTCCGCTTTTGAGATTATAATTGCCCCATTGGTTCTCTTCCTGATACTGCGAAGATGGTAATTCCCACCAAGATTTTCTCAATGAGCGTTGTTGAAGTTAAAGTCACCCAAGGTTCTCTCACCGTTCATACTGAGGTAGTAACCACCCCTGGTTCATGCATCATCTTGTGAAGCTCCAGATCCAACTCCTGTAACCAGTCAGGACATATCCATACCAAGCGTCTGAAAACCAACTCCTGCAACATGTCAGGTAATCATTTTCTCTTTTGCAGGTATGCAGGTTCTCGCTAAGGAATCTCTTATGCGATCAACGTCCAGATGGCATCTATAAGCCCATCATCCTATCCATCAATCTCCAAATGGCATCTATAAGCCCATTCCATCACCACACTGCTACTATGTGAGCGCAAATTTCTGGGCACTCTAGTGTTCAATCATCTTCTACCCTCGGATTACGAAAGGCACGTCAGCCAATCTGCATCCTCAGGTCTAAGAAGATTGAACAGGGGCAACTGTTGTACCCCAAAATTTTCCCTCCCATATTCTTCAAAGATTTGCCAAGTTAAGCTTCAAAATTCCTCAAGGGTTGCACAGTGCAAAGGCCTCCTGAACAGTCAAGATTAGGGTTTTTGTTCTGATCAAGAAAATGAAGTTTCCAAAGGTCCAATCAAGTCTCACATGCCTACAAAAATGTTCAAGCATCCTCATACCAAGTTTCAAGACATTCAGCTCAAAATTGCACAGTCAAAACCCTAATTGCACTACAGTCAACTGTAGGGGCAAAATGGTCATTTGACAGTCAAAAGTTCAAATTTTTGGTCAACATATCATTTTGAAGCCACAAACATCATTTGATCAATGCTTGATCATGATTCTCAAAGCTTGGCTCAAAAATCATCAAGATGCAAAAGTTTCCTTATTTGGACAGTTGAAAAAGTCAACTGTAAATTGACCAGGGCATAACTTTCACATGGATTATCAGAAAAATTCCATCCAAAGCTCATTTTGAAGAGAAAGACATTTCCTACAACTCATATTCATACTTCAAGTCCAAGAAATGCTTTCACAAAAAGTTATCAATTTCAACATTATAGGTCATTTTCAAAAGTCAACAAAAAGGGACTTTAAGTCAAAGGCCATAACTTGAGATTGGTAAATCAAAATGACATGGGACCAAAGACATTGGTTAGAGTACTCAAAGACCTTTCCAAAATGTCCAAGAACATGAGCAAAGCTTAAATATTGAGCAAGTTATGCCTTGTGGAAGTTGGGAAATTTTTGGATATTTTGAAAAGTCAACATTGATTCAAATGACCTAAAATTGCTAATGGGCCTATTTTTCTTCCACAATTCATTATCCCAAGCATACACACGACCATTTGGCCCAAAGGGAAGTTTTTATTCATTTTTTATTTATTTATTTGGATTTTTATTAATAATAATTCATTTAAATTAAAATAAATACATGAAAAATACAAAACTAATGAAATAAAATCTTTGTGTGCAGAAAATACTCTCATTGGACACTCAAGATTCGTGCATAATCATTTGTGGAAAGTTTTGGCATGATTTGGTATCAAATTGCATGAAAAGATATGAAAATATTTTGCCATAAAAACTAAATATCCATATATCAAATCTTTGATTCTTTGGACAAGGAACTTGACCTAATTCACTCAGTACTTAAGCCTGATCATAAACCTAATGCAAAGGACCATTGAGCTGCGCTAGAAACCAATTCACAAACTTGAAATTTTTGAAAAGAAACTCAAAACTGAAAACCTCATTCTAGGGCGATTCAAGGCACGATTTCTGTTTCATTAGCTTGCTGAAGCTTCATAGAACGATTTCCAATCAAAAACATTCATCAAAACTCAAAGAATTGGTACAACAAACCGGCCCTGTACAAAAAAAAATTCATAGTCGTGCATCTCAATTCATGCATTCTTTGTGATTTTTAATGCTTGATTCATGTTCTTTATTTGATTCTGATGCTAACCCAATGATTCAATTGTATTTTTGTGCATTATATGCGATTATGCCATTATCGTTTTCTAGGGTTTACAGGACTTGGAATTAGGGGTTTTGAAACGAGGAAAAATTGAAGCACAAGACCCAGACTATCCTCATCAGGACCTTCATACAAACTGATTGATAGGGTCGCGCTTAATTTATGAGCATCCAATGGCTAATCGCTATTTTTTAGTAGCATACCTAAGAGAACGCTTAAAAAACCGTTGCCATGTTTTATTATATTTTCAGGAAAAACAAACATGAAGAAGATGATGCAGTGTCAAGGCGTGAGTGGTTCATTCAAATTATGTGCGCGTTTTTTAAGTTATTGACTAACTTTCTTTTATAATATTCATTAGCTATTATATATCAAATGCGCATGGGTTGATTCAGTGGCATACGTGTTGGCTGGTAAAGTGCATGACCTGGGTTCGAGCCCCAGGTCTCCATTATCTCATTGTTATTTTTCAGTTTACGTTCACATGTAGTTTCAGCCTAAGGGACGTACCATACACTTCCAAGATTAAGCGTCCACGCGTCCCACATAATCCAATCAAAGGCCAAGAATTGAGATACATGGTGAGCCCCAGTCAACGCGCCAGCATGCTCCCTGGAGAAAGTCAAACAGGTCAAGATTAATGGGCCAGATTACTAAACTTTAACCTCCATGTTGGGGACTACAACCCCCCTAGGTTTGCCATAATATTTTTTTTTATTTTATTTTCTATTTGCTTTTAATTATTATTTGTTTAATTAATTTATTATTTTCACAAAATATAAAAAACACCTAAAAATCAAAAAAATCAGAAAAGAGGAAAAATATAATAAATATTTTTGTTTTAATATTTTCCATAAATAAATTGTATATAACTATTTAGTTTTAAATTAGGTTGTAATTTTAATTCTTTTAATAAAAATCTAAAAAAACATAGAACTAGGGTTTAATTAATTTTTATCTTTTTTTTTTCTTTTTCGCCCATAATAATTAAATAATTAGATATTTATTTTTTATGATTAAACTTGTACATAAAAATTAGGGTTAATTTAGGTTAAAATTCAATGTTTTCTTAATAAATTAAAAGCCATTAGAATTAGGGTTAGTATTTATTTTAATTAATTCTTTTTTTCATATTAAATCCTAAAATACTAAAAAATACCAAAAAACAAGTTCTTTCTTTCTTTTAATTTTAATTAATTCCTCATTAGTTTAATTTTGCAAAAAGGGCCCAACGCCCTCGTTTCGTTTTAATTCTTATTCGCATATTTATTTTATTTCTTTATAATATTTATGTATCTCTCCCAAGGCCATGTAACCTTTTAATTTTCTCGCACTTTTCTTTTACTTTCTTTATTTTTTCTGTCAAATCGGGTCCTGGTTTAATTTTGGCGATGTGGACCCGCGCCTTTTGTAATAGCTTTAGACTTTTACTTTCCCGCAATATTTTAAACTGTTAACAAATGGCATGAAAGAATGTATGGACAAAAATAAAAACAAGCGTAGAACACCAATAACATGACAAGATAAATGCAAATGAAAACGACACACAAATCGCACACACCACCCCTAGTGTACGCCTCACTGTTGCCTTGCCTCGAAAGGTGATCGTCGAGTAGAAGATGTTTTAGTAAGTCCTCATGATCCGGGAACCTGGCATGAGGGTAGCTTCTAAGGTGTCTTCCTATTGCTCTGGTGATCACCATGTCCCGAACCTCGAATTGACCCGAACACCTCCAACGGTGGTGCTACCTACCTCTCAATGGTGGGATGGCACTACTTTAAGGACATTTACACAGACGAATTCCTTAGGGTAGGTAGACGACTCTAGATACTTGCTCTAAATTCAAAAACAAATCAAAAATACTTTTCACACCGACACCTTTTCAAAAAGCTTTCGAAAGCAATTTTTCAAACACTCTTGAGGACCGATACAAGAGTCGAACTGAAATTTTCAAAGAAACTTTTTTAAAACCCACAATTGAAAAGCGAACAAACCTTTTGAAAACACAAATGAGCAAGTATCTAAGAGCCCATGGATAACCATGGATAGAAAGGGTGCTAACACCTTCCCTTTCTATAACCTACCTCCCGAACCGAGAGCAATCTCTTTAAGGAATTTTTCTGTGCTTTTGTCCTTTCCATTTGGAGAAAATAAAAGACGGTGGCGACTCTTGCTTCCGCGACATTTCGCGAACCAGCGTTAAACAGTCAGTTCCAGATCCACCGATCACAATATGGTTGTAATAGTTAATTAGATTTAATTTTCTTGCGAAATCCCCATTTGTAAATTTGTACACCCCTCCCCTATTGATGTAATAACTTAGTATTTTTATTTTCCGCAATTTAATGCTTTATATATAAATGCTAGTAAATTAGGGTTTGTATGGAAAGATAAAATCAATGCTTAGAAAACCCTAATTCAAAGACAAAACAATGCATGTAAATCAATACACTTGCACACTTACACCCTTAGGGTAAATCCACTTTGTTGCCTTATGAAAATGGTCATAATACGCATGTAAGATGGCTTGGCAAAAACAAACAAAAATACAAGATCATAGTCCCTCGATGACGCTACAAATGATGCCTTACGAATGATCTTAGTCCCTTAAAGAAAATGCTAAGATATCTAACAACATTGCTATTCTTGACTATACGATGACCCTCACCCGTCCCTTTACATCCAAAGGCAGGGTTTCTTACCAAATCAATGGTAAGATAACAATGTCAAAGGAAAGAGGAAATAAACATGAAAGACTTTTGAGTAGGTGGAATGTTCCTAGTTGCTTGCTCATTTTGAAACCAAAACATCCTTGCTATTTTCAAAACAAACACCAACACTTTCAAAAACATCTTTCAAACTTGAAACATTTTCAAAAGATCAACACTTTGTATACATTCTTACGAACGAGAATCATTACAAAGTTTTCCTAAATGATGAAGCCTTTTCAAAATACTTTCAAAAAACCACACAAAGCACATTTTCAAACAAAAGCAAGTGATCTAGAAAGCAACTAAGAGCCCGTAGATAACTATGAATGAAAAAGGTGTTAATACCTTCCCTTTTCATAATCTATCCCCCGAACTCAAGAAAACATCTCTAAAGGTCTTTCATGTTCTTTTCAGCCTTTCCTTTTGGATAAAAGAAAAGTCGGTGGAAACTCTTGCTAACCGCAACAATTGCAATCAAACGCAAAACAACCAAGTCAGTTCTCCCACCGAGTTACAGAACTGGCGACTCTGTTGGGGAAATTTTAAAAGTGGGGTTACCTTAGGGCTAGATCAGATTTACTCGTTTTCATTGTTTGATTTGTTTGCTTTACATTTTGGTTCTTTGTTTGGGTTTAAATCCTCTACCAAGATTTTGGATACCTTATAAGTAAGTAGCAGTACATTGTGGAAACTGTGCGGGGTATACTGACATGGTCTAAGCAATAACTATGTTAGTGTGACATATTTGTGGGTACCGGCAGCCCTTGAGTAGTCAAGGAGAATACGGGGCAACTAAGTGATGACATGAAGCACTAACTAACTTCTAGAACCTTTACTTGACCAACTAGTCTATTGTACCCTAAAATTTTCCCTCTCATCTTACTCAACACATGCTCATTGAGATCCTCAACTTGCTCAAGGATACCCAAGAGTTGACCAGACAAACTCTCTCCTAAACCAATGAACCTCCAACTAGGGTTTCCATTTTCATCAAGATGGGTGAGCTCCAAAGGACTCATATGCTCTCCATAGTCCTAATATGTTCTTAAGACCATCCATGTGAAGTTTCATGCCTTGCACAAGAAGTTTGCTCAGTCAACTGCTCAGAGGCTTGAAAATCAACTGTATTAGTCAACTGTGGCCCACATACAGTCAAACTTCAAGATTTTTGGTCAACACCAACACTTTTAAGTGATATCCATCATTTGATCAAGGTTTGATCATGATTCCCCAAGGAATGCTCCTAATTCATCAAAACTCAAACGTTGCTAAATTAGGGTTTCTTAGGAAAAGTCAACCAAACTTTGACCAATCATAACTTTTTTATACTTTATCAGAAATTTCTCATCCAAGGATCATTTTGAAGAGAATCCAATTCCATACAACTCATATTCATGCCTAAAGTTCAAGAAATGCACTCATGAAAAGATATAAATTCATACATTATAGGTCCTTTTCAAAAGTCAACAAAAACACCTTTTGGGTCAAAGCTTCTTACATGAACATGGAGGATCCAATTGAGATGAAACCAAAAGGGTTGTTTAGAGGAAATCAAATACAATATTCACAATTTTCCAAGATATGATCACTTTTTATTGACCTAATTCAGTCCGATATATAGAGAGAATAATTCCCAAGCACAAAAACGAGGATTGACAACGTGAAGCTGCCAAGACAAGTTGCCACTTTTTGCCAAAAAGTCTCAAGTCGAATTCCATATTAGAGCCATCCTCAAGGAGATTTAAGGATTGCAACACGTTCTTGGACACCTCCAGAATCTTTTCCAACCATTTGCACGCATTGAGATATCCAGAATCAACCTGCACGTACATCACAGTTTGCCATTGTTCTTGATTTTGATTCTGATTATTTGCGCATGATTTATAGTTTTTAAGCATACCTTCATGTTTGTATCATCATTTAGAATGTATTGGTATGATTAATTATGAGTTTTGATGCATGTTTGGACAATTGCGATTGTTAGGGTTTATGCTTGCATTTTAGGGCTTTGTGATACAGGTAAAATCAGGGAAAAATATGGGCATCATCATGCTCACGAGATCAAGCCTGGTTGATTGGTATACTTGGATTTCATTTATCTTGTTTGTTTGAGATTTTTTGAGATGAACAGGTTTTAGTTACAGGCATTGAACCGTAGGTAAAAGCCTTTACCTAATACGACGATGCTGAGGAGGAAGAAGACTGAGTGGCAACGTCCCATTAGACCACTTGAATATTAAAACGTTTTTTCTAGGCACTATGTGTGTTTTCATTATATATTATTTCGTGTATTGATATTAACAAAAGGCCAACTGGCCCAGTGGCGTGCAAGAAGACTATTAAGGCGCTATAAGTGAGAGGTCAGGGGTTCGACCCCTGCCTCCAACATTTGTTATTTTTTCTTCAAATCCCTTGCAGGTTTCATGCGCTTCAGCACCCATCGTCCACCATACACCTCAGATCTCACCCTTGGGATCCATCATCATGTAGATCCAGCGCCACAGGATTAAAGGCACACCATGAACCATCATAATGAAGCCTCACTGGTTCTCACGCTGGGCATTTGGGCCATCATCCTGGCCCTTTTTAAAATTTGGCAATACACCTCCCAAATTGCTTCTCACAATCAGGCCCACTTTCTTTCTTTTTAATTTATTTATTTGTTTTTTTTTAATTTGTTGTTTTAATTATTTTCACAAAAATAATATTTTTATTATTAAATCATAAAATCATAAAATTACAAAAAAATATTAGGTTTAGTTTTTTTTTTCGTAAAATATTTAATTGCATTAATTAATTAGTTTAATTAGGTTAACTTAAATTCTTTTTTTCCATAATTATAATTAAATAGAAATTAGGTTAATTTGCAAGATTAATTACTTTTCTCAAAAAAATCCAAAAATATATTTTCTTTATTCATCAATTAATTGTTTCTAAACTTGACATTAATTCCCCATATTTAATTTTGTCGCGCGCATTCTTTTTCCCTTATTTTATTAATTATTGTAACTGCTCCGAGTTTGTAATAGTTAATTAGGTTTACTATTTTGCATTTATTATTTTCCCCAGTTTTTGATTATGTAATCCCTCTCCCCAAAGCCTTGTAATAGCTAGGGTTTTAATTTCTCGCACTTTACTTTCCGCAATTATAAACTGCCTAGATGTATGGATAATAGGATTGAATGGCAAGATAACAATTTAAAACGGTAGATAAACCTAAATGTACAAGATAAATGAAACTAAAATCAAACACTTACACATGCTCACTCCTAGGGTTTGACCCACTTCGGTTGCCTTCGGCAAACAGTCATGAAGCACAGGGAATTTTAGTGGTTGCCCTCTAGTCCCAAAAGATCAAAAATGACCCGTTCGAATGTTGCCTCAGAAAGATATTTAGGATTTTAGGATAACTACTAAAGCTTCCTAATTATTTCTTATGTGATCATATTCGTCCCTTCAAATGTCCCTTAAAACTCCAATGATAGGGCTACCTACTCCTTAATAGTAGGATAACGCTGTCTAAAGGAAACGAGAACGAACAATCTTTTTTCGAGTAGGTAGAACATCTTAAGTACTTGCTCAAATAAACTCTTTCCCACAAACACTTTCAAAACAGTTTCAAAAACCACTTCGTCACGCTCTTGAGGACCGATACCAGAGTTATCACAAAGTTAAACAAAACTTTTTGCAAAACACACACAAGAAATTTCAAAAATGAGCAAGTACCTAAGAGCCCGTGGAAAACCACAGATAGAAAGGGTGCTAACACCTTCCCTTTCTATAATCTACCCCTCATACTCAAAAACTCTCAAAAAAAGGTTTTTTCTGTTCTTTTCCCTTTCCTTTGTTGGATGAAATAAAATTCGATGGCGACTCTTGCTTACCGCACATTTGTGAATACAAAATGCAAACCAATATTAAACATTCGGTTCTGCCACCGTATCACAGAACTGGCGACTCTGCTGGGGAATTAATAAGTGGGGTATACCTTAGGATCTAGGTCATTTCTAAAAATTGCTTTCTTGTTTTGCTTTGCCTGCTTTATATTCAAGGGTTTTGTTGGGGTTATGTAGATCTTACACTCGGATCTGGGGACACCTTTTAGGTAAGTAGCAATAAACTGTGAGGGAACTGTGCGGGGTATACCGACACGGTTGAAGCAGTAGCTACATTGATGTGGCACTTTGGTTGGTACCGATAACCCTTGAGTTAATCAGGGAGAGTACGGGGCCGCCGCGTGATGTCATAAAGCATCAACTGACCTTAGAACCTTTAATTGCACAACTTGGCCAGTAGGACGTAGCAAGATGGCCGACTTTGGTGTATTCCCAAGGTCGACAGATACTCGATGCTACACTCATTGAGGTTTGACTCTTGAGTTTTGTTTGGTTGCGAGTCAATCGCCTATTGAATGAAGCTTGGGGGAAAGATCGGTGATATTGAGATCCCTTAGAACCCGGTTACTATTTATAGGACAGGTTGAACCAATCCAGCTTCAAGAGGGTATTACCTTAAAACTCATGCAGGCCTTAAACCTAAGGACTTGGTGTGACTTGTTTGTTGCTTGATATACATGTGATTTCTTAGCATAATCATGACATCATAAACATGGAATATCATGCTAACCATTTCAAGGATTTTCTATGGCTCATCTTTGCTTTGTTTTGTAGGACATGGCACCCGCCCGTAGGAACACTATCCAGATTAACCTTGTGAAAGTGCCTCTCCAACTAAAGGACCAGGCATTAAGGATTCCTGAAAGCTCTTCCTTCACCGGGAAACATGGTCGGTTGCTCAACTTGGTCACTTCAAAACCTGATGAAGAATTGTTAAAAGTGCTATTTCAGTTCTTCGATCCTTTGCACCACTGCTTCACCTTCCCGGATTACCAGCTAGCGCCTACTATGGAGGAATTTTCTTGATTGTTGGGGCTACCTATTCTTGATCAGTTACCTTTCAATGGTACGGAAGAACATCCAAATCCTGAAGAGATTGCTCGGGCTCTGTCCTTACAATGGTCCGATGTAGTGAAAAATTGGGAAACTAGGGGAAGTGTCCAAGGAATCCCGATTAAATTTTTATTTGAGAAGGTTTACTTTTTTTGGGATACCCTTGATTTACAAGCTTTTGAAGAGGTACTGGCACTCCTCATCTACGGGATGGTACTTTTCCCTAATACGGACCAACTCATAGATGTGAATACTATTAAGGTTTTTCTGTCTCATAATCCAGTGCCTACATTACTTGGGGATATTCTACATTCTTTGTATGCTCGCACTCTAAAGAGAAGGGGACCCTCCTGTGTTGCACTCCTCCATTGGCTAGGTGGTTTATTTCGCACCTACCCAGGTCTATTCTGAAGAATGAGCGGGGTATGAAATGGTCTCATAGGCTGATGTTCCTTACACATTCAGACATTCATTGGTGTTCACGGTCCTCAGGAGATATTACCATCATCGATCGCTGTGGTGAATTCCCCAATGTCCCTCTCTTAGGAGATAGGGGAGGAATCACTTATAACCCTTGTTTGGCACTACGACAGTTTAGTTATGCGAGAAGGGATGGTCCTCACGATGCGCTTATCTAGGGAATCACCTTCAACTATGAGAATGATGCTCAGGGTTACCGCAAAAGGTTCATGAGAGCTTGGGGCATGGTACATAAAATTGATAGCAAGACACTGGGGCACAAGAATTCCATCCCTCTTGAGCCTTATCTTCGATGGGTACGAGCCCACGCCCAAAGTCTTATGATGCCTTACCCTGCTATCCTACCAATGATTGTGGAACCAGTTGCTAAAGGAGACACTCCTTATCTTGTTCATCATCCTGACATGCCAACTGATCATGAGGAGTTACAGAAATCCTGGGTTAAACTTAAAGAGGAGTGGGATACGTTCGAAGCTCAATTATATGCCAGCGAGAAGAGGGTCCTGGAGCTCACTAGGCTACTTCATGAAGAAAGGAACATAAACGCCTACATTTCACCAAAGAGGATGCGCTCTTGGGAGACCTAGTTTTCTTTTGGTTTTAAGTTTGGTTTGTTTGATTGTAAGACTAAAGGGCACCCGATGTGTGTTTCTTTTTGGTTAAAAAAATTTGAGCCTTTACAAGTCCTTGAAATCATTACATACGCATACCATCCATGACATTGCATAAACAGGTACCATTACATGTTTCTCATCTTCTTCGCTGTTTATTTCAGCAAAAATGTCTTCTGAACAAAGAATGAAAGATCTTCAGGAACAAAACGCCCAATTTCAACAGATGTTCATAACTTTGGCAAAAGGGAAGAAAGATCTGAAGGCCCTCATCCTGAAGGAAAAGAAGAAAATCTCTGGTGTTCTAAACCTGGGCAGAAGGTTCAGGGGGCCGCTAAAGCAACCAGTCGATCTGACCTCCTCATCCAAAGAAGGGGAGAATCAAGAGAGGGAGACAAGGGAGAAGGAACCTAGCCCTGAATTTTCTGACAATGATACAGACTACAATGATGAGCAGTATCCTCCCACTGAGGATAGATACAAGCAGTTAGAGGATCAGTTGAGCGCTATGGAAATCCAGAGAATACCCGGGCTGGATTTTGAAGAGTTGGGGTTGGTGTCTAGGGTAGTCATCCCACAAAAGTTTAAAGCTCCGGTTTTCGCAAAGTGTGATGGGGTGTCTTATCCCAAGCTTCATCTTTGTTCCTATGTGAGGAAGATTTAGCCTCACACTACTGATAGGAACTTGTGGGTTCATTTCTTTCAGGACAGTCTGTCAGGGACTCAGTTCGAATGGTTCTATCAACTGGAGGGAACCAATGTCCGAAACTGGGAGGATTTGGTTGTTGCTTTTTACTAGCAATATCAATACAACACTGACCTTGCCCCTACTCGTACTCAACTCCAAAGTATGTCCATGGGTGCAGGTGAAGGCTTTAAGGACTATGCGCAGAAGTGGAGAGATTTGGCTGGGAGAGTCCAACCCCCTTTGTCTATTAGGGAGTTGTTTGACATGTTTCTTGGGAAGCTGTATGGTCCATTTTTAAATCATCTAATTGGTAGCTCCTCAGTTGGTTTTACCGAGCTGATATTAACGGGAGAGAGGGTAGAAGTTGGGATCCGGAGTGGCAAGATTCAGAAGACACCTCTTCGAGTTCAGTGAAGAAGCCCTTCATGGGTAAGAAGGAGGTCAGTGTCGTTTATAGTCCAAGAGACTAGAACAGAGTTGAACGCCGACAATGGTAGGTGCTGTGATGATATCTAGGTCCGCGGCTACCCCACAACGCAACAATCAACAAAGGGTAGAAAGACCGCAAAGGTAGTTTACACAGATTAACATGACATTGACTGAGGTTTTACCCCATCTGCTAAGATCCAACTTGGCAACCTTGAAAGAGGCTCCCAAGAATCTTAATACCACATCTCCTCAGTACAATCCAAACGCTCGGTGTGCATACCATTCTGAGAGACCTGGCCACGATACAAATGACTGCTGGGCTCTGAGAAATAAAGTACAAGATCTGATTGAAGCCAAGGAGATTGAGTTTGATGCTCTGGAAAATCCCAATGTCATAACTTCTCCCATGCCTAAGCACAACCGTGGAGTTAATGCCATTGATACTGATTAGTTCGTTACCTCTGTTGATGAAGTTTCTACTCCTCTTATGACTGTTAAGAGAAATTTGTTGTTGGTCGGTTTATTTTCGGGTTATGGTGAAGGTTGCCACATGTGTTCATCTTTGCCCACTGGTTGCTATTTGCTGAAAGCAGGTGTTCAACGTCTGATGGACAGTAGAGAATATTTGTTCAAAAAGGCTTTGATTCTGACTGTTCCGCTTGAAGATGTTGCCATTATAACCATTTCCGCAAATACTTCCAAGGTCTCCTCTAAAAGACCTATTAGGATTACACCTGCTCCAAGAATTGCCCCACTGATAATCACTTTTCCTAGTCCCGTACCGTATTCCTCAGACAAAGTTGTCCCGTGGAATTATGGCGTCGATGTTTACTATCATGGCATTAAACAAGATTTGAAGACTGAAGAGGTTGATCCCGATGTAAGTAACATTGTCGGGACCAGCAAGATTACCAGAAGTGGAAGGGTTTTCTCTCCCGAGATCTCCCCAAAGACTGTCAATAAGCCTGTTGTTATTCCATCTGCTGTTCCTGCTAGTACTCTAGCTACTACTCCCGTTCTTACTCCAGTTGTTACCCCTGCCGATGAGTCATCTAGGACTCGAGGCAAAGAAGTTATAGGTGAACCTGCCCGGACGGAGGAACCTAGAAAATTTGTTGTGGAATCCTCTAAGCAAGAGATAGAGGAAATCTTAAAAAAAAAGTGACTACAATGTGGTTGAGCAACTGGGTCAGACCCCCTCAAAGATATTAATATTGTCTTTATTGTTATGTTCCGAGGCCCATGCAAATGCTTTGATTGCATTCCTCAAGACCGCGCATGTGCCACAAGAAACCTCAACCGATCAATTCAAAGACTGTGTGGCCAGCTTGACTGCAAATAATGGGCTGGGTTTTTCATATGCCAACTTGACACCGAAAGGGAGGAAGCATAATGATGCTCTGCATGTCTCGATTGAATGCAGGGGCACTACTATGGCTCATGTACTGGTGGATACTGGGTCTTCACTGAATGTTCTCCCTAAGAAGGCTCTTGATCGAATGGATTGTGAAGGCTTGACCTTAAGGCCTAGTAACATTATGGTAAGGGATTTTGATGGGTCGAAGAGAATGGTGCATGAAGAGGTGGAGATCCCTGTCAAAGTAGGCTCTCAGACCTTTGGGTCCACCTTTTACGTGATGGACATCATGCCATCGTACTCTTGTTTGTTGGGTCGTCCTTGGATCTATGAAGTTGGGGCCGTTACTTCTACACTGCACCAAATGCTGAAATATCTGGTGAAGGGGAAGATTGTCACTGTGCATGGCGAAGAGGAGTATATGGTGAGCCACCTGAACTCCTTCAGGTATATAGAGATGGACGGGGAATTCATAGAGACTCCTTGTCAAAACTTCGAAGAGGTTCCCCATATTTTGGCGTCAACCGAGACTACCACCAGCACCAAACCTCCTCTGAATATGGCTTCTCTCAAGGACGCTAGAGCAGTGGTCGAAGAAGGTGGGTGTACCAACTGGGGACAACTCCCTGATTTTACTCACAAAACTGACAAATTTGATTTGGGCTTTACTTCAGGAGCTCAAAGGGATGTTCGGTGCCCTCGAGCTGGAGGACCTCCCCAACGCATCAGCAATCGTGGGGTTAACGCTATTGAAGACGGTGAGAAAGATTCTGATATTGACAGTTGGATCTACCCGACTACCAATGGTGGACCGAGTAATTGGACGGCCAGAGATTTCATACCAGTTTCTTTTATTCCGCAGTAATTGTCTTACTTGTTTTCCGAGTTTGTAATAAACAATTTAAACTTTATGGCCTTGTGTCTTACCCGAGGCACAATGGTTCTATCTGTGAGGGTTATTATATGTCATTTCATATATCATCAATAAAACATTGGATGTTCCTTGCATACAAATTTTGCACTCTCTGTTTTTCTTTTCTGCTTTTACTTTATCATTACAGCTATGCTCTTACACACACTCACGTATCAAACTGCAGATCCATATCCACCCTGGATCCCATTGATAACAATTCTACTATTGTCAGTTATGGCTTCGAAAATCTGATCAACCAAGCCGAGGACGAAGGTGAGGACGATTGTGAGGTGCCTGGAGAACTTTCTAGACTATTACAGCAGGAAGAAAGGGCTATACATCCCCATGAAGAGCCAGTTGAGACGATAAACTTGGGCACGGAGGTGGACAGAAAAGAAGTCAAGATCGGCGCAAATCTGGAGACTAAGATCAAACAGCGGTTCATACAGATGTTGCACGACTATGTTGAGATCTTCACCTGGTCATATGAAGACATGCTTGGTTTAGACACTGATATTGTGGTACATCGTCTGCCGACTAAAGAAGATTTTCCTCCGGTTAAGCAAAAAGTCCGCTGTATGCGCCCTGAAATGTTAGAGAACATCAAAGAAGAGGTTATGAAACAATTCAACGCTGGGTTCTTGGATGTCACCTCCTATCTGCAGTGGGTTTCTAACGTTGTTCCGGTGCCTAAGAAGGATGGTAAGGTACGAATGTGTGTAGACTATAGAGACCTGAACAGAGCGAGCCCCAAGGATGACTTCCCGCTTCCTCACATTGATGTTCTAGTTGACAACACCACACAACACAAAATCTTCTCCTTCATGGATGGTTTCTCTAGCTACAACCAGATCAAGATGGATCCTGAAGACATGGAGAAGATAACCTTCGTCACACAGTGGGGCACCTTCTGCTACAAAGTGATGCCTTTTGGGTTGAAGAATGTTGGGGCAACTTATCAGCGAGCCATGGTCACCCTGTTCCATGATATGATTCACCATGAGATAGAGGTTTATGTTGATGACATGATAGCTAGGTCTCAAACCGAAGAGGAACACCTTGATTATCTGCAAAAGTTGTTCGACAGGTTGAAGACATACAAGCCGAGGTTGAATCCGAACAAGCGCACCTTTGGGGTGAGGTCTGGTAAGCTTCTGGATTTCATCGTCAGTGACAAAGGTATCCAGGTAGACCCTGTGAAGGTAAAAGCCATACAAGAGATGTCGGCTCCCCGTAAAGAGAAGAAGGTTAGAGGTTTCTTGGGACACTTAAATTATATCGCCAGATTTATTTCACACCTGACTGCTACTTGTGAGCCAATCTTCAAACTCCTAAAGAAAGATCAAGTGGTAAAGTGGAACAACGAATGCCAGACTACGTTCGAAAGGATCAAGGAATACCTTCAAGAACCACCAATTCTGATGACTCTGGTTGAGGGAAGACCTTTGATATTGTACTTAACAGTGCTAGATAATTCAATGGGGTGTGTGCTGGGGAAGCATGACGAGTCTGGTCGAAAAGAGCACGCAATATACTACCTTAGAAAAAAGTTTACCGACTGTGAGATAAGATACTCAGTGCTCGAGAAAACTTGTTGCGCTTTGGCATGGGCTGCTCACCGGCTAAGACAGTATATGCTGACCCACACTACTTTCTTGATATCTAAGATGGATCCAATCAAATATATTTTTGAGAAGCCCGCACTCTCCGGAAGAATAGCGAGATGGCAGATGATGTTAACTGAATATGATATACAATATACAACCCAGAAAGAAATCAAGGGAAGTGTATTGGCTGATCATTTGGCTCATCAGGCCGTGGTTGACTACCAGTCCATGAATTTTGAGTTCTCGGACGAGAATATTATGTTGGTGACTGATTATGAAGAACCTGGACCGGATGAAGGACCTGAGGAAGGATCCCGATGGACTATGGTTTTTGACGGAGCCTCGAACGCACTCGGCAATGGCATTGGCCCCGTAATCATATATCCTAAAGGTTGTCATACTCCTTTCACTGCCCAACTATGTTTCAACTTCACTAACAACATGGTGGAGTATGAAGCCTGCATCATGGGTCTCAAAGTTGCTATCGATCTCAGGATCAAGTTCTTAAATGTCTTTGGGGATTCAGCCTTAGTGATAAGTCAGATCAAAGGCGAATGGGATACGAAATATCTGAATCTCACCCCGTACAAAGAGCATGTACTGACGTTGCTCCCACACTTTGAGGAGGTAACCTTTGAACATTTCCCACGAGAGGAGAATCAGTTAGCAGACGCGCTAGCCACCATGTCTTCTATGTTCAAGGTCAAGTGGGACAACGAAGCTCCCTGAATCATCATTGAAAGGTTGGATGAACCAGCACACTGCTGCGATATTAATACTGAAGAGGTAGCAGATAAACCTTGATTTCACGAAGTAAAAAGATATCTCGAGGCTCAAGAATATCCTGAAGGGGGCATCTGTCAATGATAATAAGTTTCTGAGAAGGTTCACCGTGAAATTCTTCCTCAATAATGGAATCCTCTACAAGCACAATCATGACTCTACCTTACTGCGGTGTGTAGACAAGAGCGAAGCAGAGAGGATTATGGAAGATTTACATGAAGGTACCTTCGGAACCCATTCAAGTGGACATACCATGGCTAAGAAGATCCTACGGGTAGGATACTACTGGTCCACTATGGAAGAAGATTGTTATCAACACTCCCAAACTTGTCATAAGTGCAAAATTTATGCTGATAAGGTGCATGTGCCTCCGGTTCCTTTAAATGTCTTGACGGCTCCCTGGCCTTTTTCAATGTGGGGCATTGACATGATCGGAGAAATCAGGCCTACCACTTCCAATGGGCATCGCTTCATCCTGGTAGCCATCGATTACTTCACAAAATAGGTTGAGGCGGCCTCTTTGCTACTGTGACCAAGAATGTTGTGGCGCAGTTTATCAGGCATAACCTGATCTGTCGGTATGGTGTGCCAGAGAGAATTATCACTGACAATGGTACGAATCTCAACAACACGATGATCGCCGAGCTCTATAAACAATTCAAGATACACCATCATAACTCTTCTCCCAACCGGCCGAAGATGAATGGCGTTGTTGAAGCAGCTAACAAGAACATCAAGAAGATTATACAAAAGATGGCGGTGACATACAAAGACTGGCATGAGATGTTACCATTCACTTTTAATGGATACCGTACCTCATCACGGACGTCGACAGGGGAAACACCTTACTCTCTGGTATATGGCATGGAGGCAGTCCTACCCATTGAGGTCCAGATTCCTTCTCTAAGGGTTATGAAGGATGTGGGTTTGAACGGAGACGACTAGATCCAGACTCTACTTGACAAACCGAATTTTATCGATGAGAAGAGACTTACTGCTGTCTGTCATGGTCAAACGTATCAAAAGAGGATGATCAAGGCTTTCAACAAAAAATTCAGATGCCAAGAGTATCAAGTCGGTGATCTAGTGATCAAACGCATCATACTGCCGCAAGGTGATCCCAGGGGAAAATGAACTCCCACATACGAAAGGCCATTTATGATTAAAAACATTTTCTCGGGTGGAGCCATGATTCTAACCACCATGGACGGTGACGACCTTCCTCACCCTGTCAATGCGGACATAGTGAAAAGATACTACACATGATAAAAGACCCGCTAGGTTGATTGGCCTAGGAAAAAGTAAGGACTCCCCAGCGAACCAAAAGGGTTCGAGAAAAAATAAGGGATGAAAATGAAAAATATGTACACCCGGCAAGTCGAAAACCTGAAAAGGAGGTTTGGGAAACAAAGGGTATCCCGGTGGACTGAGAACCCGAAAGGGCAGTCCAGGGAACAATTAGGGATGTAAAGCGTATCACTATGTCCCATTGGACCACCTTGCGATCAGACCTCAGTATCAACTGTCAAGCTCGAACAACACCGATCAATCTAATCAGCTTCGGACAAGCAACAAAGTGATGATACACTCGAAGACATAGCAGCAATAGCAGAATTGGAACCCAATGAGATTGTTGCACATAGCTGTTTTCTTTTTGTTGTACACAATATTGTATAGCTTCCTTTTATGGCGGCATTCTCTTACTAGAGCATCAACTTCCTTGTACAAAAACGCCTGTTATAGGCCAACTTCGAAAATTAATATAAATCATGTTTACAAAACTATTTATTTTTCTTTTTCTGTTTTGTTTTGCAAGAACATCCAATGATTTATTCTTGACATATGCATTTGAATATGATTGCAGTTCACAAACATTTGCATAGGAAACAAAAAGACAATTGCTCATAACTTAAGAAACAAGGGCAAAAACTGAAAATGTCGAATCCGACAGTTACTCCGTCCAACAGGTACCAGGGCAGAGACAACTTTGAAACACAGTCATGAGTGCATACGACCTCGTGACATCTGTACTCCCCACAGAGTAAAGGGAATTAAAGCATTGATACCAGCTCCACCAAAACAGGAAGTACCTTCCCCACCCGAATGTCATAATCGCAAACAGGTCATAAAATTTTTCTCCCAAGCAGAGTTTATTTCCCTGAATGCAGAAACTCAATCCCTGGCAGAGTTTACCCCTCCAGTTACGGAAGTTCACTTTCCAACAGAATTATTCCCCCGCAGAGTTATTCTCAAACAGAGTCTCTCCCTGGCAGAATATTCACAAACAACAAGGAGTAAATATCTAGCATAGTCATTTCCTTCACCATCCACAGCGGAAGTAGAAAAACCACAGTTCTCTACAACAGTTAGGAATGCTATACTCTCCAGCAACAGTCAAGGATTTATTTTTCCAGACTCGGATGCGTCACAACAGCATCTCCTTCTCATACACCATGACATGTGCATACATATTACATACAACATAATCTCATTTATTTTGAGAACATCATCTCACAATGCGTTTCATGCATCACATATAATTAACCCTGTTATCTTTTCAGGAAAGACAATTATCACCAATAATTCCAACAGTTGTATATGTCACATCTGCAGACAACTAAGGGAAAATCAGTTCTCGAAACCAAACGAGTCAACTAATCTACATGATCAAACGAAGTAACCCTACTATCCAGGTTCCCTCCCATAAGCCCTACTATCCAAGCATTCATCTCTAAGTAACCTTACTATCCAGGTAACTTCCCATAAGCCCTACTATCCAAGCTTCCACCTTGAAGTAACCCTACTATCCCAGTTCCTTCCCATAAGCCCTAGTATCCAGGCTTTTATTCCGAAGTAACCTTACTATCCAAGTTTCTTCTCATAGCCCTACTATCCTGGCTTCCACCTTGAAGCAACCCTACGATCCAGTTTCCTTCTCATACCCCTACTATCCAGGTTCCTTCTCATAGCCCTACCATCCAGGCTTTCATCTCGAAGTAACCCTACTATTCAGGTTCCTTCTCATAGCCCTACCATCCAGGCTTTCATTTTGAAGTAACCCTACTATCCAAGTTCCTTCTCATAGCCCTACCTTCCAGGATTTCATTTTGAAGTAACCCTACTATCCAGGTTCCTTCTCATAACCCTACTATCCAGGCTCTCATTTCGAAGTGACCCTACCACCCAGGTTCCTTCTTATAGCCCTACTATCCAGACTCTCATTTCGAAGTAACCATATGACCCAGGTTCCTTCTCATAGCCTTACTATCCAGGCTCTCATTTCGAAGTAACCCTACGACCCAGGTTCCTTCTCATAGCCCTACTATCAAGGTTCTCATTTCGAAGTAACCCTACGACCCAGGTTCCTTCTCATAGCCCTACCATCCAGGCTTTCGTTTCGAAGTAACCCTACGACCCAGGTTCCTTCTCTCTTATCTCTAGACAATAGTTTACAACACTGGAATACATGGACCCGACCAGAATCGATCGATCTCACGTTTCCCCAGTAAGCCGCTGTGTAGCCTGGACCCTAACCAATTAGGCAGTGTGCTTCCATTTCCTCAATCAATAGTTAATTCCCCAGTAGAGTAATGGACAACCGAAGCTCCTATACTTTATTTCCCCAGACGTAAATCAATATTCTCCAGCGAAGTCCTCCTCAACGGCAGGTACAGGAATTCCTGCAAAGGAATCTATTATGCAACCTGTTGTACCCCAAAATTTGCCCTCTTATTTATCAAGACCTTTCCCACAAGATTTGTTTGACTCAAGACTGGATTAGGGTTTGGTCAGCTCAGGACATCTCATCTTGCACTGATAACCCAAAATTAGGGTTTGAGTCTGCACAAGGATTTTTGGACTATCATTGCTTCATATGACTTTCAAACATCATTATGGATCCCTAAGATAACTCATGACAAGTTTCAAGCCTTGAACCACATTTTTTATCAGTCAATTGGACAGTTGACCTAAAAATCAATTGTATTGGGGAAAAAGTCAACCATGGCCAATTTACAGTCAAACTTCATAATTTTTTATCCACATAAACATTTTAAACTTATATGTATCATTTGGTCAAGTTTGGACCACAGTTCCTCAAGAAATTTGATCAAATCACCAAAAGGGCAAAATGGTCAAAATTAGGGTTTTGACTGAGGAAGGGCAATTTCTGATTTTTAACTTAGCAAATGACCAATTGAGTTAATGAATGATATCAAGAGTCCAATTGCATCATTTTTACCTAATGACATGGTTCAAAACATTGCAAGTCCATTGGATTGACAGATGAATTTTGTAGTCAATTGATAAAAAGTCAACTGTATACTGAAAAGTCAAACTTTGATGTTTTGGTCAAAATCAAGTACCAAGGGTCATAATTCATCAAAACATGTCAAAATGTGAAACTTTTTCACCAAGAAAACCAAATTTGAAAATTAGGGTTTGAATTTGAAATTTTTTCTAACTTAGAAATTTTCTAAGTATAGAAAATTTTCTTATTTTTTCTTAACTTTAGGCCACTTTTTCACCATGATGCATAATGATTCAAGGAAAGTTCCCAACATGAAAGTTGTATACCTCCATGAAATATACAACTTTTCTTCACACACTTTTCCCTAAATATGCTTGGATCTAAAGGTATAAATTTATGAACACATGATCATGAACTAAATAACTTAGTGAAAATTTGCCCTAATTTAGGCAGGTTTTGGACCCAACTTCGTGGCAATTTTTCACCTAGTTCCAAGGGGTATCTCAAAATTCATTTCAAAGATGAATTATAGATCACATTGCAAGCTTTCCAAAATGTCAAAGAACTCCTCAAGATCATTTTTGAGTAGGGAGAATCGAAGAGATGAAGTTGGCAACTTCTCACTTTTTGTCCAAGCCATTTCATGAAGAACAAAGATGCAATCAGTACCTATGCTGCCTAATCCATGCTTTACAGGTCCCAAACTTGTTCCATACTCCTTAATTAAATGCTTGCTCAGTTGACAAAGCTTCTATCCATGCCTTAGAACCTTTATCCAAATTGCAATTCCATTTATGGCAAAAAGGGACCATTGTCATTTTGAAAGAGGTCAACTTTTGCAAACTTTACAATCTTGAGCATTGGACCTGTCCCCTTGGCACATACAAGTACCACAGACCTAAGGCAACTTGTAGAGAAGAAATACCAACCCTAAGCCAGCCAGTACAAGCATGTGAGGTTTTGTCTTATCACTTTACTTCAAATACAAGAAAAGTGGCAAAAAGGTGAAAAGAAGCATAGCTGTTAGAGGGTTGACATCAAACGATTTCCATACTAATATACAAACATTATACAACACAATACACGATTAGCAAAAGCCTGAAACACTTCCAAGCTGAAAAACACAAAAAATCTGTTCAAACCTACAGTTTCTGCACAAGCACACCCATCTTCCATTTGGCTCGTGCGCTTTGAGTTTTGATCATTCAAACACCTTACATACTTGATATCAAACCCATCCAAACCTTCATCCCTGTTCTGTAATCGCTTTTCCACCATCTTCCATTGTTGAGTTCAGAGCTTGCAGTTTGACTTGGCCAAGGAGTTCCAGATACTTTCAGAGCAAGGCAAAGGTTGGAATACATTCAGGGAAGCTCAAGGAAGTTCAAGAAAGCATCAGGCTTCCATTAAAGTCACTCCAGTTTCATTCACGATTCCAATTGAAGGAGGTAAAATCTCAAACTCTATCTCCTTGTACAAGCAACCATAGGCCATGATTTGTGAATAAAAAGTGTAGCCCTCATCATAACGAAATTGTACATATTGTTATCTTGCATTGATTTTACTTGAGTAGATTGAATTTGGAACTTGAAATTTCTGAAAATATTAGGTTAAATATTAGGGCTGTTAAAATTCTCTTTGTTCTTTGATTAATAGTTCACATAACTTATATGGTTGGAATCGTGAGTTCAAGTACTACAATTTTCATGTTATAAGTTTTTATTTTCATGGAAGTATGAGAGAGTTACAGGGTGTCTGGCCAAGCTTGAGGAAGAAGACGAACTACAAGGCAAGGGCGCGTGTTGTGTTATATTGTTTTTGCTTTCCTGAAGACAATGGAAGTATAGCCACCCCAGTGGAAAAGTAGCATGCTGGTGAGACCCATGTCCTGTGTTCGAACCTGCGCGATACTTTTATGTTTTTTTTTTACATTTTTCCCTTTCCACTTTGCCATTTTTGTAGGTTGGGCAGAGTCTTTGGGCTTGGCATCGTTTTGCTAACATGTCACCATCAGCTTTGCTACATCACCCCCCTTGCCAACTTTTATATTTTTTATTTTTATTTGTTTTATTTTCATATTTAATATTTTAATTATTTTCTTTAATGAATAAAAAAAATCCTAAAAAATGTGAATTAATAATATTGCACTTTTATTTTATTTTTTAGTTTATTTCTCACATAAAAATATATTTTATTTTAATAGGATATCATTTATTTTCTTAATAAGCATGTAAATATAATTAAAAATATTTAGTTCAATTTTTTTTATTTCATACTTATAAATACTTATTTTTGCACATATAAAATTTCATATTTTATTACAATATTATTTATTATTTTTATACAAGAAAATATACAAAATAATACCTATAAAAACTTTATTTTCTTTTAAAATAATAATTAGGGTTAAACCCCTTTTAGAAATTATTTCCTTTACCTTATATTTTTTAGGTTTAGATGAAAACTTCTTTTACATAAAAAAGACACAAAAATATTTTTCTTACATGTACATTGCATTGCATTTTAAATATTGTATTGTACCTATTCTAATTCGTACAAATTCGATTTGGTTGTAATAATTTATTTAGGTTTATATTTTGGCAAATCCCCATTCAAATTTGTATTCCCCCCTCCCATAAATTGTTGTAATAGTTTAGAAATATTTACATTACGTAATTTATCGCTTTATATGCCATGATTAGTAATTAGGTTTTGTATGATAAGAACAAAACAAAGCAAAATAGAAAACCCTAAATACAAGACAAAATCAAAGGCATGAAAATGATACACTTGCACACAAGCACCCTTAGGGTTTCTCCACTTGGTTTCCTAAAATAAAAATGGCCATGTTATGCATGCGAAGTATCTTGGCAAAACAAAACAAATATAAGATCATAGTCCCTCGATGACGCTATTCAAAAGTTGCCTTACAAAATGATCTTGGTCCCTCAAAATGCTAAGATTTTTGCAAACATTGCTAATCATGGCTATACGATGACCCACGCCCATCCCGTTTACATCCAAAGGTAGGGTTGCTTACCAAATCAATGGTAAGACAACAATGTCAAAGGAATAGAAAATACATAAGAAAGACATTTGAGTAGATAGATAGCTTCTAGTTACTTGCTCCATTTCAAACAACAATCCTTGCTATTTTCAAAACAAACACACACACATTTCAAAAACATCTTACAAACATTGAAAACATTTTCGAAAGACAAACATCTTTGTATACATTCTTACGAACGAGAATCATTGCAAAGATCGCCTAAACAAACGGCCTCTTTTACAAAATACTTTCAAAACTACACCAAACACAATTTCAAACAACAAAAGCAAGTGATCTAAGCAAGTAACTAAGAGCCCATGGAAAACCATGGATGAAAATGGTGCTAACACCATCCCTTTTCATATTCTACCCCCCAAACTCAAGAAAACATCTCAAAGGTCTTTCCTGTGCTTTTTCACCTTTCCTTTTGGATAAAAGAAAAGTCGATGGCGACTCTTGCTAACCGCAACATTTGCGATAAAATGCAAAACCTCAAGTCAGTTCTCCCACCGTATCATATAACTGGCGACTCTGCTGGGGATTTTTATAAAAGTGGGGTTACCTTAGGGTTTATATCACATTTATTTGCTTACATTGTTTGACTTGTTTGCTTTACATTATGGTTCTTTGTTTGGGTTTGAATCCTCCACCCGGATTTGGGAAACATTATAGGTAAATAACAATATGTTGTGGAAAATGTGCGGAGTATACCGACATGGTCTAAGAAATAACTATGTTAGTGTGACATATTTATGGGTACCGGTAGCCTTTGAGTTAATCAAAGAGAATACGGGGCCGCTGAGTGATGTCATGAAGCACTAATGAACTTCTAGAACCCTTTACTTGACCAAATTGGCCTTTAGGATGTAGTGAGATGACCGGCTTTGGTGCAGTCTGAAGTTGGTAGATACTCGATACTACACTCATTGAGGGTTGGTTTATTGGGATATTTCGGTCGCTATTAAAGAGGCTTGAGTTGAAACAATGACCAAGGAAACAATCCAGTGATATTGATCTCCTTAGAACCCGGTTACTATTGTTAGGACAGGTTGAGCCAACTAAACTTCAAGAGGGTACTTACCTATAAAACCCCATGCAAGCCTAAACTAAGAACTTATTTGATTTGCTTGTATATGCATACTTGTGCATAACATCATGGACATCATGAACATCATATGCATTCACTAACCATTTCAAGGATTTTGGAGATTCATCTTTGTTCTTGTTTTGTAGGATATGGATTCACTTCGCAGGAAAACTATCCAAATCAACCTTGTAAGAATTCCTCCACAACTCAAGGAGCTAGCTTCAAGAATCCCTGAGAACTCTCCATTCACCGAGAGGCATGGTCGTCTACTCAACTTGGTCACATCCAACACAGAGGAGGATATGATGAAGGTTCTCTTCCAGTTCTTTGACTCTTTGCATCATTGCTTCATATTTCCTGACTATCAGCTTGTGCCTACTTTGGAAGAGTTCTCTCAACTCTTGAGGATTCCTATTCTCAATCAACTACCTTTATACGGTACGGAAAGAGATCCAAAGCCATAAGAGATTGCTCAAGCCCTGCACTTACACTCATCTGATGTCACAACTCATTGGGAAACTAAAAGTGGTGTCAAAGGATTCTTGGTAAAGTTTCTGTTTGAGAAAGCCCAAAGCTGTTGGAATTCCATAGACTTGCAAGCTTTTGAGGAGATTGTGGCTCTTCTTATATATGGGATGGTCTTGTTCCCCAATCCTGACCAACTTATAGAGGTAAGTGTCGTCAAAATCTTCATGTCACGAAATCAGGTGCCTACATTGCTAGGGGATATCCTACACTCTTTTCACACTCGTACAATGAGGAAAATAGGGGTCCTGATGTGTTGCACTCCCCTCCTGGAAAGATGGTTTATTTCTCATCTTCCTCAATCAGTCTTAAAGAATGAGCAAGGATTAAGGTGGTCACAAAGGTTAATGACGCTAAAACATTCAGATATCCATTGGTGCTCTCGATCCAAAGAGAATGTTATTATTGTTGACCGTTGTGGGAAATTCCCTAATGTCCCTCTACTTGGCATTAGGGGAGGCATCACCTACAACCCGTGTTTAGCTCTAAGACAGTTTGGTTATGCCCGAAGAGATGGCCCACATGATATGCTGATTCAAGGTTTGGTTTTCGACTACGACAACGACGATCAAGGTCTTCGCCAGAGATTCATCTGAGCTTGGAGGATGCTAAACAAGGTAGATAGCAAGACTTTGGGACACAATAATTCCATCCCTCTTGAGCCTTACCTCAAGTGGGTACGAACCCGTGCTCAAAGTCTTATGATGCCTTATCCTTCCATTCTCCCAGTGATTATTGAGTCTGTTAAGGAAGGAGAAGGTCCATACACTATCCTACATCCTGACATGCCCACATCACTCGAAGACCTACAAAGGGATTGGATACAACTCAAAGGAGAGTGAGATACTTTCGAAGCCCAATTCTACGCAAGCGAGAAGAAGGTTTTGGAACTCACTAGGCTACTTCATGAGGAGCAGACTCTAAATACCTACATAGCACCAAAGAGGATGCGCAATACTTTTTTATCTTAGAATTTTGTATTATTTTGCCCAAGGGGCATTGATGTACTCCAATTCTATCTTATTAATATAACGTGTGTTTATTTTTGTTTAAAACAAATTTGAATTTTTAAATCCTTGAAAGCATTGCATGTATACATATCATTCATCATAACATAAACAGGTCTTTTGCAACAAGTTTCCTCATCTCTCTAACTGTTTATTTCAGTAAGATGGATCTCGAACAGACGGTCAAAGATCTTCAAGCTCAAAACACGTAGTTTCAACAGTTACTCATGACCCTAGCCAAGGGGCAAGATGAGTTGAAGACTCTGTTAGCTGAATACAGACCAGAAGAACCTTGAATTTTGCAACCACTTCCGGGGAAGGAGAAGGAAAAGGAAAAGAAACAGCGGTACCATCAGAATCTGAAGAAGAGGAAGAAGAGGAAGACTACTCTGAGGAACAGTACCCTCCGGCTGATGATAAATACAGACATCTTGAAGAGCATTTAAGCATTATGGAAATACAGAGGGTACCATGTCTAGATTTTGAAGAATTAGGGCTGGTGTCAGGAATTGTAATCCCACCAAAGTTCAAAGTGTCGTTGCTTTCAAAATATGATGGGGTGTCATGTCCTAAAATGCACCTCCGATCATACGTGAGAAAGATTCAGCCGCACTCTATTGATAAAGACCTGTGGGTGCCTTTTTTCCAAGATAGTTTATCCGGAACGTAACTCGATTGGTTTTACCAATTAGAAATGGACGACGTCCACAACTGGGAAGACCTTTCCGCAACTTTCTATAAACAATACCAGTATAATGCAAATTTGGCGCCTACCCGTACTCAACTTCAGACTATGGCTATGGCTTCAAATGAAGGCTTCAAAGATTACGCGCAAAAATGGAGAAATCTAGCTGGGAGAGTGCAACCCCCTCTGTCTAAAAGGGAGTTGGTGGATATGTTCTTAGGTACTCTATCGGGCCCTTTCTTCAACCATTTGATTGGGAGTTCATCTGCCGGATTTACTGAGTTAATATTAATCGGAGAGAGGGTGGAAGCTGGCATAAAAAGTGGAAAGATTCAGAAAGATTCATCTGCCTCTACAGCTGTGAGAAAGCCTTTCACCGGAAAGAAGGAGGTATCTGCTGTTTATCCACAAAGGAACCAAGGGAGAGCTGAACGCCGACCAATGGTGGGGGCCGTTATGATCCCAAAATCTACATCTGATCAACCAAGAAGTAACCAACCAAGGGTGGAAAGGCCAGTCCGACAATTCACCAGAATTAATATGACTCTAGCCCAGGTTTTACCACATCTGCTGAAATCTAATTTGGTGACTTTGAAGGAGGCCCCAAAGAATCCCAACACGACGTCCCCTCATTATCACCCGAATCCCAGATGCACATACCAATACGAAAGTCCGGGCCACGACACCGACAACTGTTGGGCTTTAAAAAACAAGATTCAAGACCTCATAGATGCAAAAGAGATCGAGTTTGAGGCGCCAGAGAAACCAAATGTCATTTCCTCTCCTATGCCTAGACATAGCCATAACGCCAATGCTATTGAGGAAGATTTGTTTATTGCTACAGTGGATGAACTCTTGACTCCGCTCCTGATCATTAAGATGAATTTGTTGAAAGATGGTATATTCCCAGGATGTAATAAAGACTGCCATATTTGCTTATCCTCATCATTTGATTTCTCTCTGTTGAAGACAGGTATTCAACGCCTGATAGACAACCAAGAAATTCTGTTCGAAAATGCTCCTGTTTCACCCATTACTATTAAAGAAGTTCCAATCATAACCATGTCCACCAATCCTTCCAGGGTCCCCAAAAGACCCGTTAGGATTACATCAGTTCCAAAGACTACTCCTCTCATAATTATAATGCCCGGGCCGGTCCCATATAAATCAGAAAAAACAGTACCGTGGAATTACGGTGGAGAAATCTACTACCATGGTATTAAACAAGATGGGTTGACCACCGAAGAAGCGAGCTCCGAAGAAGAAGATTATGACATTGGCAATATTTCCGGAACTAGTAAGATAACCTAGAGCGGTAGAATCTTCTCTCCAGAGATTTCCCCTCCAAAGGCAGTTTTTGGACCTGTGGCCGTTCCGAAGATTACCTCTGTACCAATGATCATACCTGCAAGTGCACCTACCAACAAAGACGACGCGATCCCTACCAATACTTCTACTGCTGAAAATCGAGGAAAAAGCATTCAAGAAGAGCCTATCCGAACGAAGGCTCAATCACTAGCTATCCCCAAAACATCCAAGAAGGAAATGGAAGAGATCCTGAGGATAATAAAGAAGAGTGACTATGACGTGGTTGAACAGTTGGGGAAAACTCCCTCCAAGATCTCCATGCTAGCCTTGCTGCTGTGCTCTAAGGCACATGCGAAAGCTCTGGTAAAATTTCTAAAGACAACCCATGTGCCATAAGAGACGTCTGCTGACCAGTTCCAAGACTGTGTGGCCAGTTTGACAGCTGATAACGGCCTAGGCTTCTCTGATGTTGATTTGACACCCAGAGGGAAAAAACACAACGAGGCATTGCATGTCTCTGTGGAGTGTAGAGGAACGACTCTGGCCCATGTCTGGGTGGACACGGGTTCATCTTTGAACGTCTTACCAAAGAAAGCTCTTGACAGATTGGATTGTGAAGGGCTGACAATGAAACCCAGTAATATAGTGGTGAGAGTGTTTGATGGTTCGAAGAGGATGGTCCACTGGGAGGTCGACATCCCGATAAAGGTGGGAACTCAAACCTTCAACTCAACCTTTTATGTAATGGACATCCGCCCCTCTTACTCCTGTCTATTAGGACGGCCCTGGATCCACAATGCCGGTGCTGTCACCTCCACACTACACCAGATGCTGAAGTACCCAGTCCAAGGAAAGATCATAACTGTCCACAGAGAGGAGGAGTACATGATTAGTCATCTAAATTCCTTCCGATATGTGGAGTTGGATGGAGAGTTCATTGAAACTCCTTTTCAACATTTCGAAGAGGTCTCTCAAGAAGTAGCGGTAACCAATGAGGTATCCTCGTTTCCCAAGATCACAAGACCTCCGCTTCGGATGTCATCTCTAAAGGACGCCAAGGCGGTAGTAGAAGAGGGTGGATGCACCATCTGGGGGCAACTTCCGGACATCCCGTATAAATCAGACAAGTTTGGCTTAGGGTTTACTTCAACTGCTCAAAAGGCTGTGTGTGATACGGTGGGAGAACTGACTTGAGTTTTGCGTTTGTTTTCGCAAATGTTGCGGTATAACAAGAGTCACCACCGACTTTTTATTTTATCCTAAGGAAAGGTCAAAAAGCACAGGAAAGACCTTTGAGATGTTTTCGTGGGTTCGAGGAGTAGATTATAGAAAGGGAAGGTATTATCACCCTTTCTATCCATGGTTATCCATGGGCTCTTAGTTACTTGCTTTAGATCACTTGCCTTTGTTTTTAGATTGCTTGAAATGGTGTTTTGTGTGTGGTTTTGAAAATGTTTTGAAAAAGATGCCTTGTCTAGGCAACCTTTGTAACAATTCATTTGAATGTTTTACAAAGGTGTTTGTCTTTTTGAAAAGATAATTCAATGTTTTTGAAAGTTGTTTGGAAGTTGTGTTGTGGTGTGTGTTTTGAAAAATGGCAAGTGTGTTTTGCAAGTTTGATCAAGTAACTAAGAGCTATCTACCCTATTTTACTCAAAGATTTTCCTATGTTTTAACCCTTTTAACAGTGTTGTTTCACCATTATATTTGGTGAACAACCTTGTGTTAGGATGTTAACGGGACGGGCGCGGGTCATCGTATAGACCATGAATGCAATAGTGTCAAGTATTTTGGCAATTTTCTTGAGGGACTATGATCATTTTGTTTAGGCAACAAGATAGCGTCATCGAGGGGCTATGATCATTTGATTTGTTTTTGTTTTGCCAAAGACACTTAACATGCAACCATGGCCCATTTTTGAAGGCAACAAGTGGAGTAACCCTAAGGGTGCAAGTGTGTATTGTGTTTGTTTTTCATGCATGTTTATCTTGGATTTAGGTCAAACTTACTTGTTGATTTTATTTACATACAAACCCTAAGTCTAAGCATGGCATAATTGAAAGCTTTTAAATGCGAAAATTTAAAGGCTAAACTATTACAACATGATATAGGGAGGGGGGTACAAATTTGGATTTGGGGGATATTTGACAAGGAAATAAAATCTAAATTATTACAACCATATCGAATATACAAATATTTAACATTTTAATAAATACAATTTAAATAAATATCAAAATGCAATGTATTATGCAAAAAAGGATTTTTTATGTATGTAAAAAGGTTTTCATGTTTGAAGTACAAACAAAATAAAAAAAGTCATTTTTTTGGTTATTTTTGTTGTTTAGGGCAAAACCCTAATTTTTGAATAAATAGTATTATTTATTAACTATGCATAATATATATTAATTTATACAAAAAATAATAAAAAAAGGAAGTATATTGTAGAAAAAGTATTTTTGGTGTCAAATATTAAATAAAAAATAAAAGTATTATTTTTGTATTTTTTGCCCTAATTATCTAATAAAATATACAAGTATTTATATATTATATATTAAATATACTAAATATGTACAAAAATAAAATATTGATTATTTACAAAATGTATTTTTTAGGAAATGTTTTCAAAGTGTAAATAAAAAAATAATAACTAAAAATAAATATTTTTTATATTATTTTTTTAGGGTTTTAAAATGAAAAGGAATTATACTTATTTACATACATATATTCTAATAAAGCAAATAAATGCCAAATAAATGTAAAAAAAAATGTGGAAAAATATTTTTGGTGTTTTTTATGCTTGAGCAAAAAATATAAAATCAGAATCAAAAAGAAAAATGCAAAAATGATAAGTATTTCACATAATGGGCCAAGGGGGTGCAAATGGAAAAAAAGAGTGTAAACAGCAAGACTGACTCAGGCCCAGCCCAAGCTAGTCATCTTCAACCTTCAGCATTGTCAAACGCGCGCCTCTCCTTTCAAAATACAAACTCCTGATTCCTTGATTTTTAGCAAAAACTCATAACACAAACAATGTAGAGCATCAAACCACAATTCCAAACATGTAAAAAACTTGACCTAACTCTAAGAAACCAGGGAGAATTTCTTCACCCCCAATTTCTGACCTAGTTTTTCTTCAATGTTCATGGCTAAAATTCTCACAGCATGCTTAATATAAATGAAAAGTGAACACATGTGTGGCTTCAGGGCTATGAGTAGAACATGTTTCATTCACAAACCTAAGCTTAATCATGCCTGGATAGAGAGATAGAAGTCCATAGATTACCTGTTTCAGCTTGACTTGAACAGAGCAATGTAGCAACCTTCAATGGAGTTTGGGCTTTGGTTGAGCTTGCCTGAAGTCCAAGGATGCTTCCCAAATGCCTAGGTTGCTTTGAAACCACCTGTATCGTGCTATGGAAGTCCACCTGCACAGCTTGAAAGTAAAAATGGCAAGTAGGGTTAGAGGTGTTACAACTTGAGTTTAAGGCTTGGAATAGTTCAGGTGGATGGAATGGAATGTGTTTGAACTCCTTTTGGCCAAAACGCACGACAAGAATTGGTTATGGAACTCAAGTTGCAGGGGATGCCCTGTTTCTGCAGCAAGAAGGTGTTTTGGTGTATTAGGAGGTATGAGGGGTGGTTGAGTCGTGTTTCAGGTCAGTTGGGATGTATGGAAGATGCTCACAAAGTTTGCTTAAGCTCTAGTTTGCAGGAAATGAAAGTTGGATCTGTTTTACAAAGTTGCTTCTTTTTGAAGTAAGAAGGTTCAAGTTGCAATGCAGGCCTGTGTACTCTATCCTCTATGCTACAGCATTGGTCCTTGATAAGTGGGATATGTGTATAAAGTTTGGCCTCAAAGATCTGCCTTTGCCTCAAAGATTTGGAACTTGACATAAAGTATCACTTTACAAAAATGGCAATTTTGCTTTTTCCAAATAAGGGTTAATTCAATGTGTAATGCCCAAATGGATGAAACAATGCCTTAACACAATGGTTAGGCATTAAATTATGGAGTGTAAACTTGGTCTTGAGGCCTGCAAGCTAGTAATACACAAACTGATTTGAAAATGCAAGTGTTATGAACAAGCCTTGGCCATGAACAAAAGTGAGTTTTGGCCAACTTTGCAAATTCGATTCTCTCTAACCACAAGGGTGTTTGAGAAGTTCCTGGACAATTTGGAAAGCTTGGAATGTGTACTATAATCCATATTTGTAATGCAAATTGAAAATCCAAGTGGATCCATGTGAAAAATGGCCAAGAAGTTGGACAAAAATCCTTCCTAGAATAGGGCAAAATTTCTCTAAGTTAAAAATGTTTTGCACCCTTGTTCCAAAAATCATAACTTGAGATACAAGCTTCCTTTGACAAAACTTTGTGAATCAAAGTTGTAGATTTTTCAATGGACTACAACTTTCATGTTTCAAGTTTTGTTTGAATCCATTTGCATCTTGGTGAAAAAATGGGACAAAGTTAGGAAAAAAATAAGAAAGTTTCATAACTTAGAAAGTTTTCTAAGTTATGAAATTTTCCATTTTAAACCCTAATATGTAATTTTTGGTTTCATGATGAACAAGTTTCATAATTTGACATGTATTGATGAAAAATTAATCTTGTAACTTGATTTTGACCAAAAAGTCAAAGTTTGACTTTTCAGTGTATAGTCAAATTTTGATCAGTTGACTGAAAAATTCATCTGTCAATCCTATGCATTTGAGATCTTTTGAACTTGTTTGAACGGGTCAAGACAATGCCATTGATTCCTTGAGTACATATGTGAGCTTGGTTTGCCATTGGTTAGGTCAAACAATAAAAAATTACCCTTGTGCAGTCAAAACCCTAAAAATGACCATTTTGCCCTTTTGGTGTTCTGATTAAATTTCTTGTGGAATTGTGATCCAAACTTGACCAAATAGTTCATATGAGTTCATTATGTTGATGTGGGTCAAAAATCATGAGGTTTGACTGTCAATTGGCTACAGTTGACTTTTTCCCCAATACAGCTGATTTCTAGGTCAACTGTCTAATTGACTGGGCAAAGATTGGAATCAAGGCTTGAAACTTGGTATGGATAAACTTGTAAGTCCAACATGAAGCATGAAAGTCAATTTGGGCATTTTAGGTCAAAACATCCCTGTGCAAACTCAAACCCTAATTTGGGTCAACAGTGCAAGGAGGGGTCTTGAGCAGAGCAAACCCTAACTTGATCTTGAGTTCCAAGAGTCTTGTGGTGAAAAAATGTTGATGAAATGAGAGGGCAAATTTTGGGGTTCAACAGTTGCCCCTGTTCAATCTTCTTGAACCTGAAGAGTTAGATTGGCAAGTTTTCCTTTTGCGTCTCAAAGGTAAAAGGAGATTGGACACTAGAGTGCCCGTAAATTTGCACTCATCAAAGCATAGGTGCGGGAATGGGCTTAAAGATGCCAGTTGGAGATGGGCTTAAAGATGCCATCTGGAGATGTGATAGAAACTTGTTGGGGGATGGGCTTAAAGATGCCATCTGGAATGTATGTTGAACTGTTATGTTGTTGGTGGAAGAAATGAGTATCAGAAAGGTGTCCATGTTTTGGAACATCTCTGAGCTGGGGGTCTGTATAAGCAATAGATTGACATCCGTATTTGGAAGCATCCGTAAACTATTTTCAAAAGTTGAATCTGAACAAGCGATAGATTAACATCCGCATCTGGAGAACCCGTAAACTGTTTTCAGAAGTTGAGTCTGAACAAGCGATAAATTGACATCCATATCTGGAAGCACCTGTAAACTGTTTTCAGAAGTTGAGTCTGAACAAGCGATAGATTGACGTCCATATCTGGAAGCACCCGTAAACTGTTTTCAGAAGTCTTGAATCTGAACAAGCGATAGATTAACATCCATATCTGGAGAACCCGGAAACTGTTTTCAGAAGTTGAGTCTGAACAAGCGATAGATTAACATCCATATCTGGAGAACCTGTAAACTGTTTTCAGAAGTCTTGAATCTGAACAAGCGATAGATTAACATCCATATCTGGAGAACCCGGAAACTGTTTTCAGAAGTTGAGTCTGAACAAGCGATAGATTAACATCCATATCTGGAGAACCCGTAAACTGTTTTCAGAAGTCCTAAATCTGAACAAGCGATAGATTAACATCCATATCTGGAGAACCCGGAAACTGTTTTCAGAAGTTGAGTCTGAACAAGCGATAGATTAACATCCATATCTGGAGAACCCGGAAACTGTTTTCAGAAGTTGAGTCTGAACAAGCGATAGATTAACATCCATATCTGGAGAACCCGTAAACTGTTTTCAGAAGTTGAGTCTGAACAAGCGATAAATTAACATCCATATCTGGAGAACCCGTAAACTGTTTTTAGAAGTCTTGAATCTGAACAAGCGATAGATTAACATCCATATCTGGAGAACCCGGAAACTGTTTTCAGAAGTTGAGTCTGAACAAGCGATATATTAACATCCATATCTGGAGAACCCGTAAACTGTTTTCAGAAGTTGAGTCTGAACAAGCGATAAATTAACATCCATATCTGGAGAACCCGTAAACTGTTTTCAGAAGTCTTGAATCTGAACAAGCGATAGATTAACATCCATATCTGGAGAACCCGGAAACTATTTTCAGAAGTTGAGTCTGAACAAGCGATAGATTAACATCCATATCTGGAGAACCCGTAAACTGTTTTCAGAAGTCTTGAATCTGAACAAGCGATAGATTAACATCCTTATCTGGAGAACCCGTAAACTGTTTTCAGAAGTTGAGTCTGAACAAGCGATAGATTAACATCCATATCTGGAGAACCCGTAAACTGTTTTCAGAAGTCTTGAATCTGAACAAGCGATAGATTAACATCCATATCTGGAGAACCCGTAAACTGTTTTCAAAAGTTGAGTCTGAATAAGCGATAGATTAACATCCATATCTGGAGAACCCGTAAACTGTTTTCAGAAGTCTTGAATCTGAACAAGCGATAGATTAACATCCATATCTGGAGAACCCGGAAACTTTTTTCAGAAGTTAAGTCTGAACAAGCGATAGATTAACATCCATATCTGGAGAACCCGTAAACTGTTTTCAGAAGTCTTGAATCTGAACAAGCGATAGATTAACATCCATATCTGGAGAACCCGGAAACTGTTTTCAGAAGTTGAGTCTGAACAAGCGACAGATTAACATCCATATCTGGAGAACCCGTAAACTGTTTTCAGAAGTTGAGTCTGAACAAGTGATAGATTAACATCCATATCTGGAGAACCCGTAAACTGTTTTCAGAAGTCTTGAATCTGAACAAGCGATAGATTAACATCCATATCTGGAGAACCCGGAAACTGTTTTCAGAAGTCTTGAATCTGAACAAGCGATAGATTAACATCCATATCTGGAGAACCCGGAAACTGTTTTCAGAAGTTGAGTCTGAACAAGCGATAGATTAACATCCATATCTGGAGAACCCGTAAACTGTTTTCAGAAGTCTTGAATCTGAACAAGCGATAGATTAACATCCATATCTGGAGAACCCGGAAACTGTTTTCAGAAGTTGAGTCTGAACAAGCGATAGATTAACATCCATATCTGGAGAACCCGTAAACTGTTTTCAGAAGTTGAGTCTGAACAAGCGATAGATTAACATCCATATCTGGAGAACCCGTAAACTGTTTTCAGAAGTCTGGAAGTTGAATAAGCAATAGATCAGCATCCATGTTGGGAAGCGTCCGTAAACTGTTTTCAAAAGTTGGAGTTGAATAAGCAATAGATCAGCATCCACGTTGGGAAGCGTCCGTAAACTGTTTTCAGAAGTCGAAGCTTATTAATCTTATCCTGAAAAGGGTAAAATATTAGCTGAAACACAAAGTTATGTTGCATGAAATGTATGATGCAGTATATATGTTATATCAATGTTTATGATATATGAATGTAATGAATGCGCATGTAAGCTGAGTAGCTGTCTTGCTGAGGATGGATGAATCCTGGATAGCCGGAGATGATAGAATCTTGACTGTTGCCGGGGAAAGTGAATCCTTGACTGCTGCAGGGGATTGCAGGAATCTTTGATTGCTGAATCTGAGACATCCTTGTTGACTGCCGACTGCTTGGGGAACAAGATCTTCAGTTGTTGAGGGATCTTAGGACCACTGCTGGGGATTGAAAATCCTTGGTGACTTGTGGGGAATGAGAATTCTGACGATCTCTACTGGGGAGTCCAGAACCTGGTAGACTTATGGTGGAGAAGTAAGACTGAGAATCTTCAATCTGATGGGAAGTATCTCTGTGGGGAGAAAGTTTACTAATCTGGTTCCGCTGGGGATTGACAGTTGGAGGTTTTAGCTCCGCTGGGGATTGATAGTTTTGGCTCCACTGGGGATTCTGAAACTTACCTCTGAGGGGAATTAAGTTCTGGAAGGCTCTCTTGGTCGGGGAAATCAGCTTTTAGAAAGCTTTTGCTCTGCTGAGGATCCCGAAGTTTAACTCTGTTGGGGATCTTGAAGTTTAACTCTGTTGGGGATCTTGAAGTTTAATTCCGCTGGGGAAAAGGAGTTTAAGAGTCTTAGTCGTCTGTTGCTCTACTGGGGAGTCGAAGTTGAACTGATATCTGGTCGGGTCCAGGTTTCGTAGTAACTTGCTGGGGATTGTAGAGTAGTCTACTGGAGAAGAGGAGTTGTGGTCCTTTGATTTTGTAGTAGTCGGAGAGGCAAACTCAAGCTGGGGAATCCTGGTGTTGTTGGGGAAATAAACCCTGTCGTCAGTCCGCTAGAGAGGTGACATCTTCGTTGGGGGAAGTCCTCGAGGATCCTTGAGGTTGATTCAGCTGGGAAAAGGTTTTCAGAGATTAAACCCTTGCTGGGATGTCATCCTATGAGAAGGATTTTGGGGAGATTTGTCATTGCCCCTAGTAGCAAGTGTTTGTGACATTGCCAAAAATGTTTAATTGTACGTAACCCTCCACTGAGATTGATGTTCAATGCCCTAAGTGACGGAGATGGAGACTTGCCCCTGGTTACTCTGCAATTGAGTGATTTCTTGACATTTTGACTGGGCTGCCCCAGTTTTTTTTGAAAGATTTGTTGAAATCTTGACTGGACTGCCCCAGGTGTGTTGGATAGTGACATGTCATGCCCCCTTGTTGATAGGAGATTTGTCAATGGAAGTGTCATCCTTTTTGAAGTGATTTTGTTCACTGAGAGGGCTTTCGTTCATCGAATATTCGTTGTGTGAATTTCTCCGCTGTCAAACAAATAGCCAAATGCAAACAGTGATATTCAAGTAATGCAAAGTTTATGTTTGTCTTGAAGTTTTGAAAAAATGCGTTTTTTAGCAGAAAACTTTTTATAAGACAAAGTCAACACAAGATTTAGAGCAAAGCCTTACAGGAGTCAGGATACCTTTTGTAACAGTATGCTTTTGAACTAACCCATGCTTCAATTAGAATTTTTGCAGGGTTGTAATGTGGCTTGGTTCACGGTTTAAGAAACAAAGGATAAAGGCTTAAAGTATATTTGTACCCACCCGCTCTTCGTGATGTCCTTCAGTCCTAAACTCAGTTAATTGTACGTCGAACTCTATTCGAGTTTGGAACGACTTTTTGGTGATGGTTCACATCAGTTGAATTTTGGAAGGCAGTCATTATTTTTGCAACATTTTTCATGTTGTTGAGGATTTGTAGTGACCTCGTTCTTTTGATTTGTTATCCCTAACTTTTTCCTGACTGTTCCTGTTTTCGAGATTACAGTCAGCGGGATGCCCCAGCTTTCTTAAGCCTCCTTTATAGGTTTTGGCTCAGTGGGATTTTCTTCTTTTGAGAGATTGACTGCCTATGTGATAGGGAACCACCACTATCTTTTGATTCCAGAGGAATGTTTTTGATGTCATTCGTTGTATTACGAACTGAGAGTTTTTGTGACTTCAATGCGCATCTTTTGAATTAACTGAGAGACTACCCTGCCCCAGGTTTTGATTAAAGGTTTCAATTTGTTTAAAAACAGAAAACTCCTACTTCTTTGGCTCGAAGGGGTTGACTAGGGATTATCTTCCTTATAACTCCAATGTTTAGGATTTGAAAGAAATGCTTGTATATCGTCAACAAGGTCTGTTCAAAAGCATACAGTATGAGATTATGGTATTGTTTCGTCATCCTCCCTCTAAAGGCTTGTAGCTTTTTATCAAGAGTTAAATATCATAAAGAAAGCATAAGAATAGTGAAAACGAATGGATGAATTCAAGACAAACATATGCAATGCATTAATGAAACAGAGTTTGACATTAATAGATAATTGTTTGAATAACAAAGAGATTACAACTTGAAAATTCAAAATGAACATAAGCCTCTTTGTCTGAACTTGTCATTTCAAATGGTGAACCTTGGAGGGATGGTAGAAGAACTCAGCCTGACCATCTTGTGTGAATTCCAAAGCTCCTTCGTTAATCAGGTCTTGAACCTTGTTTTTCAATGCCCAACAGCCATCAGTATCATGCCCCGGGCTGTTGGAATGGTATGCACACCTTGCACCAGGATTGTACTTTAGGGAGGTTATGTTGGGATTCTTAGGAGGGTCCCTTAACTTCACCAGATTCAACCTCAACAGGTGTTGTAAAGCTTGAGACAGCGACACATTGAGCTCGGTAAATTTCCTTCTGGGCTTACTCTGATCAACCCGTTGTTCTTGGCGAGGTTGTTGTTGGAATCTTGAGGTAGTAGCAACTTGGAGAGGTCCATTCTTTACCAAGCCAAACCCTTGTCTTCTTGGAGGCTGATCAATGATTTGACCACCAGCCTTGACCGTTTGCTTCATGTTGTTGTATCTGCTTTGATGAAGCTGGTTGATCATGGATCTCAGCTCTTCTTGTTCCCGAGCTAAGCCTTGGATAAGAGCCATCTTCCCCAGCATCTGGGTTCTCAATGCATCTACCTCAGCTTACAGATGTTTCAGCCGTTCGTCCTTATTGTCTTCAGGACTTTTCTTGACCAAGTTCCCCATGAGGAGTGTTCTCAACTCTTCCTACCCCTTGGATAGGTTTAGGAAGATTTCCCTGAACTGAGTCTCTTGAGTATGAAGATCCTGGTTGTCTTGTGGGAAAGCCATTGCTGTTATAAACAGCGAGAACATGAGAGACCTGTATTGTGAGACCTGTTATGCAATGATGTGTATGATATATGTATGCAATGTTTTCTAGGATCTCGTGGGGTAAATACAAGAAAATGTTAGAGGTTGAACTTCGATCAACATCTTTGATTGGAGAACCTTGTAATGGTGGATGTCTTTCCACGAGAATCAAGCTCACCATGTCAAGTGGGTCATAGCCCCTGATTCAAGTTGTTGCACTTGATCTTTGATGGCGTTTGTTCAGAGGAAAACCCTCTTGCCTTTTGGTAGGCGTCTGGTTCAACGTGACCCTGCATCAAAAGACCCTCGAGATCCTTGAAATGGTTATTGGATGCATATGATGCTTTATGATGTTCATGATGTATGCACAAACACATGTGCAAGCAAATCACACAAAAAAAACCCTAGTTTCAGGCTTGCATGAGGTTTCATAGGTAAGTACCCTCTTGAGTTTAGTTGGCTTAAAACTTGTCCTAAATAGTAACCGGGTTCTAAGGAGCTCAATATCATTGGATTGTTTTCCATGTTCATTGTTTTGGTTTAGCCACTTAACTAGCGACCAAAATATTCCAAGAAAACAACCCTCAATGAGTGTAGTATCGAGTATCTACCAACTTCGGACTGCACCAAAGCCGATCATCTCACTACCCTTAATAAAAGGCCAAGATGGTCAAGTAAGGTTCTAGGTCATTAGTGCTTAGTGACATCACTCAGCGGCCCCGTACTCTCCTTGATTGAACTCAAGGGTTACCGGTACTCACAAATATGTCGCACTAATATAGCTATTGCTTCAACCGTGTCGGTATACCCCGCACAGTTTCCACAATGTATTGCTATCTATGAATGTTTCCCAAATCCGGGTGGAGGATTTCAAGCCCAAACAAGAGAACCAAAATGTAAAGCAATCAAAACAAACAATTAATCATGCAAAAGGGTGATCTAGGCCCTAAGGTTACTCCACTTAAAAGTTAATCCCCAACAGAGTCGCCAGTTCTGTGATACGGTGGGAGAAATGACTTGAGTTTTGCGTTTGTTTTCGCAAATGTTGCGGTATAGCAAGAGTCGCCACCGACTTTTTATTTTATCCTAAGAAAAGGTCAAAAAGCACAGGAAAGACCTTTGAGATGTTTTCGTGGGTTCGGGGAGTAGATTATAGAAAGGGAAGGTATTAGCACCCTTTCTATCCATGGTTATCCATGGGCTCTTAGTTACTTGCTTTAGATCACTTGCCTTTGTTTTTAGATTGCTTGAAATGGTGTTTTGTGTGTGGTTTTGAAAATGTTTTGAAAAAGATGCCTTGTCTAGGCAACCTTTGTAACAATTCGTTTGAATGTTTTACAAAGGTGTTTGTCTTTTTGAAAAGATAATTCAATGTTTTTGAAAGTTGTTTGGAAGTTGTGTTGTGGTGTGTGTTTTGAAAAATGGCAAGTGTGTTTTGCAAGTTTGATCAAGTAACTAAGAGCTATCTACCCTATTTTACTCAAAGATATATTAATTTATACAAAAAATAATGAAAAAAGGAAGTATATTGTAGAAAAAGTATTTTTGGTGTCAAATATTAAATAAAAAATAAAAGTATTATTTTTGTATTTTTTGCCCTAATTATCTAATAAAATATACAAGTATTTATATATTATATATTAAATATACTAAATATGTACAAAAATAAAATATTGATTATTTACAAAATGTATTTTTTAGGAAATGTTTTCAAAGTGTAAATAAAAAAATAATAACTAAAAATAAATATTTTTTTATATTATTTTTTTAGGGTTTTAAAATGAAAAGGAATTATACTTATTTACATACATATATTCTAATAAAGCAAATAAATGCCAAATAAATGTAAAAATAAATGTGGAAAAATATTTTTGGTGTTTTTTATGCTTGAGCAAAAAATATAAAATCAGAATCAAAAAGAAAAATGCAAAAATGACAAGTATTTCACATAATGGGCCAGGGGGTGCAAATGGAAAAAAAGAGTGTAAACAGCAAGACTGACTCAGGCCCAGCCCAAGCCAGTCATCTTCAACCTTCAACATTGTCAAACGCGCGCCTCTCCTTTCAAAATACAAACTCCTGATTCCTTGATTTTTAGCAAAAACTCATAACACAAACAATGTAGAGCATCAAACCACAATTCCAAACATGTAAAAAACTTGACCTAACTCTAAGAAACTAGGGAGAATTTCTTCACCCCCAATTTCTGACCTAGTTTTTCTTCAATGTTCATGGCTAAAATTCTCACAGCATGCTTAATATAAATGAAAAGTGAACACATGTATGGCTTCAGGGCTATGAGTAGAATATGTTTCATTCACAAACCTAAGCTTAATCATGCCTGGATAGAGAGATAGAAGTCCATAGATTACCTGTTTCAGCTTGACTTGAACAGAGCAATGTAGCAACCTTCAATGGAGTTTGGGCTTTGGTTGAGCTTGCCTGAAGTCCAAGGATGCTTCCCAAATGCCTAGCTTGCTTTGAAACCACCTGTATCGTGCTATGGAAGTCCACCTGCACAGCTTGAAAGTAAAAATGGCAAGTAGGGTTAGAGGTGTTACAGCTTGAGTTTAAGGCTTGGAATAGTTCATGTGGATGGAATGGAATGTGTTTGAACTCCTTTTTGCCAAAACGCACGACAGGAATTGGTTATGGAACTCAAGTTGCAGGGGATGCCCTGTTTCTGCAGCAAGAAGGTGTTTTGGTGTGTTAGGAGGTATGAGGGGTGGTTGAGTCGTGTTTCAGGTCAGTTGGGATGTATGGAAGATGCTCACAAAGTTTGCTTAAGCTCTAGTTTGCAGGAAATGAAAGTTGGATCTGTTTTGCAAAGTTGCTTCTTTTTGAAGTAAGAAGGTTCAAGTTGCAATGCAGGCCTGTGTACTCTATCCTCTATGCTGCAGCATTGGTCCTTGATAAGTGGGATATGTGTACAAAGTTTGGCCTCAAAGATCTGCCTTTGCCTCAAAGATTTGGAACTTGACATAAAGTATCACTTTACAAAAATGGCAATTTTGCTTTTTCCAAATAAGGGTTAATTCTGTGTGTAATGCCCAAATGGATGAAACAATGCCTTAACACAATGGTTAGGCATTAAATTATGGAGTGTAAACTTGGTCTTGAGGCCTGAAAGCTAGCAATACACAAACTGATTTGAAAATGCAAGTGTTATGAACAAGCCTTGGCCATGAACAAAAGTGAGTTTTGGCCAACTTTGCAAATTCGATTCTCTCTAACCACAAGGGTGTTTGAGAAGTTCTTGGACAATTTGGAAAGCTTGGAATGTGTACTATAATCCATCTTTGTAATTCAAATTAAAACTCCAAGTGGAACCATGTGAAAAATGGCCAATAAGTTGGACAAAAATCCTGCCTAGAATAGGGCAAAATTTCTCTAAGTTAAAAATGTTTTGCACCCTTGTTCCAAAATTCATAACTTGAGATACAAGCTTACTTTGAGAAAACTTTGTGAATCAAAGTTGTATATTTTGCAATGGACTACAACTTTCATGTTTCAAGTTTTGTTTGAATCCATTTTCATCTTGGTGAAAAAATGGGACAAAGTTAGGAAAAAAATAAGAAAGTTTCATAACTTAGAAAATTTTCTAAGTTATGGAATTTTCCATTTTAAACCCTAATTTGTAATTTTTGGTTTCTTGATGAACAAGTTTCATAATTTGACATGTCTTGATGAAAAATGAATCTTGGCACTTGATTTTGACCAAAAAGTCAAAGTTTGACTTTTCAGTGTACAATCAAATTTTGATCAGTTGACTGAAAAATTCATCTGTCAATCCTATGCATTTGAGATCTTTTGAACTTGTTTGAACGGGTCAAGACAATGCCATTGAGTCCTTGAGTCCATATGTGAGCTTGGTTTGCCATTGTTTAGGTCAAACAGTCAAAAATTACCCTTGTGCAGTCAAAACCCTAAAAATGACCATTTTGCCCTTTTGGTGTTCTGATCAAATTTCTTGTGGAATTGTGATCCAAACTTGACCAAATAGTTCATATGAGTTCATTATGTTGATGTGGGTCAAAAATCATGAGGTTTGACTGTCAATTGGCCACAATTGACTTTTTCCCCAATACAGCTGATTTCTAGGTCAACTGTCCAATTGACTGGGCAAAGATTGGAATCAAGGCTTGAAACTTGGCATGGATAAACTTGTAAGTCCCACATGAAGCATGAAAGTAACTTTGGGCCTTTTAGGTCAAAACATCCCTGTGCAAACTCAAACCCTAATTTGGGTCAACAGTGCAAGGAGGGGTCTTGAGCAGAGCAAACCCTAACTTGATATTGAGTTCCAAGAGTCTTGTGGTGAGAAAATGTTGATGAAATGAGAGGGAAAATTTTGGGGTACAACACTGTGTGACGTGCCCGTGCTGGAGGGCCACCTTTGAAGATTAGTAACAGAGAGGTCAACGCAGTGGAAGATGTTAAAGAATATGGCAGCTTGGAAGATTGAATATTTCCTACTGTCAACGGAGGACTTCGCAACTGGGAAGCCAGAGACTTTGTCCCAATAACTTTTATCTCTCAGTAATTTATCTTTTACATTTCTGTTGAACTTTTAATATTCACGAACAATTCACACTTTAAAAAACTTGTGTCTTACCCGAGGCACAATGGTCCATTTGTAATGGTTTTTATTTCATCTTCATATGACATTCAATGAATCATGGATGTTTTTCCACATACAAACCTTTTGTGCTCATTGTCTTTCTTTTACATTTTATTGTTTAAAGATGGCTATACCCTTACACACACCCACACTCACAAATGCAGGTACCCCTCCATTCCGGATCCCATGGGTAACGATACTTCTATAGCCTTTAGTGACTCTGAAGATCCAATATATCAAGCCGAATACAAAGATGAGGAAGATTGTGAAGTACTAGGGGAATTGGCCAGACTACTACAACAAGAGGAAAGAGTTATTCCGCCTCATGAATAACCGTTAGATACAATCAACCTGGGTACCGAGGAAGATAACAAGGAAATCAAAGTGGGTGCCAATCTAGATCCGAGTGTCAAGGAGCGCCTAATTCAGCTATTGCATGATTATGTTGAGATCTTTGCCTGGTCATACGAAGACATGCCTGGACTTGATACAGACATCATGGTACATCGTCTACCCACAAGAGAAGACTGTCCACTAGTGAAGCAAAAAGTCCGCCGCATGAGACCTGACATGTCAGAAAAGATCAAAGCGGAAGTCATGAAACAGTTCAATGCTGGATTTTTGGCTGCCACTTCCTATCCTCAATGGGTTGCCAACATTGTTCCCGTGCCTAAAAAGGACGGCAAAGTACGAATGTGCGTGGATTATAGAGATTTAAACAGGGCCATCCCTAAAGTATTTTCCTTCATGGACGGATTCTCAGGCTATAACCAAATCAAAATGGCACCTGAGGACATTGAGAAAACTACATTTGTCATACAGTGGGGCACGTTCTGCTACAAAGTGATGTCATTCGGACTGAAGAATGCTGGGGCAACCTATCAACGCGCCATGGTAGCTTTGTTTCATGATATGATACATCATGAGATAGAGGTTTATGTAGATGACATGATAGCCCGATCACAAACTGAAGAGGAGCACCTTGATCACTTGCAAAAGTTGTTTGTAAGATTGAAGGAGTACAAGTTAAGATTGAATCCAAGCAAGTGCACATCCGGAGTCTGGTCCGGTAAACTCTTAGGTTTCGTTGTCAACAACAAAGGCATCGAGGTTGATCCTTCCAAGGTTAAAGCGATACAAGAAATGCATGCTCCTCGCACTGAGAAGGAAGTCAGAGGATTCTTGGGACGCTTGAACTATATTTCCAGATTCATTTCTCACCTAACAGCTACTTGTGATCCAATCTTCAAACTATTGAAGAAAGATCAAGTAGTCAGATGGAACGAAGAATGCCAGGTTGCTTTTAACAAGATCAAGGAGTACTTACAAGAGCCTCCTATTTTGATTCCACCAGTCGAGGGAAGACCACTGATCATGTATCTGACCGTTTTAGATAACTCAATGGGGTGTGTATTTGGGAAGCATGACGAGTCTGGCCGAAAAGAGCATGCTATTTACTACATGAGCAAAAAGTTTACCGACTGTGAAACCAGATATTCACTGCTCGAGAAAACTTGTTGCGCTCTGGCATGGGCTGCTCGCCGACTAAGATAGTATATGTTGACTCATACCACTTTGTTGATATCTAAGATGGATCCGATAAAGTACATCTTCGAAAAGCCTGCTCTATCTGGAAGAATAGCTAGATGGCAGATGATCTTAACAGAATATGACATACAATACACTACCCAGAAAGCTATAAAGGGCAGTGTGCTAGTTGATCATCTTGCTCATCAAGCTGTAGAAGATTATCAGTCCATGAAGTTTGAATTCCCAGATGAAGACATCATGACATTAGACAAATGTGAAGAAATCAGACCATATGACGGACCTGAACAAGGATCCCGATGGACCCTATTCTTTGATGGGTCATCCAATGCACTTGGTAATGGTATTGGCGATGTACTCATATCTCCGGAAGGGTGCCATACTCCTTTTACTTCCAGACTTTGCTTCAACTGTACGGACAACATGGCGGAATACAAAGCATGCATCTTTGGTCTCAAGGCTGCCATGGACTTGGGAATCAAATCTTTATATGTGTTTAGAGATTCAGCTTTGGTCATTAGTCAGATTAAAGGAGAATGGGACACTAAACATCCAAACCTTATCCCTTACAAAGAACATGTTTTGACATTGCTACCACATTTTGAGCAGATTACCTTCGAGCATTCCCGCGAGAAGAAAATCAGCTAGAAGATGCTCTAGCCACAATGTCATCTATGTTTAAACTTAATTGGGATAACGAGGCTCCCTAGATCACCATTGAACGAATGGATGAACCAGCACACTGTCATGAGATTAATACTGAAGAAGTAGTGGACCAGCCTTGGTTTCATGAAGTCAAAAGGTATCTCGAGGCTCAAGAATATCCAGAAGGAGCTTCAATCAATGATAAAAAGTTCTTAAGGAGATTCTCTGCTAAGTTCTTTTTGAGTAATGGCATCCTGTACAAACGCAATCATGATTCCATTCTGCTCCGGTGTGTGGATAAGATTGAGGCTGAGAAGATCATGGCTGAGCTACATGAGGGCACTTTTGACACCCACTCCAGTGGGTATACAATGGCGAAGAAAATCCTACGGGCAGGCTATTGTTGGTCTACCATGGAAGCAGACTGCTATCAACACTCTCGGACCTGTCATAAGTGTCAAATTTATGCAGACTAGGTGCACGTACCTCCGATTCCTCTAAATTTCTTGACGGCTCCTTGGCCCTTTGCTATGTGGGGAATCGATATGATTGGGGAGATCAAGCCTACAGCCTCCAATGGACACCATTTCATTCTAGTGGCCATTGATTATTTCACAAAATGGGTCGAAGTAGCTTCCTTCGCATCCGTTACTAAGAATGTTGTTGCCCGCTTCATCAAGCAGAATCTCATTTGCCGGTACGGTATCCTAGAAAGGATCATCACTGATAATGGTACAAACCTTAACAATACTATGATCACCGCCTTGTGCGAGCAGTTCAAGATTTAACATCACAATTCATCCCCTTATCGGCGAAAGATGAATGGTGCCGTCGAAGCTGCTAATAAAAACATTAAAAAGATCATACAGAAAATGACAGTCACCTACAAGGACTGGCATGAGATGCTGCCATTTGCTCTCCACGGGTACCGTACCGCGACTAGCACATCAACTGGGGAAACACCTAATTATTTGGTTTATGGCATGGAGGTTGTCTTGCCTATTGAGGTTCAGATCCCCTCTTTGAGAATCATGAAAGATGCAGGTTTGAATGAGGACGATTGGATCCAGACTCGACTTGATCAACTAAACTTAATTGATGAAAAGAGACTTACTACTATTTACCATGGTCAGATGTATCAAAAACGGATGATCAAGGCTTTCAACAAGAAAGTCAGACGCCAAATATATCAAGTTGGAGATCTGGTGATCAAACGCATTATCTTACCACAAAGTGATCCCAGAGACAAATGGACTCCTACCTATGAAGGATAATTTGTAATCAAGAACATATTCTCCGGTGGGGAAATGATCTTAACCATCATGGACAGCGACGACCTGCCACACCCTGCGAATGCGGACATAGTTAAAAGATACTACACATAAGAGACACGCTAGGTTGACACACCTAGGCAAAAAAAAGGGCATCCCGGCGAACCAAAAGGTTCGGGCAAAAATTAGGGATAAAAATAAAAAAAATCCGTACACCCGGCAAGTTGAAAACCTGAAAGGGCGACTTGGGCAAAAAAGGGTTTCCCGGTGGACTGAAAACCCGAAAGGGCGGTCCAGGAAAAAGTTAGGGAATTAAAGCGTATGACTATGTCCCGTCGGACCACTTTGTGGACAACCTCTTGACTTCCAATGACAAACTCGGAGTTTCTGATCAATTCAATCATCTTCGGACGAAGCAACAAATAGATAAGATATTTGGAGATACGGAGGCTATAGCAGAATGCGAACCCCATGGGATTATCACACACAACTGTCTTTCTTTGTATAATTTTTCTCTTATTTTTATGGCACCATCCTCTTACTAGGATGTTTGTCTCCTTTGTACAAAATACTTATTCAAAGTAAATACAAAGATATCTCTTTCAAGTACAGAAAACTATTTGCTTTTTTTACACTTGTGTTTTATTTGCAAAAACGTCCAAGGATTCATTAATGAACATATGCATTTGAACATAATTACTGTTGACAAATAAACAAAATGAAAAAAGACAATTACTGACAGTTTGAAAGAATAGGAAAACGTCTTTAGGCTATTCCATGAGCAATACCCACAGTACATCATTTAAATCCCCGGTGGAAATCATCCAGTTCCTCCAAATTCCCCAGCAAGTTATTTGAAGCCTGAAATCCATTCGGATAAGCAGCTGGCTTCTGGTACTCCCCAACGGAACAAAGACTCCCGTCTATCCCCAGTAGAAGTCATCAAAATTCTCTGGATTCCCCAAGCAGATTCCTCAAGCAGTATACGACATTACTCTCGCAATAGGATTTTGTCAATACTCCAACTTCAAGACGTGAAGGATCCACATTATCCTCAGTAGCATCCAAGGATTTATTTTCCTCAGTCAAACAGCAATACAACAAATTAGCTTACATGTGCATACATTACACCCACATATCATAAGCATTGATAAAACACATATATTGCATCATACATTTCATGCAACATAATTTTGTGTTCCAACTAACATTTTACCCTTTTCAGGATAAGATTAACAAGCTACCATTAACAATATGCAATCATGATACAATACAGATACGCTCCAAATACGGATGCCATTCTAACACTCATTCAGATTACAAGTTCAGATACAGTACAGATACGCTCCAGATACGGAGGCCATTCTGATACTCATTCAGATTTCAACTTTCAGATACAGTTCAGATACGCTCCAGACACAGATGCCATTCTGATACTCATTCAGTTTTCAAGTTCAGATACGACTCAGATACGTTCCAGACACGGACACCATTCTGATACTCATTCTTTTAGCTTACAACTTACAATTCAACAAACATTCTTGGATGGCATCTACAAGCCCATCTCCAACAAGATTCTATATCTTCTCCAAATGTCATCTTTAAGCCCATTCCCTCAGCTACACACCGCCGAGTGCAAATTTATGGGCACTCTAGTGTCCAATCATTCTTTCACCTTCAAGTCACGAATGGAAAAACTCGCCAATCTAACTCCTAAGGTTTAAGAAGATTGAACAGGGGCATCTGTTGTACCCCAAAATTTGCCCTCTCATTTATCAATACTTTTCCCACAAGATCTCTTTGACTCAAGACTGGATTAGGGTTTGGTTAGCTCAAAACATCTCATCTTGCACTGATAACCCAAAATTAGGGTTTGAGTTTTCACAAGGATTTTTGGACTATAAATGCTTCATATGACTTTCAAACATCATTATGGATCCCTAAGATCACTCATGACAAGTTTCAAGCCTTGAACCACATTTTTGATCAGTCAATTGGACAGTTGACCTAAAAATCAACTGTATTGAGGAAAAAGTCAACCATGGACAATTTACAGTCAAACTTCATAATTTTTGATCCACATCAACATTTTAAACTTATATGTATCATTTGATCAAGTTTGGACCACAGTTCCTCAAGAAATTTGATCAAATCACCAAAAGGGCAAAATGGTCAAAATTAGGGTTTTGACTAAGGTAGCGCAATTTCTGATTTTTAACTTAGCAAATGACCAATTGAGTTAAGGCATGATATAAAGAGTCCAATTGCATCATTTTTACCTAATGACATGGTTCAAAACATTGCAAGTCCATTAGATTGACAGATGAATTTTGTAGTCAACTGATAAAAAGTCAACTATATACTGAAAAGTCAAACTTTGACTTTTTGGTCAAAATCAAGTACCAAGGGTCATAATTCATAAAAACATGTCAAAATGTGAAACTTGTTCACCAAGAAAACCAAATTTGAAAATTAGGGTTTTGTGATACGGTGGGAGAACTGACTATGGTTTTGCGTTTGTTTTCGCAAATGTTTCGGTTGAGCAAGAGTCGCCACCGACTTTTTATTTTATCCTAAGGAAAGGTTTAAAAAGCACAGCAAAAACATTTGAGATGTTTTCTTGGGTTCGGGGAGTAGATTATAGAAAGGTAAGGTATTAGCACCCTTTTTATCCATGGTTATCCATGGGCTCTTAGTTATTTGCTTAGATCACTTGCCTTTTGTTTTCAATTTGTTTGAAATGGTGCTTTGTGTGTGTGGGTTTGAAAATGTTTTTGAAAATAGGCCAATGTGGTGGCAACCTTTGTAATGATCCATGTTGGGATGTATACAAAGGTGTATGTCTTTTGAAAAGGTTTTCATTTGTTTTTGAAAGTTCGTTTTGAAAGTGTAGTGATGTGTGGTTTAGAAAATAGGCAAGTGTTTTGTTTTTGCAAGTTTGATTCAAGTAACTAAGAGGTTGTCTACTCCTAAATTTCTCAAATATTATTTCTATGTTTTAACCCTTTTAACAAGTTTGTTCCACCATTGTATTTGGTGGACAATCTTGTGTTAGGATGTGAAAGGGACGGGCGTGGGTCATCGTTTAGACCATAATTGCAATGGTGCCAAGTATCTTTGGGAAATTTTTCCTTGGAGGGACTTGATCATTTTTTAGGCAACTTTCGAAAGCGTCATCGAGGGACTATGATCATTTGTTTATATTTGTTTTGCCCAAAGAGACCTAACATGCAATATGGCCCATTTATTGAAGGCAACAAGTGGAATACCCTAGGGGTGCAAGTGTGATTAGTGTTGTCCATTTTCATGCTTGTTTATCTTGAAATTAGGTCAAACTATTTTTGTTGTTTTTGATTCGCATACAAACCCTAATTCTAACATGGTATAATTAGAAAGCAATAAAGTGCGAAAAATAAATTTACTAAGCTATTACAACACAATATATGGGAAGGGGGGTACAAATGTTCAAATGGAGATTTTTGACAAGGAATTTAAACCTAGCTATTACATCAATTTGGAATTATTTACAAGATAATTGATTGCACAAATTAAATAAAATAAGAATAAATATGCAAGATGCAAAAATGGGTTTTTTATGTGTATGAAAAGAAAGTATTTTTATATGTCAAAATAAACAAAAATAAAAGATTAATTTTTGGATTCTTTTAGGTTTAGGGCAAAACCCTAATTTTATTAAATGAAATGTATTAATTATTTAATATATACAATATTTATTTATTATATACAAAAATAAAATAAAAATGAAGTATATTTGTCAAAAAGGTATTTTTATATATTAAATATTAATAAAAAATAAAAATGTGTATATTTTGTATTTTAACCCAAATATTCTAATAAATATATATATATTTGTATTATTTTCTAAATATGTATTATATATACAAAATAATAATATTTATTTTTTATAAAAAAAGTATTTTTTATATAAAATATTTTCAGAAGATAAAATGAAATAAAATGAAAATAAAAATGTGTTTGCACTATTTTTTTAGTATTTTAAGTAAAAGGTGTTTATATATTTATTTCTATACAAAACTAAAAGAAACCAAATAAATGCCTAATAAATTCAAAAATGGTGAGAAAAATATTGTTTATATTTTTAATATCATAAGAAAAAATAAATAAGTCAGACCAAAAAAGAAAAAGTCAAAAAATCATTAAAATAAGCAAAATGGGCTCAGGGGGTGCAAAAGTAAAAATATGGTGCAAAAAGAAAAGTCAAACAGGCCCAGCCCAGAACCCTGTCATCTTCAACCTCAGAACACATTTGTTCAAGAAAACACGCGTTTTCTAACTTCCAATCCCTTGATCTTTTCCCAAATCTTCCAACATGAAACCTGTAGAGCTTGAAGCCACGATTCCAGACATATAAAGAAATTAATCTATCTCTTAGAAATGAGAGATAATTTCTTCTCTCCCAATTTCGGACCTAGATTTTTATCAATGTTCAGACTTAAAATTCTCTAAGCATACATAATATAAATGAAATCTAACTACATGGGCATGTTCAGGGCTATGAATGTGACATGTTTTCTTCACAAACCTAAAGCTAACAATGCCTGGATAGAGAGATTCGTGTTCATGAACTTACCTGTTCATTTGAAGTTGTATCTGGTGATTGAGGTACCTTCAGTGCAAGGTGATGATTGGTACAGCTTCCTTGATGTCCAGAGATGCTATTCCAAGCTTTACTTTGTCTTGAAACCTTTTGAATCGTGCTAGGGAACTTCAGCTGCAAAACAAGAAAATGAAAATGGTGATGTTGCCTAGGAGTGTTACAGGTCGTGTTTGAGGTTTTGATTAACTTCAAGGGATGTTATGGGATGTGTTTGATGTGTTTTTAGCAAGAAAGCATGGAAGGTTTGAGCTATGGAACTCAAACTGCAGGGATGCCCTGTTTTGAGCAGTTTGAAGGTGATTCTGGGAATGAGAGTGTTTGGGACTTGGTTTGCTCGTGTTCTAGCTCAGAATGGATGTCTTGAATATGTTTGATAACTTTTTCTAAGCCTTCGTTCACTGATATGAGAGTTGGTAGATGTTATGCAATGTTTCTTCACACTTAAGCAAGAAAAGGCAACTTAGTGTTTCTAGCCTGTACAGGCCCCCATACTATGCTGCTAACCTTCCCCTTGATCAGTGCAATTAGTCCATAAACTTGTGCCAAAGAGATTTGATCTGTACTTGCTTGGATTTGCTTTAGACATAAAGTGCAACTTTTCAAGAATGGCTATTTTACTTTTTCCATTTATGGCTTAGTTCTCCATGTAATGACCAAATGCATAGAACAACATCTTGGCACAATGGTTTAGCATTGAATTATGGAGTGAAAATGGGATTAGAGGTCTGCAATGTAGCTAGCACATGCTGAGTTTGAAAATGCACAAGTTATGGACATGTAATTTGGCGAAGAACAAAGTGAGTTTTTCCCATATTGCAAAATTCGATTCTCCCTAACCATGAGGTTGTTTGATGAGTTCTTGGACATTTTGGAAAGCTTGGAATGTGTACTACAATCCATCTTTGAAATGCAAATTGAAATTCCAAGTGGAAGTGTATGATAAATGGTCTTGAAGTTGGGTAAAAACCTTGCTTAAAATAGGTCAAATTTTCTCTAAGTTATGAATGGTTTAGTACCCTTGTTCCAAAAATTGTAACTTGAGCTACAAGCTTCTTTTGGGAAAACTTTGTGAATAAAAGTTGTATATTATGCAATAGGCTACAACTTTCATTTTTTGACTTTTGCTTGAATCCAAATGAATCTTGGTGAGAAAGTGGGACAAAGTTAGGAAAAAATTAGGGTTTTTCATAACTTAGAAAAATTCCAAGTTATGAAAAATCTTCATTTCAAACCCTAATTTGCATTTCTTGATTTCTTGATGAACAAGTTTCATGATTTGGCATGTTTTGATGAAAAATGAATCTTGACCCTTGATTTTGACCAAAAAGTCAAAGTTTGACTTTTTAGTATACAGTCAAAATTGATCAATTGACTGGGAAATTCAACTATCAATCTTGTGTAATTGGGATCTTTTGAACTTGTTGAGCATGTCAAGACAATTACATGGGGACCTTGAGTCCATATGTGAGCTTGGTTTGCCATTGGCTAGGTCAAACAGTCAAAAATTACCTTTGTGCAGTCAAAACCCTAAAAATGACAATTTTGCCCTTTTGATGATCTGATCAAATTTCTTGTGGAATTGTGATCCAAACTTGATCAAATGGTCCATGTGAGTTCATAATGTTGATGTGGGTCAATTTTCATGAGATTTGACTGTCAATTGGCCACAGTTGACTTTTCACTAATATAGTTGATTTCTAGGTCAATTGTCCAATTGAATGGGCAAAATTTGGAATCAAGACTTGAAACTTGGTATGGATAAACTTGGGAGTTCAACATGAAGCATGAAAGTCATATTAGGCATTTTAGGTCAAAATATCTTGGTGCAAACACAAACCCTAATTTGGGTCAACAGTGCAAGGAGAAGTCTTGAGCAGAGGAAACCCTAACTGGATCTTGATCTTCAAGGGTCTTGTGATGAGAAAATGTTGAGGAAATGGGAGGGCAAATTTTGGGGTACAACAGTTGCCCCTGTTCAATCTTCTTGAACCTGAAGAGTTAGATTGGCAAGTTTGCCTTTCGTGACTCGAGGGTAAAAGGAGATTGGACACTAGAGTGCCCGGAAATTTGCACTCGCATGTTGGAGTATCAGCAATGTGATGTCGGGAATGGGCTTATAGATGCCATTTGGAGAGATGGTGGATAGGGAGATGGGCTTATAGATGCCATCTGGAGATGTGACAGAACCTTGTCGGGAATGGGCTTATAGATGCCATTTGAAAGTGTTGATCGCATAAGAGATTCCTTAGCGAGAACTTGTGTATTTGAGAAAGACAGATGTTTTCCTGGCTTGTTACAGGTGTTTGATCTTCAATCTCCTCATGCAGATATGCCCTGGCTGGATACAGGTGTCGAATCTACACTCGGTTGCTCACAGATGTGCCCTGGCTGGATACAGGAATCGAATCCGGAAATAGTCGTCAACAGATATGCCCTGGCTGGATACAAGAATCGAATCTTCGAACTCTTCAGACGTGCCCTGGCTAGATACAGGAATCGAGTATGGAAATGTGGTCAACAGATATGCCCTGGCTGGATACAGGAATCGAATCTGGAACTCTTCAGACGTGCCCTGGCTAGATACAGGAATCGAGTCTGTAAACTGATCACTCACAGATGTGCCCTTGGCTAGGTACAGGAATCGAATCTGGAATTGTGATAGTTGCTAAATATGCCCTGGCTGGATACAGGAATCGAATCTTCAAACTCTTCAGACGTGCCCTGGCTAGACACAGGAATCGAGTCTGGAAACTGATCACTCACAGATGTGCCCTATCTAGGTACAGGAATCGAATCCGGAAACTGTGACAGTTGAAGGTAGTTGTCTTTTGGGTTGTCTTTTTCCTGAAAAGGCAAAAACATCAGTTGTATGCAATGTCATGATGTATGAAATGCATGATGTCATGATGTTCAACATGAGATAGTGTTGTATGCACTTTATCATGTATGTAAGCAAGATGTATGAAATGTGAAATGTTTATGAATGTATTTTCATCTAGGAAAATAAATCCTTGACGACCGGCCGGGGAATTAAATCCTGGGCTGACGTTGAAGAGTAGAGCTCTTCGCTTCCGCTGGGGATGACGGTTGCAAGAGTACACTGGTAGGAGAAGATGACTCCGTTGAGGAATAAACTTGTTGGAGAGATTACTCTGCGGGGAATTGCTCTGTGGAAGAGATACTTTGCTGAAGTTTTGATGAGAGGCCCGCTGAGGATTTCAATGATGGACTCCACTGGGGAATGATGATAAACTCCGCTGGGGATACCAAAGATAATCTCCGCTGGGGATTGTGTTGATAAGTTATGTTGGGGAACGAAAGAACCTTGCCGAGGACGATCTTCCGTGGCAACTAGCTGAGGATAACCCAGTTATAAGCCGTTGTGAGGAATAACTTTGAACAAAGCTCGGGAGAGAAGTCTGTACTCTGCAGGGGATAAGCTTCCAGAATCTACTGGGGATAAGCTTCAAGACCTGCTGGGAATAAGAATTCCACTTTCCTGGGGAAATCTTCAAACTGTACTGGAAAATGATTCCACTGGAGTGTCCGTACTCCGCCGGGGAACGATCTTAGATCAAGACTGCCGGGGATGCTTGCTGATGAATGCCTATACTCCACTGGGGAATGTTGCTATCTTGTCTTACTCTGTGGGGAGTTGAGATAACTTGATCACATTCTTCAGTTAGATCTACCTTGGTACCTTGGCAGACAAAGCAACCAGACCGCATCAGACAACTTTATATTGCCCCTGTTTCTGATGTCACCTGTAATTAGTCTTTTGTTTCATATGCAAATTTTTATGAATCAGCAATTTAATGTCAAATGCATATATCAAAAATGAACATTGGACGTTCTTCGCAAGACAAAACAGAAAAAGGAAAAAACAATGGCAATTTATTTGGGAAAAACTGAATTTGTATTGATTTTGAAATTTGCCTGTAAATAGGCGTTTTTGTACAAGAGGCTGACATCCTAGTAAGAGAATGCCGCCGAATATCATAGAGTTTATACAATTTGAAAAGGAAACAAAACAGCTATGTGCACAATATTCCCACTGGGTTCCAACTCTGCTATCGCCTTTATGTCTTCAAGCGTCTCATCTCTTTGCTGCTTAGTTGAAGATGAAGCTGATTGATCGATGCCGAAGTCTGAGCCAGATAGTTGATGCCGAAGTCTGAATGCAAGGTGATCCAATGAGATATAGTGTTACACTTTATCCCTAACTTTTGCCTGGACCTCCCTTTCGGGTTTTCAGTCCACCGGGATACCCATCTTTGCCCAAGCCGCCTTTTCAGGTTTTCGACTTGCCGGGTGTACAGATTTTTTTCATTTCATCCCTTATTTTTGCCCGAACCCTTTTGGTTTGCCGGGAGGCCCTTATTTTTGCCTAGGTATGTCAACCTAGCGGGTCTTTTATTCATGCGTAGTATCTTTTTACTATGTCTGCATTGGCGGGGTGAGGAAGGTCGTCACCATCCATGGTGGTTAGGATCATGGCTCCTCCTGAGAACACATGTTTAACCACAAATGGCCCTTCGTATGTAGGGGTCCATTTGCCCCGGGGATCACTTTGAGGAAGGATGATGCGTTTGATTACCAGGTCCCCAACTTAATACTCTTGTGGTCTGACTTTCTTGTTAAATGCCTTGATCATCCGTTTTTGATACGTCTGACCATGACAGATAGCGGTAAGTCTCTTTTCGTCAATCAGGTTTAATTAATCAAGTCGAGTCTGGATCTAGTCATCTTCACTCAAGTCTGCATCCTTCATTATCCGGAGAGAGGGTATCTGGACTTCAATCGGCAAGACTGCCTCCATGCCATAGACCAAGGAGAAAGGAGTTGCCCCGGTTGACGTCCTTGCTGAGGTACGGTACCCATGAAGAGCAAACGGTAACATCTCGTGCCAATCTTTATAGGTCACTGTCATCTTCTGCACAATTTTCTTGATATTCTTATTAGCTGCTTCTACAGCCCCATTCATCTTCGGCCGATAAGGAGAAGAATTGTGGTGTTGTATCTTGAATTGTTCGCAGAGCTTAGTGATCATCTTGTTATTGAGATTGGTCCCATTGTCCGTAATGATTCTTTCAGGGACGCCGTACCGACAGATCAGGTTATGCCGGATGAAACGTGCCACGACGCTCTTGGTTACCGTGGCGTAGGAAGCTCCCTCAACCCACTTCGTGAAGTAATCGATCGCTACCAAGATGAAGCGATGCCCGTTGGATGCCGTCGGTCGGATCTCACCGATCATATCGATGTCCCACATTGCAAAAGGCCAAGGTGCCGTCAGGACGTTCAGAGGAACCGGAGGGATGTGCACCTTATCAGCATAGATCTGGCATTTATGACAAGTTCGAGAATGTTGGTAACAATCGGCTTCCATTGTGGACCAGAAATATCCTGCCCGAAGGATTTTCTTTGCCATGGTGTGTCCACTGGAATGTGTTCCGAATGTACCTTCATGCAGTTCTATCATGATCTTCTCTGCTTCAGCCTTATCCACACAACGCAGTAGAGTTGAATCATGATTCCGTTTGTAGAGAATGTCGTTGCTGAGGAAGAATTTGGCCGCAAACCTTCTCATGAACTTCTTGTCATTGACAGATGCACCTTCAGGGTATTCCTGAGCTTCCAGGTATCTCTTCACCTCATGATACCAGGGTTTTTCAGTCACCTCTTTGGCCTCAAGATCGCAGCAGTATGCCGGTTCATCCAATTTCCAGATAATGATCCGGGGAGCCTCATTGTCCCATTTGACTTTGAACATTGAAGACATCGTAGCTAGTGCGTCCGCTAGCTGATTCTCCTCTCTCGGGAAGTGTTCAAAAGTTATCTCTTCAAAGTGGGGAAGCAAAGTCAGCACATACTCCTTGTAAGGAATAAGATTTGGGTGTTTCGTATCCCACTCGCCTTTGATCTGATTGATCACGAGAGCGGAATCTCCGAAGACACTCAGAAATTTGATCCTTAAATAGATTACAGCTTGTAGACCCATGATACATGCCTCATATTCTGCCATGTTGTTGGTGCAGTTGAAACACAATCGGGCGGTGAGTGGAGTATGAGTTCCTTTGGGAGATATGATCACAGCGCCGACGCCGTTACCCAAAGCGTTGGAGGCTCCGTCAAAATGCATAGACCATCGGGATCCTTCCTCAGGTCCTTCATCCGGTCCAGGTACTTCACAGTCAGTTACTACCATGATATCTTCGTCCGAAAAATCAAAGTTCAAGGATTGGTAATCATCCACAGGTTGGTGTGGCAAATGATCTGCCAGTACACTTCCTTTGATTGCTTTCTGAGTTGTATACTGGATATCATATTCTGTCAAGATCATTTGCCATCTTGCTATTCTTCCAGACAGAGCAGGCTTTTCGAATATGTACTTGATGGGATCCATCTTTGAAATCAACAAAGTGGTGTGAGTCAGCATATACTGTCTCAGCCGGCGAGCAGCCCATACCAGAGCACAGCAAGTTTTCTCGAGCAGTGAGTAACGAGACTCACAGTCGGTAAACTTTTTGCTCAAGTAATAAATAGCGTGCTCTTTTCGGCCAGACTCATCATGCTGCCCCAGCACACACCCCATTGAATTGTCAAGTACTGTCAGGTATAGTATTAGAGGTCTCCCTTCCACTGGGGGCATAAGAATGGGTGGCTCTTGGAGATACTCTTTTATCTTTTCGAAAGCAGCCTGACATTCATCGTTCCAACGTACCACCTTATCTTTCTTCAGTAATTTGAAGATTGGCTCACAGGTAGCAGTTAGATGTGAGATGAAACGGGCTATGTAATTCAGTCGTCCCAGAAAGCCTCGGACTTCTTTCTCTGTCTTTGGAGTTGGCATCTCTTGTATGGCTTTTACCTTGGCAGGGTCCACCTGAATACCTTTATCGCTTACAATGAAACCTAGCAATTTTCCGGACCTCACCCCGAAGGTGCATTTGTTGGGATTCAATCTCAGCTTGTATAACTTTAATCGGTCAAACAGCTTCCGCAGATGGTCAAGGTGTTCCTTCTCAGTTTGAGACCTTGCAATCATGTCATCAACGTATACCTCAATCTCATGATGGATCATATCATGAAATAAAGCAACCATGGCACGTTGGTAGGTTGCCCCAGCATTTTTCAACCCGAATGGCATGACCTTGTAGCAGAATGTGCCCCACTGAGTCACAAAGGTAGTCTTTTCCATATCTTCCGGAGCCATCTTGATCTGATTATACCCTGAAAAACCATCCATGAAGGAGAACACCTGGTGTTGAGCAGTATTGTCAACAAGAACATCGATGTGAGGTAGGGGGAAATCATCCTTGGGGCTTGCCCTGTTCAAATCTCTGTAGTCGACACACATTCTGACTTTACCGTCCTTCTTTGGCACTGGCACTACGTTGGCAACCCATTGAGGGTAAGAAGTTACTGCTAGAAACCCGGCATCGAATTGCTTCATAACCTCAGCCTTGATCTTTTCGGAAATCTCTGGGCGCATACGGCGGACCTTTTGCTTTACCGGAGGGCAGTCTTCCTTAGTTGGCAGGTGATGAACTACAATGTCGGCATCCAAACCAGGCATGTCTTCATAGGACCAAGCAAATATCTCCATGTAATCATGTAGCATCTGGATCAATCGTTGCTTCACGCTGAGCTCTAGATTGGCACCAATCTTGACCTCTTTCCTATCTGTCTCAGTACCCAGGTTAACTGTTTCCACCGGCTCTTCATGCGGCTGAATGGACCTCTCTTCTTGAAGTAGCAGTCTTGCAAGTTCACCAGGCACTTCGCAATCATCTTCACCTTCATCCTCGGCCAAGTTGATCAGATTCCCGAAGTCATAACTGGTGGTAACAGAGTTGTTACCAGTGAGATCCAGAGTGGATTGAAACCTGTATAAGTGAGTGTGTGTAAATATAGTTGTTTTGCAATATATAACACAGAAAGAAAAAGAGCACAAGATTTGAAATGCAACAAACGTCCAATGTTTTGATTGATGATATATGGAAATGTCATACAAAAAGCCCTCACAAATGGAGCTACGATGCCCCGGGTAGGACACCGAGCCAATAAAAGTTTCAACATTTTGTTTGTTACAAATTGGAAATCAAAAGAGTTAATTACTGCGTGACAAATGTGATAGGTGTAAAATCCTTTACCGTCTAGTTGCTTGGTCCGTTGCTGGTGGTTGGATAGATCCAACTGTCAAACTCTGCTTCCTCTACGTCCTCCTCGATAGCATTCACCCTTGGGTTGGTGATAAACACTGGAGCCTTTCTGATCTTTTCCTTGCGCACAGCCCTCTGAGCCTCTGCAGTAAAGCCCAGCCCAAACTTGTCATTCTTTTGAGTGAAGTCAGGAAGCTGACCCCAGTTTTCTCATTTGCCTTTCTCGATTACAGCCCGGGCATCCTTCAAGGACGCCATCTTCAACGGAAAGTCTTCTTCAACCACTGTTTCAGCCGATGCTAAAGTTGGAGGCACTTCCTCAAAATGCTGAAAGGGGGTTTCAATAAACTCCCCGTCCATCTCGATATACCGGAATGAATTCAAGTGACTAACCATGTACTCCTCCTCACCCTGCACAGTAACAATTTTCCCTTTGATAGGGTATTTGAGCTTTTGGTGTAGAGTGGATGTTACTGCCCCAGCCTTGTGAATCCAGGGTCGACCCAACAAGCAGGAATAAGATGGACGAATATCCATTACATAGAACGTTGAGTCGAAGACTTGGGAACCCACAGGAATAGGGATGTCTACCTCACCATGCACCATCCTCTTAGAACCGTCGAAGGCTCTAACAATGATGTTACTAGGTTTCAGCTCCAGACCCTCACAATCCAAGCGATCCAATGCCTTTTTGGGCAAAACATTCAGGGAAGAACCGGTGTCCACCAATACGTGTGCGAGAGTAGTGCCCCTGCATTCTATGGAAACATGCAGGGCATCATTGTGATTTTTCCCTTTGGCGGTAAGGTCAGCATCCGAGAACCCCAATCCATTGTCAGCTGTCAAATTAGCCACACAGTCAGTGAATTGATCCGCGGAGGTCTCTTGCGGCACATGGGCCGTTTTCAGAAATGAAATCAGGGCTTTTGCATGGGCCTCTGAGCATAGCAGCAATGATAGCATAAAGATTTTGGAGGGGGTATGCCCCAGCTGTTCAACAACATTGAAGTCACTCTTTTTAATGATTTTAAGGATTTCCTCCATTTCTTGTTGGGAGGCTTCAACAACAGTCTTTTTTGGTGCCTCCGTCCTGGCAGGCAAATCGGTAGCAACTTCTTTGCCCCGAGCATCAGAGGACTCGGCGGCAGTAGTAGACACAGGAACTTGAATTGGAACATGCACACTTGCGGGTGTGATGATAAGCGGCTTTCGGATAACTGGCGGTGCAATGTCAGGCGAGAAGAGCCTGCCACTACGAGTAATCTTGGCGGGACCAGTGATGTTACTGATACTGGTACCGGTGTTGAACTCCTGCTTCACTCCAAGCACATACACGTCGGCCCCATAATGCCATGGGACAGCTTTATCAGACTCATAGGGGAGAGGCCCCGGAATAGTAATAGTAATGGGTGCAACAGACAGAATTTAGACTGGCTTCCTCAGGGGAGCTTTGGTAGGATTGTAAATTGTGACAACAGATACTTCTTCAGCGGAAACAAATGGAACAGTAGTTTTCTTGAACAAAATTTCTTTGCTATCCATCAGGCTTTGGATGCCTGATTTCAGTAGCGGACAACCGGTAGGGATAACAGCACACAGGAGGCAACCCTTGCTACAACCCGGAAATAAACCGGCTAGTAGTAAGTTCCTCTTAACAGTCAAAAGAGGGGTAGCAACATCATTCACCAAAACAGCATACAAATCTTCCTCGATGGCATTTACTCTATGCTGGGGCATAGGAGCAGTTACAACATTTGGCCTCTCAGGCGCCTCAAACTGAATTTCCTTCGCGTCGATAAGGTCTTGCACTTTATTTCTCAGGGCCCAGCAATCATCAGTAGTATGCCCGAGGCTATCGGAATGATAAGCACAACGGGAATTTGGGTTATACTTAGGAGATGCAGTATTCACGACCTTCGACGCCTCTTTGATGGTCACCAAGTTGGTTGATAACAGTTGCGGTAAGATTTGTGACAAGGTCATACTCAGCCGAGTATACTGCCTCTTGGGCCTTTCACCTCTTTGTTGATTGTACTGCTGAGGAGCAGCAACAGGTTTTGAAATGACCAAAGCATTGACGGCTTGGCGACTTTCTGGCTTGACTTGTCTTCTAGGACCATAGACGGCACTTGCTTCTTTCTTGAAAGGCCTCTTCTCAGTACTTGTGGAGGCAGCTTTTTGTATCTTTCCTGACCTGATGCCAGCTTCAATTCTTTCTCCCGTCAGAATTAAATCCGTAAACCCAGCGGAGGAGTTACCAACCAAATGATTGAAAAATGGACCAGACAAGGTCCCTAGAAACATATCAACCAGCTCACGATCAGTCAATGGAGGCTGCACCCGGCCAGCCAAATCTCTCCATTTTTGTGCATATTCTTTGAACCATTCGCCCGTTCCTAGAGACATACCCTGAAGTTGGGTACGCGTAGGAGCGAGATCAGAATTGTATTGATATTGTCTATAGAATGCGGTTGCCAAATCTTCCTAGTGTCGGATACTAGTTCCATCTAGTTGGTAGAACCACTCAAGCTGTGACCCCGAAAGGCTATCTTGGAAGAAGTGAATCCAAAGGTTCTTATCTGCCGTGTAAGGTTGGATCTTCCTTACGTACGACCTTAGATGCAGCTTTGGACAGGAAGCCCCGTCGTATTTGGCAAAGGCAGGCGCCTTAAACTTGTGTGGGATTACTACCCCAGAAGATAACCCCAAATCTCTGAAATCCAGCCCCGGTACATTCTGAATCTCCATGGCGCTCAAGAGGTCCTCTAATTGCTTGTATCTGTCAGCAGCAGGAGGGTATTGTTCGTCATTGTAGTCCGTCTCGTTGTCAGAGACTGCAGGACTAGGAGCTCCTCCCCCTTGGGGACTGTCTTTCTCAGCAGAAGAAGTAGCTGGATCAGCTTCATTATGGAGTGTGTTCCCAAACCTGCATCCGGTGTTGAATAACGCATTCCTCTTTTTCTTCTTCTTCTTCAGGAGTAGAGTCTTCAACTCTTGCTGACCTTGGGCCAGGCTCAGGACCATTTCTTGAAACTGGGCACTTTGGGCCTGAAGGGCCTTGATTGCTTGCTCACTGGATGAGTCTGGATTCATGATGACTGTTCAAATAAACAGTGAAGAAGATTAAGCAACCTGTGAAAAAGGGTACCTGCTATGCATATGATGCAATGAGATGCGTATGTTTTATGTTTTCAAAGACAAACAAGATTCAACTTTGTAGACCAAAGGGAAACACACTTCATTAGATTCAAATTTTAAATTGTTCAACAACTTGCCCTTGGGCATTACAGGAATGAAAAATACTGAAACATAAATAAAAGCTGTAAAAGGAAATATTCAAAGCCCATCAGTGCTCCCATGGCCTCCTCTTCTCAGTGTGGATGTAGTTATTCAAGACCCGCTCCTCCTCCAATTGCTTAGTCAGCCTCTGGATCTTCCGTTCCTGTTCGTTGAACTTTTCCCGATAAAAATCCCGTTCTTCCTTTAGCTGCGCCCAAGATCTCTTCATTGTGTCAAAATCAGTGGGTATCTGAGGAGGGAGGACAGTTGGAGGAACCCCATCTTCATCAGGAGATTCAAGAATGATAGGTCTGACAGCTTCGTACGGCATACCTAACTTCTGAGCACGGATGCGGACCCATCTGCAATAGGGTTCCATTGGTAAAGAAGTCTTTGGTCCCAACTCATGTGGGTCAGCTTTGTGAATTCTGTCCCAAGCCTTAATGAATCCATGGCGTAGTTTGTCACTGTCTACCTGGAATTCAAAATGGAAGTGAGGAACCAACATTTCATGAGGCCCTACTCTTCTGGCTCTTCCAAACTGGCGGAGAGCTAAACATGGATTATAAGAGATTCCTCCTTGGATACCAATTAACGGAACATTAGGGTATTCTCCGCAACGATCAATAACAGCTACCTCATCCAAACCTCTGAGAGTCCAAGTGATGTCATTATCAGTGAGAGACATTATCCTATGAGCCCAACCCTTTCCTTCTTCATTCTTCAGCACGAACTTAGGAAGGTGCGAAATAAACCACCTCACTAGCAAAGGAGCACAACACCACGGGGTTCCCCGTTTTCGGGCAGTACGAGCATAGAGTTGTTACAGGATATCACCCAAAAGAGTGGGCACAGGATTCCGAGACATGAAGATCCTTATGGCATAGATACTGATAAAGGTGTCAGGATTGGGAAACAATACCAGGCCATAGATTAAAAGAGCCAGAATGTCTTCGTACGCCTTGAAGTCCAAGTCATTCCAGAAATCATTAGCTTTGCCAACCAGAAATTTGACCAAAAAGCCCTTAACTCCACTTCTAGTTTCCCAGTTAGCCAATACCTCTTCTTTGGTCAAGGGGAGAACTGCAGCAACCTCTTCAGGCCTAGGAGTCTTTTCCCAACCAGTGAATGGAGTTTGCTCCAAGACAGGGATTCCAAGAAAATAGGAGAATTCTTCCAGGGTAGGGACCAGTTGGAAGTCTTGAAAGGTGAAGCAATGATACAAGGGGTCATAAAACTGGGTCAGGACACTTATCAGTTGTTTGTCCCACTTTGCAGTGATCAAGCCAAGGAGAGAACCATGCATGTTGATGAAGGAAGTAGTGTTTGGAATCCTACCAACCAAATCCTTGAGCAGAGTTGGTGGTTGAACAAAGTTGAGCCGGACAGTATTCCTCCGCACGGGCATCATGATGTCCTACAAAACAGAGCAAAGATGAAACTTTTTTTTTGTCTTTGAAATGGGTTAGTCCTTATACAGGATGCATGCAATGGTATGGTGGCATGATGCTATGATGAAGCACACCACAAGTATTCACACAGGTAAGCATGATAAGGCACACAAGTCACACAAGACAACCCTTAGGTTTCAGGCCAGCATGAAGTTTAGGTATTACCCTCTTTTAGTTTCGTTGGTTAGAACCTGTCCTATCAAAAGTAACCGGGTTCTAGAGGATCTCAAATCATTGAATACCTCCAATCGGTCATAACTCCAGCATCGCAATCTTTTCTTGCGGCCAGAACCATCGCGACAGTTTAGCCTCAATGAGTGTAGCATACTGCTACTGTTCTAATGGCCAAGTTTGGTCAATTTAGGGTTCTAAGGTTGGTTGGTGTTTAATGACTCCTTAGAAAACCCATATTCTCCCCGTTGTAACACAAGGGATATAGGTACAGACCAAGGTGCCACACCAACGTAGCCACTGCTTCACCCATGTCGGTCTACGCCAGACAGGTCCCTCACAGATTATGCTACCTAAAAGGGTATTCCCCAAATCCGGGTTAGGATCTATGAAACTCCGATGCAAAGCCCACAAATATAAAAGCAAACAAAGCAAACAATTGAAAACAAAGGTGATCTAAGCCCTAAGGTTACTCCACTTTTAATTTATCCCCAGCAGAGTCGCCAGTTCTGTGATACGGTGGGAGAACTGACTATGGTTTTGCGTTTGTTTTCGCAAATGTTTCGGTTGAGCAAGAGTCGCCACCGACTTTTTATTTTATCCTAAGGAAAGGTTTAAAAAGCACAGCAAAAACCTTTGAGATGTTTTCTTGGGTTCGGGGAGTAGATTATAGAAAGGGAAGGTATTAGCACCCTTTCTATCCATGGTTATCCATGGGCTCTTAGTTACTTGCTTAGATCACTTGCCTTTTGTTTTCAATTTGTTTGAAATGGTGCTTTGTGTGTGTGGGTTTGAAAATGTTTTTGAAAAGAGGCCAATGTGGTGGCAACCTTTGTAATGATCCATATTGGGATGTATACAAAGGTGTATGTCTTTTGAAAAGGTTTTCATTTGTTTTTGGAAGTTCGTTTTGAAAGTGTAGTGATGTGTGGTTTAGAAAATAGGCAAGTGTTTTGTTTTTGCAAGTTTGATTCAAGTAACTAAGAGGTTGTCTACTCCTAAATTTCTCAAAGATTATTGTTATGTTTTAACCCTTTTAACAAGTTTGTTCCACCATTGTATTTGGTGGACAATCTTGTGTTAGGATGTGAAAGGGACGGGCGCGGGTCATTGTTTAGACCATAATTGCAATGGTGCCAAGTATCTTTGGGCAATTTTTCCTTGGAGGGACTTGATCATTTTTTAGGTAACTTTGGAAAGCGTCATCGAGGGACTATGATCATTTGTTTATATTTGTTTTGCCCAAAGAGACCTAACATGCAATATGGCCCATTTATTGAAGGCAACAAGTGGAATACCCTAGGGGTGCAAGTGTGATTAGTGTTGTCCATTTTCATGCTTGTTTATCTTGAAATTAGGTCAAATTATTTTTGTTGTTTTTGATTCGCATACAAACCCTAATTCTAACATGGTATAATTAGAAAGCAATAAAGTGCGAAAAATAAATTTACTAAGCTATTACAACACAATATATGGGAAGGGGGGTACAAATGTTCAAATGGAGATTTTTGACAAGGAATTTAAACCTAGCTATTACATCAATTTGGAATTATTTACAAGATAATTGATTGCACAAATTAAATAAAATAAGAATAAATATGCAAGATGCAAAAATGGGTTTTTTATGTGTATGAAAAGAAAGTATTTTTATATGTCAAAATAAACAAAAATAAAAGATTAATTTTTGGATTCTTTTAGGTTTAGGGCAAAACCCTAATTTTATTAAATGAAATGTATTAATTATTTAATATATACAATATTTATTTATTATATACAAAAATAAAATAAAAATGAAGTATATTTGTCAAAAAGGTTTTTTTTTATATTAAATATTAATAAAAAATAAAAATGTGTATATTTTGTATTTTAACCCAAATATTCTAATAAATATATATATATTTGTATTATTTTCTAAATATGTATTATATATACAAAATAATAATATTTAATTTTTATAAAAAAAGTATTTTTTATATAAAATATTTTCAGAAGATAAAATGAAATAAAATGAAAATAAAAATGTGTTTGCACTATTTTTTTAGTATTTTAAGTAAAAGGTGTTTATATATTTATTTCTATACAAAACTAAAAGAAACCAAATAAATGCCTAATAAATTCAAAAATGGTGAGAAAAATATTTTTTATATTTTTAATATCATAAGAAAAAATAAATAAGTCAGACCAAAAAAGAAAAAGTCAAAAAATCATTAAAATAAGCAAAATGGGCTCAGGGGGTGCAGAAGTAAAAATATGGTGCAAAAAGAAAAGTCAAACAGGCCCAGCCCAGAACCCTGTCATCTTCAACCTCAGAACACATTTGTTCAAGAAAACACGCGTTTTCTAACTTCCAATTCCTTGATCTTTTGTCAAATCTTCCAACATGAAACCTGTAGAGCTTGAAGCCACGATTCCAGACATATAAAGAAATCAATCTAACTCTCAGAAATGAGAGAGAATTTCTTCTCTCCCAATTCCTGACCTAGATTTTTATCAATGTTCAGACTTAAAATTCTCTAAGCATACATAATATAAATGAAATCTAACTACATGGGCATGTTCAGGGCTATGAATGTGACATGTTTTCTTCACAAACCTAAAGCTAACAATGCCTGGATAGAGAGATTCGTGTTCATGAACTTACCTGTTCAGTTGAAGTTGTATCTGGTGATTGAGGTACCTTCAGTGCAAGGTGATGATTGGTACAGCTTCCTTGATGTCCAGGGATGTTATTCCAAGCTTTACTTTATCTTGAAACCTTTTGAATCGTGCTAGGGAACTTCAGCTGCAAAACAAGAAAATGAAAATGGTGATGTTGCCTGGGAGTGTTACAGGTCGTGTTTGAGGTTTTGATTAGCTTCAAGGGATGTTATGGGATGTGTTTGATGTGTTTTTAGCAAGAAAGCATGGAAGGTTTGAGCTATGGAACTCAAACTGCAGGGATGCCCTGTTTTGAGCAGTTTGAAGGTGATTCTGGGAATGAGAGTGTTTGGGACTTGGTTTGCTCGTGTTCTAGCTCAGAATGGATGTCTTGAATATGTTTGATAACTTTTTCTAAGCCTTCGTTCACTGATATGAGAGTTGGTAGATGTTATGCAATGTTTCTTCACACTTAAGCAAGAAAAGGCAACTTAGTGTTTCTAGCCTGTACAGGCCCCCATACTATGCTGCTAACCTTCCCCTTGATCAGTGCAATTAGTCCATAAACTTGTGCCAAAGAGATTTGATCTGTACTTGCTTGGATTTGCTTTAGACATAAAGTGCAACTTTTCAAGAATGGCTATTTTACTTTTTCCATTTATGGCTTAGTTCTCCATGTAATGACCAAATGCATAGAACAACATCTTGGCACAATGGTTTAGCATTGAATTATGGAGTGAAAATGGGATTAGAGGCCTGCAATGTAGCTAGCACATGCTGAGTTTGAAAATGCACAAGTTATGGACATGTAATTTGGCCAAGAACAAAGTGAGTTTTTCCCATATTGCAAAATTCGATTCTCCCTAACCATGAGGTTGTTTGATGAGTTCTTGGACATTTTGGAAAGCTTGGAATGTGTACTACAATCCATCTTTGAAATGCAAATTTAAATTCCAAGTGGAAGTGTATGATAAATGGTCTTGAAGTTGGGTAAAAACCTTGCCTAAAATAGGTCAAATTTTCTCTAAAGTTAAGAATGGTTTAGTACCCTTGTTCCAAAAATTGTAACTTGAGCTACAAGCTTCTTTTGGGAAAAATTTGTGAATCAAAGTTGTAGATTATTCAATATGATACAACTTTCATGTTTTGACTTTTGCTTGAATCCAAATGAATCTTGGTGAGAAAGTGGGACAAAGTTAGGAAAAAATTAGGGTTTTTCATAACTTAGAAAAATTTTAAGTTATGAAAAATCTTCATTTCAAACCCTAATTTGCATTTCTTGATTTCTTGATGAACAAGTTTCATGATTTGGCATGTTTTGATGAAAAATGAATCTTGACCCTTGATTTTGACCAAAAAGTCAAAGTTTGACTTTTCAGTATACAGTCAAAATTGATCAATTGACTGGGAAATTCAACTGTCAATCTTGTGTATTTGGGATCTTTTGAACTTGTTGAGCATGTCAAGACAATTCCACGGGGCCCTTGAGTCCATATGTGAGCTTGGTTTGCCATTGGCTAGGTCAAACAGTCAAAAATTACCTTTGTGCAGTCAAAACCCTAAAAATGACCATTTTGCCCTTTTGATGATCTGATCAAATTTCTTGTGGAATTGTGATCCAAACTTGATCAAATGGTCCATGTGAGTTCATAATGTTGATGTGGGTCAATTTTCATGAGATTTGACTGTCAATTGGCCACAGTTGACTTTTCCCCAATACAGTTGATTTCTAGGTCAACTGTCCAATTGATTGGGCAAAATTTGGAATCAAGACTTGAAACTTGGTATGGATAAACTTGGGAGTTCAACATGAAGCATGAAAGTCATCTTAGGCATTTTAGGTCAAAATATCTTGGTGCAAACACAAACCCTAATTTGGGTCAACAGTGCAAGGAGAAGTCTTGAGCAGAGGAAACCCTAACTGGATCTTGATCTTCAAGGGTCTTGTGATGAGAAAATGTTGAGGAAATGGGAGGGCAAATTTTGGGGTACAACAGGTTTGAATTTGAAAATTTTTCTAACTTAGAAATTTTCTAAGTATAGAAAATTTTCTTATTTTTTTTAAACTTTAGGCCACTTTTTCACCATGATGAATAATGATTCAAGGAAAGTTCCAAACATGAAAGTTGTATATCTCCATGAAATATACAACTTTGCTTCACACACTTTTCCCTAAAGATGCTTGGATATCAAGGTATAAATTTATGAACACATGATCATGAACTAAATAACTTAGTGAAAATTTGCCCTAATTTAGGCAGGTTTTGGACCCAACTTCATGGAAATTTTTCACCTAGTTCCAAGGGGTATCTCAAAATTCATTTCAAAGATGAATTATAGATCACATTTCAAGCTTTCCAAAATGTCCAAGAAATCCTCAAGATCATTTTTGAGTAGTGAGAATCGAAGAGATGAAGTTGACAATTTCTCACTTTTTGTCCAAGCCATTTCATGAAGAACAAAGATGCAATCAGTACCTATGCTGCCTAATCCATGTTTTACAGGTCCCAAACTTGTTCCATACTCCTTAATTAAATGCTTTCTCAGTTGACAAAGCTTATATCCATGCCTTAGAACCTTTATCCAACTTGCAATTTCATTTATGGAAAAAAGGGACCATTGCCATTTTGAAAAAGGTTAACTTTTGCAAACTTTACAATCTTGAGCATTGGACCTGTCCCCTTGGCACATACAAGTACCAAAGACCTAAGGCAACTTGTAGAGAAGAAATACCAACCCTAAGCCAGCCAGTACAAGCATGTGAGGTTTTGTCTTATCACTTTACTTCAAATACAAGAAAAGTGGCAAAAAGGTGAAAACAAGCATAACTGTTAGAGGGTTGACATCAAACCATTTCCATACTAATATACAAACATTATACAACACAATACACGATTAGCAAAAGCCTGAAACACTCCCAAGATGAAAAACACCAAAAATATGTTCAAACCTACAGTTTCTGCACAAGCACACCCATCTTCCATTTGGCTCATGCGCTTTAAGTTTTGATCATTCAAACACCTTACATACTTGATATCAAACCCATCGAAACCTTCATCCCTGTTCTGTAATCGCTTTTCCACCATCTGCCATTGTTGAGTTCAGAGCTTGCAGTTTGACTTGGCCAAGGAGTTCCAGATACTTTCTGAGCAAGGCAAAGGTTGGAATACATTCAGGGAAGCTCAAGCAAGCATCAGGCCTCAATTAAAGTCACTCCAGTTTCATCCATGATTCCAACTGAAGGAGGTAAAATCTCAAACTCTATCTCCTTGTACAGGCAACCATAGGCCATGATTTGTGAATAAAAAGTGTAGCCCTCATCATAACGAAACTGTACATATCGTTATCTTGCATTGATTTTACTTGAGTAGAGAGAATTTGGAACTTGAAATTTCTGAAAATATTAGGTTAAATTTTAGGGCTGTTAAAATTCTCTTTGTTCTTTGATTAATAGTTCACATAAATTATATGGTTGGAATCGTGAGTTCAAGTACTACAATTTTCATGTTATAAGTTTTTATTTTCATGGAAGTATGAGAGAGTTATAGGGTGTCTGGCCAAGCTTGAGGAAGAAGACGAACTACAAGGCAAGGGCGCGTTTTGTGTTATATTGTTTTTGCTTTCCTGAAGACAATGGAAGTATAGCCACCCCAATGGCAAAGTAGCGCGCTGGTGAGACCCATGTCCCCATTTTTGCAGGTTGGGCTGAGTCTTTGGGCTTGGCATCTTTTTGCTAACATGTCAAGATCAGCTTTTCTACATCACCCCCCCTTTCCAACTTTTATATTTTTTATTTTTATTTGTTTTATTTTCATATTTAATATTTTAATTATTTTCTTTAATGAATAAAAAATCCTAAAAAATGTGAATTAATAATATTGCACTTTTATTTTATTTTTTAGTTTATTTCTCACATAAAAATATATTTTATTTTAATAGGATATCATTTATTTTCTTAATAAGCATGTAAATATAATTAAACATATTTAGTTCAATTTATTTTTTTATTTCATACTTATAAATACTTACTTTTGCACATATAAAATTTCATATTTTATTACAATATTATTTATTATTTTTATACAAGAAAATATACAAAATAATACCTATAAAAACTTTATTTTCTTTTAAAATAATAATTAGGGTTAAACCCCTTTTAGAAATTATTTCCTTTACCTTATATTTTTTAGGTTTAGATGAAAACTTCTTTTACATAAAAAAGACACAAAAATCTTTTTCTTACATGTACATTGCATTTTAAATATTGTATTATACTTATTCTAATTCGTACAAATTCGATTTGGTTGTAATAATTTATTTAGGTTTATATTTTGGCAAATCCCTATTCAAATTTGTATTCCCCCCTCCCATAAATTGTTGTAATAGTTTAAAAATATTTACATTATGCAATTTATCGCTTTATATGCCATGATTAGTAATTAGGTTTTGTATGATAAGAACAAAACAAAGCAAAATAGAAAACCCTAAATACAAGACAAAATCAAAGGCATGAAAATGATACACTTGCACACAAGCACCCTTAGGGTTTCTCCACTTGGTTGCCTAAAACAAAAATGGCCATGTTACGCATGCGAAGTATCTTGGCAAAACAAAACAAATATAAGATCATAGTCCCTCGATGACGCTATTCAAAAGTTGCCTTACAAAATGATCTTGGTCCCTCAAAATGCTAAGATTTTTGCAAACATTGCTAATCATGGCCATACGATGACCCACGCCCGTCCCGTTTACATTCAAAGATAGGATTGCTTACCAAATCAATGGTAAGACAACAATGTCATAGGAATAGAAAATACATAAGAAAGACATTTGAGTAGGTAGATAGCTTCTAGTTACTTGCTCCATTTCAAACAACAATCCTTGCTATTTTCAAAACAAACACACACACATTTCAAAAACATCTTACAAACATTGAAAACATTTTCGAAAGACAAACATCTTTGTATACATTCTTACGAGCGAGAATCATTGCAAAGATCGCCTAAACAAACGACCTCTTTTACAAAATACTTTCAAAACTACACCAAACACAATTTCAAACAATAAAAGCAAGTGATCTAAGCAAGTAACTAAGAGCCCATGGAAAACCATGGATGAAAAGGGTGCTAACACCCTCCCTTTTCATAATCTACCCCCCGAACTCAAGAAAACATCTCAAAGGTCTTTCCTGTGCTTTTTGACCTTTCCTTTTGGATAAAAGAAAAGTCGATGGCGACTCTTGCTAACTGCAACATTTGCGATAAAACGCAAAACCTCAAGTCAGTTCTCCCACCGTATCACACAACCAATATCTTTTCTGGATGGCATCTTTAAGCCCATATCCGATGATCTTTCGTCATCTTCTTCCAAATGGAATCTGTAAGCCCATTCCCGATATTACCTACACTGCCAGTATCATTTCAGACGAGTGCAAATTTCAGGGCACTATAGTGTTCAATCATCTTCCACCTTCAGATCACGAAAGGCAGACCAACCAATCTACATCCTCAGTTTTAAGAAGATTGAACAGGGGCAATTGTTGTACCCCAAAATTTTCCCTCTCATCTTACTCAACACATGCTCATTAAGATCCTCAACTTGCTCAAGGAGGCCCAAGAGTTGACCAGACAAACTCTCTCCTAAAGCAATGAACCTCCAACTAGGGTTTCCATTTTCATCAAGATGGGTGAGATCCAAAGGCCTCATATGATCTCCATAGTCCTAATATGTTCTCAAGACTATCCATGCCAAGTTTCATGCCTTGCACAAGAAGTTTGCTCAGTCAACTGCTCAGAGGCTTGAAAATCAACTATATTAGTCAATTGTGGCCCACATACAGTCAAACTTCAAGATTTTTGGTCAACATCAACACTTTGAAGTGATATCCATCATTTTATCAAGGTTTGATCATGATTCCCCAAGGAATTCTCCTAATTCATCAAAACACAAAAGTTGCTAAATTAGGATTTCTTAAGAAAAGTCAACCAAACTTTGACCAAGCATAACTTTTTCATACTTTATCAGAAATTTCTCATCCAAGGCTCATTTTGAAGATAATCCAATTACCTACAACTCATATTCATCCCTCAAGTTCAAGAAATGCACTCATGAAAAGATATAAATTCATACATTATAGGTCCTTTTCAAAAGTCAACAAAAGCACCTTTTTGGTCAAAGCTTCTTAGATGAACATGGAGGATCCAATTGAGATGAAACCAAAAGGGTTGTTTAGGGGACATCCTAATCTTTCTAAAAAGTCAAAGAACCCCCCCTCCCCCTTAGGGTCAAAATTGAAGGAGATATGCATCGTCAAAGTTGGCCATTTTTGGAAAATTGTCAAAAGTCAACAATACCCAAAATTGCATTTTTTTTGTCAAATGGGCCTAACTTTTTATGCTTGCATCTTACTTCTAACATGGTCCACGACCCAAAAACTCTCCCACATATTATTAGTTTTATTTATTTTGATTTTAATCATTTAAAATCAAATTAAATCAAATAAATGATATAAATTAGTAAAGATTTGTTTTTTATCTGATTTTGAATAGAATCACAATCCAATTATGCTGTCAAACAAAATCAAATCGTGCAAAGGGTGATTGGGATGAGAATGGCATGATTTGGCTTGATTTAGTAAGAAATAATGCAAAGAGGACATTAAATCCAATCTTCACAATTTTCCAAGATAGGATCACTTTTTATTGACCTAATTCAGTCCAATATATGGAGAGAACAATTCCCAAGCACAAAAATGAGGATTGACCACGTGAAGCTGCCAAGACAAGTTGCCACTTTTTGCCAAAAAGTCTCAAGTTGAATTCCATATTAGAGCCATCCTCAAGGAGATTTAAGGATTGCAACATGTTCTGGAACACCTCCAGAATCTTTTCCAACCATTTGCACGCATTGAGACATCCAAAATCAACCTGCACGTACATCACAGTTTGCCATTGTTCTTGATTTTGATTCTGATTATTCGCGCATGATTTACATTTTTAAATCATGCCTTCATGTTTGTATCATCATTTAGAATGTATTGGTATGATTAATTATGAGTTTTGATGCTTGTTTAGACAATTGCCATTGTTAGGGTTTATGCTTGCATTTTAGGGCTTTGTGATACAAGTAAAATCAGGGGAAAATATGGGCATCATCATGCTCACGAGATCAAGCCTGGTTGGTTGGTATACTTGGATTTCATTTATCTTGTTTGTTTGAGATTTTTTAAGATGAACAAGTTTTATTTACAGGCATTGAACTGTAGGTAAAAGCCTTTACCTAATACGACGGTGTTGAGGAAGAAGAAGACTGCGTGGCAACGTCCCATTGCACCATTTGAATATTAGGGCATTTTTTCTGGGCATTATGCGTGTTTTCATTATATATTATTTCGTGTATTGATATTAACAAAAGGCCAACTGGACCAATGGTGTGCAAGAAGGCTGTTAAGGCGCTATAAGTGAGAGGTCAATGGTTCGACCCCTGCCTCCAACATTTGTTATTTTTTCTTCAAATCCCTTACAGGTTTCATGCGCTTCAGCACCCAGCATCCACCATACACCTCAGATCTCACCCTTGGGATCCATCATCATATAGATCCAGCGCCACATGATTGAAGGCACACCATGAACCATCAGAAGGAAGCCTCGCTGGATCTCACGTTGGGCATTTGGGCCATCATCCTGGCCCTTTTCAAAATTTGGCAATGCACCTCCCAAATTGCTTCTCACAATCAGGCCCACTTTCTTTCTTTTAAATTTTTTTTTTAATTTGTTGTTTTAATTATTTTCACATAAATCATTTTTTTTATTATTAAATCATAAAATCAGAAAATTACAAAAAGATATTAGGTTTAGTTTTTTTTTCATAAAATATTTAATTGCATTAATTAATTAGTTTAATTAGGTTAACTTAAACTCTTTTTTCCATAATTAAAATTAAATAGAAATTAGGTTAATTTGCAAGATTAATTACTTTTCTAAAAAAAATCCAAAAATATCTTTTCTTTATTCATCAATTAATTGTTTCTAAACTAGACATTAATTCCCCATATTTAATGTTGTCGCGCGCATTCTTTTCCCCCTATTTTATTAATTATTGTAACTGCTCCGAGTTTGTAATAGTTAATTAGGTTTACTATTTTGCATTTATTATTTTCCCTGGTTTTTGATTATGTAATCCCCCTCCCCAAAGCCTTGTAATAGCTAGGGTTTTAATTCCTCGCACTTTACTTTCCGCAATTATAAACTGCCTAGATGTATGGATAATAGGATTGAATGGTAAGATAACAATTTAAAACGGTAGATAACCCTAAATGCACAAGATAAATGAAACTGAATCAAACACTTACACATGCTCACTCCTAGGGTTTTCCCTACTTCAGTTGCCTTCGGTAAACGGTCATGAAGCACAGGGAATTTTAGTGGTTTCCCTCTAGTCCCAAAAGATAAAAAATGACTCGTTCGAATGTTGCCTCAGAAAGATCTTTAGGATTTTAGGGTAACTACTAAAGCTTCCTAATCATTGCTTATGTAATCATATTCGTCCCTTCGAATGTCCCTTAAAACTCCAACGATAGGGCTACCTACTTCTTAATAGTAGGATGGCGCTGTCTAAAGGAAACGAGAACGAACAATCTTTTTTCGAGTAGGTAGAACATCTTAAGTACTTGCTCAAATAATTTCTTTCCCACAAACACTTTCAAAGCAGTTTCAAAAACCACTTCGTCACGCTCTTGAGGACCGATACAAGAGTTATCACGAAGTTAAACAAAACTTTTTGTAAAACACACACAAGCAATTTCAAAAATGAGCAAATACCTAAGAGCCCATGGAAAACCACGAATATAAAGGGTGATAACACCTTCCCTTTCTATAATCTACCCCCGTACTAAAAAACTCTCGAAAAAAGGTTTTTTCTGTTCTTTTCCCTTTCCTTTGTTGGATGAAATAAAATTCGGTTGCGACTCTTGCTTACCGCATATTTGCGAATACAAAACATGAACTAGTATTAAACAGTCGGTTCTACCACCGTATCACATTGGCCATTAGGACGTAGTGAGATGACTGGCTTTGGTGCAGACTGAAGTTGGTAGATACTCGATACTACACTCATTGAGGTTTGGTTTTTTAGGATATTTCGGTGGCTATTAAAGAGGCTTGCGCTGAAATAATGCCCGAGAAGACAAACCAGTGATATTGAGCTCCCTTAAAACCCAGTTACTATTGCTAGGATAGGTTTGAGCCAACTAAACTTCAAGAGGGTACTTATCTATGAGACTCTATGCAAGCTTAAACCCAAGGACTTGTTTGTTTTGTTTGTATATATTTACTTGTACATAACATCATAAACATCATAACATCATACTCATACTCACTAACCATTTCAAGGATTTTTGGGATTTATCTTTATTCTGTTTTGTAGGACATGGATTCTATTCGTAGAAAAACCATTCAAGTTAATCTCGTAAGGATCCCTCCTCAACTTAAAGAGTTAGCATCAAGGGTTCCTAATAATTCTCCATTTATCGAAAGACATGGTCGCCTCCTAAACTTGGTTACCTCCAACACCGATGAGGATATGATGAAGGTGCTCTTCCAATTCTTTGATCCTCTACACCATTGCTTCACATTTCCCGATTATCAACTTGTGCCAACATTGGAAGATTTCTCCCAACTCTCGAGGATTCCCATTCTCAATCAACTACCCTTCAATGGTACAGAAAGAGATCCAAAACCAGAAGAGATTTCTCAAGCCCTACACTTGCAACAATCTGATGTCATAACTAATTGGGAAACAAGGAATGGTGTCAAAGGTTTCTTAGCCAAGTTCTTGTTTGAGAAAGCTCAAGACTGTTGGAACTCTTTGGATTTGCAAGCTTCTGAGGAAATTGTGGCCCTTCTCATCTATAAGATGGTTTTGTTTCCAAATCCTGACCAACTCATAGATGTAAACACCATCAAAATCTTCATGTCTCGTAACCCAATGCCTACTTTGTTAGGAGACATCCTACATTCCTTTCACTATCGCACTATGAGGAAAATAGGTATCCTCATGTGTTGTACTCCTATCTTGGCAAGATGGTTTATTTCGCATCTTCCCTAATCTGTATTGAAGAACGAGCAAGGTTCAAGGTGGTCACATAGGTTGATAACGCTCAGACATTCAGATATTCATTGGTGTGATCGGTGGATCTGGAACTGACTGTTTAACGCTGGTTTGCGAAATGTCGCGGAAGCAAGAGTCGCCACCGTCTTTTATTTTCTCCAATAGGAAAGGACAAAAGCACAGAAAAATTCCTTTTAAGAGATTGCTCTCGGTTCGGGAGGTAGGTTATAGAAAGGGAAGGTGTTAGCACCCTTTCTATCCATGGTTATCCATGGGCTCTTAGATACTTGCTCAATGTGTTTTCAAATTGTTTGTTTGCTTTTCAATGTGGGTTAAAAAGTTTCTTTTGAAAAATTTCAGATCGACTCGTACGTCAGAGTGTTTGAAAAATTGTTTTGAAAGCTTTTGAAAAGTGTCGGTGTGAAAAGATTTTGATTTGTTTGAAATTAGAGCAAGTATCCTTGAGAACCTACCTACCCTAAGGATTTCGTCTGTGTAAATGTCCTTTAAAGTAGTGTTATCCCACCATTGAGAGGTAGGTAGCACCACCGTTGGAGGTGTTCGGGTCAATTCGAAGTTCGGGACATGGTGATCACCAGAGCAATGGGAAGACACCTTAGAAGCTACCCTCATGCCAGGTTCCCGGATCATGAGGACTTACTAAGACATCCTCTACTCGACGACCACCTTTCGAAAGGCAACAGTGAGGCGTACCCTAGGGGTGGTGTGTGCGGATTGTGTGTCATGTTCATTGATATTTGTCTTGTCATGTTTGTCGTGTTCTACGCTTGATTTTATTTTAAGTCCATTCATTCTTGCATGCTATTTAACAGTTATAAGTTTGCGGAAAAATAAATCTAAAGCTATTACAAAGGCGCGGGTCCACATCGCCAAAATAAACCGGACCCGATTTAGCGGAAAAATAAATAATGCGAAGAAATAAAGTGCGAAAAGTAAATTACATGGCTTAGGGACAATTACATAATTATAATTAAACGACATAAGATAAATGCGCAAATTAAATAATTGAAACGAAACTAGGGCGTTGGACCCTTTCTTTGCAAATAATTAAAAGTTAATGAGAATTAAAAATTAAATGATTAAATGTTTTTTTGGTATTTTATATTTTTTAGATTTAATGAGAAAAAAGGAGAATTAATTAAAATTAAATTAAACGGCAAACCCTAATTCTAATATTTTTTATTTATTAAGAAAGAATTAAAATATGACCTAAATTAACCTAATTCATTTATGTACAATTTAAATAGGAAAATAAATAAATAAATAATAATTATTATTGTTGTGAAAAAAGGGAAAAATATTAAAAGGAATAAAAAATAGCAATTAACCTAATTCTACATTTTTTTGGATTTTTATTAAAAAGGATTTAAAGTTGAAAACCTAATTACACTAAATAATCTAACTTTTAATTTATTTATGAAAATAATTATTATAAAATAAATATTATATTTTTTGTATTTTTCTGATTTTTAGTGTTTTTATATTTTGTAGAAAAAATAAATTAATTGATAGCAATAAAAATAAATCACACAATAATTAAAATAATAAATGAATAAATAAGGAAAGCAAACCAGGGTGGGGTGTTGTCCCAAAACTGGAGGTGTAGGTCCAAAGATCAGGCCCAATAAGCTTCAGTCTTCGTTGACTTTTTTGGATTGTGTGTGATGCTTTGACTCACGCCTATGGTGTATTTTCAATATTAGCCCTTGATCTGGGACCCTCAGGCATATGTACGCTTAGATGAGAAGGATGTATGGTACGTGCACAGTCCTGAAGCTGCATGGGATTTACAATTGAAAAATAATATAGGATTTGGCCAGACCTGGGACTTGAACCCAGGTCTTTGAAGTCACAAGCGTTGTCCCCTGGCCAGCTGAGCTAAGCGCATTTAATTAACATATAATATAATACAATTAATATGAAAGAAAAGTGGATTCATGCTTGGAACGCGCGCCAAAATTTGAAACGGCCACTCAGATGATGCCATGTATTCGTCTTCTTCATGTTTCTTCCTGCCTGAAAAAAATAACAACGTTTAACGGGGGTTTTGAACCCCCTCAATATACGCATGTTTCCAAAATAGCGATTAGGTTCTGAATACACATAAATTGAGCGCGAGTATCTTGTCTTCTTCGTCTCAACCTGTAGATTTCAATCATAGCATTTATACGTCCTAATTTTACAAGAATTGAAAACGCCCAATTTGGAAGTTTTCGGAACCCTAGGCCTCTCTAATGGTGAATTGGCATATGTGGCTCAAAAACACAATCAAACATATTGGTTAGCACAGAAACATCATGACAAACAATAATCCACAAAGAAAAATGCAAGAGGATGCTTAAATCGTGCTATGCAATTTCAATATTTTCTTGGTTCAGTTTGACTTAGAGATACCGATTCAAGGAGTTTTGGTGATTGTTTTGGGTTGGTACGCGTTCAGGACACTCCAATGAAGCTATTGAGATCAAAGTTAGGGCTTGAATCGTCCTTGAAACTAGATTTCAGTTTTGAGTTTTATGAGAATTTTTTCAATATGCCAAAGCTTGAGTATGCGCAGCTTGCAGTCTTAGAGCACTAGGGTTCTGATTCTGATCATATATGGAGTGATTAGGTCAAGAAACATTGGACAAAATCTTATGCATTGATGAATTTTGGATATTTGATTTCATGGATCTTTTTACAATCTTTTTTCCATGGCTTTTGTGTCAAATCTGATCAATTAACACCAAAACTTGCCATAATCAATTAAGCACGAAATATTGACATTAGAATGTGCATAAAAAGATTTTTTAGGTTAAGGTTTATATTTTTCATGAATTAAAATCATTTAAATGAATATAAATTAATATTAATTCAAATAAATAATAAAAAAATATGAAAATATTTCCCTTTGGGCCTAGTGGTCGTGCATAGGCTTGGCATGAAGAAACTTGGAAGGAAAATGGGCCCATTTGCATTTTTAGGCCTTTTGCATCAATGTTGACTTTCAAAAATTTCCAAAAATTTCCCAACTTCCACAAGGCATAACTTGGTCAATTTTTAAGCTTTTCACATGTTCTTGGACATTTTGGAAAGGTCTTTGAGTCCTTTAACCAATGCCTTTGGTCCCATGTCATTTTGATTTACCAATCTCAAGTTATGGCCTTTGACTTAAAGTCACTTTTTGTTGACTTTTGAAAATGACCTATAATGTTGAAATTGATAACTTTTTGTGAGAGCATTTCTTGGACTTGGAACATGAAGATGAATTGTAGGAAATGTCTTTCTCTTCAAAATGAGCTTTGGATGGAATTTTTCTGATAATCCATGTGAAAGTTATGCCCTGGTCAATTTCAGTTGACTTTTTCAGCTGTCCAAATATAGCAACTTTTGTATCTTTGATGATTTCTGAGCCAAATTTTGAGAATCATGATCAAGCATTGATCAAATGATGTTTGTGGCTTCAAAATGTTGTGTTGACCAAAAATTTGAACTTTTGACTGCCAAATGACCATTTTGCCCCTACAGTTGACTGTAGTGCAATCTAGGGTTTTGACTGTGCAATCTTGAGCTGAGTACCTTGAAACTTGACATGAGGATGCTTGACCACATTTGTAGGCATATGAGACTTGATTGGGCCTTTGAAAAGTTCATTTGCTTGACCAGAACTCAAACCCTAGTTTTGACTGTCTAGGAGACAGTTGAGCTGCACAATCCTGGGGGACTTTTGTGACCTTGACTTTGACAAATCTTTGATGAATATGGGAGGGCAAATTTTGGGGTACAACAGTTGCCCCTGTTCAATCTTCTTAGACCTGAGGATGCAGATTGGCTGACGTGCCTTTCGTAATCCGAGGGTAGAAGATGATTGAACACTAGAGTGCCCAGAAATTTGCGCTCACATAGCAGCAGTGATGGGGGGAATGGGCTTATAGATGCCATTTGGAGATTGCTGGATGGGATGATGGGCTTATAGATGCCATCTGGATGTTGGTTGCGTAAGAGATTCCTTAGCGAGAACCTGCATACCTGCAAAACAGAAAAATGAGTACCTGACACGCTGCAGGAGCTGATTTTAGATGCTTGATATAGATATGTCCTGACTGGTTACAGGAGCTGAGATCTGGAGCTTCAAACGTTGATGAATGAACCAGGGATGGTTACTGCTTTAGCATGGATGGTAAGAGGATCCTGAATGATTTTAACTTCAACAATGCTCGTTGAGAAAATCTTGGTGAGAATTACCATCTTCGTAGTGTCAGGAAGAGAACCAAGGGACATTACAATCTCAAAGGGAGTTACCTCACTCACGTTGGAGAGGGAACTATAGGAAATTATAATCTGAAGGGAAATATCACCTCACGCTCATGCCGGAGAGGGAAACATCTGAAGAAGGAATTACCACCTCACACGCCGTTTGGAGAGGGGACCATAAGAGAATATCACCTCACGCTCATGCCGGAGAGGAAAACATCTGAAGAAGGAATTACCACCTCACACGCCGTTGGAGAGGGGACCATAAGAGAACTTCTACTGGGTCTTTATCAGAAAAATCTGTTTGGAGTCGATTTAACTGGACTAGAGACATCCTTGAAATATGTTTGGGAATTTCAACTGCACCCTTCCTGAAAGGTAGAGGTCGGTTATATGCGATGCATGGTATGGATCAAGCAAACATGGATACGATTTATATGATATGATGTGTACATGCATGCTATAATGATGTATGTGATGATTCATGTATGTTTTTGTCTAGGAAGATAAATCCTTGACGGGTGCCGGGAAGTCATATCCTGGGCTGATGTTGAGGAAGAGATTTTGCTTCCGCTGTGGATGATTTATTGCAAGAATGCCGATAGGAGAAGATGACTCCGTTGAGGAATAAACTTGGCAAATGAAATAATTCTGCGGGAGAAAAGATACTCTAGCGATCATGCTGGGGAGTGCTACTCTATGGGGATAGCGATGCTTTGCTGAGTTGATGAAGATAACTCCGCTGGGGATATCCTTGTTGTGCTGGAAGTGTTGATAGACTTCGCTGGGGGTAGGAAGATACTTTGCCGAGGGCGCTTTTTCCGTGGCTTTTGGCTGAGGATAACCCAGTTATATCCTGTTACGGAAATAACTCTTTAAATCAAGCCGGGACGACGCGTTCGTGCTCTGCGAGGGGTAAGCTTCCAGAATCTACCGGGGATACGCTTACTGCTCGGGGATATGGATTTCAACTTTTCCTGGGGAACTGAATTGGATTCTCCTGGGGAGATTTTGAACTGTAATGCTGTAGGTTGAAAGAGGGAACCTATGTAGGGTTGCCTGCTGATGAGCTCGTGTAAAACCGCATCTGAAATGGAGAAGGAACCTGGGTAGGGTTACTTTGATGATGAGTTCGTGTAAAACTTCGTCTTTGGAAAGGGAGAACCTGTGTAGGGTTGCTTGGTGAGGTAAGTTCATGTAAAACTTTTTGATGAATCGGGGTGAGATTATCTTGAACTAAAATCCATATAAGACTTCTAGAGGAACCGGGGTTAGGTTACCTTGGGGTAAATCCATGTGAGATTTCTTGACGAACCGGTGTAAGGTTACTGGAGACGAGTCCCTATGAGACTTTTGGGGGAACCGGGGTTAGGTTACCTTGAGATAGATCCGTGTGAGATTTCTTGATGAACCGGGGTAAGGTTACTGGAATAAGTTTGTGTAGAACTTTGATGAACCGGGGTTAGGTCATCTTGAGATAGGTCCATGTAAGACTCTTGGAGGAACCGGGGTTAGGTTACTTGGATAAGTTTGTGTAAAAACTTTGATGAACCGGGGTTAGGTCATCTTGAGATAGGTCCATGTAAGATTTCTGGAGGAACCGGGGTAAGGTTATTGGATAAGTTTGTGTAGAACCTTGATGAACCGGGGTTAGGTCATCTTGAGATAGGTCCATGTAAGACTTCATGAGGAACCGGGGTTAGGTTACTTGGATAAGTTTGTGTAAAAACTTTGATGAACCGGGGTTAGGTCATCTTGAGATAGGTCCATGTAAGATTTCTGGAGGAACCGGGGTAAGGTTATTGGATAAGTTTGTGTAAAAACTTCTGGAGGAACCGGGGTAAGGTTGCTTCGGGATAAGTTTGTGTAAAACTTCTTGATGAACCGGGGTTAGGTCATCTTATGGAGGAGGAGTCTGTGTATGACTTTGTCTGAAGGTTGAGCAGAAACCGGTGTTGGGTTGCATGATTTTGATTAAGTGGATAATTGTCCTGTTTGGTCTCGGACGTTAACCCACGATCTGGAATTTATGAAGGTAGATGGTGATCATCCTTATGTTGATCTTTCCTTTGTACTTTGGTTGACAGAGCAATTGGATCGCCTGGATAACTCATTATTGCCCCTGTTTCGGAGATGCGGGAAGAGGATACCTATGTGGGTGATTGACAAATCTTCGAGATGCCGGGACATAGTCGTACGCTTTGATCCCTATCTTTTGCCTGGACCGCCCTTTCGGGTTTTCAGTCCACCGGGATACCCATTTTTGCCCAAGCCGCCTTTTCAGGTTTTCGACTTGCCGGGTGTACAGTTTTTTTCATTTCATCCCTCATTTTGCCCGAACCCTTTTGGTTCGACGGGAAGCCCTTATTTTTGCCTAGGCGTGTCAACCTAGCGGGTCTTTGATTATGCGCAGTATTTTTCGACTATGTCCACGCTCTCCGAATGTAGGGAGTTGCCCCTGTTGGAAGTATTTTGCCATGCCCCAGGTAATGGGCAATGCTCCTACTGTGCCCCTTGATTGGAGGTACTTCTGTTCACAAGGTGTTCATCGTGCGAATTTCCCTGCTGTTCAAACAAATAGTCATATGCAAACAAAGTTATTTTAAGAATGCAAAAGTCTATGTCTGTCTTGAATTTTGAAAATGCATTTTTGTAATATAGTGCGATGTCAACTCAATATTTTACAGCAAACCTTCAGGAGTCAGGATACCTTCGTAACAGTATGCTTTCGAACTAACCCATGCTTCAGCTAGGACTTTTAAGGGTTATATCGTGGCCGGGTTCACGGTTTAAGAAACAAAGGATAAAGGCTCGAATTATTTGTACCCACCCGCTCTTCGTGATATTCTCCAAACCTAAACTCAGTTGATTGTGCGTTAGACCTGGTTTGAGTCTTTGCTTTGATATACCACTAATGGTTCAGATATTGATGATTTATTCTGAACAGGTAGTCATTTTTGCTTTGGTTGTAAGACTTCTCGCTTGATTTTTGTTATCCCTTTCTTTTTTTTTTTTGCCTGAACTGTTTCCTTTTTTGGACTTACAGTCAGCGGGATGCCCCAGTTTCATAAGTCCCTTTTACAGGTTTTGACTTCTTGGGCTTTTCATTTATGATTTTTTTTTGATAATGACTGCCTGTCCTTTTGATTGTTCTGAACCATCACTGTCTTTTGTTTATTTAAGGACCTCTTTGGTGCCATTCGTTATGCACTTGGATCAACTGAGAGAACTACCCTGCCCCAGGTTATGATGAAGGGTTTTGAATTTCGAAAATAGAAACTCCTACTTCTTTGGCTCTGATGGGTTGACGAGGGATTATCATCCTTATAACTCCAGTGTTTAGGAATTGAAACAATGCCTGTACCTCATCCGCGGGGTCTGTTCAAAAGTATACTGTAAATTGTGGTATCGTTTTCGTCATCCTCCCTCAAGAGGTTCAGGATTTTCAATTAAGAGTTGACTATTGCAAAAATATGAAAGCAGTTTTAAGCATAGTAACCATAATTAATCAAGACAGGCATGTGTAATGCATTCATGAAATAAAGAGTTTAACATAATAATTGTTTATCTGAACAAAAAAAGAAAAATACAACTTGAATTCAAATGAACAAAAGAAATTCTCAATCCTAGCCATGTTTTGGTAATGGAGCATTGATCACGTTGGGAGTCTCAGCAGGCTCGAATTCGATCTCTTTGGCATCGATCATGTTCTGAATTTTGTACTTTAGTGCCCAACAGTCTTCAGTATCGTGCCCTGGGCTATCGGAGTGATAAGCGCATCTGGCTTCTGAATTGTAGCTAGGAGAGGAGGTCTTAGGATTGGCAGGAGGGTTGATCACTGCAATCAGGTTCATCTTCAACATATGTTGCAGTGCTTGCGACCATGGCATGTTAATATTGGTGAACTGCCTTTTAGGCCCGTCCGGCCTTTGCTGGTTTCCCCTTTGTGGTTGACGGCGTGGCGCAGAACCAGAGATCATGACTGCCCCTGCATGTTGATCACGGCGATCCTTTTGACCGTATGCAGCATTAGATTCCTTCTTTCCCGTGTAAGGCTTTTTATGAATATCCGAAGGTGTGGCCTCTTGAATTTTCCCGCTCTTGATACCAGCTTCAATTCTTTCGCCGGTCAGGATGAGGTCGGTAAATCCAGCAGATGAGTTACCAATGAGGTGGTTGAAGAACGGCCCAGATAGGGTCCCCAAGAACATGTCCACTAACTCTCGATCAGTCAAAGGTGGCTGCACCCTGCCAGCCAGGTCTCTCCACTTCTGCGCGTATTCTTTAAAACCTTCACTTGCACCTAACGACATACCCTGGAGTTGGGTACGTGTGGGGGCAAGGTCGGCATTATACTGATACTGCTTGTAGAAAGCAGTAGCCAGCTCCTCCCAGTTACGAACTTTGGTCCCATCCAGCTGATAGAACCATTCGAGATGAGTCCCTGAAAGACTCTCCTGGAAGAAGTGGATCCATAGATTCTTGTCCGCAGAGTACGGCTGAATCTTTCGAACATAGGACCTCAAATGCAGCTTGGGACAGGATGCCCCGTCATACTTGGAAAAGGTTGGAGCTTTGAATTTATGTGGGATAATCACACCAGTCGACAAACCCAGATCTCCGAAATCCAGCCCAGGTACCTGTTGAACCTCCATAGCTTTCATTCTGTCCTCCAGTTGCTTATATCTGTCATCAGCAGGAGGGTACTGCTCTTCATCAAAATCTGTCTCGTTGTCGGAGACCACTGGACTGGGAACCTCTCTCTCATGATGACTGCTTTTCCCCACAGATGGGGTTGTCCTCTCAGCTTCAACTTGTGGTGTATTCCCAAATCTGCGTCTAGGGCTGAACAGAACAGTCCTCTTCTTTTTCTTGTCCTTCTTCAAAAGCAGAGCCTTCAGGTCCTGTTGCCCCTGGGTCAAATTCAGGATCAGCTCTTGGAACTGGGCGTTCTGAGCCTGGAGATCCTTGATGGACTGTTCAGCTGATGATCCAGGATTCATGACGATCGGCTGAAATAAACAGCGGAGAAGGGTAAGCAACCTGTCAAAGGGATACCTGCAATGCAATGAGATGTATGACATGCATGCAATGATTTCAAGGATCTCGCGGGATAAACAGAGAAACTTGTTAGAGTTGAAAACCGGTAACTTGATTGAAGAAACTTCCTGTTGTAGAAAATCCTTCCTCAAGGGTCAAAGGCTCACCATATCCAGTGGGTCATAGCCCCTGACAGCCTTGGCTAGAGGAAAATAAATCCCCTCTGCCCCTGGCTAGATATTTGATTTATCCTGACCTGCATCACAAGCCCTTGAGATCCTTGAAATGGGTTAGGATGTATGCAGGATGCATGCAATGGTATGATGTTATGCTATGCATGGGGTAATGTGAGTGAACCCTGTTATGAGTCCTAGTTAAGGACTGAAACAAAACCTGCAAGAAACAAGTGTTAGATCACAAGCATGCAGATAGTCAAGTACGAAGGCACACAAGTCACACTAGAGAAACCCTTAGGGTTTAGGCCAGCATGGGGTCTGGGTATTACCCTCTTGAAGTTGGTGGGTTCAACCTGTCCTATCAAAGTAACCGGGTTCTAAGGGTCCCAATATCACGGGATTGCTTTCATTGTTCATCGTTTCGATTTAGCCACTGAACTGGCGACCGAAATATTCCAGGAAAGCAACCCTCAATTGAGTGTAGTATCGAGTATCAACCAACCTCGGACTGCACCAAAGTCAGTTATCTCACTACCCTAAAGAGGCCAAGATAGCTCAATTAAGGTTCCTAAGGTCTGTTGATGCTTCACGACACCACGCGGAGGCCCCGTACTCTCCTTGACTGAACTCAAGGGTTACCGGTACACACCAAAGTGCCACATCAACGTAGCAGACTGTTTCAACCATGTCGGTATACCCCGCACAATTCCCTCACAGCCTTGTTGCTACTTTATAAGAAGGTATCCCCAGATCCGGGTTAGGATCTATAGAACTCCCAAGCAACCCACAATTTAAAGCACACAAGGAAAGCAATTGAAAACACAGTGATCTTAGTCCTAAGGTACGCCTCACTTTAAAATTAGTCCCCAGCAGAGTCGCCAGTTCTGTGATCGGTGGATCTGGAACTGACTGTTTAACGCTGGTTTGCGAAATGTCGCGGAAGCAAGAGTCGCCACCGTCTTTTATTTTCTCCAATAGGAAAGGACAAAAGCACAGAAAAATTCCTTTTAAGAGATTGCTCTCGGTTCGGGAGGTAGGTTATAGAAAGGGAAGGTGTTAGCACCCTTTCTATCCATGGTTATCCATGGGCTCTTAGATACTTGCTCAATGTGTTTTCAAATTGTTTGTTTGCTTTTCAATGTGGGTTAAAAAGTTTCTTTTGAAAAATTTCAGATCGACTCGTACGTCAGAGTGTTTGAAAAATTGTTTTGAAAGCTTTTGAAAAGTGTCGGTGTGAAAAGATTTTGATTTGTTTGAAATTAGAGCAAGTATCCTTGAGAACCTACCTACCCTAAGGATTTCGTCTGTGTAAATGTCCTTTAAAGTAGTGTTATCCCACCATTGAGAGGTAGGTAGCACCACCGTTGGAGGTGTTCGGGTCAATTCGAAGTTCGGGACATGGTGATCACCAGAGCAATGGGAAGACACCTTAGAAGCTACCCTCATGCCAGGTTCCCGGATCATGAGGACTTACTAAGACATCCTCTACTCGACGACCACCTTTCGAAAGGCAACAGTGAGGCGTACCCTAGGGGTGGTGTGTGCGGATTGTGTGTCATGTTCATTGATATTTGTCTTGTCATGTTTGTCGTGTTCTACGCTTGATTTTATTTTAAGTCCATTCATTCTTGCATGCTATTTAACAGTTATAAGTTTGCGGAAAAATAAATCTAAAGCTATTACAAAGGCGCGGGTCCACATCGCCAAAATAAACCGGACCCGATTTAGCGGAAAAATAAATAATGCGAAGAAATAAAGTGCGAAAAGTAAATTACATGGCTTAGGGACAATTACATAATTATAATTAAACGACATAAGATAAATGCGCAAATTAAATAATTGAAACGAAACTAGGGCGTTGGACCCTTTCTTTGCAAATAATTAAAAGTTAATGAGAATTAAAAATTAAATGATTAAATGTTTTTTTGGTATTTTATATTTTTTAGATTTAATGAGAAAAAAGGAGAATTAATTAAAATTAAATTAAACGGCAAACCCTAATTCTAATATTTTTTATTTATTAAGAAAGAATTAAAATATGACCTAAATTAACCTAATTCATTTATGTACAATTTAAATAGGAAAATAAATAAATAAATAATAATTATTATTGTTGTGAAAAAAGGGAAAAATATTAAAAGGAATAAAAAATAGCAATTAACCTAATTCTACATTTTTTTGGATTTTTATTAAAAAGGATTTAAAGTTGAAAACCTAATTACACTAAATAATCTAACTTTTAATTTATTTATGAAAATAATTATTATAAAATAAATATTATATTTTTTGTATTTTTCTGATTTTTAGTGTTTTTATATTTTGTAGAAAAAATAAATTAATTGATAGCAATAAAAATAAATCACACAATAATTAAAATAATAAATGAATAAATAAGGAAAGCAAACCAGGGTGGGGTGTTGTCCCAAAACTGGAGGTGTAGGTCCAAAGATCAGGCCCAATAAGCTTCAGTCTTCGTTGACTTTTTTGGATTGTGTGTGATGCTTTGACTCACGCCTATGGTGTATTTTCAATATTAGCCCTTGATCTGGGACCCTCAGGCATATGTACGCTTAGATGAGAAGGATGTATGGTACGTGCACAGTCCTGAAGCTGCATGGGATTTACAATTGAAAAATAATATAGGATTTGGCCAGACCTGGGACTTGAACCCAGGTCTTTGAAGTCACAAGCGTTGTCCCCTGGCCAGCTGAGCTAAGCGCATTTAATTAACATATAATATAATACAATTAATATGAAAGAAAAGTGGATTCATGCTTGGAACGCGCGCCAAAATTTGAAACGGCCACTCAGATGATGCCATGTATTCGTCTTCTTCATGTTTCTTCCTGCCTGAAAAAAATAACAACGTTTAACGGGGGTTTTGAACCCCCTCAATATACGCATGTTTCCAAAATAGCGATTAGGTTCTGAATACACATAAATTGAGCGCGAGTATCTTGTCTTCTTCGTCTCAACCTGTAGATTTCAATCATAGCATTTATACGTCCTAATTTTACAAGAATTGAAAACGCCCAATTTGGAAGTTTTCGGAACCCTAGGCCTCTCTAATGGTGAATTGGCATATGTGGCTCAAAAACACAATCAAACATATTGGTTAGCACAGAAACATCATGACAAACAATAATCCACAAAGAAAAATGCAAGAGGATGCTTAAATCGTGCTATGCAATTTCAATATTTTCTTGGTTCAGTTTGACTTAGAGATACCGATTCAAGGAGTTTTGGTGATTGTTTTGGGTTGGTACGCGTTCAGGACACTCCAATGAAGCTATTGAGATCAAAGTTAGGGCTTGAATCGTCCTTGAAACTAGATTTCAGTTTTGAGTTTTATGAGAATTTTTTCAATATGCCAAAGCTTGAGTATGCGCAGCTTGCAGTCTTAGAGCACTAGGGTTCTGATTCTGATCATATATGGAGTGATTAGGTCAAGAAACATTGGACAAAATCTTATGCATTGATGAATTTTGGATATTTGATTTCATGGATCTTTTTACAATCTTTTTTCCATGGCTTTTGTGTCAAATCTGATCAATTAACACCAAAACTTGCCATAATCAATTAAGCACGAAATATTGACATTAGAATGTGCATAAAAAGATTTTTTAGGTTAAGGTTTATATTTTTCATGAATTAAAATCATTTAAATGAATATAAATTAATATTAATTCAAATAAATAATAAAAAAATATGAAAATATTTCCCTTTGGGCCTAGTGGTCGTGCATAGGCTTGGCATGAAGAAACTTGGAAGGAAAATGGGCCCATTTGCATTTTTAGGCCTTTTGCATCAATGTTGACTTTCAAAAATTTCCAAACATTTCCCAACTTCCACAAGGCATAACTTGGTCAATTTTTAAGCTTTTCACATGTTCTTGGACATTTTGGAAAGGTCTTTGAGTCCTTTAACCAATGCCTTTGGTCCCATGTCATTTTGATTTACCAATCTCAAGTTATGGCCTTTGACTTAAAGTCACTTTTTGTTGACTTTTGAAAATGACCTATAATGTTGAAATTGATAACTTTTTGTGAGAGCATTTCTTGGACTTGGAACATGAAGATGAATTGTAGGAAATGTCTTTCTCTTCAAAATGAGCTTTGGATGGAATTTTTCTGATAATCCATGTGAAAGTTATGCCCTGGTCAATTTCAGTTGACTTTTTCAACTGTCCAAATATAGCAACTTTTGTATCTTTGATGATTTCTGAGCCAAATTTTGAGAATCATGATCAAGCATTGATCAAATGATGTTTGTGGCTTCAAAATGTTGTGTTGACCAAAAATTTGAACTTTTGACTGCCAAATGACCATTTTGCCCCTACAGTTGACTGTAGTGCAATCTAGGGTTTTGACTGTGCAATCTTGAGCTGAGTACCTTGAAACTTGACATGAGGATGCTTGACCACATTTGTAGGCATATGAGACTTGATTGGGCCTTTGAAAAGTTCATTTGCTTGACCAGAACTCAAACCCTAGTTTTGACTCTCTAGGAGACAGTTGAGCTGCACAATCCTGGGGGACTTTTGTGACCTTGACTTTGACAAATCTTTGATGAATATGGGAGGGCAAATTTTGGGGTACAACAATTGGTGTTCCCGATCTTTGGAGAATGTTACTATCATCGACCGTTGTGGAGAATTCCCTAATATCCCCTTACTTGGAATTAGAGGAGGTATCACTTACAACCCCTGCTTGGCCTTACGACAGTTTGGTTACACCCGAAGGGATGGTCCATATGAGATTCTTATTCAAGGGTTGGTATTTGATTACAAGAATGACGATCAAGGTTATCGCCAGAGGTTTATCCGAACTTGGAGGATGTTAAACAAGGTAGATAGCAACATTCTGGGGCACAAGAATTCCATCCCCCTTGAGCCTTACATTAAGTGGGTGCGAACTCGTGCTCAGAAACTTGTGATGCCTTATCCTTCCATTCTCCCGGTTATCATTGAACCTATTATGGAAGGAGATGTCCCATACACTATCCTTCATCCTAACATGCCTACCTCTCTCGAAGACTTGCAAAGGGATTGGATACAGCTTAAGGGGAAGCGAGACACTTTCGAGGCCCAATTCTACGCCAGCAAGAAGAAAGTTCTGGAAATCACCAAGCAGCTTCATGAGGATCAGAGTCTGAACGCCTACATTGCACCAAAGAGGATGCGTTCAACTTTTTTATCTTAGAGTTTTTGTATTTCTTTGTAAGCCCAAAGAGGCATGATGTACTCAAACTTTGATTTATTAATATAAGGTGTGTTCCTTTTTGTCTAAAGAAAATTTAAATCTCTAATTTCCTTGAAATCATTTGCATATGCATCTTCATTCATCATAACACAAACAGGTTTCTTACAACAGGTCTTCTTATCTTTCTACTGTTTATTTTAGTGAGATTGATATTGAGCAGACAATAAAAGATCTTCAGGCGCAGAACGCTCAGTTTCAACAAATGTTCTTGACTCTGGAAAAAGGACGGGAGGATTTGAAAACTTTACTGATCAAAGAAAGCGAAGAAGAAAGCAAAGAAATCAACCGGTGTTTTGAATCTGGGAAAAAGGTTCAAGGGCCAGCCAGACGGACCCTAGACTTCGCAACATCATCAGGTGAAGGGGACAATCAAGAAGGGAAAAACAAGGAAGTGACTAACCATCCAGAATCTGAAGAGGAAGAAGAGGATGATTACTCTAAAGAGCAATATCCTCCAGTTGATGATAAGTACAAGCAGCTGGAAGAACGTCTAAGTGCAATGGAGATTCAGAAATTCCTAGGCTGGACTTTGAAGAGCTGGGTTTGGTGTATGGGATTGTTATTCCACCAAAGTTTAAGCCACCAGTGTTTGCTAAGTACGACGGGGTTTTGTGTCCCAAGATGCACGTCCGATCTTATGTGAGGAAGATACAGCCTTACGCTGCTGACAGAGCTTTGTGGGTCCACTTCTTTCAGGATAGTCTATCCGGGACTCAGCTAGATTGGTTCGATCAACTGAAGAGGGCCAATATCCATAATTGGGAAGACCTGGCCGCTACTTTTTATAAGAAGTATCAGTATAACGCAAACCTTGCTTCTACCCGTACTCAACTCTAGAGTCTGGCTATGGGTTCGAGCGAGGGTTTCAAAGATTACGCTCAGAAGTGGAGGGACTTTGCAGGAAGAGTCCAGCCTCCCCTGTCTGACAGGGAGCTAGTGGACATGTTTCTGGGTACCCTGTCTGGTCCTTTCTTTAATCATCTAATTGGAAGCTCCTCAGCTGGCTTCACTGAATTAATCTTGACCGGGGAGAGAGTGGAAGCTGGGATTAAGAGTGGAAAGATCCAAAAGGATGCATCCTCCAGTGCCGTGAGAAAACCATTCACTGGGAAGAAAGAGGTTGGTGCTGTGTACCATCAAAGGAATCAGGACAGAACTAAACACCGTCCAACGGTAGGGTCCGTCATGATCCCTAAGCCTGCACCTATTCAACAAAGGAACAACCAGCCTAGAACGAAAAGACTGTTAAGATAGTTACCCCAGATAAATATGACATTGTCTCAAGTCTTGCTACATTTGTTGAAATCTAATCTGGTAACCTTGCGGGAAGCTCCGAAGAATCCCAACACTGCCTATCCCCGTTATAACCCAAATGCTCGTTGTGCTTACCATTTAGAAAGTCCAGGTTATAATACAAACGACTGTTGGGTTTTGGAAAACAAGGTGCAAGACCTTCTCGAGGCAAAATAAATTGATTTTGATGCTCCTGAGATCTCAAATGTAATCACCGCTCCTATGCCCAAGCATGGACATGATGTTAACATTGTTGAAGATGATGTGTTTGTTATTGTTGTTGATGAGCTTGTTACTCCTCTCCTGACCGTCAAGAGGAACCTGTTGAAGGTCGGTTTATTTCTGGGCTGTGGTGAAGGTTGCCACCTTTATTTATCCCTACCGACTGGTTGTCATTTATTGAAAGCAGGTGTCCAGCGCCTTATGGATGACAAAGAGATTTTGTTTGAAAAGACTCCCGTTTCAACCATTGCTTACAAGTATGTTTCAATAGTAACCATTTCCGCCAATCCTCCCAGGGTCTCCACCAAAAGACCCGTCAAGATTACATCTATTCTGAAGGTGACTCCACTGATAATTACTATGCCAAGTCCAATCCCGTACTCCTCAGACAAAACTATCCCCTGGAACTATAGGGGTGACGTCTACTACCACGGCGTCAAGCAAGATTGGCTGGCTGATGAAGACTCGGTTTTTGAAAGGCTAACCCCGACACCGGCAACATTGTGGGAACTAGCAAAATAACCAGAAGTAGAAGAGTGTTCTCCCCTGAGATTGCTCCTCTGAAAACTATTACCGGTCCTGTGATCATCCCTGCTTTTGTTCCTGTTGATACTACTACTACAATTCCTGTGGTTACCTCTGCTGACACCCCTATCACCGAGTCGATCGAGACTCGAGGCAAAGGTATTTTGGTTGAACCTGTCCGGATGAAGGCGCAATCAGTATCTATCCCAGAGGCTTCCAAGAAGGAGATGGAAGAAATTTTGAAAATTATAAAGAGAAGCGACTACAATGTAGTCGAACAGATAGGGCAGACCCCTTCAAAGATTTCTATGCTAGCTTTACTGTTGTGCTCCGAAGCTCATGCGAAGGACTTGGTGAAATTTCTTAAAACTGCCCATGTGCCACAGGAAATCTCTGCTGACCAATTTGAAGATTGTGTGGCCAGTTTGACTGCTGATAATGGTTTGGGATTTTTTGATGTTGACCTGACACCTAGAGGGAGGAAACACAATGAGGCGTTGCATGTATCTGTCGAATGTAGGGGCACTACTTTGGCCGATGTCCTGGTAGATACTGGTTCATCATTGAATGTGCTGCCTAAGAAGGCTCTGGATAGACTAGACTGTGAAGGTTTGACCTTAAAACCCAGCAACATTGTGGTAAGGGCCTTCGACGGTTCGAAGAGAATGGTGCACGAGGAGGTGGACATCCCCATTAAAGTTGGAACTCATACCTTTGATTCAACTTTCTATGTAATGGAAATTCACCCTTCCTATTCATGTTTATTGGGCCCACCTTGGATTCAAAACGCTGGTGCCGTCAACTCTACATTACATCAGATGTTGAAGTACCCAATCAAGGGAAAAATCATCACTGTCCATGGAGAGGAGGAATATATGGTCTGTCACCAGAACTCCTTCAGATACGTGGAAATGGATGGTGAATTCATCGAAATTCCATGTCAGAATTTCAAGGAAGTACCACAAACAGTTGCAGCAACCAAGACTATTTCCAAAGCTCCGAAGATTACCAAACCTCCGCTGAAGATGGATTCTCTGAAAGATGCCAAGGCAATAGTCGAAGAAGGTGGGTGTACTATTTGGGGCCATATCCCAGATATTCCCTACAAGTCTGACAAATTTTGTTTGGGTTTTACTTCAGGAGCCCAGAAAGCTGTTCGTCGTGCTCGTGCTGGGGGACCACCTTTGCGGATCAGCAACCATGAAGTCAATGCAGTGGAGGATAGTGATGACAGTTGTGACCTGGAAGAATGGATTTTTCCAACTATCAGCGGAGGACTCATCAACTGGGAAGCCAAAGAATTTGTCCCTATTACTTTTATCCAACAGTAATTATCTTTAAATTTTGTCGGACTTGTAATAATTAAACAATTTATACTTTTAAAACCTTGTGTCTTACCCGAGGAACAACGGTCCATTTGTAAGGGTTGTTACCTCATTTTCATATGTCATCAATGAATCATGGACGTTTTTGCATGCAAATTTTACGCTCTTTGTTCTTCTTTTTCTACATTTTTATTCTTCCAAAGATAGCTATGCTCTTACGCACACTCACATATCAAAATGCAGATCCACATCCACTCAGGATCTCATGGGTAACGATTCTGCTATGGCCTATTGTGACTTTGAAAATATGATCTACCAAGTCGAAGACAAAGGCGAGGAAGATTTTGAAGTGCCAGGGGAACTAGTCAGGTTACTACAACAAGAAGAAAGGACCATACATCCCCATAAATAACCGGTTGATACAATTAACTTAGGTACTGAAGAGGACAAGAAAGAAGTCAAGGTAGGTTCCAATCTGGAACCTAGTGTCAAGAAGTGCTTAACTCAGTTACTAGATGATTATGTTAAGGTATTTTCCTGGTCATACGAAGACATGCCAGGACTTGACGCTGATATCGTGGTCCATCGTCTACCGACAAAAGAAGACTCCCCTCTGGTAAAACAGAAAGTCGGTCGCATGCGTCCAGACATGTCAGAGAAGATCAAGACTGAAGTCATGAAACAATTCAACACCAGATTCTTAGCCGTCACCTCCTATCCACAATGGGTTGCCAATGTTGTTCCAGTGCCTAAAAAGGACGGTAAAGTACGCATGTGTGTGGATTACAAATATTTGAATAGGGCAAGCCCTAAGGATGATTTCCCGCTTCCCCATATCAATATTCTGGTTGACAATACCGCACAACATAAAGTGTTCTCATTTATGGATGGTTTCTCAGGCTATAACCAAATCAAATTGGCACCTGAGGACATGGAGAAAATGACCTTCGTCACACAGTGGGGCACATTCTGTTACAAGGTTATGCCATTCGGGTTGAAAAACGCTGGGGCAACTTATCAGCGCGCCATGGTAGCTCTATTTCATGATATAATCCATCACGAAATAGAGGTCTACGTGGATGACATGATAGCCAGATCTCAAACTGAAAAGGAACACCTTGACCATTTACAGAAACTGTTTGAAAGGCTAAAGAAATACAAGCTAAGGTTGAACCCGAGTAAATGCACATTTGGAGTAAGGTCCGGTAAACTCCTAGGCTTCATCGTCAGCAGTAAAGGTATCGAAGTGGACCCTGCAAAGGTAAAATCAATATAAGAAATGTCTGCTCCTCACACCGAGAAGGAAGTTAGAGGATTCTTAGGACGGCTAAACTACATGCCAGATTCATTTCTCACCTAACCTCTACTTGTGAACCAATCTTCAAATTACTGAAGAAAGATAAAGTAGTCAGATGGAATGATGAATGCCAAGTTGCCTTCGACAAGATCAAAGAGTACCTTCAAGAGCCTTCTGTTTTGATGTCCCCGGTGGAGGGAAGACCTTTGATCATGTATCTAACTGACTTGGAAAATTCAATGGGGTGTGTGCTGGGGCAGCATGACGAGTCTAGCCAAAAAGAGCATGCTATTTATTACCTGAGCAAAAAGTTTACCGACTGTGAAACCAGATATTCAGTGCTCGAGAAAACTTGATGCGCTCTGGCATGGGCTGCTCGCCGACTAAGACATTATATGTTGACCCATACTTCCTTATTGATATCCAAGTTGGATCCAATCAAATACATATTCGAGACGCCCGCCCTCTCTGGAAGAATAGCAAGATGGCAGATGATCCTGAATGAATACGACATTGAGTACACTACCCAAAAATCAATAAAGGGCAGTGTGCTAGCCGATCACCTTGCTCATCAGGCTGTGGATGACTACCAGTCCATGAAATTCGAGTTCCCAGATGAAGACATCATGATGGTAAACAATTGTGAAGAATTCAGACCATATGACAGACCTGAACAAGGATCCCGATGGACCTTGGTTTTTGACAGAGCTTCCAACGCACTCGGCAATGGCATAGGTGTTATGGTCATATCCCCTGAAGGATGTCATACTCCCTTCACTGCAAGACTTTGTTTCAACTGTACCAATAATATGGCGGAATACGAAGCGTGTATTATGGGTCTCAAAGCCGCCATAGATTTGGGAATCAAGTCCTTAAGGGTATTCGGAGATTCAGCCTTAGTCATCAGTCATATCAAAGGAGAATGGGACACGAAGCACCCTAATCTCATCCCCTACAAAGAACATGTGTTGACATTAATCCCACATTTAGAGGAAATTACCTTTGAGCATTTTCCACGAGAAGAAAATCAACTAGCGGACGCGCTAGCCACTATGTCATCCATGTTTAAAATCAAGTGGGGTAACGAGGCTCCCCAGATCACCATTAAGCGGATGGATGAACCAGCTGACTGTCACGAGATCGATACTGAAGAAGTAGTGTACACGCCTTTGTTCCATGAAGTTAAGAGGTATCTCGAGGCCCAAGAGTATCCGGAGGGAGCTTCAGTCAATGATAAGAAGTTCTTGAGAAGATTCTCTACTAAGTTCTTTCTCAATATTAGCATTCTCTGCAAGCGCAACCATGACTCTAATTTGCTTCGTTGCATAGACAAGGTTGAGGCAGACAAGATCATGGTTGATCTACATGAAGGCACTTTTGGCACCCATTCTAGTGGACACACGATGGCTAAAAAGATCCTACGGGCGGGGTACTACTGGTCTACCATGGAAGCAGATTGCCATCAGCATTCACGAACCTGTCACAAGTGTCAGATCTATGCTGACAAAGTACATGTGCCTCTAGTTCCTCTAAACGTCCTAACTGCTCCCTGGCCATTCACGATGTGGGGCATCAACATGATTGGAGAATTCAAACCTACAGCTTCTAATAGACACCGCTTCATCTTGGTGGCCATTGACTACTTCACGAAGTGGGTTGAGGCAGCTTCTTTCGCTTTTGTTACCAAGAACATTGTGGCCTGATTCATCAAACAGAATCTCATACGTCAGTACGGTATCCCGGAGAGAATCATCACAAACAATGGTACGAATCTCAACAATACTATGATCACTGCACTATGCGTGCAATTCAAGATCCAGCATCATAACTCTTCCCCTTACCGACCAAAGATGAATGGTGCTATCAAAGCCACAAATAAAAACATCAAGAAGATCATACAAAAAATGACAGTAACCTACAAGGATTGGCATGAGATGTTACCATTTCCTCTCCATGGTTACCGTACCATGGCGCACACGTCAATAGGGCAACTCCTTTCTCTTTGGTATATGGTATGGAAGCCGTCCTACCAATTGAAGTCCAAATACCTTCTCTGAGAATCATAAAAGATACAGGGCTGAATGAAGATGAATGGATTCAAACTCGACTTGACCAGTTGAACTTGATTGATGAGAAGAGGCTTACGGTTGTCTGTCATGGTCAGATGTACCAAAAACGTATGATCAAAGCTTTTAACAAGAAGGTCATACGTCAGGTATATTGGGTTGGTGACTTGGTAATCAAGCGTATCATATTGCCACAAGGTAATCCCAGGGGAAAATGGACTCCTACATACGAAGGATCATTGCTGATCAAAAGCATATTCTCTGGTGGAGCAATGATCTTAACAACTATGGATGGCGACGACCTTCCGCACCCTGTAAACGCGGCCATAGTCAAAAGATACTACACATGAATAAAGACCCGCTAGGTCGACTGGCCTAGGAAAAAATTAGGGCATCCCGACGAACCACAAAGATTGGGGAAAAAATTAGGGATAAAATACAAAAAAATTTGTACGCAAGCTGAAAACCCGAAAGAGCGGCTTGGACAAAAAAGGGTATCCCGATGGACTGAAAACCTGAAAGGGCGGTCCAGGAAAAAGTTAGGGAATTGAAGTGTATGACTATGTCCCGTTGAATCACCTAGCAAACAACCTTCAGTATCGACTGACAAACTCAAACGGTTCTAATCAATCCAATCAACTTCGGACAAAGAAGCAAGTGGACGAGACGCTCAGAAACACGAAGGCTATAGCAGAATGGGAACCCCAGGGGATCATTTCACATAGCTATATTTTCTTTGTATCAATTTTTATTTTCTACGAAGACACTCCCTTACTAGGATGTTCATCTCATTGTACAAAAAATACTTATTCAAGTTAATACAAAGATATTCCTTTGAAAGTGCAAAACTATTCGTTTTTCTTTTATTTCCGTGTTTTGTTTGCAAAAATGTCCAATGATTATTTTTGAACATATGCATCTGAACGTGATCACTGTTTACAAATGAGCAAAAAAGGGGAACAAAAAATATAAAGACAATCACTAATGGCTTTAAGAAATATGATAATATCTTTAGACTATTCCATAAAATCCCCCGCAAGTACTTTTCCAACAAGAGCGGAAAACGAGACATCCCACTACAAGATCGCTAATGTATCTCCAGCATGCAGCCTAATAGTATCAAGTGCTCTCACATCCCCGACAGAACAAAACTTCCAGTTATCGCTCCAAAGATTCCCCAGTGCAAGTCGCCCAGTTTCTCAGGATTCCCCAACAGGATTTTACGAGGTCCATAAGCAATGCACGAAGTTTCCCTTCCACAACAGAGTTTATGTCTCTAATAAATGGAAACTCATCCATCAACACTTCAACTTCAAAATATGAAGACTTACATTCCCAGCAGTACTTAAAGATTTATTTTCCCCAACTTCAGCAACACTGCGGCATAACGATCAATGTCTCCATACATTACATCCATACGTCATAGCATTGAAAACACATATGCATACAACGCGATCTCATTTATTTTGAGAAACAACATTATACCATGCATTTCATACATCATGGCATTGCATGCAACTAACCTTTCACCTTTTCAGGAAAAATCAATCAACAGAAAATTATCGTCAAATTTTCAGCAAGTCAATTACAGATCAATTCCCGAGAAAGGACTGGTCGACCATCTACATAACAGATATTTCCTCCAGATCCCAGTCGGTTCAGTTTAAATATCTCAACGGTTTATTTGGATTCTTTCCTGCAAACACGTTCTTTGGTTCAGATAAATCTCTCAATGATTTGCTCTGATTCTTCTCCAGATCCCTACTGGTTCAGATAAATCTCTCAACGATTTATTCTGATTCTTTCCTAGTAGACCTTCTCTGGTTCAGATAAATCGCTCAAAGATCTACTCTGACTTCTCTCTAGTAAAAGAATATGCAAAACCTCTTCTGGTTCAGTTTAAACCTTTCAACGGTTTATCCTGATACTTTCCAAAGGAACACTTCTGGTTCATATAAATCGCTCCAATATTTATTCTGATTCTTCCCATTCAAACCACATACAATACTTCTGCTAGTTTCAGATAAATCACTCCAAAGATTTATTTTGATTCATTTCCAATTAAAATCAAGTTCAGACTTAGTCCATTTTCTGTCAACAGTCACCCTTCGATGGCATCTACAAGCCCATCTCTGTAAAATCTCCATCATTCCTCCAAATGGCATCTATAAGCCCATTCACAATTCATCTCCGAGTGCAAATTTCTTGGCACTCTAGTATTCAATCATCTTCCACCTTCAAGTCACGAATGGAGGATCCTCCAATCTGACTCTTCAGGTTTAAGAAGATTGAACAGGGGCAGCTGTTGTACCCCAAAATTTTCCCTTTCATTTATCAAGTATTTTTCACAAGATCTCCTTTGGTTTAAGACTGCACTGGGGTTGATCAGCTGAAGATACCTTCTTAAGCACTGATGACTGAAATTAGGGTTTGAGATTGCACAAGGATAATTGAACTTTTAATGCCTCATATGACTTTCATGGATCATTATGGACCCTCAACATTGCTCATGTCAAGTTTCAAGTCTTGGATCACATTATTGCTCAGTCAATTAATCAGTTGACCTAAAAATCAACTATATTGGGGAAAAAGTCAACTGTGGTCAATTTACAGTGAAACTTCATAATTTATTATCCATATCAACATTGTGAACTCCTATATGTAATTTGATCAAGTTTGAACCACAATTCCTCAAGAAATTTGATCAGATCATCAAAAGGGAAAAATGGTCAAAATTAGGGTTTTGACTGAGAAAAGGCAATTTCTGATTTTTGACCTAGCAAATGGTTGATTGGATGGAAACATGATCTCAAGGATTCAATTGCATTATTTTGACCTAATGGTGTGACTTAAAACATTGCTCAAGGTCATTTGATTGATAGTTGATTTTCAGTCAACTGATCAAAAGTCAACTACATATTGAAAAGTCAAACTTTGACTTTTTGTTCAAAATCAAGTGTCAAAGATCACAATTCATAAAAACATGTAAAAATATGAAACTTATTCATAAATAAATCAAAAAGTCAAGATTTCTTTTTAAAAAGTCAAATTTTCCAAACTTATAAATTTTTCTAAGTGTGGAAACTTCATATTTTTTCACAACTTTGAGCTAATTTTTCACCATGATGCAAGATGATTCAAAGGAAACTTTCAACATGAAAGTTGTAGATCTCAATGAGATATAAAAAATTTCTTTACATAACTCTTCCTAGAAATGCTTGTATTTCAAGTTATTAATCCATGAAGTCATGGTCATGAAACTAAAACACTTAGTGAAATTTTGAGCATTTTTGGTCAGGATTTTGACCTAACTTCTGGGCCAAGTTACATATAGTTCCAATTGGATTTTGAAAAAGTGATTCAAAGAGGTCTTGTATAGCACATTAAAAGATTTCTAAAATGTCAAAGAACTCCTTGAGATCATTTTTGAACAAGGAGAATCGAAGGCAAGAAGTTAGGGTTTCAAGTTTGTTTTACAAGGCAGAATTTCATGATGAACAAGAATGCAAATCCATGCTAGGCTGCACAATATTTGATTTGTAGGACTCAAACTTGTTTAGAACTCCATAATTAAATGTTTGCACAGCTGTTAGAGGCTTTAATATAAGCATTCAATGCATTGCCCATGCTTAATGCCATTTTGGGAAGAAAGTGCACATTGCCATTTTGGAAAAGTAGCTTTTATGCACAAAATCAGTTCTTGAGCTTTGCACTTGTTTTCTTCTGATCACACATAACCTATAGTCCAAAAGAAACTTGTCTAAATCCTCTAACAATTCAGCCCATGCTTGTAATTTGCCTTGAAATTACATTTCCATTTTTCTTCAAAAGCAAGTAAGATAGCCATAACTCTAGAGCTTGCACTTCTGACCCTCTCAAGTGCTAGAAAATTTTCCTTACTTATGCACAAGTTGTATACATCAAAAGACACGAATACACAAGCTCCAAAACTCACCAAAAACTCAGAACTGAATCTCAGACTTCCATTGTTGCATATTCTGGCCAGAAATCCCAAAATCAAAATCTACTCGTGCGTTTCTTGGCCTTTTGCTTCCAAAAGCTTCCAAATATCATACATAAGCAATCCATGTCCCTGTTACACGACTGTAATACCATCTTCATCCATTTCCAAGTTCAAAAACAGAGCATCACAGTTGGACTTCTCTAGACCATTCCAGCCACCTTCAGCTCAAGCTAGCCATTGCATTAGCTTCCTAGAGGTCCAAGGAAGCTAACCTGATTATCACCATCACTTGAAACAAGCTCAAAGTCATTTCACGATTTCCATTTTTGAGGTATTTTTCTTGAACTTCTATCTCATTATTTAGGCATTGTTAGGCTTGTATTTGTGAAGATAGAATGTAGATATCATTGCCTTGAAACTATACATATCCATAGATTTCATTTATATTGATTAAGCATGGAGAATTTTGAGTTTGAACTTGCTGAAACGTTTAGGTCAGAATTTGGTACTTTCACAAATTTATCCTTATCTTTGAATGTTAGCTTAAATTAGTTACATGGTTGGATTCGTGTTGGAAAAATGCACAAGTTTCATGTTTACATTTTTGAAAATGGTTGAGGAATGAGCAAGTTTGAAATCCTTTGCTGGAGGTTGAAGATGAAGTACAATCAGGGTAAAATATGTGTTATGTATTTATTGTTGTGCCAATGCTAACTGATGTATCACCATCCCAGTGGTTAAAGCGCGCGTCTGTCACCCCTTGGACATGGGTTCGAGCCCCAGTGTCCGTTTTGCTTTTTTTTCTTCACACTTTTATATTTTCCTTTTTTGTTTGAACAGGTGTGGCGCCTCCAACTTGGGTCTGATTATATTTTTTTCTTTTATTAATCCCTGCCTTACTTCAGCACCCCCTGGCCCAATTTTCATTATTATTTTCTTGTTCTTATTTTATTTTATTTCTTTTCCTTTATTATTATTTTTATTATTATTATTAGTATTATTTTTATTGTTATTAATAAAAAATCCAAAAATAATTTATTTATTATTTTTACACTTATTTAGTGTATTTGTTTTATAAAACTAAAAGAACAAAAACATTTTCTTAATAAATTAATTTCTTTCTTAATAATTAATATTTAGGTTTAGGTTTAACTATTATATTATTTTCTTGCAATTAAAATTAATTTAGAACTTAGGTTTCTTTTAATTAATTAATATTCATATTATTTTTATTAATTTAAAATCTTTTCATAAATATAACCCTAAAAGATCCTTTTTAGTTAATTTCTTTTCTTATTTAGTTTAAGTTAATTTTATTTAATTTTCATTAATCATTTTTCTTAATTAGGTTTAGGTTAAAATCCTTTCATAAAAATCCAAACAAAATCATTTCTTTTTCCATTTACATTCTTGCATTTTTATTTTCAATTTTGTACAATATTCAATATGGTTGTAATAGTTAATTAGATTTAATTTTCTTGAAAAATTCCCATTTGTAAATTTGTACACCCCTCCCCTATTGATGTAATAACTTAGTATTTTTATTTCCCGCAATTTAATGCTTTATATATAAATGCTAGTAAATTAGAGTTTGTATGGAAAGATAAAATCAATGGTTAGAAAATCCTAATTCAAAGACAAAATAATGCATGTAAATAAATACACTTGCACACTTACACCCTTAGGGTAAATTCATTTTGTTGCCTTATGAAAATGGTCATAATACACATGTAAGATGTCTTGGCAAAAACAAACAAAAATACAAGATCATAGTCCCTCGATGACGTTACAAATGTTGCCTTACGAATGATCTTAGTCCCTTAAATAAAATGCTAAGATATCTTACAACATTGTTATTCATGACTATACGATGACCCTGGCCCGTCCCTTTACATCCAAAGGTAGGGTTTCTTACCAAATAAATGGTAAGATAACAATGTCAAAGGAAAGAGGAAATAAACATGAAATACTTTTGAGTAGGTAGAATGTTCCTAGTTGCTTGCTCATTTTCAAACCAAAACATCCTTGCTATTTTCAAAACAAACACCAACACTTTAAAAACATCTTTCAAACTTGAAACATTTTCAAAATATCAACACTTTGTATACATTCTTATGAACGAGAATCATTATAAAGTTTGCTTAAACGATGGCGCCTTTTCAAAATACTTTCAAAAAACCACACAAAGCACATTTTCAAACAAAAGCAAGTGATCTAGCAAGCAACTAAGAGCCTGTAGATAAATACGGATGAAAAGGGTGTTAATACCCTCCCTTTTCATAATCTACCCCCCGAACTCAAGAAAACATCTCTAAAGGTCTTTCCTGTTCTTTTCAACCTTTCCTTTTGGATAAAAGAAAAGTCAGTGGCGACTCTTGCTAACCGCAACAATTGCGATCAAATGCAAAACAACCAAGTCAGTTCTCCCACCGCGTTACAGAGTAGAACTATGTTTTTGAGTTATAAGTTATGCCAGTCATTCTAAAGCTTTTAAGCAGTGAATGATGGTGTGTCTTTGAAGTGTGACTTCTGTTGTTTTCTAAGTGTTTATAATTTTTAATCACTTTTTGGTGATTGGAAGGGATTTGAGAATGGTCTCATACTTAGGAAAGTCTTAGGTAGAAGTCAAGCAAGGGTGGTGATTAAGTGAGAAGTTGTAAACAGGGGAGTTTAGCATCAAATTGATATTATCTAGTTGATTTCGTCCCTGACTTGGTATCCCCTAGAGTAGGTGTTATGGTACACCAAACTGGGTTAACAATCCTGTGTGTTCTTTACTTTTCTGCATTTTGTTTATCATTTATCTTGTCATTGTGTGTTTTTTCAAAAAAATGTGTCTCGACATCTCTTAGGACATATGAGATATGAATACCGAAATTTCAATTAGTGTCAGAGCAGACATCCTGCTCTGACTCTGGGTGAGATTCAAGGAAGATACTTTCTGGTACAATGGACAAGGAATGAGGGTTTATGAATAGACCATCCATCCTTGATGGAACCAACTATTACTATTGGAAATTTCGTATGACGACCTTTATCAAATTCGTGGATAATAAGGCTTGGAAAGTTGTGGTCAGGGGATGGGATCTACCAATGGTTGTAGGTCTAGATGGGAAAGTTACTAATGTTATGAAGGGTGAGGAAGATTGGGATGATAAAGATGAAAAATCATTATAGGGAAACTCCAAAGCATTTAATTACCTATTCAATGGAGTGGACAAGAATATTTTCAGGCTAATAAGTAATTGCACTGTTGCCAAAGAAGCTTAGGAGATCTTGAAGATGACTCGTGAAGGAACCTCTAAGGTGATGATGTCAAGACTTCAACTTCTTACCACTCAGTTTGAAAACTTAAGAATGAAGGAGGATGAGAGTATTTATGAATTTCACATGAATATTATTGAGATAGCCAATGTCTCATGTGCCCTAGGGGAGAAAATGTCAAAAGCCAAGTTAGAGAGAAAAATTTGCAGATCTCTGCCAAAGAGGTTTGACATGAAGGTGACGTCCATTGAAGAAGCCCATGACATTAATAATATGAAGGTTGATGAGCTTATGGGGTCCCTACAAACCTTTGAGTTAGGGGTCAATGAAAAATCTGAAAAGAAGAAGAGTATTTCCTTTATCTCTAATACTAATGATCCAAAAGATGAATGTGACTTGGATACAAAAGAAGGTATATCAATGCTATTGTGCTACTTGGAAGATAATTCAACAGAGTGTTGAAGAAGGTGGACTAGAATTCATGATCAAATGTCTAGAACAAATCATTTTACAAGTCTCTCGACTTCAACAATAATCAAGATGTTGAAAGTAAGGACAGAACTGATGACAAGTCTAGCCAAGGAAGAGGAGTTCAATGTCATGAATGTGAAAGGTTTGGACATATAAGAGCTGAGTGCCCAACCTATCTCAAGAAGAAAAGCCTGGGTGTGTCATGGTCAGAGGATGACTCTGATAGTGATCATGAAAAAGAAGGTGACAAATAAGTCAATGCCTTGGTCAGAGACTGTAACTCTGATGAAGACTCAGACTATGAAGAATTAACCCTTGAAGAACTTGTTGTTTCATATAAGGATTTGAGAATCAAAAGACAAGAGATGGGAAAATTCAAATAAGAGCAAAAGAAAACTATTGATCAACTATAAACTGAAAAATTGGACACCTGTCTATCATCTTGATTGAAGGGTGAAGTTCTTCTGCTCAAGTCTCAACTTGATAATATGACCAAGTCTGTAAAAATGCTTAACAGTAGTTCTGATGTGTTTGATGAGATTCTTAAGTTTGGAAAAAATGCTGGAAATGTTAAAGGAATCTTCTATAACAATAAATCTATGAATAAAAAAGGCAAAGAGGCTGAAGTGAAGTTTGTTCGTCCAAAGAAAGAACTAGAACACAGGATGTCAAATAAAATGTTCCATCATCAGCATGGACAACACAAAAATCATTCAGGATACAAGACTGAACGAAGGAGATTTTATTATTGTGGAAGGTTTGGTCATATAAAATCCTTCTGCTACATGATGTATGGCTATCCCAAACATGAAGCTCAGCCCAGAAGAGAACATGCATTCGTTAAGGCTAAGAAGATGTGGTTCTCAAGAAAAGGTATTACTGGACTCATAACTCACACTTATCTCAGAGCTTCTTCTAGAAAGGATTGGTATTTTGATAGTGGCTATTCTAGACACATGACAAGGGTCAAGAAATTTCTGGTGGATATTAAACCATACTCCACTAGCTATGTCACTTTTGGAGATGGATCAAAAGGAAAATAAAAGGTGTTGGAAAGCTGAACTATACATGATAACCTAGTCTTGATGATGTGCTATTTGTTAAGGGGATGACTTCTAACTTGATCAGTATTAGTCAATTATGTGATCAAGGTCTCAAAGTTAACTTCATTGATTCGGAATGAGTTACAAATGTAAAGAATGAAGTTGACATGAAGGGATCAAGGTCAACAGACAACTGCTATCTATGGAACTTTGAAGAAACATATTGTTTCGCATCTTCTCTAATGTCCATAGAAGATGAAGCTAAGTTATGGCATCAAATCATGGCCATATGCATTTGAAAGGTATGAAGAAAACTTGTCAAAGGAAGTCGTTAGAGGTATTCCCAAGCTAAATATTGATGAAGAAAGAATATATGGCGAGTTTCATATTGGGAAGAAAATAATGATGTCCCATAAGAAGATCCAACATCTGACCACATCAAGGGTGTTGGAGCTGCTGCATATGGACTTAATGGGACCTATGCAGGTTGAAAGTCTAGGAGGAAAAAGATATGCCTATGTTGTTGTTGATGACTTCTCAAGGTTTACCCAAGTGAGCTTCATCAAAGAGAAATCTGAAGTGTTTGAAGTCTTTAAAGAATTGTGCCAAAGGATCTAAAGAGAGAAGGAATATGGTATAGTCAGGATTCGAAGTGACCATGGGAGAGAACTTGAAAACAACACATTTGAGGAATTATGTACCTCTGATGGGATTTGTCATGAGTTCTCCTCATCTATTACTCCTTAAGAGAATAGGGTGGTGGAGCACAAGAATATGACCATTCAAGAATATGAAAGAGTCATGCTTCATGCTAAGAAACTTCCATATCATTTTTGGGATGAAGCCATGAACACTGCCTGCTATATTCATAATATAGTGACTATCAGATCTGGTACATCTGTTACTCTTTAAGAGCTGTGGAAAGGAAGAACGACAATAGTGAAATAATTACATGTCTTTGGAAGCAAGTGCTACATTTTGTAAGATCGTGGGCAGAGGAGGGAGATGGATCCTAAGAGTGGTGATGTAATTTTTCTGGGATACTCTACAAACAGTAGAGCCTATAGAGTATTCAACTCCTGAACTAAAGTGGTGATGGAGTCTACAAATATGGTGATTAAAGACTCAACCAAAGAAGCTGATGTCCTAGATAATGTTGAAGTATTTTTTCCCATAAATAATACCGTTCCTGAAGATGTTGCAGATTCAAGTATCAAAACTGTTCCTAAAAATGTTGCAGATTCAAGTGTCAACTTTGAACCTGAAGAAACTGATGAAGCCGACAAAGGTCCATCTATTAGGATCCAGAAATATCATCCTAAGGAGATTATTATAGAAAATCTATATGAAGGATTCAAAACTAGGTCAAGGGAAGTTGTGTAAAACACTTGCTTTGTTTCAAAATCTGAACCAAAGAATGTCAAAGAGGCCCTGACTGATGAATTCTGGGTTCAGGCTATGCAAGATGAACTTGGTCAATTCATAAGAAATGAAGTTTGGGACTTGGTACCAAGACCTCAAGGGGTAAATGTTATTGGTACTAAATGGGTGTATAAGAACAAGTCAGATGAATAAGGTACTATCACCAGAAACAAGGCCAGAGTTGTTGCTCAAGGGTACACTCAAATTAAAGGAGTGGACTTTAATGAAACATTTGCTCCTGTAGATCTCTTATAATCCGTCAGACTACTACTTAGAGTTGCATGTCTCTTAAAGTTTAAGCTGTTCCAAATGGATGTCAAGAGTGCCTTCTTAAATGGTTATCTAAATGAAGAAGACTATGTTGAACATCCAAAAGGATTTGCTGATCCTTCTTTCCCAGATCATGTGTTCAAACTAAAGAAGGCATTATATGGTTTGAAGTAGGCTCCAAGGGCTTGATATGAAAGGTTGATAGAATTTCTTGTTAACAATGGTTATAGAAAGGGAGGAATTGACAAAACTCACTTTGTCAAAGAGAAAGATTGAAAACTTATGATAACTTAGATCTATGTGGATGATATTGTTTTTGGAGGAATATCAGATGAAATAGTCCAACATTTTGTTAAACATTTGTAATCAGAGTTTGAAATGAGTTTGATGGGTGAATTAACATTTTTCCTGGGATTGCAAATCAAGCAGATGGAAGATTCCATTTTTATTTGTCAAAGCAAATATGCAAAGAATATTGTGAAGAAATTTGGATTGGAGAATGCCAGCCTTAAGAGAACTCCTGCTCCTACACACTTGAAGTTATCCAAAGATGAAAAGGGAGTTAATGTTGATCAAAGTTTATAGAGAAGCCTGATTGGAAGTCTTCTGTATCTTATAACAAGTAGGCCAGATATAGCTTTTGTTGTTGGTGTTTGTGCTAGATATCAGGCGGATCCCAAAATGAGTCACATCACTCAAGTCAAAAGAATTATAAAGTATGTGAATGGTACATGTGAGTATAGAATAATGTATTCTCATGATACAAGATCTGTGCTAATGGGACATTGTGGTTCTGATTGGGCTGGTAGTGTTGATGATAGGAAGAGTACTTCTGGTGGAAGTTTCTTCTTGGGAAATAACTTGGTTTCCTGGTTTAACAAGAAACAAAGTTGTGTATCTCTGTCTACTGTTGAAGATGAATACATAGCAGCAGGTAACATCTGTTCTCAACTGGTATAGATGAAGCAGATGTTGACTGAGTACAATGTCACACAAGATGTCATGGCTTTATTTTGTGATAACCTGAGTGTTATTAATATTTCCAAAAATCTTATTCAGCATAGTAGGACTAAGCACATTGATATCAGTCATCACTTCATAAGGGATTAATGAAGACAAAGTCATAACTCTTGAGCATGTTAGCACTACAAATCAACTTGCTGATATTTTTACTAAAGCTCTAGATACAGTGCAATTTGAAAAATTGAGAAGGAGACTAGTGATATGTGTCTATGAGGATTTATAGCAATTACTGCTATTGGTGTAGGTCAATAAATATTACCACTTACTCTCTGGTATTTTATTTGCTATGGATAATGTTAAGAAAAGGAAATTTTTTGTGCATTATGGATTGTTTGGTTGAACACATGTTCCTGATATTGTTGTGACATCTTCCCAAGTGAAGACTCTACTGTTAAGAGTAATGATGTTGCTGCTAATGATAAAACTGTTGCATCTACTAGTGCTAATGCTGATGAAGAAGGAGAAGAGTTTGTTTCTGAGGCTGATACATGATTATTGCCTCTATAAACCTTTTTGGTTTTTCTTTGAGTACTTGTTTATGTTGCTTTATGCTTTTGTAAGGGATAAGTGCCCAGGATCTACCCTGGATTTTATGCTAATGTGTTGTTGGTTAGCTACCCACCTTTGTCATATTATGGCTAAAAATGAGGAGTCATTGTGTGTGATCTAACCATTATTCATTGATCAGGAGATTTTGTTAGTACTTGGCAAGTTTGGCAAGTTTTGAGGGGGAGTTCCTGTTTTGGAATGGACTGCTGTGAAGATTTGTCAGACATGATGTCATGACATGTTGAGAATTTGGTATTCTCTTGTTTGTTGTGTTGAGTAGCTTCCACTAGTTGTTGCTTTGATATTTGTTGTACTGACTTCTGCTGACGTGCCTCTGATTGTTTGTGTGTTTGAGTTTCTTCTCAAACCAGAGTTGTATTGATGTTTATGTGTGGAAGAAGTACTAAGTTGTTTTAGCAAAAATAAGCCAAAGGGGGAGATTGTTAATTCTATGTTTTATTGTGATTGACATTATGTTTGGTAAAACTAACTTAGTATAGACATGTGGAAATAAGATGTCCTATCAACTAGAGCGACATGTCGAATGTGATGGCCTATGCAGTTTCTTTCGACATCGTGATTTTTTACAGCTAGACTATTGGATATTTTAGTTTGTTACAGGTGTAGAATATCCTTTAAATATTATTCTATCCTATGTGGCGCACAGTTTGAAGATTAAAAAGATTCAAGCTGAATTCAAGAAGTATTCTTAGTTTCTAATTATGGAGATAATTTAGGAAACTAATGATTGATATCTTATCTTTGAGGAGATAATTCTGCAGCGCCTCTTTCATATCCATCTGTGTTATGTGAATCCCAAATTCAGTCCTTTGAAGGTTGTAAATAGAAGGCTTCAACCCTAGTACTTGTGTGGAACTTATAATGTATTTTTATTAGGGTTTGTATGTTAATTGTGAGCCTCTCGATTATCATCTTGCTAAAAGAGTAGGCCTTTGTTTTTTGAGTTGTAAGTTCAGCCAGTCATTCCAAAGCTTTTAAGCAGTGAATAATTGTGTGTCTTTGAAGTGTGGCTTCTGTTATTTTCTAAGTGTTTAGAATTTTTCAGACACTGTTCTGTGATTGGAAGGGATTTGAGAAGGTTCTCATAGCTAGGAGAGTCTTAGATAGAAGTTAAGCAAGGGTAATGATTAAGTGAGAAGTTGTAAATGGGGGAGTTTAGCTTCAAATTGATACTATATAATTGATTTCGTCCCTGGCTTGGTAGCCTCCAGAGTAGGTGTTGTTGTACACTGAACTAGGTTAATAATCCTGTGTGTTATTTACTTTTCTTCACTTTGTTTATCATTTATCTTTCCATGTGTTTTTGTTTATAAAAATGTGTCTCAAAATCTCTTAGGACATCTGAGATATGAATACCAGAATTTCAATTGGTAAACAAGTGAGCTTAGGAACTCTAGGGTGAGGTTTTGGTAGGTGACGTTTTTGACTTCTGCGAACTCATCCTAATCTAACTGGATACACATGTACCTAATTCCAGACTCAATCCATAGAGCTTCTATGCAAGTGGAGTCAGGGTATCTAGTGGGTAGCATAGGTCTCTCATATAGGAATGCATAGATATTCCTCTGGTTGTTATCTCTGAACTGGATTTCCATGTCATTGAAGTTCTGCATCCTGAAAATTTGGTTAGAATAAGCTATGTAGAATGATGAGACCCGAAATATAAGAAATCACATAAGTTAGTCATGTTAGAAGAAATAACTCACCGCGATAAAGGAAAATAATAAAAAGGGAAAGAAATACCATGGGTTGCCTCCCATGCAGCACTTCGTTTAATGTCGGTAGCTCGACTAAGAAAGTCAAATATTTGGCTTCCAAGGTCATTTTTCGAGCCATCTCTCATATCGTTCACCTTTTCTTTTCTTCTCATTATAGAGTGGTTCGTGTCTTAGATAAGATGGGGAAAGTTCTGGCTCTATCTTTGGCATTGGATTGACAAGTTTTTTGTCAACCTTTTCACCTCTAAAGGTTGAGTTTTTTTTAAATTAGTGATATTTCCAGTTCTATGTTTTGTAAATTTTCCCTTCTATGTGAAGCCTTATACCATTCTGACTGTGAACCTATCTTGGTTTCTAAGGAATTTGATGGAAAAGTATTTCTAATTTCCTTTTTATCGGGTTCCTCCTTGATCATATTATTTCCTCCCTTAGGATTTTATGTTGGTTTTTCATGACCTACTGCTATAACATCTTCGTGCCTTTCAATGAAGGGTCCTAGTGGTGTTTTTGCAAGCAGTGAGATTTTTGTCTCTAATTCCTTGTTACTAGTTACTAGATAATCGACCACAATATTCAGTTGCCTAAGGGTTTCATTAACATGAAGTATTTGGTTTCTAAATTCCTAATTCTGGATGGTTTGTGTTACCACAAACCTTCACATTATAGATTCTAGCCTAGAGAGGGTTTGCATGTTAACAAAGTTCTCTATTAATATTCCAAGGTTTGATTTATAAGGATATTGGGATCCCTCGAAATACCCATAGTGACAATTGTAGGAAAAATTTGGATAATCCATCTAGAGGTGTGTCTTAATCTAAGCTGTGTAACAATGAAGTTATGATATTTAACGTAATTTGTCCCCGACAACGGTGCTAAAAACATGATTGAATATTTCGCAAGTGCATGAAAAGTATCAGAGTAATATAAAGAGTGTCGAACCCACAGAGAGCTAATAGTCAAGCTATCATTTTCTATTGTTACAATGTTTATATAAGGCTAATAAAATAATGATTTAGTTTGTGCAAACAAAGTAAATAAAGACTTGAATTAATATCAGAAATGCAATGTTGGAATATGGATCTCATCAATTCGTTGATACTCTTATTGTTCATAAATTTAATTTCTATGGGATGATATTTTCTACTTTGAAAAGAATTAATTGAACAGGAACTGTTGCTTTCGCATATTCAGAACCAGGTTTTACTCTCTAAATTATACCGTCCACTGTCACGGTGGTAGGCGTTGTTTGTGTTAAAGTAGTTAAACCTATTTTAAGAAATTAAAATCTTTTACTCAGATGAAAAGTTGATTTGATTAAAAAATAATACTTTAAATAGTTCTCGGCGCTCGCATTGGCCAACCATACCTTAAACTTACAAACACTTTCGAAAATATGTTCATAAGTACTTTATTAAAATACTAATATTCCTAATTAATTAACAAATAGCTTTCATGGATTTTATCAATTAAAAATGAAACAATCTTAATCTTTTGTACCAGACGCCTTTCAAACTTATCCGACGTATAAATGGTTCTAGTTTCATAGTAACCGGGAATTTTTAGTATAGAAAAGTTGTGATTAAAACCAAAACAGCCCGTAGTAGCATTTCTCAAAGAGCAACGATTGAAAGTACTGTCGAATCGACGGTCCTCACATTCCAACACTTATAAGTTTAGCTAGACATGATTAAACATAAGCCAAAATGATTGATTCAATCATGTGATAAAACGAAATAAACATAGTAAAATAAGCTTTAAATGCAATTAAAAGAAAGGTAGAAGAAGAGTGTGCGAGTAAATAAAGAGACGATAAAATAAAGGCAATGCAATTAAATAAAAACCTACTCTGAAGAGACTTTAATCTGGTACAAGAAGTAAAATGACAACAAGATTAATGCTTCGGTAAAATTTTCTCCAAACTCGAGCACGGACTCAATCAATGGGTGCGATAACTCTCCGATGTGAAAAGTTGATCACTTATAAATTTGGCAGTATATAGCTTAAGTTTGTAACTAAGCTTGGATGCCTAAAAAGAGTGACAAAAGACCTATTTATAGTAAAAATAAAACCCTAAAAGCTGGTGGGAGTTGCTGATTTCATGTGAGGAAAAATAGGAGAAGATGGAGGGAGTGCAAGACCAAGCCAAGGACCAATTCAACTGCACCGGACTTTTAACGTGTGGCGACCGCCACACCACCATGGCGAAAACCATGCTCTCAAAGTGGATAGGACTTGGTCTTTTAACCGTTGAGACGTGGACCACTCATGGGCATCTCTATTGTGAATTCCATGGTGGTCACGTTGAGTGCAAATTGCTCTATTTCTTCACTTTTTCATTCGTTTTGCTCTGTTTCTTCGCATATGACTCCTAAATGGTAAAATACGTGAACATACACAAATACTAGCATAAAGGTGGAAATGTAAAGCAAAACTACAATAAAGCATGCACGAATCGAGTCAAATAAATGGTGTAATTTAGTGTCATTAGTGACAAAAACATGATTACCAAAGATGATTCTATTTGGTTGAGAGACCTAGTTCTTTTGGATAGAATGTTTGATGAAAGACAAACTTTTTTTCTACTAACACTTCTTGCAGGTTGAAAAACGGAAGGAGCGTATCCTTTTGGCACAGTCGTTGGTTAGGCAACCAATCGTTTGAAGGAAGCTTTTGAGGAACTTTATGTAGCCGCTAACAACCCCTTTTGTTGTGTGGCTGAAGCTAGTTCATGGAGTGGGCAGAATTGGAGCTGGAACATCCAAATAGAAGTGGTGAATCAAGATGAAGATTTTGTGATTGAGGTTCAAGAATTGTGTGTTATTATGGGTTCCTCTAATCATGTGCAGGTGGAAAATGATGAGTTCAAGTGGCTTAAAGAAGTCGATGAGCATTTCACGGTTAAATTGTGTCACGTGTAGTAGCTTCATCACCAAAAACAACCTTGTGGTCTAGTCAAATCAGATATGCTCTGAGCATTCTGCAGAGTTTAAAAGTTCCATTGAAAATTCCTTTGTTTGGTGGCTTATTAATCGATTCCCTACTCGTGATCAACTAACAAAAAGAGGCATTGTGTCTAACGCTAGGAATAATTGTTGTTCTTTATGTTTAATTGCATAGGAAAATGTTCATCACTTATTTGGTTGTTGCGAGACGATAATAAGAATATGAGTTGTTGTTGATCTTTGGATGGGGAGCAAGTTTGATTTAAATTATCATTGTTTGTTTAGTTCCTTCTTCCACTGTTATCTGGTGAAGGATAAGGTTAGACGGAATATTATTTGTTTGATTTGACTAGCTACAACTTGAAATATTTGGTCGATTAGAAATTCCATTTTATTCTAAGATAGGGTGTTTAACTTTGAAGATTGGTTGATGTCTATTAAGCTAATGTCTTGGAGGTGGTTAGGATTATGTTGTAAAACCAATTCATTATGTATTTTCTATGATTGTTATACCCCTCCCTTAGATTGTTCTAGGAAGAGAAGGTAGTCTCTTTTGTTGAATTTGAATACCCATGTACTCTTTTTAATAATATGAGTTGTTGCCTATTAAAAAAATATTAACACAAAAAGTTTAAAGCATGTATCAAAGTGATATTAGGGATTTTTTTTGGAATAACTAGGTATTAAAAAAATCACAAATAACCATGTTTAATAGAAAATCACGTAAATAACCATGTTTCAGAAAACCCCACAAGGGAGGAGCCAACCCAGTTGGCGAATCCACTATGCATTTTGCCCTAGGCGCAATCCCACTTGGTGCCTCCTCTCTCTTTTAGCCAAGTGAGATGGCGCATGCGCTTTAAAAGTGAGAGGATGCGCCATCTCACTTGTCTCCTAGGGCAAAATGCATTTTTTATAAATAATTCGTCTGTTTCTCCGTCATTCCTCACACTTTCTCGCATTGTTCTCTTATTTTTTCTCTGTTATTTACGTCATGACACCGCCCATGATTTTTACCAGAGATGGTTACGTTATTTTCTCCATCATAAAACCTCCGATGAAAATGAAATTCTGGCACATTCACTCCATGGAGCGTCTAAAGAGGGAGTTGATGCAATGGCTAGAGGGAGACATCAAGGAGGGGGAAAAAATTAGAAGGATCCAACGAAGACGAACAACAACCTCACTTGTGACAGGAAGACCTAATTTTTGGTTAGAGGAAGTCAAAACAGATAGCGACGTAATGTTGATGATGTATGGGTCAGATGAAATTGTTTTAACCGTTGTAATTTCGTAGACGGTTTATCGTGTTTTATTTCTTGTTCGCGCAAGGTTTATTGTAACAAATGCTGTTAATGAAAAACCCTAATGTTTACAACTTAAAAAAGGAAAGATGTTTTGTAATACAATTTTTATATGGTTGAGCCAGTAGCCCGATTCGGAAAATTTTTGCGATTATGTCCGACCTGACGACATAAACCACACGTTCTTTCTAGCTTGTCAAGGGAGTCCATCTCAGTTGTGATGCGCTTACTTTTGGGACGACCCTTTTTATTCCTTCGCATTTGGTCATTGTGCCATACTATTTCGCCGTCGTATGCAGGCTAATAATCAGGTTTTGCTACCAAAGGGAAGTTGTTGTTGTATACGCTGAGCAAGGTTTCAGATGTGTAAATGGGAGACAGAAGTTGTAGCGCGTCTTGATGAGTATAGGCACACACATCAATGACATGAGAGCAAGGAATACGAAAGGCTTTGAACTTGCCACAATCGCACCAACGAGAAGGTAGTATAACCCTATACTCTTGTCTTGGTAGCCCCTCGTTGTGGTCGATTATCTCTTTGACAATGAAGTTGTGGCTGTTTCGGTCGAACCGTATAATCAGATGGATGTTGGCTTTGGCACTTTCTTCCTTAATATACTTCATGCAACTTTCACTCCATAGTTATCCTGATTGCAACACAACATTCCATATTTCACCTCTTTTGGCAAACAACGAAGCCATCCTAAAATATGTTGATTTAACCAAAGCAGTTACTGGGAGGTTTCGTATGCCTTTAAATACCCCGTTCATAGATTCAATTATATTTGTTGTCATGTGGCCCCATCTTTGTCCATTGTCGTATGACATAGTCCATTTTTCTACTAGAATGTTATCGATCCACCTACCAGCGTACGGATTTGACAAACGGATCTCGTTGCAACAATATTTGAACGTAGGTTGTGTCAATGCATATCCCGCATTCATAATCACTTTCCTAAGAGCTTTTTCTTTGATCTCCCTCGTGAAATTTTGGACGATATGTCTAATGCAATAGACATGCGTAGAAGGAGGGTCATGCCAACCATTTGCAGGATTGTTGTATGCACTTTCAATAGATGCATGTCTATCAGAGATCAAATAGAGATCTGGTTGAGGAGCCACGTGTGTTCAGAGATTCTTGAGAAACAAGCTCCAAGCACCACCAGTCTCTCCCTCGACTAGGGCAAAGGAAATTGGGAAAATGTTGTTGTTGCCATCTTGTGCAACTTCCATCAGTAGTGTGCCTTTGTATTTCCCATACAACCAAGTCCCATCAATTTGTATAATTGGTTTGCATGACGCAATCCCTGTGATGCAAGGTTGAAAAGCCCAAAACACCCGACTGAATATTCCATTTCCGTTGAGTTGACTACCATCTGGGGTGTACGCTGGGAGTGTTTCCAAAATGTAAACAGTACCCAGAAAATAAGTTTGAAGTGCATTCAGTTAGCGAGGAAGTTCTTGGTATGACTCCTCCCAGTTTCTATATACCTTTTCAATCGCCTTGGTCTTTGCTAACCACGCCTTTCAGTAAGATGGAGTATAGTTAAATATCGTAGTGATGTGGGAGATTATGGTTTTCACCTTCAATGATGGATCGTTGCTGACGAGGGGTAGGATTTCTTGACATATGAGATCATCATTTAGTTTCCGATGATCCTGTGATTGAGTAGAACTGACACACGTGTGAGTGGACATAGAACCTATGACCCAACAATCACCTCTTAATATGTATGATGCAGTGAGCTTAAACATACAATCTGGGTGGATACACTTGATCTTGTACCTTTCTGGAATTTTTTTATGGCTCAGATACATTCTTCTCTATTACGAAATTTGTCTTTCTCTTTTAAGTTTTCATCCGACTGCATATACGGATTGAAAAATAAATTAGATGATGGTTCATCTCCGCCCATGTTGAAGTTTGTCATGTGTGGAGGTGGTGTGTAGATCTCGTTTGAAGGAATACCAGGTATCCCATCGTCTTTGGAATCATCATTGACCATGTCGTCAAACTCCAACTTGTCATCTTCTTCTTTTTCATCAATGACATCTACTTCTGCTTGTTCGGTCTCTAGAGGATCAACCACTTGTGACAGCCGAGGCTCTCGCAGCATAATGTACAACTCAATAAAGTCGTACCTAGAATACTCATGACTGGAAAACATATTCTGAAGGTCCTTGTCATCTTGAACCTCAACCTTATAAAATATTATTTGGTTGTTACCAAAAAAAACGGATTCTGATAAAAGATTTGTGTCACGGGACCTCGTCCAAGTTTGGCCTCCAATCGTTTTTTGAAATACACGAAATTGGCTTTCTTGTTTAAACAAAATCAGATGTTCTCAGTGTCTCTAAACAAAAATCCAGAGGTGGGACAAATGTATGTCTTACCGTTGAAATGTGCATTGATCACATATTGGGGTGCAGAGGCCATTGTGTATGACTGTTTGAAGTATTTGAGTTAATTGCTTGAATTTTTTAATGTTCTAGTGTTTGAGTGATTAAGTGTAGGAGTGTTTTGATAAATGTAAGATTAAATAGGTTGTACTGAATTTGAATAAACCAACAGTAAGCAACCTATAATTCGCCTCCCATCACGTCCAATCGTGTTACATGCATGTAGAGATTCCTTCTCCAAGGCTGTCACCTAGCCTGCACCTACACTTCAACCCATGCCACCTCTTATTCGCCAACAGGGATGACACCACCTTTCATTTTTGTACTCTTTCGCCAAGTCCAATGGCGCATCCCTTCACGTCCAATCGTGTTACATGCATGTAGAGATGCCTTCTCCAAAGCTGTCACCTAGCCTACACCTACACTTCAACCCATGCCACCTCTTATTCGCCAACAGGGATGGCGACACCTTTCATTTTTGTACTCTTTCGCCAAGTCCAATGGCGCCTCCCTTCATGTCCAATCGTGTTACATGCATGCAGAGATGCCTTCTCAAAGGCTGTCACCTAGCCTGCACCTACACTGCAACCCATGCCACCTCTTATTCGCCAACAGGGATGACGACACCTTTCATTTTTGTACTCTTTCGCCAAGTACAATGATGCCTCCCTTCACGTCCAATCGTGTTACATGTATACAGAGATGCCTTCCCCAACGCTGCCACGTAGCCTGCACCTACACTGCAAGAGTGACACTTATCATGCATGCATGCACCCACCTACCACCTCACTTACTCTATGATAAAATTTTGGCTATAAATACAAAGCCTCACATACTTCTATTGCATCCACAATCGTCTCACTCTCTGCTACAAACTCTTTCATAATCTCATACAATTGCAAACTCTTTCATAATCTCAGACAATTTCAACAATGGCTATTCTCACAATGGGCGATTCTCACAGAGGCACAAGGGACAACAGCTGTTGTACCCCAAAATTTTCCTTCTCATTTTATCAACATTTCTCATCACAAGACTCTTGAAATTCAAGACCAAGCTAGGGTTTGCTCTGCTCAAGACACCTCCTTGCACTGTTGACCTAAATTAGGGTTTGAGTTTGCACAGGGATTTTTGGACCTTCAATGCCTAAAGTGACTTTCATACTTCATGTTGGACTCATAAGTTTGTCCATACCAAGTTTCAAGCCTTGAATCAAATTTTTGCCCAGTCAATTGGACAGTTGACCTAGAAATCAACTCTATTGGGGAAAAAGTCAATTGTGACCAATTTACAGTCAAACCTCATGAATTTTGACCCACATCAACATTATGAACTTATATGAACCATTTGATCAAGTTTGGACCACAAATCCACAAGAAATTTAATCAGATCACCAAAAGGGCAAAATGGTCATTTTTAGGGTTTTGACTATACAAAGGCAATTTTTGATTGTTTGACCTAGCCAATGGCAATTCAAGTTCAACCATGGACTCAAGGACTCAAGGGCATCATCTTGACTTATTCAACAAGCTCAAAAGATCTCAAATGCATGGGATTGACAGATGAATTTTTCAGTCAACTGATCAAAATTTGACTGTACACTGAAAAGTCAAAACTTTGACTTTTTGGTCAAAATCAAGTGCCAAGGGTCATTTTTCATCAAGATGAGTCAAATTATGAAACTTGTTCATCAAGAAACCCAAAATTGCAAATTAGGGTTTAAAGTTGAAAAAATTCATAACTTAGAATTTTTCTAAGTTATGAAATTTTCTTAATTTTTCCTAACTTTGTCCCACATTTTCACCATGATGCATATAGATTCAAACAAAAATTACAACATGAAAGTTGTAGTCCTCCACAAATTCTACAACTTTTATTCACAAAGTTTTCTCAAAAGAAGCTTGGATCTCAAGTTATGATTTTTGGAACAAGGGTCCCTAAAACTTTTAACTTAGAAATTTTGCCCTAGTTTAGGCAGGATTTTGCCCTACCTTCTTGGCCATTTTTCACATAGTTCCACTTGGAGTTTCAAGTTGCATTTCAAAGATGGATTATATATCATGTTGCAAGCTTTCCAAATTGTCCAAGAACTCCTCAAACACATTTGTGGTTAGGGAGAATCGAATGCTTGAAGTTGGCAAAAACTCACTTTGATCCATGGCATTTTCATGTTGACACAAGTTGCAAAATCTGTCCAAACTAGATTTGTACTTGATTACAGGTCTCTAAACCAATTCACACTCCTTAATTAAATGCAAATACATTGGACATTGGTCTTATTCTGATCAACAAAGCTTGGCACAATGAATAAATCCATTTATGACATAAAGGTAGCACTTCCATTTACATAAAGCATGCTTTATGTCAAATTGCATTTCTTGAGCCATACACCAAGCCCTTTGCTGCAAACAAGGCTCCCTAATGTCACGCAAAGTTCAACCACTTTGAGCAGCTAGAGTACAAGCCAGTACAACCATAGCATTGTCAACTCTCATTTCTTACTTCAAAACCAAGAAACTTGTAAAAGACAACACAACTTGCATATCTGATATATTCAACTCTTGCCAACATTCAAAACAAGTTTCTCACATTACACTAAGCCAGAAACACGAGCTAGCAACCTCTCAAACACTCTTGAACATCAAAACACCAAAAACTTGCAAAACAGGGCAGGTTCTGCATTTTGATTTCCAAATCACAAATCACTCGTGCGTTTTGCTTGCAACCAGTTTCAACACACTCCATACAACCTACCTAAACTATTCCAACCATTCCCAAGTCATTGTAACTCCATTTACACACTTCACCATTTCTGATTTTTGAGTTTGCAGGTTGAGTTCTATAGAGAGATTTAAGTAAGTTCAAAGCTAGCCAAGCATTGGGAAAGGTCAAAGGAACATCAAGCAAGCTCAAAAGAACCTCAGGCCTCACAGAAAGTTGTTGCATTGCCATACTCGAGCTTGACTGAAACAGGTATTTCTCAAACTTCTATCTCTCTATTTAGGAACATTTAGCCTTAGGTTTGTGAATGAAAAATGTAGTATTCAATTCCATGAAGCTGTACATATGCTCAGTTTTCATTTATATTAAGCGTGCTAAGAGAATTTCATCCATGAACATGCTGAAAAAACTAGGTCAGATTTTAGGGCCAGAGAAATTCTCTCTGGTCTTTGAGAGTTAGATTAAGTTTTTTATATGGTTAGAATCGTGGTTTAATGCTCTACAAGTTTCATGTTTTGAGTTTTGGGAAAAGATCACAAATACAGGAGTTAGCAGTTTGAATACTGGGCGCGCGTGTTTCAGTCACAAGGAAGAAGATGAAGTGGAAATGGGCTGGGCTGGCTTGTTTCTGCTTCTAACACCCCCTATTTTCAGTTTTACACCCCCTGGCCCAATTTCTTTATATTTTGTTATTATTGTATTTTAATTTCATTTCTAATTTTATTTATTTATCCCCAAATATAAAAAATGCTTAAAAATATTTTCACATTTTTTTTACATTTATTTGGCATTTTATTCTATTTTTTTCTAACATTAAAACATTTTAAATACTTTTATAATTTATTTAAAACTTGAAAATAATGTAAATGATACTTTTATTTTTATTTATTATTTTATTCATACTGAAAATATTATTATAAAATATAATCTATTTTAGTAAATATTTTATTTTATTTTATACATACTTAATATATTAATATACATAATAAACATATATACCTTTATTTTATTAAAAACTTAGAATAAAAATACAAAAATATTACATTTTTATTTTTATTATTATTTATACTAAAAAATACCTTTTTAAGTATATCTTATTTTTTTGTACATATTAATATATTATTGTATATAAATAATAGATTATATTTATTTTCTTAAAAGAAATTAGGATTTACCCCTTTAGCCAATAAAATTAATCTTTTTTATTTTATTTCTTTATACCTTTTTCATATTAAAAATACTTTACATACATAAACAAATAAAAACTCCTTTTTTGCATAATACATTTTATTTAATATTTATTTATTTTGTTTATTTAAATATTGTACATTTAAATATTGATGCATTTGTGATTCAATTTGGATGTAATAGTAATCTAGGGTTTAATTTCTTGTCAAATACCCCATATTCAAAAATTGTACCCCCATCCCCATAATCATGTTGTAATAGCTTAGAATTTAAATTCTCGCACTTTTACGCTTTCAATTATGCCATGATTAGAGAATTAGGGTTTGTATGCCAAAATCAAATTAACAAATAGTTTGACCTAATCAAAGACAAAAATGCATGAAAATCAAACACAATGCACACTTGCACCCCTAGGGTTACAATCCACTTGTTGCCTTCAAAAATGGGCCATGGTATGCATGTTAAGTACTTTGGCAAAACAAAAACAAAACAAAAGATTATAGTCCCTCGATGATGCTATCTTGGTTGCCTAAACAAAAATGATCAAGTCCCTCAAGAAAATTGCCAAAAATACTTGACACAATTTCTATCATGGTCTATACGATGACCCGCGCCCGTCCCGTTTAACATCCTAACACAAGGTTGTTCACCAAATGCAACGGTGAAACAACACTGTTAAAAGGGTTAAAAACATAAGAAAGATCTTTGAGTATAATAGGGTGGATAGCTCTTAGTTACTTGATCAAAAGCTTGCAAAACATCCTTCCTATTTTCAAACACACCTCACAACACAATTTCAAAACAAACTTTCAAAACCTTGAAAACTTTTCAAAAGATAAAAACACCTTTGTATACATTCAAACAAGAATCATTACAAAGGTTGCCACAACGATGGCCTCTTTTCAAAACATCTTTCAAAACCACACACAAAGCACCATTTCAAACAATTGAAGAGCACCATTTCAAACAATTGAAAAGCAAAGCAAGTGATTTAAACAAGTAACTAAGAGCCCATGGATAACCATGGATGAAAAGGGTGCTTGTACCTTCCCTTTTCATAATATACTCCCCGAACCCAAGAAAACACATCAAAGGTCTTTCTTGTGCTTTTTGACCTTTCCTTAGGATAAAATAAAAAGTCGGTGGCGACTCTTGCTAAACTGAAACATTTGCGAACACAAACACAAAACCTCAAGTCAGTTCTCCCACCGTATCACAGAACTAGCGACTCTGCTGGGGAAAATTATAAAAGTGGAGTAACCTTAGGGTTTAGATCACCTTTGCATGCTTATTTTGTTTGCTTTGATTGCTTTACATTTGGTTCTCTTGTTTGGGTTTAAATCCTCCACCCGGATTATTGGGAAACATTCATAGGTAAATAGCAATACGTTGTGGAAACTGTGCGGGGTATACCGACATGGTTGAATCAATAGCTATATTAGTGCGACAGATTTGTGAGTATCGGTAGCCTTTGAGTCAATCAAAGAGAATACGGGGCCGCTGAGTGATGTCATGAAGCACTAATGAACTCTTAGAACCTTACTTGACCATCTTGGCCTTTTTTAGGGGTAGTGAGATGACCGACTTTGGTGCAGTCCGAAGTTGGTAGATACTCGATACTACACTCATTGAGGGTTGTTTTCTTGGAATATTTTGGTCTCCAGTTAAGTGGATAAACCAAAACAATGAACATATAAAATGATCCACTGATATTGAGCTCCTTAGAACCCGGTTACTATTTATAGGACAGGTTGAGCCAACTAACTTCAAGAGGGTACTTACCTATGAAACCTCATGCAAGCCTGAAACTAGGAACTTGTGTGACTTGTTTGTACATGTGCTTGTGCATACATCATAAACAGCATAAAGCATCATATGCATCCATTAACCATTTCAAGGGTTTGGATCTTCATCTTTGTTCTTGCTTTGTAGGTCATGGAATCTCTTCGCAGGAAAACAATTTAAGTCAACCTTGTGAGAATACCTCCTCAACTCAAGGAACTCATTTCTAAGATTCCAGAGAATTATCCTTTCAGTGAAAGACATGGTAGACTTATCAACTTGGTCAACTCCAACATTGAAGAAGACATGGTGAAAGTTCTCTTCCAGTTCTTTGACCCCCTACACCACTGTTTCACATTCCCTGATTACCAACTAGTACCTACTTTGGAGGAATTTTCTCAACTCCTGAGGATTCCTATTCTCCATCAACTACCCTACAACGGTACGGAAAGAGAGCCAAAGCCTGAAGATGTTGCTCAAGCCTTACACTTGCAACCATCTGATATCAAAGGACATTGGGAAACCAGAAGTGGTGTCAAGGGTTTCTTGGCAAAGTTTCTGTTTGAGAAGGCACAAGACTGCTGGAATTCTCTAGATCTACAAGCATTTGAGGAGATTGCAGCACTTCTCATCTATGGGTTGGTCTTGTTCCCAAACCCTGATCAACTTATAGATGTGAACGCTGTCAATATTTTCATATCTCGGAATCCTGTGACTACATTGCTTGGGGACATCCTACACTCATTTTACACACGAACAATGAGGAAAATAGGTGTTCTCATGTGCTGTACTCCTCTTCTAGCAAGGTGGTTTATTTCTCACCTTCCACAATCAGTTCTGAAGAATGAGCAGGGTTTAAGGTGGTCACAACGATTGATGACCCTCACTCATTTTGATGTTCATTGGTGTTCTCGGTCCAGATAAAATGTCATCATCATTGATCGTTGTGGGGAATTCCCTAATGTCCCACTACTTGGCATTAGGGGAGGCATCACCTACAACCCCTGTTTAGCTCTGAGGCAGTTTGGATATGCTCGGAGGGATGGCCCTCATGATATGCTGATTCCTGACCTAGTTTTTGACTTTGACAATGATGCGCAAGGACTTCAACATAGGTTCATCAGAGCTTGGAGGATGCCAAATGTTGTACCCCAAAATTTGCCCTCCATTTTTTCCACAAGAAATCACAGCATTGGGCTTTTCCTAATTTTTTCAGACTGGCTCAAGAATCGGTCAAACAGACTTTTCTCGTCAGTCAGACAAAATTTAGGGTTTTCATTGATTTTAAAGCAGTTCAAGCAGACTGCTAGGGTTTTGGTTGAGTTTGGGCTCAAAGTTTGATCAGACAAGCATTTCTCCAGTGTTAAGTCAAAAATCAGAGTTTTGTGCGCATATTTCTCAGAAAGAATTAATTCTATCAGTGCTTTTCAAATTTACTCTGAGATATGAGCTGAGGCAGTTGAATTAAGAACTTGCAGTGCTTGATTTAGTAAAAGAAAAGGGACATGTGGACATTTGTTGTTTAGCTGTGCATTGCTTTGGATATTTGAAACGTCGGGTTTATTATTGATTGACCACAGTGTTTATTAATTGTTTATTTATTCTAAGTTAGGATAATTGGGATTTATTTCCATTTATTATAATTTAAGAATTTATAAGTAATTAAATAGACAGCTGGAAAAAGAATTAACTGATCAAAAATGGATTTTATTCATCTTTAATTACTTGTTACAATTGTTATTTAAATACAGTATTTATTTACAAAAGTATTTATAATAATAATGGTTACAATGATTAAAATTGAAATAAAATTGAGTCCTAATTTTTTTCTAAGTCTTCATCCTCCAGTTGCTACTCCTCTTTGGCTCCTTTGATTTTTTATCTGCAAAACAAGAAAAGAAGAAAAGTCAAAAGCAGATAAATTGAAATTAAGAGCAAACAGTTAATTCATAAGTCATCATTAAAAGTGACTGGCCGAAATCAGTTTGCCCTCTCTGTAAATCACGAGATTTCTCTCGGTTCACAAAGAGGGATGGAAGTTTGCTTGCAATTAAAATATGAAATGCACAAGTATACAAATTGCACAATTTCAAAATGGTCAAACAAACTGCATAGTTCATGATTCAAGTTTGTCAAAAGCTGCATAATTCCAAAAGTTCTAAACCAAGAATAAAAGGCAAACTGAACTAGGCCTAACCAGATCAACAAAGTCCAAACTGAACAACAAACTATCCAAAAACTGTCAAAGATATCAAGATATCAAGAAGTACAAAGTGCTGTCAATAAAGTATGCAGGAAAGCAGGAAGTATGCAGAGCTAAGCAACTAGTGCAAGCAACATCCATTTTCATCATTTTCCACCAGTCACCTTTTCAGCATAGGACAAACATAAGCAATATTAAATGCTTTAATCTGTCTGGAGAGAGAGAAAAGAGAAGAAGAAAAAGAAAGGCTTACAGGCTTAGGCTTGACAAGAAGTATATAAAAACAAATTGTTATCAACACAGTAGGGGAGGCAGATTACATAACCAAAAAATAACACAAACTCAAAAAGAACGTACAGAGCTGCCTCCAAAACCTCACAAAGGGCCATAAACCTGTTTCAACTCAAAAGCCCTCAAGCCTTACCTGTTGCAAATAAACCAGTTCAAAAGCTCATAAACTCAAAACTTCAACCAAAATACAAGCTCTGAACCTGCCTGCTAACCTGCATAAGCCTTGGTCCAAAAACCAACATCAAAACCAAAAGCCATACACCAAAAGCCATACACCAAAAACCTGTGCATAAACCAGAAGCCTAACCAACAACAAAAGTTAAAACTACACCAAATATGAAACCCAAAGCTTGAAGGCCAAAACCTTCCTGAACTGTCAAGCCTTAAACCACAAGTTTGTAAACACTCAACCTGTGATCCAAAACACAGAGAGCCTCAAGGCCCTCGAGCCTATAACCTGTTTTCAAGTATACAAAGCCTGTAACCCCAAACCAGAACTACAAGCTCAACCTTCAAAGCCCCTTTCCAAAACCAGAATCAATCCAACACAACCATACTCAAAATCATCATCAAATAATACAGACACAAGCATACTCAGAAGCACATCAAGAGAGGCAACAGAAATAGGCAACAGAAATAGGCAACCAGAAGAGGAAAAGAAGTTATACTAGGCATTTTCAGATTTCCAGGCATCATCATCAAATCAATAACAAAAAGGCAAAAAAATAAAGATACCAGGAAGCAAAGGTTCACAGCATCACCATCCCCTCGCCATCCAGCCGCCCTAGGACGCCACCGTCCTCCTCACTTCCTCTCCAAAGGTATAAACCCTTCTTTTTTTTCTTTTCTTTTCCACATCTTGCACAAACATCAAGCAATATAATCAAGAATCAGAAATGAGTAAAAACATGCAAAGGCGTAAAACATACAGAACGAAAATCAATACCTTGTAAACCATCACCTACGTGACCATGGAGAAAAAGGAGCTGACGGAGGAGCCCGGTGGCCTTAAGCGAAGAGTGAGTTTCGTTCAGGAATGCTTGGCTCAAAAGATGAAGACGACGAAGAGCAAAAGTGAACGGCGCCTCTGTCTCACAAACCCTAGCTCATTCCCAAATGAACAAAACAATTAAAACCCTTGCATTTTTTTTGTGTCAAACGTTATGGGCCTTTCCCTTTCATGAGCCTTAAGCCCATTGCAACTCAGGCGTATACCCCCCCTCTTTTGTTCCAATCAGCATGTGTTATTTGGGCCTTTGAATTTCCCTTAGCCCATTTTCCTTTTGTTTTTTTACATAAACTAACATACTAATTTTTACACTAAATTTCATTAACTCTTTTATTTTCTTTTTTAACACAATTAAATTTTGTAAAATAAAAAGATACACTAAACTCCTTTTATATATATATATATAAACTTTTTCTTTTGTTAGTATAATTAAAAATACATATTAATAAATACATAAGAAAAATAGATTTTCTTTTATTTCTTTTTTGACTAAACATTTGTTTATTTAATACATAAAAAATTACACTTAAAACATTTTCTTTTCTTTTATTAAATTTTCTTATTTGTACATACTTAACAAAAATACAAATGATAACAATACATAAATAAAATACTTGATAATACATTAAGATTCACATTTTTCTCACCTTGTAAATAAATCACATTCACCTACACTTACACAAATATACAAATACATTGACACATTTACATTGCTTTATTCTTATACATTGCTATACATTATATTTTACATTTGAGATCGCAATTCAATTTGGTTGTAAATTTATTTGGACACTACTCTCCTTTTAAAGTCTCATCCCCATTTGTAAATATTTGTACCCCCACTCCCGGATACTTATTTGTAATAGCGTAGACTTTAAATTCTAGCAATTTATCGCTTTCAAATATATCATGGTTAGACCTAGGGTTTGTATGTACATAAAATCAAACGCTAGATAACCTAATACAAGACAAATACATGAAATCAATACACTATTCACACTTGCACCCCTAGGGTAATCCCGCTCGTTGCCTTCCAAAATGGGTCATGCTTGCACGTTGAGTATCTTTGGCAATACAAAATAAATCAAAATGATCATAGTCCCTCGATGAAGCTTTCGAAAGTTTCCTAATCAAATGATCATAGTCCCTTCAAGCAAATTGCCAAAGACACTCGGCACCATTGCATTCATGGTCCATACGATGACCCGCGCCCGTCCCGTCAACATCCTAACGCAAGATTGTCCACCAAATACAATGGTGGAACAAAATTGTTAAAAGGGTTAAAACATAAGAAAAACCTTTGAGTAAATTTAGGGGTAGACAACTCTTAGTTACTTGATCAAATTTGCAAAACACACTTGCCTACTTTTCAAACCACACTCCACAAACACAATTTCCAAACAACTTCCAAAAACATTTGAAACATCTTTTTGAAAAGATACACACCTTTGTAAAACATTCGAGTAAAGAATTGTTACAACGGTTGCCGAGACGAAGGCGTCTTTTTCAAAACATTTTCAAAACACACACACACACACACACACACACACACACACACACACACACACACACCATTTCAAACAATTGAAAATCAAGGCAAGTGATCTAAAAACAAGTAACTAAGAGCCCATGGATAACCATGGATGAAAAGGGTGCTAATACCTTCCCTTTTCATAATCTACCCCCCGAACCCACGAAACATCTCAAAAGGTTTTTCCTGTGCTTTTTAACCTTTCCTTTAGGATAAAATAAAAAGTCGGTGGCGACTCTTGCTAAACCGAACAAGTGCGAAAACAAACGCAAAAACTCAAGTCAGTTCTCCCACCGTATCACAGAACTGGAGACTCTGCTGGGGATAAATTCAAAAGTGGGGTTACCTTAGGGTTTAGATCACCTATACATACTTGCTTTGTTTGCTTTGATTGCTTTACTTTTTGGGTCCTTGCTTGGGTTTGTTGTAAAACCTACACCCGGATTTGGGGCACCTTTTTAGGTAAATAGCAAAAAAACTGTGAGGGAACTGTGTGGGGTATACCGACATGGTTGAAGCAGTAAGCTATGTTAGTGTGACATATTTGTGAGTACCGGTAACCCTTGAGATTAATCAAGGAGAGTACAGGGCCGCTGAGTGATGTCGTGAAGCACTAACGAACTCTTAGAACCTTAATTGACCATCCTAGCCTTTTTAGGGGTAGTGAGATGACCGACTTTGGTGTAGTCCAAAGTTGGTAGATACTCGATACTACACTCATTGAGGGTTGTTTTCTTGGAATATTTTGGTCGCAAGTTAAGTGGCTAAACCAAAACAATGAACACAGAAAACAATCCAATGATATTGAGCTCCTTAGAACCCGGTTTCTATTTTAGGACAGGATGAGCCAACTAACTTCAAGAGGGTACTTACCTACAAACCCCATGCAAGCCTAAACCTAAGGACTTGTTTGCTTTGTGTGAATTTGATTACATGTATATACACTCACTTGCTTTTGCATACATGTACATAACATCATAACATCATACCATAGCATTTTCAATAACCATTTCAAGGATCTCGAGGGTTCTTTTGATGCAGGGTTACGTTGAACCAGACGTCTACCAAGGGGCAAGAGGTTTTCTCCTCTAACAAATGCCATCAAAGATCAAGTGCAACAACTTGAATCAGGGGCTATGACCCACTTGACATGGTGAGCTTGATTCTCGTGGAAAGACATCCACCGGTGGAAAGTTCTCCAATCAAAGATCAGAGTTCAACCTCTAACACTCTCTTGTGTTTACCCCAAGAGATCCTCAAAAGCATGCATCCATATATCATGCATTGCATCTTGACGATTTTTCCTTTTCAGGTTTCTTTACTCCCCTACTGTTTATTTCAGTAGAGATGGCTCTGGAGAAGAATATCAAGGGCCTCCAAGCTCAAAATGCTCAACTTCAAGAGATGCTCCTGAACCTATCCAAGGGGCAGGAAGAGTTGAAAGTACTCCTCGCAAGGGACCTGGCCGGGAGAAATTCGGAAGACAATAAGGACCAACAGTTGGAGCAACTGCGAACTGAGGTTGAGGCAATGAGAACCCAGATTGCTAGGGCAGATGGCTCTTATCCAAGGCCTAGCCCGAAGACAAGAGGAGTTGGGAACCATTATCAATCAATTTCGTCAAGACGGTCACAACCGTATAGGGAGAACACTCAGGATTAGAAATCAAGGCCTTGCTCAGCTTCCCATGAGACAAGAAACTGGTTTAAACGAGAGAAGACCTTCTCACTTTGCTTCCACATCACGAGCCCAACAACGGCCTCGTCAACACCAACCGGATAATCATCCAAAAGGGGAAAGACTTCAAAGGCAATTCACCCAAATCAACATGCCATTGTCACAAGCATTGCAGCACATGTTGAAGATGAATCTGATTTCGGTGATAAACCCTCATCCGAACCCCAAAACTTCTTCTCCTAGCTACAATCCAGATGCCAGGTGTGCCTATCATTCTGATAGTCCTGGACATGATACAAACGATTGTTGGGCGTTGAGGTACCAAATCCAAAATCTGATCGACGAAGGGATGCTGGAGTTCACACAAGATGGCCAGACTAAATTCTTCTGCCAAGGGTTCTCCACTTGAAATGACAAAGCTAAAACTGGGAGACTTTTTGTTCCATCTGAATTTTTCAAGTTGTAATTTCTCTTTGTCATTCAAACAATTGTCTTTTAATGTCAAAATATGTTTCATTAATGCATTGCATATGTTTGTCTTGAATTCATACATTCGTTTTCACTACTCTTATGCTTTCTTTATGATATTTAACTCTTGATAAAAAGCTGCGAGCCTTTAGAGGGAGGATGACGAAACAATACCATAATCTCATACAGTATGCTTTTGAACAGACCGTGTTGATGATGTACAAGCATTTCTTTCAATTCCCAAACACTGGAGTTATAAGGAAGATAATCCCTAGTCAACCCCTTCGAGCCAAAGAAGTAGGAGTTTTATGTTCCGAACAATCAAAACCTTTGATATAAACCTGGGGCCGGGTAGTCTCTCAGTTAATTCAAAAAAAAAAAGCGCATTGAAGTCGCAAACTCTCAGTTCGTAATACAATGAACGACGTCAACAAAAAAGCATTCCTTTGGAATCAAAAGACGGTGATGGTTCCCTACCACATAGGAAGTCAATCTCTCAAAAGATAAAAATCCCACTGAGCCAAAACCTGTAAAGGAGGCTTAAGAAAGCTGGGGCATCCCGCTGACTGTGATCTCAAAAACGGGAGCAGCCAGGCAAAAGTTAGGGATAACAAATCAAAATCAAAAGAACGAGGTCATTACAAATCCTCAACAACATGAAAAATGTTGCAAAGAAAAAAGGAGATGATGACTGCCTCCTAAATTCAATTGGTGAACCATCACCCAAAAAGTCGTTCCAAATTTGAATAGAATGCGACACACAATTAACTGAGCTTAGGGTTGAAGAACATCACGAAGAGCGGGTGGGTACAAATATACTTTGAGCCTTTATCCTTTGTTTCTTAAACCGTGAACCAGGCCACGATACAACCCTTCAAAAGTCCTAATTGAAGCATGGGTTAGTTCGAAAGCATACTGTTACAAAAGATATCCTGACTCCTGTAAGGCTTTGCTCTAAATCTTGTGTTGATTTTGTCTTATGAAAAAATTTCTACTAAAAAATGCATTTTTCAAAACTTCGAGACAAACATAAACTTTGCATTGCTTGAATATCACTGTTTGCATTGACTATTTGTTTGACAGCAAAGAAATTCATACAGCGAATGTTCGGAGGAACGAAAACTCTCTCAGTGAACCAAATCACTTCAAAAAGGATGACACTTCCATTGACCAATCTCCTATCAACAAGGGGCATCACATGTCACTATCCAGTCAACCCGGGGCAGTCCAGTCAAGGTTTCAACAGATCTTTCAAAGTTCAGTTAACCTGGGGCAGTCCAGTCAAGATTTCAAGAAATCTCTCAATTGCAGATTAACTTGGGGCAAGTCTCCTTCATCATCACTTGAGGCATTCGAATGTCAAAACCAAGGTCATCGAAGATTCCTTCATCACCTGTTGGAAGTTACAGTCGTCAAAGATCAAATTCTCACAAAATTCAAGTTATGAAGCCTGGATTTGACCGGATAGTATCTTGATCTCTACAGCACATTGTGAAGACCGGACTACGACCGGATAACAGTGTCAGATTACCGCAAAGCCTGGATTACGACCAGATAGTGGGATCTCTTGAATTCAAGTTATGAAGCTTGAATTTGACCGGATAGTATCTTGATCTCTACAGCACATTGTGAAGACCGGACTACGACCGAATAACAGTGTCAGATTACCGCAAAGCCTGGATTACGACCAGATAGTGGGATCTCCTGAATTCAAGTTATGAAGCCCGGATTTGACCGAATAGTATCTTGATCTCTGCAGCATATTGTGAAGACCGGACTACAACTGAATAACAGTGTCAGATTACCGCAAAGCCTGGATTACGACCAGATAGTGGGATCTCCTGAATTCAAGTTATGAAGCCCGGATTTGACCGGATAGTATCTTGATATCTGCAGCACATTGTGAAGACCGGACTACGACCGTATAACAGTGTCAGACTACCGCAAAGCCTGGATTACGACCAGATAGTGGGATCTCCTGAATTCAAGTTATGAAGCCCGGATTTGACCGGATAGTACCTTGATCTCTACAGCACATTGTGAATACCGGACTACGACCGGATAATAGTGTCAGACTACCGCCAAGCCTGGATTGCGACCAGATAGTGGTATCCCCTCAGAGCAAGCTACGAAACCCGGATTCGACCAGATAATAGTTTAATCCCCAACTAGCTATTGTGAAGCCTGGATTACGACCATATGACAATACAAGTTTCTGTGAAGCCTGGACTACGACCAGACAGCAGTCAAGAATACTACGAAACCTGGAGTCGACCAGATAGTGGTATATCTTCAGCACAAGCTGTGAAGCCCGGATTTGACCAGATAACAGCTTAGCAAATTATTGTAAAGACTGGATTACGACCAGATGGCAATACAAGTTTCTATGAAGCCTGGATTACGACCAGACAGCAGTCAAGAATACTACGAAACCTGGAGTCGACCAGATAGTGGTATATCTTCAGCACAAGCCGTGAAGCCCGAATTTGACCGGATAACAGCTTAGCAAGTTATTGTGAAGACTGGATTACGACCAGATGGAAATACAAATTTCTGTGGAGCCTGGATTACGACCAGATAACAATTAACCGTTAACAACATGAAGATTCTCATCACCTCAGAAGATTGGTACACTCCCAATTTTTGACCCCTAGCAAAATCAAGATCATCACCTTCCCGGTGTCCAATCTAGAAATAGTTAAGATGTGACCCAAGATTTGGCGACATTCCGTAACTTATTCCAGATTTCCTTCTAGAAATAGTTCAAGATGTGACCCAAGATTTGGCGACATTCCGTAACTTATTCAAGATTTCCTTCTAGAAATAGTTCAAGATGTGACCCAGATTTGGCGACATTCCGATACTTATTCCAGATTTGCTTCTAGAGATAGTTCAAGATGTGACCCAGAGATGGCGACATTCTGTAACTTATTCCAGATCAACACCTGCAGCAATCAGAAGATCCTTGCAATCCCCAGCCAGAGAACCTTCCAGAATCTAATTCCCCTCAAAGTCAAGATTCAAAATCCCCAGCGGAGCTAAAACTTCCAACTATCAATCCCCAAGAAGAATGAGGACTCTCATTCTCAGTTCCTCACAGGATATTCGAATATTCTCCAGTGAAGATCTCCTCAAGACGGGAATCCCCAATAGATTGGCATACAACCCAAGCTCCTGATCCCCCAACAGTGGTCCCAGGACTTCTCATATGTAGCAGTCAGAGATTCTTGACCTCCCCAGCAGCAGCCAAGGAATTATTTTCCCCGACAGCAGTCAAGATTCTTTTGTCTCCAGCCATCCAGGATTCATCTGTCCTCAGCAAGACGGCTCATCAGCTTACATGCGCATTCATCACATTCACATCATAAACATTGATATAACATACATTGCATCATGCATCATGACATTGCATACAACTAACTCTTTACCTTTTCAGGTAAGATCAGTCGACAGACAAAGGTCATCATCTTCCGAGATTCATCCAGAAATAGTCCATATGTGACCCAGACACGGCGACATTTTGATACTTATTCCAGATTCATCCAGATGCAGTTTTTCACGGACTCATCATCAGGAAACCCTACACCGGTTCCTCCTCCACTTCAAGACTTCTGAAAACAGTTCACGGGTTCTCCAGTAACAGATGTCAACCTATCGCGTATTCAGATTCTTCTCAACTTCTAAAAACAGTTCACGGGTTCTCCAGTAACGGATGTTAACCTATCACTTGTTCAGACTCTTCTCAACTTTTGAAAACAGTTTACGGACGCTTCCCAACATGGATGCTGCTCTATTGCTTATTCAACTTCAACTCCTAAAAACAGTTTACGGATTCTCCAAACATGGATGTCAATCTATTGCTTGTTCAGACCCCCAGTTCAGAGATGTTCCAAAACATGGATACCTTTCTGATACTCACTCACCAATGACATACAGTTCAACAATCACCTTCAGATGGCATCTATAAGCCCATCCTCCTCCAAACATTTCCAGATGGCATCTATAAGCCCATCCTCCTACCAGCAACTTCCAAATGGCATCTTTAAGCCCATTTCCAGATGGCATCTATAAGCCCATCCTCCTACCAGCAACTTCCAAATGGCATCTTTAAGCCCATTTCCAGATGGCATCTCTAAGCCCGTCCCCCGACAAGATTCTGTCACATCTCCAAATGGCATCTTTAAGCCCATCACCAAATGGCATCTTTAAGCCCATTCCCTCTACCATCACATCACCGAGTGCAAATTTTTTGGGCACTCTAGTGTCCAATCTCCTTTTACCCTCGAGTCGCGAAAGGCAAACTTGCCAATCTAACTCTTCAGGTTCAAGAAGATTGAACAGGGGCAACTGTTGTACCCCAAAATTTGCCCTCCATTTTTTCCACAAGAAATCACAGCATTGGGCTTTTCCTAATTTTTTCAGACTGGCTCAAGAATCGGTCAAACAGACTTTTCTCGTCAGTCAGACAAAATTTAGGGTTTTCATTGATTTTAAAGCAGTTCAAGCAGACTGCTAGGGTTTTGGTTGAGTTTGGGCTCAAAGTTTGATCAGACAAGCGTTTCTCCAGTGTTAAGTCAAAAATCAGAGTTTTGTGCGCATATTTCTCAGAAAGAATTAATTCTATCAGTGCTTTTCAAATTTACTCAGAGATATGAGCTGAGGCAGTTGAATTAAGAACTTGCAGTGCTTGATTTAGTAAAAGAAAAGGGACATGTGGACATTTGTTGTTTAGCTGTGCATTGCTTTGGATATTTGAAACGCCGGGTTTATTATTGATTGACCACAGTGTTTATTAATTGTTTATTTATTCTAAGTTAGGATAATTGGAATTAATTTCCATTTATTATAATTTAAGAATTTATAAGTAATTAAATAGACAGCTGGAAAAAGAATTAACTGATCAAAAATGGATTTTATTCATCTTTAATTACTTGTTACAATTGTTATTTAAATACAGTATTTATTTACAAAAGTATTTATAATAATAATGGTTACAATGATTAAAATTGAAATAAAATTGAGTCCTAATTTTTTTCTAAGTCTTCATCCTCCAGTTGCTACTCCTCTTTGGCTCCTTTGATTTTTTATCTGCAAAACAAGAAAAGAAGAAAAGTCAAAAGCAGATAAATTGAAATTAAGAGCAAACAGTTAATTCATAAGTCATCATTAAAAGCGACTGGCCGGAATCAGTTTGCCCTCTCTGCAAATCACGAGATTTCTCTCGGTTCACAAAGAGGGATGGAAGTTTGCTTGCAATTAAAATATGAAATGCACAAGTATACAAATTGCACAATTTCAAAATGGTCAAACAAACTGCATAGTTCATGATTCAAGTTTGTCAAAAGCTGCATAATTCCAAAAGTTCTAAACCAAGGATAAAAGGCAAACTGAACTAGGCCTAACCAGATCAACAAAGTCCAAACTGAACAGCAAACTATCCAAAAACTGTCAAAGATATCAAGATATCAAGAAGTACAAAGTGCTGTCAATAAAGTATGCAGGAAAGCAGGAAGTATGCAGAGCTAAGCAACTAGTGCAAGCAACATCCATTTTCATCATTTTCCACCAGTCACCTTTTCAGCATAGGACAAACATAAGCAATATTAAATGCTTTAATCTGTCTGGAGAGAGAGAAAAGAGAAGAAGAAAAAGAAAGGCTTACAGGCTTAGGCTTGACAAGAAGTATATAAAAACAAACTGTTATCAACACAGTAGGGGAGGCAGATTACATAACAAAAAAATAACACAAACTCAAAAAGAACGTACAGAGCTGCCTCTAAAACCTCACAAAGGGCCATAAACCTGTTTCAACTCAAAAGCCCTCAAGCCTTACCTGCTGCAAATAAACCAGTTCAAAAGCTCATAAACTCAAAACATCAACCAAAATACAAGCTCTGAACCTGCCTGCTAACCTGCATAAGCCTTGGTCCAAAAACCAACATCAAAACCAAAAGCCATACACCGAAAACCTGTGCATAAACCAGAAGCCTAACCAACAACAAAAGTTAAAACTACACCAAATATGAAACCCAAAGCTTGAAGGCCAAAACCTGCCTGAACTGTCAAGCCTTAAACCACAAATTTGTAAACACTCAACCTGTGATCCAAAACACAGAGAGCCTCAAGGCCCTCGAGCCTATAACCTTTTTTCAAGCATACAAAGCCTGTAACCCCAAACCAGAACTACAAGCTCAACCTTCAAAGCCCCTTTCCAAAACCAGAATCAATCCAACACAACCATACTCAAAATCATCATCAAATAATACAGACACAAGCATACTCAGAAGCACATCAAGAGAGGCAACAAAAATAGGTAACAGAAATAGGCAACCAGAAGAGGAAAAGAAGTTATACTAGGCATTTTCAGATTTCCAGGCATCATCATCAAATCAATAACAAAAAGGCAAAAAAATAAAGATACCAGGAAGCAAAGGTTCACAGCATCACCATCCCCTCGCTATCCAGCCGCCCTAGGACGCCACCGTCCTCCTCACTTCCTCTCCAAAGGTATAAACCCTTCTTTTTTTTCTTTTCTTTTCCACATCTTGCACAAACATCAAGCAATATAATCAAGAATCAGAAATGAGTAAAAACATGCAAAGGCGTAAAACATACAGAACAAAAATCAATACATTGTAAACCATCACCTACGTGACCATGGAGAAGTAGGAGCTGACGGAGGAGCCCAGTGGCCTTAGGCGAAGAGTGAGTTTCGTTCAGGAATGCTTGGCTCAAAAGATGAAGAGGACGAAGAGCAAAAGTGAACGGCGCCTCTGTCTCACAAACCCTAGCTCATTCCCAAATGAACAAAACAATTAAAACCCTTGCATTTTTTTTGTGTCAAACGTTATGGGCCTTACCCTTTCATGAGCCTTAAGCCCATTGCAACTCAGGCGTATACCCCCCCTCTTTTGTTCCAATCAGCATGTGTTATTTGGGCCTTTGAATTTCCCTTAGCCCATTTTCCTTTTATTTTTTTACATAAACTAACATACTAATTTTTACACTAAATTTCATTAACTCTTTTATTTTCTTTTTTAACACAATTAAATTTTGTAAAATAAAAAGATACACTAAACTCCTTTTTTATATATATAAACTTTTTTTCTTTTGTTAGTATAATTAAAAATACATATTAATAAATACATAAGAAAAATAGATTTTCTTTTATTTCTTTTTTGACTAAACATTTGTTTATTTAATACATAAAAAATTACACTTAAAACATTTTCTTTTCTTTTATTAAATTTTCTTATTTGTACATACTTAACAAAAATACAAATGATAACAATACATAAATAAAATACTTGATAATACATTAAGATTCACATTTTTCTCACCTTGTAAATAAATCACATTCACCTACACTTACACAAATATACAAATACATTGACACATTTACATTGCTTTATTCTTATACATTGCTATACATTATATTTTACATTTGAGATCGCAATTCGATTTGGTTGTGAATTTATTTGGACACTACTCTCCTTTTAAAGTCTCATCCCCATTTGTAAATATTTGTACCCCCACTCCCGGATACTTATTTGTAATAGCGTAGACTTTAAATTCTAGCAATTTATCGCTTTCAAATATACCATGGTTAGACCTAGGGTTTGTATGTACATAAAATCAAACGCTAGATAATCTAATACAAGACAAATACATGAAATCAATACACTATTCACACTTGCACCCCTAGGGTAATCCCGCTCGTTGCCTTCCAAAATGGGCCATGCTTGCACGTTGAGTATCTTTGGCAATACAAAACAAATCAAAATGATCATAGTCCCTCGATGACGCTTTCGAAAGTTGCCTAATCAAATGATCATAGTCCCTTCAAGCAAATTGCCAAAGACACTCGGCACCATTGCATTCATGGTCCATACGATGACCCGCGTCCGTCCCGTCAACATCCTAACGCAAGATTGTCCATCAAATACAATGGTGGAACAAAATTGTTAAAAGGGTTAAAACATAAGAAAAACCTTTGAGTAAATTTAGGGGTAGACAACTCTTAGTTACTTGATCAAATTTGCAAAACACACTTGCCTACTTTTCAAACCACACTCCACAAACACAATTTCCAAACAACTTCCAAAAACATTTGAAACATCTTTTTGAAAAGATACACACCTTTGTAAAACATTCGAGTAAAGAATTGTTACAACGGTTGCCGAGACGAAGGCGTCTTTTTCAAAACATTTTCAAAACACACACACACACACACACCATTTCAAACAATTGAAAATCAAGGCAAGTGATCTTAAAACAAGTAACTAAGAGCCCATGGATAACCATGGATGAAAAGGGTGCTAATACCTTCCCTTTTCATAATCTACCCCCCGAACCCACGAAACATCTCAAAAGGTTTTTCCTGTGCTTTTTAACCTTTCCTTTAGGATAAAATAAAAAGTCGGTGGCGACTCTTGCTAAACCGAACAAGTGCGAAAACAAACGCAAAAACTCAAGTCAGTTCTCCCACCGTATCACACCCAACAAAGTGGATAGTAAGACACTGGGGCACAAGAATTCCATCCCCCTTGAGCCTTACCTCAAGTGGGTACGAACCCGCGCACAGAATCTTATGATGCCATACCCTCACATTCTCCCCATGATCAAAGAGCCTGTTATGGAAGGAGAGGTTCCATACACCCTCCTACATCCTGACATGCCAACATCATTGGAAGAATTACAAAAGAGTTGGATACAACTCAAAGAAGAACGAAATACTTTTGAAGCCAGCTTCTATACCAGTGAGAAGAAGGTTTTGGATCTTACCCGCCGACTTCATGAGGAGGAAACTCTCAAAACTTACATCGCTCCAAAGAGGATGCGCAATGTCTTTTTACATTAAGAATTTTGTAATATTTTGCACATGGGGCACTTATGTACTAACAAATTTCTTCTTAATATGACGTGTGTTCTTTTTGTTTGCAACAAATTTGAATTTCTGAATCCTTGAATGCATTACATGAATAACATATCATTCATCATATGCATAAACAGGTCTTCACACCAGGTTTCCTTATCTTTCTGCTGTTTATTTCAGAAAGATGGATTTGGAGCAGACGGTTAAGGATCTGCAAGCATAGAATTCGCAATTCCAGCAACTCCTCATGACCTTAGCAAATGGTCAAGAGGACCTCAAAGCATTGTTGGAGAAAGATAAAGAGAAAAAGAAGAAAAGGCTTGGAGTGGCCACTATGGGAAGAAGGTCTGAAAACCAGGCTAGAAAAGTTCTCGAGTTCTCCTCAACGTCTGATGAAGGGGTTGGAAAAGGAAAAGGAACTGCGATGCCTTCTGAATCTGAAGTTGAAGAAGAAGAGGAAGAGGATGAAGATTACTCTGAACAGCAATATCCTCCAGCGGATGATAAGTATAAAAATCTTGAGGGTCGGTTGGCAGCCATGGAATTGCAAAGGGTACCTGGTTTATATTTCGAAGAACTAGGGTTGGTCGCTGGGATCGTCATTCCTCCCAAGTTCAAAGTACCAACATTTGCTAAGTATGACGGTTTGTCCTGTCCAAATATGCATCTGAGGTCCTACGTCAGAAAGATCCAACCTCACTCCTCTGATAAGGATCTTTGGGTACACTTTTTTCAAGACAGTTTGTCAGGCACACAATTGGACTGGTTCTATCAACTTCAGAGATCGGAGGTTCATAAATGGGAAGACTTAGCTGCTGCTTTCTACCGACAATACCAATACAACACTGATTTAGCGCCTACTCGTACTCAACTACAGAGTATGGGTATGGTTTCTAATGAAGGATTTAAAGAGTATGCCCAAAAGTGGCGGGATTTGGCTGGAAGGGTGCAACCACCATTGTCGGATCGAGAGCTGGTTGACATGTTTCTAGGGACCCTGTCTGGACCTATCTTCAATCATTTAATCGGGAGTTCCTCTGCAGGATTCACCGAATTAATTCTGACCGACAAAAGGGTCAAGGCTGGCATTAAAAGTGGTAAAATTCAGAAAGATGCCTCCGCTTCCACTGCAATTAAGAAGACCTTCCCAGCTAAGAAGGAAGCTTCTGCTGTTTATTCCCAGAAAAATCAAGGAAGAACCGAGCGCCGACCAACGATGGGGGCTGTGATGATCCAAAACTCTTCAACCGATCAACCTCGCAGCAATCAACCAAGATCTAATCAGCAAAGGGTAGAAAGGCCACAACGACAGTTCACCCAAATCAACATGACACCGGCTCAAGTCCTCCCTCATCTGTTAAAGCTGAATCTTACCAATTTGAAAGAAGCGCCGAAGAACCCTAACACTTCTTCTCCTTATTACCACTCCAATGAAAAATGTGCTTACCACTCGGACAGTGTAGGGTATGATACCAACAACTTGAAGGGGTGAAAAACACAAGAAGGGGGGGTTGAATTGTAAAACTGGAATCTTAAAGCAAATGACAAGGTATTTTTATCCTGGTTCGTTTGATCTCAAACTACTCCAGTCCACCCGTCAAGGTGATTTTGCCTCTCTCCAACGAGGTCTTAATTCACTATATTCAACTGAATACAAATCTGCTTTAGCAACTGCTAAAACCTTCTTGATTCAAACCACAATCCGGTTTGTCAAGGCAACACTTTCTTACAAAGGTATAAGCAAATGTGTGTGAATGTTTTCTACAAAAACTATATCACAACTGTGATGTTTACACAAATGAAGCTTAGAAACTTAGAATGCTAAACGCTAATGGAGTATCAGAGTTTGTTGGTTTAGCAAAACTGGTAGATGAAGATTATGTTCAGCTTTGTGCGTGTAGAGAGTTTGGAAGCATTAGCCATGATAATCTTCGAAGCTTGGTTTATATAGCACTTGAGAAGATGAACGTTGATGCAAATATTCTTGATTCAATGCTATTAACAAGCTTTCCTTTTTGAGCAGATCTTGTCTGGAATGAGGCCGTTGGAATTGATTAGCGTTCAATGCACAGTACCGTTGCTTCTTCAATGCACGATCTGGCTTGGCTCATTCTGATTCTGCTTCGCTGCTAATGAACTATTTGATTCTGTATCAGAGTGTTTTACGCGCAGTTCTGTTCATCAAGCTTCAGCATGTGCAAGCGTTGATCATCTGATCTTGACGTTCTGATTCAGCAACTTCTGATGCTGGTGTATGAAAACATATTCTGATGCTGAGAACGTGATCTTGCTTATTTTAATCAGCATATCTGCAAATCAGAGCATAGTAATTTTAGGCAGCATATAATTCAATCATGAAATATTTAACTACTATATCTTTTCACTTTGTTATCATCAAAACTTAAATATAGGGTACTAGATTCAAACATTGTTCTAACAATCTCCCCCTTTTTGATGATGACAAAAACTGGATATTTTAAATGAAAAATAACGTGAAAAGTTATCAGAGCTATGTATCAGAATAAGAAGTACGGAGAATTCAGAGTTTAAGAGATACTCCCCCTGAGTTTGTTACTTCCCTTTGATATGCGTGTTCTTCAGAGTCAGATCTTTTTCTATCTTTGAGCATCAGATTATAGGTCTTTGACTTATCAGAAAGCAGAGCTTCAGAGCTTTTCCTGTCAGAGCTTTGCTTAGGATCAGAGTGTTAGGACAATCAGAGCTTCATATATCAGAACTTCATATTTGATCAGAGCAACATGAGCTTCTAGTTCTTAGTCTTCATAGTGTTCGGAGCTTCCTTGTGCCTGTAGACTTAACAACAAAACAGAAAAACATTTCAAGTAATAGAGTTAGAATGTTTGAGAGTTTCTGTCTAGTTAGCCGTTATTGATTTTAAATATCATTCTTGTTCTCCCCCTTTTTGTCAGCAATCAAAAAGTGTTAGTGATGTGCTAAAACAATTTAGATCAGAAAAACAAGTTATATTAAAATAGTTCAGAGCAAAAGAACATTACACATACATAGTCAAAACATAGTCAAAAGTACATCAGAAAATGAAGAAAATTTCAAGGTTGTGGGGGCATGCGTGAGAACAGGCTTTCCAGCATTGCTTGAATCTTTTCAGAAGTTTCATTCTGCTTCTGAACCATGGTGACAACAGTATCAATCTTGCTGATTTTGGGGGATTTGAGAAAGATACTTAAAAACGGTTACCAGACATGTGTCTCAATGCACCCAATCAGCGCTTTCCTTTCTCAGAAGCGTGCACGCGTTCTGCTTCAGGGATTTGCTGATGATTGGATGACACTTGTTTGATGTAGTGATCAGCACGTCTGTATTTGAGATTAGACTCTCAGATCTTCAGACTTGCATCTGATACAATCTGCATGTTCTATCTTTCTGAAAGAAGATTGATCAGAAGTTCACAGTGATATAATTACATTCTGAAGATAAATACATGGAATTAAAACATTTTCATTCTGGGCATACTTTCATGCTGAGATGTTTCAGAATGAAATTAAATCTATCTTCTGAAAGGGGTTTAGTAAAGATATCAGCCCATTGATGGTCTGTATCTATAAATTTCAAGTTTAAAATACCTTTCTGAATATAGTCCCTAATGAAATGATGTTTTATTTCTATATGCTTAGCTCTAGAATGTAAAATAGGATTCTTACTTAAGCAAATAGCAGAAGTATTATCACAAAGAATAGGAATGTTACTCTCAAAAATCTGGAAGTCTTCAAGCTGACTTTTCATCCAGAGCATCTGTGTGCTGCATCCAGCTGCTGCTATGTACTCAGCTTCTGCTGTTGACAGAGCAATAGTTGATTGCCTTTTGCTGGACCACGAGATCAGATTTTCTCCCAGAAACTGGCAGCTTCCAGAAGTACTTTTGCGTTCCACTCTGTCTCCAGCAAAATCAGCATCACAGTAGCCTACTAAGCTGTAATCACTAGATTTTCTATAAAACAGACCCAGATTAGTAGTACCTTTCAGATACTTGAAAATTCGCTTAACAGCTGTTAAGTGAGATTCTCTAGGATCTGATTGGAATCTAGCACAAATACATACGCTGAATAAAATATCAGGTCTTGAAGCAGTCAGATAAAGGAGAGAACCAATCATACCTCTGTAGACTTTCTGTTCTACGCTTTTGCTTACCTCTTCTCTTTCCAGAATGCACGTGGGATGCATTGGAATCTTTGATGGCTTACATTCTGAGAGGTCAAATTTCTTCAGAAGATCTCTGATGTATTTGCTCTGATGAATGTAAGTTCCCTCTGGAGTTTGATTGATCTGAATTCCTAGAAAGAATTTCAGTTCCCCCATGAGGCTCATCTCAAATTCTGCCTGCATATACTTAGCAAATTTTCTTCCAAGAGAAGGATTAGTAGAACCAAAGATTATATCATCAACATAAATTTGACAGACTAAAATGTCACTCTTAACTGTTTTACAGAATAGAGTAGTGTCCACTTTCCCTCTGGTGAATTCATTTTCAAGCAGAAAGTTACTTAGCCTTTCATACCAAGCTCTGGGAGCTTGTTTCAGACCATACAGTGACTTTTTCAGTTTGAAAACATGTTCTGGATGTTTTGTATTTTCAAAACCTGGGGGTTGGTGAACATAAACTTCTTCTTCTATATAACCATTTAAGAATGCACTTTTGACATCCATCTGATACAGAGTGATGCCTCTATTAACAGCAAATGAGATTAAGAGTCTGATAGATTCTAACCTGGCGACTGGGGCAAAGGTTTCTGTATAGTCTATCCCCTCTTGCTGACTATAACCTTGTGCAACCAGTCGTGCCTTGTTTCTGACGACTTCACCTTGTTCATTGAGCTTGTTTCTGAACACCCATCTTGTTCCAATGACGTTGAATCCTTTTGGTCTTGGAACGAGATCCCATACGTCGTTTCTGGTGAATTGATTCAGCTCTTCTTGCATTGCCAGAATCTAGTCATTATCCAGAAGTGCTTCATCAATAGAAGAAGGTTCAATCAGAGACACAAGTCCCATAAGAGTTTCTTCAGAGTTTCTGAAGCTTGCTCTTGTTCTGATTGGATCTTCCTTTCTTCCTAGAATAATCTCTTCTGGGTGATCCAAACTGCTTCTGGGTACTCTCTTCTGAGGTTGATCAGCAGCAGATGAAGGATTTCTAGCATTGCTTCTTTCAGACGTTGAAGGAATGTCTGTGTTGAGAGCTTCTGATGACTTGTCTTCAGAACCTGCAAATTCAATTTCTATACCTGCAAGATTTTCATTCTGCTTTGACTTTTCAGAGTCAAGCTTGTCATCAAAACGAACACTGATTGATTCTTCCACAATCTGTGTTTCTGTATTGTATACTTTGTACCCTCTTGAGCGTTCAGAGTATCCTAACATAATACACTTCTGTGCCTTAGAATCAAACTTGTTCAAATAATTCTTAGTGTTTAACATATAGCAAGTACATCCAAATGGATGAAAATACGAAATGTTGGGCTTTCTGTTCTTCCACAATTCATATGGAGTCTTTTCCAGAATAGGTCTTATTGAGATTCTATTCTGAATGTAGCACGCTGTGTTTATTGCCTCTGCCCAGAAAGTCTTAGCAACGTTTGTCTCGTTGATCATGGTTCTGGCCATTTCTTGCAATGTTCTGTTCTTTCGTTCTACAACTCCATTTTGTTGGGGAGTTCTAGAACAAGAGAAATCATGCAGAATGCCTTTGTCATTAAAGAATGACTCAAAATCTTTATTTTCAAATTCCCCACCATGATCACTTCTGACTTTAACGATTCTAAGATCTTTTTCATTCTGAACTTGGTTACAGAAGGTAACAAACACAGAGTGTGACTCGTCCTTGTGTCTTAAGAACTTTACCCATGTCCATCTGCTATAGTCATCTACGATTACTAACCCATACTTCTTGCCACTGACAGAAGCAGTCTTAACTGGTCCAAATAAGTCAATGTGCAGAAGTTCTAATGGCTTAGAGGTAGAAACAACATTTTTGGATTTAAAAGAAGGTTTTGCAAATTTGCCTTTCTGACATGCTTCACACAGAGCATCTGAATTGAACTTCAAATTTGGAAGTCCTCTGACCAGATTGAGTTTGTTAATCTGAGATATTCTTCTCATACTAACATGCCCCAATCTTCTGTGCCAGATCCACTGCTCGTTGTTAACAGACAGAAGACATTTTACGTTCTGACTCTTTAGTTCAGAAAGTTTGATTTTGTAAATGTTGTTTTTCCTCTTACCATTAAATAGGATAGTCCCATCTTTCTGACTAACAGCTTTACATGATTTTTGATTAAAGATTATATCATAACCGTTATCACTTAATTGACTTATGGATAACAGGTTATGCATCAATCCATCTACAAGCAGAACATTATTAATAGAGGGAAGATTTCCGTTACCTACAGTTCCAGAGCCAATTATCTTTCCCCTCTGATTGCCTCCAAAGCCAACGTGGCCTCCAGGCTTAAGTTCCAGGCTTTGGAACATATGCCTTCTTCCCGTCATGTGTCGTGAGCAGCCAGAGTCCAGGTACCATGACTGGTGTTTCTGACTTGCTGCTAAAGATATCTGCAACATGTATTATTTTATCCTTAGGTACCCAGATCTTCTTGGGTCCTGATTTGTTAGTTTTACCAAAACTCTGGTTGAATTTTGGTTTCACAAAGTGATTACTACTAGTATATTTGATGTCATGTGTGTGACCATACACAAAGTGTGAATTTAGAGGAGTGTGTTTAATAACTAAATCCATGACATTCTTAGGTGTAGGAACCTTACCTTGGTATCCTATTCCTTTTCTGCCGTTTCTGCTAACTCCATAGATCATTGAAGCCATTCTGCTTCTATCTATGCTTTTAGCAAGGAACTTCTGGAAGCTATGATCATACTCCTTGATGATCTCATCAGCGTTGCTGGGAGTTTCAGAAATTGGTACCTTCTGAGAGTTTTGTAAAGAGTTTTCTAATTTTAAAATTTTATCTCTCAGCTCAGAGTTTTCCAATTTGAGACTCTCAGACTTATTAGAGTCAGATTCAAGAGTCTTTTTCAGGTCTCTGAATTTAGCTCTAATCTGCTGATAACGTTCCAGAATTTCATTGAGGCTTTCAGCAAGTTCAGCCTTTGTAAAATTAACAGCGAAGTTAGGAAATACCTCTTCTGTGTCTGATTCTGAGTCTGAGTCAGAAGCTTCACTGTCATCTGGAATGCTAGCCATGAGCGCTATATTCGCCCTTTCATCATCTGATTCTGAGTCAGCTTCAGACGAGTCAGAGTCATCCCATGTGGCCATGAGACTTTTCTTCTTCTCTCTTCCAAACTTCTTTTTGGGCTTTTCCCTCTGAAGCTTTGGACAGTCACTCTTGTAGTGTCCTTGCTCATTGCACTCGTAGCAGATGATGTCTTTTGTATTTGGCTTCTTGCTACCAGAGGAGCCTTCAGATCTTCTGTATCCAGAGGAAGAATCTGTCCTTCTGTATCTTGAAGAAGACTCGTTCTGATCAGATCTTCTGGGATTCCTGAACTTCCTTTGTCTTTGCTTCCACAGTTGATTTACTCTTCTGGAGAGAAGGGAAAGCTCGTCTTCTTCTGATGAGGATCCATCAGATGTTTCTTCAACTGCCTGCAAAACTTTAGATTCAGATTTTCTGTTAGATTTTAAAGCTATAGGCTTACCTTGCTTCTGAGGCTCGTCATCTTCCAGCTCTATCTCATGACTTCTGAGGGAGCTTATAAGTTCCTCCAGAGTGATTTTGTTGAGATCTTTCGCCAGCTTCAGAGCAGTAACCATAGGCCTCCACTGCTTGGGTAAACTTCTGATTATTTTCTTGACATGGTCAGCAGTAGAGTATCCTTTGTCCAGAACTTTGAGACCAGCTACCAGAATCTGGAATCTGGAGAACATAGTTTCAATGGATTCAGATTCTTCCATTTTAAACGCCTCATACTTCTGAATGAGCGCCAGAGCTTTTGTTTCTTTGACTTGAACGTTGCCCTCATGCGTCATTCTGAGAGAATCAAAGATGTTCTTAGCTGTGTCTCTGTTGGAGATCTTCTCATACTCAGTATATGAGATGGCACTGAGGAGGATGGTTCTGGCCTTATGGTGATTCTTGAAATCACGCTTTTGTTGATCAGTCATTGATTTTCTTTCAATCTTCTGACCAGTTGCATTCACAGGGTGCGTGTATCCATCTGTCACCATATCCCACAGATCAGCATCATGTGCTAGAAAGAAGCTTTCAATTCTGTCTTTCCAGTAGTCAAAGTTTTCTCCATCAAAGACTGGAGGTTTGCCGCTGAATCTGTCTCTATCCTCATTGTTGTCATTGCTGAAATGAGAGTTGTTTCCTGCCATTGTGTTTTTCTGACGCTGGATCTTGTACTGACACGGTTAAGTGTTTTAGCTCAGAACCAGGCGCTCTGATGCCAATTGAAGGGGTGAAAAACACAAGAAGGGGGGTTGAATTGTAAAACTGGAATCTTAAAGCAAATGACAAGGTATTTTTATCCTGGTTCGTTTGATCTCAAACTACTCCAGTCCACCCGTCAAGGTGATTTTGCCTCTCTCCAACGAGGTCTTAATTCACTATATTCAACTGAATACAAATCTGCTTTAGCAACTGCTAAAACCTTCTTGATTCAAACCACAATCCGGTTTGTCAAGGCAACACTTTCTTACAAAGGTATAAGCAAATGTGTGTGAATGTTTTCTACAAAAACTATATCACAACTGTGATGTTTACACAAATGAAGCTTAGAAACTTAGAATGCTAAACGCTAATGGAGTATCAGAGTTTGTTGGTTTAGCAAAACTGGTAGATGAAGATTATGTTCAGCTTTGTGCGTGTAGAGAGTTTGGAAGCATTAGCCATGATAATCTTCGAAGCTTGGTTTATATAGCACTTGAGAAGATGAACGTTGATGCAAATATTCTTGATTCAATGCTATTAACAAGCTTTCCTTTTTGAGCAGATCTTGTCTGGAATGAGGCCGTTGGAATTGATTAGCGTTCAATGCACAGTACCGTTGCTTCTTCAATGCACGATCTGGCTTGGCTCATTCTGATTCTGCTTCGCTGCTAATGAACTATTTGATTCTGTATCAGAGTGTTTTACGCGCAGTTCTGTTCATCAAGCTTCAGCATGTGCAAGCGTTGATCATCTGATCTTGACGTTCTGATTCAGCAACTTCTGATGCTGGTGTATGAAAACATATTCTGATGCTGAGAACGTGATCTTGCTTATTTTAATCAGCATATCTGCAAATCAGAGCATAGTAATTTTAGGCAGCATATAATTCAATCATGAAATATTTAACTACTATATCTTTTCACTTTGTTATCATCAAAACTTAAATATAGGGTACTAGATTCAAACATTGTTCTAACACAACTGTTGGGCTCTCAAAAACAAGATCCAAGACCTGATCGACGCCAAGGAGGTAGAATTTGATGCGCCCGAAAAGCCAAATGTGATTTCTGCCCCAATGCCTAAGCACGGTCATAATGTTCATGCCGTTATGGAAGATCTTCATGTTACCAATGTTGCTGACCTTTTGACTCCGTTACCAGTAATTAAAGTGAATTTGATGAGAGCCGGGATATTCCCAGGTTGTGGAAAAGACTGTTACTTTTGTTTAAACTTACAAGCTGACTACCCACTGTTGAAATCAGGAATCCAACGCCTGATGGATACCCAAGAGATACTCTTTCAAAAGACTCCTGTTGATACCATCACTCCTGCTACTTTTGTTACTCCTGTAAATGACATTGCAATAATAACCATCTCCGACAATCTTCCCAAGACCTGCAAAAGGCCTGTCAAGATTACGCCTGATCCTGAGTTTGTGCCGTTGAAAATCACCATGCTGGGGCCTGTCCCGTATAAATCTAACAAGACGATACCATGGAACTACGGAGGAGAAATATTCTACCATGGTATCAAACAGATAGAATTAGTCCAAGAGAATTCCGATTATGAAACCCCTGATATAGGGAATATTGCAGGAACAAGCAAGATAACTCACAGCGGAAGGATCTTCTCTCCGGAGATTGCTCCTCCACGAGCAGTCTTCGGACCCTCGAAAGCTTTTGTGCCTGTTAAGCCATCTGTGCAAAGCCCGGTAATTGAAGAATTGGATACTCCTGAAGTTAGACCCTCTGTTGATACTACCGATAAGGGTAAGGGGATACTAGAAGCGCCTGTCAGGATGAAGGCTCAGACTGTGGTAATCCCCGAGACCACGCAGAAAGAGATGGAAGAAATCTTAAAGATAATCAAGAGGAGCGACTACGATGTCGTGGAGCATCTAGGGCAGACCCCTTCCAAAATCTCCATGTTGGCTCTCCTACTCTTCTATGAGGCTCATGCTAAGGCCTTAATCAAATTTCTAAAGACGGCACACGTGCCCCAAGAAACTTCCGTAGACCAGTTTCAAGAATGTGTGGCTAGCCTTATTGCTGATAATGGTCTTGGTTTTTCTGATGTTGATTTGACCCTTAAAGGAAGGAAGCACAACGATGCACTGCACGTCTCGGTAGAGTGCAGGGGGACTACATTGGCCCATGTCCTAGTTGATACCGGTTCAACTCTACTTTTTATTTGATGGACATCCGTCCTTCATATTCATGTTTGTTGGGAAGGCCATGGATCCACTATGTTGGGGAAGTCACCTTCTCTCTGCACCAAATGCTAAAGTATCCAGTTCAGGGAAATATCATAACGGTGCACAGTGAGGAAGAGTACATGATAAGTCACCTCAACTCCTTCCACTATGTGGAGTTGGATGGCGAGTTCATAGAAACGCCTTTCCAACATTTTGAAGAGGTTTCTCTTGAAGTCGCAGTTGCAAAGACAATGACAGATGTGCCTATCGTTTCCAAGCCTGTGTCTAGGATGGCATCTCTCAAAGATGCGGAGGATGTAATTAAAGAAGGAAGGAGTACAGTGTGGGGGCAACTTCCTGAGTTTCCTCACAAGACGGACAAGTCCGGACTAGGTTTTACGGCTGCTGGCCAGAAAGCTGTGCGTCGCTCCCGGGCTGGAGGACCACCCTTTAAAATCACTCACCATGGAATTAATGCCTTAGAAGATGATGATAAAGAAGACAACTTTGAAGATTGGATCTTTCCAACCGTCGAAGGAGGATTAAGCAACTGGGAAGCGAAAGACTTCGTTCCCATCACTTTCATCAACCAGTAATTTATCTTTGAACAATTTCCTATTTTGGTCTGTAATAATTAAACAATTCGTACACACTCTTTTCACCTTATGCCTTACCCAGGGCATATAGGTCCATTTGTAAGGGCTTGGTTTATTCATTATCATATGCCATGTTTAAATGAATCATTGGACGTTTTCATCTATAAACTGTTGTGTTCATTTTCTTTCCTTTTACATTTTATTTTGTTTAAGGATGGCTATCCCTTACACACACCCACACTCATAAAATGCAGGTACCCATCCACTCCGGATTCCATGGGTGACTATTCTGCTTTAGCCTTCGGTGACTCTGAAGATTTGGTCAATCATGCCGAGTACGAAGGTGAGGAAGACTGTGAAGTGCCTGGAGAGCTAGCCAGACTTCTGCAACAAGAGGAAAGGGTTATTCTGCCCCATGAAGAGTTGTTAGAGACCATCAACTTGGGAACAGAGAAGGACAAGAAAGAGGTAAAAGTGGGTTCCAACTTGGAACCAAGTGTCAAAGAGCGCTTAGTGCAGTTGTTGAATGAATATGTCGAAATCTTTGCCTGGTCCTATGAAGACATGCCGGGACTAGATACAGATATCGTGGTTCATCGTCTCCCTACAAGAGAAGACTGTCCACCGATTAAACAAAAGGTCCACCGAATGAGGCCCGACATGTCTGAGAAGATCAAAGCTGAGGTAATGAAGCAATTCAACGCTGGCTTTCTGGATGTTACTTCCTATCCATAATGGGTTGCTAACATTGTGCCCGTGCCTAAAAAGGACGGCAAAGTCAGAATGTGTGTGGACTACAGGGATTTAAACAGGGCTATCCCTAAAGACGATTTTCCACTGCCACACATCGACATCTTGGTTGACAACACAACTCAACACAAAGTATTTTCCTTCATGGATGGATTCTCGGGATACAACCAGATCAAAATGGCCCCCGAAGACATGGAGAAGACTACTTTTGTTATGCAGTGGGGTACCTTCTGCTACAAAGTGATGCCATTCGGACTGAAGAATGCTGGGGCAACCTATCAACGCGCCATGGTAGCTTTGTTTCATGATATGATACATCATGAGATCGAAGTCTACGTAGATGGCATGATAGCCCGTTCACAGACAGAAGAAGAACACCTTGACCATATGCAAAAGCTGTTTGTCAGATTGAAGGAGTATAAGCTCAGACTGAACCCAAGCAAGTGCACTTTTGGAGTCAGGTCTGGTAAACTTTTGGGATTTATCGTCAGTAATAAAGGCATTGAGGTTGATCCCGCTAAAGTCAAAGCTATACAAGAAATGCCTACCCCCCGCACTGAAAAGGAGGTTAGAGGCTTCTTGGGACGCTTAAACTATATCGCAAGGTTCATCTCTCACCTAACATCTACCTGTGAACCAATCTTCAAGCTGTTGAAGAAAGATCAGGTAGTTGAATGGAACAATGATTGTCAAGTTGCTTTTGATAAGATCAAGGAGTATTTGCTGGAACCTCCTATCTTGATGCCACCCGTTGAAGGAAGGCCGTTAATCATGTATCTGACTGTTTTGGATAACTCAATGGGGTCCGTACTGGGCCAACATGACGAGTCTGGCCAAAAAGAGCATGCCATTTATTACCTTAGCAAAAAGTTTACCGACTGTGAGACTCGCTACTCACTGCTCGAGAAAACTTGCTGCGCTTTGGTATGGGCTGCTCGCCGGCTAAGGCAGTATATGTTGACACATACCACCTTGCTGATTTCTAAAATGGATCTGATTAAGTACATCTTCGAGAAGCCTGCTTTATCTGGAAGAATCGCTAGATGGAAAATGATCCTGACAGAGTATGATATCCAGTATACTACCCAAAAAGCTATAAAGGGAAGTGTATTAGCTGACCATCTAGCTCATCAAGCCGTCGAAGATTACCAATCTATGAGATTCGACTTCCCTGACGAGGACATCATGACATTGAACAACATTGAAGGTAACGGACTGTATGATGGACCTGAACAAGGATCCCGATGGACCCTGTACTTTGATGGTGCATCAAATGCACTTGGCAACGGTATCAGTGCGATACTCATTTCTCCGGAAGGTTTCCATACACCCTTCACTGCCCGACTTTGCTTCAGCTGTACCAACAACATGGCCGAATATGAAGCTTGAATCTTTGGTCTCAAGGCTGCTATAGACTTGGGAACCAAATCTTTGGTCGTATTTGGGGACTCGGCTTTGGTTATCAGTCAAGTCAAAGGAAAGTGGGACACTAAACATCCTAATCTTATCCCATACAAAGAACATGTCCTGACATTGTTTCCTCATTTCGAGCAGATTACCTTTGAGCATTTCCCGCGAGAAGAAAATCAGCTAGCAGATGCTCTGGCTACAATGTCTTCTATGTTTAAACTCAATTGGGATAATGAGGCTCCCCAAATCACCATCGAGCGAATGGACGAACCTGCGCACTGTCATGAGATTAATACCGAAGAAGTAGTGGAACAACCTTGGTTTCATGAAATCAAAAGGTATCTCCAGACTCGATAATACCCTGAAGGAGCTTCAGTCAATGACAAAAAGCTCTTAAGGAGATTTGCTGCCAAGTTCCTCCTGAGCAATGGTATCTTATACAAGCGCGGCCATGATTGTGTTCTACTTCGTTGTGTGGACAAGGTTGAAGCAAAGTTGATCATGACTGAAATACATAGTGGCACATTTGGCACCCACTTGAGCGGACATACGATGGCTAAGAAGATTCTAAGGGCAGGCTACTATTGGTCTACCATGGAAGCTGATTGTCATCAACATTCCCGTACTTGCCACAAATGCCAAGTCTATGTTGACAAGGTACATATTCCTCCTGTTCCTCTCAACGTGCTAACAGCTCCTTGGCCATTCGCAATGTGGGGAATCGACATGATTGGAGAGATCAAGCCTACGACATCCAATGGACATCGTTTCATTCTGGTGGCTATTGATTATTTTACCAAGTAGGTCGAAGCAGCTTCCTACGCCTCTGTTACAAAGAATGTGGTTGCCTGCTTCATTAAGCAGAACCTCATATATCGGTATGGTATCCCTGACAGGATAATCACGGAAAGCGGTACAAACCTGAATAACACTATGATCACCGCTCTATGCGAGCAGTTCAAGATTTATCATCAAAATTCATCTCCCTATCGCCCAAAGATGAATGGTGTTGTTGAAGCCGCGAACAAAAATATCAAGAAGATCATTCAAAAGATGACAGTCACCTACAAGGACTGGCATGAGATGTTACCGTTTTCTCTACATGGATATCGTACCACGGCACGTACTTCAACAGGGGCAACCCCATTTTATTTGGTATATGTCATGGAAGTTGTTTTACCTATGGAAGTTCAGATTCCCTCCTTGAGGATTATGAAGGATACTAGTTTGAGTGAAGACGATTGGATTCAGACCCGGCTTGATCAACTTAACTTGATCGATGAGAAGCGACTTACTGCTGTTTGTCATGGTCTGACGTATCAAAAATGGATGATCAAGGCTTTCAACAAGAAAGTCAGACGTCAGGTATATCAAGTCGGAGATCTTGTAATCAAGCGGATCATCTTGCCGCAAAGTTATCCCAGGGGCAAGTGGACTCCTACTTACGAAGGACCATTTGTGATAAAGAACATCTTTTCTGATGGGGCAATGATTCTGGCCACCATGGACGGTGATGACCTGCCGCACCCTACGAACGCAGACATAGTCAAAAAATACTACGCATAAAATAACCCGACAAGTTGAAAACCCGAAAGGGCGACTTGGGCAAAAAAAGGGCATCCCGGTGAATCGAAAACCCGAAAGGGCGGTTCAGGCAAAAATTAGGGATAAATAAAAAAAAAATCTGTACACCCGGCAAGTTGAAAACCCGAAAGGGCGACTTGGGCAAAAAAGGGTTTCCCGGTGGATCGAAAACCCGAAAGGGCGGTCCAGGCAAAAGTTAGGGAATTAAAGCGTATGACTATGTCTCGTCGGATCACTTTAAGTACAATCTCTTCAACAACAAGCTCCAAGCTTCGGATCAATCCAATCATCCGCGGACGAGGCAACGAATGGACAAGATACTCAGAGTTGTGAAGGCTATAACAGAACAGGAACCCCATGGAATTGTTACACATAGCCATCTTTCTTTTTGTATAAATATTTCTCAATTTTTTGACAACATTCTCTTACTAGGATGTTTGTCTCCTTTGTACAAAGATACTTACAAAAGTTAATACAAAGATACTTCAAAGTGCAGAAATTTGCTTGCCTTTCATTTCTTTTTACACTTATGTTTTATTTGAAAATGTCCAATGTTTTGTTAAATGGGCATATGCATTTGAATATAATCACTGCTTACAAATAAAACGAAATTGAGAAAGGATAATTACTGATAGGTTGAAGGTGTAGGAAGATATCCTTGTGCTATTTCAGAAGAAATCCCCCTGCAGTACATCACCCAGCTCCTCAACAAAGCTAAAACCTTGGAGTATACATCCCCAACTGAGTTAAATTTCAAGATCCCCAGCGGAGCCAGAGTATTCTGAACTTTCTCCCCCAGTGGAGCCCAAAAACTTTGAAATACACATCCCCAGCGGAGTTAAATTTCATATCCCCAGCGGAGCTAGAATATTTTAAACCTTCTTCCCCAACGGAGTCAAATTTCCAAATATCAATCCCCAGCGGGAACTATTCAGCTTTCCCCAACTTCCCCAGTAGATTGGTGTACAACCCAAACTCCTGATTTCCCCGGAAGAATAAACACTCTCCCCACAGAGTTATTTCCCAACAGAACGAGGATTCTAGTTCCTGTTTCTCCATTGGAAGCCTCCCAGGTTTTAATTCCCCAATAGAGATTTTCAGAGTTTTCCTTATTTCCCAGGAAAGTCATGAAGGATTCTCATTCCCCGCAGAAGTTGTCAAAGCTTTTGTTAAATCCCCACAAGTCACCAAGGATTTTCAATCCCCAACAGTGGTCCCAGGATTTCTCATTCTCAACAATCAAAGATCTTTAATCCCCAAGCAGTCAACAAGGATTTCTCATCTTCAACAATCAAAGATTTTTTTGGAATCCTCAGCATCGGTCAGGAATTCACTTTCTCCGGCAGCAGTCAAGGATTTCATTATCTCCATCTATCAAGGATTTATTTCCCTCAGTAGGACAACTACTCAGCTTACATGCACATTCATTACATTCATATATCATAAACATTGATGAAACACAGTTCATTGCATCATACATATCATGCAACATAACTTTGTGTTTTAGCTAACATTTTACCCTTTTCAGGATAAGATTAAAAGGCTATCGTTAACAATTATTTGAATACAGTACGGATACACCCCAGACACGACAGTCATTCTACTACTCATTCAGACTTCAGCAATCAGATACAGACTAGATACGCTCTAGACACGTAAACCATTCTATCTCTCATTCAGATTCAACTATCAACTTCAAGTTCAGATACACTCCAGACACGGAGGTCATTCTGTCACTTATCCAGATCCCAGTTACAGTATGGATATACTCCAGACACGGAAGTCATTCTATTACTCATACAAATCTCAACTTCAGATACAGTCCAGATACGCTCCAGACACGGTTGTCATTCTGCCACTCATTCAGAATTTATCCCCAGCACATAGATGCTCCATACACAGATGTTTCTCTGCCGCCCATTCAGAATTCAAATACAATACAGATACACTCCAGACACGGCAGTCATTTTGATATTCATTCGAATATCAAATGCAGTTACAGCTCGGATACGCTCTAGACACAGACGCCATTCCCTTGCTCATACAAACCCAATCTCCAAATATAACTCAGATACGTTCCAAATACGAATACCATTTTGATGTTCATTCTACTGATTTTTCAACAAACAAGTCTTGGAAGGCATATTTAAGCCCATCTCCAGCAAGAACCTACCATCTCCAAATGGCATCTTTAAGCCCATTCCCTCAGGTACATTTTTTACGAGTGCAAATTTACGGGCACTCTAGTGTCCAATCCTTTTTTACCTTCGAGTCACGAAAGGAAAAACTTGTCAATCTAACTCTTCAGGTTCAAGAAGATTGAACAGGGGTAACTGTTGTACCCCAAAATTTTCCCTCTCATTTTATCAACATTTCTCATCACAAGACTCTTGGAATTCAAGACCAAGCTAGGGTTTGCTCTGCTCAAGACACCTCCTTGCACTGTTGACCTAAATTAGGGTTTGAGTTTGCACAGGGATTTTTGGACCTTCAATGCCTAAAGTGACTTTCATACTTCATGTTGGACTCATAAGTTTGTCCATACTAAGTTTCAAGCCTTGAATCAAATTTTTGCCCAGTCAATTGGACAGTTGACCTAGAAATCAGCTGTATTGGAAAAAAAGTCAACTGTGACCAATTTACAGTCAAACCTCATGAATTTTGACCCACATCAACATTATGAACTTATATGAACCATTTGATCAAGTTTGGACCACAAATCCACAAGAAATTTGATCAGATCACCAAAAGGGCAAAATGGTCATTTTTACGGTTTTGACTATACAAATGCAATTTTTGACTATTTGACCTAGACAATGGCAATTCAAGTTCAACCATGGACTCAAGGACTCAAGGGCATCATCTTTACTTATTCAACAATCTCAAAAGATCTCAAATGCATGGGATTGACAGATGAATTTTCCAGTCAACTGATCAAAATTTGACTATACACTGAAAAGTCAAACTTTGACATTTTGGTCAAAATCAAGTGCCAAGGGTCATTTTTCATCAAGATGAGTCAAATTATGAAACTTGTTCATCAAGAAACCCAAAATTGCAAATTAGGGTTTAAAGTTGAAAAATTTCATAACTTAGAATTTTTCTAAGTTATGAAATTTTCTTAATTTTTCCTAACTTTGTCCCACATTTTCACCATGATGCAAATAGATTCAAACAAAACTTACAACATGAAAGTTCTAGTCCTACACAAAGTATACAACTTTGATTCACAAAGTTTTCTGAAAAGAAGCTTGGATCTCAAGTTATGATTTTTGGAACAAGGGTCCCTAAAACTTTTAAGTTAGAGAAATTTTGCCCTAGTTTAGGCAGGATTTTGCCCTACCTTCTTGGCCATTTTTCACATAGTTACACTTGGAGTTTCAATTTTCATTTAAAAGATGGATTATATAGCATGTTGCAAGCTTTCCAAATTGTCTAAGAACTCCTCCAACACATTTGTGGTTAGGGAGAATCGAATGCTTAAAGTTGGCAAAAACTCACTTTGATCCATGGCATTTTCATGTTGACACAAGTTGCAAAATCTGTCCAAACTAGATTTGTACTTGATTACAGGTCTCTAAACCAATTCACACTCCTTAATTAAATGCAAATACATTGGAAATTGGTCTTATTCTGATCAGCAAAGCTTGGCACAATGAATAAATCCATTTATGGCATAAAGGCAGCACTTCCATTTACATAAAGCATGCTTTATGTCAAATTACATTTCTTGAGCCATACACCAAGCCCTTTGCTGCAAACAAGGCTCCCTAATGTCAGGCAAAGTTTAACCACTTTGAGCAGCTAGAGTACAAGCCAGTACAGCCATAGCATTGTCAACTCTCATTTCTTACTTCAAAACCAAGAAACTTGTAAAAGACAACACAACTTGCATATCTGATATATTCAACTTATGCCAACATTCAAAACAAGTTTCTCACATTACACTAAGCCAAAAACACGAGCTAACAACCTCTCAAACACTCTTGAACATCAAAACACCAAAAACTTGCAAAACAGGGCAGGTTCTGCATTTTGATTTCCAAATCACAAATCACTCGTGCGTTTTGCTTGCAACCAGTTTCAACATACTCCATACAACCTACCTAAACTATCCGAACCATTCCCAAGTCACTGTAACTCCATTTACACACTTCACCATTTCTGATTTTTGAGTTTGCAGGTTGAGTTCTATAGAGAGATTCAAGCAAGTTTAAAGCTAGCCAAGCATTGGGAAAGGTCAAAGGAACATCAAGCAAGCTCAAAAGAACCTCAGGCCTCACTGAAAGTTACTGCATTGCCATACTCGAGCTTGATTGAAACAGGTATTTCTCAAACTTCTATCTCTCTATTTAGGAACATTTAGCCTTAGGTTTGTGAATGAAAAATGTAGTATTCAATGCCATGAAACTGTACATATGCTCAGTTTTCATTTATATTAAGCGTGTTAAGAGAATTTCATCCATGAACATGCTGAAAAAACTAGGTCAGATTTTAGGGCCAGAGAAATTCTCTCTGGTCTTTGAGAGTTAGATTAAGTTTTTTATATGGTTAGAATCGTGGTTTAATGCTCTATAAGTTTCATGTTTTGAGTTTTGGCAAAAGATCACAAATACAGGAGTTAGCAGTTTGAATACAGGGCGCGCGTGTTTCAGTCACAAGGAAGAAGATGAAGTGGAAATGGGCTGGGTTGGCTTGTTTCTGCTTCTAACACCCCCGATTTTCAGTTTTACACCCCCTGGCCCAATTTCTTTATATTTTGTTATTTTTGTATTTTAATTTCATTTCTAATTTTATTTATTTATCCCCAAATATAAAAAATGCTTAAAAATATTTTCACATTTTTTTTACATTTATTTGACATTTTATTCTATTTTTTTTCCTAACATTAAAACATTTTAAATACTTTTATAATTCATTTAAAACTTGAAAAATAATGTAAATGATACTTTTATTTTTATTTCTTATTTTATTCATACTGAAAATATTATTATAAAATATAATCTATTTTTGTAAATATTTTATTTTATTTTATACATACTTAATATATTTAATATACATAATAAACATATATACCTTTATTTTATTAAAAACATAGAATAAAAAAACAAAAATATTACATTTTTATTTTTATTATTATTTATACTAAAAAATACCTTTTTAAGTATATTTTATTTTTTTGTACATATTAATATATTATTGTATATAAATAATAGATTATATTTATTTTCTTAAAAGAAATTAGGGTTTACCCCTTTAGCCAATAAAATTAATCTTTTTTATTTTATTTCTTTATACCTTTTTCACATTAAAAATAATTTACATACATAAACAAATAAAAACTCCTTTTTTGCATAATACATTTTATTTAATATTTATTTATTTTGTTTATTTAAATATTGTACATTTAAATATTGATGCATTTGTGATTCAATTTGGATGTAATAGTAATCTAGGGTTTAAGTAATCTAGGGTTTAATTTCTTGTCAAATACCCCCTATTCAAAAATTGTACCCCCATCCCCATAATCATGTTGTAATAGCTTAAAATTTAAATTCTCGCACTTTTACGCTTTCAATTATGCCATGATTAGAGAATTAGGGTTTGTATGCCAAAATCAAATTAACAAATAGTTTGACCTAATCAAAGACAAAAATGCATGAAAATCAAACACAATGCACACTTGCACCCCTAGGGTTACAATCCACTTGTTGCCTTCAAAAATGGGCCATGGTATGCATGTTAAGTACTTTAGCAAAACAAAAACAAAACAAAAGATCATAGTCCCTCGATGACGCTATCTTGGTTGCCTAAACAAAAATGATCAAGTCCCTCAAGAAAATTGCCAAAAATACTTGACACAATTGATATCATGGTCTATACGATGACCCGCGCCTGTCCCGTTTAACATCCTAACACAAGGTTGTTCACCAAATGCAATGGTGAAACAACACTGTTAAAAGGGTTAAAAACATAAGAAAGATCTTTGAGTAAAATAGGGTGGATAGATCTTAGTTACTTGATCAAAAGCTTGCAAAACATCCTTGCTATTTTCAAAACACACCTCACAACACAATTTCAAAACAAACTTTCAAAACCTTGAAAACTTTTCAAAAGACAAAAACACCTTTGTATACATTCAAACAAGAATCATTACAAAGGTTGCCACAACGATGGCCTCTTTTCAAAACATCTTTCAAAACCACACACAAAGCACCATTTCAAACAATTGAAGAGCATCATTTCAAACAATTGAAAAGCAAAGCAAGTGATCTAAACAAGTAACTAAGAGCCCATGGATAACCATGGATGAAAATGGTGCTTGTACCTTCCATTTTCATAATCTACTCCCTGAACCCAAGAAAACATCTCAAAGGTCTTTCCTGTGCTTTTTGACCTTTCCTTAGGATAAAATAAAAAGTCGATGGCGACTCTTGCTAAACCGAAACATTTGCGAACACAAACGCAAAACCTCAAGTCAGTTCTCCCACCGTATCACAACAGCGTTTGTAAGTTTCTTGTATACTTATACATTTTTCATACTTCTATTAATGCTTTATTCATCTTACCTACTCTTACACTTTTTACATTCTTAACTTAGGATACTAAAAGATTTAGAATCCGGTCACACAACTACCTTGCTCCCGACCCGTTGATCGTACCCTATCTCGAATACGCAGGTTTTAGAAACGTTATAAAGATCTCCAACTGCACGATTGATTCAAAGTTCATACTTGCAATGTGTTTACCGTGGGAATTGGTAAACAACCGCTGATCTTCCAAAAGGTTACTTATTTGGTTACTCGCAGGATCGATCAGATTGATCCTAAGACATGGTTGATTTTGGGGTTTTGACTAAGTTTGATAATGGTTAAATGACAAGAAAATAAAGAAGCTTTTAAGTAAATTGCATGAAGAATAAAAGGAAGGCTTAAAATGAAGGCTTCGACAGGAAAAGTAAAGGAGAAAGCAAGTACAATTTCTGGAAAATAAATGACTTTGATTAATAAAGTGGTGTTTCACACATACATTCTCAACAATTCTTTCTCTCACGCTGGGTACTCGAATCTATATGAGTGACTTGTATATAATTGTGAACACACGCGAAAAACTGCGTGAACTACTAATATTTATACTAAACACATCCCAAGTAACCGTCGGGCAGTTACACTGCTTCGAGATGACTCCACTTGGCACGTTCACAGTGTTCGACGCTCCAGATCTTGGCACGTTGCACTTGGTAACCGCTGGGAACCGTTTTCCCTCCAAACGTTTGAATCTCAAACCGTTCCACTCTGAGCAATCGAACACCTTCGTCGAGAAGCACCTTCGACGTCGAAGGCAACAAGATTCCTTCTTAGAAGAAATTCTCTAAGTACATTGCCATCTTCTGATGAGCATTTCGACAGACCCAGCTGGTCGAAACCATCCTTCAGCTTTAATGGCTGATATTAATAAAAACAAGGGTGTCGAATTTAGGAGCCAACAAATTGCCCCCCGAGAATGCCTTATTTCAACTCTGAAAAGAAAAAGGCATTCTTTGAAATTCCATTCGACACCTGTCTTTTCATTCTTAGTCACAAATTAAACTGTGCACTTTTTGTCTTCTACCAACCACTGACAATCCCAAGAAAAAGCCATCATTTCATCCGTACCTAAGACGTCACCTCAGTACGGCGTGCAGCGTGCCCAATGTCTTTTCACAAATTGTCATCATGACAATTTCCCAAAAACGAGGGCGCACGCTGCACCCTTTCAATTCTGCAGAACGGCTATGTCAACAGGGGGACGCCACGTGTCCCACTACCTTCTGCAACATTAAATGGCCTCGAGTTTGGGGATTTCCCCAACCATTATAAATAGCGCCAAGTACCCATTGTGGGACTTTTTCACGCTATCCTGCCTTCTAACTTCCTTGAACACAAAATCTCTACAAACTTTGCAAACACCTTGTTCTTCACTTCATCTTCAACCTTAACATAAACAATGGCCTCAGGTTCTTCTACCGCTCCTAGTTCTAACATCCCCTCCAGAAATGCTAAACCTAAGATCTTCTCCACTGTCCCCATAGTTACTCCTACAGGCCAACGAAGGGTTCCTGAACCCTTAGAAACTGCTGAACGTGAAGCCTATTCACACCAACTCATGATTCCGGTTGGATATTCCAACCAAATCTTCGCCATGTCTGGCCCGCTCAACCCATGCATCGCTGAAGCCATGAAGATCAAAAGCTTCTTTCCAGTGCTTGAAAAGCTCAAACTTGTTGGATGCTCTAAAAAAGATGCAGAGGATAACGAAGATCCCGCTAAGGAGAAAATTGATCTTCGCTTCTTCAATAGGGGCGTTAGGTCTTTCAGGTCTAGCCCTAGCCTCACTCCTGACTACAGTGCTTGGCTGGAAAAAATGGAAAAAAGCCAGGCTTCGATCTGGAAGGACCTGGGGATATTCGACCTAGTTATGTTGTCGAAGACGGGCCTCAACTACTCCCCAGAGATGTTGATAGCTTCCTTGCTTTTCTGGGATTACACTCATTTCACTTTCCACCTTCCTTGTGGAATGCTGACACCCACGCTTTTCGACGTGGCTGCCATCACTGGCCTTCGACCCACTGGGGATTATTTCGACCCAGAGGAAATGTTGGAGGATCAGATTGGATTCTCAGCTACGAAACCAACCTACACCACCTATATCAACCATTACCACGATAAGTCGACGGCCACTGTGTCGGATGTAGAGCATATCGCGTTTCTAGCCCTATGGCTGTCACGCTTTGTGTTTTGCACAAAGTCTTTACAGATGACAAAGAAGATGGTCACCCTCGCCACTCAGCTCCACCATGGCCAAAATATTTGTTTGGCAGAATTAATCTTGGCGAATCTGTACGAGTCGATTAGCAGCGGAGCGACTCTGTTGAAGATCATCGAGAATAGAGCCAGTCTGCTGCTTGCAGGACCTTTTTGGCTACTTCAGCTGTGGCTCAATGCCACCTTCGAGTCTTTCTTACCTCAGAAGACTCAAATAAATGAGCAAGCTCCGGAGATAGAAAATAGGTGCATCGAAGGCACCAGGTTGGCTCTACTGACCCCGACTGAAGATGGGCTGGAGCTTCAACAAACTTTTGCAAACTTGGTCTTGATGTTTGCAAGAAGGAAAGAATTTGTTTCGACCATGGCTCCCTTTGTTCGACGAAAGGTTGGTCCAGAATGGTTCACGAGGCCCCATCCTAAGTCGTCAAGTGACCCTCAGGTCGAAGAACATACAATAATGTGGGAAGCCTTTCTCACACCAAGAATAATGCCCCTGCGCTTCAAGAGCTCCAAGACTCACTTGAGCTTGATTGTGTATCAACCAAACTTGGTCTCTCGCCAGTTTGGTATCATTCAAACACTTCCTTCTCCTATTTTTCCCAGGGAGAAATCCATGTTATATTTTTGCAACGACTATACTGAAGACGCTGCCACCAAGCATATCGGCAGGTATGCTGGTCGAACAGTCCTTTCACTGTTCGATTATCAGCTTAACTTTCTCTGCCCACCATCCTTCGAAGAGTGGTGGAAGAGTTACTACGCTGAAGAGTTCTTTAACGAGAAGGACTTTGTGGACGAACTTCAGAAGTCTTTTGTTCTAGTCCTGGACAAAATAAAGAAGTGTAAGTTCACTCTTCCAAATTATTTTGTCTTTCCTTTTCGACTGGTAGCCTGTTTAATTATAATTTGTCTTCTTTCAGTTGTTCGAAAGCCTGCAGCCAAGAAAGCTGCAGAAGGCCATCAGGAAGGAGGCCCCTTGACAAAACCTCCACCACCAGCGAAAACTATAGCACCGACGAAAACTACAATAAGCCATCAGGGGGAAGGTCCTTCGAAAAAGCCTTCAGCACCGGTAACCAGACTTTTATTATTTTCTTCTGGTTTTAACATTCTGACTTTCGATGTAGCATCTAAATCGAACTTCAATTGGTTTTTAGGCACCTTCACCCAAGAAATGACCTGCACTGACGGTCGAATCTGGGAGTGACGAAGAAGACGACTCTCCCCCTGCTCCTCTAAAGAGGCGAAAACTGAAGAAAGATGTTCCTTCTCCTGAGACTCGAACAATCAGAACAAAGGTTGCTGGGAGAAAACCCAGGCCACCTCCAGTAATCATTGAGGAGCCAACGGAGGAGGAACTAAATGTTTTGCTCAATAAACCTGTTGAAAGCGACAATTCCAGCCCAGGGGCTGAAGTTCCTCTACAGGTAATTTCTTTGACCTTTTTTAACTCAGGTGTCGATGCTCGCGTTCAATTATGTCTTTTTCTAACCTAGAAGACTCTTCTTCTTCTTTTACCAGGAAACCACTGAAAGCTCAGCGCCAAAGACTTCTGAAACACTAGATTCTGCTGAACTCAGTAGGCCACAAGAGAAAGAATTGGCGAACGATGAAGCCAATGCTGAAACAGATGAAGCCAATGCTGAGACAGAAGAACAACAAACAGAAGATCAACAACCAAAGGAGATTCAAGTGGTTGATCTGTCGGAGGAACAACATGATGAAGGGGATCATGCTGACGCTGGCACTGCTGAACTTCAAGTCGAAGAGAGTCAAGTCGAGGAAAACGCTACTCAACAACTTCAACCCCAAGACAACGCTGCTGCAAAGGTTACCACCTCAACAAAGCATAGGTCCAAAGAAGACTTAGCACTCTTGAAGCAAACTGATCCCGTTGGCTATCTGAATGCAATTATCGAGAGCAAGGGAAGTTCGTCTGATATTAGTCAGGAGGCTTCTACTCAGTCGGGGAAGTCCACTGAAACTTCTCCTCTCGATGAGGCTTTGACGAAGGTCAAGGCCCAGTTCTTCAAGAAAGATTTGATGAAAGCTTTGGAGGGGGACCCTACTGCTCCATCGTGTTTGGGAGCTGTTTTGAATGCAGTTGACTTGCTCGCTGTTACTCCAGAGGTTTCGAGCTTTATCATGGAGTTATACTCCATTATTGATCAAGTCTCAGCAGACTATCGGCGACAGAGGGGCTTCAACAGCCAGCTCGAAGCGTTATATGGCAAAAGTTCTTCTGCCTGGACTGTTGTAGCGGAGACGACTTCTCGAATTGCAGAGTTGTCGAAGCAAAAGTCATCTAAGCAAGAAGAAATTGATGCCATAGATCGAGACAATGCTTCCATAAAGGCGCAAATCGAAGAGCTGGAGGCCAAGATGAATGCCAATACTAAGCGCAAGGAGGAGCTTCTCTCGACTGTTCGAGACACCGAGAGTCAAGCTGAAATCACACAAGGCCTAGAGTTTGCTGAGAAAGCTCAAGCCTTCGACGACCAAATTGCCAAGCTTGCCCAGGCGAATGCCTTGTGCAGCAAAAGACTGGAGTTGCAGCAGGCGAAGTACCTTCGACTCAAAGATTTTATCCCCTTCTGATTGACTCAGCCCTTTAACCATATATTGTAATATGTATTTGACAATATTGCCATTTTGGCTAATTTATAAAATTTTCCATTTTGGCTTATTTATGGTTAATTTAGTCATTACTTGCTATTTGTTTTGATCTCTTGGAGCATAGGTTTATACTTTTTCAAATATTTGCCATTTACTCTCAAGAGCCTTTTATCTTCACTCAACTCTTCGACTTCATAAGCTCCACCAGAAAAAGTTTGGATAACTCTGAATGGTCCTTCCCATTTGGGTGACCATTTTCCCATGCTTCGATCCCTTCGATCCATGGGAAGAATCACCTTCCAAACTAATTCTCCAGGCGAGAATGCCTTAGGTTTCACTTTTTTATTGTAAGAGTCTTCCACTCTTTTCTTCTGAAGCCTTAGTAAGTCGAGAGCGCGCAGTCTTTCTTCGTCTAAATCTACTAGTTCGTCTAACATCATATCCCAATAAACTTCAGAGGGGATATCATGGTGTCTCTGAACCCTTGCAGATTGAAGACAAATTTCTGCTGGCAACACTGCGTCATGACCAAAAGTTAGCCTATATGGTGTTGTACCTATGGCTTCTTTTGGGGACGTTCGACAGGCCCACAAAACCTGGTCTAACGTCTTGTGCCAATTTTTTGGCTTCTTCCCAACATGCTTTTTTATCAAGCCAATCACTACTTTGTTCGCTGCTTCGACTTGACCGTTTTCCTGTGCATAATACGGCGTTGATGTTAGGAGTTTAAAGCCTATTTCCTGAGCGAATTCCTGCATCTTTCGACCGGTGAAAACTGATCCTTGATCAGTAGTTATAGTTTCAGGGATTCCATATCTAAAGATAATGTTCTTTTGAATAAATTCAATGACATTTTCTTGGTCTACATTGACTAAAGGAATAGCTTCGATCCACTTAGTAAAATAATCAATGCCTACCAAGATATACTTCTGGCTCTTTGATGATGCTGGTCGAATCTCTCCAATAAGGTCCAACGCCCATCCTCTAAAGGGCCAAGGTTTCACTATCGAGTGAAGTTCGCTTGCTGGTACATGCTGGATGCCTGTATGGACTTGACATTCTTGGCAACCCTTGGCGAACTCGACACAATCTTTCAACATGGTGGGCCAGTATAGTCCTTGTCGAAACAACAACCACTTCATCTTATGGCCTACTTGGTGAGCCCCACATGCTCCAGCGTGCGTAGTCGAAAGGGCTATGTATGCTTCGGTATCACTTAAGAACTTTAGCAACACCCCTTCAGGCGTCTTTTTAAATAACTCATTACCCATGAGTACGTAACTTAACGCCCTATATTTTGTTTTTCGTTCTGTCGAAGCTACTGGATTTTGAAGATAATCCACAATGGGTTTCCTCCAATCTTGCTCTGACAAATTATCTATGAACGAAATTTCGAAGTTACTTTGATCAGCATACCCTAGTCTTGTCGATTCCAAGTCTGTTGGTGACAAACAAGTTGCTTTTATCTTTTCTCGAACTTCGATTGCTCTTTGTAATCTCGTTTTTGAAATTTTGTACCCAGATGCAATTTGTGCCAAATCGTTGGCTATTTGATTTTCCAATCTGGGTATGTGTCGAATGTTGACCATTTCAAATTTTTTCAACAAACGATTTGCTATCACAAAGTACATAATGAGATTTTCTCTTATGCATTTGTATTCTTTTGTGACTTGCTTAATGACTAACTCTGAGTCTCCCATTATTTCGACTCGAGTTGCCCCCAATTCCAACAATATCTCAAGGCCAGTAATTAGAGCTTCATACTCAGCCTCATTGTTCGAACAAGAACCTGATATCTTGTACTTGAATGTTGTTGGAATTTTTTCTGGAGAAATAATCAAGACTCCTACTCCTGTTCCATCTTTATGGCTGGAACCATCGAAGTAGAATTTCCAAGGCTCTATCTCCATATAATTAATACTCTCAACTTGAATTGAGTGGTCGACTATAAAGTCTGCCACCACTTGTCCTTTCACTGCCTTAAGAGGCATAAAGGTCAAGGAGTATTCAGTTAATGCTAGTGCCCACTGTTTCCAGTGATTTCTGGGAAACAACCGCTAGTCTTCCAAACTATCGAATAGTCTTTATTAACGCTACTCAATCTCTTTGGTAACTCACAGGATCGACTAGATTGATCCTAGGACTCCTTGGATATCAAGGTTACTCTCACAATCGAACAATTATTCATGGGTGCTATTGTATATATGTTTGGTTTGTTTCGATCCCTCTCTCTAAGAGTTTAAGAATGTGGTCAAAATATATATGAAAACTAAGTTACACGAATGATTGCTAATTGTAATGCTAATTGAAAAGACATATAAAACTGTATGGAAAATGAAGTAACTGATTTCGATCCATAAAACATTTAACACAAAAGGTTTCTGGAATGTAGAAATTTAAAATATGAAGAAAGCGTTTAATGCAAGAAATCTAGAAAGGAGTTTTAAGTGAAAGTACAGGGTTGAAGAATAATACTATGAAAGTAAAGATATTGAAAAGCGTAAAAGTTCTCTGAAACATAAAGTGCTTCGAAATGTAAAGAAAGCAGTAAAATGTAAGATTTTGAAGAAAGGACTTTGGAATGAAAAGACAGTAGATAAAGAAACTTGTAAATGTTGTTCGACAGAAAGAAAAAGAAGGAATGTACTGGAAATAGTAAAAAGGCTTTCATTAAATTAAAAATACATGGTGCTATCATACATACATCTCTCTTGCATTCGTTTCCCTTGCCATGTGGTAGTTTGAATGTTATTGAGTATTTTGTATAACAGATATGACACACTGAAATCCTAACACTAAGACTTCTATTTATACTAATTCGACCCTAACGGTCTTGCTACAAGATCATGCCACGTTTCGAACATGCAAGACAATGTTCCTTTCCTCTTTCCACGTGTCCTCAAATGCTCCAACGCATAACTTTCAAACTTTGAAAGTCCCGCTTTCATTTGAATTTCAAATGCTTTGGTGTTCTTCTGCTTCGAACGCTCTTTTCAGACTTAGCTTCGCTGCTGTTTCGAGACCCCTTTGGATACGCTTCCAAGATCACCGTTCGAAGCTTCAAGCTTTGACACACTCATTCGAAACACTGCTTCTGCAATTTCGAAGCGTGGTGTTTTAATTCCATTTCGATCAGAACTTCTAGCTCTTTTTGTATTTTAAATAACATTATCAAAATCTTCAGCCAACAAATTGCCCCTTTAAAATATGTATTTCGATCTCTCTGAGAAATACCTATTTTAAACATTTATACAAGATTTTGATAGGATCTTCGAATCATCATAGCATTTAATGTGTTTGACCCTAGTCACATCAATCATAGCACCCTTTGGGTACCTTAACCGCCCAAAGTCACTTCACAGCATGGTGCAGTTATAAGTAATGATTGTTTTTTTAAAATCACGCCTATTACCTATATCAACTTCTCGCCACCTCTTCATCACACCAATCCATGATCTCCACGTATCATACTTTCACTCGGTGGATGTTTCATCTTCTTATTATAAAACGTCAATTTAACCTTCCTTTTTCCTTCTTTACACTCTAAACCTTTCAAACTCTGGAATTTTACCCTTCTCCTCTCATAAACACTCTAAGTTCTCAAACAACAAAAATGTCTTCCTCCACATCATCTCAACTCAAGAAAACTTCCAAGAAGAAGGGAAAAACTACAGGAGCAACTATGGAGAGTAAAATCGTCACCATTCAAGGCCAATCTGCTCTTGCTCCTCAAATGATCTCCAAAGAGAAGGAAATGCTGTACGCATCACAGGTACTCATCCCTACCCATGTTGCTGGTAAGAGGTTAGCCCTAAATGGCCCTCTTACAGTTTTTGAAATACTAAAGGACACCAGGACCATTTTTCCCGTGTGTTACAACTTTAAACCTTTATTCAACAAAATGGATGCCCCTAGGGCAACAGAATTTCTTAACCCAAAAACCACAGAAACCTCAACTGTTCATCCTAAGGACCCATTTATCTTGGATTATGTAAAAAGCAATTTTAAACCATTCCGATCTTGCCCTACTGCTGATGTTGCTTATCAAAACTGGTTTACGAAAGTAGAAGCCAAAAAATCCCAGCAATGGGAAGAACTAGGCATTTATAACCTTATTAAGCTGTCGAAACCTGGATTCACCTATAGTCATCCTCTGCTATTTGCGTCCCTCTACTTCTGGGATAGTACCTACAACACTTTCCATCTTCCAGGTGGAATGATCACCCCAACCTTCTTCGATATAGCAGCCATTACTGGGCTGTCGCCAGTGGGGGAAACTTATGTTCCTGATAATGAAGAGCATTCAAGCATAATTGACTTCGAAGTCAAGTTAGCCAGCTTCTCCAAATTTATCGGCCATTATCATGCTGAAGGGGATAATGTGTCTGACACAGAGCACATTGCTTTCTTAACTCTGTGGCTATCTAGGTACGTTTTCTGCAGTAGATCCCTGCAGGTAGCTAGTAGGTTCATTCCTTTAGCTAGGGATTTACATGAAAACCGCAAAGTGTGCCTAAGCGAATTACTCTTAGTTGACCTCTATGAGAGCCTGAGGTCGGCTGTTTCGAGCCTCAAATCCCACAATTCCAAAAACATTCTTTTAGCTGGCCCATTTTGGTTACTTCAATTATGGCTCAATGCCATGTTCGAACCTTCTTTAGCAACCGCCAACACCATAGACGAACAAGATGCAGAAATAAGTGATAGGATAGTCGAAGGCACTAGGCTTCGAAGACTAACCCCTAACGATGACAAGGACGACTTCAAGGTTCAATTTTCAAAGTACATCTTGATACTCTCAAAAAGACATAAATTCGAAGAGAGCATGGCGCCCTTTGCTTCGAGGGCTCATGGACCTTCTTGGTTCACCATGGCTCTCTCAGAAGCTATCAAGAGTAAGGAAATCCAAGATGTGTGGAGAGCTTTCTTGCTTCCTAGACTTATCTCTTCAAGGATAACCCCAGCTAAAAACCAAATTCTTCTCTTTGCCTACCAGCCAAACTTCGTTTCAAGGCAGTTTGGCCTATGCCAACTGATTCCTGAACCTTTGTTCCAGACTGAGAGCGCCATCACCTCTGGTCGAACTTTCAAAGCAAGGGAAGCTAAGATCCAACAAGAACAATACCAGGGCTTTGCCCAATTTGAACTGATAGCCTTCGAACCCACTCATCTCGCGGCCAAAGGATTTCTGGAGTGGTGGATTAAGTTTTATCAAACTTGTATGTTCGATACGCTTACTATTCGACAGAAACTAATTGATGCCTTCGATGTGCAGGTACCAGCAAAGAAAGGTATGTTTACTCATGCCAAAGAAATAAAAGCTTTTCAAAATTACTTCGAAACTACTTACGATCCCACACGCTTGGACTCCACTGTGCATCAAGCGGCTGAGACCTTGAAGGAAAAATTTAAACAAAAAGTTACCAAGTTAAAACTTCCTTCAGGGCTGTCACCTGAGGATAGGTATAGGTTGGCATTCGAAATGCATCCACCTAAATTTCCCAGATTACCTACCTCAGAATTGGCTCTGGCTTGGTTTCCCCCATATCCATGGTGGTTTACTTGCAAAGAGATGTTCAAATATCTTCAAAGGAAACCAAAGCCATCTGAGACTGTGACATGGGCTCGACACTGGCTTCATGATTTCCCAGGACATCTTCGATATGACCTTTCTGCCATGTCAATTAAATCTGATCAAGGCACAGGTGCGAATGCTTGGGAAAAACTCCCAAATATCTTTTATTTTCCAAATCTTTAACCTTTGCTTTAAATGTTTTGATTTTCAGCTATCAGGATAAAGACCACTGCCTCGAAATCGAAGGAAGGGAGTGCCTCTCAAGCCTCCATCGAAACTACCGAAAAGACTAATCCACCCGAAACGACTACTGCTGCTGCAACTACACCAACAACAACAACGCCAACAACAACAAGTGCCCCAATTCCAACGGTAATCACTTAGTTTTTTTTCTTTTCATGCTTCGAATTCACTCAATCCTTTTATCTCTAACTTCGTTAAACTTCGTGCAGACCAACAAGCTTCCCCCCACTACTCCCAAGAAGCGGAAACCAAACACCACTGGGGAAGAACTGACTGCTGGAGGAAACTCAAACATTGCTTCGAAGAAGAAGCTGAAGAAAACTACACCCAAAAGTACTGCTCCTACTAGTGTCTCTGGACTCGACTCCAGGGATGCTGCTCCCTTACCACAATCCAAAAATCCACCTTCGACCTCCAACCCACAGTTGGAACGCATAGCTAGTAACCTCTCTTCTGAGGGGCCACAGGTAAATCGAACTTCTTCTAAAAACATTTAACTTCTTATTACCTTGGTGAGTGTCATTCTTTAACACTTTGCTGCCCCTTGCAGAACATCCTGAATCCCACTTCTACTATTTCGATCTCACCGTCCAGGGCTGCTGTTCCGCTTAACTCCTCTCCTCAAGGGGATTCCAGCAATTTGGTCCAAAACAAAGGTTCTTCAAACGTGGCGGTTTTGGTTGGAACTTCTGAGCAGCCAGATGACCAAGGTACCTCCATTCCTCTGAAAGAGGTGAGCGAGACCATACCTCAAACGTCTGCAGAGGATTCACAAAGGGTTCTTCAAAAGTCCCCCCTTGAAACTCTTCAAGAGGATCCAAAGGATGCTCAGACTGACGAGGAAAAAGCTGATTCTGGGCAAGGATTCGAAGAATCTGCAGACGAAGAATCTGAGGAGGAAAACGCCAATGATGGGGAAAATGACAATGATGGTTCGACTGCCGGGACGGAGTCTAATGCACATAGCGGTGAAAAGGATGGTATCGAAGTGGTAGATTTGGTCGAGGATGAAGAAGATCAAGAGTACGAAGCAAATGAAGGGGATGGTGATACGATCAACGAAAACCCAAAGGTTGAAACAAACGAGGCTCCTCTACGCGTGGAATTCCCCCAATCCTCTCCGTCTCGAATGACTGATGAGGAACTGGCACTTCTGAGGCGAAATGACCCTATTGGGTACATGAAGGCAAAGTTGGCCCAGAGGGACATTCCACTCGCTAGAGCTGGCACAAGTTCAACCGGCTATCCTCTTCCCACAGATGAAAGAGTTGTTCTTCTCAACAAAATTAGGAGAACTATTCTCAATGTGGATATCTTCGAAGTGCTTAAGCAAGATAGTACTGCTTGCTACACTATGAAGGAGCTGCTTACAAAGGTCAATCTTTCCAGCTGCTCTTTGCCAGTTAGTACTCTCTTGTTTGATCTTCAAAATTTGCTGGACAACGTAACTGGCTATCTTCTCCAAGATGAATCTGCTGCCAAGAAGGTTCACGAGAAACGTATTGCTATGGATGCCGCCTATGAACAAGCTTCGAAGCTTTCTCAAGAAGCTGAAGATCAGGCTATGCATCTGAGGCAAGCAAAAACTGAATATGAAGCTCGAGCTGAGTCCATTCTTGCTTGGGAAAGGCAGATTCTGGAACTTCAACAGAAAGTTAAGGAGGCTAAGGAACAACAACTAGCCTTCGAAACTAATCCTGCAGGTAACCAATTCGAAGAGCTTCTCAACCGGGGGCTTGCAGAAATGGAGACTGCAGAACAGCTTAAAGGAGAAGTGGCAACCTTGGAAGGTGCCAGGCGGTTTGCTCAGCAAAGACTTGAAACATTTCGAAGTACCTTTACTCGATTGAAAAATAATGTTTATTTCTAGATTTTTGTCTATCTGACCATAACTTTGGTTCTTTCAATGTAATATTCGAACAACGCCATTTTGGCATTCTTATCTTGCCATCTTGGCTTTTTATAATACTTTGTTTACGTTGTTATTATTCGAATTTCCCGCAGGCTTGGTTTATATTTCTTTAAATATTTCCCATTAACCTTTAGGACACGTTTATCATCTAAGAGTTCTTCGACTTCGTAGGCATTGTTAGAGAAAACTTTTAGTACTCGAAAAGGTCCTTCCCAATGAGGTGACCATTTACCTAATGCTTTGTTCTTCTTATCCATAGGCAATATGACTCTCCAAACCAAGTCATTAATAACGAATGCTTTTTTCTTCACCCTCTTATTGTATGTTCTGGCCACTCTTTCTTTTTGCCTCCTCAAAATATCCAACGCATGTAATCTAATTTCGTCCAATTCAACTAATTCATTCATCATCATTTCCCAATATAACGCGGCTGGAATTTCGTTTTGTTTCTGTATTCGAACTGATTGCAGGTGAATTTCTACTGGTAACACTGCATCATGGCCGAATGTAAGTTGGAAAGGAGTAGTGTTAGTGGCTTCCTTTGGAGATGTTCTACAAGCCCATAACACTTGGTCCAGAGTTTTGTGCCAATTTCTTGGCTTCTTGCCAATATGCTTCTTGATTAATCCTATTATTACTTTGTTTGCCGCTTCGACCTGTCCGTTTGCTTGAGCATAATATGGGGTTGATGTTAGCAATCTAAACCCCATTTCTTGGGCAAACCCTTGCATCTTTCTACCAGTGAATACAGAACCTTGGTCTGTAGTTATACTTTCTGGTAATCCAAATCTATAGATAATGTGCTTTTGTATAAATTCGATAATTGCCTCTTGATCAGCAACTACCAAAGGTATAGCTTTGATCCATTTGGTAAAATAATCTACTGCTACCAAGATATATTTCTGACCTTTGGACGAAGCAGGATTTATTTCGCCTATCAGATCTAATGCCCATCCTCTGAATGGCCATGGTTTGATGATCGAATGCAGCTCACTTGCAGGGGCGTGTTGAATTCCTGCGTGTTTCTGACATTCCTCACATCCTTTCGCAAAGTCTATGCAATCTTTGAGCATGCTAGGCCAATACAAACCGTATCGAAATAGCAACCATTTCATTTTATGGCCTGCTTGGTGTGCCCCACATGCCCCATTATGGACTTCAGACAATGCTAAATATGCCTCACTTTCTCCTAGGCATTTCAATAAAACACCTTCTTGGGTCTTTTTGAACAATTCGTTCCCCATGAGGAGATATGACAATGCTCTATATTTTGTTTTTCTATCTACTTTTAGCGTTGGGTCTGCTAAATAATTCTTTAATGGACTTCGCCAATCTGTATCTGACAACGTATTTATGGCTAGAATTTCGAATCCCTGTTTCTCGGCGTATCCCAATCTCATATTTTCCAGATCCGATGGTGTGAATTTAGTAGCCATAACTCTCCCCCTTATTTCGACCAAATCCTTAAAATTCTTGGTGGATACTCTATAACCTGAAGCCAACTGCGCTAAGTCATTTGCTTCTTGGTTTTCTAGTCTTGGTATGTGTTGAATATCCATGTATTCAAACTTTCTCAATAGCCTATTGACTATGACGAAGTATATCATTAGATTTTCCTTTATGCACTTATATTCTTTTGTGATCTGTTTGACCACCAACTCAGAATCTCCTTTAATTTCGACTCTGGTTGCCCCCAATTCCAACAAAGCTTCAAGTCCAACAATGAGTGCTTCATACTCAGCTTCGTTGTTCGAACAACGAGGACCATCCAATTTATACTTGAATTTTGTTGGAATTCCTTCAGGAGAAATTAGAAGGACTCCAACACCACTTCCATTCTTGTGGGTTGAACCATCAAAGTACAATTTCCATGGTTGCATTTCGACGTAACTCATGCTTGTCTGTTCAACCAACGAATGATCCACAATGAAATCAGAAATCACTTGACCTTTCATAGCTTTTAAGGGCATGAACGTCAATGAATATTCTGTTAAGGCCAGAGCCCACTTTCCAACTCTACTATGCATTATTGGCTTTGAAAGCATATGTTTAATGACATCGAAGTGAGACGAAACATAAACATCAACAGGTTTTATATAATACTTGAGTTTCATACAAGAGAAATACAAACAGAGACATAGCTTTTCTAAGTTTCTATATCTGGTCTCTGCATCATTCAGCACTCTACTTAGATAGTATATGGCTCTTTCGACGCCATTGTTATCTTCTTGTGCTAACATACTACCTATGCTAACTTCGGAGGCAGATATGTACAATCTCATGGGCTTCCCCCATGATGGTGGAGACAAGATAGGAGGCTGAGAAAGATATTCTTTTATTTTGTCAAACGCCTCCTGGTGAGCTTCGTTCCATTCGAAGGCTTGACCTTGCTTTAGACGAAGTAACGGAGAGAAAGCTTGAGTCCTTCCACTCAGGTTCGAGATGAATCTTCTGAGGAAGTTAACTTTCCCTAGCAGAGATTGCAACTCCCTTTTTGACGCAGGTGCTTTCGTCTCCATTATGGCTTTGGTTTTGTTCTGGTTGATTTCAATTCCTTTCTTGTGGACCACAAAACCAAGAAAATCTCCTGCCTGCACAAAAAATGCACATTTAAGGGGGTTCATTTTTAAGCCATGTTTTCTCATTCGCTCGAATGATTGGCTTAAATGATGCAAATGTGCTTCTGCAGATATAGATTTGATGACTATATCATCAATATATACCTGCATGAAGGTTTCGATAAAGTCATGAAAGATTGAATTCATCGCCCTTTGATAAGTTGCCCCAGCATTTTTTAAACCAAAAGGCATCACCACCCATTCGTAGGTGCCTAAGGCTCCTGGGCAACGAAATGCTGTCTTTGCAACATCTTCTTCAGCAATGAAAATCTGGTTATATCCAGAGTATCCATCTAACATGCTCAAGTATTCGAATCCTGCAGCAGAATCTACTAGCATTTCTGCCACGGGCATGGAATATTGATCTTTAGGGGTTGCAGTATTTAAATCCCTGAAATCTATGCAAATCCTTAAAGAACCATTTTTTTTGATAACAGGTACTATGTTTGCTAACCATTCGACGTACCTTGTTGTTCTGATGAATTTGCAACGCAGCAACCTTTCGATCTCAGCTTTAATTTTTGTGAGAACCGCTGGCGCGAATCTTCTGGGAGTTTGTTTGATGGGCCTCTTGCCATCTTTGATTGGCAGCCTATGTTCGACCAACTCCCTCTTTAAACCAGGCATCTCATCATAATCCCATGCGAAACAATCTTTGTTCTCCTTAAGGATTTCGATCACTTTTTCCTTGAGGCCTGGGCTAAGTTTGGCACTTACGTAAGTTACTCTTTTTGTTTTGTCATCCCCTAAGTTGATTTCTTCGAGTGGGTCCTGTGCCAACATTTTGACACCTGAGTTTATGGGATCCCTTTCGAAGCCTAAGGGTTCTTTGTCATAGATGGCATCCAACCTTTGATCCATCTCCAACTCTTCGCTGGGTGAGCATTTCGAACTCCCCCCATTAACTTCATTCGCTTTTTTAAATGATTCATTTATTTCAGCCTCTAAGGCCGCTTTTGATTCATTCTCAGCCATATAGGCCGAAATCCTTTCGAGAAAGGTGGACTCAGTCATGATTAAGGTTGTCGAAGTCCCAGCCTGCTGGCCGTTTTGGTATAGCACCTTCAACTTCCTCTTCTTCACTAATTATTGTTCTATCCCAGTAAAGTCCATCATGACGAAGTGTCATGTAATAGTGGGCATTTCTAGTTTCATTTATCTCATCATTTGGAACACATGGAGCAATCTTCGCCAGGTTTTTATCATAATCCCTTTTGTCAACTAGATTGACAGTTGACATAAAGTAACTCTGATCTGCTTCGATATTTTCCACGATTCCGTCATCTCTCCACAGGACCAGTCGTTGATGCATTGACGAAGGAACTGCTCCCACGCCATGGATCCACTCTCTTCCTAGCAGTAGGTTATAGTTGGCCTTGGCTTCGACAACCATAAACATGGTGGGCCTGCAACTTGAGCCTATTGTTAATTCCAACTGGACCACCCCCAGTGTCTTACCCACTTTTCCTTCATAATTGGATAGAACCATATTATGGGGCTTGATATCCCCTTCACGGATTTCCAACCTTTTTAGCATGAAATGGGGAATCAGATTGACTGCAGCACCCCCATCCACTAGAACTTTGTTTACACCGTGGACACCCACTTTCGCCCGAATGAAAAGTGGTTTGAGATGATTCTTCATTGTAGGCTCTGGACGTTCGAAGAACGCATTTTGTTCTTCAACAGCCCCATTGTCCATCACGTAGTAGCATACGGGCCTATGTTTCATTAAATCTGTGGTGTCTTCTTCCTCATATTCATTGATTTCGGTTTCTTGCCCGAATTCGCAGGGAAGCACAGACACTACGTTACAGTTCAGGTTAAATGAGGACTCCCCCTCCGATTCGAAGTTATCTGTTATCATATCTTCGTCCTCTTCCGGACCTGGGGTGTATTCCTTTGATCCGTCTTGTTGGTCTTCAGAAAAGAGCCTTCTGTTGACTGGAGGTTTCTCTTCCGTCTGACCTTTTGGTTTATTGGTGCTTGATTCACCTTGTATCTTTGTTGAAGTATCCCCTTTGTTTGCCACAGCTTCTCTTTCAGCCTTTCGAATCCTTTGCTGTCTGCGCCACTGGGATCTTGACATGGGGTTCCTTCCTTTATAATTTTCTAATCTGACTTCCTCCCTTTTTTGTGTGTTGAATTGCCTCCTGTATGTCACGGCATGGCGTGCATTTCGTTCAGCATTCCTCCATTTGTCTTTGCCTTTGTCATTTCTGGCTTGCAGCCATCTATCGGTTGGCACTTCAGCAGGGAGTTTGAAAGTCACTCTTCGAGCAACTTTGGGGTGAGGGCTATCTGGTCTTCGCTGTTTGTATGTGCTGTCGAAACGTGGACCCATCTGAGCAGTTTCTTGATGGCTCCAGCAAGGGGCGAAGGGGACCGTTTCGAAGGCCCTAGCCATGCTTTGGTTGTACACAGCAGAACATCTTGGGCACACCAAGCACTTAGTTGCCCCCTTGTAGCAGCGAAAAACAAACTCCAATAGACTCTCTCCAGCCTTGGGGTAGCATCTGAAAAGTTGGTTATCCTGGCGCCAATTGTTGCCAGTTCGAGCCTTCTGTACCCTTTCGAAATTTGCAGCAATTCTTTGGTTGCATAGGATGCTGCACCTAGGGCACAGTATCATGCCTGGATCTCCTTTGTGGCATGACATGAGATAGTCTTTGAGAGTATCATCTCCAGTGTGATTGTCCCCCATTCTATGCTTTTCTTTTTCTAAGTATTTTTCCACTTCCTTCATCTCAGAACGGGGTCTTTCCATGTCCACCATATTTATTTCCAAATCTCCCTCTTTTGTTTCGTCATCGCCCCATCCTGTGGGCTTTATGTCTTCGATCTGGACCTTCGAACTCTCTGGGGCAGAATATTTGACCAGATAGTCATATTTTCCACTGGGTTCCCCTAGAGTGTCCCATATTTCCTTCTGAGAGGGGACTGGCTGCGTAATTTGGACTTTCTCTAATTCCAAACTCAAGCCCTCAGTGACTTGTGTAAACCCTTCGTTGTGATCCCCTTGGCCTTCAGTAGCCTGGGTTTCTCCTGCAACAGTCACAGGTCCAACAATCGAAGTGTCTGGTGTATTCTGGATGCCTTCAGTGACTTCCTCGCTTACTTCGACCATCACCCAGTTTTCAACTTCAATGTCCTTCTCTCCAGTTAGGGTGTCGCTTCGATCAATTTCCACCATGTTGACGTCTCCAATGCATGCAGGCTCGGAGTAGTTGGTGTCTGCGACGTCCAAAGGATCTTCGTCCACTTTCATCTTCATCTTATCAGCAAACTTTAATCTGCCATCTTTGATTGCGTTTTGAATCAAATCCCTGAAAAGAAAACATTGTGAGGTCTTGTGGCCTAAGAAACTATGATATTTGCAAAATCCCCTTTTCTTCCTCTGGTCCAGAGGGGGTATTTTGACATTTGATGGCACAATTAGTTGGCCATCTTTGACAAGCAAGTCAAAGATTTCGTCACATTTAGTGACATCGAAGGTGTAAACCTTCTTTGGAAACTTATCACTTTTCTCATTTTCAACAATATCTTTCCCTTTCGTAGGAACTAACATTTTGCAGGAGTAAGGCGGGGCCTGTTTTAATTCAGCGAGGTCGATTTCGACCTCTTCGAATTCGAATTCAGGATACTCTTCTGCTTCCTCAGTTCCAACATAGGAAATCCTTTCTTTCTTACTATTCTTAAAGACTCGGGCTTTTTCGGCTTTTAGTCTTTCGACCTGTCGAACCCTATCGGCTAACTGAGCCATATCCCTCAAATGCTGAGTATCTAATTTCTTTCGAATAGAGTAATCCAATCCCCCAGCGGCCATTTCGACTAACTCATGCTCAGGCCCTACTGTGTAACATCTGGATTTCAACAGCCTAAATCTATTCAAATAGTCATCAATGGGTTCAGTGAACTTTCTCTTAACACTGGCCAATTCCTTCAGACTTATTTTCGATTGTCCCATGTAAAATTGTTCATGGAATAATCTTTCTAAAAGGGTCCAAGTATCAACAGACCCAGGAGGCAACGTGGTAAACCAAGTGAAAGCATTTTTCGTCAAAGAACTTGGGAAATATTTGATTCTAAGATCTTCATTATTGGCTATATCCCCCGCTTCGGTTAAGTATCTCGCTATGTGTTCGACTGTTGATTCGTTGGTATCCCCAGCGAACTTTGTAAATTTAGGGACTTTGTATCCCCTTGGTAAATCAGTATGCATTATACAATCTAGTATAGGAGAAGCGTAATTTGGCCTCCTCATTCCCATATTGAGGCCGTTTTGGGTCATGATCCTCTCTATCATGGTGGTCAGATTATTTTCTGCCAAGATGTTATCGTTTCGAACCCTATGAACGACAGCATCGGCATCTTGGTTTCGACCAACCAGAACAATTCCCCTGGGTTGTTCTCCTCGAAATTCTGGGGCTTCTGGTCTTTCGATCCTTGCCCCTGGTTCCATAACTTCCCTTTGTGGGCCTGGAATTATTGGGGCTTCTAACCTTGGTGCTCTTGCCCCTAAGTTAACCTCTTCTCTGGGTGGTCTATGAATTGGGTCGTTGGCAATTTGTTCTATAACAGGCACGTTTGTTCGAAATCCCGCCTGGTTTTGCCTACGCCTTTCTGTGGGAGCAAAGAAATCTGCTATTCGACTCATATTGTCAGCGTTTTCCCTGTTCGTCACAGTTACATTCTGAACTATTGGGGCGAATATTTCCTGCATGGTTTGCGCTAACACCCCTATCATATTGTGGTTGCTTTCATCCATCAATTGCCTAAAAGCCAACTGGTTGTCCGTGGTTAGGGTAGGCAACGTGCTATAACCCACTGACCCTTGGTTATTCGACATAAATTGGTTTGCCCCAGACCCAGATCCTAGTTGTGGGGATGAATTCGATGTGGAATTGTGCAAACCTGCCATAAAAGATGTTGGCATTCCGTAAGAAGAACTTCTAATTCTATTCCCATCGAAGCCGGGTGGTCTAGTTGATGGAGATGCGAAATGGGATTGTGTCCCAGGTGGCGGAACGAATCCCCCAGGATAGCCCATAGTTCCAGTATTTCCTAAGATCGAACTGTTGGTTGATACGCCACTTACTCCGTTGGTGGCCATGTTACTGGTTGAAGATGCAACAGCCTGTGCATTCGAAGGCATTACATTAGATGCTCCGCTCGAAATGGACGCGTTAGTGCCTGTTGCCTGTGGGCCGCCTTGGTCTCCTTGTTGATTGTCTGAATTAGACATTTTGTCCAAACGTTTTCTTCTGGATAAAGGTTGGTTGCTGTTGATTATCTTACCACTTCTCAGGTTCATAAAACAGCAAACTTCTTATGTTCCTGCGTTTCTTGGATGGCTATGTCTTGACAATCCTTAATTCTGATATCCAACTATTGGTCCCATCAGGTGTGCCAATTTGTTTCCAGTGATTTCTGGGAAACAACCGCTAGTCTTCCAAACTATCGAATAGTCTTTATTAACGCTACTCAATCTCTTTGGTAACTCACAGGATCGACTAGATTGATCCTAGGACTCCTTGGATATCAAGGTTACTCTCACAATCGAACAATTATTCATGGGTGCTATTGTATATATGTTTGGTTTGTTTCGATCCCTCTCTCTAAGAGTTTAAGAATGTGGTCAAAATATATATGAAAACTAAGTTACACGAATGATTGCTAATTGTAATGCTAATTGAAAAGACATATAAAACTGTATGGAAAATGAAGTAACTGATTTCGATCCATAAAACATTTAACACAAAAGGTTTCTGGAATGTAGAAATTTAAAATATGAAGAAAGCGTTTAATGCAAGAAATCTAGAAAGGAGTTTTAAGTGAAAGTACAGGGTTGAAGAATAATACTATGAAAGTAAAGATATTGAAAAGCGTAAAAGTTCTCTGAAACATAAAGTGCTTCGAAATGTAAAGAAAGCAGTAAAATGTAAGATTTTGAAGAAAGGACTTTGGAATGAAAAGACAGTAGATAAAGAAACTTGTAAATGTTGTTCGACAGAAAGAAAAAGAAGGAATGTACTGGAAATAGTAAAAAGGCTTTCATTAAATTAAAAATACATGGTGCTATCATACATACATCTCTCTTGCATTCGTTTCCCTTGCCATGTGGTAGTTTGAATGTTATTGAGTATTTTGTATAACAGATATGACACACTGAAATCCTAACACTAAGACTTCTATTTATACTAATTCGACCCTAACGGTCTTGCTACAAGATCATGCCACGTTTCGAACATGCAAGACAATGTTCCTTTCCTCTTTCCACGTGTCCTCAAATGCTCCAACGCATAACTTTCAAACTTTGAAAGTCCCGCTTTCATTTGAATTTCAAATGCTTTGGTGTTCTTCTGCTTCGAACGCTCTTTTCAGACTTAGCTTCGCTGCTGTTTCGAGACCCCTTTGGATACGCTTCCAAGATCACCGTTCGAAGCTTCAAGCTTTGACACACTCATTCGAAACACTGCTTCTGCAATTTCGAAGCGTGGTGTTTTAATTCCATTTCGATCAGAACTTCTAGCTCTTTTTGTATTTTAAATAACATTATCAAAATCTTCAGCCAACACCCACTTGCCTATTCGAATGTGCAAGATGGGTTTCGACAACATGTACTTGAAAACATCAAAATGAGACGAAACATACACATCAACTGGTTTTATATATTGTTTGAGCTTTGTACAAGAGAAATACAGACATAGACACAATTTTTCAACTTCGTTATATCTAGTTTCTGCATCGTTCAAAACTCTACTAAGATAGTAAATGGGTCTTTCGACTCCATTTTCATCTTCTTGGGCTAACATGCTTCCCAAAGTTTTGTCGGATGCAGCTATGTACAATCTCATACTCCTATTGCTACAAGGAGGCACAAAAATAGGTGGCTTTGTGAGGTACCCTTTGATTGTGTCGAAGGCTTCTTGTTGCTCTTGCCCCCATTCGAATCCCTCTTTGTTCAATTGAAGTAAGGGTGAAAAGGCTTGAGCTTTCCCACTTAGGTTAGATATGAATCTCCTTAAGAAATTTATCTTGCCTAATAGAGATTGCAGTTCCTTTTTGTTCGATGGCGCTTTCGCTTCCAGAATTGCCTTCGTCTTGTTCTGGTTGATTTCGATCCCTTTCTTGTGGACAACGAAGCCCAAGAAATCTCCAGCTTTCACACAGAACGCACACTTCAAAGGGTTCATCTTGAGACCATGTTCTCTCATTCTTTCGAATGATTGTCGAAGGTGGTATATGTGGTTCTTCCTGGAAACAGATTTTATAACAATGTCATCAATATATACTTGCATAAAAGTGTTAATAAAATCATGGAAGATAGAATTCATTGCTCGCTGGTATGTTGCCCCAGCGTTCTTTAGGCCAAAAGGCATCACTACCCATTCGTAAGTGCCTAAAGCCCCAGGGCATCGAAAAGCTGTTTTCGACACATCTTCTTCAGCAATGAATATTTGATTATATCCTGAATAACCATCGAGCATACTCAGGTACTCGTATCCAGCAGCAGAATCGACTAGCATTTCCGCCACAGGCATAGGATATTCATCTTTGGGTGTAGCAGCATTCAAATCTCTTAAATCTATGCACACCCTCAATGTACCATTTTTCTTAATTACTGGCACAATGTTTGCAATCCATTCGACATACCTCGTAACGCGTATGAATTTGCACTTCAGCAGTCTTTCGACTTCCGTTTTGATCTTCGACAGTATTTCTGGAGCGAAGCGTCTTGGACTTTGCTTGATTGGCTTCTTCCCAGGTTTGATTGGCAACTGAAGTTCTACCAATCCTCTGTCGAGACCAGGCATTTCGTCGTAATCCCATGCAAAACAGTCCTTGAACTCTTTCAACAAATGGATTACTTCCAACCTGAGTTCTGGGTCTATTTTTGCGCTAATGTAAGTTGGCTTTTTCTCTAACCCTTCACCCAAGTTGATTTCTTCTAAAGGATCTTGCGCCAGCATCTTGATGTTATTCGCTAAGGGGTCCTTTTCGAATCCCAAAGGTTCATCGTCGTAGATGGCGTCGAGCCTCTGTTCCTGCATCCCTTCTGGCATGATATCAGGAGGTTCTGGATCGAAGTCCTTTCCAGGACCTGCAGAAGATAATTGTTGATCATTGGCCATTGTGGCCATATATTTTACTTCGGCTTCGAGAGCCGTTATCATCTTTGTTTCGGCTACGTAAGCCGAAATTCGTTGCAATGATTGTGACTCAGTCATTATCACTGAATTCACTTCCCCAACCAGTTGGTTGGATATCAGTTAACCCACTAAAGTCAATGTGGGACAAGTCTTCTTTGTCCCATTGAAAACCATGCTCATGGTGCAGGTATAGGGAACAAAAAGTATTTGGCGCTGGCGCCAAGTCGAAGTCAGGTGTTGGGCATGGCCCAATGTGAGCCAAGTTCTTGTCGAAGTCTGCCAGCCCTAAGTGATTTACTTCGCCCAGGTAATAGCTTTGGTCCGCTTCTATGTTTTCGACCATTCCATCAGGACGCCATAGTAGCAGCCTCTGGTGCATTGATGATGGTACAGCTCCAACACCATGAATCCATTCACGGCCCAACAAAAGGTTATAGTTAGGTTTGGCCGATATGACCATAAACATAGTTGGTCGAAGGATAGATCCCACCTTGATATCCAGTTAGATCACACCCATAGTGGTCCCTATGCCGCCTTCATAATTCGACAGGACCATGTTGTGAGGCTTGATATTCTCATCACTTTTGCCTATTTTTCTTAGCATAAAGTGAGGGATGATGTTGATGGTTGCCCCACAATCTACCAAGATTTTATTTACTGTGGTTTCTTCGAGTTTAGCCCTTATAAATAAAGGCTTGAGGTGAATTTTCATCGCCTCTGTAGGTGGTTCGAAGAACCCATTCTGCTCTTCAGTAGCGCCATTATCCATGACGAAATAGCACACTGGCCTATGCTTGGCCATTTCTTGCTCCACTTCCCAATCGCTGGTTTCGACCTCCACCTGGCGGTTGAACTCCCTGGGCAGAACTGAGACTATATTCACCATGATGTCCAAAGTGTCATCAGACTCAGAACCATCTTCGTTATCAACTTCACCCTGGTTAGGCCAAACTAGCCTATTGGTTACTGGTTGCCTTTCCAGAGGTTTCCTTTGCTTTCGCTGAGGAACATTTGAACTGGATTCTGCCTTTGGTTCATTAGCAGCTTCCCTCTCAGCTTTTCGTCGCCTCTGGTATCTCCTCCATTGAGATCGAGACATGGGATTTTTCCCTTTGTAGTTGCTTGACACCTGGGTCACTTTAGGGGTAGAAACCTGAGACTCTTTCTTATGTGTTAAAGACGAACCTCTTGGCACTTCGAAGGAGTGCCATCTTTCCTCGCTTGGTCTCTTTCGACCAGATGTTTTGTACCATGTATCTACTGGCACATTAGTTGGAGGCGTGAAAGTCAGTGGCCTCTTTTCTTGATTTGAACCCCTTTGGGAGGCTCTTCTGGGGTCATGTCGAGTATCAACACTTTCCCTTTTCCTATTTGCTGCTCTTACACCCTGAATATGTTCAGCAGCTTTTTTGTCGAAGATTGAACTGCATCGAGGACACAACATCACTTCTGACTTCTTTTTCTGGCATCTTTGCAGGAAATCTGCCAGACTTTCATTTTCCCGAGGGAAAGCAGTTTTGTTGGCTTGTTCTTTCCTCATGGCCTCCTCTGATGCTTTTGGTTCAGAGACTTCGACCATGTTGACATTCATGGTGTCTTTGTTGGCAAGAGTCAACTGCTTCATCTGAATCTCCAAGTCCTTTGTCTGGCCTTGAACTGCAGCCAAGTGAGAACTGGGTCTTGTTCCAGATTTTTGGGCTCCAACTGTCTCCAGCTTTGGGCTTTCGACCGCCTTTTGGACCGCCTCAATTGTCTTTCTGGATAGATTCCCAGAAAAACTGCCAAAGATTGGCATGTTGACATGGTCCTTTGATACTTCGACCATTGTGATTCCTGGCCTCTTCGACTGGCTTCTGGATGCCTCGATCACGTTCACCTCTGAAGGTTCAGCATAATGGGCTTCAGCCTGCAACGGGTTAGAGTCCACAGTCATGGGGGTCTTGTCAGCAAACTTCAACCTCCCTTCTTCGATAGCGTCTTGCACAAGATTCCTGAAAAGAAAACATTGAGACGTTTTATGGCCCAGAAAATTATGATATTTGCAAAAACCTCTCTTCTTTCTTTGATCAAGAGGAGGCACTTTTACCCCTGGGGGTACTATCATTTGGCCATCTTTTACAAGCAAGTCAAAGATTTCATCACATTTTGTAATATCAAAACTATAAGTCTTTTTGGGGAACCTATCGTTGGTCCTTTCTGGACCAGTGGGATTTTTTCCACTTGAGGGGACTAACAGTTTGCAAGAGTATGGTGGCCCTTGTTTTAGTTCCGCTAAATCGACCTCGCCTTCTTCGACGGTTATAGTTTCGTCGAAGGTTTCAGGATCTTCGTCATCCATCTCGACATACGCTATCCTCTCTCTTTTATGAGTTTTCGTTGCCTTGGCTTTCTCAGCCTTGAGGCGTTCTACCTGTCGAACTCTATCGGCCAATTGGGCCATGTCTCTCAGGTATTGAGTGTCTAACTTCTTCCTAATGGAATAATCTAAGCCGTCTGCGGCTATTTCGACTAACTCATGTTCTGGCACTTGTGTAAAGCATCTTGCTTTGAGCAACCTAAACCTATTTAGATATTCGTCTATAGGTTCAGTGAAACGTCTCTTTACACTGGCCAATTCTTTCAGGCTTATCTTGGTTTGTCCCATGTAGAATTGCTCATGGAACAATCTCTCCAACTGGGTCCAATGATGGATCGAATTGGGGGGAAGAGTTGTAAACCAAGTGAATGCGTTCTTTGTTAAAGAACTTGGGAAGTACTTAATCCTCAGGTTTTCGTTGTTTGAAATATCTCCTGCTTCGATCAAGTATCTCGCCACATGTTCGACAGTAGATTCTGTCGTGTCCCCAGAGAATTTAGTGAACTTAGGGACTTTACATCTAGGAGGTAAGTCTGTTTGTAACATGTATTCTGACAGTGGGGATGTGAAGTTGGGCCTACGAAATCCCATGTTCATCCCATTTTGAGTCATGATTCTTTCGATCATGGCTGCCAGATTATTTTCCAAACCCATATTCTGGTATTGGATATGCTGGACTACTTCGTCAGCATTTTGGTTTCTGTTAACTAACCTTACCTCTGGGGCTATAACCCTAGGTTCTTCGACAGGCTGCTCCAATTGTGCCCTAAGGTTTTCTTCGACAGGCTGCTGGACTTGGTTGATAGTGGTTTCTTCCTCTAAAAGTATACCTTAGTTTCCCCTTATTTGCGCCCTTTGGGGCTGTCGAATAGGTTGGGGTACTCCAAAGAAATCAGCCAAACGCGTCATTTGTGCTGTCATCTACTGATTCGATTGGGTGGTGTTTTGTATTAGAGGATTCAGCAATGTACTTAAAGTTTGTGCCAACATTTGAACCATATCATGGTTGCTTTCGTCCATTTGTTGCCTCAAGACTGCTGTCGAGGCATTTGTAAGGCCATGTGCTACTTGGGACGTTCCTCCTAAGAGTTGGGTCCTATTTCTGTTCGCCATACCTACTCCAGAGCCTTGGAGTGGCGAAGAAGCACTCACTAAAGGGTCTGAAAAAGTGGACGCAGCGTTCGTCAGGCTAGCCAATTCAGACGTTGGCATGCCATAGAGTGGTTCTCGATTTAGACCGCCTGTCATAAATCCTGGGGGAACATAAGGCCTTGTGCCTGGATTTCCCCTTGGTGGGGGAGTTCCCAAAGGCACTCTGGGGCCTGTGAACGGAGGTAATGGCCCCGTTGTTGTGACCGTTACTGCTGGTGTTGAACCAGCGGTTATCGCTTCACTTACGGTTGGGATAACCGTTGTTCCCACATTCGTCTGTGGGATTTCGTTATTGTTTGGCGGATTCGCCATCTCTTCTCTTCTTCTGGCAGTATCGGTATTGTTAGTGTATATTCTACCACTTCTCAATAACATGCAATACTTCTCGAAAAAGGTTATTTTTGTATAAAAAGGTTAAACTTCAAAATCAACACACAGTCCCACCAGGTGTGCCAATTTGTTTATCGTGGGAATTGGTAAACAACCGCTGATCTTCCAAAAGGTTACTTATTTGGTTACTCGCAGGATCGATCAGATTGATCCTAAGACATGGTTGATTTTGGGGTTTTGACTAAGTTTGATAATGGTTAAATGACAAGAAAATAAAGAAGCTTTTAAGTAAATTGCATGAAGAATAAAAGGAAGGCTTAAAATGAAGGCTTCGACAGGAAAAGTAAAGGAGAAAGCAAGTACAATTTCTGGAAAATAAATGACTTTGATTAATAAAGTGGTGTTTCACACATACATTCTCAACAATTCTTTCTCTCACGCTGGGTACTCGAATCTATATGAGTGACTTGTATATAATTGTGAACACACGCGAAAAACTGCGTGAACTACTAATATTTATACTAAACACATCCCAAGAAACCGTCGGGCAGTTACACTGCTTCGAGATGACTCCACTTGGCACATTCACAGCGTTCGACGCTCCAGATCTTGGCACGTTGCACTTGGTAACCGCTGGGAACCGTTTTCCCTCCAAACGTTTGAATCTCAAACCGTTCCACTCTGAGCAATCGAACACCTTCGTCGAGAAGCACCTTCGACGTCGAAGGCAACAAGATTCCTTCTTAGAAGAAATTCTCTAAGTACATTGCCATCTTCTGATGAGCATTTCGACAGACCCAGCTGGTCAAAACCATCCTTCAGCTTTAATGGCTGATATTAATAAAAACAAGGGTGTCGAATTTAGGAGCCAACACAATGTTGGAAAGGTGGAGGCCAGAGACCCATACATTTCATCTACCAAGAGGTGAATGTACCGTCACACTAGAGGACATGTACATGTTATTGGGTCTCCTTATCGACGGTAAGGCAGTTAACAGGTCGGTTCAACAACCCAATTCTCTGTGTGAAAAATTATTAGGCAGGGATATGGTTGAAGGTGGTGGTGCGAGAGGTCAGGGTATACTACTTACTAAGCTAAAAAATTATTATGCGACTCTGGAATTGAACGAAAATTCCTCCGAGCTAGCTAAGGTAATAAAAGCTAGAAATTATATAATGATACTATTTGGAACCTTTTTATTTCCCGAAAGTGCGGGAAATAGTGTGAATTTTATGTATTTAAATTTACTTAGAGACTTCCAAAAAACTAGAAAGTATAGTCGGGGTTCTGTTGTTTTAGCCCATCTATACAGTTCCTTGTGTAAAAATGCAATCAAGGAAAAATGTACATTTTATGGCTGCACTTTTTTACTTCAAGCCTGGGGTTGGTGGAGAATGGAGTCCATAAACCCCGTCAACAACAACAGATTCGTTTTCCCATACGCAACAAAGTAAGTCATCAACTTATATCTTTTATTACTATTCATCTCTTCACCAAATATATGATAAAAATAAAATATTTTTCAATTCCTTTAGGTACTGCATGAGGGGTATGGATTACGGCAAGAATCCAAGATTCAATGTCGCTATATACCGCAATCTATTGGATCACCTTGGCCCGGATGATGTACGTCATACCTTTCAACTTTTCTACTTTTAAATTATTTATTTATTACGTTTTTATTAAGCTGATTTAATTTTATCCGCAGTTTGTCTGGAGACCATATTTGGGTTTGGACCATGAACCAAACCCCGAGGATGCAGCAATTTGGAGCGCAAAAACTACAATCATACGGTTCAATGTTGTGGAGATGCACCACAGCGACCGTGTCAAGATGCAGTTTGGAATGCATCAAGAGATACCCCGCGATCCGACTTGTTTGTTCCCGTGGCATCTCAAAAGGGTCGACACCCAATGGGGTCTTACCAACTAGAAAGATTTTGCTCCAGAATAGTATAAGATGTGGCAGAGGCGTCACCGACATGTCTTGAAATTCCCAGTTTTCCTCAACCATGGTAATGTGCGACACACGAATCAGTTTAGCTTGGTACAGATCGGTTAGTACCCCATAAATGCATGTGTCTCATCCAAGGTATTTGGTTGACCCATGAACACAATGGGCACAACCCTCATTTCCCCAACAACAAACCCAACACACATCAACCTCCCCCCCCCCCCCCCCCCCCCTCCGACAAAACAGAACCACAAACAGCCAACCACAGTCACCACCACAATACAATTACACCCACATGCCCCACAACCAACCACAATCACCACCTCAGTACCAATACCCTCATATGCCTCAAACCCAACCACAATTTCAATCATAATACCAATACACCTGCATAGCCCACACACAATTCCAGCCTTCTACATATCCCAATATGGGCCCCTCAACATCCAACCTTAGCCTTGATCTGGGATTGTCCGAAGATTATGAACCAACCGACCCAACTTACCATTAACCACAACATCACCAAAGCATCCAACATTCCCAATACCAAACACCCCAAGATCCATTTCCTTTGTACCCCCATGCTCAGACGACCAGTGCTACAGACCAACCATGGAACCCCACCCACCACCAACACGACCAAACTTTGAGGGTATGGGCAACCGACTGTACCAAAACGGATCTTTTAGATATGGAGATCTGACCGATTTCATGGATCCGGAACGCATTGACTTCGCTGGGCCATTGACCCTGCCACAAAAGGAAACATGATGAAACCCAGCACGGGAAAGGCGAGGACGGGGATGCGGAACCGGGGGTCATTACCGGGTTCCGGGGGACCATTGATTAATCTGTATTTTTTTATGTAATCGTTATGTGTGTAATCATATTGTATAAATAAAAATTCAATTTTCTTGATCCTATATCGTTTACGTAACATACCACATTTAAAATAAAAAACGCGAAAAACTGTCTGCCTTTTGCACTAAGGCGTCATCTCACTTGGCTTAGGGCAAACCTTTTACACATAGGCACCAAGTGAGATGGCACCTCCCCTTTAAAATAAGGTGCATGCACCAACTGAGTTGGCTCCTCCCTTGTGGAGTTTTATGAAACATGGTTATTTGCGTAATATTCTCCGAAACATGGTTATTTGTGATTTTTTTTTAATACCTAATTTTTCTAAAAAAAAATCGATATTAAGTCTTGACATGTTAGACAAAATGAAGAAAAAAAAGATAGTCTCTAGAAAATTGAATGTCTAGCCTCTCCCGCAAGCCACAACTAACTTTCCAGACCCCTTCTATTATTATTTCCTCCCATTTTTAAATCCTCCCATTTTTAAATGCATATCCTCTCACTTTCCCACTATCCATATACCTAATAATTACAAGCATGTGGGATTAGTTACCAGATACTATAAAACCTGAAGTAACACTTCTATAAAAAAAAACTAATAGAAGATCTGTACGTTTGCACGAGAGAGTTTATTTATATCTTAAATCATTTATCAAAAGGTAATTAAAATGCATTATTTGTTTCATGGTCTCAATCTTAAATAGTACTGTCACTAACCTTCATGGATCTAAAGTAGGAAAATTAAAAAGTATCAGCAACCACATTGGAATGACATGGTTTCAAAAATGTATAATTTTAAATATGGGAAAAACTATTTAGTTGACAATTATACTTTGCACATGCTTCTGTAATGGCAGTCAAAAATTTATTTTTCAATTGCAATTTCCATCGTGTGAGAAGGTAGAATCTAAGACAAAACTAAAGACATTTGTACAAACTTACCCTTTTCATTCTAACATACAAGTATGGGCATTCCATTCATTCAATTGCCTTTGCACAGTATCTTGTCAATTGAACTAATTGGACAAGTAAATGCTTTACTAAACATTAGATTAATCTAGCATAAACAGAAATCAATGATTTGAATAGGATAATTGCTCCTAGTTCACATAATATGAGCAATATTAAAGCATCCTTTATTTATTAATAGCTTTGAATGTGGTTGTCTTATTGTACGTGATTCCACTATTACACACTCATTTAAGAGATTCGCATGCAAATAAAATGAAGATGGAGTACAAGCATATGTAAGGGAAAATAAGTGCACAAGTGAAAGAACAAAGTCTTATTGTACATGATTCCACTATTACACACTCATTTGAGAGATTCGCATGTAAATGAAATGAAGATGGAGTACAAACATGTGTAAGGGAAAATAAGTGCACAAGTGAAAGAACAAAGTCTTATTGTACGTGATTCCACTATTACACACTCATTTAAGAGATTCGCATACAAATGAAATGAAGATGGAGTACAAGCATATGTAAGGGAAAATAAGTGCACAAGTGAAAGAACAAAGTCTTATTGTACGTGATTCCACTATTACACACTCATTTAAGAGATTCGCATGCAAATGAAATGAAGATGGAGTACAAGCATATGTAAGGGAAAATAAGTGCACAAGTGAAAGAATAAAGTCTTATTGTACGTGATTCCACTATTACACACTCATTTAAGAGATTCGCATGCAAATGAAATGAAGATGGAGTACAAGCATATGTAAGGGAAAATAAGTGCACAAGTGAAAGAACAAAGTATTATTGTACGTGATTCCACTATTACACACTCATTTAAGAGATTCGCATGCAAATGAAAGGAAGATGGAGTACAAGCATATGTAAGGGAAAATAAGTGCGCAAGTGAAAGAACAAAGTCTTATTGTACGTGATTCCACTATTACACACTCATTTAAGAGATTCGCATGCAAATGAAATGAAGATGGAGTACAAGCATATGTAAGGGAAAATAAGTGCACAAGGTAGTGATCAAAATTGAAGAATTTTAGGAGTGTAGTAGCTAAAAAGCATTTTGTAGAATAATTCACCTTTCTCTCCGTGTCATGATTATACCCTTACATATAAGGAAATTAAAATAGGACAGAAGAAAATAAATAGGATGTGTAGTTTAGCAGCATATTTTATAGTTAGTTACACAAGCATTACTCTTTTTAGTGATGTATGACATTCTTTAAAAGTATGGTATTATATCCTAATTTTTGCTTCTAAGATCTCTCATCATTTCATATCATCACAATGCATGAAGATCACAAATGTGGATTGGTTATCTCTTCTACTCTCTCCTATATTTAAGTTTGCTCTCAAGGGATCATCAAACACCTTAATTATATATCTTGTATATATGTGTTTTATATTTTACTGACTTCTAATCAAAATACTAAAAATATATGCTTTGTTCTTTTTGTATATTTGTGTTTTGTAGGTATCGAGTCAAAGCATTCAACCAACAAAACTTTCTATCATTTTTTCCCTATGGAAATCGATTTCCCATATACAAGAAATAGATTTTCCTCTCTGATTTTGCGCCAGAATTTCAAGTTTTTGCAGCAGAAACCGGTTTCTCCTATACATGAAACCTGTTTCTTGGGACGAAATTGGCAAAAAAGGGAAAATTTTCAAGTTTGTAGCATGTGGCTCAAATTTCATTTTTTTTAGAATATTCTTGATCATCCAAAAATAATTCTCCTACCTCATCATAATTAAATTCCATCATACACCTTCATGACATGTGCACCACTTGATCTTAATATTAGCTCCAAAATCAATTACCAAGCCTAATTTTAATTTCCAACCAAACTCCAAACCACCAATAATCTCAAACCTAAACTCTATAAATAGAACCCCCGTTTCATTCATTCATCAAGCTTTTGATAGCCAAATTCACCTTGCAAAAAAGTTCTCTGAATTCTCTTCATCTACCCAAATTCACTCAAAGTTCATTTTACATTATAGTAAGATTTTCATTGAAGCTTACTAATCTTTGAGCTAAACATTCATCCAAACACTTTTTCATCATTAATTCTCTAAATCAAAACTTGGGAGATTTGATTCTTGGAGCTGATTTGAAGCATAATTCAGATTTGAATAGGTAAATTTTTGGATCCACCATTGTTAAACTCGATCTTAATCTTTTACAATGTGATTTATTGTTGATCTTTGTGGTTGGATTCTTTGAGATACATTTTTTGATTCCATTGATGCTAATTTCTCATGATTTGATAGAATTTTTGTGCTCAATTAAATCCAAGATCATAAAGTGTTTGATGAAATGTTTGATCAAGAATCTTCTCTTTAAAATGTTGTTTTCTGGTTTTTTCGTAGCAAAAATCTGTTTCCTATATACAGGAAACCAGTTTCCATCACTATTTTTGTACCAGAACTGAAAAATTCGTGCAGGAAACCGATTTCCTTATATGGAGAAACTGATTTTCTGAAGGCAGAATGCAAATTTTTGACTTGTTTTGTGGTTATTTTTGGTTCTTTTCTTTTTCCTACTCCTTTCTTTTGATTGTTGCTTTGGATTTCAATTTTGAATATCCAATTTCTCTTCAAATTCAATGGACTTAGGATTTATATGAAGTTGGATAAACATTCATTAATTCAAATTTATCTTAGAGTGAATTATTTAATTCATTCTTGGTGCTTTGAATTAGTGATATGCTTAGTGCTTTAATCCATCAAATATGACTGATTGAACTTGAAGATGACAAAATTTTGAGGATGTGATCCAATGTGAGTTATCATTCCCCTTTCCCTCCTCATCTCATCCATTTCTTGATTCTTTTAAGTGATCATTAGTGGCCTAAACTTTATGCTTGAAATTATCCAAGAATGATTGATTATTGAACCATGGTTTAAGACCTTTGAAGCTTATTGTTAGGAGGTTTTGATTTTATCAATCCTCTAATAAGTCTTCATCAATCTTGGCCTAAGTTCAATCTTCAATCATCGTTGATCATTTTATATATATTTCCTCTTATTCTTCTTATTTTTTCTTTTATCATGACTTAGGTCTTGATCCTTAGTTTTGAGTTATGCTACATGTTTTAGGAGTATGATTTTTACCATGTCTCTAACAATGTATGGTACATATATTGCTATTGACCGGCCTAAAAATAGGTGTGACTTCTACATAAATCTACTTACGATTGCTTAACATAGCGCTAAATTTGTCCCGATTCGGAAAATGATCATTCATGCCCCCAAACTTTATGTTTGTAAGCCCAAGTATGGTTGATTGGTTAGCTTGGGTCCAATACCCTTTAAGAGTTGTTGGTAAGAGGATTTGATTTTATCAATCTTTTAATAAGTTCTCATTACTTTTGGTTCAAAACTACCATTCAATCATCATTGATCATCTTGTGGCCATTAACCATTAACAATTAACTTCTAACTTCTAACACATTAACAATTAACTTTACTTTACGCCTTTATTTTACGCATTTTATTTTATGTCTTTATTTTTATGCACTTTTATTTTTTTAGCATTTACATCTCATGCTATTTGTCTTTTGCTTACTTGATAATTTATTTTTGCCATTTTGTCTTTGCTCACTTGAGTTTTTCTTTTCTTTTTTTAAGATACTTAATAATCCAACTTGAACATTAAAAGACTTAAGACTCTTTATGGACTATTGGTTACTATCATTGACATATTGCAGTTGTGGACTTCTTGGACTTTGGATTAGAAGCTTTGATACTTTGAGACCTTGTGTTACTCCATTGTTATTTTTCTTGTATTTGGAAATCTTTTGTGTGCAGGTATTGTTATGTTGGTCTTATGTGATTTATATGACACATGAATCAATATTGAAGACCTTGCTTTGGGGTTTTAATACCTTGGGTTTCTTTGATATTTTTTTGCTTGTGATTTATTTTCACATGGATGATTGGTATGCTCTTGGTCTATTTGGTACTTCTGGCTTTTGATCCAAAAGAAGAGAATTCTACGTTTACTTCATAATGTCAAGTGTTGGCTTCTTATTTGGTTAGACCTTTCCTACCTTAGCTTTTACTTTGTGTACATAAGATAATCTCTTCATCTCCTCCGATCTTCTTTAATTTTCAAAATCTTCTCTCTTTTTCAAAGGATTCTTGTTTTCTAACTTGAACCGTTTTCACAAAAAACTTGGACTTAAGTCAATGCATTTTCAAAATTCTTTTCTTAATAAAGTCATCAATCAATCTTAATCAAGAAATGACTTCTTTCTTTAATACTTGAAAAAATACAAAACAAATTCAAATCTTTTTTCTGCTTTGCCTTTTCTCTTTAAAACCTTTTCTTAAAATTAACCAACACACAAAAATTTTAAAAAATTTTGAGGTGAACTACGAATACCCTGATCCTCTATTGCACGAAGGGACTACGTAAGAACAAAAGGTTCGCAATTGCAGCGGTTCAAAAATTGGAAAAAAACACTTCTTTTCTCATCTCCACAATATCATTTTGTAAATATTTCTTTATAGCCAAAATATACAAATTTTCAAAGAGGTTCCCGCGGAGTACCGTAGATGTTTAGGGTGCTGACACATTCCCTTTGCATAACTAACCTACTTACCTTGATCTCTATTTTACTTTGGGTTTTATTCTCTCTTTTCTCATTCCTTTGGATAAAATAAAAGTGCAGTTGCGACTTTCACCGATTTTGCGAGTTAAGTCAATCTAGTGCTAGTCTCAACATTTCTACCGCTACACATGGATATCAGAAGTTAAATTGTATCAGATAGAAATAGAAAAAAATTAGAAAAGTTGGCACAGTAGTATCCAAGAAAAAGATAGGACATTACACGGGTATCCATTCAAAATCTTGGAGATGGAGACATATTTATACGAATTGTACGGATGGGTGTGGTACATCAGAATATGTTGAAGCAAGCTAACTTTAGAAGAGTAATTTAGCGCCTGCACATGAAGCTTTATGAATCAATCAATTTCAAAAGCATATAAGATAATGGAGAGATAGCTTTACAAGTGCTACAGATGGGTGTGGTTCAGCAGTATGTGTTGAAGTAAGCGATTTTAAGAAGAGTAACTTGGGACCTGCACATGAAGCTTTATGAATCAGTCGCTTCCAAATGCATGTAAGATATTGTAGACTTATTTATAAGCTACCAATAAGACAATAATGATGAAGCATATATGGCCCTAAATTGATAAATAATCTAGATAACATTTTCTAAATTTTGTTAAGTTAATATAGAAGAACTCTTTATGATAAAGTTGGATATAGATTGTTCTTGATAAATGGTTCCAATAAATAATATTATAAAAGGTGTTGCATATGTTAATATTATGCATTAAGAATTGATATCATTCCACAGCTTCTTATAAGAAGTTACAAGTAGTTAACATGTAACAGATTTATGCATGATGTGATTCAAGGTCTTTATTTTGAAATGGTAACTATATATAATTTCAAAAGTACATACTGTGAGATCAGATGCCATACTATGCACATAAGTCATACTGTAAGATCAAATGCCATATTTACAAATTCATATATACACCATACTATGATTCTATGATTTAAGAAAATCATTTAGAAATGGTACTGATACATATAACAGGTTTATATGTTCATAAATTTTAATTGGTTCTATATTGAAACAATAATAATTTACGATTGCCAGCATACATTCTGTGAGGTCAAATGCCATAGTTTATGAAGAAACAATAAAATATTCTGTATTAAAATAAATAATATGAACCTCATCGATGTTTGATGCAACTTTATGAATTAAAAGTCAGCAAAAAGGAGATAACATAAGTTGTGCTTGTTTGCATGACAAAGTTCATGAAAAAGTCAGCAAATGTAAAGTGAGGTTGGGAAAAGAGCAGTGGAAAATTCGCAAATTTGAAATGATTTATTTATGATTTATTTATTCCTGGGATATAGATAAGTTAGATTTATGTCGTCATCATGTTGTATTATAAATATCTCTTCAAGTGGAGGAAAAGAAGCATACTTGGTGTTTCTTTTAAAAATCATGTTTGAATTGCTCTCTTTCATAAGGAAAAGCTTTTAATATGAATGTAGGGATCAAGACAAATGACCTCTTAATGCCAGCAACTATGCATGATTTCATCTTCTAACTCTTGTTGTAATACATCATTAAAGATAACTTATTTATCAAAGTTTAGGAATAGATGGAATTGATTAAATGTGTCTGGAAACACTACATTATAAAGAGGGAAACAATGTTGGTTTTAAAGACTTGTATATGCAAATCCTCATACAGAGCAGAAGTTATGCAGGGTTTAAATCATGTTTCATGTTAGAAATGAATCTTAAACAATCTATTCATCCAACTAAAAACTGATAGGCAGAAAACCAATTAAACAATTGCAACAAAAATCAATAGTTTGGTATGTTTCATATATGTTAAATTGTAATCTAGTGTGTCGAAACTATGTGTCGAAAAGATTTGATTTGTTTTAGATTTAAATAGATTTGATTTAAGTCTAGAATAAATTAGATTTGATTTAGCAACAAAAATACATTTTGGGTTTTGAGCTTAGGGTGTAAGCTCAGTTATAAATAGAGGGAGTAACCTCTATTTTTGTAAGCAAGTCAAGCAAGTTGTATTCACAGAATTTGCAGTTGCAAGTGAATAATAAAGTTTTCACAGTTTGTGAGCAGAGAGAAACTCTGCAGAAATTATTTGTCTTGTCTTCTTTTCTTTGTTTGTCTCATAATTAAATTGTCATTGTAGTGGAAATTCATCATAGAATTGGTGGATTTTCAACATCTAGTATCAAGAGCTTTTGTTTCGATTCAAGGGAAGTATCAATCAAAAACGATTATAGAATTCACGATGACAAGTTATAGGAATGCAAACTATCCAGCAACGCTACCAATTCTGAAAGTTGACAACTATGAGAATTGGTGCAAACAGATGAAAGTCTTATTCAGGTGTCAAGGTCTTTGGGACCTTGTAAAAGATGGAGTCGAAGCGCTTGGAGAAAACGCTTCAGAAGAAGAAAAGAAGAAATACACAGAATCTGGGAAGCTGAGTTATAAAGCATTATTTATAATTCATCAATGTGTTAGCCCAGACAATTTCGAAAAAGTTAATGATTATGAATCTGCAAAAGAAGCTTGGGAAATCCTTGAGAAGTCTTTTGGAGGTGCTGAGAAGGTGAAAGAAGTGAGGTTACAAACCCACAAAAGGACGTACGAACTGCTTCAGATGGAAGACAGTGAAAGCATATCTGATTTCTTCACTAGAGTTACAAAACTAGTAAATCAAATCAAGATATGTGGAGAAACGTTAACAACAAGAGCTGTTGTTTCAAAGATTTTAAGATCTTTGGCTCCTAAGTTCGACCACATAGTTGTAGCGATAGAAGATGGGAAACACTTGTCGAAATTGACAAAGGAAGAGCTTCAAGGGACGCTTGAATCTCATGAACAAAGAATGAACGAAAGAGCTGCAGGAAAATCGAAGAGTGACGTGGCTTTGCAGGCACATTAAGCAAAAGAGACCAAAGGCAAAGGAAAGTGTTTCGACAGAGGTAGAGGTGGCTACAACAAATCAAACGGTAGAGGAAACTAGATCGAAGAAAACATGTCGAATCAAAGAAGACCATACCAAGGCAACCAAAGAGGTGGTGTTGCAAATAGAGGAAGAGGTGGTGGTCGAAAACCTGATAAGAGTCACATTCAATGTTATAATTGTTAGAAGTATGGTCACTATTCGAGTAATTGTTCAGAAAAACGAAAGAATCAAGAAAGTGATGCAAAGCTTGCAAAACATGAAGAAGAAGAAGAAGAGATGATGCTGATGGTCACAACAAGAGATGAAGATAGATTCAAGGACCAGTGGTACTTGGATTCAGGATGTTCATCACATATGTCTGGAAGAAAAGACTGGTTTGTCAATATAAAGCCCTCAATAAAAAATATGGTAAAGTTTGCAAATGACAATACCCTAGCAGCTGAAGGTATTGGTGATGTTATGATTATGAGGAAAGATGGCAAAAGGTCAGTAATCTCCAATGTGTTGTACATACCAGGCATGAAGAGCAATTTGCTCAATATAGGGCAGTTGATCGAAAAGAATTATAAAGTATCAATCAAAGATAAGATGATGAGAGTCGTTGATGCAAATGAGAGATTAATCTTGAAGGCTCCTATGTCTCAGAATCGAACCTTCAAGATTGAACTAAATGTGATGGAGCACAAGTGTCTTTCGACTGCAGCTAGCAGAGATGAATGGATATGGCATTATAGACTAGGCCATCTCAACTTCAGAGACATCAGAGATTTGAAGAGAAGAAATATGGTTTTAGGATTTCCATAAATCGACATTCCAAACGAGGTATGTGAGGAATGTGTGCAGGTGAAGCAACACAAGAATAACTTCAGCAAGGATGCAGGAAGCAGGTCGAAGGCTAGTCTTGAAGTCATATACTCTGATGTATGTGGACCAATCCAGGCGGATTCAATGGGAGGTAAAAAATACTTTGTTACATTCATAGATGATTTCAGTCGAAAGTTGTGGACTTATCTGATCAAGAAGAAAAGTGAAGTGATCGAAGTATTTTCCAAATTTAAGTCTATGGTCGAAAGACAAAGTGGTCGAAAGCTCAAAGTTTTGAGAACTGATGGTGGTGGAGAATATGTGTCGAAAGACTTCGATAGACTATGTGAAAAGGAAGGTATTGTGCATGAGGTGGTGCCACCCTATACTCCACAACAAAATGGAATTACAAAAAGGAAGAATCAAACCATCATGAATATGGTGAGAAGTATGTTGAAAGGAAAGAATTTACCTAAAGAGTTTTGGGGTGAAGCTGTTTCGACTGTAACATACATTTTGAACAGATGTCCTACAAAGAAGCTAGAAGGAATTACTCCAGAAGAATGTTGGTCTAGTGTGAAGCCTAGCTTGAGTCATCTTAAGGTATTTGGATCTATTGCACATAGACATGTGCTAGATCAGTTGAGAAGAAAACTTGATGACAAGTCAAGTCGAATGATTCTAGTTGGATATCATTTGACAGGAGGCTACAAGTTGTTCGATCTAGAGAACAAGAAGATTGTGATCAGCAGGGACGTGATCATAGATGAGTTTAAAGAATGGGATTGGACAGAAAATGTCAAGAAAGATTCAGTGGGAATCCTATTCGAAGATCCAGAAACTCAAGTCGAAAGAGAAGTTCGACAAGAGAAACCAGCAGATATACCAAGTATAAGCAGACCTCAAAGAACAAGACGCATGCCTGCAGATTGCAATATTGTGTGATTACATCAGATGATGTGATAGATAATGAAGGTGAGCTGGTACATTATGCTTTCTATGCAGATGTCTAACTCGTTAATGCAGATGAAGCATTGAAGGATTTGAAGTGGGTGAAAGCAATGAACGAAGAAGTGAAGTATATTGAAGATAACAACACTTGGTCACTTGTCAAATTGCCTCAAGGAAAGAAGGCAATTGATGTCAAGTGGGTATACAAAGTGAAAACAAATTCGAAAGGTGAAGTAACTCGACACAAAGCAAGGCTTGTGGCGAAAGGATTTCTACAGAAAGAAGGAATAGACTTTGATGAAGTTTTTGCACCTGTTTCTAGGATCGAAACAATCAGGTTAGTTGTTGGTCTAGCAGAAATAAACAGTTGACGCATATGTCAGATGGATGTGAAGTGTGAATTCCTAAATGGAACCTTAGGTGAAGAAGTCTATGTTAAACAACCAGTTGGGTTTGTGAAACATGACGAAGAAAGAAAGGTATACAAGTTGCATAAAGCCCTGTATGGATTGAAACAAGCTCCAAGAGCTTGGAATAAGAAAATTGATAGTTTTCTAAGGGAGAAGGAATTTGTAAAGTGCACAACTAAACATGGAGTATATGTAAGAAGAAACAATAGTGAATTGCTTATACTATGTCTCTATGTAGATGATTTGTTGATAACAGGTAGCTGCAAGAGTGAGATCGAAGACTTCAAAGGTGATGTCAGCAAGGAATTCGAAATGTCTGATTTGGGTGAGATTTCATATTTCCTTGGAATCGAATTATACAAGAGCTTTAGAGGTTTGATGATGCATCAAAGAAGATATGCAGGAGAAATTCTCAAGAGATTTGAGATGGAAGAATGCAACCCAACTTCGACACCTACAGAACCAAGACCGCAACTATCGAAAGATGCAGATGAAGATGATGTTGATCCAACCCAATACAAAAGACTTATTGGATCTTAAGATATCTTTTTCATACAAGGCCCGACTTAGCCTATAGTGTAGGTATGGTAAGTAGATTAATGAAGAAGCCAAAGGTATCACATCTAGCAGCAGTAAAAAGGATATTGAGGTATCTCAAAGGAACTTTCGATAATGGCATTTTGTTTCCTACAATTGATAAAGGAAAAGAATGCAAGTTAGTGGGATACACTGATTCAAGTTGTTGTAGTAATGCTTAAGATCGAAAGTCAACAGCATAATATGTGTTTATGCTAGGTGGCGCACCAGTTGCTTGGAATTCAAGAAAGGAACCAGTAGTGGCATTATCATCATGCGAAGCAGAATACATAGCTGCTTCTCTTTGTGCATGTCAAGCAACTTGGATGGTGAACTTGGTCAAAGAGATAATAGGGAAAGATCATGGAGCAATTACCATGAAGATCGACAAAATGTCATCTATAAATCTGGCGAAGAACCCAATAGCACATGGTCGAAGTAAACACATCGAAATGAGGTTCTATTATCTTTGAGATCAGGTAGTAGATGGGAAGATGAATTTGGAACACTGCAGAACTGAGAATCAGATTGCAGACATCATGACGAAGGGAGTGCAAGTCAAAGTATTCAGAAGACTAAGAGCCATGATGAACATAAATATTTTAGATACAATGAATTAGGTGGTGTGTTAAATTGTAATCCAGTGTGTCGAAACTATGTGTTGAAAAGATTTGATTTGTTTTAGATTTAAATAGATTTGATTTAAGTCTAGAATAAATTAGATTTGATTTAGTAACAAAAAGATATTTTGGGCTTTGGGCTTAGGGTGTAAGCTCAATTATAAATAGAGGGAGTAACCCATATTTTTGTAAGCAAGTCAAGCAAGTTGTATTCACAGAATTTGCAGTTGCAAGTGAATAACAAAGTTTTCACAGTTTGTGAGCAGAGAGAAACTCTGCAGAAATTATTTGTCTTGTCTTTTTTTCTTTATTTATCTCATAATTAAATTATCATTGTAGTAGAAATTCATCATAGAATTTGGTGGATTTCCAACAATATAAGGAGTGAATAAACATAAATTACATGTTTTGTTTATCCTCTCCAATGTCCTAGAAATTAAAAAAAATGCAAACTAACATAGACATGAACCCCATATTACCAAAAAAATGCACAAGATGAAGATAACGAAAGTCGTGTAACATAGTATATATATCAGGAATAAATTTCACAGAAAACAAAAAAGAAATAGACAAGCAAGTTAAGTATGGAAGTTGTGAAACATCAAACGAGAACGAGGAGAGAAAAAACCAGGTTGAGAGAATATTTGGCCTTAGGGGAAATGGGAACATAAATGTAGCAATTTGAATAGATTTAAGTAGAGAGAGGGGTATGATACCCAATTGCACCCGTAAGAAACTGCCAGGTGGATGAAAAGAGTGTTGAATTGGCCAATAATTAGTGAATTACTAAAAAGAGTATGTTTCAGTGTAAATAAAAAATGCTCAAAAGGGTAAAGTAGGAAGAAGGGAGTCATGTTTCATTCTTAGGTTGATAGTTGATTAAAATAAGCTTTCTTTACAAAATTCTAATAAAATAGTCAACACAAACACTCCAAAATATATGGTAATAGTGAGACGTATACATGTGTAGTTCAGTGCTTAAATGAAACTGTTGTACCCCAATTTTTGCCCCTAAGATTCCTTCATCATACCATGTTGATTCCATTACAATAAGATCACACTAGGATTCTTGGTTCCCCTCCCTATATTTAGCTTTGCACTTTGAGGAATCACCAAGCACCTTGACTTGTATTCTTTTGTGATCATGAATATTTTTTGTCTTGATTTCTTCTTTTAATTAATAAAATTCAATGTTGGTTTGTCTTGCTTGTTATCCATGTAGGTAAAGGCAATGAGATTTAACAAGTTTCCCCATGGGTTCATGAGTTTATTTCCATGACCTAGTCAATGAAGCTTGAGAAGTTCAAACCTCACCATTGAAGTTGTTTTGGAAGGGATGGCATGACAAGGTTATTTTGGTTCACTACATTTTCAAGATTATCAAATTTTGTCCAAAAAGTACAAGGGGTTGATTGAAAAAATAGTCATGTTTGGACAAGATTTTATTCCTTTTGGTCACAAGTGCATGTTCCTATCAATTCTCAAGATATGGAAGTGGTTGGGGTTGCTATGAGTTCTCATTATCATCCTCAACAACTTATATCTCCAAAGTATTTGTTTTGGTACAAGAAGTTTGTTCAAAATTGTCAAAGTTCCTCAAGGCATGTTCTTAATCTAGGAGCTAGGGTTTTGAACTTCAAAGGAGTATATCTTCCTCATCTTTTGGTATTTTTGAGTGATTCCAAAGACATCATCCTCTTCAAAGGGTTATTAACAAATCACTTCAAAATTTCCAAGGAGTTTTCATTTGGAAGAAACTTGATGAAGAAGAAAGATTACAAGTCCACTAGATGAATCTCCAATTTTCCATGTGTGACTTCAAATGATCATAACTTGGTCAATTTTTATCACCTTGAGCCCATTCTTTTTCCATAATGATCTTAAAGATGTTAAATTTATGCCTTCTTTCATGTGCAAAGTGAGAAAATAGATAGAAGTTTCCTTAAGGATACAAACGATTATAGGTTATTTAATGAAATTTTGCCAACTTCATCAAGTCATAACTCTCTCAATTTTTGGAGATTTTGAATGGTTCAAGTTTCAAAATTTCATTCAAGAGATATACTTCATGCCATCTTTTTTGGTCAATATCAAATTCCAAGTGGAAGGGTATGTTTGGATGTAAAACATTATAGGTCACTTTTGAAGAAAAAATTGAAATATTTCTAAGTATGGAAAGTCAACATTTTTCTCCAACTTTGACTCAACACAACTTTCAGCTCAAGCATCCATTTGATTCCATTATTTTTCCATTGCAAAGCTTGTAACCTCATCTTTCTGAAACATCAAGAATCATGCCCTAAGACTCCTTGAGCTGAGAATGCCATTGGTCAGAAGTTGGCACTTTGAAACTGAATTTTTCACCAAGTCAGAAGTTTGAAATCCTTGATTTATCTTCTAAACACTTTGTTTCTGCGTGTTTATGCCTCTAAACATGTTTAATGAAGTTTCATAAGTGATTAGCATAGCAAAACACCCGTTTTAGATAAGTTTTGATCTAATTGGAAGTCACACTTTTCTTGTTTTCAACTTCACACGATTTCCCTCCAAACCTCATCATTTCACACACTTGGACATTCCACTTGATTCCCTATAAATAGAGGGTCATTCCCCATTCATTTCCTCAAGCTTGGATAGCCAGAATCACCCTGCCAAACTTGTTCCATAACTCAAAATTCAGCAACTTCGAAATCCATACACAAGCCTTTTTTAATCCAATTTTTTAATCAATTCACCTTCCTTGATCTTCCCTGAAGCTAACCATATAATTACATTCAAGAATCGTGCCCTATATCGCTCCATAGAAGTCCAGTTTCAGAGCTCTGGAACTCAACTTCAATAGGTAGATTCCTTCATCAATTCTTCAAAACTTTGATATCATTTTTGTGATGCGGTGGGAGAACTGACTTGAGGGTTTTGCATTTTGATCGCAAAATGTTACAGTTAGCAAGAGTCGCCACCGACTTTTCTTTTATCCAAAAGGAAACGTGAAAAAGCACAGGAAAGACCTTTGAGATTGTTTCTTGAGTTCAGGGGGTAGTGTTGTACCCCAAAATTTTCCCTCTCATTTTATCAAGATCTCCCCTCACAAGACTCTTTGAACTCCAGACAGGATTAGGGTTTTGCACTACTCAAGACATCTCCTTGCACTGATGACCTAAATTAGGGTTTGAGTTTGCATAAGGAATTTTGGACTTATAATGCTCAAATTGACTTTCATACTTCATGTTGGACTCATAAGTTTTACCATACCAAGTTTCAAGCCTTGAATCAAATTTTTACCCAATCAATTGGACAGTTGACCTAGAAATCAGCTGTATTGGGGAAAAAGTCAACTGTGGCCAATTTACAGTCAAACCTCATGATTTTTGACCCACATCAACATTATAGACTCACATGAACCATTTGATCAAGTTTGGACCACAACTCTACAAGAAATTTGATCAGATCACCAAAAGGGCAAAATGGTCATTTTTAGGGTTTTGACTGCACAAGGGCAATTTCTGACTTTTGACCTAGCCAATGGCAAAATGGGTTCAAGCATGGACTCAAGGACTCAATGGCATCATCTTGAACTATTCACAAGGTTCAAAAGATCTCAAATGCATTGGTTTGACAGATGAATTTTTTAGTCAACTGATCAAAATTTGATTGTACACTAAAAAGTCAAACTTTGACTTTTTGGTCAAAATCAAGTGCCAAGGGTCATTTTTCATCAAGATGTGTCAAAACATGAAACTTGTTCATCAAGAAACCCATTTTTGCAAATTAGGGTTTAAAGTTGAAAATTTTCAGAACTTAGAATTTTTCTAAGTTATGAAATTTTCTTAATTTTTCCTAACTTTGCCCAACATTTTCACCATGATGCAATTGGGTTCAAACAAAACTTACAACATGAAAGTTGTATTCCTCCACAAAGTCTACAACTTTTGTTCACAAAGTTTTCCCAAAAGAAGCTTGGATCTCAAGTTATGATTTTTGGAACAAGGGTCCATGGAACTTTTAACTTAGTGAAATTTTGCCCTAGTTTAGGCAGGATTTTGACCTATCTTCATGGCCATTTTTCACATAGTTCCACTTGGAATATCAAATTTCATTTCAAAGATGGATTGTAGAGCATGTTGAAAGCTTTCCAAAAAGACCAAGAACTCTCCAAACTCATTTGTGGTTAGGGAGAATCGAAGGCTTGAAGTTGGCAAAAACTCACTTTTCATCCATGGCATGTTCATATTGATACAAGTTGCAAATTCAAATCAGCTTGCTTTGCACTAGATTACAGGCCTCAAAAACATTCCACTCTCAATAATTAAATGCAAATCCATTGTTCTAAAGCATTGTTTTAGTCATTAGGGCATTGCATACAAGATTAATCCCTAAATGGTAAAAGGTACATTACCATTTTTGCCAAAGTTTGCTTTATGTCAAAACCATAATCCTTGAGCATAGAGCCAGATCTTGTGCAGCAAAGCAAATCCACCAACTTGAGGGGCCAAGATCAGAAGAAGTAGGTTGATAGATAGCCTGTACAGACTTGTATTACATCATGGTTCATTTTTACTTCATATACAAGAAATATGCCAAATACATAAGAACTTGAACATCAGCTAAAAACAACTTGTGCAAGCTTTTGAAACATCTTTCTCACTTCCCCTTGAGCCAAAAACACAACCCTTTGAGCCCTCAAACCTCCCATAGCACAAAATCACCTTCCATTGGCAAAACAGGGCAACATCTGCAGTTTGATTTCCATAACACAATTTGCTCATGCGTTTTTCCCCAAACCTGTTCAAACACCTTCCATACAACCTATCCAAACTATCCCAACCCTTAAACACTGACTGTAACTCCATTTACAGGGTTTGCCATTTTTTATTTCAGCTTGTGCAGGTTGAGTTCTGTAGGCTTGTTCAAGCACATTCAAGGCAAGCTAGGCATTGGAGAAGGTCAAGGGAAGTACAAGCAAGCTCTCAAACATCTCAGGCCTTGTTGAAAAGCTCCACATTGCCATACACGAAGTCAGTTGAAACAGGTTTTTATCAACTTCCTATCTCTCTATTCAGGAACATTTAGACTTAGGTTTGTGAATAAGAAATGTAGTATTCATAGCCATGAAGTTGTACATATGCTCAATTTTCATTTTAGTTAAGCATGCTAAGAGAATTTGGTCCATGAACATCCTGAAAAAAATAGGTTAAGATTTAGGGCCAGAGAAATTCTCTTTGGTCTTTGAGAGTTAGGACAAGTTTTTTATATGGTTGAATTCGTCTTGGAAAGCTCTACAACTTTGATGTTATGTGTTTTTGCATTAGAGCATGTATACAGGTTGTTCGTGTTTGAATCCAGGCGCGCGTGTTTTTGAAGAACAGAGGTTGAAGATGAAGTGTGGTGGGCTGGGCTTGGTCCTGGCTCACTATTGACACCCCCTTTTACTGAATGCACCCCCTGGCCCAATTTCTTTATATTTTATATTTTTTTATTTATTTATCATTTCTGATTTTTATTTCATATTTTCCAAACATAAAAATATCCCAAAATATTTTTATAATTTCTCACATTTATTTTTATTATTTTATTGTTTTTTTAGACATAAAATAATTTAGTTAGTATATACTTTTATTTATTGAAAATTTGAAAATAATAAATAATAACATTATACTTTTATTTTTATTTTTTATTTTATTTACACTAAAAAATATTGTTCTAAATATATTTTTGTCTTGTATATATATTTTTTATTTTATTTTTATTTTATTTAATAGATACTTTAGAATAAAAACATAAAAATATTATACTTTTATTTTTATTATTATTTATACTTAAATAATACTTTTTCTAAATACATTTTATTTTTGTATATACACTATTTTATTTTGTTGTATATAAATAATATAATCAATATTTACATTCTTAAAAATTAGGGTTTTACCCTTAATAAAATAATAATCTTTTTTATTATTCCTTTCTTTTTACATTAAATATTTTTACATACATAAAAATAAACAAAAACCTTTTTGCATATTCATATTATTTTGTATATTTACTTAATTTGTTTATTTAAATATTGTTCATTTATTATTTATGTCATTATTCAATTTGGATGTAATAGTAAAATTAGGGTTTTAATTTCTTGTCAAATAATCCCCATTCAAAATTGTATCCCCCTTCCCATAATCATGTTGTAATAGTGGTAGATTTATTTTACGCATTTACGCTTTCAATTATGCCATGATTAGAGATTATGGTTTGTATGCAAAAAATCCAAAAATCAACAAGTAACTTGACCTAATACAAAGACAAAAATGTATGAAAATCAATACACAATGCACACTTGCACCCCTAGGGTTACATCCACTTGTTGCCTTAAAAATGGGCCATGTTATGCATGTTGAGTACTTTGGCAAAACAAAAACAAAACAAAAGATCATAGTCCCTCAAAAATTTGCTAAAGATACTTAACACAATTGCTATCATGGTCTATATGATGACTCGCGCATGTCCCGTTTAACATCCTAATACAAGGTTGTTTACCAAATGCAATGGTAAAACAACACTGTCAAAAGGGTTAAAAACATATAGGAAAGATGTTTGAGTAAAATAGGGTAGATAACTCTTAGTTACTTGATCAAAACTTGCAAAACATCCTTGCTATTTTCAAACACACTTCACAACAGAATTTCAAAACATTTCCCAAAAACAAACTTTCAAACAATCAAACATTGAAATATCTTTTCAAAATACAAACACCTTTGTATACATTCAAACAATAATCATTACAAAGGTTTCCTAGACAAAAGGCCTCTTTTCAAAACATCTTTCAAAACCACAAACAAAGCACCATTTCAAACAATTGAAAAACAAAAGCAAGTGATCTAAACAAGTAACTAAGAGCCCATGGATAACCATGGATGAAAAGGGTGCTTGCACCTTCCCTTTTCATAATCTACTCCCCGAACCCAAGAAAACATCTCAAAGGTCTTTCCTGTGCTTTTTAACCTTTCCTTAGGATAAAATAAAAAGTCGGTGGCGACTCTTGCTAAACCAAAATATTTGCGAACACAAACGTAAAACCTCAAGTCAGTTCTCCCACCGTATCACAGGTAGATTATGAAAATGGAAGGTATTATCACCCTTTTCATCCATGGTTTTCCATGGGCTCTTAGTTACTTGCTAGATCACTTGTTTTTGTTTGAAATTGTGCTTTGTGCGGTTTTTTTGAAAATATTTTGTAAAGAGGTCATCGTTTAGGCAATCTTTGTAATGATTCTCGTTCGTAAGAATGTATACAAAGATGTTTTATCTTTTGAAAATGTTTTCAAGTTTGTAAGATGTGTTTTTGAAAGTGATTTTGAAAAGGTGTCTTTGTAATGATTCTTGTCTCTATAAGAACGCATACAAAGTGTTGTCTTTTTGAAAATGTTTCAAAGTGAGAGTGTTGGTGTATATAGTGTTTTTTTTGTGAGCAAGCAAGTAACTAGGAGAGAATCTACCTACTTAAAAGGTCTTATGTGTTCTTTTCCTCCTCCTCTAGATGTTGCTATCTTACCATTTGATTTGGTAAGAAGCCCCACCGTTGAATTTTTTAGGGACGAGTGTGGGACGTTTGTATAGTCATAGAAGGCAACCTATGGGACGTTTTAGCAATGTTATTTTAGGGACTAGATTGTTTATCGAAGGCAACATCGAGGGTCATCGAGGGACTACGATCTTTTATCGAGGGTCTTTTGAAAAAACGCCCATGTTCGAGGGACATGACTATTTTGATAGGCCACAAAGTGGGATTGCCATAAGGGTGCTAGTGTGCAAAGTGTGTTTTATTGCATGCATTTAGTCTTGCTTTTTAGGTTGTCTATTTGTTGTTTTCATGTCTTGCAATGCACACCCTAATTACTAACATTTACCTTCAAAAGCGATAAATTGCAGAAATGTAAAGTCCTACGCTATTAAAATATTTTTAGGGATGGGGATACATATTTATGAACGGGGATTGCAAATGAAATTAAATCCTAAGTTACTATTACAACCATATTGAAATGGATAAGAATGTACAAGGAAACGTGAAATGAACTTGTTTTGTTTTAAGAAAATATTTTTGATCTTTTGTTTTAAGAAATAAAATAAAGCATGTAAAAAATGAATAAAAAGTTTTTGGTGTTTTTTTATTAATGAGATAGGAAGTAATAGCAAAAATAGTGAGGAAAAGAAAAATAGAATCAGTGTATTGCTGACTAAAGAAGATCATAAGTTCTGACTCTGGCATGTTGCAAAACAGAGGTCATATTAGTAAAAATAGGTAAAGTTAGAAGTTCTGGGTCCGCTGGGAATAAAGAAGATTTCAGAAGTTCTAATACAACTGGCAGAACTTGGTCTCCCTTTCCATGCTAGTCAGAACATCTGCAACTTAGTCATTTCTCAACAGAACAGAAGATGCACATATAACAGTCATGGCTGGTTTCAGTGTTTCTGAAACAAGAAGTATCATAACTATAAATCATAGGCAATATGAATTTGATAATTCTAATTTACCTAAGAAGTTCTGAACTAATTTACTCCTTATTTAGGTAGGCAAGTATATGAATCCTCATACTGTATACAACATTAGAATCAGGATGTCTATATTGTATTCTTTTTAGCATGCAAATCTGATAATGCTTAAATAATGTGGTGAGAGTCAGCAGAAACTTACCTTGCAGCTGGAAAAGATTATGTGAACTAGAGTTAACCTTAACTCTGGTGATGTTCTGAGCAGCTTCTTCACGTACTCAGCAGGCTGGAATTTTTCAAACAAGTATGGTTCAAGGCACAAAGTAAGGTGGTTAACAACTTTTAGCTGTGCCTAAGCTGGATTTGTAAGCATGAATTAAGGAAAAGTACCCTGAGAAGAAAAAACAAAGCATGTGCCCAGCATAAACTTTGTACAAAATCTGCTTTTCAAGGACAACAATGTTATTTCTATGCCACACGTGGGAAAATCCTTTGGATAAAGACTCAAAAGTAGTTGTGAGCATTAAATGATGATGAGATTTATCAAACCAGAAATCCTGCAATGTGAGATTTTGCATCATTGCTTGATTCTGGGTCAGAGGTTCAGCTTCAGCATAATTTAGAGTAAATAACCAACTTCTGATCTTTGTATCTCCTTGTTCCCGCATGTTCTGAAGGAACTCTCAGACTTTCTAGGAAGCTTGTAGCACGCTTTGTAACCTTCTTTTAATTACCCTTGTAAATTATGACTGAACCTTCATGAAAACCGGCCCAGAAGTTCTGACCCAACTCTGTCTTGAAGGTGTCCAGAATCTGTTGAGTTCTTTAGTTTCATGGACGTGTCTTTGAACATTTATAACTTGAAATTCCAGCATTTCTAGGGGAAGTTTTGTTCTACAATGTTTTATATCTTATTGAAATCTATAATTTTTGTGTCAGAAGTTCTACCAAAATCAGCTTGCATTATGGTAATAATCTGATCAGAAGTTCTGAGCTTGGCATATTCCTTAAACACTTAGAAAAATTAGAATTTTGACCTTTTTGAATTTCTTGATGAAACAAACTTCATATTTCAATGTGTCTTGATGAAGTATGATCTTTGAAGCTTGATTTTGATCTAAAAGTCAAAGTTTGACTTTTTAATGTGCAAATAACCATTTTGCCCTTGTGAATGGCTTTCTTGGAAAATTTGTAACTCAAGGCTTGAAATTGGATGGAAGCAAACCTGAGGGTCCAGGTTGATCCTTTGAGAAACGAGAGGGTAAATTTTGGGGTACAACAGTTGCCCCTGTTCAATCTTCTTACATCTGAGGATGTAGATTGGCTGGTCTGCCTTTCGTGATCTGAAGGTGGAAGATGATTGAACACTAGAGTTCCTAGAAATTTGCACTCGCATGAAGTAATGTTGATTGGTGATGTTGGGAATGAGCTTACAAATGCCATCCAGAAAAGATCGGTTGCATAAGAGATTCCTTGGCGAGAATTCCTGTACCTGCTGTTGAGGAGGACTTTGACGAGGAATGTTGATTTATGCCCTGGGAAGTAAGATCTAGGAGCTTCGGTTTCCCATTACTCTACTGGGAATTTAACTCTTGATTGAGGGAGTGAAAGTAAAGTGTATACCTAGTCAGGGTCGAGGCTGTACATCGACTTACTGGGGAAATATGAAAGCGACCGTATCTGGTCGGGTCTGGGCCTTTCAATGTTGTAAACTGTTGTCTGGAGATAAGGGAGAAGGAACCTGGATAGTAGGGTTACTTCGAGATGAAATCCTGGATAGTTAGATTGGTGGACCTGTCATTCGTGGCTTGAAGGTGGAAGATGATTGGACACTAGAGTGCCCAGAAATTTGCACTCAACAATGTGATGGTGGCTTGAATGGGCTTAAAGATGCCATTCGGAGAGGTGATAGAAAGCTGTAGGAGATGGGCTTGCAGATGCCATCCAAGAGTGATTGCTAAATTGTAATTTGTAAGCTGAATAAATGAGTATCAGAATGGAATCCGTATCTGGTGCGTATCTGAACTGTATCAAGAGTTGAAATCTGAATGAGTATCAGAATGGCATCCGTATCTTGTGCGTATTTGTACTGTATTTGAAATTTGAATGAGTATCAAAATGGTATCCGTGTTTGGAGCGTATCTGAACTGTATCAAAAGTTGAAATCTGAATGAGTATCAGAATGGCATCCGTATCTAGTGCGTATATGTACTGTATCTGAAGTTGAAATATGAATGAGTATTAGAATGGTATCCGTGTCTGGAGCATATATGTATTGTATCTGAAGTTGAAATCTGAATGAGTATCAGAATGGTATCTGTGTCTAGAGCGTATCTGAACTGTATCAAAAGTTGAAATCTGAATGAGTATCAGAATGGCATCCGTATCTTGAGCGTATCTGAACTGTATCTGAAGTTGTCTTTGAATGATTATCAAAATGGAATCCGGGTCTGGTGCGTATCTAAACCGTATCAAAAGGTTAAATTTGAATGAGTATCAGAATGGCATATGTGTTTGGAGCGTATCTGAACTGTATCTGAAGGTTAAATCTGAATGAGTATCAGAATGGCATTCGTATCTGGTGTGTATCTGAACCGTATCAAAAGGTTAAATCTGAATAAGTATCAGAATGGCATTCGTATCTGGTGCGTATCTGAATCGTATCAAAAGGTTAAATCTGAATGAGTATCAGAATGAAATCCGTGTCTGGAGCGTATATGTACTGTATTTGAAATCTGGATGAGTATCAGAATGGTATCCGTGTCTGGAGCGTATATGAACTGTATCAAAAGTTGAAATTTGAATGAGTATCAGAATGGCATTCGTATCTGGAGCGTATCTGAATTGTATCAAAAGTTGAAATCTGAATGAGTATCAGAATGGCATCCGTATCTGGAGCGTATCTGAATTGTATCAAAAGTTAAAATCTGAATGAGTATCAGAATGACATCCATATTTTGAGCGTATCTGAACTGTATCTGAAGTTGTCTTTGAATGTTTGTTAATGGTAGCTGTTAACCTTATCCTGAAAAGGGTAAAATGTTAGCTAAAATATAATGTTTATGTTGTATGAAATGCGTAGTATAATGCATTCGTTTTATCAATGTTTATGACATATGGATGCAATGTATGTGTATGTGAGCTAGTTTACTGCGCCGCTGTTGGACTGGGGGAAATAAATCCCTAACTGATGCTGAGGATATGTAAGTCTTCATGTTTTGAAGTCAAAATGTTGATGAATTTCTGCTCAGAGGAATAAACTCTGTTGTAAGGGAAATACCGTATACTACTTGTAAAATCCTACTGGGGAATCCTTAGAAGTTTGACGAATTCTACCGGGGATCAATAATTTGAAACTTTGTTCCGTTGGGGATTTAAATGACGTACTGCAGGGGATTACTTATGGGATATCCTAGAGGTACTTCCCTATCCTTTCAACCTATCAGTAATTTCCTCTTTTCATTTCGTTTATTTGTAAACAGTAATTATGTTCAAATGCATATGCTCAACAATGAATCATTGGACGTTTTTGTAAACAAAACAAGCGTAAAGAAAAGACAAATAGTTTTTTCTCTTTCAAAGGAATATTTTGTATTGACTTTGAATAAGTATTTTTTTGTACAAGTATACAAACATTCTAGTAAGAGAATGTTTTTGTTGTACCCCAAAATTTGCCCTCCCATTTTCATCAGTATTTTCTCACCACAAGACTCTTGGAGCTCAAGATCAAGTTAGGGTTTTGCTCTGCTCAAGACTCCTCCTTGCACTGTTGACCCAAATTATGGTTTGAGTTTGCACAAAGATGTTTTGACCTAAAGTTCCCAAAATGACTTTCATGCTTCATGTTGGACTCTCAAGTTTACCCATACCAAGTTTCAAGCCTTGATTCCAATCTTTGCCCAGTCAATTGGACAGTTGACCTAGAAATCAGCTGTATTGGGGAAAAAGTCAATTGTGGTCAATTGACAGTCAAACCTCATGATTTTTGACCCACGTCAACATTATGAACTCATTTGAACCATTTGATCAAGTTTGGATCACAATTCCACAAGAAATTTGATCAGATCACCAAAAGGGCAAAATGGTCATTTTTAGGGTTTTGACTGCACAAAAGCAATTTTTGACTGTTTGACCTAACCAATGGAAAACCAAGCTCATATATGGACTCAAAGACCCCTTGGAATTGTCTTGACATGTCCAACAAGTTCAAAAGATCCCAAATGCACAAGATTGACAGATGAATTTTCCAGTCAATTGATCAATTTTTGACTGAATACTGAAAAGTCAAACTTTGACTTTTTGGTCAAAATCAAGTATTAAGATTCATTTTTCATCAAAACATGTCAAATTATGAAACTTGTTCATCAAGAAATCAAAATCACAAATTAGGGTTTGAAATGAAGAAATTTCATAACTTAGAAATTTTCTAAGTTATGAAAATTCCTAATTTTTTCCTAACTTTGTCCCACTTTTCCATCAAGATACATTTGGATTCAAGGAAAAGTCAAAACATGAAAGTTGTAGTCCATTGCAAAATCTACAACTTTGATTCACAAAGTTTCCTCAAAAGAAGCTTGTAGCTCAAGTTATTATTTTTGGAACAAGGGTGCAAAACATTCTTAACTTAGAAAATTTTTGACCTATTCTAGGCAGGATTTTTGCCTAACTTCATGGCTACTTTTCACATGCTTCCACTTGGAATTTCAATTTTCATTACAAAGATGGATTGTAGTACACATTCCAAGCTTTCCAAAATGTCCAAGAACTCATCAAACAACCTTGTGGTTAGGGAGAATCGAATTTGGCAATATGAGCAAAAGTCACTTTGATTCATGGCCAAAGGCATGTTCATAACTTGTGCATTTTCAAACTCAGCATATGCAAGCTACATTACAGACCTCTAATCTCATTTACACTCATAAATTTAATGTTAATCCTTTGTGTTTAAGCCTTATCTTGTGTGTTTAACCATTGCATACAAGATTGAGCCATAAATGGAAAAAGCAATTTATCCATTTTTGAAAAGTTGAACTTTATGTCAAGATTGCAATCTTTGAAGTACAATGCAAATCCTTTTGGCACAAGTTCAGAAGCATATCACACTGATCAAGAGGGATGGTTTCAACACATTTGAGGGGCCTGCACAAGTCTAGAAACCAAGTTGACATTTTGTTGCTTAAGTTAGAAGAAACTTGGCATATTGATAGACAACTCTCATTTCTGCCAAGAGAAGCTTAGACAAACTTGTTAGGCACATTCCAAACAACATAACTGAGCTAAGGCACGACCAAAACACCTTCCAAATCTCATCATTCATCAAAACACCATCCTACTGCAGAAAACAGAGTCACCTCTGCAGTTGGACTTCCATAACCCAATCCACTCGTGCATTCTTGCTAAAACCAGTTCATACACACTCCATACCACATATACAAGCTATCCCAAGCATTGGACACGACCTGTAACACCTCTAACCAACTTCACCATTTTCACTTTTTCTGTTTTGCAGGTTGATTGCCATAGCTTGATTCACTTGGTTTCAAAGCAAGCTAAAGGTTGGAATAGCACCCCTGAACTTCAAGCAAGATGTACCAATCCTCACCTTGCCTTGAAAGTGCCTCCATTTCCAGACACGATCCATGCTGAACAGGTAAGTTCATGGACTTCTATCTCTCAATCTAGGAAGAGTTAGCTTTAAGTTTATGAATAAAAAATGTTCTACTCATGGCCCTGAAGCTATACATATCCTCACTTTCCATTTATATTGCATATGCTGAGAGAATTTAAGGCCTGAACATTGACAAAAACTTAGGTTAAGAATTAGGGATGGAGAAATTCTCTCTCATTTCTGAGAGTTAAGTTAAGTTTTTTATATGTATAGAATCGTGGCTTGATGCTTGACATCTTTCATGTTATAAGTTTGTGCTAAAAGTCCAGGAATCAGGATGTTTGAACCAGGAAGGAAAGGCACGCGTTTTTGACATTTTTGTGCTGGAGGTTGAAGACAACCTCTATTGGGCTGGGCCTGTGACATTTTCCCTTTTTGCACCATGTTTTTACATTTGCACCTCCTTGGCCCATTGCATTTTATTTTCATTATTTTTGACTTTTGATTTTTGTTTCTGACTTATTTATTTTTGTCAAAGCATAAAAAATATTAAAATTATTTTTTTCACCTTTTTTTTGCATTTTTAGGTATTTATTTGTTCTAACTTGATATATGTAAATAAATAAATATAGATACTTTTATTTTAAAATACAAAAAAAAATAATACAAACACTCTTATTTTCTGATTTTTATTATGTTTTATCTTTTGAAAACATTTTATAAAAATATACTTTTTTTTGTAAATTTTAAATATTTTATTTTTTGTACATATTTAATATTTTTTGTAAATAATATGATTACTTACACATTTATTAGGATATTTAGAATAAAAATACAAAAAATATACATTTTTATTTTTATTAATATTTAACTTAAAAAATCACCTTTTGACAATATATTTCCTTTTTATTTATTTTTTGTACATAATTAATAAATATTGCATATATTGTATAATAAATACCTTTTATTTATAAAATTAGGGTTTTGTCCTAAATACATAAAAATACCAAAAATTAATTCATTTTATTTTTGTTTATTTGACACATAAAAAATACTTTTTACATACATATAAAAATCATTTTTGCATCTTGCATATTTATTTTATTTTATTTAATTATTGTGTAATTAATTAATTTGTATAATTCAATTTGGACGTAATAGTTAGATTTTAATTTCTTGCTAAAATATCCCCATTTGAACATTTGTACCCCCCATCCCATATATTGTGTTGTAATAACTTAGGACCTTTTATTTTTCGCATTTAAAAGCTTTCCAATTATGCCATGTTAGAATTAGGGTTTTGTATGCAAATCAAAAACAACAAATAGTTTGACCTAAATTCAAGATAAACAAGCATGAAAATGGACAACACTAATCACACTTGCACCCCTAGGGTTATTCCACTTGTTGCCTTCAATAAATGGGCCATATTGCATGTTAGGTATCTTTGGCAAAAAACAAAACAATCAAATGATCATAGTCCCTCGATGACGCTTTCGAAAGTTGCCTAAACATGATCAAGTCCCTTAAAGGAAAAGTTGCCAAAGATACTTGGCACCATTGCAATCATGGTCTAAACGATGACCCGCGCCCGTCCCGTTCACATCCTAACACAAGATTGTCCACCAAATACAATGGTGGAACAAAATTGTTAAGAGGGTTAAAACATAGCAAAGATCTTTGAGAAATTTAGGGTAGATAGCTCTTGGGTTACTTGCCAACTTGCAAAACAACAACACTTGCCTATTTTTTCAAAACACACATCACAAATACAAACTTTCAAAACAAATTTCAAAACCTTGAAACATCTTTTCAAAAAGACAAACACCTTTTGTAAAACATTCGAGTAAAGAATTGTTACAAGGGTTGCCTAGACAAGGCATCTTTTTCAAAACATTTTCAAAACCCACACACAAAGCACCATTTCAAACAATTGAAAATCAAGGCAAGTTGATCTAAGCAAGTAACTAAGATCCCATGGATAACCATGGATAGAAAGGGTGCTAATACCTTCCCTTTCTATAATCTACTCCCCGAACCCAAGAAAACATCTCAAAGGTTTTTGCTGTGCTTTTTAACCTTTCCTTAGGATAAAATAAAAAGTCGGTGACGACTCTTGCTCAACCGAAACATTTGCGAATACAAATGCAAAACCTCAAGTCAGTTCTCCCACCGTATCACAGAACTGGCGACTCTGCTGGGGACAATTTTTAAAGTGGAGTAACCTTAGGGCTTAGATCACCCTCTTGCATGACTAATTGTTTGTTTTGATTGCTTTATATCTTGGCTCTCTTGTTTGGGTTTGAAATCCTACACCCGGATTTGGGGGAAACATTCATAGATAGCAATACGTTGTGGAAACTGTGCGGGGTATAACGACATGGTGGAAGCAATAGCTATATTAGTGCGACATATTTGTGAGTACCGGTAATCCTTGAGTTCAATCAAGGAGAGTACGGGGCCGCTGAGTGATGTCACTAAGCACTAATGACCTAGAACCTTACTTGACCATCTTGGCCTTTCATTAGGGGTAGTGAGATGATCGGCTTTGGTGCAGTCCGAAGTTGGTAGATACTCGATACTACACTCATTGAGGGTTGTTTTCTTGGAATATTTTGGTCGCTAGTTAAGTGGCTAAACCAAAACAATGAACAATGAAAACAATCCAGTGATATTGAGCTCCTTAGGACCCGGTTACTATTTATAGGACAGGTTTTTAAGCCAACTACACTCAAGAGGGTACTTACCTATGAAACCTCATGCAAGCCTGAAACTAGGGTTTTTTGTGAATTTCTTGTACATATGTTTGTGCATACATCATGAGCATCATGAAACATCATATGCATACACTAACCACTTCAAGGGTTTAGATCTTCATCTTTGTTCTTGTTTTGTAGGTCATGGAAATTCCTCGCAGGAAAACTATCCAAGTCAACCTTGTGAGAATCCCTCCTCAACTCAAGGAGCTCACATCAAGAATTCCAGAAAGCTCTCCCTTCAGTGAAAGACATGGTAGACTGCTCAGCCTAGTCAGCACCAACATTGAAGAGGATATGATGAAGGTGTTGTTCCAGTTCTTTGACCCCCTTCATCACTGTTTCACTTTCCCCGACTACCAATTGGTGCCCACTTTGGAGGAGTTTTCTCAACTCCTGAGAATTCCTATCCTTAATCAACTACCCTACAACGGTACGGAAAAGGAACCAAAGCCTGAAGATGTTGCTCAAGCACTACACTTGCAACCATCTGATATCAAGGGGCATTGGGAAACTAAAAGCGGTGTCAAAGGCTTCTTAGAAAAATTCTTGTTTGAGAAGGCACAAGAATGTTGGAATTCATTGGACCTACAAGCCTTTGAAGAAATTGTGGCACTCCTCATTTATGGGTTGGTCTTGTTCCCAAATCCTGACCAGCTTGTGGATGTCAACGCCGTCAAAATCTTCTTATCCAGGAATCCAATACCAACATTGCTTGGGGACATTCTTCACTCATTTTACACACAAACAATGAGAAAGAGGGGTGTTCTCATGTGCTGTACTCCTCTCCTTGCAAGGTGGTTTATTTCGCACCTTCTACAATCTGTCTTGAAGAATGACCAAGGCTTAAGGTGCTCACAACAGTTGATGACCCTCACTCACTCTGATGTACATTGGTGTTCTCGGTCCAGAGAAAATGTCATCATCATCGATCGTTGTGGAGAGTTCCCTAATGTTTCATTGCTTGGCATTAGGGGAGGCATTACCTACAACCCTTGTCTAGCTTTGAGACAATTTGGATATGCACGGAGGGATGGTCCTCATGACATGTTGATTCCTGACCTAGTTTTTGACTTCGACAACGATGCGCAAGGACTTCGCCAAAGATTCATCAGAGCTTGGAGGATGCCTAACAAGGTAGACAACAAAGACACTGGGGTACAAGAACTCCATCCCTCTTGAGCCTTATCTCAAGTGGGTACGAACCCGAGCCCAGAGTCTAATGATGCCTTACCCTCATGTTCTCCCTGTGATTAAAGAGCCCATTAAGGAAGGAGAGGTTCCTTACACCATCCTATATCCTTACATGCCAACATCATGGGAGGAGATGCAGAAAAGTTGGATCCAACTCAAGGAGGAACGTAATACTTTTGAAGCCAGCTTCTACGCCAGTGAGAAGAAGGTTTTGGAGCTTACCCGCCGACTCCATGAGGAAGAGACCCTCAACACCTACATCGCACCAAAGAGGATGCGCAATGTCTTTTTACCTTGAGAAGTTTTTGTAATATTTGGCCCATGGGGCATTTATGTACTGACAAATTTCTTCTTATTAATGTGACGTGCATTCTTTTTGTTTGCAACAATTTTGAAATTTCTAAATCCTTGAATGCATTGCATACATAAGCATACCATTCATCATGTGCATAAGCAGGTCTCCACACCAGGTTTCCTTATCTTTCTGCTGTTTATTTCAGTAAGATGGATCTCGAACAGACGGTCAAGGACTTGCAGTCTCAGAACGCACAGTTTCAACAACTCCTGATGACCTTGGCAAAGGGTCAGGAGGATCTGAAAGCCCTGCTGGGGAACAAAGACCAAGTGAAAAAGAAGAAGAAGAGAGTCGGGGTGGCTACCTTGGGGAGAAGGTTTAAGGGTGAAGCCAGAAGGGTTATTGAATTTCCTTCCGCATCCGAAGAAGAAGCCAGTAAAGGGAAAGGGGGCTGCGGTACCTTCCGAATCCGAAGCTGAAGAAAAAGAGGCTGAAGAAGACGAAGACTACTCAGAGCAACAATACCCGCCCGCCGATGATAAGTACAAAAACTTGGAAGACAGGTTGGCAGCTATGGAGCTGCAGAGAGTTCCCGGTTTGGATTTCGAAGATTTGGGATTAATTGCTGGAATTGTGATCCCCCCGAAGTTCAAAGTTCCAATTTTTGCAAGATATGACGGGCTGTCTTTCCCGAAGATGCATCTAAGGTCGTATGTCCGAAGAATCCAACCTCACACATCTGACATAAACCTTTGGGTACATTTCTTTCAAGATAGCCTGTCTGGCACTCAGCTAGACTGGTTTTATAAGCTGGAAAGGTCGGAGATACGTAGTTGGGAGGATCTGGCAGCTGTTTTTTATCGCCAATATCAGTATAACTCTGACCTGGCACCAACCCGCACTCAGCTACAGAGTATGGGAATGGCCTCAGGTGAGGGATTTAAGGAATACGCCCAGAAGTGGCGCGGTCTGGCTGGGAGAGTGCAGCCACCTCTTTCCGATAGAGAACTTGTTGATATGTTCCTAGGGACCCTGTCTGGTCCATTCTTTAATCATCTGATCGGTAGCTCTTCCTCGGGGTTTACTGAATTAATTCTGACTGGCGAGCGGGTAGAAGCCGGTATCAAGAATGGGAAGATTCAGAAGGATGCCTCTGCATCTACAATTGCTAAGAAATCATTTCCAGCGAAGAAAGAAACAGCTACTGTGTATTCTCAGAGAGGAGCGGGGAAGACTGAGCGCCGACCGACTGTGGGGGCCGTGATGATCCAAAATCCATCAAATGATCAGCCTCGTTATAACCAGTCCAGGCCAAATCAGCAACGGGTGGAACGGCCGCAACGATAGTTCACCCGCATCAATATGACACCGGCGCAAGTGCTTCCCCATCTGTTGAAGTTAAATCTCGCCACTATCAAGGAGGAACCAAAAAATGTGAACACTTCTTCTCCGTATTATCACCCCAATGCTAAATGCGCCTACCATTCTGACAGTGTCGGGCACGACACTAACGATTGCTGGGCACTTAAGCATAAAATCCAAGACTTGATAGAGGCGAAGGAGGTTGAGTTCGATGCTCCAGAGAAGCCAAACGTGATATCGGCTCCGATGCCGAAGCATGGTCGAAATGTCCATGCTATTGAGGAAGATTTGTATGTTTCTGATGTCAATGACCTGATAACTCCGCTGTTAACCATCAAGTTAAATCTGCTAAGGGCCGGGATTTTCCCGGGATGCAAAGAAGATTGTTACTGTTGTTACTCTCTGCCAATTGACTGCCCGTTACTGAAGAAAGGCATCCAAGGCCTGATGGACAGTCAACAAATTCTGTTTGAAAAAGTTCCTGCTATTCCAACCCCTACTGAAGATGTTTCAATTATCACCATTCACGTCAATCTTTCCAAGGCCGTCAGAAAGACTGTTAAGATTACATCTGCTACAACGTCTGTTCCTCTGAAAATAACTATGCCAAGGCCTGTCCCCTACAGTTCTGAAAAGTCAATACCATGGAATTACGGTGGAGAAATCTACTACCATGGTATTAAACAAGTTGAAATAACCGAAGGAAGCTCTGATGAAGAAGATGCCAGCATTGGAAACATCGCCGGCACAAGCAAGATCACCCGAAGCGGGAGAATATTTTCTCCAAAGATTGCCCCCCCAAAGGCAATCTTTGGACCCTCATATGCTGCCAAAGTTATTCCTGCACCGATAAAACTTTCCGCGAAGACTCCGTTGATCGAAGAATGTGTTATTCCTATTGTTGTCCCTCCTACTTCTGCTGATAAGGGGAAAGGGATCCAAGATGAGCTCGTCAGGACGAGGGCTCAACCTTTGGTCATCCCGGAAACCTCTAAGAAAGAGATGGAGGAGATCTTGAAGATAATTAAAAAGAGTGATTATGACGTGGTAGAGCAACTGGGGCAAACCCCCTCGAAAATCTCCATGTTAGCATTGCTACTTTGTTCAGAAGCGCACGCCAAAGCATTGATAAAATTCCTGAAGACAGCCCATGTGCCCTAGGAAACCTCTGCCGACCAATTCCAAAACTGTGTAGCCAGTCTTACAGCAGACAACGGTTTAGGTTTCTCTGATGCTGACCTAACCTCAAAAGGAAGAAAGCACAACGACGCCTTACATGTGTCAGTAGAATGCCAAGGAACTACCCTGGCCCATGTTCTAGTCGACACTGGTTCTTCCTTGAACGTGCTGCCTAAGAAGGGCCTCGACCGATTGGATTGCGAAGGCTTGGAGTTAAGGCCAAGTAATATCATTGTTAGGGCATTTGACGGGTCGAAGAGAATGGTACGTGGGGAGGTAGACATTCCCATTAAGGTTGGCACAGAGGTGTTCCCCTCAACTTTCTATGTGATGGACATCCGTCCGTCATACTCTTGCTTATTGGGGAGGCCATGGATACACAATACCGGGGCAGTCACTTCTTCCCTACATCAAATGTTGAAGTACCCTGTCAAGGGAAAGATCATAACCGTCCACGGTGAAGAGGAGTATATGATCATCCACCTGAACTCCTTTCGGTATGTGGAGGTAGAGGGTGAATTCATTGAGACACCATTCCATCACTTCGAGGAAGTCTCTCCTGAAGTAGAAGTAGAAAAAGTGGTAGTTGAGGTACCAAAGCAGATGGCCAGGATGGCATCTCTAAAAGACGCGAAGTCCGCAATGAAGGAAGGAAAGAGCTCAACATGGTGGCAGTTGCCGGATATTCCTTACAAAGCAGACAAGTTTGGATTAGGATTCACTGCTGCGGGGCAGAAAGCTATGCGCCGCTCAAAGATTGAAAGAGCACCCATCAAGATCTCTCCTTATGGGATCAATGCTTTGGAAGGTGAAGACGAAGATGCCAACATTGAAGATTGGATCTACCCAACCATCGAAGGGGGACTACACAACTGGGAGGCAAAGGACTTTGTCCCCATTACTTTTATTAATCAGTAATTATCTGTCAAACATTTCCTATGGTCTGTAATAATTAATTTTGAACAATCCGTGCACTACTTTTTCACCTCATGCCTTGCCCGGGGCATGTAGGTCCATTTGTAAGGGTTTTGATTATCTTCATATCCATATGCCATGTTTAATGATTCATTGGACGTTTTTCATCGATAAACTGCTGTGTTCATTTCCTTTCCTTTTTGCATTTTTTGTTTAAAGATGGCTATCCCTTACACACACCCACGCTCACAAATGCAGGTACCCATCCACTCTGGATTCTACGGGTGACTATTCTGCTATGTCCTTCAATAACTCTGAAGATCTGGTCAATCAGGCTGAGTATGAAGATGACGAAGGTTGTGAAGTACCAGGGGAATTAGCCAGACTTCTACAGCAAGAAGAAAGGGCCATCTTGCCTCATGAAGAGTTGCTGGAAACTGTCAATTTAGGAACAGAGGAAGACCGGAAGGAAGTGCAAGTGGGTGCCAATCTGGAACCAAGTGTCAAGGAGCGCCTGATACAGCTGTTAAATGAGTACGTTGAAATCTTCACCTGGTCTTACGAAGACATGCCGGGTTTAGACACAGACATCGTGGTTCACCATCTCCCTACAAGAGAGGATTGTCCACCGATCAAGTAAAAAGTCCACCGAATGAGGCCCGACATGTCTGAGAAGATTAAAGCAGAAGTGATGAAACAATTCAAGGATGGCTTTCTGGCTGTTACATCCTATCCACAATGGGTTTCTAACATCGTGCCAGTTCCTAAAAAAGATGGCAAAGTCAGGATGTGTGTAGACTACCAGGATTTGAATAGGGCCAGCCCCAAAGATGATTTTCCACTACCGCACATTGACATTCTGATTGACAACACAGCTCAGCAGAAAGTGTTTTCCTTCATGGATGGATTCTCGGGCTACAATCAAATTAAAATGGCCCCCGAGGACATGGAGAAAACAACCTTTGTTACACAATGGGGTACTTTCTGTTACAAGGTGATGTCGTTCGGACTGAAGAACGCAGGGGCAACTTATCAACGCGCCATGGTAGCTTTATTTCATGATATGATACATCATGAGATCGAAGTTTACGTAGACGATATGATAGCTCGGTCACAAACAGAGGAGGAACACCTTGAACATCTAGAAAAGCTGCTTGCCAGGTTGAAAGAGTACAAACTCAGGCTGAATCCAAGTAAGTGTACTTTTGGAGTTAGGTCTGGTAAACTTCTAGGGTTTATTGTCAGCAACAAAGGCATTGAGGTCGATCCAGCAAAAGTAAAAGCAATACAAGAGATGCCTGCTCCCCATACTGAAAAGGAGGTTAGAGGGTTCTTGGGGCGCTTAAACTATATTGCCATATTCATCTCTCATCTGACTTCTACCTGTGAGCCAATTTTCAAATTATTAAAGAAAGATCAGGTAGTCAAATGGAACGACGATTGCCAAGCTGCTTTTGATAAGATCAAAGAGTATTTGCTAGAACCTCCTATTCTGATGCCTCCCGTCGAAGGAAGACCATTTTTCATGTATCTGACCGTCTTGGATAACTCAATGGGGTGTGTTTTGGGCCAGCATGACGAGTCTGGTCGAAAAGAGCATGCTATTTATTACCTTAGCAAAAAGTTTACCGACTGTGAGACTCGCTACTCACTGCTCGAGAAAACTTGCTGCGCTTTGGTATGGGCTGCTCGCCGACTAAGGCAGTATATGCTGACTCATACCACCTTGTTGATTTCCAAAATGGATCCTATCAAGTATATCTTCGAGAAGCCTGCTTTATCTGGAAGAATAGCTAGATGGCAAATGATCCTAACTGAGTATGACATCCAGTACACCACTCAAAAAGCTATAAAGGGGAGTGTACTAGCTGACCATCTAGCTCATCAAGCTATCTAAGATTATCAGTCCATGAGATTCGACTTTTCGGACGAGGACATCATGAATTTGGACAACATTGAAGGTAACGGACCGTATGACGGACCCGAAAAGGGATCCCGATGGACCCTGTACTTTGATGGTGCTTCAAATGCACTTGGAAACGGTATCGGTGCGGTACTCATTTCCCCGGAAGGTTGTCACACTCCTTTCACGGCCCGACTTTTCTTCAGTTGCACAAACAACATGGCGGAATATGAAGCTTGCATCTTTGGCCTCAAGGCTGCTATAGACTTGGGGATCAAATCTTTGATTGTATTTGGGGACTCGGCTTTGGTTATCAGTCACATCAAAGGAGAGTGGGATACCAAACATCCTAATCTTATCCCATACAAAGGACATGTCCTAACATTGTTGCCTCATTTCGAGCAAATTACCTTCGAGCATTTCCCGCGAGAAGAGAATCAGCTAGCAGATGCCCTGGTAACAATGTCTTCTATGTTTAAACTCAACTGGGATAACGAGGCTCCCTAAATCACCATCGAGCGAATGGATGAACCTGCGCATTGTCACGAGATTAATACCGAAGAAGTAGTGGAACAACCCTGGTTTCACGAAATCAAAAGGTATCTCCAGACTAGAGAATATCCTGAAGGAGCTTCCGTAAATGACAAGAAGTTCCTAAGGAAATTTGCTGCCAAGTTCTTCCTAGGCAATGGCATCCTCTATAAGCGCAACCATGATTGTGTTTTACTCCGATGTGTTGACAAAACTGAAGCGGAGTTAATCATGACAGAGATGCACAACGGTACATTTGGCACCCATTTGAGCGGGCATACTATGGCTAAAAAGATCCTAAGGGCGGGCTATTACTGGTCTACCATGGAAGCAGATTGCCATCAGCATTCCCGTACTTGCCACAAATGTCAAGTCTACACTGACAAGATTCATATTCCTCCGGTTCCTCTTAACGTGCTGACAGCTCCTTGGCCATTTGCAATGTGGGGCATTGACATGATTGGAGAGATCAAGCCCACGGCATCCAACAGACATCGCTTCATCCTGGTTGCCATCGACTACTTCACCAAATGGGTCGAAGCAGCTTCTTTCGCCTCTGTCACTAAAAATGTGGTTGCCCGCTTCATCAAGCAAAACCTTATATGCCGGTATGGTGTTCCAGACAGGATCATCACAGACAACGGTACAAATCTGAATAATACTATGATCACCGCATTATGCGAACAGTTCAAGATTTATCATCACAATTCATCTCCCTATCGGCCGAAGATGAACGGTGTTGTTGAAGCTGCGAACAAAAACATTAAGAAGATCATTCAGAAAATGACAGTCACTTACAAGGACTGGCATGAGATGTTACCGTTTGCTCTGCGTGGATACCGTACGACGGCACGTACTTCAACCGGGGCAACCCCATTTTCTTTGGTATATGGCATGGAAGCTGTCTTGCCCATGGAAGTTCAGATTCCTTCTTTAAGGATTATGAAGGACTCTGGTTTGAGTGAAGATGATTGGATTCAGACCCGACTTGATCAACTCAATTTGATCGATGAGAAGCGACTCGCTGCTGTCTACCATGGTCAAACGTATCAAAAACGGATGATCAAGGCCTTCAACAAGAAAGTCAGACGTCAAGTATATCAAGTCGGAGATATCGTAATCATGCGGATTATCTTGCCGCAAAGTGATCCCAGGGGCAAATGGACTCCTACATACGAAGGACCATTTGTGATCAAGAGCGTATTTTCTGGTGGTGCAATGATTCTGACCACCATGGACGGCGACGATTTGCCGCACCCTGCGAACACAGACATAGTCAAAAGATACTACACATAAAATAACCCGACAAGTCGAAAACCCGAAAGGGCGGCTTGGGCAAAAATGGGCATCCCGGTGGACCAAAAACCCGAAAGGGCGGTCCAGGCAAAAATTAGGGATAAAACAAAAGAAATCTGTACACCCGGCGAGTTGAAAACCTGAAAGGGCGACTTGGGTAAAAAGGGGTTTCCCGGTGGATCGAAAACCCGAAAGGGCGATTCAGGCAAAAGTTAGGGAATTAAAGCGTATGACTATGTCTCGTCGGATCACTTTAAGGACAATCTCTTCATCAACCAGCTCCAAGCTTTTGATCAATCCAGTTATCGGCAAACAAAGCATTGAATGGACAGATATTCAGAGTTGTGAAGGCTATAGCAGAATGGAATCCCATGGAACTGTTTCACATAGCCATCTTTCTTTTATAAATTTTTTAATACTTACGACGACTTCCTCTTACTAGGATGACTGTCTCCTTTGTACAAATATACTCATAGAAAGCTAATACAAATACTTTTCCAAATACAAAAATTTGCGTTGTCTTCCTTTTCTCTTTTCTTTTGCACTTATGTTTATCTAAGAAACGTCCAATGTTTTGTTAAATAGGCATATGCATTTGAACATAATCATTTCCTTATGAATCAAGAAATATGATTACTGATAGGTTGAAGGTGCAGATAGATATCCCGATGCCCTTTCAGAGGAAATCCCGAGCAGATTTGAAATCCAAACCCCTCAGTTAAACTTCAGGATCCTCAGCAGAGAAAGCTTTCTCAAAACTGATCTCCCCAGCCAGAGGGCATCCCAGAACTCAGTTCCCATCAGAGTCAAATTCAGAATCACCGGTGGAGCCTTAAAAATCTGAAAATCCTATCCCCAGCGGAACTAAAACTTCCAACTATCAATCCCCAGCGAAACCAGACTAGTGAACCTTCTCCCCACAGAGATACTTCCCATCAAACTGAAGATTCTCAGGTCATACCTCTCCAGCATGAGTCTATTAAGTTCTGAACTCCCCAGTAGAGATCATCAGAATTCTCATTTCCCGCAAGTCATCAAGGAATGCCTGTTCCCCAACAGTGGTTCTAGGATCACTCAACAATTGAAGATTTTGCATTTCCCCAAGCAAAGTGAAGACTCATTCCCAGTTCCTCACGGCATAATCAGATATTCCCCAGTGAAGATCTCCTCAAGACAAGAATCCCCAGAAGATTGGTATACAACCCAAGCTCCTTTTTCTCCAGCAGTAGTCCACAGAGATGTCTCCTCTTCAGCAATCAAAGATTCTTGCCTTCCCCTGCAGCAGTCAGGAATTATTTCCCCGGCAGCAGTCAAGATTCTTGTGTCTCCAGCCTTCCAGGATTCATTTATCCTCAGCAAGACAGCTCTTCAGCTTACATGCGCGTGCATTTACATTCATATCATAAACATTGATATAACATATATTGCATCATACATTTCATGCAACATAGTTTTGTGTTTAGCTAAACATTTTGTCATTTTCAGGATAAGAATGAAAGGCTATCATTAACAATTATTCAAGATGCAGTTTTACACGGACTCATCATCAGGAAACCTTACACCGGTTTCTTCTTCAAGACTTCTGAAAACAGTTCACGGGTTCTCCAGTTACGGATGTTAACCTATCACTTGTTCAGATTCTTCTCAACTTTTGAAAACAGTTTACGGACGCTTCCCAACAACGGATGTTGCTCTATTGCTTATTCAACTTCAAGACTTCTGAAAACAGTTCACGGGTTCTCCAGTAACGGATGTTAACCTATCACTTGTTCAGATTCTTCTCAACTTTTGAAAACAGTTTACGGACGCTTCCCAACAACGGATGTTGCTCTATTGCTTATTCAACTTCAAGACTTCTGAAAACAGTTCACGGGTTCTCCAGTAACGGATGTTAACCTATCACTTGTTCAGATTCTTCTCGACTTTTGAAAACAGTTTACGGACGCTTCCCAACAACAGATGTTGCTCTATTGCTTATTCAACTTCAAGACTTCTGAAAACAGTTCACGGGTTCTCCAGTAACGGATGTTAACCTATCACTTGTTCAGATTCTTCTCAACTTTTGAAAACAGTTTACGGACGCTTCCCAACAACGGATGTTGCTCTATTGCTTATTCAACTTCAAGACTTCTGAAAACAGTTCACGGGTTCTCCGGTAACGGATGTTAACCTATCACTTGTTCAGATTCTTCTCAACTTTTGAAATAAGTTTAGGGATGCTTCCCAACAACGGATGTTGCTCTATTGCTTATTCAACTTCAAGACTTCTGAAAACAGTTCACGGGTTCTCCAGTAATGGATGTTAACCTATCATTTGTTCAGATTCTTCTTCAACTTCTGAAAACAGTTTACAGATTCCTCCCAACAACGGATGTTAATCTATCGCTTGTTCAGACCCAACTTTTGAAAATAGTTTATGGATTCTCCAAACGCGGATATCAATCCATTGCTTATTCAAAACCCCCAGTTCATAGATGTTCCAAAACATGGACACCTTTCTGATACTCATTCCAGATGGCATCTTAAAGCCCATCCCTGACAAGATTCAGTCACCCCTCTAGATGGCATCTTTAAGCCCATCGCTAAATGGCATCTCTAAGCCCATTCCTGCATCCATCGTTCTGACGAGTGCAAATTTAAGGGCACTCTAGTGTCCAATCTCCTTTTACCTTCGAGACGCGAAAGGCAAACCTGCCAATCTAACTCTTCAGGTGCAAGAAGATTGAACAGGGGCAAATGTTGTACCCCAAAATTTGCCCACCCATTTTCATCAGTATTTTCTCACCACAAGACTCTTGGAGCTCAAGATCAAGTTAGGGTTTTGCTCTGCTCAAGACTCCTCCTTGCACTGTTGACCCAAATTAGGGTTTGAGTTTGCACAAAGATGTTTTGACCTAAAGGGCCCAAAATGACTTTCATGCTTCATTTTGGACTCTCAAGTTTACCCATACCATGTTTCAAGCCTTGATTCCAATCTTTGCCCAGTCAATTGGACAGTTGACCTAGAAATCAGCTGTATTGGGGAAAAAGTCAACTGTGGTCAATTGACAGTCAAACCTCATGATTTTTAACCCACATCAACATTATGAACTCATTTGAACCATTTGATCAAGTTTGGATCACAATTCCACAAGAAATTTGATCAGATCACCAAAAGGGCAAAATGGTCATTTTTAGGGTTTTGACTGCACAAAAGCAATTTTTGACTGTTTGACCTAACCAATGGCAAACCAAGCTCATATATGGACTCAAAGACCCCTTGGAATTGTATTGACATGTTCAACAAGTTCAAAAGATCCCAAATGCACAAGATTGACAGATGAATTTTCTAGTCAATTGATCAATTTTTGACTGTATACTGAAAAGTCAAACTTTGACTTTTTGGTCAAAATCAAGTATTAAGATTCATTTTTCATCAAAACATGTCAAATTATGAAACTTGTTCATCAAGAAATCAAAAATCACAAATTAGGGTTTGAAATGAAGAAATTTCATAACTTAGAAATTTTCTAAGTTATGAAAATTCCTAATTTTTTCCTAACTTTGTCCCACTTTTCCATCAAGATACATTTGGATTCAAGGAAAAGTAAAAACATGAAAGTTGTAGTCCATTGCAAAATCTACAACTTTGATTCACAAAGTTTCCTCAAAAGAAGCTTGTAGCTCAAGTTATGATTTTTGGAACAAGGGTGCAAAACATTCTTAACTTAAAAAATATTTGACCTATTCTAGGCAGGATTTTTGCCTAACTTCATGGCTACTTTTCACATGCTTCCACTTGGAATTTCAATTTTCACTATAAAGATGGATTGTAGTACACATTCCAAGCTTTCCAAAATGTCCAAGAACTCATCAAACAACCTTGTTTTTAGGGAGAATCGAATTTGGCAATATGAGCAAAAGTCACTTTGATTCATGGCCACAGGCATGTTCATAACTTGTGCATTTTCAAACTCAGCATATGCAAGCTACATTACAGGCCTCTAATCTCATTTACACTCATAAATTTAATGCCAATCCTTTGTGTTTAAGCCTTATCTTGTGTGTTTAACCATTGCATACAAGATTGAGCCATAAATGGAAAAAGCAATTTATCCATTTTTGAAAAGTTGAACTTTATGTCAAGATTGCAATCTTTGAAGTACAATGCAAATACTTTTGGCACAAGTTCATAAGCATATCACACTTATCAAGAGGGATGGTTGCAGCACATTTGAGGGGCATGCACAAGTCTAGAAACCAAGTTGACATTTTGTTGCTTAAGTTAGAAGAAACTTGGCATATTGATAGACAACTCTCATTTCTGCCAAGAGAAGCTTAGAAAAACTTGTTAGACACATTCCAAACAACATAACTGAGCTAAGGCACGACCAAAACACCTTCCAAATCTCATCATTCATCAAAACACCATCCTACTGCAGAAAACATAGTCACCTCTGCAGTTGGACTTCCATAACTCAATTCACCCGTGCATTCTTGCTAAAACCAGTTCATACACACTCCATACCACATATACAAGCTATCCCAAGCATTGGACACGACCTGTAACACCTCTAACCAACTTCACCATTTTCACTTTTTCTGTTTTGCAGGTTGATTGCCATAGCTTGATTCACTTGGTTTCAAAGCAAGCTAAAGGTTGGAATAGCATCCCTGAACTTCAAGCAAGTTGTACCAATCCTCACCTTACCTTGAAAGTGCCTCCATTTCCAGACACGATCCATGCTGAACAGGTAAGTTCATGGACTTCTATCTCTCAATCTAGGAAGAGTTAGCTTTAAGTTTATGAATGAAAAATTTTCTACTCATGGCCCTGAAGCTATACATATCCTCACTTTCCATTTATATTGCATATGCTGAGAGAATTTAAGACCTGAACATTGACAAAAGCTTAGGTTAAGAATTAGGGATTGAGAAATTCTCTCTCATTTCTGAGAGTTAAGTTAAGTTTTTTATATGTATAGAATCGTGGCTTGATGCTTGACATCTTTCATGTTATAAGTTTGTGCTAAAAGTCCAGGAATCAGGATGTTTGAACCAGGAAGGAAAGGCACGTGTTTTTGACATTTTTGTGCTGGAGGTTGAAGACAACCTCTATTGGGCTGGGCCTGTGACATTTTTCCTTTTTGCACCATGTTTTTACATTTGCACCTCCTTGGCCCATTGCATTTTATTTTCATTATTTTTGACTTTTGATTTTTGTTTCTGACTTATTTATTTTTGTCAAAGCATAAAAAATATTAAAATTATTTTTTTTCACCTTTTTTTGCATTTTTAGGTATTTATTTGTTCTAACTTGATATATGTAAATAAATAAATATAGATACTTTTATTTTAAAATACAAAAAAAATAATACAAACACTCTTATTTTCTGATTTTTATTTTGTTTTATCTTTTGAAAACATTTTATAAAAATATACTTTTTTTTGTAAATTTTAAATATTTTATTTTTTGTACATATTTAATATTTTTTGTAAATAATATGATTACTTACACATTTATTAGGATATTTAGAATAAAAATACAAAAAATATACATTTTTATTTTTATTAATATTTAACTTAAAAAATCACCTTTTGACAATATATTTCCTTTTTATTTATTTTTTGTACATAATTAATGAATATTGCATATATTGTATAATAAATACCTTTTATTTATAAAATTAAGGTTTTGCCCTAAATACATAAAAATACCAAAAATTAATTCATTTTATTTTTGTTTATTTGACACATAAAAAATACTTTTTACATACATATAAAAATCATTTTTGCATCTTGCATATTTATTTTATTTTATTTAATTATTGTGTAATTAATTAATTTGTATAATTCAATTTGGACGTAATAGTTAGATTTTAATTTCTTGCTAAAATATCCCCATTTGAACATTTGTACCCCCCATCCCATATATTGTATTGTAATAACTTAGGACCTTTTATTTTTCGCATTTAAAAGCTTTCCAATTATGCCATGTTAGAATTAGGGTTTTGTATGCAAATCAAAAACAACAAATAGTTTGACCTAAATTCAAGATAAACAAGCATGAAAATGGACAACACTAATCACACTTGCACCCCTAGGGTTATTCCACTTGTTGCCTTCAATAAATGGGCCATATTGCATGTTAGGTATCTTTGGCAAAAAACAAAACAATCAAATGATCATAGTCCCTCGATGACGCTTTCGAAAGTTGCCTAAACATGATCAAGTCCCTTAAAGGAAAAGTTGCCAAAGATACTTGGCACCATTGCAATCATGGTCTAAACGATGACCCGCGCCCGTCCTGTTCACATCCTAACACAAGATTGTCCACCAAATACAATGGTGGAACAAAATTGTTAAGAGGGTTAAAACATAGCAAAGATCTTTGAGAAATTTAGGGTAGATAGCTCTTGGGTTACTTGCCAACTTGCAAAACAAAAACACTTGCCTATTTTTTCAAAACACACATCACAAACACAAACTTTCAAAACAACTTTCAAAACCTTGAAACATCTTTTCAAAAAGACAAATACCTTTTGTAAAACATTCGAGTAAAGAATTGTTACAAGGGTTGCCTAGACAAGGCATCTTTTTCAAAACATTTTCAAAACCCACACACAAAGCACCATTTCAAACAATTGAAAATCAAGGCAAGTTGATCTAAGCAAGTAACTAAGAGCCCATGGATAACCATGGATAGAAAGGGTGCTAATACCTTCCCTTTCTATAATCTACTCCTCGAACCCAAGAAAACATATCAAAGGTTTTTGCTGTGCTTTTTAACCTTTCCTTAGGATAAAATAAAAAGTCGGTGGCGACTCTTGCTCAACCGAAACATTTGCAAATACAAACGCAAAACCTCAAGTCAGTTCTCCCACCGTATCACAGCTGTCGTAATAGAGAAAAATTTGATACAAAGGAAAGATAGCTATGTGTAATAATCCCATGGGGTTTCCATTCTACTATAGCCTTCGTATCTCTGAGCATGTTGTCTATTTGTTGCCTTGTCCGAAGATGATTGAATTGACCTGATCCTATGAGTTTGTTAGTGGAAGCTAAAGGTTGTCCGTAAAGTGATCCAACAGGACATAGTCATACGCTTTAATTCCCTAACTTTTGTCTGGACCTCCCTTTCGGGTTTTCAGTCCACCGGGAAGCCCTTTTTTGCTCAAGTCACCCTTTCGGGTTTTCAAATTTCCGGGTGTATAGATTTTTTTGTTTTATCCCTAACTTTTGCCCGAACCTTTTGTTTTACCGGGATGCCATTATTTTGCCTAGGTGTGTCAACCTAGCGGGTCTCTTATGCATAGTATCTTTTGACTATGTTCGTGTTTGCAGGGTGTGGCAGGTCATCACCATCCATGGTGATCAAGATCATTGCCCCACCGGAGAATATGTTTTTGATTACAAATGATCCTTCATAGGGAGGAGTCCATTTTCCCCAGGGATCACCTTGTGGCAAGATGATGCGTTTGATCACTAGATCCCCAACTTGATACACTTGGCGTCTGACTTTCTTGTTAAAAGCCTTGATCATATATTTTTGATACATTTGACTATGGAAAATAACAGTAAGTCTCTTCTCATCAATCAAGTTCAATTGATCAAGTCGAGTCTGGATCCGATCGTCTTCGTTCAACCCTGCATCCTTCATAATCCTCAGAGAGGGGATCTGAACCTCGATAGGCAAGACAACTTCCATGTCGTAAACCAGAGATTAGGGTGTTTCCCCGGTTGATGTGCAGGCCGTGGTAAGATACCCGTGGAGAGCAAATGGTAACATCTCATGCCAGTCTTTGTATGCGACTGTCATTTTCTGTATGATCTTTTTAATGTTCTTATTTGCAGCTTCGACAACACCATTCATCTTCGGCCGATAAGGGGAAGAATTGTGATGCTGGATCTTGAGTTGCTCGTATAAGGCGGTGATCATAGTGTTGTTAAGAGTTGTACCATTGTCAGTGATGATCCTTTCTGGGATACCATACCAGCAAATAAGGTTTTGCTTGATGAAATGGGCAACAACATTCTTGGTGACGGAAGCGAAGGAAGCAGCCTCCACCCACTTTGTAAAATAGTCGATGGCCACTAGGATGAAGCGGTGTCCATTGGAGGTTGTCGGCTTGATTTCCCCAATCATATCAATCCCCCACATAGCAAAGGGCCAAGGAGCCGTTAAGACATTTAGAGGAACCGAAGGTACGTGCATCTTGTCAGCGTAAATCTGGTGTTTATGGTAGGTTCGAGAGTGTTGATAGCAATCTGCTTCCATGGTAGACCAGTAATAGCCTGCCCGTAGGATTTTCTTTGCCATCGTATGCCCACTGGAATGGGTGCCAAAAGTGCCTTCATGCAATTCAGCCATGATCCTTTCAGCTTCAACCTTATCTATGCACCGAAGTAACACAGAGTCATGATTGCGTTTTTACATGATGTCATTACTGTAACACCCCAGTTCTATTTATTTGGAATTATCTTAATAAGAGTTATTTTATTTGAAACCAATAAAATTATTTTATTTGGGTTAATATAAAATAAAAGGATTATTATTTATTTTATAAATAATTGTAGAAAAAAAAATAAGGATTGAAGGTTATTGGGCTTATGATGTTATGGGTAAAAGAGGGGGTGCAAGTGAAGTAAAATGTTATTTGGGACTTATATGTCACTTTTGCTAACTTTCACGTAAAACTGAGATTTTGGGATTTTGGAACTCAGAGAACGTGTAAAGAAGAGAAAGGAGAAGAATGAGAAGATTGATCGAGGAAGTTGCAGGAGCTGCAGATTATCCAAGGTAAGGGGTTGGTCATTCTTTTACTATGAATACGTTGTGATATATATTCTATATGAGTTAGGGATTTGTAGGGATGATGGATTCTTGATGCCATGGTTGTTGTGATGATGAAACATGAATGGAATTGATTGGTGTTTTGATGTGGTATTGATCCTATTGTATGCCTTAGATCATTGCTATATGGTAGGAATTCGATTTTGATGGTTTTAGGATGTTTGGGGATGATTAGGAATGAGTTGGGGTGATTTTGGGAAGCATAAAAACGTGAAATATGGTGTTGCAGAGTCATCAACACGGGCCGTGTTGATTCACACGGGCACCCGTGTTGATCTTCTGTGTTGATGCTCGGGTAGGTTTTTCCCAAAAATCGTTTCGGCCATAACTTTTGAACCGTAACTCCGATTTAGGCGCCGTTTGATGTGTTGGAAAGCTAGTGAAATTTTCTATATGATTATGATGAATTAAGTAGCTTTAAGAGCTTATTTTAATAAGTGATTATTGGAGAAAGTGTTTATGTTTATAAGTGAATTTGATTGTTATGTATTTTAGTGAAGTGTTTGGAGATATTTGGGATTGGAGCTCTGAAGAACGACGAACAATCGCTCAAGAGTTCGAAGCTGCAATTTGATAAGGTAAGGGGGGCTACTACTCAATTTATATTTGCTTATGGGTTTAGATGCAATTGGTTGGGTAATCGTAGGATAACCCCATTTTCTCTGATGTTCTTAGTGATTGATAACTTTAGGGTCGAATTTCGTTAGGAAGGATTAGGTTCCCTAAAGGTTGTGAATCGATTAAGAAATTAATCCCTATTGTTGATTTAGATCGAAATTGTATGATCGTGAATTTACCTTAGGTGTTCTAGGGATAACCTTGATGTTGTTAGAATTTCCCTAAAGGACAGGTAATATGTAACTTAAGGTCAATTTTATAAAACTTGTTGTTGATGAAAGAATGGTTGATAAAATAGGATGTTTTGAGACAAAAATTCTGAGTTGTGTATGATCTGAAAAATAGGACCTTAAGTGAAATAATGCTGTCCTTAAGATTGGAAATTGACTAACGTAGAAGGGAATTGTGTTTCCAATTGATGTGTTGCTTTGAGTTATGCATAATTGATGTTGTTATGTACCGAAATGTGCGTTTTGGCTGGTATTTTTCGCGTTTGGCTGTTGTTTTGAGCTGCTGCAGGTACAGGAAATTTTGGGTTCGCGCTCATCAACACGGGCCGTGTGGATTCACACGGGCACCCGTGTTGATTCACTGTATTGCCAAAAAAATGTGTTTCCAGACACATTTCAACACGGGCCGTGTTGATTCACACGGGCACCCGTGTTGATCCCATGTATTGGTAAAATAACGTGTTTCTGGACACATTTCCACACGGGCAGTGTTGATTTACACGGGCACCCGTGTTAAACCTCCTGTGTTGGTTTCTAAACTCTGTTTTCTGTGCATGCTGTTATGTACGGATTGATCCTGTTTTGATGTGCAGTGTTTAACATGTTTTGAATATGCTGTTTATTGATTTCCTAGTGTTGATTGGTGCTTGTATCGAATAACGATTGTATGTTATGATACCAACACTATATGGATTTTATTGTCATGCTTTTAGATGATGTTAACAAGCATGAATTGTGATATAACTTGATATGATTGGTTGATGTTTAATAGTATGCTGAGTGATTACATGCTATTCATATCGTGTTGTATTTGATATTGTCGATGTTACATGATATGGTTTATTGATGTTAATAGTATGCTGAGTGTTACATATTGTACATATCATGTTGCATTTGTTAATTCCCATTGTGTGGAATTAACATGGTGGCCAATATACGTGTCCGCGATTTAATGGAACGTTGAGGTGGTAGCCGTGTCCGCGATATAATGGAACGGTGAGTTATCCGTGACCCGAGATTTAATGGGGCGGTAGAATGGTACCACATGCATGGGTGTGTTGCATTATATTGAATATAACATGAATGGATGATTTTCCAATGTTGTATTTAATTGATTGTATGCATATATTACTGCTAAATTGTTAATGATGTTTGATGTTAATTATAAGTATGAAAAGTGATATATTATGAATATATGAATTGTAAAGGTTTTCGTAAACTATGAAACATGCTAACTGTTTGGGTGATGCTTATGGTTTATCTGAATTGATTGTTATGAACGTATAATTAAATGTATAGTTGAGATGCTCACCCTTACTGTTGAACATTTCAGATTGAGGAGCTTCGTTCAGGTGCTTGGCGAAGGCTTGTTGTTTCTAGTTTATTTCGGTTTAAGTATTGTCCGGGTCATGCTCTGGTAGTTGTAACTCCGGGAACGTTTGTTTGTCGAGCTGCTTTAGTCAGACTCGTTTATTTCCTTATGTTTGTTATAATATAATGTTGATATATTCCGGGTGTTAATCCCTGATGATTTTGAAAATATTATAACATTGGTTTTGTTAATTAAATTATTCCGCTGTGTAAACATGTATGAGTTGCTTCTATGTTATGCATGACAGGAACTTGTTTTTATTAAAAGAGAATTATGACATCCTCGTTAATACATGTTGTGATACGGTGGGAGAACTGACTAGTGCTTTGCGTTTGTTTTTGCAAATGTTTCGGTTGAGCAAGAGTCGCCACCGACTTTTTATTTTATCCTAAAGGAAAGGTTAAAAAGCACAGCAAAAACCTTTCGAGATGTTTTCTTGGGTTCGGGGAGTAGATTATAGAAAGGGAAGGTATTAGCACCCTTTCTATCCATGGTTATCCATGGGCTCTTAGTTACTTGCTTAGATCACTTGCCTTTTGTTTTCAATTGTTTTAAATGGTGCTTGAGTGTGTGGGTTTGAAAATGTTTTGAAAAGAAGCCAATGTGGTGGCAACCTTTGTAATGATCCATGTGGGGATGTATACAAAGATGTATGTCTTTTAAAAAGGTTTTCATTTGTTTTTGAAAGTTGTTTTGAAAGTGTAGTGATGTGTGGTTTTTGAAATAGGCAAGTATTTTTGTTTTGCAAGTTTGATTCAAGTAACTAAGAGGTTATCTACTCCTAAATTTCTCAAAAGATTATTGCTATGTTTTAACCCTTTTAACAAGTTTGTTCCACCATTGTATTTGGTGGACAATCTTATGTTTAGGATGTGAAAGGGACAGGCGCGGGTCATCGTATGGACCATAATTGCAACGGCGTTAAATGTCTTTGGGCAATTTTCTTTAAGGGACTTGATCATTTGTTTTTGTTTGTTTTGAAAAGTTTTATCGAGGGACTATGATCATTCAAATTGTTTGCTTTGCCCAAAGAAGTTCAACATACAATATGGCCCATTTATTTGAAGGCAACAAAGTAGAGTACCCTAGGGGTGCAAGTGTGAGACGTGTTGTTTATTTTCATGCTCATTCATCTTGTATTAGGTCCAACTATTTTTTTTATCGTTTTTCGCATGCAAACCCTAATTCTAACATGTTATTATTAGAAAGCAATAAAGCGCGAAATTTAAATTTACTAAGCTATTACAAAACCAAATATGGGAAGGGGGGTACAAATGTTCAAATGGGGATATTGACAAGTAATGTAAATCTAAATTATTACATCATTTTTGAATATTTGCAAGGTAAATAAATTGCATGATTAAATGGAATTTAAATAAATATGTAAAATGCAAAAAAAAGAAAGTCTTCATGTATGAGAAAAGTATGGTTTATGTAAAATAAAAATAAAAAAATAAAAAGGTATTATTTTGAGTATTTTACTTTTAGGGCAAAAACCCTAATTTTAAAGAAAATGTATTATTATTTAATTTAATATAAGTATTTATTTATTATGTACAAAAATAAAAATAAAATGAAGTGTATTATGAAAAAAAAGTACTTTTGTATCAAATATTAATAAAAATGAAAAAAATTCAAGTATTTTTATATTTATATAAATAAACATATATATATATATATATATATTAAGTTCTTAAATATGCATTATATACAAAATAATATATATTTAATATTTTAATAAAATAAATAAATAAAAAGGTATTTTTATATGAAATATTTTCAGAAGGTAAATAGAAATAAAAATGTATTTACACTATCTTTCTATTTATTCTAATAATAGTATATGTATAATATTTATATACAAACAAAAGAAATAAATCAAATAAATATGCCATAAATTCAAAAAAAGATGGAAAAAATATTTTTATGTTTTTTATATCATGAGAAAAAATAAACAAAGTCAATCAAAAAAGTAAAAGTCAAAAAAGTCAAATAAATAAGCAAATGGGCTCAGGGGGTGTAATAGCAATTAGATGGTGCAAATAAGAAAAAATTCCAGGCCCAGCCCAGAAGACCTGTCTTCTTCAACCTCTGAACAATATCCTTCAAGCAAACACGCGTTTTTTATCTCTGGATTCCTGGACTTTCAAGCAAAACTCATAACATGAAAAGTGTAGAGCATTAAAAGACGGTTTCAACCATGTAAAGAACTTGACCTAACTCTCTAAGATGAGGGAGAATTTCTCCTCCCCCAATTTCTGACCTAACTTTTCATCAATGTTCAGACATAAAATTCTCTAAGCACACGAAATATAAATGAAATCTAATCATATGAGCATATTCAGGGCTATGATTGTGACATGTTTTCTTCACAAACCTAAAACTAACAATGTCTAATAAGAGAGATACGACCCCATGAACTTACCTGTTCAGTTGGAATCGAGCTTTGCAATGGAGGATGTTTCAGAGTGAAATGATGACTTGTATAGCTTCCTTGAAGTGTAAGGATGCTTTTCCAAGTCCTACTTTGTCTTGAAACTCCCTGAATCGAGCTGGTGAACTCCAACTGCAAAACAGAAAATTAAAAATGGTGAAGTGGCTTGGAGGTGTTACAGGTCAGGTTTCAGGTCATGGTTAGCTTGCATAAGTATTAGGGAATGTGTGTGAATTGGTTTTGGTGAGAATGCTCGAGGGAAATGGGAGTTGGCACTCAAACTGCAGGCCTTGCCCTGTTTGAGCAGTTTGATGGTGTTTCTGTGATGGAGAGTGTTTTAGAGGTCAAGGATTCGTGCAAAAGCTTGGTTGGGATGTTTGGAATGTGTTTGATCAATTTTCTCTTGTGTGCCTATGCTGAAATGATAGTTGTTACAAGTTATGGAACTTTTCTTCTCTCTTAAGCAACAAAAGCAAGTTGATGATTTAGGTCAGTAGGGGGCCTCCTAATGTGCTGCATAATCTTCTCTTGATCAGAGCAACTTGTCCATAATCTTGTGCCAAAAGGATTTAGCTTGTACTTGTTGGATTTCTAAATTGACATAAAGTTAATCTTTTCAAAAATGGAAAGTTCACTTTATCTAGTTTAGGATTAATCTTGCATACAATGCTTGCACTCAAAGAACAACACTTTAACACATTGAATATGCATTAAATTATTGAGTATGGAATGGTTCAAGGACCTGTAATCAAGGGCATGCTGATTTAGAGAAGTTTACTCAAACTATGAATCATGGAAAATGGCCAATTCAAAGGTGAGTTTTTGCTATATTGTGAAATTCGAATCTCTCAAGTTATGAGGTTGTTTGAGAAGTTCTTGGACATTTTGGAAAGCTTGGAATGTGTACTACAATCCATCTTTGAAATGAAAGTTTAAATTCCAAGTGGAAGGGTATGGAAAATGGCCTTGAAGTGGGGTAGAAAACCTTGTCAAAATAGGTTAAAATTTCACTAAGTTAAAAATGGTTTAGTGCCCTTATTCAAAAAATTGTAACTTGAGATACAAGCTTCAAATGAGAAAACTTTGTGAATCAAAGTTGTAGATTATGCAACAAGCTACAACTTTCATGTTTTGACTTTTGTTTGAATCCAAATGGATCTTGGTGAAAAGATGGGGCAAAGTTGGGAAAAAATTAGGGTTTTTCATAACTTAGAAAAATTCTAAGTTATGAAAAATTCCATTTTCAAACCCTAATTTGCATTTTGTGATTTCTTGGTGAACAAGTTTCATGATTTGGCATGTTTTGATGAAAAATGAATCTTGACTCTTGATTTTGACCAAAAAGTCAAAGTTTGACTTTTCAGTGTACAGTCAAAATTGATCAATTAACTGGGAAATTCAACTGTCAATCTTGTGTACTTGGGATCTTTTGAGCTTGATGAATGTGTCAAGACCATTTCATTGAGTCCTTGAGTCCATATGTGAGCTTGATTTGCCATTGTCTAGGTCAAACAGTCAAAAATTTCCTTTGTACAGTCAAAACCCTAAAAATGACCATTTTGCCCTTTTGGTGATCTGATCAAATTTCTTGTGGAATTGTGATCCAAACTTGATCAAATGGTCCATATGAGTTCATAATGTTGATGTGGGTCAAAAATCATGAGTTTTGACTGTCAATTGGCCACAGTTGACTTTTTCCCCAATACAGTTGATTTCTAGGTCAACTGCCCAATTGACTGGGCAAAACTTGGAATCAAGACTTGAAACTTGGCATGGGTAAACTTGGGAGTCCAACATGAAGCATGAAAGTCATCTTAGGCATTTTAGGTCAAAACATCCTTGGGCAAACACAAACCCTAATTTGAGTCCACAGTGCAAGGAGAAGTCTTGAGCAGAGGAAACCCTAACTGGATCTTGATCTTCAAAGGTCTTGTGATGAGAAAATGTTGAGGAAATGGGAGGGCAAATTTTGGGGTACAACACATGTACTCTGAAAATATGATTTTAATTATTTGCGAAATTATGTTCGGGGGTTTTAGAGGGTGTTATAATAGTGGTATCAGAGCATGGTCGGTCTGTCCGGCCAAGTTGTTATGTCAGTGTCATTACCCTTGGTACGCAATAAGTGTTTGAAAACACTGTTGGTACTTCTTTGTTTTGGATCACTTGATTGCAGGGATAAGATTGCGATAAGTGGGGGAGAAGTTGGTACTTCTCCATGGTGCTTCTGGATGCTAAGTAATGGCTCGACGTGAGGAAAATGGTAAGAGTATGAGCATGGTATAGACTGCATTGTTCATAGTCCTGAAGAGGATTCAGAGGTAAGAGCATTACTTAGGTGGAATTTATCTCATGGATTTGTGCATCAGTTGTATGCAGTGCTAATGAAGTCAGTAAAGATGGGTTTTTACATTCATTATATCTTCGGTTGTCTATTGACAAATTGAGGGACTGATCGACCTTAATCTGTTGTTGATAGCAAATAGGAGCATAGTGGATGTGATAGACATGTCTTGCTAGTTTTGTTAGTATGTGTATGAACTTGGTAGAGCGAAGCCAATTGCTTTAAGATGGATATGAGAAGTTGATACGGATTCTGATATCTGAAAGAATACCAATTAAAGGTCTCGATGTATTGATCAAATTGAGATGGTTCGATAAGAGAACGATCAAGTGAAGGTGTAGCGACAGATAGTGTTGTATTAGTGGTTTATGAATTCCTAGTGGCAATTTGAAGCTAGCAGTAGTTCTGTAAGTGTGAATTAAGGTCCAACAAGAGTAAACGATGATATATTGAGAATGTGGAGTACTTGTGGAATTATGAAGTCTACCTCCGTGTTAAACTGGATTGGTTGGTATTAGTTGGACTTGGTTGTTTTGTGAATCTCGTGGGCTAAGAGTGTGATGGATATGCTTCCCTGTAGCGGAGATTCGAGAAGGAAGATTGGTTTTCCATGATTGGAAGTGAGAACTTGTATGGAATTCTGATGATACAAGAGTTCTGTTAGGCAAGTAAATAATTCATAAGAAATGAAGTCTAGACTTGAATGTTGTGGCGTATAAGAATATGTGTGACGTTATTGTAAACCTTCTGGTTTATTCAATTTAGGATAAGGACTGATGGAGTAATTACAAATCTCGTGTTGGGAATTGACAGAGATTAGACTTGGTGCTAAGCTAGCAAAGTGTGACTTCGGTTTAAAGAAGCGAGTTATGAGTATGATGTTCCAGATGGTGGTATGTGTGAATCCATCCCAGTAGATGAGATTCTATATGGAGAATTACCAGACCGATTATAGTGATTAGAAACTTGTTGAGCTTAGTTGAGCACTGCTGTGTTGTTGAAATGGGGTAAAGTGTTTATCTGAGGTAAGGTTCAGTGCGAAGAATTTTGGTAAGTTGTGGTAGTACTGATGGAGGATATTCTGATTTACTTCAAGGATGAAGATGAATAGTTGGAATATCTCGAGAATTGTTTTGAGAATTATTGAAAGAGAAGTGATTTCATATGTATCCTGGTTAAGTAAAGTTAATTCTCGTGGACATGTGATTTCTGTGATGGTATTGTGTTGATCCTAAGTAAGAAAGGGTCCAACGTATATTGGTACTCTAAGTGTGAATAAGGATTTCAAGAGGTGAAGAAGAGGTTAACTAGTATGCCTATTTGGAGTTGCCAATCCGGCAGAACTTTGTTGTGTATTGTGATGCATCCTTGATGGGATTAGTGCAGAGTGTAATGCAGAATCGAGAAGAAGTGGCTGATGCTCCGAGACAACTGAAAGTGCATGAAGGAAACTATCCTACTCATGACTTAGAATTGGCGGTAGTTGTGTTCGTTTTGAAGTTGTGAAGACATTATCTGTATGGTTCGAGATTAGAGGTGTATAGTGATCATAAGAGTTTGAAATATCTTTTCGATCAGAAAGAGCTTAACATGAGGCAGAGAAGATGGTTAGAATTTCTCAAATATTATGATTTTTGTTTGGTTTACCAGGTCAAGGAGGTGAATTCCGAATGGATAAAAACAGTATTTTTATGGATTTTGTATCTGGGTTGCCGAGGACTCCTAAGACTTGTGAAGCGATATGGGGTATTTTGGATAGACTAACGAAGTCTGCTCATTTTATACCGGTGCGAATGGATTACCCAATGGAGAGACTAGCACAGTTATACATTGAGAAGATAGTAAGTTTGCATGGAGTTACTTCTAGTATTGTGTCGGATAGAGATCCGAGGTTTACTTCAAAATTTTGGGAAGGATTGCAGAAGGCTTTGGGCACTAAGTTGAGGTTGAGTTCGGCTTATCATCCTCAGACTGATGGACAGACTGAGAGGACGATTCAATCATTAGAAGATTTATTGCGTGCTTGTGCATTAGAGAAGGGTGGATCTTGGGATAGTTATTTACCACTGATTGAATTTACTTATAACAACGGTTACCATTCGAGTATTGGTATGGCTCCGTTCAAAGCATGGTATGGTCGGAGATGTAGAACGCCTTTGTGTTGGTATGAATCTGGAGAAAGTTCAGTAATTGGGCCAGAGATTGTTCAGCAAACTACTGAAAAGATCAAATTGATTCAAGAGAATATGAGAGCTTCTCAGAGTCGTCAGAAAAGTTATCATGATAAGAGGAGGAAGACTTTAGAATTCAGTGTTGGAGATCATGTGTTTATGAGAGTTACTCCGATGATGGGTATTGGTCGAGCGTTGAAATCTAAGAAATTGACTCCGCATTTTATTGGTCCGTTTCAGATTACGGAAAGAGTTGAAGGAGTTGCTTATCGTATTTCTTAACTGCCGAGTCTTGCGAATTTGCATGATGTTTTTCATGTTTCTCAGCTGAGGAGATATATTTCAGACCCATCTCATGTGATCCAAGTAGATGATGTTCAGGTGAGGGATAACCTGACGGTGGAAACATTGCCTATAAGGATAGAAGATCGGGAATTGAAACAACTTAGAGGTAAAGAGATAGCTTTGGTAAAGGCAGCTTGGGGAGGCCCAGCAGGTGGAAATGTTACATGGGAATTGGAGAGCCAGATGAAAGAGGCGTTTCCGGAACTTTTCGTCTAAGGTATGTTTTCGAGGACGAAAACTATTCTAGTGGGGGAGAGTTGTAACACCCCAGTTCTATTTATTTGGAATTATCTTAATAAGAGTTATTTTATTTGAAACCAATAAAATTATTTTATTTGGGTTAATATAAAATAAAAGGATTATTATTTATTTTATAAATAATTGTAGAAAAAAATAAGGATTGAAGGTTATTGGGCTTATGATGTTATGGGTAAAAGAGGGGGTGCAAGTGAAGTAAAATGTTATTTGGGACTTATATGTCACTTTTGCTCACTTTCACGTAAAACTGAGATTTTGGGATTTTGGAACTCAGAGAACGTGTAAAGAAGAGAAAGGAGAAGAATGAGAAGATTGATCGAGGAAGTTGCAGGAGCTGCAGATTATCCAAGGTAAGGGGTTGGTCATTCTTTTACTATGAATACGTTGTGATATATATTCTATATGAGTTAGGGATTTGTAGGGATGATGGATTCTTGATGCCATGGTTGTTGTGATGATGAAACATGAATGGAATTGATTGGTGTTTTGATGTGGTATTGATCCTATTGTATGCCTTAGATCATTGCTATATGGTAGGAATTCGATTTTGATGGTTTTAGGATGTTTGGGGATGATTAGGAATGAGTTAGGGTGATTTTGGGAAGCATAAAAACGTGAAATATGGTGTTGCAGAGTCATCAACACGGGCCGTGTTGATTCACACGGGCACCCGTGTTGATCTTCTGTGTTGATGCTCGGGTAGGTTTTTCCCAAAAATCGTTTCGGCCATAACTTTTGAACCGTAACTCCGATTTAGGCGCCGTTTGATGCGTTGGAAAGCTAGTGAAATTTTCTATATGATTATGAGGAATCAAGTATCTTTAAGAGCTTATTTTAATAAGTGATTATTGGATAAAGTGTTTATGTTTATAAGTGAATTTGATTGTTATGTATTTTAGTGAAGTGTTTGGAGATATTTGGGATTGGAGCTCTGAAGAACGACGAACAATCGCTCAAGAGTTCGAAGCTGCAATTTGATAAGGTAAGGGGGGCTACTACTCAATTTATATTTGCTTATGGGTTTAGATGTAATTGGTTGGGTAATCGTAGGATAACCCCATTTTCTCTGATGTTCTTAGTGATTGATAACTTTAGGGTCGAATTTCGTTAGGAAGGATTAGGTTCCCTAAAGGTTGTGAATCGATTAAGAAATTAATCCCTATTGTTGATTTAGATCGAAATTGTATGATCGTGAATTTACCTTAGGTGTTCTAGGGATAACCTTGATGTTGTTAGAATTTCCCTAAAGGACGGGTAATATGTAACTTAAGGTCAATTTTATAAAACTTGTTGTTGATGAAAGAATGGTTGATAAAATAGGATGTTTTGAGACAAAAATTCTGAGTTGTGTATGATCTGAAAAATAGGACCTTAAGTGAAATAATGATGTCCTTAAGATTGGAAATTGACTAACGTAGAAGGGAATTGTGTTTCCAATTGATGTGTTGCTTTGAGTTATGCATAATTGATGTTGTTATGTACCGAAATGTGCGTTTTGGCTGGTATTTTTCGCGTTTGGCTGCTGTTCTGAGCTGCTGCAGGTACAGGAAATTTTGGGTTCGCGCTCATCAACACGGGCCGTGTGGATTCACACGGGCACCCGTGTTGATTCACTGTATTGCCAAAAAAATGTGTTTCCAGACACATTTCAACACGGGCCGTGTTGATTCACACGGGCACCCGTGTTGATCCCATGTATTGGTAAAATAACGTGTTTCTGGACACATTTCCACACGGGCAGTGTTGATTTACACGGGCACCCGTGTTAAACCTCCTGTGTTGGTTTCTAAACTCTGTTTTCTGTGCATGCTGTTATGTACGGATTGATCCTGTTTTGATGTGCAGTGTTTGACATGTTTTGAATATGCTGTTTATTGATTTCCTAGTGTTGATTGGTGCTTGTATCGAATAACGATTGTATGTTATGATACCAACACTATATGGATTTTATTGTCATGCTTTTAGATGATGTTAACAAGCATGAATTGTGATATAACTTGATATGATTGGTTGATGTTTAATAGTATGCTGAGTGATTACATGCTATTCATATCGTGTTGTATTTGATATTGTCGATGTTACATGATATGGTTTATTGATGTTAATAGTATGCTGAGTGTTACATACTGTACATATCATGTTGCATTTGTTAATTCCCATTGTGTGGAATTAACATGGTGGCCAATATACGTGTCCGCGATTTAATGGAACATTGAGGTGGTAGCCGTGTCCGCGATATAATGGAACGGTGAGTTATCCGTGACCCGAGATTTAATGGGGCGGTAGAATGGTACCACATGCATGGGTGTGTTGCATTATATTGAATATAACATGAATGGATGATTTTCCAATGTTGTATTTAATTGATTGTATGCATATATTGCTGCTAAATTGTTAATGATGTTTGATGTTAATTATAAGTATGAAAAGTGATATATTATGAATATATGAATTGTAAAGGTTTTCGTAAACTATGAAACATGCTAACTGTTTGGGTGATGCTTATGGTTTATCTGAATTGATTGTTATGAACGTATAATCAAATGTATAGTTGAGATGCTCACCCTTACTGTTGAACATTTCAGATTGAGGAGCTTCGTTCAGGTGCTTGGCGAAGGCTTGTTGTTTCTAGTTTATTTCGGTTTAAGTATTGTCCGGGTCATGCTCTGGTAGTTGTAACTCCGGGAACGTTTGTTTGTTGAGCTGCTTTAGTCAAACTCGTTTATTTCCTTATGTTTGTTATAATATGATGTTGATATATTCCAGGTGTTAATCCCTGATGATTTTGAAAATATTATAACATTGGTTTTGTTAATTAAATTATTCCGCTGTGTAAACATGTATGAGTTGCTTCTATGTTATGCATGACAGGAACTTGTTTTTATTAAAAGAGAATTGTGACATCCTCGTTAATACATGTACTCTGAAAATATGATTTTAATTATTTGCGAAATTATGTTCGGGGGTTTTAGAGGGTGTTATAATTACTAAGGAAAAATTTAGTAGAGAATCTCCTTAAGAACTTCTTGTCATTGATTGAAGCTCCTTCTGTATATTCTTGAGCCTCGAGATACTTCTTAACTTCGTGAAACCAAGGCTGGTCCACTACTTCTTCAGTATTAATCTCGTGACAGTGCGCTAGTTCCTCCATTCGTTCGATGGTGATCTGGGGAGCCTCGTTATCCCAATTAAGTTTAAACATAGACAAACATTCTGGGAAGCGATACATACTTAAACCCGAATTAACCAAAATTAGATTTAAACATCATAAACGGATGCATAAAAGCATCTACCGATTCAAGTATCGTCGCTTTGAAATTATAAACACTTTGCAGCAATTAAAACTACATAATTCAAGTGTTAATGCGACTTATCAGATTTGAAGTTTAAATGTCGAAAAATTGAATTCATCAATAAATTGATTTGAAAAATTCCATTAACTCATGAACTTACAACTTAAACCTCATCAAAATTCCATAATCGATACCTAAATCCAAAATTTGGTATTCAAAAATCAATATCAATTTACCGAATAAAATTCAAGATCTATACCGATTATGTAATTAATAAACCAATTCCAGATTTCAACATTATCACAAGCTCATAAATCAAGTATCTTAAGTAACTTCCATAATTTAATTCACATTAAAATTCAACTCAAATTAATCTCAACAAACAAGTATAATTCAAGAATTCAATTCAACTTAACCAAATCATGTTCAATTCATGTAACTCTTAAATAATCACTTTCAAAAATCAAAATAAAAGCACTTAATCAAGTAGAGAATTCAAGGAATTATCGAAAATTGGAAATTGGTTGAAGAATAAAGGTGTTGGCCAAATTTCACGTGACAGATAGGAGAGAAAATAGCGAATGAACGACGTGATCAGAGGGAGTATGAAGTCCGCGAGTTCGCGGCGGCGGGAGGAGGAAATTGGCCGGTTTTCGACGGTGAGGCGGAGGTCCGGCTGATCATAGGCGATGGCTTTGGTTCGCGCGAGAGTGAGAGAGTGAAGGAGATATGAGTTTTTGACTTTTGGATCTTTTTTGAAGATTGTTGATGTTCTTGAGAAAAAGTTAAAGAAATGTGAATTTGATTCTTGAGAGATTAGAGAGAAGTTTGTGAGAAGTTTATGAGAAATTTAGCAAATGAATTGTGTGTCCTTGATTTGTGAAGAGAAAATAAATATATAGTTCCACCAATTGGGCCATGGATTTGGATTTAGATTGGGCCTTGCTTTGACAGTGTCAGCACATTCTATGCACATCGCAAGGTAAAAATACAAAGTCATTGCTCGGTGCAAAATCACGACTCAAGCCCTAAAGCAAAATCGAAGATGACGAAATTTGTGACGTAATGCCAAAAGAATGGATGTGATAAGGTAAAAATTAAGCGAGTTATGAATTTTTGAATCGGCTCTGGCGCTTTCTCTTTTGCTTCAGCAACGTATTTCACTGTTCCATTTGCGAAATGAACCATAAACGGAAGCCTTCGGAGCATCATTCGAACTCGAGGTCTGAAGAAAAGTTGTAGCAGACAAAATTTGTGATTCAACGCTTCAAGAACCAGCCTGATACAATAAAAATAGAGAGAATTATGATTTTCACAACATCGAGAAAATAAATGTCTGTCAATCTTTTTCACGGTAAAAATCTCTGGTAATTCGCACTTTTGGAAATCTTGTACAAAGAATTAGCTCCCGACCCGAACATACGAATTGAAGTTAAAATCAAGAAAGATTTTAATCCTAAATAACCACTCAAAAACCTCGAACCATGCGAAAGTTATGAATTTTTGAACATCTGAAAAATAATGGTTCAGCGCAGTATTTTCACTGTTTTTTCACTGTTTAGCTTCAAAGTACTCGCACGTTCGGAGATCTTCCTCGAAGAATAGGATTTCAAGCCGAACATGAAAGTCATAAGAGGTATGCTCTAAGAGGTAATCAAAGATGATGTTCCAGTCAGAAGTTATGAATTTTTAAGCATTCGAAAACCAGAGAAATGGTAAATCCATAATGTACTGCATTTCAAGTATTTTGCGCTTTAGAAAATCTTCCTCACCAAATTAGCCTTCGACATGAACAAATGAAATGAGTAAGACATCGAGACATTTCCAAAGACTGAAGAATGAATCCCAAACCATCTTCTAACCTCAAGTTGTGAATTTCTGAACTTGAAACGTACAATACTGAATTTCTGTCTGCACTGTCTCAAATTGAATGAAGCGCTCAACTTTCTGCACAATTCAGAGTGTGTTGGAATGCATAAGAGTTTTAAGTGATGATGACTTTATTGGTGGTTGATTGGATAGCTTGGAACAACACGCGAAGTGCATTTAAAATCGGAAAACCCTGAGTTCTGCTTCACAATGTTGCTTAATGGAACCATCAATTTCATAACTCTTTCTTGCAGAGAAATGCCTTGATTCCATGAATACAGACCCTGTGACACATATGTATGCATATAATGATGAAGTATAATCCAATTAGCGTTAAAATGAAGAGGGAAAATTTTGGGGTACAACAGCTGCTCCTATTCAATCTTCTTTTACCAGAGGGTGAGATTGGTGGAAGCCTTTCGAACAATTAGGGTGAAAGAGGATTGAATACTTAATAGAACCGTAAAATTTGCACTCTAAAGCCAGTCAGGTATAATTTAGTTTTTGGTTTTCTGTATTTTTTCTATTTTTTTATTTCAGGTGGATAGTTGTTATCAGGGGTAAATGCATGTCAAGTCAAGGTTAGTCACACAAAAGAGAGATTGGTTATCAAGAAACATGTGTTAGGAGTTGATGGAGAGCACAAACGAAAGAGTTTAACCTAAGAAAGCCCTATCGGAGATACCATAAATACATGTCCGGAGGAAAGGACATATACGAAAGATATCGAACAAACATGCCTAAAGTTGGTAGCGGACACAAGAAAAAGACCGGATGAAAAGACTCTTACAAAGGTATCACAAACATATGTTTGGAGTTGGTAGCAAACATACGACAAAGACTAACTGAAGAAATCCCTATCAAAGATATCAATAATAAATGTCCAGAGGAAAGGACATATGCAAAAGATATCGAATACACATGCCTGGAGTTGGTAGAAAACATAAGAAAGAGACCAAATGAAAGGACTCTACACAGGTATCGCAAATATATGTTTGGAGTTGGTAGCGAACATATAACAAGAAAGAGACCGGAGGAAAGGACTCTATCAAAGATACCTAATATACATGTCCGGAGTTGTAGCAAACACGTACAAAAGAGACAGATCGAAGAAAGCTCTAACAAGGATATCAACATGTCTGGAGTTGGTAGCAGACACATAAGAAAGAGACCAGAAGAAAGGACTCTAACCAAAGATATCACGAATATATGTTAGGAGTTGGTAGCGCACATATACCAACAAAGAGACCAGAAAAAAGGACTTTATCGTAGATACTGAATATACATGTTCAGAGTTGGTAGAGAATATACAATAGAGACTAACTGAAGAATGCTCTATCAAAGATATCAATAATACATGTCCGGAGGAAAGGACATATAACAAGAAAGAGACCGGATAAAAAGACTCCATTGAGGATATCAATATGCATGTGTCCGGAGTTGGTAGCAGACATAAGACAAATATTGGATATACGCCAAGTAGAAATGCAAATATTCAAACAAAGGAGTGACCAACCGAAGAAGGCTCCAACAATGAATTCTAACTAAAGATAGACTCCTAGAGAAAGAACACCGATCAAAGGTGAACTTATTGGGAATAAAGTATGCATGTCTGGTCAAAGTTAGACATATATAGGAAAGAGACTGACTAAAGCAGAATCTAACAAGGGACGCTTGAATAAAGTGAACCTATAATGACAGGGAGACTAACCGAAGGTAGACTCTTAAGTAAATAATGCTGGTCAGAAACGACCTTATTGGGGATTCATGTTTGTATTGAACATGAATAGAACGTCGGTCGAAGTCGGACTTGAAAATGGAAAAGAGACCAACTGTAAAGACTCTAGACAAGTATGGCCAACACACTTTGGACTTTAAGCGGTTGCAAATATGAAATAACTACAATATCCCTCAGGCCAAATGCAGGGTGTAATTCTTCAAGAGTGGAAATCATCTGAATTATAACATACCAAGTATGGATACTCAAATACTTGAGAAATAAGAAATGTTATACATCGACTCTTACTCGCACTCTGACGGAAAAACAACACGGGTAAAATAACCAAGGGCTTGCAGGGGAAAGAAAAAACCATGACTCACTTGGGAAATAGGAAATACCAAAGACCCGGCTGATGGTAAATCGAAACCGACTCTGTTTAGGAAATAGGATAGGATCATCCTACAGGCTTGATGCGAAGGTAATTCAAATATTAGCACATAACAATTCTAGTTACTTCAGGTAAACATAATTAGCTTATACCTATGTGTTGTACACCAAAATTTTCCCTCTCATTTTATCAACATTTCTCATCACAAGGCTCTTTGAACTCAAGACCAAGCTAGGGTTTGCTCTGCTCAAGACATCTCCTTGCACTGTTGACCTAAATTAGGGTTTGAGTTTGCACAGGAATTTTTTGACTTACAATGCCCAAAGTGACTCTCATACTTCATGTTGGACTCATAAGTTTGACCATACCAAGTCTCAAGCCTTGAATCAAATTTTTACCCAATCAATTGGACAGTTGACCTAGAAATCAACTGTATTGGGGAAAAAGTCAACTGTGGCCAATTTACAGTTAAACCTCATGAATTTTTACCGCCATCAACATTATGAACTCATATGAACCATTTGATCAAGTTTGGACTACAACTCCACAAGAAATTTGATCAGATCACCAAAAGGGCAAAATGGTCATTTTTAGGGTTTTGACTGCACAAAGGCAATTTCTGATTTTTGACCTAGCCAATGGCAAATTGAGTTCAAGCATGGACTCAAGGACTCAATGGCATCATATTGACCTATTCAACAAGTTCAAAAGATCTCAATTGCATTGGATTGATAGATGAATTTTTCAGTCAACTGATCAAAATTTGATTGTACACTGAAAAGTCAAACTTTGACTTTTTGGTCAAAATCAAGTGCCAAGGGTCATTTTTCATCAAGATATGTCAAAACATGAAACTTTTTCATCAAGAAACCCATTTTTTCAAATTAGGGTTTAAAGTTGAAAATTTTCATAACTTAGAATTTTTCTAAGTTATGAAATTTTCTTAATTTTTCCTAACTTTGCCCAACATTTTCACCATGATGCATTTGGATTCAAACAAAACTTCCAACATGAAAGTTGTATTCCTCCACAAAGTCTACAACTTTTATTCACAAAGTTTTTCCAAAAGAAGCTTGGATATCAAGTTATGATTTTTGGAACAAGGGTCCCTAAAACTTTTAACTTAGTGAAATTTTGCCCTAGTTTAGGCAGGATTTTGACCTATCTTCATGGCCATTTTTCACCTAGTTCCACTTGGAATCTCAAGTTGCATTTCAAAGATGGATTTTATAGAATGTTGCAAGATTTCCAAAATGTCCAAGAACTCTCCAAACTCATTTGTGGTTAGGGAGAATCGAAGGCTTGAAGTTGGCAAAAACTCACTTTTCATCCATGGCATGTTCATGTTCATACAAAGTGCAAATTCAAATCAGCATGCTTTGCACTACATTACAGGCCTCTAAACCACTTCACACTCAATAATTAAATGCAAATCCATCAGTCTAAGGCATTGTTTTGGTTATTAGGACATTGCACACAAGATTAATCCCTAAGTAGAAAAAGCAAAATTTCCATTTTTGCTTAAATCATGCTTTATGTCAAAACTGATTTCTTGAGCATTGGTCCATATCTTATGCAGCTAATCAATTCCACAAGTTGGAGGGTCCAAGGGCAAAGTGTACAAGGTGGTGGATAGCCTGTACAAGCCTGTTACATATCACTTCCCACACTTTGCTTCATAACCAAGAAATTTGTCCAAAACACAAGAACTGGAACATCAGCAAAAACCAACTTGTGCAAACATTTGAACCATCTTTCTCACACCCCTTTGAGCCAGAAACACGATCTCTTGAGCCTTCAAACCTCCCATGGCCAGAAATCACCTTCCATTGGCAAAACAGGGTAGCATCTGCAACTTGACTTCCATAGCACAATTTGCTCGTGCGTTTTGAACCAAACCTGTTCAAACACCTTCCATTCCATCCATCCAAGCTATCCCAAACCTTAAACACCAACTGTAACTCCATTTACAGGGTTTTCCATTTTCATTTTGAGCTTGTGCAGGTTGAGTTCTGTAGGCTTGTTTAAGCATATTCAAGGCAAGCAGGGTATTGGAGAAGGTCAAGTGAAGTTCAAGCAAGCTCCCAAACATCTCAAGCCTTATTGAAAAGCTCCACATTACCCTACACGAAGTCAGCTGAAACAGGTTTTTATCAACTTCCTATCTCTCTATTTAGGAACATTTAGCCTTATGTTTGTGAGTAAGAAATGTAGTATTCATTGCCATGAAGCTGTACATATGCTCAGTTTTCATTTATATTAAGCATGCTAAGAGAATTTGATCCATGAACATACTGAAAAAATTAGGTTAGATTTTAGGGCCAGAGAAATTCTCTCTGGTCTTTGAGAGTTAGGATTAGTTTTTTATATGGTTGGATTCGTCTTGAAAAGCTCTACAACTTTGATGTTATGTGTTTTTGCAATAGAGCTCGTATGCAGGATGTCCATGTTTGATAACAGGCACGCGCGTTTTGTTTGAAAGTCAGAGGTTAAAGATGAAGTGGTGGGCTGGGCTTGGTCCTGGCTCACTATTGGCACCCCCCTTTTACTTTTTGCACCCCCTGACCCATTTCTTCATACTTTTGTATTTTTCCATTTTATTTCCATTTCTGATTTTGTTTTTTTATTTTCTAAATATAAAAATACCCAAAAAATATTTTTACAATTTTTTACATTTATTTTACATTTTATTTTATTTCTTTCTAACATAAAAACAAGTTAATTACTTTTATCTTATTTATTAAAAACTTAAAAAAATAATAAATAAGTTATACTTTTATTTTATTATTTTATCCACACTGAAAAATATTGTCCAAAATATTTTTATTTTTATTTTTTGTATATATTTTATTTTTATTATACATATTTAATATAATTAATACATATATAAATATATACTTTTATTTTATTAAGATACTTTAGAATAAAAAATATAAAAATATTACACTTTTATTTTTATTAATATTTATACTTAAAAAATACTTTTTTTTTCTAAATATATTTAATTTTTTTTGTACATACACTATTTTATTTATTGTATATAAATAATATAATTAATATATTTATTTTCTTAAAGAAAATTAGAGTTTTACCCTTAACCAAAAAAAATAATCTTTTTATTATTTCTTTCTTTTTTGCATTAAATATTTTTACATACATAAAAATAAATATAAATCATTTGGCATATTCATAATACTTTGTATATTTATTTAATTTGTTTATTTAAATATGGTTCATTTGTTATTTGTACCATTTGATTCCATTTGGATGTAATAGTAAATTAGGGTTTATATTCCTTGTCAAATAATCCTCATTCAAAGATTGTACCCTCATCCCTATAATCATGTTGTAATAGCTTAGACTTTTAATTCTCGCACTTTATGCTTTCAATTATGCCATGATTAGAGATTAGAGTTTGTATGCAAAAATCCAAATCAACAAATAGCTTGACTAATACAAAGAGAAAAATGCATGAAAATCAATACACAATGCACACTTGCACCCTTAGGGTTACATCCACTTGTTGCCTTAAAAATGGGTCATGTTATACATGTTGGGTACTTTGGCAAAACAAAAACAAAACAAATATCATAGTCCCTCGATGACACTATCTTGGTTGCCTAAAAAAATGATCAAGTCCCTCAAAAATTTTCCAAAAATACTTGACACAATTGCTATCATGGTCTATACGATTATCCGCGCCTGTCCCGTTTAACATCCTAATACAAGGTTGTTTACCAAATACAATGTTAAGACAACACTGTCAAAAGGGTTAAAAACATATAGGAAAGATCTTTGAGTAAAATAAGGTAGATAGCTCTTATTTACTTGATCAAAACTTGCAAAAACATCCTTGCTATTTTCAAACACACTTCACAACACAATTTCAAAACATTTCCCAAATCAAACTTTCAAACATTGAAATATCTTTTCAAAAGACAAAACACCTTTGTATACATTCAAACAAGAATCATTACAAAGGTTGCCACAACGATGGCCTCTTTTCAAAACATCTTTCAAAACCATACACAAAGCACCATTTCAAACAATTGAAAAGCAAAAGCAAGTGATCTAAACAAGTAACTAAGAGCCCATGAATAACCATGGATGAAAAGGGTGCTTGCACCTTCCCTTTTCATAATCTACTCCCCGAACCCAAGAAAACATCTCAAAGGTCTTTCCTGTACTTTTTGACCTTTCCTTAGGATAAAATAAAAAGTTGGTGGCGACTCTTGCTAAACCGAAACATTTGCGAACACAAACGCAAAACCTCAAGTCAGTTCTCCCATCGTATCACAGAACTGGCGACTCTGCTGGGGACAATTCTAAAAGTGGAGTAACCTTAGGGTTTAGATCACCTTTGCATACTTATCTTGTTTGCCTTGATTTCTTTATATTTGGTTCTATTGTTTGCGTTTGAAATCCTCCACCTGGATTCTTGGGAAATATTCATAGGTAAATAGCAATACGCTGTGGAAACTGTGCAGGGTATACCGACATGGTTTAAGCAATAGCTATATTAGTGCGACATATTTGTGGGTACCGGTAGCCTTTGAGTCAATCAAAGAGAATACGGGGCCGCTGAGTGATGTCATGAAGCACTAATGAACTCTTAGAACCTTACTTGACCATCTTGGCCTTTTTTCAGGGGTAGTGAGATGACCGGATTTGGTGCAGTCCGAAGTTGGTAGATACTCGATACTACACTCATTGAGGGTTGTTTTCTTGGAATATTTCGGTCGCCAGTTAAGTGGCTAAACTGAAACAATGAACACAGAAAATAATCCAGTGATATTGAGCTCCTTAGAACCCGGTTACTGTTTATAGGACAGGTTGAGCCAACTAACTCCAAGAGGGTACTTACCTATGAAACCTCATGCAAGCCTGAAACTAGGATCTTGTGTGATTTTCTTGTACATATACTTGTGCATTCATCATGAACATCATAAAGCATCATATGCATCCACTAACCATTTCAAGGGTTTGGATCTTCATCTTTGTTCTTGTTTTTTAGGTCATGGAATCTCTTCGCAGGAAAACAATTCAAGTCAACCTTGTGAGAATCCCTCCTCAACTCAAGGAGCTTACTTCCAAGATTCCAGAGAATTCTCTCTTCAGTGAAAGACATGGTAGACTTCTCAACTTGGTCAACTCCAACATTGAAGAAGACATGGTGAAAGTTCTCTTCCAGTTCTTTGACCCCCTACACCACTGTTTCACATTCCCTGATTACCAACTAGTACCTACTTTGGAGGAATTTTCTCAACTCCTGAGGATTCCTATTCTTCATCAACTACCCTACAACGGTACGGAAAGAGAACCAAAACCTGAAGATGTTGCTCAAGGCTTACACTTACAATCATCTGATATCAAAGGTCATTGGGAAACCATAAGTGGTGTCAAGGGTTTCTTGGTAAAGTTTCTGTTTGAGAAGGCGCAAGACTGCTGGAATTATTTAGATCTGCAAGATTTTGAGGAGATTGTAGAACTTCTCATCTATGGGTTGGTCTTGTTCCCAAACCCTGATCAGTTTATAGATGTGAATGCTGTCAAGATTTTCATATCTCGTAATCCTGTGCCTACATTGCTCGGGGACATCCTACACTCATTTCACACACGAACAATGAGGAAAAGAGGTGTTCTCATGTGTTGTACTCCTCTTCTAGCAAGGTGGTTTATTTCTCACCTTCCCCAATCAGTTTTGAAGAATGAGAAGGGTTTAAGGTGGTCACAATGGTTGATGACCCTCACACATTCTGATGTTCATTGGTGTTCTTGGTCCAGAGAAAATGTCATCATCATTGATCGTTGTGGAGAATTCCCTAATGTCCCACTACTTGGCATTAGGGGAGGCATTACCTACAACCCATGTTTAGCTCTGAGACAATTTGGGTATGCCCGAAGGGATGGCCCTCATGATATGCTGATTCCTGACTTGGTTTTTGACTTCGACAACGATGATCAAGGACTTCGACAAAGGTTTATCCGAGCTTGGAGGATGCCCAACAAAGTGGATAGTAAGACACGGGGGCACAAGAATTCCACCCCCTTGAGCCTTATCTCAAGTGGGTACGAACCCGCGCCCAGAGTCTTATGATGCCTTACCTTCACATTCTCCCCGTGATCAAAGAGCCTGTTGTGGAAGGAGAGGTTCCATACACCCTCCTACATCCTGACATGCCAACATCATTGGAAGAATTGCAAAAGAGTTGGATAATGCTCAAGTAAGAACGAAATACTTTTGAAGCCAGCTTCTATGCCAGTGAGAAGAAGGTTTTGGAACTTACCCACCGACTTCACGAAGAGGAGACTCTCAACACTTACATCGCACCAAAGAGGATGCACAATGTCTTTTTACATTAAGAATTTTGTAATATTTTGCCCATGGGGCATTTATGCACTAACAAATTTCTTCTTATTAATATGACGTGTGTTCTTTTTGTTTGCAACAAATTTGAATTTTTGAATCCTTGAATGCATTACATGAATAACATATCATTCATCATATGCATAAACAGGTCTTCACACCAGGTTTCCTTATCTTTCTGCTGTTTATTTTAGCAAGATGGATATAGAGCAGACGGTCAAAGATCTGTAAGCACAAAATTCTCAATTCCAACAACTCCTCATAACCTTGGCAAAGGGTCAAGAGGACCTTAAAGCACTGTTAGAGAAATAGAAGGATAAAGAGAAAAAGAAGAAAAGGGTTGGTGTGGCCACAATGGGAAGAAGGTTTGAGAACCAAGCTAGAAGGGTCCTCGAGTTCCCCTCAACGTCTGACGAAGGGGTTGGTAAAGGTAAAGGAGTTGCAATGCCCTCTGAATCTGAAGCTGAAGAGGAAGAAGAAGAAGAAGAAGAGGAAGATTACTCTGAGCAGCAGTATCCTCCTGCGGACGATAAGTATAAAAATCTGGAAGAACGGTTGGCGGCCATGGAAGTACAAAGGGTTCCCGGACTGGGTTTCGAAGAACTAGGGTTGGTTGCTGGGATCGTCATTCCTCCCAAGTTCAAAGTACCTACATTTGCTAAATATGACGGTTTGTCCTGTCCAAAGATGCATATGAGATCCTACGTCAGAAAGATCCAACCTTACTCTTCCGATAAGGATCTATGGGTCCACTTTTTTCAAGATAGTTTTTCGGGTACACAATTGGACTGGTTCTATCAACTTGAGAGATCTGATGTTCATAACTGGGAAGATTTGGCTGCTGCTTTCTACCGACAATACCAATACAACGCGGATTTAGCGCCTACTCGTACTCAACTACAGAGTATAGGTATGGCCTCTAATGAGGGATTTAAGGAGTATGCCCAGAAGTGGCGGGATCTGGCTGTAAGAGTGCAGCCACCATTGTCGGATAGAGAGCTGGTTGACATGTTTTTAGGGACTCTGTCAGGTCCGTTCTTCAATCACTTGATCGGGAGCTCATCTGCAGGGTTCACCGAATTAATTCTGACCGGTGAAAGGGTCGAAGCTGGCATTAAGAGTGGTAAAATTCAGAAGGATTCCTCCGCTTCCACTGCTATCAAGAAGACCTTCCCAGCCAAGAAGGAAGTTTCTGCTGTTCATACCCAGAGAAATCAAGGGAGAATGGAGCGCCGACCAGCGGTAGGGGATGTGATGATCCAGAACTCCTCAACCGATTAACCTCGAAGCAGTCAACCTAGAGCTAACCAGCAAAGGGTAGAAAGGCCACAACCGCAATTCACCCAGATCAATATGACACCAGCTCAGGTCCTCCCTCATCTGTTAAAGTTAAACCTTACCAACTTGAAAGAAGCGCCGAAAAACCTAAATACCTCTTCTCCCTATTATCATTTAAATGCAAAGTGTGCATACCATTCAGACAGTGTAGGGCATGACACCAACAACTGTTGGGCCCTTAAAAACAAGATCCAAGATTTGATAGATGCCAAGGAGGTAGAGTTTGATGCTCCCGAAAAACCTAATGTGATATCCGCTCCTATGCCAAAACATGGTCATAATGTCCATGCAATTGTGGAAGATCTTCATGTTACCACTGTTGATGACCTAATGACTCCGTTGCCAATGATTAAAATGAATCTATTGAAAGTCGGGATATTCCCAGGCTGTGAAAAAGATTGTTACTTCTGTTCAACCTTGCAATCCGACTCTCCACTGTTGAAATCAGGCATCTAACGCCTGATGGATACTCAAGAGATCCTCTTTCATAAAACTCTTGTTGCTACTATTACTCATGTTACTCATGTTACCCTTGTTACTCCAATCAATGACATTGCTATAATCACCATTTCTGACAATATTTCCAAGACCTGCAAAAGGCCTGTTAAGATTATGCCTGATCCTAAGTTTGTACTGCTGAAAATTACCATGCCGGGGCCTATCCCATATAAGTCCAACAAGACGATACCATGGAATTATGGAGGAAAGATCTTCTACCATGGTGTCAAGCAGATCGAATTAGCCGAAGAGAATTCCGATGAAGAAACTCCCGATGTGGGGAATATTGCGGGGACGAGTAAGATCACTCGTAGCGGAAGAATCTTTTCTCCAGAAATTGCTCCTCCACGGCCAGTCTTCGGACCTTCAAGTGCTTCTGTGCCTGTCAAGATATCTGTTCAAAGCCCAGTAATTGAAGAAATTGTTACTCCCAAAGTTGAACCCTCTGTTGTTATTGCTGATAAAGGTAAGGGAATCGAAGAAGCGCCCGTCAGGACGAGGGCTTAAACTTTGGTTATCCCCGAGACCACCCAAAAAGAGATGGAGGAGATTTTAAAGATAATTAAGAAGAGCGACTATGATGTCGTAGAGCAGTTGGGGCAAACCCCTTCAAAAATCTCTATGTTGGCTCTATTGCTCTGCTCCGAGGCTCATGCCAAGGCCTTGATCAAATTTCTGAAGACGGCACACGTGCCTCAAGAAACTTCTGCGGATCAATTTCAAGAGTGCGTGGCTAGCCTTATAGCCGACAACGGTCTTGGCTTCTCTGATGCTGATATGACGTCTAAGGGAAGAAAGCATAATGATGCGTTGCATGTCTCGGTAGAGTGCGAAGGAACTACACTTGCTCATGTTCTGGTTGATACTGGTTCATCTTTAAATGTTCTACCAAAGAAAGCATTGGACAGGCTAGACTGTGAAGGTTTGACCCTAAAGCCCAGTAATATCATTGTTAGAGCCTTCGACGGTTCTAAGCGGATGGTTCACAGAGAAGTGGACATACCAATCAAAGTGGGTACGGAAATTTTCAACTCTACATTTTATGTGATGGACATTCGTCCTTCATATTCATGCTTGTTGGGAAGGCCATGGATCCACAATGTTGGGGCAGTCACTTCTTCTCTGCACCAGATGCTCAAATACCCGGTTCAGGGAAAAATCATAACAATTCATGGTGAGGAGGAGTATATGATAAGCCACCTTAACTCTTTCCGCTACGTGGAGTTAGATGGTGAATTCATAGAAACACCTTTCCAACACTTTGAAGAGGTTTCTCCTGAGGTTGCGGTAGCCAAGACAATGACTGATGCGCCCATCATTACCAAGCTTGTGTCCCGGATGTCATCGCTTAAAGATGTGGAGGCTGTAATCAAGGAGGGAGGAAGTACAGTGTGGGGTCAGCTGCCAAATTTTCCTCACAAGACAGACAAGTTCGGATTGGGTTTCACTGCTGCTAGTCAGAAAGCTGTGCGTCGCTCCCGGGCTAGAGGACCACCCTTAAAGATCACTCACCATGGATTTCATGCCTTAGAAGATGATGATGAAGAAGGCAATTTTGAAGATTGGATCTTTCCAACCATTGAAGGGGGACTGAACAACTGGGAGGCGAAAGACTTTGTTCCCATTACTTTCATCAATCAGTAATTTATCTTTTGAAACATTTATGTTAGTCTATAATAATTTTTAAACAATTTGTACACTCTTTTTCCTTGTGCCTTTCCCGGAGCATATAGGTCCATTTGTAAGGGCTTTTTATTTTTCATTTTCATATGCCATCTTTAATGAATCATGGATGTTTTCATCTATAAACTTTTGTGTTCATTTTCTTTTACATTTTCTTTTGTTTAAGGATGGCTATCCCTTACACATACCCACACTCACAAAATGCAGGTACCCATCCACTCTGAATTCCATGGGTGACTATTATGCTTTGGCCTTCAAAGGCTCTGAAGATTTGGTCAATCATGCCGAGTACGAAGGTGATGAAGACTGTGAAGTGCCTGGAGAGTTAGCTAGACTTTTGCAACAAGAAGAAAGGGCTATTCTGACCCATGAAGAGTTGTTAGAGACTATCAATTTGGGAATAAAGGAAGACAGGAAAGAGATTAAAGTGGGTGCCAACCTGGAGCCTAATGTCAAGGAGCGCTTAGTTCAGTTGTTGAATGAGTTTGTTGAGATCTTCGCTTGGTCCTATGAAGACATGCCGGGGTTGGATACAGATATCGTGGTTCACTGTCTCCCTACAAGAGAAGACTGTCCACCAATCAAACAGAAAGTCCGCCGAATAAGGCCCGACATGTCCGAAAAGATCAAAGCTGAGGTGATGAAACAGTTCAATGTTGGCTTTCTGGATGTTACTTCCTATCCATAATGGGTTGCTAACATTGTGCCTGTGCCTAAGAAGGACGACAAAGTCAGGATGTGTGTGGACTACAGAGACTTAAACAGGGCTAGCCCTAAAGATGATTTTCCACTACCACACATTGACATCTTGGTTGACAACACAGCTCAACACAAGGTATTCTCTTTCATGGACGAATTTTCAGGGTACAACCAGATCAAAATGGCCCCCGAAGACATAGAGAAGACTACTTTTGTTACGCAGTGGGGTACCTTCTGCTATAAGGTGATGCCATTCGGACTGAAGAATGTCGGGGCAACCTATCAGCGAGCCATGGTAGCTTTGTTTCATGACATGATACATCATGAAATCGAAGTCTACGTAGACGACATGATAGCCCGTTCACAGACAGAAGAAGAACACCTCGACCATCTGCAAAAGCTGTTTGTTAGATTGAAGGAATATAAGCTCAGACTGAACCCTAGCAAGTGCACTTTCGGACTTAAGTCCGGTAAACATTTTGGATTTATTATCAGTAACAAAGGCATCAAAGTTGATCCTGCCAAAGTCAAAGCTATACAAGAAATGCCTGCCCCCCGCACTGAGAAGGAGGTTAGAGGTTTCTTGGGACGCCTAAACTATATCGCAAGGTTCATCTCTCACCTAACATCTACCTGTGAGCCAATCTTCAAGCTGTTGAAGAAAGATTAGGTGGTTAAATGGAATGATGATTGTCAAGTTGCTTTCGATAAAATTAAGGAGTATTTGCTGGAACCTCCTATCTTGATGCCACCCGTTGAAGGAAGGCCTTTAATCATGTATCTGACCGTTTTGGATAATTCAATGGGGTGCGTACTGGGCCAACATGACGAGTCTGGCCGAAAAGAGCATGCCATTTATTACCTTAGCAAAAAGTTTACCGACTTTGAGACTCGCTACTCACTGCTCGAGAAAACTTGTTTCACTTTGGTATGGGCTGCTCGCCGGCTAAGGCAGTATATGTTGACACATACCACTTTGCTAATTTCTAAAATGGATTCGATTAAGTACATCTTCGAGAAGCCTGCTTTATCCAGAAGAATCGCTAGATGGCAGATGATCCTGACCGAGTATGATATCCAGTACACAATCCAAAAAGCTATAAAGGGGACTGTACTAGCTGACCATCTATCTCATCAAGCCGTCGAAGACTACTAATCTATGAGGTTCGACTCCCCTGACGAGGACATTATGACATTGGACAACATTGAAGGTAACGGACCGTATGACAGACCTGAACAAGGATCCCGATGGACCCTGTACTTTGATGGTGCTTCAAATGCACTTGGAAACGGTATCGGCGTGGTACTTATCTCTCCAGAAGGTTGCCATACACCTTTCACTGCTAGACTCTGCTTCAGCTGCACCAATAACATGGCCGAGTATGAAGCTTGTATCTTTGGTCTCAAGGCTGCTATTGACTTGGGAATCAAATCTTTGGTTGTATTTGGGGACTCAGCTTTGGTTATCAGTCAAATCAAAGGATAGTGGGATACTAAACACCCTAACCTCATCCCATACAAAGAACATGTCCTGACATTGTTGCCTCATTTCGAGCAGATTACCTTTGAGCACTTCCCGCGAGAAGAAAATCAGCTAGCGGATGCTCTGGCTACAATGTCTTCCATGTTTAAACTCAACTGGGATAATGAGACTCCCCAAATCATCATCGAGCGAATGGACGGACCTGCGCAATGTCATGAGATTAATACCGAAGAAGTAGTGGAATAACCCTGGTTTCATGAAATCAAAAGGTATCTCAAGACTCGAGAATACCCTGAAGGAGCTTCAGTCAACGACAAAAAGTTCTTAAGGAGATTTGCTGCCAAGTTCTTCCTGAGCAATGGTATCCTATATAAGTGCAGCCATGATTGTGTTCTACTTCGTTGTGTGGACAAAGTTGAAGCTGAATTGATCATGACTGAAATACATAGCGGCACATTTGGCACCCACTTGAGCATACATACGATGGCTAAGAAGATTCTAAGGGCAGGCTACTACTGGTCTACCATGGAAGCTGATTGTCATCAATATTCCCGTACTTGTCACAAATGCCAAGTCTATGCTGACAAGGTGCATATTCCTCTAGTTCCTCTCAACGTTCTAACAGCTCCTTGGCCATTCGTGATGTGGGGAATCGACATGATTGGAGAGATTAAGCCTACGACATCCAATGGACATCGCTTCATCCTGGTGGCTATTGATTATTTTACCAAGTGGGTCGAAGCGGCTTCCTTCGCCTCCGTTACAAAGAATGTGGTTGCCCGCTTCATTAAGCAGAACCTCATATGCCGGTATGGTATCCCCGACAGGATCATCACGGACAACGGTACAAACCTGAATAACACTGTGATCACCGCTATGTGCGAGCAGTTCAAGATTCAACATCATAATTCATCTCCCTATCGGCCAAATATGAACGGTGTTGTTGAAGTTGCGAACAAAAATATCAAGAAGATCATTCAAATGATGACAATCACATACAAGGACTGGCATGAGATGTTACCGTTTTCTCTGCATGGATATCGTACCACGACGCGTACTTCAACCGGGGAAACCCCCTTTTCTTTGGTATATGGCATGGAGGCTGTTTTACCTATGGAAGTTCAGATTCCTCCCTAGAGGATTATGAAGGATGTTGGTTTAAGTGAAGACGATTGGATTCAGACCCGGCTTGATCAACTTAATTTGATCAACGAGAAGCGACTTACTGCTGTTTGTCATGGTCAGACGTATCAAAAACGGATGATCAGGGCTTTCAACAAGAAAGTCAGACGTCAGGTGTATCAAGTCGGAGATCTTGTAATCAAGCGGATCATCTTGCTGCAAAGTAATCCCAGGGGAAAGTGGACTCCTACTTATGAAGGACCATTTGTGATCATAAGCATCTTTTATGGTGGGGCTATGATTCTAACCACCATGGACGGCGACGACCTGCCGCACCCTACGAACGCAGACATAGTCAAAAGATACTACGCATAAACGACCCGACAAGTCGAAAACCTGAAAAGGTGACTTGGGCAAAAAAGGGGGCCTCCCGGTGAATCGAAAACCCGAAAGGGCAGTTCAGGCAAAAATTAGGGATAAATAAAAAAGATCTGTACATCCGGCAAGTTGAAAACCCGAAAGGGCGACTTGGGCAAAAAAGGGTTTCCCGGTGGATCGAAAACCCGAAAGGGCGGTCTAGGAAAAAGTTAGGGAATTAGAGCGTATGACTATGTCTCGTCGGATCACTTTAAGGACAATCTCTTCACGGAAAAACTCCAAGCTTCTGATCAATCCAATCATTTGCGAACGAAGCAACGAATGGACAAGATACTCAGAGTTACGAAGGCTATAGCAGAATGGGAATCCCATGGAATTGTTACATATAGCCATCTTTCTTTGTATAAATTTTTCTCATTTTTTATGACAACATTCACTTACTAGGATGTCTGTCTCCTTTGTACAAAATACTTACACAGAGTTAATACAAAGATACTTCAAAGCGCAGGATTTTGTTTGCCTTTTCTTTCTTTTTACACTTGTGTTTTGTTTGAAAACGTCCAATGATGTATTAAGTGAGCATATGCATTTGAATATAATCACTGCCTACAAATAAAATGAAATAAGAAAGGGTAATTACTGATAGGTTGAAAGTACAGGAAAACGTCTTTATGCTATTCCGGAAGAAATCCCCTACAGTATGCCATTCAGATCCTCAACAAAACCTTGAAATTACATATCCCCAGCGGAGTTAAGTTTCAAAATCGCCATTAGAGCTAAGTTTCTAAACTCCCGGTCCTCAACGGAGTTCTCCCCAAACAACAACACAGGAATCCCCAGTAGATTGACATACAACCCAAACTCCTGATCTCCCCAGCAGGATAAACATTCTCCCCACAGAGTTATTTCCCAGCGGAACGATGATTCTTATCCTTATTTCTCTGGTTAAAGCCTCTCAGGTTCTAATTCCCCAGTAGAGATTGTCGGAGTCGTCCTCATTTCCCCAGGAAAGTCATGAAGGATTCTCAATTCCCCACAAGTCACCAAGTATTCTCAATCCTCAGCAGTAGTCCAAAGGACGTTCTCAGTTCTCAACAATCAAAGTTTTTGAATCTCCAACAGCAGTCAAGGATTTACTTTCCCCGACGGCAGTCAAGGATTTCATTATCTCCAGTTATCAAGGATATATTTTCCTCAGCAAGACGGCTAATCAGCTTACATGCACATACATTACATTCATATATCATAAACATTGATGAAGCAAACTTTATTGCATCATACATATCATGCAACATAATGTTGTGTTTTGGCTAACATTTTACCCTTTTCAGGATAAGATTAAAAGCTACCTTTAACAAATGTTCAAGGATTTCAGATACAGTACAAATACACCCCAGACACGGCGGTCATTCTACTATCCATTCAGACTTCAGCAATCGGATACAGACTAGATACGCTCCAGACACAGAAGTCATTCTATTTCTCATTCAGACTCAACTATCAACGTCAAGTTCGGATACACTCCAGACACGGAAGTCATTCTGTCACTTGTCCAGATCCCAGTTACAGTACGGATACACTCCAGACACGGAAGTCATTCTGCTACTCATACAGATTTTAACTTCAGATACAGTCCAGATACGCTCCAGACACGGTTGCCATTCTGCCACTCATTCAAACCTATTCCCCAGCCCAGAAATACTCCAGACACAGATGTATTTCTGTCACTTATTCAGACTTCAAATTTCGGATACAATACAGATACACTCCAGACACGGCATTCATTCTGATATTCATTCAAGAATCAAATACAGTTACAGCTCGGATACGCTCCAGACACAAACGCCATTCCTTTGTTCATACGAATCCAATCTCCAGATGCAACTCAGATACGTTCCAGATACGGATACCGTTCTGATTATCATGCTCCTGATTTTCAACAAACAAGTTTTGGAGGGCATCTTTTAAGCCCATCTCCAGCAAGATTATATCATCTCCAAATGGAATCTTTAAGCCCATTCCCTCAGCTACATTTTTGACGAGTGCAAATTTACGGGCACTCTAGTGTCCAATCCTTTTTTACCTTCGAGTCATGAAAGGCAAACTTGCCCATCTAACTCTTCAGGTTCAAGAAGATTGAACAGGGGCAACTGTTGTACCCCAAAATTTTCCCTCTCATTTTATCAACATTTCTCATCACAAGGCTCTTTGAACTCAAGACCAAGCTAGGCTTTGCTCTGCTCAAGACATCTCCTTGCACTGTTGACCTAAATTAGGGTTTGAGTTTGCACAGGGATTTTTTGACTTACAATGCCCAAAGTGACTCTCATACTTCATGTTGGACTCATAAGTTTGACCATACCAAGTCTCAAGCCTTGAATCAAATTTTTACCCAGTCAATTGGGCAGTTGACCTAGAAATCAGCTGTATTGGGGAAAAAGTCAACTGTGGCCAATTTACAGTAAAACCTCATGAATTTTTACCAACATCAACATTATGAACTCATATGAACCATTTGATCAAGTTTGGACCACAACTCCACAAGAAATTTGATCAGATCACCAAAAGGGCAAAATGGTCATTTTTAGGGTTTTGACTGCACAAAGGCAATTTCTGATTTTTGACCTAGCCAAGGGAAAATTGAGTTCAAGCATGGACTAAAGGACTCAATGGCATCATCTTGACCTATTCAACAAGTTCAAAAGATCTCAATTGCATTGGATTGACAGATGAATTTTTCAGTCAACTGATCAAAATTTGATTGTACACTGAAAAGTCAAACTTTGACTTTTTGGTCAAAATCAAGTGCCAAGGGTCATTTTTCATCAAGATATGTCAAAACATGAAACTTGTTCATCAAGAAACCCATTTTTGCAAATTAGGGTTTAAAGTTGAAAATTTTCATAACTTAGAATTTTTCTAAGTTATGAAATTTTCTTAATTTTTCCTAACTTTGCCCAACATTTTCACCATGATGCATTTGGATTCAAACAAAACTTCCAACATGAAAGTTGTAGTCCTCCACAAAGTATACAACTTTTTTTCATAAATTTTTTCCAAAAGAAGCTTGGATCTCAAGTTATGATTTTTGGAACAAGGGCCCCTTAAACTTTTAACTTAGTGAAATTTTGCCCTAGTTTAGGCAGCATTTTGACCTATCTTCATGGCCATTTTTCACATAGTTCCACTTGTAATCTCAAGTTTCATTTCAAATATGGATTGTAGAGCATGTTGCAAGCTTTCCAAAATGTCCAAGAACTCTCCAAACTCATTTGTGGTTAGGGAGAATCGAAGGCTTGAAGTTGGCAAAAACTCACTTTTCATCCATGGCATGTTCATGCTCATACAAGTTGCAAATTCAAATCAGCATGCTTTGCACTAGATTATAGGCCTCTAAACCACTTCACACTCAATAATTAAATGCAAATCCATCAGTCTAAGGCATTTTTTTGGTTATTAGGACATTGCACACAAGATTAATCCCTAAGTAGAAAAAGCAAAATTTCCATTTTTGCTTAAATCATGCTTTATGTCAAAATTGATTTCTTTGAGCATTGGTCCATAGCTAATCAAATCCACAAGTTGGAGGGGCAAAGGGCAAAGTGTACAAGGTGGTGGATAGCCTGTAAAGGCCTGTTACATATCACTTCCCACACTTTGCTTCATAACCAAGAAATTTGTCCAAACCACAAGAACTGGAACATCAGCAAAAACCAACTTGTGTAAACATTTAAACCATCTTTCTCACACCCCTTTGAGCCAGAAACACGATCTCTTGAGCCTTCAAACCTCCCATAGCCAGAAATCACCTTCCATTGGCAAAACAGGGAAGCATCTGCAACTTGACTTCAATAGCACAATTTGCTCGTGCGTTTTGGCCCAAACCTGTTCAAACACCTTCTATTCCATCCATCCAAGCTATCCCAAACCTTAAACACCAACTGTAACTCCATTTACAGGATTTGCCATTTTCATTTTGAGCTTGTGCAGGTTGAGTTCTGTAGGCTTGTTCAAGCATATTCAAGGCAAGCAGGGTATTGGAGAAGGTCAAGTGAAGTTCAAGAAAGCTCTCAGACATCTCAAGCCTTGTTGAAAAGCTCCACATTGCCCTACACGAAGTCAGCTGAAACAGGTTTTTATCAACTTCCTATCTCTCTATTTAGGAACATTTAGCCTTAGGTTTGTGAGTAAGAAATGTAGTATTCATTACCATGAAGTTGTACATATGCTCAGTTTTCATTTATATTAAGCATGCTAAGAGAATTTGATCCATGAACATACTGAAAAAATTAGGTTAGAATTTAGGGCCAGAGAAATTCTCTCTGGTCTTTGAGAGTTAGTATTAGTTTTTTATATGGTTGGATTCGTCTTGAAAAGCTCTACAACTTTGATGTTATGTGTTTTTGCAATAGAGCTCGTATGCAGGATGTCCATGTTTGATAACAGGCGCGCGCGTTTTGTTTGAAAGTCAGAGGTTGAAGATGAAGTGGTGGGTCGGGCTTGGTCCTAGCTCACTATTGGCGAATTTTTTTTATTAATAACCAAGTATTAAAAAAATATTTCGCGAATAACCGGGTTTCGGAAAAAATTACGCAAATAACCATATTTGAGATGACTCCACAAAGGAGGAGCCATCTCATTTGGCGCCTCCTCCTCTTTTTATAAGGGAGGCGCCATCTCATTTGGCGCCTAAGGGCAAATGGCAAGCCCTAAGCCAAATGAGATGGCGCCTATGTGCAAAATTAGGTCCAAAAAAAAAAAAAATTTCCTTTCCTGCGCGTTGCGTATTAGACAGAGATAAACAAAATTGATTTTTTATTTGAAAAAAAATAATTACATTCAACTGTTTTACATTTAAATAACAGTAAAAAAATAGATACAAAAAATACTGGAAAAAAAAAAGATACATCAATGATCCCCAGGAACCCGGTAATGACCCCTAGTTCCGCATCCCCGTCCTCGCCTTTCTCTTGCTGGGTGCCGTCTCGTTTCCTGTTGCGGCAAGGTCGATGGCCCAGCGAAGTCAATGCGATCCGAATCCATAAAATCAGTAAGATCTCCATATCTCGAAGATCCGCTCTGGTACAGTCGGTTACCCATACCCTCGAAGTTTGGTCGTGTTGGCGGTGGGTGGGGTTCCATGGTTGGTCGGTAGCATTGGTCGTCTGAGTATGGGGGGTAGAAAGGAAATGGATCTTGGGGTGTTTGGTACTGTGGATGTTGGGTTGTTTGGTGATATGGTGGTTGATGGTAGGTTTGGTCGGGTTGGTCATAATCTTCTGACATTCCCATATCAGGGCTAAGGCTGGATGTTGAGGGCCCCATATTGGGATATGTGGAAGACTGAAATTGTGTATGGGGTATGTGGGTTTGCTGGTATTGGGGTTGGTATTGTGGTTGGGTTTGAGGCATATCTGGGTATTGGTAGTTTGGCGGTGATTGTGGTTGGTAGTACGGCATTTGGTTGTAGTTGTGTTGTGGTGGGGAATATGGTTGTGTGTTTGTTGGTCTGTTTCTTCTTGGGGGTTGGTTTGAGGTTGATGGATTTTGGGTTTGTTGGTGGGGAATCGAGGGTTGTGCCCATTGTGTGCGTGGGTCAACCAAGTATCTCGGATGAGACACGTGCATATCTGGGTTACTAACCGACCTGTACCACGACATATATTGATCGGTGTGTCGCATGTTACCTTGAGTAAGGAAAATAGGGGATTGCAAGATGTAGCGGTGACGCCTTTGCCACATTTTACACCATTCTGGAGCAAAGTCTTTCCAGTTGGTTAGATTCCACTGGGCGTCGACCCTTTTTAGATGCCAGGGGGACAAATCTGTTGGGTCACTTGGTATCTCTTGGATCATTCCGAACTGCATCTTCACACGGTCGCTGTGGTGCATCTCCACAATGTTGAACCGAATGAGTGCAGTCTTTGCAGTCCAAGTTGCTGCATCCTCTGGATTTGGAGAATGGTCCAAACCCAAATATGGTCTCCAGACGAACTGCGATAAAATTTAAATCAGGTAAGCGCAAAAGTAATGTATAAATAATTAAAATGAACAAAAATTAAAAGCTACGACTTACGTCATCTGGGCCTAAGTGATCCAACAGATTCCAGTAGAGTGCGACATTGAATCTGGGATTCTTGCCGTAATCCATACCCCTCACGCAGTACCTATAGGAAATGAGAAACATGTTATTTTTAGCATATATTTTGGAAAGAGAAGAATAGTTATAAATGCTATAACTTAATGACTTACTTTGTTGCGTAAGGGAAACCAAAAGTGTTGTTGTTGATGGGGTAGGACTCCATCCTCCACCAACCCCAGGCTTGTAGTAAAAATGCGCACCCGTAAAATGTACATTTTTCCTTGACCGCGTTTTTGCACAAGGAACTGTACAGGTGGGCTAATACTGCAGAACCCCAACTAAATTTTCTAGTTTTATCAAAATTGGTTAGTAAATGTAAGTACATGAAATTTACACTATTTCCCGTACTTTCGGGAAATAAAAAAGTACCAAAAAGTATCATAATATACGTTCGGGCTTTTACTACTCGGTCATTTTCTGAGGAATTTTCATTTAATTCCATACTTGCATAATGCCGTTTCAGGTCAGTGAGTAGTATTCCCTGCCCTCTTGCTCCACCACCTTCTACCATGTCCCTACCCAACAGTTCTTCACACTGTGAGTTGGGTTGTTGAACCGACCCGTTCACCGCTTTACCGTCAATAGGTAGGCCCAGTAGCATGTACACATCTTCGAGAGTGATGGTACATTCACCTATTGGTAGGTGAAATGTATGGGTCTCCGGTCTCCACCTCTCCAACATTGCAAGGATGAATTTGGAGTCAATGGTGCAGTTGGAGATCTTTATCACGTGTCCAAAACCTGCATATTCCAGATAAGGGACGATAAAAGGGTCGGGAGCCAAGTATTTGTGCGAACGGATTCTGAATCTTTGTGTATCCTGAGATCATAATTACACAAGAGTAAGATTAATTAAGATGAACAACACGTTTTTTAAAGTATGAAAAATGTATAACCAAAGAAGAGACTTACAAATGCAGCAATGTTTTCCCTTGTGCCTCTGTGAGTATCTCCCATTGTTAGAAGGGCCATTCTTCAGAACGCTTGAGAGAATGAAAGACTTAGGAAGAAATAAGATGAGGTGGATGCAGTTGGTGATGAAGAAGAAGATAACGAGTTAGAGTTCGATGAAATGGTGAACGACGATTCTGACGATGATGGCATCCCAAGTATTCCTACCGACAAAATCTACACACCACCTACGCACATGACAAACTTCAACATGGGCGGAGATGAACCTTCTACGGACTTGTTTTTCCAACCGTATATGCAATCAGATGAAAATTTAAAAGAGAAGGACAAGTTTCGTAATAGAGAGGAATGCATAAGGGCCATCAAAAAATTTCACATGCTCAACTCGGTTGATTATAAGGTGGATCATGTAAACCCGGAAAGGTACAAGATCAAGTGTGTCCACCCTGACTGCATGTTCAAGCTGACCGCTTCATACAGACTAAGGGGTGACTGCTGGGTCATAGGTTCCATGACTACCCATACTTGTGTAAGTTCCACTCAATCACAAGACCACCGAAAACTCAACCATGATCTAATATGTCAAGAAATCCTACCCCTGGTCAGCAACGACCCTTCTTTGAAGGTGAAAACAATCATCTCCCACATCACCACGGTTTTTAACTACACTCCGTCTTACCGTAAGGCGTGGTTAGCAAAGACTAAGGCGATTGAAAGGGTGTACGGAAACTGGGAGGAGTCATACCGAGAACTTCCCCGCTACCTAAATGCACTCAAGACATATTCTCCAGGTAGTGTTTATGTTCTGGAAACATTGCCAGCGTACGCTCAAGATGGTAGTCTACTACATGGCAACGGAATATTCAGTCGCGTCTTTTGGGCTTTTCAACCATGCATCGCAGGGTTTGCATCATGAAAACCAATTCTACAAATAGACGGGACTTGGTTGTATGGGAAGTACAAAGGCACGCTTTTGATGGCAGTTGCACAAGATGGCAACAATAACATTTTCCCCGTTGCGTTTGCCCTTGTCGAGGGGGAGACCGGTGGTGCTTGGAGCTTTTTCCTGAAAAATCTTCGTACACACGTGGCTCCTCAACCAGATCTCTGTTTGATCTCGGACAGACATGCCTCCATTGAAAGTGCCTATAATAATCCGGCAAATGGTTGGCATGACCCTCCTTCTACGCATGTCTATTGCGTCAGGCATATCGTCCAGAATTTCTCGAGGGAGGTCAAGGACAAAACATTGAGGAAAGCGGTGATGAATGCGGGATACGCACTGACACAGCCCACATTCAAATATTACCGCAACGAGATCCGTTTGTCTAACCCAGAAGCCGGTACGTGGATCAACAATATACCGGTCGAAAAGTGGACTAGGTCATACGACAATGGCCAAAGATGGGGGCATATGACAACAAATCTTATTGAATCAATGAATGGGGTATTCAAGGGCATACGAAACCTCCCCATCACTGCCTTGGTGAAATCCACGTATTTTAGGATGGCTGCGTTATTTGCCAAAAGAGGTGAAATGTGGTATGCGGTCTTGCAATCAGGACAACTATGGAGTGAAAGCTGTATGAAATACATTAAGGCTGAAAGTGCTAAAGCCAACACTCACATGGTTACACGGTTTGACCGCGATAGCCACAACTTCATTGTGAAAGAGACAATTGACCACAATGAAGGCCTGGCAAGACAAGAATACAGGGTCATTTTACCTTCTCAATGGTGCGATTGTGGCAGGTTTCAAGCTTTTCGTATGCCTTGCTCTCATGTCATTGCCGCTTGTGCGCATACCCATCAAGACGCGCTTCAACTGCTCTCAAACGTTTATAAATCTGAAACGTTGCTCACTGTTTACAACAACAACTTTCCTTTGGTGGCAAAACCGGACTATTGGCCTGAATACAACGGTGATATAGTTTGGCACAATGACCAAATGCGAAGGAACAAGAAGGGTCGTCCCAAAAGCAGGCGCATAACAACAGAAATGGACGATCTTGACAGGTTGGAAAGAAAGTGTGGTTTATGCCGTCAGGTCGGACACAATCGCAAAAACTGTCCGAATCGGGCGTCTGGCTCGACCACATAAATTTTGTAATACAATAAATCTTTTCAATATTTGTGTTGTAAACATTATGGGTTTTCCGTTAATAAAACTGTTCACACAATTTAAGAAATTCAATATAGGAAATTACATTAGGGTTCTCGCGTACAACAATGATTAACGATAATCAATATAGGAAATTACATTAGGGTTTTCGCGTACAACAATGATTAACGATAATCAATCTAGGAAATTACAACTGTTAACACAATTTCATCTGACCCATGCATCATCAGCATTACATCACTGTCTGTTTTGACTTCCTCCAACCACACATTAGGTCTTCCTGTCGCATGCGAGGTTGTTGTTCGTTTTCGCTGGATCCTTCGAATTTTTTCCCCCTCGGCGATGTCTCCATCTAGCCACCGCATCAACTCCCGCTTCAGACGCTCCATGGAGTGAATGTGCCAGAATTTCATTTTCATCGCGGGTTTCGTGGAGGAGAATATAACGTAACCATCTCTGCTAAAAATCATAGGCGACGTCATTACGTAAATAAGGGAGTACAAAATAAAAATACAGTGCGAGAAAGTGTGAGAAATTTCAAAGAAACGGACGAATTATTTATAAAACAGCAAAAAACCCTAGTTTTGCCCTAGGCGCCAAGTGAGATGGCGCCTCCTCTCCTTTTTAAGGAGCATGCGCCATCTCACTTGGCTAAAAGCCAATGGAGGCGCCAAGTGAGATGGCGCCTAGGGCAAAACCCTAGGTGCATGCGCCAAATGACTTGGCTCCTCCTTTGTGGAGCCATCTCAAACATGGTTATTTGCGTAATTTTTTCCGAAACCCAGTTATTTGCGAAATATTTTTTTAATACTTGGTTATTAATAAAAAAAATTCCACTATTGGCACCCCCTTTTACTTTTTGCACCCCTGACCCATTTCTTCATACTTTTGTATTTTTCCATTTTATTTCCATTTCTGTTTTTTTTTCTAAATATAAAAATACCCAAAAAATATTTTTATAATTTTTTACATTTATTTTACAATTTATTTTATTTATTCCTAACATAAAAACAATTTAATTACTTTTATCTTATTTATTAAAAACTTAAAAAAATAATAAATAAGTTATACTTTTATTTTATTATTTTATCCACACTGAAAAATATTGTTCAAAATATATATTTTTTATTTTTTTATATATTTTATTTTTATTATACATATTTAATATAATTAATACATATATAAATATATACTTTTATTTTATTAATATACTTTAGAATAAAAAATATAAAAATATTACACTTTTATTTTTATTAATATTTATACTTAAAAAATACTTTTTTTTTCTAAATAAATTTAATTTTTTTTGTACATACACTATTTTATTTATTGTATATAAATAATATAATTAATATATTTATTTTCTTAAAGAAAATTAGGGTTTTACCCTTAACCAAAAAAAATAATATTTTTAGTATTTCTTTCTTTTTTGCATTAAATATTTTTACATACATAAAAATAAATATAAATCATTTGGCATATTCATAATACTTTGTATATTTATTTAATTTGTTTATTTAAATATGGTTCATTTGTTATTTGTACCATTTGATTCCATTTGGATGTAATAGTAAATTAGGGTTTATATTCCTTGTCAAATAATCCCCATTCAAAGATTGTACCCCCATCCCTATAATCATGTTGTAATAGCTTAGACTTTTAATTCTCGCACTTTATGCTTTCAATTATGCCATGATTAGAGATTAGGGTTTGTATGCAAAAATCCAAATAAACAAATAGCTTGACTAATACAAAGACAAAAATGTATGAAAATCAATACACAATGCACACTTGCACCCTTAAGGTTACATCCACTTGTTGCCTTAAAAATGGGCCATGTTATGCATGTTGGGTACTTTAGCAAAACAAAAACAAAACAAAGATCATAGTCCCTCGATGACGCTATCTTGGTTGCCTAAACAAAATGATCAAGTCCCTCAAAAATTTGCCAAAAATACTTGACACAATTACTATCATGGTCTATACAATGATCCACGACTGTCCCGTTTAACATCCTAATACAAGGTTGTTTACCAAATACAATGGTAAGACAACACTGTCAAAAGGGTTAAAAACATATAGGAAAGATCTTTGAGTAAAATAGGGTAGATAGCTCTTAGTTACTTGATCAAAACTTGCAAAAACATCCTTGTTATTTTCAAACACACTTCACAACACAATTTCAAAACATTTCCCAAATTAAATTTTTCAAACATTGAAATACTTTCAAAAGACAAAACACCTTTGTATACATTCAAACAAGAATCATTACAAAGGTTGCCACAACGATGGCCTCTTTTCAAAACAACTTTCAAAACCATACACAAAGCACCATTTCAAACAATTGAAAAGCAAAAGAGTGATCTAAACAAGTAACTAAGAGACCATGGATAACCATGGATGAAAAGGGTGCTTACACCTTCCCTTTTCATAATCTACTCCCCGAACCCAAGAAAACATCTCAAAGGTCTTTCCTGTGCTTTTTGACCTTTCCTTAGGATAAAATAAAAAGTCGGTGGCGACTCTTGCTAAACCGAAACATTTGCGAACACAAACGCAAAACCTCAAGTCAGTTCTCCCACTGTATCACACTATGCATGTTTAGTTTTTTCATTTTGGTATATGCAATGTAATGATACATGTTTAGTGAAGCAATGGGGAAAACACGACAATAATCAACTGCTGAAAAGACAAGGAACTTATGAACAATTATCCTTGCACATGTGATCTTCTGTAGAGAAAAATCAATCTGAACTTCAATGGGGAATCGAGATTCAGAACCTTCAACTTCTAAAGATCAATATCATTGGGGAAAGTAAACTCTTGGGAGAAATAATGCAATTGTAGTTCAGAGAAAAACTTGAACTTTGGTCAAACTCTTGACTTCTTGGGGAACAGATTCCTTGCCTCCTATCAGGATGAGGAGAGCTTCGTTGGGAATGGAAACTTCCTCGAGTAGAATTTATTGACTAAGATAACTTCTATTGGGTATCATATAAATTCTTAAATAAAAAGAATTCTACTCAGACCACACTGGGGATATTACTGTCGGGGGTAAAAAATCTTCACTTGGGGAAGAGGAGAGCATCTTTGGAACAAAACTCCAATGGGGATATCTCAACAATCTTCTATCATTGGGGATGAAAAGATTTCTGACCAGCACTCCCATGTACACACCACACTTGGGAACATGACTCTGTACAATATTCATCATCACCAGGCTTTACTAGGGAAAGGTAAAACTTGTTGTTCAACATAGTATTTTCACTATTTTTTCACTGTTTAATTTCAAAGTACTCACACGTTCAAAGATCTTCCTCTAAGAATCGACTTTCGAGCCGAACATGAAAGTTAGAGGAGATAACCAGATGATTCAAATTCTCCAAGATGCTCTCAAAGATGATGTTCCAGTCAGAAGTTATGAATTTTTAAGCATCCAAAAAGAAGAGAAATTGTAAATCAACAGTATACCGCATTTCAAGTCTTTTGCGTTTTAGAAAATCTTCCTCACCAAATTAGCCTTTGACATGTACAGATGAAATGAATAAGACATTGAGACGGTTCCAAACAATGAAGAATCAATCCCAAACCATCTTCTGACCTCAAGTTGAGAATATCTGAACTTGAAACCCACAATACTGAATTTTTGTCTGCACTATCTCAAATTGAATGAAGCGTTCGACTTTCTGCATAATTCAGAGCGTGTTGGAATGCATAAGATCTTGAAGTTATAATTACTTTCTTAGTGGTTTATTGGAAAAACACGCGGATTGCATTTAAAATTGGAAAACCCCGAGTTTGCTTCAAAATGCTGCTTAACAGAACCGTCAATTTCGCAACTCTTTCTTGTAGAGAAATACCTTGATTCCATGAACACAAAACCTAAGACCCTTATGTATGCATATGATGATGTAGTATAAGCCAATTAGGGTTAAAATGAATAGGGAAAATTTTGGAGTACAACACCAGACAACACTATCGTAATGTACATCATAGCACAAAAAATTGCATTAAAAATGGCTAAAAACAACATCGATGTCAAATAAATGACAAATTAAACTCAAACATGTGTCAAGTTAGAATTAAATCACTAACCAATCACATCTACCAACTCTGGGTAGTGATGACATAGTATACAGAAACTCAAAAAAAATTGAATTAAAGTAAACCAAATCTGGTACCGGTATTAACCAATTGTTCGTTTAAACTCAAGAATGCATTAACCAAGAATCACATTTTAATGTGTATGCAAAAAAAAATTTCCAGACAGCCACGAATCAACACATAAAATGCACAAAAAGTTGGAAGAAAATCAATCGAAATTGTGATCATGACCAGAAGTGTATTATCATCATCCGCCTCTTTTCTTGCAACCTTAACTTCATCACCTTGATTTTATTTCGATTTTGCCTTAACTTCCTTTGCAAAATACCCAAGTTTGACAATTGTAACACTTTACATCACTTTTGTCAAACTTCTTGGTGTTGTTGCCTTGACCACTACTTTTGGAGCTACTTTCACCTCTTTGCACCATTGAAACCTTTGAATTTTTGAATCTTTTCCACCAAAATTCTGGAAATTTATCTTCCCTTTTGAAGATAATTTTCCTTTCGATCTCTTGTTCTTCTCATTGAACCGTGCTTGCAACGCAATCTCTGCTTTGGCCTTGTCATTTCCTCTTTCATCCATTCTTTGTTCATGAGCCTCTAATGAGCTTTGAAGCTCCTCCTTGCTCATGGTGAGAATATCCTTTGATTCTTCGATTGCAAGGACTATATTGTCGAATCTTGACGTTAAGGAACGCAAGATCTTTGCTACCATATTATGCACGGACGCAGTTTCACCGCAAGACTTCATTTGATTCACCAAACGCGTTATATGCATAACTTAGTTATTAATCGACTCATTCTCTTCCATTTGCACTAGATCGAACTGCCTCTTGTGAGTTTGTAACATCACAACCTTCGCTTTAACAACCCCTTCATAAGCTTTCTTCAAAATCTCCTAAGCTTGCTTCGCCGACGCGCAATCACCAATATTTTCAAAGTTATCACTATTGACGCAAGAATGTATCAAGAAGAGTGCATTGTAGTCTTTCTTCTTCTCTTCCTTGAATGTAGTTTGTTGAACAGTTGTAGCTTCTGCCCCAAGTGGTGAAACATCGTCGTTCACTACTTCGAGAACGTCTTGATACCCAAACAAAATTTTCATTTGTTTGCACCACTTGTCATAGTTCTTGGAATCAAGAATTGGAAGGTTGGTAGGGATTCGATCATTGAAAACAATGAACATATTTGCAGCGGATTAATGGATCAGAACCAAGGCTCTTGATGCCAAATGTTAAAACATACACAAAAATAATTAGGTGAATCAATGGTGAAAAGTGGTTAATTATAGAAGATGAAGTTTAGAGAGAAATTGGAGTTTATTAGAGAGAGAGTAATTGAGGAGAAAATATCAAAAATGGCATTAACTAACTCAAATCGTTACAAGAGATATTTATAGGCAACACTAAAACAAGGGGGAATCAAAACACGTCAAAAACAACTAAAAAATTTCAAACTGACGCGCCAGAAATCGATTTCCCCAAACAAGGGAATCGATTTTCTAAACTAAAAAAGCAACTTCCAGAAAATCTTAACCGATGGAAATCGATTTTCTCTGCGAAAAATCCAGATTTTTTATTTTCATAAGTGCTTCTCAAATAAATTATTTCAACAAAACAATTCCTAAAACTTCCATAATACATTTAAATTATTATCAACTTTCAATAAATGTTACCCTCAAATCGACCATTATTTAAAAATATAAATAGCAAAATCCTTAATGCTACCAACAAATTGGAGTGTTTCTTTCTCAAAATAATATTTTATTTCTCTTTTATCAATACTATACAAAGAGCACTGATACAATCATATATACTACTATATCCTTATTAAATTTCTTAAACTATATAACTTCTCCTATAGGAGTATATACTATGTATACTCCTTTACGGCGATGATTCAAACAATTTACTTTCAAGGTTTAGAGAAGCCAAGCTCAAATGGTATACCTGTAGCAGGCAACCAAATTCCACCTTGAAGCCATTGACTAGCAGTATATTTAATTGCATCAGCTTTACTAAGAACACCTTTGCTCCACGTAACTCTTGCCTTAAGGTCTGCACCAGGTCCAGTATTAGCATACTCAGCAAAGTAACATGTGTCAAGAAACAAATTCCCATTCCAAGGAAGAAATCCCACTGGTTGAATCAAATCACCAATTGTATTTTCCATGAATACTGCCCTTGAATATGCTTTCCATGGTCTTGCCAGATACGATTTCACCTTCAATCTATCTGCCTGAAGTGCTGGTTCTGGCATGATCTCGCAGTTCTGCATGACAACCCCTGTTGGCATGTTCTTTTGAATTGTTCCGTCGGCTACAACGATGTTTTGTTGATTTGCATCGGGCTTTCGGACTATTATCCTCGAGTTTTGTATAAGCGTTGATCCATAGCCGAAAATGAAATCCACTGTCCCAGAAATTTCACAGTTTCTATAGAACTGTCGATGGGCGTGCGCGTATAATGTGTCTTGGTAACCTCGCATGGCACAGTCGTAGAAAGCCGATCGGTCTCCTTGCACTCGTAGTGCCACTGCTTGATGTTTGCTTGCTCCTGCAGTATTCTCAAATGCAATTGCCTTGCAAATGAAATCTTCAGCAACAGTAGCTGCATACACATCACAAAAATTTAACATATTTTTATTTCGAGGCTTAGATCCTAGTTTTAAATTGCAGTCTCATACTATAATTGAGAAGAACTTACAGAATGTAGCAGATCTCATGGTCTTCCAACCATCAACAACATTTTTCTTTCCGGTGATAATGGTCTTTGAAGGGCCATCACCGTACATTAAAATTTTCTTCTTCTTCTTGTCAATCTGAATATATTCATCATAGACACCGGCCTTAACGTAGATAACATATCTACCAACATGATTTTTCGGGTACGAATTAATCGCCTCAAGAACTGTCTTAAATTGGCCACTACCATCTTTAGCAACAACCACATTAGGCGTAACGGCAGCTCCAGTACTCATATCAGCCAACAGTTTACGATCCGGGCCAGTCATCCATTCGGGGTAACCATTGCTATCCACCCCAAAAAGACGACGATGTGAAGGTTGCACATTCAAATCCAAATTCAGAGAAGCTAATACTTGCGAAACTGCAGTCACAATATCAAGCGCCAACGCGGTAAGTTTCTCTACCTGGTCCAAACTACCAGTTTGTAACTGTGATTGAATCTTCTTTTCGCCTTCTGTTTCAAAACCATCAAGACATGATTGTTGGTACGCAATAACAGCACCTAACCAGTTCTTAAGATCCGCAGCACGTTCGCTAGGGTTATGACCATGGCCATCATTAACTAAAATACTAGAGGCTTGTAACTCATCAATAGCGAATTGTAACAAGTCTTTACAATCCTCAAGTGCCATCTTTGTAGGTTCTTCTTTCTTTTCATTTTCAATTATGAGCTTATCGCTCAAGTTTAACGCTTTGAAGACACTTTCCAAGGAAGTTTTAACAACGGCTTTTATGTAATCATTTGGATCCGATGTGTTAACAGGACTTAGAGTATCAACACAGAATTTATTGTCATCGCTGTTTTGACACACGGCCTTAACCGCTTTAGTATGCGCATTCAAATCTCCGCCACCTCCACTATCACCTGGCTGGTTGGTTCGAACAAGAGCAACAACACCTAATGCAACACCAACTACAAGAATGAGAGAAACTGCAGAAACAATTATTTTGCTTTCCATTGTTGTTGTAACCTGTTTATATTTTTTCAACACTCAATGTGGTTTTATATATGTTTTCTTCAATGGGTTTTCTTCACTACTATTTTTGGATGAAGTTGTGAGATATTCATATTTAAGGACACGTTGACCGTTTCTTGAAACTGCGTCTTTGCTATCCATCACTTTGGTTACATTTTCATCCGCTCAATTATTTTTAGTGGTGTTTTATGAGGCGATTTTTAAGGGTTTCTTGTGTTTCACTATTCTGAATCTTTGGTTATCAAGTTTTAACATGAACCAGACACTATATATGGAAAAAAAAATGCATGTTTTTTTTTTTTGTTGTTGTTAATTTGAAGTAACTACCGATAATGCTAAATTCGCATGGGAGGTGGAATTTACTTAAGGGTTCATATATTTCAAAATATGTTTTTACCCTATCAAATAATTAAAGATTCTAATATGAATTATTTGTATCACATAATATTGGTAAAATTCAATATATATTGAGAACAAAATCAAAACAAAAAAATAAATAAAGTTTTTTACTTTGACAAGTAATATAACTAACGCAAAGCTATAGTGACATAAAATATAAGTACGCAACGGGCACCAAAAATTCTTTAAATAAATTGGATTAGATATGTTTTTTTTGTATCAAATGCAATATTGATGAATTTTCTAGAGGAAATATGAGTGTCTCAACACGTGATAGCTTATTTAGAGATTATTTGACCACTAATCTCGGGAGATTTTTCAGTTAAAGGTAAGAATAATCGTCTCTTTTCGAGCATAACTAAATGATGTTATGTTAGTCATCCACTGTACAAACTTAAAGGATTTGAATCTCTTATGGTTAGAGAGAGATTAAGCTCTTACAAGTCAAGTCAGCTATATCGAAAAGTTGGTTCTTTAAAAGTTATTGACTGCTTGGAGAAATAACATGAGCGCTGTGTATTAATTTAAATCAAAAATTGCTCATATCGTTTGCCAAGGCAATACCTATGCGGATAGATTGGCTAACACATGACACTATGTGGATCATAACCTATGGTATGTTACTTGACTCCATATATAAGAAAGAGTGAATTGTGGAGGTTTGAAAAAAGATAGTTTAAATACAATTATGTTATAAATTAGAGTTTGAAAACATTTTAATTAAAACGTTTGAATACGCAGCAGAAAATAAAGATAAAGAAAATAAGCGGAAATAAAAGAGTTAAAGGAGGAAAGATAATATCGGATATTTATAGAGGTTCGGTCTTAATGAACTGGCCTACTCCTCTCCCCAAAAATTGATCTTGAGAATATCCAATAATGCTTGAGATCTTTTAGAAGGTTAATCCCAAGAACCTCCTTACACAAGGAAAATGAAATTTCATGTTGACTTCTAACCAAATAAAGAACTTACGAATGAAGCAATTAGTCTTCACACCAAACAACAAATAGAGCTTTGAATGGTTAGCCTCTAATCAAAACTGAGATTTTGCACATGCTAATCTTGAACCAAGTTGTATTTTTGAGTAGGCTATCCTCTGAATCGAACTGAGCTTTTACACGGGAAAACCACGAACTGAACCAACATTTTTATTAGACTAATCTCGAACCTACTGAGTTTTTTCACTAGATAAACTCAAAATTGAGAGATATTTTTTATCGGTGTGATTTAAACTGTTCTGAAGATATTTCTCTGTTTGTTCTTTATGAATCCAAAAGGAGAGTTGTTCTTTAATCGCAAAGCTCACGAAATAAACAGAGACTTATACTAATCTTCCAAAAGAGCTTTTATATAGGTTTAGCTCCAAACCAAAATAATTACTTTCTAAGTAAGAATGATTTGCGCAAGAGGAAAAAGAACTCTAGGTAAATTTACAATAATGCCTTCACCTAAAAAGACTTCCTCACTAAACTCAAGAACACTCTCAAAGCGCTATGACTAAAAATATGTGAGAGAAAGAGAAACAATTTAGAGAGAGATTGAGAGAGGAAAGCGAGGTATCTCACATTTTATGGTGTGTTTAAATGAAAGGGAATGCCACTATTTATAGGCCAAGAAATGATTTATTTTAGAAAACCATTAATGGAAAAAAAATTTGTTAGTTCTATGTCTTTATGGTTGGCTAAATTTTGGCTAGGTATGTTTCTGAACATGGTTATGTGTTATTGTTGAGTAAGATGTTGTAGAGTCTTTATAAACTATCATAACAATTTTACTGTTAAGTGCTTTCAGTCAGATGTCATGACATCTTAATCTAGTATTGTAGTACAACAGGCAATGTTATTTTATAACTTGACAAATTTAATTTGATTCTGAAATATTTCTATTGGATATATTTCAATAAATTTTGCAGGTTAAGAAGATTTTGTCTGGAACAAGGTTTTATATCTACAGTTGTGCATTGGTTGCTAAATTGGACCTTTATATAATTTAGGAAACTTTGTATTGGTTGTTCCAAGAGTTAAGGAGATTTTGCTGCACAACAGATACAACTCTCAGCTTGTGGGTCAAGAAATATCTGATGAAGATTTTGAAGCCCATGGATTGAAGAAGTGTATTTAAAGAAGACCTAACCTAATGTAATTTAAGTTTTTCACAATTGTAAAATTAGGAAAAGCATAAGTCTTAGGTTTTGAGAGTCTCTTGTGTATTATATGGTATAAGTCATTCATGTATCTTTTGATACTTGTGGTCGACATTATGTTCTCACTCATAAGCCTTTAGGCAATGAGTTGAGTATTATTCTTGGATGAAGCTTTTAAGAAAATTCAAGTATTTTTCTTGGTCAAGAGTCTTGGCTAAGTATTATAAAGGAAGTATGATTTTCTCGTTGAGTTAGACTCAATACAGTCACAAGAATTAGGACTGTTAGATATCACTGAGGTGATTTAGGAAGTGAGATGGTGATTTCTCATATTTAGAGAGAACCTAGGTATAAGTTGTATTGGGTAGGGATTAAGCGAGAAGTTGTAAATGGAGGAGTTTAGCTTTAAACTAATATTACTGATAGTGAATTTCATTCCTGGCTTGGTAGCCCCCAGATGTAGGTGAGTTTGCACTGAAGTGAGTTAACAACTATATGTGTTATTTATCATTCTGCAGTTTAAGTTTCAGTATTTTGTAATAACTTGGTGAATCTGTTCAGGATGTCAAACCAGATGTTGTAACATCTATCTTGACATTGTTCTGATGTTAAAACTCAGTATTACCATGTATTGTCTTTACCAGAGAAATTTCAATTGGTATCAGAGCAGGCACTCTAGTCTATTGGGTGAGCTTCATGGAGTAATTTTTATGGTACTAATGTTCCTTATGGAAGAATGGAATGATTGTATTCTGGTTATCAATGAACAACATTTTTTGAAGAATTATCAGGATAGAAGAATCCCGGTTCTGAAGAGATTGAAGAGTAGAGCATGAGTTGTCTCTATGTAACCTTGAAGTTATCAAGACCATAATTAATGGAATTGATAAGTTTCTTTTTCAGACTCATTATCACTTATGGCCAACGATACTTGGGAAATTCTTAAGTCCACTCATAAAGGCGCATCTTAGTGTTTTTGGGAGAAAAGAGATCAGACGAAAGACTGGTCAAGAAGAAGATACTCATGTATCGAGTCAAGAACTTTGACATGGAAGTTACAGTTGTTAAAGAAGAACAAGAGCATGGATTTTGTTACCAACTATATTAAAAAAAATTAGTTTTCTAATGAAGGGTTTTTTATTAGTGTTGTGTTCCTTGGAAGGAAATCCAATCAGGAGTTAAAGAAATTTTGATAATATGTCGTGACCACATGTCATAACATTTGTGCTGACTTCAACGGGTCTGTGATGCTAAATGAAAGGTTGGAATTGGTGTATAGATCAATGTCTAAGCATTCATGGGAGTGTGAAGACCTTGAATCTTTGTAGAGCAGAATGTCCTACTTATCTCAAGAGCAAATGCATGGGTTGTCCATATCTGGTTTGACTGGAAGATGGAATTCTAATGAAGATTTCTGTTTTGAAGAATTATTTCATGATGTGTTGGATGTTTTATTCAAAAGATCTATGTATCTAGAATAAAAGTTTTTATACACTATGAAGAAATAAGAGGTGATTTATTTTTGATCTTATGTCTTAAAAGAATGAAGAAATGTTTACCATTTATAACTTGCAAGGTAAAATGACTCTGTCAATCCTATAACTTGATATCAATGATCAAGTCTGGAAGAATACTCCGGTTTTGTTGAAAAAGGTTCCTCAAGTAGATAGTTTATTGGAAGGATTTGGGTTTTAAAGCTATGATTAGCAAAGGGAAAAATCAAAGTTACAAAAGTCTATTTTTATCCAAAGGCAAGTTGAGTCAAGGATGTCTTCATATTATGCTGGACATCAACTTACTCATGCTACAAGTATTTACTTTCACGGAAGATATCTCTTCTGTGATAAGTTGATTTCAACAGTTTTGGTTACTTTTTAAAGGTCAAGTTTAGTTTTGTTTAACCAAGCAATGGTTAATACTCAGGAAAGGTATTTATTGCCTTATCTCTCATACCATTCTTAGGTCTTCAACTAAGATTATTGGTATTTTGACACTAACTTTTCTAGACACTTAAAAGTGTTCATGGGGGTTTGTTTAAGTCTCATTCTAATCAAATTCTACTTTGTTAATGATTCTAAAAGTAATTTTTAAGGTCATTGGGTAACTAAAAGAATTTAGGATGGATTCTCTAAGTTTTGGTAATTGGCTTTTCTTCTTACTTAAAGACTGATGATTGTGTGATCAAGCTCTGAAGGTATATATCATCAAGAAAGAATATTCTGTCACTAATGAGGTGTTTGAAGTTCTGCTAAGGATTTAAGTACAATTGCTATTTATGAATTTCACAAGTATTTAATTGTTTATCCTTTTACTCGGTGTTCAAGAAAGAAAAAGTCAAGATATCACACCAAAAGGTGCAACATCACATTTGTAAAAGCTCTAGAACCTATTATATGGTTTTGTTTAGTTCAATGCAAGATCGTTGACTTGATGATCATTAATTTTGATTAAACTTTCATATTTATCCTTTTCATGATATTTATCTTTCTCCTCCTCGTGTTTCACCGATTCGGGTTGATAAATTCCTTCTCTGGTGTTGTTAAGTATGTCTCTTAAAGATACACCTAAATTATGAATAAAATACCTTTTCTGAGTATTCTCGGATACAACATTAAAAGTAATTCATGCATATTTTACCAATTAAACATTACTTGTTATTGCTTTCTAGATCACATAATCCATCTTCTTTCCATATATACAATAGGATTAGAATATGTTAATTATCATATACCTTGAGTCACCATAAATGAGAACACATATTCTCTTCATAGAGTCAAGACAATTTTCCTACAAAATCAACAACACAAGCTAGGTACCTAATCTTCATTGGGTTCTTGGGGGTTACTGAAAAATTGGTTGCATTTGGGCAACTATTGAAAAACACCTTTAGGAACCAAAAAACTCCTAAATTTGAATTTTTCAATAGTGTGGTCTTTCTTGCAACCATAGTGACAATTTAAATCTCCATCATCATTATAATCACTATCAATGTGTTCACCTTTTTAGAACCTTAAACAATAAGTCCTAAGAGCTTGAGACTTTGTTCCTTTATCCTTATTTGTGACTTTCTCCTTTTTTTCTTCTTCTTCTCACGTTTTTTCTCATACTTGTCTAAGCAAGTAAGTTCTTACTCATGTTCTTCGAACTTACCAAACAATGTAATAAGATAAAGTGTTGTAAGATCATTGGATTCATTGATCGCAGTGACCTTCGATTTCCAATTCCTAGTAAGACATATCACAACTTTGTTAGTATCATTTGCATTGGAAATAAGATTACCAAGTGTGTTCAAACAGTTAATGAGATTTAATAAATTTTTCTTATCATCAATATTCTATAGTGTTCCCGGCTTAGGTGTTACACCACCATCAATAACATGTGTTATCGGTGTTGGACCATTTAAAATAGTACCCCACACATCTTTATCATACGAGTTAATATGAATGCGCATACAAGCTTTCCAATAACTATAGTTTTCTCCCAAAAAGATTGGGGCACTTATGTAATCCCCATCCCCTTTAGGTTCGAACGCCACTTTCTAATAAGAGTTTTGAAGCAGACAATTAACCGGAGATCTAATACCACTTGTTATACTATGATGACTTATCTAGATGGGTTGAATATATCCCCAATTAAAAACTACCCTTCAAAAATAGTTATTTAAAACTATTTGAAAAACAATGTTAAGCGGGAGAATTTTGGCCTAGATCAAAATAATAGTCTAAACAAACCTGGTTATTGGAAACTCGGATATGCACAAGTCGTATGAAATTAATATAATGATAAAATCAATCAACATAACAATATCTCAATTAACTGTTTAATATTAAACACAATGGTTTCCTATTTCCAATAAAATCAAGTTAAAAACATAGCTTGACAATTTATCGAACACTTGGCGCGCGATCGATTTTTCAGAATTTTCTTTGAGCTTTATTGATATGAAAAATCACTTACAATCAAAGTGATTATAAGCTAATCCAAAAAACAATTTAAACTTTAACAATCAAAGAAAAGTTCTACACAAATCAATCGATCAAACAACACATTCAACAAATTGCATATAGAAAGTAAATGACAGTAAGAGATCGAGATAGAGAGAGAGGGGGAGGGATTTGTTTAGAAAGTTCACCAATCGTCCCCATTATGGCTACGCCCCCTCTAATTCCGTTTTGGAATTGAGGTGAATTTCTTACTTTGCAAAAATTCGATTACAAGAGAAGTGTTTCAAGATCAACCCTACAAACCCTAACTGTTTGTTATTGACTCACCCCCTTCTCTTCTTTTAATCTTTAACAAGACCAAGACACAATAGCTATCAATTGATTTATTGAACCTTACTCCTGGTTATTGGAAACTCGGATATGCACAAGTCGTATGAAATTAATATAATGATAAAATCAATCAACATAACAATATCTCAATTAATTGTTTAATATTAAACACAATGGTTTCCTATTTCCAATAAAATCAAGTTAAAAACATAGCTTGACAATTTATCGAACACTTGGCGCGCGATCGATTTTTCAGAATTTTCTTTGAGCTTTATTGATATGAAAAATCACTTACAATCAAAGTGATTATAAGCTAATCCAAAAAGCAATTTAAACTTTAACAATCAAAGAAAAGTTTTACACAAATCAATCGATCAAACAACACATTCAGCAAATTGCATATAGAAAGTAAATGACAGTAAGAGATCGAGATAGAGAGAGAGAGGGAGAGGGATTTGTTTAGAAAGTTCACCAATCGTCCCCATTATGGCTACGCCCCCTCTAATTCCGTTTTGGAATTGAGGTGAATTTCTTACTTTGCAAAAATTCGATTACAAGAGAAGTGTTTCAAGATCAACCCTACAAACCCTAACTGTTTGTTATTGACTCAACCCCTTCTCTTCTTTTAATCTTTAACAAGACCAAGACACAATAGCTATCAATTGATTTATTGAACCTTACTACTGCTTTGGGTACTAAACTCCAAAGTTCTTTCATGCACAATCAATTGTAACTATTGAACACAAACACTTTGAATTTGATTCACTGTTCTCTCGCTACTTTTATGGGTACCAAACTCTGAATGCTTTCACTTGGCCGCAAGACTCTTTTAAAAGTTTTGAACAAAACCCAAAAATTTACCAAATATCATGGAGGTTAAACCATAGGTTTTTCCTGATGGAACCCCCCATAATTCTCAACCTAATATTCTCGGTTAAATAAAAACCAAATTGGATGCTATCAAACCTCGCTTAGATGGAACCGTGACAAAAGATGATTATGTGTGATTTATCAATGTGTATGCATATGTTGGAGGTTGAAGGTGAAGAGCAATGGTGGTAAGTGTTTATAGTTTCATCAAGTTGGAAAGATGCATGAATGATATATTTATAGTTGTGGAATTTTTAGGCAAAAGAGGGAAGTTTCAGAAAGAAAAAATTATGAAAAGTTGACCCACAAAATAGTACAGACCGGCCTGAAAATCGTATCGGCTGACACATATGAAACATTAGCTACAAGCTTTAATAATTCAGTACATGTGTCGACGCATAAATCGTATAGGCTGGCGCATGTGACTGTGTTTTAAAGCAGAAATGTTGAATGTGTTGCAGGCTTTAATATTTAAGCACATGTGTTGGTGCATAGATCGTATAGGTCGGCTATAAGCTTGTTTTTTAAGGAGAAACTAATTTTTCATGACCAATTTCAAACTTGTTATGAATGATTCCTAAGACCTCTAAATGAAAGGGGTGCCAAAACAACTAAGGGATACTGTCCAATATACAAAAATGCTAAGTTCTTATAGTTTTGACATCATACAAAACATATCTAAAGGCAAGTTGCACTCATATAACCAATTTTTTAAATTTATTTTCCAAAGTAACTTACATTTGGAGCTATTTCCCAACCCAATTTCAAACAAAAAAAATCATAATGCAGAGTTGTTGCCAATTGAAATGGAACTAGAATTATAAAAGTAAGAGGTGTCATCAATTGAATTGGTGACTGCATGTCGTCTAGTCAATTCAATCGGTGACTACATGTATGCATTAGGTGATAGCGTCAATTCAATTGGCGCCTGTGTGCAATACAAATGGGTGGCACCAATTCAACTGGAAACGGTATGTTGGATATTTTTTAACTATAAATAGATGTTTCTTCTAACATTCACTTCATACATCTTGTCACATTTTTTCTTATCTTATCTTCACTGGCTCTATACTGGTTGTTAAAAAAATTGGCATGTGTTTTATTTGAGAACGAAGCTTCGGATGAAAATGCTTTTTTGGAATATCCAAAATTTTGAGCATATTGAAATGAGTTTGAAATGTTGGTTAGATAGAGATATTAATGATTGGGAAAGAATTAGAAGTATCAAGAGGGTTGTTTCGTACAATTCAATTGCATATGACAATAATGTTATAAAGCATATGTGAGTGTGAATTAAAGATGACACTGATGTTAGAGCTATGATGTCTGCACCAAATGATATTGTTTTGATTGTTGTAATATCTTAGACATGTTATGGTGTTGAGTGTTTTTATGTTGTACTGCGTTTCCGTTTTAGGCGTGTTTAGGTTCGTGTGTTGTTGGGACATGTTTATGTTTTAGGGGTGTTTATGTTAATTTTGTTGTAACCAAAAGTTGTTCTATATATTAATGATCAATGGGCCTTTGACAATTAGAGAGACTTTGCTAAATCTGACTGTCGTGAATGGAAGTATTGTAGTCAAAAAGTCATATGTAACGTTTTGATGTCAACTGAAACTAAACCAACTACTAATTATATGGCTTGGTACAAATCGATTGCAACTGATTTTTTTATCTAAAGATGAGTATTTATATGGCCCATACCAAACCACTTACACACAAGAAGCTTCAACGTCTAACTCCCCACAAAATTATCAGACCACTTACTCGCAACCCCTTACCTAACAAAACTATCGGCCCACAAACACTCAAGCCCACTAGCAATATATGTCAGACACCCAACTATAAAACCAAGAGCATACTCCATACCACCACCAACAAGATGTTTATTATCAAACACCAAACGTCCATTTTCCTTCAACACATCATCCTACCATAGCCATAACACACAAGCAACATATGACACCAACACTTCCACCTACCATAGCCAATACGCCCGAACATCACAACACCAAAACATGCAACAAACACGGGGTTTCCAAAGACCAAAAAAACCATTTCTTCATTTATCCAACGAATCATTCACACTAATGTCGCCCTTTAATCATCCAGGAAGCACACCAATATCCCCATTATAACGCCCCATTTAAATACTTAGCCATTGTTTGTTGAATTTGAATTTCTTTGGCATTTTTATGGTTAAACGTAATTTTGAGGAAAATATTGATGATAATGGAATTGAGAGATAATACTATTATTATTAATATTATAGTTATTATTAAGATTATTAATATTGTCATTAATATTATTATTATTATTATTATTATTATTAGTTAAGTGTTAGTAATAATAAAATACAATAGAATAGGGTTAGATCAATTGGGAGAAAAACTATTGTCACGTAGAAATAGAGAAGAGAAGAGAAGAGAAGAGAAGAGAAGAGAGAAATAGGACAAAGGAAAATTCTCCATTGTTGAAGCATCAAAGCTGCAAATTAAGGTAAGGGGGTGAATGGGTTCTCTAAATTGGTGATATAACATGAGAGGATAGTGAGGGTTCCTTTCCCTCTTTAGGTTTTTCATGAATGAATTGATGAATGTCTTCTTGGTTTGAATTATGTGATTCCATGTGATTTTTGTGTGAAATTCGTGATCCAATATATACAATGAACGTATTGTTGCTGCTGGTTTTACTATTGTTGTGTTGTTCATAAAATCCCAAATCTAAAAAATTATAGGTCAAGGGATGTGACAAAAATCGGAGAAATTAATGTAGAAATTGGTGTAGAATTGTAGAATAATGAAGTATAATGAAATACCTAAGTTAATATGTGAAAGAATGTTGTTTTGGACCTAATTTTGGAGGTTGAAAGTGCTCAAAACGAGTGGAAATTGTTCTGATGCGAAAACAGAATTCTTTTGGTCACAGGCTGTCGTTATGCGTTGAGACAACAGGCTCAAAATCATCAAAAAAATGAAATCGCAGTCGAATGTCTTTTATCCCACATGAAGGGAAAGGTAAACATCGAGAAAACCTGAGAAGGGATAAGTCATGGTCTTGCAACCGAGATATCGGGTAAGGGAGTCTATTACGCGAGGGAAAGGTATTAACACCCCCACACGCCTGTAGTACTCTACGGTATCCACTCTTGTTATCTATCTTATGGGTGTGTTTAATCTATGCTTAATGTTTACTACTGAAGAAGAATGCATGCAAAATAAAGGAGAAAATAATGTAGGGAAAATAAAGTTGTACTCGCTTGGGCCCTATCCCAATGCCTACGTATCCTTTTTGAGGAACCAGAGTTACCGTGGTTCGGCTCACATTTTTTTTTGTTTTGTGTTTTTTTATGAACAATGTTAATTCCGCCTTCTGCCGCAACTCAACCTTTGGAGACTCATGTGTTGGCACAAAAGTAAATTAATCATGTCCTTACTTGAAAAAAGGTTTCGAGTTACTCCCTCAAGACAAGATGCCACATTTGATTGATTTGTGTTTTGTTACCTTGAAAAAGGGTTTAAGTGTTATTAGAGTATTTTTGATTTGCTTAAGAAAAGGAAGTTTTAGTTTTAAATGCAAGGATGCAAAAGGGGAAGAAAAGAGTCTATGGGGGACTAGCCTATTTCTAATCTTAATGTTATCATACAATGGTAGCCCTACGTCAAGGATGAAATGGAAATACCTACCTAATGTTAGAATGCATGGATTGGAACCTAAGGTCTAACTTCCATCCGAAAGGAACAAGTACGTCCTAAGGGAACATGGTATGTACAAGGATAAAACAAGCAAGTTCTAAAAAGCACACACATAAAAATAGTAAGGAAAAGAAGTGAAATGCTTTAGCCAAGGGGAGCGTATCACCCGAGACAAACAAGCAGGAGTAGGATGTAAAACAAAAATGTGACGTCCAAAGCGACTGAACACCAAACTAAGATATAGAAGATCAAGGTAGGCGACAGAAGACGATATGAACGATCACGGAGTATCAGCATCGGCTACTTGTGAGCCAATCTTCAAACTATTGAAGAAAGATCAAGTAGTCGGATGGAATGATGAATGCCAGGTTGCTTTTGACAAGATCAAAGAGTACTTACAAGAGCCTCCTGTTTTGATGCCACCAGTCGAGGGAAGACCACTGATCATGTATCTGACCGTTTTAGAGAACTCAATGGGGTGTGTATTGGGGCAGCATGACGAGTCTGGCCGAAAAGAGCACGCTATTTACTACCTGAGAAAAAAGTTTACCGACTGTGAAACCAGATATTCACTGCTCGAGAAAACTTGTTGTGCTCTGGCATGGGCTGCTCGTCGGCTAAGACAGTATATGCTGACTCATACTACTTTGTTGATATCTAAGATGGATCCGATAAAATACATCTTCGAAAAGCCTACTCTGTCTGGGAGGATAGCTAGATGGCAGATGATCCTAACAGAATATGACATACGATATACTACCCAGAAAGCTATAAAGGGCAGTGTATTGGCTGATCACCTTGCTCACCAAGCTGTAGAAGATTATCAGTCCATGAAGTTTGAATTCCCGGATGAAGACATCATGACATTAGACAACTGTGAAGAAATCAGGCCATACAACGGACATGAACAAGGATCCCGATGGACTCTGTTCTTTGATGGAGCATCCAATGCACTTGGTAATGGTATCGGCGTCATACTCATATCTCCAGAAGGGTGTCATACTCCTTTTACCGCCAGACTTTGCTTCAACTATACGAACAACATGGCAGAATACGAAGCATGCATCTTTGGTCTCAAGGCTGCCATAGACTTGGGAATCAAATCTTTAGATGTATTTGGAGATTCAGCTTTGATCATCAGTCATATCAAAGGAGAATGGGACACTAAACACCCAAATCTTATCCCTTACAAAGAACATGTTTTGACATTGCTACCACATTTTGAGAAGATTACCTTCGAGCATTTCCCGCGAGAAGAAAATCAGCTAGCAGACACTCTAGCCACAATGTCATCTATGTTTAAACTTAATTGGGATAACGAGGCTCCCCATATCACCATCGAACGAATGGATGAACCAGCACACTGTCACGAGATTAATACCGAAGAGGTAGTGGACCAGCCTTGGTTTCATGAAGTCAAGAGGTATCTTGAGGCTCAAGAATATCCAGATGGAGCTTCAATTAATGATAAAAAGTTTTTAAGGAGATTCTCTACTAAGTTCTTCCTTAGTAATGGCATCCTGTACAAATGCAATCATGACTCCATTCTGCTTCGGTGTGTGGATAAGATTGAGGCGGAAAAGATCATGGCTGAATTACATGAAGGTACTTTTGGCACTCACTCCAGTGGGCATATGATGGCGAAGAAAATCCTACGGGCAGGCTATTATTGGTCTACCATGGAAGCAGATTGCTATCAACACTCTCGGACCTGTCATAAGTGTCAAATTTATGCTGACAAGGTGCACGTACCTCCGGTTCCTCTGAATGTCTTGACGGCTCCTTGGCCCTTTGCTATGTGGGGAATTAACATGATTGGGGAGATCAAACCTACAGCCTCCAATGGACACCGCTTCGTCCTAGTGGCCATTGACTATTTTACCAAATGGGTCGAAGCAGCTTCCTTCACTTTTACTACTAAGAATGTTGTTGCCCGCTTTATCAAGCAAAATCTCATTTGCCGGTACGATATCCCGGAAAGGATCATCACTGACAATGGTACAAATCTTAACAACACTATGATCATTGTTTTGTGCGAGCAATTCAAGATTCAGCATCACAATTCTTCTCCCTATCGGCCAACGATGAATGGTGTTGTCGAAGCTGCAAATAAAAACATTAAAAAGATCATACAAAAGATGACAGTCACATACAAAGATTGTCATGTGATGCTACCATTCGCTCTCCACGGGTATCGTACCACAGCTCGCACATCAACCGGGGCAACACCCTATTCTTTGGTTTACGACATGGAGGTTTTCTTGCCTATTGAGGTTCAGATCCCCTCCCTAAGGATTATGAAGGATGCAGGTTTAAGTGAAGATGATTGGATCCAGACTCGACTTGATCAACTGAACTTAATTGATGAAAAGAGACTTACTGCTGTTTGCCATGGTCAAATGTATCAAAAACGGATGATCAAAGCTTTCAACAAGAAAGTCATACGCCAAGTATATCAAGTTGGGGATCTAGTGATCAAACGTATCATCTTGCCACAAAGTGATCCCAGGGGCAAATGGACTCCTACCTATGAAGGACCATTTGTAATCAAGAACATATTCCCCGGTGGGGCAATGATCTTGACCACCATGGACGGCGACGACCTTCCACACCCTGCGAACACGGATATAGTCAAAAGATACTACGCATAAGAGACCCGCTAGGTTGACACACCTAGGCAAAACAAGGGCATCCCGGCGAAGCAAAAAGGTTCGGGCAAAAATTAGGGATAAAATAAAAATCTATACACCTGGCAAGTTGAAAACCCGAAAGGGCGACTTGGGAAAAAAAGGGTTTCCCGGTGGACTGAAAACCTGAAAGGGCGGTCCAGGCAAAAGTTAGGGAATTAAAGCATATGACTATGTCCCGTCAGATCACTTTACGGACAACCTTTTATTTCCACTAACAAAACTTGGAGTTTCTGATCAATTCAATCATCTTCGGATGAAGAAACAAATAGACAAGATGCGAAGGCTATAGCAGAATGGGAACCCCGTGGGATTATTACACATAGCTATCTTTCTTTGTATAAATTTTTCTTGCTTTATGGCATCATTTTCTTACTAGAATGTTTGTCTACCTTGTACAAAATACTTATTCAAAGTCAATACAAAGTTATCCCTTTGAAAGTGCAAAAAACTATTTGTCTTTTTCTTTACTCTTATGTTTTGTTTGCAAAAAACGTCCAATGATTCATTGATGAACATATGCATTTGAACATAATTACTGTTTATTAATAAACAAGATAGGAAAGATAATTACTGATAGGTTGAAAGAACAGGAAAATGTCTCTAGGCTATTCCATAAAGCAATCCCCACAGTACGTCATTTAGATCCCCAGCGGAACTAAAACTTCAAATTATTAATCCCCAGTAGAAATCTTCAAATTTCTCAGGATTCCTCAAGCAGATCACGACGTTGCCCTCATAACAGAATTTACTTCTCTCAACAAGAGTTCGTCAGTACTTCAACTTCAAGACATGAAAATTCAACATACCCTCAACAGTATTCAGGGATTTATTTTCCTCAATCAGACATCAATACAACAAATCAGCTTACATGCACATACATTACATCCACATATCATAAACATTGATAAAGCAAATACATTACATCATACATTTCATGCAATATAACTTTGTTTCAGCTAACATTTTACCCTTTTCAGGATAAGATTAAACAAATACCATTAACAATATGCAATCTGAATACAGTGCAGATACACTCCAGACACGGATTCCATTATGTTACTCATTCAGATTCAACTTTCAGATACAGTACGGATACGCTCCAGACACGGATGTTATTCTGATACTCATTCAGATTTCAAGTTCAGATACAGTTCAGATACGCTCCAGACACGGATGCCATTTTGAAAATCATTCAGATATAACCTTTTAGATACAATACAGCATGGATACGCTCCAAACACGGATGCTATTCTGATGCTCATACAGATTCAGTCTCCAGATACAGCTCAGATACGCTCTAGACACAGACACCATTCTGATACTCATTCTTTCAACTTACAACTTACAATTCAACAAATATTTTTGGATGGCATCTACAAGCCCATCTCCTACAGGATTCTATCACTTCTCCAAATGGCATCTTTAAGCCCATTCCCTCAACTACACATCGTCGAGTGCAAATTTCTGGGCACTCTAGTGTCCAATCATCTTTCACCTTCAAGTCATGAATGGCAAAACTCGCCAATCTAACTCTTCAGGTTTAAGAATATTGAATGGGGACAGCTGTTGTACCCCAAAATTTTCCCTCTCACTTATCACGAATTTCCTCACAAGATCTCTTTGACTAAAGACTGGATTAGGGTTTGACCAACTCATGATACTTCCTCATGCACTGATGACTAAAATTAGGGTTTGAGTTTGCACAAGGATTTTTGGACTATCAATGCTTCATATGACTTTCAAACATCATTATGGACCCTTAAGATTACTCGTGATAAGTTTCAAGCTTTGAACCATATTTTTTATCAGTCAATTGGACAGTTGACCTAAAAATCAAATGTATTGGGGGAAAAGTAAACCATGGCCAATTTACAGTCAAACTTCATAATTTTTTATCCACGTCAACATTCTAGACTCATATGTATCATTTGACCAAGTTTGGATCATAATTCTTCAAGAAATTTGATCAAATCATCAAAAGGGCAAAATGGACAAAATTAGGGTTTTGACTGAGGAAAGGCAATTTCTGATTTCTGACCTAACAAATGACCAATTGGTTTGAAGCAGGATTTTAAGGGTTCATTTGTATCATCTTGACCTAATTACATGGTTCAAAATATTGCAAATCCATTGGATAGACAGATGAAATTTGCAGTCAACTGATCAAAGTCAACTGTATACTGAAAAGTCAAACTTTGACTTTTTGGTCAAAATCAAGTGCCAAGGGTCATAATTCATAAAAACATGTCAAAATGTGAAACTTGTTCATCAAGGAATCAAGGATTGAAGATTAGGTTTTAAAATTGGAAATTTTCTTAACTTAGAAATTTTTCTAAGTATAGAAAATTTCTTATTTTTTTTCCTTAACTTTAAGCCATTTTTTCACCATGATACAAGATGATTCAAGAAAAGTTCCCAATAGACCTCCATGAAATCTACAACTTTTCTTCATACACTTTTCAATAAATATTCTTGGATCTCAAGATATAATTTTATGAATACATGCTCATGAACTAGATAACTTAGTGAAATTTTGCCCTAATTTAGGCAGGTTTTGGACCCAACTTCATGGAAATTTTTCACCTAGTTTCAAGAGGAGTATTGAAATTCATTTCAAATATGAGTTATAGAGAACATTGCAAGCTTTCCAAAATGTCCAAGAACTCCTCAAGATCATTTTTGAGTAGGGAGAATCGAACATATGAAGTTGGCAATTTCTCACTTTGAATTCAAGCCATTTCATGAAGAACAAAATTCAAATTTGAACCTATGCTTCCTAATTCATGCTTTACAAGTCCCTAACTTTTTTCTCACTTCATAATTTAATGATTACTCAGTTTACAAATCTTTAATTCAAGGTCAAGAGCCTTTTTCCAAGTTGTAATTCCATAAATGGCATAAAGTGGCCATTGTCATTTTGAAAAAGCTCCACTTTTGCAACTTTCCAATTCTTGAGCATTGGACATGTCCTCTCTGCACACACAAATCCTCCAGGCCTAAGGCAACTTGTACAAAGCTTATACCAACCCCAAGCAGGCCAGTACAAGCATGTGAAGACTTGTCTCTTCACTTTGCTTTAAAAGCAAGAAAGTGTGCAAAAAGGCTAGAGCTCACAAATCTATTGGGGAGCTGACTTGAAATCTTTTCTATACAAATATACAAACACATTACACTTGAAAAAGGGATTGCTAAGGGCCTGAAACACAAAAACACTCTATATCACCAAAAAACTGTCAAAACTTGCAGTTTTTGCATAAGCATAGCAATCCATCATTTGGCTCGTGCGTTTCAAGTTTTAACCATCAAAACACTTTACCTACTTGATATCTAAGTGATCCAGACCATTATGCCTGCATTGTAACTCCTTCTCCATCATCTTCCATTTTTGTTTTCAAAGCTTGCAGGTTGACTTGGATAGAGAGTTCCAGGCACTTCCAAAGCAAGGCAAGGATTGGAGCATACTCATGGAGGTTCAAGCAAGCTCAAGCAATCATCAGGCCTTCATAAAAATCACTCAAACTCCATTCACGATTCCAACTGAAAGAGGTAAATATCTCAACTTCTATCTCTTCATACAGGCATCCATTGGCCATGATTTATGAATAAACAATATAGACCTCTTTGCTATGAAGTTGTACATATTTATAACTTACATTTATTTGGCCTGAGTTGAGAGAATTTTGAACTTGAAGTTCCTGGAAAAATTAGGTTTAAATTTAGGGCTTTTAAAATTCATTTTGATCTTTGACTGTTAACTTACATGATTTATATGGTTAGAATCGTGAGACAAAATGCTACAACATTCATGTTATCAGTTTCCATTTTTATTGAGAGATGAGAAAGTTACAGAGCTTCTGGCTGGCTAGAGGAAGAAGACGAAGTACAGGGCCATGGAAGCGTTTCATGTTATGTTTTTTTTGTTTCACATAAATCAACGGATGTATGGCCACCCCAGTGGCAAGGTAGTGCGCTGGTGAGGCCCAGGTCATGGATTCGAACCTTGGCGCTACCTTTTGTTTTTTTCACATTTTTCCATTTTTCAGTTTTTGTTGTTTTGCAGGTGTGGGCCTCAGCATTGGGCCTTATGTTTTTTTCTAACAACCACCTCCTGATTACTCAGGATACCCCTGACCCATTTATTTTCAATTATTTATTTATTTTGTTTTACTTCATAAAATATTCTTTTCTTAAATACTATAAAATCATAAAAAAGTATAAAATATGACAATTTTGCATTTTGTTTATTTTATTTTATTTTCACATTAAAAAATATTTTTATTAAACTATATATTAATTATTTTTCTTAAATAAACTTGTAAACATAAATAAAATAGGTTTAGTTTAATTTGTTTTATTTTCTTTTCATTCCATACTTGTAAATATTTATTTTGGTATATATAAAAACTAAATATTTTCATAAAATATTATTTATTATTTTAAATACAAAAAATACATAAAAATAATACATAAGAACTTTATTTTCTTTCAAACTAGAAATTAGGGTTAACTCTTTTTAAGATATAATTCTTTTTTTATATATTTTTAGGATTAGGTTAAAATTCCTTTTCACATAAAAAATAAAACAAAATCTTTTCTTGCATTTACATAATATTGCATATTTAAATATTGTATTTGTTTATTCCAATATTCGTACAAATTCGATTTGGTTGTAATAGCTTATTTAGATTTACATTCTAGTAAATCCCCATTCAAATTTGTATTCCCCCCTCCTATAGATTGTTGTAATAGCTTAGTAATCTTTACATTACACAATTTACCGCTTTACATGCCATGTTTGTAATTAGGGTTTGTATGGTAAGATCAAAACAAAACAAAACAAATAGAAAGCCCTAATCCAAGACAAAATCAAGGCATGAAAATAACACACTTGCACACAAGCATCCTTAGGGTTTCTCCACTTGGTTTCCTTATACAAAAATGGTCATATTACGCATGCAAAGTATATTGGCAAAATAAACAAATATAAGATCATAGTCCCTCGATGACGCTATTCAAAGTTGCCTTACAAAATGATCTTAGTCCCTCAAAAATGCTAAAGATACTTTGCAACATTGCTAATCATGGTAATACGATGACCCACGCCCATCCCGTTTACATCCAAAGATAGGGTTGCTTACCAAATCAATGGTAAGACAACAATGTCAAAGGAATAGAAAATGAACAAGAAAGACATTTGAGTAGGTAGATTACTTCTAGTTACTTGCTCCATTCCAAACAACTATCCTTGCTATTTTCAAAAACAAACACACACATTCTCAAAACATTTTACAAACATTGAAAACATTTTCAAAAAGACAAACATCTTTGTATACATTCTTACGAACGAGAATCATTACAAAGATTGCCAAAACGATGGCCTCTTTTTACAAAATACTTTCAAAAACCACACAAAGCATAATTTCAAAACAAAAGCAAGTGATCTAGCAAGTAACTAAGAGCCCATGGAAAACCATGGATGAAAAGGGTGCTAATACCTTCCCTTTTCATAATCTACCCCCCGAACTCAAGAAATAATCTCAAAGGTCTTTCCTGTGCTTTTTCACCTTTCCTTTTGGATAAAAGAAAAGTCGGTGGCGACTCTTGCTAACCGCAACATTTGCGATAAAACGCAAAAACCTCAAGTCAGTTCTCCCACCGTATCACAACTCCCTTTACCTTATATTCTTCCTAGCATTTGATTCCTCTTCGCATTCTACAAAATACCTTTGAGTTCCTCTGTACCCTAGCTCTCTCCACAGCGATCCTCCTACTTTCACGATCGCATAAAATGATACATTTTTCCTTCTATTCCTTGTTTAACCCTTGGACCCTTTCTATGGTCTTCCCATCTTACTCTCACTTGCATCATAATATTACCCCCTTGTCCCCATAGTCTCTAACTCTTATTATTATTCTATTTAACTAATTAAATAATTCCAACTATTTATTCTAATTATCCCAATAATCCTTAAAATACTCAATATCATCTTAATTCTCACTACCTCATCATACACCACACAAAACATCATATCAAGCATCGTGTTCATCACAACATCACATATACTCCACAAATACGTCACAAAATACTCATCATAAATTAATTAAATAATTAAATAAATAATCTAATTATTTTGGAATGTTACAACTATGGCGGGCGTCATGGAATGGTGGTGGCATACATCACAGTGGTCGTCGCGACCAGGAAAATTTGGTTTCTTACGCGGTTTTAATCATAACATGTTAACCGTATGTCCAAATGATGAATCGTTTGAAGAGTCCAAAAGCTAATGAATTGAATTATAACATAGTATAGATAAGAGAATTGGTTTCCCGGTATTTTATGTCTAATATGTTTGGAAATTCAATTGTGTATATGTTCTATTAATGAATTGTTACACTATTTGCTGTAAGTTATGAAATTAATTATGGATAATTAATTGAATACTTGTGTGTGTGTGTGTGCTTATATAAGTATATTTTTGTGTGTGACAACATGAATACATGATAGTTATTGCTTGTTGTTATGATAATATAGTTGCGATTGTATTGTAAAATATATTTTATACCATTTGAATTCTTGTGTGTGTTATGAATATGAATTGGATGTGAATAATTCATGGATATATGCATGTATGTGTAATTGTGTGGTAATTAAATTGTGATGAATTATTGAAGATATGCATGGATGTTAAGATTGAGGGATGGTCTTAATTGCATATGGTTGTTGAAAGTGCACATGCATCATTGTTGTCAAGAGGCAATGCTTGTTAGTTCTGTTGGAACTAGTGACTTGTCCCAAAACCTAGAACGAGGTTTGAAAGCTTATGAAACAGGATTCTTGTCTGTTATTGGTCTAGCGAACGGACCCAATTTAAAGTAAAAACCGAATAAGAATAATAGTGATTGGTACAACATGCATGAGTATTGCATTTGAGTCTTGCATCGAGTCATATTATGTTTATGTCATAATATGAAATTATGTGCATTATGTGTAAATGATGTATTTGTGGAATTGTGGATTATGAATGTATACTTCTGAATAGTGTGATTGATTGGATGATGCTATGTTAGAAACTATCTGAAGTGTGAGAGTAAATTATATGTATGTATGTCATTGTATTATATATTATTATATGATTTCGATAATTATGTGAATTCTCACCCTTTTGTTGGAATGATGTTTTATACGACATCTCTCAAGTACTGAAGATTAGAGTTTCTTCAAGCAAGAGAGTTGCTGGAAGAGTTAGCTTATTTTATTTTTGTATTATGGTTTTGAGTCATGCTCTGATTATGTAACACGAGGAAATGTTTTAATTCATGTTTGAGAGATACTTTTGTATACTCTATTTTTATATGTTTCTTCTTATTTGGATTATGTGGTGAATTGTATTAGATTTAATCTATATTTTAGGAATATCTTTTGGATATTAACCTATATTTTAGGAATATCTTTTCAGAAGATATTATTATATCTTTTTATATCTTTGTTAGAGGATATTTAGGATTTTATTTTGTGTATAAATAGCCTAGTGAGGTAGCTCAATGTAATTCATTGTAAATCATTATTCCTTATTTTTGTAGTCGTTATTTAATATATTCTTTTTGCCTTTTATCTCTTCTCTGTGCACCAACAATTGGTATCTAGAGCTCTGGTTCGAAATCCACGGGAAAAAGGGAAACACGAGAGAACAATGAGGTGTTGTGTGATAATCGTTGTTTCTAATTTTGGGGATTTAGGAAACACTGCTTTATTGAGTTTCTACATAAATTGCACAAGGTAGAAGATGAACGGAAACGGCGGCGATATCCATTCCAAGATTCCAGTGTTTGATGGTAAAAACTAGAATCGTTGGAAGATTCAGATGCGCGTGTTATTTGGTTCTCAAGATGTGTTAGATCTTGTCACCGATGGCTATGATCTGTTAGAAGCAGACGCAATAGAGGCACAAAAGATAACACAGAAGGTGCTAAGGAAGAAAGATCAGAAGGCGTTGTTTTACATCCATCAATGTGTGGATGCAAATGTGTTTGAGAAGATTGCTGATTCTGAAACAGCAAAGGTTGCGGGGGACACACTGGTCAGATGTTACGATGGTGACGCATCAGTGAAGAATGTGAAGCTTCAATCTCTCAGAAAGCAATATGAGAATCTCAACATGAAGGACAATGAGAAGGTTTATGAGTACATCTATAGAGTGATTCTGGTTACTAATGAGATGAAAGCTTGTGGAGAAATTCTTTCCGAACAAATAATCATTGAGAAGATCTTGAGATCTTTAACTTCTCGATTTGATTACATTGTGGTAGCAATTGAACATTCCAAAGATCTGAGCACCATGAGAGTTGAAGAGTTGTAAATTAGTCTAGAGGCGCATGAGTTGTGTATGACTGCGAGAAATTATGAGAGGGAAGTAGAGCTGCAGGATCTGAAAGTAACTTCTAGTAAGAAGTATCAGAAGCACACTTGGTCAGAAGCCATGAAGAAAACTAAGGGTGGTCAAAGGTCAGAAGCTTCAAACTCTGATAGGCAGAAGAATATCCAAAAGGGAAAGGAGAAGTATGACAAGAAGAATGTTCAATGTTACTGTTTCAAGAAATTTGGTCACTATGCCAAAGATTATTGGTCAAACAAAAAAACAAAGTCAGAAGAAGCAAATATAGCTAGAGGAGAGTCAGGTGATGAACCTGTGCTATTGTTGGCTTCTCAACCTGATGATCTGAATGCATCAGAATGGTGGTATATGGACACAGGGTGTTCAAACCATCTTACTGGAAACAAGAAATGGATGGTTGATTTTGACTCTGGGAAGAGTACAAAGATCAGATGTGCTGGTGATAAATACCTCAATGCAGAAGGTATGTGAAATGTCAGAATCATTCTAAACAATGGGAAAGCAACAGTGATCCAGAATGTATGGTATGTACCTGGCATGAAAAGCAATCTGATGAGTGTGGGACAACTGATTGAGAAAGTTTTTTCAATTACCATGAAGGAAAATCTTCTGAAGTTGTATGACTGTAATCAGAAGTTGATTATGGAGTTAGAGCGGGGAAGGAACAAAATATTCAAGGTGAATGCTAGAACTGCAGACTCTGAATGTCTTAGTGCAACAAGTGTTGTCAAGGAGAGTGAGTTGTGGCACATGAGATTTGGTCATTTGAACTTCAGAAGTTTAGGGCAACTGAAATCAAAGAATATGGTACATGGAATTTCTACAATCAAGAAGCCTGAAAAATCATGCAAGGTATGCATAGAAGGGAAGAAACCAAGATTACCATTTGCATCAGAAGTAGCTCCAAGAGCAAAACATGCCTTGGGAGTATTGCATTCTGATGTGTGTGGTCCTTTTCCAGTAGCATCAACTTGAGGGAATAAATATTTTGTGTCATTTGTTGATGAGTTCACCAGAATGACATGGGTATCTCTCATAAAGTTCAAACACGAGGTGTTTGCTGAATTCAAGAAGTTTGGACTGAAGGCTGAGAATCAGAGTGGCCAGACTCTGAAGATTCTTAGAACTGATGGTGGTGGTGAGTATAACTCCATAGAATTCAAAAGTTCCTGTGAGGAGAATGGAATTGAGCATGAGGTTACTGCTCCTTATACTCCTTAACATAATGGTCTTGCTGAAAGAAGAAATCATACTTTGCTTGATATGGTGAGAAGCATGTTGAAAGAGATGAAGCTTCCTCATACTCTGCAGGGAGAAGCTGTTGCAACTGCATGTTATGTGCTCAACAGATGTCCAATGAAGAAATTGAAGGAAATAGTTCCTATTCAAAGTTGGACTAGAGATAAGCAAAGTGTTAGTCATCTAAAGGTGTTTGGTTTTGTATGTTACAAACATGTCCCAGAAGCCAGAAGACATAAGTTGGATGATAGAAGTAAAGTGATGTTGCTGGTGGGGTACCACAGTACAGGTCGTAAAAACTCTATTGTCCATAAACTAACAAAGTTGAGTTCAGCAGAGACGTCATTGTAAAGGAATCAGAAGTTTGGAATTGGGAAAGGTCTCGTCCTGACTCTGATGAGAGAACTCTTGAAGAAAAGTCAGAAACACATGTTTCTGAAGCTGGTCAAGACTCTAACTCTGAGGAAGATACAGAAGGAGAAGATGATTCTGACTCTAACTCCGATGTTGATCCAGACTCTGAAGACAGTCAAAGTTCTGGAGAAAGTCCAATTTCTGAAGCAAGCGCTTATGAAGGGAAAAGTTTTGGTGTCCAAGGTCCTGAAGTTCCAGTTCAGAGGCAACAAAGATTCAGAAGCATCCCAAGAAGATTTGTAGAGTTTGACATGTTGCAAGACATTGAAGTAGACTCTGAAGGAGAAGTTATTCAGTGTGCAACGTTAGTAGACTCTGAACTCATGAGTACGGAAGAGGCTTTTAAGAAGCAAGTTTGGTTACAGGCCATGAAAGAAGAACTTGATGCTATAGAGAGAAACGAGACTTGGAAGCTGACAGAACTTCCAAAAGGCAAGAAAGCCATCAACATTAGATGGGTTTTCAAGAAGAAGCTAAAGCCAGATGGATCAATTGGAAAATACAAAGCAAGATTAGTAGCAAGAGGCTTTCTACAGAAGCCTGGGCTGAATTACTTTTAAGTGTTTGCACCTGTAGCAAGACATGAAACAATCAGACTAGTGATTGCAATAGCTTCTAACAGGAATTGGCCTCTGATGCATTTAAATGTAAAATCTGCATTTCTGAATGGTCCATTGCAAGAAGAGGTATACGTATCACAACCTCCTGGATTTGAGAAAAAGAATCAGGAAGGGATGGTATTTAAATTACGCAAATCCTTGTATGGATTGAAGCAAGCACTCAAAGCATGGAATTTGAAGATTGATTTGTTTTTCAAGGAACAAGGGTTTCAGAAGTGTGAAATAGAGTATGGTGTTTATGTTCAGCACACCTTAGAAGGTAATATGATTCTAGTCTGTTTGTATTTTGATGACATATTACTCAAAGGAAGTTCTGAACAAGAGATATCTAAGTTCAAGAAAGTTCTGATGAATGCTTTTGAGATGACAGATCTTGGGAAAATGAGTTTCTTTCTAGGGATGGAATTTATGTACTCTGAGAAAGGAATCATTTTGCATCAGATGAATTATAACCTAGAGTTTCTGAAGAGATTTGAGATAGAGAATTGCAAAGTTGCTACCACACCTGCTCATACGAATTAGAAGTTGGACTCTGATTCTGATGGAGAGGATGTGGATGCTACAACTTTCAAACAGTTGGTTGATTCTCTAAGGTATTTGTGTAATACTAGACCTGATATTTTCTATGTAGTTGGAATAGTTAGCATATTTATGAGTAAATTAAAGTGGTCTCATTATCAAGCTGCTGTCAAGATTCTGAGGTATGTGAATGGAACTTTGAAGTATGGAGTGTTATTTCCGTCTGGAAGAAAGATCGAATCAGAACTTCTGAGTTATTCAGACTCTAACTGGTGCGGACATAGAGTTGACAGAAGAAGTACATCTGGATACTTATTCAAATTTCTGGGAGGTCATATTTCTTGGTGTTCCAAGAAGCAACATGTTGTTTCGCTGTCAACCTGTGAAGCTGAATATATTGCAGGCGCTCTGACTGTATGCTAAGCTGTGTGGATTCTGAACTTGCTGAAAGATCTGAAGATTGAGATAAATAAACCTCTGAAGTTGATGATTGATAACAAGTCTGCAATCAATCTTGCCAAGAACTCAGTACTGCATGGGAGAAGCAAGCATATTAAGACCAAATATCACTTTTTGAGGAATCAGGTTCAGAATGGAATATTAGAAGTTGTGCACTGTAGCACCCAGAAGCAACTCGCAGATGTTCTAACAAAGGCTATCAAGACTGATCAATTTCTTCGCTTGAGGGATGAAATTTGTGTTGTCAGTTCCGGATAAAATATAAATTAAGGGATAGTATTAGATTTAATCTATATTTTAGGAATATCTTTTGGATATTAATCTATATTTTAGGAATATCTTTTTAGAAGATATTATTGTCTTTTTATATCTTTGTTAGAGGATATTTATGATTTTATTTTGTGTATAAATAGCCTAGTGAGGTAGTTCAATATAATTCATTGTAAATCATTATTCCTTATTTTTATAGCTGTCATTTAATATTATTTTTTTGTCTTTCATCTCTTCTTTGTGCACCAACAAAATTGACTTTTATGCCTAAGTGGTGAAACAAATGAAGTTTTATGAGACTCAAATATTATATTTGTTTTGAATAAATTATGTCCGCTGTTATATGTTTATATGAAAGTATATGAAATAATAAATTTTTAAATAAGTGTTATTGAGCATGATAGGTGTATATGTGATGTTTGAAATAGACGTGACACTCTTGTTTGAGATGCATAATAAATTTATTCTGATTTATAATGTATTACTCAGTAAGATTTTAGAAAGATGTTACAGTGATGGTGATGTTGTTGGGACCTCAAATCCTCAAACACCTTAAATAAATCAACAATGAGTACAACAAGTTAGAATAAGTAGGGAGTGTGAAACTTATGGCCATAATGACCAAACTGGTTGTCCTTATTAGTATTTATTTTATTTTCGTATGTAAAAGTAATTTAAATTAAATATTAATATTTATTATTTAGTTTTCTATATAATTTATCATTTTTATAAAAATAATCAATTACACACGGTAGCCAATTGATTGGCGCTAGCACCTAATACATACATGCATTTGTCAATTCAATTAGTAACACCACTGAAATTTTTAATAGCAACGCCTATTCATTTGGTACTTACACTTCGTTCTAATTTTTTATTTGAAAGTGGATTAATTTAAGAAATAGGCTGAAACATTGATTACTTTGAAAATTTAATTGAAAAATGTTTGTTTATTTGAATAAAAAAAATCTTAAAACTAATATCTAAAAATTCCGACGATTATGTAAACTTTTAATTATTTATATTAAAAAAGAATTAAATATATTTTTGGTCTTTATAAATATGTTAAATTTCATTTTTAATCTCTATTAAAAAAATGACATATTTTGATTCTTACAAAAATATTATTTATGCAGTTTTAATCTTTATTATTTTCTAAAATTTTGAATACGGTTTAATTATTCTTAAATTTTTAAATAATTTTTTTCATGTGTTTAGAATATTCTAAAAATGTTTTTTTACTAAATTTTAGAATTTTTTAAAATGAGATAAATTAAGCATGAATTTTTTAAATTTCAAAAGATGTTAATAAAAATAATGAAAATATCGATTTAGAAATTAAATTTTGAGTTTTTTTTTCAAAGTTTTTTTTATAACGTTCTAAACATGTATGTGGAATAATCATTAAAAAATACACAATAGTTTAACTACAAGGATTAAAACTACGTGCATAAATTTTATATAGACTAAAATATATCATATTTTTTTATAGAAATCAAAAACAAAATTTAATAATTTATAGAGCCAAAAAAACATATTTAACTCATTAAAAAATACACTATTCAAGATACAATAGTCAATTAATATTATTAATAAACAAAAATATTCAAATTACATAATAGTTGTACAAGTACAAAAATTTCTCATGAAAGGACTCCACCTGAGCTAGGTTCAAAGTAGAATCAACATGCATGCATGTAAGCTATAGTAAGTATTTTCTAAGTACATAACTAATCATCAAACATGTGTACACAAAAGCACACAATTGTAGGTAACAATGTATTAAAATCTTCTATTTTCCAAATCCAAGTGCATAAGGAACACCAGTAGCCGTCAACCAATCCTCAGCTCTTCCAGCAGGTCCAGCTCTAAGGAACTGTCCTGCAGTAAATTGAGCAGCTTCGTTCCTATTAATATTTGGATGATAACCTTTCCACTTAACCCTTCCATTAAGATTAGCACCAGGTCCTGTATTAGCATACTCAGCATAATACAATGTATTCAGAAATTGAGTTCCAGCCCAAGGACTCCACCCTTCTGGTACAATAAGATCGCCAATATTCGATTCCATAACAACTGTCCTAGAGTAATCTTTCCATGGCCTGCCTAAATATGACTTGAACTGCATTCTGACCGGGAACAAATCTTTCTCAGGAACGATTTCGCAATTCTGGATCACAATCCCTGATGCCATGTTACGCTGTTTTGTTCCGTCCGCGGTTACTGTGTTGAACTGACCAGGTCCTGGTTTTCGGACTATGATTCTTGAGTTTTGAATTAAGGTTGGAGATGAGCCAAATATGAAGTCTACTGTGCCAGAGATTTCACAGTTGCGGTAGAATTGACGGTTAGTTTGGACGTATAACGTGTCTTGGAAACCATGCATGGCGCAGTCGAAGAAAGCTGACATGTCTCCTTGGTTCCTAAATGCCACTGCTTGATGTTTTGCTGCACCAGCTGTGTTCTCAAACGCAATTGATTTTGCAATGAATCCAGGTGCAGTATTCGCTACACACATGCATAATTATTTCATGTTAATTTGATTGATTATTTAAAGATATTGGCTTAATTGATGCCGAATTCAATACTTACCGAATGTGGCTGTCTGCATTGTCTTCGTACCATCGGCGAAGTTTTTGTGACCAGTGATAATGGTCTTTGTCGGGCCATCACCATACATAAGAATATTAATCGACTTTTTCGGAATGGTGATGTACTCGTCGTAGACTCCGGCCTTAACATAGATAATGTATCTCCCTTTGAAATCCTTAGGGTAGGAATCAATAGCCTCTTTAACTGACTTAAATTTACCGCTACCGTCTTTAGCAACCACTGCATTAGGTGCAGGTCCTCCACCTGGGTGGTTAGCCAGTAGCTTACGATCTGTAGCGGAGAACCATGTGGGCAGTCCTTCATTGTCAATCTCATTAGCGTCCAGAAGACGGCGAGAAGCTGGATTCAATTCCAGCTTCAAGTCGAAAGCCTGAAGAATGTTACCCATACTAGCTACAATGTCAAGTGTGATGCCAGTTAGTTTCTCCATTTGGTCCAAACTATCTGTCTGCAACTGTTGTTTGATCTTATCCTCGCCGTTCGTCTCATTATTAAACCCGTCCATACACGACTGTTGGTACGATATAACAGCGCTCAACCAGTTTCTAAAATCAGGCGTCTGATCATGAATCGCCTGAATGTTGTTATCGCGAACCAAATTACCCGAAGCTTCAAGACTGTCGAGAGCGAATTGCATCAAGTCTTTGCAATCATCGAGTGCCATTTTGATACTGGGATCTTTGTCACCATGTTCAATCGATAGCCTATCAGTCATATTCAACGCAGCGATAACTTTTTGCGCACTCGCTTGAACTACAACTGCTAAATAAGCTGTTGGATCAGAGGAATTGGCCGGTTTCGCGCTGATAAGAGTGTCATGACAAAGTTTTTGATCTTCAGTTGCTTGACACATGGATTGCACATTTTTCTCATGTGCTGCTAATTGAGGATCACTACCCTGTTTGTTAACCACGACAACGACACCGATGGCAACACCCACCACAAGAATGATGGATACACCAGAGACTAGTACTTTTCCGTTCATTGTTTTTTATTCTATTCTTTTTTTTTTCTTTTTAATTCATCCCCTTATTTGGTTTTCTTGTGTGAAAAGGAAAGTGATTGATTATAGTATACCAGCATAAGGATGGGTTCTTATAGGTAGTTAAACTGTTTTCATTAGTCTTAGAATAGATGAGAAAGACAACAACCATAAGATAATGAGTGTTCAGAATTGTAGTTGATAAATAGGACACTGTTATTTCTTTCTATAATAAGCAAGTATTGGCATTTTCAGGGTACAATTTAGTGTTGAATTGGTGGTGGAAAAGGTTAGCTTGTATTGTGATGGCTAAAAATAGTTGAGGCACGGAGCATTTTTTCTATGCATTTTTTCAGTCCATAGATATTCATGCAAAACCAAAGGATAATTCGTGGTGGGTTAACATGTATGATTTGTAACTTACACCATTAATATTATATCATATTATGGATGATTTGAGTGAATGGTAATTGTTGAAAGAAATCAACTTTGCACTTTTTTAAATAATTTTTTTGCACTTTATTATCTTAATATGCACTCAAAATTAGTTTTTTTTCTTTTTATCTTTTATTTTGTATGTTAGCTTGTTAATATATAATCTAATTATAGTTTCTCTTTAAAGTACCAGAAATAAACTATCTATTGAGAGGTGCTTGGAAACAAGTCATAAATTATATTAGAGGGTAATTTAGTATTTGTTATTTTTAGTTATTTTCTTTTGGACTTATGTGGCATTCTTATCTTTATTGTTTTTGTGTATAAATAGGTGTACTAGATTTCATTTAATACAACAATTCCTTTTGTCAATCATTTGTAGCAGCTTTTAGCATTTATCATTTTTCTCTCTTCTTCCTCAATTTCATCACCTTGCACCAATAAATTGGTATCTATAGCTCTTGGTTTGTTCTGAAATTCTGGAAAACACGAGTGATAGTGAGCTGTGTGTTTGATTTTTGGTTCCCGGTTTCTGTTGAATCTTGAACAAAAATCTGAACAGAATCACACTGATTCTGTGGGTTTGGGAAACACTGAGTGAGAATCTGAGATATGAGATTTGTGCAAGGTTTAAGATAAGTGGAGGTAGTAGTTTGAACACTAAACTTTTAGTTTTTGATGGCAAAAGCTGGAACAGATGGATGATACAGATGCGTGTGTTGTTTGGTGCTCAGGATGTTCTGGATCTTGTTACTAATGGTTATGTTCCAGTTGCAGCAGATGCTACTGAAGAACAAAGATCTGCAGAAAGAACTACGGGAAAGAGGGATCAGAAAGCTCTGTTCTATATCCATCAGTGTGTGGATGAAAGTGTGTTTGAGAAGATTGTTGATTCGACGACGTCGAAAGTGGTATGGGATATACTGGTCAGATGTTATGGTGGTGACGCGTCAGTAAAGAAAGTGAAGCTTCAGTCCCTGCGAAAGCAATATGAGAATCTCAACACGAAGAACAGTGAGAAAGTTTTTTAGTACATCTCCAGAATGATTCTGATCACTAATGAGATGAAAGTTTGTGGAGAAACACTTTCTGAACAGGTAATCATAGAGAAGATTTTGAGGTCACTTACTCCTCAGTTTGATTACATTGTTGTTTCTATTGAACATTCTAAAAATCTGGAAACCATGAGAATAGAAGAGTTGCAAAGCAGTCTAGAAGCGCAGGAGTTGTGTCTGACTGAAAGAACTTCTGAGAGGGAAGTGGAGCAAACTCTGAAGGCTTCTTTTGTCAAGAAGGACCAGAAGCAGAATAGACGTTGTGATAAATTCCAGAAGTCAGAAACCTCAAATTCTGATGAAAAGAAATATCAGAAGGGAAAGGAAAGGTATGACAAGAAGAAGGTTCAATGTTACTGTTGTAAACAGTTTGGCCATTTTTCCAAAGATTGTAGAAACAGAGGAAAGAAATCAGAAGAAGCAAATATAGCCAAAGGAGATTCTGATGATGAACCTGTGTTACTGATGGCTTCTGATTCTGATAGAAAGTGTTCAGAAGATTGGTGGTATATGGACACTGGCTGTTCAAACTACTTGACTGAGAACAAATAATGGTTGATAAACTTTGACTCCAGAAGGAGAACAAAGATCAGATGTGTTGATGATAAGTATCTTAATGCAGAAGTATGGGAAATGTCAGGGTCAGAGTGAAGAATGGAAAAAATATTCTGATCAAAGATGTTTGGTATGTTCTTGGAATCAAAAGCAATCTGATGAGTGTGGGTCAGCTCATTGAAAAAGGGTTATCAGTTGTTATGAAGTACAACCTCTTGACATTATATGATTCTAATCAAAAGTTGATTATGAAGTCTGAGCAAGGAAGCAACAGAACATTCAAGGTGAATGTAGAAACAGCTGAAGCAGAGTGTCTTAGTGCAGAAGGCGCTGAAGGTGACAGTAAGTTGTGGCACAAGAGGTTGGGGCACTTGAACTATAGAAGCTTAGGAATCTAAGTTCTAAGAAGCTTGTACATGGAATTTTGAAGATTATGAAGCTTCATAAGTCATGTGAGATATGCATGAAAGGCAAACAACCCAGACTGCCATTTGCATCAGAAGTAGCACCCAGACGAATCATGTTTTGGGAGTAGTACATTCTGATGTGTGTGGATCATTTCCAGTATCTTCACTTGGAGGAAATAAATATTTTGTGTCTTTTATGGATGAGTTCACAAGAATGACATGGGTAACACTCATTAAGTTCAAACATGAAGTGTTTACTGAGTTCCAGAAGTTCAAGGTGAAGGCTGAGAAGCAGAGTGGTTAGAAGTTGAAGATTCTGAGAACGGAAGGTGGAGGTGAGTATAACTCTACAGAGTTCCAGAAATTTTGTGAGGAGAAAGGAATAAAATATGAGGTTGCTGCTCCATATACTCCTCAGCACAATGGTCTTGCTGAAAGAAGAAACATAACTTATCTTGATATGACCAGAAGTATGCTGAAAGAGAAGAAGCTACCTCACATGTTATGGGGAGAAGTTGTTGCCACATCAGCATATGTTCTGAATAAGTGTCCAACGAAGAAGTTGAAGGAAATTATTCCTTTAAAAAATGGACTAGAGATAAACAAAGTGTTAGCCATCTGAGGATCTTTGGTTCTGTATGCTACAAACACGTTCCAGAAGCTAAAATACATAAAATGGATGATAAAAGCAAAGTAATGTTACTGGTGGGGTACCACAGTACAGGTGCCTATAAGCTTTATTATCCAGAAACCAACAAAGTTGAAATCAGCAGAGACGTTATTATGAAAGAGTCAGAAACATGGGATTAGAACAAGCTTCAATCAGATTCTGGTGTAGCGCCAACACCAGAGTTAGTTTCTGAAGATTCTTCAGAATGTTCTGAAGACGAGTCAGATTCAGAAGATCAATCCGAAGACTCTGAAGATGAGTCAGAATCTCGGGAAGATTCTGATAGTGGATCTGATTCTGATCCAGAATCTGGTGGTGATTATATTTCTGGAAGGGAAAACTCTGAAGACATAGGGTATGAAGAACAAGCTTCCAAAAGTAACTCTGAAGGTGGTAATTTTGAAGGAAGTAGTTCTAGACAAGGTTCAGAAGCTAGCATTGTTTTGAGTTCTGGAGAAGCTTCAAAACAAGTTCAGAGGCCACAGAGAATCAGACAAATACCAAGTAAGGTTGCAGATTTTAGCATGTTGCATGATAATGAAGTAGATTCTGAAAGAGAAGTCGTTCAGTGTGTCATGTTAGTAGATTTTGAACCAGTGGGGTATTGAAGAAGATCTCAAGAAGAAAGTATGGTTGAATGCCATGAAGGAAGAATTTGAGGCTATTGAAAGAAACAAAATTTGGAAGTTGATAAAGCTTCCAGAAAAGAAGAAAGTCGTTAGCGTCAGATGGGTTTTCAAGGTGAAGCTTAAGCCAGATGGATCAATTGGTAAACATAAAGCGAGACTAGTAGCTAAAGACTTTCTTCAGAAACCTGGGCTAGATTACTTTGAGGTGTTTGCACCTGTAGCTAGATACAAAACAATCAGACCGGTGATTATTTTAGCTGCAAACAGAAATTGACCTTTGATACATCTGGATGTGAATTCTGCATTTCTGAATGGTCTGTTACAAGAAGAAGTATATGTGTCACAACCTCCTGGATTTGTGAAAAAGAATCAGAAAGGGATGGTATACAAGTTACGTAAAGTCTTGTATGGACTGAAACAAGTGCCCAGAGCTTGGAATCTAAAAATTGATTTGTTTTTCAAGAGGCAGAAGTTTCAGAAATGTGAGATGGAATATGGCGTGTATGTGCAGCATTCTGGTGGCAATATGACTCTAGTGTGTCTATATGTTGATGACATATTGTTAACAGGAAGTTATCCAGAAGATATAATCAAGTTCAAATAAGTTCTGATGAATGAGTTTGAGATCACAGATCTGAGAAATATGGTATATTTTCTAGGAATGAAGATTTTGTACTCAAAGAAGGGTATCATTATACATCAGCTGAAGTATGAACTTGAACTTTTGAAGAGATTTAAGTTGCAGAATTGCAAAGTTGTTGTGACACCATCAGAAACCAATCATAAATTGGATTCTGATTCTGATGGTGATTTTGTGGATGCTACGACCTTCAAGCAGTTGGTTGGTTCTCTCAGGTACTTGTGCAATACCAAATCTGATATTTTCTATGCAATTGGATTGATTAGCAGATTCATGAGTAAACCAAAGTGGTCTCATTACCAAGCTATGGTCAGAATTCTGAGGTATATCAAAGAAACTCTGAAATATGGAGTACTATTTCCTTATGGAAGAAAGACAGAATCAGAATTAGTAAGTTATTCTGATTTTGACTGGTGTGGAGACAGAGTTGACAGAATAAGCACTTCTGGTTACTTGTTCAAGTTTCTGGGAGGTCCAATTTCTTGGAGTTTCAAGAAACATCTTGTTGTGGCTCTATCAACGTGTGAAGTTGAATACATTGCAGGTGTTGTAGCTGCATGTCAAGCTGTTTGGCTTCTGAATCTTCTGGAGGATTTGAAGATTGAGATAGAGAAACCTCTGAAGCTGTTGATTGATAACAAGTCTGCAACCAATCTTGCCAAGAATCTAGTGCTGCATGGAAGAAGCAAGCATATTAAGACGAAGTATCATTTTCTGAGAAGTCAAGTGCAGAAAAGAGTGTTAGAAGTTCTACACTGTAGCACTCATAAGCAGCTGACGAATGTTCCAACGAAGGTAATAAAAACAGATCAATTTCTTCATTTGAGAAATAAAATTGGTGTTGTTAATGTCTGATAGTTACTAAATTATGGGATGGTATTAAAGGGTAATTTAGTATTTGATATTTTTGGTTATTCTCTTTTGGGCCTATGTGGCATTCTTATCTTTACTATTTTTGTGTATAAATAGGTGTACTAGATTTCATTTAATACAACAATTCATTTTGTCAATCATTTGTAACAGCTTTTAGCATTTATCATTTTTCTCTCTTCTTCCTCAATTTCATCACGTTACACCAACAAACTAACTCAAATATTTTGCATGAAAACCAGCATAAGATGGATTTACAAACAATCAATTATAATTTTTTATTAATTAAAAAACAAAAATGAAATTTTCTCTCTCCTACTTTATCGCAACCACCCACAAGAATTTAATTATAAATAAATAAATTTTAATTTTATAGACTCTTTTCTTATTAAATGTTTCTAACAATATAGATTATGCAAGAAGGCTTAAAGTGAATTTCTTTTGGCAAATTATTAATATATATTTACGGACTAGAATTTTAAATCTCAAATCCTTTTAATCTTAAAGCCGAAATTTGATTTAATAAATTTCTAAAAATGATGTTTAATTAAAAATTAAACCAACTTTTTAAATTCTACTCTCGTGTATGGACATATAGATACGTGTAAGAATGCAAGAGGGTTTTACCAACCCTTGGGATATTTATAGCTGTATAGATATGTTCATATGGGTGCAAGAGGGTTTTACCAACCCTAAGGTTTGGGATACTTATAGCATGATCCATGGGTCAAACTACTGTGATGAAGAACCGACTCCAACCCAGCAACTTGGGTGAAAACATGGGGACTGTTTGTCTTTTATTATACTGTAAGATTTAAAAGTTCTACGGATATTAATAAAATGTATGTAACAATAAATTTGTAAAAGAGTGTGTCCTTTATACACAACTACCTTTACAATGTAATTAATAATACAATAAGAGAGAAAAAAAATACATGTTTGTATTTCCCAAATATAAACATGTTTTTATTTTAATTTTGTGAAAACTTCCTAATCAAAAATTTAATTGAAATATTGTTTGAATGTTTAATACGAAAATTAAATTTTACATTGAGAGATAGAGTTATTAAACAAAGACAAATTTAATCCAAAATTCTTGGTTTAAACTGTTTTTTCATATAGATGCTAGGTTTTTTTCTTTTTGGATTGATTTCTTTTATGTTGTATTATATTTGCGCATTAACCTTTAAATTATACTCCTCTTGCTCTGTTGTCATTTATATTATAGATTTCATAACAATGTTTACCATAATTTTTATTCCACATAAACAAATCATTGGTTTGGATTAGTGAATTCAAACCATACTCATCAGTGAATGCGGAAAATAGGTATTCTAGTTATCTCAATATTAAAATGTATTTTTAAACAAAAAAACAAAAACAATATTAAATGTCACATTCTGATAGTGCAAATATAATGCAACATATGTGATCAATTTAAAAAGGAAAAAAATCTTAAAGATCCATTCAAAAAAATGGTCAAAACTTAAAGTACCAACCCGAAAAAATGGTTATAAATATTGAGGCGTAGTTTAGCCTAAAATAAAATACTTTAGTCTGGTAAGAACAGCAGCCATAGATAACTTCCAAAGAAGTAGTCCAGCGACTCGCTCTGCTCTGGGCATGCTCATTTCCTTGTTGCAATTTTGCCCAAGATGACAATCATCCCAGTAGTACAAGATAGAAAGAATTAAAAAATAGAGATGACAAATAACATTAAAAAGAATAGAGGAAACAAAGAAACCCCAAACAGCCTCATGGATTATGAACAAAATGAATGCAGTGTAACCTTTGGGACAAAAAGCCTTGTTCGACCAATTTAATACCAGCTTCTGAAGCAGTCTCTTATATTTTGCATGCACACTTGTAAACATACTCACAGATATAGAAAAAGATAAAGAGAGGTTAATTTGCTGTTTCACCAGCAGGTCCAGCTCGGGCAGTCAACAAAGGTTGAAGAGCTTTGACTACAATGCTCATGTTAGGTCTGAAATCAGCTTCATATTGCACACACAATGCAGCAACAGCAGCCATCTGTGATCAACCAGGCATCAAGGTGTTATAACAGATCATTATTCTTAATTAAGTCAATAACTGGGTGTGGTTCCTATAAAGGTTCCCACAAAAAATACTAAAAGACAGTAAACACCTTAGCAACTGCTTTTGGTGGGTACTCTCCTCCTAGTCTTGTATCAACACACTGCCTGACTTTATCCTCGCTGAGTTTTGGTGTAGCCTGAAACACACATCAATTGAGATCAGCAACGATTTAGAGTGGACAGTAGATAACAATAGAGAAGCTTGGGTTCAGTTTCTTTATTCTTTTGTTGGAAAATGGAAGGAGGGTGTAAAGATATAGCATAAACTTGTACCCAGGTAACCAGACTCTGCTGTCCACGTGGTTGTGTATGATCAACAGGTTTCCTTCCGGTCAAAAGTTCCAGAAGGACAACACCAAAACTGTATACATCACTCTTAGCATTCAATTGTCCAGTCATTGCATATCTGCATCCACAAGATTAGGTATAATGTTTAGTAGTTGAAGCTTGGACACTAACTATAAAAGACAGTTTTCTCAAATTTTCTCAAATTGATACTAAGATATAGAAACACAAAACATAGGAATTAGTCATGCATATACAGTTAACTGTGGAATAAAGGACATTTTAATTTTATATGGCTTTTCCAATAATTCTTCAGCATTCACACTAAAAAAGTGGTCAATCACATCCAATAAGGATAAAAAGAAGTATGTGATCTGATATGTAACTTGAAATCTTACTCAGGTGCATGATAACCAAAGGTTCCAAGGACACGAGTGGAATGAAGACGTGCAGCCATGTCTGGAGCCTGATTTGACAAATCAAAATCTGCAATTTTTGCAACATCATCTTCAAAGATTAGCACATTGCTTGACTTGATGTCCCTATGAATAATATGGGGATCAGCCTTCTCATGCAAGTATTCAAGCCCTCTTGCAGCCCCTACAGCAATTTTTACTCTTTGTGCCCATGTCAAAACTGGACCAGGTTGTGCTCCTTTAACCCCTTTTCTGCCTACAAGTAAAAAAACAAAGATGAATACATTATACAATACAAATACAAACTAAACTAATAGATATCTCAACGAGGGGGATTCATTGCCTGTCAAGGCATAAAAAACAAAACAAAAACTGATGTTAAAATCCATAATCTTCAGAGTTCCTCTGAAGTAGAAAAAAAATTCAACCACCGGTTATCTACATAGATACTTTTCAAACTGGACCAATTGAAAGAGAAAATCATATACCATGTAGAATGTCATGAAGAGAACCATTAGATGCAAACTCATAAGCAAGAATACGGGAGTTTCCATCAACACAGTATCCAAGCAACTGGACAAAATTATCGTGTTTCAGCCTTGATACCATAGAAACCTGAAAGTTCAGAAAACCACAAGGTGTTTGTAGGGGAATAACTTCAATAACCTAACAAAAAATACTGAGCCAAGGTTGTAGCACATATACCTGGGCCAAGAATTCCTCATCAGGCTGTTTACTGGCATCTAACTTCTTGATTGCTGCAGCCTGGCCATTCTTAAGAACTCCATAGTAAACTCTTCCATACGATCCCTCTCCAATCAGAGAATCTTGTCCAAAGTTATCAGTAACTTCTTTTAGTTCATCGGCCTGTATCTCTGGAACTTCAATGGGCTGCACTTTAACAGTCTGAGCTCCTGGTTTTGTAGACTCAGAAGCATGGTAATTTCCATCATTCCCTGATGCAACCCTCTAACTTATGAGTAATATAATCAAACAAATTAACAAAGTGAAGTATTGTAAGCAACATCCAACTTATATATTATGAGTCCAAATGCATGAATTTTTTTGAGTTGGAAATTATATATATCATCCCTGATGCGACCCTCTAACTTATGAGTCAAATTACCTGCTGGATTTTTTACAATATATGGTCCGCCACTCTCAGCAACCTTGTGGAACTCATCCTCTTGGCAACAGCTGAAACAACTCATGATTCTTTCCTAGTAAAATTAATTCATAAGCCTGTCAGATCATACTAATAATAATAAAAATACTAATAATAATAAAAATAATAATAATAATAATAATAATAATAATAATAATAATGATAATAATAATAATAATAATGATAATAATAATAATAATAATAATAATAATAATAATAATAATAATAATAATAATAATAATAATAATAATAATAATAGTTCATTTTTAAGCTCGAAAATATAGTCCATTAAAAAAAATAACACTTCCATGTAGATTCTCATTGCAAGATAGTAGATACATCCTAATGATCTTCCAACTTCGAACAATTGAAATAAAAAGAAATACAGAACCAAATATTGCATTCGTATGAATTTTCAGTCCAATTGCATCAAATTCTATTATTATTAAGTCTCAAGTCAACTTAGCTTCATTTCATTAGCATGGTACGAAAAATTGATCAACAAGATGCTTCCACTCAATTGATTTATATATTAGCTAAAATTCGCAACAATTACCTACCTCTCAGAAATCAATGCCATGAAAAACAAAAAATTATGTGTTATTCTAAATTATTTGCATAATATCATCATCATCCTTGAACGACAACTACCGCAATTCTCATTAAAATTTTACAGAGTGATATTAACGTAAGGTTCGGTTAAAATTTTGATAAAAACTCAACGCTTCAGTCACATAACTCAAATCGAGTGAAGCTTACGAAACCAGATCGAATCAGTTACCGCCAATCAGACAAAATCCAATCAAAATTCAAGCCAGTAGCTACAGATCGGTCTAAAGCAAAATCAAAATTAAAAAAAAATGTTCATCCGTGAATCAAATCACGAAAGAACAAACTCGATGAATTCGATAACGATACTGAACACAATTACATGTAGATTTTCAATTGCGAGAGTAAATAGTAAAGTAGGTGAGAATGAAGATTGTGATAGATCGATGAATATGTTCGTTACCTGAAACGAAACAGAAGAGTGAAATTGTTGAGATGGGAGTGTTGAAGCGGAAGGAGAAGATGCGTATTGTTGAGTATTTGAGTCGATGAAACGGTGAAGGAGCGCAGGATAAGCAGGGAGGGTGCGTAGAATAAAGGTGAGGGCGAGGTACAGCAAAGCTTTTGACTCGCTTTGAGTTGGAATAAGAACTTTGATTATTATTGTGATATCTAATTGTGTTAAGTAGTGTACGAATACGATACAGTGGATTTTTATTACAGTAATTAAATACGTATGACACTTTTTTCCCTTCTTTTACGTGTTTTGCACCGAGTTTGGCTGGCCAGACTTGACCTTTGTGAGACTACACGGTTACACCGATTTACTATTCTTTTGGTAAAATTGTCGGTAAATGTAAGAGATTTAACTTTTATATGTTTATGGAATAAATTTATTTTTATAAATGTGTTTGAATTGAATAATTAATTATCCTATGCGCTTAACTGGGAAAGAAATTGTAATTGACGGCAATAGTCTCCTTCAAAAGATTTAGCATGTTTGATTATTTGAGTTTTTTTTATAAGGAACTCATATTTAAGAGTATTAAAGATACTCTAATTTAGGGGTGACAAAACAGGTTCGGTCTGTTGGGCATGTTCGTTTTATTTATATTTTAATGTGAGATTGATTAAGAACTTGGGTCATCACCCTCTAATGTGATTGTTTCGCTCCGTCCTGTTTTTTCGTGGGTTTTTGCGGGCATGATTATTTGTATAAAATTTTACATTTTTAGGTCTAAAAGGTGCATTGCCTGCGGGCTTTCCCCGCCCTTCACTCACTTTTTTGCAGGGCGGACCTAGGTTTTAGGCCTTCATCCTCAACTATGTCCGCTCCGCTCTATTTTTTTACGGATTTTTGCAAGGCAGACTTTAACGGATCGGACATGCCCGTTTGCCATCCCTACTCTAACCCGAATATAAAAGAAAAAACATCCATCAAAGTAATAAATATATTTTAGATAATCTAGTGGACGAATACACCATTTATAAAAATTACAATTTATTCTAAGTTTTGATCTGATTGTAAACCACCACCAATACATCTTAATTTTGAATACTATTTTGTCCACATCACATACACCATCCCTAAACATTTTATCATTTCTTGAGTTCCATAAACACCAAGATACCGCCAACCATATAACTTGTTGTTTGTTTTTCAAAAAATTCCCTTTCAATGCTGTTGTTGAATTCAAAAAGCTAGAGCAGCAGTCATCACCATGCAAATGTACCACTTGGATCCATGCTTGGATTTTTTGCCAAACCATTCTAGCAGTTCTACAATTTACCATCAGATGATTCAAATCTTCATCTTGTTTAAAGTAAAATGCACATACCATTTCATGAGGATTCTAGATTATTCCCTTGCATACTAATTGGCTTCTTCTAGGCAACATATCGTGCAACACTCACCACCCAAAAACTTTGACTTGGACGAAATTTTTGCCAGCCACAACAACGACAATGCTTGCTACATCTGAGAATTATGAGACCTTACATCTTTTACCTGCAAAAATTGTTTGTAACATAAACTAACAGTGAATATTTTGTAGCTAGCATAAGGCCTCACAACACAATCTGCAAGATTCTCGAGCGACAATATATTCATCAACACATCAGACAATTATGTAGCAGTTGTGCATAGATCTTCCCCCACCACATAACTGCTCTATTGTATCGATCAGATCCACCTTCCAGCATTTCAGCTCCCTTGATCTGCAACGCTACTCTTTTTGTTAGTCTCAATCGAATATAGTTCAGGATATTGGATGGATAATGAGGACTGTCCCATCCATCGAACATTCCAAAATGGGATAGGATGCCCCTACCGAGTCTAAATGTGAAAAATTACATAATTCCACTTGAAGACTTATCTTATTTTAAGCTGATCAAATCTCACCACCACAACGATTCTTTGGATTTCTTTCTCCTTGCATTGTTAAACCACCAACACTTGTTTAGATCACCAGATTTTACTTGTAACACTCCCACCCAAATTGCATCATCTTCTTCCAAGTATCTTCACACCCATTTGCATAACAGGGCTTTATTAAAAGTTGTCACCTCCTTTATGCCAAGACCACCTTCCAACTTCGGTTTACAAACAGACTTCCAACTAATCTAAAATCTTATGGTACAGGCAACACATGTTAATACTTATATCCCAACATCAGAATAATATCATGATAGATGTTACAACATCCATTTTGACATACTGAACAAATTTATTAAGATGTTAGTGATGAAGGGGTAAGAAAATACTTAGAAGGGGGGGGGGGGGGGGGGGGGGGTTGAATAAGTGATTCTTTTCGATTTCAATACAAAGCTCAAAACAATAATGGAATAACACAGTTATTTTTATCCTGGTTCGTTTGAACTCAAACTACTCCAGTCCACCCGCCAAGGTGATTTCGCCTTTCTCAACAAGGACTATCCACTATAATCAACTGATTACAATCACACAACAACTGTTGTAACTAACAATACACAAGTAATCTTACAAGTGACTAACACCACTAAGACTTAAATCTAGTCCTAGTATGCTTGAGAAATTTGACCAAACTTGGTCTCTCAAGGAACAAATATAGGAGTATAATCTTTACAGATAATTGAAATAGAGTTTGCTTCTAATCAAGCTATATCACAACTGTGATTTTTCACTTAGAATATATTACACAAAATTGTATGAACTATGAGTTTGTGAGCTTTTGGATTTTTCACGTAGTTTCTTGTTTGAACGTTGTTGTTAGCTTGCAATAAATGTCCTTCTACTTATAGTAGGAATAGTAAGACCATTGCTGCCTTCAGAGGAAATAGATAGCATTAAATGCTTTGCGTGTATCCTTGCAATATTCCATTTTCCAAGAAACTAGTTGTAGGCACTTGAGTGCTTTCAGCCGTCTTTGCATTAATTAGCAAACGTCGGAATGTAAGAACGTGTTTCCTTTGCTTTGACAAGACAAGTTGATTTAGACGTTGTTTCAGAATTTGCTTCCAAATGTCTTTAAGTCAGAACATGCTTCATTCAACTTATGGGCAGAGCCTTGCTTGCTAAGAACTTTGAACAGTGCTTGCTTTCAAGTTATATTCTGAATCAAGGAGCCTGCTAGAAGTTAGAAGATACATTTAAAAAGTAAAGGTTCTTACCAGAGTCAGCAGATGCGTTTAAATAAAAGGTTCTTTTATTAAAGAACTTCTTCATAATCTTTGCTTAGTACTTTAGAATGTTTTCTGTCAGAACATTAACTAAGACATTCATAACACATTCATTAGAGTATAAATTATCTTAAATATAATTTAATTATCATCAAAACTCTTGAGATAGGTCAGAACTGATCTTGTTCTTTCAATCTCCCCCTTTTTGATGATGACAAAAAATTATTTTAGATAAAGAAAAGAAACAGATTAAGAGATAAGAATCTCCCCCTGAAATGAATATTTCTATGCATAAGACATTCTGAGATTATTTAGTCAGTGTGATACACAGCTGTTGTACCCCAAAATTTGCCCTTTTCTTTTTCACAAGAAATCATAGCTTCGGGCTTTTCCTGATTTTTCAGATTGGCTCAAGAATCGGTCAAACAGACTTTTCTTATCAGTCAAACAAAATTAGGGTTTCCATTGACTTTGAATCAATTCAAGCAGATTATTATGGTTTGGTTGAGTTTGGCTCAGGGTTTGGTCAGGCGGACGCTTCTTTGACAATAAATCCACAATTAGGTTTGCACGCGCATTCTCAAAAAGAATTGGAATCCACAACATTTCATTTAACTGTCACATGGTTTTGACGCTTGTTCAAGATTCCTGTTTGTTTCTCAAAGTCTAAACATATGGGATAGAAGCTGAGGCTTCTGATTGAAAGTTTGAAGTGTTGGTTTAATCAGTAAAGTGAAAGGTGTATGGACGTTTGTTTGTTTAACTGTGCAATGCTTTTGGTTATTTGGAACGCCGGACGTTTGTTGATTATTTATAATTTCTAAGTTACAATTATTGGGATAACTTCCAATTATTATAATTCAAGAAATTTAAGTAATTAAATAAACAAGTGCAGAAGAATTAAAAGAGATATCTGACAAAAAAAGGTTTTTATTCATTTTCAATTGTTGTTACAAATGTTTATTTGATACAGTAAATTTATTTACAGTGTTACAATGACGTTTATTACAATGATTAAAAATAAATTAAATCTATATCCTAAGTTGCTTGAAGTCTTCATCTTCTACTGCTGCTTCCCTTGCCCCAATTAATATTCACCTGCAAAGCCCGAAAAAGAGAAGTCAAACACAGATGAATTTGGAAAAGTATTTTTCAGACAGTTAATCAAAAAACTCATCATTAAAGGTGTTGGCCGGAATCAGTTTGTTCGTCCTCTCTGCAAATCGCAAGAAGATTCTCTTCTTGGTTCACAAAGAGGAAAGCAAAATTGTTTGCAAGCATATGAATTAATACAAGGCAGCATATTAAGCAAAATGCACAAAGATGCACAAATTCAAACAAGCTGCACATGTGCAAACTGAAAAATACCAAACAGCCAAGTTACAGTTTCAAACTAAGCAAACTAAATCACAAATTCAAAACTGTCCAAGGAAGCTGTCAAAGAAGATACCAAAAGATATCAAAGCTATCAAAAACTGTCAACAAGTACACAAAAAGCAAATGCAGAAAATCTGGAGGATATGCAGAGGAAAACCAAAGAAGCAAGCATTTCTTTTTCATCATTTTCCAACCAACACCTTTTCAGAAAAAGTACAGTTAAAGCAATAAAATATGCTTTTTCTGTGGAGAGAGAAAGAGAGAGAGAAGTAGAGGCTTACAGTTTTGCAGGCTTAAGGCAAATAAATATAACAAAGATCTCAGTTCAGAAGGGGGGGCAGAACACATAGAAAAATATACCACCAACTTTAAACACACAACAAGCCTGTAACCTCCAAGCCTGCTTTCAAGCAAGCAAACCAAGCTTGCCTGCATAAGCTACAACCAGAAGCAAACCTGCATAAAACCTCCAGCCTGCTTCAAGCCTGCTTCAAGCAAGCAAATTTGCAAGCCTGCCTTTAGCCCTGTCAAAAACATACAAAAACCAAGCAACCTGCATATCAAACTAATAAGCCTTCCAGCCTGCTCCAAACCACCTCAGGCTTGCCTTAAACATGTCAAAGCTGTCAGTTTCTAACAGAACCAGTTACCAAACTTCAACAAAGCCTGCTTCAGCCTGCCTTCAGGCAAGCAAACAAAAGCTTGCCTCAAACCTGTTTCAGACTGCCTAAAAAACCTATCAAACACATAACAGAAGCAAGCCTATCAAAGCCTGCCTCAAACAAGCAAGCAAACTGATAAGCCTTTCAAGCCTGCCTCAAGCTTAGAAACCTGTTTCAATACCAAGCAAACAAAACTCCAACAAGCCTGTCAAAGCCTAAACCCCAACAAGCCTGTCAAAACCTGTATCCCAAACAAGCCTCAAAATTGCCCTCAATCCAAACCAAATAAAAACAAATCCAAATACCCTCAGAATCAAATTCATCACAGGGTCAAACACATCCAAACATCCAAACCACAATGACAGGCGCCTCAGAACTAGGTTCATCATAGGCAATCCAAAACTCAGCACCAAACATCATCAAATACATATCAAAAACATCTCAGAAATCATCATCATTGAGAATCAAAATCCAAAGAGAGGAAGAAGCCAGAAGTAAAAACAACAACAAGGCAAGCAATCAGAAGAAGAAAAGAAGATCCAGAAACGGATGTCCTAGGGTTCTCATAAGCATTTTCATCATAAAACATACAAGGCTAAAAATACGAAGTACCAGACAAGTCAGCAAGCTCCTGTCATCACATCTTCCCCACGCCTTGGCCACCTGAGAAGCGCCACCGTCCAAACCCTCTGTCTCCTCTCCCAAAGCAAAAACCTCAAGGTATCGTTCTCCTCCTTCCTTTCTCTACAGTCTCATATCATAAAACACAAAATAACACAGAAGATCAAAACGTGTCCAAGATTAAATAACATGCAAGAGATAAGAATCTGAAAATCCTAAAAAACGCATCGTCACCTTTTTTTATCACCGCCTGAGCAACCATGAGGAGGAGGAGTTGGAGGCATCGCGTCTGGTGGCCTAAGGCGATTGGAAGAGATCATCAGAAGCTCACGTTCGAGAGCGAGGAAGAGATGAAGAAGATAGGGAGCGGCGCCGTTCGTGAACAAACCCTTTTTCTGAACAAACCAAATGAACCCTAACAACAAAAATTGTTAAAGACCCACTGGGCCTGTCCCTTGAACAAATGCCTAAGCCCATTCAATCCTGGCGTACACCCCCTTTTCTTTTTTTTAATCCGTTTTTGTTGTTATTTGGGCCCAGCATGATCTTCCAAGCCCACTCTTTTTTATATACAAACTAATACTCTTTTTTTTATCACTTTATTTTCCTTTTTTATATATAACTTAAACTAATATTTTTGTTAATTAAAAATAATACATTAACTTTTTTTTTTACAAAATTTTCTTAAATGCTTTTTTTTATTATTTTAGAACAATTAAAAATACATAAATCTTAGGTTATTAAGTTTAAATAATTTTCTTGTGTTTAAAACCTTTTTTTTGTTTAATTAGATCTTGTATATAAAACATTTCACAAAAATATGTAAATAATAGATTTTTTTGTCTTAAAACTTTTTTTGTTTAATAAATCTTTTTATATATAAAAACATTAACTAAAATACCTAAATAATAGTTTTCTTTAACTTAAACATTTTTCTTTTCTTTTCTTTAAATTTTTTGTTTGTATAGTTAACAAAAACACAAAAATAATAATAAAATACTTAATTTTGCATTAGGTTAATATTTCGATCATTTGTAAATAATCATATGCATGGCACATTATTTTTGTTTATCTTTGATTCTTATACCTTGATTATATTTTTACATTGAGAATACGATGATTCGATTTGGTTGTAAATAATATTTGGACACTACTATTCTGATAAGACTCATCCCCATTTGTAAACATTTGTACCCCCATCCCCGGATACTTATTTGTAATAGCTTAGACTTTAAATTCCCGCAATTTATCGCTTTCTATATACCGTACAGTAATTAGGGTTTGTATGCAAAGATTCAAAATCAACCGCTAGATAACCTAACACAAGATAAATACATGAAAATCAATACACCATTCACACTTGCACCTTTAGGGTAATCCCGCTTGTTGCCTTCAAAAATGGGCCATGGTTGCATGTCAAGTACTTTGGCAAAACAAAAAAACAAACAAAATGATCATAGTCCCTCGATGACGCTATCGGAGTTGCCTAAACAAAATGATCATAGTCCCTCAAGAAAATTGCCAAAATACTTGACACTATTGCTCTCATGGTCTATACGATGACTCGCGCCCGTCCCGTTCAAACATCCTAATGCAAGGTTGTTCACCAAACACAATGGTGAAACAACACTGTTAAAAGGGTTAAAAAACATAAGAAAGATCTTTGAGTAAATTAGGGTAGATATCTCTTAGTTACTTGATCAAACTTGCAAAACACACTTGCCATTTTTCAAAACACACATCACAACACAACTTCCAAAACAACTTTCAAAACATTGAAACATCTTTTCAAAAAGACAAACACCTTTGTAAAACATTCGAGTAAAGAATTGTTACAATGGTTGCCTAGACAAGGCATCTTTTTCAAAACATTTTCAAAACCACACACAAAGCACCATTTCACACAATTGAAAAGCAAAGGCAAGTGATCTAAAACAAGTAACTAAGAGCCCATGGATAACCATGGATGAAAAGGGTGCTAGAACCTTCCCTTTTCATAATCTACCCCCCAAACCCACGAAAACATCTCAAAGGTCTTTCCTGTGATTTTTGACCTTTCCTTAGGATAAATAAAAAGTCGGTGGCGACTCTTGCTAAACCGAACAAGTGCAAAAACAAACGCAAAATATCAAGTCAGTTCTCCCACCGTATCACAACAGCCTTCTTGAATTTCTTCAGAACTTCTTCAAGAAGATAAATCTTAGCTGAAATATTCTTTCAGAGTTAAAATGATGCCTGCAAAAAAAAATCTTTTGCACAGAAGGAATTCTTGCAAATTTGTTAGAATGTCTGAGACATAGTCCCATAATTGTTAAACATGCACATTTTCTCCCCCTTTTTGGCATAATCAAAAAGTGTAATAAATGAGAAATTTTGAAAGATTTCATAAAAAGTTAAAAAAATATATCCAGAAGTACAAACAAAACAAAATAAGAGACAAAAAGAAACTAGGATTTCTTAGAGACAAGAGCCATCAGAAGATTCTTGATTTCAGAGGCAGATTCGCTTTGCATTGCCATCCAGTTCTTGAACTCTAGATTTGTTTGATCTTGCTTATCCATGCGTTTATTCAAGACTTCATTTTCCTTCTTTGGCTCTTTCAGAGTTTCCATAATGAGTGAGGTAGGAGCAGAAGATGATGAAGCTTCAGTAGAAACAGGCTCAGAAGCAGAAACTGATGAGTCAGACTTTACAAAGGTGGAGAGCAGAGTGCCTAGATCCATTGCAAGAGTTGGCACAGGTTCAGGTCCATCCTTAACTGAAGGTTGATTCAATAGAACAATAGCCAGAGGATTTGAATCTTCAGAGAATTCTTCAGATTCATCTTCTGATATGTCCATCTTATCAGCTGGTGTATCAGCAATCAATAGCGAAGACTTCTTATTCCAAGTATCAGCAACTTCTGTCTTGAAAGCATGCAGAAGTTTGGAAAAGTTGTCCAGCACCTGAGAATGGCACAAATCATGTAACTTCCGTGATTCAGCAACCAAGGTTCTTCTGAAGGTTTCCCATAGAAGATCTGTTGCTGCTGTGTTCACACTTATGAGGCAATCTTCTTTCAGCGGTTGTAACCATGCTTGAACATTTGTTATAAAATTATGAAACAAAGTATCTACATCTGGATGAACAGGTTTAGGGACAACCGTTCTGTAAATTTTGTGTTTCAAGAATTGTAGAGATTGAGAGTCCACTACAATTCTTAAAAAGCTATTGGGTTCAGGATTATTTGTAGGTTCAGGTTCAGGTTGGTTAACACAAATAGGAGGTTCTGATATTTCATGAGGTACAGATGGTTCAGCAATTTCAGTTTATTCAAAAGGTTGTTGTTCTAGAATTTGAGGAGTTGAGAGTGATGATGTGTGTTATGGTGAAGTGGGTGGAGTGACATCAGGCGAAATTATTATTGTATAAGCAGGAGTGGGAATGGGATTTTGAGGCTGTGGTTGGTTCATAGCAAAAATATTCTCAGTTGCTAGGTTGAAAGGAGGTTTTATAGTTGCTAGAGGTTCATTTATCCCTGGAATTCTCCAAGAGCCAGCATCATACCATCCAATGGGTCTGGGTGATAGAGGTCTGGGAGGGGGTCTTGAAAAACGTTCAGCAGGAATAGGTTGAAAAACAGATGGTTCAGGAGGTTCTGATTGAGAGGGTTCTGATTGGCTGTCAGAATGTTCATCAGAGTCAGAATCACTTAAATCTGTTGACAACTGATTTTTACTAGGGTTGTCAGCAAGGGGTTCAGATGGCAAGGTCAGATCAACGTCTACATCTAAGTCTCCTAAGGTTTGAGAGGGTTCAGCAGATGCAGATACATTTTCAGAATTATAAACAGGTATAGTTTCAGCATGATTACCTGTCTTCTCTTTCTTCTTCTGAGGAGTGTCAGAAGGTCCTTCTACAGCTTTTCTCTTCACAGATTCTTGGAGAACAACATCAGGAGCAGCTTGATTTCTTCCTTGAAGCCAATCTGGATCAATGGGTGATCCTGTTTCTCTGCAGGTCTCTAGATATTGCAAAACCATACGAGGATGCTCCCCTGAGTTGAACATAGGAAAGTCATCAATATGAATTCTTCTCTTCTTCACAATAGTTGACATACATGGAGAGGGTTCCACCAGAAGTTTGTCAATAATTTTCCTTTTCAGCAAGTTCTTTCCAGTCATAGTCTTACCACAGATAGGTTCAAGCTCCCCTAGAAGATTTGCTTCTTTTAGGTGAGCAATCAGACCATTCTCAGTCAGAATGTCTGATAATAACCTCCCCATAGGAATCCAATTCCTCTTTGATTTGGGATTCTTCATCCTTTCAGCTTCTCTGGTTTCTTTGACATAGTTCCAGAGATGTTCAAAAAGCAAGTAGGGCAAATCAATTTTGACATTGGTTCCAAGGCAAAACAGTAAATATTGTTGATCAGCATTGATGTAATCAGGAGAACTGGTGTCTTTCCTGTGGTGAATACATCCATAAATAATCCTTGCCCAAATCTTATACTTGTCTTTCAAGTCCCTGACTTTGGAGGAACCTTGACCGTTGGTAAAAATCTCTGAATATACCCTAGACATCTTCATTCTTCCAGTGGGCATTCTTGTAACTCCAAGTTATTTAAATCCCAGCAGCCTTCTGATTTGATTTTCTGTAATGGATATTTCCTTTCCCATTACAAAGGAGAGAATAACCTTAGGAGTTTCAATGGCGTGAATCCAAAATTCTTTCACCAAAAGTGGAAAAACTGGACCAATAAGATGATCAAAGTAGCTTTCCCAACCTTGAAACTTCACAGCAGGGAATAAGTCAAATCCATTCACTCTGAGATTCTCAAAGTCTACCATTAGCTCACTCAAAACTTTCAAACTTTCTACCGGAATGAGAGTTGTCCTTTCAGGTATAATGTATTGCTCAGAGTGGGTAGAAGAAGAAGAAGCCATTGAAGTTCTTTAGAAAAGAGAAATTTACGAAAAGGGTTTTAAGATAAAAGTACAATAAAAACTTGAGTTGAAAGAGACAATAAAGAATGAAAAGTGTTTTTCAAAAAGTATTTATAGGCATTAATTTCAGAGAATAGGTTAAGAATTAAAATTAAAAGTATTTAAGACATAATTAAAGTAAAGATTAAAAACGGATTTAAAAACGAATCTCATCATTACTTGCATTTAATTATTTGCTAAAAATGAGGGAAAACGTGAGATTATGGCTAATCATCAACAATTACCTAGAACGTCATCAGTAGCTTTTGCACGCTTGACCTTTCAGAAACACACCATGTGTTCATCTCCTGAAGGATGCATGTAACAGCTGTTTGTTCTAATGAATTTCTGAACTATACTTGGACATGAAGAGTTAGAATGTTTCATAACTTATCATATAGCTTCTATTACAACTTCTCTTCTAACTTCTGAAGAGTTGTTGATCAGAGCATTCATTTCGGAAAGTTCTGAAGTCAGTCATAGAAAATAAATATTATTTTATTCAGGACATAATTCCATACAAATATTTTTCAGAATGAAATTAAATCTATCTTCTGAAAGGGGTTTGGTAAAAATGTCAGCCCATTGATGGTCCGTTTTTACAAAAATCAAGTTTAATATTCCCTTCTGAATATAGTCCCTTATGAAATGATATTTAATTTCTATATGTTTGGCTTTAGAATGTAAGATTGGATTTTTAGAAAGACAAATAGCAAAAGTATTGTCACAGAAGATAGGAATCTTACTTTCATAAAGGTTGAAATCTTCTAGTTGACTTTTCATCCAAATCATCTGAGAGCTACATCCAGCAGCAGATATATATTCAGCTTCTGTGGTTGATAGAGCAATTGTTGCTTGCTTCTTGCTGTACCATGAGATAAGATTGTCACCCAAAAACTGGCAGCTTCCAGAGGTGCTTTTTCTTTCAATTCTATCTCCAGCAAAGTCAGCATCACAATAACCAGCTAGTTTGTAATCTTGTGATCTTCTGTAACACAGACCAAGATTAGCAGTACCTTTCAGATACCTAAGAATTCTCTTAATAGTTGTTAAATGAGATTCTCTAGGATCTGATTGGAATCTAGCATACAAGCACACGCTAAATAATATATCAGGTCTAGATGCAGTCAGATAGAGAAGGGATCCAATCATATCTCTATAGAGCTTCTGATCTACTTTCATACTTACCTCATCTTTACCTAGGATGCAGGTTGGATGCATAGGTGTCTTGGCATCTTTGCTTTCTGACATTTGAAATTTCTTCAGAAGTTCTTTAACATACTTCGTCTGATGTATGAAAGTACCTTCTGGAGTCTGGTTGATTTGAATTCCAAGAAAGAATTTCAATTCACCCATCATGCTCATTTCAAATTCTGCCTGCATGGTCTTAGTAAATTCTTTTCCAAGGGAGATATTAGAGGTTCCAAAAATTATATCATCAAGGTAAATTTGACAGATTAAAATATCTTTTTTAAATGTTTTTCTGAAGAGAGTTGTGTCCACTTTCCCTCTGGTAAAATCTTTTTCTAATAGAAAATTACTCAGACGATCATACCAAGCTCTGGGAGCTTGTTTTAAACCGTACAAAGACTTTTTCAGTTTAAAAACATGTTCTGGATGCTTTGAATTATTAAATCTAGGAGGTTGATGGACATGTACTTCTTCTTCAATATAACCATTTAGAAATGCACTTTTAACATCCATTTGATACAATGAAATGTTATTTTGTACATCAAAAGAAATTAATAATCTTATAGATTCTAACCTGGCGACTGGGGAAAATGTTTCATTATAATCAATTCCTTCTTGTTGACTATAACCCCGTGCAACCAATCGTGCTTTATTTCTGATTACTTCTCCTTGTTCGTTCAATTTGTTTCTGAAGACCCATTTGGTTCCTATAACATTGAATCCTTTGGGTCTTGGAACTAGATTCCATACATCATTCTTGGAGAATTGATTTAGTTCTTCTTGCATTGCTAAGATCCAATCATTATCTTCCAGAGCTTCATCAATGGTAGTTGGCTCAATCAGAGAGACTAAACTAAACAAAGATTCTTCATTGATTCTGAGAGATGATCTTGTTCTGATGGGATCTTTTTTTCTTCCAATGATTACGTCTTCTTTGTGAGCTGAAGATATTCTAGGAAACCTTTTCTGTGTGGGTTGGTCAGAGATTCTGATATTGTTCAGAGCATTGTCAAGAGGATGATCTGCTATGTCTTCTTTTGCTTCTGAACTTTCAGAGTTTGAGTGATGATCTTATGTACCTACAGAAAAATCAATTTGCTTTGGTTGTTGTTGGCCAAGCTTATCATCAAACCTGACTTTGATTGATTCTTCAACAATCAGAGTTTCTGTGTTGTATACTCTATAGCCTTTTGACCGTTCAGAGTATCCAAGTAGGAAACACTTTTGTGCTTTGGAATCAAACTTATTCAGAGTTTCTTTGGTGTTTAGAATAAAACAAGTACATCCAAAAGGATGGAAATAAGAAATGTTGGGCTTTCTATTTTTCCACAATTCATAGGGAGTCTTTTCAAGAATAGGTCTTATAGAGATTCTATTTTGAATGTAACACGCTGTGTTCACAGCTTCTGCCCAAAAGTGCTTAGCCATATTTGTTTCATTAATCATGGTTCTGGCCATCTCTTATAATGTTCTATTCTTTCTTTCTACAACTCCATTTTGCTGGGGAGTTCTAGGACAAGAAAAATTATGAACAATATCATTTTCTTTAAAATATTTTTCAAAATAATGATTTTCAAATTCACCACCATGATCACTTCTAACTTTTGTGATTTTAAAATCTTTTTCATTTTGCACTTGAGTACAGAAGTCAATGAATACAGAATGTGACTCATCCTTGTGTTTTAAAAACTTTACCCATGTCCATCTGCTGAAGTCATCAACGATGACCAATCCATACTTCTTGCCTCTGATGGATGCAGTTTTAACTGGCCCAAACAGATCAATTCGAAGTAACTCTAATGGCTTACAGGAAGAGACAACATTCTTAGATTTAAAGGAAGGTTTTGAAAATTTTCATTTTTTACATGCTTCGCACAGAGCACCTGAGTTGTACTTCAGATTGGGAAGTCCTCTGACTAAATTTAATTTATTTAGTTGAGATATTTTTCTAAGACTGACATGTCCCAATCTTCTGTGCCATACCCATTGCTCATTGCTAACAGACAAAAGACATTTGACGTTTTAAGATTTAAGATCTGATAAATCAATGTTGTAAATGTTGTTCTTTCTCTTGCCAGAAAAGAGGATTGATCTATCCTTTTGACTTACAACTTTACAGGAGTTTTGATTGAAGATAATGTCATAGCCATTGTCACTTAATTGACTTATGGACAATAGATTATGAGCTAATCCTTATACTAATAAAACATTAGAGATAGAAGGAAGGTTACCGTTTCCTATGGTTCCAGAACCAATAATCTTCCCTTTCTGATTACCTCCAAATTTCACATCTCCTCCAGCTTTAAGTTCCAGGTTTTGAAACATAGACCTTTTTCCCGTCATGTGTCGTGAGCACCCAGAGTCCAGGTACCATGACTGGTGTTTCAATTGAGTTGTTAAGGACATCTGCAGCAAATATTATTTTATCCTTAGGTACCCATATCTTTTTGGGTCCTTTTGGGTTAGCATAAGAGTTTCTAGAATGTGATGTATATTTTATATCATGTGAGTGTCCAAACTTGAATTGCTTATTCAGAGGTTTGTAAGTGAAGGTCATTTTAGCAATAGGTTTTCGAATGTATGTCTCCTTCCCTTTGGGAGGTTCATATCAAATTCCTCTTCTGTTTTTCCCACTAACTCCATAGATCATTGAAGCCATTTTTCTTCTGTCTATGCCTTTAGCAAGAAAAGATTGAAAGCTATAGTCATATTCTTTCAGAATATCTTTTGAACTAGACACAGACTCTGAACTAAAATTCTTTTGAACAATTTGAATTTCCTTTTCAAGTTTAAGATTGTTTTCTAAAAGTTCAGATTTTTCTGTTTCAAGTTTCTTAAAATCAGATGCAAGACTCTTCTTGAGTTTCTTGTATTTGATTTTGAGCTTACTATAGTTTTCCAGAAGTTCTGATAAACTATCAGCAAGTTCTTCTCTAGAAAATTCAGAAAATACCTCTCTTTGTTCTGACTCACAGTCTGAGTCATTTTCTGTGATATCCATTAAATCTAGGTTGGCATTTTCATCTCCAGAACCAGATTCATCTTCAGAAGAATCTGAGTCATCCCAGGTTGCCATCATTCCTTTCTTCTTTCCAAATCTCTTCTTTGGTCTTTCTTTTTGAAGCTTTGGACAATCACTTTTGAAGTGACCAGATTCTTTGCATTCATAACAGATGATCTCTCTTTTGTTTGACTTTTTGTGTCCAGAAGATTCTGGTTTATCTTCTGACTTCTTGAAGTTCCTGAACTTCTTTTGTCTGTGCTTCCACAGATGATTGATCTTTTTGGAAAGCAAAGATAGTTCGTCTTCTTCTGAAGCTAATTCTTCAGAGTTTTCTTCTTCAGCCTGAAAAGCGTTAGTATCAAATTTCCTAATTGATTTAAGGGCTAGAGACTTACCTTTCTTCTGAGGCTCATGCTCATCCAGTTCAATCTCATGACTTCTGAGAGCGCTGATGAGTTCCTCCAGAGACACATTGTTCAGATCTTTTGACACCTTGAAGGCAGTGACCATTGGTGCCCATCTTCTGGGTAAGCTTCTAATAATCTTTTTCACATGATCTGCTTTGGTATACCCTTTGTTCAAAACTCTCAGACCAGCGATCAAAGTTTGAAACCTAGAGAACATTGCTTCTATAGACTCACTCTCTTCAACTTTGAAGGCTTCATACTTCTGAACTAAAGCCAGAGCTTTAGACTCCTTAACTTGAGCGTTTCCTTGAGTCATTTTGAGAGACTCAAACATATCATGCGTTGTATCTCTATTAGTGATTTTTTTTCATATTCTACTTTAGAGATGACATTTAAAAAAATATTTCTAGCTCTGTGATGATTTTTAAAATCAGCTTTTTGTTGTCTATCCATATTTTTTCTATCCACTTTGTTTCCTTCTGAATCTGTAGAATGTTTGTAACCATCCAAGACTATATCCCAAAGATCACTATCATGACCTAGAAAGAAACTTTCTAGTCTATCTTTCCAGTACTCAAAATCTTCTCCATCAAACACTGGAGGTTTGTTGTAACTATTATTGTTTTGTTTAGCGGCCATTATGTTTTCTTCTGGATCTTTTCCTGACACGGTTAAGTGTTGAACTCAGAGTCAAGCTCTGATACCAATTGAAGGGGTAATAAAACACTTAAAAGGGGGGGGGGGGGTTGAATAAGTGACTCTTTTCGATTTCAATACAAAGCTCAAAACAATAATGGAATAACACAGTTATTTTTATCCTGGTTTGTTTGAACTCAAACTACTCCAGTCCACCCGCCAAGGTGATTTCGCCTTTCTCAACAAGGATTTAATCCACTATAATCAACTGATTACAATCACACAACAACTGTTGTGACTAACAATTCACAAGTAATGTTACAAGTGACTAACACCACTAAGACTTAAATCTAGTCCTAGTCTGCTTGAGAAATCTGACCAAACTTGGTCTCTCAAGGAACAAATACAGGAGTATAATATTTACAGATAATTGAAATAGAGTTTTCTTCTAATCAAGCTATATCACAACTGTGATTTTTCACTTAGAATATATTACACAAAATTGTATGAACTATGAGTTTGTGAGCTTTTGGATTTTTCACGTAGTTTCTTGTTTGAACGTTGTTGTTAGCTTGCAATAAATGTCCTTCTACTTATAGTAGGAATAATAAGATCGTTGTTGCCTTCAGAGGAAATGGAGAGCATTAAATGCTTTGCGTGTATCCTTGCAATATTCCATTTTCCAAGAAACTAGTTGTAGGCACTTGAGTGCTTTTAGCTGTCTTTGCATTAATTAGCAAACGTCAGAATGTAAGAACATGTTTCCTTTGCTTTGACAAGACAAGTTGATTTAGACGTTGTTTCAGAATTTGCTTCCAAATGTCTTTAAGTCAGAACATGCTTCATTCAACTTCTAGGCAGAGCGTTGCTTGCTAAGAACTTTGAACAGTGCTTGCTTTCAAGTTATCTTCTGAATCAAGGAGCCTGCTAGAAGTTAGAAGATACATTTAAAAAGTAAAGGTTCTTACCAGAGTCAGCAGATGCGTTTGAATAAAAGGTTCTTTTATTAAAGAACTTCTTCATAATCTTTTCTTAGTACTTTAGAATGTTTTCTGTCAGAACATTAACTAAGACATTCAAAACACATTCATTAGAGCATACATTATCTTAAATATAATTTAGTTATCATCAAAACTCTTGAGATAGGTCAGAACTGATCTTGTTCTTTCAAGTGATACTGAAATTAAATTGCAGAATGATAAATAATACATAGAGTTGTTAACCCAGTTCGGTGCAACATCACCTACATCCAGGGGCTACCAAGCCAAGAAGGAAATCCACTATTAGTAGTATCAATTCAAAGTCTAAACAGTCCCAATTTACAACTTCTCACGTAATCTCTGTGTAGTGCAACTTCTATCTCAGAACTTCCTAGATATGAGAAATCACCATCTCACTTCCTAAATCACCTCAGTGATATATAACAGTCTAAATCCCAGTGTCTGTATCAAAAACAACTCAACAAGAAGATTACACTTCCAATAAATAATACTCCCTCCGGTCTCATATATAAGTAACTTTAAAAAAAAGCTCACCCTTTAAGAAAAATGTTTAAATGCATTTAAGTTTTACACTCTTTCTAATTTTACCCTTACTTTTTGTCTTGGAAATCGTTAAAACATAGAAATGTGAAAAAAGTAGGGTTATATTTGGAATAATGACATTGAATATAATAATTATAGATGACTTTTGCTTATATTCAAAACCATGTTTTTTTTGCTTATATTCGAGATCAGAGGGAGCCAAGAACAATACTCAACTCATTACCTAAAGACTTATGAGTGAGAATATTACGTCTACCACAAATATCAAAAGATACAAGGGTAACTTACAACTACACAAGAGACTCTCAAAATCTAAGACTTTAAGCTTCCCCTAATTTATAAATTATTGAAAGTTCAAATTACATTAGGTCTTCTCTTTAAATACACATCTATAGTCCATGGGCTTTGAAATCTGCATCCAAATATTTCCTGATCCATAAGTTGAATGATGCATCAATTGTGCAGCAAAATCTCCTTAAATATTGGAACAAACAATACAAAGTTTCTTAAATCATCTCAAGGCCCAATTTAGTAACTAATGTACAGTTGGAGATATAAAACTTGTTCGAGATTAAATCTTCTTGATATGCGAAATTTACTGAGATATATCCAAAAGGAATATCACAGAATCAAATCAAATCTACCAAGATTTAAAACAACAGCACATGTTGTACCAAACCAAGATGTCATGACATTTGCCTTCGACATTTGTTTAAAAAACTCATAACATCAAACATGTTATGACAGTTGATAAAAATGATGCAACATCTTAATCAACATCAGTATAGAATAATTTTTTAGCAAAATTATGTCAATCTTAAAACCATGGAACTAATAATCCCCTCCTTTGGAATTTTTTGGCTAAAACAACCAAAGCCCAAGTAAAATCGGAGAGAGGAGTAAAACCACAGAGGAATAAGACCATAGAGGAATAAGACCACAAATCAAACTGCACAAAGACTTGTACCAAAGATACTGTAGTTACACAAACACGAGCTACATGCTAAACATGTAAACTTTGTACATGAGGAAGAAGATGGAATGCATCTTCAGAACCATCCAAGTTACTCCCCCTAAAATCAGAACCAATTCTTGACACAGAGATAAATCTCCCCCTAAAAAACATAACACATTGGAAGAACATGCAACAGAAGTAGCACACATAACTCAGAGCACAAGACATAACAATGCTCTTAACTCATAACACAAGACACAACAGACTCAATAAACATACATGATGTTAGAACATCCTATAGGATATCCTGCAAACAACCCCGACAGACTCAAGACTCACATGACAAAAAATCATGCTTCCCCTAAAGTGTTGCATACATCAAACAACACTTGACTTAGACCTACACCTATTGACCCTTTTCTCCCCCTTTTTAGCCAAAAATTGACAAAAATAGAGTGAAAAGAAACTGACACAAAAAGAATCAACAGAAGCAAGAATTGATTCAAGACAAACATGAGAAGACCAAAAAAAATGACTCAATAACTTGATGCAAAACCAATATCACCAAAATGACAAAAAAATAATAAAGAGGAACAGAAAGAAAGAACAGACTAGGACTCACCCAAAGAGACACAAACTAAGGGTTTTAAAAAAAAGACTCAAAACAAGACTGGCTTAATGAACTGAAGAAAAAAAGCACACCTTTTTTTGTTTTTTAAAACATATAGCATATAACAACTATCCAACACAACCTCCTGAGTCAATATAATTGATCAAATTTTCATCAATATATGAATCTGAGTCATGTAGCTTAACATGATTCTTCTTGAGGGACTTCATCTATGTCATAAATGCTTTCCCTATTCTGGATGTTCTAGTAGATGTTCCAACATTTGTTATAGTTTTGGACACTACTTTCTTTGAACCAGAAACCACTTCCTTCTTGGTTTCCAATAGAAGAGCCTTCTTTGCATCAGTAATTTTTGAAGATTTTCTCATGTTGAAATGCAACTTGTGAGGATGGTGAGGTAGTAAGGCCTTTAAATACAAGGAAAGTTACCTAGTTTGTAACGACACATTTCTTGTAATGACAGTTCAGTCAATGAAAGCGTTATTGGAAGGAGATAGTAGCAGTGCACCACTCACAATAGGAGAGAGACACGATCTTGACCAGCTTTCTCTCTTTCCAAGCTTTGACTGCTTGAAAATGTTACAACATTTGAAATGAAATTTTCCATGCCATTGAAAATGATTCTTCTAAGATTGTACACTCCACTAGGTGAAAGAATATAATTGGAAGATTGTCCAAACAATTACTATTATAATTCTTTAGTAGTGTAATTCTAAAATTACCCCTCGTATTTGAAGGTTGAGAAAAACACAAGAAGGGGTGGTTAGATTAGGTTTTTAAAAAAGTTGTTTAGAAGTGCTTTACACAAACAATCAGAATTAGAAACAATGATATAGAGAGAAATAATGACACTTCCAGTTTATACAAGTTCACCTTAGAAAATGTTAATCCTGTCCACCCGCCAAGGTGATTTGGCCTTAGAAAAGGACTTAATCCACTATAACCAAATTGATTACAATTACACGGGTTACCCACCGGTGACTAACAACAAATGCACGGGCTACCAGCCGGTGACTAACAATAATGATAACTTGTTAGTGATCCCTTAAGAATTCTAACTTACTCGGTCCCCTAAGAGATATAACAATCACTGACTCTCTAAGGCTTCTGACCTACCCGTTCCCTTGAAGGAGATTTATCCATGCCTTAGAAAAGGACTTGATCAACTCACAATTAATTAATGTGTTTACAAGATTCTTCTTATAAGCGGATTACGCAAATGTTTAAGTACATATTATTTAACATAAATATGAGCAACAACTTTTGTGTTCAAGCATTTTACAATAGTAACAAATTATGAGCAACAACTCTTGTTTTCTAATGAATATTAATATCAACACAATATGAGCAGCAACTCTTTTGTTCTAGAAAATAATAATATCAACACAATAATGAGCAACAACTCTTGTGTTTTGATCTTTTTCTTTTTCTTTGCTTTGATTCTTTTTCGTGCTTTGATTTTGGTAGTGTTACTGTTCTTCTCACTAGTCTTGTAATCTTCAAATGAAACAGTTGATCCTTTATATAGGTGCAATATGGTGGGAGAACTGACTTGGTGTTTTGCGTTTGATCGCAAATGTTGCGGTTAGCAAGAGTCGCCATCGACTTTTCTTTTATCCAAAAGGAAAGGTGAAAAAGCACAGGAAAGACCTTTGAGATTATTTCTTGAGTTCAGGGGGTAGATTATGAAAAGGGAAGGTATTAGCACCCTTTTCATCCATGGTTTTTGTGATACGGTGGGAGAATTGACTTGATTGTTTTTGCGTTTTGTCGCAGATGTTGTGGTTAGCAAGAGTCGCCACCGACTTTTCTTTTACCCAAAAAGGAAAGGTGAAAAAGCACAAGAAATACCTTTGAGATATTTTCTTGAGTTCGAGGGGTAGATTATGAAAAAGGGAAGGTATTAACACCCTTTTCATTCATGGTTTTCCATGGGCTCTTAGTTACTTGCTAGATCACTTGCTTTTGTTGTTTTGAAAATGTGTTTGGTGTGGTTTTGAAAGTATTTTGTAAAAGAGGCCATTGTTTAGGCAATCTTTGTAATGATTCTCGTTCATAAGAATGTATACAAAGATGTTTGTATTTTGAAAATGTTTTCAATGTTTGTAAGATGTTTTTGAAATGTGTGTGTTTGTTTTGAAAATAGCAAGGATAGTTGTTTGAGAATAGAGCAAGTAACTAGGAGTAATCTACCTACTCAAAATGTCTTTCTTATGCATTTTCTATTCCTTTGATATTGTTGTCTTACCATTCATTTGGTAAGCAACCTTATCTTTGGATGTAAACGGGACGAGCGTGGGTCATCGTATAATCATGATTAGCAATGTTGCAAAGTATCTTAGCATTTTTGAGGGACCAAGATTATTTTGTAAGGCAACCTTGAATAGCGTCATCGAGGGACTATGATCTTATATTTGTTTGTTTTTGCCAAGATACTTCGCATGCGTAATATGGCCATTTTTGTATAAGGAAACCAAGTGGAGAAACCCTAAGGATGCTTGTGTGCAAGTGTGTCATTTTCATGTTTTGATTTCATCTTGCATTAGGGTTTTCTATTTTTTTTGTTTTTGTCTTACCATACAAACCCTAATTACTATTATGGCATATAAAGCGGTAAATTGCGTAATGTAAAGATTACTAAGCTATTACAATAACTTTGTGGGAGGGGGGAATACAAAATTTAAATGAGGATTTGCAAGAATGTAAACCTAAATAAATTATTACAACCAAATCGAATTTGTACGAATATTAGAATAAATAATATACAATATTTAAATATGCAATATTATGTACATGCAAGAAAAAGATTTTGTTTTGTTTTTTATGTGAAAAGAAAATTTTAGCCTAATCCTAAAAATATAAGGAAAAGAAATTAATTCTTAAAAAGGTTTAACCCTAATTTCTATTTTGAAAGAAAATAAAATTCTTGTATATATTATTATTGTGTATTTTTGTATCTAAAGATAATAAATAATATTGTAAGGAAGTATTTTGTTTTTTATATGTAAAAATAAATATTTACAAATATGAAATGAAAAGAAAATAAAACAAATTAAACTAAACCTATTTTATTTATATTTTACAAGTTTATTAAGAAAAATAAGTAATATATATTGAAGATAAAATATATTTTTTTATGTGAAAAATAAAATAAAATAAAATGAAATGCAATATTATCAAAATTTATATTTTTAAGGATTTATATGCATTAAAGAAAATATTTAATGAACAAAAATAGAAATAAAACAAATAAAATAAAAATATAAAAATAGTTGGGCCATGGGGTGTTCTGAGCAATCAAATGGTGAGAGTTAGAAAAAAGAACAAGGCCCAGCATGGAGGCCTAATCCTGCAAAACAAAGCCAAAAACTGAAAAGGAAAAATGTGAAAAAATAAAAGGTAGCGCCAAGGTTCGAACCCAGGACATGGGTCTCACCAGCGCGCTACCTTGCCACTGGGGTGGCTATACATCCGTTGATTAATGTGAAACAAAAATAACATAACATGAAACACTTTCATGGCCCTGTACTTCATCTTCTTCTTCTAGCCAGCCAGATGCTCTGTAACTTTCTCATTCTTCCATGAAAATGAAAACTCATAACATGAATGTTGTAGCATTTTGTCTCACGATTCTAACCATATAAATCATGTAAACTAACAATCAAAGATCAGAATAAATTTTAAAAGCCCTAAATATAAACCTAATTTTTCCAGAAACTTCAAGTTTAAAATTCTCTCAACTCAGGCCAAATAAATGCAAGATATGTATATGTACAACTTCGTTTCAATGAGGACTAAATTGTTTATTCACAAATCGTGGCCAATGGATGCCTGTATAAAGAGATAGAAGTTGATATTTTTACCTCTTTCATTTGAAATCATGGATGAAATTGGAGTGAGTTTTATGAATGCCCGGTGATTGCTTGAGCTTCCTTGAGTGTGTTCCAACCATTGCCTTGCTTTGAAAGTGTCTGAAACTCTCTATCCAAGTCAACCTGCAAGCTTTGAAAACAAAAATGGCAGATGATGGAGAAGGGGTTACAGTACATGGATGAGGGTCTGGATCAGTTAGATATCAATTAGGTAAAGTGTTTTGATGGTTAGGACTTGAAACACACGAGCCAAATAAGAGATTGTTATGCTTATGCAAAAACTGCAAGTTTGGACAGTTTTTTTTGTGAAAGGAAGTTTGGGAGTGTTTCAGGCTTCTAGTCCTCGTGTGTTATGTTGCAATGTGTTTGTATATTAGTATGGAATCAGTTTAAAGTCAGCTCTCCAACATATTTGTAAGTTCCCATCTTTTTGCACACTTTCTTGCTTTTGAAGCAAAGTGAAGGGACAAGGCCTTACCTGCTTGTACTGGCTTGCTTAGGGTTGGTATTTGTTCTATACAAGTTTCCTTAGGTATTTGGTACTTGTATGTGCAAAGGAGATAGGTTCAATGCTCAAGATTGTAAAGTTTTCAAAAGTGGATCTTTTTTCAAAATGGCAAAGGCCACTTTATGCCATTTATGGAATTACAACTTGGGTAATGGCTCTAAGGCTTGGATCAAAGATTTGTCAACTGAGTAAGCATTAAATTAAGGAGTAAGAAAAAATTTTGGGACCTGTAAAGCATGTATTAGGCAGCATAGGTACTGATTGGAACTTTGTTCTTCATGAAATGGCTTGAATTAAAAGTGAGAAATTTCCAACTTCATCTCTTCGATTCTCCCTATTAAAAATGATCTTGAGGATTTCTTGGACATTTTGGAAAGCTTAAAATATTCTCTATAAATCATATTTGAAATGAATTTCAAGATACCTCTTGGAACTAGGTGAAAAATTGCCATGAGTTGGGTCCAAAACCTGCCTAAATTAGGGCAAAAATTCACCTAGTTATTTAGTTCATGAGCATGTATTCATAAATTCATATCTTGAGATCCAAGAATCTTTAGGGAAAAGTGTGTGAATAAATGTTGTAGATTTCATGGAGGTCTATAACTTTAATGTTGGGAACTTCCTTTGAATCATCTTGTATCATGGCGAAAAAATGGCCTAAAGTTGAGAAAAAATAAGAAATTTTCTATACTTAGAAAAATTTCTAAGTTAAGAAAATTTCCAATCTTAAACCCTAATCTTCAATCCTTGATTTGTTGATGAACAAGTTTCACATTTTTACATGTTTTGATGAATTGTGACCCTTGGCACTTGATTTTGACCAAAAAGTCAAAGTTTGACTTTTCAGTGTACAGTTGACTTTTGATTAGTTGACTGTAAATTTCATCTGTCTATCCAATGGATTTGCAATGTTTTGAACCATATAATTAGGTCAAGATGATGCAATTTAACTCTTGAGACCATGCTTCAAATCAATTGGTCACTTGCTAGGTCAAAAATCAGAAATTGCCCTTTCCTAGTTAAAACCCTGATTTTAACCATTTTGTCCTTTTGATGATTTGATCAAATTTTTTGAGGAATTGTGGGCCAAACTTGATCAAATGATACATATGAGTCTAGAATGTTAATGTGGATAAAAAATTATGAAGTTTGACTGTAAATTGGCCATGGTTGACTTTTTCTCCAATATAGTTGATTTTTAGGTCAACTGTCCAATTGACTGATCAAAATTGTGATTCAAGGTTTGAAACTGGATATGAGTAAACTTAGGGGTCCATAATGATTTTTGAAAGTTATATGAAGAATTGATAGTCCAAGAATCCTTGTGAAATTTCAAACCCTAATTTTGGGTCATCAGGGCATGATGAGATGTCTTGAGCTGACCAAACCCTAATCCAGTCTTGAGTCAAAGAGATCTTGTGAGAAAAGTTTTGACAAATGAGAGGGAAAATTTTGCGGTACAACAGCTGCCCCTGTTCAATCTTCTTAGACCTGAAGAGTTAGATTGGCAAGTTTTGCCATTTGTGACTCGAAGGTGAAAGATGATTGGACACTAGAGTACCCATAAATTTGCACTTGACAATGTGTAGTTGAAGGAATGGGCCTAAAGATGCCATTTGGAGAAGTGATATAATCTTGTTGGAAATGGGCTTGTAGATGCCATCCAAAAATGTTTGTTGATATGTAAGTTGTAAGTCGAAAGAATAAGTATCAGAATGGTGTCCGTGTCTGGAGCGTATCCGTACTGTATCTGAAAGTTGAATCTAAATGAGCAACAAAATGGCATCCGTGTCTGGAGCGTATCTATACTATATCTGAAAGTTGAATCTGAATGAGCAATAGAATGGCATCCGTGTCTGGAGCGTATCCGTACTGTATCTGAAAGTTGGATTTGAATGAGCAACAGAATGACATCCGTGTCTGGAGCGTATCCGTACTGTATCTGAACTTGAAATCTGAATGGGTAACATAATGGCATCTGTGTCTGAAGCGTATCCGTACTTTATCTAAACTTGAAATCTGAATGAGTATTAGAATGGCCTCCGTGTCTGGAGCGTATCCGTACTGTATCTGATTGCACATTGTTAATGGTAGCTGTTTAATCTTATCCTGAAAAGGGTAAAATGTTAGCTGAAACATAAAGTTATGTTGCATGAAATGTATGATGCAATATATTTGCTTCAACAATGTTTATGATATGTAGATGTAATGTATACGCATGTAAGCTGATTTGCTGTATTGCTGTTTGATTGAGGAAAATAAATCCTTGAACGCTGATGAGGATATGTTGAATTTCCAACGTCTCGAGGTTGAAGTACTGATGAACTCTTGCTAAGAGAAGTAAATTATGTTGTGAGGGTAATGCCATGTACTTCTTGAGATTTGCTAGGGAATCCAGAGAAATCTGATGATTTCTACTGGGGATTAATGATTTGAAATTTTAGTTCTGCTGGGGATTTAAATGACGTACTGTGGGGATTGCTTATGGAATAGTCTAAAGATGTTTTCCTATCCTTTCAACCTATCAGTAATTATCTTTCATTTTGTTTATTTGTAAATAGTAATTATGTTCAAATGCATATGTTCATTAATGAATCATTGGACGTTTTTGAAAATAAAACACAAGTGTAAAGAAAAAGACAAATAGTTTTCTGTACTTTCAAAGAGATATCTTTGTATTTGACTTTGAATAAGTATTTTGTACAAAGGAAACAAACATCCTAGTAAGAGAATGGTTCCATAAAGCAAAACTAATTTATACAAATAAAGATAGCTATGTGTAATAATCCCATGGGGTTCCCATACTACTATAGCCTTCGTATCTTTGAGCACCTTGTCTATTTGTTGCTTTGTCCGAAGATGATTGAATTAATCAAAAACTCTGAGTTTGTCAGTGGAAGTCGAGAGGTTGTCCGTAAAGTGATCCGACGGGACATAGTCATACGCTTTAATTCCCTAACTTTTTCCTGGACCTCCCTTTTGGGTTTTCAGTCCACCGGGAGACCCTTTTTTTGCCCAAGTCTCCCTTTCGGGTTTTCAACTTGCCGGGTGTACAGATTTTTTTTATTTTATCCCTAATTTTTGCCTGAACCTTTTTGGTTCGCCGGGATGCCCTTGTTTTTCCTAGGTGTGTCAACCTAGTGGGTCTCTTATGCGTAGTATCTTTTGACTATGTCTGTGTTCGCAGGGTGTGGCAGGTCGTCGCCGTCCATTGTGGTCAAAATCATTGCCCCACCGGAGAATATGTTCTTGATTACAAATGGTCCTTCATAGATAGGAGTCCATTTGCCCCTGGGATCACTTTGTGGCAGGATGATGCGTTTGATCACTAGATCTCCAACTTGATATACTTGGCGTCAGACTTTCTTGTTGAAGGCCCTGATCATCCATTTTTGATACATTTGACCATGGAAAACAGTAGTAAGTCTCTTTTTGTCGATTAAGTTCAGTTGATCAAGTCGAGTTTGGATCCAATCGTCCTCATTCAAACCTGCATCCTTCATAATTCTCAAAGAGGGGATCTGAACCTCAATAGGCAAGACAACCTCCATGCCATAAACCAAAGAATAGGGTGTTGCCCCAGTAGATGTGCGAGCCGTGGTACGATACCCGTGGAGAGCAAATGGTAGCATCTCATGCCAGTCCTTGTAGGTGACTGTCATTTTCTGTATGATCTTTTTAATGTTTTTGTTCGCAGCTTCGACAACACCATTCATCTATGGCCGATAGGGGGAAGAATTGTGATGCTGAATCTTGAACTGCTCGCACAAGGCGGTGATCATGGTATTGTTAAGATTTGTACCATTGTCAGTGATGATCCTTTCTGGGATACCGTACCGGCAAATGAGATTTTGCCTGATGAAGCAGGCAACAACATTCTTAGTAACGGATGCGAAGGGAGCTGCTTTCACCCAGTAAAATAGTCAATGGCCACTATGATGAAGCGGTGTCCATTGGAGGCTGTAGGCTTGATCTCCCCAATCATATCAATTCCCCATATAGCAAAGGGCCAAGGATCCGTCAAGACATTCAGAGGAACCAGAGGTACGTGCACCTTGTCAGCATAAATTTGACATTTATGACAGGTCCGAGAGTGTTGATAATAGTCTGCTTCCATGGTAGACCAATAATAGCCTGCCCGTAGGATTTTCTTTGCCATCGTATGTGCAATGCGGTGGGAGAACTGACTTGAGGTTTTGCGTTTGTGTTCAAAAATGTTGTGGTTTAGCAAGAGTCGCCACCGACTTTTATTTTATCCAAAAGGAGAGGTAAAAAAGCACAGGAAAGACCTTTGAGATTGTTTTTGGGTTCGGGGGGTAGATTATGAAAAGGGAAGGTGCTAGTACCTTTTTCATCCATGGTTTTCAATGGGCTCTTAGTTACTTGTTTTAGATCACTTGCTTTTGCTTTTCAATTGTTTGAAATGGTGCTTTTGTATGGTTTTGAAAGTATTTTGAAAAGAGGCCATCGTTTTGGCAACCTTTGTAATGATTCTTGTTTGAATGTATACAAAGGTGTTTGTCTTTTGAAAAATGTTTCAATGTTTGAAAGTTTGTTGGGAAATGTTTTGAAATGTGTGTGTTTGTTTGAAAATAGTAACGATTGTTTGCAAGTTTGATCAAGTAACTAGGAGTTGTCTACCCTAATCAAAAGTCTTTCCTACACATTTTTAACCCTTTTGACATTGTTGTTTTACCATTGTATTTGGTAAACAACCCTATCTTTGGATGTTAAACGGGACGGGAGTGGGTCATCGTATGACCATGATAACAATGTTACCAAGTATCTTAGCAAGTTTTTGAGGGACTAGATCATTTTTTTAGGCAACCAAGATAGCGTCATCGAGGGACTATGATCTTTTGTTTTTGTTTTGTTTTGCCAAGATACCTAGCATGCATACCATGGCCATGTTTTAAGGCAACAAAGTGGATGAAACCCTATGGGTGCTTGTGTGCATTGTGTTTTCATTTTTCATGCTTTTTTGTCTTGTATTTAGTCTTGCTATTTGTTTTGATTTTGGTCTTTGCATACAAAACCCTAATTTACTATCATGGTATATGAAAGCGATAAAATGCGTAAAGTAAATCTAGACTATTACAACATTATTATGGGAAGAGGGATACAAGTTTGAATAGGGGATATTTGCACAACAATAAAACCCTAATTTACTATTACAACCATATTGAATTTATTTGGACAAATAAATAAACAAATATTTAAATATGCAAATAAATGTAAGTATGCAAAAAAAATGTTTTTGTATTAAGTTATGTATGTAAAAAATAATTTTATTTATATCTTAAAAATAAGGAAATAAAAAATGATTATTTTTGAAAAGGGTGAAAACCCTAAATTTGGTTTAAAAGAAAATATGCTTTATATTATTTATTTATTCATTTTTATGTACAAGAAAATAAATAAAAATATATACAAAAATGTTAAAAAATAAAATATGTGAGAAAATATTATTTTATATGTATAAATAATAAAAAAATATATAATATTTTTGTATTAATTACAAGTTTACTTAGGAAAAATAAGTTATAATATTATTAATGAACTATTTTTATGCCCAAAAAATAATGAAAATAATAAAATAAAATGCAAAAAATAATGAAAATATTTTTGAGATTTTTATTTGTTTAGAAAAAATAAAGAAAGTCAGAAAATATAAATAGAAATGAAAAATATACAAAAATAAAACAAATGGGCCAAGTGGGTGCAGAAAGTAAACAGGGGGTGTGTATAGTCAGGAAAGCCAAGCCCAGGCCCAGTCTCACTTCATCCCTGTCCTTCAAACCAGAAAAACGCGCGCGCCATGTACAAACTGTAACTCTTGAATACATGCTTAAAAATGAAATCTTGCAACATGAAACTTGTAGCTTGTTAACTCACGATTTCAATGATATAAAAAACTTGATCTAACTCTCAAAGACCAGAGAGAATTTCAGTGGCCCTAAATTCTGACCTAAAATTTTCAGCATGTTCATCATCCAAATTCTCCTAGCTCAGTTAATATAAATTAAATCTACGCATACGTACAACTCAAGGACATTAAGGACTACATTTTTGCTTCACAAACCTAAGCTTAATGATGCCTAAATAAGGAGTTAGAATCTTGACAAATACCTGTTTCAGTTGAATTTGGCTATGGCAATGTAGCAACTTTGAGTGAGGCCTGGAGTACTCGTGAGCTTGCTTGAACTTCCCTCAACCTTTCCCAATGCTCAGCTTGCTTTGAAATGGCTTGAATCTCCTTGTAGAAGTCAACCTGCAAACTAAGAAATTGAAAATGGTGAAGCTTGAAAATGAGCTCACAGTTACTGAACAATGGCTTGGATAGTTTAGGTGGGTTATAGGGAATGCGTTTGAAGTGATTCAAGGAAAAATGCATGAGCCAAATTGGTTTTGGAAGTGGTTCTGCAAAGATGGCCCTGTTTTGGGCAGAAGTTGGTGTTTTTGTGTATTAGGGAGTTTGGGAGCTTGGCAGGCCGTGTTTTTGGCTTGGTACAATATGTTGAGCTTGTTTGAAAATGTTACAAGACTTGGTTTTATCAGATTTTCAAGTTATGGACTTTTTGCAAGCTTTCTTGTTTTTGAAGCAAAAGGTGAGTTGACAATGCCAAAGCCTGTACAGGCTAGCTCAAGGCATGAGGAGAGTTGGTGAGCTTTTCCTGAAGTTTGTGGATGTTTTTTTGTATCAAGAGATCAGGTCCATGGCTCAAGAAATACAAAATTGCATAAAGTGTGCTTTATGGAAATGGTATTGTTACCTTTTTGCCATTTTTGGATTAAACCTTTGTACAAAGCTTCAAGGATCAAAATAATTCCATTAACCATTGTATTTGCATTCAATTTATGAGTGTAAAAGGGATTAGAACCTATAAACTAAGTACAAGCATGATCCAAACTGATTTGCAACTTGTATCAATGTGAAAAATGCCATGGATAAAAGTGAGAAATGGCCATTTTATTTCCTTCGATTCTCCCTAACCATAAATGATCTTGGAGATTTCTTGGACATTTTAGAAATCTTGTAACATTCTATACGATCCATCTTTGAAATGAATTTTGAGATTCCAATTGGAACTAGGTGAAAAGTCTCCATGAAGATAGGTCAAAATCCTGCCTAAACTAGGGATAAATTTCACTAAGTTAAAAGTTTCATGGACCCTTATTCACAAAATCATAACTTGAGATCAAAGCATATTTTGGGAAAACTTTGTGAATCAAAGTTGTAAACTTTGTGGAGGACTACAACTTTTATGTTGGAATTTTTCTTTGAATCCAATTGCATCATGGTGAAAAAGTTGGGAAAAAATAAGAAATTTTCATAACTTAGAAAATTTCTAAGTTATGAAAATTTTCAAACTTAAACCCTAATTTCCAATTTTAGGTTTCTTGGTGAACAAGTTTCATTTTTAGACACATCTTGATGAAAAATGACCCTTGGCACTTGATTTTGACCAAAAAGTCAAAGTTTGACTTTTCAGTGTACAATTGATTTTTGATCAGTTGACTGGAAAATTCATATGTCAATCCAATGCATTTGAGATCTTTTGAACCTTGTGATTAGGTCAAGATGATGCCATTGAGTCCTTGAAACCATGATTGAACCGAATTTGCCATTGGCTAGGTTAAAAATCAAAAATTGCCCTTCTGCAGTCAAAACCCTAAAAATGACCATTTTGCCCTTTTGATGATCTGATCAAATTTCTTGAGGGGTTGTGGTCCAAACTTGATCAAATGGTTCATATGAGTCTATAATGTTGATGTGGATAAAAAATTATGAGGTTTGACTGTAAATTGGACACAGTTGACTTTTTCCCTAATACAACTAATTTTTAGGTTAACTGTCCAAATGACTGGGCAGAAATTTGATTCAAGGCTTGAAACTTGGTATGAGAAATCTTAGGAGTCCAATATGAAGTAAGAAAGTCCTATGAGGCATTGGAAGTCCAAAAATACCTGTGCAAACTCAAACCCTAATTTCAGGTCAACAGTGCAAGGAAATGTCTTGAGCAGAGCAAACCCTAATCTGATCTTGAATCCAAGGAGTCTTGTATGGAGAATCTTGATAAAATGAGAGGGAAAATTTTGGGGTACAATAGCTGCCCCTATTCAATCTTCTTGAACCTGAAGAGTTAGATTGGCGAGTTTTCCCTTCGTGACTCGAAGGTAAAAGATGATTGGACACTAGAGTTCCCGTAAATTTGCACTCGTCAGAAATGTTGTTGAGGAAATGGGCTTAAATATGCCATTTGGAGAGATGACAAAATCTCGTCGGAGATGTGCTTAAAGATGCCATCCAAGAATGTTTGTTGAACCGTAAGTTGTAAGTCAGAAGAATGAGTATCAGAATGGTATCCATGTTTGGAACGTATCTGAACTGTATCTGGAGACTGAGTCTGTATGAGCAATGGAATGGCGTCTGTGTCTGGAGCGTATCCGAGTTGTAACTATATTTGATTCTTGAATGAATAGCAGAATGACTTCCGTGTCTGGAGTGTATCTGTATTGTATCTGAGTCTGAAATCTGATTGGGCGACAGAATGGCATCCGCGTCTGGAGCATCTCTGGGCTGGGAAAAAGTCAGAATAAGTGACAGAATGGCAACCGTGTTTGGAGTGTATCTGGACTATATCTTGAATTGGTGATAGAATGACTTCCGTGTTTGGAGTGTATCTGAGCTGGGGAAACATTTGAATAAGTGACAGAATGGGAACCGTGTCTGGAGCGTATCTGGACTATATCTGAAGTTGAGATCTATATGAGTAGCAGAATGACTTCCGTGTCTGGAGTGTATCTGAACTGTAACTGGGATCTAAATAAGTGACATAATGACTTCCATGTCTGGAGTGTATCTGAACTTGAAATTGATAATTAAATCTGAATGAGAAATAGAATGGCTTTAGTGTCTGGAGCGTATCTAATCTGTATATGAAGTTGAAGTCTGAATGAGTAACATAATGACTTTCGTGTCTGGAGTGTATCCGTACTGTATCTGAATAAGGGATCTGAATGAGTAGCAGAATGACTTTCGTGTTTGGAGTGTATCTGTACTGTATCTGAATAAGAGATCTGAATGAGTAGCAGAATGACTTCCGTGTCTAGAGTGTATCCGTACTGTATCTTAATAAGAGATCTGAATGAGTAGCAGAATGACTTCCGTGTCTGGAGTGTATCTGTACTGTATCTGAAATCTTTGAATATTTGTTAAATATAGCTTTTAATCTTATCCTGAAAAGGGTAAAATGCTAGCTGAAACACAAAGTTATGTTGCATGAAATGTATGATGGAATAAAATGTGTTTTATCAATGTTCATGATATATGAGTGTAATGTATGTGCATGTAAGCTGATTTGCTGTATTGCGGGGGAAAATAAATCCTTGACTGTTGGGGATAGTAAATCCTTTGACTGCTGTCGGGGAAAATAAATCCTTGACCACTGCTGGAGATTCAAAATCTTTGATAACTTCTATGGGGGATGTGAGATTCCCTCATGTCTTGAAGTTGGAGTATTGACAAAAATATGTTGTGAGAGTAATGTCAATCTGCTTGAGAAATCTGCTTGGGAAATCCAGAGAACTTTGATGACTTCTACTGGGGGTTACACAAAGGAAATCCTTACTCGGCTGGGGAATAGGGAAAACTCTGACGATCTCTACTGGGGATCGAACAAAGGAAAACCTTGATCTGTTGGAGCATAAGGAAGACTCTGATGGCTTCTGCGGGGAATTAAGAATGAGAATCTTAGATCTCCTGGGGGATTTGAATCCTTGGGGACTTCATGCCGGGGAGTCAAGAATGAGAATCTTCGATCTGCAGGGGATTAAAAATTCTGATAAAATCATGCTGGGGAGTAATGAAGACTCTAGAAACTTCACAGGGGAATCAAGAATGAGAATCTTCATTCTGTTGGGGAGTAAAAACTCTGTGGTGAAGAAGGCTTACTACTGGAGAGTAAGTTCAGGACTCTGGGGGAAAAGTTATACTGTTGGGGAGTAGCTATCCTTCTGGGGAGATCATGAGTTTGGGTTGTATTCCAATCTAATGGTGAATTATCCGAAGGTTGGGGATAAGAGTTAACTGTTATCTGGTTGATTCTCAGACTTTAAGACAACTTGCTGGGGATATTGGGGAAAATTGAATGGTTCCCGCTGGGGGTTGGTAGTTGGAAATTTTGACTCGACTGGGGAATAAGGTTTCATCTTTGCTGAGGGTCTGTAGTTCAAATTTTTTACTCCGCCGAGGATTGGGAGTTTGAAATTAACTCTGATGGGAATTAAGGATTTGAAATTATAACTCCGCTGGGGATATGTATTTCAAGATTTTAGCTCCGCTGGGGATCTAGATGATGTACTGCAGGGGATTTCTCTTGGAATAGCCTGAAGACGTTTTCCTATACTTTCATCCTGTTAGTAATTATTCTTCCCATTTCGTTCGTTTGTAAACAGTGATTATATTCAAATGCATATGCTTATTTAATAAATCATTGGACGTTTTCAAATAAAACACAAGTGTAAAAAAGAAGAAAAGGCAAATAGTTTTTCTGCACTTTGAAGTATCTTTGTATTAACTTTGTGTAAGTATTTTGTACAAAGGAGACAGACATCCTAGTAAGAGGACGTTGTCATAAAAAATGAGAAAAATTTATACAAAGAAAGATGGCTATGTGTAAAAAATTCCATGGGGTTCCCATTCTGCTATAGCCTTCGTAACTCTGAATATCCTGCCCATTCGTTGCTTGGTCCGAAGATGATTGAATTGATCAGAAGCCCGGAGATTTTCCATGAAGGGATTGTCCTTAAAGTGATCCGACGAGACATAGTCATACGCTTTAATTCCCTAACTTTTGCCTGGACCGCCCTTTCAGGTTTTCGATCCACCGGGAAACCCTTTTTTGCCCAAGTCGCCCTTTTGGGTTTTCAACTTGCCGGGTGTACAATTTTTTTTTTGTTTATCCCTAACTTTTTCCTGAACCGCCCTTTTGGGTTTTCGATTCATCGAGATGCCCTTTTTTGCCTAGGGGTGTCAACCTAGCGGGTCATTTATGCGTAGTATCTTTTGACTATGTCTGCGTTCGCAGGGTGCGGTAGATCGTCACCGTCCATGGTTGTTAATATCATTGCCCCACTAGAAAATATGTTTTTGATCACAAATGGTCCTTCGTAGGTAGGAGTCCATTTTCCCCTGGGATCACTTTGCGGCAAGATGATCCGCTTGATTACAAGATCCCCGACTTGATATACCTGACGCCTGACTTTCTTGTTAAAGCCTTGATCATCTGTTTTTGATACGTTTGACCATGACAAACAACAGTAAGTCTCTTCTCGTCAATCAAGTTAAGTTGATCAAGCCGGGTCTGAATCCAATCGTCTTCACTCAAACCAACATCTTTCATGATTCTCAAGGAGGGAATCTGAACCTCGATAGGTAAAACAGCTTCCATGCCATATACCAAAGAATAAGGTGTTGCCCCAGTTGATGTACGTGCCGAGGTACGGTACCCGTGAAGAGAAAACGGTAACATCTCATGCCAGTCCTTGTAGGTGACTGTCATCTTTTGTATGATCTTCTTGATATTTTTGTTCGCAGCTTCGACAACACCGTTCATCTTTGGCCGATAGGGAGATGAATTGTGATGTTTAATCTGGAACTGCTCGCATAAGGCGGTGATTATAGTATTGTTAAGGTTTGTACCGTTATCAGTGATGATCCTTTCGGGGATGCCGTACCGACAAATGAGGTTATGCTTGATAAAGCGGGCAACAACATTCTTTGTGACGGATGCAAAGGAAGCTGCTTCGACCCACTTGGTGAAATAGTCAATGGCCACCAGGATGAAACGGTGTCCATTGGATGCTGTAGGCTTGATCTCTCCAATCATGTCGATTCCCCACATAGCGAATGGCCAAGGAGCTGTTAAGACATTGAGAGGAAGTGGAGGTATATGTACCTTGTCCGTATAGATTTGACATTTGTGACAAGTCCTGGAATATTGATAGCAGTCAGCTTCCATGGTAGACCAGTAATAGCCTGCCCGTAGAATCTTCTTATCCATCGTATGTCCGCTAGAGTGAGTGTCAAAGGTACCATTGTGTAGTTCAACCATGATCTGCTCAGCTTCAACCTTGTCCACACAGCGGAGCAGAATGCAATCATGATTGCGCTTGTATAGGATACCATTGCTTAGGAAGAACTTAGCTGAGAATCTCCTCAAGAACTTTTTGTCGTTGACTGAAGCTCCTTCAGAGTATTCTTGAGCCTCGAGATACCTTTTGACTTCATGAAACCAAGGTCGGTCCATTACTTCTTCGGTATTAATCTCATGACAATGTGCAGGTTCGTCCATCCGTTCAATGGTGATTTGGGGAGCCTCATTATCCCAGTTAAGTTTAAACATGGATGACATTGTAGCTAGAGCATCTCCTAGTTGATTTTATTCTCGCGGGAAGTGCTCGAAGGTAATCTGCTCGAAATGCGGTAACAATGTCAAGACATGTTCTTTGTAAGGGATGAGGTTTGGATGTTTAGTGTCCCACTCTCCTTTGATCTGACTGATGACCAAAGCTGAGTCCCCAAACACAATCAAAGATTTGATTCCCAGGTCTATTGCAGCCTTGAGACCAAAGATACAAGCTTCATACTCGGCCATGTTGTTGGTGCAGCTGGAGCAAAGTCTGGCAGTGAAAGGTGTATGGTAACCTTCTGGAGAGATGAGTACCACGCCGATACCGTTGCCAAGTGCATTGGAGGCACCATCAATGTACAGGGTCCATCGGGATCCTTGTTCAGGTCCATCATATGGTCTGAAATCTTCAATGTTGTCCAATGTCATGATATCCTCAACGGGAAGTCGAACCTCAAGGATTGGTAATCTTCGACAGCTTGATGATCCAGATGGTCAGCTAGCACACTCCCCTTTATAGCTTTTTGGGTCGTGTACTGTATATCGTATTCCGTTAGGATCATCTGCCATCTAGCGATTATTCCAGATAGAGCAGGCTTTTCAAAGATGTACTTGATCGGATCCATCTTAGAGATCAACAAAGTGGTATGAGTCAACATATACTGCCTTAGTCGGCGAGCAGCCCATACTAAAGCGCAACAAGTTTTCTCGAGCAGTGAGTATCGGGTCTAAAAGTCGATAAACTTTTTGCTAAGGTAATAAATGGCATGCTCTTTTCGGCCATACTCGTCATGTTGGCCCAGTACGCACCCCATTGAATTCTCTAGGACGGTCAGATACATTATTAGCGATCTTCCCTCGACGAGTGGCATCAAGATAGGAGGTTCTAGCAAATACTCCTTGATTTTATCGAAAGCAAATTGACAGTCATCATTCCATTTAACTACCTGATCTTTCTTCAACAGCTTGAAGATTGGTTCATAGGTAGATGTTAGGTGAGAAATGAACCTTGCAATGTAGTTTAGGCGTCCCAAGAAACCTCTGACCTCCTTCTCAGTGCGAGGGGAAGGAATTTCTTGTATAGCTTTGACTTTGGCAGGATCAACCTCGATGCCCTTATTGCTGACAATGAAACCCAAGAGTTTACCGGACCTGACTCTGAAAGTTCACTTGTTAGGGTTCAGTCTGAGCTTGTACTCCTTCAACCTGACAAACAGCTTTTATAGATGGTTGAGGTGTTCTTCTTCAGTTTGTGATCGGGCTATCATGTCATCTACGTAGACCTCTATCTCATGATGTATCATATCATGAAACAAAGCCACCATGGCGCGTTGATAGGTTTCCCTGACATTCTTCAGTCCGAATGGCATCACTTTATAGCAGAACGTACCTCACTGTGTAACAAAAGTAGTTTTCTCCATGTCCTCAGGGGCCATTTTGATCTGGTTATAGCCTGAGAATTCGTCCATGAAAGAAAATACCTTGTGCTGAGTTGTATTGTCAACCATGATGTCAATGTGCGGCAGTGGAAAGTCATCTTTAGGGCTGGCCCTGTTTAAGTCTCTGTAATCCATGCATATTCTCACTTTGCCGTCCTTCTTAGGCACGGGCACAATGTTAGCAACCCATTATGGATAGGAAGTAACAGCAAGAAATCCAGCATTGAACTGCTTCATAACTTCTGCTTTGATCTTTTCAGACATGTCGGGCCTCATGCGGTGAACTTTCTGTTTAACTAGTGGACAGTCTTCTCTTATGGGGAGACGGTGTACCACAATGTCTGTATCAAGTCTCGGCATGTCTTCGTATGACCAGGCGAAGATCTCAACATATTCATTCAACAGCTGAATTAAGAGCTCCTTAACACTTGGCTCTAGGTTGGCACCCACTCTAACTTCTTTTCTGTATTCCTCAGTACCCAAGTTGATTGTCTCTAACAGCTCCTCATGAGGTAGAATAACCCTTTCTTCCTGTTGTAGAAGTCTAGCCAATTCTCCTGGCACCTCACAATCTTCCTCACCTTCGTATTCGGCGTGGTAGACCAGATCTTCAGAGTCACTGAAGGTCATAGCAGAATTGTTACCCATGGAAACCGGAATGGAAGGGTACCTGCATTTGCGAGTGTGGGTGTGTGTAAGGGATAGCCATCTTTAAACAAATAAAATGTAAAAAGAAAAACAATGAACACAAAAGTTTATATTTGAAAACATCCATGATTCATTAAAATGGCATATGAAGATGAAAAATCAAACCCTTACAAATGGACCTATGTGCCTCGGGTAAGGCACAAGGTTAAAAGTGTACGAATTGTTTAAGAATTATTACAAACCAACAGAAATGTTTGAAAGATAAATTACTGCGGTATGAAAGTAATCGGAATAAAGTCTTTTGCCTCCCAGTTGCACAGTCCTCTGTCAACAGTACGGAAAATCCAGTCTTCCAAATTGCTCTCCTCTTCACTATCCTCCAAAGCATTGACTCCATGATGGGTGATCTTCACTGGTGGCCCTCCAGCACGGGTGCGGCGTACAGCCTTTTGACTAGCCGAAGTGAAACCCAAGCCAAATTTATCTGATTTGAAAGGAAAGTCGAGAAGCTGCCCCTAGATTGTGCTCCCTCCTTCTTCAATCACAGCCTTTGTATCTTTGAGAGAGGACATCTGAGGCGAAGGTATGGTAATAATGGGTACAGAAGACACTGTCTTGGTTGCCGCAATCTCCTGAGCTACCTCTTCAAAATGCTGAAAGGGGGTTTCGATGAATTCGCCATCCAATTCGACATAGCGGAAAGAATTTAGATGGCTTATCATGTATTCCTCTTCGCCGTGAACAGTTACAATTTTCCCCTGGACAGGGTACTTGAGCTTTTGATGCAGAGTAGAAGTGATGGCTCCAGTATGGTGAATCCAGGGTCTTCTCAACAAGCAAGAATAGGAAGGACGAATGTCCATCATATAGAATGTGGAGTTGAGGGTTTCAGTTCCCACTTTAATCGGGATGTCCACCTCCCCGTGGACCATCCTTTTAGAACCGTCAAAGGCTATGACAATGATATTGCTAGGCTTCAAGGTTAGGCCTTCACAATCCAACCTATCCAAAGCTTTCTTTGGCAAGACGTTCAGCAATGAACCAGTGTCTACCAGTACGTGTGCTAGAGTAGTCCCTCTGCATTCCACCGAGACATGCAAAGCGTCATTATGTTTTCTCCCTTTGATTGTTATATCAGCATCGGAGAATCCTAGACCATTATCAGCTGTTAGGCTAGCTACACATTCCTGGAACTGATCCACGGAGGTTTCTTGTGGCACGTGGGCTGTCTTCAAAAATCTGATCAAAGCTTTAGCATGAGCTTCTGAACAAAGAAGCAGGGCCAACATAGAGATCTTTGAGGGAGTTTGCCCCAGTTGTTCAACAACATTATAATCGGTTTTCTTGATTATTTTCAAAATCTCTTCCATTTCTTTTTGAGAGGTCTCGGGGATGACCAATGGCTGAGCCCTTGTCCTTATAGGCTCTTCTTGGATCCCTTTCCCTCTATCATCAGCAGCAATAGAGGGGACAAGCACATGAGTCACAACTTCTTCAATAATTGGAGTTCTCGCAGATATGTTTATCGGTACAAGGGTAACCTTAGGAGCAGCTGAGGGTCCAAAGATTGCCTTTGGAGAGGCAATCTCTGGAGAGAAAATTCTTCCACTGCGGGTGATTTTGCTTGTTCCAGCAATGTTTCCAATGTCGGAAGTTTCTTCACCAGAACTCTCTTCAATTGATTTAATTTGTTTAATACTGTGGTAATAGATCTCTCCACCATAGTTCCACGGTATTGATTTGTAGGACTTGTACGGGACGGGCCCCGACATGGTCATCTTTAAAGGTACAGTCTTCAGAGCGGATGTAATCTTAATAAGTCTTTTGGAGACCTTGGAAAGATTGGCGGATATGGTCATTATTGAAACATCATTGATAGGAGTCAGTGTAACAGGAGTCTTTTCAAAAAGGATTTCTTGGTTATCCATTAGGCGCTGGATGCCTAACTTCAACAATGGACAGTCAGTTGGTAAGGATGAACAAAGGCATCAATCTTCTTCACAACCTGGGAAAATCCCAACCTTCAGCAAATTCAACTTGATTATCGGTAGCGGAGTCATCAAATCATCAACAGTAGCAACAAAAAGATCTTCTTCAACAATATGGGCATTGTGGCCATGCTTTGGCATTGGAGCTGAGATCATATTCGGCTTTTCAGGGGCGTCGAATTCAACTTCTTTAGCGTTTATCAAATCCTGAATCTTATTTTTGAGGGCCCAACAATTGTTGGTGTCGTGCCCCAGGCTGGCCGAATGATAAGCACACTTGGTGTTCGAATGGTAGTAAGGAGAATATGTATTCGGATTCTTCGAGGCCTCTTTCAAACTTGCAAGGTTTAACTTCAAGAGATGGGGTAGAACCTGAGCAGGAGTCATGTTTATCCGAGTGAATTACCGTACAGGACTTTCCACCCTTGTTTGGTTGGTTCTAGGTTGATTGCTTCTAGGCTGATCAGCTACAGACTTCTGAATCATTACGGCCCCCACCGCTGGTCGGCGCTCAACTCTTCCTTGACCTCTTTGGGAGTAGACAACTGATACTTCTTTCTTTGCTGGAAAAGTCTTCTTGATGGCAGCAGAAGCAAATGTATCTTTTTGAATTTTCTCGCTCTTTATGCCGGCTTCAACTCTCTCACCAGTTAGAATCAACTCGGTGAACCCTGCAGATGAACTTCCAATCAGGTGAATGAAAAATTGGCCAGATAGTGTACCCAAGAACATATCTACTAGCTCCCTCTCAAATAGGGGTGGTTGTACTCGTCCCGCCAAGTCTCTCCATTTCTGGGCATACTCTTTGAAACCTTCATTTGAGACCATTCCTGTTGTACCCCAAAATTTTCCCTCTCATTTTATCAACATTTCCCCTCACAGGGATCTTTGAGCTCAAGACTAAGCTAGGGTTTGCACTACTCAAGACATCTCCTTGCACTGATGACCTAAATTAGGGTTTGAGTTTGCATAGGGATTTTTGGACCTTCAATGCTCAAATTGACTTTCATGCTTCATGTTGGACTCATGAGTTTGTCCATACCAAGTTTCAAGCCTTGAATCAAATTTTTGCCCAGTCAATTGGACAGTTGACCTAGAAATCAGCTGTATTGGGGAAAAGTCAACTGTGGCCAATTTACAGTCAAACCTCATGAATTTTGACCCACATCAACATTATGAACTCATATGAATCATTTGATCAAGTTTGGACCACAAATCCATAAGAAATTTGATCAGATCACCAAAAGGGCAAAATGGTCATTTTTAGGGTTTTGACTGTACAAAGGCAATTTCTGATTTTTGACCTAGCCAATGGCAAATTGGGTTCAAGCATGGACTCAAGGACTCAACGGCATCATCTTGACCTACTCAACAAGTTCAAAAGACCTCAATTGCATTGGATTGACAAATGAATTTTTCAGTCAACTAATCAAAATTTGACTGTACACTAAAAAGTCAAACTTTGACTTTTTGATCAAAATCAAGTGCCAAGGGTCATTTTTCATCAATATGTGTGAAATTATTAAACTTGTTCATCAAGAAACCCAAAATTGCAAATTAGGGTTTAAAGTTGAAAAATTTCATAACTTAGAAATTTTCCAAGTTATGAAATTTTCTTAATTTTTCCTAACTTTGCCCTACATTTTCACCATGATGCCAATGGATTCAAACGAAACCTCCAACATGAAAGTTATAGTCCTCCACAAAGTCTATAAGTTTGATTCACAAAGTTTTCTCAAAAGAAGCTTGGATCTCAAGTTATGATTTTTGGAACAAGGGTCCCTAAAACTTTTAACTTAGTGAAATTTTGCCCTAGTTTAGGCAGGATTTGACCTATCTTCTTGGGAAATTTTCACATTGTTTCCTTTGGAATCTAAAGTTGCATTTCAAATATAGATTATAGATCATGTTGCAAGCTTTCCAAATTGTCAAAGAACTCCTCAAACACATTTGTGGTTAGGGAGAATCGAAGGCTTGAAGTTGGCAAAAACTCACTTTTCATCCATGGCATATTCATGTTCATGCAAGTTGCATTTTCAAATAAGCATGCCTTACACTAGTTTCAGGCCTCTAAACCACTTCACACTCCATAATTAAATGCAAATCCATCAGTATAAGCTTTTGTTTTGGTCATTTGGACATTATACACAATATTAAGCCCTAAGTAGAAAAAGGCATATTTCCATTTTTGCTATAATGTGCTTTATGTCAAACCACTATCCCTTGAGCATTGGTCCATATCTCAGAGGGAAAATGAAATCCACAAGTTGGAGGGGCCAAGAGCAAAGTATGAAAGCATATTTGATAGCACGTACAGGCCTGTAACAACAACTTCCACATTCTTACTTCAAAAACAAGAAACTTGTCCAAAACCTTAGAACTTGAAAACCAGCTAATACCAACTTATGCAAACAGTTTGAACATCTTTCTCACACCCCTTTGAGCTAGAAACACGATTGCTTGAGCCTCTAAACACCCCATATCCATAAATCACATTCCTTTGGCAAAACAGGGCAGGTTCTGCAACTTGAGTTCCATAGCTCATTTGGCTCCTGCGTTTTGCCCCAAGTTGCTTCAAACACCTTCCATTCAACTCACCCAAGCTATCCCAAACCTCAAATACCATCTGTAACTCCATTTATAGTGTTCACCATTTTCATTTTCAGCTTGTGTAGGTTGAGTTCTATAGGCTGATTCAAGGACATTCAAGGCAAGCCAGCTATTGGAGAAGGTCAAGTGAAGTTTAGGCAAGCTACCAGACATCTCAAACCTTATTGAAAAGCACTGCATTGCCTTACACGAATCCAACTGAAACAGAGCTCGTATGCAGGATGTCCAAGTTGGTACAGGCGCGTGCATTTTTTTCAAAATCTGGAGGTTGAAGATGAAGTGGTGGGCTGGGCTTGGCCTGGCTCACTCTTGACACCCCCTCTTTTCCTTTTTGCACCCCCTGGCCCAATTTCTTGTATTTTTATATTTTTGCATTTTTGTTTTCATTTCTGATTTTGTTTATTTATTTCCAAATATAAAAAATGCTCAAAAATATTTTCATAAATTTTTTACATTTATTTGGCATTTTATTTTAATTTTTCTAACATGAAAAAGTATTTAAATACTTTTATATTATTTATTAAGACTTGAAAAATATATGTAATTTATACTTTTATTTTTGTTCTTTATTTTTATTCATACTAAAAATATTTTCCTAAATATATTTTATTTTTGTACATATTTTATTTTATATTGTACATATTTAATTTGATTAATATACATATATAAATATATACTTTTTATTTTATTAAATACTCTAGAATAAAAAAATACAAAATATTACATTTTTACTTTTACTATTATTTATACTAAAAAAATACTTTTTTTAAGTATATTTTATTTTTGTATATATTAATATATTTTATTGTATATAAATAATATAATGTATTTATTTTCTTAAAGAAATTAGGGTTTTACCCTTAAACAAATAAAATAAATCATTTGTTTATTCCTTTATTTTTTACATTAAATATTTTACATACATCAATGAACAAAAACCCCTTTTTTGCGTATTTCATATTATTTGATATATTTATCCTTTTTGTTTATTTAAATATTATCCATTTATTATTCATGCAATTAAATTCAATTTGGATGTAATAGTAAACTAGGGTTTATATTTCTTGTCAAATATCCCCCATTCAAAGATTGTACCCCCATCCCCATAATCATGTTGTAATAGCTTAGACTTTTAAATTCTCGCACTTTACGCTTTCAATTATGCCATGATTAGAGAATTAGGGTTTGTATTCAAAAATCTCAATCAACAAATAGTTTGACCTAATCAAAGACAAAAATGCATGAAAATCAAACACAATGCACACTTACACCCCTAGGGTTACAATCCACTTGTTGCCTTAAAAAATGGGCCATGTTATACATGTTGGGTACTTTGGCAAAACAAAACAAAAGATCATAGTCCCTCGATGACGCTATCTTGGTTGCCTAAACAAAAATGATCAAATCCCTTAAAAATTTGCCAAAAATACTTGACACAATTGCTATCATGGTCTATACGATGACCCGCGCCTGTCCCGTTTAACATTCTAACACAAGGTTGTTCATCAAATGCAATGGTTAAACAACACTGTCAAAAGGGTTAAAAAACATTAGGAAAGATCTTTGAGTAAAATAGAGTAGACAACTCTTAGTTACTTGATCAAAAAGCTTGCAAAACATCTTTGCTATTTTCAAACACACTTCACAACACAATTTCAAAACATTTCCCAAATCAAACTTTCAAACGTTGAAATCTTTTCAAAAGACAAAAACACCTTTGTATACATTCAAACAAGAATCATTACAAAGGTTGCCACAATGATGGCCTCTTTTTAAAACATCTTTCAAAACCACACACAAAGCACCATTTTACACAATTGGAAAAGCAAAGCAAGTGATCTAAACAAGTAACTAAGAGACCATGGATAACCATGGATGAAAAGGATGCTTGCACCTTCCCTTTTCATAATCTACTCCCCGAACCCAAGAAAACATCTCAAAGGTCTTTCCTGTGCTTTTTGACCTTTCCTTAGGATAAAATAAAAAGTCGGTGGCGACTCTTGCTAAACCGAGACATTTGCAAACACAAACGCAAAACCTCAAGTCAGTTCTTCCACCATATCACAGAACTGGCGACTCTACTGGGGAAACAACTAAAAATGGAGTAACCTTAGGGTTTAGATCACCTTTGCATGCTTAACTTGTTTGCTTTGATTGCTTTAAATTTGGTTCTAATATTTGGGTTTGAATCCTCCACCCGGATTTTTGGAAAACATTCATAGGTAAATAGCAATACATTATGGAAACTGTGCGGGGTATACCGACATGGTTGAAGCAATAGCTATATTAGTGCGACATATTTGTGAGTACCGGTAGCCTTTGAGTCAATTAAAGAGAATACGGGGCCGCTGAGTGATGTCATGAAGCACTAATGAACTCTTAGAACCTTACTTGACCATCTTGGCCTTTTTTAGGGGTAGTGAGATGACCGACTTTGGTACAGTCTAGAGTTGGTAGATACTCGATACTACACTCATTGAGGATTGTTTTCTTGGAATATTTTGGTCGCCAGTTAAGTGGCTAAACTGAAACAATGAACACAGAAAATAATCCAGTGATATTGAGCTCCTTAGAACCCGATTACTATTTATAGGACAGGTTGAGCCAACTAGCTTCAAGAGGGTACTTACCTGTGAAACCCCATGCAAGCCTGAAACTAGGATCTTGTGTGACTTGTTTGTACATATGCTTGTACATACATCATGAACATAATAAAGCATCATATGCATCCACTAACCATTTCAAGGGTTTGGATCTTCATCTTTGTTCTTGTTTTGTAGGTCATGGAATCTCTTCGCAAGAAAACAATTCAAGTCAACCTTGTGAGAATCCCTCCTTAACTCAAGGAACTTACTTCCAAGATTCCATAGAATTATCTCTTCAGTGAAAGACATGGTAGACTTCTCAACTTGGTCAACTCCAACATTGAGGAAGACATGGTGAAAGTTCTATTCCAGTTCTTTGACCCCCTACACCACTGTTTCACATTCCCTGATTACCAACTAGTACCTACTTTGGAGGAATTTTCTCAATTCTTGAGGATTCCTATTATCCGTCAACTACCCTAAAACGGTACGGAAAGAGAACCAAAGCCTGAAGATGTTGCTCAAGCCTTACACTTGCAACCATCTGATATTGAAGGTCATTGGGAAATCAGAAGTGGTGTCAAGGGTTTCTTGGCAAAGTTTCTGTTTGAGAAGGCACAAGACTGTTGGAATTCTCTAGATCTACAAGCTTTTGAGGAGATTGTAGAACTGCTCATCTATGGGTTGGTCTTGTTCCCAAACCCTGATCAACTTATAGATGTGAATGCTGTCAAGATTTTCATATCTCGGAATCCCGTGCCTACGTTACTTGGGGACATTCTACACTCATTTTACACACGAACAATGAGGAAAAGAGGTATTCTCATGTGCTGTACTCCTCTTCTAGCAAGGTGGTTTATTTCTCACCTTCCCCAATAAGTTTTGAAGAATGAGCAGGGTTTAAGGTGGTCACAACGGTTGATGACCCTCACACATTCTGATGTTCATTGGTGTTCTCGGTCCAGAGAAAATGTCATCATCATTGATCGTTGTGGAGAGTTCCCTAATGTCCCACTACTTGGCATTAGGGGAGGCATTACCTACAACCTCTGTTTAGCTCTGAGGAAATTTGGTTATGCCCGAAGGGATGACCCTCATGATATGCTGATTCCTGACTTGGTTTTTGACTTCGACAACGATGCACAAGGACTTCGACAAAGGTTTATTCGAGATTGGAGGATGCCCAACAAAGTGGATAGTAAGACACTGGGACACAAGAATTCCATCCCTCTTGAGCCTTACCTCAAGTGGGTACGAATCCGTGCCCAGAGTCTTATGATGCCTTACCCTCATGTTCTCCCCATGATCAAAGAGCCTGTTATGGAATGATAGGTTCCATACACCCTCCTACATCCAGACATGCCAACATCATTGGAAGAATTACAAAAGAGTTGGATACAACTCAAAGAAGAGCGGAATACTTTTGAAGCCAACTTCTATGCCAGCGAGAAGAAGGTTTTGGAACTTACCCACCGACTTCATGAAGAGGATACTCTTAACACTTACATCGCACCAAAGAGGATGCGCAATGTCTTTTTACATTAAGAATTTTGTAATATTTTTCCCATGGGGCATTTATGTACTAACAAATTTCTTCTTATTAAAATGACGTGTGTTCTTTTTGTTTGCAACAAATTTGAGTTTCTGAATCCTTGAATGCATTACATGAATAACATATCATTCATCATATGCATAAACAGGTCTTCACACCAGGTTTCCTTATCTTTCTGCTGTTTATTTCAGCAAGGTGGATATAGAGCAGACATTTAAAGATCTGCAAGCACAGAATTCGCAATTCCAGCAACTCCTCATGACCTTGGCAAAGGGTCAAGAGGATCTTAAAGCACTGTTAGAGAAAGAGAAGGAACCAGAAAGGAAGAAAAAGAAAAGAATTGGTGTGGCCACTATGGGAAGAAGATTTAAGCATCAGGCTAGGAGAGTTTTGGAATTCCCCTCGACGTCTGACGAAGGGGTTGGTAAAGGAAAAGGAGTTGCAATGCCCTCTAAATCTGAAGCTGAAGAAGAAGAAGAGGAGGAGGATGAAAATTACTCCGAATAGCAATACCCTCCAGCAGATGATAAGTATAAAAATCTTGAGGATCAGTTGGCAGCCATGGAGTTGCAAAGGGTACCTGGGTTAGATTTCGAAGAATTAGGGTTGGTCGTTGGGATCGTCATTCCTCCCAAATTCAAAGTACCTATATTTGCTAAGTATGACGGTTTGTCCTGTCCAAAGATGCATCTGAGATCCTACGTCAGAAAGATCCAACCTCACTCTTCTGATAAGGATCTTTGGGTCCACTTTTTTCAAGATAGCTTGTCGGGTACGCAATTGGACTGGTTCTATATACTTGAGAGATCTGATGTTCATAACTGGGAAGATTTGGCTGCTACTTTCTACCGACAATACCAATACAAAGCAGATTTAGCGCCTACTCGTACTCATTTACAAAGTATGGGTATGGCCTCTAATGAGGGATTTAAGGAGTATGCCCAAAAGTGGCGGGATTTGGCTGGAAGGGTGCAGCCACCATTGTCGGATAGAGAGCTGGTTGACATGGTTTTAGGGACTCTGTCAGGTCCATTCTTCAATCACTTGATCGGGAGCTCATCTGCAGGGTTCACCGAATTAATTCTGACCGGTGAAAGGGTCGAAGCTGGCATTAAGAGTGGTAAAATTCTGAAGGATGCTTCCGCTTCCACTGCTATTAAGAAGACCTTCCCAGCCAAGAAGGAAGTTTATGCTATTCATACCCAGAGAAACCAAGGGAGAACAGAGCGCCGACCAACGATGGGGGCTGTTGTGATCCAAAACTCCTCAGCCAACCAACCTCACAGCAATCAACCAAGAGCTAATCATCAAAGAGTAGAAAGGCCACAACGACAATTCACCCGAATCAACATGACACCGGCTCAAGTCCTCCCTCATCTGTTAAAGCTGAACCTTACCAACTTGAAAGAAGCACCGAAAAACCCCAATACCTCTTCTCCTTATTATCACTCCAATGCAAAATGTGCGTACCACTCGGACAGTGTAGGGCATGATACCAACAACTGTTGGGCTCTTAAAAAAAAGATCCAAGATCTGATAGATGCCAAGGAAGTAGAGTTTGATGCTCCCGAAAAACCCAACGTGATATCCGCTCCTATGCCAAAACATGGTCATAATGTCCATGCCATTGTGGAAGATCTTCATGTTACCACTGTTGATGACCTTTTGACTCCGTTACCAGTGATTAAAGTGAATTTGATGAAAGCCGGGATATTCCCAGGCTGTGGAAAAGACTGTTACTTTTGTTCAAACTTGCAAACTGACTGCCCACTGTTGAAATCAGGCATCCAATGCCTGATGGATACCCAAGAGATCCTCTTTCAAGAGACTCCTGTTGATACTATCACTCATGTTACTCCTGCTACCTTTGTTACTTCAATCAATGACATTGCTATAATAACCATCTTCGACAATCTTTCCAAGACCTGCAAAAGGCCTGTTAAGATTACGCCTGATCCTAAGTTTGTGCCGCTGAAAATCACCATGCCGGGGCCTATACCGTATAAGTCCAACAAGACGATACCATGGAATTACGGAGGAGAGATCTTCTACCAAGGTGTCAAACAGATTGAATCAGTCCAAGAGAATTCCAATGAGTAAACCCCTGATATAGGGAATATTGCGGGAACGAGCAAGATAACTCGTAGCGGAAGGATCTTCTATCCGGAGAATGCTCCTCCACGGGCAGTCTTCGGACCCTCGAGAGTTTCTGTGCCTATCAAGCCATCTGTGCAAAGTCCGGTAATTGAAGAAATTGATGCACTCGAAGCTAGACCCTCTAATGTTACTACCAATAAAGGTAAGGGGATCCAAGAAGCGCCTGTCAGGACGAAGGCTCAGACTGTGGTTATCCCCGAGACCACCCAAAAAGAGACGGAAGAAATCTTAAAGATAATCAAGAAGAGCGACTATGATGTCGAAGAGAAGCTAGGGCAAACCCCTTCGAAAATATCCATGTTGGCTCTCTTACTATGCTCCGAGGCTCATGCCAAAGCCTTGATCAAATTTCTAAAGACGGCACACGTGCCTCAAGAAACTTCTGCGGACCAGTTTCAAGAGTGCGTGGCTAGCCTTACAGCCGATAATGGTCTTGGGTTTTCTGATGCTGATTTGACGTCTAGGGGAAGAAAGCATAACGATGCACTGCATGTCTCGGTAGAGTGCAGGGGGACCATACTAGCTCATGTTCTGGTTGATACCAGTTCATCTTTAAATGTTCTACCAAAGAAGGCGTTGGACAGATTGGACTGCGAAGGTTTGACCCTAAAGCCCAGTAACATCGTTTTTAGAGCCTTCAACGGTTCTAAGAGGATGGTTCACGGAGAAGTGGACATTCCAATCAAAGTGGGTACAGAAATTTCCAACTCTGCTTTTTATGTGATGGACACCCGTCCTTCGTATTCATGCTTTTTGGGAAGGCCATGGATCCATAATGCTAGGGTAGTCACTTCTTCTCTACACCAAATGCTAAAGTATCTGGTCCAGGGTAAGATCATAAAGGTTCATGGTGAGGAGGAGTATATGATAAGTCACATTAACTCTTTCCGCTATGTGGAGTTAGATGGCGAATTCATAGAAACGCCTTTCTAACACTTTGAAGAGGTTTCTCCTGAAGTCGCAGTAGCAAAGACAATGACTGATGTACCTATCATTTCCAAGCCTGTGTCTCGGATGGCATCCCTTAAAGATGCAGAGGCTGTAATCAAAGAAGGAAGAAGTACAGTGTGGGGGAAACTGCCTGATTTTCCTCACAAGACGGACAAGTTCGGACTGGGTTTCACTGCTGCTGGCCAGAAAGCTGTGCGTCGCTCCCGGGCTGGAAGACCACCCTTAAAAATCACTCACCATGGGATTCATGCCTTAGAAGATGATGATGAAGAAGACAACTTTGAAGATTGGATCTTTCCAACCATTGAAGGAGGATTAAGCAACTGGGAGGCGAAAGACTTCGTTCCCATCACTTTCATCAATCAGTAATTTATCTTTGAACAATTTCCTGTTTGGTCTGTAATAATTAAACAATTCGTACACTCTTTTCGCCTTATGCCTTACCCGAGGCATATATGTCCATTTGTAAGGGTTTTGATTCTTCATTTTCATATGCCATTTTTAATGAATCATTGGACGTTTTCATCTATAAACTGTTGTGTTCATTTTCTTTCCTTTTACATTTTGTTTTGTTTAAGGATGGCTATCCCTTACATGCACCCACACTCACAAAATGCAGGTACCCATCCATTCCGGATTCCATGGGTGACTATTCTGCTTTGGCCTTCAGTGACTCTGAAGATTTGGTCAATCATGCTGAGTACGAAGGTGATAAAGACTGTGAAGTGCCTGGAGAGTTAGCCAGACTTTTGCAACAAGAAGAGAGGGCTATTCTGCCCCATGAAGAGTTGTTAGAAACTATCAATTTGGGAACAAAAGAAGACAAGAAAGAGGTTAAAGTGGGTGCCAACCTGGAGCCAAATGTCAAAGAGCGTTTAGTTCAGCTGTTGAATGAATATGTTGAGATCTTCGCTTGGTCCTATGAAGACATGCCGGGATTGGATACGGATATTGTGGTTCACCGTCTCCCTACAAGAGAAGACTGCCCACCAATCAAACAAAAAGTTCGCCGAATGAGGCCCGACATGTCCGAAAAGATCAAAGCTGAAGTGATGAAGGAGTTCAATGCTGGCTTTCTGGCTGTTACTTCCTATCCATAATGGGTTGCTAACATTGAGCCTGTGCCTAAGAAGGACGACAAAGTTAGAATGTGTATGGACTACAGAGACCTAAACAGGGCTAACCCTAAAGATGATTTTCCACTGCCGCACATCGACATTTTGGTTGACAATACAGCTCAACATAAGGTATTTTCCTTCATGGATGGATTCTCGGGATACAACCAGATCAAAATGACCCCCGAAGACATGGAGAAGACTACTTTTGTTACGTAGTGGGGTACCTTTTGCTATAAAGTGATGCCATTCAGACTAAAGAATGCCGGGGCAACCTATCAGTGAGCCATGGTAGCTTTGTTTCATGATATGATACATCATGAGATTGAAGTCTACGTAGACGACATGATAGCCCATTCACAGGCAAAAGAAGAACACCTCAACCATTTGCAAAAGCTGTTTGTTAGGTTAAAGGAATATAAGCTCAGACTGAATCCTAGCAAGTGCACTTTCGGAGTCAGGTCCGGTAAACTTTTGGGATTCATCGTCAGTAACAAAGGCATCGAGGTTGATCCTGCCAAAGTCAAAGCTATACAAGAAATGCCTGCCCCCCGCACTGAAAAGGAGGTTAGAGGTTTCTTGGGACGCTTAAACTATATTGCAAGGTTCATCTCTCACCTAACATCTACCTGTGAACCAATCTTCAAGCTGTTGAAGAAAGATCAGATGGTTGAATGGAATGATGATTGTCAAGTTGCTTTTGATAAGATCAAGGAGTATTTGCCGGAACCTCATATCTTGATGCCACCCGTCGAAGGAAGGCCTTTAATCATGTATCTGACTGTCTTAGATAATTCAATGGGGTGCGTACTGGGACAACATGACGAGTCTGGCTGAAAAGAGCATGCCATTTATTACTTTAGCAAAAAGTTTACCGACTGTGAGACTCGCTACTCACTGCTCGAGAAAACTTGATGCGCTTTGGTATGGGCTGCTCGCCGACTAAGGAAGTATATGTTGACACATACCACTTTGCTGATTTCTAAAATGGATTCGATTAAGTACATCTTCGAGAAGCCTGCTTTATCCAGAAGAATCGCTAGATGGCAGATGATCCTGACTGAATATGATATCCAGTACACAACCCAAAAAGCTATAAAGGGGGAGTGTACTAGCTGACCATCTAGCTCATCAAGCCGTCGAAGATTACCAATCTATGAGGTTCGACTTCCCTGATGAGGAAATTGTGACATTGGACAACATTGAAGGTAACCGACCATATGACGGACATAAACAAGGATCCCGATGGACCCTGTACTTTGATGGTGCTTCAAATGCACTTGGCAACGGTATCAACGTGGTACTTATTTCTCTAGAAGGTTGCCATACACCTTTCACTGCTAGACTCTGCTTCAGCTGTACCAACAACATGGCTGAGTATGAAGCTTGTATCTTTGGTCTCAAGGCTGCTATTGACTTGGGAATCATATCTCTGATTGTATTTGGGGACTCAGCTTTGGTTGTCAGTCAAATCAAAGGAGAGTGGGACACTAAACATCCTAATCTTATCCCATACAAAGAACATGTCCTGACATTGTTGCCTCATTTTGAGCAGATTACCTTTGAGCACTTCCCGTGAGAAGAAAATCAGCTAGCAGATGCTCTGGCTACAATGTCTTCCATGTTTAAACTCAACTGGGATAATGAGGCTCCCCAAATCACGATCGAGCGAATGGACGAACCTGCGCACTATCATGAGATTAATACCAAAGAAGTAGTGGAATAACCATGGTTTCATGAAATCAAAAGGTATCTCCAGACTCGAGAATACCCTGAAGGAGCTTCAGTCAACGACAAAAAGTTCTTAAGGAGATTTGCTGCCAAGTTCTTCCTGAGCAATGGTATCCTATATAAGCGCAGCCATGATTGTGTTCTACTTCGTTGTGTGGACAAGGTTGAAGCAGAATTGATCATGACCGAAATACATCGTGGCACCTTTGGCACCCACTTAAGCGGACATATGATGGCTAAGATGATTCTAAGGGCAGGCTACTACTGGTCTACCATGGAAGCTGACTGTCATCAATACTCCCGTACTTGTCACAAATGCTAAGTCTATGCTGACAAGGTACATATTCCTCCAGTTCCTCTCAACGTTCTGACAGCTCCTTGGCCATTCGCGATGTGGGGAATTGACATGATTGGAGAGATCAAGCCTACAACATCCAATGGACATTGCTTCATCTTGGTCGCTATTGATTATTTTACCAAGTGGGTCGAAGCAGCTTCATTCGCCTCCATTACAAAGAATGTGGTTGCCCGCTTCATCAAGCAGAATCTCATACGCCGGTACGGTATCCCCGATAGGATCATCACGGACAATGGTACAAATTTGAACAACACTGTGATCACCGCTCTGTGTGAGCGGTTCAAGATTCAACATCACAATTCATATCCCTATCGGCCAAAGATGAACGGTGCTGTTGAAGCCGCGAACAAAAATATCAAGAAGATCATTCAAAAGATGACAGTCACCTACAAGGACTGGCATGAGATGTTACCGTTTGCTCTGCACGGATATCATACCACAGCGTAAACTTCAACTGGGGAAACCCCCTTTTCTTTGGTATATGGCATGGAGGCTGTTTTACCTATGGAAGTTCAGATTCCTTCTTTAAGGATTATGAAGGATGTTGGTTTAAGTGAAGACGATTGGATTCAGACCCGGCTTGATCAACTTAATTTGATCGACGAGAAGCGACTTACTGCTATTTTTCATGGTCAGATGTATCAAAAATGAATGATCAAGGCTTTCAACAAGAAAGTCAGGCGTTAGGTATATCAAGTCAGAGATCTTGTAATCAAGCGGATCATCTTGCCGCAAAGTGATCCCAGGGGCAAGTGGACTCCTACTTACGAAGGACCATTTGTGATCAAGAACATCTTTTCTGGTGGGGCAATGATTTTGACCACCATGGATGGCGACGACCTGCCGCACCCTACGAATGCAGACATAGTCAAAAGATACTACGCATAAAATGACCTGACAAGTTGAAAACCCGAAAGGGCGACTTGGGCAAAAATGGGCATCCCGGTGAATCGAAAACCCGAAAGGGCGGTTCAGGAAAAAATTAGGGATAAACAAAAAAAAAATGTACACCCGGTAAGTTGAAAACCCGAAAGGGCGACTTGGGCAAAAAAGGGTTTCCCGGTGGATCGAAAACCCGAAAGGGCGATTCAGGCAAAAGTTAGGGAATTAAAGCGTATGGATATGTATCGTCGGATCACTTTAAGGACAATCTCTTCACGACCAAACTCCAAGATCATGATCAATCCAATCATCCGCGGACGAAGCAACAAATGGACAAAGATACTCAGAGTTGTGAAGGCTATAGCAGAATGGGAACCCCATGGAATTGTTACACATAGCCATCTTTCTTTTTGTATAAAATGTTTCTCAATTTTTCGACAACATTCTCTTACTAGGATGTCTGTCTCCTTTGTACAAAGATACTTACAAAATTTAATACAAAGATACTTCAAAGTGCATAAATTTGCTTGCCTTTCCTTTCTCTTTACACTTGTGTTTTACTTGAAAACGTCCAATGGTTTGTTAAATGAGCATATGCATTTGAATATAATCACTGCTTACAAATAAAACAAAATAAGAAAGGATAATTACTGATAGGTCGAAAGTATAGGAAAACATCTTTAGGCTATTCCAGAAGAAATCCCCTACAGTATGTCATTCAGATCCTCAACAGAGCTAAAACCTTGAAGTACATATCCCCAGCGGAGTTAAATTTCAAAATTCCCATCAGAGTTAAGTTTCTAAAAAACTCCCGATCCCCAGCGGAGCCAGAATACTCTAAACTTTCATCATCAGCGGAGTCCAAAACTTCAAATCTTAAACCCCAATGGAATACTATCCAACTTCCTCTGATTCCACAGTGGAGTTTTTCCATAAAAACAGAAATCCTCGATAGATTGGCATACAAACTAAGCTCTTGATTTCCCCGGCAGAATAAACATTCTCCCCACAGAGTTATTTCCCTGTAGAACAAAGATTCTTGTTCTTATTTATCCAGTGGAAGCCTCCCAGGTTTTGATTCCCCAGTAGAGATCGTCAGAGTTATCCTCATTCTTCCCCAGAAAGTCATGAAGGATTCTCACATCCCCACAGAAGTTGTCAAAGTTTTGATAATCCCCGCAGGTTGCCAAGGATTTCCTATCCCCAACAGTAATCAGCAAGGTTTTCTCATCTTTAACAATCAAAGATTTTTGGAATCCCCAACATCGGTCAAGGATTTACTTTCCCCGACAACAATCAAAGATTTCATTATCTCCAACCATCAAGGATTTATTTTCCTCAGCAAGACATCTAATCAGCTTACATGCACAACCATTACATTCATATATCATAAACATTGATGGAACACATTTTATTGCATCATACATATCATGCCACATAACTTTGTGCTTTAGCTAACATTCTACCCTTTTCAGGATAAGATTAAAAAGCTATCGTTAACAACTATTCAGAGATTTCAGATACAGTATGGATACACCCCCAGACACGACGGTCATTCTATTACTCATTTAGAATTTCAAGTCAAGATACAATATGGATACACCCCAGACATGGCGGTCATTATATTACTCATTCAAACTTCAGCAATCAGATACAGACTAGATACGCTCCAGACACGGAAGTCATTCTATTTCTCATTCAGATTCAACTATCAACTTCAAGTTCAGATACACTCCAGACACGAAATTCATTCTGTCACTTGTCCGGATCCCAATTATAGTACGGATATACTCCAGACACAGAAGTCATTCTGCTACTCATACAGATCTTAACTTCAGATACAGTCCAGATACACTCCAGACACGGTTGCCATTTTGTCACTCATTTGGAATTTATCCCCAGCACATAGATGCTCCATATACAAATGTTTCTCTGTCACCCATTCAGAATACAGATACACTCTAGACACGACAGTCATTCTGATATTCATTCAAGAATCAAATAAAGTTACATTTCAGATATGCTCTAGACACGGACGCCATTCCCTTGCTCATACGGACCCAATCTCCAGATACAACTCAGATACGTTCCAGACACGGGTACTATTCTGATGTTCATTCTCCTGATTTTCAACAAACAATCCTGGATGGCATCTTTAAGCCCATCTCCAGCAAGATTCTACCGTCTCCAAATGGCATCTTTAAGCCCATTCCCTCAACCTACATTTTGACGAGTGCAAATTTACAGGCACTCTAGTGTCCAATCCTCTTTTACCTTCGAGTCACGAAAGGCAAACTTGCCAATCTAACTCTCCAGGTTCAAGAAGATTGAACAGGGGTAACTGTTGTACCCCAAAATTTTCCCTCTCATTTAATCAACATTTCCCCTCACAAGGATCTTTGAACTCAAGACTAAGCTAGGGTTTGCACTGCTCAAGACATCTCCTTGCACTGACGACCTAAATTAGGGTTTGAGTTTGCATAGGGATTTTTGGACCTTCAATGCTCAAATTGACTTTCATGCTTCATGTTGGACTCATGAGTTTGTCCATACCAAGTTTTAAGCCTTGAATCAAATTTTTGCCCAATCAATTGGACAATTGACCTAAAAATCAGCTATATTGGGGAAAAAGTCAACTGTGGCCAATTTACAGTCAAACCTCATGAACTTTGACCCACATCAACATTATGAACTCATATGAACCATTTGATCAAGTTTGGACCACAAATCCACAAGAAATTTGATCAGATCACCAAAAGGGCAAAATGGTCATTTTTAGGGTTTTGACTGTACAAAGGCAATTTCTGATTTTTGACCTAGCCAATGGAAAATTGGGTTCAAGCATGGACTCAAGGACTCAACGGAATCATCTTGACCTATTCAACAAGTTCAAAAGACCTCAATTGCATTGGATTGACAAATGAATTTTTCAGTCAACTGATCAAAATTTGACTGTACACTGAAAAGTCAAACTTTGACTTTTTGGTCAAAATCAAGTGCCAAGGGTCATTTTTCATAAATATGTGTCAAATTATGAAACTTGTTCATCAAGAAACCCAAAATTGCAAATTAGGGTTTAAAGTTGAAAAATTTCATAACTTAGAAATTTTCTAAGTTATGAAATTTTCTTAATTTTTCCTAACTTTGCCCCATATTTTCACCATGATGCCAATGGATTCAAACAAAACCTCCAACATGAAGGTTTTAGCCCTCCACAAATTCTACAAATTTGATTCACAAAGTTTTCTCAAAAGAACCTTGGATCTCAAGTTATGATTTTTGGAACAAGGCTCCCTAAAACCTTTAACTTAGTGAAATTTTGCCCTAGTTTAGCAGGATTTTGACCTATCTTCTTGGCCATTTTTCACATTGTTTCATTTGGAATCTCAATTTGAATTTCAAAGATGTATTATAGAGCATGTTGCAAGCTTTCCAAATTGTCAAGGAACTCCTCAAACACATTTGTGGTTAGCGAGAATCGAAGGCTTGAAGTTGGCAAAAACTCACTTTTCATCCATGGCGTATTCATGTTCATGCAAGTTGCATTTTAAAATCAACATGCCTTACACTAGTTTACAGGCCTATAAACCACTTCACACTCCATAATTAAATTCAAATCCATCATTCTAAGCTTTTGTTTTGGTCATTTGGACATTATACACAAGATTAAGCCCTAAGTAGAAAAAGGCACATTTCCATTTTTGCTATAATGTGCTTTATGTCAAACCACTATCCCTTGAGCATTGGTCCATATCTCAGAGGGAAAATGAAATCCACAAGTTGGAGGGGCCAAGAGCAAAGTATGCAAGCATATTTGATAGCCAGTACAGGCCTGTAACAACAACTTCCACATTCTTACTTCAAAAACAAGAAACTTGTCCAAAACCTTAGAACTTGAAAACCAACCAATACCAACTTATGCAAACAGTTTGAACATCTTTCTCACACCCCTTTGAGCTAGAAACACGATTGCTTGAGCCTCTAAACACCCCATAGCCATAAATCACATTCCTTTGGAAAAACAGGGCAGGTTCTGCAACTTGAGTTCCATAGCTCATTTGGCTCGTGCGTTTTTCCCCAAGTTGCTTCAAACACCTTCCATTCAACTCACCCAAGCTATCCCAAACCTCAAATACCATCTGTAACTCCATTTACAGTGTTCACCATTTTCATTTTGAGCTTGTGCAGGTTGTGTTCTATAGGTTGATTCAAGGACATTCAAGGCAAGCCAACTATTGGAGAAGGTCAAGTGAAGTTTAGGCAAGCTACCAGACATCTCAAACCTTGTTGAAAAGCACTGCATTGCCCTACACGAATCCAACTAAAACAGAGCTCGTATGTAGGATGTCCAAGTTTGTACAGGCGCGCACATTTTTTTCAAAATCTGGAGGTTGAAGATGAAGTGGTGGGCTGGGCTTGGCCTGACTCACTCTTGACACCCCCTCTTTTCCTTTTTGCACCCCCTGGCCCAATTTCTTGTATTTTTATATTTTTGCATTTTTGTTTTCATTTCTGAATTTTTTATATTTCCAAATATAAAAAATGCTCAAAAATATTTTCATAAATTTTTTACATTTATTTGGCATTTTATTTTAATTTTTCTAACATGAAAAAGTATTTAAATACTTTTATATTATTTATTAAGACTTGAAAAATATATGTAATTTATACTTTTATTTTTTCTCTTTATTTTTATTCATACTAAAAATATTTTCCTAAATATATTTTATTTTTGTACATATTTTATTTTATATTGTACATATTTAATTTGATTAATATACATATATAAATATATACTTTTTATTTTATTAAATACTCTAGAATAAAAAAAATACAAAATATTACATTTTTACTTTTATTATTATTTATACTAAAAAATTACTTTTTTTAAGTATATTTTATTTTTGTATATATTAATATATTTTATTGTATATAAATAATATAATGTATTTATTTTCTTAAAGAAATTAGGGTTTTACCCTTAAACAAATAAAATAAATCATTTGTTTATTCCTTTATTTTTTACATTAAATATTTTACATACATCAATGAACAAAAACCCCTTTTTTGCATATTTCATATTATTTGATATATTTGTCCTTTTTGTTTATTTAAATATTATCCATTTATTATTCATGCAATTAAATTCAATTTGGATGTAATAGTAAACTAGGGTTTATATTTCTTGTCAAATACCCCCATTCAAAGATTGTACCCACATCCCCATAATCATGTTGTAATAGCTTAGACTTTTAAATTCTCGCACTTTACGCTTTCAATTATGCCATGATTAGAGAATTAGGGTTTGTATGCAAAAATCTCAATCAACAAATAGTTTGACCTAATCAAAGACAAAAATGCATGAAAATCAAACACAATGCACACTTACACCCCTAGGGTTACAATCCACTTGTTGCCTTAAAAAATGGGCCATGTTATGCATGTTGGGTACTTTGGCAAAACAAAAATAAAACAAAAGATCATAGTCCCTCGATGACGCTATCTTGGTTGCCTAAACAAAAATGATCAAGTCCCTTAAAAATTTTCCAAAAATACTTGACACAATTGCTATCATGGTCTATACGATGACCCGCGCCTGTCCCATTTAACATCCTAACACAAGGTTGTTCACCAAATGCAATGGTGAAACAACACTGTCAAAAGGGTTAAAAACATTAGGAAATATCTTTGAGTAAAATAGAGTAGACAACTCTTAGTTACTTGATCAAAAGCTTGCAAAACATCTTTGCTATTTTCAAACACATTTCACAACACAATTTCAAAACATTTCCCAAATCAAACTTTCAAACATTGAAATCTTTTCAAAAGAAAAAAACACCTTTGTATACATTCAAACAAGAATCATTACAAAGGTTTCCACAATGATGGCCTCTTTTCAAAACATCTTTCAAAACCACACACAAAGCACCATTTCAAACAATTGGAAAAGCAAAGCAAGTGATCTAAACAAGTAACTAAGAGCCCATGGATAACCATGGATGAAAAGGGTGCTTGCACCTTCCCTTTTCATAATCTACTCCCGAACCCAAGAAAACATCTCAAAGGTCTTTCCTGTGCTTTTTGACCTTTCCTTAGGATAAAATAAAAAGTCGGTGGCGACTCTTGCTAAACCGAAACATTTGCGAACACAAACGCAAAACCTTAAGTCAGTTCTCCCACCATATCATAATGCCCATACTTTGTAATTGAGTACGGGTTGGTGCTAAGTCCGTATTATATTGGTACTGTTTGTAGAAGGCGGCCGCCAAATCTTCCCAATTATGCACATCAGACCTCTCTAGCTGGTAGAACCAATCCAGCTGCGTCCCCGATAAATTGTCCTGAAAGAAATGAACCCACAGGTCTTTGTCAGAAGAATGTGGTTGAATTTTCCTGACGTAAGACCGCAGGTGCATCTTGGGACAAGACAAACCATCGTACTTAGCAAAAAGAGGCACCTTAAACTTATGGGGAATTACAATTCCAGAAATTAGCCCTAACTCTTCAAAGTACAGCCCAGGAAATCTCTGTATCTCCATGGTAGCTAGACGCTCTTCCAAGTTCTTGTATTTGTTATCTGCGGGAGGGTATTGCTGTTCAGAATAATCTTCATCCTCCTCCTATTCTTCTTCCTCAGAGTCAGATGACACTGCAGTCTCTTTACCCTTTCTCACCCCTTCATCAGATGTTGAGGGGAAATCCAGGACCCTTCTATCTTGACCTTCAAATCTTCTACCCATGGTAGCCACACCAGCTCTCTTCTTTTTCTTTTTCTCTTTTTCCTTTTCCAGTAGAGTTTTGAGCTCATCCTGCCCCTTTGCCAAGGTCAGAAGTAGCTGTTGAAACTGTGAATTCTGCGCTTGTAAGTCTTTGACCATCTGCTCTATATCCATCTTGCTGAAATAAATAGCAGAGAGATGAGGAAACTTGGTGTGAAGACCTGTTTATGCATATGATGAATGATATGTATTCATGTAGTGCATTCAAGGATTCAGAAATTCAAAGTTGTTTTAAACAAAAAAGAACACACGTCATATTAATAAGATAGAATTTGTTAGTACATCAGTGCCCCATGGGAAAAAATAATACAAAATTCTAAGGTAAAAAGACGTTGCGCATCCTCTTTGGTGCAATGTAGGTGTTGAGAGTTTGCTCTTCATGAAGTTGACGAGTAAGTTCTAAAACCTTCTTCTCATTGGCGTAGAATTGGACTTCAAAAGTATCGCGTTCTCCCTTGAGCTGTATCCAACTCCTTTGTAAATATTCTAGTGATGTTGGCATGTCAGGATGTAGGAGGGTGTATGGAACCTCTCCTTCCATAACAGGCTCTTTGATCACAGGGAGAATGTAGGGGTAAGACATCATAAGACTTTGGGCGCGGGTTCATACCCACTTGAGGTAAGGCTCAAGGGGGATGGAATTCTTGTGTCCCAAGGTCTTACTGTCCACCTTGTTGGGCATCCTCCAAGCTCGAATGAACCTTTGTCGAAGTCCTTGATCATCGTTTTTGAAGTCAAAAACCAAGTCTGGAATCAACATGTCATGTGGGCCATCCCTTCGGGCATAACCAAACTGTCTCAGAGCCAAGCAGGGGTTGTAGGTGATGCCTCCCCTAATGCCAAGTAGAGGGACATTAGGGAATTCCCCACAACGATCAATGATGATAACATTTTCTCTGGATCGAGAACACCAATGAACATCTGAAAGTGTAAGAGTCATTAATCGTTGTGACCACCTCAAGCCTTGCTCATTCTTCAAGACTGATTGGGGAAGATGAGAAATAAACCATCTTGCCAGTAGAGGAGTGCAACACATGAGAACCACTCTTTTCCTCATTGTTCGAGTGTGAAAAGAGTGGAGGATATCCCCAAGCAATGTAGGCACCAGGTTGCGAGCCATGAAGATTTGGACAGCACTCACATCTATAAGTTGGTCAGGGTTAGGGAACAATACCAATCCATAGATGAGAAGAGCTAAAATCTCCTCAAAAGCTTGTAAGTCCAATGAATTCCAGCAGCTTTGGGCCTTCTCAAACAGAAACTTTGATAAGAAACCTTTGACACCACTTTTAGTTTCCCAATGGCCTATGATATCAGATGGTTGCAAGTGTAGGGCTTGAGCAACATCTTCAGGCTTTGGATCTCTTTCCGTACCGTTGAAGGGTAGTTTATTAAGAATAGGAATCCTCAAGAGTTGATAAAATTCCTCGAAAGTTGGCACAAGTTGGTAGTCAGGAAATGTAAAGCAATGATGCAAAGGGTCAAAGAACTGGAAGAGAACTTTCAACATATCCTCCTCAGTGTTGGCAGTGACTAAGTTGAGAAGACGACCACGCCTCTCGGTGAATGGAGAATTCTCAGGAATCCTTGAAGCTAGCTCCTTGAGTTGAGGAGGAATTCTTATAAGGTTGACTTGGATAGTTTTCCTGCGAAGTGAATCCATTACCTACAAAACAGGAACAAAGATGAAAATCCAAATCCTTGAAATGGTTAGTGGATGCATATGATGCTTCATGATGTCCATGATGTTATGCACAAGTATATATGTACAAACAAATCACACAAGTTCCTAGTTTCAGGCTTGCATGGGGTTTCATAGGTAAGTACCCTCTTGAAGTTTAGTTGGCTCAACCTGTTCTAGAAATAGTAACCGGGTTCTAAGGAGCTCAATATCACTGGATTATTTTCTGTGTTCATTGTTTCAGTTTATCCACTTTACTGGCGACCGAAATATTCCAAGAAAACAACCCTCAATGAGTGTAGTATCGAGTATCTACCAACTTCGGACTGCACCAAAGCCGGTCATCTCACTACTCCTAAAAAGGCCAAGTTGGCCAAGTAAAGGTTCTAAAAGTCCATTAGTGCTTCATGACATCACTCAGTGGCCCTGTATTCTCTTTGATTGACTCAAAGGCTACCGGTACCCACAAATATGTCGCACTAATATAGCTATTTCTTCAACCATGTCGGTATACCCCGCACAATTTCCACAATGTATTGCTATTTACCTATGAATGTTTCCCAAATCCGGGTAGAGGATTCAAACCCAAACAATAGAACCAAAGTGTAAAGCATACAAGTCAATCAAGATAAGCATGTAAAGGTGATCTAAAACCCTAAGGTAACCCCACTTTTAGAATTTTCCCCAACAAAGTCGCCAGTTCTGTGATGCGGTGGGAGAACTGACTTGAGGTTTTACGTTTGTGTTCGCAAATATTACGGTTTAGCAAGAGTCGACTCCGGCTTTTATTTTATCCAAAAGGAAAGGTAAAAAAGCACAGGAAAGACCTTTGAGATTGTTTTTGGGTTCGGGGGGTAGATTATGAAAAGGGAAGGTGCTAGTACCCTTTTCATCCATGGTTTTCCATGGGCTCTTAGTTACTTGTTTTAGATCACTTGCTTTTGCTTTTCAATTGTTTGAAATGGTGCTTTTGTGTGGTTTTGAAAGTATTTTGAAAAGAGGCCATCATTTTGGAAACCTTTGTAATGATTCTTGTTTAAATGTATACAAAGGTGTTTGTCTTTTGAAAAATGTTTGAATGTTTGAAAGTTTGTTGGGAAATGTTTTGAAATGTGTGTGTGTTTGTTTGAAAATAGCAAGGATTGTTTGCAAGTTTGATCAAGTAACTAGGAGTTGTCTACCCTAATCAAAAGTATTTCCTACACATTTTTAACCCTTTTGACATTGTTGTTTTACCATTGTATTTGGTAAACAACCCTATCTTTGGATGTTAAACGGGACAGGCGTGGGTCATCGTATGACCATGATAACAATGTTACCAAGTATCTTAGCAAGTTTTTGAGGGACTAGATCATTTTTGTTTAGGAAACCAAGATAACGTCATCGAGGGACTATGATCTTTTGTTTTTGTTTTGTTTTGCCAAGATACCTAGCATGCATACCATGGCCATGTTTTAAGGCAACAAAGTGGATGAAACCCTAGGGGTGCTTGTGTGAATTGTGTTGTCATTTTTCATGCTTTTTTGTCTTGTATTTAGTCTTGCTATTTGTTTTGATTTTGGTCTTTGCATACAAAACCCTAATTTACTATCATGGTATATGAAAGCGATAAAATGCGTAAAGTAAATCTAGACTATTACAACATTATTATGGGAATGGGGATACAAGTTTGAATAGGGGATATTTACACAAAAATAAAAACCTAATTTACTATTACAACCATATTGAATTTATTTGTACAAATAAATAAATAAGCAAATATTTAAATATGCAAATAAATGTAACTATGCAAAAAAAAAATGTTTTTGTATTAATTTATGTATGTAAAAAATAAGTTTATTTATATCTTAAAAATAAGGAAATAAAAAATGATTATTTTTGAAAAGGGTGAAAACCCTAAATTTGGTTTAGAAGAAAATATGCTTTATATTATTTATTTATTCATTTTTATGTACAAGAAATAAATAAAAATATATACAAAAATGTTAAAAAATAAAATATGTGAGAAAATATTATATTATATGTATAAATAATAAAAATAAAAATATATAATATTTTTTTATTAATTACAAGTTTATTTAAGAAAAATAAGTTATAATATTATTAATGAACTATTTTTATGCCCAAAAAATAATGAAAATAATAAAATAAAATGCAAAAAATAATGAAAGTATTCTTGAGATTTTTATTTGTTTAGAAAAAATAAAGAAAGTCAGAAAATATTAATAGAAATGAAAAATATACAAAAATAAAACAAATGGGCCAAGGGGGTGCAGAAAGTAAACGGGGGGTGTGAATAGTCAGGAAAGCCAAGCCCAGGCCCAGTCTCACTTCATCCCTGTCCTTCAAACCAGAAAAACGCGCGCGCCATGTACAAACTGTAACTCTTGAATACATGCTTAAAAATGAAATATTGCAACATGAAACTTGTAGCTTGTTAACTCACGATTTCAATGATATAAAAAACTTGATCTAACTCTCAAAGACCAGAGAGAATTTCAGTGGCCCTAAATTATGACCTAAAATTTTCAGCATGTTCATCATCCAAGTTCTCCTAGCTCAGTTAATATAAATGAAATCTACGCATACGTACAGCTCAAGGACATTAAGGACTACATTTTTGCTTCACAAACCTAAGCTTAATGATGCCTAAATAAGGAGTTAGAATCTTGACAAATACCTATTTCAGTTGAAGTTGGCTATGGCAATGTAACAACTTTGAGTGATGCCTGAAGTACTCGTGAGCTTGCTTGAACTTCCCTCAATCTTTCCCAATGCTCAACTTGCTTTGAAATGGCTTGAATCTCCTTGTAGAAGTCAACCTGCAAACTCAGAAATTGAAAATGGTGAAGCTTGAAAATGAGCTCACAGTTACTGAACAATGGCTTGGATAGTTTAGGTGGGTTATAGGGAATGTGTTTGAAGTGATTCAAGGAAAAACGCACGAGCCAAATTGGTTTTGGAAGTGGTTCTGCAGAGATGGCCCTGTTTTGGGAAGAAGTTGGTGTTTTTGTGTATTAGGGAGTTTGGGAGCTTGGCAGGTCGTGTTTCTGGCTTGGTACAATATGTTGAGCTTGTTTGAAAATGTTACAAAACTTGGTTTTATCATATTTTCAAGTTATGGACTTTTTGCAAGCTTTCTTGTTTTTGAAGCAAAAGGTGAGTTGACAATGCCAAAGCCTGTACAGGCTAGCTCAAGGCCTGAGGAGAGTTGGTGAGCTTTTCCTGAAGTTTGTGGATGTTGTTTGTATCAAGAGATCAGGTCCATGGCTCAAGAAATACAAAATTGCATAAAGTGTGCTTTATGGAAATGGTATTCTTACCTTTTTGCCATTTTTGGATTAAACCTTTGTACAAAGCTTCAAGGATCAAAACAATACCATTAACCATTGTATTTGAATTCAATTTATGAGTGTAAAAGGGATTAGAACCTATAAACCAAGTACAAGCATGATCCAAACTGATTTGCAACTTGTATCAATGTGAAAAATGCCATGGACAAAAGTGAGAAATGGACATTTTCTTTCCTTCGATTCTCCCTAACCATAAATGATCTTGGATAGTTCTTGGACATTTTGGAAAACTTGTAACATTCCCTACAACCCATCTTTGAAATGCATTTTGAGATTCCAATTGAAACTAGGTGAAAAGTTGCCATGAAGATAGGTCAAAATCTTGCCTAAACTAGGGCAAAATTTCATTAAGTTAAAAGTTTCATGGACCCTTATTCACAAAATTATAACTTGAGACCCAACCATATTTTGGGAAAACTTTGTGAATAAAAGTTATATATTTTGTGGAGGAATACAACTTTAATGTTTTAAGTTTTCTTTGAATCCAATTGCATCATGGTGAAAAAGTTAGGAAAAGTTGGGAAAAAATAAGAAATTTTCATAACTTAGAAAATTTCTAAGTTATGAAACTTTTCAAACTTAAACCCTAATTTCCAATTTTAGGTTTCTTTGTGAACAAGTTTCATGTTTTTACACATCTTGATGAAAAATGACCCTTGGCACTTGATTTTGACTAAAAAGTCAAAGTTTGACTTTTTAGTGTACAGTTGATTTTTGATCAGTTGATTGGAAAATTCATCTGTCAATCCAATGCATTTGAGATCTTTTGAACCTTGTGATTAGGTCAAGATGATGCCATTGAGTCCTTGAAACCATCTTGAACCAAATTTTCCATTGGCTAGGTTAAAAATCAGAAATTGCCCTTCTGCAGTCAAAACCCTAAAAATGACTATTTTGCCCTTTTAATGATTTGATCAAATTTCTTGAGGGGTTGTGGTCCAAACTTGATAAAATGGTTCATATGAGTATATAATGTTGATGTGGATCAAAAATTATGAGGTTTGCCTGTAAATTGGCCACAATTGACTTTTTCCCCAATACAGCTAATTTTTAGGTCAACTGTCCAAATGACTGGGCAAAAATTTGATTCAAGGATTGAAACTTGGTATGAGAAATATTAGGAGTCCAATATGAAGTAAGAAAGTCCTATGAGGCATTGGAAGTCCAAAAATATCTGTGCAAACTCAAACCCTAATTTCAGGTCAACAGTGCAAGGAAATGTCTTGAGCAGAGCAAACCCTAATCTGATCTTGAATCTAAGGAGTCTTGTGAGTAGAATCTTGATAAAATGAGAGGGCAAATTTTGGGGTACAACAGTATGACCACTGGATTGAGTGCTAAAATTCCCTTCATGTAATTCAGCCATGATCTTTTTCCCTTCAACCTTATCCACACACCGAAGCAGAATGAAGTCATGATTGCGTTTGTACAAGATGCCATTACTAAGAAAGAACTTAGAAGAGAATCTCCTTAAGAACTTCTTATCATTGATTGAAGTTCCTTCCGGATATTCTTGAGGCTCGAGATACCTCTTGACTTCATGAAACCAAGGCTGGTCCACTACCTCTTAGTATTAATCTCGTGACAATGTGTTGGTTCATCCATTCGTTCGATGGTGATCTGGGGAGCATAGTTATCCCAATTAAGTTTAAACATAGATGACATTGTGGCTAGAGCATCTGCTAGCTGATTTTCTTCTCGCGGGAAATGCTCGAAGGTAATCTCCTCAAATTGTGGTAGCAATGTTAAAACATGTTCTTTGTAAGGGATAAGGTTTGGGTGCTTAGTGTCCCATTCCCCTTTGATCTGACTGATGACCAAAGCTGAATCTCCAAACACATCTAAAGACTTGATTCCCAAATCTATGGCAGCCTTGAGACCAAAGATGCATGCTTCGTATTCTGCCATGTTGTTCGTACAGTTGAAGCAAAGTATGGCAGTAAAGGGAGTATGACACCCTTCCGAAGATATGAGTACAACGCCGATACCATTACCAAGTGCATTGGATGCTCCATTAAAGAACAGGGTCCATCGGGATCCTTGTTCAGGTCTGTCATATGGCCTGATTTCTTCACAGTTGTCTAATGTCATGATGTCTTCATCCAGGAATTCAAACTTCATGGACGAATAATCTTCTACAGTTTGGTGAGCAAGGTGATCAGCCAATACACTGCCCTTTATAGCTTTCTGGGTAGTATACTGTGATCGGTGGAAATAGAACTGACTATTTTTAAGCTGGTTTCGCGAAATGTCGCGGAAGCAAGAGTCGCCACCGTCTTTTATGTTCTCCAACATGGAAAGGACAAAAGCACAGCAAAATTCCTTATGAGAAAGTTTCTCGGTTCGGGAGGTAGATTTATAGAAAGGGAAGGTGTTAGCACCCTTTCTATCCGTGGTTATCCACGGGCTCTTAGGTACTTGCTCTTATGTTTTCAAAATGTTTTCTTTTCAAATGTGTGTGGGTTTTGAAAAAGTTTCTTTGAAAGATTTCTGAATAACTCTTGTATCTGTCCTCAAGAGTGTTTGAAAAATTTGTTTTGAAAGCTTTTTGAAAGTGTACGATGTGAAAAATATTTTGTTTGTTTTTGAAAAGAGCAAGTACCCATGAGTCATCTACCTACCCTAAGGAATTAAGCAGCATGAGTGTCCTTTGGGTAGTGCCATCCCACCATTGAGAGGTAGGTAGCACCACCGTTGGAGGTGTTCGGGTCAATTCGATTTTAGGGACAGTGTGGTCACTGAAGCAACAATTAGGACACCTTAGAAGTAACCCTAATGTCCTAGATCCTTTTTAATCCGAGGCAACCGTTTCGAGGCAACTGTTTCGAGGCAACTGGATCTTGGACTAAGGGTGACCTCTAAGACGTCCTATACTTGATGACCACGTTTCGAGGCAACGAGTGAAGCGTACCCTAAGAGTGGCATGTGCTTTGTGTGTTGTATTCAGTTAATGTTTGTCTTGGTAATTAGCGGGCTACGAGTTGTTTTTATTTACCATACATTCTTTCATGCATTTTTAGCAGTTAAGGGGGTACGGAAAATAGATTGCGGAAACATAAATCCTACGCTATTACAAGGCGCGGGTCTATACATCGCCAAAAATACAAAGACCCGTTTTTGGTAAATAAGTACGGAAAGTTAAAATAAAGCAGTAAACCTAATTAACTATTACATGTCTTGGAAGCAATTACATAATAATAAACTATGCGCGAAAGAAAGAATCGGGAATGTCTTAAGGGTGTTGGCCCTTTTAAGAAAAGAAATTGCTTTTTTTGTCTTTTTGTAATTAAAATGAAATTAAAACTAACTAATGACTAATTAATTAATTTAATTAAAAGAAAATATTTTTTGTCTTTTATGTTTTTTTATGAAATAAAATAAAAAAGAGAAATAAAAATAAAAGTTAACTTTATCTAATTCTAGATCTATTTTAATTATTAAAAAAAGGTTAAAATGGCCTAATTAAAAACTAATTCAATTATTGTTTATTTACATAAATAAAATAATAATAATAAAAATAATGTTAGTTCCATTTTTTTGGTTTTTTTATGAAAAATATGTTAATTGGTTAATTTGTTAATAATAATAAAATAAAAAGGTTAGAAATTAAATTGAGAGAAAATGACAAAATAAAATAAAAAAAGAAGTAAAACCAAGGGGGGTGTGGGCTGAAATGGAGGATGCATTGTTGGAATTGTGGCCCATTTGAACAAGGCCTGTATGACTTTTTTGGTTGCCTACGCGTGCGCTGACTCCAGACCATGGTGTTCCTTATGCTTGGCCCTTGGATCTTCCTCCAATGACACTTGGCTTGTTGGATGGGTGAGGCTCATGGTGTCCAACGCTTGGAATGCTGCACAGGAAAGCAATTGAAAAAACAATATGGAAATTATAAGGGGACCTGGGGATCGAACCCAGGTCCCAAGGATACTTGGCCACGTCCCCAGCCACTGAAGCACTCACACGCGTTTGTTAGTAACATGGAAAAGATATATTATATAAAATAACTGCATTATATGCTGGAAATAAGAAAACGCGCGCTTTAATTCAAATCAACCAGACGTATATGAACACGTCATCGTCGTCTTCTTCATACCTGCAAAAAAGAAATAAGATAGCGGGGGTTTTTAACCCCCACTAAGTGCAATCGCAGAAAATAACGAATAGAAATTGGGGCAACATAAAAAGGGCGCGATGGGTCCATTTTGTTCGTCTCGTCCAGCTGAATTCGTCCATGCCTGTTTGGAGCCCTGATTTTACAGTATGGTGAAACCCCCAATTCTAAACCTTGAAAACCCTAAAATGTTTTAATGGCAAATCGTGATTCTGTCCATGATAATGAAATTAGACAATGCCAATAGCTTTGGAAGGATGTCAGCAACATAAATTAGTCAAAAGAATGTATTAAAAACGCATGGAATGTGATATGTAAATTTGAGAATGTATGCAAACCGTATGAGTTAGTGGGGATGATTCCTTGAGTGATCTGGCTTATTAATGATTGCATATTGTTCCTGGGGATGTAAGGAACGTATTTGGATCAAAAGGCAGGATTGAATGATGCTGCAAATATGTTTTCAGTTTGTCACTTTTTTCTTCAAAATTTTGAGATTGCTTTTTGCTGTCTATGTGTTTCTAGGTCGTGTAATGTTACGGGCAAGCTTGCATATCTCTTTTGTAATGTGTATCAATCCAAATGATGGTCATTAAGCCTTTGCATTCATGTTTGAGATTTTGCCATAAACTTCATTGAAACAACTTGCCATTTTTGTGTCAAATTTGAATTTTTGCTTGGAATAGGCCCTTGCACGAATTTGGAAGGTGAATGATGGTGTATCAAAGCAATTCAACACAAAATATATTCCTCCATTAATTTCTTTGATTTTTATTTGAATTTTAAAGATTTAAAATGAATTAAATCAAATAAAATTAAATAAAAATGGAAAAATTAATTTTAAATCTTGAAATAAATTGTGGGACACGTGGGAGGCATGGCCAAGCTGAAACAAGTGGAAAAAGTGGGCCCTTTTTTGTCAAAAATGAAGTTTCAAGGATAATTGACTTTGGCCATTTCACAAAAATTTCCCAACTTCTCCAATGCATATCTTGCTCAATTTTGAAGCTATGAACATGTTCTTGGACATTTTGGAAAGGTCTTGAAGTCCTCTAATCAATGTATTTGGTCCCATGTCATTTTGATTTACCAATCTCAAGTTATGGTCTTTGACTTAAAGTGCCTTTTTGTTGACTTTTGAAAATGACCTATAATGTTGAAATTGATAACTTTTTGTGAGAGCATTTCTTGGACATGGAATGTGAAGATGAGTTGTAGGAAATGTCCTCCCCTTCAAGATGAGCATTGGATGGGATTTTTCTGATGAACCATGAAAAAGTTATGCCTTGGTCAAGTTACAGTTGACTTTTCAACTGTCCAAAAATAGAAACTTTTGCATCTTGATGATTTTTGAGCCATTCTTGTGGAATCATGATCAAGACTTGATCAAATGATGATTGTGGCTTCAAAATGAGATGTTGACCAAAAATTTTGACTTTTGACTGCCAAATGACCATTTTGCCCCTGCAGTTGATTGTAAAGCAATTAGGGTTTTTGACTGTGCAACTTGACCTTGTGAGCCTTGAAACTTGGCATGTAGATGCTTGACAATGTGTATAAGCCTATGGGACTTGATTGAGCCCTTGAAAACCTCAGCTTCCTTGCAAGAACCAAAACCCTAATTTTGACTGGCTTAGGAGAGTGGTTGACTGTGCAACTCCTTGAGTAGACTTGAGCAAATTTAGATGATGCTTGTCAAGAACTTTGAAGAATATGGGAGGGCAAATTTTGGGGTACAACAGTTGCCCCTGTTCAATCTTCTTAGACCTGAGGATGTTGATTGGCTTGGGTGCCTTTCGTGATCCGAAGGTGGAAGATGATTGAACACTAGAGTGCCCAGAAATTTGCACTCACATAGTAGAGTATCAACAATGCGGTGGCGGGAATGGGCTTACAGATGCCATTTGGAAAGATGGTGGATAGGAGGATGGGCTTATAGATGCCATCTGGAGATGTGACATAACCTTGTCGGGAATGGGCTTATAGATGCCATTTGGAACTGTAATGGATAGTTGTGGAGATGGGCTTATAGATGCCATCGGGAGGTGTCGATCGCGTAAGAGATTCCTTAGCGAGAACTTGCGTACTTTGAGAAAGGAAGATGGTTTCCTGGCCTGTTACAGGTGTTGATCTTCACTCAGTCGCTCACAGACATGCCTTGGCTAGATACAGGTACCGAATCTGGAACTTCAAAAGGTCGCTTACAGACATGCCCTGGCTGGATACAGGAGTCGAATCTCTAAACTCTTCATGCAGACATGCCCTGGCTGGATACAGGCGTCGAATCTATAATCAGTTACTCACAGATATGCCCTGGCTGGATACAGGAATCGAATCTGGAATTAATCGTCAACAGATATGCCCTGGATGGATACAGGTATCGAATCTTCAAACTCTTCAGACGTGCCCTGGCTAGATACAGGAATCGAATATGGAATTAGTCGTCAACAGATATGCCCTGGCTGGATACAGGAATCTAATATTCAAACTCTTCAGACGTGCCCTGGCTAGATACAGGAATCGAATCTGGAATTAGTCGTTAACAGATATGCCCTGGCTGGATACAGGAATCGAATCTTCAAACTCTTCAGACGTGCCCTGGCTGGATACAGGAATCGAATCTGGAATTAGTCGTCAACAGATATGCCCTGGCTGGATACAGGAATCGAATCTTCAAACTCTTCAGACGTTCCCTGGCTAGATACAGGAATCGAATCTGGAATTAGTCGTCAACAGATATGCCCTGGCTAGATACAAGAATCGAATCTTCAAACTCTTCAGACGTGCCCTGTCTAGATACAGGAATCGAATCTGGAATTAGTCGTCAACAAATATGCCCTGGCTGGATGCAGGAATCGAATCTTCAAACTCTTCAGACGTGCCCTGGATGGATATAGGAATCGAATATGGAATTTGTCATGCAAATATGCCCTGGCTGGATACAGGTGTCGAATCTACAATTAATCGCTCACAGATATGCCCTGGCTAGATACAGGAATCGAATCTGGAATTGCGACAATTGATAGTAATTATCTTTGGGTTGACCTTTTTCCTGAGAAGGCAAAACATCAGTTGTATGCAATGTCATGATGTATGAGCTGCATGATTTTAAGATGTTCTCAAAAATAAATGAGATTTATGTTGTATGATGCGTATGCATGCTATAATGTATGAAGATGTGATGTTTATGAATGTATTTTCGTCTAGGAAAATAAATCCTTGACGAATGCCGGGAAGCTGAATCCTGGGCTGATGTTGAAGAGTGAGTTTCTTCATTTCCGCTGGGGATGATGGTTGCAAGAATAAACCGGTAAGAGAAAATAACTCTGTTGGGGAATAAACTTGTTGGAAAGATTACTCTGCGGGGAATTACTCTGTGGGAAGAGATACTTCGCTGAGGTTTGATGATAACTTCGTTGGGGATACCGTTGATGAGTTATGTTGGAAGATTTGATGAACTCCACTGGGGGATATGAAGAACTTCGCCGAGGACGATCTTTCCGTGGCAATTGGATGAGGATAACCCAATTATACCCTGGTGGGGAAATAACCTTGGAATAAAGCCGGGGAGACGCGTTCGTGCTCTGCAGGGGATAAGCTTCCAGAATCTACTGGGGATACGCTTCCAGAATCTACTGGGGAGATGGTTCAACTCTCCTGGGGAGACTTTTTGAGACTGTACTGAGAAATGGCTTCATTGGGGTGTCTGGTACTCCGCCGGGGAACAATCTTAGATTAAGACTGCCGGGGATGCTTGTTAAGGAACATCTGTATACTCCGCTGGGGAATATTTGAGATCTTCTGGGGATATCCAACTTCCTTAAGGCTGAAAGTGGGCTAACTCTGCTTGGGGAGAGTGTCACTGACTTGCTGGAAATATTGTGCCTTTTTAGGGCTGATGGGAGATCAACTCTGCTCGGGGGAGAGTATTGCTGAATCTGGTCTTACTCTGCGGGGAGTGGAGGTAACTTGGTTATGTTCTTCAGCCGAACCTACCTTGGTACCTTGGTGGACAGAGCAACTAGATCGCTTAGACAAATCATTATTGCCCCTGTTTCTGATGTCACCTGTAATTAGTCCTTTGTTTCACATGCAAGTATTTATGAATAGCAATTAGTGTCAAATGCATATATAAAAAATTGAACATTGGACGTTCTTCGCAAGACAAAACAGAAAAGGGAAAATAATTTGGCAATTGGTCTGAAAAGTGAATTTGTATTGATTTTTGAATTTGCCTGTAAATAGGCGTTTATGTACAAGAGGCTGACGTCCTAGTAAGAGAACGCCGCCGAACAACAGAGTTTATACAACTTTTGTGAAAGGAAAACAAAACAGCTATGTGAAAAAGTCCCACTGGGTTTCAACTCTGCTATCGCCTTTATGTCTTCAAGCGTCTCATCACTTGGCTGCTTAGTTGAAGATGAAGCTGATTGATTGATGTCGTCTGAACCTGATAGTTGATACCGAATTCTAGATGCAAGGTGATCCAATGAGACATAGTATTACGCTTTATCCCTAACTTTTGCCTGGACCGCCCTTTCGGGTTTTCAGTCCACCGGGATACCCATTTTTGCCCAAGCCGCCTTTTCAGGTTTTCGACTTGCCGGGTGTACAGATTTTTTCATTTCATCCCTTATTTTTGCCCGAACCCTTTTGGTTCGTCGGGAAGCCCTTATTTTTTCCTAAGTGTGTCAACCTAGCGGGTCTTTTATTATGCGTAGTATCTTTTTACTATGTCTGTATTGGCAGGGTGAGGAAGGTCGTCACCATCCATGGTGGTTAGGATCATGGCTCCTCCTGAGAAGACATGTTTAACCACAAATGGCCCTTCGTACGTAGGGGTCCATTTGCCCCTGGGATCACTTTGAGGAAGAATGATGTGCTTGATTACCAGGTCCCCAACTTGATACTCTTGCAGTCTGACTTTCTTGTTAAATGCCCTGATCATCCTTTTTTGATACGTTTGACTATGACAAATAACAGTGAGTCTCTTTTCGTCAATTAGGTTTAATTGATCAAGTCGAGTCTGGATCCAGTCATCTTCGCTCAAGCCTGCATCCTTCATTATCCAGAGAGAGGGTATCTGGACTTCAATGGGCAAGACTGCCTCCATGCCATAGACCAAGGAAAAGGGAGTTGCCCCGGTTGACGTTCTTGCTGAGGTACGGTACCCATGAAGAGCAAACGGTAGCATCTCGTGCCAATCTTTGCACGTCACTGTCATCTTCTGCACAATCTTTTTGATATTCTTATTTGCTGCTTCGACAGCTTCGTTCATCTTCGGCCGGTATGGAGAAGAGTTGTGGTGCTGTATCTTGAATTGCTCATAGAGCTCAGTGATCATCTTGTTATTAAGATTGGTACCATTGTCCATAATGATCCTTTCCGGGACGCCGTATCGACAGATCAGGTTATGCCGAATGAACCGTGCCACGACGTTCTTAGTTACCATAGCATAGGAAGCTGCTTCAACCCACTTCGTAAAGTAATCAATCGCTACCAGGATGAAGCGATGCCCGTTAGATGCTGTAGGTCTGATCTTGCCGATCATATGAATGCCCCACATTGCAAAAGGCCAAGGTGCTGTCAAGACGTTCAGAGGAACTGGAGGAACGTGCACCTTATCTGCATAAATCTGGCACTTATGACATGTCCGAGAATGTTGGTAACAGTCAGCTTCCATTGTGGACCAGAAATATCCTGCCCAAAGGATTTTCTTTGCCATGGTATGTCCACTGGAATGTGTTCCGAAGGTACCTTCATGTAGCTCTGCCATGATTCTTTCTGCTTCAGTCTTATCCACACAACGCAGTAAGGTCGAATAATGGTTTCGCTTGTAGAGAATGCCATTGCTGAGGAAGAACTTCGCTGCGAACCTTCTCAGAAACTTTTTGTCGTTGACAGATGCACCTTCAGGGTATTCTTGAGCTTCCAAGTACCTCTTCACTTCATGATACCAAGGTTTTTCTGTTACCTCTTCAGTCTCAAGATCGCAGCAATGTGCAGGTTCGTCCAATTTCCAAATAATGATTCGGGGAGCCTCGTTGTCCCATTTGACTTTGAACATAGAATACATCGTAGCCAGCGCGTCCGCCAACTGATTCTCCTCTCTTGGGAAGTGTTCAAAAGTTATCTCCGTGAAATGGGGGATCAATGTCAACACACACTCTTTGTAAGGAATAAGATTTGGGTGTTTCGTATCCCACTCGCCTTTGATCTGATTGATCACGAGAGCGGAATCTCCGAAGACACTCAGAAACTTGATCCTTAATTCAATTGCAGCTTGAAGACCCATGATGCATGCCTCATACTCCGCCATATTGTTGGTGCAGTTGAAACATAGCCGGGCGGTAAGTGGAGTTTGAGTGCCTTGAGGGGATATGATCACAGCGCCGATGCCATTACCCAAAGCGTTGGAGGCTCCGTCAAAGTGCATAGACCATCGGGATCCTTCTTCAGGTCCTTCATTCGGTCCAGGTACTTCACAATCAGTCACTACCATGATGTTCTCGTCAGGAAATTCAAAGTTCATTGACTGGTAGTCGTCTACTGCCTGGTGTGCCAAATGGTCTGCCAACACACTTCCCTTGATAGCTTTCTGAGTCGTGTACTGGATGTCGTATTCTGTCAAGATCATTTGCCATCTTGCTATTCTTCCGGACAAGGCGGGTTTTTCGAATATGTACTTGATTGGATCCATTTTTGAAATCAACAGAGTGGTGTGAGTCAACATATACTGTCTCAGCCGGCGAGCAGCCCATACCAAAGCGCAGCAAGTTTTCTCGAGCAGTGAGTATCGGGTCTCACAGTCGGTAAACTTTTTGCTAAGGTAATAAATGGCATGCTCTTTTCGGCCAGACTCGTCATGCTGTCCCATCACACACCCCATTGAGTTGTCCAGTACTGTCAAGTATAAGATTAGAGGTCTCCCTTCAACCGGTGGCATAAGAATGGGTGGTTCTTGGAGATACTCTTTGATTCTATCGAAAGCAGCCTGACATTCATCGTTCCAACGTACTACTTGATCTTTCTTCAACAACTTGAAGATTGGTTCACAGGTAGCAGTTAGATGCGAGATGAATCGGGCAATGTAATTCAGACATCCTAGAAAGCCTCTGACTTCTTTCTCTGTCTTGGGAGTTAGCATCTCTTGTATGGATTTAACATTGGCAGGGTCCACTTGAATACCTTTGTCGCTCACGAAGAAGCCTAGTAACTTCCCAGATCTTACCCCGAAGGTGCACTTGTTCGGGTTCAACCTCAACTTGTACAACTTCGACCGGTCAAACAGCTTCTGTAAATGGTCAAGGTGTTCCTCCTCAGTTTGAGACCTTGCAATCATATCATCGACGTATACTTCAATCTCATGATGGATCATGTCATGAAATAAAGCAACCATGGATCATATCATCGACCTTTTGTTTAACCGGAGGGTAGTCTTCCTTGGTAGGCAGGTGATGAACCACAATGTCGGTATCCAACCCAGGCATGTCTTCGTAAGACCAGGCAAAGATTTCCATGTAGTCATGCAGCATCTGGATCAGCCGTTGTTTCACACTGAGCTCTAGATTAGCACCAATCTTGACTTCCTTTCTGTCTGTCTCAGTACCCAGATTTACCGTTTCCACTGGCTCTTCATGTGGTTGAATGACCCTCTCTTCCTGGAGCAATAGTCTTGCAAGCTCACCAGGCACTTCGCAATCATTTTCACCTTCGTCTTCGGCTAAGTTGATCGGATTTTCGAAGTCATAACTGGCAGTAGCAGAGTCGTTACCAGTGAGATCCAGAGTGGATTGGAACCTGTATGAGTGAGTGTGTGTAAATATAGTTGTTTTGCAATATGGAAAGAAAGAAAGGGAGCGCAAGATTTGAAATGTGAAAAACGTCCAATGCTTTTATTCATGATATATGGAAGTGACACACAAAAGCCCTCACAAATAAAACCACGGTGACCCGGGTAAGACACTGGGCCATAAAGTTTAGTAATATTGTTTGTTACAAATTTAAAACAAAGAAGTTCATTACTGCGTGACAAAAGTAACAGGCAAGGAGTCCTTTGCAGTCCAGTTGCTAGGTCCACCGTTGGTCGTTGAGTAGATCCAGCTGTCAAACTCGGATTCTTCCACTTCGTCTTCATCCCCAATAGCATTTACTCCATGGTTAGGCATGGGAGCAGTCACCACATTAGGCTTCTCGGGCGCCTCGAACTGAACCTCTTTAGCATCAATAAGGTCTTGAACCTTATTCCTCAGGGCCCAACAATCATCAGTAGAATGTCCCGGGCTATCAGAGTGATAAGCGCAGCAGGCGTTGGGGTTGTACTTCGGAGATGCTGTGTTTACCATCTTCGGAGCTTCCTTGACAGTTACTAGGCTGGTTGACAGCATTTGCGGCAGGATCTGAGAGAGAGTCATGCTGAGCCTAGTATACTGCCGTTTGGGCCTCTCAGCTCTTGGCTGGTGTGATCGGTGGATTTAGAATTGACTGTTTAATGCTGGTTCGCGAAATATCACGGAAGCAAGAGTCGCCACCGTCTTTTATTTTCTCCAACATGGACAGGACAAAAGCACAGCAAAATTCCTTATGAGATTATCTCGGTTCGGGAGGTAGATTTATAGAAAGGGAAGGTGTTAGCACCCTTTCTATCCATGGTTATCCATAGGCTCTTAGGTACTTGCTTATTTGTGTTTTCAAAATGTTTGTTTGCTTTTCAAAATGTGAGTGGGTTTGAAAAAGTTTCATTGAAAACTTCAATTCGACTCTTGTATCAGTCCTCAAGAGTGTTGTGAAGCGTTTGTTTTGAAATCTTTTAGAAAGTGTCAGTGTGAAAAGTTTGTTTTGTTTGTTTTTTGAAGAGAGCAAGTACCAAGGAGTTGTCTACCTACCCTAAGGAATTAAGCTGTGTAAGAGTCCTTTAGATAGTACTATCCCACTATTGAGAAGTAGGTAGCACCGTTGTTGGAGTTATTCGGGTCAATTCGATTGTTAGGGACAATGTGGTCACCGGAGCAACAGTAGGACACCTTAGAAGCTACCCCTATACCATAGATCATGGACATAAGGACTTACTAAAACGTCCTATACTCGACGACCACGTTTCGAGGGCAAGGCAACAGTGAGGCGTAACCTAAGAGTGGTGTGTGAATTTGTGTATTGTTTTCAGTTAATACTTGTCTTTGATCATACATTTGTGGTGATCTACGCTTGTTTTTAATTTAGTCATTCATTCTTTCATGCAAGGTTTAGCAGTTTAAAAGTGCGAAAATTAAAGTGTGGAAAGTAAAGTCCTACGCTATTACAAGGCGCGGGTCTATACATCGCCAAATTACAAAGACTCGTTTTTAATAACATGCGGAAAGTAAAACCTAGTTACTATTACATGGCTTGAACAGTTACATAATATTTACAAGAAAAATAAGAATAAATGCGCGAAAAGAATAGAAAATAGAACGTTTGAGGGAGTTGGACCCTTTTGGAATTAAATTGAATGAAAAGTTAATTAATTATTAAATTAAATAAAAGAAACGTTTTTTTGATGGTTTTTGTATTTATGAAATAAAGAAAATTAAAATTCAAGAGAAACCCTAATTCTAAGTTGTTTTTAATTATTAAAGAAAAATATTAAAGTTTAACCTAATTTAATAAATATTTAATGTACATGTTTACTTACAAAATAAATTAATAGTGAAATAATAATAATTAAATATATTTTAGTTTCTGATTTTTTATCTTATGAAAATTAATTTATGAAATTAAAGAAAACAATTGAAAACAATTAAAAGAATAAAAAGGAAAATCAAATAAAAAAATAAAAATGTGCAAACCATGGGGGTATTCAGACCCAAAGGGAGGTTTTTTGTGAGAAATCTGGCCCATTAGACAAAAAGCCTTGTTTGACTTTCTGGCATCACGTGCGTGTTCATTGACTCCTGAGTACCGTGGTCTGCATTCTTTGGCCATTGGATTGGGTTTCATGGCCATTTGTGTTCTGGCCTCAACATTCCTTAATCTTCTTAGGATGTCTGTCTCGTCATGCATAAGTTGTTCTTTTGACCATTTGGCTTTCGGCTTTTGGCTTTTGGCTTTTGGCTTTTGGCCTCAACGTTCCTTAATGAACCTGCATGGGATCCTGTCTAAATCTGCAGTGTTGAATCTCACGAACACATTAAATAAAAGCATAAAATGCAAATAAAGCCAATATATGAAGAAATTTAATGTTTAGGCACAATATGGCATGTATGAATGATTATACCCTTTTGATCATGGAGATCAAATCAATCTTACCCTTACTGGAAAATTAGTGACCTGAATGCTTTTATGCCCTTTGGATCATGGAGATCAAGCAAGCCTTATCCTTACTGAAGAAGTAATGAGGTGTTGGTTTGTAACTGTGATGGCTTGTTTGTAGTGAAAGAGGGATTTGTAATAAGGATTTCAAGGTTTTAGGGTTTTTGAAAGAATTTGATATTCTAACAGTGTTGTGGCAAGGTTTTTTTCTCTCTTTTCCTCCTCTTTTTTCCTCCCTGGTTTGTGTGAAAAGAAGGTGATTATATAATGGAAATTAGGGTAAAGAAAATGGGCTTTGAATGTGCAATTGGGCCTCCAATGTTCACTTGAGTTCGTCACTTTCCAGGCTAAATCGCAGGGACTTAAGTGCAATTTTTGAAATTGAAATGTGAAAACAAAATGTAGCCGACATCGATAACTAACTCCTGTCCGAAAATCGGCTCAATCGGATAAACGGTGAATTAGTTATGAATTTTTGAAGTTTCAGCTTAGACAAACTTATTTTGGGCTCCAGTGTCGACTCTGACACGTTCTTCAATAAAAAACTGGTATTGATCGGAGCATAATCCGGTCTCGACTTTTGAAGCAAAGTTGTAGATCTATGAGTCAGGGACCTTGTGTAAAAATATGAGCCCAATCCAATAAAAATTGACCGAGTTATGAATTTTCGAAGTTTCGGCCCAGATGAAATAATATTCAGCATTCAGGATTTTCGGTGTGTCACACACTCTGAGCAAAAAATGAAGGCCTTTTGAACACCGTTCGAACTTGATACCTCCTGTGAAAATGTAGCCAACTCAATTTTTGAAATTTTGACGCTGGAACCAGCTCGATACGATGAAAATCGACCAAGTTATGATTTTCTGAACATGACGCAAATAAACTTCTGTCACAAATTTTCTGTACGAAAATACTTGATAAATCCACATTTTTGAAGACCTTCTGATCGAAATTGGCTTCCAGCCGTGAGAGATGAAAACGTAGATAATGTCAAGACGGAATTTTGGCCACTGGAACGGGTTCAAAACGAGCCACGATCTTTAAGTTATGAATTTTTTAGCGCGTAAAAACTGCACTTTCAGCACACTTTTTTCACCATATTTCTTCGAGAAAACTCACACAGTCGGATACCTTCTTTAAAGAATTGACTCTTGAGCTGAACCTGAATTTGAGCATAAGTTAGGACATTAAGGAGAACTTGAGGTCATTTGGATGTAAGGACCTTGATGCAACACAAAACCCTAATTTTGACTTGACTGCCTTAGGAGGTGATTTGACTGTGCAACCTTTGAGAAATCTTGAGAAATATGGGGAAGGCAAATTTTGGAGTACAACAGTTGCCCCTGTTCAATCTTCTTAGACCTGAGGATGTAGATTGGCTTGCGTGCCTTTCGTGATCCGAAGGTGGAAGATGATTGAACACTAGAGTGCCCAGAAATTTGCGCTCACATAGTAAAGTATCAGCAGCGTGATGGCGGGAATGGGCTTACAGATGCCATTTGGAGAGGATGATGGGTAGGAGGATGGGCTTATAGATGCCATCTAGAGGTATGACAGAACTTTGTCGGGAATGGACTTATAGACGCCATTTGGAGACTGTAGGTATGTGGATGGGCTTACAGATGCCATCTAGGTGTCGATCGCGTAAGAGATTCCTTAGCGAGAACTTGCGTACCTGAGAAAGAAAGATAATTACCTGGCATGTTACAGGAGTTGATCTTCAAATTCTTTATGTAGATGTGCCCTGGCTGGATACAGGTATCAAATCTTAAAACTCTTCAGACGTGCCCTGGCAAGATACAGGAATCGAGTCCGGAGAATATAGTCGTCAACAGATACACCCTGGCGAGATACAGGAATCAGATCTTCAGACTCTTCAGACGTGCCCTGGCAAGATACAAGAATCGATCCTGGTAATGTTAGTCGTCAACAGATACACCCTGGCAAGATACAGGAATCGGATCTTCGAAATCTTCAGACGTGCCCTGGCGAGATACAGGAATCGAGTCTGGAATTCAGAAAGGTTGGTGAGTTGTCTCTACTAACAGGTTATTTCCATGGACGGGTGGTCTTTAACGACGAGTGTCTATAACGACGGGTGTCTATAACGACGAGTGTCTATAATGACGGGTGTCTATAACGACGAGTGTCTATAACGACAAGTGTCTATAACAACGAGTGTCTATGACGACGAGTGTCTATAACGACGAGTGTCTATGACGACGAGTGTCTATAACGATGAGTGTCTATGACGACGAGTGTCTATAACGACGAGTGTCTATAACGACGAGTGTCTATGACGACGGGTGTCTATAACGACGAGTGTCTATAATGACGAGTGTCTATAACGACGAGTGTCTATAACGACGGGTGTCTATAACGACGAGTGTCTATAACGACGAGTGTCTATAATGACGAGTTTCTATAACGACGAGTGTCCATAACGACGAGTGTCGATGACGACGAGTGTCTATAACGACGAGCGTCTATGACGACGAGTGTCTATAACAACGAGTGTCTATGACGACGAGTGTCTATGACGACGGATGTCTATAACGACGAGTGTCTATAACGACGAGTGTCTATAACGACGAGTGTCTATAACGACGAGTGTCTATAACGACGAGTGTCTATAACGACGAGTGTCTATAACGACGAGTGTCTATAACGACGGGTTTTATCAGAGAAATCTTTAGGCATTGATTTAACTGGATTTGTATTGTTTTGACTGGATTTGTCTACTTTGACATAGCTGATCATTTAACTGTATCCTTCCTGAAAGGTAAAGGTCAGTCATATGCAATGCATGGTATGGATCAAGCGGTGATATTCTTAGCATAAATGAGATTATGTGACATGATGCATGTTTATGATAATGTAATGTTTTTGAATGTATCTCCGTCTAGAAAAAAAAAGTCCTTGACGAATGCCGGGAAGTTCGCTGAATCCTGGGTTGATCTTGAAGAGTGGGGTTCTTCGTTTCCGCTGGGGGATGATAATTGCAAGAATAAACTGGTAGGAGAAGATGACTCCGTTGGGGAATAAACTTGGCGAAGGGATTTCTCTGCGGGGAGATAACTCTGTGGGGAAAGCAGGGCACTTTGCTGAGGGGCTGATGATAACTCCGCCGGGGATTTCGTTGTTGTGCTCTGTTGGAAATGAAGGTATCTTGGTCGCATTCTTCAGCTGAACTTACCTTGGCACTTCGGTGGACAGGGCAACCGGATCATTTAGACAACTCATTATTGCCCCAGTTTCTGTTGGAGAAGAAGGTACCTGTGAAGGTGTTTGATGACTGCCAATTGACAAATCTTCTTCTGGTAGGCAAGTGACGAGATGATAGGACATAGTCGTACGCTTTGATCCCTAACTTTTGCCTGGACCGCCCTTTCGGGTTTTCAGTCCACCGGGATACCCATTTTTGCCCAAGCCGCCTTTTCAGGTTTTCGACTTGCCGGGTATACAGATTTTTTTCATTTTATCCCTCATTTTTGCCTGAACCCTTTTGGTTCGCCGGGAAGCCCTTATTTTTGCCTAGGTGTGTCAACCTAGTGGGTCTTTGATTTTGCGTAGTATTTTTTCGACTATGTCCATGCTCTCAGGATGTAGGGAGGTGCCCCTGTCAATAGTGTAGTGTTGCCATACTATCAGAAGATCTTTGTTTGATCGTCCAACGCTCCAAGTGATCCAGATGGAGATTTGCCCCAGGCTGATTGGCCTTTTGAGAGATTCTCCGAATCTTGACTTAACTGCCCCAGATGATGGACAATGATCATGCCATGCCCCTTAATTGGAGGTGCTTTTGTTCATTAGACATTCGTCGCGCGAACTTCTATGCTGTTCAAACAAATAGTCATATGCAAACAATGTTATATCAAAAGTGCAAAGCTTATGTCTGTCTTGAAGATTTTGAAAATGCATTCTTTTTCCTAAAACAAGTGAATGTTTGTAAAACGTGATGTCAACTCCGTATTTACCGTAGGCCTTAAGGAGTCAGGATACCTTTCGTAACAGTATGCTTTCGAACTAACCCATGCTTCAGCTAGGACTTTTAAGCGTTGTAACGTGGCCTGGTTCACGGTTTAAGAAACAAAGGATAAAGGCTCAAATTTTATTTGTACCCACCCGTTCTTCGTGATTTTCTTCAAACCTAAACTCAGCTAATCGTGCGTTAGACCTTGTTTGAGTCTTTATCCTGATATTCTGGTGATGGTTTGGACGTTGACAGTTTATTTTGAATAGGCAGTCATTTCTTTTTTGTTGAGGGTTTGTAGGACCTCTTTCTTTTTTTGATTTTATTATCCCTGTTTTTTTGCCTGAACTGTTTCTTTTGTGATTACAGTCAGCGGGATGCCCCAGTTTGTAAGTCTCCTTCATAGGTTTTGACTTATTGGGATTTTGTTTTTGAAAGATAATGACTGCCCTTCTTTATTGATTATTCAGAACCATCATCGTCTTTTGTTTTGGAAGGACTCCTTTGATGCTGTTCATTGTGCACTTGGATCAGTTGAGAGAGCTACCCTGCCCCAGGTCATGATTAAGGGTTTTAATTTTCGAAAAGAAAAACTCCTACTTCTTTGGCTCAAAGGGGTTGACGAGGGATTATCTTCCTTATAACTCCAGTGTTTAGGAATTGAAACAATGCCTGTACCTCATCAGCGGGGTCTGTTCAAAAGCATACTGTAGATTGTGGTATCGTTTTCATCATCCTCCCTCAAGAGGCTTAGAATTTTCAATCAAGAGTTGATCATCACAAAATATGAAAACAGTTTGAATATAGTGAATGCGAATATACTGATTCAAAACAGACATATGCGATGCATTGATAAAGTAACAACGTTTGACATGAATAAATGTTTGAACAATCAAAGAAAAATACAGCTTGAACATTCGAATGAATAAAAGTTTCTTAGTTTGAATTAGTCACTTCAAGTGGTGAATCTTGCAGGGATAGTAGAAGAACTCAACCTGGCCATCTTGGGTGAATTTCGCAGCTCCTTCATCAATCAGGTCCTGGATCTTGTTCTTCAAGGTCCAACAATCATCTGTAGCATACCCCGGGCTGTCAGAATGATAAGCGCAGCGGGCGTTGGGGTTATACCTTGAAGGTGTCCTGTTGGGATTCTTAGGAGGGTCCCTTAGAGTTACCAAATTCAACCTCAACAGCTGTTGCAAGGCTTGAGGCAGCGACACGTTGAGCTTGGTGAATTGCCTTTTGGGCTTGTCCGGCTGGCTCTGATCAACCTGTTGTTCTTGGCGAGATCGTTGTTGGACCTGTGAGGTAGTAGCAGCTTGGAGAGGTCTATTTATTGAACCAAGCCTTTGACTTCTTGAGGGCTGATTACCGGTTTGATCCCCAGCCTTGACTGTTTGCTTCATACTGTTGTATTTGTCTTGATGAAGCAGGTTGATCACATTTCTCAACTCTTCTTGCTCCCGAGCCAAGCCTTGGATAAGAGCCATTTGCCCCAGCATCTGGGTCCTCATTGTATTCACCTCAGCTTGTAGACGTTTCAGCCGTTCGTCCTTATCGTCCTCGGGACCCTTCTTGGCCAAATTCCCCATGAGGAGTGTCCTCAACTCTTCCTGCCCTTGGGATAGGCTTAGGAAGATCTCCCTGAATTGAGCCTCTTGAGCATGAAGACTCTGGTTATCTTGTTGGGAAGCCATTGCTGAAATAAACAGCGGAGAAGGTAAGTGACCTGCAACAAGGGTACCTGTAATGCAATGATATGTATGTATGCATGCAATGTTTCCAAGGATCTCGCGGGGTAAACAAGAAAATTGTTAGCATTTGAATTTGTAGCTTGATTGAAGGAAGTTCATGTTGTTGCGGATCCTTCTTCAAGAGTCAAAGCTCACCATATCGAGTGGGTCATAGCCCCTGACAATCTTGGCTAGAGAAAAATAAATCCCCTTTGCCCCTTGCTGGACAGTTGGTCCATCATGACCTGCATCACAAGCTCTTGAGATCCTTGAAATGGGTTAGTCCTTATGCAGGATGTATGCAATGTTATGATGTTATGATGTTATGCTATGCGTGGAGTAATGTAGGTAAACCCTGTTATGAGTCCAGATTAAGGAATGTAAACAAAACCTGCAAGAAATTCGAGTGTCAGATAACAAGCATGCAAATAGTCAAGTTTGAAAGCACACAAGTCACATAAAGAGCCCTTAGAGTTTAGGCCAACATGGGGTCTAGGTATTACCCTCTTGAAGTTGGTGGGCTCAGCCTGTCCTATCAGAAGTAACCGGGTTCTAAGGGTCCCAATATCATTGGATTGCTTTCATTGTTCATCGTTTCGATTTAGCCACTGAACTGGCGACCGAAATATTCCAAGAAAACAACCCTCAACTGAGTGTAGTATCGAGTATCAACCAACCTCGGACTGCACCAAAGTCAGTTATCTCACTACCCTAAAGAGGCCAAGATGGTTCAATTAAGGTTCCTAAGGTCAGTTGATGCTTCACGACACCACGCAGCGGCCTCGTACTCTCCTTGACTGAACTCAAGGGTTACCGGTACACACCAAAGTGCCACATCAACGTAGCAGACTGCTTCAACCATGTCAGTATACCCCGCACAGTTCCCTCACAGCCTTGTTGCTACTTTCTAAGAAGGTATCCCCAGATCTGGGTTAGGATCTATAGAACTCCCAAGACAGTACCCACAATAGTAAAGCAAGCAATTCAGACAATTGAAAACACAAGTGATCTTAATCCTAAGGTACACCTCACTTTAAAAGTATTCCCCAGCAGAGTCGTCAGTTCTGTGATCGGTGGATTTAGAACTGACTGTTTAACGCTGGTTCGCGAAATGTCACGGAAGCAAGAGTCGCCACCGTCTTTTATTTTCTCCAACATGGACAGGACAAAAGCACAGCAAAATTCCTTATGAGATTATCTCGGTTCGGGAGGTAGATTTATAGAAAGGGAAGGTGTTAGCACCCTTTCTATCCATGGTTATCCATGGGCTCTTAGGTACTTGCTCATTTGTGTTTTCAAAATGTTTGTTTGCTTTTCAAAATGTGAGTGGGTTTGAAAAAGTTTCATTGAAAACTTCAATTCGACTCTTGTATCAGTCCTCAAGAGTGTTGTGAAGCGTTTGTTTTGAAATCTTTTAGAAAGTGTCCGTGTGAAAAGTTTGTTTTGTTTGTTTTTTGAAGAGAGCAAGTACCCAGGAGTTGTCTACCTACCCTAAGGAATTAAGCTGTGTAAGAGTCCTTTAGACAGTACTATCCCACTATTGAGAAGTAGGTAGCACCGTCGTTGGAGTTATTCGGGTCAATTCGATTGTTAGGGACAGTGTGGTCACCGAAGCAACAGTAGGACACCTTAGAAGCTACCCCTATGCCATAGATCATGGACATAAGGACTTACTAAAACATCCTATACTCGACGACCACGTTTCGAGGGCAAGGCAACAGTGAGGCGTAACCTAAGAGTGGTGTGTGAATTTGTGTATTGTTTTCAGTTAATACTTGTCTTTGATCATACATTTGTGGTGATCTACGCTTGTTTTTAATTTAGTCATTCATTCTTTCATGCAAGGTTTAGCAGTTTAAAAGTGCGGAAATTAAAGTGCGGAAAGTAAAGTCCTACGCTATTACAAGGCGCGGGTTTATACATCGCCAAATTACAAAGACCCGTTTTTAATAACATGCAGAAAGTAAAACCTAGTTACTATTACATGGCTTGAACAGTTACATAATATTTGCAAGAAAAATAAGAATAAATGCGCGAAAAGAATAGAAAATAGAACGTTCGAGGGCGTTGGACCCTTTTGGAATTAAATTGAATGAAAAGTTAATTAATTATTAAATTAAAGAAAAGAAACGTTTTTTTGATGGTTTTTGTATTTATGAAATAAAGAAAATTAAAATTCAAGAGAAACCCTAATTCTAAGTTGTTTTTAATTATTAAAGAAAAATATTAAAGTTTAACCTAATTTACTAAATATTTAATGTACATGTTTACTTACAAAATAAATTAATAGTGAAATAATAATAATTAAATATATTTTAGTTTCTGATTTTTTATCTTATGAAAATTAATTTATGAAATTAAAGAAAACAATTGAAAACAATTAAAAGAATAAAAAGGAAAATCAAATAAAAAAAAATAAAAATGTGCAAACCATGGGGGGTATTCAGACCCAAAGGGAGGTTTTTTGTGAGAAATCTGGCACATTAGACAAAAAGCCTTGTTTGACTTTCTGGCATCACGTGCGTTTTCATTGACTCATGAGTACCGTGGTCTGCATTCTTTGGCCATTGGATTGGGTTTCATGGCCATTTGTGTTCTGGCCTCAACATTCCTTAATCTTCTTAGGATGTCTGTCTCGTCATGCATAAGTTGTTCTTTTGACCATTTGGCTTTCGGCTTTTGGCTTTTGGCTTTTGGCCATTTGGCTTTTGGCTTTTGACCATTTGGCTTTTGGCCTCAACGTTCCTTAATGAACCTGCATGGGATCCTGTCTAAATCTGCAGTGTTGAATCTCACGAACACATTAAATAAAATTATAAAATGCAAATAAAGCCAATATATGAAGAAATTTAATGTTTAGGCACAATATGGCATGTATGAATGATTATACCCTTTTGATCATGAAGATCAAATCAATCTTACCCTTACTGGAAAATTAGTGACCTGAATGCTTTTATGCCCTTTGGATCATGGAGATCAAGCCAGCCTTATCCTTACTGAAGAAGTAATGAGGTGTTGGTTTGTAACTGTGATGGCTTGTTTGTAGTGAGAGAGGGATTTGTAATAAGGATTTCAAGGTTTTAGGGTTCTTGAAAGAATTTGATATTCTAACAGTGTTGTGGCAATGTTTTTTTCTCTATTTTCCTCCTCTTTTTTCCTCCCTGGTTTGTGTGAAAAGAAGGTGATTATATAATGGAAATTAGGGTAAAGAAAATGGGCTTTGAATGTGCAATTGGGCCTCCAATGTTCACTTGAGTTCATCACTTTCCAGGCTAAATCGCAGGGACTTAAGTGCAATTTTTGAAATTGAAATGTGAAAACAAAATGTAGCCGACATCGATAACTAACTCCTGTCCGAAAATCGGCTCAATCGGATAAACGGTGAATTAGTTATGAATTTTTGAAGTTTCAGCTCAGACAAACTTATTTTGGGCTCCAGTGTCGACTCTGACACGTTCTTCAATAAAAAACTGGTATTGATCGGAGCATAATCCGGTCTCGACTTTTGAAGCAAAGTTGTAGATCTATGAGTCAGGGACCTTGTGTAAAAATATGAGCCCAATCCGATAAAAATTGACCGAGTTATGAATTTTCGAAGTTTCGGCCCAGATGAAATAATATTCAGCATTCAGGATTTTCGGCGTGTCACACACTCTGAGCAAACAATGAAGGCCTTTTGAACATCGTTCGAACTCGATACCTCCTGTGAAAATGTAGCCAACTCAATTTTTGAAATTTTGGCGCCGGAACCAGCTCGATACGATGAAAATCGACCAAGTTATGATTTTCTGAACATGACGCAAATAAACTTCTGTCACAAATTTTCTGTACGAAAATACTTGATAAATCCACATTTTTGAAGACCTTCTGATCGAAATTGGCTTCCAGCCGTGAGAGATGAAAACGTAGATAATGTCAAGACGGAATTTTGGCCACTGGAACGGGTTCAAAACGAGCCACGATCTTCAAGTTATGAATTTTTTAGCGCGTAAAAACTGCACTTTCAGCACACTTTTTTCACCATATTTCTTCGAGAAAACTCACACAGTCGGATACCTTCTTTAAAGAATTGACTCTTGAGCTGAACCTGAATTTGAGCATAAGTTAGGACATTAAGGAGAACTTGAGGTCATTTGGATGTAAGGACCTTGATGCAACACAAAACCCTAATTTTGACTTGACTGCCTTATGAGGTGATTTGACTGTGCAACCTTTGAGAAATCTTGAGGAATATGGGGAGGGCAAATTTTGGAGTACAACAGCTGGTTATATTGCTGAGGAGCAGCAGCAGGCTTAGAAATAACCACTGCGTTGACAGCTTGGCAGCGTTCCGGTTTGTTCTGTCTCCTGGGACCATACACAACACTGGCCTCCTTCTTGAAGGGCTTCTTTTCAGTATTTGAGGAGGCACCCTTCTGTATCTTCCCTGATTTTATACCAACTTCAATCCTCTCACCAGTCAGGATCAGATCAGTAAACCCAGCAGAGGAATTACCAATGAGATGATTGAAGAATGGACCGGATAGGGTCCCCAAGAACATGTCCACTAGCTCACGATCTGTCAATGGTGGCTGCACCCTGCCAGCCAGATCTCTCCATTTCTGTGCGTACTGCTTAAAACCTTCTCCTGATCCTAGCGACATACCCTGGAGTTGGGTACGCGTAGGAGCGAGGTCGGAATTATATTGATACTGCTTGTAAAAAGCAGTGGCCAAATCCTCCCAGTTACGAATGTTGGTTCCATCCAGCTGATAAAACCATTCGACATGAGTCCCTGAAAGACTCTCCTGGAAGAAGTGGATCCATAAGTTCTTGTCTGCTGTGTAAGGCTGGATCTTCCTTACATAAGAACGGAGGTGCATCTTAGGACAGGAAGCCCCGTCATACTTCACAAAGGCAGGCGCCTTGAACTTGTGTGGGATCACCACCCCAGAAGATAACCCCAAGTCTCCGAAATCCAACCCAGGCACACGTTGAATCTCTATAGCATTTAACCTGTCCTCCAGTTTTTTGTAACGGTCCTCAGCAGGAGGGTACTGTTCGTCATTGAAGTCTGTCTCAGTGTCAGAGACCACAGGACTAGGAACCTCTCTCCCTTGGTGAATGCCTTCCCCCACAGATGGAGTAGTCCTCTCAGCTTCATTCTGCAATGTATTCCTGAGTCTGCGCTCAGTGTTGAATAGCACAATCCTCCTCTTCTTCTTCTTCTTCAGGAGAAAAGCCTTCAGCTCTTGTTGTCCTTGGGCCAAGTTCATGACCATCTCCTGAAATTGGGAGTTCTGGGCCTGGAGGGCCTTGATAGCTTGCTCGGTAGTGAGTTCAGGATTCATGATGACTGAGTGCTGAAATAAACAGCGAAGAATATTAAGCAACCTGTAGAAAAAGGGGTACCTGTTATGCACATGATGCATGATATGCTATTTATGCAATGCATTCAAGGGTACGAAAGTTCAAATTCGTTGCATCCAAAAAAGGAACACACTTTTTATTAGGAAATAATTTGTTCAGTACATCAGGGCCTAATGGGCAAAACATTACAAAATAATTAATCCCAAAAGACACTGCGCATCCTCTTTGGAGCGATGTAAGTGTTGAGGGTCTTTTCCTCATGCAGTAGGCGGGTAAGCTCCAAGACCTTCTTTTCACTGGCATGTAGACTGGCTTCAAGAGAATTCTGTTCTTCCTTGAGTTGGATCCAGCTTTTCTGCATTTCTTCCCAAGATGTTGGCATGTCAGGATGTTGAATGGTGTAGGGCACCTCTCCTTCCAAGACTGGCTCTTTGATCACAGGGAGAACATGAGGATATGGCATCACCAGCTTCTGGGAACAGGCTCGTACCCACTTGAGATAAGGCTCCAGGGGGATGGAGTTCGTGTGCCCCAGTGTCTTACTATCTACCCTGTTGGGCATCCTCCAAGCTCTGATAAATCTCTGGTGAAGTCCTTGTGCATCATTGTCGAAGTAAAAAACTATGTCAGGAATCAACATGTCATGAGGGCCATCCCTCCGAGCATATCCAAACTGTCTCAAATCCAGACATGGATTGTAAGTAATGCCCCCTCTAGTTCCAAGCAAAGGAACATTAGGATACTCTCCGCAACGATCAATGATAGTGACATTCTCTCTGGACCGAGAACACCAATGTACATCAGCATGTGTAAGAGTCATCAACCGTTGTGACCATCTCAAACCCCGCTCGTTCTTCAAAACTGATTGTGGAAGGTGCGAAATAAACCACCTTGCCAGGAGAGGAGTGCAGCACATGAGAACACCTCTTTTTCTCATGGTTCGAGTGTAACATGAGTGAAGGATGTCCCCAAGCAACGTAGGTATAGGATTCCTGGACATGAAGATCTTGACAACATTGATATCTATAAGCTGATCTGGATTAGGGAACAACACCAACCCATAGACGAGGAGTGCCACAACTTCTTGAAAAGCTTGTAGGTCAAGGGAGTTCCAACATTCTTGTGCTTTCTCAAACAGGAACTTGGCCAAGAACCCTTTGATACCACTTTGTTGTACCCCAAAATTTGCCCTCCCACATTCTCCAAGATTTGCTAAGAGCATGCTTCAAAATCTCCCAAGGGTTGCACAGTCCAATGGCCTCCTAACAGTCAAAAATTAGGGTTTTGGTTCTGGCAAAGAAATTGAAGTTTCCAAGGGTCCAATCAAGTCCCACATGCCTACAAACATTGTCAAGCATCCTCATTCCAAGTTTCAAGACTCACAGCACCAAATTGCACAGTAAAAAACCCTAATTGCTCAACAGTCAACTGCAGGGGGCAAAATGGTCATTTGACAGTCAAAAGTCCAAATTTTTGGTCAACATATTATTTTGAAGCCACAAACATCATTTTATCAATTATTGATCATGATTCTCAAGGCATGGCTCAAAAAGTCTCAAGATGCAAAAGTTTCTATTTTTGGACAGTTGAAAAAGTCAACTACAAATTGACCAGGGCATAACTTCCACATGGTTTATCAGAAAAATTCCATCCAAAGCTCATTTTGAAGAGAATGACATTTCCTACAACTCCTCTTCACACTTCAAGTCCAAGAAATACTCTCACAAAAAGTTATCAATCTCAACATTATAGGTCATTTTCAAAAGTCAACAAAAAAGCACTTTAAGTCAAAGACCATAACTTGAGATTGGTAAATCAAAATGACATGGGACCAAAGGCATTGGTTAGAGGACTTCAAGACCTTTCCAAAATATCCAAGAACATGATCAAAGCTTAAAAATTGAGCAAGATATGCCTTGTGGAAGTTGGGAAATTTTTGGGAGTTTTGAAAAGTCAACTTTGCTTCAAATGCCTCAAAATTGCTAATGGGCCACAATTTCAGCATTGCACCTCCATTTCAGCCCACATCCCCTTTGGTTTTACTTCTTTTTTTATTGTGTTTTGTCATTTTTTCTTATTTTTAATTGCTAACCTTTTAATTATTTTTATTATTAACAATTAACTTAATTAACATATTTTCATAAAAATCAAAAAAATAGAATTACATCATTATTATTATTATTTTATTTTGTAAATAAACATTAACTAAAATAGTTTAATTAGGCCATTTTAATTCCTTTTCTTAAAAAATTAAAATAAATCTAGAATTAGGTAAAAGTTAATGTTTTATTTTATTCCATTTCTTTTATTTCATAAAAACACAAAAACAAAAAATATTTTCTTTTAATTAAATTAATTAATTAGTCATTAGTTAGTTTTAATTTCACTTTAATTACAAAAAAGACAAAAAAATCAATTTCTTTTCTAAAAGGGTCAACACCCTTAAGACATTCCCGATTCTTCTTTCGCGCGCATTTTAATTTTAATTCCTTATTTTGGATTATTATGTAATTGCCTTCGGATGTAATAGTAATTAGGACTTTTACTATTTTTATTTACTTTCCGTACTTATTTACCAAAAACGGGTCTTTGTAATTTTTGGCGATGTATAGACCCGCACCTTGTAATAGTGTAGGATTTATGTTTCCGCAATTTACTTTCCGCACCCCTTAACTGCTAAACTTGCATGAAAGAATGTATGTAAATAAAAACAACTCGTAGCTCACTAATAACATGTACAAAAACATAACATGAAAACAACACACAATACACACACCACTTCTAGGGTACGCCTCACTCGTTGCCTTCGAAACGTGGTCGTCGAGTATAGGACGTTTTAGTAAGTCCTCATGTCCATGAACATGGCATGGGGGTAGCTTCTAAGGTGTCCTACTATTGCTCTGGTGATCACACTGTCCCTAAACTCGAATTGACCCGAACACCTCCAACGGTGGTGCTACCTACCCCTCAATGGTGGGATGGCACTACCTTAAGGACATTTACACAGACTAATTCCTTAGGGTAGGTAGATGACTCATAGATACTTGCTCTAATTCAAAACAAATCAAAAACTTCTTTTCACACCAACACTTTGCAAAAAGCTTTCAAAACAACTTTTCAAACACTCTTGAGGACTGATACAAGAGTCGATCTGAAACTTTAAACGGAACTTTTTTCAAACCCACTCACTCTGAAAAGCAAACAAACATTTTGAAAACACAAATGAGCAAGTATCTAAGAGCCCATGGATAACCATGGATAGAAAGGGTGCTAACACCTTCCCTTTCTACAAATCTACCTCCCGAACCGAGAGCTAATCTCATAAGGAATTTTTCTGTGCTTTTGTCCTGTCCATGTTGGAGAAAATAAAAGACGGTGGCGACTCTTGCTTCCGCAACATTTCGCGAACCAGCGTTAAACAGTCAGTTCCAGATCCACCGATCACAGAACTGGCGACTCTGCTGGGGACACTTTTAAAAGTGAGGTGTACCTTAGGATAGTTCATAACTGTGTTTTCAATTGTTGTGCTTTGTTTGCTTTAAATTGTGGGTTGCATCGGAGTTACATAGATCCTAACCCAGATCTGGGGATACCCTGTTTAGGTAGCATAAGTTGTGAGGGACCTGTCCGGCATAGACCGACATGGGTGAAGCAGTGGCTACGTTGGTGTGGCGCCTTGGTCTGTACCGATATCCCTTGTGTTGCAACGAGGAGAATATGGGTCTTCTGAGGAGTCATTAAGCACCAACCGACCTTAGAACCTTAAATGACCCAACTTGGCCAATAGAACAATAGCAGTATGCTACACCCATTGAGGCTAAACTCTCGTGATGGTTCTGGCTGCAAGAAAAGATTGCGATGCTGGAGTTATGACCGATTGAGGGTAGTCAATGATACTGGGATCCTCTAAGAACCCGGTTACTTCTGATAGGACAGGTCTGAACCAACAAACTGAAAGAGGGTAATACCTAGACCCCATGCTGGCCTAAACTTTAAGGGCTTGTCTTGTGTGACTTGTGTGCCTTATCATGTTTGCCTTTGTAAATATTTGTGGTGTGCTTTATCATAACATTATGCCATCATAAACATTGCATACATCCTGCATAAGGACTGACCATTTCAAAGACAAGAGGGTTTCACCTTTGCTCTGTTTTGTAGGACATCATGATGCCTATGCGAAGGAATACTATCCGGTTCAACTTTGTTCACCCACCTGAGTTTCTTGAAGAGTTGGTTAGCAGAATTCCAAATACTACTTCCTTCATCCAGAAGTATGGTTCTCTTCTCAGTTTAGTCACGGAAAAGTGGGATCAACAGTTGATGAGTGTCCTGACCCAGTTCTATGACCCTCTGTACCAGTGCTTCACCTTTCAAGACTTCCAGCTGGTCCCTACCCTGGAAGAGTTATCTGATTTGCTTGGCATCCCTATCTTGGATCAGACTCCCTACACTGGTTGGGAAAAGACTCTTAGGCTTGAGGAGGTTGCTGCAGCTCTTCCCTTGACTCACCAAGAAGTAATGGACAACTGGGTGACTAGAAGCGGAGTTAAGGGTTTCTTGGCCAAGTTTCTGATTGGTAAAGCTAACGGTTTCTGGAATGACTTGGACTTTAGGGCATATGAAGACATTCTGGCTCTATTAATCTATGGTCTAGTCTTGTTTCCTAATACTGACAACTTCATCAATGTCACTGCCATAAGGATCTTCATGTCTCGGAACCCTGTGCCCACTCTCTTGGGTGACATCCTGCAACAACTCTATGCTCGTACTGCCCGAAGACGAGGAACTCTATGGTGTTGTATCCCTTTGTTGGTGAGGTGGTTTATTTCGCACCTCCCTAAGTTCGTGCTGAAGAACCAAGAAGGAAGAGGTTGGGCTCATAGGTTAATGTCTCTCACTGATAAGGACATCATTTGGACTTTCAGAGGTTTGGATGAGATAGCTGTTATTGATCATTGCAGAGAATACCCTAATGTTCCTTTGATTGGTACTCAAGGAGGAATCTCTTACAATCTATGTCTAGCGCTCCGTCAGTTTGGAAGGGCCAGAAGAGCAGGGCCTCATGAGATGTTGGTGCCTCACATCAGTTTTGAGTTTCAGGTGGATAGTGACGAGCTGCGTCGTAGGTTCATCAAGGCTTGGGACAGAGTTCATAAAGCTGACCCACAAGAGTTGGGGCCAAAGACTTCTCTACCTATGGAAGCCTACTACAAATGGGTTCGCATCCGTGCTCAGAAGTTAGGTATGCCATACGAAGCTGTCAGACCCGTCATTCTTGAGTATCCTGACAAAGATGGGGCTCCTCCAACTGTTCTCCCTCCTCAGATACCTACTGATTATGAGACATTAAAGAGGTCTTGGTCGCAACTGCGAGAAGAACGAGATTCTTATCGGGAAAAGTTCAACGAGTAGGAATTGAAGATCCAGAAGCTGACAAAGCAGTTGGAGAATGAGCGAGCTCTGAATGACTACATCCGTACTGAGAAGAGGAGACCATGGGATCACTAATAAGCTTTGGATGTTCTTTTACAGTTTTATTTCCCTTTTCAGTATTTCCACTTTTATGTAACGCCTAAGGGCAACCTGTTGAACAATTTAAATTTCAAAGTTGAATCTAATGAAGTGTGTTCCTTTTTGTTTACAAAGTTGATTCCCGATTGTCTTTGAAAATATAAATCATACGCATTCCATTCATCATGTGCATAGCAGGTATTCTTCTTTTCAGGTTGCTTACTGTTCTTCGCTGTTTATTTCAGCATCATGAACCCTGAATCATCAACCGAGATGTCTATCAAGGCCCTTCAGGCGCATAACGCACAATTTCAAGAGCTGATCATGGGTTTGGCTCAAGGCCAAGAAGAGCTGAAGGCTTTGCTCCTGAAGAAGGAGAAGAAGAAGAAGAGAACTGTTCTATTCAACTCGGGTCGGAGGTTTGGTAACACTCTGCAGAATGAGGAAGCTGGTTCTTCTGTAGGCAAAGACAGTCCCCAGGGGGGAAGGGCTCCAGGTCCAGTGGTCTCAGACAATGAGACTGATTTTAATGAGGAACAGTATCCTCCAGCTGAAGACCGGTACAAGCAGCTGGAAGATCGTCTGGACGCCATGGAGATTCAACAAGTGCATGGGTTGGATTTCGGAGACTTGGGTTTATCTACTGGTGTGATCATCCCTCACAAGTTTAAAGCACCATCTTTCACCAAGTATGACGGGGTGTCTTGCCCTAAGCTACACCTCAGATCTTATGTGCGGAAGATTCAGCCGTATACGGTGGACAAGAACTTGTGGATCCATTTCTTCCAGGAGAGTCTTTCAGGGACTCATCTCGAATGGTTCTATCAGCTGGATGGAACCAAAATTCGTAACTGGGAGGAGTTGGCTACTGCTTTTTACAAGCAGTATCAATATAATGCCGACCTTGCTCCTACACGTACCCAACTCCAGGGTATGTCGCTAGGATCAGGCGAAGGTTTTAAAGAGTATGCACAGAAGTGGAGGGATCTGGCTGGCAGGGTGCAACCACCATTAACAGACCGTGAATTGGTAGATATGTTCTTGGGGACCCTCTCCGGGCCGTTCTTTAATCATCTCATTGGCAATTCATCTGCAGGGTTCACTGACCTCATTCTGACTGGGGAGAGAATAGAGGCTGGAATGAAGTCCGGTAAAATTCAGAAAGGTGCATCTTCAAGTTCTGAGAAGAAACCTTTTAAGAAGGAGGCCAGTGTTGTGTATGGGCCTAGAAGGCAAGATAAACCAGAGCACCGCCAATCTGTCAACGCGGTGGTAATTGCTAAGCCTGCTGCCGCTCCTCGGCAAACCAATCCACAAAGGGCTGAAAGACCCAGAAGAGAGTTTACCCGGCTGAGTATGACCCTATCACAAATCTTGCCGCAATTGCTATCAACCAACCTGGTGACTGTCAGAGAGGCTCCAAAGGTTGTGAATACTGCATCTCCCAAGTATAATCCAAATGCCCGCTGTGCTTATCACTCTGATAGCTCGGGGCATTCTACTGATGATTGTTGGGCCCTAAGAAATAAGGTTCAGGATCTTATCGATGCTAAGGAAGTACAGTTCGAGGTGCATGAGAAGCCTAATGTGGTGACAGCTCCCCTGCCTGACCATGGGGTGAATGCTATCAGAGATGGTGACGAAGTGGAGGAATCTGAGTTCAACAGCTGGATCTACCCGGCAACCAACAGTGGACTGAACAATTGGACTGCAAAAGACCACATACCTGTTACTTTTGTTACGCAGTAATGAATTCCTTTGTTTTTTAATTTGTAATGAACAATAAATTGAAACTTTCTGGCCCGGTGTCTTACCCGGGGCACCGTTGGCTTCATTTGTGAGGGCTTATTACTTGTCATTTCCATATATCATGAATAAAGACATTGGACGTTTTTTCGCATTTCAAATCTTGTGCTCCCTTTCTTTCTTTCTTTCTTTCTTTATATATTGCAAAACAGCTATATTTACACACACTCACCCATACAGGTTTCGATCCACTCTGGATCTCACTGGTAACGACTCTGCTACTGCCAGCTATGACTTCGAAAATCCGATCAACTTAGTCGAAGACGAAGGTGAAGATGATTGCGAAGTGCCTGGTGAGCTTGCAAGACTGTTACTTCAGGAAGAGAGGGCCATTCAGCCACATGAAGAACCAGTGGAAACGGTAAACCTGGGTACTGAGACAGATAGAAAGGAAGTTAAGATTGGTGCCAATCTGGAGCTTAGTGTGAAACAACGGTTGATTCAGATGTTGCATGATTATGTGGAAATCTTTGCCTGGTCCTATGAAGACATGCCTGGGTTGGATACCGACATTGTGGTCCATCACTTGCCTACCAAGGAAGACTGCCCTCCGGTTAAACAAAAGGTCCGTCGTATGCGTCCAGAGATGTCCGAGAAGATCAAAGCCGAGGTTATGAAGCAATTTGATGCCGGGTTTCTTGCAGTGACTTCATACCCTCAGTGGGTTGCGAATGTGGTGCCGGTACCTAAGAAAGATGGTAAGGTCAGAATGTGTGTTGATTACAGGGATCTGAATAGGGCCAGCCCCAAGGATGACTTCCCTCTACCTCACATTGATGTTCTTGTTGACAATACTGCTCAGCATAAGGTGTTCTCTTTCATGGACGATTTCTCAGGTTATAATCAGATCAAGATGGCTCCTGAAGATATGGAAAAGACTACCTTTGTTACTCAGTGGGGGACCTTCTGCTACAAAGTCATGCCTTTTGGACTAAAAAATGTTGGGGCAACCTACCAACGTGCCATGGTTGCTTTATTTCATGACATGATCCATCATGAGATTGAAGTGTATGTTGACGATATGATCGCAAGGTCCCAAACTGAGGAGGAACACCTTGACCATCTACAGAAACTGTTTGACCGTTTGAAATCGTACAAGCTGAGATTGAACCCGAACAAGTGCACCTTCGGGGTTAGATCTGGAAAGTTGCTAGGCTTCGTCGTAAGTGATAAGGGTATTCAAGTGGATCCTGCCAAGGTCAAAGCCATTCAAGAGATGCCAGTTCCTAAAATAGAGAAAGAAGTCAGAGGCTTTCTAGGACGTCTGAATTACATTGCTCGATTCATCTCCCATCTAACTGCCACATGTGAACCAATCTTCAAGCTGCTGAAGAAAGATCAGGTAGTACGTTGGAATGATGAATGTCAGGCCGCTTTTGACAGAATCAAAGAGTATCTCCAAGAACCACCCATTCTTATGCCACCGGTTGAAGGGAGACCTCTGATACTATACCTGACAGTACTTGACAACTCAATGGGGTGTGTGCTGGGGCAGCATGACGAGTCTGGCCGAAAAGAGCATGCCATTTATTACCTTAGCAAAAAGTTTACCGACTGTGAGACCCGATACTCACTGCTCGAGAAAACTTGCTGCGCTTTGGTATGGGCTGCTCGCCGGCTGAGACAGTATATGCTGACTCACACTACCTTGTTGATCTCAAAGGTGGATCCTATAAAGTACATATTTGAAAAGCCTGCTCTGTCTGGGAGAATAGCGAGATGGCAAATGATCTTGACAGAATACGACATCCAGTACACAACTCAGAAAGCCATCACAGGAAGTGTATTGGCAGACCACTTGGCACACCAGGCAGTGGACGACTATCAATCAATGAACTTTGAGTGTCCGGACGAGAGCATCATGATTGTGACTGATTGTGAAGTACCTGGACCGGATGAAGGACCTGAGGAAGGATCCCGATGGTCTATGCACTTTGACGGAGCCTCCAACGCTTTGGGTAACGGTATCGGCGCTGTGATCATATCCCCTCAAGGCACTCATACTCCACTCACTGCCCGGCTATGTTTAAACTGCACCAACAACATGGCGGAGCATGAGGCATGCATCATGGGTCTCCAAGCTGCGATTGACTTAAGGATCAAGTTTCTGAGTGTCTTCGGAGATTCCGCTCTCGTGATCAATCAGATCAAAGGGGAGTGGGACACGAAACATTCGAATCTTATTCCTTACAGAGAATGTGTGTTGACATTGATCCCCCACTTTACAGAGATAACCTTTGAACATTTCCCAAGAGAGGAGAATCAGTTGGCGGACGCGTTAGCTACGATGTCTTCCATGTTCAAAGTCAAATGGGACAATGAGGCTCCCCGGGTCATCATCTGGAAACTGGACGAACCGGCATACTGTTGTGATCTTGAGACTGAATTGGTGACTGAGAAGCCTTGGTACCATGAGGTGAAGAGATATTTGGAAGCTCAGGAATACCCTGAAGGTGCATCTGTCAATGATAAGAAGTTCCTGAGAAGATTCGCAGCGAAGTTCTTCCTTAGCAACGGCATTCTGTACAAGCGAAACCATGATTCGACCTTACTGCGTTGTGTGGATAAGACTGAAGCAGAAAGGATCATGGCGGAGCTACATGAAGGTACCTTCGGAACGCATTCCAGTGGATACACTATGGCAAAGAAAATCCTTCGGGCAGGGTATTTCTGGTCCACAATGGAAGCTGATTGTTACCAACATTCTCGGACGTGTCACAAGTGCCAGATTTATGCAGACAAGGTGCATGTTCCTCCAGTTCCTCTGAATGTCCTGACTGCGCCTTGGCCGTTTGCAATGTGGGGTATAGATATGATCAGCGAGGTTAAACCTACGGCATCCAACGGGCATCGCTTCATCCTGGTAGCGATTGATTACTTCACAAAGTGGGTTGAAGCAGCTTCTTACGCCACTGTAACCAAGAATGTTGTGGCACGGTTCATTCGTCATAATCTGATCTGTCGATACGGCGTCCCAGAAAGAATCATTACAAACAACGGTACCAATATCAATAACAAGATGATCACTGAGCTCTGCGAGCAATTTAAAATACAGCACCACAACTCTTCTCCTTACCGGCCGAAGATGAATGGGGCTGTAGAAGCAGCGAATAAAAATATCAAGAAGATTGTGCAGAAGATGACAGTGACCTATAAAGATTGGCACGAGATGTTACCATTCGCTCTACATGGGTACCGTACCTCAGCAAGGACGTCAACCGGGGAAACTCCTTTCTCCTTGGTCTACGGTATGGAGGCAGTCTTACCGATCGAAGTGCAGATACCCTCTCTCTGGATAATGAAGGATGCAGATTTGAGTGAAGATGATTGGATCCAGACACGACTTGATCAGCTAAACTTAATTGACGAAAAGAGACCCACTGCTATTTGTCATGGTCAGACGTACCAAAAATGGATGATCAGGGCATTTAACAAAAAGGTCAGACCACAAGAATATCGAGTCGGGGATCTGGTAATCAAGCGCATCATCCTTCCTCAGAGTGATCCAAGGGGCAAATGGACCCCCACATACGAAGGGCCATTTATGGTTAAACATGTATTCTCAGGAGGAGCCATGATTCTAACCACCATGGATGGTGACGACCTTCCTCACCCCGCCAATACAGACATAGTAAAAAGATACTACGCATGATAAAAGACCCGCTATGTTGACATACCTAGGCAAAAATTAGGGCTTCCCGGCGAACCAAAAGGGTTCGGGCAAAATGAAGGGATGAAATGAAAAATCTGTACACCCGGCAAGTCGAAAACCTGAAAAGGCGGCTTGGGCAAAAATGGGTATCCCGGTGGACTGAAAACCCGAAAGGGCGGTCCAGGCAAAAGTTAGGGATAAAGCGTAATACTATGTCTCATGGGATCACCTTGCATCCAGAATCCGGTATCAATACAAGTTCAGACGGCATCAATCAATCAGCTTCATCTTCAGCTAGGTCATCAAGTGATGAGACGCTCGAAGATATAAAGGCGATAGCAGAATTGGAACCCAGTGGGATAATTCTTCTCACACAGCTGTTTTATTTTCCTTTGTACAAATTTGTATAAATTCTTTTGTTCGGCGGCGTTCTCTTACTAGGATGTCAACCTCTTGTACATAAACGCCTATTTACAGGCAATTCAAAAATCAATATAAATACACTTTTCAGACAAATTGCCTTTTGTTTTTTTTTCCTTTTGCTGTTTTATTTTGCGAAGAACGTCCAAGGTTCAATTTGTATGCATTTGACAATAATTGCTAACTCATAAATGATTGCATACGAAACAAAGGATTAATTACAGGTAACATTAGAAACAGAGGTAATAATGAGTGGTCTAAGCGATCTAATTGCTCTGTCCATCAAGGTACTAAGGTAGGTTCAGCTGAAGAACGTAACCAAGATACCTTAATTCCCCAGAGAGTGAGCCAGCAAGTCAATACACTCTCCCCAAGCAAAGCTATACTTTCAGCCTTAAGGAAGTTGGGTATCCTCCAGCAGATCTCAACATTCCTCAGCAAAGTATACAAACATTCTTAACAAGCATCCCCGGCAATCTTGATCTAAGATTGTTCCCCGGCGGTATACTAGACATTCAGTGGAGCCATTTCCCCAGTACAGTTCAAATTTTCCCCAGGAGAGTCCAAGATTTCCCCAGGAAAGTTTGAATCATCTCCCCAGCAGGAAGCTTATCCCCAATAGATTCTGGAAGCTTATCCCCTGCAGAGCACGAACGCGTATCCCGGCTTTCTTCAAAGGTTATTTCCCTACCAGGATATAACTGGGTTATCCTCAGCCAAAATCCACGGAAAGATCGTCCTCGACAAAGTCTTCTTATCCCAGCGGAGTCTATTAAAACTTCCAACATAACAACGGTATCCCCAGCGAAGTTACCATCAACATCTCAACAAAGTACCTCTCCTTCCACAGAGTATTGTTCCCCAGCAAGGTAGCTAGAGTAATTTTTCCCCGCAGAGTAATCTTCAAGTTTATTCTCCAACGAAGTCATCTTCTCCTACCGGTATTCTTGCAACTATCATCCCCAGCGGAAACAACAAAGCACTATTCTCCAACATCAGCCCAAGATGTGACTTTCCGGCACCCGTCAAGGATTTACTTTCCTAGACAAAAACATACATTCATAAACATCACATACATCATGGTACATACATGAACGCATCGCACAATCTCATTTATGTTAAGAACATCATTGCTTGATCCATATCATGCATTGCATATGATTGACCTTTACCTTTCAGGAAAGATCCAGTTAAGTTCTCAGCTATATTCCAAGACTTTCGTCTGGTTCAGTTAAATCGATTCTAAGATTTTTCTGATTCTTATCCAGTCAAAGTTAATCCAAGACCTTCTCTGGTTCAGTCAGATCGACGCTAAGATCTCCCTGATTCTTATTCCAGTTGAAGATTCCAAGACTTTCGTCTGGTTTAGTTAAATCGATTCTAAGATTTTTTTGATTCTTATCCAGTCAAAGTTAATCCAAGACCTTCTCTGGTTCAGTCAGATCGACGCTAAGATCTCCCTGATTCTTATTCCAGTTGAAGATTCCAAGACCTTGTCTGGTTCAGTTAAATAGACTCCCAAAGATTTTTCTGATGCCGGTCCAGTCAAAGGCCTTCTCTGGTTCAGTCAAATCGACCCTAAGATCTCCCTGATTCTTATTCCAGTTGAAGATTCCAAGACCTTACCTAGTTCAGTTAAATCGACTCCTAAAGATTTTTCTGATGCCGATCCAGTCAAAGGCCTTCTCTGGTTCAGTCAGATCGACCCTAAGATCTCCCTGATTCTTATTCCAGTTGAAGATTCCAAGACCTTACCTGGTTCAGTTAAATCGACTCCTAAAGATTTTTCTGATGCCGATCCAGTCAAAGGCCTTCTCTGGTTCAGTCAGATCGACCCTAAGATCTCCCTGATTCTTATTCCAGTTGAAGATTCCAAGACCTTACCTGGTTTAGTTAAATCGACTCCTAAAGATTTTTCTGATGCCGATCCAGTCAAAGGCCTTCTCTGGTTCAGTCAGATCGATGCTAAGATCTCCCTGATTCTTATTCCAGTTGAAGATTCCAAGACCTTGCCTGGTTCAATTAAATCGACTCCTAAAGATTTTTCTGATGCCGATCCAGTCAAAGGCCTTCTCTGGTCCAGTTAAATCAATTCATAAAGATCTTCCTGATGAAGACTCAGTAGAAGACATCCAAGATTCTCTCATCGTTACTGTTGAGGTAGTAATCGCCCCAGATTCTCTCATCGTTACTGTTGAGGTAGTAATCGCCCCAGATTCTCTCATCGTTACTATTGAGGTAGTAATCGCCCCAGATTCTCTCATCGTTACTGGTGAGGTAGTAATCGCCCCAGATTCTCTCATCGTTACTGTTGAGGTAGTAATCGCCCCAGATTCTCTCATCATTACTGTTGAGGTAGTAATCGCCCAAGGTTCTCTCATCGTCCCGTTGAGGTAGTAACCATCCCTGATTCATTCATCACCGTTTGAAGCTCCAGACTCGATTCCTGTATCTCGCCAGGATACGTCTGAAGAGGTTTAAGGATTCAATTCCTGTAACCAGTCAGGGCACATTTACACAAAGAGTTTGAAGACCAACCTCTGTAACAGGTCAGGTAATCATCTTTCTTTTTTTTCAGGTATGCAAGTTCTCGCTAAGGAATCTCTTACGCGATCGACACCCAGATGGCGTCTATAAGCCCATCCACCTATCCATCACCTCTCAACATGGCATCTGTAAGCCCATCTTCCTATCCATCAATCTCCAAATGGCATATGTAAGCCCATTCCCACCATCACACTACTATGTGAGCGCAAATTTCTGGGCACTCTAGTGTTCAATCATCTTCCACCTTCGGACTACGAAAGGCACGCCAGCCAATCTACATCCTCAGGTTTAAGAAGATTGAACAGGGGCAACTGTTGTACCCCAAAATTTGCCCTCCCACATTCTCCAAGATTTGCTAAGAGCATGCTTCAAAATCTCCCAAGGGTTGCACAGTCCAATGGCCTCCTAACAGTAAAAAATTAGGGTTTTGGTTCTGGCAAAGAAATTGAAGTTTCCAAGGGTCCAATCAAGTCCCACATGCCTACAAACATTGTCAAGCATCCTCATGCCAAGTTTCAAGACTCACAGCACCAAATTGCACAATCAAAAACCCTAATTGCTCAACAGTCAACTGCAGGGGGCAAAATGGTCATTTGACAGTCAAAAGTCCAAATTTTTGGTCAACATCTTATTTTGAAGCCACAAACATCATTTGATCAATTCTTGATCATGATTCTCAAGGCATGGCTCAAAAAGTCTCAAGATGCAAAAGTTTCTATTTTTGGACAGTTGAAAAAGTCAACTGCAAATTGACCAGGGCATAACTTCCACATGGTTTATCAGAAAAATTCCATCCAAATCTCATTTTGAAGAGAATGAAATTTCCTACAACTCCTCTTCACACTTCAAGTCCAAGAAATGCTCTCACAAAAAGTTATCAATCTCAACATTATAGGTCATTTTCAAAAGTCAACAAAAAGGCACTTTAAGTCAAAGACCATAACTTGAGATTGGTAAATCAAAATGACATGGGACCAAAGGCATTGGTTATAGGACTTTAAGACCTTTCCAAAATGTCCAAGAACATGATCAAAGCTTAAAAATTGAGCAAGATATGCCTTGTGGAAGTTGGGAAATTTTTTGGAATTTTGAAAAGTTAACTTTGCTTCAAATGCCTCAAAATTGCTAATGGGCCACAATTTCAGCATTGTACCTCCATTTCAGCCCACACCCCCTTTGGTTTTACTTCTTTTTTTATTGTGTTTTGTCATTTTTTCTTATTTTTAATTGCTAACCTTTTAATTATTTTTATTATTAACAATTAACTTAATTAACATATTTTCATAAAAATCAAAAAAATAGAATTACATCATTATTATTATTATTATTATTATTATTATTTTATTTTGTAAATAAACATTAACTAAAATAGTTTAATTAGGCCATTTTAATTCCTTTTCTTAAAAAATTAAAATAAATCTAGAATTAGGTAAAAGTTAACTTTTAATTTTATTCCATTTCTTTTATTTCATAAAAACACAAAAACAAAAAATATTTTCTTTTAATTAAATTAATTAATTAGTCATTAGTTAGTTTTAATTTCACTTTAATTACAAAAAAGACAAAAAAATCAATTTCTTTTCTAAAAGGGTCAACACCCTTAAGACATTCCCGATTCTTCTTTCGCGCGCATTTTAATTTTAATTCCTTATTTTGGATTATTATGTAATTGCCTCCGGATGTAATAGTAATTAGGACTTTTATTGTTTTTATTTACTTTCCGTACTTATTTACCAAAAACGGGTCTTTGTAATTTTTGGCGATGTATAGACCCGCGCCTTATAATAGCGTAGGATTTATGTTTCCGCAATTTACTTTCCGCACCCCTTAACTGCTAAACTTGCATGAAAGAATGTATGTAAATAAAAACAACTCGTAGCTCACTAATAACATGTACAAAAACATAACATGAAAACAACACACAATACACACACCACTTCTAGGGTACGCCTCACTCGTTGCCTTCGAAACGTGGTCGTCGAGTATAGGACGTTTTAGTAAGTCCTCATGTCCATGAACATGGCATGGGGGTAGCTTCTAAGGTGTCCTATTATTGCTCTGGTGATCACACTGTCCCTAAACTCGAATTGACCCGAACACCTCCAACGGTGGTGCTACCTACCCCTCAATGGTTGGATGGCACTACCTCAAGGACATTTACACAGACTAATTCCTTAGGGTAGGTAGATGACTCGTAGATACTTGCTCTAATTCAAAACAAATCAAAAACTTCTTTTCACACCAACACTTTGCAAAAAGCTTTCAAAACAACTTTTCAAACACTCTTGAGGACTGATACAAGAGTCGATCTGAAACTTTAAACGAAACTTTTTTCAAATCCACTCACTCTGAAAAGCAAACAAACATTTTGAAAACACAAATGAGCAAGTATCTAAGAGCCCATGGATAACCATGGATAGAAAGGGTGCTAACACCTTCCCTTTCTATAAATCTACCTCCCGAACCGAGAGCTAATCTCATAAGGAATTTTTCTGTGCTTTTGTCCTGTCCATGTTGGAGAAAATAAAAGACGGTGGCGACTCTTGCTTCCGCGACATTTCGCGAACCAGCGTTAAACAGTCAGTTCCAGATCCACCGATCACACACTTCTAACTTCCCAATGTCCCTTGATGTCAGATGGTTGTAGGCATAATGCTTTAGCAACCTCTTCAAGTTTTGGTTCCTTTTCCGTACCGTTGTAGGGTAGTTGACTAAGGATAGGAATCTTCAGAAGCTGGGAAAACTCTTCCAAAGTAGGCACCAATTGATAATCCGGGAAAGTAAAACAGTGGTGCAGAGGGTCAAAGAACTGGAACAACACTTTCACCATATCCTCTTCAATGTTGGTATTGACCAAGCTGATGAGTCTACCATGCCTTTCACTGAATGAAGAGTTCTCGGGAATTCTGGATGTAAGTTCCTTAAGCTGAGGAGGGACCCTTACAAGGTTGACCCGAATTGTATTTCTGTGGATAGTTTCCATGTCCTATAAAATAAGAACAAAGATGAAGATTCGAACCCCTGAAGTGGTTAGTGGATGCATATGATGATGTATGATGTTATGATGCTATGATAAGAGCACACCACAAGTATTCACAAAAAGCAAACATGATAAGGCACACAAGTCACACCACAACCCTTAGAGTTTAGGCCAGCACGAAGTTTGGGGTACTACCCTCTTGAAGTTGGTGGGATCAAAAACCTGTCCTATCAAAAGTAACCGGGTTCTAAGGAGCTCAAATCATTGGGTTATTTTCTGTGTTCATTGTTTTGATTTAGCCACTGAACTGACGATCAAAATATTCCAAGAAAACAACCCTCAATGAGTGTAGTATCGAGTATCAACCAACTTCGGACTGCACCAAAGTCAGTTATCTCACTACCCCTAAAGAGGCCAGGATGGTCAAGTAAGGTTCCTAAGGTCAGTTGATGCTTCACGACACCACGCGGCGGCCCTGTACTCTCCTTGACTTGACTCAAGGGTTACCAGTACTCACTAAAGTGCCACATCAACGTAGCAAACTGCTTCAACCGTGTCGGTATACCCCGCACAGTTCCCTCACAGTTTGTTGCTACTTTCTAAGAAGGTATCCCCCAGATCCGGGTTAGGATCTATGAAACTCCCAAAACAGGCCCACAATATTAAAGCAATCAAAGCAAGCAAATGAAAACATGATGATGAACTATTCCTAAGGTACACCCCACTTATTATGTCCCCAGCAGAGTCGCCAGTTCTGTGATCGGTGGAAATATAACTGACTGTTTTTAAGCTGGTTTCACGAAATATCGCGGAAGCAAGAGTCGCCACCGTCTTTTATGTTCTCCAACATGGAAAGGACAAAAGCACAACAAAATTCCTTATGAGAAAGTTTCTCGGTTCGGGAGGTAGATTTATAGAAAGGGAAGGTGTTAGCACCCTTTCTATCCGTGGTTATCCACGGGCTCTTAGGTACTTGCTCTTATGTTTTCAAAATGTTTGCTTTTCAAATGTGTGTGGGTTTTGAAAAAGTTTCTTTGAAAGATTTCTGAATAACTCTTGTATCTGTCCTCAAGAGTGTTTGAAAAATTTGTTTTGAAAGCTTTTTGAAAGTGTACGGTGTGAAAAATATTTTGTTTGTTTTTGAAAAGAGCAAGTACCCATGATTCATCTACCTACCCTAAGGAATTAAGCTGTGTGAATGTCCTTTGGGTAGTGCCATCCCACCATTGAGAGGTAGGTAGCACCACCGTTGGAGGTGTTCGGGTCAATTCGATTTTAGGGACAGTGTGGTCACCGAAGCAACAGTTATGACACCTTAGAAGTAACCCTAATGTCCTAGATCCTTTTTAATCCGAGGCAACCGTTTCGAGGCAACTGTTTCGAGGCAACTAGATCTTGGACTAAGGGTGACCTCTAAGACGTCCTATACTTGATGACCACGTTTCGAGGCAACGAGTAAAGCGTACCCTAAGAGTGGCATGTGCTTTGTGTGTTGTATTCAGTTAATGTTTATCTTGGTAATTAGTGGGCTACGAGTTGTTTTTATTTACCATACATTCTTTCATGCATTTTTAGCAGTTAAGGGGGTGCAGAAAGTAGATTGCGGAAACATAAATCCTACGCTATTACAAGGCGCAGGTCTATACATCGCCAAAAATACAAAGACCCGTTTTTGGTAAATAAGTACGGAAAGTTAAAATAAAGCAGTAAACCTAATTAACTATTACATGTCTTGGAAGCAATTACATAATAATAAACTATGCGCGAAAGAAAGAATCGGGAATGTCTTAAGGGTGTTGGCCCTTTTAAGAAAAGAAATTGATTTTTTTGTCTTTTTATAATTAAAATGAAATTAAAACTAACTAATGACTAATTAATTAATTTAATTAAAAGAAAATATTTTTTTGTCTTTTATGTTTTTTTATGAAATAAAACAAAAAAGAGAAATAAAAATAAAAGTTAACTTTACCTAATTCTAGATCTATTTTAATTATTAAAAAAAGGTTAAAATGGCCTAATTAAAAACTAATTCAATTATTGTTTATTTACAAAAATAAAATAATAATAATAAAAATAATGTTAGTTCCATTTTTTTGGTTTTTTTATGAAAAATATGTTAATCGGTTAATTTGTTAATAATAATAAAATAAAAAGGTTAGAAATTAAATTGAGAGAAAATGACAAAACAAAATAAAAAAAGAAGTAAAACCAAGGGGGGTGTGGGCTGAAATGGAGGATGCATTGTTGGAATTGTGGCCCATTTGAACAAGGCCTGTATGACTTTTTTGGTTGCCTACGCGTGCGCTGACTCCAGACCACGGTGTTCCTTATGCTTGGCCCTTGGATCTGCCTCCAATGACACCTGGCTTGTTGGATGGGTGAGGCTCATGGTGTCCAGCGCTTGGAATGCTGCACAGGAAAGCAATTGAAAAAACAATATGGAAATTATAAGGGGACCTGGGGATCGAACCCAGGTCCCAAGGATGCTTGGCCACGTCCCCATCCACTGAAGCACTCACGCGCGTTTGTTAGTAACATGGAAAAGAAATATTATATAAAATAACTGCATTATATGCTGGAAATAAGAAAACGCGCACTTTAATTCAAATCAACCAGACGTATATGAACACGTCATCGTCGTCTTCTTTATACCTGCAAAAAAGAAATAAGATAGCGGAGGTTTTTAACCCCCACTAAGTGCATTGGCAGAAAATAACGAATAGAAATTGGGGCAACATAAAAAGGGCGCGATGGGTCCATTTTGTTCGTCTCGTCCAGCTGAATTCGTCCATGCCTGTTTGGAGCCCTGATTTTACAGTATGGTGAAACCCCCAATTCTAAACCTTGAAAACTCTAAAATGTTTTAATGGCAAATCGTGATTCTGTCCATGATAATGAAATTAGACAATGCCAATAGCTTTGGAAGGATGTCAGCAACATAAATCAGTCAAAAGAATGTATTAAAAACGCATGGAATGTGATATGTAAATTTGAGAATGTAGGCAAACCGCATGAGTTGGTGGGGATGATTCCTTGAGTGATTTGGCTTATTAATGATTGCAAATTGTTCCTGGGTATGTAAGGAACGTATTTGGATCAAAAGGCAGGATTGAATGATGCTGCAAATATGTTTTCAGTTTGTCACTTTTTTCTTCAAAATTTTGAGATTGCTTTTTGCTGTCTATGTGTTTCTAGGTCGTGTAATGTTATGGGCAAGCTTGCATATCTCTTTTGTAATGTGTATCAATCCAAATGATGGTCATTAAGCCTTTGCATTCATGTTTGAGATTTTGCCATAAACTTCATTGAAACAACTTGCCATTTTTGTGTCAAATTTGAATTTTTTCTTGGAATAGGCCCTTGCACGAATTTGGAAGGTGAATGATGGTGTATCAAAGCAATTCAACACAAAATATATTCCTCCATTAATTTCTTTGATTTTTATTTGAATTTTAAAGATTTAAAATGAATTAAATCAAATAAAATTAAATAAAAATGGAAAATTAATTTTAAATCTTGAAATAAATTGTGGGACACGTGGGAGGCATGGCCAAGCTTAAACAAGTGGAAAAAGTGGGCCCTTTTTGTCAAAAATGAAGTTTCAAGGATAATTGACTTTGGCCATTTCACAAAAATTTCCCAACTTCTCCAATGCATATCTTGCTCAATTTTGAAGCTATGAACATGTTCTTGGACATTTTGGAAAGGTCTTGAAGTCCTCTAACCAATGTATTTGGTCCCATGTCATTTTGATTTACCAATCTCAAGTTATGGTCTTTGACTTAAAGTGCCTTTTTGTTGACTTTTAAAAATGACCTATAATGTTGAAATTGATAACTTTTTGTGAGAGCATTTCTTGGACTTGGAATGTGAAGATGAGTTGTAGGAAATGTCCTCCACTTCAAGATGAGCATTGGATGGGATTTTTCTGATGAACCATGAAAAAGTTATGCCTTGGTCAAGTTACAGTTGACTTTTCAGCTGTCCAAAAATAGAAACTTTTGCATCTTGATGATTTTTGAGCCATTCTTGTGGAATCATTATCAAGACTTGATCAAATTATGATTGTGGCTTCAAAATGAGATGTTGACCAAATTTTTTGACTTTCGACTGCCAAATGACCATTTTGCCCCTGCAGTTGATTGTGAAGCAATTAGGGTTTTTGACTGTGCAACTTGACCTTGTGAGCCTTGAAACTTGGCATGTAGATGCTTGACAATGTGTATAGGCCTATGAGACTTGATTGAGCCCTTCAAAACCTCAGCTTCCTTGCAAGAACCAAAACCCTAATTTTGAATGGCTTAGGAGAGTGGTTGATTGTGCAACTCCTTGAGTAGACTTGAGCAAATTTAGATGATGCTTGTCAAGAACTTTGAAGAATATGGGAGGGAAAATTTTGGGGTACAACATATACTGTATGTCAAGTTCCGTTAGGATCATCTTCCATCTAGCTATCCTCCCAGACAGAGCAGGTTTTTCGAAGATGTATTTTATCAGATCCATCTTAGATATCAACAAGGTAGTATGAGTCAGCATATACTGTCTTAGCCGGTGAGCAGCCCATGCCAGAGCACAACAAGTTTTCTCGAGCAGTGAATATCTAGTTTCGCAGTCGATAAACTTTTTGCTCAGGTAGTAAATAGCGTGCTCTTTTCGACCAGACATATCATGCTGCCCCAATACACACCCCATTGAGTTCTCTAAAATGGTCAGATACATGATCAGTGGTCTTCCTTAGACTGGTGGCATCAAAATAGGAGGCTATTGTAAATACTCTTTGATCTTGTCAAAATCAATCTGGCATTCATCATTCCATCTGACTACTTGATCTTTCTTCAATAGTTTGAATATTGGCTCACAAGTAGCTGTTAGGTGAGAAATGAATCTGGCAATATAGTTCAAGCGTCCTAGGAATCCTATGACTTCCTTCTCAGTACGAGGAACATGCATTTCTTGTATCGCTTTAACCTTGGCAAGATCGATCTCAATGCCTTTGTTGATGACGACAAAACCTAAGAGTTTACCGGACCGGACTCCAAATGTGCACTTGTTTGGATTCAACCTTAGTTTATACTTCTTCAACCTCTCAAACAACTTTTGCAAGTGATCAAGGTGATCTTCTTCCGTTTGTGATCGGGCTATCATATCGTCTATGTAGACCTCTATTTCATGATGTATCATATCATGAAACAAAGCTACCATGGCGCGCTGATAGGTTGCCCCAACATTCTTCAGTCCAAATGGCATTACGTTGTAGAAGAATTTGCCCCACTGCGTGACAAATGTAGTTTTCTCCATGTCCTCAGGTTCCATTTTGATTTGGTTGTAACCTGAGAATCCGTCCATGAAGGAAAACACTTTGTGCTGGGCCGTATTGTCAACCAGGATATCGATGTGGGGAAGTGGAAAATCATCTTTAGGGCTGGCCCTATTCAAATCTCTATAATCCACACACATTTGTACTTTGCCGTCTGTTGTACCCCAAAATTTTCCCTCCCATTTCCTCAACATTTTCTCATCACAAGACCCTTGGAGCTCAAGATCAAGCTAGGGTTTGCTCTGCTTAAGACTCCTCCTTGCACTGTTGACCCAAATTAGGGTTTGAGTTTGCACAAAGATGTTTTGACCTAAAATGCCCAAAATGACTTTCATGCTTCATGTTGGACGCCCAAGTTTATCCATACCAAGTTTCAAGCCTTGATTCCAATCTTTGCCCAGTCAATTGGACAGTTGACCCAGAAATTAACTATATTGGGGAAAAAGTCAACTGTGGTCAATTAACAGTCAAACCTCATGATTTTTGACCCTCATCAACATTATAAACTCATATGAACCATTTGGTCAAGTTTGAATCACAATTCCACAAGAAATTTGATCAGATCACCAAAAGGGCAAAATGGTCATTTTTAGGGTTTTGACTGCACAAAGGCAATTTTTGACAGTTTGACCTAACCAATGGCAATTCAAGCTCACATATGGACTCAAGGAATCAATGGCATTGTCTTGAAATGTTCAACAAGTTCAAAAGATCCCAAATGCACAGGATTGACAGATGAATTTTCCAGTCAATTGATCAAAATTTGACTGTATACTGAAAAGTCAAACTTTGACTTTTTGGTCAAAATCAAGTGCCAAGATTCATTTGTCATCAAAACATGTCAAATTATGAAACTTGTTCATCAAGAAATAAAAAATTACAAATTAGGGTTTGAAATGAAGAAATTTCATAACTTAGAATTTTTCTAAGTTATGAAATTCCCTTATTTTTTCCTAACTTTGTCCCATCTTTTCATCAAGATATATTTGGATTCAAACAAAACTCAAAACATGAAAGTTGTAGTCCATTGCAAAATATACAACTTTTATTCACAAAGTTTCCTCAAAAGTAGCTTGTAGCTCAAGTTATGATTTTTGGAATAGGGGTGCAAAACATTCTTAACATAGAAATTTTTTTGACCTATTTTAGGTAGGATTTTTGCCTAACTTCATGGCCACTTTTCACATGCTTCCACTTGGAATTTCAACTTGCATTACAAATATGGATTGTGGTACACATTCCAAGCTTTACAAATTGTCCAAGAACTCATCAAACACCCTTGTGGTTAGGGAGAATCGAATTTGTGAAGTTAGGCAAAAGTCACTTTGTTCATGGCCAATTTCATGTTCATAACACTTTGCATTTTTCAAGTCAGCATGTTCCAAGCTAGATTACAGGCCTCTAATCCCATTCTTACTCAATAACTTAATGCCAATCCATTGTGTTCTAGCATTATCTTGTTCATTAAGTCATTACACAAAGGTTTAGTCTTAAAATGGAAAAAGCATTTTAGCCATTTTTGAAAAAGAAGTGCTTTATGTCAAAAGCAAATCAAAGAAGTACAAAGCAGATCTTTTAGGCACAAGATTATGGACTAATCCCACTGATCAAGGAGATATTTTGCAGCATGCTTGAGGGGCCTGTAGTGGCCTATAATCAAGTTTGACAAACTTTGCTTATCTAGGAAGAAACTTTGCAAAACTGAACACAACTCACATTCATGCAAGCAAGAGCCAAAGCAAACTTTGTAAACACTTTTCACTTGATCCAACTGACTTGAAACACGAGCCTACCATATTCCAAACCTCATCATTCATCAAAACACCATTTTGCTGCACAAAACAGGGCATCCCTGCAGATTGAGTTGCACAACTCAGTTTGCTCGTGCGTTTTGGCCAAAGCTTGTTCAAACACATTCCATACCATCCATTGAAACTGTTCCAAGCCCTAAACACCAGCTGTAACACTCCTAACCCCATCTGCCATTTTCATTTTTCAATTTTGCAGGTGAACTTCCATAGCTCGATTCAGTTAGTTTCAAAGCAAGCTAGAAGTTGGAGAAGCATCCCTGAACTTCAAGCAAGCTGTACAAGTCCTCAAATTCCCTTGAAAGTACCCACATTGCTATACACGATTCAAGCTGAACAGGTAAAAACATGGACTTCTATCTCTCAATCTAGGAAGAGTTAGGCTTAGGTTTATGAATGAAACATGCTCTACTCATGGCCCTGAAGCTACCCATATCCTCACTTTCCATTTATATTGTGTGTGCTGAGAGAATTTAAGACATGAACATTGAAAAAAACTTAGGTTAAAAATTGGGGGAGAAGAAATTCTCTCTCATTTCTGAGAGTTAGAACAACTTTTTTATATGTATGAATTCGTGATTTAATGCTCTACATAGTTTATGTTGTGAGTTTTGGCTGAAAATCAAAGAATCAGGAGTTTGTTGTTGAAGCAAGGAGGCGCGCGAATTTCAAACAAACTGGCTGGAGGTTGAAGAAGATAGACTTGGGCTGGGCCTGAGTTTTGTTTTTCTGTTTACACTACCTTTTCACACATACACCCCCCTGGCCCATTATGTGATATATTTGTCATTTTTGATTTTTTCTTTTTGATTCTGATTTTATATTTTTGCTCAAACATGAAAAAACACTAAAAATATTTTTCACATTTTTTTATATATTTTATTTGGCATTTATTTGTTTTGTTAGGCATATGTATGTAAATAAATATATATATACTTTTTATTTAAACCCTAGAAAATAATACAAATACATTTTATTTTCTGATTTTATTTTATTTTTACCTTTTGAAAACGTTTTCTAAAAAATATACTTTTTTTTTGTAAATAATAAATATTTTTATTTTTGTGTATATTTAATATATTTAATATATAATGTAAATACTTATATAGTTATTAGAATATTTAGGATAAAAACATAAAAATAATACATTTTTTCTTTTATTAATATTTAACCTCAAAAATCACTTTTTTACAATATACTTCCTTTTTATTTATTTTTTTTGTATGTAGTTAATAAATATTGTATATGATAAATAATAAATACTATTTATTTACAAAATTAGGGTTTTGCCCTAAACCATGAAAATACCCAAAAATTAACCTTCTTTATTTTTGTTTATTTGTCACATGAAAAATACTTTTACATACATATAAAAATCATTTTTTGCATCTTGTATTTTTATTGTATTTTATTTAATTATTGTACAATTAGATAACTTGTATATTCAATATTGATGTAATAGCTTAGATTTAAATTTCTTGCTAAATATCCCCATTTGAACATTTGTACCCCCATCCCATAATTATGTTGTAAAAATTTAGAATTTTATTTTTCGCATTTTAAAGCTTTCCAATTATGCCATGATAGACCTAGGGTTTGCATGAAAAAATCAAATAAAGAAAAAATAGCTTGACCTAATTTAAAGACAAAAAAAAGCATGAAAATGGACAACACCAATCACACTTGCACCCCTTAGGGTTACTCCACTTGTTGCCTTCAATAATGGACCATGTTGCATGTTGGGTGTCTTTGGCAAAACAAAACAATTCAAATGATCATAGTCCCTCGATGACGCTTTCGAAAGTTGCCTAAAAATGATCAAGTCCCTTAAAGGAAAAATTGCCAAAGACACTTGGCACTATTGCAATCATGGTCTAAACGATGACCCGCGCCTGTCCCGTTAACATCCTAACATAAGATTGTCCACCAAATACAATGGTGGAACAATACTGTTAAAAGGGTTAAAACATAGGAAAAACCTTTGAGTAAATTTAGGGATAGACAACTCTTGGTTACTTGACCAATATTGCAAAACAATCCTTGCCATTTTTTCAAAACACACATCACAACACACTTTCAAAACAACTTTCAAAAACATTGAAAACTTTTTCAAAAGACAAATACATCTTTGTATACATTCAAACATGAATCATTACAAAGGTTGCCACAACAATGGCCTCTTTTCAAAACATTTTCAAACCCACACACAAAGCACCATTTCAAACAATTGAAAGCACCATTTCAAACAATTGAAAATGCAAGGCAAGTGATATAAGCAAGTAACTAAGAGCCCATGGATAACCATGGATATAAAGGGTGCTAATACCTTCCCTTTCTATAATCTACTCCCCGAACCCAAGAAAACATCTCAAAGGTTTTTGCTGTGCTTTTTAACCTTTCCTTAGGATAAAATAAAAAGTTGGTGGCGACTCTTGCTCAACCGAAACATTTGCAAAAACAAACGCGAAACCTCAAGTCAGTTCTCCCACCGTATCACACCGTCCTTCTTAGGCATGGGAACAATGTTGGCAACCCATTTGGGATAGGAAGTGACGGCCAAAAATCCAGTGTTAAATTGTTTCATGACTTCCGCTTTGATCTTCCCTGACTTGTCAGGTCTCATACGGCGGACTTTTTGTTTTTCTGGTGGACAGTCTTCTCTTGTGGGTAGACGATGTACCACGAAGTCTGCATCGAGTCCTAGCATGTCTTCATATGACCAGGCAAAGATCTTGAGATAACCATGCAATAGCTGAATTAGACGCTCCTTGACACTCAGCTCTAGATTGGCACCCACATTGATTTCTTTTTTATCCTCCTCGATACCCAAGTTAATTGTATCCACTGGTTCCTCATGAGGCTGAATAGCTCTTTCCTCTTGTTGTAGTAGTCTGGCCAATTCCCATGGTACTTCACAATCTTCCTCACCTTCGTCTTCGGCTTGGTAGATTAGATCTTCAGAGTCACTAAAGGCCGTAGCAGTATTGTTACCCATGGGATCCGAAATGGAGGGGTACCTGCATTTGTGAGTGTGAGTGTGTGTAAGGGTATAGCCATCTTTAAAAATAAAATGTAAAAGAAAAACAATAAGCACAAAAAGTTTGTATGTGAAAAACGTCCATGATTCATTGAATGTCATATGAAGATGAAATAAAAACCCTTACAAATGGACCATTGTGCCTCGGGCAAGACACAAGGTTTTAAATGTGCGAATTGTTTGTGAATATTACAAGTCCAACAGAAATGTAAAAGATAAATTACTGAGAGATGAAAGTTATTGGGAACAAGTCTCTGTCTTCCCAATTGCGAAGTCCTCCATTGACAGTAGGACATATCCAATCCTCTAAGCTGCAATCTTCTTCACCATCTTCCACTGCATTGACCTCTCGGTTGCTAATCTTCAAAGGTGGCCCTCCAGCACGGGCACGACGCATAACCTTCTGAGCACTTGAAGTAAACCCTAAGCCAAACTTGTCAGATTTATACGAAATGTCTAGAAGTTACCCCCAAATGGTGCATCCTCCTTCCTCTACTACTGCCTTGGCGTCCTTCAGAGATGACATCCAGAGTAGAGGTCTTGTGATCTTGGGGATCTGTGAAACCGTCTTGGTTACTGCTACCTCTTGAGAGACTTCTTCGAAATGTTGAAAAGGAATTTCAATGAACTCGCCATCCAATTCCACATACTGGAAAGAATTGAGGTGGCTAATCATATACTCTTCCTCTCCGTGGACAATAATAATCTTTCCATGGACCGGGTATTTCAGTATCTGGTGTAGTGTAGAGGTGACAACATCGACATTATGGATCCAGGGCCGTCCTAGCAGACAGGAGTAAGAGGGGCGGATGTCCATTACATAGAAGGTTGAGTTGAAAGTATGAGTCCCAACTTTTATGGGGATGTCCACCTCCCCGTGGACCATCCTCTTTGAGCCATCAAATTCTCTCACGACTATGTTACTGGGTTTCAATATCAGTCCTTCGCAATCCAATCTGTCGAGAGCTTTCTTTGGTAAAACGTTAAAAGATGAGCCAGTGTCCACCAAGACATGGGCCAGAGTTGTTCCTCTACATTCCACAGAGACATGTAATGCCTCATTGTGCTTTCTCCCTCTTGGTGTCAAATCAGCATCAGAGAAGCCTAAGCCGTTATCAGCTGTTAAACTGGCCACACAATCTTGAAATTGGTCAGCAGACGTCTCTTGCGGCACATGGGCTGTCTTCAGAAACTTCACCAGAGCTTTCGTATGTGCCTCAGAACACAGCAAAAATGCTAGCATTGAGATCTTGGAAGGAGTTTGCCCCAACAGTTCAACTACGTTGTAGTCGCTCCTCTTTATTATTCCCAGGATCTCCTCCATTTCCTTCTTGGAGGTTTTGGGGATAGTTAGTGGTTGAGCCTTCGTCCGGACAGGCTCTTCTTGAATACCTTTTCCTCGAACTTCAGCAGTAGAAGTGTTGGTGGGGATAAAATCAGGGGTTGTGTCATCTTTGTTAATAGGAGCACTTGCAGATATGATTATTGGTACGGAGGTAACCTTTGGAACAGCCACGGGTCCAAAAACTGCCTTTGGAGGGGCAATTTATGGAGAGAATATTCTACCGCTACGGGTAATCTTACTGGTTCTCGCAATATTGCTAATGTCGGAGTCTTCTTCTTTGGAGCTCATCTCTTCGGCGGCCAACCCATCTTGTTTACCATGGTAATAGATGTCTCCACCGTAATTCCACGACACTGTTTTGTCTGATTCACACGGGACCGACCCGAGCATTGTGATTATAAGAGGAGTAGTTTTTGGAACCGATGTAATCCTAACGGGTCTTTTGGGGACTCTGGAAGGATTGGTGGAGATGGTTATGATTGAAATGTCTTCAACAGGAATAGTTGAAACAAGAGTACTTTCAAACATAATCTCTTGGTTGTCTATCAAGCATTGAATTCATGTCTTCAACAAAGGGAAAACAGTTGGTGAGGATAAGCAAAGATGGCAGTCTTCATTACAACCCGAGAATACACCAGCTTTTAACAAGTTTATCTTAATGATTGGGAGCGGAGTCAAGAGTTCATCAACTGTGGTAACAAACAAATATTCTTCGATAGCATTGGTGTTGTGACCATGTCTAGGTATGGGAGCAGAAATGACGTTTGGCTTCTTGGGCGCATCAAACTCAATCTCTTTTGCATCTATATGGTCTTGAATTTTGTTTTTCAGGGCCCAACAGTTGTTAGTGTCATGACCCGGACTTTCAGAATGATATGTGCATTTGGCATTTGGGTGATAATGAGGGGACGCAGTGTTGGGGTTCTTTGGAGCTTCCTTCAGAGTTGCCAAATTAGATTTCAAAAGATGCGGTAAAACCTGGGCTAGAGTCATATTAATTATGGTGAATTGTCAGACTGGCCTGTCCATCCTCGGTTGGTTACTTCTTGGTTGGTCAAATGTAGGCTTTGGGATCATAACGACGCCTACCATTGGTCTGCGTTCAACTCTCCCTTGGTTCCTTTGTGGATAAACAGCAGATACCTCCTTCTTCCCAATGAAAGGTTTTCTCACAACTGTAGAGGCAGATGAATCCTTCTGATTCTTTCCACTTTTTATGCCAGCTTCCACCCTCTCTCCGGTTAGTATTAACTCAGTAATTCCAGCAGATGAGCTCTCAATCAAATGGTTGAAGAAAGGGCCCGATAGAGTTCCTAAGAACATATCCACGAACTCCCTTTCAGACAGAGGGGGTTGCACTCTCCCAGCTAGATCTCTCCACTTCTGCGTGTAATCCTTGAAACCCTCATTTGAAGCCATATCCATACTCTTAAGTTGAGTACGGGTAGGCGCCAAATCTGCATTATACTGGTATTTCTTATAGAAAGCTGCAGCAAGATCTTCCCAGTTGTGGATGTCGACCCTTTCCAATTGGTAAAACCAATCGAGTTATGTTCCAGATAGGCTATCTTGGAAAAAATGCATCCACAGGTCTTTATCGGCGGAGTGCGGCTGAGTCTTTCTCACATATGATCGGAGGTGCATCTTAGGACATGACACCCCATCGTATTTTGCAAACAACATCACTTTGAACTTCGGTGGGATCACAATTCCCGACACTAGCCCCAATTCTTCAAAGTCTAGACCTGGTACCCTTTGTATTTCCATAGTGTTCAAACGCTCTTCATGATGTCTGTACTTATCATCCGCTGGAGGATACTGTTCCTCGGAGTAATCTTCCTCTTCTTCCTCCTCTTCAGATTCTGACGGAACTACTGTTTCTTTTCCTTTCCCTTCTCCTTCATCAGATGTTGCTGCGAAATTCAAGGTTCTTCTAGTTTGTCGTTGAAACCTTCTCCCCATGATTACAACACTAGTTGGTTTCTTCTCTTTCTTCTTCTTCTCTTTGGCCAACAGAGTCTTTAACTCCTCTTGCCCCTTGGCCATGGTCATGAGTAACTGTTGAAACTGCGTGTTTTGAACTTGAAGATCTTTGACTGTCTGTTCGAGATCCATCATACTGAAATAAACAGTAGAGAGATGAGGAAACTCGTTGCAAAAGACCTGTTTATGTTATGATGAATGATATGTACACATGCAATGCTTTCAAGGATTTTAAAAGATTCAAGTTCGTTTTAGACAAAAAGAAACACACGTTATATTAATAAAATAGAGTTTGAGTACATCAATGCCCCTTGGGCTAAATAATACAAAACTATAAGATAAAAAGTAGTGCGCATCCTCTTTGGTGCAATGTAGGCATTTAGAGTCTGTTCCTCATGAAGTAGCCTAGTGAGTTCCAAAACCTTATTCTCGCTTGCATAGAATTGGGCTTCGAAAGTATCTCGCTCTCCTTTGAGCTGTATCCAATCCCTTTGTAGGTATTCAAGAGATGTGGGCATGCCAGGATGTAGGATAATGTATGGAACTTCTCCTTCCTTAACATGCTTAATAATCACCAGGAGAATTGAAGGATAAGGCATCATAAGACTTTGAGCACGAGTTCGTATCCACTTGAGGTAAGGCTCAAGAGGGATGGAATTCTTGTGTCCCAAAGTCTTGCTATCCACCTTGTTTAGCATCCTCCAAGCTCGGATGAATCTCTGGCGAAGGCCTTGATCGTTGTTGTCATAGTCGAACACCAAGCCTTGAATCAGCATCTCATGTGGGCCATACCTTCGGGCATAACCAAACTGTCTTAGAGCTAAGCATGGGTTGTAAGTGATGCCTCCCCTAATGCAAAATAGAGGAACATTAGGGAATTCCCCACAAGGGTCAACAATGATAACATTCTCCTTAGATCGGGAACACCAATGAATATCTGAATGTTTGAGCGTCATTAACCTTTGTGACCACCTTAATCCTTGCTCATTCTTTAAGACTGATTGGGGAAGATGAGAAACAAACCATATTTCCAGGAGGAGAGTGCAACACATAAGGACACCTCTTTTCCTCATTATACGAGTGTGAAATAGTGTAGGATATCCCCTAGCAATGTAGGCACCGGATTGCGTGACATGAAGATTTTGACGGCACTCACATCTATGAGTTGGTCAGAATTGGGGAACAAGACCATCCCATAGATTAGGAGAGCCATAATTTCCTCAAAATCTTGCAGGTCTAAGGAATTCCAACAGCTTTGGGCTTTCTCAAACAAATTTTTTGCTAAGAAGCCTTTAACACCACTTCTAGTTTCCCAATGAGTTGTGATATCAGATGAGTGCAAGTGCAGAGCTTGAGCAATCTCTTATGGCTTTGGGTCTCTTTCCGTACCGTTGAAAGGTAGTTGATTGAGAATGGGAATCCTCAAGATTTGAGAGAATTCTTCTAAAGTAGGCACAAGCTGATAGTCGGGAAATGTGAAACAATGGTGTAAAGGATCAAAGAACTGGAAGAGCACCTTCATCATGTCCTCCTCTGTGTTAAAGGTGACCAAGTTGAGCAGACGACCATGCCTCTCGGGGAATGGAGAGTTCTCATGGATCCTTGAAGCTAGCTCCTTGAGTTGTGGAGGAATTCTTACAAGGTTGATTTGGATAGTTTTCCTGCGAAGTGAATCCATATCCTACAAAACAAGAACAAAGATGAATTTCCAAAATCCTTAAAATGGTTAGTGAATGCATATGATGTTCATCATGCCCATGATTTTATGTACAAGTATGTATATACAAGAAAACTAAACAAGTTCTTAGTTTAGGCTTGCATGGGGTTTTATAGGTAAGTACCCTCTTGAAGTTTAGTTGGCTTAAACTTGTCCTAGTAATAGTAACTGGGATCTAAGGAGCTCAATATCACTGAATTATTTCCTTGGTCATTGTTTCATCTCAAGCCTCTTTAATGGCGACCGAAATATCCCAAGAAACCAACCCTTAATGAGTGTAGTATCGAGTATCTACCAACTTCGGACTGCACCAAAGCTGGTCATCTCACTACATCCTAAAGGCCAAGTTGGTCAAGTAAAGGGTTCTAGAAGTTCATTAGTGCTTCATGACATCACTCAGCGGCCCCGTATTCTCTTTGATTGACTCAAAGACTACCGGTACTCACAAATATGTCACACTAACATAGCTATTGCTTAGACCATGTCGGTATACCCCGCACAGTTTCCACAACATATTGCTATTTACCTATAATGTTTCCCAAATCCGGGTGGAGGATTCAAACCCAAACAAAGAACCATAATGTAAAGCAAACAAATCAAACAATGTAAGCAAATAAATGTGATCTAGCCCTAAGGTAACCCCACTTTTATTAAGTCCTCAGCAGAGTCGCCAGTTCTATGATACGGTGGGAGAACTGACTTGATTGTTTTTGCATTTTGTCGCAAATGTTGCGATTAGCAAGAGTCACCACCGACTTTTCTTTTATCCAAAAAGGAAAGGTGAAAAAGCACAGGAAATACCTTTGAGATATTTTCTTGAGTTCGGGGGGTAGATTATGAAAAAGGGAAGGTATTAGCACCCTTTTCATCCATGGTTTTCCATGGGCTCTTAGTTACTTGCTAGATCACTTGCTTTTGTTGTTTTGAAAATGTGTTTGGTGTGGTTTTGAAAGTATTTTGTAAAAGAGGCCATTGTTTAGGCAATCTTTGTAATGATTCTCGTTCATAATAATGTATACAAAGATGTTTGTCTTTTGAAAATGTTTTCAATGTTTGTAAGATGTTTTTGAAATGTGTGTGTTTATTTTGAAAATAGCAAGGATAGTTGTTTGAAAATAGAGCAAGTAACTAGGAGTAATATACCTACTCAAAATGTCTTTCTTATGCATTTTCTATTCCTTTGATATTGTTGTCTTACCATTGATTTGGTAAGTGTTGTACCCAAAATTTGCCCTCCCATTTTTCATAAGAAAAGCACAACCCTAGGGTTTCTCAAATATTCAAGATTGACTCAGGAATCGATCAGACATATTTTCTCCTATGGCAGTAAATCAGCAATTAGGGTTTTTCTCGCATTTCTCAAAAGAAATTGAGTTCTTAGAAATTCAATTGATTTTCACATGTTTTCATGCTCTCTCAAATTTACTGAAAAGACAGTGTTTGTTTGATCCAGGTTAACCAGATAATTTGCGTCTTTTAAAATATTCGCTTGTTTATGGAATAAACATTTGCTTGTTTATGGAATACACAATGCGTGTTTTGATTGGAATACAGTTGCAAGGTTACATGATTATTGGAATTTAAGTTATCTTGATTGGAATTATTCGAATACAGTTTCAATTATCTTGATCAGGGAATATTTAAGAATCAGTGAAGACACAAAAAGAGAATTACAAGTTATTAACAGTAAAGGTTTTTTAATGGACACCAGAATATCTCATAAAGACTTTCTCCATTTTATTTCAAAAGTTGGTACAAAAAAATTTATTATTTGAATGATTTGTGTTTTTACAACTTACTGTATTTGAAAAATAAATTAATACAATTGATTGAATGTTTCTCTCTAAGTTACAAAGAAAAGAAACGGAATCTATGCCTAAGGTTGACTGTGCTTCCATTGCTTCCATGCTTGCCACAGAGTCTCTTGCTTCCCCTGCTTTGCCACCATCCAGTTGTGCTCACATGAAAATGAAAGACAAGAAGAAGAAGTTAGTACAGTTAATTGGACATGAACAAAGAATTTTCAAAAGGAAAAAAAGTGTGTTCATCATTAAAGTTTGCAATTTGGAATCAGAGGGCTTATTTTTTAATTCATCACATTTTTATTTTTTCTATTTGCAAAACACAAGAGAATTATTTTTCTTGGTTCACAATAAGAAGAAATAAAAATACAAGTAAGATGTCCAAACAAAGAAAAGGCAAACAAGATGGATAAAACAAATGCAAGCAAATTATCCAAATACAAGCAAATTGTCCAAATGCAACAAGGCTTTACAAACTGAATGCAGTGCATCACCAAACAAACAACAGCATGGCAAAAACAAATGCGAGCAGTAAGAATCAAGTAGCATAGCAGTAAGAAGCAAGCAACATAGCAGTACAAGCAGGCAGTAGGCAACACAAAGAAAGTACAGCAGTATGGTAAACCAAGCCAACAAGCAAGAGGCTTGTTTCAATAAACCATTTTCATCATTTCCCATTTGCAAACTTTTCAGAAAAAAGGTGAAAAAATAAATTTGCTTTTATCATTGAGAGAGGAGAGAGAGGAAAGAAATCACCTAGGTTGCTGGAATTGCACAAAAGGTACAACTTTGCTACTCTGCCCACAAACTGCCACAAGTTACTTAAAGTATGCTGAAAAAACAAAACTGCACAAGGGGCCAAGATATTCAAAATATGATGGTTTCCCCCCTTTTTTTAAAAGCTGTCAAAACCAAAGCAAATATAACAGTAGAGGGGGCTGAAGCAAAGGAGAGAACATTTTGTCAAACTCAGAAACAAAAAACTGCATAACTAGTTCTCTAACCTCAAAAAAACTTTCAAACATACAAAATCACAAAACTCTCAAGCCTGCAACATTTCAACCTTCAAACTGTATAACAAAAACCTGTTGATGACCAACAAGTAGAAACAAAAGAACATACTCAAACATAACTTGCATAACCACCAAACCTGCATAACCACTGCCATCAACCTTCAAATACCAATAACCAGAAACTGATCCAAACTTTCAAACATACAAAAACCATCAAAACTGTTTTAAAACCTCAAAACTGTCAAATCAGTTTTCAGAGCTCAATAACCAACCTTCCAACCATCTCAAACTGTTTTAAAACCTCAAAACTGTCAAACCAGTTTTCAGAGCTCAATAACCAACCTTCCAAGCCTAATCTCAAAGCTCAGTAATATCATCCCAGATACCCAACAAATCAAAAGAGAAAACCAACAAAGTTTCAAAATGATAAAACATCTCAAATACCAAATACCAAAAATACCAAAAAACATAAAATCACAAAGTCAAAAGTACAACATCATCATCAGTCAAAGTTCAAAGGACAGAAAGAAGTTACCAGAAAAGCTCACGCAATCGTCTTCATTTCTTCCCTCCCCGTTTCCGGCCACCAAGGGGCACCATCATCTCAGTCTCACATTCCTCCCCATTTCCTAGAAAAATTCCAAAGGTATGATTTCTTCACATTTCTCATAAATCATTTCCTTCATCTCAAGGTACAATAAGCTTGATTAACATAAAAAAAAACTTGAACAAGATTAAACAACAAAAAATCGTTCAAGTATAACAAAAATAGAACATCACCTTTTTTATGAAAGAAATCATTAGAGCATGGTTAGGGGATGAGTTTGAGTGGCGCTCCGGTAACGGAAACTGGGGAGGGAAGATCAGATGAGCATAAATCCAACCTTAGGGTTTTTCATAGAAACGCGAATCACGTTGAGATGAGGAGAGATTAGGGAGTTTCGGCCATGAGCTTAAGAGTTTGAGAGATTTCAGAGGCGGAAAGATAAACGAATATGGAAGAGAGGGACGAAAAGGACGAACGACGCCGCTCTGTACCAAAGGGGAACCACAAACCCTAATTCTTTGTTCACCCTAATCAAATGCGTTAAACAAAGTTTAATACAATGGGCCTGTTCATTTCCAAACTTCTCAAGCCCACACACGCTTTTGCTAGCTCATACCTCCATTTTGGCCTTACTTTTCAGCAATAATAACCTTTTCTTTGGGCCTAATATTCCTAGAAACTCCTAAGCCCATATTTTCTTCTTCTTTAATTTGTCTTTTTGTTTTGAAAATGCTAAATAAGATTTAAAACACTTTTATTAATTTAAGTTAGGATTTTAGTATTTAATTTCTATCTTTTTTTATATAAAGACTCATTTTTATTAATTTTTTTACATTTAACAAAACACAAAAAAAAAGAATTAGTTTAGTTAGTTTTCTTTCTTTAAACTTTTTTAAATTAATAAAAATACATAAAAGAATAATACTAATAAAAATTTTAATCTCTTTTTTAGAATAAATTTTATTTCTCTCTTTTCAAGTAAATACATACATTTCATACCTTGTTGATTTTATAAATTGTCATAGCTTTGTATTAAATCGCACAACAATTCGATTTGGTTGTATTATTTGATATTTGGACATTGCTATTTTTATTTGATTCATCCCCATTTGTAACAATTGTACCCCCATTCCCGAACATTTTGTAATAGCGTAGAATTTAAATTCCCGCAATTTATTGTTTTCCATATAGTGTATAGTAACTAGGCGTGTATGGCAAGATTCAAAAATCAATCGCTAGATGACCTAATCCAAGAACAAATAACTTGAAACCAAGACACTTCTCACACGCGCACCTCTGGGGTAACCTCGCTTGTTGCCTCGGAAATAAAATCATGTCCCTCGAATATGAGACACTCTAGAAAATGACCCTTCGATAAACAAAGATCGTAGTCCCTCGATGACCCTCGATGTTGCCTTCGATAAAACGATCTCGTCCCTTACAAAATTGCTAAAGCGTTTCACAAGTTGCCTTCAATGATTGTACAATTGACCCGTGCCTGTCCCGTTACATCCAATGGTGGGGCTTCTTACCAAATAAATGGTAAGATAGCACCATTAAAAGGAAGAAGAAAAGAACAACTTAAGACCTTTCAAGTAGAAAGATTCTCTCTTAGTTACTCGCTTGCTCACGACAAAAACTTTCACACCTATACTTCCATTTCAAAACATTTTCAAAAGACAAAATGTTTTGGATACGTTCTTATAGAGACGAGAACCATTGCAAAACCTCTTTGCAAAACACTTTTCAAAACACGATTCACAAACACATCTTTGAACCATTTTTCGAAACAAAACTTTGTATACGTTCTTATAGAGACGAGAACCATTACAAAGAAATTTTCCAAAATACTTTCAAAACCCACGCCACAAGCACACAATCAAACAAAAGCAAGTGATCTAAAACGAGTAACTAAGAGCCCATGGAAAACCATGGATGAAAAGGGTGCTAATACCTTCCCTCTTCATAATCTACCCCCCGAACCCGAGAAAATTCTTGAAAGGTCTTTCCTGTGCTTTTTTACCTTTCCTTTTGGATAAAAGAAAAGTCGGTGGAGACTCTTGCTAACCGCACAAGTGCGAACGAAATGCAAAACCTTTAGTCATTTCTCCCACCGCATCACAATAAGCAACCCTATCTTTGGATGTAAACGGGACGGGCGTGGGTCATCGTATAATCATGATTAGCAATGTTGCAAAGTATCTTAGTATTTTTGAGGGACCAAGATCATTTTATAAGGCAACCTTGAATAGCGTCATCGAGGGACTATGATCTTATATTTGTTTGTTTTTGCCAAGATACTTCGCATGCGTAATATGGCCATTTTTGTATAAGGCAACCAAGTGGAGAAACCCTAAGGATGCTTGTGTGCAAGTGTGTCATTTTCATGTTTTGATTTCATCTTGCATTAGGGTTTTCTATTTGTTTTGTTTTTGTCTTACCATACAAACCCTAATTACTATTATGGCATATAAAACGGTAAATTGCGTAATGCAGAGATTACTAAGCTATTACAACAATTTTGTGGGAGGGGGGAATACAAAATTTAAATGGGGATTTGCAAGAATGTAAACCTAAATAAATTATTACAACCAAATCGAATTTGTACAAATATTAGAATAAATAATATACAATATTTAAATATGAAATATTATGTACATGTAAGAAAAAGATTTTGTTTTGTTTTTTATGTGAAAAGAAAATTTTAACCTAATCCTAAAAATATAAGGAAAAGAAATTAATTCTTAAAAAGGTTTAACCCTAATTTCTATTTTGAAAGAAAATAAAATTCTTGTATATATTATTATTGTGTATTTTTGTATCTAAAGATGATAAATAATATTTTAAGGAAGTATTTAGTTTTTTATATGTAAAAATAAATATTTACAAAAATGAAATGAAAAGAAAATAAAACAAATTAAACTAAACCAATTTTATTTATATTTTACAAGTTTATTAAGAAAAATAACTAATATATATTGAAGATAAAATATATATTTTTATGTGAAAAATAAAATAAAATAAAATGAAATGCAACATTATCAAAATTTATATTTTTTAGGATTTATATGCATTAAAGAAAATATTTAATGAACAAAAATAAAAATAAAACAAATAAAATAAAAATATAAAAATAGTTGGGCCAGGGTGTGTTCTGAGCAATCAAATGGTGAGAGTTAGAAAAAAGAACAAGGCCTAGCGTGGAGGCCCAATCCTGCAAAACAAAGCCAAAAACTAAAAAGGAAAAATGTGAAAAAAATAAAAGGTAGCGCCAAGGTTCGAACCCAGGACATGGGTCTCACCAGTGCGCTACCTTGCCACTGGGGTGGCTATACATCCTTTGATTAATGTGAAACAAAAATAACATAACATGAAACACTTCCATGGCCCTATACTTCATCTTCTTCCTCTAGCCAGCCAGATGCTCTGTAACTTTCTCATTCTTCCATGAAAATGAAAACTCATAATATGAATGTTGTAGCATTTTGTCTCACGATTCTAACCATATAAATCATGTAAATTAACAATCAAAGATCAGAATAAATTTTAAAATCCCTAAATCTAAACCTAATTTTTCCAGAAACTTCAAGTTTAACAACTCAGGCCAAATAAATGCAAGATATGTATATGTACAACTTCGTTGCAATGAGGACTACATTGTTTATTCATAAATCATGGACAATGGATGCCTGTATAAAGAGATAGAAGTTGAGATTTTTACCTCTTTCAATTGAAATCATGGATGGAATTGGAGTGAGTTTTATGAATGCCTGATGATTGCTTGAGCTTGCTTGAGCTTCCCTGGGTGTGTTCCAACCCTTACCTTGCTTTGAAAGTGTCTGAAACTCTCTATCCAAGTCAACCTGCAAGCTTTGAAAACAAAAATGGCAGATGATGGAGAAGGAGTTACAGTACAGAGATGAGGGTCTGGATCAATTAGATATCAAGTAGGTAAAGTGTTTTGATGGTTAGGACTTGAAACACACGAGCCAAATAAGAGATTTCTATGCTTATGCAGAAACTGCAAGTTTGGACAGTTTTTTTGTGTGAAAGGAAGTTTGGGAGTGTTTCAGGCTTCTAGTCCTCGTGTGTTATGTTGCAATGTGTTTGTATATTAGTATGGAATCAATTTAAAGTCATCTCTCCAACAGATTTGTAAGTTCCCACCTTTTTGCACACTTTCTTGCTTTTGAAGCAAAGTGAAGGGACAAGGCCTTACCTGCTTGTACTGGCTTTCTTAGGGTTGGTATTTGTTCTATGTAAGTTGCCTTAGGTCTGTGGTACTTGTATATGCAAATGAGACAAGTTCAATGCTCAAGATTGTAAAGTTTGCAAAAGTGGAGCTTTTTCAAAATGGCAATGGCCACTTTATGCCATTTATGGAATTACAACTTGGGTAATGGCTCTAAGGCTTGGATCAAAGCTTTGTCAACTGAGTAAGCATTAAATTAAGGAGTAAGAAACAAGTTTGGGACCTGTAAATCATGTATTAGGCAGCATAGGTACTGATTGGAACTTTGTTCTTCATGAAATGGCTTGAATTAAAAGTGAGAATTTGCCAACTTCATCTCTTCGATTCTCCCTACTCAAAAATGATCTTGAGGAGTTCTTGGACATTTTGGAAAGCTTGCAATGTGCTATATAACTCATCTTTGAAATGCATTTCAAGATACCTCTTGGAACTAGGTGAAAAATTGCCATGAAGTTGGGTCAAAAACCTGCCTAAATTAGGGCAAAAATTCACTAAGTTATTTAGTTCATGAGCATGTATTCATAAATTCATATCTTGAGATCCAAGCATATTTAGGGAAAAGTGTGTGAAGCAAAGTTGTAGATTTCATGGAGGTCTACAACTTTCATGTTGGGAACTTCCTTTGAATCATCTTGTATCATGGTGAAAAAATGGCCTAAAGTTGAGAAAAAATAAGAAATTTTCTATACTTAGAAAAATTTCTAAGTTAAGAAAATTTCCAATCTTAAACGCTAATCTTCAATCCTTGATTTCTTGATGAACAAGTTTCACATTTTGATATGTTTTTATGAATTATGACCCTTGGCACTTGATTTTGACCAAAAAGTCAAAGTTTGACTTTTCAGTGTACAGTTGACTTTTGATCAGTTCATTGCAAATTTCATCTGTCTATCCAATGGATTTGCAATGTTTTAAACCATGTAATTAGGTCAAGATGATGCAATTGAACCCTTGAAACCATGCTTCAAATAAATTGGTCACTTGCTAGGTCAAAAATCAGAAATTACCCTTTCCTAGTCAAGACCCTGATTTTGACCATTTTTTTACCCTTTTGATGATTTGATCAATTTTTTTGAGGAATTATGGTCCAAACTTGATCAAATGATACATATGAGTCTATAATGTTGACGTGGATCAAAAATTATGAAGTTTGACTATAAATTGGCCTTGGTTGACTTTTCCCCCAATACAACTGATTTTTAGGTTAACTGTCCAATTGACTAATCAAAATTGTGATTCAAGGTTTGAAACTGGATATGAATAAACTTAAGGGTCCATAATCATGTTTGAAATTCATATGAAGAATTGATAGTCCAAGAATCCTTGTGCAATTTCAAACCCTAATTTTGGGTCATCAGGGCATGATGAGATGTCTTGAGCTGACCAAACCCTAATCCAGTCTTGAGTCAAAGAGATCTTGTGAGAAAGGTTTTGACAAATGAGAGGGCAAATTTTGGGGTACAACAGTTTTCCATGGGCTCTTAGTTACTTGCTAGATCACTTGCTTTTGTTTGAAATTGTGCTTTTTGTGGTTTTTGAAAGTATTTTGTAAAGAGGCCATTGTTTAGGTAAACTTTGTAATGATTCTCGTTCGTAAGAATGTATACAAAGATGTTGATCTTTTGAAAATGTTTTTAAGTTTTGTAAGATGTTTTGAAAGTGTAGGTGTTTGTTTTTTGAAAAATAGCAAGGATGTTTGTTTTGAAGTGGAGCAAGTAATTTGGAGCAATCTACCTACTCAAATGTCTTTCTTGTTCATTTTCTTTTCCTTTGACATTGTTGTCTTACCATTGATTTGGTAAACAACCCTATCTTTAGATGTAAACGGGACGGGCGTGGGTCATCGTATAACCATGATTATCAATTTTGCAAGGTATCTTAGCATTCTTTTCAAGGGACTAAGATCATTTGTAAGGCAACTTAGATAACGTCATCGAGGGACTATGATCTTGTATTTGCTTGTTTTTGCTAAGATGCCTTACATGCGTAATATGACTATTTTGTATAAGGCAACCAAGTGAAATAACCTTAGGGGTGCTTGTGTGCAAGTGTATTATTTTCATTCTTATTTTTGTCTTGAATTAAGGTTTTCTAAGTATTGGTTTTAGTCTTTCCATACAAACCCTAATTACTAGCATGTTATATAAAAGCGATAAATTGCGAAATTTAAAGTTACTACGCTATTACAACATTTGTGGGGAGGGGCTGTACAAATTCATGAATGGGGATTGCAAGAATTTAAACCTAATTAGTCTATTACAACCATATGAATTGGTATAAATATACAAGGAATTACATAAATACAAAGTATAAAAATGAATAAATGTACAAGGATGCAAAATGTAAAGAAAAGGAATTTTGTTTGGTTTTCATGAAAAAAAGATTTTTGTCTTAACCTAATTAAATAAAGATAATATTTAATTAAGTTTGAATTTATTAAGAAAAGATTTTAAATGAAAACCCTAATTCTATTAATCAAAAGAAAATAAGTTTAAGAAAAGTATTTTTTTGGTATTTTTTATCTTGAAAATATTTATAGTATTATAAAATTTTTTTAGTCTTTTTTATATTAAAATAATGTATTTTTAATGGTGTGAAAAAATAAATAAATAAAATAATATTAATCAAGTTTATAAGATTTACTTAATAAAATAAATAAAGTATAATAAATAAAAATATTTTTTATGGAAAAATAGAATAAAATAAGTCAAAATATAAATATATAATTTTTTTGTATTTTATAATTTTTTAGTATTTAGAAAATATATTTAAGAAAAGAAAAAAAATGAAAAAAATGAAAAAATAAAATAATTTGGGCCAGGGGGTGCCAAAAGTCAATGTGGAGGTCAACTAGCAAACACAAAAAAATAAGCCAGGCCCAAAGAGCCCAGCGCCTGCCAAACAAAAAAAGTCAGAATTGTAAAAATATGAAGAAAAAAATGAAAAGGGTACCACTGAGGCTCGAACCCAGGTCCCATAAGTGACAGACGCGCGCTTCTACCACTGGTGTGACTATACATCCGTTAATACAAATGAAATAATAAATATGTAAGGCAAAATGTGTTCTAAAGACTTCATCTTAACCTCCAGCCAGACCAACTGTAACTTGCTTATTTCTCATCAAAAATGAAAACTGTAAATATGAAACTTGTAGCAAATTTTCTCACGATTCCAGAAATGTAAAGTATTAAAACTATAGATCAAAGATAAGCAAGAATTTTAATGGCCCTAATCTGAACCATAAAAATTTCAGAAATTTCAGTTTCAAAATTCTCTGAGCTCAAGCAAAATTAATGGAAACTAAGGACATGGTTGGCTTCAGGGCAATGATATCTACATGTTTTATTCACAAATAAACTATTGGTGATGCCTGTATGAAGAGTTCCAAGTTGGGAAAACTTACCTCAAAACAATAAATCATGTTTGGAGTTTGAGCTTGTTTCAAGTGATGGTGATGATCAGGTTAGCTTCCTTGAGGTCCTAGGAAGCTAATGCAATGGTTTGCTTGAGTTGAGAGTGGCTGAAATGACTTGGAGAAGTCCAACTGTAATGCTCTATTTTTTGCTATGGAAGTTGAGGAAGATGATGTTACAGTCGTGTAATAGGGACATGGACAAGTTATATTTTATGTATAGGAGCTTTAGGAACTAAAAGGCCAAAGAACACACGAGGGAAATAGAAGATACAAGTTCAAGGTCAGAACTTGCACAAAAATGGAGTTTGTGTGCAATTTATGGCTAGAGAGAATTTGAGAGAGTTTCAGGCTTGCAAAAATCGTGTCCTCAGTTGCATAATAGTGTCTCAATGTATATGAAAAGGTTTTGAGATCTTGGGTGATCAGAAGTAAAAGTTCACATGTTATGTATTTTTGGCTTATTTTTGAAGCAAGCTTGACAAGCATTGTTCCAAGGCAAGGTACAAGGCTATCTAAAGTGGTTAGGCACTTTAAACATGCTCATCTGATTATGTATAAGATGCTTGTGCAGAAAGAACAAATGCAAAGCTCAAGAGAAGTTGACTTTGTGATTAAAGCCACTTTACTAGAATGGCAATGTTACTTTGTGCCATTAATGGAAATGCAACTTGGATAAAGCTTGAATCAAGTGGATAATAGCTCAAAAGCAAGTGTAATATTCTGACTATAGAGAGATCGTGAGGTTTAGAGGCATGCAAAACAAGATTGTGCAGCATAGGTTTGAAATTGAATTCTTGTTCATCACAAAATGCCTTGTAATTCAAGTGACAAAACTCTAACTTCATCTCTTCGATTCTCCATCCTCAAGAATGATATCAAGGAGTTCTTAGACATTTTAGAAAGCTTGAAATATGCTCTAAAACCCATATTTGAATTGCTTTTGAAGATTCCCCTTGGAACTATATGAAAGAAATGCCATGAAGTTAGGTCAAAATCCCGACCAAATTAGGGCAAAATTTCACTAAGTGTTTAGTATCATGACCACATGTTCATAAACTTATAACTTGAGATTCAAGAATTTTTGGAAGGAGTTGTGTAAATAAAAGTTGTAGATTTCATGGAGATCTACAACTTTCATGTTGGAATTTTTTCTTGAATCATCTTGCATCGTGGTGAAAATTTGGTACAAAGTTATGAAAAAATATGAAATTCCCAACACTTAGAAAAATTTCTAAGTTTAGAAATTTTGACTTTTCAAAATGAAATCTTGAATTTTTGATTTCTTCATGAATAAGTTTCATATTTTGACATGTTTTAATGAATTGTGATCCTTGGTACTTGAATTTGACTAAAAAGTCAAAGTTTGACTTTTCAGTATATAGTTGACTTTTCATCAGTTGTCTGCAAAATTCACCTGTCAATCGAATGGACTTGCAATGTTTTGAATCATGTCATTAGGTCAAAATTATGCAATTGGAATCTTGATATCATGCCTTAAACCAATTGACCATTTTCTAGGTGAAAAATCAGAAATTGCCCTTTTCCAGTCAAAACCCTAATTTTGACCATTTTGCCCTTTTGGGGATTTGATCAAATTTCTTGAGGAATTGTGATCCAAACTTGATCAAATTATACATACGAGTCTAAGATGTTGACGTGGATAAAAAATTATGAAGTTTGACTATAAATTGGCCACAGTTGACTTTTTCCCCAATACAACTGATTTTTAGGTCAACTACTCAATTGACTGAGCAAAAATGTGATTCAAGGCTTGAAACTTGGCATGATTAATCTTGGGGGTCCGTAATGATCCATGAAAGTCATATGAGGCATTGAAAGTTAAAATGTCCTTGTGGAAATCCAAACCCTAATTTTGGTCATCAGTGCATAAGGAGGTGTCTTGAGCTGATCAAACCTTAATGCAGTCTTGAGTCAAGGAGATCTTGTGAACAAATTCTTGATAAGTGAGAGGGAAAATTTTGGGGTACAACAAGTGCCCCAGTTCAATCTTCTTAAGCCTGAAGAGTTAGATTGACATGTTTTGCCATTCGTGACTCGAAGGTGGAAGATGATTGGACACTAGAGTGCCCAGAAATTTGCACTCAATGATGTGATGGTTGAGGGAATGGACTTAAAGATGACATTTGGAGAGGTAATAGAAATTTGTTGGAGATGGGATTGTAGATGCCATCCAAGGGTGATTGTTGAATTATAATTTGTAAGCTGAAAGAATGAGCATCGGAACGGAGTCCGTGTCTGGAGCGTATCTGTACTGTATATTGAGAATTACATCTGAATGAATATCAGAATGGCATCCGTGTCTGGAGCGTATCTGCATTATAAATGAGTTTTAGGATGGCATCAGTGTCTGGAGCGTTTCTGAATTGTATCTGAAAGCTGATTTTGAATGAGTATCGGGATGGCATCCGTGTCTGGAGCATATCTGAATTGTATCTGATTGTATCTGAGACTTGAATGAGAATCAGGATGACACCCGTGTCTGGAGCGTATCTAAATTGTATCTGAGAAGTTGAGATCTGAATGAGTATCAGGATGGAATCCGTGTCTGGAGCGTATCTGTACTGTATCTAAAAGTTGAAATTTGAATGAGTATCAGAATGGCATCCGTGTTTGGAGCGTAATCGAATTGTATCTGACTGTACATGAGAGTTAAATGAGCTTCAGGATGGCATCTGTGTCTAGAGCATATCTGAATTGTATCAAAACTTGAGTCTGAACGAGTATCATAATGGCATTCGTGTCTTGGGTGTATCTGAACTGTATCTGAAAACTTTGAACAATGTCAATGGTAGTTGTTAACCTTATCCTGAAAAGGGTAAAATGTTAGCAAAAATGAAAAGTCATGTTGCATGAAATGCATGGTATAATGCATTTGTGTTATCAATGTTTATGATATATGGATGCAATGTATGCGCATGCAAGCTAATTTTCTACACTGTTGTTGGATTGGGGAAAATAAATCCCTGACTGCTGTTGAGGATATGGAGTATAAGTCTTCATGTTGTGAAGTCTAAGTGTTGATGAATTTCTGCTTGGAGAAATAAACTCTGATGTAAGGGAGATGTCGTGTACTGCTTGTAAAATCCTATTGGGGAATCCTGAGAAATTTGACGACTTCTACTGGGGATTGATAACTGGAAGCTCTGTTCCGCTAGGGATTAAACTGCACATTGTGGGGGATTATGGAAATAGAATAGAGAGATTTACCTACCCCTTAAAGTCATCAGTGATTGTCTTCCTATTTCATTTATTTGTAATCAGTAATTATGTTCAAATGCATATGTTCAAAAATGAATCATTGGACGTTTTTTGTAAATAACAAAATAGAGTAAAGAAAAATAGATAGTTTTGCACTTTCAAAGGGATATCTTTGTATTGACTTTGAGTAAGTATTTTTTGTACAATGAGACAAACATTCTATTAAGAGAATGCCGTCGTAAAAAAATGAAAATTTTGATACAAAGAAAAGATAGCTATGTGTAATAATCCCCATGGGGTTCCCATTCTGCTATAGCCTTCGTATCTCTGAGCGTCTTGTCTATTTGTTGCCTTGTCCGAGGTTGATTGAATTGATCATAACTGCCGAGTTTGCAGGTTGTCTGAAAGGTGATCCAACGTGACATAGTCATACGCTTTAATTCCCTAACTTTTGCCTGGACCGCCCTTTCGGGTTTTCAGTCCACCGGGAAACCCTTTTTTGCCCAAGCCGCCCTTTCGAGTTTTCAACTTGTCGGCTGTACATTTCTCTGTTTTATCCCTAATTTTTGCCCGAACCTTTTTGGTTCGCCAGGATGCCCCTGTTGTGCCTAGGTGTGTCAACCTAGCGAGTCTCTTATGTGTAGTATCTTTTGACTATGTCTGTGTTCGCAGGATGTGGCAGGTCGTCACCATCCATGCTGGTCAAGATCATTGCTCCACCAAAGAAAATGTTTTTGATTACAAATGGTCCTTCGTATGTAGGAGTCCATTTTCCCCGGGGATCACCTTGCAGTAGTATGATACGTTTGATCACTAGATCCCCAACTTGATACACTTGGCGTCTGACCCTTTTGTTGAAAGCCTTGATCATCCGTTTTTGATACATTTTACTATGACAAACAGCAGTAAGCCTTTTCTCATCAATCAAGTTTAGTTGATCAAGTCGAGTTTGGATCCAATCGTCTTCATTCAGCCCTGCATCCTTCATAATTCTCAGAAAGGGGATCTGGACCTCAATAGGCAAGACAACTTACATGTCGTAAACCAGAGAATAGGTTGTTGCCCCGGTTGATGTGCGACCTGTTGTACGATATCCGTGGAGAGAGAATGGTAGCATCTCATGCTAGTCTTTGTATGTGACTATCATTTTCTGTATGATCTGTTTAATGTTCTTATTTGTGGCTTCGACAACACCATTCATCTTCGGCCACTAAGGGGAAGAATTGTGATGCTGGATCTTGAATTGCTCGCACAAGGCGGTGATCATAGTATTATTCAAGTTCGTACCATTGTCTGTAATGATCCTCTTCGGGATACCGTACCGACATATAATATTTTGCTTAATGAACCGGGCTACGACATTCTTGGTAATGGAGGTGAAAAAAGTTGCCTCCACCCAGTTGGTAAAATAGTCAATGGCCACTAGGATGAAGCGATGTCCATTAGAGGCTATTGGCTTGATTTCCCCAATCATGTCAATTCCCCACATAGAAAAGGGCCTAGGAGACGTCAAGACATTCAGAGGAAACAGAGGTACGTGCACCTTGTCAGCATAAATCTGACACTTATGGCAGGTTCGAGAGTGTTGATAGCAATCGGCTTCCATGGAAGACCAATAGTAGCTTGCCCGTAGGATTTTCTTCGCCATCGTATGTCCACTGGAATAGGTGCCAAAAGTGCCTTCATGTAACTCAGCCATGATCCTTTCAGCTTCAACCTTGTCTACGCACCGAAGTAACACTGATTCATGGTTGCGTTTGTAAAGAATGCCATTACTAAGGAAGAATTTAGTAGAGAATCTCCTTAAGAACTTCTTATCATTGACTGAAGCTCCTTTCAGATATTCTTGAGCCTTAAGATACCTCTTGACTTCGTGAAACCAAGGCTGGTCCACTACTTCTTCAGTATTAATCTCGTGGCAGTGTGCTGGTTCATCCCTTCGTTCAATGGTGATCTGGGGAGCCTCATTATCCCATTTAAGTTTAAACATAGATGACATTATGGTTAGTGCGTATGCTAGCTAATTTTCTTCTCGCGGGAAATGCTCGAAGGTAATCTTCTCAAAATGTGGGAGCAATGTCAAAACATGTTCTTTGTAAGGGATAAGGTTAGGGTGTTAGGTGTCCCATTCCCCTTTGATTTGGTTGATAACCAAAGCTGAATATCTGAATACATTCAACGATTTGATCCCTAAGTCTATGGCAACTTTGAGACCAAAGATGCACGCTTCGTATTCCGCCATGTTATTTGTACAATTGAAGCAGAGTCTTGCAGTAAATGGAGTGTGACACCCTTCAAGAGTTATGAGTACTGCACCAACACCATTTCCGAGTCCGTTAGATACCCCATAAAAAACCAAGGTCCATCGGGATCCTTGTTCAGGTCTGTCATACGGCCTGAATTCTTCATAGTTATTTACCATCATGATGTCTTCATCCGGGAATTCGAACTTCATGGACTGGTAGTCTTCTACAGCTTGGTTAGCAAGGTGATCAGCTAGTACACTTCCCTTTATTACTTTCTGGGTAGTATACTGTATATCCTATTCTGTCAGGATCATCTGCCATCTCGCTATTCTCCTAGAGAGAACAGGTTTCTTGAAGATGTATTTTATCAGATCCATTTTATATATCAACAAGGTAGTATGGGTCAGCATATACTGTCTTAGCCGGCGAGAAGCCCATGCCAGAGCTCAACAAGTTTTCTCGAGCAGTGAATATCTTGTTTCACAGTCGGTAAACTTTTTCTCAGGTAATAAATATCGCGCTCTTTTCAGCTAGACTCGTCATGCTTCCCCAACACACACCCCATTGAATTTTCCAACATGGTCAGATACATAATCAACGATCTTCCCTCGACTGGTGGCATCAAAACAGGAGGCTCTTACATGTACTCTTTGATCTTTTCGAAAGCAGTTTGGCATTCATCATTCCATTTGACTACTTGATCTTTCTTCAATAGTTTGAAGATTGGTTCACAAGTAGCTGTCAGGTGGGAAATGAATCTGGCAATGTAGTTCAACCTTCCCAAGAATCCTCTGACTTCCTTCTCAGTATGAGGAGCAGGCATCTCTTGTATCGCTTTTACTTTGGCAGGGTCTACTTTAATACCTTTAATGCTAACGACAAAGGTATTGGGGTGAAAAGGGTGAAAAGAATAGAAAAGGACCTTTCTAGAGTTTTCTAAGTAAGGGGGTAGATTATGGAAAGGGAAAGTGTTAGCACCCTTTCCATTCGTAGTTTTCTACGGGCTCTTAGATGCTTAGCTCATTTTTTAAATACCTTGTGCTTTCGTGTATTTTGAAATGCCTTAGTGCGACAGTTTGCTTTACGATAACTCTTGTATCAGTCCTCAAGAGTGTTGATAAAGCATTTTTTTTAAAATTATTTTGAAAGTGTTTTGTGTATGTGAAAAAAATTTGTTTTGAGCATAACATCTAGGAACTATCTACTTATACTCGAAAGGTTTGTTATTTTCCTCCTATCCTTTAGATAATGCTATCCTACTACTAGTGAGTAGGTAGCCCTATCGTTGAATGTTGAGGGACAATCGAAGGGACGTATAGTCATAAAGGCAACATGTGGAGACGCTTTAGCAATTTTGTCTAGGGACTAGATCATTTACTGAAAGGTAACATTGTAGGGTCATCGAGGGACTATGATCTTTGATTTACGGGTCTTTGCTAAAGCGTCCCCGTTTCGAGGGACATGACTGTTTTTTTTCCGAAAGACAACCAAAGTGGACTTACCCTAGAGGTGTATGTGTGCAATGTATGCTTGTTTCAATTATTTGTCTTTGAATTTAAGTTTGCTAGAGCTTTGTTTTCAGTCTTTCCATACAAGCCTAATTACTAACAGTTAATATCTTGCAGAAATTTAAAGTGCGGGAATTGTAAATCCTACACTATTACAATACTTCAGGGAGGGGGTATTTACATGTCCAAATGGGGAAACAAAAAGTAAAAGTCCTAAATTTAACTATTACAACCTTTTGCAGTTATATAAATATAAAATGAACGAAATTTAAAATGGGCGCGCGAATATGGAAAGCGAGGTAAGCCCTAAAATAATTCTACATACTTAGCACTTTTTTTGTCATTTTTATTAAGAAAAATACTTAAATTAATTTTTTTAACTAAATAAAGAAAAGAGTGATAAATAAGATGCAATTAAAACTAATCAAAAAGGAAACTAATTCTAACATTTTTTGGATTTTTATTATTGAGAAAAAGATTTGAAATGATTAAGTCTAAGTTCTAATTGATTTTAAATTACTTGAAATAAATCAAAATATAATTAACTAACTTGCACAAATTAAATTTAATCATATATAAAAAACCTAAATCTATTTTTATTTATAATTTATGATTAAACAAAAATGATTTTGGAAAAAGTAAATATAAAAATAAGTAAATAAAGAAATCTGGCGTTAGTTTTGGCTAAAGGTCTCTGAATTTTGCGTTTCGAAGCCAAGCTTCTGATCGATGTTGAGAATGGCATATAATGATTCATACCTCAAAACTTACATGGTTCACGTCTAACTTGCTCTATGTACGACTACAAACATGTATGCAAACGTCAAATAGATTAATAAATGCAGATTAACAAGATTAGATTTAAATAAATTATACCGAACGATGAAACTTGTATGGATGACTCGGGCGCGCTCCAAGCTAAGGCAAGTAATGGAAATGACTCCTAGGGACCTCAGGAGTGCAAAGATGGCACGAGATTGGATGGAGGAAAGCTGAAGATGAGGTTTTGAATTTTCACAACTTTTGAACGATTTTGAGAATTTTGAGAGAGCTTTGTGAAGAACTTTTGAAGAGATTTTTGAAGAGTAATTTCGTGCCCCTTTGCATATGGTTTGCTTATGCTTATATAGAGGTATTGTTGTACCCTAAATTTTTCCCTCTCATTTCTCCAGGATTCTCACAAAATCTCCCATAACATCAAGCTTGCAGCATTGACACATCAATTTGGGCTTGGAATTGGCACAAGGGCAAAATGGTCAATTGCATGTTGAAAAATCAAACTTTGACTTTTGGATCAAAATCATGTTTCAAGAATCATATTTCATCAAGACATGTTGTAATATGATATTTGTTTTATCAAGATAATCAAAAGTCAAAATTACTTTGGAAAAGTCAAAATTCTGAATACTTTGAAATTTTTCTAAGTGACAAGCTCAGAACTTCTGGCCAGATTATCACCATGATGCAAGTTGATTCTGGAAGAACTTATAACACAAAAGTTGTAGATCTTAATGAGATCTAAAACATTGTAGAACAGAACTTCTTCTAGAAATGCTGGAATTTCAAGCTATACGTCTTCAAAGACACGTCCATGAAACTGAAGCTTTCAGCAAATTCCGGACCTTTCCAAAACAAGACTTGGTTAAAACTTTTGGGCCAGTTTTCACATAGGTTCAGTCAGAAGTTGTAAGAGCAATTCAAAGAGGATTTATAAAGCGTGTTACAAGCTTTTGGGAAAGTCTGAGAACTCGCTCAGAACATGCTGGAGCAAAGAGATTAAAGGATTAGAAGTTGGATGTTGGTTCTAAGTTGTGCTGATGCTGAACTTCTGATTAAGAATTAAGCTATGATGCATAATCTCACATTGTAGGATTTTTGATATGATAAATCTCATCATCATTTAATGCTCACAACCACTTTTGAGTTTTTATCCAAAGGATTTCCCCACGTGTGACATAGAAGTACATTGTTGTCCTTGAAAAAGCAAACTCTTGTACAAAAGTATGTTGGGCCCATGCTTTGCTTTTGCCTCTGAGGGTAATTTTCCTTAATTCATGCTTACAAATCCAACTTAGGAACGACTAAAAGCTGCTAACCACCATACTTTTTTATCTTGCTTCAAGAACAAGCCATCATGCTAGCATGATGTTGGTACTTTTGACTTCTCCAAGCTACAAAATTCTTGCCTATAAATTGAACTTAATTTGCAACTGTGAAGAGGCCGGTCAGAAAAATTGAAAGGAAAAGCTTTGAAACCTTGCTAAAAATTATAGAAATACGAAAATGCAAACAAAAATATAAAACCTGCTAGTTTTTTATTCTTGAATTCAAACTCCAATTTCCCTCAAGTGTTCTTGACCAAATCATCCATACACCATTCATAACCCATGTTAAAGGTTGTCTCTGTCTGCTGAGCACGTGAGGAAGCTGATCAGAACATTACAAGCAGTTAGAACCAGGCTCTAGTCCACAGAACTTTTTCCAGCTGCAAGGTAAGCTTTTGCTGACTCTCATCATATTACTTAGGCATTGTTATATTTGCAGATTCAAAATACAATGTAGACATCCTGGCTTTGATTCTGTACATATTCACAAATTGCATGTATTTTTATATTAGTAGAGATAATTTCAGTTCAGAACTTCTTGAGGAAATTAGGATTCAGAATTAGGATTAGCAAAATTCATACCTGCTTCTGATGTACAGTTCTGATACTTTATATTTTTGAAACCATGATGGAACTTGCCATAATTTCTATGTGTGCATTTTCTGTTTTGTTGAGAAATGACTAAGCTGCAGATGCTCTGACTGGCATGGAGAAAGATTTGGAATTTATCATCAGAGTTTACTTTATGATACATATTTATGCTTTTGCTTCTGATACCGGATGTACAGCCACCCTAGTGGTAGACAGTGTGTGCGCATAAGACATTAGTGCTAAGGGTCCTGGGTTCTAGCCCCAGAAGCATCTTTTTTAGGTTTATTTAGTGACATTTTTACCCATTTATCTATCAGACGATACTCCTAGATCAGAACTTCTAGACAACCTTACCCAACAACATTATCACCTCACTCTCTCAAATAGCCAAAACTTCTGACTTGCCAGTGATATAAGAACTTCTAGGTTCCCAACTACACTATAACTTCTGAACCCCTTCAACAATCAGAACTTTTAGGTTTTCCTTTATTCCCAGTGTGATCGGTGGATCTGGAACTGAATGTTTAACGCTGGTTCGCAAAATCTCGCGGAAGCAAGAGTCGCCACCGTCTTTTATTTTCTCCAAATGGAAAGGACAAAAGAACAGAAAAATTCCTTAAAGAGATTGCTCTCGGTTCGGGAGGTAGATTATAGAAAGGGAAGGTGTTAGCACCCTTTCTATCCATGGTTATCCATGGGCTCTTAGATACTTGCTCATTGTGTTTTCAAAAGTGGTTTGTTTGCTTTTCAACTGTGGGTTTTTTTAAAAAAAGGTTTCTTTGAAAATTCCAGTTCGACTCTTGTATCGGTCCTCAAGAGTGTTTGAAAAAATGCTTTCGAAAGCTTTTTTAAAATGTGTTGGTGTGAGAAGTATTTTTGAATTTGTTTTGAAATTAGAGCAAGTATCTAGAGTCGTCTACCTACCCTAAGGAATTCGTCTGTGTAAATGTCCTTTAAAGTAGTGCCATCCCACCATTGAGAGGTAGGTAGCACCACCGTTGGAGGTGTTCGGGTCAATTCGAGGTTCGGGACATGGTGATCACCAGAGCAATGGGAAGACACCTTAGAAGCTACCCTCATGCCAGGTTCCCGGATCATGAGGACTTACTAAGACATCCTCTACTCGACGATCACCTTTCGAGGCAAGGCAACAGTGAGGCATACCCTAGGGGTGGTGTGTGATTTGTGTGTCGTTTTCATTTATTTTTGTCTTGTCATGCTATTGGTGATCTATGCGTTTGTTTTATTTAAGGCCATTCATTCTTGCATGTCATTATTAACAGTTAAAAAAATGTGCGGAATTTAAAAGTTCTACGCTATTACAAAGGCGCGGGTCCACATCGCCAAAATTTCCAGAACCCGATTTGACAGAAAATAAAGAATTAAAAATGCGAAAGATAAATATTATATGGCCTTGGGAGAGATACATAAATATTAAAAGAAAAAGAAAGAAATATGCGAATTGAAATTTAAATTAGAAACGAGGGCGTTAGACCCTTTTTGCAAAATTAACTTAAATGATTAAACTAATTAAAATTAAAAAGAAAAGGAATTGTTTTTGGTATTTTAAGATTTTAATGGAAAAAAGAATTAAATGAACTTGAGAAACTAACCCTAATTCTAAAATTTTTTATTTGTTAAGAAAGTATTAAACTTTAACCTAAAATTAAACCTAATTATTTTACATGCAATTTAATTACAAAAATAAATAATAGGAAATATTTAATTATTATGAAAGAAAAGAAAAAAGGATAAAAATGATTATAAACCCTAATTCTACCAATTTTAGATTTTTATTAAGGAAAATACTACAATTAAACCTAATTTAATAACTAAAATTAATTAATGCAATTTATTTACAAAAAATACTAAAATAAAAATATTTATTATTTTTTTTTATCTTTTCTGATTTTTTATTGTTTTTTTATATTTTTTATGAAAATAATTGAATTAACAGAATTAATTAAAAATAATAATTGAAAGAATAAAAAGAAAAAAATATAAGAGAAATTTGCAAACCTAGGGGGTTCTGCCCCTAATTTGGAGGTGAGACTTAGCATTTTAGGCCCATCTATCCCTGACCTGGTGGACTTTTCCAGCTAGCGTGTATACGCGTTGACCAACGATCATGGTATGCTTCAAACGACAGCCCTTGGATTGATCTCATCATGTGCGTGAAAGGCTGGATTTTGTGGGTGCATGGTGTTCCTCAAGAGAGACGCTGCATAGAATGACAATTAGGAAAATAATATTGCAAAGGGGTGGGGACCTGGGGCTCGAACCCAGGTCTTGAGGGTCACCAGCGCTTATGCCTGCCAGTGGAGCTATTCACGTTTTCTGTAGATTAAATAACAAACAAAATTTATAAACTAAAATAACGCGTTAGTGGAGAATTAGCGCGAAATTCAAATAGGCCAATCACTGATCGCCACAGGGGTCATCTTCTTCGTTGCCTTATTTTTTTTTCTGAAACACAAAACATTGGCAACGGTTTTGTAAACGTTCCTATAGACACCCTATTGAAAAATAGCGATTAGCCCCTGGGACCTCATAAATTAGGCGCGAGGGTGCCATTGTTTTCGTCCAAACACCCTGAATCCATTCATGGCATTATGAGGTTCTAATTTTGTAGCTTTTAAAAACGCCCAATTTGGACCTCCAAGAACCCTAATATGTATCAATGGTAGAATTGCATATAGTACACAAAAACATAATTAAAGTAGGTGGTTAGCTTCAAAACACATCACTTAGTATGAATCCATTAAAGAAATGCAATGAAAATGTCTAAATCTTAAAACACGATTCTGAAAAAAATATGAGAAAGTGTGAATCCTATTCACCAATTCTGGGCGTTAGAGATCGTGCTTTTGATCCAAATACGTTGTTTGATGTCCCAGGAATGCAATGGAATCAGTGTTGTGGCTTGAAACGACCTGCAAGTGTATTTTCAGTTTTGAGTTTTCAAGCAAAAAGTTCAAGTTTTTTCTTCAGGTTCTTGCGCAGCTTTTTGGTTACCAGGCATTAGGTCTTGATCAAGCTTATGTATGGAATCAATTAGGGTTAAAATTTGATCAAAAAAACCTTTGCATTGATTGAATAATATTTGGTTTTCAAGGCAAAATATTTTCTAATCTTTTCATGCAAACTTCTACCAAATCATGACCAATTCAATTGATTCTTTCTATATTTGGTTAGGCACGAAATCTTGGAGATATTATGTGCACAAAAAGATTGAAAAACCTAGGTTTAGTATTTTTCATGTATTTTAATTAATTAAATGAATTATTAATAATAAAAATCCAAATAAATAAATAAAAAATGAATAAAAACTTCCCTTTGGGCCAAATGGTCGTGCACATGCCTTGGATAATGAATTGTGGAAGAAAAAGAGGCCCATTAGCAATTTTAGGTCATTTGAATCAATGTTGACTTTTCAAAATATCCAAAAATTTCCCAACTTCCATAAGGCATAACTTGCTCAATTTTTAAGCTTTGCTCATGTTCTTAGACATTTTGGACAGGTCTTTGAGTCCTCTAACCAATGTCTTTGGTCCCATGTCATTTTCATTTACCAATCTCAAGTTATGGCCTTTGACTTAAAGTCCCTTTTTGTTGACTTTTGAAAATGACCTATAATGTTGAAATTGATAACTTTTTGTGAGAGCATTTCTTGGACTTGAAGTATGAAGATGAGTTGTAGGAAATGTCTTTCTCTTCAAAATGAGCTTTGGGTGGAATTTTTCTGATAATCCATGTGGAAGTTATGCCCTAGTCAATTTACAGTTGACTTTTTCAGCTGTCCAAATAAGGAAACTTTTGCATCTTGATGATTTTTGAGCCAAGCTTTGAGAATGTAGGTGTTTAGGTATTGGCTTGCATTTTTGGTAAATCCCAAGTGTATGTGTGAATGTCATGACTGATGTCATAACATTCTAGTTCAGTTTGTACTGGTTCATTAAGTACCTTTGCAGAAAAATATTGTAATTCAAATACTGATGTTTACAAGTGTGTATCTGAGCATTTTGCAAAATGATCACATTTTGCTAAATCAGTAGACAGGTTTTCTCAGATGTCATAACAGATGTTATGACATCCTGTTCTGAACTAATAGGATTGCAGGATTGGATAAGTCTGAGTTTTTTCAGGAAATAACTCAGTCCTTTCTGAACAGAATCCTGCGTTTTCTGAGGGGTAACCTAGCTCAACCCTAACCTGGTTAATAAAGTCCTGTGACCTGGTCTTTAGGTCAAACGGAATTAACCCTAGGTTTTTGGAAACCCTAACTGAAGTTGCAGCTGCTATATATTCAACAGAGCTGCTGTTTTTCAAGGATCGCTGCTGATTGATTAGAAGATCATTTGTAATATGTATAGATTTGTTTATTTGTACTCCAAGCAATTATCATTGTGATAAGTGCCTTGGAATAGGTTTCTATTTGTAAGGGTTGTGTAGCACTCAAAGCTTTGAAGCAAGAGTGTTTGAATGTTCCTTGACTAAAGTTGTGAAGCAGAGTCAAGTTAGTTGTGTACATCACTCAAAGCTGTGAAGCACGAGTGATTGTGTTGCTTGATTAAAAAGCTGTGAAGCTTAATCAAGTGTTTGTTTTTGAAGAGTGTCTTCATCAATTCTTAAGTCAAATTGGTTTATGTATCACTGCTGTGATTGAGGGGGAGTGAGTAGGAACTCAGGTTTAAGTTGTACTTAGATTAGAATTGCATTGGGTAGGTCTTAAGTGAAGGAGATAAAATGGTTGGTTTATTCCTGAATTAACATCTCTTATAGTGGATTCTCTCCTTGGCTTGGTAGCCCCCAGAGTAGGTGTTGTTGCACACTGAACTGGGTAAACAATTGATTGTGTTCTTTATTGCTTTTGTATTTACTGTCATATAGTAAGTCAGATACGGTGTCATAACATTGAACGTGACATTGAGTATCTGCAGCCAGAATTTCAATTGGCATCAGAGCAGGCACCCTGCCTGTATTACTGGGTGAGATCTAGGGATATCACTTTCTGGCACTATGGACAAAGAAGGAGTTTTTGGAAATAGACCACCCATTCTGGATGGAACTAATTATGATTACTGGAAACCTCGTATGATTGCCTTCCTAAAATCTCTGGACAAAAAAGCTTGGAGAGCTGCTGACAAAGGATGGATTCATCCCACCATAACTGAGATAGACGGGACAATCAGTCTGAAGCCTGAGGAAGATTGGAGTAAAGAAGAAGATGAGTTAGCTCTGGGAAATTCAAAAGCTTTAAATGCCTTGTTCAATGGAATTGATAGAAACATTTTCAGACTAGTACATCAATATGAACTGGCCAAGGAAGTTTGGGACACTCTCAAAACTACTCATGAGGGAACTTCCAAAGTAAAAATGTCAAGGCTTCAGATGTTGACCACCAAATTTGAGAATCTAAAAATGATGGAAGATGAAACCATTCATGAGTTTCACATGAACATCTTGGAGATTTCCAACACCTCAGGAGCACTGGGAGAAAAAATGTCAGAAGAAAAACTGGTGAGGAAGACTCTCAGATCCTTGCCTAAAAGATTTGCAATGAAGGTAACTGCCATAGAGGAAGCCCAGGACATTAGCAAGTTGAAAGTGGATGAACTTATTGGGTCTCTTCAGACTTTTGAGATGGGGATCACTGATAATGGTGACAAGAAGAACAAAAGCATAGCACTTGTATCCAACACTGATGATGAAGAAGAAAACATATCAGAAGCTATTGCCATGCTTGGAAGATAGTTCAACAGGCTCATCAAATGAATGGACCCAAAGTCAAGGTCTAATGTTCATAACATTCCCTCTGACATTGACAGTTCCAGCAGAAGACCAAGGTCAGAAGATAAGGGAAACCAAGGCAGAGGTATTCAATGCCATGGATGTGAAGGATATGGACATATTCGAGCTGAATGTCCTACCTTTCTTAAGAAGCAAAAGAAAGGAATGACTGTTACTTGGTCTGACTATGATTCAGAAAGTAATTCTGAAGAAGAATCTGCCAAACTAGTTACTGCCCTAACTAGTGTTTGTACTTCTGAAAGTGACACTAGTGATGAAGAAGTGACATTTGAAGAACTGGCTGATACCTACAAGAAATTGTGTATCAAAAGTGCTGAAGTCTGTGTGCAGAATGAGAAACAATCAAAACTCATTATAAAGCTGGAGGCTGAAAAAAGGGCAAATCTTGAAACTATAAGTCATTTAGAAGGAGAAGTTCAACTGCTGAACTCACAACTGAATCAAATGACCAAATCTGTCAAGATGTTGACCAATGGAACAGATAAATTGGAAGAGATCCTTCAGGTTGGACAAAATGTGGGAAATAAATCTGGACTAGGATTTATGGAAGCAAAGAAATCTGGTACTGGTAAGCAAATGTCAAAACGGATGTCTCAACACAACTCTCAACATCAGGAACAGAGACATATGAAGAAAAGGTACCAAAGATGGAAATGCCATCATTGTGGTAGATATGGCCACATAAAGCCCTTCTGCTTCAGATTACATGGATACCCTAATCAGATATCAGGTGTCAAACCTAAGTCTAAAAAGGTACCACATGCTCCTCAATGGAAGAAAAAGGCTACTGCACTGATAGCTCACACTTCCCTGAGGGTCTCTGCAAAGGAAGACTGGTACTTTGACAGTGGATGTTCCAGACATATGACTGGAATCAAGAACCTCCTCAATAATGTTAAGCCTCACACCACCAGTTTTGTGACCTTTGGAGATGGGGCTAAAGGTGAAATCAAAGGAGTTGGTGATTTGGACTGCCCTGGAGTTCCAAGTCTGAATGAAGTACTGTTGGTGAAAGGACTGACCGCTAATCTCATTAGTATCAGTCAACCGTGTGATCTAGGATTCAAGGTCAATTTCTCAAAATCTGAATGCCTTGTAATCAATGACAAACAAGAGATAGTAATGAAAGGAGTCAGATCCAAAGACAACTGCTACTTGTGGGAGGCTGAGAACACTAATTCCTCATCTGTGTATTCCATTGCAAAAGAGGTGAAACTGTGGCAGCATAAGCTTGGTCTCCTTCATCTAAGAAGAATGAAGAGAGCTATCTCTATGAAAACTGTCAGAAGAACTCCAAAACTACAGGTTGATGATATCTGTGATGTGGGAAATAAACTTGAAGAAGAATGTGTTGTCAGAACCTTAAGTCATCTTGACAAGGATGTTGGAAATAACAAGTCTCATAAATTTTGTTCTCAAAACATCTGGTCAAAGCAGATGCTCCCTAAGTACAATGTTACACAAGATGTTGTGACATTGTGTTGTGACAATCTGAAAACATTCAACACTTCCTTGAACCCTATTGACTTTGAAGAGAAGAAGTCATTTAAACTGGAACACAGATTCTCTAAGCTTCAACTGACTGATTCTTCTACCAAGGCTCTTGTTGGAAATAAACTTGAAAATTTGAGGGGCAGGTTGCGTATTCACCAATATGAGAAATTATAGCAATTAGTTTTGCTTAAAACAAGGGTTGAAGGGATTAATTTTATTAAGTCTATATTTAGTGGGTTAATCATATTCTTTCACAATTCCTTCAAAAGCTTTAAGAAGTTGAAGAGACTCCCTTTTACCCCCTACCTCTCTCATCCTTGCAACCTGTTTCCTCCTCCCAATCAAAGATTTTTCTCAAACTGCTACTATTACTCAAAGTCAATCAAAATGTCTCAGACATCGTCTTCCACCATGGCAGCTTCGTCTTCCTCATCATCGGCATCATCTGATCAAGATTCTAGGGCAATCACTACATGCATAGAATCTGAAGTTCTTGAGGTCACTCCTCTCAGGGAGATGGCAACTGACCCAGCCAGAGTCAAAAAGCTCAGAACCAGACATGCAGGAAGAGCTCAAGCTACAGCCTCTGGTAATTCTTCTCATCCTTTGTCTTCTGTACCTAATAGAGAAGGATCAGTTCAAGTACACCAAGCTATTGCTAGGATGGTTACTAGCATTCTGAGTGGCAACCAATCTGTACCGGGGATTTCTATCCCTTTAAATCAATCAGAAAGTCCAAATGTGGAAGGTTCTGAAAATGTAGATGTCACTGAGGATGTTGTGACACCAAAAGACAACATTCAGAACCCCTCTGAAAAGGCTGCTGATCCACCTATCATTGATGTGGATGAAGATTACTCAGATAATGAACTGATTGCTAATGTGAACCCTAGCATAGCTAGGAGATTGATGAAAAGAAAGAGTAGTCAGAATGATAAACCTGATGCTAATAAATCCAAGGCTGAAGGCATGGCTGAGAAAAGTATTCAGACAAAAGGGAAGAAGGCACAGGTGCAGACTGCTAGACAACCAATCTCTAAGAAAAGTAAAGAACCTGAAACTTCTGATTCTGATGAGGAATCAGAATTTGAGATTGATATTGAAGAAACTCCCATCAGAAGGAAGCTCCCCTCCAGCAAGATTGCTAGAGTGCCTGAAGTGCCAACAGACAACATCTCTTTTCATCATCCTGACAATGCAAACAGATGGAAGTATGTTTGCTTAAAGAGAATAGCCTTGGAGAGAGAACTCAACAATGATGCCTTGGAGTGCAAAGACATCAAGGACCTGATCAAGAATGCTGGACTAATGAAGACAGTGATAAAGTTTAACAAATGCTATGAAAATCTGGTCAAGGAGTTTGTAGTGAACTTGTCTAATGATTGTGCTGATGGAAGGTCAGCTGACTTTGAGAGTGTGTTTGTTAGAGGAAGAAGGGTCAAGTTCTCTCCATCAGAAATCAACAAGTTTCTTGGAAGAACAAATAAGGACTGTCCTGATCTAGAGGCAACTGACAATGAAGTGTGTCTAACCATCACATCCAGGCAAGTAAAGTGCTGGCCATTGAAAGGGAAGCTGAATGCTAGTAAACTCAGCATGAAATTTGCCATCTTGCATAAAATAGGTGCAACAAACTGGGTGCCTACAAATCACAAATCAACTATCTCCACAGGATTGGGGAGATTTATCTATGCTGTAGGAACCAAGACTGCCTTTGACTATGGAAGGTACATCTTTGAACAAACTTTAAAGCATGCTGGCAGTTATGCTGTCAAAGGACCAATTGCCTTTCCCTCCCTCCTCTGTGAAATCATCCCTGCACAATTCCCTGATATCCTTGTGGCAAGAGATACAGTCTGCAAAAGAGCTCCTGCCCTTGGCCTGCACTACAAACTGTTTCAGGGATCTCATGCTCCAAACATTGTCATAACATCAGCTGAGACATCGTCTGTGAAGACCCAGTCCAAGACATCAGATGTCATAGCTGTTTTAAAAGAAACTTGCAAAGAGCTGGATACTAGAAAAAGGACCCTAGAACTTCTAATTGCCAGGCTAGAAAAGGAGGAAGCTGAAGAAAATAGAAGGGAAGAAGGTGAAGGACATCTCAACATTGAAGAAACTAGCTCCTCAGAATCTGATGACAGTGCTTGAAGGTTGATTGCTGTTTGGTGGAGTTTGGAAGTATGTTCTGTTGTTGCCTGCTGCTGATCTTATTATTTTGTTTTGGATAACTGTAAAATTTTCTGAACATGTATCTTTGGCCCATTTGTGGCTAAAGAGGGGGAGAATATTTTGGTACTTGCTTAATTAGTACTTGACATTCTGTGTTCTATTTTTCTGCTGTCACTTATTTCTGCTGCTATCTATCTCTGATTGTTTAGGGTCTTTAGCCAAAAATCTGCCAAAGGGGGAGTTTGTAGGTGTTTAGGTATTGGCTTGCATTTTTGGTAAATCCCAAGTGTATGTGTGAATGTCATGACTGATGTCATAACATTCTAGTTCAGTTTGTACTGGTTCATTAAGTACCTTTGCAGAAAAATATTGTAATTCAAATACTGATGTTTACAAGTGTGTATCTGAGCATTTTGCAAAATGATCACATTTTGCTAAATCAGTAGACAGGTTTTCTCAGATGTCATAACAGATGTTATGACATCCTGTTCTGAACTAACAGGATTGCAGGATTGGATAAGTCTGAGTTTTTTCAGGAAATAACTCAGTCCTTTCTGAACAGAATCCTGCGTTTTCTGAGGGGTAACCTAGCTCAACCCTAACCTGGTTAATAAAGTCCTGTGACCTGGTCTTTAGGTCAAACGGAATTAACCCTAGGTTTTTGGAAACCCTAACTGAAGTTGCAGCTGCTATATATTCAACAGAGCTGCTGTTTTTCAAGGATCGCTGCTGATTGATTAGAAGATCATTTGTAATCTGTATAGATTTGTTTATTTGTACTCCAAGCAATTATCATTGTGATAAGTGCCTTGGAATAGGTTTCTATTTGTAAGGGTTGTGTAGCACTCAAAGCTTTGAAGCAAGAGTGTTTGAATGTTCCTTGACTAAAGCTGTGAAGCAGAGTCAAGTTAGTTGTGTACATCACTCAAAGCTGTGAAGCACGAGTGATTGTGTTGCTTGATTAAAAAGCTGTGAAGCTTAATCAAGTGTTTGTTTTTGAAGAGTGTCTTCATCAATTCTTAAGTCAAATTGGTTTATGTATCACTGTTGTGATTGAGGGGGAGTGAGTAGGAACTCAGGTTTAAGTTGTACTTAGATTAGAATTGCATTGGGTAGGTCTTAAGTGAAGGAGATAAACTGGTTGGTTTATTCCTGAATTAACATCTCTTATAGTGGATTCTCTCCCTGGCTTGGTAGCCCCCAGAGTAGGTGTTGTTGCACACTGAACTGGGTAAACAATTGACTGTGTTCTTTATTGCTTTTGTATTTACTGTCATATAGTAAGTCAGATACGGTGTCATAACATTGAACGTGACATTGAGTATCTGCAGCCAGAATTTCAGAGAATCATGATCAAGCATTGATCAAATGATGTTTGTGGCTTCAAAATGAGATGTTGACCAAAAATTTGAACTTTTGATTGTCAAATGACCATTTTACCCCTACAGTTGACTGTAGTGCAATTAGGGTTTTCACTGTGCAATTTTGTGCTGAAAGTCTTGAAACTTTGTATGAGGATGCTTGACCATGTTTATAGGCATGTGGGACTTGATTGGACCCTTGGAAACTTCATTTTCTTGATCAGAACCAAAACCCTAATTTTGACTGTTTAGGATACCCTTGCACTGTGCAACCCTTGGAGAATTTTGCAGCTTGACTTGGCAATTTCTTGAAGAATATGGGAGGGCAAATTTTGGGGTACAACACCCAGCAGCTTCAGAACTTGGTGTACCCAGTCCCATAACTTCTAACCCTCTACTTTCCTACTAACATTTTCTATCTTGCAGCGTATCAGAGTCAGAAGTTCTATTCCTTCTCCTTTCAGCAATGTGTTGATTCTGACTCCCTTATCTCTCATTTATTTTATTTTAGCTTTTAAATAACCAAAAACACCAAAAAAACCATTTTTATATTTACATACTTTATTTTATCTCTTTTTTAAACCAAAAGATCAAACATATTTTCTTAAGCCAATTTATTTATTTTCTTAACAAAAACAAAAAAATCCATTTTACGTTTCTTGTATATTATTTCAATATGGTTGTAATAGATAATTAGGACTCATAATTTCTTGAAATCCTCATTTGTAAATTTGTACACCCCATCCCCTTAATTATGTAATAGAATAAGACTTTACTTTTCCGCACTTTTATTGCTTTCATATATTGTTAGTAATTAGGGTGTGTATGACAAGACATGAAATCGACAAATAAATAACCCTAATCAAGACAGAATGCATGCAATCAGATACACTTTGCACACATGCACCCCTTAGGGTAATCTCACTTGTTGCCTATAAAAAAATAGCCATGTTCCTCGAACATGGGCATTTTAGCAAAGACCCTCGATAAAAGATCGTAGTCCCTCGATGACCCTCGATGTTGCCTTCGGTAAACGATCTAGTCCCTAAAACGACATTACTAAAATGTCCCATAGATATCCTTCTATGACTATACAAACGTCCCATGCCCGTCCCTTCACATCCAATGACGGGGCTCCTTACCAAATCAATGGTAAGATAGCAACATCTAAAGGAGGAGGAAAAGAACATCTAAGACCGTTTGAGTAGGTAGATTCGCTCCTAGTTGCTCGCTTGCTCACAAAAAAAACATTTTATACACCAACACTTTCAATTTGAAACATTTTCAAAAGACAACACTTTGTACGCGTTCTTATAGAAACGAGAGCTATTACAAAGAAGACACCTTTTCAAAATCTCTTTCAAAAAACACATTCCACAAACACCTTTTGAGCTATTTTCGAAACAACACTTTGTACGCGTTCTTATAAAAACGAGAACCATTACAAAGACATTTTCAAAACCCACACCACAAGCACAATTCAAACAAAAGCAAGTGATCTAGCAAGAAACTAAGAGCCCGTAGATAACTACGGATGAAAAGGGTGCTAATACCTTCCCTTTTCATAATCTACCCCCCGAACTCAAGAAAACATCTCAAAGGTCTTTCCTGTTCTTTTCAACCTTTCCTTTTGGATAAAAGAAAAGTCAGTGGTGACTCTTGCTAACCGCAACATTTGCGATCAAACACAAAACAACCAAGTCAGTTCTCCCACCGTATCACAAAACTGGAGACTCTGCTGGGGAAGAGACTTTAAAGTGGGGTTACCTTAGGGCTAAATGACCTTTACTTGCTTTCCTTTGTTTGATTTGTTTGCTATACATTTTGGTTCCTTGTTTGGGATTTGTTTTAATCCTCTACCCGGATCTGGGGCACCTTTTTTAGGTAAGTAGCAATAGATTATGGAAACTGTGCGAGGTATACCGACATGGTCTAAACAATAGCTACGTTAGTGTGAAACATTTGTCGGTACCAGTATCCCTTGTGTTGAATCAAGAAGAATATGGGGCTGCTGAGCGGTGTCATGAAGCACTAACTGACCTTAGAACCTTACTTGACCAACTTGGCCATTAGGAAGTAGTGAGATAGCCGGTTTCGGTGTAAAGCTGAAAATTGGTTGATACTCGATGCTACACTCATTGAGACTTGACTCCTGAGTTTCGTTTGGTTGCGAGTCAATCGCCTATCGAACGAAGCTTGTGGGAAAGGTCAGTGATATTGAGATCCCTTAGAACCCAATTACTATTTATAGGACAGGTTCAACCAATCCAACTTCAAGAGGGTACTTACCTACAAACTCCATGCAATCCTAAACCTAAGGACTTATATGCTTTGTGTGAATATGATTATTTGTATATAAACTTGCTTACTCCACATACTTGTACATAACATCATAACATCATACCATAAAATTTTCAATAACCATTTCAAGGATCTCAAGGGCCTATGATGTAGGGTCACGTTGAACCAAAAGTCTATCAAGGGGCAAGAGGATTTATTTTCCTCTAACCAAACACCATCAAAAATCAAGTACAATAAACTTGAGTCAAGGGCTACAATCCACTCGACATGGTGAAACTTAATTCTCGTGGAAGGACACCCACTAATACAAAGTTCTCCAATCAAAACTGTAAGTGACTACTAGTCCCACGAGATCCTTGAAAACATGCATCCACATGTCATGCATCATATCATGACAGGTTTCTCCCATACAGTTCTCCTTATCTTTCTACTGTTTATTTCAGTAAGATGGATATGGAACAAACAGTGAAAGATCTACAAGCTCAAAACACTCAATTCCAACAAATGTTTCTGGCTATGGCTAAAGGGAAAGAGGACCTGAAGACTCTTCTTCTCAAAGACAAGAAGAAAAAGTCCAAGAAGTCAGTAGGCGTCCTGAACTTGGGAAGAAGACTTAGAGGACAAGTCAAGTGAACTCTAGATCTTTCAACTCCATCCAACATGGGGGATAGTCATGAAGAAGACAACATTTTGGAGATTGATGAAGTCGAAGCTGACTACTCTGAGGACCAGTATCCTTCCGCTGATGACAAGTACAAACATTTGAAGGATCGCCTCAATGCTATGGAGATTCAACAGATACCTGGTTTGGATTTAGGAGACATGGGTTTGGTTTCTGGGTTGGTCATCCCGCCAAAGTTCAAAATCCCTACATTTGCCCTGTACGATGGAGTCTCTTGCCCTAAGATGCACTTAATGTCTTATGTTCGCAAGATTCAACCATACACAACTGATCTGAAGCTTTGGATCCATTTCTTCCAAGAGATCCTGGTAGGGACTCAACTTGAATGGTTCTGTAAATTGGAGAGTTCTCGCATCTACACCTGGGAGGATTTAGCTGCTGCTTTCTACAAGCAGTACCAATACAACGCTGATCTTGAACCAACTCGTGTGCAATTGCAGAACATGACCATGGGTTCCAGCGAGAGCTTCAAAAGATACGCCTAAAAGTGGAGAGATCTGGCTGGTAGGGTGCATCCCCCTCTAACTGACAGGGAGCTGATTGACATCTTCATGGGAACTTTGATGGGACCTTTCTTCAATCACCTAATCGGAAGCTCCTCGACCGTATTCACCGAGCTAATATTGACCGGTGAAAGGGTCAAAGATGGTATCAAAAGCGGAAAGATACAAGGAGCTACACCCTATGATGCTCAGAAAAAGCCATACAGTTGGAAGAAAGAGTCTAATGCTGTGTATAGTCAAAAGAGTCATCATGATCAACATGTAGGGGTAATCCTGATCTCTAATCCTACACTTGTTCAACAAAGACAGGGAAATAGGCGTAGGGTAAGATATCAAGAAAGGCAGTACACTAACATCAACATGCCTTTGTCTCAAGCGTTACAACATTTGCTGAAGTTGAAGCTGATCACGCTAAAGGATCCTCCTCAAAATGCTGATACCTCCTCTTCTAAGTAAAATCCAAGCGTAAGATGTTCCTACCATTCCGATAGTCCCGGACATGACACTGATAGCTATTAGACTTTGAAGAACAAGATTCAAGATTTGATTGACGCCAAGGATATTGAGTTTGACCCTCCGGAGACTCAAAACGTGATCACTGCTCCTATGCCGAATCATTGAGAGAGTCTTGTTCATTTCGAATTTTCAATTGTAATTCCTTTTGTTATTCAAACAATTATCTATTATTGTCAAACATTGTTTCATTAATGCATTGCATATGTTTGTCTTGAATTCATCCATTCATTTTAACTATATTTAAACTATGCCTTTTTTATGACATTTAACTCTTGCTAAAAGTTACAAGCCTTTAGAGGGAGGATGATGAAAACAATGCCATAGTCTCATACAATATGCTTTTGAACAGACCTTGCTGACGATGTACATGCATTATTTCAAACCCTAAACACTGGAGTTATAAGGAAGATAATCCCTAGTCAACCCCTTCGAGCCAAAGAAGTAGAAGTTTTCTTTTTTGCACAATTTGAAACCTTTAATCAAAACCTTGGGCAGGGTAGTCTCTCATTTGATTCAAACGCGCGTTTAGCCTCAAACTCTCATCTCGTAATAAAACTAATGACATCAAAAACATTCCTCTAGAATCAAAAGACAGTGATGGTTCCCTATCACATAGGCAGTCATTATCTCTCATGAGAAAAGCCCACTAAGTCAAAACCTACAAAGGAGACTTAAGAAAAAAAATTGGGGCATCCCGCTGACGTAATCTCAAAATAAGAACAGTCAGGCAAAAATCAGGGATAACAAATCGAAAAGAGGTCACTACAAATCCTAAACAACATGAAAAATGTTGTGAAAAATGACTGCTTTCTGACAAACTTAACTTGTCTGAACCATCACCAAAACGTCATTCCAGACTCAATTGGAGTTCAAGTGCACAATTAGCTGAGTTTAGGAATGAAGAACATCACGAAGAATGGGCGGTTACAAATACACTTTGAGCCTTTATCCTTTGTTTCTTAAACTGTGAACCAAGCCACGTTACAACCTTTCAAAAGTCCTAATTGAAGCATGGGTTAGTTCGAAAGCATATTGTTACATAAGGTATCTTGACTCCTGTAAGGCTTTACTAAAAATCCTGAGTTGAACTTTTCTTACAAAATTTCTTTACTTGCTAAAACGCATTTTCAAAACTTCAAGACAAGCATAAACTTTATATTATTTGAATATCGCTGTTTGCATATGGTTATTTGTTTCACAGCGGAGAAATTCACACAACGAATATCCGATGAACGAAAGCTCTCTAAGTGAACAAAATCACTTCAAATGGGATTACACTTTCCGAATGACAAATCTCCTATCAACAAGGGGGCATGACATGTCACTATCCAACACACCTGGGGCAGTCCAATCAAGATTCCATGAAATCTCTCAAGAAATGCTGAATAACCAGGGCAAGGTCACCATCTCCATCACTTGGGGCATTGAATGGGTTACGTACAGTCCAACCTCTCCTGGCAGTGCCACAAACACTCACTACTAGGGGCGGTGACAAATCTCCCCAGCATCCTTCTCATAGGATGACTCCCAGCCAGAGTTTCAATCTCTGAAAACTTTTCCCCAATTGAGTCGACCTCAAGAATCCTCGAGGATTTTCTCCAGTGAAGTCGCTATCTCTCCAATTGACTGAAAATAGGGTTTATTTCCCCCAACAAACTACGTATTCACCAACGGAGTTCTCCTCAACAAAACAGGAATCCTCAGTGGAAACATTCTAGGCAAAGTTTAAAGACACACCCACTCTTCAACAGCAGTCCTGAATTTAATGACTCCCCAACACTTGTCAAGGATTTATTTTCCAAAATAAAATTACATCTCAACAACATTCATAGCATATGCATACAAAATACATATAACACAAATCTCATTTATTTTGAGAACATCATTACGCAATACATACATCATGACATTTCATACAACTAACTCTTTACCTTTTCAGGAAAGATCAATCAACAAACAAAGATCATCATCCTGCTGAGGTAGTAATCGTCCAAGATTCCTTCATCATCATGTTGAGGTAGTAATCATCCAAGAATCCTTCATCATCCTGCTGAGGTAATAATCGTCCAAGATTCCTTCATCGTCCTGCTAAGGTAGTAATCATCCAAGATTGCTTCATCATCCTGTTGAGGTAGTAATCGTCCAGGATTCCTTCATCATCCTGTTGAGGTAGTAATCGTCCAAGATTCCTTCATCATCATCCTGTTAAGGTAGTAATCGTCCAAGATTCCCTCATCATCCTGATGAGGTAGTAATCGTCCAAGATTCCTTCATCATCCTATTGAGGTAGTAATCATCCAGGATTCCTTCATCATCTTGTTGAGGTAGTAATCATCAGGATTCCTTCATCATCCTATTGAGGTAGTAATCATCCAAGATTCCTTCATCATCATCCTATTGAGGTAGTAATCGTCCAAGATTCCTTCATCATCCTACTGAGGTAGTAATCATCCAAGATTCCTTCATCATCCTGCTGAGGTAGTAATCATCCAATATTCCTTCATCATCTTGTTGAGGTAGTAATCGTCCAGGATTCCTATATCATCATGTTAAGGTAGTAATCGTCCAGGATTCCTTCATCATCCTGTTGAGGTAGTAATCGTCCAGGATTCCTTCATCATCTTGTTGAGGTAGTAATCGTTGAAGATTCCTTCATCATCATCCAGTTGAGGTAGTAATCGTCCAAGATTCCTTCATTATCCTGTTGAGGTAGTAATCGTCCAAGATTCCTTCATCATCATCCTGCTAAGGTAGTAATCATCCAAGATTCCTTCATCATCTCGCTGAGGTAGTAGTCATCCAAGATTCCTTCACCATCCTACTGAGGTAGCAATCGTCCAAGATTCCTTCATCACATATCATTATAAAAAAAAGACGTTCTCTGTTGTAGTCAAAGTTAATCCAAGACCTTCTCTGGTTCAATCAGATCGACACTAAGATCTCTCTGATTTCTATTCAAGTTGAAGATAATTCAAGACCTTTACTGTTTCAGATAAATTGCTCTAAGATTTATTCTGATTATTACCCAAGACCATGTTGGTTCAGTTTAAATCTCTCAACAGTTTATCCTGATTCTGTCCCACATACATCTTTCTCTGGTTCAGATAAGTCGCTCCAAGATTTATTTTGATTCTTTCCATTTAAAGATAATTCAAGACCTCTACTGGTTCAGTTTAAATCTCCCAACAGTTTATCCCGATTCTCTCTAGTAGACATTTCTTTTGGTTCAGATAAGTCGTTCCAAGATTTATTCTGTTTCTTTCCAGTTAAAGAAAATTCAAAACCTCTACTGGTTCAGTTTAAATCTGTCAATGGTTTATCCTGATTCTTTCTGGTAGATATTTTCTTCTAGTTAAGATAAACCACACCAAGATTTATTCTGATTCTTTTCCAGTTGAAGTCAAGTTTAGACTTAGTCTAATTTCCATTAGCAATCACCTTCGGATGGCATCTATAAGCCCATTTCTAATAACTATCCATCATTTCTCCAAATGGCATCTTTTAAGCCCCTTCCCTACACAATCAACCATAACATCGTCAAGTACAAATTTCTGGGCACTCTAGTGTTCAATCATCTTCCACCTTCAAGTCACCAATGGCAGATTCGCCAATCTAACTCTTCAAGCGTAAAAAGATTGAACAGGGGCAGCTGTTGTACCCAAAAATTTGCCTTCTCATTTCTCCATGATTCTCACAAAATCTCCCATAACATCAAGCTTACAGCATTGATACATCAATTTGGGCTTGGAATTTGCACAAGGGAAAAATGGTCAATTGCATGCTGAAAAATCAAACTTTGACTTTTGGATCAAAATCAAGTTTAAAGAATCATATTTCATCAACAATATGTTGGAATATGAGATTTGTTTCATCAAGATAATCAAAAGTCAAAATTACTTTGGAAAAGTCAAATTTTTGAATACTTAGAAATTTTTCTAAGTGACAAGCTCAGAACTTCTGGCCAGATTATCACCATGATGCGAGTTGATTCTGGAAGAACTTATAACACAAAAGTTGTAGATATCAATGAGATCTAAAACATTGTAGAACAAAACTTCTTCTAGAAATGCTGGGATTTTAAGCTATACGTCTTCAAAGACACGCCATGAAACTAAAGCTTTCAGCAAATTCTGGACCTTTCTAAAACAGGACTTGGTTAGAACTTCTGGGTCAGTTTTCACATAGGTACAGTCAGAAGTTGCAAGAGAAATTCAAAGAGGATTACAAATCATGTTACAAGCTTTTGGGAAAGCATGAGAACTCGCTCAGAACATGCTGGAGCAAAGATATTAAAGGATTAGAAGTTGGATGTTGGTTCTAAGTTGCACTGATGCTGAACTTCTGATCCAGAATTAAGCTATGATGCATAATCTCACATTGCAGGATTTCTGATTTGATAAGTCTCTTCATCATTTAATGCTCACAACCACTTTTGAGTTTTTATCCAAAGAATTTCCCCACGTGTGACATAGAAGTACATTGTTGTCCTTGAAAAAGAAAACTCTTGTACAAAAGTATGTTGGGCCCATGCTTTGCTTTTGCCCCTGAGGGTACTTTTCCTTAATTCATGCTTACAAATCCAGCTTAGGCACGACTAAAAGCTGCTAACCACCATACTTTTTTATCTTGCTTCAAGAACAAGCCAGCATGCTAGCATGATGTTGGTACTTTTGACTTCTCCAAGCTACAAAATTCTTGCCTATAAATTTAATTTAATTTGCAACTGTGAAGGGGCCGGTCAGAAAAATTGAAAGGAAAAGCTTTGAAACCTTGCTAAAAATTCCAAAAATTCGAAACTGCAAACACAAATACAAAACCTGCTAGTTTTTGATTCTTGCATTCAAACTCCAATTTCCCTCAAGTGTTCTTGACCAAATCATCCATACACCATTCATAACACAAGTTAAAGGTTATCCCCGTCTGTTGAGCACGTGAGGAAGCTGATCAGAACATTACAAGCAGTCACAGCCAGGCTCCAGTCCACATGACTTTTTCCAGCTGCAAGGTAAGCTTCTGCTGACTCTCATCCTATTACTTAGGCATTGTTATATTTGCATTTTCAAAATACAATGTAGACATCCTTGTTTGATTCTGTACATATTCACAAATTGCATGTATTTTTATCTAAGTAGAGAGAATTTAAGTTCAAAACTTCTTGAGGAAATTAGGACTCATAATTAGGATTAGCAAAATTCATACATACTTCTGATGTACAGTTTTGATACTTTATATTTCTGAAACCATGATGGAACCTGCCATAATTGCTATGTATGCATTTTCTGTTTTGTTGAGAAATGACTAAGCTGCAGATGCTCTGGCTGGCATGGAGAAAAAGTTGGAATTTATCATCAGAGTTTACTTTATGATACATATTTATGCTTTTGCTTCTGATACCAGATGTACAGCCACCCCAGTGGTAGACAGTGTGTCTGCATAAGACATTAGTGCTAAGGGTCTTGGGTTCTAGCCCCAAAAGCATATTTTTTTTAGGTTTATTTAGTGACATTTTTACCCATTTATCTGTCAGACGATACTCCTAGATCAGAACTTCTAGACAACCTTACCCAAAAACATTATCACCTCACTCTCTCAAATAGCCATAACTTCTGACTTGCCAGTGATATAAGAACTTCTAGGTTCCCAGCTACACTATAACTTCTGAACCCCTTCAACAATCAGAACTTCTAGGTTTTCCTTTATTCCCAGCAACCTCAGAACTTGGTGTACCCAGACCCAGAACTTCTGACCCTCTACTTTCCTACTAACATTTTCTCTCTTGCAGCGTATCAGAGTCAGAACTTCTGTTCCTTCTCGTTTCAGCAATGTGCTGATTCTGACTCCCTTTTCTCTCATTTATTTTATTTTAGCTTTTAAATAACCAAAAACACCAAAAAAACATTTTTATATTTACATACTTTATTTTATCTTTTTCTTAAACCAAAGGATCAAAAATATTTTCTTAAGCCAATTTATTTATTTTCTTAACAAAAACAAAACAAATCCATTTTACATTTCTTGTATATTATTTAAATATGGTTGTAACAAATAATTAGGACTTTTAATTTCTTGCAATCCCCATTTTTAAATTTGTACACCCATCCCCTTAATGATGTAATAGTGTAGGACTTTACTTTTCTGCACTTTTATTGCTTTCATATATTGTTAGTAATTAGGGTGTGTATAACAAGACATGAAATCGACAAATAGATAACCCTAATAAAGACTGAATGCATGCAATCAAATACACTTTGCACACATGCACCCCTTAGGGTAATCTCACTTTTTGCCTATCGGAAAAATAGTCATGTCCCTCGAACATGGGCGTTTTAGCAAAGACCCTCGATAAAAGATCGTAGTCCCTCGATGACCCTTAATAATGCCTTCGGTAAACGATCTAGTCCCTAAAACGACATTGCTAAAACGTCCCATAGGTTGCCTTCTATGACTATACAAACGTCCCACGCCCTTCCCTTCACATCCAACGATGGGGCTCCTTACCAAATCAATGGTAAGATAGCAACATCCAAAGGAGGAGGAAAAGAACATCTAAGATATTTTAAGTAGGTAGATTCACTCCTAGTTGCTCGCTTTCTCACAACAAAAACATTTTATACACCAAAACTTTCACTTTGAAACATTTTCAAAAGACAACACTTTGTACGCGTTCTTATAGAAACGAGAGCCATTGCAAAGAAGACACCTTTTCAAAATCTCTTTCAAAAAACACATTCCACAAACACCTTTTGAACTATTTTTGAAACAACACTTTGTACGCGTTCTTATAGAAACGAGAACCATTACATAAACATTTTCAAAACATTTTCAAAACCCACACCACAAGCACACATTCAAACAAAAGCAAGTGATCTAGCAAGAAACTAAGAGCCCGTAGATAACTACTGATGAAAAGGGTGCTAATACCTTCCTTTTTCATAATCTACCCCCCGAACTCAAGAAAACATCTCAAAGGTCTTTCCTGTTCTTTTCAACCTTTCCTTTTGGATAAAAGAAAAGTCGGTGGCGACTCTTTCTCACTGTAACATTTGAGATCAAACGCAAAACACCAAGTCAGTTCTCCCACCATATCACAGGTATGAATGAGGCAACATACATGGCAAGGAATCAATTAATCAAACCATCATAAAACAAAAATCAAACATATTGAAAACTTTTCATTTTTTGAGTTTGTTCTTGCCATTTTTGAAGATCCTTGTCTCTTTTTAAATTCTCAATGAACCTGGACCATTTGGATGTATATTTCACAAAAATATGGGCTTTCTAATATATCAAACCAAACCCAAATGTCATGGCCATTATTCTTTGTATTTTTATTTAATTTATTTGATTTAATTCATATTTAAATGAATAAAAATTAAAATAATAGAAATAAAAATCAAAATAGTGAATGGTTAGATTTATAGGTCCTTGGGTATGTCATAAACATGTTTGAACCCTAAAAGTTAGGTCCATTAACCTAAAAATGCAATTTTGCTCAAAGTTGACTTCATGCATTTTTCACAAATTTGCCCAACTTGTGCAAAACATAACTTTCTCAATTTTCATATTTTGAATATGATATTTGACTTTTTGGAAAGCCCAAGATGTCATATACAATCTATATGTCAATCATTTTTGCTTTTGAAGAAATTATCTTGATGTAAGTTATCTTGACAAAAAGTGTCTTTTGTTGACTTTTTGAAAATGACCTGTAATGTATGAGCTTGTATCTTTCAAATGGTGCATTTCTTGAACTTGAGGATTGTATAGAAGTTGTATGGAATTGGATTCTCTTCAAAATGAGCTTTAGGTGGGGAAAAATGGACGAATTATGTGAAAGTTATGCCTGGTCAAAGTTCAATTGACTTTTCCTAGGACACCCTAATTTAGCAAATCTTGACTTTTGATGATCTGAGGACTTTCCTCAAGGAATCATGATCAACCCTTGATTAAATGATGAATATCACTTAAAAATGTTGATGTTGACCAAAAATCTTGAAGTTTGACTGTATATAGGCCACAATTGACTTTTGACCTAGTATAGTTGATTTTCAGGCATTTGAGCTATTGACTGAGCAAACTTGTAGTGGAATGCATGAAATTTGTCATGGGAAATATTGAAGGCATATTAGGACCATGGAAAACATTTGTGATCTTTTGAGCTTACACATCTTGATGAAAAGTGAAACCCTAATTATAGGTTCATTGCTTAGGAGGAGAGTTTGTCTGATCAATTCTTGGTCAACCTTGAGCAATTGAGGACCTCTAGAAGCATGTCTTGAGTGAAAATAGGGGGGGGGGGGGGATTTTGGGGTACAACATCTGCCCCTGTTCAATCTTCTTAAACCTGAGGATTTAGATTGGCTTGTCTGCCTTTCATAATCTGAAGTTGGAAGAGGATTGAACACTAGAGTGCCCATAAATTTGCACTCACATGAAGTAACACTGTTGGTTGATGCTAATCGGGAATGGGCTTGCATATGCCATTTGGAATAGATGAATGAGAGTCGTCGAAGATGGGCTTAAAGATGCCATCAAAAGTAGATGACTGAGAGTCATAAATGGTCCCTTTTTGGGGATTCATGTTCCTGTTTCCTGAGGAGGAGTCCACTGGGGGATGCTGATTTCTGTTGTTTTCCTGTTTGAGGAAAACTCTGTGGGGAATAGAGTCTAGGAACTTCATTTGTGCATGACTCTACTGAGGGGTTATCTCTGGATTGGAGAGATGAAAGTTTGTTGTCTTCTGGTTGAAATTCAGGCTTCATAGTAATTTGCTGGGGAGAATGAAATTAACTGCTATCTGGAAATGTATTAGAAGAAACCTATGTAGGACTGTTTCAGGATGAGTCTGGGTAAGACTTCATGTGGAAGTGTATGAGAAGGAACCTGGGTATGGCTGTTTTAGGAGATATATGAGATGGAGCCTAGGTAGGTCAGCTTCAGGATGAGTCTGGGTAAAACTGCATCTGGAAATTGTAAGAAGGAACCTGGGTAGGGTTACCTCAGGATGAGTCCGTGTAAAACTGCATCTGGAAATTGTGAGAAGGAACCTGGGTAGGGTTGCCTCAGGATGATTCTGTGTAAAACTACATTTGGAGATTGTGAGAAGGAACCTGAGTAGGGTTGCTTCAGGATGAGTCAGTGTAAAACTGCATATAGAAATTCATGAGAAGGAACCTGGGTAGGGTTGCCTCAGGATGAGTCCGTGTAAAACTGCATCTGGAAATTCAAGAGAAGGAACCTGGGTAGGGTTTCCTCAGGATGAGTCCGTGTAAAACTGCATCTGGAAATTCAAGAGAAGGAACTTGGGTAGGGTTGCCTCAGGATGAGTCCGTGTAAAACTGCATCTGGAGATTATGAGAAGGAACCTGAGTAGGGTTGCTTTAGGATGAGTCTGTGTAAAACTTCATAAGGAGGGAGAAGGAACCCGTGTAAGATTGCTTCATGAAGAGTCCGTATAAAGCTGTATTTGGAAGTCAGAAGAAACCCGTGTAAGATTGCTTCATGAAGAGTCCATATAAAGTTGTATTTGGAAGTCAGAAGAAACTCGTGTAAGATTTCTTCATGATGAGCCCGTGTAAAGCTGTATTTGGAAGTCATAAGAAACCCGTGTAAGATTGCTTCATGATGAGCCCGTGTAAAGCTGTATTTGGAATTCAGAAGAAACCCGTGTAAGATTGCTTCATGATGAGCCCGTGTAAAGATGCATTTGAAAGTTAGAAGAAACCCGTGTAAGATTGCTTCATGTTGAGCCCATGTAAAGTTGTATTTGGTCGCACAGGTAATTACTCTATTTTATTTCAGGAGCTAATCCGGGACCTGTTGAAAATTGTTGATGATAAATATCTGTTGATTGATCTTTCCTAAAAAGTTAAAGCGTTAGCTATATGCAATGTCATGATGTATGGAATGCATTGTGTAATGGTGTTTTCAAAATAAATGAGATTGGGATGTATGCATTTGTACTGCAGATGCTATGACATTTGTAGAATGATGTATGGATGCAATATGTGAATGTATCAATTGTTCTATTGCAACACTATTGAATTAGGGAAAATAAATCCCTGATTGTAGCCGGTGATGAAGAATGTAGGTATTTAGATTTTGTTGAAGTTGAACTGTTGGGAGATGATCTTTCGTTGTTAGAGAAATAAACTCTGTTGGGGAAGGAAAAATCTATGCACTGCCTGAGGATATTGTGAAATCCTATTGGGGAATCCTGAGAAGTTTGACGACTTAACTGGGGAAAACCTGATGTCAGAGTAGTAGTTGGAAATTCCTATTCTGTCGGGGATACAAGAACACCTGACATCACTAGGTTGTAAGCTGAGGATATTGCAATGACTTTTTAGTAAGATGCCCCTGCCTCTGTACCTGCTGAAGAAAGTACATGCGGATACTTTGTGGATGGTTTGAGTGTCATCTCAACTCCTGGGGTGCTTGGTAAATGTTGATTAGGATGATAAGCCTTCTACTGATAAACAAATGACAAGATGATGGGACATAGTCGTACGTTTTTAATCCCTAAATTTTTCCTGGACCGCCCTTTCGGATTTTCAGTCCATAGGGATACCCTTTTTTGCTCAAGTTGCCTTTTCAGGCTTTCGACTTGTCGGGTGTACAATTTTTTTTGTATATATCCCTAACTTTTGCCTGAACTCTTTTGGTTCACCGGGATGCCCTTAATTTTTCCTAGGCCTGTCAACCTAGCGGGTCTTTTTCATGCGTAGTATTTTATAACTATGTCCACGCTCATAGGATGTGGAGAGTTATCACCGTCTATGACAACTAGTGTTGTAGAAATGCCAGAAAATGTTTATGTGATCGCATGTGCCCTTTCATACGTGGGAGTCTGTGTGGGGCTGCTTCATGATTAATCTGGTGCACTTAATGTTTGATCAAGTTTCTGATAGTCTTGAATTTCCTAGGTATCTTTTCTAAGAACTATCATGGAAGGATTCGAAGACATGATACTAACACCATATGATACTAATGGCACAAACAAGCAATTTGGTGGTACCAAAGATTCAAATTTCAGTGATTTTCTGTTGGAATCCCCGATCAACATAACAATCCCCGAGTGATTCAGATGGAGATCTGCCCCTGGCTATTCAGCATTTTTGGAGAGATTCTTTGCATATTGGCTTGACTGCCCTAGATTAATTAGACACCATGTCATGCCCCTTGATTATGAAAGGCTTGTTATTGGGAATGTTTTTTCCGTCTGAGGTGATTATGTCTATTGAGGGGGTCTTTGTTCACTGAATATTCGTTGTGTGAATTTCCATGCCATTTGAACAATTAACCATATGCAAACAATGTCATTTAAAGAATGCAAAGCTTATGTCTATCTTGAAATTTTTTGAAAATGCATTTTTTATAGTAAAACAAAATTTGCAAGAATGTGATATCAACTCATGATTTATAGAAAACCTTACAGGAGTTAGGATATCTTTGTAACAATATGCTCTCGAACTAACCCATGCTTCATCTAGGACTTTTAAGGGTTATAACATGGCCTGGTTTACGGTTCAAGAAAAAAAGGATAAAGGCTCAAATTTTATTTGTACCCAACCCGCTCTTCGTGATATTCTTCAGTCTTATGCTCAGTTAATTGTGTATTTCGAATCCTAGTTGAGTTCTGGAATGTTGGCCCCGATATTTCGGTGATGGTTCAGAAATTAAACGTTTGTTTGAGAAGGTAATCATTTTTGTGACCTTTTATTTTTGTTGAGGATTTGTAGGACCTCTTTATTTTTTGATTTTTCTATCCTTGCCTTTTGCCTGAACTGTTTATTTTGTGATTACAGCCAGCGGGATGCCCCAATTTTTTTTCTTAAGTATCCTTCATAGGTTTTGACTTAATGGGATTTTATTTTGAGAGATAATGACCGCCTGTTCTTAATGATTATGTGGAACCATCACCATCTTTTGGAGAGCATCTTCTACACTATTTTTCGTGTATGAAGGGAAAGCTTGCGACTGAATGCACATCTGAATTAACTGAGAAAACTACCCTGCCCCAGATTATGATTAAGGGTTTTAATTTGTGTGAAAAGAAAACTCCTACTTCTTAGGCTCAAAGGGGTTGACTAGGGATTATCTTCCTTATAACTCCACTGTTTAGGATTTGAAACAACGCCTGTACATCGTCAGTGGGGTCTGTTCAAAAGCATACTGTAGAGACTACGGTATCGTTCTCTTCATCCTCCCTCTAAAGGCTTAGAGATTTTAATCAAGAGTTGAATATCACAAAAAGGAAGTAAGAAAGCAATTTAAGCATAATGAAAACAAATTAATTCAAGACAAACATGTGCAATGCATTAATGAAATAATAAAGTTTGACATGACAATAATTGTTTAAACAAACAAAGAAAATACAACTTGAGAATTCAAATGAATAAAAATGCTCTCAATCCTAGCCACGATTTGGCATGGGAGTAGTGATCACATTGAGAGTCTCAGGAGGGTCGAACTCAATCTGCTTGGCGTCAATCATATTTTAAATCTTTTATTTCAGTTCCCAACAATCGTTAGTGTTGTGCCCAGGACTGCCAGAATGATAAGCACACCTTGCATCAGGATTGTAGTTAGGATAAGAAGTCTTAGGGTTTGGAAGAGGTCCTATCAACGTAATATAATTCATCCTCAACATATGTTGTAATGCTTGAGATAGCGGCATGTTGATCTTGGTAAACTGTCTCTTAGGCTCATCTTGCCTTCGCTGATTACCCCGTTGTTGTGGTCGTTGCATGCGAGCCGAATTAGATACCAACACTGCCCCTACAGATTGGTGGTAGTATGCCTTATTACGACCCTTCTGGATATACACAACATTGGCTTCCCTCTTACCAGCAAATGGTACGTCTAAGCATTAGAAGATGCAGCCATCAAGATCTTCGCACTCTTGATACCCCTTTCAATCCTTTCTCCAGTCAGAACCATCTTTGTGAACCTGGATGAGGAACTCCTAATCATCAGATTAAAGAACGGGCCTGTTAGAGTGCCCATGAACATGTCTACCATTTCCCGATAATTAAGAGGAGGTTGTACCCTGCTAGCTAGATCCCTCCATTTTTGGGCATATTCCTTGAAGCCTTCGCTAGAACCTGTAACACCCTCTAAACCCCGCATAAAATTTCGCAAATAATTAAAATCATATTTTCAGAGTACATGTATTAACGAGGATGTCACAATTCTCTTTTAATAAAAACAAGTTCCTGTCATGCATAACATAGAAGTAACTCATACATGTTTACACAGCGGAATATTATATTTAATAAAACCAAGGTTATAGTATTCTCAATCATCAGGGATTAACACCTGGAATATATCAACATCATATTATAACCAAATACTAAGGAAGTAAACGAGTCTGACTAAAGCAGCTCGACAAACAAACGTTCCCGGAGTTACAACTATCAGAGCATGACCCGGACAATACTTAAACCGAAATAAACTAGAAATAACCAGCCTTCGCCAAGCACCTGAACGAAGCTCCTCAATCTGAAATATTCAACAGTGAGGGTGAGCATCTCAACTATACATTTGATTATACGTTCATAACAATCAATTCAGAAAAACCATAAGCATCACCCAAACAGTTAGCATGTTTCATAGTTTACGAAAACCTTTACAATTCATATATTCATAATATATTACTGTTCATACTTATAATTAACATCAAACGTCATTAACAATTCAGCAACAATACATGCATACAATCAATTAAATACAACATTGGAAAATCATCCATTCATGTTATATTCAATATAGTGCAACACACCCATGCATGTGGTACCATTCTACCGCCCCATTAAATCTCGGGTCACGGATAACTCACCGTTCCATTATATCGCGGACACGGCTACCACCTCAACGTTCCATTAAATCGCGGACACGTATATTGGCCACCATGTTAATTCCACACAATGGGAATTAACAAATGCAACATGATATGTAAAGTATGTAACACTCAGCATACTATTAACATCAATAAAACATATCATGCAACATCAACAACGTCAATCATAACAGGATATGGATAGCATGTAATCACTCAGCATACTATTAAACATCAACCCATCATATCAAGTTATATCACAATTCATGCTTGTTAACATCATCTCAAAGCATGACAATAAAATCTACGTAGTGTTGGTATCATAACATACAACGTTATTCGATACAAGCATCAATCAACACTAGGAAATCAATAAACAGCATATTCAAAACATATCAAACACTGCACATCAAAACAGGATCAATCCCGTACATAACCGCATGCACAGAAACAAAATTCAGAAACCAACACAGGAGGTTCAACACGGGTACCCGTGTGAATCAACACTGCCCGTGTGGAAATGTGTCCAGAAACACGTTATTTTGCCAATACAGTGGATCAACACGGGTGCCCGTGTGAATCAACACTGCCCGTGTTGAAATGTGTCTGGAAACACATTTTTCTTTACCCATCCAGTAGATCAACACGGGTGCCCGTGTGAATCAACACGGCCCGTGTTGATGAGCGCGAGCCCGGAAATTCCTGTACCTGCAGCAGCTCATATGCCAACATATTTGCACGAAAATACCTTTCTACAGCAGTGCAATGCAGTACAAAAACATCCAAATACACATCAAGTTTCCAAAACATCAATTTCCTATGCCTCTGACTTATGTTCATCGATTTCCCACAAATTGAATAACTCAAATCCTTCAAGGTTATCCTTAGAACACCTAAGGGAACTCCCGATCATACAATTTCGATCTAAATCAACAACAGGGATCAATTTCTTAATCGATTCACAACCTTTAGGGAACCTAATCTTTTCTAACAAAATTCGACCCTAAAGTTATCAATCACTAAGAACATCAGAGAAAATGGGGTTATCCTACGATTACCCAACCAATTGCATCTAAACCCATAAGCAAATATAAATTGAGTAGTAGCACCCCTTACCTTATCAAATTGCAGCTTCTAACTCTTGAGCGATTGTTCGTCGTTCTTCATAGCTCCAATCCCAAATGTCTCCAAACACTTCACTAAAATACATAACAATCAAATTCACTCATAAACATAAACACTTTCTCCAATAATCACTTATTAAAATAAGCTCTTAAAGCTACTTAATTCTTCATAATCATATAGAAAATTTCACTAGCTTTCCAACGCATCAAACGGTGCCTAAATCGGAGTTACGGTTCAAAAGTTATGGCCGAAACGATTTTTGGGAAAAACCTACCCGAGCATCAACACAGAAGATCAACACAGGTGCCCGTGTGCATCAACACGGCCCGTGTTGATGACTCTGCAAAACCATATTTCACGTTTTTATGCTTCCCAAAATCACCCCAACCCATTCCTAATCATCCCCAAACATCCTAAAACCATCTAAATCGAATTCCTACCATATAGCAATGATCTAAGGCATACAATAGGATCAATACCACATCAAAACACCAATCAATTCCATTCATCTCATGCCATCATTTCCTCATTTCTATGGTTTTGCAAAATAGGGTACAAATGGGGTTTCCACCAAAACCCACATTTCATGGTTCTTATTTCATCCTAACTAATACCCATTCATGTTTCATCATCACCACAACCATGGCATCAAGAATCCATCATCCCTACAAACCCTAACTCATATAGAATATATCACAACCTACTCATAGTAAAAGAATGACCAAAACCCTTACCTTGGATAATCTGCAGCTCCTGCAACTTCCTCGATCAATCTTCTCATTCTTCTCCTTTCTCTTCTTTACACGTTCTCTGAGTTCCAAAATCCCAAAATCTCAGTTTTACGTGAAAGTGAGCAAAAGTGACATATAGGTCCCAAATAACATTTTACTTCACTTGCACCCCCTCTTTTACCAATAACATCATAAGCCCAATAACCTTCAATCCTTATTTTTTTTCTACAATTATTTATAAAATAAATAATAATCCTTTTATTTTATATTAACCCAAATAAAATAATTTTATTAATTTCAAATAAAATAACTCTTATTAAGATAATTCCAAACAAATAAAACTGGGGTGTTACAACCCTCCCCCACTAAAAGAGTTTTCGTCCTCGAAAACATACCTTAGACGAAAAGTTCCGGAAACGCCTCTTTCATCTGGCTCTCCAATTCCCATGTAACATTTCCACCTGCTGGGCCTGCCCAAGCTGCCTTTACCAAAGCTATCTCTTTACCTCTAAGTTGTTTCAATTCCCGATCTTCTATCCTCATAGGCAATGTTTCCACCGTCAGGTTATCCCTCACCTGAACATCATCTACTTGGATCACATGAGATGGGTCTGAAATATATCTCCTCAGCTGAGAAACATGAAAAACATCATGCAAATTTGCAAGACTCGGCGGTTAAGAAATACGATAAGCAACTCCTTCAACTCTTTTCGTAATCTGAAACGGACCAATAAAATGCGGAGTCAATTTCTTAGATTTCAACGCTCGACCAATACCCGTCATCGGAGTAACTCTCATAAACACATGATCTCCAGCACTGAATTCTAAAGTCTTCCTCCTCTTATCATGATAACTTTTCTGACGACTCTGAGAAGCTCTCATATTCTCTTGAATCAATTTGATCTTCTCAGTAGTTTGCCGAACAATCTCTGGCCCAATTACTGAACTTTCTCCAGATTCATACCAACACAAAGGCGTTCTACATCTCCGACCATACCATGCTTTGAACGGAGCCATACCAATACTCGAATGGTAACCGTTGTTATAAGTAAATTCAATCAGTGGTAATTAACTATCCCAAGATCCACCCTTCTTTAATGCACAAGCACACAATAAATCTTCCAATGATTGAATCGTCCTCTCAGTCTGTCCATCAGTCTGAGGATGATAAGCCGAACTCAACCTCAACTTAGTGCCCAAAGCCTTCTGCAATCCTTCCTAAAATTTTGAAGTAAACCTCGGATCTCTATCCGACACAATACTAGAAGTAACTCCATGCAAACTTACTATCTTCTCAAAGTATAACTGTGCTAGTCTCTCCATTGGGTAATCCATTCGCACCGGTATAAAATGAGCAGACTTCGTTAGTCTATCCAAAATACCCCATATCGCTTCACAAGTCTTAGGAGTCCTCGGCAACCCAGATACAAAATCCATAAAAATACTGTCCCACTTCCATTCCGGAATAAACATCGTTTGCATAAATCCCGACGGCTTCTGATGCTCAATCTTCGATTTCTGACGGATTAAACAAGCATACACAAATTCAGCTATCTCCTTTTTCATTCCCGGCCACCAAAACAATTTCTTCAAATCATGACACATTTTCGTGGCACCCGGATGAATACTCATCCCACTGCGATGTCCTTCTTCTAAGATACTCTTCTCGATTTCTACGACATCAGGAACACAAACTCGATCACCAAATCTCATAATACTGTTTTTATCCATTCGGAATTCACCTCCTTGACCTTGATTGATCAATGTCAATTTATCAACTAGATTAACATCAGATTTCTGCCCAATCCTGATCTCTTCTAGTATACCACTAGTCAGCTTCAACATACCCAACCTGACACACTTCAGAGTACTTTCACATACTAAGCTTAAATCTCTGAATTGCTCAATTAAATCCAATTCACGAACCATCATCATAGACACATGCAATGATTTCCTGCTCAAAGCATCTGTAACTACATTTGTCTTACCAGGATGGTAAACCAAACAAAAATCATAATCTTTGAGAAATTCTAACCATCTTCTCTGCCTCATGTTAAGCTCTTTCTGATCGAAAAGATATTTCAAACTCTTATGATCACCATACACCTCTAATCTCGAACCATACAGATAATGTCTTCACAACTTCAAGACGAACACAACTGCCGCCAATTCTAAGTCATGAGTAGGATAGTTTCTTTCATGCACTTTCAGTTGTCTCGGAGCATCAGCCACTTCTTCTCGATTCTGCATTACACTCTGCACTAATCCCATCAAGGATGCATCACAATACACAACAAAGTTCTGCCGGATTGGCAACTCAAAATAGGCACACTAGTTAACCTCTCCTTCACCTCTTGAAATCCTTATTCACACTTAGAGTACCAATATACGTTGGACCCTTTCTTACTTAGGATCAACACAATTCCATCACAGAAATCACATGTCCACGAGAATTAACTTTACTTAACCAGGATACATATGAAATCACTTCTCTTTCAATAATTCTCAAAACAATTCTCGAGATATTCCAACTATTCATCTTCATCTTTGAAGTAAATCAGGATATCCTCCATCAGTACTACCACAACTTACCAAAATTCTTCGCACTGAACCTTACCTCAGATAAACACTTTACCCCATTTCAACAACACAGCAGTGCTCAACTAATCTCAACAAGTTTCTAATCACTATAATCGGTCTGGTAATTCTCAATATAGAATCTCATCTACTGGGATGGATTCACACATACCACCATCTGGAACATCATACTCATAACTCGCTTCTTTAAACCGAAGTCACACTTTGCTAGCTTAGCACCAAGTTTAATCTCTGTCAATTCCCAACACAAGATTTGTAATTACTCCATCAGTCCTTATCCTGAATTGAATAAACCAGAAGGTTTACAATAACGTCACACATATTCTTATACGCCACAACATTCAAGTCTAGACTTCATTTCTTATGAATTATTTACTTGCCTAACAGAACTCTTGTATCATCAGAATCCATACAAGTTCTCATTTCCAATCATGGAAAACCAATCTTCCTTCTCGAATCTCCGCTACAGGGAAGCATATCCATCACACTCTTAGCCCACGAGATTCACAAAACAACCAAGTCCAACTAATACCAACCAATCCAGTTTAACACGAAGGTAGACTTCATAATTCCACAAGTACTCCACATTCTCAATATATCATCGTTTACTCTTGTTGGACCTTAGTTCACACTTACAGAACTACTGCTAGCTTCAGAGTGTCACTAGGAATTCATAAACCACTAATACAACACTATCTGTCGCTACACCTTCACTTTCTAGAGAAGTACTTTCCAACTTCACTTGATCGTTCTCTTATCGAACCATCTCAATTTGATCAATACATCGAGACCTTTAATTGGTATTCTCTTCAGATATCAGAATCCGTATCAACTTCTCATATCCATCTTAAAGCAATTAGCTTCGCTCTACCAAGTTCATACACATACTAAAAAAACTAGCAAGACATGTCTATCACATCCACTATGCTCCTATTTGCTATCAACAACAGATTAAGGTCGATCAGTCCCTCAATTTGTCAATAGACAACCGAAGACATAATGAATGTAAAAACCCATCTTTACTGACTTCATTAGCACTGCATACAACTGATGCACAAATCCATGAGATAAATTCCACCTAAGTAATGCTCTTACCTCTGAATCCTCTTCAGGACTATGAACAATGCAGTCTATAGCATGCTCATACTCTTACCATTTTCCTCACGTCGAGCCATTACTTAGCATCCAGAAGCACCATGGAGAAGTACCAACTTCTCCCCCACTTATCGCAATCTTATCCCTGCAATCAAGTGATCCAAAACAAAGAAGTACCAACAGTGTTTTCAAACACTTATTGCGTACCAAGGGTAATGACACTGACATAACAACTTGGCCGGACAGACCGACCATGCTCTGATACCACTATTGTAACACCCTTTAAACCCCGCAAAAAATTTCGCAAATAATTAAAATCATATTTTCAGAGTACATGTATTAACGAGGATGTCACAATTCTCTTTTAATAAAAACAAGTTCCTGTCATGCATAACATAGAAGTAACTCATACATGTTTACACAGCGGAATATTATATTTAATAAAACCAAGGTTATAATATTCTCAATCATCAGGGATTAACACCTGGAATATATCAACATCATATTATAACCAAATACTAAGGAAGTAAACGAGTCTGACTAAAGCAGCTCGACAAACAAACGTTCCCGGAGTTACAACTATCAGAGCATGACCCGGACAATACTTAAACCGAAATAAACTAGAAATAACCAGCCTTCGCCAAGCACCTGAACGAAGCTCCTCAATCTGAAATATTCAACAGTGAGGGTGAGCATCTCAACTATACATTTGATTATACGTTCATAACAATCAATTCAGAAAAACCATAAGCATCACCCAAACAGTTAGCATGTTTCATAGTTTACGAAAACCTTTACAATTCATATATTCATAATATATTACTGTTCATACTTATAATTAACATCAAACGTCATTAACAATTCAGCAACAATACATGCATACAATCAATTAAATACAACATTGGAAAATCATCCATTCATGTTATATTCAATATAGTGCAACACACCCATGCATGTGGTACCATTCTACCGCCCCATTAAATCTCGGGTCACGGATAACTCACCGTTCCATTATATCGCGGACACGGCTACCACCTCAACGTTCCATTAAATCGCGGACACGTATATTGGCCACCATGTTAATTCCACACAATGGGAATTAACAAATGCAACATGATATGTAAAGTATGTAACACTCAGCATACTATTAACATCAATAAAACATATCATGCAACATCAACAACGTCAATCATAACAGGATATGGATAGCATGTAATCACTCAGCATACTATTAAACATCAACCCATCATATCAAGTTATATCACAATTCATGCTTGTTAACATCATCTCAAAGCATGACAATAAAATCTACGTAGTGTTGGTATCATAACATACAACGTTATTCGATACAAGCATCAATCAACACTAGGAAATCAATAAACAGCATATTCAAAACATATCAAACACTACACATCAAAACAGGATCAATCCCGTACATAACCGCATGCACAGAAACAAAATTCAGAAACCAACACAGGAGGTTCAACACGGGTACCCGTGTGAATCAACACTGCCCGTGTGGAAATGTGTCCAGAAACACGTTATTTTGCCAATACAGTGGATCAACGCGGGTGCCCGTGTGAATCAACACTGCCCGTGTTGAAATGTGTCTGGAAACACATTTTTCTTTACCCATCCAGTAGATCAACACGGGTGCCCGTGTGAATCAACACGGCCCGTGTTGATGAGCGCGAGCCCGGAAATTCCTGTACCTGCAGCAGCTCATATGCCAACATATTTGCACGAAAATACCTTTCTACAGCAGTGCAATGCAGTACAAAAACATCCAAATACACATCAAGTTTCCAAAACATCAATTTCCTATGCCTCTGACTTATGTTCATCGATTTCCCACAAATTGAATAACTCAAATCCTTCAAGGTTATCCTTAGAACACCTAAGGGAACTCCCGATCATACAATTTCGATCTAAATCAACAACATGGATCAATTTCTTAATCGATTCACAACCTTTAGGGAACCTAATCTTTTCTAACAAAATTCGACCCTAAAGTTATCAATCACTAAGAACATCAGAGAAAATGGGGTTATCCTACGATTACCCAACCAATTGCATCTAAACCCATAAGCAAATATAAATTGAGTAGTAGCACCCCTTACCTTATCAAATTGCAGCTTCGAACTCTTGAGCGATTTTTCGTCGTTCTTCATAGCTCCAATCCCAAATATCTCCAAACACTTCACTAAAATACATAACAATCAAATTCACTCATAAACATAAACACTTTCTCCAATAATCACTTATTAAAATAAGCTCTTAAAGCTACTTAATTCTTCATAATCATATAGAAAATTTCACTAGCTTTCCAACGCATCAAACGGCGCCTAAATTGGAGTTACGGTTCAAAAGTTATAGCCGAAACGATTTTTGGGAAAAACCTACCAGAGCATCAACACAGAAGATCAACACGGGTGCCCGTGTGCATCAACACGGCCCGTGTTGATGACTCTGCAAAACCATATTTCACGTTTTTATGCTTCCCAAAATCACCCCAACCCATTCCTAATCATCCCCAAACATCCTAAAACCATCTAAATCGAATTCCTACCATATAGCAATGATCTAAGGCATACAATAGGATCAATACCACATCAAAACACCAATCAATTCCATTCATCTCATGCCATCATTTCCTCATTTCTATGGTTTTGCAAAATAGGGTACAAATGGGGTTTCCACCAAAACCCACATTTCATGGTTCTTATTTCATCCTAACTAATACCCATTCATGTTTCATCATCACCACAACCATGGCATCAAGAATCCATCATCCCTACAAACCCTAACTCATATAGAATATATCACAACCTACTCATAGTAAAAGAATGACCAAAACCCTTACCTTGGATAATCTGCAGCTCCTGCAACTTCCTCGATCAATCTTCTCATTCTTCTCCTTTCTCTTCTTTACACGTTCTCTGAGTTCCAAAATCCCAAAATCTCAGTTTTACGTGAAAGTGAGCAAAAGTGACATATAAGTCCCAAATAACATTTTACTTCACTTGCACCCCCTCTTTTACCAATAACATCATAAGCCCAATAACCTTCAATCCTTATTTTTTTCTACAATTATTTATAAAATAAATAATAATCCTTTTATTTTATATTAACCCAAATAAAATAATTTTATTAATTTCAAATAAAATAACTCTTATTAAGATAATTCCAAACAAATAAAACTGGGGTGTTACAGAACCTATAGACATGCTTTGAAGTTGTGTACGAGTTGGAGTGAGGTCAGCATTGTATTGGTACTGCTTGTAGAAAGCAACAACCAAGTCTTACCAGGTATGAATGTTTGTTCTTTCTAGCTGATAGAACCTCTCCAGTTGCGTGCCAACTAAACTTTCTTGGAAGAAATGGAACCATAACTTTCGGTCAGCAGTGTGAGGCTGGATCTTCCTGACATAGGACCTTAAGTGCAACTTAGGGCAGGAGACACCGTCATACTTAGCAAATGAGGGAACCTTGAACTTTGGTGGGATGACCACTCCAGAAACCAACCCTAACTCTTCAAAGTCCAAGCCAGGTACCTGCTGAATCTCCATAGCATTGAGAAGGTCCTCCAGATGTTTGTATTTATCATTAGTAGGAGGATATTGTTCCTCAGAGTAATTAGCTTCTTCTTCATCAGCCTCGGGGTTCTTGACTTCTTCATGATTATCCCCTTCGTTTAATGAAATTGTGAGATCTAGAGCTCATTTAACCGGTCCTCTGAGTCTTCTTCCCATATTAAAGATGCCAACCGGTTTCTTTGCCTTCTTCTTCTTCTCTTTTATGATGAGAGCTTTTAGTTCTTCTTGCCCCTGGGCCAAAGCCATGAACATTTATTGGAACTGAGCATTTTAAGCTTGAAGGTCTTTTACTGTTTGTTCAAGGGTCATTTCTTTTGCTGAAATAAACATCGAAAAGATGAGAAACCTGTACTGGAAGACCTGTTATGAAATGGCATGCATGCAATGTTTTCAAGGATCTCGCGGGGTAACCAAGAAAATGTCAGAAGTTGAAATTTGCAGCTTTAATTGAAGAACTTCGTTTCGTTGAGTGTCCTTCTACAAGAGTCAATCTCACCTTATCAAGTGGATCATATCCCCTGACTCAAGTTGTTGAGTTTTGATCTTTTGACGACATTGGCTAGAGAAAAATAAAGCCCCTTTCCCCTTACTAGACGTCCGATTTATCATAACCTGCATTACAAACCCTTGAGATTCTTGAAATGGTTAAGGAAATGTTGTGGCATGATATTATGATGTTTATGCTATGCGTTAAGCAAAAGTGTAAGGTGATGAATACAAGCGAGTCTAAGAAGTCCGGGTTACTGGATAATAATTGTAAACAAATCCTACAAGGAGATCATGTTGTTAGATAAAAACCCTGCAAGTAGCTCAAGTTGAAAGCAAACAAATCACACAAGCAGCCTTAGGTTTAGGATTTCTTGGGGTCTGTAGGTAAGTACCCTCTTGAAATTTAGTTGGCTTAACCTGTCCTAGTAAGTAACCGGGTTCTAAGGGATCTCAATATCACTGATATTTCCCACAAGTTTCGTTCTGATCGACAACTGACTTGCCACCAAATAAAACTTGGGAGTCAAATCTCAATGAGTGTAGTATCGAGTATAAACCGACTTAGGACCACCTCAAATACGGCTATCTCACTACTTCCTAATGGCCAAGTTGGTCAATTAAAGGTTCTAAGGTCAGTTGATGCTTTATGAAACCATGCAGCGGCCCTGTATTCTCCTTGATTACTCAAGGGCTACCGGTTCCAACCAAAGTGTCACCTCAACATAGCTATCGCTTCAACCGTGTCGGTATACCCCGCACAGTTTCCATGATCTACTGCTACTTACCTAAAAGGTGCCCCAGATCCTAGTGTAGGATCTATAGTAACAACCCAAACAATCCCAAAAGGTAAAGCAAACAAAGCATACAAAAGCAGTTTAAATAATGAACTAACTCTAAGGTAACCCCACTTTTTATAATTCCCCAACAGAGTCGCCAGTTCTATGATACTGTGGCAGAACCGACTATTTAATACTAGTTTTACATTTGTATTCGTAAATGTTCCGCTAAGCAAGAGTCGCCACCGACTTTTATTTTATCCAACAAAGGAAAGGGTGAAAAGAACAGAAAAAGACCTTTCGAAAGTTTTGAGTAAGGGGGGTAGATTATGGAAAAGGAAGGTGTTAGCACCCTTTCCATCCGTAGTTTACTACGGGCTCTTAGATGCTTAGCTCATTATTGAAATACCTTGTGCATTCGTGTATTTTTAAAAAGTACTTTGAAATGCCTTAGTGCGGTAGTTTGCTTTATGATAACTCTTGTATCAGTCCTCAAGAGTGTTGATAAAGATTTTTTTTGAAAATGTTTTTGAAAGTGTTTTGTGTATGTGAAATTTTTTTGTTTTGAGCATAGTGTTGTACCCCAAAATTTGCCCTCTCAATTCTCAAGGCTTTTCTCACAAAGATCCTCAGGATTCAAGCTTGCACAAGTACATTGGGCTTTTCCAGTACCAAAATTAAAAGGAAACTGTCAAAAAGAGAGAAAAATAGATAAAAATAATATTTTTGACAAATTTGGAGAAAAATAGGCCTCCTTTGATTCAGCACCCTTCGATTGGACTTTGCACCTCCTTCGATTGCTCAAAAATTGCTGCTAGCGTGCCTCTTTCGTCTAGGCATTTAACTTCTTGTTGCAGGCTTCGTTTGTGTCTTCCACTGCCTGCATGTTTGCTTTGAATCCCAAGTTTGCTGGCCACAAGTGTCCCCTGAAAGGCAAACCTTTCGATTGGAAAAAAGTACCTGAATGTAAAGCTTCGATTGGAATGTGGATCCCCTTCGAATCATCTTGCTTCGAATCCAAGCTGAGCCATTCGAAGCAGGTTTCGTTTGAAACAAATATGAGGAAATCTCATGGCCTTACCCTACATGACATGCTATGTTGCTTCCAAATATTTGTAAAATCAGAGGGCCAGAAGCATAAGTCATATCTTCTGTACCCCAACTGCCAAAAGGCCCCCCACTTGTACTTTCACGTTACATGTATTTTATCATTTCTTTGCAAGGCTGGCTTTGGACAACATGTCCATTATTTCTCTATAAATAGAGGAGTTCTTTACAAAGGCCAGGGAGGATTTTTTTGACAAGAGGATTTTTTTGACAAGAGGATCTTTGGACCAGGGGAACGAATATCCAAACTTTCTCAAACACAAAAAAAACTCTTAAGTTCTCAAACACTTGTGAAAACAAACCCAGAATCCCAAACACTCACCTATTTTGATTCTGAAGAACTCCCCACACTTCAGTGTCCTTCGAACCCAGTTGGAAAGAAATATAACACGTGTTCTTTCCTTCTTCGAATCTAGCATCCAAGGCCTAGTTTCTGCCCCCTCCCTTCAAATCCAGGAGAACCCATGGCCACCACTCAAGGTCCAGTTCACATTCAAGGCTGCAACAAGGTAAGTTACTCTTACCCTTGCGTCTTTCGTTTCAAACATAACATGTATATAATATTTTTTCTCCTTTTCGTTTACACCCTTTTAATTTGTTTTTATGACTAATCCTTTTGTTTCTTGTTTCTTGAGTTATTTAATATACTTTAAGAATTAATTTGGCCACAAGAAAAATGCTAACATGCCCTTAGGCCATGTTGTTTTATTAGTATCCCAAATGAAAAAAACAGGGAAAAAAGACATGAAACGAAGCCTTGGGCTTCCATGCTGACTTCCAAGGATGAAAGGAAGAATCAAAAGGTGCATTTACACTAAGTCTATCCAGAATCGAAGGCCATGACTTACTGATTCCAGGCCCAATCAAAGAAGGTAACAAGGCAACAAGGCAGAACCAGAAGGCACACCCAACTGCTGACAAGCCCAATCGAAGACCATGACCAGCTGGTGCCAAGGCCCAATCGAAGGCCATGACTTGCTGGATGCTAGCCCCCAATCTAAGGAGGCCAAAGAAGCAGAATCGAAGGCTGCTTCCCCCCTAATCGAAGGAGCTCTTTTTTATTCTTTTTATCTTATTTTTGCCTTTATATTTTTTTGCATTTCAATATGGTTGTAATAGTGTAGGATTTATTTTTTGCACTTTTTATTAATTTTGTACAAATGCTAGTAATTAGGTGTGTATGGCAAGATAAAACCAACACGTAGACAACCTAAAAATCAAAGACAAAATGCATGCAATCAAACACACTTTGCGCACATGCACCCTTAGGGTAATCTCACTTGTTGCCTCGGAAAAATAGTCATGTCCCTCGAACATGGGCGTTTTAACAAAGAACCTCGATAAAAGATCGTAGTCCCTCAATGACCCTTGATGTTGCCTTCGGTAAATGATTTAGTCCCTAAACGACATTGCTAAAACGTCCCATAGGTTGCCTTCTATGACTATACAAACTTCCCACGCCCTTCCCTTTACATCCAAAGATAAGGCTTCTTACCAAATCAATGGTAAGATAGCAATATCAAAGGAAAGGAAGAAATGAATAAAGACTTTTGAGTAGGTAGATTGTTCCTAGTTTCTTGCTCATTTTTAAATCAAACACTCTTGTTTATTTTCAAAACAAACACCAACACTTTCAAAACCTTTTCCAAACATGAAATATTTTCAAAAGCTCAACACTTTGTATACGTTCTTACGAACGAGAACTATTACAAAGTTTGCCTAAACGATGACGCCTTTTCAAAATACTTTCAAAAACCACCACAAAGCATATTTTCAAACAAAAGCAAGTGATCTAGCAAGAAACTAAGAGCCCGTAGATAACTACAGATGGAAAGGGTGATAATACCTTCCCTTTTCATAATCTACCCTCTGAACTCAGAAATAATCTCAAAGGTCTTTCCTGTTCTTTTCAGCCTTTCCTTTTGGCTAAAAGAAAAGTCGGTGGCGACTCTTGCTAACCGCAACATTTGCGATAAAATGCAAAACACCCAAGTCAGTTCTCCCACTGTATCACAGAACTGGCGACTCTGCTGGGGAAAAAACTTAAAAGTGGGGTTACCTTAGGGCTAGATCACCTTTACTTGCTATCCTTGTTTGATTTGTTTGCTTTACATTATGGTTCCTTGTTTGGGCTTATTTTGATCCTCTACCCAGATCTGGGGCACCTTTTAGGTAAGTAGCAATAGATTTTGTAAACTGTATGGCGTAGACCGATACGATTGAAACAATGGCTACGTTAGTGTGACGTGTTTGTTGGTACCGGTATACCTTGTGTTGAATCAAGGAGAATACGGGGGCGCTGAGCGGCGTCGTGAAGCACTAACTGACCTTAGAACCTTAATTGACCAAAATTGTCCAATTAGGACGTAGTGAGATAACCGGTTTTGGTGGAAAGCTGAAAATTGGTTGATACTCGATACTACACTCATTGAGAATGGACTTTTGGGATATCTCATCCGCAAGAAAAGATTGATTGTGATGAGACAACGCCTAAAGGAAAGGTTAGTGATATTGAGATCCCTTAGAACCCGGTTACTATTAACTAGGACAGGTTGGGCCAACTAAACTTCAAGAGGGTACTTACCTACAAACCCCATGTAAGCCTAAACCTAAGGACTTGTCTGCTTTGTGTGAATATGATTATTTGTACTTGCTTACTTTGCATACTTGTACATAACATCATGACATCATACCATAGCATTTTCAATAACCATTTCAAGGATCTCAAGGGTCTATGATGCAGGGTCATGTTGAACCAGACGTCTATCAAAGGGCAAGAGGATCTATTTTCCTCTAAACCAAACACCGTCAAAGATCAAGAACAACAACTTGAGTCAAGGGATATGACCCACTTGACATGGTGAGATTAATTCTCGTGGAAGGACATCCACCGATACGAAGTTCTCTAATCAAAGTTGTTGATCAAAGTTTAACTTCTAACATTTTCTTGTGTTTACCCTGCGAGATCCTTGAAAACATGCATCCACATATCATGCATCATATCATGCATCATATCATGACAGGTCTCTCCCATACATGTTTCCTTATCTTCTCACTATTTATTTCAGTAAGATGGATATGGAACAAACAGTGAAAGATCTCCAGGCTCAAAACGTTCAGTTCCAACAAGTGCTCACGAACTTGCCCAAGGGGCAGGAAGATCTGAAAGCACTCTTCACCAAAGAGAGCAAGAAGAAGAAAAAATCCTGTCATCCTCAACGTGAGGAGAAGGTCTAGGGGGCATGCCTAGCTAGTTCAAAAAGAAGATGCTTCTTCTAAAGACAGTCAAGAAGAGGAAGTTGGAAGCATTAAAGCTAACATAGCTACTGATGACGATGACTCGTCTGAGGAGCGGTATCTATCGACGGATGAAAAATACAAACAATTGAAGACATACTAAAAGCTGTGGAGATCCAAGCTATTCCTGGCTTGGACTTAGGAGACATGGGTTTAGTTTCCAGAGTGCTCATCCCACCAAAATTCAAAATCCCTACCTTTTCCCTGTATGATGGAGTCTCTTTCCCTAAGATGCACTTAAAGTCCTATGTTCGCAAGATTCAACCATACACAACTGATTCGAAGCTTTGGGTCCATTTCTTCCAAGAGAGCCTAGTAGGGACTTAACTTGAATGGTTCTGTCAATTGGAGAGTTCTCGCATCCACACCTGGGAGGATCTAGTTGCTTCTTTCTACAAGAAGTACCAATACAACCCTGATCTTGCACCAACTCGTCTGCAATTGCAGAACATGACCATGGGTTCCAATGAGAGCTTCGAAGGATACGCCCAAAAGTGGAGAGATTTGGCTGGTAGGGTGCAGCCCCCTTTAACTGACAGGGAGTTGATTGACATCTTCATGGAAACTTTGACAGGACCTTTCTTCAATCACCTAATCTGAATCTCCTCAGCCGGGTTCACTGAGATAATACTGACCGATGAAAGGGTCGAAGTTGGCATCAAAAGCAGAAAGATCCAAGGAGCTACACCATCCGATGCTCAGAAAAAGCCATACAATGGGAAGAAAGAGTCCAATGCTGTGTATGGTCAAAAAAGTCATCATGACCAACATGTGGGGGAAGTCCTGATCTCTGGTTCTGCATCGCACCGACAACAACAAAGGGGAAATCAACAAAGGCCAGACGAGTCCAAAAGACAGTTTACCATCATCAAGATGCCGCTGACTCAAGCACTGCAACACTTGTTGAGGATGAATCTGATTACGTTGATAGGACCTCATCCAAACCCCAAAACTTCTTATCCTAACTACAATCCTAATGCCATATGTGCTTATCATTCCGGAAGTCCCATGCAAGATACTAACGATTGTTGGGCATTGAAGTACAAGATTCAGAATTTGATTGATGCCAAGGAGATCGAGTTTGACCCTTCGGAGACTCCAAGCGTGATCACTACTCCTATGCCAAATCATTGAGAGTGTCTTGTTCATTTTGAATTTTTAATTGTAATTTCTTTTATTATTCAAACAATTATCTATTAATGTCAACCTTTGTTTCATTAATGCATTGCATATGTTTGTCTTGAATTCATCCATTCATTTTCACTATATTTAAACTATGCTTTTTACTCTCTTTATGACATTCAACTCTTGCTAAAAGTTATAAGCCTTTAGAGGGACGATGACGAAAACAATGCCATAATATCATACAATATGCTTTTGAACAGACCTTGATGACGATGTACAAGCCTTATTTCAAATCCTAAACACTAGATTTATAAGGAAGATAATCCCTAGTCAACCCCTTCGAGCCAAAGAAGTAGACGTTTTCTTTTTTACACAAATTGAAACCTTTAATTAAAACCTGGGGCGGGGTAGTCTCTCAGTTAATTCAAACGCGCATTCAATCACAAACTTTCACTTTGTAATACAATGAATGACATCAAAAACATTCCTCTAGAATCAAAAGATGATGATGGTTCCCTTTCCCATAGGCAGTCATTATCCCTCAGAAAGAAAATCCCACTAAGTCAGAACCTACAAAGGAGACTGGGGCATCCCGCTGACCGTGATCTCAAAAAAAGAACAGTTAGGCAAAAATTAGGGATAACAAATCAAAAGAAAGAGGTCACTACAAATCCTCAACAACATGAAAAATGTTGCAAGAAATGACTGCATTCTGATAAACTTAACTTGTCTGAACCATTACCAAGACGTCATTCCAGACTGAATTGGAGTTCGAACACACAATTAACTGAGTTTAGGACTGAAGAACATCATGAAGAATGGGTGGATACAAATACACTTTGAGCCTTATCCTTTATTTCTTAAACTATGAACTAAGCCGCGTTACAACCCTTCAAAAGTCCTAATTGAAGCATGAGTTAGTTCGAAAGCATACTGTTACATAAGGTATCCTGACTCCTGTAAGGCTTTACTCTAAATCCTGAGTTGAATTTTCTTACAAAATTTCTTGCTAAAAAAGCATTTTCAAAATTTCAAGTCAAGCATAAACTTTTCATTATTTAAATATCACTGTTTGCATATGGCTATTTGTTTGACAACAAAGAAATTCACACAATGAATATCCGATGAACAAAAGCTCTCTCAGAGAACAAAATCACTTCAAGTGGGATGTCACTTCCAATGACAAATCTCCTATCAACAAGGGGGCATGACATGTTACTATCCAGCACACCTGGGGCAGTCCAGTCAAGATTCCAAGAAATATCTCAAGAAGTGAAGAATAACCAGGGGCAGGTCTCCATCTAAATCAGTTGAAGCATTAAACGCAAATCCCAACAAAGGGTTACGTATAATCAATTAGTTCTTGGCAGTGCCACAAACACTTGCTACTAGGGGAAGTGACAAATCTCCCCAAAATCCTTCTCATAGGATGACTTCCAACTAGAGTTTAATCTCTGAAAACTTTTTCCCCAACTGAGTCGACCTCAAGAATCCTTGAGGATTTTCCCCAGTGAAGTCGCCACCTCTCCAACAGACCAGCAACAAGGTTTATTTCTCCAACAAACAGCAGGATTCCCCATTTTGAGTTTGCCTCTCCGACTACTATAAATCAGAGGACCACAACTCCTCTTCACCAATAGACTACTCTACAATCTCCAGCAAATTACTGTGAAGCCTAGAATCGACCAGATAACAGATAACTTCAGTAATTTGTTGTGAAGCCTGGACCCGACCAGATATCAGTTCAACTTTATACTTTTAAGAATTTGTTGTGAACTTGAACCCGACCAAATATCAGTTTAACTTCATCTTTTCTAACAAGTTATTGCAAATCCTGGAATACGACCAGATAACAATTAACTTAAATCTTCCCCAAGATAACTCCCATTAGAGCAACATACAATCGAGACTCCCGAACTCTTTTCCCCAAGCAGGAATCGACACTCTCCATAGAGTTTTCAATATTCCCCAGTGGAGTTCTCCTCAAACAATAAAACAAAATCTCTGGCTGAAACATTCTAAGTAAAGTTTGAAGACACACCTACTCTTCAACAGCAGTCCGGGATTTAATGACTCCCCAACATTTGTCAAGGATTTATTTTCCCAGACAAAAAATACATTCATTAACATTTCACATTTCATACATCCTAGTTACATACATGACAAGTGCATACAACACAATCTCATTTATTTTGAGAACATCATTGCACCATGCATTTCATACATCATGACATTGCATACAACTAACGTTTTACCTTTTCAGGAAAAGGTCAATCAATAGATGTCTACCATCAACCATTTTCAAGTTCCATATTAATACCTATAACAAGCCAGGAAAACTATCTGTGGACGAGTGATTGTAGATTAATACTTGAAACCAGCCAGGAAAACTATCTACATGAAGAGATTGAATATTAATACCTATAACAAGCCAGGAAAACTATCTTTCTTTCTCAAGTCAGAGATTAATACCTGAAACCATCCAAGACAACTATCTCAACGACCAACAATTTTCAAGTTCAAGATTAATACTTGTAACAAGCCAGGAAAACTATCTGTGGACGAGTGATTATAGATTAATACCTGTAACAAGTCAGGGCAATTATCTACACGACCAACTGGAGTAACCCTACCCAGGTTCCTTCTCATTTCCAGAGGAAGTTTTACACGGACTCATCCTGAAACAGCCCTACATCGGCCTATCACAAATAAACAACCAAAGACCTCCTATGGTTAGATTTATTTCTTCTAGTTAATGACATGTGACCAAAGACCTCCTCTGGTTAGATTCATTTCTTCCAGTTAATAACAGGCGACCGGAGACCTCCTCTAGTTAGATTTATTTCTTCCAGTTAATGACAGGCGAGCAAAGACCTCCTCTGGTTAGATTTATTTCTTCCAATTAATAACAGGCGACCAAAGACCTTCTCTGGTTAGATTTATTTCTTCCATTTAATGACAGGCAATCAAAGTCCTCTGCTGGTTCAGTTTAAATCACTTAATGGTTTATCCTGATTCTTTCTGGTAGAAATTTCCTCTAGTTTAGATAAATCTCTCTAAAGATTTATTCTGATTTCTTCTCCAGTTGAAGTCAGATTTTAGACTTAGTCTAATTTTTGTCAACAATCACTCTAGATGGCATCTATAAGCCCATCTCAAACAACTATCCATCACTTCTCCAAATTGCATCTTTAAGCCCATTCCCTACACAATCAACCACAACATCATCAAGTGCAAATTTCTGGGCACTCTAGTGTTCAATCATCTTCCACCTTCAAGTCACGAATGAGAGATTTACCAATCTAACTCTTCAGGTGTAAGAAGATTGAATATGGGTAGCTGTTGTACCCCAAAATTTGCCCTCTCAATTCTCAAGGCTTTTCTCACAAAGATCCCCAGGATTCAAGCTTACACAAGTACATTGGGCTTTTCCAGTACCAAAATTAAAAGGAAACTATCAAAAATGGAGAAAAATAGATAAAAATAACATTTTTGACAAATTTGGAGAAAAATAGGCCTCCTTCGATTCAGCACCCTCGTTTGGACTTTGCACCTCCTTCGATTACTCAAAAGTTGCTGCTAGCATGCCTCTTTCGTTTGGGCATTTGACTTCTTGTTGTAGGCTTCGTTTGTGTCTTCCACTGCCTGCATGTTTGCTTTGAATCCCAAGTTTGCTGGCCACAAGTGCCCCCTGCCAGGCAAACTTTTCGATTGGGCAAAAGTACCTGCATGCAAAGCTTCGATTGGAATGTGGATCCCCTTCGAATAATCTTGCTTCGAATCCAAGCTGAGCCATTCGAAGCAGGTTTCATTTGTAGCAAATCTGAGGAAATCTCATGGCCTTACCCTACTTGACAGCCTATGTTGCTTCCAAATCTTTGTATAATCAGAGGGCCAGAAGCATAAGTCACATCTTCTGTACCCTAACTACCAAAAGTCCCCCCACTTGTACTTTCACGTTACATATATTTTATCATTTCTTTGCAAGGCTGGCTTTGGAAAACATGTCCATTCTTTCTCTATAAATAGAGGAATTCTTTGCAAAGGCTAGGGAGAATTTTTTTGACAAGAGGATTTTTTTGACAAGAGGATCTTTGGACCAGGGGAACAAATCTCCAAACTTTCTCAAACACAACCAAAACTCCAAAGTTCTCAAACACTTGTGAAAACAAACCCAGAATCCCAAACACTCACCTCTTTCGATTCTGAAGAACTCCCCACACTTCAGTCTCCTTCAAATCCAGTTGGAAAGAAACGTAACACTTATTCTTTCCTTCTTCAAATCTAGCATCCAAGGCCTAGTTTCTGGCCCCTCCATTTGAATCCAGGAGAACCCAGGGCCACCACTCAAGGTCCAATTCACATTCAAGGCTGCAGCAAGGTAAGTTACTCTTACCCTTGCATCTTTTGTTTCAAACATAACATGTATATAATATTTTTTCTCCTTTTCGTTTACACCCTTTTAATTTGTTTTTATGACTAATCCTTTTGTTTCTTGTTTCTTGAGTTATTTAATATGCTTTAAGAATTAATTTGGCCACAAGAAAAATGCTAACACGGCCTTAGGCCATGTTGTTATTTAGTATCCCAAACAAAAGAAATAGGGGGAAAAGACATGAAACGAAGCCTTGGGCTTCCATGCTGACTTCCAAGGCAGAAAGGCAGAATCAGAAGGTATATTTGCACTAAGTCCAGCCAGAATTGAAGGCCATGACTTACTGATTCCAGACCCAATCGAAGAAGGTAACAAGGCAACAAGGAAGAACTAGAAGGCACACCCATCTTCTGACAAGCCCAATCGAAGGCCATGACCAGCTGCTGCCAAGGTCCAATCGAAGGCCATGACTTGCTGGATGCTAGCCCCCAATCGAAGGAGGCAAATAAAGCAGATTCGAAGGCTGCTTCCCCCCCAATCGAAGGAGCTCTTTTTTCTTATTTTTATCTTTTTTTTGCCTTTATATTTTTTTTGCATTTCAATATGGTTGTAATAGTGGAGGATTTATTTTTTGCACTTTTTATCATTTTTGCACAAATGCTAGTAATTAGGTGTGTATGGCAAGAAAAAAACAACAAGTAGACAACCCAAAAATCAAAGATAAAATGCATGAAATCAAACATACTTTGCACACATGCATCCTTCAGGCAATCTCACTTGTTGTCTCGGAAAAATAGTCATGTCCCTCGAACATGGGCGTTTTAGCAAAGACCCTCAATAAAAGATTGTAGTCCCTCGATGACCCTCGATGTTGCCTTCGGTAAATGATCTAGTCCCTAAACGACATTGCTAAAAGTCCCATAGGTTGCCTTCTATGACTATACAAACGTCCCACGCCCGTCCCTTTACATCCAAAGATAAGGCTTCTTACCAAATCAATGGTAAGATAGCAATATCAAAGGAAAGGAAGAAATGAACAAAGACTTTTGAGTAGGTAGATTGTTCCTAGTTGCTTGCTCATTTTCAAATCAAACACTATTTCTTATTTTCAAAACAAACACCAACACTTTCAAAACACTTTCAAAACACTTTCAAAACCTTTTCCAAACATGAAATATTTTCAAAAGCTCAACACTTTGTATACGTTCTTACGAACGAGAACTATTACAAAGTTTTCCTAAACGATGACGCCTTTTCAAAATACTTTCAAAATCCACCACAAAGCACATTTTCAAACAAAAGGAAGTGATCTAGCAAGCAACTAAGAGCTCGTAGATAACTACGAATGGAAAGGGTGCTAATATCTTCCCTTTTTATAATCTATCCCTGAACTCAGAAATAATCTCAAAGGTCTTTCCTGTTCTTTTCTCCTTTCCTTTTGGATAAAAGAAAAGTCAGTGGAGACTCTTTATAACTGCAACATTTGCGATAAAATGAAAAACACCCAAGTCAGTTCTCCCACTGTATCACACATAGCATCTTGGAACTATCTACTTATACTCGAAAGGTTTGTTCTTTTCCTCCTATCCTTTAGATAGTGATATCCTACTACTAGTGAGTAGGAAGCCCTATCATTGGATGTTGAGGGACAATCGAAGGGACGTACAGTCATAAAGGAAACATGTGGAGAGGCTTTATCAATTTTGTCTAGGGACTAGATCATTTACCAAAAGGCAACATTGTAGGGTCATCGAGGGACTATGATATTTGATTTACGGGTATTTGCTAAAGCGTCCCTGTTTCGAGGGAGATGACTATTTTTTCCCGAAAGGAAACCAAAGTGGGCATACCCTAGAGGTGTATGTGTGCAATGTGTGCTTGTTTCAGTTATTTGTCTTTGAATTTAAGTTTGCTAGAGCTTTGTTTTCAGTCTTTTCATACAAGCCTAATTACTAACAATTAATATCTTATAGAAATTTAAAGTGCGAGAATTGTAAATCCTACGCTATTACAATGCTTCGGGGAGAGGGTATTTACATGTCCAAATGGGGAAACAAAAAGTAAAAGTCCTAAATTTAACTATTACAACCGTTTGCAGTTACATAAATATAAAATGAACGAAATTTAAAATGGGCGCACGAATATGGAAAGCGAGGTAAGCCCTAAAATACTTCTACATACTTAGCACTTTTTTTGTCATTTTTATTAAGAAAAATACTTAAATTTTAAAAAAATTAATTTTAACTAAATAAAGAAAAGAGTGATAAATAAGATGCAATTAAAACTAATAAAAAGGTAACTAATTCTAACATTTTTTGGATTTTTATTATTGAGAAAAAGATTTGAAATGATTAAGTCTAAGTTCTAATTGATTTTAAATTACTTGAAATAAATAAAAATATAATTAATTAACTTGCACAAATTAAATTTAATTATATATAAAAAAACCTAAATCTATTTTTTTTATTTTTTTTTATTTTATGATTAAATAAAAATAATTTTGAAAAAAGTAAATATAAAAAGAAGTAAATAAATAAATTCGGCGTTAGTTTGGGCTAAAGGTCTCTAAATTTTGTGTTTCAAAGCCAAGCTTCCGATCGGTGTTGAGAATGGCATCTCCTGAATCAGGCCTCAAAACTTACATGCTTCACGTGAAACCTGCTCTATGTACGACTACAAACATGTATGCAAACGTCAAATAGATTAATAAATGCAGATAAACAAGATTAGATTTAAATAAACTATACCGAACGATGCAACTTCTATGGACGACTCGAGTGCGCTCCAAGCCAAGGTGAGGAATGGAAATGACTCCCAGGGACCTCAGGAGTGCAAAGATGGAACGCGATTGGATGGAGGAAAGCTGAAGATCAAATTTTGAATTTTCACAACTTTTGAACGATTTTGAGAATTTTGAGAGAGCTTTGTGAAGAACTTTTAAAGAGATTTTTGAAGAGTAATTTCGTGCCCCTTTGCATATGGTTTGCTTATGCTTATATATAGGTATGAATGAGGCAACATACATGGAAATGAATCAATTAATCAAACCATGATAAAACAAAAATCAAACATATTGAAAACTTTTCATTTTTTTAGTTTGTTCTTGCCATTTTTGAAGATCCTTGTCTCTTTTTGAATGTTCAATGATCCTGGACCATTTGGATGTATCTTGCACGAAAATATTGGACTTTTAATAGATTAAATCAAACCCAAATGTCATGGCCCATTATTCTTTGTATTTTTATTTAATTGATTTGATTTAATTCATATTTAAATGAATAAAAATTCAAATAAATAGAAATAAAAATAAAAATAGTGCATGGTTAGATTTAGAGATCCTTGGGTAGGTCATAAACATGTTTGAACACTAAAAGTTAGGTTCATTAACCTAAAAATGCAATTTTGCTCAAAGTTGACGTCATGCATTTTTCACAAATTTGCCCAACTTGTGCAAACCATAACTTGCTCAATTTTCATATTTTGAATATGATATTTGAATTTTTGGAAAGCCCAAGATTCCATATACAATCTATATGTCGATCATTTTTTCTTTTGAAGACATTATCTTGAGGTAAGTTGTCTGGTCAAAAATTGTCTTTTGTTGACTTTTTGAAAATGACCTGTAATGTATGAGCTTGTATCTTTCAAATGGTGCATTTATTTAACTTGGGGATAAAAGAGAAGTTGTAGGGAATTGGATTCTCTTCAAAATGTGCCTTGATTGGGGAAAAATGGACGAATTATGTGAAAGTTATTCCTGGTTAAAGTTCAATTGACTTTTCCTAAGAAACCTAATTTAACAAATCTTGACTTTTGATGATCTGAGGACTTTCCTTGAGGAATAATGATCAACCTTTGATTAAATTATTAATATCAATTAAAAATATTGATCTTGACCAAAAATCTTAAAGTTTGACTGTATATAGGCCACAATTGACTTTTGACCTAGTACAGTTGATTTTCAGGCATTTGAGCAATTGACCGAGCAAACTTGTAGTGGAATGCATGAAATTTGTCATGGACAATCTTGAAGGCATGTTAGGACCATGTAAGTCATTTGTGACCTTTGGAGCTTAAACATCTGATGAAAACTGAAACCCTAATTAAAGGTTCATTGCTTAGGAGGAGAGTTTGTCTGATCAATTCTTGGTGAACCTTGAGCAATTGAGGACCTCTAGAAGCATGTCTTGAGTGAAAATAGGAGGGAAAATTTTGGGGTACAACAATATCCAATTACAATTCTCTTTTGAATTCCAAATCCAATTATCACTTGTATTAAGAGGTAGAGTCTTGTGAACATGGACATGTATGATACGGTGGGAGAACTGACTTGGGTGTTTTGCGATTTATCACAAATGTTGCGGTTAGCAAGAGTCGCCACCTACTTTTCTTTTATCCAAAAGGAAAGGATGAAAAGAACATGAAAGAGCTTTGAGATTATTTCTTTAGTTCGTGGGGTATATTATAAAAAGGGAAGGTATTAGCACCCTTTGCATCCAAAGTTATCTTTGGGCTCTTAGTTGCTTGCTAGATCACTTGCTTTTGTTTGAAAATATGCTTTGTGTGGTTTTTGAAAGTATTTTGAAAAGGAGCCTTCGTTTAGGCAAACTTTGTAATAGTTCTCGTTCGTAAGAACGTATACAAAGTGTTGAGCTTTTGAAAATATTTCATGTTTGGAAAATGTTTCGAAAGTGTTTTTGAAAGTGTTTGGTGTTTGTTTTGAAACTAAGAAAAGATGTTTGATTTGAAAGTAAGCAAGCAACTAGGAGAAATATACCTACTCAGAAGTCTTTGTTCATTTCTTCCTTTCCTTTGATATTGCTATCTTACCATTGATTTGGTAAGAAGTCTTATCTTTGGATGAAAAATGGACGGGCGTGGGTCATCGTATAGCCATGATAGCAATATTGTGAAATATCTTAGCAATTCTCTTTGAGGGACTAAGATCATTTTGAAAGGCAACATTTGATAGCGTCATCGAGGGACTATGATCTTGTATTTTGATTGATTTTTGCTAAGATATCCCACATGCATAACATGTCCATTTTGGTAAGGCAACAAAGTGAAATTACCCAAAGGGTGTAAGTGTGCAAGTGTGTTGATTTACATGTTTTTTTATCTTGAATTTGGGTTTGCTAACTTGTTGATTATAGTCTTTCCATACAAACCCTAATTTACTACCATTTATATAAAGCGATAAATTGTGGAAAGTAAAAATACTAAGCTATTACATCATGAGGGTAGGGGGTGTACAAATTTACAAATGGGGATTTTGCAAGAAAATTAAACCTAATTATCTATTACAACCATATTGAATAAATATACAATAATTAAAAAATAATGTACAAATGCAAAATGGAAAAAGAAATGATTTTTGTTTGGTTTTCATGAAAGAGTTTTAACCTAATTAAGAAAAATGATTAATGAAAATTAAATAAAATTAACTTAAACTAATTAAGAAACAAGTTAGGAGCTCTATGCATTGACTTTGTGATTAAAGTCACTTTTCTAAAATGGAAGTGTGAACTTTGTTCCATTAATGGAATAATCACTTGGACAATGACTCAAACACTTGTATAATAGCTAAAATAGTTGTGTAATCTTATGATTATGGATATATTTAGAGGTTAGAAGCCTGTAAAGTAAGATTTATGCAGCATGGGTGTGGATTGGATCCAATGTTCATCATGAAAATGACTTGCAAAACAAGTTTGAAATCCTAACTTCTTGCCTTCGATTCTCTTAGATCAAGCATGATCTCAATGCGTTCTTGGACATTTTGGAAAGCTTGTAACATCTTCTACAACCTCTATGTTGGAAATTTTTTAAAATTCTTCTTGGAACTATGTGAAAAATTTCCATGAAGTTAGGTCAAAATCCTGCCTAAACCAGGGAAAAATTTCACTAAGTTTCCAAGTTTCATGAACATGTATTCACAAAATCATAACTTGAAATCCATGAATTTATAGGAGAAGTTGTGTTATAAAATTTTTTAGATCTCATTTATATCTACAACTTTCATATTGGAAGTTTCCTTTGAATCATCTTCTGTTTTGGTGAAAAATTGGCTTAAAGTTGTGAAAAAATATGAAGTTTTCAACACTTAGAAAGATTTAAGTTTAGAAATTTTGACTTTTTAAATGAAATCTTGAATTTTTGATTTATTGATGAAAAAGTTTCATATTTTAACATGTTTTGATGAATTTTAATCTTTTACACTTGATTTTGACAAAAAAGTCAAATTTTGACTTTTCAGTGTACAGTTGACTTTTGAACAGTTGACTGAAAATTCATCTGTCAATCAATCAATCTTGAGAGATGTTTTTAGCCATGCCATTAGGTAAAAATGATGCATTTTATTCCTTGAGATCATGCCTTTGATCAATCAATCATTTGCTAGGTCAAAAATCAGAAATTGCACTTTCTTAGTCAAAACCCTAATTTTGACCATTTTGCCCTTTTGATGATCTGATCAAATTTCTTGAGGAACTGTGATACAAACTTGATAAAATGACATATATGAGTTCATAATATTTATATGGACCAAAAATCATGAAGTTTGATTGTAAATTGACCACAATTGACTTTTCCCCCAATACAATTGATTTTAGGTCAACTGATCAATTGACTGAGCAAAAATGTGATCCAAGACTTGAAACTTGACATGAGAAAACTTGAGGGTTCAAAATGATCCATGAAATTCATATGGGGCATTAAAATTCCATTTGTCCTTGTGCAATCCTAAACCTTAATTTTTAGTCATCAGTGCTTAAGGAGGTGTCTTGAGCTGATCAACCCTTGTGTAGTCTTGAACCAAAGGAGATCTTGTGAGAGATTATTTGAGAAATGAGAGGGAAAATTTTGGGGTACAACAGCTGCCCATGTTCAATCTTCTTAAACCTGAAGAGTTAGATTGGCGGATCCACCATTCGTGACTTGAAGGTGGAAGAAGATTGAACACTAGAGTGCTCAGAAATTTGCACTAGAAGATGGATTGTTAATGGGCTTAGAGATGCCATTTGGAGGAATGTTGGTAAACACTGGAATAAGTATCAGCACAATCCTTTGGTCGATTTATACTAAAACTTGATGTTCTACTGTGGGAAAAATGAGTTAGTAAAATGCAGATGTATGCATGATGTTCACCAGATGTGGTATTATGCTAAATGCATTTTGTATGTACATGTTATGATGTATGAATGTGAGATCTATGTTTGTCCGGGAAAATAAATCCATGAAGAGTATACATATCTTCAAACTTTGTTGAAAGGATGCTTCTGTTGGGGAAAATCCTTTGTATGTCAGCTGTTATCTGGTCGGGTCCTGGCTTCACAACTTGCTGAGGATGAGGAAGTCAACTGCTATCTGGTCGGATCAAGGTTTCACGGTAACTTATCGGGGATGAACAAATTAACTGTTATTTTTTCGGATTCCAGGCTTTGCAGAAAATTTCTTGAAATTGAATTTTTATCTGGTCAGATCCATGCTTCACAAAAACTTGCTGGGGATAAGGAAGTTTAACTGTTATCTTGTCGGATTCCAGGCTTTGCAGTAACTTGCAATGGTAACTACTATCTGGTCGGGTCCAGGCTTCATGGTTTTGGAAAAGTTATACTATTATCTGGTCGGGTCCAGGCTTTATAGTGTCTTGCTGACATTGTAGCTAGTTGTTATCTGGCTGGGCTCCAAGATTCACAATAACTTGCTTGAAAACTGATACCTGGTCGAATCCAGGATTTGCATATTTCTGAGATGGATGAGGTTAATAGTTATCTGGTCGGGTCCAGGTTTCACAATAAACTTCTTGGAGATTTAGTTGTTATTTGGTTGGAATCCAGGTTTCACAATGAATTTCTGAACGAGATTGCTATCTGGTCGGATCTAGGCTTCACAATAACTTGTTGGGGTAGAGGAAAACTCTACCTGGGAAAGAAGTAAACCTTGGTCTGGTTGAGCCCATTTTCTTCTATATCTTGAAGAGTTAAAGTATTATCTGGTCGGGTCATGGCTTCATAGTATCAAAAGGTTTACACTATTATCTGGTCGGATCCATGCTCTATAGTGACTTGAGAAGTTGACTACTATCTGGTCGAGTCCAGGTTTCATAGTATCTTTTGGAGACAGTAAAGGTTTTATTGACAACTTTTTTGGGGATTAGGGGTTGTGGCCCTATGATTTTCAATATTCTGAAAGGAAAACTCAAGCTGGAGGGTGTGGACCCAATCGGGGAACACAAATTCAGCTTGGGGAGATACACTTAGCTGGGGATAGCAGGCTCAGCTGGGGAAGATAGACTAAGCTGGGGAATTTTGTACTCGGCTGGAGAGTCATGCTACTCATTATTTATTGGGGAAATAAACCACGTTAGGGAAATAAACCCTATTGATGAATACCTGATGAACTGCTGATGGGGCGAGTTCTTTGAGGAAGAGATCCACAAGGCTTCTACTTGTAGGATCAACTTAGCTGGGGAGAGAGCTGCCAAGAGATTGAGACTCTGGTTGAAGATTATCCTATGCAAAGAGACTTTGTGAGTAACTTTGTTGAGGATGATGTTAATGAAATAAATTTGTGGGGATATTCCATATACATTAAAGAGGTGCTTGTTACTGCTTATTTCATATGTATCAAACAGTTTTAATTATGGTCATATGCATATGTTCATTCAATTTTTTTCATTGTACAAATTTGCATTTAAAACAAAGACAGAAAGTTTGCACTTCAAAGTATATTTGTATTGATATTTTGCCCACGAATAGGCATTTTTGTACAAAGAAACGGAGATCCTAGTTAGAGGAAATCGTCGAAAGGAAAAAAAAATTAAAAACAAACAAATAACCATGTGACATGATCTCATTGCCTTCCAACTCTACTATTTCCCCAATGTCTTTGAATGCCCCTTGCCGTTGACAGAAGTTGATTGGATTTATCTTGGACCATTTGAATTTGGACCTTGGTGATAAAGTTGACAGTGGTGATTTCGTGGGACATAGTCATACGCTTTCAATCCTTAACTTTTGCCTAGACCGCCCTTTTGGGTTTTCAGCCCACCAGGATACCCATTTTTGCCCAAGTCGCCCTTTCGGGTTTTCAACTTGCCGGGTGTACAATATTTTGCATATATCCCTAACTTTTTCCCAAACCTTTTGGTTTGCCGGGATGCCCTTATTTTGCCTAGGTGTGTCAACCTAGCGGGTCTGTTATGCATAATATTTTTTAATTATGTCCGCTTTTATAGGATGTGGGAAGTCTTCACCATCCATGGTAGTCAGCATCATGGCACCGCCAGAGAAAACTCCCTTGACAACAAATGGCCCTTCGTATGTGGAAGTCCATTTGCACCTGGGGTTGCCTTGTGGCAGAATGATGCGCTTTATCACCAAGTCACCAGCTTGACATACTCGAGGCTTGATCTTTTTTTTGAAAGCCTTAATCATACGTTTTTGGTACGTTTTACCATGACAAACAGCAACCATTCACTTCTCGTCGATCAAATTCAACTGATTCAATCTTGTCTGAACCCACTTGTCTTCGCCCAGGTCTGCTTCATTCATAATCCTTAGTGAGGGAATCTGAACTTCCACTGGCAAAATAGCTTCCATGCCATAAACTAAGGAAAAGAGAGTTTCCCCAGTTGATGTTCTAGATGAAGTAAGGTAGCCGTGAAGAGCAAACGATAACATTTTATGCCAGTCCTTATAGGTTACTACCATCTTCTACACAATCTTCTTAATGTTTTTGTTGGCCACTTCGACTGCGCCATTCATTTTAGGTCTATATGGAGAAGAATTGTGATGCTTGATCTTAAACTGAGTGCAAAGCTTAGTAATCATAGCATTGTTGAGGTTAGTCCCATTGTCGTTGATGATCCTTTCAGGGATAACATAGCGGTAGGTGAGGTTATGTTTGATGAATCTGGCTACCACATTCTTGGTGACTGAGGCAAACGAGGAGGATTTGACCCATTTGGTGAAGTAATCAATAGTGACCAGGATGAAGCGATGTCCATTGGAAGCGGTGGGCTTGATCTCTCCAATCATGTTAATGCCCCACATTGCAAATGGCCATGGAGCGGTCATGACATTCAGAGGGATATGAGGTACATGGACCTTGTTAGCATAGATTTGACATTTGTGACAAGTTCTTGAATGTTGATGATAATCAGTCTCCATTGTTGACCAATAGTAGCCAGCTCTTAGAATCTTCTTGGCCATCGTTTTCCTGCTTCAATACCAAAGAGACCATCGTGCATGTCCTCCATAATTTCCTCTGCCTCCTTCTTGTCCACACATCAGAGTAGATAGAGTCATGGTTGAACTTGTATAATAGTCTGCTACTTAGGAAAAATTTGGCTGCAAATCTTCGTAATAACTTTCTGTCATAGATGCTCCCTCGGGATACTCTTGTGTTTCAAGATATCTCATTATCTCATGGTACCATGGCTTTTCTGTATCAGTGTCAAGCTCACAACAATGTGCAGGTTCGTCAAATCTTTCAATGGTAATCATAGGGGATTCGTTGTCCCATATGACCTTGAATATTGAAGACATGGTTGCCAAGGCGTCAGCCAACTGATTCTCTTCCCTATGGAAGTGCTCAAAGGTGATCTCTTCGAAGTAGGGAATTAGGGATATCACAAGTTCCTTGTAAGGAATGAGATTAGGGTGTTTAGTGTCCCAATCTCCTTTTACTTGACTGATAACTAGAGCCGAATCCCCAAACACATTCAAATGCCTGATCCTCAAGTCAATGACAACTTTCAAACCCAAGATGCACGCTTCGTAGTCAGCCATGTTGTTTGTTCAATCGAAGCATAGTCTGGCGGTGAAAGGAGTGTGGCAACCTTCAGGAGAGATGATCACAACACCAATACTGTTACCCAAGGCGTTGGAAGCCCCATCAAAGACCGTAGTCCATCGAGATCCTTGTTCAGGTCCATTATACAGTCTAGGTTTCACACATTCGGTCACCAGCATGATGTTCTCATATGGGAAGTCAAAGTTCATGGACTGATAATCATCGACAGCTTGATGGGACAAATGATCTGGTAGTACGCTTCCTTTGATGGCCTTTTGAGTCATGTATTGAATTTCGTACTCGATCAAGATCATTTTCCATCTTACTATCCTTCTGGAAAGAGCAGGTTTCTCGAAGATGTACTTGATTGGGTCCATCTTAGAAATCAACAAAGTGGTATGAGTCAACATATACTGTCTTAGCCGGTGAGCAGTCCATGCCAGAGCGCAACAAGTTTTCTCAAGCAGTGAATATCTGGTTTCACAGTTGGTAAAATTTTTGCTCAAGTAATAAATAACATGCTCTTTTCGGCCAGACTCGTCATGTTGGCCTAAAACACACCCCATAGAGTTATCTAGTACTGTCAAGTACATGATCAAGGGTATTCCTTATAATGGAGGCATAAGAATAGGAGGCTCTTGTAGATATTCTTTTATTTTGTCGAAGGAATCTTGACATTCATCATTCCATCTGACTACCCGATCTTTCTTCAAGAGTTTGAAGATTGGCTCACAAGTAGCAGTTAAGTGTGATTAGAAGCGGGCGATGTAATTGAGACGACCCAAGAATCCTCTAAATTCCTTTTCAGAGTGAGAGACTGACATATCTTGGATGGCCTTTACCTTGGTAGGATCGACTTCAATGCCTTTATTGCTGACAACAAAACCTAGAAGCTTTCCAGATCGTACTCTGAATATGCACTTGTTAGGGTTTAACCTCAACTTATACTTTTTCAACCTCTCGAATAGCTTGTACAGGTGATCGAGATGTTCCTCTTCAATTTGTGATCTAGAAATCATATCATCCACATATACCTCTATTTCATGATGAATCATGTCATGAAACAAAGCTACCATAGCTCTTTGATATGTTGCTCCTGCATTCTTCAATCCGAACGACATGACCTTATAGCAGAAGGTGCCCCATTGCGTAACGAAAGTAGTCTTCTCAATGTCTTCGGGAGCCATCCTTATCTGATTATAGCCTGAGAAGCCATTCATAAAAGAGAAGACTTTATGATGAGCAGTATTATTGACCAAGACGTCAATGTATGGTAGAGGGAAGTCATCCTTGGGGCTTACCCTATTCAGATCCCTATAGTCTACACACATGCAAACTTTTCTGTCCTTCTTTGACAATGGCACCACATTGGAAACCAATTATGGATAGGATGTTACAGCTAGGAACCCTGCATCAAATTGTTTCATCACTCCAGCTTTGATAGTTTCAGACATATCATGCCTCATGTGATGAACCTTTTGTTTGACAGGAGGACAATCTTCTTTTGTTGGCAGACGATGAACTACGATGTCGGTATCCAACGCTGGCACATCTTCATACGACCAAGGAAATATTTCCACATAATCATGCAACATTTGAACCAACCTGCTCTTGACACTGCTTTCCAAGTTAGCACCGATGTTGATTTCCTTCTTATCTGCCTCAGCACCCAGATTGATAACTTCAACTGACTCTTCGTGCGACTGAATAGTATTTTCCTCTTGTAATAGAAGTTTGGCTAGTTCTCCCAGTATTTCACAATCTTCCTCGCCTTCGTCTTCGGCTTGGTTAATTGGACATTAGAAGTCATAGTCGACAATAGTAGAGTCATTAGAAACAAGATCCAAAGTGGATGAGGACATGCAAGAGTGTGTGTGTGTGTGTGTGTGTGTGTGTGTGTGTGTGTGTGTGTGTGTGTGTGCATGTAAGATACATGGCTATTTGGAAAAATGTATTTGAAGGAAAAGATAATGAACACAAAGATTTGAATGCAAAAGAGTCCAATGATTTGTATTGAATGATCATATGATTAGATGAACAAAAATAAAACCCTTGACAAATGGACCAAAGTGCCCCGGGCCAGGCACATGGCTTAAAAGTCATTGTTAAATATTACAGAAAAAATGTTCTTGAATTGAAAGAAAAGAAATAACAAGTAGATTACTCCTCAAGAAAGGATATGGGCACAAAGTCCTTTGCATTCCAATTCTTTAGATCCGTTGTTGTAGGATACACCCAATCTTCAAATGCAACTTCTTCATCAGAGTCACCCACAATGTTAACTTCATGGCTTCCAATGTGGAGAGGTGATTTTCCTGCACGCGCTCGCCTCACTTCCTTCTGAGCTTTGACGGTGAAACCCAAACCAAACTTGTCCGCTTTGAATGGGATGTCAAGGAGTTTCCCCCAATTATCACAGCTTCCTTCTTCAATTGCAGTACGAGCATCTTTGACTGAGACCATCTTCGGCACGACTTTAACAACTTTGGATTCATTAGAGGAACATTTGGTAGCAGTAACCATTGGTGGCACGACTTCAAAGGCTTGACACGGGGTCTCAATGAATTCTCCATCCATCTCTACGTACTTGAACGAGTTGAGGTGACTTACCATAAACTCTTCTTCTCCACATACGGTGATAATTCTTCCCTTGACTGGATATTTGAGTTTCTGATGAAGAGTGGATGTTACCGCCCCAACTTTATGGATCCAAGGTCGACCCAACAAACAAGAATATGCAGGACGAATATCCATGATGTAGAAGGTAGAGCTGAAGATTTGGGAGCCCACCTTGATTGGAAGATCTACCTCCCCATGAACTGGTCTTTTTGATTCATCGAAGGCCCTTACAATGATATAACTTGGCTTTAAGACTAAACCCTCACAGTCCAAATGGTATAACGCCCCCTTGGGTAGCACATTTAGAGAAGAACCAGTGTCGACTAGAACATGTGCTAAGGTGGTCCCCTTGCACTCGACAGAAACACGTAGAGCTTTATTATGATTCTTCCCAAGCGGTGTTAATTCAGCATCTGGAAATCCCAAACCATTATCAGTCGTTAAGCTAGCCACGCAGTTCTCGAATTGGTCCATTATTGTCTCATGGGGGACATGGTCTTTTTTCAAGAATTTGATTAATGTCCGAGCATGGGCATCGGAACATAGTAGTAATGACAACATATAAATCTTAGAAGGGGTTTGCCCTAACTGTTCCACAATCTTGAAGTCACTCCTTTTTATTATCTTCAAGATCTCGTCCATCTCATGAGCGGAGGGTTCTCCATCAGCAACGTCCTTTGCGGGTACTTCTATCATGACTGGCTCAATAACCTTCTCCTTCCCTCTCGTATCAGTACTCGGCTTGGAAGCAGTAATGCGGATGGGTACCTTTGTGACAATTCGTGGTGAGATATTGGGTGAAAATATTCTCCCGGTTCGAGTCACTTTGCTTGAGCCAGTTATATTGCCAACATCATTATCTTTGTCTTCTTCGATCCAAGTGTCTTGTTTAATCCCATGATAAAACACCTCAGCACCATAGTTCCATGGTACTGCCTTGTTTGAAGAATAGGGAATTGGTCTGGGATTGATAATTATTAAGGGAACAACAGTTGGTTCATTTGAAATCATAATAGGACCTTTGGATGTGATCCTAAGAGGCTTGTTTGAGATGGTGATAATGGAGAGATCTTCACATTTGTTAGTCAAAATTTTGACAAGCAGAGTCTTATTAAATAGAATTTTATGGCTATCCATCAGACGTTGTATGCCTTCCTTCAACCCTTCGTATCCATTGAGTTGTTGGGCACAACAAACACATTATTCTACACAACCATGGAAAATCCCAGCTTTTAACAGGTTTTTTTGATGATATTCAATGGAGTAGTCAATTCTTCAACAGAGGCAACAAAAATTGTATCATCAACAACATTAACACCCTTGTCATGCTTCGACATAGGTGCAGTGATTACATTCGGAGTTAGAGGAGGATTAAATTCAATAGTCTTGTTATCGATCAAATCCTGAATTTTGTTCTTCAAGGCCCAGCATTGGTCAGTCTCATGCACGGGGATGTTTGAGTTGTAAGCACATTTAGTGTTCGGATTATACTTTGGCGAATAGGTATCTGGGTTGGCAGCTGGATCGCGTAATGCCACTAAATTATCCTTTAGAAAATGTTGAAGTGCTTGAGATAGTGACATGCTTAACCTCGTAAATTGTCTTCTCGGAGTTTCAAAACATTGATGATTTGCAGATGGTCTTGGAGTAGGAGTTGGATTGGAGATTCAGACAACATTAACAGACGGATGATCATTCTTCTTGGTACGGGCCCTTGCCCCGTACACATCATTGATTTCCTTCTTTGCAGGAAAAGTTTTCTTTACAGGATTGGAAGTGGAGGCAGATGCCACAAAGATCTTCCCACTTTTGATGCCGCTTTCAACTCTTTCACCAATTAAGATCAACTCAGTGAATCCAGAGGAGGAACGGCCAACCAACAAGTTAAAGAATGGTCCGGATAAATTGCCCATAAACATGTCGATGTGCTATCTATCAGTCAAAGGTGGTTGAACCTTACTGACAAGGTCTCTCCATTTTTGTGCATATTCCTTAAATCCTTCATTCTTCCCCATGGTCATATCTTGCAACTGAACTCTTGTTGGCGCCAAGTCAGCGTTATACTGGTAATGATGGTAAAAGGCGGTAGCTAAACCCTCCCAAGTATTGATACGGGAACCATCTAACTGGTAGAACCACTATAGTTGCATTCTGGTCAAGCTCTCTTGGAAAAAGTGAACCCAGAGTTTCTTATCAGCAGTGTGCGGCTGTATCTTGCGCACATAAGATTTCAGGTGAAGCTTTGGACAAGAAACTCCATCGTACTTTACAAAGACTGGTATTTTTAATTTGTGGGGAATAAAAACCCCAGAGATCAAAACCAAATCATCAAAATCTAAACCGGGGAAAACTTGGATTTCAAAAGCTTTCAATATGTCTTCTAATTGCTTGTACTTGATATTGGCAAGTGGATACTGCCCGTCGAAATAATCATCATCCGACGCTTGATCATTAACACAGTCAGCATGGGTACTCTTAACCTCACTAATCTGATTCTCATCTTCTTCATATGAGTCTTCCACTACCGGGATCTGACTAACCGACTCTTTGAACCTTCTACCCATGTTGAGAAGAGCTTTCTTCTTGGGCTTCTTCTTAACTTCCAGCAATGCCATCATATCTAGCTGCCCCTTGGCTAGGGCCAGTTGATTCTCTTAGAATTGAGATTTTTTTGCCTGGAGATCCTTCACAGTTTTCTCTAGATCCATCTTGCTGAAATAAATAGCAGAAAGATAAGGAAACATGTTATGTAAAAACCTGTGATGTTATGATGCATGGAAGATGTAGATGCAAATGATTTCAAGGATTTATGGAATTTAAATTTGCATAGACAAAAGAATGAACAAACGTCAATTTTCATTAATTAGTTTGAAAATAATATAACATGCCTCTTGGGCTTACAAAATAACTTTCTAAGATAAAATACTGAATGCATCCTCTTCGGCGCGAGATAGGCGTTCACACTTTGCTCTTCTTGTAGCTGCTTTATAAGTTCTAATACCCTCTTCTCGCTAGCATAGAATTGGGCTTCGAAAGTATCTCATTATTCCTTTAGCTGAATCCATCCTTTTTGCAAGTCTTCGAGAGAAGTTGGCATGTCGGGGTGGAGGACAGTGTAAGGAACATCTCCTTCAACCACAGGTTCCATGATAAATGGTAAGATGGAGGGATAAGGCATCACAAGTTTCTGAGAACGAGCTCGTACCCACTTAAGGTAAGGCTCGAGGGGAATGGAATTATTGTGTCCCAGCTTCTTACTATCCACCATGCTCACCATCCTCCAAGCTCGGATAAACCTTTGACGGTAGCTTTGATCACCGCTTTCATAGTCGAATACCTCTCCTTGAATGAGCATCTCATGTGGACCATCCCTTCGGGCATAACTAAATTGTCGTAAGGATAAATAAGGGTTGTAAGTGATACCTCTTCTAATGAAAAGTAAAGGGACATTGGGGAATTCACCACAACGGTCGATGATAGTAATGTTCTCCAAGGATCGAGAACACCAATGAACATCTGAATGTATGAGCGTCATCAACCTATGAGTCCATATTGAAGCTTGCTCATTCTTCAACAGACCGGGGAAGATGCGAAATAAACCATCTTGCCAAGAGAGGAGTTCAACACATGAGGATACCTCTTTTCCTCATAGTGCGAGAGTGAAAAGAATGAAGGATATATCCCAACAAGGTAGGCACCGGATTGCGAGACATGAAGATTTTGACAACATTAACATCTATGAGTTGGTCAGGGTTTGGAAAAAAAACCATCTCATAGATGAGAATGGCCACAATTTCTTCAAAAGCTTTTAAGTCCAAGGAGGTCCAACAATCTTGAGCTTTCTCAAACAAGAACTTGGCTAAGAAACCTTTGACATCACTCCTTATTTCCCAATTAGTTGTGACATCAGATGGTTGCAAGTGTAGTGCTTGGGCAATCTCCTCAGGTTTTGGATCTCTTTCCGTACCGTTGAAGGGTAGTTGATTGAGAATGGGAATCCTCAAGAGTTGAGAGAAATCTTCCAAAGTTGGCACAAGTTTATAATCGGGAAAAGTGAAGCAATGGTGTAAAGGATCAAAGAATTGGAAGAGCACCTTCATCATATCTTCATCAGTGTTGGAGGTAACCAAGTTTATGAGGCGACCACGTCTTTCGGTGAATGGAGAATTCTCAGGAACCCTTGATGCTAACTCTTTAAGTTGGGGAGGAATCCTTACAAGACTGACTTGAATAGTATTCCTGCGGATAGAAGCCATATCCTACAAAACAGAAGAAAGATAAATCCAATAATCCTTGAAATAGTTAGTGAAAATGAGTATGATGTTACGATGTTTATGATGTCATGTACAAGTAAATATATACAAACAAGGCAAACAAGTACTTAGATTTAGGCTTTCATGGAGTCTCATAGGTAAGTACCCTCTTGAAGTTTAGTTGGCTCAAACTTGTCCTATAAATAGTAACCGGGATCTAAGGGATCTCAATATCACTGATTTGTCTTCTCGGGCATTGTTTCAGCGCAAGCCTCTTTCACGGCGACCAAAATATCCCTAAAATCAAATCTCAATGAGTGTAGTATGGAGTATCTACCAACTTTGGACTGCACCAGAGCCGGTCATCTCACTACGTCCTAATGGCCAAGTTGGTTAAGTAAAGGTTATTAAAGTTAGTTAGTGGTTTATGACATCACTCAACGGCCCCGTATTCTCCTTGACTACTCAAGGGCTATCGATGCCCACAAATATGTCACACTAACGTAGATATTTCTTAGACCATGTCGGTATACCCCACATAGTTTCCACAACGTATTGCTACTTACCTATAAGGTATCCCAAATCGGGTAGAGGATTAGAACAAGCCCAAACAAGGAACCAAAATGTAAAGCAAACAAATCAAACAATGAAAGCAAATAAAGGTGATCTAGCCCTAAGGTAACCCAAATTTTAAGTTTTTCCCCAGCAGAGTCGCCAGTTCTGTGATACGATGGGAGAACTGACTTGGGTGTTTTGCGTTTTATCGCAAATGTTGCGGTTAGCAAGAGTCACCACCGACTTTTCTTTTATCCAAAAGGAAAGGCTTAAAAGAATAAGAAAGACCTTTGAGATTATTTCTTGAGTTCGGGGGGTAGATTATGAAAAAGGGAAGGTATTAGACCCCTTTTCATCCATGGTTATCTATGGGATCTTAGCTGCTTGCTAGATCACTTGCTTTTGTTTAAAAATGTACTTTGTGTGATTTTTGAAAGTATTTTGAAAAGGCGCCTTCGTTTAGGCAAACTTTGTAATAGTTCTCGTTCGTAAGAACGTATACAAAGTGTTGAGCTTTTGAAAAATATTTCATGTTTGGAAAATGTTTTGAAAGTGTTTTTAAAAGTGTTTGGTGTTTGTTTTAAAAATAAGCAAGGATGTTTGATTTGAAAGTGAGCAAGCAACTAGGAGAAATCTACTTACTCAAAAGTCTTTGTTCATTTCTTCCTTTCCTTTGATATTGCTATCTTACCATTGATTTGGTAAGAAGCCTTATCTTTGGATGCAAAAGGGACGGGCATGGGTCATCGTGTAGCCATGATAGCAATATTGTGAAATATCTTAGCAATTCTCTTTGAGGGACTAAGATCATTTTGAAAGGAAACTTGTTGATTTACATGCTTGTTTATCTTGAATTAGGGTTTGCTAACTTGTTGATTTTAGTCTTTCCATACAAATCCTAATTTACTAGCATTTATATAAAGCGATAAATTGCGGAAAGTAAAAATATTAAGCTATTACATCATGAGGGGAGGGGGTGTACAAATTTACAAATGGGGATTTTGCAAGAAAATTAAACATAATTATCTATTACAACCATATTGAATAAATATACAATAATTCAAAAATAATGTACAAATGCAAAATGGAAAAAGAAATGATTTTTGTTTGGTTTTCATGAAAGGGTTTTAACCTAATTAAGAAAAATGATTAATGAAAATTAAATAAAATTAACTTAAACTAATTAAGAAAATAAATTACTTTAAAAGCATTTTTTTAGGTTTTTTATGAAAAGGTTTTAAATTAAAAAATAAAATGAAAGTTAATTAATTAAAATAAACCTAAGTTCTAGATTAATTTTAATTTACAAGAGAATATTATAATAATTAAGCCTAATTATCTAAATATTAATTATTAAAAAAAAGAAATTAAATTCATTAAGAAAAATATTTTTGGTCTTTTTGTTTTACGAAGAAAATAAAATAAATAAGTGTAAATAATAAATAAAATATTTTGGGATTTTTATTAATAAAAATAATAATAATAATAATAATAATGATAAAAATAATGAAGAAAATAAAAATATAAAATATATAGGAAGATAAATAAAATGGAAAATAAAATAAAAATGGATTTGGATCACGTGGCGCAAAAGTAGGCAGGGGGTTAGAAGAATAAAAAAAATGAAAAGCCCAACAAAAAGGGCCCAGGCTCTGGCTGCAAGCAAAAAAAGAAGTGAAAATGTGAAAAATACACAAAAGAGTACCACTGGGGCTCGAACCCAAGTCCCAAAGGTTAACAGGCGCGCACTTTACCACTGGGGTGGCTATACACCCGTTCATATAAACAAAACAACAAATATATAATATAAATCAAGTCCTGAATGAACTTCATCTTCAACCTTCAGCCAAAGAACCTGTAACTCACTCATTTCTCATCCATTCACAAAACTTCAAACATTAAACTTGTTAGAAATTTTCTCACGATTCTGAATATGTAAATAACTTAAGCTAATTCTCAAAGATGAGCATGAATTTCTAACAGTACCAAATTATGACTTAAATATTTTCAGAGGTTCAAACTTAAAATTCTTCCTACTCAAGCAACATAAATGAAATCTATGGACATGTATAGTTTTAGGGCAATGATGTTTATATTTTATCTTCACAGATGCAAGCCTAACAATGTCTAAATGAGAAGATAGAAGTTCAAGAAAAATACCTCAAAATTGGAAATCATGAAATGAGTTTGAGCTCGATTCAAGATGCTGCAATGATTAGGTTAGCTTCCTTGAGTCTCTAGGAAGCTAAGGAAATGCTTAGCTTGAGTTGAGAGTGGATGAAATGGCCTGGAGAAGTCCAACTGCAATGCTCTGTTTTTGGTTATGGAGGATGGTGGAAATGGAGTTACAGTTTAGGAACAGGGATTAGGATGAGTTGTATTTGAAGTAAGGAAGCTTTTGAGATGATTTGGAGAGGAAACATAAGAGTAGTTTGAGAGATGGGAGGTTCTGGCCAGGCTCTGCACAATAATGGAGTTTTTGTGCAATCTTAGTTTTCAGGGAGTTTGGGAGTGTTTCCAATCGTGTGTTTGCTTGAAAATAACTTGTATAGTTATAAGCAAGAGGTCTTACGGTTTGAAGTTGACAGATCTGTGAGATATAAAGTTATGGCTATGTTACTTAATTTTGAAGAAAAGTGGAAAACAAGTTTCAATGTGTTGTACAAGCATGGTTTGAGTTGGTAGGAGGTTCTAGCCATGTTGCTTTTGGTTTTTGACTTTGCTGGTGTTCATATGAAACAAGTTAGGAGCTCTATGCATTGACTTTGTGATTAAAGTCACTTTTCCAAAATGGAAGTTTGAACTTTGTTCCATTAATGGAATAATCACTTGGATCATAGCTCAAATAGTTGTGTAATATTCTGATTATGGATAGATTTAGAGGTTAGAAGTCTGTAAAGTAAGATTTATGCAACATGGGTGTGGATTGGATCAAATGTTCATCATGAAAATGACTTGAAAAACAAGTTTGAAACCCTAACTTCGTTCCTTCGATTCTCTTAACTTAAGCATGAACTCAATAAGTTCTTGGACATTTTGGGAAGCTTGTAACATCTTCTACAACATCTATGTTGGACATTTTTGAAAATTATTCTTGGAACTATGTGAAAAATTGCCATGAAGTTAGGTCAAAATCCTGCCTAAACTAGGGCAAAATTTCACTAAGTTTCCAAGTTTCATGAACATGTATTCACAAAATCATAACTTGAAATACATGAATTTATAGTAGAATTTTTGTCCTACAATATTTTAGATCTCATTGAGATATACAACTTTCATGTTGGAAGTTTCCTTTGAATCATCTTGTGTCATGGTGAGAAATTGGCTCAAAGTTGTGAAAAATATGAAGTTTTCAACACTTAGAAAAATTTCTAAGTTTAGAAATTTTGACTTTTCAAAATGAAATCTTGACTTTTTGATTTCTTGATGAACAAGTTTCATATTTTAACATGTTTTGATGAATTGTAGTTTTGACACTTGATTTTGACTAAAAAGTCAAAGTTTGACTTTTTCGTGTACAATTGACTTTTGATCAGTTGACTGAAAATTCATCTGTCAATCAATCAATCTTAAGAGATGTTTTGAGCCATTCCATTAAGTAAAAATGATGCATTTGAATCCTTGAGATTATGCCTTGAATCAATCAATCATTTTCTAGGTCAAAAATCAAAAATTGCACCTTCTCAATCAAAACCCTAATTTTGACCATTTTGCCCTTTTGATGATCTAATCAAATTTCTTGAGGAATTGTTATCCAAAATTGATCAAATGACATATATGAGTTCATAATATTTATATGGACCAAAAATCATGAAGTTTGACTGTAAATTGACCACAATTGACTTTTCCCCCAATATAGTTGATTTTAGGTCAACTGATCAATTGACTGAGTAAAATTGCGATCCAAGACTTGAAACTTGACATGAGAAAACTTGAGGGTCCAAAATTATCCATGAAAGTCATATGGGGCATTAAAAGTCAATTTGCCCTTGTGCAATCCCAAACCCTAATTTTCAGTCATCAGTGCTTGAGTAGGGGTCTTGAGTTGATCAACCCTTGTGCAGTCTTGAACCAAAGGAGATCTTGTGAGAGATTATTTGAGAAATGAGAGGGAAAATTTTGGGGTACAAAAACATGTCATGTGTTTGATGTAATGACCATACCAACGTGCACGCGAGGCAAATATTCTGGCCAGGAAGATAGCATTTCATGCCCTCATGTCCATTTCATTGTAACTCTCGCCATAATGATCAGAATGAAATGATATTTAAATCAAAATTGAATAGGACACAAATATCTTCAACTTTGATGTTCAAACATTTTTGAGATTATTATCCACTCAATAGGAAAAATGATGGTGAAGGTGGGCCCACCACATGTTTGATAAAATTTCGCGCGCGAGGCCTCCTTTGCTAGGCAAACTTGGCATCTTTGAGCTCTAAACTCCTAAGCCCAATAACTCACAAATGCTTCACTTTTGAGGTTTTAGCACACATTAACAAAATTGTAGGTCTTTTCTTAAGTTTTCCAAGCATATAAGATTTGTCTCCATTGGATAAAAAACGAGAGAGTTATGTATGTACAATTCAGTACTAAAAGACTTAGAATTTATACCTTCTTGAACAAGTTATCTCCACTTTGATCTTTTCTCTTGATTTTGTGACACCAATGATTATGAAATATGAAAATAGAATACTTGAATTAATGGTTGACGAAAAGTCCACTTGGTCAACTTTGTCTTTGGTTGACTTTTGGTAAAAAATGACCATGTTGCCCCTTTTGATCAATTGAACTTCTTTAAATCAAAATTGATGGTCAACCATCCTATCATAGATGCTCATAAACATGCTAAGGAACATAGAATCAAGTATTTCCCAATAAATCAAAGATTTCTTGATTAAATTAAAAACCCTAATTATGGCTCTCTGTGTTAAGAGATGATAATCAAGCTTCAAAACCATCATTCTCTTGGTCAAACTGAGAAATTCTTTGAACAAATATGTCTTATATAATGATGGGGAGATGATGCTTCACACATTTGTGTTTTGTAAGCTTCAGACTCCTCAACTGATCAAAACCCTAATCTTGAGAGATGAACAGTAAAAATGTGATTCTTCTCCAAACTTTGCAAGTTTACATCTTCTAATGATCATATGGGACAGATGGAATGTCTACCAATATAAGAAAACCTTATAGCTTTGAGAGGGTTTAAAGATTGGAGATATGAGATCCTCTTTTGCACTGATTGACCAAGCAAACATCCACTAGAGCTTGTAGAATTACTTGGGAACTTGAATACCCTAATCTTTACCACAAGAATGTATGAATGTGTATGATGAAGCATAAGCCAAGTGACCAAAATGAAGAGGGAAAATTTTGGGGTGCAAAACCAGCTTCATAAAAGAAATCAAATATCCTACTTGACTAGCCAATGTAGTTATGGTCAAAAAGAGGACAAGGAAATGATGCATGTGCGTCGACTTCATGAATCTCAACAAAGAGTTCCCTAAGGATCCGTATCCATTACCACAGATAGACTGGCTCATTGGCAAAACCTCAGAGTATAGACTACTCAACTTCATGGACGCCTACTCAGGGTTTAACTAAATTCGCATGAGCTCGATCAATGCACCAAAGACTACTTTTTATGACAGATTGGAGCAACTACTATTATGAGGTAATGTAATTTAGTCTCAAGAACGCAGGAGCCACCTACCAATGATTAATGGATAAGTTATTCGCCACTCAAATCAGTAGGAATTTGGAAGTATACGTAAACGACATGGTTGTCAAAATCTCTATGGAGAAGCAACATGTAACGAAATTGAAAGAAACACTCACATCCATAAGGCGATACGTCATGAGGCTTAACCTAGACAAATTTATCTTTGGGCTTCAAGATGGCATGTCCCTAGGGTTCATGCTCACTAGCCGGAATAGAAGCAAACCCAGACATATTCCAGGCGATTATTGACATGTGTAGCCTATTGTTGAAATGGTAAAGCGGCAAGCAAAAATTAATATATTAATTTTACCAGGTGATATTTAGGTTATATCGTATCGTGTCCACAAAAATTGGTTATCGAGTCTCCATTCGACAAATCATCCATTAATGAGTTTGGGGAAAAGTGGGTTGAAGTAAGGAAAAGGTAAAAACTATTGACAAGAAAATAAATTCATTCTTCCAAGGAGAAACTTATCAAGCATGCATATAGTCCACTCCTCTCAAACTTAAACCTATCGACCAGTTATACTCAACCTATAATACTCGTCAATGTCATCACATGTTAAACACAACACCCACTGTATCACCTCTGTAGCAATCTCTCAGCCACCTCAACAACACAAAAGTCAACTGTGCCACTCGTGTTAACAATCTCAGCCAACACAACCAACACAGAGGCATTAATCACAAACACCGTATGTGAATAATAGCACTAAATATATCTCTAGAATCTAGACACTATTATACAATCATCCAAGATAAGAATTCGAGCAGTATATGTCTATAACAACCCAAATTTCTAGCACAAAGCAAAAATCAAGGATAACAATCCACAAAAGATCTGTAAAGAAAATTAAATATAACACCATGGGCGACAAATATACATAAGATCAAAGTAAATATACATACAAAACCCGAATAAAAGAGAATACACAAAGAAAAAGAGAAATGAATCTTAAATCTCTCAGTTTGTCAGTGCCGATCAAAGAGAAATCCACCCCGAATCATCCGTATACAAGCTCCATAGTTATTATCTAAGCTAATCCACTACAAAAATAAGGTTGATGGAGTTGGGAGAACAAAAAACACCCCCAAAAACATAACCAAACAAAATGAAATGAAAATGAACTATAAAGAAAATTTGTTCCACGACCGTCACCCGACGAAACAAACACGTCCCCCGACGACACTATCTAAACTCTTGGCCTAGAATATGCCATGTAGGAAATTGGCCACAAATATCTTCCATCGCTCGACGACAGAAAGCTTAGCCCGGTGACACCTTTATTCCTCGCCTGGCGACACAACAGCGAAGCAAGGCATACTCAAATGCAAAATTGGTCCAACCTCACTCCACTGTTGCTCAGCGACGCATACGCGATGACCCTCACCTGGCCATTACCCATCGATGCACATCAGCCTAACATTTGTTGTCGCTTTATCTCCATAACTTCACCTGGCTCTCTCTTTTGCCTTATTCCTTTATTAATCAAATGCACATCTTGGAGCTCCATTTGGACTTTATTCCTCAATGCTCCAATAATGCAACAAATACCTACAAAATAAATACAAAATATCCAAAAATACACTATGTACACAAAAACACCAATATACACAAACTAAACGTATTTACATAGAAGTCGAGTTTGTTCAATGATTATTAACAACAAAGAGTCGATAAGTGCAACAAAAAGTATATATAAAAATAGCTACAATTTGAACTTATCACCCATCTTCAAAAAGGAGGTACAACAACTAACAGGAAGGTTAGCTGCTCTATCTCGATTTTTGTCATGCTCCAGAGATAGAGCGATCCATTTCTTCGTGGCCCTCAAGAAGTCGAAAGAATTTGAATGGACGATAACATGTGAGGAAGCCTTTCAAAGAGTGAAACACTTCCTATACTCTCCACCAATCTTGACGAGACCGGAGGAATATGTGCCATTGATCATATATCTGGCTGTTTTTGAAAAAGCCTTGAGTCCAATTCTCGTTTAGGAAGGGAAAGATGGTGAAAAGCCAGTGTACTTCGTTAGCAAAGTTTTGAAAGGTGCCGGGCAACGATACCAGAAGATTGAAAACCTAGTGTTAGCATTGATAATGACAGCCCAAAAATTGAGACATTATTTCCAGGGTTATCCGATAACCCTAAGAACCAATTATCCCATCAAACAGATACTGAAGAAACCATATCTAGTTGGAAGGATGGTCACCTGGGTTGTAGAGTTATCGGAGTATGATATCAAATTCACTCTGAGAACCAGCATCAAATTGCAAGAATTGGCCGACTTTGTAGTAGATTTAAGTGACCCAGTACCCGCCGAGAATGTAAGCAATCAAACTCTTCACGCTGACGGTTCGTCCAACCTTAAGGGAAGCAAAGTCGGGTCATCCTCGAAGGACTCAGTGACTTTATATTGGAATACTCCTTAAGCTTCAACTTTCAGGCTAACAATAATCAAGCAGAATACGAAGTCTTCATAGAAGGAATGAAGTTAGCTAAGGAAGTGGGAATCGCCCATCTAATAGCAAACACTAATTAACAACTAATTACATGGAAGATGAAAGGGAAGTATCAAACAAGGGACTCAGTGTTATTCAGATACTTCCAGATATCACAGGGGTTATCAAAGACCTTCGTGGAATTTAAGATCAACCACATCCCAAGGGAAGAGAATGTACGAGCCGATGTATTATCCTGACTCGCCAATACCAAGGGATAAGGGCTAAATAAAAGAGTGATATAGGAGGTCCTAGAAAGACCAAGCATCGAATAGGAAGAAGCCATGTCGATCGAGCACATCACCATATGGATGGCCTCGATATTGCAATACCTGACGCATGAGACCCTGCCCGAAGACACCAACGAGGCCAAGCATATAAAAAAGGTATCCACTCGATATCTGATAGTATCTGATAAATTGTATAAGATGGGGAGATTTACGCCCATGCTAAGATGTGTGACTGAAACAAAGGTTACCTTAGTGATGGAAGAGGTCTATTAATGGGCATGCGGAAGCTACATCAGAGGGAGAGCCCTATCCGAGAAGATCCTATGGGTCGAGTACTATTGGCCTTGGATGTTACAAGATTATGTGGAGTTTGTAAGCAAGTGTGACAAATGCTAGGTATACTCACCATTTATACACTCCTCGGCCGAGTTATTGTATTCCATCTTTTCCTTATGGCCATTCTACCAATGGGGAGCAGACATACTGGGACCGTTCCCAACAATAACAGGGCAGTTAAAATTTCTAATTATGGTCGTTGACTACACGAAATAGGTAGAAAAAAAAGTCATAGGACGTATCACCATTGAAAGAGTATGACACTTCTATTGGAAAAATATCATTTGCAGGTTCGACTTACCTAGAGTCATAGTATCCGACAATGGATCACAATTTGCAATCGCAGATGTGGTGAAATTTTACAATGACTTGGGCATCCAAAACAAATTCACATCAGTGGATCATCCTTAAGACAACTGACAAGCCGAAATGGCCAACAAAATCATCCTAACGATAATGAAGAAGAAACTGGATGACACAAAGGGCCTGTGGTCTAAGTACCTGCAAGAGATCCTTTGGTCGTACCATACAACCCCTCACTCTACCACCCGAGAAACACCTTTTTGAATGGTGTATGGGGTGGAAGCCATGATACCGATTGATATTAACATCCCAACATGGAGAAGGGAGCAATTTGACGAAGAATCTAACAAGGATGAGATCCAAGAAACGACCCAAATCAGAGAGTTTGCGTTCAAGAGCAGATTAGCTAAGAGGCTCAACTTGAAAGTTAGACAGAGAGATTTTTAACTAGGAGATTTGTTCCTCAAAAAGATTACTAACCCTAAGAACAAGGGAAAGCTGTCTCAGAACTGGGAAGGCCCATACTGGGTCCTTCATAAGCTAAACAATGGGGCTTACAAATTGAAAATTCTGGATAGTGTAGAAATACTTAGGACATGGAATGTATCCATTCTTAGGATTTACTTCAGCTAAAACTATGTAATGAAACAAATTATAAATGTACGAGATAAACTCTTTTCCCTTGCAAGGGAAAGGGTTTTTAATGAGGCATACAAAGTGAAGTCAAATGTTTGTAACTGAAGTCGAAGCGCACACAAAGTCTCTCACAAACCCGGTCAACCTCGCCAAGGCTCTAGACCTACTCGGCCAACCTTACAAGAGGCTCTGATCCGACAAAAAGTCAAAGTGTACTTAAAGCCTCTCACAAACTCGGTCAACCTCACCAAGGCTCTGGACCTACTCTGCCAACCTTACAAGAGGCTCTGATCTAGAAAAAAGTCAAAGCGCACTCAAAGCCTCTCGCAAACTTGGTTGTTGTACCCCAAAATTTGCCCTCCCTTTCTTTAGGAAACCATCTTAGATTTTTCAAAATCCCCTGGAACAAATCCAAGTCCTGAGTTATCCTTTTGCCCAAGCAAGTCACTTACAAGAGCAAGATGATCTCACAAACTCCAAAAACAATGCTTTCATCTTGAGGAAAATCAAATTCTAAGTGCTTAGAATGTTTCTTTAAAATAAATGTTTTTTGGAAAAATCAGCGCTTCAGAACTTCTGGATCCATTCCAGATGAAGACGGTCAGAAGTTGCAAGCTTGGCTCAGGATGGTCAGAAGTTGTCTCTTCAGCAGCTACATCAGTTCAATCAGAAGTTATAAACGTGGTTCAGAGTGTAAGCCTCAAACAGAACATACCCCTTCAGCAGTTACACAAGCTCAGTCAGAACTTGCTAAAGGAATGCAAGAGAAATATGAAAGTACAAAGGCTCCTTCAGAACAGGTTGAAGACAGAAGATGAAAGGTCAGAGGGATAGGTGTCACATTGATACAGAATCTCTAAGTCCAGATTGTCCAGAAGTAGATCCAAGGAACGTACCAGAAAACCAGGAGAATCTCCAGAGCTTGCTAAGACAACAGGTAGCCAAGGCCAGAGCGTGGTTTACGCTGCTGATTCAACAACCAGAATGTTGGTATTGACAGGTCTTGTCACCATTTAATGCCCATTAATGCTTCCAACCACTCCTGAGCATTCACGTGTGGCTTGGAAAATGCTTTGCACAGATTCTGGCATGGGTCTTCACGCCACCGCCCATTTCAGAGGTCACTTCCCCCAATCTGCGCCTGCTGCTGCTACCTAGGCTGAAAGATAGCTGTTATCACAACTTCCCAGGAATTTCTGTCAAAGAACAAATTCAAACTCTGTCGGCGCCTTAAATTTTCAAGACATCCACAAGAACTTTGCCTATAAATAGAGAGCTTTCACCACTGCAAAAGATGTTCAAGAAGTTCAAGAAAAGAAACAGAAAATTGATAAGAGAGAAACGAAACTCCTAGCAACACAGCATTCTGAAACTCTGCCAAAATTTCCAGCTTTGTTTCATAACTTTAAGTTTCTCACCTTCAACTTCATCAAACACCCAGCTCTTTTCTGTAAACCAAAAACGTTCTTTCCAAACTTCTGACCCTATACACGTATACACCTTCACTTCCCCTTTTCCAAATCTGTCCAGAATACCACCAGAACCAAAAACTAACTTTCACCCACCATTTTTCCAGAAAGTCAGGTAAGCACCTGCTGACCCTCACCACACTGTTAAGCATCATCAGCTGTGCATATTCAAGTAACATAATGTAAATATTCATGTTATTGCTGTTTATGTTCTGAGGACTCTCATACCTCAGAACGTTCTGAGCCAGTTTAGGACTCGCCTGTGACCTTGGTGATTCTGACCTCTGAGACATTTTTCTATTTTGCTGGATCTGTTCCAAATATGTTTTCTGTTTTGTGGAGTAACAACAGGATTGCAGATGTTCTGATTAGTGCAGGAAAAAGCCAAGTGCTGACTTTGACGTTAGCACATCTGAAGCCTGTTTTGCTGTCAATGACATCAGAACCTCTGAGAGTTATTGCCTTTTCAGCAGAATCTGAACTTCTGGGTTCTCCACTAACAAACTTCTGTCTTGCAGCGCAGGGAAATCAGAACTTCTGGTTTCCCCACTAACAAGGTTCTGTTTTGCAGGTTCTGGAGTCAGAAGTTCTGACTCATCCAGTTTCACCAACAGGTTGATCATCTGACAGCGGATCTGGGTCAGAACTTCTGATGGCCTCCCAACAGCGCGCAGGCTCCCTCTCTCTCTCTATATATCTTGTTTTCCGCTATTTTCTTTTTTGTCTATTTTTCTCGTTGAACCCCCCATGTACAAATATGTATCCCCCTCCCCTAACTATTGTAATAGCGTAGGATTTTACATTTCCGCTTCTTATTGCTAGTAATTAGGATGTGTATGGCAAGATAAAATCAATGAAATATAAAAACCTAATTCAAAGAAAAAACTCTTGTATGCAATAAAACACACTTACACACCAACACCCCTAGGGTACTCCACTTTGTTGCCTTCAAATAAATGGACCATATTGTATGTTGAACTTCTTTGGGCAAAGCAAACAGTTTGAATGATCATAGTCCCCCGATAAAACTTTTCAAAATAAACAAAAACAAATGATCAAGTCCCTTAAAGAAATTGCCCAAAGACATTTAACGCCGTTGCAATTATGGTCTAAACGATGACCCGCGCCTGTCCCTTTCACATCCTAACACAAGATTGTCCACCAAATTCAATGGTGGAACGAACTTGTTAAAAGGGTTAAAACATAGCAATAAATCTTTTGAGAAATTTAGGAGTAGACAACCTCTTAGTTACTTGAATCAAACTTGCAAAACAAAACACTTGCCTAATTTCAAAATCACACATCACTACACTTTCAAAACAACTTTCAAAAACAAATGAAAACTTTTTCAAAAGACATACATCTTTGTATACATCCCCACATGGATCATTACAAAGATTGCCACCACATTGGCCTCTTTTCAAAACATTTTCAAATCCACACACTCAAGCACCATTTAAGACAATTGAAAACAAAAGGCAAGTGATCTAAGCAAGTAACTAAGAGCCCATGGATAACCATGGATAGAAAGGGTGCTAATACCTTCCCTTTCTATAATCTACTCCCCGAACCCAAGAAAACATCTCAAAAGGTTTTTGCTGTGCTTTTTAACCTTTCCTTAGGATAAAATAAAAAGTCGGTGGCGACTCTTGCTAACCGCAACATTTGAGAATACAAACGCAAAACCTCAAGTCAGTTCTCCCACCGTATCACAGAACTGGCGACTCTGCTGGGGACCAACTTAAAAGTGGAGTAACCTTAGGGTTTAGATCACCTTTGTTTTCAATTGATTGTCTTGTTTGCTTTTACATTTGTGGGCTTTGTATCGGAGTTTTATAGATCCTAACCCGGATCTGGGGATACCTTCTTAGAAAGTAGCAACAAGGCTGTGAGGGAACTGTGCGGGGTATACCGACATGGTTGAAGCAGTCTGCTACGTTGATGTGTAACTTTGGTGTGTACCGGTAACCCTTGAGTTCAGTCAAGGAGAGTACGGGGCCGCCGCGTGGTGTCATGAAGCATCAACTGACCTTAGGAACCTTAATTGAACCATCTTGGCCTTTTAGGGGTAGTGAGATAACTGACTTTGGTGCAGTCCGAGGTTGGTTGATACTCGATACTACACTCAATTGAGGTTTGCTTTCCTGGAATATTTCGGTCGCCAGTTCAGTGGCTAAATCGAAACGATGAACAATGAAAGCAATCCAGTGATATTGGGACCTTTAGAACCCGGTTACTTTTGATAGGACAGGTTGAGCCCACCAAACTTCAAGAGGGTAATACCCAGACCCCATGCAGGCCTAAACTCTAAGGGTTGGTGTGACTTGTGTGCCTTACCATGTTTTGCCTCTGTGAATGTTTATAGTGCATTTAATCATCACATCATTACATCATACAAACATCATGAGCATTGACTAACCATTTCAAGGGTTTCGAATCTTCATCTTTGTTCTTGTTTTATAGGACATGGAAACTGCTCGCAGAAAGACAATTCAGATTAGCCTTGTAAAGATCCCTCCTCAGCTTAAGGAACTTCTATCCAGGATTCCCGAGGGTTCTTCATTCAGTGAGAGACATGGGAGACTCATCAACTTGGTTAACACCAACATTGAGGAGGACTTGATAAAGGTCCTGTTCCAATTCTTTGACCCTCTGCATCACTGCTTCACCTTCCCGGATTATCAGTTGGTGCCTACATTGGAAGAGTTCTCCCGACTTCTGAAGGTCCCTATCCTTGATCAACTACCCTACAACGGTACGGAAGAGGAACCCAAGATTGAAGAGATTGCTAAAGCCTTGCACCTACAGACATCTGACCTCAAGGGACATTGGGAAGTTAGAAGTGGTATCAAAGGGTTCTTAGCTAGGTTTCTGTTTGAAAAGGCCCAAGAATGTTGGAATTCTCTTGACCTACGAGCTTTTGAAGAAGTTGTGGCCCTCCTTGTCTATGGTTTGGTGTTGTTCCCTAACCCAGATCAGCTTATTGATATCAGTGCTGTCCAGATCTTTATGACCAGGAATCCTATACCTACACTGTTGGGGGACATCCTTCACTCATGTTACACTCGAACCATGAGAAGAAGGGGTGTCCTTATGTGTTGCACTCCTCTCTTGGGAAGGTGGTTTATTTCGCATCTTCCACAATCAGTTTTGAAGAACGAGCGGGGTTTGAGATGGTCACAACGGTTAATGACTCTCACGCATGCAGATATACATTGGTGCCCTAGGTCTAGGGAAGACATCACTATCATTGATCGTTGTGGGGAGTACCCTAATGTTCCTTTATTTGGAATCAAAGGAGGTATTACTTACAACCCATGCCTGGCTTGGAGACAGTTTGGTTATGCTCGGAAAGATGGCCCTCATGACATGTTAATTCCCGACATAGTTTTTGACTTCGACAACGATACTCAAGGACTTCGTCAGAGATTTATCAGAGCTTGGAGGATGCCAAGTAGGATAGACAGCAAGACATTGGGGCACCGGAACTCCATCCCGTTGGAACCTTACCTCAAGTGGGTACGAGCCCGCTCCCAGAAATTAGTGATGCCTTATCCTCATATGCTTCCTGTGATCAAAGAACCAGTCTTGGAAGGAGAAGCATCCTACACCATTCAACATCCTGACATGCCCACCTCCTGGGAAGAAATGCAGAAGAGCTGGGTCCAGCTTAAGGAAGAACGGAATTCTCTTGAGACCAGTCTACATGCTAGTGAAAAGAAGGTCCTGGAACTCACCCGCCTGCTGCACGAGGAAAGGAATCTCAACACCTACATCGCGCCAAAGAGGATGCGCAATGTCTTTTTACCTTAGGGAGTTATTTTGTAATATTTGGCCCATGAGGCATTTATGTACTAACGAATTTCTCCTTATTAATATGATGTGCGTTCCCTTTTTGTCTACAACAAATTTTGAATATTCTAAATCCTTGAATGCATTGCATACATACGCATTCCATTGCACCATATGCATAGCAGGTACCCTATTTCGCAGGTTGCTTAATTTTCTTCGCTGTTTGTGTGAACAGTCATCATGAATCCAGAATCCTCCAGTGAGCAAGCCATCAAGGCCCTTCAGGCCCAAAGCGCACAGTTTCAAGAGATGGTCCTAAGCCTAGCCCAAGGTCAGCAAGAGTTGAAGACTCTACTCATGAAGAAGAAGAAGAAAAAGAGGACCGCATTGTTCAACACCGAACGCTGATTTGGGAACACACTCCACAATGAAGCTGATCCAACCACCTCTTCTGCTGAGAAAAACAGTCCCCAAGGGGGAGGAGCTCCTAGTCCCGCAGTCTCCGACAACGAGACGGACTATAACGACGAACAGTACCCACCTGCTGCTGACAGATACAAACAATTGGAGGACCGCTTGAGCGCCATGGAAATTCAGAATGTGCCAGGACTGGATTTCGGAGATTTGGGGTTATCTTCTGGGGTAGTCATTCCACACAAGTTTAAGGCGCCTGCCTTCGCCAAGTATGATGGGGTCTCCTGCCCAAAGCTGCATCTAAGGTCGTACGTAAGGAAAATCCAACCTTACACGGCGGATAAGAACCTCTGGATTCACTTCTTCCAAGATAGCCTCTCGGGGTCACAGCTTGAATGGTTCTACCAATTGGATGGAGCCAGCATCCGACACTGGGAGGATTTGGCAACCACATTCTACAGACAATACCAATACAATTCTGATCTCGCTCCTACGCGTACCCAACTTCAGGGTATGTCTCTAGGGACGGGTGAAGGGTTCAAAGAGTACGCTCAAAAATGGAGAGATTTGGCTGGCAGGGTGCAGCCTCCATTGACTGATAGAGAGCTGGTTGATATGTTTCTGGGGACGTTGTCTGGTCCGTTTTTCAATCATTTGGTTGGTAATTCCTCCGCTGGATTTACAGATTTGATATTAACAGGAGAGAGAATTGAAGCTGGCATCAGGTCAGGCAAGATACAGAAGGCTGCCTCTACAAGTGCTGAGAAGAGGCCGTTTAAGAAAGAAGCAAGTGCCGTCTATGGTCCTAGAAGACAAGTCAAGCCCGAAAGTCGCCAAGCCGTCAATGCTTTGGTCATCTCCAAACCTGTTGCTGCTCCTCAGCAGTACAATCAACAAAGAAGCGAAAGGCCCAAGAGGCAGTATACCCGACTAAGTATGACATTATCTCAAATTTTACCCCAACTGTTATCCACCAACCTGGTGACCCTCAAAGAAGCTCCTAAGGTCGTCAACACTGCGTCTCCTAAATACAACCCAAATGCCCGGTGTGCTTATCATTTTGATAGTCCCGGGCACACTACTGATGATTGCTGGGCCTTGAGAAACAAAGTGCAAGATCTGATCGACGCAAAAGAAATTCAGTTTGAAGCGCCAGAAAGACCAAATGTTGTAACGGCTCCTATGCCCCAGCATAGGGTAAACGCCATTGAGGAAGAAGTGTACGCTGTTTCGGTAGATGAAGTTGTTACCCCTCTGAAGACTGTTAAGAAAAACCTACTGCGGGCCGGTTTATTTCCGGGTTGCGGTAAAGGTTGCCTGTGCTGTGCTATTTCCCTATCTGATTGTCCCTTGCTAAGATTAGGCATCCAAGGCCTAATGGATAGCAAGGAGATTCTATTCAAAAAGACTGCTGTTCAATTGGTTCCAATGAAAGAAGTTTCTGTAATTACCATCTTCAAAAATCCAATCAAGGCTCCCCCGAAGAAGCCTATTCAAATTATGACAGTTGCGCCTGTAATCATTACTGTTCCAGGACCCCTCTCCTACGTGTCTGATAAAGCTGTCCCCTGGCATTATGGGGCAGACGTGTATGTAAATGGAATCAAGCAAGAATTCGACGCTAGTGCCAGTATCTGCGATATCACTGGTCCAGCCAAGGTCACCCGCAGTGGCAGGCTCTTCTCGCCTAACATTGCGCCGCCCGCTATTCGAAAACCCCTCCTCATAAAACCTACAAGTTTACCTAGTCCTGTTGCTGATCAAATTGTGTCCCCTGCTGCCGAGTCATCAAATGCTCGGGGCAAATGGATTGAAGAAGAGCCTGCCCGGATGGAGGCGCCGATACCCATAAATGCTGAGGCCTCCCGACAAGAAATGGAGGAGATTCTGAAAATAATAAAGAAAAGTGATTTTAATGTTGTCGAGCAGTTGGGGCATACACCCTCCAAGATCTCCCTGCTCTCCTTATTGCTATGCTCCGAGGCCCATGCTAAGGCCTTAATCTCATTTCTCAAGACGACCCATGTGCCGCAAGAGACGTCTGCAGTCCAGTTCACTGACTGCATAGCGAATCTGACAGCGGACAACAGCTTGGGTTTTTCAGATGCTGACCTGACCGCAAAAGGGAGAGACCACAACGATGCCCTGCATGTCTCTATTGAATGCATGGGCACTACTCTGGCACATGTATTAGTAGATACTGGTTCTTCCTTGAATGTTCTACCGAAAAAGGCTTTGGATCGTCTGGATTATGAAGGCCTGGAGTTGAAACCCAGCAATATCATCGTCAGGGCCTTTGACGGTTCCAAAAGGATGGTTCATGGAGAGGTTAACATCCCTATTCGTGTGGGCTCTCAAGTGTTTGACTCTACCTTTTACGTGATGGATATACGTCCATCGTACTCTTGTCTGCTGGGTCGACCTTGGATCCATAAAGCTGGGGCAGTGACCTCCACCTTGCACCAGAAGCTGAAGTATCCCGTCAGGGGGAAGATCGTCACTGTGCAAGGAGAAGAGGAGTATATGGTGAGCCATTTGAATTCCTTCAGGTACATCGAGATGGACGGAGAGTTCATTGAAACCCCCTTCCAGCATTTCGAGGAGGTGCATCCAATTTCAGCAGCTGCAGAGACAATGGCCGGAGAGAATGATTCCTTGAAGATGGCTTCCCTAAGGGATGCCCGGGCTGTGGTTCAGAAAGGCAATTGTGCACACTGGGGTCAGCTTCCTGACTTCACTCAGAAGAACGACAAGTTTGGGCTAGGCTTTACTGCAGAGGCTCAGAAGGCGGTACGCAAAGAAAAGATCGGAAAGACTCCGGTGTTTATTTCCAGCTCAAGGGTGAACGCTATTGAGGAGGATGTGGAGGAAGCTGAGTTTGACAGTTGGATCTACCCGACTACCAGCAACGGACCAAGCAACTGGACGGCAAAGGATTTTACCCCTATCACATTTGTCACGCAGTAATTGATTTCTTTTGATTTCCAATTTGTAACAAACAATATGTTAAAACTTTGTTGGCTCGGTGTCCTACCCGGGGCATCGTAGCTCCATTTGTGAGGGCTTTTTGTATGACATTTTCATATATCATCAATCAAAACATTGGACGTTTGTTGCATTTCAAATCTTTTGCTCTTTTCCTTTCTGTGTTATATATATTGCAAAACAGCTGTATTTACACACACTCACTTATACAGGTTTCAATCCACTCTGGATCTTACTGGTAACAGCTCTGCTACCGCTAGTTATGACTTCGAAAATCCGATCAACTTGGCCGAAGACGAAGGTGAAGATGATTGCGAAGTGCCTGGTGAACTCGCAAGACTGCTACTACAGGAAGAGAGGGTTATTCAACCACATGAAGAGCCTGTGGAGACAATTAACCTGGGTACTGAGACAGATAGGAAAGAGGTCAAGATTGGTGCCAATCTAGAGCTCAGCGTGAAGCAACGATTGATCCAGATGCTACAAGACTACATGGAGATTTTCGCTTGGTCCTATGAAGATATGCCTGGTTTGGATGCCGACATTGTAGTTCACCATTTGCCAACCAAGGAAGATTGCCCTCCGGTAAAGCAGAAAGTTCGACGGATGCGCCCAGAGATGTCTGAAAAGATCAAGGCCGAGGTCATGAAACAGTTTGATGCCGGGTTCCTTGCAGTGACTTCTTACCCTCAGTGGGTTGCCAATGTGGTGCCAGTACCAAAGAAAGACGGTAAAGTCAGAATGTGTGTCGACTACCGGGATTTGAACAGGGCCAGCCCCAAGGATGACTTCCCCCTACCTCACATTGATGTCCTTGTTGACAATACAGCTCAACACAAGGTGTTCTCCTTCATGGATGGTTTTTCAGGGTATAATCAGATCAAGATGGCTCCAGAGGATATGGAGAAGACTACCTTTGTGACTCAGTGGGGCACCTTCTGTTATAAGGTCATGCCATTCGGGTTAAAAAATGCTGGGGCAACCTATCAACGTGCCATGGTTGCTTTGTTTCATGATATGATCCATCATGAAATTGAGGTATACGTTGATGACATGATTGCAAGGTCTCAAACTGAGGAGGAGCACCTTGACCATCTGAGGAAGTTGTTTGACCGACTCAAGTTATACAAGCTGAGGTTGAATCCCAACAAATGCACCTTTGGGGTAAGATCCGGAAAGTTGCTAGGTTTCATTGTAAGTGATAAAGGTATTCAGGTGGATCCTGCCAAGGTTAAAGCTATCCAGGAGATGCCGACTCCAAAAACAGAGAAAGAAGTCAGAGGTTTCCTAGGACGACTGAATTATATTGCTCGATTCATCTCGCATCTGACTGCTACTTGTGAGCCAATCTTCAAATTGCTGAAGAAAGATCAAGTAGTACGCTGGAATGATGAATGTCAGGCCGCCTTTGAAAGGATAAAGGAATATCTCCAAGAGCCACCCATTCTTATGCCACCGGTGGAAGGAAGACCTCTGATACTATACTTGACGGTACTTGATAATTCAATGGGGTGTGTGCTGGGGCAGCATGACGAGTCTGGCCGAAAAGAGCACGCTATTTATTACTTGAGCAAAAAGTTTACCGACTGTGAGTCTCGTTACTCACTGCTTGAGAAAACTTGCTGCGCTCTTGTATGGGCTGCTCGCCGGCTGAGACAGTATATGCTGACTCACACTACTTTATTGATTTCAAAGATGGACCCCATAAAGTACATATTTGAAAAGCCCGCTCTGTCTGGAAGAATAGCGAGATGGCAAATGATCTTGACAGAATATGATATCCAGTATACAACCCAGAAAACAATTAAGGGAAGTGTACTGGCGGATCATTTGGCACACCAACCTGTGGACGATTACCAATCATTAAACTTTGATTTTCCGGACGAAGACATCATGGTGGTAACTGACTGTGAAGTACCTGGACCGGATGAAGGACCTGAGGAAGGATCCCGATGGTCTATGCATTTTGATGGAGCCTCCAATGCTTTGGGTAACGGCGTCGGCGCTGTAATCATATCTCCCAAGGGGACTCATACTCCACTCACCGCCCGATTATGTTTCAGCTGCACCAACAACATGGCAGAATATGAGGCATGTATCATGGGTTTACAAGCTGCAATCGACTTAAGGATCAAATTTCTAAGTGTTTTCGGAGATTCCGCTCTCGTGATCAATCAGATCAAAGGCGAGTGGGATACGAAACACCCGAATCTTATTCCTTACAAGGAGTATGTGTCGACCTTGCTCCCTCACTTTGAAGAGATAACTTTTGAGCATTTCCCCAGAGAGGAGAATCAGCTAGCGGACGCACTAGCCACGATGTCTTCAATGTTCAAAGTTAAATGGGACAATGAGGCTCCCCGAATCATAATCTGGAAGTTGGATGAACCGGCATACTGCTGCGAGCTCGAGGCTGAGAAGGTGACTGAAAAACCCTGGTATCATGAGGTGAAGAGGTACTTGGAAGCTCAGGAATACCCTGAAGGTGCATCCGTTAATGATAAGAAGTTTATGAGGAGATTTGCTGCAAAATTCTTCCTCAGCAACGGCATTCTCTACAAACGGAATCATGATTCGACTCTGCTGCGTTGTGTGGATAAGGCTGAAGCTGAGAAAATCATGATGGAACTGCATGAAGGTACATTTGGAACACATTCCAGTGGGCACACCATGGCTAAGAAAATCCTTCGGGCAGGATATTTTTGGTCCACAATGGAAGCTGATTGTTACCAGCACTCCCGAACTTGTCATAAATGCCAGATCTATGCTGACAAGGTGCATATCCCTCCCGTTCCTTTGAATGTCCTGATGGCACCTTGGCCTTTCGCAATGTGGGGCATCGATATGATCGGTGAGATCCGACCAACGGCATCCAATGGGCATCGCTTCATCTTGGTGGCGATCGATTACTTCACGAAGTGGGTTGAGGCAGCTTCCTACACAACGGTAACCAAGAGCGTCGTAGCACGTTTCATCCGGCATAATCTGATATGTCGGTACGGCGTCCCGGAAAGAATCATTACGGACAACGGTACCAATCTCAATAACAAAATGATCACTGAACTCTGTGAACAATTCAAGATACAGCACCACAATTCTTCTCCCTACCGGCCGAAGATGAATGGGGCTGTAGAGGCAGCCAATAAAAATATCAAGAAAATTGTGCAGAAGATGACAGTGACCTATAAAGATTGGCACGAGATGTTACCGTTCGCTCTTCATGGGTACCGCACCTCAGCAAGGACATCAACCGGGGCAACTCCTTTCTCCTTGGTCTATGGCATGGAGGCAGTCTTGCCAATCGAGATCCAGATACCATCTCTCCGGATAATGAAGGATGCAGACTTGAATGAAGATGATTGGATCCAAAATCGACTTGATCAATTAAATCTGATTGACGAAAAGAGGCTCACTGCTATCTGTCATGGTCAAACGTATCAGAAACGGATGATCAGGGCATTTAACAAGAAAGTCAGACCACAAGAGTATCAAGTTGGGGACCTGGTAATCAAACGCATCATCCTTCCTCAAAGTGATCCCCGGGGCAAATGGACCCCTACCTATGAAGGGCCATTCGTGGTTAAGCGTGTGTTCTCAGGAGGAGCCATGATCCTAACCACCATGGATGGTGACGACCTTCCTCACCCCGCCAATGCAGACATAGTGAAAAAATACTACGCATAAATAAAAGACCCGCTAGGTTGACATACCTAGGCAAAATAAGGGCTTCCCGGCGAACCAAAAGGGTTCGGGCAAAAATAAGGGATGAAATGAAAAAAATCTGTACACCCGGCAAGTCGAAAACCTGGAAGGGCGGCTTGGGCAAAAATGGATATCCCGGTGGACTGAAAACCCGAAAGGGCGGTCCAGGCAAAAGTTAGGGATAAAAGCGTAACACTATGTCTCATTGGATCACTTCGCATCCGGAATTCGGCATCAACTATCTGGCTTCAGATTGCGGCATTGACCAATCAGCTTCATCTTCAAATTGGACAGCAAAGCGATGCGACGTTCGAAGACATAAAGGCAATAGCAGAGTTGGAACCCAGTGGGATTGTTCACATAGCTGTTTTGCTTCCTTTTTCAAATTGTAAACTCTATACTATTTGGCGATGTCCTCTTACTAGGATGTCAGCCTCTTGTACAAAAAAACGCCTATTCACAGGCAAAGTTTAAATCAATACAAATTCACTTGTTCATACAAATTACCATTGTTTTCCTTTCTTGTTTTGTCTTGCGAAGAACGTCCAATGTTCATTTTTGATATATGCATTTGACATTAAATTGCTGATTCATAAATGTTTGCATATGAAACAAGAGATTAATTACAGGTGACATCAAAGACAGGGGCAATGTGGAGTTGTCTAATGCAGTCTGGTTGTTTTGCCCGCCAAGGCACCAAGGTAGGTTCAACTGAAGAATGTGGCCAAATCACCTCAATTCCCCGCAGAATAAGACAGGATGCGACAATACTTTCCCCAGGAAGAGTTGGTCCCCCGTCGATCCTAAAAAGGCACAACATTCCCCGGCAGGTCTCAAAAGCTCATCCCCAGTAGATTCTGCAAGCTTATCCCCGGCGAAGTACGGACGTCTCTCCCGAGTTTTATTTAGAGTTATTTCCTCACAAGGACTTATAACTGGGTTATCCTCAGCTAAAAGCCACGGAAGATCGCTCTCGGCAAAGTTCCTTCAATCCCCAGCGAAGTCTATCTTTGGTATTCCCAAGCAGAGTTTATCTTTGGAGTTCCCCAGCGGAGTTTATCATCATTATCCTCAGCGGAATCCGTCGTTAAAGTCCTCAGCAGGCCTCTCATCAGAACTTCGGCCAAATATCTCTTCCACAGAGCAATTCTCCGGCCGTTCGTCAAGGATTTATTTTCCTAAGATGAAATTACATTCATAAACATTTCATATTTGCATACATCTTACTTACATACAGGATGAAACGCATACAACATCTCATGTTGAACATCATGACATCATGCATATCATACATCATGACATTGCATACAACTTATGTTTTTGCCTTTCCAGGAAAAAGACAATCCCAAAAGCGACTACCTTCAACTGTCACAATTCCAGATTCGATTCCTGTATCCAGCCAGGGCATATCTGTTGACCACGTTTCCAGACTCGATTCCTGTATCTAGCCAGGGCACGTCTGAAGAGTTCAAAGATTCGATTCCTGTATCCAGCCAGGGCACATCTATCAACTACAACGTCTCCAGATTCGATTCCTGTATCCAGCCAGGGCATATCTGTTGACCACGTTTCCAGACTCAATTCCTGTATCTAGCCAGGGCACGTCTGAAGAGTTCAAAGATTCGATTCCTGTATCCAGCCAGGGCACATCTATCAACTACAACGTCTCCAGATTCGATTCCTGTATCCAGCCAGGGCATATCTGTTGACCACGTTTCCAGACTCGACTCCTGTATCTAGCCAGGGCACGTCTGAAGAGTGCGAAGATTCGATTCCTGTATCCAGCCAGGGCACATCTATCAACTGTCACGTTTCCAGACTCGATTCCTGTATCTAGCCAGGGCACGTCTGAAGAGTCCGAAGATTCGATTCCTGTATCCAGCCAGGGCACATCTATTAACGACTATTTCCAGATTCGACTCCTGTATCCAGCCAGGACACATCTGTGAACAACCGATTGTAGATTCGATACCTGTATCTAGCCAGGGCACATCTGCATAAGGAGATTGAAGATCAATCACCTGTAACAAGCCAGGAAAACATCCGTCTTCCTCAAATATACAAATTTCTCGCTAAGGAATTTCTTATGCGATCGACACTTCCAAATGGCATCTATAAGCCCATTCCCGACAAGGTTCTGTCACGTCTCCAGATGGCATCTATAAGCCCATCTCCCTATCTGTCACCTCTCCAAATGGCATCTGTAAGCCCATTCCTAACATGACATTGCTGATACTTCAACATGCGAGTGCAAATTTCAGGGCACTCTGGTGTCCAATCTTCTTTTACCTTCGAGTCGCGAAAGGCAAACTCGCCAATCTAACTCTTCAGGTTCAAGAAGATTGAACAGGGGCAACTGTTGTACCCCAAAATTTGCCCTCCCTTTCTTTAGAAAACCATCTTAGATTTTTCAAAATCCCCTGGAACAAATCCAAGTCCTGAGTTATCCTTTTGCCCAAGCAAGTCACTTACAAGAGCAAGATGATCTCACAAACTCCAAAAACAATGCTTTCATCTTGAGGAAAATCAAATTCTAAGTGCTTAGAATGTTTCTTTAAAATAAATGTTTTTTGGAAAAATCAGCGCTTCAGAACTTCTGGATCCATTCCAGATGAAGACGGTCAGAAGTTGCAAGCTTGGCTCAGGATGGTCAGAAGTTGTCTCTTCAGCAGCTACATCAGTTCAATCAGAAGTTATAAACGTGGTTCAGAGTGTAAGCCTCAAACAGAACATACCCCTTCAGCAGTTACACAAGCTCAGTCAGAACTTGCTAAAGGAATGCAAGAGAAATATGAAAGTACAAAGGCTCCTTCAGAACAGGTTGAAGACAGAAGATGAAAGGTCAGAGGGATAGGTGTCACATTGATACAGAATCTCTAAGTCCAGATTGTCCAGAAGTAGATCCAAGGAACGTACCAGAAAACCAGGAGAATCTCCAGAGCTTGCTAAGACAACAGGTAGCCAAGGCCAGAGCGTGGTTTACGCTGCTGATTCAACAACCAGAATGTTGGTATTGACAGGTCTTGTCACCATTTAATGCCCATTAATGCTTCCAACCACTCCTGAGCATTCACGTGTGGCTTGGAAAATGCTTTGCACAGATTCTGGCATGGGTCTTCACGCCACCGCCCATTTCAGAGGTCACTTCCCCCAATCTGCGCCTGCTGCTGCTACCTAGGCTGAAAGATAGCTGTTATCACAACTTCCCAGGAATTTCTGTCAAAGAAAAAATTCAAACTCTGTCGGCGCCTTAAATGTTCAAGACATCCACAAGAACTTTGCCTATAAATAGAGAGCTTTCACCACTGCAAAAGATGTTCAAGAAGTTCAAGAAAAGAAACAGAAAATTGATAAGAGAGAAACGAAACTCCTAGCAACACAGCATTCTGAAACTCTGCAAAAATTTCCATCTTTGTTTCATAACTTTAAGTTTCTCACCTTCAACTTCATCAAACACCCAGCTCTTTTCTGTAAACCAAAAACGTTCTTTCCAAACTTTTGACCCTATACACGTATACACCTTCACTTCCCCTTTTCCAAATCTGTCCAGAATACCACCAGAACCAAAAACTAACTTTCACCCACCATTTTTCCAGAAAGTCAGGTAAGCACCTGCTGACCCTCACCACACTGTTAAGCATCATCAGCTGTGCATATTCAAGTAACATAATGTAAATATTCATGTTATTGCTGTTTATGTTCTGAGGACTCTCATACCTCAGAACGTTCTGAGCCAGTTTAGGACTCGCCTGTGACCTTGGTGATTCTGACCTCTGAGATATTTTGCTATTTTGCTGGATCTGTTCCAAATATGTTTTCTGTTTTGTGGAGTAACAACAGGATTGCAGATGTTCTGATTAGTGTAGGAAAAAGCCAAGTGCTGACTTTGACGTTAGCACATCTGAAGCCTGTTTTGCTGTCAATGACATCAGAACCTCTGAGAGTTATTGCCTTTTCAGCAGAATCTGAACTTCTGGGTTCTCCACTAACAAACTTTTGTCTTGCAGCGCAGGGAAATCAGAACTTCTGGTTTCCCCACTAACAAGGTTCTGTTTTGCAGGTTCTGGAGTCAGAAGTTCTGACTCATCCAGTTTCACCAACAGGTTGATCATCTGACAGCGGATTTGGGTCAGAACTTCTGATGGCCTCCCAACAGCGCGCAGGCTCCCTCTCTCTCTCTATATATCTTGTTTTCCGCTATTTTCTTTTTTGTCTATTTTTCTCGTTGAACCCCCCATGTACAAATATGTATCCCCCTCCCCTAACTATTGTAATAGCGTAGGATTTTACATTTCCGCTTCTTATTGCTAGTAATTAGGATGTGTATGGCAAGATAAAATCAATGAAATAGAAAAACCTAATTCAAAGAAAAAACTCTTGTATGCAATAAAACACACTTACACACCAACACCCCTAGGGTACTCCACTTTGTTGCCTTCAAATAAATGGACCATATTGTATGTTGAACTTCTTTGGGCAAAGCAAACAGTTTGAATGATCATAGTCCCCCGATAAAACTTTTCAAAACAAACAAAAACAAATGATCAAGTCCCTTAAAGAAATTGCCCAAAGACATTTAACGCCGTTGCAATTATGGTCTAAACGATGACCCGCGCCTGTCCCTTTCACATCCTAACACAAGATTGTCCACCAAATTCAATGGTGGAACGAACTTGTTAAAAGGGTTAAAACATAGCAATAAATCTTTTGAGAAATTTAGGAGTAGACAACCTCTTAGTTACTTGAATCAAACTTGCAAAACAAAACACTTGCCTAATTTCAAAATCACACATCACTACACTTTCAAAACAACTTTCAAAAACAAATGAAAACTTTTTCAAAAGACATACATCTTTGTATACATCCCCACATGGATCATTACAAAGATTGCCACTACATTGGCCTCTTTTCAAAACATTTTCAAATCCACACACTCAAGCACCATTTAAGACAATTGAAAACAAAAGGCAAGTGATCTAAGCAAGTAACTAAGAGCCCATGGATAACCATGGATAGAAAGGGTGCTAATACCTTCCCTTTCTATAATCTACTCCCCGAACCCAAGAAAACATCTCAAAAGGTTTTTGCTGTGCTTTTTAACCTTTCCTTAGGATAAAATAAAAAGTCGGTGGCGACTCTTGCTAACCGCAACATTTGCGAATACAAACGCAAAACCTCAAGTCAGTTCTCCCACCGTATCACATTGGTCAACCTCGCCAAGGCTCTGGACCTACTCGGCTAACCTTACAAGAGGCTCTGATTCGAAAAAAAGTCAAAGCATAACCTAATCCTCTTATAAACTCGGTCAACCTCGCAAAGGCTCTGGACCTACCCGGCCAACCTTACAAGAGGCTCTGATCTGGAAAAAAGGCGAAGCACACTCGAAGCCTCTCACAAACTCTGTTAACATCGCCAAGACTCTGGACCTACTCGACCAACCTTACAAGAAGCTTTGATCCAACAAAAAGTTGAAGCGCACTCAAAGCCTATCGTAAAATCGGTCAACCTTGCTAAGGCTCTGAACCTACTCGACCAACCTTACAAAAGGCTCTGATCCAACAAAAAATCAAAGTGCACTCAAAGCCTATTGCAAACTTGGTCAACCTCGCCAAGACTCTGGACCTACTCGGCCAACCTTACAAGAGGCTCTAATCTGGAAAAAAGTCAAAATGCACTCAAAGCCTCTCGCAAAAGCGACCAACCTCGCCAAGGCTCTAGACCTACTCGGTCAACCTTACAAGAGGCTCTGATCCAGAAAAAAGTCAAAGCACACTCAAAGCCTCTCACAAAACTCAGTCAACCTCGCCAAGACTCTAGACCTACTCGGCCAACCTTACAAAAGGCTCTGATCCAACAAAAAGTTGTAGCACACTCAAAGCCTCTTGCAAACTCGGTCAACCTCGCCAAGGCTCTAAACCTACTCGACCAACCTTACAAGAGGCTCTGATCTGGCAAAAAGTCGAAGCGCACTTAAATCCTCTCACAAACTCAGTCAATATCACCAAGGCTCTGAACCTACTTGACCAACTTTACAAGAGGCTCTGATCTGGAAAAAGTCGAAGGACATTCAAAGCTTATCGTAAACTTGGTCAACCTTGCCAAGGCTCTGGACCTACTCGGCCAACATTACAAGAGGCTCTAATCCAACAATAAATCGAAAAACACTCAAGCCTCTTGCAAACTCGGTCAACCTCTCCAAGGCTCTGGACCTACTTGGCCAACCTTATAAGAGGCTTTGATCCAACAAAAAGTCAAAGCACACTCAAAGACTCTCGCAAACGCGATCAAGCTCGCCAAGGCTCTAGACCTACTCGTTCAATCTTACAAGAGACTCTGATCTGACAAAAAGTCGAAGCACACTCAAAGCCTCTCGCAAAACTCAGTCATTCTTGCCAAGGCTTTGGACCTACTCGGCCAACCTTAAGAGAGGCTCTGATCCATCAAAAAGTTCAAACACATTTAAAATCGGATGAGTTAAGTCGGTTAAGCCTCTAGGCCTCTATCCGCATCATTAAACACTCCCTGCCATAAGGGTCAAGTTCTATCATTAAACACCCGTCGCCTAAGGGTCGAGTATTATTAGGCACTCCTCCAACGGGGTCGAGTTGCACGAGTTGAACACTTCCCATTCGAGAAACGAGTGAATCTTCAAATAAACTCTAGGGACTTATTATGAAAATAGACATGAAGATAGCTGGGGATTTTCATAAAACCCGACACTACATGATCAGACACAAATAACCTGGTGGACCTTTTTGTCCGAGGGGCTTATATATATACATACCGGAAAACAGAGATATAGATAAATGAAAATCAATAGTTACATAAATCCACAGAAGGGCAGTCTAAATTAAAAAAGCCCGGAGGAAGAGTTTAAAAAGTAACAAAAAGGATGGCAATTCACTCCTTAAAAAATTACATAAATGCATCCTTATCGGATGACTAGCAAAAACATGAAACATCATGAAACCGGGTCCTCTTTCCTGTCACCATAATTATTGACACTCTCCTCAGTAGAAGGATCTTTAGGATTCAGTTGAGGAGAGGGAGTCTTCTCCCTCTCTTCAATATCTACAAGGCATCCATCTTGCACCACCTTAAAGTAGTTCATCTTTGATATGGACAAGCCAGAATGAAGATGCAATATCTGATCCTTGGCATGCTCAAAGGCCTCATCACCAATAGAAACAATGTCCACTTGAGACTTCCTAAGAGCCTCCCTCAGCTCGTCATTGGTAGCCTTCAGCTAATCATTAGTGTCCTTATCCAACTTCAACCTCTCGTTGAGTTGAGTGAGAAAGGCTTTACTCTCAGATTCCAAGGTCTCCTTATGCTCTTTCTCCTTAGCCAAGCCTTTTCCATGTCAGATAGCTTCTTAGAATGAGCCTTCTGAGCTTTCTTCAGCCAGTTTATCTCCACCTTCAGCCTCTACTCCGTCTGCTCAGAGTCATCACTTGGCTCAAAGAGACCACAAGTCATAACCACACACCTCATGAGATAGGAGCTGAGGTTCTGTGTCATCTTCTATCAACCTATGGACTTAACCTTGTTAACATCCTTAGTAGCATTAAGATGATCATAGAGAAAGCGAAACCCATCGAAGTTGTTGGACCAAAACTTGAACTCTCTAGAAGCATGGATATCCCCGGGATCTCTCATCAGAGAGGTAATTTCCATGTCATCCCGACAGACCTCGTCACTCATTATGGTCTTTAGCCTTTTGGGAGTTCCTTGCTGGACCTCTTCCTGGATGGTTGGGGCAAAAGCTTAAGGCTCAACCACGCTGGAAGTAGCCTTAGAGCCTACCCCTTGTACTTCTTCAAAGCACGGATCTCCAACCCGGATGGATCTGACTTGATCGCAGAGGCCCCACCGGCACCCCTCCGGGATTCCCTTGCCTCCATCATCAACTTTTTCTACTCAACTACGGAAAGATCTATCATCTTATATGCAAATAAAGAAAAAGACAGTATGAGTATTATATAAGAGCGTGTGATATCTAAACCAAAAACAAAGGCTATTATCCAGGAAACTAGAAATCTGTTCGACGTTTAGAGACAACAGGCTTTAACTTTCATTATTCGGAAGGAATTAAGCATGGCCAGAGCTTGGAATTCCAAGTCACTCAACTTCTCAAACGTAAAACTGGATTTAGGAGATGGGTTCCGAGTTCAGTAGAAGGGAAATGGAGTTTGCCCACCCAAAGAATATAAGTCTTGGGGACGCCTTGGCCCACATTTCACTTTTAAGAACTTCTTTTTGAAACCCTTATAGTTGGAGGTATACACCTGGAGAAAACTTTTGTGGGGAAGACCATTCACTTGGATCCAAGAAAGCTTCTCGGCCCCTTTTACCTCATAAAAAGAGAAGAACAGACCGACTGCGGGAAAGATGTCCATTGCCTCACAAACTATTTCAAAGGCCTTTATAAAGCCCCAACTATTGGACGAAGTTGTGAGGGTGCGACGTTCATAGCCCTCAAAACACCGGCCTCATACTTGGAAAAGGGTATACGAACCCTGAAATCCTCCAAGACACTGACATAAAAATAAAAGAAATCTTCATCAGTATTCTTCTGACGAAGTAAACATACACGATCCCCTAAAACACATGATTCCAGGATAACATCGCTTTTCTCCCCAGTGGAGGAGAACTTTATCATAGAATGAAGCTTGGCAATCTCCGTGTCGTCGAGCACATTATTCTTGTAACCCATGACCTCAATGTCAAAGGGGGCAGACACTTCCATTAGAAGTTATACAGAACCTGAGGAGGAAGAACCATGGTCAGAATCACTCAAAGAAGAGAGTGTAAAACTATAAACCTCCATCGTGACCTGATCAAACTCCCCCTGACCTAAAGCACCCTTCATCTCTCGCATGGATTGATTCCATAATTATTTCCTCTCTTTGAAATTAGAGGGCTTTACAGCGTTTCCCTCATCATCACACTCTCTCAGGATAACCAAAATCTAAAAAGGCAAGACGAAAATGAAAGAATAAAAGGAAACACCTGGAAAAATGGAGAACACTTGAGGAAGATTGAATGCTCTCTTGAAAGATATAATGCCTTCTGGAAATAGAAAAGATAGAAAAGGAAAGAAGACGATAAGGTTTTAATAGAGTCTAATGAACAGTGAACTAGGTGTGGGAAACGTCACCCAATGAACATAATTTTAGGTGGAAGTCATCATTACTCTAGGAAATAGAAAATGACGACTCTTCATTTTTGCGCTACGTATGAAAAAATAAATGGACAGTGTACAAACCAGCGGTACCTTCAATATTTTCTATGACTTCGTGACCCAACACTGCATCCTCGTGAAAATAATTTGAATTCAAGGGGCTTATGTACATCCTAGAAATATTATCCCCGACCGGGTAGCATAATCGATGATGAAATGGTAAGACTAGTAAACGGCTTGATAGAAAATATTCCCAATCTGCAATCCGGATAGAGGGACTGTACCATTATTGTACCTCTGGGGAGCAGCGCGTATACACCTTGGACCCAGACAAGGATGGTGACCACAGAGAATTGGTGAAAGGCCGACTACCAGCCCGACTCATCAATGCTCGTAACCGCTGACGGCGTATTCATTACAGTGTTACACAACTTTAATCATCTCCATTCATGGAGACGATAGAGGTTATATATTTATAGAACTCAAGAGTCACTCATTAATTGAGGATCTTGATGATACAAATAAAGAACACCATAAAAGGGGCTCCCTCAAGAGGGATAAGCAAGACATTCTTCTTGGGACACACGCTTCACTTACATAGCTCCCAAATCCCCATAAATCATCAAAACATACTTTCGTGGCCTTCCCCATCTACAACAGAAGGTCGGACGGATATTTGTTCTATGCAAGAACATGTTCTATTATATCTTTTATATAATTTTCATCATAGAAACCTGATAGCTTGTATTGTGATGTTTTTCTATACATCAAGCCAAGGTTATATGTTCCCTTCAGATACTTTAGGATTCTCTTAACAACTGTTAAGTGAGTTTCCCTTGCATCGCATTGAAAACGAGCACAAAGACATACGCTGAATAAAATATCTGGACGAGAGGAAATTAAATAAAGAAGAGATCCTATCATACCTCGATAGAGTTTTTGACAAACCTTAGAGCTTACCTCATCATTTTTAATAATATATGTAGGATACATGGGAGTCTTAGCTGGCTTGCATTCTGTCATGTCAAATTTCTTCAGAAGTCCTTTCGTGTATTTGCTCTGATGAATGTATGTAGCTTCTGGAGTTTGATTGATTTGTATTCCCATAAAGTATTTCAGTTCTTGCATCAAAATCATTTCAAATTCATCATGTATTAGCTTAGAGTCCTCTTGACAAATTGTCGGATTATCAGACCCGAAAATGATATCATCAACATCGATCTGGCATATCATGAGATCATTTCCGATGTTTTTACAGAAAATAGTAGTATCCACCTTACCTCTAGAAAAACCATTTTCCAAAAGAAAAGTACTTAATCTTTCATACAATACTCTAGGAGCTTGCTTCAGACCATATAAATATATTTTAAGTTTGAAAACGTGTTCTGAAAACAGTATTTTCAAATTATGGAGGTTGACGCACATTGTAATACGATGGGAGAACTGACTTTTGGTTTGCGTTTTATCGCAAATGTTATGGATAGCAAGAGTCGCCACCGACTTTTCTTTTATCCAATAAAGTAAAGGGTGAAAAGAACAAGAAATACCTTTGATATATTTTTTTGAGTAAGGGGTAGGTTATGAAAAGGGAAGGTATTATCACCCTTTTCATCCGCAGTTATCTACGGGCTCTTAATCGCTAGCTCACTTTTGAAAATGCTTTGTGAATGTGTAAGTTCGAAAATATATTGAAAATGCCTAAGTGCGGAAAACTTTGTAATGATTATCGTATTGTTGAGAACGCATACAAAGTGTTTTGTTTTGAAAATATTTTTGAAAAGGTGTTTGTGTGAAAAATGTTTTTGAAATGTTCGCGAGCAAGTAATTAAGATCTATCTACCTATTCAAAAGTCTTTTGTTCTTTTCCTCCTCCTTTAGATAGTGCTATCCTACCATTATTTAGTAGGAAGCCCTATCGTTGGATATTTGAGGGACAAGCGTGGGTCATCATACAGTCATAAAGACAACTCGTAGAATGCTTTAGCAATTTTATCGTAAGGGACTAAGATCGTTTACTGAGGTAGCATCGAAGGGTAATCGAGGGACTACGATCTTTTAACCGAGAGTCTTTACTAAAGTGTCCCATGTTCGAGGGACATGACTGTATTTTTTCCGAGGCAACAAGTGGAATTACTATAGAGGTGCGTGTGTGAAAGGTGGTTTGTTTTCAGTTAATTTGTCTTTGATTAGGTTTTCTAGCATTTGACTTTAAATTTTACCATACAATCCTAGTTACTAGCACAATCATATAATTATAATGAAAAGCGGTAAAGTGCGGGAAATAAAACCTATGCTATTATAATAATTCGAGGATGGGGGTTACAAACCATAAAAATGGGGGGAAACAATAAACCCTAATTTATCTATTACAACCTTTAGCAGTTACAATATTTAGTAAAAACTCGCGGAAAATATAAATCTATAAATATTACAATTTGACGTGAAGCTTATACATTCGATCTAAGAAATTTAAATAGCGAAGAAAATAAATATTAAGAAAGATATTTTTTAAAGAAATATAAAAAAACCTAATTTGATATTTTTGGCATTTTTGTTAAATGATTAACCTAATTCTAAATTATAAATTATTAAATAAAATCAAACCTAAGTCTAAAATTAATCAAAAAAGTTAATTGATAACAAAACATCTTTTTTGATTTTTTTATGAAATATTCTGATTAAATTGACTTAATTGATTAATTAGGAAAAAAGTTAATTATGTTAAAAAAAGAAATTAGAATAAATAAATAAATAAAAAATGGTGGGCCTGAAAGTAAATCTGGGGGGTGCAAGGGAAGCAAATGGATAGGCCCAAACACGCTAGCCCAGGAGTTTGAATGATCCTGTAACCAGTTCTAAGAGGTACATAATGGGGGTTCCCTTCTCAATGTTGGATATGAATTGACTGATATCTGATGATCAGGATGTGAGATGAATGGTGCACATGCTAGACTGGATTCATGCTGGATCTGTAAGAGAAATATGAGAAAAATAACATATCAGGGGAAGGGATCAAACCCATGCCCCGGTACACTAACACCCTTACACACACATGCTTACCGCTGGGGCGACCATTACTTAAGTTCATATAAACACAAATAATTAAATATATAATAAAAACAATTTAAATTTGTAATTTTAAAACCAAGTTAAAACAGGTGGCCCCCTGTTATTTTGGGACCAGCCTTTCATGATGCTTCGTTGTGCCACGCCAGCATTGACTTCCCCTGTATTTTTCAAACCACCGTGGAGGGTGGAAAACACCATCATCTCCGATGGTTTTTTTTTCAAAAATATGCAAGATCAATCAAACATAAGAAAGAAAAAGCCTAAATCAACTATGTTGGACCTCGCGATCTCAGTGGTGTCATTAGTTTTCACTAAAATAGCTTGCATCGTGATATTCAAAGCTTCATAGTTCTTGAGCCCTAAGAATGGTGTTTTGAAATTCAGACACCCAAACTCACATGTAATACGTTAGATATGTTCTAAACATCAACAATAATATAAATGCATGCGTAAAATCTATTTAAATTACACGAATTGATAGTTTTAAACCATGAAATTTTACCAAATGGAGAAACTGTGATGTGCTTGATTCAGGCGTTGACATGCTTGGTTATGGTCTTGGATCGACTCCTGGGAACTTCAGGAGTTAATTGCTTGCTTTTGTTGTGATTGAAAGTGGCTGGGAATGTGAGATTCGATTTGCACTTATCTTTTGAATTTTTGTGAACAATAACCCTAGCTTTGGAGGCAATTGCGTGTGTCCATGTGAGATATGAGGATTGTATACTTATATGACTTTGAATTAGGTCAACAAATATGGCCTCATATCATGTACAATCAAAGTTATCAATTGTTTCCAAAACAAATTGAAAACTTTCCAAAATCATGAAGATCCTTCCCAAAATAGCTCCACACGATTTTTGTAGCTGGCTGGCATGGATTTGGGCTTTTGATTTGATCCAAAACAAGACTTACACACATAAGCCCATTTACCTTGTATTTATTTTGAATTTAATTTTGGTTTTAAATAAATAAAATCAAAATAAATAAAATAAAAACTAAAATAATTTATGGATGCACTTAGGGGTCTTTAAACATGTCATGAACACATTTGAATTCCAAAACTTAGGCCCAATAGCCCAAAATCACAAATTTGCTCAATTGAGATTTCATGCATTTCTCAAAACTTTCCCAACTTGTGTAACACATAACTTGTTCAATTTTTATCATTTGAAGGTGATATTTGACTTTTTGGAAATCTCAAGATGTCCTCTACAATTTATCGTTTGATAATTTTTGCATTTGAAGACTTTATCTTTATGTAAGTTGCCTTGACAAAAAGTGTCTTTTTGTTGACTTTTGAAATGACCTATAATGCATTGGCTCATACCTCTCAAATGAAGCACTCTTTGGACATGAGCATACATATACAAAGTTGTATAGAATTGAATTTACTTCAAAATGGACTTTGGTTGGGAAAAAGTTGATGACGCATGTGAAAGTTATGCTTGGTCAAAGTTTAGTTGACTTCTCCTAAGGAAACCCTAATTTGCCAACTTTTGACTTTTGATGATTTGAATGTTTTCCTTGGGGAATCATGATCAACCCTTAATAAAATGATGAATATATCTTCAAAATGTTGATGTTGACCAAACAATATTGAAGTTTGATTATATGTTGACCATAGTTGACTTTTTACTCAATAGAGTTGATTTTCAATCATCTGAGCCATTGACTGAGCAAACTTGTGATGCAAGACTTGAAACTTGACATGAGCATTGTTGAAGACCTATAGAGAACCATGAAAACCATTCGAGACCTTTGAAACCCATTCTTCTTTGTAAAAGATGAAATCCTAGTTGTGGACCTATTGCTTAGGAGGAGAATTTGTCTGATCAATTCTTGAGCATCCTTGAGCATGTGAGAACCCTAGAAGAATGTCTTAAAGAAAATAGGAGGGAAAATTTTGGGGTACAACTGCTTCCCCTGTTCAATCTTCTTAAACCTGAAGAGTTAGATTGGCATGCCCGCCATTCGTGACTTGAAGGTGGAAGATGATTAAACATTTAAGTGCCCATAAATTTGCACTCACCTGTGCATGAAGTAACACTGTTGGTTGATTATACTGGGAGTGGGCTTAAAGATTCCATCTGGAGAGGTGATAGAGAGTCATCGGAGATGGGCTTATATATGCTATCCAAAGTAACTGTTGATAGAAATTATACTAAGTCTACGCCCGACTTTATCTTAAAAGATGTATTTGGAGTGAGTCTACTCATGACTTGGTCCAAAAGGATAATCAGAATAAATCTACGCTTAATTTAATCTGAACCAGAAGATGTCTATGCCTAACTTCAATTGGAAGAAGTATTGGAAGGAGTCTACCCCTGAATTTTCTGAAGGAGTGTCAGAATAAATCTACGCTCAATTTAATCTAAGCCAGAAGATGTATATGCCCGACTTCAACTGGAAGAAGATGTTGGAAGGAGTCTACGCCCGACTTTTCCAAAGGAGCTTCAGAAGGAACCTACGCTTGATTTCATCAGGATGATATACTAGAATATGTCTACGCCCAACTTCAACTAGAAAAGGTATTGGAAAGAGTCTACACCCGAATTCAACTAGAAAAGGTGTTGGAAAGAGTCAACGCCTGAATTTTCCGAAGGAGTAACAGAATAAATCTACACTCAATTTAATCTGAGCCAGAAGATGTCTACACCCGACTTCAACTAGAGGAAGATGTTGGAAGGAGTCTACTCTCGACTTTTCCAAAGGAGCTTCAGAAGGAATCTACGCTTGATTTCATCTGAATGATGTACTAGAAGATATCTATGACCGACTTCAACTAGAACAGGTGTTAGAAAGAGTCTACGCTCAACTTTTCTGAAGGAGTACCAAAATAAATCTACGCTTGATTTAATCTGATCCAGAAGATGTTTATGCCCAACTTCAATTGTAAGAAAATGTTGGAAGGAGTCTACGCCCGACTCTTCTAAAAGAGTATTAGAATAAATCTACACTCGATTTAATTTGAGCCAGAAGATGTCTACACCCGACTTCAACAGGAAAATATTCCTCATTGAGAATGACCCTTTGAGGAAATTCTTAAGTAGTCATTTGTCAGATGTAGCCTTTGAGAAGACTGTCTAGTCATATAGGTAGTTGATGATATTTGTCTATTGATTGATCTTTCCTAAAAGGTAAAGAGTTAGCTGTATGCAAAGTCATGATATAGTAATGTATTGCATAATGATATTCTCCAAATAAATGAGACTGTGCTATATGCGTTTCGTATGCATATGCTATGACGTTCATAAATGGTGTATGGATGTGAAATGTTGTTGAAGTGTATTTGTAAACCTGTGCAACATCTTTGTCTGGGAAAATAAATCCCTGACTGTTACTAGGGATGAATAGTACGTGTATCTTCGATCTTGATGGGGATTCCTGCTTGGTGCTTAAGGAAACTCCGTTGGGGAATGTTGATTTCTGCTTGGGGAGAAAAGCTTAGGAACATGGCCGTTCACCGCTCTACTGGGGAGTTTAATTTTTATATACCGTGACTAGGGATGAAAGAGATGGATAACCTTTCGAGGTGTTGTCAGTCCGAGTTTCTGATATGGATGCCGACTCTTCTGGAGAGAACAAGGTTGAATGATATTTGATCCATTTTTAGATTCAGTAGTAACTCTCTAGGGATAGCAACCCGGATTGTCCTTTGCTAGAGGTGGGAATCTTGCGGTAATTTGTGGTAGAAACAGACTCAAGCTGGGGAGAATGTAATCTGTTGGGGAAATAAACTCTATTGGGAGAGAAATACTCTGCTGAGGAAATACCCTTGCTGAGGAAGTGAGCTCTGCTAGAGAAAAGAAATCTGCATGGGATTTTATAGTTTTGGAGGAATAAACTCAGTCGGGGAAGAGAATTTCCATAAACTGTATCGATTGGGACTCCGTAGGTGGTCGACATTACCGGGAAAAAGATCATATTCCTTTATTCGCTGGGGTGATTTGCTGGTGAGTATGATTAGTGCATCCCATTTTGTCGAGGGATATATCTTTGTTGAAGATAATCTTGTTAAGATTACTCTAGGGATAATCCTGTAAGGATCTCTCTGTAGGGATACGTGATGACTTGAACATTATCCCAACTCCTAGAGTCTTGAGTAACTTCTTATTCCTATTTTTATGCATATATTTGTTAATAGTTAATCATATTCATATGTATATGTTCATTCAATTTTAGTCATTGGACGTTTTTGCAAACAAAACAGAAAAAGGTAAAACAAAAAGTTTGAAACTTAAAATTTGTATTTCTATTGATTGTTTTCCCATAAACATGAGATTTTATACAGAGAGACATAAATCCTAGTAAGAGGAAATAGTCGTGAAATTAAAAGAGTATAAAGTCAAAATAAAACATATAGCTATGTGGAAATAATCTCGTCGGGTTCCAACTCTACTATTGTCCCTATATCTTCATGCATCTCATCCCCAACTATTGGAAGAAAGTGATTGAATTGAGATGTGCTGTTTGAACTCGATGTTGGTAATAAAGCTTGCTGTAAGTGATCCAATGGGACATAGTTGTATGCTTTAATCCCTAACTTTTACCTGGACTGCCCTTTAGGGTTTTCAGTCCACCAGGATACCCTTTCTTGCCCAAGCCGCCTTTTCAAGTTTTCGACTTACCGGGTTTACAATCTTTTATATATCCCTAATTTTTTTCCCAAACCCTTTTGGTTCGCCGGGATGCCCTTATTTTTTCCTAGGTCAATCAACCTAGCGAGTCATTTTCATGCATAGTATCTTTTGACTATGTCGGCGTTCACAGGGTGCATAAAATCTTCTTCGTCCATGGTGGTCAATATCATAGCACCGCCAAAAAGTATCTTCTTTACTACAAATGACCCTTCGTAAGTGGGAGTCTGTGATACGGTGGGAGAACCGACTTGGGTGTTTTGCATTTGATCGCAAATGTTGCGGTTAGCAAGAGTCACCACCGACTTTTCTTTTATCCAAAAGGAAAGGTGAAAAAGCACAGGAAAGACCTTTGAGATTATTTCTTGAGTTCTGGGGGTAGATTATGAAAAGGGAAGGTATTAACACCCTTTTCATCCATGGTTTTCCATGGGCTCTTAGTTACTTGCTAGATTACTTGATTTTTGTTTGAAATTGTGCTTGGTGTGGTTTTTGAAAGTATTTTGTAAAGAGGCCATTTTTTAGGCAATCTTTGTAATGATTCTTGTTTGTAAGAATGTATACAAAGATGTTTGATCTTTTTGAAAATATTTTCAAGTTTTGTAAGATGTTTTGAAAGTGTAGGTGTTTGTTTCGAAAATAGCAATGATTTTTTGTTTTGAAATTGAGCAAGTAATTAGGAGCATTCTACTTACTCAAAAAGTCTTTCATGTTCATTTCCATTTTCCTTTGACATTGTTATCTTACCATCGATTTGGTAAGTAACCCTATCTTTGGCAGTAAACAGAACGGACGTGGGTCATCATATAACCATGATTAGCAATGTTGCAAGGTATCTTAGCATTCTTTTTAGGGACTAAGATCATTTGAAAGGCAACTTAGATAGCATCATCGAGGGACTATGATCTTGTACTTTCTTTGTTTTTGCTAAGATACCTTACATGTGTAATATGGCCATTTTGTATAAGGCAACCAAGTGGAATAACCCTTGGGGTGCTTGTGTGCAAATGTATGGTTTTCATGCTTGTTTTTTTTTTCTTGAATTAGGCTTTTCTAAGTATTGGTTTTAGTCTTTCCATACAAACCCTAATTACTAGAATGTTATATATAAAAGCGACAAATTGCGGAATTTAAAGTTACTATGCTATTACAACATTTGTGGGTGGGGGTATACAAATTGAATGGGGATTGCAAGAATTTTAAACCTAGTTAGTCTATTACAACTCTATTGAATCGACATCAATGTACAAGGAAATAAATAAGTATAAAGTATAAAATGAATAAATGTACAAAAATGCAAAATGTGAAGTAAATGGATATTTGTTTGGTTTTCATGAGAAAAAGGGAATTTATTTTAACCTAATTAAAATAATTAATCAAACTTAAATTTATTAAGAATTTTTTTTAAAATAATACCCTAAATTTGTTAATTGATTAAAAAAAATAAGTTTAGAAAAAGTTTTTTTTTTTGGTTTTTTGTCTTAAAAATATTTATAGCATTATAAAACATATTTGGCCTTTTTTATATATGAATAAATATATTTTAATAGGAGTAAAAGAAAAATAAATATTTAACCTAGTTTTAATTAAATTTACAAGATAATTTATAAAAAATAAATAAAGTATAGTTAATAAAAACATTTTTTTGTGAGAAAAAATAAAATAAACTAAGTTAAAATGAAAATCTATTTTTTTTGTATTTTTTATGATTTTTAATATTAGCAAAAAAAAATTAAGAAAACAAATGAAATAAAAATAAGAAAGTAAAAATAAACTGGGCCAGGGGTGCAATTAGCCTGCAGGGGCGTTAGTAAGCAAAAAAAAACAAAATAGACAGGCCCAAAAAGGCCCAGCGCGTGCAAAAAGAAAACTCAGAAAACAAGGAAATGTGAAAAATCCAAAAGGGTACCACTGGGGCTCGAACCCAGGTTCCAAAGGTTACAGTCGCGCGCTTCTACCACTGGGGTGGCTATACATCCATTAACATAAGAAAAACAATAAATATACAAGACAAAACGCGCCCTGATGACTTTATCTTCAACCTCCAGCCAGACCAACTGTAACTTGCTTATTTCTCATCAAAAATGAAAACTGTAAACATGAAACTCGTAGAAAATTTTCTCACGGTTTCAGAAATGTAAAGCATTAAAACTATAGATCAAAGATAAGCATGAATTTTAATGGCCCTAATCTGAACCCTAAAAATCTTAGAAGTTTCAGTTTCAAAATTCTCTAAGCTCAAGCAAAATTAATGGAAACTATGGACATGGTTAGATTTAGGGCAGTGATATCTACATCTTTTATTCACAAATAAATCATTGATGATGCCTGTATGAAGAGTTCCGAAGTTATAAAAGTTACCTCAAAATTGGAAATCATGTTTTGAGTTTGAGCTTATTTCAAGTGATGGTGATGATCCGGTTAGCTTTCTTGAGGTCCCAAGAAGCTAATGCAATGATTAGCTTGAGCAATGGATGGCTGAAATGGTTTGGAAAAGTCAATGTGCAGAGCTCTATTTTTGGAAATGGAGGATGGTGTTAATGGTGTTACAGTTCTATAACAGGGTGTGGAACCAACTCTATATGATGTTTAGAAACTTTAGAAACCAAAAGGCCAAGAAACGCACGAGTAGATTATGAGTTTCAAGTTTTTGGTCAGTTTGTGTCAAAATGGAAGTGTGAAGTGTGATTTTATGTTCTAGGTTCTTTTAAGGCTTGAGCATTTGTGTCTTTATGGTCTAAGGTTTGTGTATGTATAAACAAAAGCGTTTGAGAGCTTTGGACAATCAGAAGTACAAGTTCCTAGCTTTTGGCTAGGTTACTTGATTTTGAAGAAAAGAGGGAAACAAGTTTCAAGAAGAGGTACAAGCATGTGATGGGTGATTGCAAGTGTTTGAAACATTTCTCATGAGTTATAGGACTTGTTTGATTAGAAGAGAACAAGTGAAAGGCTCAAGAACAAGTTTTGTACAAAAAGTCACTTTATCAAAATGGCAATGTGACCTTTCTTCCAAAAATGGATATAAAGCATGTCCATGCATTGAATGCTTGAAGTGAGGCCTCTAACAGCTGTGTAAACCATTAATTATGGAGTGCCTAACAAGTTTGAGGCCTGAAAAGTAGAGTTAATGCAGCACAACTTGGAATTTTAATCTTGTTCATCACTAAAATGACTTGTAATTAAAGTGATAAAACCCTAACTTCATCTCTTTGATTCTCCCTACTGAAGAATGATCTCAAGGAGTTCTTTTACATTTTGGAAAGATTGTAATGTGCTATATAACCCATATTTGAATTTATTTTGAAGATTCCCCTTGGAACTATATGAAAAAGTGTCATGAAGTTAGGTCAAAATCCTGACCAAATTAGGGCAAAATTTCACTAAGTGTTTTGTTTCATGACCCTATATTCATAAAATTATAACGAGATCAAAGCACTTTTGGAAGGAGTTGTGTAAATAAAAGTTGTAGACTTCATGGAGATCTACAAATTTCATTTTGGAAGTTTATCTTGAATCATCTTGCATCATGGTGAAAAATTTGTTCAAAGTTGTGAAAAAATATGAAATTTCTAACACTTAGAAAAATTTCTAAGTTTAGAAATTTTGACTTTTCAAAATGAAATCTTGAATTTTTTATTTCTTGATGAATAAGTTTCATATTTTGACATGTTTTGATGAATTATGATCTTTGGCACTTGAATTTGACCAAAAAGTCAAAGTTTGACTTTTCAGTATACAGTTGACTTTTAATCAATTGATTGAAAAATTCATCTGTCAATCTAATGGACTTGCAATGTTTTGAACCATGTTATTAGGTAAAAATTATGCAATTGGGCTCTTGAGATCATTCCTTAAACCAATTGACCATTTGCTAGGTCAAAAAATTAGAAATTTCCCTTTCCCAGTCAATACCCTAATTTTGACCATTTTGCCCTTTTGGAGTTTTGATCAAATTTCTTGAGGAATTATGGTTCAAACTTGATCAAATGATACATATGAGTTTAAAATGTTGATGTGTCTTAAAAACTATGAAGTTTGACTGTAAATTGGCCATGGTTGACTTTTTCCCCAACACAGCTGATTTTTAGGTCAACTCCTCAATTGACTAAGCAAAAGTGTAATCCAAGGCTTGAAACTTGACATGAGTAATCTTGGGGGTTCATAATGATCCATGAAAGTCACATGGGACATTGGAAGTTCAAAAATACTTGTGCAAAATCAAACCCTAATTTTGGTCATCAGTGCCTAAGGAGGTCTCTTGAGCTGATCAAACCCTAATGCAGTCTTGAGTCAAGAATATCTTGTAAGTAAATTCTTGATAAGTGAGAGGGAAAATTTTGGTGTACAACAGAGTCCATTTCCCCCTGGGATCACCTTACAGTAGAATGATGCGCTTTATTACCAAGTCACCTGCCTGATAGACCAGATGCTTGATTTTCTTGTTGAATGCCTTAATTATACGCTTCTAATATATCTGACCGTGACAGACAACCGTAAGCCTCTTCTCGTCAATCAGATTCAACTGGTCTAGTCTGGTCGGAATCCACTCATTTTTGTCTAGGTCTGCATCTTTCATAATTCTCAAAGAAGGAATCTGAACTTTGACAAGTAGGACGACTTCATACCGTAAACCAGAGAGAATGGGGTTTCCCCAGTTGATGTTCGTGCTGAAGTGCGATAGCCATGAAGAGAAAAGGGTAACATCTCGTGCCTGTCTTTGTAGTTCACAACCATCTTCTGTAAAATCTTCGTAATATTCTTGTTGGCAGCTTCCACTGTGCCATTCATCTTCGGTCGATACAAAGAAGAGTCGTGGTGTTTGATCTTTAACTGCGTGCAGAGTTCAGTGATCATAGTGTTGTTGAGATTAGTACTATTATCTGTGATAATACTTTTAGGGATGCCATATCAACAAATAAGATTATGTTTGATGAACTGGGCGACCACATTCTTGGTAACAGAGGCAAACAAGGCTGCTTTAACCCACTTTATAAAGTAATCAATGGCGACGAGGATGAAGCGATGTCCGCTAGAGGAAGTAGGTTTAATCTCTCCAATCATATCAGTGCCCCACATTGTGAATGGCCAAGGAGCAGTCAAGACATTCAGAGGAACCGGAGGAACATGAACTTTATAAGCGTAAATCGGGCACTTATGACAAGTTCTTGAGTGGTGGTGACAGCCGGTTTCCATAGTCGACCAATAGTAACCCACACCTAAAATCTTCTTAGCCATAGTATGCCCACTGGAGTGAGTACCAAAGATTCTTTCGTGCATATCTTGCATAATTTCCTCTACTTCCTTCTTGTCTATACAACAAAGCAGAGTCGAATCATGATTGCGCTTGTATAAAATTCCATTGCTTAAGAATAATTTAGTCGAGAACCTCAGTAGGAATTTATTATCATTGATTGATGCCCCTTCAGGGTATTCTTGAGCCTCAAGGTACCTTTTTACTTCATGACACCAAGGTTTTTCTTCTACTCCGTCAGTGTCAACTCCATAGCAGTGTACCGGTTCATCGATTCTTTCAATAGTAATTCTAGGAGCTTCATCGTCCCATCTAACCTTGAACATGGATGACATGGTAGCTAATGAGCCAGCCAACTGATTCTCTTCTCTTGGGATATGTTCAAAAGTGATCCCTTTGAAATACATAATTAAGGTTAGCACATACTCGGTAAGGGATAAGATTCAGATACTTCGTATTCCACTCTCCCTTAACCTGACTGATTACCAGGGATGAATCCCCACATACATTTAAGAACTTGATTCTTAGGTCAATAGCAGCTTTAATACCCCATTGTAATACTGTGGGAGAACTTACTTGGTTGTTTTGCATTCGATCGCAATTCTTGTGGATAGCAAGAGTCGCCACCGACTTTTCTTTTATCCAATAAGGAAAGGGTGAAAAGAATAGGAAAGACCTTTGAGATATTTTCTTGAGTTCGGGGGGTAGAATATGAAAAGGGAAGGTGTTAGAATCCTTTTCATCCATAGTTATCTATGGGCTCTTAGTTGCTTGCTAGATCATTTTTGCTTTGTGTGAAATGTGCTTTGTGGTGTAAGTTTGAAAATACTTTGCAAAATGCCTTTTTTGCGGCTAACTTTGTAATGATTCTCGTCTCTATAAGAATGCATACAAAGTGTTGGTTTTGAAAATAATTCAAAGAGATGTTTGTTTTTTTGAAGATGTTTTGAAAGTGTATGTGTGGAAATTGGGTTTAGTTCAAGAGAAAGAAACTACGAGCGTCCTACCTACTCAAAAGGTCTATGTTCTTTTCCTCCTCCTTTAGATGTTTCTATCTTACCATTGATTTGGTAAGAAGCCCCATCATTGGATGTGAAGGGACGGGCATGGGTCAATTGTATAGTCATAGAAGGAAACCTATGAGACGTTTTAGTAATTTTCGTAAGGGACTAGATCGTTTACCAAAGGCAACATCGAGGGACATCGAGGGACTACAATCTTTTATTGAGGATCTTTGCTAAAACGCCTATATTCGAGGGACATGACTATTTTCCGAGGCAACAAGTGAGATTACCCTAGAGTTGCATATGTGTGAATAGTGTGTTTGATTGCGTGCATTTTTGTCTTGAATTTAGGGTTGTCTGCTTGTTGATTTTATCTTGCCATACACACCCTAAGTTACTAGCATTTATATGAAAGTGGTATATTGCTGAAAGTAAATTTACTATGCTATTACATCACTTGGGGGATGGGGATACAAATTTACAAATTGGGATAGCAAGAAATTAAATCCTAATTATCTATTACAACCATATTAAATTTGTACAAGAATTGAAAGGAATATAATGTACAAGGCATGAATGAAAAGAAAAGAAATTTTGATAAAGAAGTTTAATTAAGTTAAAGAAAATAAAATAAATAGGAAAGTATTTTTGGTATTTTTCATTGTAAGAAGTTAAACAAAATAAACAAAATAACTTAAATATATTTTTGGTGTTTTTGTGTAGAAAATAATTTTTTTGTGTTTAAAACAGTTTTTGTGTAGAATTTTTTTTTTTGTATTTAAAAAAGTTATTTGTGTAGAAAAACAGTTTTATGCTTGGGCCCAGGGTCTGTTTGTTTGTTAGTAAACAAGGGGTCAAAAACATAAAAAAGGTTGAAGCTCAACTGTGGAGACCTAAGTGTATTTCCTGCAAACAAAACAAAGTGATAAAACATGAAAGATAAACAAAAGGTCTTGCTGGGGCTTGAACCCAGGACCTTCTACAGAAGTGCCTTTCGCACGTGTTGTTTATACCACTGGGGTGGTCTGTCTCATCCGTTAGTCATACATTTTTCACTAAATATAAAATGAACTCGGTTCTGAATATTTAAACATGACTTCATCTTATTCTTTCGAGCACAGGGATGCAGGACTCCACTGTTTGAGCTTTGAAAGGCTCTATTCCTCCGCCAATCGAAAGATATAAAAGACCTACCTAAGATCTTAAAACGAATCTAACCATATGACTTTTAAAAATATATGGGTCGAAAGTTAGCATGAAACACCAAAATTAAGACCTAGCTGTTCAGAGATGAATTTTTAATGTACAAGCAATGATAATCAAAACTATAGGCATGGTCAGCTTCCTAGACATGATGTCTACATTTTTTATTTATAATATATATACAAATGATGTTTGAATGAAGAGTTTTAAGTTTTGAAAGAAACATACCTCTTGAAGTGCAATTCGAATGAGCTATGTATGACTTCCAGGAATGATTCGATGATGGGTTAAGCCTACTTCTACCTCCCTGAAGCTATTCCAGTTGCTACTTTGCCTTGAAAGTCACTGAATCAAAGGTTTGTATACAAAAGTTAGGAGTGAATCGAAAGGCTCACTAACTTTCTTGAGTATTTTTTTTAGGGCTTTGGGAGTGTTCCAAGGCTGGTATATGGAAGTTAGGGGGTGAATCGAAATACTAGCTAACGTATGAAGGGATTTGAGATTTTTTGTGTATGAAGTCAGGATATGCCCAGTTTTATGCTTAGCTTTATGTTTGTGTGCAGGTTCTGAGTTGTTGAGAGCTTGAGAGTGTTTGAGGATTTTTTTCACACAACAAAAGTATGGACCTTGATATTGCAAATGGTCTCTATATTTATAGAGAAAAGGTTAGAGATGTTTTACATAAGGGATCTCCCTGTTGTAGGGTTTTGACTAGGCGACTTTCTTTTTTTTGAAGAAAAGTGGAAAACAAGTTTCAAAGTGTTGTACAAGCATGGTCTGAAGTTATTGGAGGCCCTAGACATGTTGCTTGTAGTTTATAGGGGATATGTGTGCATAAGGGATAAGCGCAAGGCTCAATAAAAACTTTTCTAAAAGTGGCTATGATAACTTTATGCCATTAAGCGAAAGTTGGCTAGAACAATACTTTAACCACTTGGGCAAGAGCTTAATTAATTGTGTAAACAATTAATTATGGAGTGAGACACAAGTTTGAGGCCTTAAAAGCAAGATCATGTAGCCTGGTCTATTGATTCTGGTTTCAACTTGATTCCTTGAATCAAATACTTCATCCTTCCATAAATTTCGACCGGGCTCATCAAAGCAATATTCCTTTCCACCAATTATGTGTCCTTCGAATGGACCAAATGTATGTTCTTCAAATGGGCCATCTTCAGCTGAATATACCACTTTGATTCCTTTTGTTTTGATCACGTAGGTCCAACCTTCGACCAAACTCAAGGGTAGACAAAAATAATTATTTCCACTAATTTCATGTTTTTCGAATGGGCCACCAAATGTAATTCATAATGTAGAAACTATGTGTGTTGAAGGGTTTAGAGGTGGAATTGAAGCAAGCATGAAGGAGGCCACTGCTTTGTGAAACGAAGCAAACATGAAGGAGGCCACTGCCTTATGAATCGAAGCAAACCTGCAGGAGGCCATTGCCTTCTGAATCGAAGCAAGCCTGTAGGAGGCCACTGCCTTCTGAATCGAAGCAAGTCTGCAGGAGGCCACTACTTTCTGAATCGAAGCAAGCCTGTAGGAGGCCATTTCCTTCTAAATTGAAGCAAACATGTAGGAGGCCATTGCCTTCTGAATCGAAGCAAGCAATAAAGGTAGCCAATGCCCAGTCGATGCTTTGTGAAATTGAAGTAAACTTAAAGGAAGCCAAAGTCCAGTCGAAGCTTGGGAAATCGAAGCAATATTGAAATCCTTCGATTTGATGCCTGAAAGACCCAATATGATCCATGGAAACTATATGGGGCATTCAAAAATTCAATTGTACTTGTGCAAATTCAAACTCTAGTTTTGAGTCATCAGTGTTGAGGAAGATCTTGAGCTGATCAAACCTTGTGCAATCTTGACCCAATAGAAATCTTGTGAGAAAATTCTTGAGAAATGAGAGGGAAAATTTTGGGGTACAACAACTGCCCCTGTTCAATCTTCTTAAACCTGAAAAGCGAGGATGGCACGTTGTCATTCGTAGCTTAAAGGTAGAAGATGATTGAACACTAAAGTGCCCATAAATTTGCACTTGACTATATGTTAGTTGATTGTGTAGGGAATGAGCTTAAATATTCCATTTGGAGAGAGTTTTTGTAGATGGTCTTATAGATGCCATCGAAAGGTGATTGTTAATAGAAATTATACCAAGTCTACGTTTTACCGTAATTGGGAGAAGTATCAGAATAAATCTTTTGGTCGATTTATACTGAAACATCAGATGTCCTTTTCCTGTCTTTAATTGTAAGAAATAAATCTAACCAGAAGAGGTCTTTGATTCTCCTGTCTTTAACTGGAAGAGATAATTCTAACCAGAAGAGGTCTTTGATTTGTCTGTCTTTTAACTGGAAGAAATAAATATAACCAGAAGAGGTCTTTGATTCACCTGTATTTAATTGGAAGAAATAAATCTGACCAGAAGAGGCCTTTGTTCGTCTGTCTTTAACTGGAAGAACTAAATCTAATCAGAAGAGGACTTGATTGACTTTTCCTGCAAGGAAGAGGGTTAGTTGCATGCATAAGTATCCACGGCGTGATGATATTCTCAAAATAAATGAGATTATGTTGTATACGTATGTTATATGATGTATGAATGTGAAATGTTATTGAAATGTATCTTTGTCTGGGAAAATAAATCCTTGACAAATGCTGGGGAGTTTTGGGAAGCTGAATTCCAGGCTGCTGCTGAAGATGAAGAGTATGTGTATCTTCAACTTTGTTTATAGGATGTTTCTGTTGGGGATTCTTGTTCTGTTGTTTGAGGAGAACTCCGCTGGGGAATTATGACTTGTTTGAGAAGACTCTGTGGAGAGTGTCGATCTCTGCTTGGGGAAAAGAGTTCAGGAGTTTTAGTTTCCCGTTTCTCTAATGGGGAGTTATATCTTGAAAGTTAGTTATTATCTGGTCGGATTCCAGGCTTCACAATAACTTGCTGGGGATAAAGAAGTTAACTGTTATCTGGTCGAATTCCAAGCTTTATAGCAACTTGCTGGAATAGTGGCAAACTCTACTAGGGAAGAGGAGTTTTATTTAGTGATTTGTAAAAATCAAACTGTTATCTGTTCGGGTCCAGGTTTCAACAATTGAAGAAGTTAAACTGTTATCTGGCCGGGTCTAGGCTTTAGTAACTTAAAATTGAGATTGACTGTTATCCGGTCGGGTCCAGGTTTCAAAAACTCAAATTGTTATCTAGTCGGGTCCAGGTTTTAGAAATTAAAGAAGTCAAACTATTATCTGGTCGGGTCCAGGCTTTAGTAACTTAAAATAGAGATTAACTGTTATCCGGTCGAGTATAGGTTTCAGAAACTCACACTGTTATCTGGTCGAGTCCAGGTTTCAGCAATTGAAGAAGTTGAACTAGTATCTAGTCGGGTCCAGGCTTCGTACTAACTTTCTTGAAAGGATGAAGTTGACTGTTATCTGGTCAGGTTCCAGGCTTTACAACAACTTTCAGAGATAGCAATGACTCTGTTGGTGACTTCACTAGGGATTAGGGGTTGTGGTCCCTTGATTTGGAATAGTCTCCTAGGTAAAACTCAAGTTGGGGAATTTGTAGTTTGGTGAGGAAATAAACCGTGTTGATGAGAGTATTTGACAAAATGCTGGAGAGGTGTTTTCTTTTGGTAGAACTCCTCGAGGATTCTTCTTGAGACCAACTCAGCTGGGGAGAGGACCTTTAGGAGATTGAAAATATAGCTGGGGATTGGATGAATCCAACTTTGTAGAGATAGTTCTGTGGGGATATCCTTATAGACATTTCTCCGGCGATTTCACTGGGGATCACCTCATGAAGGGGACTTTGTGGAGATTTGTTACCGCCCCTAGTAGTAAGTATTGTAGTACTGCCAAAAAATGTGTGCTTGGCCGTACATGACCCTTTGCTGGAATTCAAATTTAATGCCCCAAGTGATTCAGATGGAGATCTGCCCCTGGTTATTCAACACTTCTTGAGAGATTTCTTGGAATCTTGACTTGACTGCCCCATATGTGCTAGATAATGATCATGCTGTGCCCCTTGATTATGAGATATTTGTCATTGGAAGTGTCTTCCCATTTGAAGTGATTCTATTTCTTGAGAGAATTTCCGTTCATTGGATGTTTGTCGTGCGAATTTCTCTATTTTCAAATAAATAGCTATATGCAAACAACAATATTCAAAATAATGCAAAGTTTATGTTTGTCTTGAAGTATTGAAATTGCATTTTAGCAAATAAAAGAGTTTTCTAAGAATATGAATTCAACTCAGGATTTACAATAAGCCTTACAGGAGTCAGAATACCTTTTGTAACAGTATGGTTTCGAACTAACCCATGCTTCAATTAAGACTTTTGAGGGTTATAGCGTGGCCTAGTTCACTGTTTAAGAAACAAAGGATAAGGCTCAAAGTTTATTTGTACCCTCCCGTTCTTCATGATGTTCTCCAATCCTAAACTCAGTTCATTGTGCGTTTGAATTCCTATTGAATATGGAATGTCATTTTGGTGATGGTTCGGAAGTTTATTTGAGAAGGCAGTTGTTTTGCAACATTTTTTCATGTTGTCGAGGATTTGTAACGACCTCCCTTTTTTGATTTATTATCCCTATTTTTGCCTGACTGTTCTTGTTTTGACATTACAGCCCGCAGGATGCCCCTAGTTTTTTTTAAGTCTCCTTCGTAGGTTTTGAAACAGTGGGCTTTTCTTGTGAGATAATGACTGCCTATTTACGGGGAACCATCACCATCTTTTGATTTCAGAGGAATGTTTTTGATGTCATTAGTTGTGTACGAAGTGAAAGTTTGCGACTGGATGCACATTTGAATTAACTGAGAAACTAACCTACCCCAGGTTTTAATTAAAGGTTTCAATTTGTGAAAAAGAAAACTCCTACTTCTTTGGCTCAAAGGGGTTGTGTGATATGGTGGCAGAACCGACTATTATACTGGTTTTGCGTTTGTGTTTGCAAATGTTGCAGTAAGCAAGAGTTGCCTTCGACTTTTCTTTTATCCAACAAAGGAAAGGCTGAAAAGAACAGAAAAATACCTTCTGAGAGTTTTCTGAGTAAGGGGGTGGAGGGGTAGATTATGGAAAGGGATGGTGTTAGCACCCTTTCCATCCGTAGTTTTCTACGGGCTCTTAGATGCTTAACTCATTTGAAAAATACCTTGTGCTTTTGTATGTTTTTGAAAAGTATTTTAAAATGCCATAGTGATGCAGTTGGCTTTATGATAACTCTTGTATCAGTCCTCAAGAATGTTGGTAAAGCGTTTTTGAAAAGGTTTTTGAAAATTGTTTTGTGTAAGTGTAAAAAAGTTTGGTTTGAGCATAGCATCTAGGAACTATCTACTTTACTCGAAAGGGTCGTTCTTTTCCTCCTTTCCTTTAGACAGTGCTATCCTACTATTAGTGAGTAGGTAGCCATAGTTGTTTAGATGTATGAGGGACATTTAAAAGGACTTTTTATAGTCACAAAGGCAACTGGGCAAGAAACCTTAGTAACTACCCTAGGGTTTTAAGATCATTGTTTACTTAGGCAACATCTAGAGGGTCATCGAGGGACTTATGATCTTTTTAAACCAGAGGGTAGCCACTAAAATCTCTCACGTTTCGAGTGTTGTGACTATTTTTCCGAAGGCAACCAAAGTGTGAGTACCCTAGAGGTACGCATGTGCAAGTGTGTATGTATTCAGTTATTTTTATATTTGCATTAGGTTTGCTAGCGTTTTATTCTATTCTTACCATACAATCCTATTAATCATACATCTAACAGTTCAAATATGTACGGGAAATAAGATGCGAAAACTAAATCCTACGCTATTACATCCCATGAGCAGTTACAATATTTAGGAAAAAAATGCGAAAAGATAAACTAACTATTACAAAATCAAATGAGAGACCTATACATTCTTTCTAGAATTTAAATAACAAAATAAAAATAGAAAACAAAAATGAGAAGAGATTGCTTGGAAAGAAAATCCTAAGTATTAAGAAAAATATTTTTTTGGCATTTTTGTGGTTTCATTTTAATATTTAAGACCTAAGCCTAAATTAGTTTTAATTTTAAGAAAAAAATGTTAAAGTAATTACATGATTAATTAACAAAATTTAATCTAAAAAAAGAAACTAAGCCTAATGTTTTTTATGATTTTTGATTTTAATGTTTGTAATGAAATAGAAATAAAGAAATAAATAAAAACAAATAAGTAAGCGAAAGGAAAAGGGGGAGGCATCAAAAGTAAACAAGGGTGGTATGATCTTGAAAACAACATAAGACCAAGTCAAAGGAAGCCCAGAGGTTGTGCTGTATCCAGTAAAGGAACTCCTTGAGAGTGCATGATGAGCTGCACGTCTGAGTGTGTCGTATCCCAAATTTTTCCTACCTCGATGATTTAGTTCTTTGAGATCGAAATAGAAGAAATATTTAATTAAAGATGGTACAACAGTATCTGACGGCCCATCTTTATCCAAGACTGGGGGATGTATTTTAATAGGATATATTTTTTTTAAATTAAAAAAGACTCATAAACTCATTCGCGTAGCATGTTGGCCAATGACCCATGAGATTCGAGTATGGAAAATTATTTCAGAAAAGTTGTATAAAGGCCATTTAAGTGTTATGGTTGTTAGTAGAAGGAAGGGATGAGAATTCAAATCAAAAACCTATTTTGTTTAGCCCATTCCTTTTGGGGGTTTAATAACAAAAATAGGTTACTGTTATAAAGTTACAGGCCCATTAAGAGTTTTTTAAAATTAGTCCATTGGCCTTTTTTTTGTTGCTGTTTTATTATTATTAAAGACTTATTTGTCATTATTTTATAAAAAAAGGAGAGATCTTTTCGTAAATTAAATTATGGGTTTGTGAAAGAAAAAAATTAATTTTGTTGTTACTGTTATGTTTAAAACATTTTCTCATTACTAAGTTTTTTAAACGGTTAAAAGAATTTGTTTTATAATGTTATAGTTAATTAAGTTTGTTTTATAAGCCAAAGCCAATTAGGACCAGTTCGTACTAAAGAAAAATTGGTAATGACAAAAAAAAAATCGTGTTGGGCAAAAGAGAAATTTTCTTTTACGAGTAGGCCCAAATGAAAAATAGTATTGTGCAAAAATTAAGCACGTTTTTGCAACAAGTCCTGTAGAGTTCAAATATTTCTCAACAATTCTAAACCAGATACGCAGTTAATATCAAATCCTAGATTTGATTAACAAAATTGAAAACTAAAACAGAATCTACAAACATGAATCGAAGCCCAGATTTTCTTTACGGTACAAAACTATTGTCCAAACAAAATCCAATCGAATATAGTACAAAGCCAAATCGCGTATTACAACAAAATTGATTTCAATCTAAGAATACAAAAAATCTCAGAATCCAATCAGATCATTTACAAAATCAATTAACATAAATTAATCTCTAAATCCAAGGCTAACAAACCGTAATAGATTTCTAACCCTAAAGCTATAAATACAGAAAAAGAATCTACTAAAAGGGGGAAGTCGTTTAACAGAAACAAGAACGGAGGGGATTGCAGACCAAAGAACAGAGGCGAAAAGAGAAGAACGAAAACCAGATACTGAAACGAAGAGTTGAAGAGAAGCCAACAAACATTTCCCTTTGAAGATCCACGTAAGGTCCGATTAAAGTTTCAACCTTTGAAACCCTAACCGTTGATCCGCTCCCACCATCACCTCTAACTCGCTGGAGTCTGCAAACAAACGGAGAAAAAGAAGAGATAAGTCCCAAATAGTAAAAGCTCAAAAAAATCAGAACAAGACGGTCGCGAAGTGGGTATAAATACTTATATTTCTTTTCTTTCACTTTGGGGTGTTTGGGGTTGGGGTGGGTTTCGTTTCGCCGCCGCCGGAGGGGATTGGCCTTAAGGTTTTGGGGAAGGAAGCAGTTGAGGGAAGGGTTCGTGATAGAGAGAGACGAGAGACTGAAATTGAAAACAAAAAACAAAAAAAAAACAAATATTAAACTCTGTTTGGATACCATACGTGTGAGTCCATATTAATTATCGTGCGCCTTTCATTTAGATCTATTGGATCTCCATCAGACAGCGTAGGGCCAAGCTACACCGTAAGCTGCCATACGCCTCACACACCCAATCTACTAGGCTTCCCCTTCAAAAAAACATTGGGCCCAGCCCAATTGCTATGGACACTCCCTTTAGCCACTTTGCTAAACACGCAAAATGTTTTACACCCCCCTATCCAGCCTGTACTTTGGGCTTAACCTAACTTAATTTTAACACCCCTTGTGTTACTTGCCCTTAGAAGCTGCACCCCTGGTAATTATTTATATTTATATTTTTACAATTAATTTAATTATATATTTTATTATTATATTATATTTTTATAATAGTTATAATTATTGTTATTATTAATTTCTATATATTATTAATTAGTATATGTAAATATTATTATTTATATATTAACACATAAATAATTTTTATTCAAATTCAAGTACATATTATTTTCTCATATATTGCATTAAAATATCTTTTCATGCATTAATCAAGACTTTTTGCAATTAATATTTTTAAAAAAACAAGGAAATCTCAAACTATTTTCGCGAACAAATTAAGTTAATCAACAGTCTTTTTGTGCAAATGAGGTTTCAAACTAATTTTTGCTTATTGCGTCCTCAGTCAAAATCTCCGCAATCACTACTTCCGACCGAGTGCGAAGTGATTCAAAATAGGTTTGCAAACCCCCTAAAAGACATCAACCCTTACGAACTACGAATTGGGACTCTGATTCCTCATAAGAAGATACGTAGGCGTACGATCAAAAATCGTGGCGAGTCTTGCTCAGTAAAACTTAAAATCCAGTTTACCCTAACCCTAACCCTAGAGTCTAATATCCTTGTGAACAAGGTGGATGAAAGGTGGCTAACACATTCCTTTCATCTAATTGAGTCCGAAACCTAGAATATCTATCTGCGAATTAGGGTTTTCTGTTAGGTTCCCTTTCCTAGGATAAAAACTAATAGTGGTGACTCTTGATTTAAAAACTGGTTGCTACATCTAGTGACTCTGCTGGGGACTCTTCTTAACCCTAGGTTTTAGGTCTCTTTTGGGTTTTTATTTTTATTTATTTATTTGCATTAATTTATTTATTGCATTTATTTATTTCTTGTCTATTTTTATTTATTATTATATATTTTCTATGTGGCGGGTTTTTATCTCAAAAAAAATATTTCCAATAAACCTTAAAAAGAAGGTTCGTCTATTAGCTTAGGTGGTATATCATCCCTGCTAGTTTATGTGATGACTTCGCCTAGAGTCGGTGAACTTCCAAGAAAGAAATACTTATCGAGAGATATCCTCTTGAAGAGTAGGACTTTGGAAAGTCACCAATGACTCTTTGTAACGACCTTAACCCAAAATCTCATGACGAGACCTTTTACGACTTTGAGACAAAAGTTTCAGTCTATAAAGAGGCTCCACCTAAGGGAGGCCCTTGTGCCTTTTCCCTCTGGTGTTATTCATGACACCCTTAGGGAAGCCACCTTTTGGGAGGGTAGACTTACCGTAGGTCAAAATTAAGGAGCCTCTTCATAGGGGTCCATCATAAAAACCTATCACAAACCCCGTTACAAAATCCCATTACTCAATCCAACACTTATACATTCATGCATTCATGTATATCTCATGTTCACCATTTGTTCCTTTTATCTATCTTATTTACAGGGTACCAAATAAAAGATAACAGAATCAAGATTTTTTTGGTGACTGTCTTAAAAATGGATGCCAAAGGGAAACAACTTGTCCGCGCCAACGCCTGCAAGCCTGACCTTTCTGAAATCAAAACTAAAAGGGTAAACTGTCCGAAAGAGCTCTGAAGATGTACTCTCTCCGCTATGGGGATACCCTTGATTTGACTAAAGTAGAAGTACGGATGGATGCAGTCTTTGCCCAAATTCAATTTTATGACCCTCCAGTGAGATGTTTCACCTTCCAAGACTTCCAGCTAGCACCGACTCTGGAGGAATTTGACAGAATCCTGAATTTCTCCAAAGAAAAGGCCTATGTAGGTATTGGACAAACTATTGAAGTCAAAGCTTTGACAAAAGGCCCAGGGATCCCCTATCCCGAATTGGTACAAAATTATCAAAGGGAAGGTCCGATACAAGGAATAAAAAGAATATACCCTGAAGCTAAGACACTAGAATTTTCTAATTATAAGGAGTGGGAATCTTGTGTTGATTGTTTAGGGCTGTTGGTATTTGGTGTAATCTTATTTCCTCGGACTGTGGACTATATTGACCCCGCGGCCATTAGCATATTTTAGGGAGCGAAAGTCTTTAATACGGATCCTACTCCCGCCTTGCTTGCCGACATTTATTACACTTTGCATATGATGTATGAAAAAAGAAGAGGCACGCTAAATTGTTGTATCCCGCTCCTATATACTTGGTTCATGACTCACCTTTACAAGGAAGACTATATGATCCCATAATTAACCAGGTGTGAGTGGCCACATAAATTAAGGTCTCTCACTGCAAACTCAATATTATGGTATGCAAGAAAGTTGGATATTGGAGACATCACCATTAGTTGTGGGGATTTTCCTAACGTTCCTTTGATTGGATCACGAGGCTGTATTAACTACAACCCTACTCTGGCTCTACGACAGCTAGGGTATCCTTTGGAAGACAAACCTTCAGACGAACAACTCTAACCATTTATCATCCATAATATAGGTATATAAGACCAAGGGTTTCTCAACAAGGTTATTCGGGCATGGAATAAGGTTAACAAAAGGAAGGCCGAAAGAAAGAATGCCATAGCAAGAGAACCCTTTACCAAATGGGTCCAAGACAGGGTGCAAATTATCAAGCTGCCATTCAAGAAAGATCCAGAGTACAAGTCAGAGGTCCCAGAGATAACACCTATATCTTTGGAAGAAAGCAACAATCTGAAAAACGCCTTAAAGCAAGCTCAAAAAGAGAAAGAAGCACTGGAAGCCAACCTCCTCAATTTGACCAGAGAAAAGAAACAGATGCAGCTTATACTTGAGTCGAAGGACGAGAAAATTGATAAAAGTCAAAAGGAATTGGAGAAAGAAAGTCTCAAAAGAAAGCATATAACTGTAGGGCTGTTAAGTGCGATGTTCAACCTAGATTCTCACAACCAAAGGTTGGAAGAGGCCGCTACTGAAATCGGGAGGTTAACTAGGTGGTATGAAAAGGCAACACAGGACAAAAAGGTGCTAGAGGAAAGTTTGAGAGCCCAAATCCAAAGTCTGGCACAAGCTTCCTTAGATCAAGAGGAGCAAATAAAGTACCTCGCCACCGAACTCCAATACAACCACAAATCAGAGGTCAAAGCACACTTTGAAAGGATAGAAGCAGAGAAACTTTTGAGTCAGAGGACTCGAGAATATGAACATGTATGTTTAGAGCTGCAGGGTCTTCAAAAGGATTTTCTCATCCAACAAAGACTTTACACAGAAATGAGGGGTGAAAAGATGTATTGGGAAGAGAAGTATACCAAGATCGCCCAAGTCGGGAGGGATAATCATAAGATAATCCCACATCTTTATCAGGAATAAAGGTACTACAAGGACAAACATGAAAAGCTAGTCTTCTTAGCCAAAAATCTCATCGAGGACATCCCTAGAAGTTTAAAAGATGCATAGAATGTAATGGTTCCTCTTCCGAAGGACGTCGAAGACTTTCTACAGCTTTGCCAAGCAATGGTTGATGGCTTCAGAGCACACACCCGCAAGCGCGCTTAGGAAATTTAGTTCTTTTTTAATTATGTTTTCGCAAACAAGTTTTGATTTTAATTTGTATTATTTTTCAATATTTGGATTATGTTACTCTTAATAAAGGCATTTTGTTTCCCTATCTCGAAGGCGTGCCTATTTTTAAGCTGGTCACCAAATAAAATAATAAGTGGATACAAATATGTACCCAAGTAAATAAGACAGTTAAAATAAGAATCATTTCATGATCATGCACATCCATTTGCATGCATGCATTTATAAAACACTCGAATGTCATATAAAAAAAACTCATTTGCTTTAAAAATATCTCCAGTTAAGCCATTAGTACAAGAAGACCGCCACCTCCTTGGCCTCCATATCAAACAAGGGGCCATCAACAGAAAGCAATGGAACAGATCGAGGAGACTCAAGCTGTGTTCAAAGAGGATCTTGATCAAGTGAAGGGTGACGTAAGCTAAATGAAAGGTAATTTGAGATATGTTCTTCTAGATTTGAAGAACATTATCGACAGACATAATCAAATTCCCAGGGTAGCTTTTGAGGAGGTAGCCCAAATCGTTGGTGCATCAAGCGGTCACCAACTGAGGAAAGAGCCGGAAGCAGGACCCCAAAAGTCTGCCATGGCACAGAAAGTGATTGAAACTGAAGGATTCATCCTACCACCGTCGAAAGTAGGGGCATCACATACCCTAAAAATTCCAACCAATAACGCAAAAATCACCTAGACTTGTAATACGGAGATCAGGACCTAGAGGATGCTCACTAAGCACCCTTGAAGACAATTTATGCTCATGTTGCGGAAAACCCACTGGTAATGAATCAGTTTAAAGCCTTGGAAGAAAGACTGAAGGTTATGGGGGGCTTCGACGCTTTCGAAGTAGATGCTCTAGAAATGGGTTTAGTCCCTGATGTGGTGATATCGCAAAAATTCAAAGTACCCGACTTTGGAAAGTATAAAAGGCTCACTTGTTCGAGGAATCATCTTCGTATGTACTGCAGGAAGATGCATGCCCATGCCCATGATCAGAAACTAATGATTCACTACTTTCAAGACAGTCTAAGTGGGGCATCTTTGGAATGGTACATGCAGTTGGAACGAACATATATCTGAACTTGGGTGGATCTCGCTAATGCTTTCTTGAAGCATTACAAGTATAACTTGGACATGACGCCTACTCTCCTGCAACTCCAAAATTTGTCCCAAAAGAAGGAAGAGTCCTTCAAAGAGTATGCTCAAAGGTGGAGGGAGATGGCATCCTGTGTACAACCCCCACTGCTGGAAAAGTAACTCGTCGACATGTTCATGGGAACCCTACAAGGGCTTTATTATGATAAAATGGTGGGAAGTGTCACATCAGGATTTTCAGACTTAGTGACTATTGGTGAAAGAATAAAAAATGGTTTGAAAAGTGGAAAGATATCAGGGGGGGTCGTCAAGCACCCCTTACAATTTAAAAAGACCGGATTCAAAATTCCCAAGAAGGAAGGAGGGAGAAGTCAATGTTGTGGCCTCACAACCAAGGAAATCACAACCATTGGTGATCCCACAAGGACAAAGGCATGATAGATTTAAAAGGCCACCAAAAAATTTTGATCCACTGCCCATGCCACTAAGCCAATTGTTACAACACTTGATTAAGGCATCCCTGGTGAAAATCAAGCCTTTAGCTCCTCCGGTCGGGCCACTCCCGCAAAGATACAATGCCGATGCTAGGTGTGAGTACCATGCTAATTCTCCAAGGCACACCATAGACCAATGTTAGGCCTTCAAGCATAAGGTTCAGGATCTGCTAGAGTCTCAAGGCATCACCTTCGACAAGCCTAATATCAAGTCAAACCCTATGCCTACGCATGCTGGACCAATAATAAATGAAATCGAGGTGGTCACCGACTTTGGGAAACCATAAAGGCAAAAACCCCTATCAACTTGTTGAAGGAATATCTGTTCGGATGTGGATTTCTGTTGGAGCACAATAAAGGTTTTGAAACAACTTTGGAAAATCTGGTGGATCAGGGGATAGTCCAATTCAGACTGTACCCTGGAGAAAAATATGTAGCCACAATCGGAGGAAAAAACCACTGGTAATCCCTTGCCAAGATCCAAGCCTTACCAAGAAGACTCTAGTCATTCCATGGGGAGAATCAACAAAGGTCACCAGAAGGGTACCTAAGAGACCCTCTTAATACCCACTACTCCAAAAGCCACGATGGTAATTAAGGGACCGTCACCTATCCCTTACGAGAGTGATAAAGAGGTACCTTGGAGTTATGACTCAGTCGTATACATCAATAGACTGAAACAGGAAAGCGGGCCATCTGCAAGTCGAGGACCTACAATTTCAAACATAGCAGGAACAGGAAGTATGACCCGAAGTGGTCGAATCTATGGAGTCGAACCATCAAAAAAGACAGATTTGATTCCAACGAAGGACAAAAGAACAACCGTGGTTGATACAAATCAGGAAATAGAATCTCCGAACAAAGACTTTACTGATCAAGAGGCGGAGAAGTTTCTGAAAATAATCAAAAAGAGTGACTACAGAGTGGTGGATCAGCTCCATCAAACTCTGGAAAAAATCTCCATAATCTCATTACTAATCAACTCTGAAGCACACCAGGATTCTTTGATGAAGGTGTTAAGTTCAACTCATATCACAAAAGAAATTTCAGTAAATCAATTCGACAATGTCGTAGCAAATCTCATATCTGGATCCTACCTGGGTTTTAGCAACAATGAACTACCGCCACAGGGCCGGGCCCATAACAAAGCACTCTACATTACTATATAGATAGGTACTACCCATTTGTCCAGGGTTCTTACTGACACCGGTTCCGCTCTTAATGTGTTTCCAAAGTCAAGTCTCATAAAGTTAACAATAGACGACGTGACAATGAGACCAAGTTCCATGATAATAAAGGCATTTGACTGTTCTCGAAGCTCGGTGCTAGGAGAGGTGGACCTTCCAGTCAAGATTGGGCCGCATATCTTAAGTATCTCCTTTCAGGTCATGGACATCGAACCAGCATACACGTGTTTACTAGGGAGACCTTGGATCCATGCGGCATGGGGAGTAACCTCGACCCTGCATCAAAAGTTGAAGTTCCTAGTAGAAGGGAAGTTGATCATAATTGACAACGAGGAAGACATTTTTGTAAGCCATATTGAATCATACAGATATATCAGTGTCGACGAAGATTACATAGCTACCTCATTCCAGGCTTTGGAAATTGCTTCGATGGTAACATTACCGGTTGAGAAGTGTAACAAGACTAAAGTGAAATCATGGAGAGATATGAAAATGACTATGGGAGGTGATGCCTTACAACGCTGGGGAAAACTCCCAGAAATTCCTAAGAAAAAGAATCTCTTTGGTTTGGGTTACGAATCGTCAAAGGCTACTCTGAAAGGCAAAGCATGTTTTCCTCCGGTCCCGGAGACGTTCGGTAGCAAAGGAACAAAGCATGGCGGGAACGTGGCAATGATATCAAGAAAAATCAATATTAAAAGGGCAACCGACTACATCAGAGAGGGCGCCCCAGAAGAAGAGCTTAAAGGATGGACTGTTGTGGAGATTCCCGAGATATTTTTCTTTTGAGTAATATTTCTTGTTTTGAAAGAACCTATGTCAAACCCGAGGCATATGGATTGCTTGTAAGGGTTTTACTTGTTCTTATTTCAGACAATATTTATAACTAATAAAGTTATATTCTGTTTTCAATTAAGATCCTTGTCTTTCTTTTGCATTTATCTAATAAATATAAAAATTGCAATACTTTCTTTGCATATACATTTTCAAATTCCAAGTGCTAAAATATGCACCAAAACATGATAAATGTGCAGATCCATGCCCAAAATTACCGATAACACTACTGCTACGACCCAATACAATTTTGATGTTCCTATCCACCAAGCCGAAGAGGAAGATGGCGAAGATCTTGAACTCTCCGAGGAAATGGAGAGGGAAATAGAGCGAAAGGCTAACAACATACAACCGTATCAAGAGCCTATTGAGACCATTAACCTGGGCGCGGAAGGAGATCCAAAATAAATAAAGTTGGGGGCAATGTTGGAACAGAGCGTCAAAGACAGGCTAATCAAGTTATTACACGAGTATGTGGATATATTCGCTTGGTCCTACAGGGACATGCCATGGTTGGATATAGACATCGTGGTGCATAGATTACCTCTCAAAGAAGGTTGTTCTCCAGTCAGGAAAAAACTCAGAAGAACCCATCCAGATATGTCCAATAAAATCAAAGAAGAGGTTCTCAAACAATTCGATGCAGGGTTCCTAGCAGTAGTAGACTATCCACCCTGGATAGCTAACATTGTACCAGTACCCAAGAAGGATGGCATAGTACGCATGTGCATAGATTATCGAGACCTAAACAAGGCAAGCCCCAAAGACGATTTTTCGTTACCTCACATAGATGTCCTAGTGGACAATACAACTCAAGCCTCGATATTCTCACTTATGGACGGTTTCTCGGGCTATAATCAAATCAAAATGGCACCTGAGGACATGGAAAAGACTACCTTCATGAAACCTTGGGGAACTTTCTGCTACAAAGTAATTCCATTCGGTCTTAAGAATGCAGGGGAAACTTATCAGAGGGCAATGGCCACGTTATTCCACGATATGATCCACAAGGAGGTTGAAGTTGACATCAATGATATGATTTCCAAATCCCATATGGAGGAGGAACATATCATACATCTGCAAAATTTATTTGAGTGGCTATGTAAGTTCAGACTAAGGCTGAACCCGAATAAATGCATATTTGGCGTCAGATCAGGAAAATTGTTAGGTTTTATTATAAGCCAACGGGGCATCGAGGTAGATCCAGACAAAGTAAAAGCTATACAAGAGATGCCCGCTCCAAGGACAAAAAAAGAAGTACGTGGTTTCTTAGGGCGATTGAACTACATCTCAAGGTTCATATAGCATCTAACAGCTACGTGCGAACCAATATTCAAGTTATTACAGAAGGATCAGACGGTAGTATGGAATGACGATTGTCAATCTGCCTTCGAAATAATAAAATAGTATCTATAAGAGCCACCAATCTTAATACCACCATTCCCCGGAAGGTCGCTTATCATGTACTTGACAGTGCTCCAACAGTCAACGGGTTTGTGTTTTTGGACAACATGATGAAACCGGTAGAAAGGAGCATGCAATCTATTACCTCAGTAAGAAATTCACTAACTGCGAAACCAGGTACTCACTCCTTGAGAAAACTTGTTACGCATTGGCTTGGGATACCAAGAGGTTGAGACAGTATATGTTAACCTATACTACATGGTTAATAGCAAGAACGAATCCTCTAAAATACGTGTTCGAAAAGCCAGCTCTTACCGGAAGAATTGCACGATGGAAGATGTTACTATCAGAATATGACATCCAATATGTCATACAAAGCCATCAAAGGTAGTGTACTAGCTGATCATCTAGCTCACCAACCTCTGTCAGAATATCAGCCCATGAAGTTCGACTTTCCCGACGTGGATGTCATATTTATAGCTGACTATAAAATACCAGGACCTGATGAAGGGCCCGAGCCAGGGGAACGTTGGACACTCACGTTCGAAGGGGCTTCAAATGCACTAGGTTACAGTGTAGGGGCAATGTTAACATCTCCCAAGAATCATCACCACCCCTACACTGCCAGGTTATGTTTTGACTGCACCAACAACATCACCGAATACGAAGCCTGTATGCTAGGGCTAGAAGCTGCCATCGATTTAAGAATAAAGCACCTGGAAGTGTTTGGGGATTCTGCGTTAGTCATATACCATGTTAATGACGAATGGGATACAAAACACCCTAAATTGATTCCATATCGGGATCATGTTTTAAAGTTAGCTGCAGAATTTATAGAAATCACTTTCAGTCATATCCCACGAGAAGAAAATTAAATGGAAGATGCTCTGGAAACCCTATCAGCTATGTTCAAAGTGACTTGCACGAATCACGAACTGCGTATTACGATTAGACATTTCGAAGAACCTGCACACTGCCTCGCTATTGAGGAAGGACCCGACAATAAACCTTGGTTTTATGACATCAAGAAGTACTTGGAAAGGCAGGAGTACCCGGAAAATGCCTCTATCATTGACAAGCGAACCTTGTGAAGGTTAGCTTCCAAATTATTTCTAAGTAATGGAATGGTATACAAAAGAAATTACGACATGGTACTACTCAGATGTGTGGAAAAGCAAGAAGCAGATACACTCATGAGAGAAATCGACGAAGGCACTTTTGGGACCCATACAAATGGGCACGCCATGGCTAGGAAGATTCTGCGAGCAAGGTATTACTGGTTAACAATGGAAGATGATTGCTACCACTACACGAACACATGCCATAAATGTTAGATCTACACCGACATGATAAATGTACCACCGACTCCTCTGAACGTCATGAGCTCCCCTTGGCCATTTTTGATGTGGGGAATTGATATGATTGGTATGATCGAGCCGAAAGCATCCAATAAACACCGCTTTATATTGGTAGCCATCGACTACTTTACCAAATGGGTAGAATCATCATCCTACGCCAATGTAACAATTCAAGTGGTTACACACTTTGTCAAATAGAATATCACATGCAAATATGGCATCCCAAGCCGGATAATTACATATAACGGGTCTAATTTAAACAGCAAGATGATGAAGGAACTATGCGACGACTTCAAAATCGAGCATCACAATTGCTCACCATACAGACCAAAGATGAACGGGGCCGTCGAAGCAACCAACAAAAATATTAAGAAAATCATCCAGAAAATGATGAAGACATACAAAGATTGGCACGAAATGCTCCCCTTCGCTCTGCACGGCTATCACACTTCTGTATGCACATCAACAAGCGCGACTCCTCTGTCACTTGTATACGGCATGGAGGCAGTACTCCCGGTGGAAATTGAGATACCATCACTCTGAGTCCTGAGGGAGACAAAGCTGGAAGAAGCGGAATGAGTGCAAGCCCGACTTGACCAGCTCAACCTCATTGAAGAAAAATGATTAACGAATTGTTGTCATAGTCAGTTACATCAAAAGAGAATGAAGAGGGCCTTTGACAAGAAAGTACGCCCTCGAATATTTAAGGAAGGGGATCTAGTGCTCAAGAAGATTCTAATACCTCGCCTCGATTCACGTGGTAAATGGACACCCAATTATGAAGGTCCATTTGTAGTCAAAACAACATTCTCTAGAGGTGGTCTCGTCCTCACAACAATGGATGGGGAAGAACTACCGCATCCAACCAACTCGGACGCAGTAAAAAAATACTATGTATAAAAATATCGCTGAGAACGAACCTCCAAAAGGTGCGACTTAAGCAAAAAAAGGAGCGTCCTAATGGATCGAAAACCTTAAAGGGAGATCCAGGAAAAAATTAGGGGAACATAACAAAAAAAATTATCCTGGTAGATTGAAAACTCGAAAGGGAAATCCAGGAAAAAGTTAGGGATTTCATACAAAGAAATAAAGGACAAAAAGACTGCGATCTGAGAGCTACGACTATGAACCACGAAGGGAAGAATAAATTGGAATCATAAACTAAGAGGCAAGGGAGATAAGATCATCGAAAGATATTGGGGAATATCAGTAGCTATTATCATTTTTTTTTCATTGCCATTTACTGTTTTAAGACTTTCTGTAATTACCTCTTTCTAGGAATTGCATCTTGTATTCCCGCCCACTCTGAGGCATATCAATAAAACATTTGTTTTCGTTATATCTTTCAAATCATGTTTTTCTTTTCTCATACTTGTTTATAGAATACTACGATTATTACTCATGAATATTGTCTCGAAATAATTTCGGGGAATTAACAGAATAAAAGCACTTGACAAATGTCGAAAAACACCGGGGTTAAAAAAATATCGAAGGAAAATCCACGTATACGTCCATGCATACATTTACTCCTACGTCTTGCAAAAAATCTATACACTATTCTGCATTTTTACCTATGCATATCTACGTATTCATACCCGAAGTCTACGACCATGTATATGTCGACACCAATGCCTGACTTACGACACAAGGTATACGCTTACGTCTGCGCTTACGAATCTACACATAGGCCATCATTTACGTCTACACCTACATCTATACAAAATCAATGTTCAAATTTTGCTAACATTCAAGCTCAATAGTGCTACGATGACACAACATACAACGCTAGGAATTGGTAGCTCTAAGCCAATGGTTTAAGGGAGAGAATGCTAGGAATAGTCTTCATAACGTTCCAAGGCATACATGCACCTTACACACATTTCATACATACATACATACATATTGCATATCCCGAGCATACATACACTATGCACTCTTGCATATAATGCGTATATAGTCAGGGTTCCATGTCAAGATAAAATATCATATATTTTGCATACCCACAACATTCAATGCATATGCATACATATATCGCCTGGCGAGCAGACAAATAATTTTACCCTCGATTCAACCATCTAAGGGTCAATATACGCAATACTCCTCCTACGACTCAACTTGTCATCTCAGTCTTCATGCCATGACACATTCAGCCCATCACTTAAGTTTTCCTGCAGTGATGAGTTCCTTACAAGCTCAGTGTATTGCCTCTAAGCCACAACATATCTTCAAAGCCCATTATGTTGCCTCTAAGCCACAACGTATTCTCAAGACCCATTGCATTGCCCCTAAGCCATAATTCATTTTTCAAAACTTAGTATATTGCTTCTAAGCGCAATATATCCATTCAAGCCAAACACATTTCCTCTAAGAAGCAATGTATCCTCCAACTCAACATGTTGCCTCTAAGCCACAACATGTTCTCAAAACCCATTGCATTGCCTCTAAGAAGCAACACATTGTCAAAGCTAATTATATTACTTCTAAGCTGCAATATACCATCCAATTTAAATACATTGCCTCTAAGCCGCAATGTATCTTTCTAGATCAACATATTGCCTCTAAGCCGCAATATATTATCCGAACCAACACATTCCCTGTAAGCCGCAATGCATTACCCAAACTCAGACCATCATGCAGCGATGTTAGAAACAACAAATTTAGCTTATCACATCAAACTTCACGCATTGATCTGTGAACCTAAATCATTTCCTCAGACTTCATGCAGCAATGTATTTCGTTATGCCAAGTTCCAAAACATCAGGCAGCAACTTGCAAATGTAATCCATGGCCTCAGTCTTCAAGAAACCATGCATCATCAATCATTGCTATACTCACCCTCCAAATGGTTGAGTAATCGAAGACATACAAAATCGTGCTGTCTACCTCATTATCAAACCCGAGGTAAACGATATATCATCAGTTTTGCCTACTTTTGTGGAACTTATAAGGGCATGCTACACCAGCGTAACCTTATGTTTGTCATACAAATTTTGCGATACCTCGGGTATTCAATAAACTCCCAATCCAAACGCGCGAGACTCAAGTTTTCTCAGGCTATTCGATTGGAAGATAATTGAATAGGGGCAGCTGTCGTACCCCAAATTTGTCCTACCTCGATGATTCGGTTATTCGAGATCGAAATAGAAGAAATATTCAATTAAAGATGGTACAACAATATATGATGGTCAATCTTTATCCAAGACTGGGGGATGTATTTTAATAGGGGATTTTTTTTAAATTAAAAAAGACTCATAAACTCATTTGCGTAGCATGTTGGGCAATGGCCCATGAGATTCGAGTATGGAAAATTATTTCAAAAAAGTTGTATAAAGGCCATTTAAGTGTTATGGTTGTTAGTAGAAGGAAGGGATGGAAATTCAAATAAAAAACTTATTTCGTTTAGCCCATTCCTTTTGGGGGTTGAACAACAAAAATAGGGTACTGTTATAAAGTTACAACCCATTAAGAGTTTTTTAAAATTAGTCCATTGGCCATTTTTTTTGTTGCTGGTTTATTATTATTAAAGAATTATCTATCATTATTTAATAAAAAAAAAGTGATTTTTTCGTAAATTAAATTATGGGTTTGTGAGAGAAAAAAATTATTTTTGTTGTTACTGTTATGTTTAAAACATTTTCTCTTTATTAATTTTTTTAAACGGTTTAAAGAATTTGTTTTATAATGTTATAGTTAATTAAGTTTGTTTTATAAGCCCAAACCAATTAGGCCCAGTTCGTACTAAAGAAAAATTGGTAATGACAAAAAAAAATCGTGTTGGGCAAAAGAGAATTTTTTTTACGAGCATGCCCAAATGAAAAACAGTATTGTGCAAAAATAAGCACGTTTTTGCAACAAGTCCTGTAGAGATCAAATCTTTCTCAATAATTCTAAACCAGATACACAGTTAATATCAAATCCTAGATTTGATTAACAAAATTGAAAACTAAAACAAAATCTACAAACATGAATCCAAGCCCATATTTTTTTATGGTACACAACTTTTGTCCAAACAAAATCCAATCGAATATAGTACAAAGCCAAATCGCATATTACAGCAGAATTGATTTCAATCTAAGAATACAATAAATTTCAGAATCCAATCAGATCATTTACAAAATAAATTAACATAAATTAATATCTAAATCCAAGGATAATAAACCGTAATAGATTTCTAACCCTAAAGCTATAAATATAGAAAAAGAATCTACTGAAAGGGGGAGGTCGTTTAACAGAAACAAGAACAGGGGGGATTGCAGACCAAAGAACAGAGGCGAGAAGAGAAGAACGGAAACCGGTTACTGAAACGAAGAGTTGAAAAGAAGCCAACAAACGTTTCCCTTTGAAGATCCACGTAAGGTCCGGTTAGAGTTTCAACCTCTGAAACCCTAACCGTTGATACGCTTCCACCACCGCCTCTAACTCGCCAGAATCTGCAAACAGACGGAGAAAAAGAAGAGATCAGTCCCAAATAGTAAAAGTTCAAAAAAATCAAAACAAGACGGTCGTGGAATGGGTATAAATACTTAGCTTTCTTTTCTTTCATTTTGGGGTGTTTGGGGTTGGGGTTTTAATTTGGGGTAGGTTTCGTTTCGCCGCCGCCGGAGGGGATTGGCCTTAGGGTTTTGGGAAAGGAAGAAGTTGAGGGAAGGGTTCGTGATAGAGAGAGACGAGAGACTGGAATTGAAAACATAAACGAAAAAAAACAAATATTAAACTCTGTTTGGATACCATACGTGCGAGTCCATATTAATTATCATGCACCTTTCATTTAGATCTACTGGATCTCCATCAGACGACGTAGGGCCAAGCTACACCGTAAGCTACCATACGCCTCACACACCCAATCTACCAGGCTTCCCCTTCAAAAACGCGTTGGGCCCAGCCCAATTTCAATGGACACCCCCTTTAGCCACTTTGCTAAACACACAAAATGTTTTGCACCCCCCTATCCAGCCCGTACTTTGGGCTTAACCTAACTTAATTTTAACACCCCTTGTGTTACTTGCCCTTTAGAAGCTGCACCCCCTGGTAATTATTTATATTTATATTTTTACAATTATTTTAATTGTATATTTTATTATTATATTATATTTTTATGATAATTTTAATTATTTTAATTATTAATTTCTATATATTATTAATTAGTATATGTAAATATTATTATTTATATATTAACACAAATAATTTTTATTCAAATTCATGTACATATTATTTTCTCATATATTGCATTAAAATAATTTTTTTATGCATTAATCAAGACTTTTTGCAATTAATATTTTTAAAAAACACAAACAAATATCAAACTATTTTCGCGAACAAATTAAGCTAATCAATAGTGTTTTTTGCAAATGAGGTTTCAAACTAATTTTTGCTTACTGCGTCCTCAGTCAAAATCTCCGCAATCACTACTCCCGACCGAGTGCAAAGTGATTCAAAATTGTTTGCAAACCTCCTAAAGGACACCAACCCTTACGAACTACGAATTGAGACTCTGATTCCTCATAAGAGGATACATAGGCATACGATCAAAAATCGTGGCTAGTCTTGCTCAGTAAAACTTAAAATCCAGTTTACCCTAAACCTAACCATAAAGTCTAATATCCTTGTGAACAAGGTGGATAAAAGGTATCTAACACCTTCCTTTCGTATAGTTGGGTCTGAAACCTAGATTCTCTGTCTGCGAATTAGAGTTTTCTGTTAGGTTCCCTTCCCTAGGATAAAAACTGATAGTGGCGACTCTTGATTTAAAAATTGGTTGCTACAAAGTGTATTGGATCTAGATGCGTTGGGATCTCATGGTGAGGATCGAAGGATGTCCGACGCACGCCTGGGACACGCCAACATTGAATCTGCAAATGAAACGTTAGAAAAATAAAATGCATGACTTGGGTGTCGAACCCAAGTCCTTCCCCTTAATTGGATTTCCCTCCTAATTCGAATATGAGTATAATTGGCAAGAGGTTCATGTATCATCTAGTTCAAAGCTTGGCTGCTTCAAAGGTCTAAACTGTATTCTGTTGGGGAAAATGTTTTCCTTCAAAATAAATAAACGTTAAAGATCTAGGGGGACCTTACCCCCTAATTCGAACCACTCCCTAATTCAACCCTCTGAGTCTGAATCTGGGTTTGTTTGGTCTGAAACACCCTAAGTCATGAGATTCGAAGTAAAACTTAGATCGTGCCCTAACAATGGCATGATCTCATCCATGCACCTTAGCTTGCATGCAACACATTAAATCAAACACAAGTATCATTAGTAACAAGATTATATGCGCAATATGTATTTAAATGGTATGAAGGTGTAGTTTGGGTTTTGCAAACCCTTACTAATCGAAGACGTGTGAATCTCTATAGCTTTGGGCGTGGAGATTCTTGCTCAAGGGCTGGTATGGATTCCTGGATGTAAGGCTTTCGTCTGGCTTATGCGTGTATGTGCAAGAATGTTTCTGTCTGATGCAGTGTATGGTGAGCGTACATGTGTGGCAAAAATCCTTTCGTTTGGTAATGCGTTTCTTATCTCTTTTTTTCCGCTCTCTGGAAATGTGTCCTTAGGCTTGTATTTATAGGGGTGTAGAGGGGAATGGAAATGGCAAGGGACGGCCTTTAACCAGGCTTTGAAGGAAAAATCAGACAAATTGAAGGATTGCCATTTTGGATGAATTCCTACCCTTTTGGGTTTTGGGATGAACGTGGACATGTTTCAATCCCTGACTCCTTCAAATGCCTCCATGCCTTGCTCTTAGATTGGATATGAATTGCTCCTTTCGATGGCTTTTAAAATACCTAATTAGCCCAATCGAACACTTCACTCTGGCCAGCCGAAGCTTCTTTTTTCATTTCCTTCGAATGCAATTGTGCAGGAGGCTACTGCTTGGTAGCATGTTGGACTTTGGCCAGTAAGTATCTTGAGCCAAACTCATCGAAAGGCAAAATAAACTTGTTTCCAACAATTTGTGTATCCTTCGAATAGACCACATGTATATCCTTCGAAGGCAGCATTTGTGTGTCCTTCGAATGGACCAAATGTATTTCCTTTGAAGGCACCATTTGTATGTTTCTTAGAATGATCCTTTGGAATGTTTCTTTAAATGACCCTTTGGAATGTTTCTTCGAATGGACCATACTATGTGTGAAAGTGTAGAAACTATGTTGAGGGGTTTTAGAGGTGGAGTTAGAGCAGGCCTGAAGATAGACATTGCCCAGTCGAAGCTTGCATGCAGATAGCCATTACTTTGTGAATCAAAGGTAATTTGAAGGGGCCTTGGACTTGTGAATCTAAGGCAAGTTGAAGGGTCATTTTGCCTAGTGGATCAAAGCAGACACGTAAGAGACCAAAGCTCAAACGAAGCTTACCTGCATGAGGCTATTGCTTTGTGAATCAAAATAAACATGCATGAGGCCACTGCTTTGTGAATCAAAGCAAGTATGTAGGAGGCTACTGTTGGTGAATCAAAACAAACTTGTAGGGGGCTACTACTGGTGAATCGAAGCAAACCTGTAGGGGGCCATATTCCCTAAATGAAGCTTGTGGACCAAAGCTTGCTCGAAGGGGACCCAACACTCAACCGAAGCTGGTGGACCAAAGCTTGACCGAAGGGGACCCAATGCTCAATCGAAGCTGGTTAGCCAAAGATTGATCAAAGGGGACCAAATACCCATTCAAAGCTTATTAATCGAAGCATGATCGAAGGGGACTAAATGCTCAATCGAAGCTGGTGGACCAAAGCTTTATCAAAGGGGACCAAATTCCCAATTGAAGACTTTGAAACAAAAGCTCGCTCGAAGGATTTTAGATGCCCAATCGAAGCTTATGAATAAAGGCTAACTTGCTCTTCTTTGATTTGATTCCTGAAAGCCAAAAATCCTATTGTACTTGTGCAAACTTTCCCTTTTGAAAATCCTTGTGAGAAAATGTCTTAAGAAAAAGGAGGGCAAATTTTGGGGTACAACAGCTACCCCTGTTCAATCTTCTTAAACCTAAAGATTTAGATTGGCTTGTTTTCCTTTCGTGATCTGAAGGTGGAAGATGATTGAACACTAGAGTGCCTAGAAATTTGCACTCAATGATGTGATGGTTGATTGCATAGGGAATGGGCTTAAAGATGCCATTTGGAGAAGATGAATGAGAGTTGTTAGAGACGGGCTTAAAGATGCCATCCAAGGTAGATACTGACTTCATAAGAGGTCTCTTTATGGGGGATTCCTGTTCCTGTTGTCTGAGGAGAAGTCTGCTGGGGAATGTTGATTTCTGTTGTTCTCCTGCTTGAGGAAAACTATGTGGGGAATAGAGTCTAGGAACTTCAATTGTCCAAGGCTCTACTGAGGAGTTATCTCTGGAAAAGTTTGTTGTTTTCTGGTTGAAATCCAGGCTTCACAGTAATTTTCTGGGGAGAATGAAATTAACTACTATTTGAAAATGTATTAGAAGAAACCTTCGTAGGGCTGCTTCAGGATGAGTCTGTTTTAGACTGTATCTGAAAACTGCGAGAAGGAATCCATGTAATATTTCTCTAGGATGAGTTCGTGTTAGACTGCATCTAGAGGTTAGGCGAAGAAACTTGTTTAAGATTTCTTCAGGATGAGTCCGTGTAAGACTGCATTTGGAGATCATGAGAAGAAACCCGTGTAAGATTGCTTCAGGATGGTCATGTAGATAGTTGCCCCGTCTTGTTTCGGGAATTGATCCATAATCAGCTAATTCACAGATAGTTGTCCTGTCTTGTTTCAAGTATTAATTCGGAACTTTCTTTTGTCGGTCGTTGAGATAATTGTCCTGTCTGCTTTCAGGTATTAATCTCTTACCTAAGAGAAAGGAAGATAGTTTTCCCATCTTGTTTCGGGTATTAATCTTCAATTTGTTCATGTAGATAGTTGTCCTGTCTAGTTTCAGGTATTAATCTACAATCAGTCATCCACAGATAGTTGTCCTATCTTATTTCAGGTATTAATCTAGAACTTGACATGTTGGTCACATAGATATTTGTCCTGTCTGGTTTCAGGTATTAATCTCTGACCTTAGAAAGAAAGATAGTTTTCCTGTCTGGTTTCAGGTATTAATCTTTAATCTGCTCACATAGATAGTTTTCCCGTCTGGTTTCAGGTATTAATCTACAATAAGTTGTTATGTCTTGTTTCAGGTATTAATCTAGAACTTGTTTTTGTTGGTAAGTATGAATCTTGATTGCATCGTATAATGAATGAATCTTTGACGACTTCTACCTCAACAAATAATGAAGAAATCTTGGACGAGTAATACCTCAACGGATAATGAAGGAACCTTGGATGATTACTACCTCAACAGATAGTGAAGGAATATTGGACGATTACTACCTCAACAAATAATGAAGGAATATTTGATGATTACTACTTCAACAGGTGATGAAGGAATCTGACGACTACTACTTCAATAGGTAATGAAGGAATCTTGGACGATTACTACCTCAAGAGATAATTAAGGAATCTTTGATGATTACTACTTCAGCAGGTGATAAAGGAATCCGACGACTACTACTTCAGTAGGTAATGAAGGAATCTTGGATGATTACTACCTCAAGATAGTGAAGGAATCTTGGACGATTGCAAACTCAACAAATAATGAAGGAATCTTTGACAATTTCTACCTCAGCAGGTGATGAAGGAATCTGAAGACTACTACTTCAGCAGGGTACCAAAAATTTGTTTGGTCATGTAAATAGTTGATGATATTCATCTGCTTATAGACTTTTACCTGAAAAGATAAAGGGTTAGATGTATGCAATGTCATGATATATGAAGTGTAAATGACGCTTTCAAAATAAATGATATTGTGATTTATGCATTCGTGTTGCATGTGTTATGACATTTGTAAAATGATGTATGAATGCAATGTATGAACGTGTCGGTCGTTCCCTTGCTGTATTATTGAACTAGGGAAAATAAATCCTGGATTTTTGTTGGGGATGAAGAATGTAAGTCTTCAAATTTGTTTGAAGTTGAATTGCTGGGAGATGAACTTCTGTTGTTAGAGAAATAAACTCTGTTAGGGAAGGGAAACTCCATGAGCTGCTTGGGTATTTTCATGAAATCCCGCTAGGGAATCCGAAAAGCTTGTGAACCAGGCTAGGGAATTCTTTAAGATGCTGAGGCAATGATTGAAGGTTCTTGCTCTGCCGGGGATATCAAAAACTTTGACATCATTAGGTTGTGAACTGAGGATATGGTAGTGACTTTATGGTAGAATGCCTCTGCCTCTGTACCTACTGGAGAAAGTATCTGTTGGGGATTTTGTAGATGGTTTGAATGTTATCCCAGCTCTTGGAATCTCAAGTAGATGCTGGTCATTGTGGTCAACCTTCTACTGATAGAAAAGTGACGAAATGATGGGACATAGTCGTACGCTTTAATCCCTAACTTTTGCCTGGACCTCCCTTTCGGGTTTTTAGTCCACCGGGATACCCCTTTTTTCCCAAGCCTCCTTTTCAGGTTTTCGACTTGCTGGGTGTACAGATTTTTCTATGTATATCCCTATTTTTTGCTCGAACCCTTTTGGTTCACCGGGATGCCCTTGTTTTCGCCTAGGCTAGTCAACCTAGCGAGTCATTTTTTTTTCATGCGTAGTATTTTCCGACTATATCCATATTCACAGGGTGTGGAAAATTGTCATTGTCCATACTAATAAGTGTTGCAGCAGTGCCAGAAAGATGTTTGCTTAATCATTCGTGACCCTTTGCTGGAATGCATGTTTAATGCCCTAAGTGATTCAGATGGAGATCTTCCCCTGGCTATTTGGCACTCTTGAGAGATTCCTTGAATCTTGACTCGACTGCCCCAGATCCGCTGGACACCATGCCATGCCCCTTGATTACGAAAGGCCTGTTACTAGAGATATTTTTCCATCTGAGGTGATTCTCTCCATTGAGAGGATTTCTGTTTATCAAATATCTGTCGTGTGAATTTCTCTGTTGTTGAACAAATAGTCATATGCAAACAACGGTATTTTAAAAAATGCAAAGCTTATGTATGTCTTGAAGTTTTTTTGAAAATGCAATTTTTAGTAAAATAAACAGATTTTGTAAGAATGTGATATCAACTCAGGATTTGTAGCAAACCTTACAGAAGTCAGGATACCTTTTGTAAAAGTATGCTTTCGAACTAACCCACGCTTCAGTTAGGACTTTTAAGGGTTGCAACGTGGCCTGGTTTACGGTTTAAGAAACAAAAGATAAAGGCTCAAAACTTATTTGTACCCAACCCATCCTTCATGATGTTCTTCAGTCCTATACTCAGTTAATTGTGAATTTAGATCCCAATTAAGTTATGGAATCTTGGCCCTGATATTCCGGTGATGGTTTTGAAATTGAATGTTTATTTGAGAAGGCAATCATTTTTGCGACCTTTTCCTTTTGTTGAGGATTTGTAGTGACCTCTAGTTTTTTAATTTTATCATCCCTACCTTTTTCCCAAACTGTTTCTTTTATGATTACAGTCAACGTTGTTGTACCCCAAAATTTTGCCTCCCATTTTCACTCAAGACATGCCTCTAGAGGTCCTCAATTGCTCAAGGATGACAAAGAATTGACTAGACAAATTCTCCTCCCAAGGCAATAAACCTCAAACTAGGGTTTGAAGTTCAAGCAAGATGAATGAGCTTAAAGGATCCCAAATGTTCTCCATTATCCTAATATATCCTCGTGATCATCCATGCCAAATTTTATACCTTGAACAACAAGTTTGCTCAGTTAATTTCTCAAATGCCTAGAAATCAACTATACTAGGTCAAAAGTCAATTGTGGCCCAAATACAGTCAAACTTCAAGATTTTTGGTCAACATCATTATCTTGAAGTATTATCCATCATTTGATCAAGGGTTGATCATGATTCCTCAAGAAATGCTCCTAACTCATCAAAAGTCAAAAAATGGCAAGTTTTGAGGTTGCCAGGAAATAAGGAAAATCTAGAAGTTATGATTGTTGAGGGGCTCAGAAGCTATAGCATAGTTGGGAACCTAGAAGTTCATATATCTCTGGGAAGTCATAAGTTCTGGTTGTTTGAGAGAGTGAAGTGATTATGCTGTTAGGTAAGGATATCTAGAAGTTCTGATCTAGGAGTATCGTCCGACAGATAAATGGGTAAAAATGTCAATAAATAAACCTAAAAAGATGCTTCTGGGGCTAGAACCCAAGACCCTTAGCTCTATTGTCTTATGCGCATTCTACCACTGGGGTGGCTGTACATCCAGTATCAGAAGCAAAAGCATAAATATGTATCACAAAGTAAACTCTGATGATGAACTCCATTTCTTTCTGCATGCTAATCAGAACATCTGCAACTTAATCATTTCTTAACAGAACAGAACACACAAACATAAAAATTATGGTAGGTTTCCATCATGGTTTCAAAAACATAAAAAATGTCAAGACTGTAAATCAGAAACAAGCATGTATCTGCTAAACCTAGTTTCTTTAAGAAGTTCTGAACTGATGTTCTCCCTACTTAGGAACAAAAATACATGAAACCTCAGAATGCGTACAATATCAGAGTCAAGATATCTACATTGTATTTTGAACATGTAAATCTAACAATGCCGAAGTAAAATGATGAGGCTTAGCAGAAGCTTACCTTGCAACTGGAGAAGGTCCTGTGAGCGGGATCCTGGTTCTGACTGCTTGTAATGTTCTGATCAGCTTCCTCACGTGCTCAGTAGACTGGAACAACATTTAACTTGGGTTATGAATGGCTGGAAAATTCTGGAACAACCAAGAAGCAAAGTTCTGACTTTTTAAGGTGGAGATTTATGGAGAACATGTTACAGTCTAAAAACAGAAGTTGGGATGGCTTCTGAATGTATTCTAGATGGTGTATGATGATTTGGTCAAGAAACACTTGAAGGAAATTGGAGTTTGAATGTAAGAATAAAAAACTAGCAGGTTTTATATTTGTGTTTGCAGTTTCGAATTCTTGGACTTTTTAGCAAGGTTTCAAAGCTTTTTCTTTTCAATTTTTCTGACCTGCCCCTTCACAGTTGCAAATGAAGTTCAATTTATAGGTAAGAACTTTGTACCTTGGAGAAGTCAAAAGTACCACCATCATGCTAGCGTGCTGGCTTATTCTTGAAGTAAGATAAACAAGTATGGTTGTTAGCAGCTTTTAGCCGTGCCTAAGATGTATTTGTAAGCATGAATTAAGGAAAAGTACCCTCAGAAGCAAAAGCAAAGCATGGGCCCAACGTACTTTTGTACAAAAGTTTGCTTTTTCAAGGACCACAATGTAATTCTATGTCACACATGGGGAAATCCTTTGGATAAAAACTCAAAAGTGGTTGTGAGCATTAAATTATGATGAGATTTATCAAAACAAAAATCCTGCAATATGAGATTATGTGCCATAGTTTAATCTAGGTCAGAAGTTTATCATCAGCGCAACTTAGAACGAACATCCAACTTCTGATCTTGGAATCTCTTTGCTTCAACATGTTATGTAGGAGTTCTCAGACTTTCCCAAAAGCTTGTAACACGCCTTGTAAATCCTTTTTTGAATTTCTCTTGCAAATTCTGACTGGACCTACATGAAAACTGGCCCAGAAGTTCTAACCAAATCCTGTTTTGGAAATGTCCAGAATTTGCTGAAAGCTTCAGTTTCATGGACGTGTCTTCAAGGATTTGTAGCTTGAAATCCCAGCATTTCTAGGAGAAGTTTTGTTTTGTAATGTTTGAGATCTCAATGAGATCTACAACTCCTGTGTTATAAGTTCTTCCAGAATCAACTTGCATCATGGTGATAATCTGGCCAGAAGTTCTGAGCTTGTCATATTTCTTAAACACTTAGAAAAATTCTAAGTATTTAAGTTTTGACTTTTCTAAAGTAATTTTGACTTTTGATTATCTTGATGAAACAAATATCATATTCCAACATGTCTTGATGAAATATGATTCTTGAAACTTGATTTTGATCCAAAAGTCAATGTTTGATTTTTCAGCATGCAATTGACCATTTTGCCCTTGTGAATGACTTTCTTGGAAAATTTGTAATTCAAGGCTTGGAATAGGATGGAAGAAAACCTGAGGGTCCAAGACGATCCTTTGAGAAATGAGAGGGAAATTTTTTGGGTACAACAGCTGCCCATGTTCAATCTTCTTACGCTTGAAGAGTTAGATTGGTGAATCTTCCATTCGTGACTTGAAGGTGGAAGATGATTGAACACTAGAGTGCCCTGAAATTTGCACTCGATGATGTGGTGGTTGATTGTGTATTGAATGGGATTAAAGAGGCAATTTGGAGAAATGATGGATATTTGTTGGAGATGAGCTTAAAGATGCCATCCGAAGGTGATTGTATCTGGACTGTATTTGAGTGACAGAATGACATCCGAATCTGGATTGTATTTGGATTGTATTTGAATGAGTGACAGAATGACATCCGAATCTGGATCGTATCTGGACTGTATTTGAATGAGTGACAGAATGACATCTGAATCTGGATCGTATCTGGACTATATTTGAATGAGTGACAGAATGACATTCGAATCTGGATCGTATCTGGACGATATTTGAATGAGTGACAGAATGACATCCGAATCTGGATCGTATCTGGACTGTATTTGAATGAGTGAAAAAATGACATCTGAATCTGGATCGTATATAGACTTCAGTGATTAAGCTGTTATTTGGTCGGGTCCATGCTTCAACTTGAATTTGAAGTATACTACTATTTGGTCGAGTCCAGTCTTCATAGTAACGGACAAAGTAAATTACTATCTGGTCTGATTGCAGGCTTCGTAGTGTTTTTGAAGAAGCAAACTACTATCTGGTCGGATTCCAGGCTTCGCAACACCTTATACTGTTATCTGGTCGAAATCCAAGCTTCACAGTGTCTTTGAAGAAATGAACTACTATCTGGTCGGATTCCATGCTTTGCAGCACCTCATACTGTTATCTGGTCGAAATCCAGGCTTCACCGTGTCTTTGAAGAAGTGAATTACTATCTGGTCGGATTCCAGGCTTTGCAGCACCTTATACTATTATCTGGTTGAAATCTAGGCTTCACAGCATCTTTGAAGAAGTGAACTACTATCTGGTCGGATTCTAGGCTTCGCAGCACCTTATACTGTTATCTGGTCAAAATCCAGGCTTCACAGTGTCTTTGAAGAAGTGAACTACTATCTGGTTGGATTCCAGGCTTCGCAACACCTTATACTGTTATCTGGTCGAAATCCAGGCTTCACATTGTCTTTGAAGAAGTGAACTACAATCTGGTCGGATTCCAGGCTTCGCAGCACTTTATACTGTTATTTGGTCGAAATCCAGGCTTCACAGTGTCTTTGAAGAAGTGAACTACTATATGATCGGATTACATGCTTCGCAGCACCTTATACTGTTATCTAGTCGAAATCCAGGCTTCATGGTGTCTTTCAAGAAGTGAACTACTATATGGTCGGATTCTAGGCTTCACAGCACCTTATACTGTTATTTGGTCGAAATCCAGGCTTCACAGTGTCTTTGAAGAAGTGAACTACTATCTGGTCGGATTCCAGGCTTCGCGGCACCTTATATTGTTATCTAGTCGAAATCCAGGCTTCACAGTGTCTTTGAAGAAGTGAACTACTATCTGGTCAGATTCCAGGCTTCACAGCACCTTATATCGTTATCTGGTTGAAATCCAGGCTTCACAGTGTCTTAAATTGTTGATTGACTATTATTCAGTCAGTTTTCAGACTTCATAGCTTCCTTAACTAGAATAGAAATCTTAGTATTGATTTGACTAGACCAGAAAAAGGTATCGAAATAACTTTGAATGGTATAGTAATCAGAGAGATATTGGTGTCAATTTGGTTGATCCAGAGAAAATTTTGCAAGGACATCTTTCTGTGGAAAATCCCGAGATTGCCCTTCGTTAGACGTAGCTTGTTGATGTGATCTTTTCCCTGAAAGGTAAAGAGTTAGTTGTATGCAATGTCATGATGTATGCATTATGTAATGATGTTCTCAAAATAAATGAGATTTGTGTTATATGTATTTTGTATACATGTGTTATGGATGTTGTTGAAATGTAATTTTATCTCGGAAAATAAGTCCTTGACAAGTGTTGGGGAGTTATTAAATCCCGAATTTCTGATATAGAGTAGGTGTGTCTTCAAACTTTACCTAGAATGTTTCCACTGAGTATTCATGTTTTATTGAGGTGAACTCTGCTGGGGAATATTGACTTTGTTTGAGAATACTCTGTTGGAGAGTGTTGATTCCTACTTGGGGAAAAGAGATTAGGAGTCTCGGCTGTCCGCTGCTCTACAAGGAGTTATCTCTTGATGGACGAAGTTGAACTGATATTTGGTCGGGTCCAGGCTTTACAATAACTTGTTGGGGATTATAGAGTAGTCTACTGGGGAATAGGAGTTGTGGTCCTTTGATTTGTAGTAGTCAGAGAGGCCACCTCAAGATGGGGAATCCGTAGTTTGTTGGGGAAATAAACCTTGTTGTCAGTCTGTTGGAGAAGATAGTGACTTCACTGGGGAAAATCCTCGAGAATTATTGAGGTCAACTCAGTTGGGGAAAAGTTTTCAGAGATTGAAACTCTGGCTGGGAGTCATGCTATGAGAAGGATGTTAGGGAGACTTGTCACTGCCGCTAGTAGCGAGTGTTCGTGGCACTTCCATGAAATGTTTGATTGTACATAACCTTTTGTTGGGATTTGCGTTCAATAAACAAGTGATTTAGACGGGGACCTGACCCTCGTTATTCAACACTTCTTGAGAGATTTCTTGGAATCTTGACTGGACTACCCTAGGTGTGATGGATAGTGACATGTCATGCCGTGTCTTTTTGCTTATGAGATCTGTTATTGGAAGTGTCATCCCATCTGAAGTTATTTTGTTCACAGAGAGCTTTCGTTCATCGAATATTCGTTGTGTGAATTTCTCTGTTGTCAAACAAATAGCCATATGCAAATAGCGATATTCAAGTAAATGCAAAGTTTATGCTTGTCTTGAAGTTTTGAAAATGCATTTTGGCAAGTAAAGAAATTTTATAAGAAAAGTTCAACTCAGAATTTTGAGTAAAGCCTTATATGAGTCAGGATACCTTTTGTAATAGTATGCTTTCGAACTAACCCATGCTTCAATTAGGAATTTTGAAGGGTTGTAACGTGGCTTGGTTCACGGTTTAAGAAATAAAGGATAAGGCTCAAAGTGTATTTGTACCCGCCCTTTCTTCGTGATGTTCTTCGGTCCTAAACTCAGCTAATTGTGCGTTTGAACTCCAATTGAGTCTGGAATGACGTTTTGGTGATGGTTCAGACAAGTTAAGTTTATCGGAAGACATTCATTTTTTTTTGCAACCTTTTTCATGTTGTTGAGGATTTGTAGTGACCTATTTTTGATTTGTCAACCCTGACTTTTGCCTGACTGTTCTTATTTTGAGATTACGTCAGCGGGATGCCCCCGTTTTTTCTTAAGTCTCCTTTGTAGGTTTTTACTTAGTGGGCTTTTCTCTTGAGAGATAATGATTTCCTATGTGATAGGGAACCATCACTGTCTTTTGATTCCAGAGGAACGTTTTTGATGACATTCATTGTGTACTAAACGCACGTTTGAACTAACTGAGAGAATACCCTGCCCCAGGTTTTGATTAAAGGTTTCAAATTGTGCAAAAAAGAAAACTCCTACTTCTTTGGCTCGAAGGGGTTAACTATGGATTATCTTCCTTATAACTCCAGTGTTTAGGATTTGAAAGAACGCCTGTATATCGTCAGCAAGGTCTGTCCAAAAGCATATTGTATGAGATGAAGTCATTGTTTTCGTCATCCTCCCTCTAAAGGCTTGTAAATTTTAGCAAGAGTTTGAATGTCATAAAGAAATTAGAAAGCATAGTTTAAATATACTGAAAACGAATGGATGAATTCAAGACAAACATATGCAATGCATTAATGAAACAAAGTTTGACATTAATAGATAAGTGTTTAAACAAGCAAAAGAAATTACGATTGAAAATTCAAATGAACAGAAGCCTCTTTGTCTGAATTGTCACTTTAGGTGGTGAGCCCTTGAAGGATGATAGAAGAACTCAGTCTGGGAATCTTGTGTGAACTTCAACGCTCTTTCTTCAATCAGGTATTGAATCTTGTACTTCAGCGTCCAACAATCGTTTGTATCATGTCCAGGACTATTGGAATGATAGGCACACCTGGAATCAGGATTGTAGCTGGGAGAATAATTTTTAAGATTTGGATAAGGTCTTATTGGTGTAATCATATTCATCCTCAACATGTGTTACAAAGCTTGAGACAATGGTATGTTGATGTTGGTAAGATGTCTTTTGGGCTCGCTTTGCCTTTGCTGATTTTCCGGTTGATGTTGACGAAGTCGTTGTTGGGCTCGTGACGTGTCAACAATTTGGGAAGGTCTTCTCTCCCTCAAACCGACTTCTTGTCTCATGGGAGGCTGAATGATGATTTGATCCCCGATTCTAGTTGTTTTCCCCCATTTGGTTACATCCGTCTTGATGAAGCTTGTTGATGAGGACTCTTAACTCTTCTTGTCCCTGATCCAAGTTTTGGATGAGAGCCATCTGGCCCACTAGTTGTCCCATCATCCGGGCCTTCATTATGGCTATCTCGGCTTGTAGCCGCTCCAATTGGTCATCTCTGTCGTCCCCAGGATTTCCCATGATCATGACCCTGGTGAGGAGAGCTTTCACCTCTTCTTGTCCCTTGGACAAATTCAAGAACATCTCTTGAAGTTGGGGGTTTTGAGCCTGGATGTCTTTCACCGTTTGTTCCATATCCATCTTACTGAAATAAACAGTAGGAAGATAAGGAGACCTGTATGGGAGAAACCTTTCATGATATAATGCATGATATGTGGATGCATGTTTTCAAGGATCTCACGGGGTAAGTGTCAGTAGTTACTTACATCTTTGATTAGAGAACTTTGTATTAGTGGATGTCCATCCACTAGAATTAAGCTCACCATGTCAAGTGGGTTTTAGCCATTGACTCAAGTTATTGTGCTTTGATCTTTGACGTCGTTTGGTTAGAAGAAAATAAATCCTCTTGCCCCTTGATAGACGTCTAGTTCAATGTAACCCTGCATCAAAGGCCCTCGAGATCCTTGAAATGGTTATTGAAAATGTTATGGTATGATGTCATGTACAAGTATGCAAAGTAAGCAAGTTTATATACAAATAATCATATACACACAAAGAAGACAAGTCCTTAGGTTTAGGCTTGCATGGAGTTTGTAGGTAAGTACCCTCTTGAAGTTTAGTTGGCTTAACCTGTCCTAGTTAGTAGTAACTGGGTTCTAAGGGATCTCAATATCGCTGATTTTCCCCACAAATTTCATTCCGATAGACAACTGACTTGCCACCAAACAAAACTCGGGAGTCAAATCTCAATGAGTGTATTATCGAGTATCAACCAGTCTTCGATCAAAACCAAAGCCGACTACCTCACTACTTCCTAATGGCCAAGCATGAGTCAATTAAAAGGTTCTAAAGGTCAGTTAGAGCTTAATGACATTAAGGAAGCCTAATGTTATCCTTGACTGACTCAAGGAACATTAGTACAAGCCAAAGTATCACGCTAACTTTGCTATCATTTCGTCCATATCAGTATACCCCGTACAACCTCCATGATTTATTGCTACTTACCTAAAAAGGTGCCCCGGATCCGGGTGCATAATCTTTAACAATAACCCAAACAAAGACCCAAAATTGTAAAGCAAGTCAAACAATGAAACCAAGTAAAGGTGATCTAACCCTAAGGTAACCCCACTTTTAAGTTATTCCCCAGCAGAGTCGCCAGTTCTGTGATACAGTGGGAGAACTGACTTGGGTGTTTTGCATTTGATCGCAATTGTTGTGGTTAGCAAGAGTCTCCACCGACTTTTCTTTTATCCAAAAGGAAAGACTGAAAAGAACAGGAAAGACCTTTGAGATTGTTTTCTTGAGTTCGGTGGGTAGATTGTGAAAAGGGAAGGTATTAGCACCCTTTTCATCTGTAGTTATCTATGAGCTCTTAGTTGCTTGCTAGATTACTTGCTTATGTTTGAATGTGTGCTTGTGGTGTGGATTTTTGAAAGTATTTTGAAAATGTCTTTTTAATGGCTCTCATTTCTATAAGAACGCGTACAAAGTGTTTTAACTTTTGAAAATGTTTCAAAATGAAAGTGTGGGTGTATAACATGTTTTTGTTGTGATCAAGCGAGAAACTAGGAGTGAATCTACCTACTCAAAAGGTCTTAAATATTATTTTCTTCCTCCTTTAGATGTTTCTATCTTACCATTGATTAATAAGAAGCCCCATCGTTGGATGTGAAGGGACGAGTGTGGGACGTTTGTATAGTCATAGAAGCTAACCTATGGGACATTTTAGCAATGTCGTTTAGGGAGTAGATCGTTTACCGAAGGCCACATCGAGGGTCATCAAGGGACTACGATCTTTTATCAAGGGTCTTTGCTAAAATACCCATGTTCGAGGGACATGACTATTTTTCCGATAGGCAACAAGTGAGATTATCCTAAGGGGTGTATGTGTGCAAAGTGTGTTTTATTGCATGCATTCAGTCTTGATTAGGGTTATCTATTTATCGATTTCATGTCTTGTCATACACACTTTAATTACTAACAATATATGAAAGCAATAAAAGTGCAGAAAAGTAAAGTCCTACACTATTATATCATTAAGGGTATGGGGTGTACAAATTTACAAATGGGGATTGCAATAAATTAAAAGTCCTAATTATCTATTACAACCATATTGAAATAATATACAAGAAATGTAAAATGGACTTGTTTTGTTTTTGTTAAGAAAATAAATAAATTGGCTTAAGAAATTATTTTTGATCCTTTAGTTTAAAAAAAATTTATTAAATAAAGTATGTAAATATAAAAATGTTTTTTAACATGTTTTTGGTTATTAAAAGCTGAAAATTGGATAAATAAGAGAAAAAGGAATCAGAATCAGCACATTGCTGAAATGAGAAGGAACAGAAGTTCTGACTCTGATACGCTACAAGAGAGAAAATGTTAGTAGGAAAGTAGAGGGTCAGAAGTTCTGGGCCTGGGTACACCAAGTTTCGAGGTTGCCAGGAAGTAAGGAAAATCTAGAAGTTTTGATTGTTGAGAGGTTCAGAAGCTATAGCGTATCTGGGAACCTAGAAGTTCATATATCTCTGGTAAGTCAGAAGTTCTGGTTGTTTGAGAGAGTGAAGTGATTATGCTGTTAGGTAAGGATATCTAGAAGTTCTGATCTAGGAGTACCGTCTGACATATAAATGGGTAAAAATGTCAATAAATAAACCTAAAAAGATGCTTCTGGGGCTAGAACCCAGGACCCTTAGCTCTATTGATTTATGCGCGTTCTACCACCGGGGTGGCTGTACATCCAATATCAGAAGTAAAAGCATAAATATGAATCACAAAGTAAACTCTGATGATGAACTCCATTCCTTTCTCCATGCTAATCAAAACATCTGCAACTTAGTCATTTTTTAACAGAACAAAAAACACAAACATAACAATTATGGTAGGTTTCCATCATGGTTTCAGAAACATAAAAAATGTCAAGACTGTAAATTAGAAACAAGCATGTATCTGCTAAACTTAGTTTCCTTAAGAAGTTCTGAACTGATGTTCTCCCTACTTAGGCAGACAAATACATGAAACCTCAGAATACGTACAACATCAGAGTCAAGATATCTATATTGTATTTTGAACATGCAAATCTAACAATGCCTAAGTAAAATGATGAGGGTCAGCAGAAGCTTACCTTACAACTGGAGAAGGTCCTGTGAACCAGAGCCTGGTTCTAACTGCTTGTAATGTTCTGATCAGCTTCCTCACGTGCTCAGTAGACTCGAACAACCTTTAACTTGGGTTATGAATGGCTGTAAAATTCAGGAACAGCCAAGAAGCAAAGTTCTGACTTTTTGAGTTGGAGATTGAGTTGGGATTGTTAGACGGTGTGGCAAGTGATCGAGAGGGGGGGGGGGGGGGGGGTGAATAGATCACCACTTACTTTTTCAAGGATTTAAAATTATTTTATCAAAGTGTGTTGAAAGCAGCAAAAAATCAATATCTTGAATCAATTCTGTCTACTTTGAACCGACTACTAGAAAACTTGACATGTGAAAAACTTGCTGGATTTTTATTAAATGAAATAGATGAATATACAACTCAGATTTCTTAACGTTTCAATGCACTTATCATTAAAGCAGTATTTCCAATGAATTAAGAAATTTGTTAGGAATTTTGTCAAACACTTGGCATATGCTTGTTTAATGATTTAATAGTGGTGGTTTGATGAAAGTGTTTGAACCACTATGTTTATCATTAGACAGAAAAAGTTAGCAAGCTAATTAAATTACAAAATTATGGAATATGTAAAAAGATAAAGAGAAAGAAAGAACGATACGCAGGCAGTTTGGAAAGGAAGTTCCCCACTGTCGTCCCCACTGTCGTCCTCGCGTGTGGGTACGTCTCCCTCTCAATTTCACAATTGAAACTCAGAACTTTTATAACAATTTGCTGAATGTTTGATAACAAGGTTACACTACACAAAAATATAGAAATCCCTGTGATCTTCTTCTTCTTGTAAGAACCACCACTTGATATGAGTTGTATCAAGATTCCTTGCAAGGTCCACAAACGATCCTCCGCTTCCACGACCTGTTTGCAAAAATCCTTCCAATTTCCAAACCCCTCGCTACGGCTGTGTTGTACCCCAAAATTTTCCCTCTCATTTATCAAAATTTTCTCACAAAAATCTCTCTTGGTTCAAGACTGCACTAGGGTTGATCATCTTAAGACACCTCCTTAAACACTGATAACCAAAATAGGGTTTGAGATGACACAAGGATAGTTGAAATTTAAATGCTTCATATGAACTTAATGGATCTTTATGGACCCCCAAGATTACTCATGTCAAGTTTCAAGTCTTGGATCACACTTTTGCTCAGTCAATTGAGTAGTTGACCTAAAATCAACTATATTGGGGAAAAAGTCAACTATGGCCAATTTACAGTCAAAATTCATGATTTATGATCCACATCAACATTATAAACTCATATTTACCATTTGATCAAGTTTGGACCATAATTGCTCAAGAAATTTGATCAAATCATCAAAAGGGCAAAATGGTCAAAATTAGGGTTTTGACTAAGAAAGGGCAATTTCTGATTTTTGACCTAGCAATTGGTCAATTGGTTTGAAGCATGATTTAAAGAGTTCAATTGCATAATTTTGACCTAATGGCATGACCTAAAACATTGCTCAAGATCAATTGGATGGATAGTGAATTTTCAGTTAATTGATCAAAAAGTCAACTATACACTGAAAAGTCAAACTTTGACTTTTTGGTCAAAATTCAATGTCAAAGATCACAATTCATCAAAACATGTCAAAATATGAAACTTATTCATCAAGAAATCAAAAATTCAAGATTTCATTTTCAAAAGTCAAAGTTTTCTAACTTAGAAATTTTTTCTGTGTTTAAACTTCATGTTTTTTCATAACTTTGGGCCAATTTCTCACCATGATGGAAGAGGATCAGAAGAAACTTTCAACAAGAAAGTTGTAGATCTCCATGATATCTACACAATTTCTTTGCACAACTTCTTCTAAAAATGATAGGATCTCAAGTTATTAATTCACAAAATCATGGTCTTGAAATTGGACACTTAGTGAAATTTTGCCCTAGTTTTGGTCAGGATTTTGACCTAACTTCATGGCACTTTTTCATATAGTTCCAAGGGGAATTTTCAAAAGTGATTCAAAGAGGGGTTGTAGAGTACACTACAAGCTTTCCAAAATGTCCAAGAACTCTTGGAGATCATTCTTGAGTAGGGAGAATCTAAGAGATGAAGTTAGGGTTTTCACACTTGAATTACAAGTCATTTTGTGATGAACAAGATTCAAATTTCAAACCTATGTTGTTTAATCTCTACTTTACAGGCCTAAAACTTGTTAGGCACTCCATAATTAATTTATTGCACAGATTTTAGAGGTCTCAATTCAATCATTCAGTGCAAGGCCATGCTTTATATCCATTTTGGGAAGAAAGTGCACAATGCCATTTTGATAAAGTAGCTTTTTGCACAAAACTTGTTCTTGAACCTTGCAATTGTTTTCTTCTGATCATACATGTCCTATAAATCAAGTGAAGTTGATCTCAACACTTACAATCACCCAACCCATGCTTGTACTACACATTGAAACTTGTTTTCCCACTTTTCTTCAAAATCAAGTAACATACCAATCAACCTATAACTTGTACTTCTGACTCTCTCAAGCACTAAGACCTTTTGCTTATACATACACAAGTTATTTTCCACAAATCCCACGCATGCTTTAGCCCTGAAAACACCAAGAATTCAGATTCGCATCTCATACTTCCATTTTCACATAACTTGCCCAAAAGTTTGAAACTCATAACTCCCTCGTACGTTTTCAAGCCTCTTGGTTCCCAAGGCTTCTAAACATCATTTAGAAGTTAACCCTCATCCTGTTATAGCTCTGTAAAACCTCTATCACCATCTTCCATTTCCAAAAACAGAGGTCTGCATCTTGACTTCTCCAGGCCAGTTCAAGCACTTACAACTTAAAGTAACCATTGCATTAGCTTCCTGGGACCTCAGTGGAGCTATTATGATCATCACAATACCTTGAGAAATGCTCATTTGCAAAACACGATTTCCAGTTTTGAGGTAACTTATCTCCACTTTGAACTCTTCATATAATCATCATTAATGTTTAGTTTATGAATGAAAAATGTAGACATCATTTTCCTGAAGCTAACCATGCCTTTAGATTCCATTTATATTGCTTGAGTAGTTAGAATTTTGAATCTGAACATCCTGAAAAATTAGGTCAGAATTTGGTACCAATCAAAATTCATGTTCATTCTTGAGAATTAGTTTAAGTTGTTTACATTTCTGGAATCATGGTAAAATTTTACACAAGTTTCATGTTTACTTTGTTGGAAATGGTTGAGAAATGAACAAGTTACAGGTGGTCTGGCTGGAGGTTGAAGATGAAATATAATCAAGGCGCGTTTTATGTTATATATTTATGGTTTTGCATAAGTTAACGGATGTATAGACACCCCAGTGGTAAAGTGCACGCCTGTTCACTATCAGGTCCTGGGTTCAAGCCCCAGCGTGACCTTTTGTGATTTTTTACATTTTCACACTTTTTTGACTTTTTTTTGCAGCGCTGGGCTTCACTCCTTGGATCTATTCTTTTTGCTTATTCTGACTCCCCTGGACTATTCACACCCCTGGCCCATTTTATTTTATTTTTCTCATTTTTTCCAGTTTATTTATTTTCTTTAATATTTTATTTAATGTTAAAATCTCAGAAAATATAAAATATTAGATTTATATTTTGATATAATTTATTTATTTTTCTACGATAAAAATTACTTTTATTTTAATCATATTTTATTTATTTTACTAATTAATTTATAAATTTAATTAGAAACTAGTTTTTTTAGTTATTTTCTTTTACACAATTGAAATATATTATTTTGAAACATAAAAAGACCAAAAATATTTTATAATACTATAAATTATTTTTAAGACAAAAATACGAAAAATATTCTTCTTACAAACTTAATTTTTTTAATCAATTAATATTTAGATTAGGGTTTTATTTAAATTCTTTTCCTAGTAAATTTAGGTTTAATTTTTACTAATTTAATTAATTTTTTTTCTTTTAGTTAATTAGGTTAAAGCTAAACCCTTTTTTCCAAAAAAATCCAAACAAAAGTCCATTTTCTTTCCATTTATATTCTTGTATATTTATTCATTTTTGTACATCATTTATCCAAATTCAATATGGTTGTAATAAGTAATTAGTTTTATTTTCTTGCAACCCCATTTGAATTTGTACACCCCCTCCCACAAGTATTGTAACAGTGTAGTAATTTTAAATTCCACAATTTATCGCTTTATACAAATGCTAGTAATTAGGGTTTGTATGGAAAGATAAAATCAACAAGTAGCAAACCCTAATCAAAGACTAAACAAAGCATGAAAATTAATACACTTGCACATAAGCACCCCTAGGGTAAAATCTACTTGGTTGCCTTATAAAAATGGCCATGTTATGCATGTGAGGTATCTTAGCAAAAACAAATAAATACAAGATCATAGTCCCTCGATGACGCTATCAAAAATTTCCTTTCAAAATGATATTAATCCCTAGAGAAATATGCTAAGATGCCTTGCAACATTGCTAATCATGGTTATACGATGATCCATGCCCGCCCCGTTTACATCCAAAGATATGGTTACTTATCAAATCAATGGTAAGATAACAATGTCAAAGGAAAAGAAAATGAACATGAAATACATTTGAGCAGGTAGAATGTTCCTAGTTACTTGCTCAATTTCAAAACAAAACATCCTTGCTATTTTCAAAACAAACACCAAAACATCTTTCAAACTTGAAAACATTTTCAAAAGATCAATACTTTGTATACATTCTTACGAACGAGAATCATTACAAAGTTTGCTTAAATGATGGCGCATTTTCAAAATACTTTCAAAAACCACACAAAGCACATTTTCAAACAAAAGCAAGTGATCTAGCAAGTAACTAAGAGCCCATGGAAAAACATGGATGAAAAGGGTGCTGATACCTTCCCTTTTCATAATATACCCACCGAACTCAAGAAATAATCTCAAAGGTCTTTCCTGTTCTTTTTCACCTTTCCTTTTGGATAAAAGAAAAGTCGGCAGCGACTCTTGCTAACCGCAACATTTGCGATAAAACGCAAAACACCCAAGTCAGTTCTCCCACCACATTACAGAACTGGCGACTCTGCTGGGGAAGATATACTAAAAAGTGGGGTTACCTTAGGAATAGATCACATTTACTTGCCTTCATTGTTTGATTTGTTTGCTTTACATTTTGGTTCTTTGTTTGGGTTTTAATCCTCTACCCGGATTTGGGATACCTTATAGGTAAGTATAAATACGTTGTGGAAACTGTGCGGGGTATACTGACACGGTCTAATAAATAGCTACGTTAGTGCGACATATTTGTGGGTACCGGTAGACCTTGAGTAGTCAAGGAGAATACAGGGCTGCCGAGTGATGTCACGAAGTACTAATGAACTTCGCGGCACCTTATATTGTTATCTAGTCGAAATCCAGGCTTCACAGTGTCTTTGAAGAAGTGAACTACTATCTGGTCAGATTCCAGGCTTCACAGCACCTTATACTGTTATCTGGTTGAAATCCAGGCTTCACAGTGTCTTAAATTGTTGATTGACTATTATTCAGTCAGTTTTCAGACTTCATAGCTTCCTTAACTAGAATAGAAATCTTAGTATTGATTTGACTAGACCAGAAAAAGGTATCGAAATAACTTTGAATGGTATAGTAATCAGAGAGATATTGGTGTTAATTTGGTTGATCCAGAGAAAATTTTGCAAGGACATCTTTCTGTGGAAAATCCCGAGATTGCCCTTCGTTAGACGTAGCTTGTTGATGTGATCTTTTCCCTGAAAGGTAAAGAGTTAGTTGTATGCAATGTCATGATGTATGCATTATGTAATGATGTTCTCAAAATAAATGAGATTTGTGTTATATGTATTTTGTATACATGTGTTATGGATGTTGTTGAAATGTAATTTTATCTCGGAAAATAAGTCCTTGACAAGTGTTGGGGAGTTATTAAATCCCGAATTTCTGATAAAGAGTAGGTGTGTCTTCAAACTTTACCTAGAATGTTTCCACTGAGGATTCATGTTTTATTGAGGTGAACTCTGCTGGGGAATATTGACTTTGTTTGAGAATACTCTGTTGGAGAGTGTTGATTCCTACTTGGGGAAAAGAGATTAGGAGTCTCAGTTGTCCGCTGCTCTACAAGGAGTTATCTCTTGATGGATGAAGTTGAACTGATATTTGGTCGGGTCCAGGCTTTACAATAACTTGCTGGGGATTATAGAGTAGTCTACTGGGGAATAGGAGTTGTGGTCCTTTGATTTGTAGTAGTCAGAGAGGCCACCTCAAGATGGGGAATCCGTAGTTTGTTGGGGAAATAAACCCTGTTGTCAGTCTGTTGGAGAAGATAGCGACTTCACTGGGGAAAATCCTCGAGAATTATTGAGGTCAACTCAGTTGGGGAAAAGTTTTCAGAGATTGAAACTCTGGCTGGGAGTCATGCTATGAGAAGGATGTTAGGGAGACTTGTCACTGCCCCTAGTAGCGAGTGTTCGTGGCACTTCCATTAAATGTTTGATTGTACATAACCTTTTGTTGGGATTTGCGTTCAATACCCCAAGTGATTTAGACGGGGACCAGACCCTCGTTATTCAACACTTCTTGAGAGATTTCTTGGAATCTTGACTGGACTACCCTAGGTGTGATGGATAGTGACATGTCATGCCGTGTCTTTTTGCTTATGAGATCTGTTATTGGAAGTGTCATCCCACCTGAAGTTATTTTGTTCACAAAGAGCTTTCGTTCATCGAATATTCGTTGTGTGAATTTCTCTGTTGTCAAACAAATAGCCATATGCAAATAGCGATATTCAAGTAAATGCAAAGTTTATGCTTGTCTTGAAGTTTTGAAAATGCATTTTGGCAAGTAAAGAAATTTTATAAGAAAAGTTCAACTCAGAATTTTGAGTAAAGCCTTATGGAGTCAGGATACCTTTTGTAACAGTATGCTTTCGAACTAACCCATGCTTCAATTAGGAATTTTGAAGGGTTGTAACGTGGCTTGGTTCACGGTTTAAGAAATAAAGGATAAGGCTCAAAGTGTATTTGTACCCGCCCTTTCTTCGTGATGTTCTTCGGTCCTAAACTCAGCTAATTGTGCGTTTGAACTCCAATTGAGTCTGGAATGACGTTTTGGTGATGGTTCAGACAAGTTAAGTTTATCGGAAGGCATTCATTTATTTTTTGCAACCTTTTTCATGTTGTTGAGGATTTGTAGTGACCTATTTTTGATTTGTCAACCCTGACTTTTGCCTGACTGTTCTTATTTTGAGATTACGTCAGCGGGATGCCCCCGTTTTTTCTTAAGTCTCCTTTGTAGGTTTTTACTTAGTGGGCTTTTCTCTTGAGAGATAATGATTTCCTATGTGATAGGGAACCGTCACTGTCTTTTGATTCCAGAGGAACGTTTTTGATGACATTCATTGTGTACTAAACGCACGTTTGAACTAACTGAGAGACTACCCTGCCCCAGGTTTTGATTAAAGGTTTCAAATTGTGCAAAAAAGAAAATTCCTACTTCTTTGGCTCGAATGGGTTAACTATGGATTATCTTCCTTATAACTCCAGTGTTTAGGATTTGAAAGAACGCCTGTATATCGTCAGCAAGGTCTGTCCAAAAGCATATTGTATGAGATGAAGTCATTGTTTTCGTCATCCTCCCTCTAAAGGCTTGTAACTTTTAGCAAGAGTTTGAATGTCATAAAGAAAGTAGAAAGCATAGTTTAAATATACTGAAAACGAATGGATGAATTCAAGACAAACATATGCAATGCATTAATGAAACAAAGTTTGACATTAATAGATAAGTGTTTAAAAAAGCAAAAGAAATTACGATTGAAAATTCAAATGAACAGAAGCCTCTTTGTCTGAATTGTAACTTTAGGTGGTGAGCCCTTGAAGGATGATAGAAGAACTCAGTCTGGGAATCTTGTGTGAACTCCAATGCTCCTTCTTCAATCAGGTATTGAATCTTGTACTTCAGCGTCCAACAATCGTTTGTATCATGTCTAGGACTATTGGAATGATAGGCACACCTGGAATCAGGATTGTAGCTGGGAGAATAAGTTTTAGGATTTGGATAAGGTCTTATTGGTGTAATCAGATTCATCCTCAACATGTGTTGCAAAGCTTGAGACAATGGTATGTTGATGTTGGTAAGATGTCTTTTGGGCTCGCTTTGCCTTTGCTGATTTTCCGGTTGATGTTGACGAAGTCGTTGTTGGGCTCGTGACGTGGCAACAATTTGGGAAGGTCTTCTCTCCCTCAAACCGACTTCTTGTCTCATGGGAGGCTGAATGATGACTTGATCCCCGATTCTAGTTGTTTTCCCCATTTGGTTACATCCGTCTTGATGAAGCTTGTCGATGAGGAGTCTTAACTCTTCTTGTCCCTGATCCAAGTTTTGGATGAGAGCCATCTGGCCCACTAGTTGTCCCATCATCCGGGCCTTCATTATGGCTATCTCGGCTTGTAGCCGCTCCAATTGGTCATCTCTGTCGTCCCCAGGATTTCCCATGATCATGACCCTGGTGAGGACAAATTCAAGAACATCTCTTGAAGTTGGGGGTTTTGAGCCTGGATGTCTTTCACCGTTTGTTCCATATCCATCTTACTGAAATAAACAGTAGGAAGATAAGGAGACCTGTATGGGAGAAACCTTTCATGATATAATGCATGATATGTGGATGCATGTTTTTAAAGATCTCACGGGGTAAATGTCAGTAGTTACTTACATCTTTGATTAGATAACTTTGTATTAGTGGATGTCCATCCACTAGAATTAAGCTCACTATGTCAAGTGGGTTTTAGCCATTGAATCAAGTTATTGTGCTTTGATCTTTGACGTCGTTTGGTTAGAAGAAAATAAATCCTCTTGCCCCTTGATAGACGTCTGGTTCAATGTAACCCTGCATCAAAGGCCCTCGAGATCCTTGAAATGGTTATTGAAAATGTTATGGTATGATGTCATGTACAAGTATGCAAAGTAAGCAAGTTTATATACAAATAATCATATACACACAAAGAAGACAAGTCCTTAGGTTTAGGCTTGCATGGAGTTTTTAGGTAAGTACCCTCTTGAAGTTTAGTTGGCTTAACCTGTCCTAGTTAGTAGTAACTGGGTTCTAAGGGATCTCAATATCGCTGATTTTCCCCACAAATTTCATTCCGATAGACAACTGACTTGCCACCAAACAAAACTCGGGAGTCGAATCTCAATGAGTGTAGTATCGAGTATCAACCAGTCTTCGATCAAAACCAAAGCCGACTACCTCACTACTTCCTAATGGCCAAGCATGAGTCAATTAAAAGGTTCTAAAGGTCAGTTAGAGCTTAATGACATTAAGGAAGCCTAATGTTATCCTTGACTGACTCAAGGAACATTAGTACAAGCCAAAGTATCACGCTAACGTTGCTATCATTTCGTCCATATCAGTATACCCCGTACAACCTCCATGATTTATTGCTACTTACCTAAAAAGGTGCCCCGGATCCGGGTGCATAATCTTTAACAATAACCCAAACAAAGACCCAAAATTGTAAAGCAAGTCAAACAATGAAACCAAGTAAAGGTGATCTAACCCTATGGTAACCCCACTTTTAAGTTATTCCCCAGCAGAGTCGCCAGTTCTGTGATACAGTGGGAGAACTGACTTGGGTGTTTTGCGTTTGATCGCAATTGTTGTGGTTAGCAAGAGTCTCCACCGACTTTTCTTTTATCCAAAAGGAAAGGCTGAAAAGAACAGGAAAGACCTTTGAGATTGTTTTCTTGAGTTCGGGGGGTAGATTGTGAAAAGGGAAGGTATTAGCACCCTTTTCATCTGTAGTTATCTATGAGCTCTTAGTTGCTTGCTAGATTACTTGCTTATGTTTGAATGTGTGCTTGTGGTGTGGATTTTTGAAAGTATTTTGAAAATGTCTTTTTAATGGCTCTCGTTTCTATAAGAACGCGTACAAAGTGTTTTAACTTTTGAAAATGTTTCAAAATGAAAGTGTGGGTGTATAACATGTTTTTGTTGTGATCAAGCGAGAAACTAGGAGCGAATCTACCTACTCAAAAGGTCTTAAATATTATTTTCTTCCTCCTTTAGATGTTTCTATCTTACCATTGATTAATAAGAAGCCCCATCGTTGGATGTGAAGGGACGAGCGTGGGACGTTTGTATAGTCATAGAAGCTAACCTATGGGACATTTTAGCAATGTCGTTTAGGGAGTAGATCGTTTACCGAAGGCCACATCGAGGGTCATCAAGGGACTACGATCTTTTATCAAGGGTCTTTGCTAAAATACCCATGTTCGAGGGACATGACTATTTTTCCGATAGGCAACAAGTGAGATCACCCTAAGGGGTGTATGTGTGCAAAGTGTGTTTTATTGCATGCATTCAGTCTTGATTAGGGTTATCTATTTATCGATTTCATGTCTTGTCATACACACCTTAATTACTAACAATATATGAAAGCAATAAAAGTGCAGAAAAGTAAAGTCCTACACTATTACATCATTAAGGGTATGGGGTGTACAAATTTACAAATGGGGATTGCAATAAATTAAAAGTCCTAATTATCTATTACAACCATATTGAAATAATATACAAGAAATGTAAAATGGACTTGTTTTGTTTTTGTTAAGAAAATAAATAAATTGGCTTAAGAAATTATTTTTGATCCTTTAGTTTAAAAAAAAATTATTAAATAAAGTATGTAAATATAAAAATGTTTTTTAACATGTTTTTGGTTATTAAAAGCTGAAAATTGGATAAATAAGAGAAAAAGGAATCAGAATCAGCACATTGCTGAAATGAGAAGGAACAAAAGTTCTGACTCTGATACGCTACAAGAGAGAAAATGTTAGTAGGAAAGTAGAGGGTCAGAAGTTCTGGGCCTGGGTACACCAAGTTCCGAGGTTGCCAGGAAGTAAGGAAAATCTAGAAGTTTTGATTGTTGAGAGGTTCAGAAGCTATAGCGTATCTGGGAACCTAGAAGTTCATATATCTCTGGTAAGTCAGAAGTTCTGGTTGTTTGAGAGAGTGAAGTGATTATGCTGTTAGGTAAGGATATCTAGAAGTTCTGATCTAGGAGTATCGTCTGACATATAAATGGGTAAAAATGTCAATAAATAAACCTAAAAAGATGCTTCTGGGGCTAGAACCCAGGACCCTTAGCTCTATTGATTTATGCGCGTTCTACCACCGGGGTGGCTGTACATCAAATATCAGAAGTAAAAGCATAAATATGAATCACAAAGTAAACTCTGATGATGAACTCCATTCCTTTCTCCATGCTAATCAAAACATCTGCAACTTAGTCATTTTTTAACAGAACAGAAAACACAAACATAACAATTATGGTAGGTTTCCATCATGGTTTCAGAAACATAAAAAATGTCAAGACTGTAAATCAGAAACAAGCATGTATCTGCTAAACTTAGTTTCCTTAAGAAGTTCTGAACTGATGTTCTCCCTACTTAGGCAGACAAATACATGAAACCTCAGAATACGTACAACATCAGAGTCAAGATATCTATATTGTATTTTGAACATGCAAATCTAACAATGCCTAAGTAAAATGATGAGGGTCAGCAGAAGCTTACCTTACAACTGGAGAAGGTCCTGTGAACTAGAGCCTGGTTCTAACTGCTTGTAATGTTCTGATCAACTTCCTCACGTGCTCAGTAGACTCGAACAACCTTTAACTTGGGTTATGAATGGCTGGAAAATTCTGGAACAGCCAAGAAGCAAAGTTCTGACTTTTTGAGTTGGAGATTGAGTTGGGATTGTTAGACGGTGTGGCAAGTGATCGAGAGGGGGGGGGGGGGTGAATAGATAACCACTTACTTTTTCAAGGATTTAAAATTATTTTATCAAAGTGTGTTGAAAGCAGCAAAAAATCAATATCTTGAATCAATTCTGTCTACTTTGAACCGACTACTAGAAAACTTGACATGTGAAAAACTTGCTGGATTTTTATTAAATGAAATAGATGAATATACAACTCAGATTTCTTAACGTTTCAATGCACTTATCATTAAAGCAGTATTTCCAATGAATTAAGAAATTTGTTAGGAATTTTGTCAAACACTTGGCATATGCTTGTTTAATGATTTAATAGTGGTGGTTTGATGAAAGTGTTTGAACCATTATGTTTATCATTAGACAGAAAAAGTTAGCAAGCCAATTAAATTACAAAATTATGGAATATATAAAAAGATAAAGAGAAAGAAAGAACGATACGCATGCAGTTTGGAAAGGAAGTTCCCCACTGTCGTCCTCGCGTGTGGGTACGTCTCCCTCTCAATTTCACAATTGAAACTCAAAACTTTATAACAATTTGCTGAATGTTTGATAACAAGGTTACACTACACAAAAATATAGAAATCCCTGTGATCTTCTTCTTCTTATAAGAACCACCACTTGATATGAGTTGTATCAAGATTCTTTGCAAGGTCCACAAACGATCCTCCGCTTCCACGACCTGTTTGCAAAAATCCTTCCAATTTCCAAACCCCTCGCTACGGCTGTGTTGTACCCCAAAATTTTCCCTCTCATTTATCAAAATTTTCTCACAAAAATCTCTCTTGGTTCAAGAGTGCACTAGGGTTGATCATCTTAAGACACCTCCTTAAACACTTATGACCAAAATAGGGTTTGAGATGACACAAGGATAGTTGAAATTTAAATGCTTCATATGAACTTAATGGATCTTTATGGACCCCCAAGATTACTCATGTCATGTTTCAAGTCTTGGATCACACTTTTGCTCAGTCAATTGAGTAGTTGACCTAAAATCAACTATATTGGGGAAAAAGTCAACTATGGCCAATTTACAGTCAAAATTCATAATTTATGATCCACATCAACATTATAAACTCATATTTACCATTTGATCAAGTTTGGACCATAATTGCTCAAGAAATTTGATCAAATCATCAAAAGGGCAAAATGGTCAAAATTAGGGTTTTGACTAAGAAAGGGCAATTTCTGATTTTTGACCTAGCAATTGGTCAATTGGTTTGAAGCATGATTTAAAGAGTTCAATTGCATAATTTTGACCTAATGGCATGACCTAAAACATTGCTCAAGATCAATTGGATGGATAGTGAATTTTCAGTTAATTGATCAAAAAGTCAACTATACACTGAAAAGTCAAACTTTGACTTTTTGGTCAAAATTCAATGTCAAAGATCACAATTCATCAAAACATGTCAAAATATGAAACTTATTCATCATGAAATCAAAAATTCAAGATTTCATTTTCAAAAGTCAAAGTTTTCTAACTTAGAAATTTTTTCTGTGTTTAAACTTCATGTTTTTTCATAACTTTGGGCCAATTTCTCACCATGATGGAAGAGGATCAGAAGAAACTTTCAACATGAAAGTTGTAGATCTCCATGATATCTACACAATTTCTTTGCACAAATTCTTCTAAAAATTATAGGATCTCAAGTTATTAATTCACAAAATCATGGTCTTGAAATTGGACACTTAGTGAAATTTTGCCCTAGTTTTGGTCAGGATTTTGACCTAACTTCATGGCACTTTTTCATATAGTTCCAAGGGGAATTTTCAAAAGTGATTCAAAGAGGGGTTGTAGAGTACACTACAAGCTTTCCAAAATGTCCAAGAAATCTTGGAGATCATTCTTGAGTAGGGAGAATCTAAGAGATGAAGTTAGGGTTTTCACACTTGAATTACAAGTCATTTTGTGATGAACAAGATTCAAATTTCAAACCTATGTTGCTTAATCTCTACTTTACAGGCCTAAAACTTGTTAGGCACTCCATAATTAATTTATTGCACAGATTTTAGAGGTCTCAATTCAATCATTCAGTGCAAGGCCATGCTTTATATCTATTTTGGGAAGAAAGTGCACAATGCCATTTTGATAAAGTAGCTTTTTGCACAAAACTTGTTCTTGAGCCTTGCAATTGTTTTCTTCTGATCATACATGTCCTATAAATCAAGTGAAGTTGATCTCAACACTTACAATCACCCAACCCATGCTTGTACTACACATTGAAACTTGTTTTCCCACTTTTCTTCAAAATCAAGTAACATACCAATCAACCTATAACTTGTACTTCTGACTCTCTCAAGCACTAAGACCTTTTGCTTATACATACACAAGTTATTTTCCACAAATCCCACGCATGCTTTAGCCCTGAAAACACCAAGAATTCAGATTCGCATCTCATACTTCCATTTTCACATAACCTGCCCAAAAGTTTGAAACTCATAACTCCCTCGTACGTTTTCAAGCCTCTTGGTTCCCAAGGCTTCTAAACATCATTTAGAAGTTAACCCTCATCCTGTTATAGCTCTGTAAAACCTCTATCACCATCTTCCATTTCCAAAAACAGAGGTCTGCATCTTGACTTCTCCAGGCCAGTTCAAGCACTTACAACTTAAAGTAACCATTGCATTAGCTTCCTGGGACCTCAGTGGAGCTATTATGATCATCACAATACCTTGAGAAATGCTCATTTGCAAAACACGATTTCCAGTTTTGAGGTAACTTATCTCCACTTTGAACTCTTCATATAATCATCATTAATGTTTAGTTTATGAATGAAAAATGTAGACATCATTTTCCTGAAGCTAACCATGCCTTTAGATTCCATTTATATTGCTTGAGTAGTTAGAATTTTGAATCTGAACATCCTGAAAAATTAGGTCAGAATTTGGTACCAATCAAAATTCATGTTCATTCTTGAGAATTAGTTTAAGTTGTTTACATTTCTGGAATCATGGTAAAATTTTACACAAGTTTCATGTTTACTTTGTTGGAAATGGTTGAGAAATGAACAAGTTACAGGTGGTCTGGCTGGAGGTTGAAGATGAAATATAATCAAGGCGCGTTTTATGTTATATATTTATGGTTTTGCATAAGTTAACGGATGTATAGACACCCCAGTGGTAAAGTGCACGCCTGTTCACTATCAGGTCCTGGGTTCAAGCCCCAGCGTGACCTTTTGTGATTTTTTACATTTTCACACTTTTTTGACTTTTTTTTGCAGCGCTGGGCTTCACTCCTTGGATCTATTCTTTTTGCTTATTCTGACTCCCCTGGACTATTCACACCCCTGGCCCATTTTATTTTATTTTTCTCATTTTTTTCCAGTTTATTTATTGTCTTTAATATTTTATTTAATGTTAAAATCTCAGAAAATATAAAATATTAGATTTATATTTTGATATAATTTATTTATTTTTCTACGATAAAAATTACTTTTATTTTAATCAATTTTATTTATTTTACTAATTAATTTATAAATTTAATTAGAAACTAGTTTTTTTAGTTATTTTCTTTTACACAATTGAAATATATTATTTTGAAACATAAAAAGACCAAAAATATTTTATAATACTATAAATTATTTTTAAGACAAAAATACCAAAAATATTCTTCTTACAAACTTAATTTTTTTAATCAATTAATATTTAGATTAGGGTTTTATTTAAATTCTTTTCCTAGTAAATTTAGGTTTAATTTTTACTAATTTAATTAATTTTTTTCTTTTAGTTAATTAGGTTAAAGCTAAACCCTTTTTTCCAAAAAAATCCAAACAAAAGTCCATTTTCTTTCCATTTATATTCTTGTATATTTATTCATTTTTGTACATCATTTATCCAAATTCAATATGGTTGTAATAAGTAATTAGTTTTATTTTCTTGCAACCCCATTTGAATTTGTACACACCCTCCCACAAGTATTGTAACAGTGTAGTAATTTTAAATTCCATAATTTATCGCTTTATACAAATGCTAGTAATTAGGGTTTGTATGGAAAGATAAAATCAACAAGTAGCAAACCCTAATCAAAGACTAAACAAAGCATGAAAATTAATACACTTGCACATAAGCACCCCTAGGGTAAAATCTACTTGGTTGCCTTATAAAAATGGCCATGTTATGCATGTGAGGTATCTTAGCAAAAACAAATAAATACAAGATCATAGTCCCTCGATGACGCTATCAAAAATTGCCTTTCAAAATGATATTAATCCCTAGAGAAATATGCTAAGATGCCTTGCAACATTGCTAATCATGGTTATACGATGATCCATGCCCGCCCCGTTTACATCCAAAGATAGGGTTACTTATCAAATCAATGGTAAGATAACAATGTCAAAGGAAAAGAAAATGAACATGAAAGACATTTGAGTAGGTAGAATATTCCTAGTTACTTGCTCAATTTCAAAACAAAACATCCTTGCTATTTTCAAAACAAACACCAAAACATCTTTCAAACTTGAAAACATTTTCAAAAGATCAATACTTTGTATACATTCTTACGAACGAGAATCATTACAAAGTTTTCTTAAATGATGGCGCCTTTTCAAAATACTTTCAAAAACCACACAAAGCACATTTTCAAACAAAAGCAAGTGATCTAGCAAGTAACTAAGAGCCCATGGAAAACCATGGATGAAAAGGGTGCTGATACCTTCCCTTTTCATAATATACCCCCCGAACTCAAGAAATAATCTCAAAGGTCTTTCCTGTTCTTTTTCACCTTTCCTTTTGGATAAAAGAAAAGTCGACAGCGACTCTTGCTAACCGCAACATTTGCGATAAAACGCAAAACACCCAAGTCAGTTCTCCCACCACATTACAGAACTGGCGACTCTGCTGGGGAAGATATACTAAAAAGTGGGGTTACCTTAGGAATAGATCACATTTACTTGCCTTCATTGTTTGATTTGTTTGCTTTACATTTTGGTTCTTTGTTTGGGTTTTAATCCTCTACCCGGATTTGGGATACCTTATAGGTAAGTAGAAATACGTTGTGGAAACTGTGCGGGGTATACTGACACGGTCTAAGCAATAGCTACGTTAGTGCGACATATTTGTGGGTACCGGTAGCCCTTGAGTAGTCAAGGAGAATACAGGGCTGCCGAGTGATGTCACGAAGCACTAATGAACTTTTAAAACCTTTACTTAACCAACTTGGCCATTAGGACGTAGTGAGATGATCGACTTTGGTACAGTCCGAAGTTGGTAGATACTCCATACTACACTCATTGAGGTTTATGTTTTTTGGGATATTTCGGTTTCCATTTAAGAGGCTTGCGCAGAAACAATGCCTGAGAAAACAAACCAGTGATATTGAGCTCCTTAGAACCCGATTACTATTACTAGGACATGTTTGAGCCAACTAAACTTCAAGAGGGTACTTACCTATGAGACTCCATGCAAGCCTAAACCTAATGATTTGTTTGCTTTGTTTGTATATATTTACTTGTACATAACATCATAAACATCATAACATCATGCTCATACTCACTAACCATTTCAAGGATTTTTGGGATTTATCTTTGTTCTGTTTTGTAGGACATGGATTATATTCGCAGGAAAACCATTCAAGTCAACCTCGTAAGGATCCCTCCTCAACTCAAAGAGTTAACATCAAGAATTCCTGGAAATTCTCCATTTACCAAAAGACATGGTCGCCTAATAAACTTGGTTACCTCCAACACTGATAAAGACATGATGAAGGTGCTCTTCCAGTTCTTTGATCCCTTACAGCATTGCTTCACATTTCTCGATTATCAACTAGTGCCAACTTTGAAAGAATTCTCCCAACTCTTGAGGATTCCCATTTTCAATCAATTACCTTTCAACGGTACGGAAAGAGATCCAAAGCCAGAAGAGATTGCTCAAGCTCTACACTTGCAACTATCTGATATCACAACTAATTGGGAAACAAGGAGTGGTGTCAAAGGTTTCCTAGCAAAGTTCTTATTTGAGAAAGCCCAAAAATGTTGGAACTCTTTGGATTTGCAAGCCTTTGAGGAAATTATAGCTCTCCTCATCTATGGGATGGTCTTGTTTCCAAATCCTGACCAACTCATAGATGTGAACACCGTTAAAATCTTCATGTCTCGTAACTCGGTGCCTACTTTGTTAGGATACATCTTGCATTCTATTCACACTCGCACCATGAGGAAAAGAGGTATCCTTATGTGTTGTACTCCTCTCTTGGAAAGATGGTTTATTTCTCATCTTCCCCAATCTGTATTAAAGAACGAGCAAGGTTCAAGATGATCCCATAGGTTGATGACGCTCAGACATTCAGACATTCATTGGTGTTCCCACTCTTTGGGGAATGTTACTATCATCGACCGTTGTGGAGAATACCCTAATATCCCTTTGCTTGGCATTAGAGGAGGTATCACCTACAACCCTTGCTTAGCCTTAAGACAGTTTGGTTACGCTCGAAGGAATGGTCCACACGAGATGCTTATCCAAGATTTGGTATTTGACTACGAGAATTACGATCATGGTTACCGCCAGAGATTTATCCGAGCTTGGAGGATGTTGAACAAGGTGGATAGCAAGACACTAGGACACAAGAATTCAATTCCCCTCGAGTCTTACCTCAAATGGGTGCGAAATCGTGCTCAGAAACTTGTGATGCCTTATTTTTGTACCCCAAAATTTTCCCTCTCATTTTACTCAACACATGCCCATTGAGATCCTCAACTTGCTCAAGGATGCCCAAGAATTGACTAGACAAACTCTCTCCTAAGGCAATGTATCTCAAACTAGGGTTTCCATTTTCATCAAGATAGGTGAACTACAAAGACTTCATATGCTCTCTACGGTCCTAATATGTTCTCAAGACCATCCATGTCAAATTTCAAGCCTTGCACACGAAGTTTGCTCAGTCAACTGCTCAGATGCTTGAGAATTGACTATATTAGGTCAAAAGTCAATTGTGGCCCACATACAGTCAAAACTTCAATATTTTTGGTTAACATCAACATTTTGAATTTATATCCATAATTTGATCAAGGGTTGATCATGATTCCTCAAGGAATGCACCAAACTCATCAAAACCCAAAAGTTGCTAAATTAGGGTTACTCAGGAAAAGTCAACCAAAATTTGACCAAGCATAACTTCCTCATACTTTATCAGATATTTTTCATCCAAGGCTCATTTTGAAGAGGATGAAATTCCCTACAATTCATATTCATCCCTCAAGTTGAAAATATGCACTCACAAAAAGATATGAATTTCCAAATTATAGGTTCTTTTGAAAAGTCAACAAAAACACCTTTTGGGTCAAAGCTTCTTACATGAACATGGAAGACCCAATTGAGATGAAACCAAAAGGTTTGATTAGGGGACATCCTAAACTTTCTAAAAAGTCCAAGAACACATCTTTAGGGTTAAAATTGGAAGAGATATGCTTTGTCAAATTTGACCTTTTTTTGCAAAATTGCCAAAAGTCAAATATGCTCAAAAATGCATTTGTTGCCAAATGGGCCTAACCTTTTATGCTTGCACCTCACTTATAACATGGTACAAGACCCAAATATTCACTCACATGTTATTTGCTTCATTATTTATTTTATTTTGATTTTTTATTAATTAAAAATTTAATTAAATCAAATAAATGGTAAATAATAGCAAGGATTTGTTTTGATTGGATTTTTGGACAGAATCACAAGCTCATTATGTTGGCATAGTAGAATCAAATCGAATCAAAGCTGATTGGCATAAGAATGGCATGATTAGGCCAAATTTGGGAGGATATCATACAACATGAAAACCAAATCAAATCTTTAAAAATTGCAAAGATACCAGTGGTTTTTATAACCCTAATTCGTTCAAGGATATATAATGAACATAGCCAAGGTAAAAGGAGGAGGTTTGGAGGTTGTGAAAGTCATCAAACAAAAGTGAGTTTTTGCAAAAAAATTGTGGTTCTAATTCTGATTTAGAGGATGATTCAAGGCAATTTAAAGCTAGCAATCTATTTTTGGGCGTGTATTGAAGCTATTCTAATCGCTCTCAAGTCATAACACCTCCAAAATCGTCAGTTACGCCTCACAGTTTGCACCCTCTAAACTCAAACTTGTTTATTTGGTTTTACATGTTTTAAATCTAATTCTCTTGCATATACATGTTCATGATCATACTGAGAATCTTCTTGATAGCCTGGATTTGAGTTTCGATGCAGGAATGGTCACTTGCCATAGTTAGGGTTCGTAAGCTCCAAATTGGGGAACCCTAGCTAGAGGTGAAATTAGACCAAATTAAGGGCCTCTTCATGTTCAGGGGAGGAAATACAATTGATCTATGCCCTTGAATGGAATTTGTTTTTCTTGAATTATGTTTTAAAGATTTGCAGGTTTGTAGCTACAGGCAAATGCCGTCGCTATAGCATATAGTGACGATTATGACCATAGGTAAAAGTATTATGTCAAAAACAACGGATCAATGAAGAAGACACTGGCATGGCTGAAGGAAGCTTGCTGATTGGCTCATTCAAATTCCCAGGGACCCACCTGGGGAACACGCGTGACAGTTGGGCATATGGCTGATTTACTATCATATTATTTTTGTTGTATTATATTAACGATTGAACAAATTGGTCCAGTGGCAAGAGTGAAGGATGTTAAGGCGCTACAGTGTGCAAGGCCAGGGGTTCGATACCTGCCTCTTGCATTTTCCATTTTTCTGAGGCTTTCTTGCAGGATTCTACACTCCATGCATCCAAGTGCCAATCGTGCACCATAAGATCCACACCACTGGATCGTCAGCATCCCAGATCCAATGCCCAACACTCAGGTCTCCAGGGTGGTATTTACAATGATTTCTAGTAAACAACCGCTAGTCTTCCAATTTACTAATTATTATTGGTTACTTGCAGGATCGACTAGATTGATCCTAGAACACATGTGTCATAACTCATTTCTATGTTCATATCTATTATCTTGATAGACTTATATTGCATGTTAAGTTCGAATATGAGATTCTTAGGAAAGATTTCTAAAATGGTCTATTGGAATAAACTAACTGAATGTAGGAAGGAAAGGCTTCGAATTAGACTTGGGCTTGCATGTAAAGATAAGTGTTTGACTAAAAGGATAAAGTGAAAGTAAAGTTTCTAACGAAGTGACTGTGTTTAAAGGCAAGTAAAACAAGGAAATGCAAGGAAATTGAAGTAACAAAGTGACTGGTGTTTAAAGGCAAATAAAACAAAGAAATGCAAGGAAATAGAAATAACGAAGGGCAGAAATACTGTAATGGAGAACTAAATATAACAAGACTTGTATTGAAATTGTAAAAAAGTAATTATGTTCAATACGTACATTGTATCTTCTGACTCGTTTTCCTTAATTCACGGTAGTTTGAGTATTTTGAGATCTTTTAGTACATAAAAGTGAACATATCTTAAATCTAACATAAGAACACCTATTTATAATGTCTTGACCCTAACGGCCCTATTCTAAAATCAAGCCACGTTCGAAGCATGCAGGCTTCCTATGTTTGCTGACTTCCACGCGTCTTCTAGAATGGCGCTCTTTATTCGAAATTCGAAATTTGTACCAATCGAAGCATCTTGTTCCTTCGTTGCTTTCGAAATAACCCAATTACCTGGACCGTTTCCAATTTCTGGCACCCTTTCATAAAGGAGCTCTTTATAATTCGAACACTAAAAAAGTCCAAATCGAAATCTGTTGGAAATCGAATAATCCTTCAACATAAGGACTCCATATCTCCCACCAATATCCAATATCGATATTAATCTCCTTAGGTACTTTATTCGAAATATTGTTTTGATGGTGGTTTCTTCCTTATTCGAAATATCCAACTAACAAATTGCCCCCCAAGAACATGTATTTCGATAGATATAAAGAAATACTTGTTCTTGACTCATCCAGGCTATTTCGAGAGTATCAAAAACTCATGATGACCATAGTGTACACGATGGAAGAGTAAGCGTCCTACTTTCTACAAAAACGTCCAATCACCAATATATTTTTTATTATCCTGCAGTGATTCTAACGTCTTGCAAGCATGATTTATACCTTTTTAAGTATTTCCCATTTACCCTCAAGATTCTTCTATCTTCTGCTAATTCTTCTATTTCATAAGCATTATTCGAAAATGTTTTCAAAACTCGAAAGGGACCCTCCCAATGGGGTGACCATTTACCTAATAATCTGTTCTTTTTATCCATAGGTAATATACCTTTCCATACCAGGTCATTGGTTGAGAACAACTTACTTTTAACTCTATTGTTGTATGCTCTGGCTACTCTTTCTTTCTGTCTTCTCATAACTTCTAAAGCATGTAGCTTATCTTCATCCACATCCACTAATTCATTCATCATCATTTCCCAATATTGATCTGTTGGTATTTCATTTTGTCTTTGGATTCTTATTGACTGTAAGTGTATTTCGACTGGAAACACTGCGTCATGTCCAAAGGTAATTCGAAACAAAGTAGTATTCGTTGCTTCTTTAGGAGATGTTCGACATGCCCACAAAACTTGGTCCAAAGTTTTGTGCCAATTTCTTGGCTTTCTCCATACATGTTTCTTTATCAAACCTATTATGACTTTATTGGCTGCTTCTACTTGTCCATTAGCTTGAGCATAGTAAGGAGTTGACGTTAGTAATTTAAATCCCATTTCTTTTGCATACTCTTGCATTTTTCGCCCTGTGAAAACTGAACCTTGATCTGTTGTGATACTTTCTTGTATTCCGAACCTGTAAATTATTTGTCTCTGGATAAATTCCATAATGACCTCTTGATCAACGTTCACTAGAGGAATTGCTTCGATCCATTTTGTAAAATAATCTATAACCACAAGGATATATTTCTGTCCTTTGGATGATGCTGGTCGAATTTCACCAATTAGATCTAATGCCCATCCTCTAAAAGGCCAAGGCTTAATAATTGAATGTAACTCACTTGCAGGAGCATGTTGAATACCTGCATGAACTTGGCATTGTTCGCAACCTTTAGCAAATTCTATGCAATCTTTGAGCATAGTGGGCCAATAAATTCCATATCGAAACAACAACCATTTCATTTTGTGACCTGCTTGATGTGCCCCACATGCCCTACTGTGCACACTGGATACTGCTAAATATGCCTCATTTTCTCCTAAACACTTGAGTAATATACCTTCTGGGGTTTTCTTAAAAAGTTCATTTCCTATTAGGACATAAGACAATGCCCTATATTTGATCTTTTTCTCTGTACTTACTGAAGGTTCTTTCAGATAATTTACTATGGGACTTCTCCAATCTGTATCTGCCAAAGTGTCAATATTCAGAACTTCGAATTCTTTCTGATCTGCATAACCCAGTTTCGAATTTTCCAAGTCTAATGGTGATAATTTGGTAGCCATTATTCTCACTCTTGTTTCTATGAGATATTGGAGTTTTTCTCTAGATGTCTTATATCCTGAAGCTATTTGAGCCAAGTCATTTGCCTCCTGATTATCAATTCTGGGAATATGTTTTATATCCACATATTCAAATTTCTTGAGTAATCTGTTAGCAATAAAGAAGTACATGATCAAATTTTCCTTGATACATTTGTATTCTTTGGTTATCTGTTTGATGACCAACTCTGAGTCTCCCCTAATTTCGACTCTAGTTGCCCCCAACTCTAACAAAGCTTCAATTCCAGCAATTAATGCTTCATACTCAGCTTCGTTGTTCGAACAAGAAGGGCCTTCTAACTTGTACTTGAATTTTGTTGGAATTCCCTCAGGAGAAATTATAAGGACTCCAACACCACTTCCATGTTTATGTGTTGACCCATCGAAGGATAATTTCCAGGGCTGGATCTCAACATAATATAACGCGAAGTTCTCACTCACAAAGTGATCCACTATGAAATCTGAAACTACTTGTCCTTTCATAGCTTTTAAAGGCTTGAAGGTCAAATTGTACTCAGTGAGCGCTACGGCCCATTTGCCAATCCTGCTGTGCATGATTGGTTTTGAAAGCATATGTTTAATAACATCAAAGTGAGATGAAACATAAACATCAACTGGTTTAATATAATATTTAAGTTTTGTACAAGAGAAATACAGACAGAGGCATAGTTTTTCAATGCTACTATACTTAGCCTCTGCTTTATTTAGGACCCTACTAAGATAATAGATGGCTCTTTCGATGTCTTCATCATTTTCTTGGGCCAACATACTACCTATAGTTACATTGGAGGCAGAGATGTACAGCCTCATTGGTTTATCTTTAGAAGAGGGTGCAAGTATAGGAGGATGCATCAAATAAGCTTTGATTTTCTTGAATGCCTCCTGATGCTGCGCAGTCCATTCAAAATTCCCTTGGTTGAGACGGAGGAGTGGAGAGAAATCTTGATTTCGCCCACTCAAATTAGATATGAATCTCCTTAAAAAGTTAATTTTACCCAATAGATATTGCAACTCTTTCTTTGTTGAAGGAGGTTTCGTCTCCATAATAGCCTTCGTCTTGTTCAAGTTAATTTCGATCCCCTTCTTGTGGACTACAAAGCCTAGGAAATACCTGGCCTGAACAAAGAAAGCACATTTAAGAGGATTCATTTTTAAGCCATGTTTTCTCATTCTTTCGAATGACTGGCAAAGGTGAGTCAAATGATCCTCATCAGAAACAGATTTGACTACTATGTCATCTATATAAATCTGCATAAATGACTCAATGAAATCATGAAAAATAGTGTTCATTGCCCTCTGATATGTTGCCCCAGCATTTTTTAGTCCAAAGGGCATAACTACCCATTCATAAGTGCCTAAGGCGCCTGGACATCTGAATGCAGTTTTGGGAACATCATCCTTAGCAATAAAAATCTGATTATACCCAGAGTATCCATCTAACATACTCAGGTATTCGAAACCCGCAGCAGAATCAATTAGCATTTCTGCTATAGGCATGGAATATTCATCTTTTGGGGTGGTAGTGTTTAAATCCCTAAAATCTATGCAAATTCGTAAAGAGCCATTTTTCTTAATAACAGGTACAATGTTAGCAAGCCATTCTACATACCTTGTGGTCCTGATAAATTTGCATCGAAGGAGCCGTTCTACCTCTGGCTTTATTTTTGAGAGGATTTCTGGAGCGAATCGTCTAGGCATCTGCTTGATGAGCTTCTTGCCATCCTTGATTGGAAGCCTATGTTCTACCAGTTCCCTCTTTAAACCAGGCATTTCATCATAGTCCCAGGCGAAGCAATCTCTGTTTTGTTTGAGTATTTCAACCACTTTGCCTTTTAAATTGGGACTAAGTTTCGCAATGATGTATGTAATCCTTTTTTCAACACCATCCCCAATATCAATTCCTCCAAAGGATCTTGGGCCAGCATCTTAGCGCTTGATGACTCTGGATCCTTTTCGAACCCCAAGGGCTCTTGATCATAAATGGCATCTAGTCTTTGATCCATCAGCTCAGAAGTTTGCCCATCACATGGTGAGGACGAATGGTTTCTTTCAGGATTTGCTATTTCTTTTTTGTCTATGGCTTCAACAGCCATGTTTTGTATTTCGGCTTCGAGAGCCGTTCTTCGTTTGTTCTCAGCCATATAGGCCGAAATCTTTTGGTAGTAAATTGATTCAGTCATAATAACCTTCGCTTGCCCAGCCAGTTGGCCGTATCGTCGAAGTCTCTCCATATTTCTCAGTCACCTGCCCACCCCACATGATTTCCCTATCCCATTGGAATCCATTGGGAAGCAAGGTTAGGGAATAATAAGTGTTTTCATTAGGCTCGAAATATTCCTCAGGTGGGTGACATGGCCCTATGTTGGCCATATTTCTGTCGAAATTTCTTTTGTCCACATTGTTGATTTCTGCCATATAGTAACTTTGGTCTGCTTCTATATTCTCAACAATCCCATCATCTCTCCACAACACCAGCCTTTGATGCATTGAAGAAGGTACTGCTCCAACTCCATGGATCCATTCCCTGCCAAGCAAAAAATTGGAATTTGCTTTTGCAGCAATGACCATAAACATTATTGGCCTTGTGAGGGAACCAACTGTCAGGTTAAATTGTATTACTCCCAAAGTCTGGCCAACCTTTCCTTCATAATTCGAAAGCACCATGTTGTGAGGTCTAACATCTGAATCTTGCACTCCTATTCTCTTTAGCATGAATTGGGACATCAGATTGACAGTAGCTCCACCATCTACCAGAACCTTGTTCACACCATATTGTTCCACCTTTGCCCTGATGAATAAGGGTTTGAGATGGTTTTTCATTCCTACGTCTGGCTTTTCAAAGAAAGCGTTCTGCTCTTCGACCGCTCCATTGTTCATCACATAATAGCATACTGGCCTATGTCTGGCCATTTCGTCCTCATCAGTATCCTCATCAGTATAAACCTCTGTTTCCTGATTGTACTCACAAGGCAGCACCGAAACTACATTGCAGTTTGCATTGAAGAAGGATTCCCCCTCAGATTCGAAGGCATCAGTCATCAAGTCCTCTTCGTTCGCAACTTCCTTCTGAGTCCTATTTTCTTTAGCGTCCTTCTGTGGAGAAAAAAGTTTCCTGGACACTGGGAGTTTTCCCCCAGTCTGGTTCAGTGATGTTGGGTTATTGGTACTGGATTCTCCTACTCCTGTAGGTTTTGAATCCCTTGCAGCTTTTTGGTTTCTCTGGTGTCTGCGCCACTGAGAGCGAGACATTGGGTTTCTGCCTTTATAATTCTCCAATCTTATTTCTTCCCTCCTGTTTGAATTGAATTGCCTCCTATAAGCCATTGCAGTCCTGCCTCCTCGATCGAAACTGCGCCACTTTCCTTTTCCCTTATCAGCATTCACTTACAGCCATCTGTCAGTGGGGATTTCTGCAGGTAGTTTAAAGGAAACTCTCTTTGATCCCATGGGATAAGGGCTATCTGGCCTCCTTGGAAAACTTCTGGCTGTGCTAACCAGATTCGAAGGCATTCCTCCTTGGTGCCCCCAGCCTGACGCAAACGGAATTCTCTCGAATGCTTCAGCCATTTCCTTATCATACACTGCTGCACATCTGGGACATATTAAGCATTTTGTTCCAATCTTGTGGCAACGAACCAGGAATTCGAGCAGACTTTCATCACATTTTGGATAGACTTTGTAGAGTTGGTTGTCTTGCCTCCAGTTGACTCCTGTTCGTTCACACTGGGCCCTTTCGAATTCAGCAGCAATTCTGGGGTTGCAGATGATACTGCACCTTGGGCATAACAACTTTTCCTGATTTTTCTTATGACAGTGGAAGAGGTATTCACGCAAACCTGCATCCTTTCTAGGTAAGTTCTCTCTTCTTTGTTATCTTTCCCTGTCTAAACAGCATTCCACTTCTTCCATTTCAGCGTTAGGCTGTTCGAAGTCCACCATATTCACTCCCAGCATTTGGTCATCAGAAATTTTGACTTCTTCAAATTTCATCCTAAGACCTTCAGTGGCCTTAGCTAAGTTTCTATCACTTAATATCTTTGCTTTGAGAACATTTGGGAGGCCATCAGTAGCCTCTATTTCGTTTTTGATCAATGGGAGGCCATCAGTAGCCTCTCTTTCGTTTTCGATTAAGATGAAGTCCCCATCCTCTTCGAATTCCTCCTTCGAATCAACTTTCCCCTCAGCAATTTCCACCACATTGATGTCTAGAAGTTCAGCATAGTTAGTCTCCGCCATCAGCAATGGATCAGTATCAACTTTCATTGGATTCTTTCCCTTTTCTAAGAACTTCAGCCTGCCATCTTTGATTGCATTCTATATCAGATCCCTGAAAAGAAAACATTGTGAGATTTTATGGCCTAAAAATTTGTGATATTTACAAAAGCCCCTCTTTTTCCTTTGTTCCAACGGAGGAACCTTAAGGTTAGGAGGAACTATTAACTGGCCATCATTAACAAGTAGATCAAATATCTCATCACATTTAGTTATATCGAAAGTATAGATTTTCTTGGGGAATTTATCATTCCTTTCACTTTCGACCGAATCCTTTCCATTGGAAGGAAGTAGAACTTTGCAAGCATAAGGGGGTGCTTCTTTTGGTTCTGCAAGATCTATTTCGAACTGATAGAAATCATAAGGGTCTTGAGGATCATCTATGTTTTCCTCTTCAGCCTCTATGTAGGCTATTCTCTCTTTCTTATGATTTTTACTAGCCCTGGCTTTTTCAGCTTTTAACCTTTCGACCCGACGCACTCTGTCTGCTAGTTGAGCCATATCTCTAAGATATTGTGTATCCAATTTCTTTCGAATGGAATAATCTAGGCCCCCAGCAGCCATTTCGACCAATTCATGTTCAGGGACCACTATGAAGCATCTGGATTTTAATAAACGGAATCTATTCAAATATTCATCTACTGGTTTCGTGAATTTTTTCTTAATGCTTGCTAGTTCCTTGAGACTGATTTTAGATTGACCCATGTAAAATTGTTCATGGAAAAGTCTTTCTAAATAAGGCCATGTGTCCATAGATCCAGGGGGCAAGGTGGTGAACCAAGTGAAAGCGTTCTTTGTTAAAGAACTTGGGAAGTATTTTATCCTAAGATTTTCATGATTTGCTATATCTCCTGCTTCTGTTAAATATCTTGCTATATGTTCCACTGTTGATTCACTTGTATCTCCAACAAATTTCGTGAATTTAGGAACTTTAACGCCCCTAGGTAATTCTGTTTGCAAAACATAATCTATAATAGGAGATGTGTAATTTGGCCTCCTAAATCCCGAATTTAAACCGTTCTGGGCCATTATTCTTTCAATCATGGTGGTGAGGTTATTTTCTGCCACTAAATTGTCATTCCTAATTCTATGAACAATTTCGTCTACATTTTGGTCCCTATTCACCATCATTATAGGTCTAGGCTGTTCATTCTGAACTTCCTGAATTCCTTGGTCTCTTAATCTTACCCCTATATTTCTTTCTTCGACCACTTGTACAGGGGGTCGAATTTGTTCAATTATGGGTTCTTCATTTCGAATTACCACTAGGTTTTGCCTATGCCTTGCAGGCGCATTAGGGGCACCAAAAAAATCTGCTATTCTGGCCATCTGGGCTGCATTTTCTTGGTTTGTTCTTTTTATATTCTGGATTAGGGGATTGAAAATAGCATTCATTTCGCGGGCTAAGATTCCTATCATATCATGATTGCTATCATCCATCTGTTGTCTAAGCGTTGCCTGACTATTAGTTGTAAGAGTAGGTAATTGGGCGAAGTTTCCTGTATTCTGGAAATTTGTACCCAAATGGTTCATTCCCGAACCAGATCCTTGGAGTGAGGACGAAGTTGTTGTATTATGTAACCTTGCCATAAACGAAGTTGGCATCCCATATTGAGGATTTCCGGGTCTCAAAGGTTCGAAACCTGGAGGCCTAGGGGGGGGGTCGAATATTGTTGATTCCCTATGTGTGGCGCAGTTTGCACTGAAGACATATTTGATGGCATGTCTAATGTACTTACTGGGATCGTATTCGAACTGCCAACATGAATGGCATTGGAGGCATCAATCGAACTTGAAACGATTGTTGCAGCCCCCTATGGGGGATTCTGTACCCCATCTTGGTTGGTTGTATTAACCATTGTTTTGGTACGTTGTTTTCTGGGTATATGTGGATTGTTATTCTTTATTTTTCTGCTTCGAAGGTTCATGTACCGAAACGCGCTCCACACTCATAAAATCCTAAAACTTCTCTAATATGTTTGATAAAACTTTTTGTTATGACACTGTCCCACTGGGCGTGCCAATTTGTTTACAGTGATTTCTAGTAAACAACCGCTAGTCTTCCAATTTACTAATTATTATTGGTTACTTGCAGGATCGACTAGATTGATCCTAGAACGTATGTGTCATAACTCATTTCTATGTTCATATCTATTATCTTGATAGACTTATATTGTATGTTAAGTTCGAATATGAGATTCTTAGGAAAGATTTCTAAAATGGTCTATAGGAATAAACTAACTGAATGTAGGAAGGAAAGGCTTCGAATTAGACTTGGGCTTGCATGTAAAGATAAGTGTTTGACTAAAAGGATAAAGTGAAAGTAAAGTTTCTAACGAAGTGACTGTGTTTAAAGGCAAGTAAAACAAGGAAATGCAAGGAAATTGAAGTAACGAAGTGACTGGTGTTTAAAGGCAAGTAAAACAAAGAAATGCAAGGAAATCGAAATAACGAAGGGCAGAAATACTATAATGGCAAACTAAATATAACAAGACTTGTATTGAAATTGTAAAAAAGTAATGATGTTCAATACGTACATTGTATCTTCTGACTCGTTTTCCTTAATTCACGGTAGTTTGAGTATTTTGAGATCTTTTAGTACATAAAAGTGAACATATCTTAAATCTAACATAAGAACACCTATTTATAATGTCTTGACCCTAACGGCCCTATTCTAAAATCACGCCACGTTCGAAGCATGCAGGCTTCCTATGTTTGTTGACTTCCACGCGTCTTCTAGAATGTCGCTCTTTATTCGAAATTCGAAATCTGTACCAATCGAAGCATCTTGTTCCTTCATTGCTTTCGAAATAACCCAATTACCTGGACCGTTTCCAATTTCTGGCACCCTTGCATAAAGGAGCTCTTTATAATTCGAACACTAAAAAATTCCAAATCGAAATCTGTTGGAAATCGAATAATCCTTCAACATAATGACTCCATATCTCCCACCAATATCCAGTATTGATATTAATCTCCTTAGGTACTTTATTCGAAATATTATTTTGATGGTGGTTTCTTCCTTATTCGAAATAGCCAGCTAACAGGTGGACCCTCAGATAAGAATCATACTGGATCTAGCGTAAGGCAGATGGGCCAAGGGATCTGGGCCTAACAATTCAACCATACACCCTCCTGATTTCTTCAACAAACAGGCCCAATTTAATTTTGTTATTCTTTTATTTATTTTGTTTGTTTAATTATTTGTATTCACAAATTAATTCCTTTTTTTAATTAACTACAAAAAAACCAAAAAATCACAAAAACACCCAAAAATCATTTTTTTCATAAAATAGTTATTTTCTTTAATTTAATTAATTTAACTCAAATTAGGTTAATTTAACTCCTTTTCATAATTAAAATCAATTAGAAATTAGGGTTTTGTAAATAATTAACGTTGCTTCAAAAAATAACTTAAATATTTTTTCTCAAATAGATTTTTTAGGTTTTTCTAATCGTCTTCGCATTTAATTCGTCGCGCGTATTTTAGTTACCTTTTTAATTATTATTGTAAATATTTTGAGGTTGTAATGGATTTTAATTAGGGTTTTAAATTTCCGCATTTTATTTTCAGTTAAATAATTTTGTATCTGCGAAAGCCATGTAATAGTTAGGATTTCTATTTCCGCACTTTAAATTTCCGCAATTATTCACCATTAGATGTATGCTAATAGGATTGTATGGGAAGAATGCTTGAAAAATTAAAACGGTAGATAACCTAAACTTGAAAAGACAAATTAACTGGAAAAAATTCACTCACATATGTTCACTCCTAGGGTTTAGTCCACTTCGCTTGCCTTTGGTTAAACGGTTATGAAGTATAGGGTTTGTTAGTGGTTGTCCTCTAGCCCCGAAAGATCTCAAATGACCCATTCGGATGTTGCCTCGGAAACAGATCTTTAAGGCTTTAGGATGATTACTAACACCTCCTAACATTGCTTTTGTGATCGTATCTGTCCCTTCGAACGTCCCTTAAAACTACAACGACGGTGCTACCTATTCCTTAATAATGGGATATCGCTGTCTAAAGGAAAATGAACAAACTTTTTTGAGTAGATAGATTAACTCTTAAGTACTTGCTCAAACAAACAAATTTCACACAAACACCTTTCAAAACAATTTTCAAAAACAACTTTGTCACATCCTTGAGGACTGATACAAGGGTTATCACGAAGTAAACTCTTTTCAAAACAAAGCACACACAAGCAAAATGAGCAAGTACCTAAGAGCCCATGGAAAACCATGGATAGAAAGGGTGCCAACACCTTCCCTTTCTATAATCTACCCCCCGTACTCAGAAATATTCACAAAAAAGGTTTTTCCTGTTATTTTTCTTTTTCCTTTTCCTTTTCTGTTCTTGCTTACCGCGACATTTTACGAACAAAAAACGCAAAACACAAACCAGTATTAACAGTCGGTTCTGCCACCGTATCACAGAACTGGAGACTCTGCTGGGGATATAAATAAAGTGGGTTTTACCTTAGGATTTAGGTCATTTCAAAATTTCTTTCTTGTTTGTTGCTTTATTCTTAAAGGGTTTTTTCTTGGGTTACTATAGATCCTACACCCGGATCTGGGGGCACTTTTTAGGTAAACAACAATAGATCGTGGAGACTGTACGGCATAGACCGATATGGTTTAAGCGATGGCTGTGTTGGTGTGGCACTTTGGTTGGTACCGGTATCCTTCGTAGGGAAACAAGAAGAATACGGGGCCGCCGCGTGGTGTCGTGAAGCACTAACAGACCTTAGAACCTTAGTTGAAAAAACTTGGCCATTAGAAAGTAGCGAGATAGCTGACCTCAATATAAAGTTGAGGATTGGTTGATACTTGATGCTACACTCATTGAGATTAGACTTTCGGGATATTTCGGCCGCAAGAAAAGATTGCTTGAGCTGAGACAATGCCTGATAAAGGATGGTCAGTGATATTGAGATCCCTTAGAACCCGGTCACTTTTTAAGACAGGTTTGAGACCAACTAAACTTCAAGAGGGCATGGCCTTTAACCTCATGCAGGCCTTAAACCTAAGGACTTAGTGTGATATGTCCGTGTTTGCTATACATGTGGTTTATCATGACATCATGCATCATAACATATCATCCATTCTTATTTAACTAACCATTTCAAAGACCAAGGGAATTTATCTTTGTTCTGTTTTTCAGATCATGGCTTCGGTTCGTAGAAACACTATCCGAATCAGCTTTGTGAAGATACCTTCCCAACTCAAAGAGCTAGTATCAAGGGTTTCTGAAACTTCTGCGTTCACTAAGAGACATGGACGACTTCTCAACATGGTTACTTCAAACTTTGATGAAAATATGATGAGTGTACTCTTCTAGTTCTTTAATCCCAAACACCACTGCTTCACCTTTCCAGACTATCAGTTGGTGCCTACCATGGAAGAATTTTCTCAGCTGTTGGATATACCCATTCTTGAACAGTTGCCTTTCATAGGTCTGGAAGAAGTTCCTAATCCAGAAGTCATTGCCTTAGCTTTGAATCTGAAATGGGCTGATGTGGTATCCAATTGGGAAACAAGAAGCGGAGTCAAGGGTTTTCTAGCCAAGTTTCTGATAGACAAGGCCCAACTGTTTTGGGATGACATAGATTTTCAGGCTTTTGATGAGGTCTTGGCTCTTCTAATCTATGGGTTAGTCCTATTCCTTAATCCAGACTCATTCATAAATGTGAATGCTATCAAGATCTTCCTCTCTCACAACACTGTTCCTACCTTGCTCGGAGATATTTTTCACACTCTCCATACTCGTACCATGAAGAGAAGAGGGGTTCTTATGTGTTGCATGCCATTACTGTCGAGGTGGTTTATTTCTCACCTCCTTAAGTCCATACTGAAGAATGAAGAACGTTTGGGTTGGTCACAAAGGATAATGTCACTCGCTCACATGGATATTCTCTGGTGTTCCCAAGCAATGGAAAACACTGCTATTATTGACCGCTGCAGGGAGTACCCTAATGTACTGTTACTTGACATCAGAGGGGGCATAACCTGCAATATTTGTTTAGCTCTACGAAAATTTGGTTATGCTCGAAGAGATGGTCCCCATGAGTTACTTATTGAGGGCATTGTATTCAACTATGAGGATGATGTTCACGAGTATCGTCGGAGGTTCATACGATCTGAATGGTAAACTGATCTGGCACCAGGGCTTTAGGGCCAAAGGCTTCCATTCCTATGGAACCTTACCTCCAATGGGTACGAGCTCGCACCCAGAAGCTTATGATGCCTTATATGGTCGTCCTACCAGTGATTGTGGAACCCACTACTGAAGGGGGGTATTCCTTACACGATTCTCCATCCTGATATGCCCATTGATCTTGGAGAACTACAGAGGTCTTGGATTCAGTTGAAGAAAGAGAGGGATACCTACAGGAACCAGTTCTATGCCCAGGAAGGGAAGGTCTTAGAGCTCACAAAGCAACTCCATGAGGAAAGAAGACTCAATGTCTATCTCGGCACAAAGAGGAAGCATCCATGGGAATTTTGATTTTTCTAGTTTTAGATTTGTTTTAAATTGTAATGCCTAAAGGCATTTGAACTTTAAATTAAACTAATAAAATCTTTGTTTCATTTTTGTTCGCAAATTTAAATTTCCCAAAGTCTTTGAAATCATTGCATACGCATCCCATTCATAAAAATGCATGTACAAGTACCATTACAAGTTTCTCATCTTCTTTGCTGTTTATTTTAGCCGAAATGTCTTCCGAACAACGCATCAAGGATCTTCAGGCACAAAATGCCCAGTTCCAGCAGATGTTCATAAATCTAGCAAAGGGGCAGGAGGATCTGAAAGCCCTCATCTTGAAAGAGAAAAAGAAAAAGAAGAAGGCCGCTGGTATTCTAAATATGGGCATAAGGTTTAGAAGGCCGTTGAAGCAACAAGTCGATCTGACTTCTTCATCCAAGGAAGGGGAGAATCAAGAAGAAGAGACAAGGGAGAAGGACCCCAGTCCGGAAGTTTCTGACAATGATACCGACTACAACGATGAGAAATATCCTCCCACTAAGGATAGATACAAGCAGTTGGAAGATCGTTTGACTGCTATGGAAGTCCAGAGGATACCTGGGCTGGATTTCGAAGAATTAGGATTGGTGTCGGGAGTGGTCATCCCGCAAAAGTTCAAAGCTCCAATTTTTACAAAGTATGATGGGGTGTCTTGCCCAAAACTCCATCTCCGCTCTTATGTCAGAAAGATCTAGCCCCACACCTCTGATAGAAATTTGTGGGTTCATTTCATTCAAGATAGTCTATCAGGGACTCAACTTGAATGGTTTTATCAACTGGAGAGAGCCAATATCCAAAATTGGGAAGATCTGGCTGCTACTTTTTAAAAGCAGTATCAATATAACACCGACCTTGCTCCTACTCGTACTCAACTCCAGAGTATGTCCATGGGTGCAAGTGAAGGCTTTAAGGACTATGCAAAGAAATGGAGAGACTTGGCTGGAAGAGTTCAACCCCCGTTGTCTGATAGGGAGTTGGTTGATATGTTTCTGGGGACGCTATCTGGTCCATTCTTTATTAATTTGATCGGCAGCTCGTCAGCTGGTTTCACCGAGCTGATTTTAACTGGAGAAAAAGTAGAAGCTGGGATTCGGAGCAGAAATATACAAAAGGATGCCTCTTCGAGCTCAGTAAAGAATCCTTTTACTGGTAAGAAGGAAGCCAGTGCCATCTATAGCCCGAGGGGCCAAAACATGGCTGGACATCGTTAGATAGTAAGTGCCGTAATGATACCTAGGCCTGCAGTTGCTCCACAATGCAACAATCAACAAAGGGTGGAAAGACCACAACGACAGTTTACCCGAATCAACATGACATTGGCTGAAGTGCTAACTCATCTGCTGAGATCCAACTTGGCAACCTCGAAAGAGGCTCCCAAAAATCCAAATACCACATCTCCCTAATATAATCCAAATGCTCGGTGTGCCTATCATTCTGAGAGTCCTGGCCACGATACCAATGACTGCTGGGCTCTAAGAAATAAGGTACAAGATCTGATTAAAGCCAAGGAAATTGAGTTCGATGCTCTGGAGAAGCCCAATGTCATAACTGCTCCCATGCTTAAGCATAATCGTGGAATTAATGCTATTGATATCGACTTGTTTGTGACCTTGGTGGATTAAGTTTCTACTCCTCTCATGATTATGAAGAAGAATTTGCTGTTGGCCAGTTTATTTTCGGGTTGTGGTGAAGGTTTCCACATGTGTTCATTTCTGCCTTCTGGTTGCCATTTGCTGAAGGCAGGTGTTCAACGCCTGATGGACAACAAAGAAATTTTGTTTGTGAAAAATTTGGTTCCTGTTGTTCCATCCGAAGACATTGCCATTAAAACCATTTCAGCCAATCCTTCCAAGGTCTCCTCAAGAAGACCTGTTAGGATTACATCTGCTCCAAGAATCGCTCCGTTGATAATCACTGTTCCTGGTCTTGTGCCGTATGTCTCGGATAAAGCTGTCCCCTGGCATTATGGTGCCGATGTGTACTATCATGGCATCAAACAAGATTTGAAAAATGAAGAGGCTGATCCTAATATTGGTAACATTGTCGAAACCAGCAATGTTACCCGAAGTGGAAGGGTTTTCTCTCCCGAGATTTCCCCTAAGACTGTCAACAAGCCTATTGTCATTCCATCTGTTGTTCCTGCTACGACTCCTGTTCTTACTCCAGTTATTACCCCTTTCATAGAATCGTCTGATACCCGCGGCAAAGTAGTTATAAGTGAGCCTGCCTGGACGGAGGCGCCTAGAAATATTGTTGTGGAGGCCTCTAAGTAAGAGATAGAGGAAATATTGAAAATAATTAAGAAAAGTGACTACAATATGGTCGAGCAGCTGGGGATGACCCCCTCAAAGATATCCATGTTATCCCTGTTGTTGTGCTCCGAGGCCCACGCGAAGGCTTTGATTGCATTCCTCAAAACTGCGCATGTGCCACAAGAGATGTCAACTGATAAATTTAAAGATGGCATGGCCAACCTGACTGTTGATAATGGGTTGGGTTTTTCAGATGCAGATTTGACACCAAAAGGAAGGAAGCATAATGATGCTCTGCATGTCCCGATTGAATGCAGGGGCACCACTATTGCTCATGTGTTGGTAGATACTAGGTCTTTGCTGAATGTTCTGCCGAAGAAGGCGTTGGACCGGTTGGATTGCGAGGGTTTGACTTTAAAGCCTAGTAACATTGTAGTATGGGATTTTGATGGGTCGAAAAGAATTGTGCACAGGGAGGTGGACATCCCTGTCAAAGTGGGTTCCCAAACCTTTGGGTCCACCTTCTATGTGATGGACATCAGGCCGTCATATTCTTGTTTGTTGGGTCGTCCTTGGATCCACGAGGCCGGGGCAGTTACTTCCACACTACACCAAATGTTGAAGTATCCGGTAAAAGGGAAGATTGTCACTGTGCGGGGTGAAGAGGAGTATATGGTGAGTCGCCTCAATTCATTATGGTACATAGAGATGGACGGGGAATTCATAGAAACTCCTTGTCAGAACTTCGAAGAGGTCCCTCAGATCTTGGCATCGACTGAAACTACTACCAGAAGCAAACCTCCTCTGAAGATGGCTTCCCTCAAGGACGCCAGGGCTGTGGTTGAAGAAGGTGGGTGCACCAATTGGGGTCATCTCCCTTATTTCTCTCACAAAACTGACAAATTTGGTTTGGGCTTTACTGCAGGGGCTCAAAGGGCTGTTCGACGTGCTCGGGCTGGAGGACCTCCCCTACGCATCAGTAATCGTGGCGTTAATGCCATTGAAGACAGCGAGGAGGACTCAGACATTGACAGCTGGATCTACCTAACTACCAATGGTGGACCGAGTAACTGGACGACTAGGGACTTTATACCAGTTTCTTTTATTCCGCAGTAATTGTCTTACTTGTTTTGAGATTTGTAATAAACAATTTAAAACTTTACGGCTCCGTGCCTTGCCCGAGGCACAATGGCTTTGCTTGTGAGGGCTATTATTTGTCATTTCAAATATCATTAATAAAGCATTGGACGTTTCTCGCATACAAATTTTGCGCTCTTTATTTTTCTTTTCTGTTTTCACTTTATCAAAACAACTATTCTCTTACACACACTCACGTATCATAATGCAGGTCCATATCCACTCTGGATCCCATTGATAACAGCTCTGCTATTGCCAGTTATGACTTTAAAAATCCGATCAACCAAGCCGAAGACGAAGGTGAGGATGATTGTGAGGTGCCTGGAGAACTTGCTAGACTATTACAGCAGGAAGAAAGGGCTATACAGCCTCATGAGGAGCCAGTTGAGACCGTAAATTTGGGTACCGAGGAAGACAGAAAAGAGGTTAAAATAGGTGCAAATCTGGAGCTTAGCGTCAAACAGAGGTTGATGCAAATGCTGCACGACTATGTTGAGATCTTCGCTTGGTGCTATGAAGGCATGCCTGGTTTGGACCCTGATATTGTGGTACATCGCCTGCCGACTAAAGAAGAATGTCCTCCGATTAAATAGAAGGTGCGTTGTATGCGCCCTGAAATGTCAGAGAAGATCAAGGAAAAGGTCATGAAAGAGTTCGACGCAGGATTCTTAGCTGTCACTTCTTATCCACAGTGAGTTGCCAACGTCGTTCCGGTACCTAAGAATGACGGTAAGGTACAGATGTGTGTAGATTACAGAGATCTGAACAGGGTAAGCCCCAAGGATGACTTCCCTCACATTGATGTTTTGGTCGACAACATTGTGCAACACAAAATCATCTCCCTCATGGATGGTTTCTCTGGCTAAAACCAAATCAAGATGGCTCCTGATGACATGGAGAAGACAACCTTCGTTACACAGTGGGGCACTGTTGTACCCCAAACTTTTCCCTCTCATTTCTCAAAAGATCATCCTGGATTATCAGGTTTGCTTCTATCAAGTATCAAGTTTCGAATTACAACTTTTCAAGAAAATCATCTGCAAGGGAAAAATGGTCAAAAGCACATTGAAAAGTCAAACTTGGACTCTTAGATCAAAAATCAAGTTTCAACAATTATATTTCATCAAGACATGAAATTGGTTCATCAAAAATCAGAAGTCAGAAGTTACTTTGAAAAAAATCAAATTTCTAAACATTTAGAAAATTTTGTAAGTGTCAAAAGAATATGATACTTCAGAACTTCTAATCCAGCCTCCATGCAAGCGCAGTCAGAATTTGCAGACACGGTTCAAAACATGATGCTTCAATCAGAACATATGGAAGCAATGTTCTTCGGTCAGAACATGACCCCTCAACATTTGGAGGTTACGTTTCTGATCTTTTGTGAACAGAACATCACCAAATCCCAATACCTCATTTAAACAACCTGCTGCTACAGTGCAGTACTCTAACCAGCAGCTAATCCAATCCATGCCTGCATTTTCCCAAATCCTGTATTTGCACCAAATACAAAAAGCTGTGATAAAAAAAGCAATGGAACAGTGTGCCAAAAAGTTTAAATCCCATTTATTTTCCCCCCAAAACCACAACAAATTCAACTATAAATAAGTTGCTCCATCATACTTTCAAGGGGTTGACTTTTGGAGAGAGAATAGTCAAAAGAGAGAAAATAAAAACTGTGAAACCTTTATAAAAAATCCAGAATTCCCAAACAGAAAACAAAAACCTTTGTTCTTCCCTTTGAGTCAAAGAACTTGGCATTTTCTCTTCCGTTACTTTTGCTGACTCCAGAACACCAGAAGGCAGCAGTTCAAGTCCCTAAGAACACGCTCTAGATTCAAGGTAAGTCTTTCTAACTTCACATCTTTCATTTAGAACATCATTAAACATGTAAATATCATTTAAAAAAAGTGGATCAGAACTTCTTGAATAAGGCTAGGCTCAGGATTAGGATTAGAACTTCTATAAATTGTTGTGCTTTTATCCTTCTGATTTGTTGTTTGTTCGAAAACTGAATAAATTACTGATGTGCTGATTAATATGAGAAAATATTTGAAATGCAACATAGAACTTCTGATCTTGGCATTCTGATAACACACATAACTTTTAGGATTCTGTCACTGTTTTAACACTTAGAACTTCTGATTTTCACATGTTGATATAACACAGAATTTCTGATGCTTCCACTCGATGTTTTAAACACTCAGAATTTATGATTTTTCATGTTGATAGTACACTGAATTTCTGATGTTTACTCATTGTTTTAGTGTAACACATAACTTCTAACTTTTGGCTCACCGTATGAATACCATCCAAAACCTCTGTGTTTTCCCTCTAACGTTCTTGCAGGATCTCAGAGTGTACCAATCCAGAACTTCTGATGCCCAATGACATTTCTTTGAGTCACAACACTCCTGGCATCAGAACTTCTGATCCCTTTTGTTTTACTTGCAGTAGCACGCTGATTTTATATCTCCTTTATTTCCCTTGTTATCACTTTCAATATTGGGCATAAAAATATTTTCTTTTCACTAATTAAAATTTTTTTTAATTCATTAAGACAAAAAACCATTTTTCCTAAACAAAAGTCTTTTTTCTTTCTTGAATTATTATTTTTCAATATGGTTGTAATAAATAATTAGGATTTATCTTCTTGTAAAATCCCCATTTGTAAATCTGTACACCCCATCCCCTAATGATTGTAATAGCGTAGGATATTTACTTTCCGCATTTTTTATTGCCTTCATATATTGCTAGTAATTAGGGCGTGTATGGTAAGACATGAAATTAACAAATAGATAACCCTAATCAAGACTAAAAAATGCATGCAATCAAACACACTTGTACACTAGCACCCTTAGGGTAATCCCACCTTGTTGCCTAATGGAAATTAGTCATGTCCCTCGAATGTGGGCGTTTTAGCAAAAGGCCCTCGATAAAAGATCGTAGTCCCTCGATGACCCTCGATGTTGCCTTCGATAGACGATCTAGTCCCTAAACGACATTGCTAAAACGTCCCATAGGTTTCCTTCTATGACTATACAAAAATGTCCCGCGCCCGTCCCTTCACATCCAACGATGGGGTTTCTTACCAAATCAAATGGTAAGATAGTAACATCTAAAGGAGGAGGAAAAGAACATCTAAGACCTTTTGAGTAGGTAGATTTTCTCCTAGTTGTTCGCTTGCTCACAACAAAAAAATGTTTTTATACACCCACACTTTCATTTTGAAAACATTTTCGAAAGACAACCCTTTGTACGCGTTCTTATAGAGACGAGAACCATTACAAAGACACCTTTTCAAAATCATTTTAAAAAAAACACATTTCACCAACACATCTCTTTGAACTATTTTCAAAACCAACACTTTTTACGCTATCTTATAGAGACGAGAATCATTACAAAGTCAAATTTTTAAAACACTTTCAAAACCCACATTACAAAGCACATTTCAAAACAAAAGAAAGTGATATAGCAAGCAACTAAGAGCCCATGGAAAACCATGAATGAAAAGGGTGCTAATACCTTCCCTTTTCATAATCTACCCCCCTGAACTCAAGAAAACATCTCTAAAGGTCTTTCCTGTGCTTTTTCACCTTTCCTTATTTGGATAAAAGAAAACTCGGCAGCGACTCTTGCGATCCGCAACATTGCGATCAAACGCAACCTTCAAGTCAATTCTCCCACCGTACCACAGTACTTGCGACGCTGCTGGGGAAATGTTTTTAAAAAAAAGTGGGGTTACCTTAGGGTTAGGTCACATCTATTTGCTTTCTTTGTTTGACTTGCTTGCTTTACATTTTTTGGGTCATAGTTTGGGTTTTTTTTATCCTCCACCCAGATCTAGGGCACCTTTTTAGGTAAGTAGAAATAGATTGTGGAAACTATACGGCGTAGATCGATATGGTTGAAACAATGTCTACATTAGTGTGACGCATTTGTGGGTATTGGTATCCCTCGTGGTGAAAGGAGAATACGGGGCCGCTGAGTGGCGTCATGAAGCACTAATTGACTTTAGAACCCTAATTGAAGAAACTTGGTCATTAAGACGTAGTGAGATAACCGATTTCGGTGTACAGCTGAAAATTGGTTGATACTCGATACTACACTCATTGAGGCTGGACTCTTGGGATATCTCTGCCGCAAGAAATTATTGATTATGCTGAGACAATGCCTGAGAGAAAGGTCGGTGATATTGAGATCCTTTAGAACCCGATCAATATTACTAGGACAAGTTGAGCCAACTAAACTTCAAGAGGGTACTTACCTATGAAACCCCATGCAAGCTTAAAATATAGGAACTTGTTTGCTGTGTGTGTATATATTTACTTGTTCATAATATCATAAGCATCATGAGCATGCTCACTAACCATTTCAAGGATTTAGAAATTTATCTTTGTTTTTGTTTTGCATGTCATGAATTTCGTCCGAAGGAACACCATCTGAATCAGCTTTATAAAAGCACACACTCAACTTCAAGAGTTAGCCTCAAGAGTGCCCGTGGATTCTCCTTTTACCAAGAAATACGGTCGACTCCCCAGTTTGGCTACATCCAGCTTCCAAGAAGAGATGATGTGCGTGCTATTCCAATTCTTTGATCCTGTACATCATTGTTTCACTTTCCCGGACTATCAGTTAGTACCTACACTGGAAGAGTTCTCTCTACTCTTAGGGGTGCCCGTGCTTGATCAGATACCATTCACCGGTCTAGAAGGGATTCCAAAACCTGAAGTCATCGCCGAAGCTTTGCATATGAAGAGAGCCGACATCATAGCCAATTGGGAGACAAGAAGTGGGGTTAAAGGATTCCTAGCCAAGTTTCTATTGGAGAAGGATCGTTCATTCTGGGACGACTTGGATTTCCAAGCTTTTGAAGATGTCCTGGCTCTTTTCATTTATGGTTTGGTTTTGTTCCCCAATTCGGACCAATTCATAGATGTTAATGCCATCAAAGTCTTTCTCTCTCGCAATCCCGTACCTACCTTACTAGGAGACATCTTGCATTGCCTTCATACCTGCACCATGAAGAAAAGAGGTACTCTTTTGTGTTGTATTCCCCTACTTGCTAAGTGGTTCACTTCACACCTACCTCAATCAGTATTGAAGAACGAGCAAAGACTGACATGGTCTCAAAGGATGATGTCCCTCACCCATTCTGACATCCGTTTGTGTTCACGATCCTTGGAATATGTCTCTATCATTGACCGTTGTGGGGAATTCACAAATGTTCCTCTGCTTGGTATTAGGGGAGGTATCACCTACAATCCTTGCTTAGCTCTTCGGCAGTTTGGGTATGCCTGAAGAGACGAACCTCACGAGATGCTCATTCAAGGTCTGGTATTCGACTATGACAAAGAAGACCAAGGTTACCACCAGAGGTTTACACGAGCTTAGAGAATGGTGAACAAGGTGGACAGTAGGACTTTGGGACACAAAAACTCTATCCCTCTCGAGCCTTACCTTAGGTGGGTACGACTCGTGCTCAAAGTCTCTTAATGCCTTACCCTTCTATCCTCCTTGTTAACACAGAGCCTGTTGTTGAAGGAGACGTCCCGTACACTGTCCTTCATCCTGACATGCCTACCTCTCTCGAAGACTTGCAGAAAGCTTGGGTTCAGCTGAAGGAAGAGGGAGATACCTTTGAAACCCAATTTTATGCCAGTGAGAAGAAGGTTCTGGAACTCACCAAGCAACTTCATGAAGAACGGAATCTGAACGCCTACATTTCTCCAAAGAGGATGTGTTCAACCTTTTTGTCTTAGGAGTTTTGTTGTATGTTTGTTTCTTTCATTGTAAGCCCAAAGAGGCATAATGTATTCAAACTTGGATTTATTAATGTGACGTGTGTTCCTATTTTGGTATGAACAAATTTAAATCTCTAATTTCCTTGAAATCATTGTATACGCATACCATCCATGACATTGCATAAGCAGGTTCTGTTACAGGTTTCTCATCTCCTCTGCTGTTTATTTCGAGTAGATATGTCTTCTGAACAAAGCATCAAAGATCTTCAGGCACAATATGCCCAATTTCAATAGATGTTCGTAACTCTGGAAAAAGGGCAGGAGGATCTGAAGGCCCTCATCCTGGAAGAGAAAGAGAAGAAGAAGAAAAAGAAGAAGAAGCACGTCGGTGCCCTCAATATGGACATAAGATTCGGGGGCCCACTAAAGAAATCAGTTAATGTGACTTCCTCATCCAAAGAGGGAGAAAATCAAGAGGGGAAGATAAGAGAAGAGGACCCCAGTCCTGAAGTCTCTGACAACAATACCGACTACAATGATGAGCAGTATCCTCCCACTGTGGATAGGTACAAGCAGTTAGAGGATCGGTTAAGTGCTATGGAGATCCAGAGAATACTAAGGTTGGACTTCGAAGAACTGGGATTGGTGTCAGGAATGGTCATCTCGCAGAAATTTAAGGCTCTAGTTTTCGAAAAGTATGATGGGGTGTCTTGCCCAAAGCTTCATCTCCGTTCCTATGTAAGGAAGATACAACCCAACACCACTAATAGAAACTTGTGGGTTCACTTCTTTCAAGACAGCTTGTCAGGGACTCAGCTCGAATGGTTCTATCAATTAGAGGGAACCAATGTCCAAAATTAGGAGGATTTGGCTGCCGCTTTTTACAAGCAATATCAATGCAATGCCGACCTGGCCCCTACTCGTACTCAACTCCAGAGTATGTCCATGGCTGCAATTGAAGGCTTTAAGAACTATGTGCAGAAGTGGAGAGATTTGGCCGGGAGAGTCCAACCCCATTTTTCTGATAGGGAGTTGGTCGACATGTTTCTTGGGACGCTATCTGGTTTGTTCTTCAACCATTTAATCAGTAGCTCATCGGCTGGTTTTATGGAGCTGATGTTAACTGGAGAAAGGGTAGAAGCTGGAATCTAGAGCGGAAAAATACAGAAAGACACCTCTTTGAGTTCAGTAAAGAAACCTTTCACTGGTAAGAAGAAGGCCAATGCCATTTATAGCCCGAGAGATCAGAGCAGAGCGGGATATTGTCCAACGGTAGGTGTTGTAATAATACCTAGGCCTACGGCTGCCCTACAACGCAACAATCAGCAAAGGGTAGAAAGACCCCAAAGGAAGTTTACCCGGATTAACATGACATTGACAGAGGTTCTACCCCATCTGCTGAGATCCAACTTGACAACTTTGAAAGAGGTCCCCAACAATCCTAATACCTCATCTCCTTGGTACAATCCTAACACTCGGTGTGCCTACCATTCTGAGAGTCCTGGTCACAATACAAATGACTGCTGGGCTCTAAGAAATAAAGTACAAGATCTGATTGAAGCTAAGGAGGTTAAGTTTGACGCTGCGGAGAAGCCCAATGTCATAACTTCTCCCATGCCTAGGCACAACCGTAGAGTTAACACCGTTGATACCGATCTGTTTGTGACCTCAGTTGATGAAGTTTTTACTCCCCTTATGACTGTTAAGAAGAATTTGTTGTTGGCCGGTTTATTTTCGGGTTTTGGTGAAGGTTGCCACATATGTTCATCCTTTCCTTCTGGTTTCTATTTTCTGAAAACAGGTGTCCAACGCCAGGTAGACAGTTGAGAAATTTTGTTCAAAAAAACTTTGATTCCAACTGTTCCGTGTAAAGATATTGCTATTATAACCATTTCCACTAGTCCTTCCAAGGCCTCCTCGAGAAGACCTGTTAGGATTACACCCACTACGAGAATCACCCCGTTGATAATCACATGTCCTGGTCCTGTCCCGTACACCTCAGACAAAGCTATCCCTTGGCATTATGGCGCCGATGTTTACTATAATGGTGTTAAACAAAACTTGAAGACTGAAGAAGTTGATCCTGGTATCGGTAACATTGTTGGGACCAACAAGATTACTAGAAGTGGAAGGGTTTTCTCTCCTGAGATCTCCCCTAAGACTGTCACTAAGCCTATCGTTATTTCATCTTTTGCTCCCGCTAGTACTTCAGTTACTATTCCTGTTCTTACTCCAACTATTACCCCTGCTGATAAATCATCTGGGACTCGAGTCAAAGAAGCTGTAGGTGAGAAAGTCCGGACAGAGGCACCTAGAAAGGTTGTTGTGGAATCCTCTAAGCAAGAGATAGAGGAAATTTTAAAAATAATCAAAAAGAGCGACTACAATGTGGTCGAGCAGTTGGGATAGACCCCCTCGAAGATATCCATGTTATCCTTATTGTTCGGCTCCGAGGCCCATGCGAAGGCTTTGATTGCATTCCTCAAAACTACGTATGTGCCGCAAGAGACTTCAGCTGATCAATTTAAATATTGCGTGGCTAGCCTGACTGCCGACAATGAGCTGGATTTTTCAGATGCAGACTTGACACCGAAAGGGAGAAAACACAATGATGCTCTGTATGTCTCGATCGAATGCAGAGGCACTATAATGGCTCACGTGTTGGTGGATATTGGGTCTTCGCTGAATGTTCTGCCCAAGAAGGTGTTGGACCGTTTGGATCGCGAGGGTTTGACTTTAAAGCCTAGTAACATTGTGGTAAGGGCTTTTGACGAGTCGAAAAGAGTGGTGCACGGGGAAGTGGACATCCATGTCAAGATAGGCTCTCAGACTTTCAAGTCCACCTTCTATATGATGGACATTAGGCCGTCGTATTCTTGTTTGCTGGGTCGTCCTTGGATCTATGAGGTTGGGACAATTACTTCCATACTCCACCAAATGCTGAAGTATCCGGTAAAAGGGAAGATTGTCACCGTGCGTGGCAAAGAGGAATATATGGTGAGCCACCTGAACTCCTTCAGGTATGTGGAGATGGACGGGGAATTCATAGAGACCCCTTGTCAAAACTTTGAAGAGGTTCCCCAGATTTTAGCGTCGACTGAGACTCTCACCAGTACCAAACCTCCTCTGAAGATGGCTTCTCTCAAGGATGCCAGGGCCATGGTTGAAGAAGGTGGGTGTGCCAATTCGGGACGGCTCCCTGATTTTACTCATAAAACTGACAAATTTGGTTTGGGCTTTACTTCAGGGGCTCAAAGGGTTGTTCGACACGCTTGGGCTGGAGGACCTCCCCTATGCATCAGTAATCGTGAGGTCAATGCTATTGAAGACAGTGAGGAAGATCCTGACATCGACAACTGGATCTACCCGACTACCAATGGTGGACCGGATAACTAGACAACTAGAGATTTTGTTCCAGTTTCTTTTATCCCGCAGTAATTGTCTTACTTGTGTTCTGAATTTGTAATGAACAATTTTTAAACCTTTTGGCCTTGTGTCTTACCCGAGGTACAATGGTTCCATCTGTGAGGGTTATTATGTGTCATTTCATATATCATCAATGAAGCATTGGACGTTCTTTGCATAACAAATTTTGCGCTCTCTATTTTTTTTCTTTTCTGTTTTTACTTTATCAATTCTGATATGCTCTTACACACACGCACGTATCAAACTGCAGGTCCATATCCACTCTTGATCCCATTGATAACAACTCTGCTATTGCCAGTTATGACTTTGAAAATCCGATCAACCAAGCCGAGGACGAAAGTAAGGACGATTGTGAGGTACCTGGAGAACTTGCTAGACTACTACAACAGGAAGAAAGGGTCATACAGCCTCATGAAGAGCCAGTTGAGACAATGAATTTGGGTACTGAAGAAGACAGAAAAGAGGTTAACATAGGTGCAAATATGGAGCTTAGCGTCAAACATAGGTTGATAAAGATACTGCACGGCTATGTTGAGATCTTCGCCTGGTCCTATGAAGACATGCCTGGTTTGGACATTGATATTGTGGTACATCGCCTGACAACTAAAGAAGATTGTCCTCCGATTAAACAGAAGGTCCATCGTATGGGTCCCGAAATGTTAGAGAAGATCAAGGCAGAGGTCATGAAGCAGTTCGACGCAGGGTTCTTAGCTGTCACCTCCTATCCGCAGTGGGTTGCTAACGTTGTTCCGGTGCCTAAGAAGGATGGAAAGGTACAGATGTGTGTGGATTACAGAGATATGAACAGGGAAAGCCCCAAGGATGACTTCCCGCTTCCCCACATTGATGTTCTGGTTCATAACACCGCACAACACAAAATCTTCTCCTTCATGGATGGTTTCTCTGGCTACAACATTATCAAGATGGCTCCTAAAGACATGGAGAAGGCGACCTTCGTCACACAATTGGGGACCTTCTGTTACAAGGTGGTGCCTTTTGGGTTGAAGAATGCTGGGGCAACCTATCAGCGAGCCATGGTCGCTTTGTTCCACGACATGATTCACCATGAGATCGAGGTTTATGTTGATGACATGATAGCCAGGTCTCAAACCAAAGAGGAACATCTCGATCATCTATAAAAGTTGTTCTACAGGTTGAAGATATAACAGCTAAGGTTGAATTCGAACAAGTGCACCTTCAGGGTAAGGTCTGGTAAGCTTATGGGTTTCATCGTCAGTGACAAAGGCATCCAGGTAGACCCTGCAAAGGTAAAGGCTATACAAGAAATTCCAGCTCCCCGTACAGAGAAGGAAGTTAGAGGTTTCTTGGAATGCCTAAATTACATTTCCCGATTCATTTCACATCTAACTGCTACTTGTGAGCCAATCTTCAAGCTTCTGAAGAAAGATCAAGCGGTAAAGTGGAATGATGAATGCCAGACTGCTTTTGAAATAATCGAGGAATACCTTCAGGAACCACCAATTCTGATGCCTCCAGTTGAAGGAGGACCTTTGATATTATACTTGACAGTGCTAGAAAATTCAATGGGGTGTGTGTTGGGGCCGCATGACGAGTCTGGTCGAAACGGGCACACAATATACTACCTTATCAAAAAGTTTACCGACTGTGAGACACGATACTAATTTCTCGAGAAAACTTGTTGCACTTTGGCATGGGCTTCTCGCCGACTGAGACAGTATATGCTGACTCACACTACCTTGTTGATATCAAAGATGGATCCGATCAAGTACATTTTCGAGAAGCCCGCTCTCTCCGGAAGGATAGCAAGGTGGAAAATGATCTTAACCGAGTACGACATACAATACACTACCCAAAAAGAAATCAAGGGGAGTGTATTGGCTGATCATTTGGCTCATCAGGCCGTGGATGATTACCAATCCATGAATTTCGAGTTCCCGGATGAGAATATCATGTTAATGACTAACTACGAAGAGCCTGGACTGGATGAAGGACCTGAGGAGGAATCCCGATGGTCTATGTGTTTTGATGGAGCCTCAAACGCACTGGGTAACAACATTAGCGCTGTAATCATATCTCCCGAGGGCTGTCATACTCCATTCACTGCCCGATTATGTTTCAATTGCACCAACAACATGGCGGAGTATGAAGCGTGCATCATGGGCCTTCGAGATGTTATTGACCTAAGGATCAAGTTCTTAAGTGTATTCGGGGATTCCACTCTGGTGATAAGTCAGATCAAAGGCGAGTGGGATATGAAGCATCCGAATCTCATTCCTTACAAAGAGTATGTACTGACATTGCTCCCATACTTTGAGGAGGTAACTTTTGAACATTTCCCATGAGAGGAGAACCAATTGGCGGACGCACTAGCTACCATGTCTTCTATGTTCAAAGTTAGGTGGGACAATGAAGCTCCCCAAATCACCATTGAGAGGTTGGATGAACCAGTATACTGCTGTGAGATCGATACCAAAGAAGTGGCAGGAAAACCCTGGTTTCACGAAGTTAAAAGGTATCTAGAAGTTCAGGAGTATCCCGAAAGGGCATATGTCAATGATAAGAAGTTTCTGAGAAGGTTCGCTGCAAAGTTCTTTCTCAGTAATGGAATCCCCTATAAACGCAACCATGACTCCACGCTACTACAATGTGTAGACAAAAGCGAAGCAGATAGGATCATGACAGATCTACATGAAGGCACCTTCGGAACCCATTCTAGTGGACATACCATGGCTAATAAGATCCTACGGGCAGGATACTACTGGTCCACTATGGAAGCCGATTTTTATCAACACTCTAGAACTTGTCATAAGTGCCAAATTTATGCTGATAAGGTGCACGTGCCTCTGGTCCCCTTAAATGTCTTGACAGCTCCGTGGGCCTTTGCAATGTAGGGAATTGACATGATCGGGGAAATCAGGCCCACCGCCTCCAATGGACATCGCTTCATCTTAGTAGCCATCGATTACTTCACGAAGTGGGTTGAGGCGGCTTCCTTTGCTACAGTTACTAAGAACGTCGTAGCACGGTTTATACGACACAATTTGATCTGTTAATATGGTGTGCCAGAGAGAATTATTACTGACAATGGTACGAATCTCAACAACACAATAATCACCAAGCTCTGTAAACAATTCAAGATACAACATCATAATTCTTCTCCATACAGGCCAAAGATGAATGGCGCTGTTGAAGCAGCTAACAAGAACATCAAGAAATTTGTACAAAAGATGAAGGTAACATACAAAGACTGGCATGAGATGATACCATTTGCTCTGCATGGGTACCGTACCTCAGCACGAATGTCGACAGGGGCAACACCCTACTCTCTGGTATATGGCATGGAGGCAGTCCTACCCATTGAGGTCTAGATCCCTTCTTTGGGAATCATGAAGGATGCAGGTTTGAACGAAGACGACTGGATCCGAACCCGACTTGATCAGTTAAATCTAATCGATGAAAAGAGACTCACTGCTATCTGCCATGGTCAGACGTATCAAAAGAGAATGATCAAGGCTTTTAATAAGAAAGTCAGGCGTCAATATTATCAAGTCGGGGACCTAGTAATCAAACGTATTATACTTCCGCAAGGTGATCCCAGGGTTAAATGGACCCCCATGTACGAAGGTCCATTTGTGGTTAAGAACATTTTCTCTGGAGGAGCTATGATTCTAACCACCATGGATGGTGACGACCTTCCTCTCCCTGTCAATGCAGAAATAGTGAAAAGATACTATGCCTAACTAAAAGACCCGCTAGGTTGACTGGCCTAGGCAAAAATAAGGGCTTCCCGACGAACCAAAAGGGTTCGGGCAAAAGTGAGGGATGAAAATATAAAAAAAATCTGTACACCCGGCAAGTCGAAAACCCGAAAAGGCGGCTTGGGAAAAAAGGGGTATCCCGGTGGACCGATAACTCGAAACGGAGGTCCAGGAAAAAGTTAGGAATATAAAACGTACCACTATGTCTCATTGAATCATCTGACAAACATACTTCGGCATCGACTATCAAGCTCGGACGACGCCAACCAATCTGATCAACCTTCGGCCAAGAAGCAAAGTGATGAGACACTTGAAGACATAAAGGCAATAGCAGATTTGAAACTCAATGGGATTGTTGCACATAGCTGTTTTCTTTTAGTTGTACACAATATTGTATAGCTTCCATTTTACGGAGGCGTTCTCTTACTAGAGCATAAGCCTCCTTGTACAAAAACGCATGTTACAGGCCAACTTCAAAAAATCAATACAAGTCAATTTTATGAAACTATTTGTTTTTCTTTTTCTGATTTGTTTTGCAAGAACGTCCAATGATTTATTCTTGACATATGAATTTGAATATGATTAATGTTCACGAACATTTTCATAGGAAAAAGAAAGACAATTGCTCATAACTTAAGAAACAGGGACAAAAACTAAAATGTTAAAACCCGACAGTTACGCTATCCAGTAGGTACCAGGGCAGAGACAGCGTTGGAGCACAGACATCAATACATGTGACCTTGTAATATCCGTATTCCCCAGAGTAAAGGTAGTCAAAGCATTGATATTAGTTCTCTTAAAACGGGAATTAATCTCCCTAGTCAGGGTCGTCAGAAGCCTGACATCTTTGTCCCCCAGCCAGATTTCACAATCGTGAGCGGATCATCATAAATTTTCATCTCCCCAAGAAGGGTCTATGTCTCTAGGTACGAAAGCATAATCCCCAACAGAGCTTATTACTTCAGCTATAGAAATCCACCTTCCAATAGAGTCATTTTCTCCCGTAGAGCTACCCTCATACAAGGTCTCTCCTTGGCAAAATATTCACAAACAGCAAAGAACAAATCTCCGGCACAATCATTTCCGTTCACCATTCCCAACGGAAGTAGAAGAACCACAGTTCTCTACAACAGTCAGAAATGCTATACTCTCCAGCAGCAGTCAGGGATTTAGTTTCCTAGACTCGGATATGTCACAAATAACATCCCATGTTCATACATCATGACATGCACATACATATCACATACAACATAATCTCGTTTATTTTGAGAACATCATCTCACAACGCATTTCATGCATCGCATATAATTAACACTGTTACCTTTTTTAGGGAAGACAGTTATCACTAACAATTCCAGCAGTTATACATGACATATCTGCAGGCAACCAAGGGAAAGTCAGTTCCCGAAACCAAATGGGTCAACTAAATCTACGTGATCATAACGAAGTAACCCTACTACCCAGGTTTCTTTTCCAAGCCCTACTATCCAGGTTTTCATTACGAAGTAACCCTACTACCCAGGTTCCTTCTCTAAGCCCTACTATCCAGGTTTTAATTTCCAAGTAACCCTACTACCCAGGTTCCTTCTCCAAGCCCTACTATCCAGGCTTTCATTACGAAGTAACCCTACTACCCAGGCTCCTTCTCCAAGCCCTACTATCCAGGCTTTCATTTCGAAGTAACCCTACTACCCAGGTTCCATCACCAAGCCCTACTATCCAGGATTTCATTTCGAAGAAAACCTACTACCTAGGTTCCTTCCCCAAGCCCTACTATCCAGGCTTTCATTTCGAGGTAACCCTACTACCCAGGTTCCTTCACCAAGCCCTACTATCCAGGCTTTCATTTCGAGTAACCCTATGACCCAGGTTCCTTTTCCAAGCCCTACTATCCAGGCTTTCATTTCTAAATAACCCTACTATCCAGGTTCCTTCTCCAAGCCCTACTATCCAGGCTTTCATCTCGAAGTAACCCTACTATCCAGGTTCCTTCACCAAGCCCTACTATCCAGGCTTTCATTTCGAAGTAACCCTACTACCCAGGTTCCTTCACCAAGCCCTACTATCCAGGATTTCATCTCAAAGTAACCCTACTACCCAGGTTCCGTCTCCCTAACCTCCAGGCGACCGTTTGTAGCACTGTAAGGCCCAGACCCGACCAAATACGTTCGGATTCACATTTCCCCAGAATGTCACTATACAGCCTGGACCCTAACCAAGTATACATTTTACTTTCACCCCCTCAATCAAGAGTTAATTCCCCAGTAGAGTAATGGAAAATCAAAGCTCCTAGATTTTACTTCCCAGGGCATAAATCAACATTCCTTGGTAAATTCCTCCTCAACATTAGGAACAAGAATTCTCGCCAAGGAATCTCTTATACAATCGATCTTTTCAAGATGGAATATTTAAGCCCATCTCTGACGATTCTCCGTCGCCTTCCAAATGGCATCTGTAAGCCCATTCCTGACATCACCAATCAGAAATCCTGCATGCGAGTGTAAACTTCTGGGCACTCTAGTGTTCAATCATCTTCCACCTTCAGATCACGAAAGGCAGACCAGCCAATCTACATGCTCAGGCTTAAGAAAATTGAACAGGGGCAACTGTTGTACCCCAAAATTTGCCCTCTCATTTCTAAAAAGATCATCCTGGATTCTCAGGCTTGCTTCTAACAAGTTTCATGTTTCGAATTACAACTTTTCAAGAAAATCACCCGCAAGGGAAAAATGGTCAAAATCACATTCAAAAGTCAAACTTGGACTCTTTGATCAAAAATCAAGTTTCAACAATTATATTTCATCAAGACATGAAATTGGTTCATCAAAAATCAGAAGTCAGAAGTTGCTTTGAAAAAAATCAAATTTCTAAACATTTAGAAAATTTTCTAAGTGTCAAAAGAATATGATACTTCAAAACTTCTGAGCCAGCCTCCACGCAAGCGCAGTTAGAATTTGCAGACACGGTTCAAAACATGATGCTTCAATCAAAACATATGGAAGCAATGTTCTTCGGTTAGAACATGACCCTTCAACATTTGGAGGTTACGTTTCTGGTCTTTTGTGATCAGAACATCACCAAATCCCAATACCTCATTTAAACAACCTGCTGCACTGCTACAGTGCGGTACTCTAACCAGCAACTAATCCACTCCACGCCTGCGTTTTCCAAAATCCTGTACTTGCACCAAATATAAAAAGTTGTGATAAAAAAATAAATGGAAAAATGTGCCAAAAAGTTTAAATCCCATTTGTTCCCCCCCCCCCCCCCCCCCCCCCCAAAAAACCACAATCAAATTCACCTATAAATAAGTTGCTCCATCACACTTTCAAGGGGCTGGCTTTTGGAGAGAGAGAATCGTTAAAAGAGAGAAAAGAAAAACTGTGAAACCTTCATAAAAAATCCAGAATTCCCAAACAGAAAACAAAAACCTTTGTTCTTCCCTTGGAGTCAAAGAACTTGTCATTTTCTCTTCCGTTACTTTTGCTGACTCCAAAACATCAGAAGGCAGCAGTTCAAGCCCCTAAGCACACGCTCTAGTTTCAAGGTAAGTCTTTCTGACTTCACATCTTTCATTTAGAACATCATTAAACATGTAAATATCATTTTAAAAAAACTGTGGATCAGAATTCTTGATTAAGGCTAGGTTTAGGATTAGGATTAGAACTTCTATACATTGTTGTGCTTTTATCCTTCTGATTTGTTGTTTGTTAGAAAACTGAATAAATTATTTATGTGCTGATTAATATGAGAAAACATTTGAAATGCAACATAGAACTTCTGATCTTGGCATCCTGATAACACACATAACTTTTAGGATTCACTCACTGTTTTAACACTTAGAACTTCTGATTTTCACATGCTGATATAACACTGAATTTCTGATGCTTCCACTCGTTGTTTTAAACACTCATACTTTATGATTTTTCATGTTGATAATACACTGAATTTCTGATGTTTACTCACTGTTTTAGCGTAACACATAACTTCTGACTTTTGGCTCACCGTTTGAATACCACCCATAACCTTTGTGTTTTCCCTCTAACGTTCTTGCAGGACCTCAAAGTGTACCAATCCAGAACTTCTGATGCCCACTGACATTTCTTTCTGAGTCACAACACTCCTGGCATCAGAACTTCTGATCCCATTTGTTTTGCTTGCAGTAGCACGCTGATTCTATATCTCCTTTATTTCCCTTTTTATCACTTTCAATATTAATTCCCTTTTTATTAATATAAAAAGGGCATAAAAATATTTTCTTTTCACTAATTAATTTATTTCTTTTTTTTTTTAATTCATTAAGACAAAAAACCATTTTTCCTAAACAAAAGTCATTTTTCTTTCTTGCATTATTATTTCAATATGGTTGTAATAAATAATTAGGATTTATCTTCTTGCAAAATCCCCATTTGTAAATCTGTACACCCCATCCCCTAATGATTGTAATAGCGTAGGATATTTACTTTCCGCACTTTATATTGCCTTCATATATTGCTAGTAATTAGGGCGTGTATGGCAAGACATGAAATCAACAAATAGATAACTCTAATCAAGACTAAAAAATGCATGCAATCAAACACACTTGCACACTAGCACCCTTAGGGTAATCCCACCTTGCTGCCTATTGGAAATTAGTCACGTCCCTCGAACGTGGGCGTTTTAGCAAAAGACCCTCGATAAAAGATCGTAGTCCCTTGATGACCCTCAATGTTGCCTTCGGTAGATGATCTAGTCCCTAAACGACATCGTTAAAATGTCCTATAGGTTGCCTTCTATGACTATACCAAAACGTCCCACGCCCATCCCTTCACATCCAACGATGGGGTTTCTTACCAAATCAAATGGTAAGATAGCAACATATAAAGGAAAAGGGAAAGAACATCTAAGACCTTTTGAGTAGGTAGATTCACTCCTAGTTGTTTGCTTGCTCACAACAAAAAAAAAGTTTTTATACACCCACACTTTCATTTTGAAAATATTTTCGAAAGACAACCCTTTGTACGCGTTCTTATAGAGACGAGAACCATTACAAAGACACCTTTTCAAAATCATAAAAAAAAACACATTTCACCAACACATCTCTTTGAACTATTTTCAAAACCAACACTTTGTACGCATTCTTATAGAGACGAGAATCATTACAAAGTCAAATTTTCAAAACACTTTCAAAACCCACATCACAAAGCACATTTCAAAACAAAAGCAAGTGATATAGAAAGAAACTAAGAGCCCATGGAAAACCATGGATGAAAAGGGTGCTAATACCTTCCCTTTTCATAATCTACCCCCCGAACTCAAGAAAACATCTCTAAAGGTCTTTCCCGTACTTTTTCACCTTTCCTTATTTGGATAAAAGAAAAGTCGGCGGCGACTCTTGCTATCCGCAACATTGCGATCAAACGCAACCTTCAAGTCAGTTCTTCTACCGTACCACAGGCACCTTTTGCTACAAGGTGATTCCTTTTTGGTTGAAGAATTCCGGAGCAACTTATCACCACGCCATGGTAGCTTTGTTCCATGATATGATTCACCATGAGATCGAAGTTTATGCTGATGACATGATAGCCAAGTCTCAAATCAAGGAAGGGCATCTTGATCATCTACAAAAGTTGTTCGGCAGGTTGAAGATATATAAGCTGAGGTTGAATCCGAACAAGTGCGCCTTTGGGGTAAGGTCTGGTAAGCTTCTGGGTTTCATTGTCAACGACAAAGGCATCCAGGTAGACCCTGCAAAGGTAAAGGCTATACAAGAAATGCTAGCTCCCCATACAGAGAAGGAAGTTAGAGGTTTCTTGGGACGCCTGAATTATATCACCAGGTTCATTTCACATCTGACTGCTACTTGTGAGCCAATCTTCAAGCTTATGAAGAAAGATCAAGTGGAAAAGTGGAATGATGAATGCCAGACCGCTTTCGAAAGAATTAAGGAATACCTTTAAGAACCACCAATTATGATGCCTCCAGTTGAAGGAAGACCTTTGATATTATACTTGACAGTGCTAGACAATTCAATGGGGGTGCGTGTTGGGGCAGAATGACGAGTCATGTCGAAAAGAGCATGCAATATACTACCTTAGAAAAAAGTTTACTGACTGTGAGACACGATACTCATTGCTCGATAAAACTTGTTGCGCTTTGGCATGGGCTGCTCGCCGACTGAGATAGTATATACTGACTCACACTACCTTGTTGATATCAAAGATGGATTCGATCAAGTACATTTTTGAGAAGCTCGCTCTCTCCAGAAGTATAGAAAGGTGGAAAATGATCTTAACTGAGTACGACATACAATATACAACCCAAAAAGAAATAAAGGGGAGTGTATTGGCTTATCATTTGGCTCATCAGGCCATGGATGACTACCGGTCCATGAATTTTGAGTTCTCGGATGAGAATATCTTGCTGGTGACTGACTACGAAGAACCTGGACCGGATGAAGGACCTAAGGAAGGATCCCGATGGTTTATGTATTTTGATGGAGCCTTAAACGTACTGGGTAACAACATTGGCATTGTAATCATATCTCCCGAGGGCTGTAATACTTCGTTCACTGCCCGATTATGTTTCAACTGCACTAACAACATGGCGGAGTATGAAGCTTGTATCATGGGTCTTTGAGCTTCTATCGACCTAAGGATCAAGTTCTTGAGTGTATTTGGGGATTCCAATTTGGTGATAAGTCAGATCAAAGGCGAGTGGGATACGAAGCACCCAGATCTCTTTATAAAGAGTATGTATTGACATTGCTCCCACACTTTGAGGAGGTAACCTTTGAACATTTCCCACGAGAGGAGAGCCAGTTAGCGGACGCGCTAACTACCATGTCTTCTATGTTCAAGGTTAGGTGGGACAATGAAGCTCCCCAAATCACCATTGAGAGGTTGGATGAACCAGCACACTGCTGTGAAATCGATACTGAAGAAGTGGCAGACAAACCTTGGTTTCATGAGGTGAAAAGGTATATCGAGGCTCAAGAGTATCCCGAAGGGGCATCTGTCAATGATAAGAAGTTTCTGAGAGGGTTCGCTGCAAAGTTCTTCCTCAATAATGGAATCCTCTATAAGCGCAACCATGACTCCACACTACTACGGTGTGTAGACAAGAGTGAAGCAGAGAGGATCATGACATATCTACATGAAGGCACCTTCGGAACCCATTCTAGTGTACATACCATGGCTAAGAAGATCCTACGGGAAGGATACTACTGGTCCACTATGGAAGCCGATTGTTATAAACACTCTCGAACTTGTCATAAATGCCAAATATACGCTGATAAGGTGCATGTGCCTCCGGTCCCCTTAAACGTCTTGACAGCTCCGTGGACCTTTGCAATGTGGGGCATCGACATGATCAGAGAAATTAGGCACACCGCTTACAATGGACATCGCTTCATCCTAGTAGCCATTGATTACTTCACGAAGTGGGTTGAGGCAGCTTCCTTTGCTATAGTAACCAAGAACATTGTGGCGTGGTTTATCCGACATAATCTGATCTGTCGATATGGTGTGCCAGAGAGAATTATTAATGACAATGGTACAAATCTCAACAACACCATGATCACCGAGCTCTGTAAATAGTTCAATATACAATATCATAATTCTTCTCCATATCGGCCGAAGATGAATGGCGTTGTTGAAGCAGTTAAGAAGAACATCAAGAAGATTGTACAGAAGATGACAGTGACATATAAAGACCGCCATGAGATGTTACCATTTGCTCTTCATGGGTACCATACCTCAGCACTGACGTCGACAGGGGTAACCCCTTATTCTATGGTATATGGCATGAAGGAAGTCCTACCCATTGAAGTCCAAATACCTTCTCTCAGGATTATGAAGGATGTGGGTTTGAACAAAGACGACTGGATCCGAAACGACTTGATCAGTTAAATCTAATCGATGAAAAGAGACTTACCGCTATCTGCAATGCTCAGACATATCAAAAGTGAATGATCAAGGCTTTTAACAAGAAAGTCAGGCGTCAAGAATATCAAGTCGGGGATATAGTGATCAAACGCATCATACTACCGCAAGGTAATCCTAGGGGAAAATGGACCCTCGCGTACGAAGGGCCATTTGTGCTTAAGAACATTTCCTCGGGAGGAGCTATGATTCTAACCACCATGGATGGTGACGACCTTCCTCACCATGTCAATGCCGACATAGTGAAAAGATACTACGCCTAAGTAAAAGACCCTCTAGGTTGATTGGCCTAGGAAAAAATAAGGGCTTCCCGATGAACCAAAAGGGTTCGGGCAAAAGTAAGGGATGAAAATGAAAAAACCTGTACACCCGACAAGTCGAAAACCCGAAAGGGCGGCTTGGGCAAAAAAGGTATCCCGGTGGACCGAAAACCCGAAAGGGCGGTCCAGGCAAACATTATGGATATAAAGCGTACCACTATGTCTCAGTGGATCATCTTGCGACCAGACTTCAGTATCAACTATCAAGCTCGGATGGCACCAATCAATCTGATCAACTTTCGGCCAAGAAGCAAAGTGATGAGACACTTGAAGATATGAAAGCAATAGCTGAGTTGGAACCCAATGGGGTTGTTTCAAATGTATGTTTTTTCTTTATTTTACACTAATTGTATAATTTCTATCTGTCGGCGGCATTCTCTTACTAGAGCGTCAGCCTCCTTGTACAAAAACACCTATTACGGGGCAATTTCAAAAATCAATACAAATCATTTTCACAAGAAACTTCGATCTATTTTTCTTCTTCTATTTTGTTTTTCAAAAACTTCTAATGACTTATTTTTGATATATGCATTTGAAAATGATTGCTGCTCATAAATATTTACATAAGAAACAAAAGACAATTACTCGTAATTCCAGAAACAGGAAAAAAACAAGAAGTGCCAAACCCGACGGTTGCTCCGCCCAGCAGGTATCAAGATAGAGTCATCTTTGGAACACGATCAAGAGTACATACACTCCCCACAGAGTAAAAGTATTCAAAAGCATTGATGTCAGCTTTTCTGAAACAGGACGTAACCACCCCAGCCGAAGTTCATAATCACGGGCGAGTCAGTAAATTTCATCCCCCAAGAAGATTCTATTTCTCTTGATACAGAGGCTCAATCCTCGACAGAGTTCATCACTTCAGCTACAAAAATTCATTTTGTAAGTTTGTTCCTCGCAGAGTTTGTTCTCAATCAGAATCTCTTCCCGACAGAGTATTTATAAATCTCCAGCAACAGTCAAGGATTTATTTTCCCAGACGCGGGCATACCCCGATAGCATTTCATGCACATACATCATGATATGCACATACATATCATATACAGCATAGTCTCATTTATTTTGAGAATATCATCTCACCCCGCATTTCATGCATCGCATATAACTAACCCTGATATCTTTGCAGGAAAAAATGATTAGCTTTAACAAATCCAGCAATTATACAGGTCATGTCTGCAGACGACTAATGGAAACTCAGTTCCCGAAACCAGACGGGTCAACTAATCTACACTATGGCTTTGAAGTAACCCTACTATCCAGGTTTCTTCCCGCAAGCCCTACTATCTAGGCTTTCATTTCGAAGAAACCCTACTATCCAGGTTCCTTCTTACAGCCCTACTATCCAGGCTTTCATTTCTAAGTAACCCTACTATCCAGGTTCCTTCTCATAGCCCTGCTATCCAGGCTTTCATTTCGAAGAAACCATACGACCCAGGTTCCTTCTCACAGCCCTACTATCCAGGCTTTCATTTCGAAGTAACCCTACTATCCAGGTTCCATCCCATAAGCCCTACTATCCAAGCTTTCATCTTGAGGTAGCCCTACTATCCAGGTTCCTTACCATAAGCCCAACTATCCAAGCTTTCATATTGAGGTAACCCTACTATCCAGGTTCCTTCCCATAAGCCCTATTATCCAAGCTTTCATTTTGAAGTAAACCTAATACCCAGGTTCCTTCTCATAGCCCTACTATCGATGATTTCATTTTGAAGCAACTCTACTACCCAGGTTCCTTCTCATATCCCTACTATCCAGGCTTTCATTTAGAAGTAACCCTACTACCCAGGTTCCTTCTCATAGCCCTACTATCCAGGCTTTCATTTCGAAGTAACCCTACTATCCAGGTTCCTTCTCATAGCCATATTATCTAGGCTTTCATTTTGAAGTAACCCTACTATCCAGAATCCTTCTCATTGTTAGAACATAGTTTGATTCTACAACCCTTGATTAAAGTTTTGATGATAACAAAATATAAAGAATAAAATAAATTCAAAGATATATATATATATATATATATATATATATATATATATATATATATATATATATATATATATATATATATATATATATATATATATATATATATATATATATATATATATATATATATATATATATATATATATATATAACAAATATGCTGCTTAAAATTGTGTTTTGTACTTACAGAAGTTCTGATGGAATCAGCATCAGAAGATCAGTAATATGTCAACATCAGAAGATCAATAACATGTGCTACACGCTGAAGCTTGATGCCTAGAATCTGCACATAAAACACTGACTCTGATCAAAGATCTGTACCAAGTCATCAGCACTAAGAAGCGTCAGCATAAGTTTAAAGCAGAAGACTCTGAAGCGTTACTATGTATTCAAGACAAAATTAATTACCAACGGCTTTATCCAAGACAAGATCTTCTCAAAAAGGAAAGAACGTTATTATCGTTGAAAGTGCTTTATGGACAACAACATATCTTTTCCTTGGCTATATAAACAAGTCTGTGTGAGAAAAGAAAACACTAATCTATACGTACGCACTCATAATTTGCTAAGCTTTCCAACCACGCTTACTCAAACGCTTTAGCAAATCCAGTTTCTTTCTAAGCTTAAATTTGTGTATTATCACAGTTGTGGTATATTGTTTTAGTAGAAAACATTAAACACATTATTGTTCAATTATTTGTAAAGAGAATTCCTTGAGATAAACCGGTGTGTGGTTATACTCAAGAAGGCTTTAACAGTTGTTAAAGTAGACTGTTGTAATCCTATTGAATATAGTGGATTAAGACCTCGTTAGAGAGAGGCGAAATCACCTTGACAGGTGGACTGGAGTAGTTTGAGATCAAACGAACCAGGATAAAAATACAGTGTTGTCTAACCTTTTGATTTAAGTTTTACAATTCAACCCCCCCTTCTTGTGTTTTTCACATCTTCAATTGGCATCAGAGCGCCTGGTTCTAAGCTTATAACACTTAACCGTGTCAGTACAAGATCCAGCGTCAGAAAAACACAATGGAAGGACCAAATCAAAACATCAGCAATGACAACAATGAAGAAAGAGACAGATTCAGTGGAAAACCTCCAGTCTTTGATGGAGAGAACTTTGACTATTGGAAAGACAGAATTGAGAGTTTCTTTCTGGCCCGTGATGCTGATCTGTGGGACATGGTGACTGATGAATACACGCACCCAGTGGATGGAAGTGGTTAGAAGATTGATAGGAAAACAATGTCTGATCAGCAAAAGCGTGATTTCATAAATCATCACAAGGCCAGAACAATTCTTCTCAGCGCCATCTCTTATTCAGAATATGAGAAGATATCAAACAGAGACACTGCAAAGAATATGTTTGACTCTCTGAGAATGACGCATGAAGGCAACATTCAAGTCAAAGAAACCAAAGCCCTTGCACTCATTAAGAAGTATGAGGCATTCAATATGGAAGAGAGTGAATCAATAGAAACTATGTTTTCAAGATTTCAGATTCTTGTTGCTGGTCTTAAAGTTCTTGACAAAGGGTATTCTACTGCTGATCACGTTAAGAAGATCATCAGAATCTTGCCAAAACAATGGAGGCCAGTGGTAACAGCGCTTAAGCTAGCCAAGGATCTCAACAAAATCTCTCTGGAGGAACTTGTCAGCTCCCTCAGAAGTCACGAGATAGAGCTAGAAGCAGATGAACCTCAAAAGCAAGGTAATCCCTTAGCTTTAAAATCTAACAGAAAATCTGACTCTAAAGTTTTGCAGGCTATGGAAGAAACCTCTGATGGGTCCTCATCAGAAGAAGATGAACTATCTCTCCTCTCCAGAAGGGTGAACCAATTATGGAACTAGAGGCAAAGGAAGTTCAGGAATCCCAGAAGATCAGAAAATCAGAATGAATCTTTCTCCAGATACAGAAGGTCAGAATCCTCCTCTGGACACAGAAGATCTGAAGGTTCTTCAGGAAATAGAAAGCCAAACAACAAAGACATCATCTGCTATGAATGTAACGAGCAAGGGCACTACAAAAGTGATTGCCCAAAGCTTCAGAAAGAAAAGCCCAAAAGGAAGTTTGGCAAGGAAAAGAAGAAAAGTCTCATGGCTACATGGGATGACTCTGACACATCTGAAGCTGACTCAGAATCAGATGATGAAAGAGCAAACATAGCTCTCATGGCAAACATAACAGAAGATAGTGAAGCTTCTGAGTCAGAATCAGAATCAGATACAGAAGAGGTATTCCCTGACTTTGCTATAAACTTTACTAAAGTTGAACTAGCTGAAAGCCTTAATGAAATTCTGGAAAGATATCAGCAGATCAGAGTCAAATTCAGAAACCTGAAAAGGGATCTTGTTTCTGACTCTGATAAGACTGAGAGTCTCAAATTGGAGAATTCTGAGTTAAAAGATAAAATTTCAAAATTAGAAAACCAATTGCAAAACTCTTAGAAGGAAACAATCCTTGAAACTCCTAGCAATGCTGATGAGATCATCAAGGAGTATGATCACAGCTTTCAGAAGTTTCTAGCTAAAAACATAGACAGAAGCAAAATGGCTTCAATGATCTATGGAGTTAGCATAAATGGCAGGAAAGGAATAGGATACCAAGGTAAGGTACCTACACCAAAAAATGCCATGGATTTAGTTATAAAACGTACTCCACTTGATTCACACTTTATATATGGGCACACACATGACATAAAATATACTAGTAGTGATTACTCTGTCAAACCAAAATTCAACCAGAGTTTTGGTAAAACTAACAAATCAGGACCCAAGAAAATATGGGTACCTAAGGATAAAATAATACATGTGGCAGATATCTTTAGCAGCAAAGCAGAAACACCAATCATGGTACCTGGACTCTGGCTGCTCACGACACATGACGGGAAGAAGGCATATGTTCCAAAGCCTGGAACTTAAGCCTGGAGGCCACGTAGGTTTTGGAGGCAATCAAAGAGGAAAAATCATTGGTTCTGGAACAGTAGGTAATGGAAATCTTCCCTCTATAAATAATGTTTTATTAGTTGATGGATTAATGCATAATCTGTTATCCATAAGTCAATTAAGTGATAACCGTTATGATATAATCTTCAATCAAAATTCATGCAAAGTTGTTAGTCAGAAAGATGGGACTATCCTATTTAATGGAAAGAGGAAAAACAACATTTATAAAATAAAACTTTCTGAACTAAAAAGTCAGAATGTAAAGTGTCTTCTGTCTGTTAACATAGAGCAATGGATCTGGCACATAAGATTGGGACATGTTAGTATGAGAAGAATATCTCAGATTAACAAACTCAATCTGGTCAGAGGACTTCCTAACCTGAAGTTCAATTCAGATGCTCTGTGTGAAGCATGTCAGAAAGGAAAGTTTGCAAAACCAGCTTTCAAATCCAAAAACGTTGTTTCCACCTCCAAGCCATTAGAACTTCTGCACATTGACTTATTTGGACCAGTTAAAATTGCTTCAGTCAGTGGCAAGAAGTATGAGTTAGTAATCGTAGATGACTATAGCAGATGAACATGGGTAAAGTTCTTAAGACACAAGGACGAGTTATACTCTGTGTTTGTCACCTTCTACAACCAAGTTCAAAATGAAAAGGATCTTAGAATCGTCAAAGTCAGAAGTGATCATGGTGGAGAATTTGAAAACAAAGATTTTGAGTCATTCTTTAATGACAAAGGCATTCTGCATGATTTCTCTTGTCCTAGAACTCCCCAGCAAAATGGAGTTGTAGAACGAAAGAACAGAACATTGCAAGAAATGGCCAGAACCATGATCAACGAGACTAACGTTGCTAAGATCTTCTGGGCAGAGGCAATAAACACAGCGTGTTATATTCAGAATAGAATCTCCATAAGACCTATTCTGGAAAAGACTCCATATGAATTGTGGAAGAGCAGAAAGCCCAACATTTCATATTTTCATCCATTTGGATGTACATGTTTTATTCTGAATATAAAAAATTATTTGAACAAGTTTGACTCTAAAGCACAAAAGTGTATTATGTTAGGATACTCTGAACGCTCAAGAGGGTACAGAGTATACAATACAGAAACACAGATTATGGAGGAGTCAATCAGTGTTTGTTTTGATGATAAGCTTGATTCTAAAAAGTCAAAGCAGAATGAATTCCTTGCAGGTATGGAAGTTGAACTCACAGGTACTGAAGACAAATCATCAGAAGCTCTTAACAAAGACACTCCATCAACATCTGAAAGAGTCACTGCAAGCAATCCAGCACCTTCTGTTGATCAACTCCAGAAAAGACTATCCAGAAGCAGCATGGATCACCCAGAAGAAACAATCCTAGGAAGAAAGGAAGATCCAATCAGAACAAGATCTAGCTTCAGAAACTCTGAAGAATCCCTCATGGGACTGGTTTCTCTTCTTGAACCAACAATAATTGATGAAGCACTTCTGGACAATGACTGGATTCTAGCAATGCAAGAGGAGATAAATCAATTCACAAGAAATGACGTATGGGATCTAGTTCCCAAACCAAGAGGATTCAACATCATTGGTACAAAATGGGTGTTCAGAAACAAACTGAATGAACAAGGTGAAGTAATCAGAAACAAGGCACGACTGGTAGCACAAGGTTATAGTCAGCAAGAGGGGATAGACTATACAGAAACCTTTGCTCCAGTCGCCAGGTTAGAATCTATCAGACTTTTAATTTCATTTGCTGTTAATAAAGGCATCACTCTGTATCAGATGGATGTTAAGAGTGCATTCTTAAATGGCTATATAGAATAAGAGGTATATGTGCACCAAACCCCTGGTTTTGAAAGTTCCAAAAATCCAGAATATGTTTTCAAACTAAAGAACTCACTTTATGGTCTGAAACAAGCTCCCAGAGCTTGGTATGAAAGACTAAGTAACTTCCTGTTAGAAAAGGAATTCACCAGAGGGAAAGTGGACACAACCTTGTTCTGTAAGACAGTTAAGTATGACATTTTAGTATGTCAGATTTATGTTGATGACATCATATTTGGATCTACTAAACCCTCTCTGGGAAGAAAGTTTGCTAAATGTATGCAGGCAGAATTTGAGATGAGCCTAATGGGGGAACTAAAATTCTTTCTGGGCATTCAGATCAATCAAACCCCAGAAGGAACTTACATTCATCAGAGCAAATATGTCAGAGAACTTCTGAAGAAATTTGATCTATCAGAATGTAAGCCATCAAAGATTCCAATGCATCCCACGTGCATTCTGGAAAGAGAAGAGGTAAGTAAAAAGGTAGAACAGAAGATCTACAGAGGTATGATTGGTTCTCCTCTATATCTGACGGCTTCAAGGCCTGACATTTTATTCAGTGTTTGCATTTGTGCTAGATTCCAATCAGATCCTAGAGAATCTCACTTAACAATAGTTAAGCGAATTTTCAAGTATCTGAAAGGTACTACTAATCTGGGTTTGTTTTATAGAAAATCAAGTGATTACAGCTTAGTAGGTTACTATGATGCTAATTTCGCTGGAGACAAAGTAGAACGTAAAAGTACTTCTAGAAGCTGCCAGTTTCTGGGAGAAAATCTGATCTCATGGTCCAGCAAAAGACAATCCACAATTGCTCTATCAACAGCAGAAGCTGAATACATAGCAGCAGTTGGATGCAGCACACAAATGCTCTAGATGAAAAGTCAACTTGAGGACTTCCAGATATTTGAGAGTAACATTCCTATCCTCTGTGACAATACTTCTGCTATTTGTCTTAGTAAAAATCCTATTTTACATTCTAGGGCTAAGCATATAGAAATAAAACATCATTTTATTAGGGACTATATTCAGAAAGGGATTTTAAATTTTAAATTTATTAACACAGACCATCAATGGGCTGATATCTTTACAAAACCTCTTTCTGAAGATAGGTTCAACTTCATTCTGAAACATCTCAGCATGAAGCTCTGCTCAGAATAAAATTGTTTTGATTCCATATCTTAACCTTCAGAACTTTGTTTATTTTTCTGTGAACTACTGATCAATCTTCCTTCAGATCTTTAGAAGTACATATTGTATCAGAATCTATCCATGAAGATCTGAGCGTTTCATTTCAAGGATAGAAATGTGCTGTTCACTCAAGAAAACAAGTGTCATCCAGTCATCAACTATTTTCTGAGGCTGAACACGCGTTCACGTTTCTGAAAAGGCAAAAGCGCTGATTGGATGCATTGAGACATATGTCATGGGTAACTGTTCCAATATCCTTCTGAATCCCCTAAAATCAGCTATCATTAAATGCTAATAATCATTACAATTAATTTCTCTCTCTTGCCGTTTATGTTTCCAAAATTGTTTAGAAATCTATTTAAACACACTTCACGCCATTTACACTCTTTTACCTTCACTTTCATTTTCTCTAAATATTTCTGATTTCAGTTTGCATACTTTCTCAAAAACCCTTTCATTTTCTTCACAAAAACCTTCGTGTGAACATGGCTTCCTCCAACATTCATACTTCAAGCTCTCAGAAATCAGACTCCACTGAACAATACGAAGAACCCCACAAAACGCTTCTCACTCCAATCAAAAATCTAGAGGTTCTGTCAGAATTGATAGTGGATTTCAACAGTCTTCAGGAGAATGGGTTTGATCTCTCTGAAGATGTTAAAGCTCAAGGCTGGGAAAAGTATTTTGACCGTCTGGTGGGTCCAACATTCCCTATTCTGGTAAAGGAATTTTGGATTCACGCTTCTTCTTCAAACCATCAAGTTACGTCTTACATCATGGGGAAGAAGATTGTTATTACTGAGGACCTCATTGCACGCTTAATAGGCTACAGTGGTGGTGGTGTTCGTTGCATTGACATGGCAGAAAGGTGTGCTGATGCTGCCCTAAATGCAAGGGAAATATTCACTCTGGGGCTTCCCTCCAGCAAGATAAGGGATTTAAAAGATCAACACAGAATTTGGGCCAAGATCATTCTAGGGTGCATAAACCACAGGAAGCCTACCGGCTCTCCTGATTACATTAATATTGATCAGCAATTTCTGATTTATTTCATCTCTCAGAAGGTCAAGATAAATCTGGCTCATCTTCTGTTTAACCATCTGAAGACCAGTGTCAAGGAAATAAGAGAAGAGGAACGCACAAAAAGGGATTGGATACCCCTAGGAAGACTGATATTAGATATTCTAACAGAGAATAAGCTGATTGATAACCTTACAAAGGCTCAAGAAATCAGCTCCTTGGAAGCTACTATTGGCAAACAACTGAATGCCAAAAATCTGAAGAAAATGAAGTTGATTGAGAACATCAAGAAGGAACCCAGCGTCACTCTTTTTGCTGCAATCTCCAGCAGAAGAGTCCCTCTGGATGACTTTCCTCTGTTCTCAGAGATTGACTCTAAACCAGATATAATTCTGAGATATCTGGATGCTTGTAAAGCTGATGGTACAACACCAAATCTGAACATCCAGGATCTGCAGCAGAAGGCTCCAGAAGTTGTTCTGAAGAAGACCAAGAAAAGGAAAGCTGAAGCAGAAGGATCATCTCAGCGGACTCCTAAAAAGAAAGGTAATCCTTCATCTGTAACTGTTTTAGATTCAATTGCTATATCAGCATCTATCCCAACTACCACTCAATCAGAAAATCCAACACCACAAACCTTTGAAGACTTTGACATTGATTCTGACCCCTCTGAATCATTAACTCTTAGAAGATCTCGCTCCCAACCTCAAAATCCAAATACTGAAGCCATACCAGAACAAGAACTTGCAAAAGTTCTATCTGATATAGACCAACACACTTCTGCTCCCATACCAGAAAATCCAAACCCTAAAACCCACACAGAACCACAACCAGAAATTCCCCTCTCACCAATACCAAAAATTCCCCTTTCTCTAGAACCAGAAATCCCACAACCTCTGTCTCCTCAACCATAAATTAATCCACCCTCTCCACAACCTGAACAATCTCATCCAGAAGTTCATCCTTCTGAGACTCAACCTGAACAACCAGAACAAATTGTTGATTCTGATGCTACTCCCATTCCTGGAATCACACAACCTCTGGCTATTTGTTTGCCCGTTGGTGCCATTGTGAATATTCCGCAACTTCCCTCTTCACCAGAATTAACTCCACCAAACTCCCCATCAAGTCCAATAATAATTCCCGACTCTCCCACTCCCTCACCAAAGAACAATCCAGAAGACAACATCAAGACTGTCATTGACTTAACAGTTTTTGAACGTCTCGCTGCCATCAACCACAAAACTGCTATCCCAAAACCAAAACATCCAGATGTTGGTACCAATTTATTGAACTTTGAAACAGAAGTACAGGAGTGGATCACTTCTCTGAAACAAGCTAGTCTTGAACTGGTTGATCCTGCTGCATCAAACTACCTTTGGACAAAGTTCAGAAGATGGGTATTCTCTGAAACCTTTAAGTTGCAAGAATAGAGCTATGGATAGGCTCAACAGAACTTCAACAATCTGCTGAAAGAAATTGAAGGTCCAGTTCTGAGCAAGCTGCTTAAGGAAGAAGTTCTCCATCTGGACATTGCTCCTTGGTCTGAACATCGTCCAACTTCCAAAGTTCAACCGGCAGAAGAACAGATGATTCCTGCTGAAGAACAGGGTCAAGAAGAAGATATTGCAGAAAGCTCTGAGAAGCATCCTATTTCTGAAGATCCTCAAGCTTCCTCCCTTGACATGTAGACTCTAGAAGACTTCAAAAGATCTGATATGCTGATGCAGGAAAGAATGGATAAGCAGGACACCAAAATTGATTCACTCGCAAACATGTTAACTAAGCAACAGGAAACAAACACCCAGATCAAGAGCATGTTGGAGGCTCTGTTCACACGACTTCCACCTCCCTCTTAGAATTTCCTTGTTTTTTTTAACATGTTTGTCTGTAATATTTTTACATTGTTCTGAACTTATCATTGCTTATGTTTTCTTTAATATAAATGCATTTTTAGCTCTGATTATTTGGTCTTTTTGATAACTGACAAAAAGGGGGAGAAAGAATGATATTTTTCAATAACGGATTACTGAGACATAAGTCTCAAACATTCTGATCTATTTAAATTTCTTTCTTCTGATAAGCTTACAGGTACAAAATTCTGATGAAAGATACAGTAAAGGACAATAAAGCACTGATGCTCAAAGACTCATGAAATTAAAGGGAAGTAATCAACTCAGGGGGAGTTTTCTCTTCCTAGCTCTGATACCATTTATTCTTTATTTTCAATTGAAAAAAATCTGGTTTTTGTCATCATCAAAAAGGGGGAGATTGTTAGAACATAGTTTGATTCTACAACCCTTGATTAAAGTTTTGATGATAACAGAATACAAAGACTAAAATAAATTCAAAGATATATATAGAACAAATATGATGCTTAAAATTGTGTTTTATACTTACAGAAGTTCTGATGGAATCAGCATCAGAAGATCAGTAATATGTCAGCATCAGAAGATCAATAACATGTGTTACCCGCTGAAGCTTGATGCCTAGAATCTGCATATAAAACACTCTGACTCTGATCAAAGATTTGTACCAAGTCATCAGCACTAAGAAGCGTCAGCATAAGTTTAAAGCAGAAGACTCTGAAGCGTTACTATGTATTCAAGACATAATTAATTACCAACGGCTTTATCCAAGACAAGATCTTCTCAAAAAGGAAAGAACATTATTATCATTGAAAGTGCTTTATGGACAACAACGTATCTTTGCCTTGGCTATATAAACAAGTCTGTGTGAGAAAAGAAAACGCTAATCTACACGTACGCACTCATAATTTGTTAAGCTTTCCAACCACGCTTACTCAAACGCTTTAGCAAATCCAGTTTCTTTCTAAGCTTAAATTTGTGTATTATCACAGTTGTGGTATACTATTTTAGTAGAAAACATTAAACACATTATTGTTCAATTATTTGTAAAAAGAATTCCTTGAGATAAACCGGTGTGTGGTTATACTCAAGAAGGCTTTAACAGTTGTTAAAGTAGACTGTTGTAATCCTATTGAATATAGTGGATTAAGACCTCGTTGGAGAGAGGCGAAATCACCTTGACGGGTGGACTGAAGTAGTTTAACATCAAACGAACCAGGATAAAAATACATTGTTGTCTAACCTTTTGATTTAAGTTTTACAATTCAACCCCCCTTCTTGTGTTTTTCACATCTTCACTCATAGCCCTACTATCCAGGCTTTCATTTCGAAGTAACCCTACTATCTAGGTTCCTTGTCATAGACCTACTATCCAGGCTTTCATTTTGAAGTAACCCTACTATCCAGGTTCCTTCTCATAGCCCTACTATCCAGGCTTTCATTTCGAAGTAACCCTACTATCCAGGTTCCTTCTCATAGCTCTACTATCTAGACTTTCATTTCGAAGTAACCCTACTATCCAAGTTCCTTCTCATAACCCTACTATCCAGGCTTTCATTTCGAAGTAACCCTACTATCCAGGTTCCTTCCCATAGCCCTACTATCCAGGCTTTCATTTCGAAGTAACCCTACTATCCAGGTTCATTCCCATAGCCCTACTATCCAGGCTTTCATTTCGATGTAACCCTACTATCCAGGCTTTCATTTCGAAGTAACCCTACTATCCAGGTTCCTTCGCATAGCCCTACTATCCAAGATTTCATTTCGAAGTAAGCCTACTATCTAGATTCCTTCTTATAGCCCTACTATCCAGGCTTTCATTTCGAAGTAACCCTACTACCCGGGTTCCTTCTCATAGCCCTACTATCTAGGCTTTCATTTCGAAGTAACCCTACTATCCAGGTTCCTTCTCAAAGCCCTACTATCCAGGCTTTCATTTTGAAGTAACCCTACTATCCAGGTTCCTTCTCATAGCCCTACTATCCACGCTTTCATTTCGAAGTAACCCTACTATTTAGGTTCCTTCTCATAGACCTACTATCCAGGCTCCTTTCCTTTTATCTCCGGACAACAGTTCACAACACTATAAAACCTGGACCCGACCAGATACGATCAATTTCATATTCCCCAGTAAGTCGATGTGAAGCCTGAACCCGACCAGATAACAACTCACTTTTATCTCATCAATCAACAGTTAATTCCCCAGTAGAGTAATGGACAACTGAAGTTCCTACACTCTATTTCCCAATACATCAATCAACATTTCCCGACGAAGTCCTCCCCAATGGCAGGTACAGGAATTCTCGAAAAGGTTTCTCTTATACAACCGATATCTTTTCTAGATGGAATCTTTAAGACCATCTCCGACGATTCTCCGTTGCCTTCCAAATGGAATCTATAAGCCCATTCCCGATATTATCGATCGAAATTCACTTCATGCGAGTGTAAATTTATAGGCACTCTAGTGTTCAATCATCTTCCACCTTCAGATTACGAAAGGCAGACGAGCCAATCTACATCCTCAAGTTTAAGAAGATTGAACAGGGGAAGCTGTTGTACCCCAAAATTTCCCTTCTCATTTTACTCAAAACATGCTCATTGAGATCCTTAACTTGCTCAAGGATGCCAAAGAATTGACTAGAAAAACTCTCTCCTAAGGCAATGTATCTATGATACGGTGGAAAGAACTGACTGTTTTTGGAATACTGGTTTACGTTTTGCGTTTTATGTTTGCAAAATGTCGCGGTAAGCAAGAGTCGCCACCGACTTTTATTTTATCCAACAAGGAAAGAAAAAAAGCACAGAAAAATTCCTTTTTCGAGTTATTTCTGAGTACGGGGGGTAGATTTATAGAAAGGGAAGGTATTAGCATCCTTTCTATCCGTAGTTATCTACGGGATCTTAGGTACTTGCTCATCATTTTCAAAATTGTTTTCTTTGTGTTTGTGGGCTTTGAAAAGTTTTTGTTTTAACTTCGATTTAACTCTTGCTTCTGTCTTCAAGAGTGTAATGAAGTGTTTTTTGAAAACTATATTTGTAGAGAAGTGTAAGTGTGAAAAATTTTGTTTGGATTGAGCAAGTACTTAAGAACTAATCTACCTACTCGAAAAAAGGAATCGTTCTATGCTAATTTCCTTTAGGCAATGCTATCCCACTATTAGTGAGTAGGTAGCACCGTCGTTGGAGTTTGAGGGTCAATTCGAAAGAGGGACATACGGTCACTAAAGCAATGTTAGGATGTCTTAGCGGTAACCCTAATATCTTAGATCATTTATTCGAGGCAACAATATCCAAGGCAACCATTTCGAGGAAACTATGATCTTTTAGACAAAAGGGCGGCCTCTAAAACAACCTATACTCAATGATCGTGTACAAAGGAAACCAAGTGGGGTGTACCCTAGGAGTGCGAGTGTGTTGATTTTAGTTATTTTTATCTTTGCACATGTTTAGGGTGATCTAACCGTTTTAAGATTAAACATTCATTCTTGTCATGCAAACCCTATTACCAAACATCTAGCAGTTGAATATTTGCAGAAATTAAAAGGTGCGAAATTTAAACTAAATTATTACAAGGCGTTGGGTATTTACATCGCCAAAGACAACCCTTTGAAATTTAAAAGCGGAAAAATAAATGTCCTAATTAATTGTTACAAACCGGGAGCAGATAGAATAATTGAATAAAGGAAAAATAAAACGCGCGAGAAACTTGAACCGAATGCGAAATTAGGGTTTTGACCCTCTTAATTAAAAGAAAATGTTTTTGTTGTTTTTATTTTTAAGAAAAGAAATTAAATCCTAAAATTAAATGCTAAATTAATTATTAAATAAATTAATTAATGAAAAATATTAAATGACATATTTTTGGAGTTTTTGTTATTTTAGGAAAGAAAATAAAATAATTAAATTAATGTTAAAACCTAATTATTCTAATTGATTTTTAATTATTTGCAAAATAAATTAAAGTTACCTAATTAATCAACCTAATTATTTTAATTAATTTATTGATTAAAAATAAATTTCTGAAATTTAATTGGGTATTAATATTTTTTGTGATTTTTTTGATAAAAAAGAAAATTGTTTATTGGTTAGTAATTAAATAAAATAAAATAAAACAATTAAATAAAATATAAAAAAGGAGTGAGATGGGCCTGATTTAGGGTGTGTGAATAGCAATTATTCTGGCCCAATTGAGGAGAGGTCCGTTTGACTTTTGTGATCCCATACACGTGCATTGACTTGGCCTAGGGTGTGCCTTCAATGATGGCCACCAGATCTGGCCATCTGGCGTGTTGATGAGGAAGGTGCATGGTGGATCTCCAGCTTAGGCGTGCATATGATTACCTGAAAACAAATATTATAGAGAAAATAGGGGTACCTGGAATTCGAACCCAGGTCCTGAGGGGAATTCCATGCCACGCTTGCCACTACGCCACTTACTTCTTGTTGTTAATATAATATAAACTAAATATAATATAAGAAAACAAGTGTTAATGGAAAATAAAAAGAAAAAGGTGCGCTCGTTCAAACAAGCGAATGGAATCCGGCCACATCTTCGTCCCTGTCATGGCACCATCGCTAAAAGTCCAAATACCTATACCTACGGACAGAGTCCGTTGCTACAGGTTTGTCCACTCTCAAAATCTCGTACATGCCATGTAAATGAATTCTAACACCATGGTTAGACTCGTCTCCTTCTCCTGATCACAACCATACAGGGCCAATTATTCCTGAAAAGAAAAACCTCAAAAACAAATCTGAAACCCTAACAATGGTGGATTTCATTACAGGTCATATAATTGCAATTGAGTAATGCCAAAAGCTTGCAAATGCTCTATAGATTAAAAATATATGATCAATTCCATCTAATAATGCCTAAAATATGAGATTCGAATTCAAGAACAGGGCGGGTTCGTGAGTGACTTACAGCGTATTCTGGGATTAGAATGGACCAGTTCTGAGTTGCTTTAACTTCTAGAGAATTCCAGGAAGCGATTGAGACAAGTAACAGGCCTTGAGGATGCCTCTAACCTCTGTTTCGATCATACACTTTCTTTGATATTTTTCAGATTTTGTTTGCTCTCTCACGCCTGTCTCCAACCTTGTTTTTGATATGCCTCGCCACCTTATGTATCATATATTGCATTAGGGTTGCAAATTGTGTCCAAATCCCTCTCCATCAATGCCTTTGATATTGATTTGATTTGCTTCTTTAAAGCTTTCCAAAATTGGCTTATTTTGAATCTTTTTGTACACAATTACCTTGATACGAGTTTGATTGGTCCTAGCTGTGTAACAAGACCTAAAATGATCACAAGATCTTTGGTTTTCAATATTTTTGATTTTATTTGATTTGTTTTGATTTAATTCAAATTAACTCAAATAAAAATAAAAATAATTAATAAAAATATGATATGGACACATGGCCAAGTCTAGAGAACATGGGATATAATTCCAACTCAAAACAAGTGAAAAAAATGGGCCCATTTGGCAAAATTTGAAGTTTTGGGGATAGTTGACTTTTGGCAATTTTGCAAAAAAGGTCAACTTCAACAATGCATAACTTCCTCAATTTTGACTCTTTCGAGGTGTTCTTGGACTTTTTAGAAATATTGAGATTTCCTCTAAGCAACCCTTTTGGTATCATCTCATTTTGATATTCCATGATCATGTATGAAGCTTTGACAAAAAAGTTGTTTTTGTTGACTTTTCAAAATGACCTATAATGTCCAAATTCATAACTTCTTGTGAGTGCATATTTTGATCTTGGGAGATGAAGATGGATTGTAAGGAATTGCAGCCTCTTCAAAATTAGCTTTGAATAGGTCATTTCTCATAAAGTACGAGAAAGTTATGCTTGGTCAAAGTTGAGTTGACTTTTCCTACAAAACCCTAATTTAGCAACTTTTGAGTCTTGATAAATTTTGAGCAATCCTTGATGAATCATGGTCAACCCTTAATCAAATGATGAAATATATTTCAAAATGAGGATTTTGACAAAAAATCTTGAATTTTGACTGTATGTAGGTCACATTTGACTTTTGCCCTAGCACAGTCGATTTTTGGACCTTTGAGCAATTGACTGAGCAAACTTCCTCTGCAAGGATTGAATCTTGACATGGATGATCTTGAGAACATATTAGGACATTGTTGAGAATTTGGGACTACTTGGACTCCAATATCTTGATGCAACATGAAACCCTAATTTGGGGTAGACTACCTTAGGAGAGAGCTTGTCTGGCCAACCTTTGGACTATCTGGAGCAAATTGGAGATTTTCTTGAAATGTTTTGAGAAATATGGGAGGGAAAATTTTGGGGTACAACAGTATTTCAAACTAGGGTTTCCATTTTATTCAATATAGGTGAGCTCCAAAGACTTCATATGCTCTCCATGGTCCTAATATGTTCTCAAGACCCTCCATGTCAAATTTCAAGCCTTGCACAAGAAGTTTGTTCAGTCAACTGCTCAAATGCTTGAGAATCTACTGTATTAGGTCAAAAGTCAACTGTGTCCCACATACAGTCAAAACTTCAAGATTTTTGGTCAATATCAACATTTTGAAGTTATATCAATCATTTGATCAAGGGTTAATCATGATTCCTCAAGGAATGCCCCAAATTCATCAAAACCCAAAAGTTGCTAAATTAGGGTTTCTCAGGAAAAGTCAACCAAACTTTGACCAAGCATAACTTCCTAATACTTTATAAGAAATTTTCCATCCAAGGCTCATTTTGAATAGGATGCAATTAAAGACAATTCATCTTCAATCCTCAAGTTCAAAATATCCACTCACATAAAGATATGAATTTCCACATTATAGGTCCTTTTGAAAAGTCATCAAAAACACCTTTTGGGTCAAAGCTTCTTACATGAAAATGGAAGACCCAATTGAGATGAGACTAAAAGGTTTGCTTAGGGGACATCTTAAGCTTTCTAAAAAGTCCAAGAACACCTCTCTAGGGTTAAAATTGGAAGATATATTCTTTGTCAAAGTTGACCTTTTTTTGCAAAATTGTCAAAAGTCAAATATGCTCAAAAATGCATTTGTTGCCAAATGGGCCTAACCTTTTATGCTTGCACCTCACTTATAACATGGTCCACAACCGAAATATTCACTCACATGTTATTTGCTTCATTATTTATTTTATTTTTATTTTTTATTAATTAAAAATTGAATTAAATCAAATAAATGGTAAATAATAGCAAGGATTTGTTTTGATTGGATTTTTGGACAGAATCACAAGCTCATTAAGCTGGCATAGTAGAATCAAATCGAATTAAAGCTGATTGGCACAAGAATGGCATGATTAGGCCAAATTTGGAAGGATATCATGCAACATGAAAACCAAATCAAATCTTCAAAAATTGCAAAGATACTAGTGGTTTTTATAACCCTAATTCGTTCAAGGATATATAATGAACAGAGCCAAGGTAAAAGGAGGAGGTTTGGAGGTTGTGTAAGTCATCAAACAAAAGTGAGTTTTTGCAAAAAAGTGTGGTTCGAATTCTGATTTAGAGGACGATTCAAGGCAATTTAAATCCGGTAATCTATTCTTGGGTGTGTATTGAAGCTATTCTAATCGCTCTCAAGTCATAAATCCTCCAGAATAGTCAGTTACACATCACGGTTTGCACCCTCTAAACTCAAACTTATTTCTTTCATTTTACATGTTTTAAATCTAATTCGCTTGCATAGACATGTTCATGATCGTGCTGAGAATCTTCTTGATAGCCTGGATTTGAGTTTCGATAGAGGAATGGTCACTTGCCGTTGTTAGGGTTCGTAAGCTCCAAATTATGGAACCCTAGATAGAGGTGAAATTGGGCCAAATTAAGGGCCTCTTCATGTTCATGGGAGGAAATACAATTGATCTATGCTCTTGAATGAAATTTGTTTTGCTTGAATTACGTTTTAAAGATTTGCAGGTTTGTAGCTACAGGAAAATGTCATCGCTATAGCATATAGCGACGAATATGACCGTAGGTAAAAGTATTATGTCAAAAATAACTGATCAATGAAGGAGACGGTGGCGTGGCTGAAGGAAGCTTGCTGATTGGCTCATTCAAATTCCCAGGGACCCACTTGGGGCGTGCGCGTGATAGCTTGGCATAGGCCTGATTAGCTATCATATTATTTTTGTTGTATTATATTAGCGATTGAACAGATTAGTCCAGTGGCATGAGCGAAGGATGTTAAGGCCCTACAGTGTGCAAGGGCAGGGGTTCGATCCCTGCCTGTTGCATTTTCCATTTTTTGAGGCTTTTTTGCAGGATTCTACACTCCACACATCCAAGTGCCCATCGTGCACCATAAGATCCACACCACTGGATCGTCAGCATCCCAGATCCAACGCCCAGCACTCAGGTTCTCCAGGGTGGACCCTCAGATGAGAATCATACTGGATCTAGCGTAAGGAAGATGGGCCAAGGGATCTGGGCCTAACAATTCAACCATACACCCCCCTGATTTCTTCAGCAAATAGGCCCAATTTAATTTTTTTATTTCTTTTATTTATTTTGTTTGTTTAATTATTTATTTTCACAAATTAATTCCTTTTTTTTAATTAACTACAAAAGAAAACCAAAAATCATAAAAACACCTAAAAATCACTTTTTTCATAAAATAGTTATTTTCTTTAATTAATTAATTTAATTCAAATTAGGTTAATTTAACTCCTTTTCATCATTAAAATTAATTATAAATTAGGGTTTTGTAAATAATTAATTTTGCTTCAAAAAATAACTTAAATATTTTTTCTCAAATAGATTTTTTAGGTTTTTCTAATCGTCTTCACATTTAATTCGTCGCGCGTATTTTAATTACCTTTTTAATTATTATTGTAACTGTTTCGAGGTTGTAATGGATTTTAATTAGGGTTTTAAATTTCTTCATTTTATTTTCAGTTAAATAATTCTGTATCTGCGAAAGCCATGTAATAGTTAGGATTTCTATTTCCGCACTTTAAATTTCTGCAATTATTAACCGTTAGATGTATGCTAATAGGATTGTATGGGAAGAATGCTTGAAAAATTAAAACGGTAGATAAACTAAATGTGAAAAGACAAATTAACTGGAAAAAATTCACTCGCACATGCTCACTCCTAGGGTTTACTCCACTTCGGCTGCCTTCGGTTAAACGATCATGAAGTATAGGGTTTGTTAGTGTTTTCCTCTAGCCCCGAAAGATCTCAAATGACCCGTTCGGATGTTGCCTCGGAAACTGATCTTTAAGGCTTTAGGATGATTACTAACACCTCCTAACATTGCTTTTGTAATCATATTTGTCCCTTCGAACGTCCCTTAAAACTCCAACGACGGTGCTACCTATTCCTTAATAATGGGATAGCGCTGTCTAAAGGAAAATGAACAAACTTTTTCGAGTAGGTAGATTAACTCTTAAGTACTTGCTCAAACAAAAAAACTTCACACAAACACCTTTCAAAACAATTTTCAAAAACAACTTCGTCACATCCTTGAGGACTGATACAAGGGTTATCACGAAGTAAACTCTTTTCAAAACAAAGCACACACAAGTAAAATGAGCAAGTACCTAAGAGCCCATGGAAAGCCATGGATAGAAATGGTGCTAACACCTTCCCTTTCTATAATCTACCCCCTGTACTCAGAAATATTCTCGAAAAAGGTTTTTTTTGTTCTTTTTCCTTTCCCTTTGTTGGATGAAATAAAAATCGGTGGCGACTCTTGCTTACCGTGACATTTTGCAAACAAAAAATGCAAAATGAAAACCAGTATTAACAGTCATTTCTTCCATCGTATCACACTTATCCTTCCATCTTACCAGTTATCATGGAGCCCGTGGTTGAAAGAGATGTTCCCTACACTATCCTCCATCCCGACATGCCTACCTCTCTTGAAGACGTACAAAAGGGTTGGATCCAGCTGAAGAAAGAACGATATACTTTCGAGTCTCAATTCTATGCTAGTGAGAAGAGGGTCTTGGAGCTTACGAAGAAGCTACAAGAAGAGAAAAATGTGAACGCTTATCTCGCGCCAAAGAGGACGCGCTCAATCTTTTTATCTTAGAAAGCTATTTTGTATGCCCAAGAGGCATGATGTAACCTTTCTTGATTTGTCTTAATGAAAATTAACGTTTGTTCGTTCTGTTGTCTACACAAATTTAAATTTCATTAATCCTTGAAATCATTTGCATGAACATATTCCATGCATCATAACATGATAGGTTTTTGCATAACAAGTTTCCTTATCTTTCTGTTGTTTATTTCAGCAAGATGGATCTAGAGAAAACTATGACGGATCTCCAAGCCTAGAATTCTCAATTTCAGGAAGCTCTACTAGCCCTAGCCAAGGGGCAGCAAGATATGATGGCTTTGCTGGCCGTTAAGAAGAAGCTAAAGAAGAAAGCTCTACTCAACATGGGTAGAAGGTTCAAGGAGACAATTCATCAAATGCCAGTAGGAGGAGACTCATCCGAAGAGGACGAGAACCAGGTTGGTGAGCTCAAGAGTACTCAAGCTGAATGTGTTAATGATCAAGAATATGATGATGATTATTTCAAAGAGCAGTATCCACCCTCTGATATCAAATACAAGCAGTTAGAAGAGAGATTGAAAGTTGTTGAAATCCAAGCCGTCCCCGGTTTAGATTTTGATGATTTGGGTTTGATCTCTGGGGTAGTCATTCCCCACAAATTCAAAGTACCACTCTTTGCCAAGTACGATGGGGTTTCTTGTCCAAAACTCCATTTGAAGTCTTATATGCGCAAGATACAACCGCACACTGCCGATAAGAAGCTACAGGTTCACTTTTTCCAAGAGAGCTTGGCTGGAACACAACTTGAATGGTTTTATCAGTTAGATGGTTCTCGTATCAACACTTGGGAGGATTTAGCTACTGCCTTCTACCATCAGTATCAGTACAACGCCGACCTGGTGCCAACAAGGGTTCAATTGCAAGATATGACCATGGGGAAGAATGAAGGATTTAAGGAATATGCACAAAAGTGGAGAGACCTTGCTAGTAGGGTCAAACCTCCATTTACCGATAGGGAACACATCGACATGTTCATGGGAACCTTATCTGGTCCTTTCTTTAATCTGTTGGTAGGCTACTCTTCTTCTGGTTTCACCGAATTAATCTTATCCGGTGAAAGAGTTGAAAGTGGCATCAAAATTGGGAATATCTCTATGGCATCTACCCCCACCACCAATCCTATCAAGAAACCTTTTGCTGCAAAGAAGGAAGTTAATGTTGTGTATGGGGAAAGGGCCCATACCAAGAAGAATGATCGTCCGTCTGTCAACACTGTCCGAATCTCCAATCCAACTCCTAATCCAAGACCATCTGCAAATCATCAACGTTTTGAAACTCCAAGAAGACAATTTACAAGGTTATGCATGTGTTGTACCCCAAAATTTTCCCTCCCATATTCATCAAAGATTTGTCAAGTCAAGGTCACAAAATTCCCCAAGGGTTGTGCAGCTCAACTGTCTCCTATACAGTCAAAACTAGGGTTTGAGTTCTGGTCAAGCAAATGAACTTTTCAAAGGCCCAATCAAGTCTCATATGCCTACAAAGATGGTCAAGCATCCTCATGTCAAGTTTCAAGGCATTCAGCTCAAAATTGCACAGTCAAAACCCTAGATTGCCCTACAGTCAACTGTAGGGGCAAAATGGTCATTTGACAGTCAAAAGTTCAAATTTTTGGTCAATATATCATTTTGAAGCCACAAACATCATTTGATCAATGCTTGATCATGATTCTCAAAATTTGGCTCAGAAATCATCAAAGATGCAAAAGTTGCTATATTTGGACAGCTGAAAAAGTCAACTGAAATTGACCAGGACATAACTTTCACATGGATTATCAGAAAAATTCCATCCAAAGCTCATTTTGAAGAGAACGACATTTCCTACAATTCATCTTCATGTTCCAAGTCCAAGAAATGCTCTCACAAAAAGTTATCAATTTCAACATTATAGGTCATTTTCAAAAGTCAACAAAAAGTGACTTTAAGTCAAAGGCCATAACTTGAGATTGGTAAATCAAAATGACATGGGACCAAAGGCATTGGTTAAAGGACTCAAAGACCTTTCCAAAATGTCCAAGAACATGTGAAAAGCTTAAAAATTGACCAAGTTATGCCTTGTAGAAGTTGGGAAATTTTTGGAAATTTTTGAAAGTCAACATTGATGCAAAAGGCCTAAAAATGCAAATGGGCCCATTTTTCTTCCAAGTTTCTTCATGCCAAGCCTATGCACGACCACTAGGCCCAAAGGGAAGTATTCTCATATTTTTTAATTATTTATTTGAATTAATATTAATTTATATTCATTTAAATGATTTTAATATATGAAAAATATCAAACCTAACCTAAAAAATCTTTTTATGCACATTCTAATCTCAATATTTCGTGCTTAATTGATTATGGCAAGTTTTGATAAGATTTGAGCTGATTGAACACAAAAACCATGAAAAAAGATTTGGAAAAGATTTGGTAAAATCAAATATTGAAATCCATGAATACTTGAGATTTTGTGCAATATTTTTGACCTAGCATGCTCTATACATACTCAGCATCACAACCCTAATGATCCTAGACTGCAAGCTGCGCTCAGAAGCAAAACACAAACTTGGAAAAATTGTCAAAAAATTGAAAACTGATTTCAAGGTTATAGGTAGATTCAAGCCTCCATTCCTTTTGCAATAGCTTCCTTGGGTGATTCTGAACGTGTGCCAATCATTAGCATCAATTCAAACACGAAGAATCGGTACATTGAGTGTGAACTGCATCCAAAAAATTCCTAATCGTATTTTGGTTTTAAAGCATGATCATGGCATTTTAATCATATATTCATGTTCCTGATGAAGTTTGTGAACTAACCATTATATTTAATTGGATTTTCATGCCATGTACAAGGTTTTGCCATGTCCATATTCTAGGTTTTACAGATTTTAAAATTGGGGCTTTTACAAAGAAGAAAAATTGATGCTTCAAACCAGGACCATTGAGTTCAGTACATGGAGACGAAGAAGAACGTGTCCTCGCGCCTAATTTATGTTGAGAAACGAGCTATTCGCTATTTTTTGATAGCTAGCCTAAAGCAGCGTTTCAAAAACCGTGGCCATAGTGTTTTGTTTTACAGGGGAGGAAGACGAAGGCATCGTGTCAATTGCTAACTGGCCAATTCAAATTCGCGCGCGTTTTAACTACTTAACGTTGATTTTGCTTTTTTTATTATTTGCTTATAATAATATATCAATTAGCGCGTTTGGTTCAGTGGTTAAGTGTTGTGCTTGTGACCCTCAAGACCTGGGTTCAAGTCCCAGGTCTGGCAAAAACTCCATATTATTTTTCAATAATCAATCCCATGCAGCATAAGCGTTGAGGCGCACCATGTGTGTCAAGATCCACAAGTCCACGTGCCTAATGGATGCAGATCAATGGCTCCAGTACAGAGGACATACCATACGCAAGTCAATATGCCACACATGATCCAAAAGGTCAACCAATTTCCAGCTTATTGGGCCAGGCTTCTCCAATTTGCACCTCCTAATCTGGGGCTACACCCCACCCTGGTTTGCATCTTTTATATTTTTCTTCTCCCTTTTATTTTTATTGTTTTATTTATTTTATTGTCTTAATTTAATTAACTTATTTTTCTACAAAAATACAAAAACATTAAAAAATACAGAAAAGACAAAAAAATACAATTTTTATTTTATTATTGCCATGAATAAATTAGAATATAAATTGTTTAGTCTAATTAGGTTTTAATTTTAATTCCTTTTTAATAAAAATCCAAAAACACGTAGAATTAGGTTAATTGATAGTTTTAATGTCTTTTTAATTTTTATTTCTCACAATACTATTTATTTATTATTTTATTTTCATAAATTAAAAATTGTACATAATAAATTTTAGGTTTAATTTAGATCTTAATTTAATTCTTTCATAATAAATAAAAAATATTAGAATTAGGGTTTGCCGTTTAATTTAATTTCAATTAATTTCTTTTCTCATTAAATCTAAAAAACACAAAAAAATAACAAAGACATTTAATCATTCAATTTTTAATTCTCATTAACTTTTAATATTTTGCAAAAGGGTCCAACGCCCGTCGTTTCAATTCCTTTAATTTGCGCATTTACTTTATCGCTTAATATAATTCTGTAAATCTCCCTAAGCCATGTAACTTTACTTTTCGCACTTTATTTCTTCGCATTATTTATTTTTCCGCTAAATCGGGTCCGGTTTATTTTGGCGATGTGGACCCGCGCCATTTGTAATAGTTTAGATTTATTTCCTCGCAAAACTTATAACTGTTAAATATGCATGCAAGAATGAATGGACAAATTAAAATCAAGCGTAGAACACGACAAACATGACAAGACAAATAACTGAAACATGACACACAATTCGCACACACCACCCCTAGGGTACGCCTCACTGTTGCCTTTCGAAAGGTGGTCGTCGAGTAGAGGACGTCTTAGTAAGTCCTCATGATCCGGGAACCTGGCATGAGGGTAGCTTCTAAGGTGTCTTCCCATTGCTCTGGTGATCACCATGTCCCTAAAATCGAATTGACCCAAACACCTCCAACGGTGGTGCTACCTACCTCTCAATGGTGGGATGGCACTACTTTTAAAGGACATTTACACAGACGAATTCCTTAGGGTAGGTAGGTTCTCGTAGATACTTGCTCTCTTCAAAAACAAACAAAAATCTTTTCATACCGACACTTTTCAAAAGCTTTCAAAGCAAATTTTTCAAACACTCTGACGTACGAGTCGAACTGAAATTTTTCAAAGAAACTTTTTTAAACCCACATTGAAAAGCAAGCAAACATTTTGAAAACACATTGAGCAAGTATCTAAGAGCCCATGGATAACCATGGATAGAAAGGGTGCTAACACCTTCCCTTTCTATAACCTACCTCCCGAACCGAGAGCAATCTCTTTAAGGAATTTTTCTGTGCTTTTGTCCTTTCCATTTGGAGAAAATAAAAGACGGTGGCGACTCTTGCTTCCGCGACATTTCGCGAACCAGCGTTAAACAGTCAGTTCCAGATCCACCGATCACAGAACTGGCGACTCTGCTGGGGATTAAACTTAAAGTGAGGTGTACCTTAGGGCTAGGTCATAACTGTGTTTTCACTTGTATTGTTTTGCTTGCTTTACTATTGTGGGTTGCTTGGGAGTTACATAGATCCTAACCCGGATCTGGGGATACCCTGTTTAGGTAGCATAAGCTGCGAGGGACCTGTCCGGCGTAGACCGACACAGGTGAAGCAGTGGCTACGTTGGTGTGGCACCTTGGTCTGTACCGATATCCCTTGTGTCGCAACGAGGAGAATATGGGTCTTCTAAGGAGTCATTAAGCACCAACAACCTTAGAACCTTAATTGACACAACTTGGCCTTTAGAATTGTAGCAGTATGCTACGCCCATTGAGGCTAAACTCTCGTGATGGTTCTGGCCGCAAGAAAAGATTGCGATGCTGGAGTTATGACCGATTGAGGGTAGTCAATGATATTGGGATCCTCTAAGAACCCGGTTACTTTTGATTAAGACAGGTGTGAACCAACCAACTTCAAGAGGGTAATACCTAGACCCCATGCTGGCCTAAACCCTAAGGGCTTCTCTTGTGTGACTTGTGTGCCTTCGTACTTGACTACTAGCATACTTGTTATCTGACCCTTGATGTCTTGCAGGTTTTGTTCATAGTCCTTAATTGGGACTTATAACAGGGTGTACTAACCACTTGCAGGTTCTGTTTATAGTCCTTAATTGGGACTCATGACAGGTTTTACTTAGGTTCCTTGCAGGTCTTGTTTATAGTCCTTAATTGGGACTCATAACAGGGTACTAAGTTTCTTGCAGGTCTTGTTTATAGTCCTTAACTAGGATTCATGACAGGATTTACCAAATCTCTTGCAGGTTTTGTTTATAGTCCTTAATAGGGACTCATAACAAAGTATACTGAATTTCTTGCAGGGTTTGTTTATAGTCCTTAATTGGGACTCATAACAGGGTTTACCTACATCACCCCATGCATAGCATGACATCATACCATTGCATACCATTGCATACATCCTAACCCATTTCAAGGACCTCAAGGGCTTGTGATGCAGGTCATGGTGAATCAATTATCCCAGCAAGGGGCAAAGAGGATTTATTTTCCTCTAGCCAAGGGTGTCAGGGGCTATGACCCACTGGATATGGTGAGCCTTTGACCCTTGAAGAAGGGCTCTCTACACCAGGAAGTTCCTTCAATCAAGTTGCCAATTCCAAATGCTAACAAAGTTTCTCTGTTTACCCCGCGAGGTCCTTGAAATCATTGCATGCATGTCATACACATCATTACATAACATGTATCTTTGTTGCAGGTCACTTACCCTTCTCGCTGTTTATTTCAGCAATGGCCTTCCAACCAGATAACCGGGATCTTCTGGCTCAAGAGACTCGGTTCGGGGAAATTCTTCTGAATCTATCCAAGGGGCAGGAGGAACTAAGGACACTTCTCATGGGGACCTTTGTCAGGAACAATGCTGAGGATGAAAGGCTGAAACGTCTACAAGCCGAGGTAGACACATTAAAAACCCAGACGCTAGGGCAGAGGGCCCTCATTCAAGGTTTAGCTCAGGAGCAAGGAGAGCTGAGGGCCATGATCAGTCAGCTTCATCAAGACATGAAGCAACCAGCCCAAGTCAGGGGCCAAGTCTTTGATCAGCCACCAAGAGGACCAAAGTCTGGTATGGTGAAGAATGAACCTCTCCAAATTGCTACTACTTCACAAGCCCAGTATCAACGGGGTAATCGGCGCAAGCGATACACGCCTGGAAGACATTTCACTGAGACTGGCATACCACCATCTCTAATGCTGGAACACTTGTTGGAGGTCAATCTGATTACTTTAAAGGGGCCTCCCCAGAATCCTGACACCTCTGCTCCCTCTTATAACCCTGATAAAAGATGTGCCTACCATTCTGACAGTCCTGGACATGACACCAATGCCTGTTGGAGCTTGAAGAACAAGATCCAGGACTTGATCGACGGAAGGGTGCTGGAGTTCATGTCGGGTGGCCAAATGAAATTCTTCTGCTGAGAATCTTCCATCTGAAGTGATTAATTCAAACTAGAAAACTTTTGTCCATTCGAATGTTCAAGTTGCATTTTTCTTTGATTGTTTAAACATTTATTCATGTCAAACGTTGTTATTTCATTAATGCATCGCTTATGTCTATTTTGAATCAATATATTCGCATTCACTATATGCAAACTGTTTTCATATTTTTTCTGATGTCAACTCTTGATCTTAAATAATTCTAAGCCTCTTGAGGGAGGATGACGAAAACGATACCATAATATACAGTATGCTTTTGAACAGACCCAGCTGATGAGGTACAGGCATTGTTTCAATTCCTAAACACTGGAGTTATAAGGAAGATAATCCCTCGTTAACCCATCTGAGCCAAAGAAGTAGGAGTTTTTTTTCTTTTCGAAATTTAAAACCCTTAATCATAACCTGGGGCAGGGCAGTTTTCTTAGTTGATCCAAGTGCATAATGAACAGCATAAAAGAAGTCCTTACAAAACGAAGAAAGACAGTGATGGTTCCGAATAATCAATAAAGAAAGGCAGTCATTATCTCAAAAAATAAAAAAAAACCGGTAGGTCAAAACCCATGAAGGAGACTTACAAAACTGGGGCATCCCGCTGACTGTAATTCCAAAAAGGGAAACAGTTCAGGCAAAAAAAATAGGGATCATAAAATCAAAAAAGAAAGAGGTCTTACAAACCCTCAACAAAAAGGAATGACTGCCTCAATCATCAACATCCGAATCATCACCGGAAAATCAGAGCAAAGACTCAAACAAGGTCTAACGCACGATCAACTGAGCTTAGGTTTGAAGAACATCATGAAGAGCGGGTGGGTACAAATAATTTGAGCCTTTATCCTTTGTTTCTTAAAACATGAACCAGGCCACGTTATAACCCTTAAAAGTCCTAGCTGAAGCATGGGTTAGTTCGAAAGCATACTGTTACTAAAGGTATCCTGACTCCTTAAGGCCTACGGTAAATACGGAGTTGACATCACGTTTTACAAACATTCACTTGTTTTATGGAAAAAATGCATTTTCAAAATATTCAAGACAGACATAGGCTTTGCATTTTTAACGTAACTTTGTTTGCATATGACTTTTTGTTTGAACAGCAGGGAAATTCGCACGATGAATACCTAGTGAACAAAAGCACTCCCAATCAAGGGGCAAGCATGATCAGGGTCTATTATCTGGGGCAATCCAATCAAGATTCGGAGAATCTCTCAAAGGCCAAACAACCTGGGGCAAATCTCCGCCTGAGTCATTCGGGGCACTCCAACAACGAATCTTGCTTGATCAAGCACCTTCTGGTGGCATGACGAAACACTTCTAACAGGGGCAACTCCCTACATTCTGAAAGCACGGACATAGTCGAAAAAATACTACGCACAATCAAAGACCCGCTAGGTTGACATACCTAGGCAAAAATAAGGGCTTCCCGTCGAACCAAAAGGGTTCGGGCAAAATGAAGGGATGAAAATGAAAAAATCTGTACACCCGGCAAGTCGAAAACCTGAAAAGGCGGCTTGGGCAAAAATGGGTATCCCGGTGGACTGAAAACCCGAAAGGGCAGTCCAGGCAAAATTTAGGGATTAAAGTGTACGACTATGTCCTATCATCTCGTCACCTGCCTACCAGAAGAAGGTTTGCCCGTCAACAATTAAGCACCTCCACAGGTATCTTCCTCTCCCACATCAGAAACAGGGACAATAAGGAGTTGTCTAAAGCAATCTAATGGTTCGGTCCTCCAAGGTACCAAGGTAGGTTCAGCTAAAGAACATAACCGGCATATCTCAATTCCCCAGAGAGAGTCAGCAGTCAGTGCATTCTTCTCCAAGCAGAGTCATCAAATCTCCAGGAAGTTGAGTATCCTCCAGCAGATACCAATATTCCCCAGCAGCATATATACATTCTTAACGAGCATCCCCGGCAGTCTTGACCTAAAGATTGTTCCCCGGCGGCGTCTCAACATTCAAAGGAATCACTTCCCCAGCATATCAAAACTTCCCCAGGAAGGTCCAACATAGTTCCCCAGGAAAATTGGAATCCATCTCTCCAAGCAGTAAGCTTATCCCCAGCCAAGAGAATCCAATCTAGTTCCCCAGGAAATTTGGAATTCATATCCCCAAGCAGTAAGCTTATCCCCAGTAGATTCTGGAAGCTTATCCTCGCAGAGCACGAACGCGTCACCCGGCTTTATTTAAAGAGTTATTTCCGTAACAGGATATAACTGGGTTATCCTCAGCCAAAAGCCACGGAAAGAGCGTCCTCGGCAAAGTATCTTCCTACCCCCAGCGAAGTCTATCAACACTTCCAGCACAACAAGGACATCCCCAGCATGACTCATCAACGGTATCCCCAGCGGAGTTATCCTCAACAATTCAGCAAAAGCATCTCCCCACAGAGTAGCACTCCCCAGCATGATCGCTAGAGTATCTTTTCTCCCGCAGAATTATTTCATTTGCCAAGTTTATTCCTCAACGGAGTTATCTCCTCCTACCGGTATTCTTGCAACAATCATCCACAGCGGAAGCAAAATCTCTTCCTCAACATCAGCCCAGGATATGACTTCCCGGCATCCGTCAAGGATTTATTTTCCTAGACAAAAACATACATGAATCATCACATACATCATTATAGCATGCATGTACGCATCATATCATATAAATCGTATCCATGTTTGCTTGATCCATATCATGCATTGCATGTAACTGACCTTTACCTTTCAGGAAAGATGCAGTTGAAATTCTCAAACATATTTCAAGGACTTCTCCAGTCCAGTTAAATCGACTCCAAACAGATTTTTCTGATAAAGACTCAGTAGAAGTTCTCTTATGGTCCCCTCTCCAACGGCGTGTGAGGTGGTAATTCCTTCTTCAGATGTTTCCCTCTCCGGCATGAGCGTGAGGTGATATTCTCTTATGGTCCCCTCTCCAACGGCGTGTGAGGTGGTAATTCCTTCTTCAGATGTTCCCCTCTCCGGCATGAGCGTGAGGTGATAATTCTCTTATGGTCCCCTCTCCAACGGCGTGTGAGGTGGTAATTCCTTCTTCAGATGTTCCCCTCTCCGGCATGAGCGTGAGGTGATATTTCCTTCCAGATTATAATTTCCTATAGTTCCCTCTCCAACGGTGAGTGAGGTGACTCCCTTTGAGATTATAATGTCCTTCGGTTCTCTTCCTGACACTACGAAGATGGTAATCCTCACCAAGATTTTCTCAACGAGCGTTGTTGAGGTTGAAATCATTCAGGATTCTCTTACCATCCATGCTAAGGCAGTAACCATCCCTGGTTCATTCATCAGCGTTTGAAGCTCCAGACCCAGCTCCTGTAACCAGTCAGGACATATCTATATCAAGCATCTAAAATCAGCTCCTGCGACATGTCAGGTACTCATTTTTCTGTTTTGCAGGTATGCAAGTTCTCGCTAAGGAATCTCCTACGCGATCAACATCTAAAATGGCATCTATAAGCCCATTCCCTCATCATCACTGCTACTATGTGAGCGCAAATTTCTGGGCACTCTAGTGTCCAATCATCTTCTACCCTCGGATTACGAAAGGCACGTCAGCCAATCTGCATCCTCAGGTCTAAGAAGATTGAACAGGGGCAACTGTTGTACCCCAAAATTTGCCCTCCCATATTCATCAAAGATTTGTCAAGTCAAGGTCACAAAATTCCCCAAGGGTTGTGCAGCTCAACTGTCTCCTATACAGTCAAAACTAGGGTTTGAGTTCTGGTCAAGCAAATGAACTTTTCAAAGGCCCAATCAAGTCTCATATGCCTACAAAGATGGTCAAGCATCCTCATGTCAAGTTTCAAGGCATTCAGCTCAAAATTGCACAGTCAAAACCCTAGATTGCCCTACAGTCAACTGTAGGGGCAAAATGGTCATTTGACAGTCAAAAGTTCAAATTTTTGGTCAATATATCATTTTGAAGCCACAAACATCATTTGATCAATGCTTGATCATGATTCTCAAAATTTGGCTCAGAAATCATCAAAGATGCAAAAGTTGCTATATTTGGACAGCTGAAAAAGTCAACTGAAATTGACCAGGACATAACTTTCACATGGATTATCAGAAAAATTCCATCCAAAGCTCATTTTGAAGAGAAAGACATTTCCTACAATTCATCTTCATGTTCCAAGTCCAAGAAATGCTCTCACAAAAAGTTATCAATTTCAACATTATAGGTCATTTTCAAAAGTCAACAAAAAGTGACTTTAAGTCAAAGGCCATAACTTGAGATTGGTAAATCAAAATGACATGGGACCAAAGGCATTGGTTAAAGGACTCAAAGACCTTTCCAAAATGTCCAAGAACATGTGAAAAGCTTAAAAATTGACCAAGTTATGCCTTGTAGAAGTTGGGAAATTTTTGGAAATTTTTGAAAGTCAACATTGATGCAAAAGGCCTAAAAATGCAAATGGGCCCATTTTTCTTCCAAGTTTCTTCATGCCAAGCCTATGCACGACCACTAGGCCCAAAGGGAAGTATTCTCATATTTTTTAATTATTTATTTGAATTAATATTAATTTATATTCATTTAAATGATTTTAATATATGAAAAATATCAAACCTAACCTAAAAAATCTTTTTATGCACATTCTAATCTCAATATTTCGTGCTTAATTGATTATGGCAAGTTTTGATAAGATTTGAGCTGATTGAACACAAAAACCATGAAAAAAGATTTGGAAAAGATTTGGTAAAATCAAATATTGAAATCCATGAATACTTGAGATTTTGTGCAATATTTTTGACCTAGCATGCTCTATACATACTCAGCATCACAACCCTAATGATCCTAGACTGCAAGCTGCGCTCAGAAGCAAAACACAAACTTGGAAAAATTGTCAAAAAATTGAAAACTGATTTCAAGGTTATAGGTAGATTCAAGCCTCCATTCCTTTTGCAATAGCTTCCTTGGGTGATTCTGAACGTGTGCCAATCATTAGCATCAATTCAAACACGAAGAATCGGTACATTGAGTGTGAACTGCATCCAAAAAATTCCTAATCGTATTTTGGTTTTAAAGCATGATCATGGCATTTTAATCATATATTCATGTTCCTGATGAAGTTTGTGAACTAACCATTATATTTAATTGGATTTTCATGCCATGTACAAGGTTTTGCCATGTCCATATTCTAGGTTTTACAGATTTTAAAATTGGGGCTTTTACAAAGAAGAAAAATTGATGCTTCAAACCAGGACCATTGAGTTCAGTACATGGAGACGAAGAAGAACGTGTCCTCGCGCCTAATTTATGTTGAGAAACGAGCTATTCGCTATTTTTTGATAGCTAGCCTAAAGCAGCGTTTCAAAAACCGTGGCCATAGTGTTTTGTTTTACAGGGGAGGAAGACGAAGGCATCGTGTCAATTGCTAACTGGCCAATTCAAATTCGCGCGCGTTTTAACTACTTAACGTTGATTTTGCTTTTTTTATTATTTGCTTATAATAATATATCAATTAGCGCGTTTGGTTCAGTGGTTAAGTGTTGTGCTTGTGACCCTCAAGACCTGGGTTCAAGTCCCAGGTCTGGCAAAAACTCCATATTATTTTTCAATAATCAATCCCATGCAGCATAAGCGTTGAGGCGCACCATGTGTGTCAAGATCCACAAGTCCACGTGCCTAATGGATGCAGATCAATGGCTCCAGTACAGAGGACATACCATACGCAAGTCAATATGCCACACATGATCCAAAAGGTCAACCAATTTCCAGCTTATTGGGCCAGGCTTCTCCAATTTGCACCTCCTAATCTGGGGCTACACCCCACCCTGGTTTGCATCTTTTATATTTTTCTTCTCCCTTTTATTTTTATTGTTTTATTTATTTTATTGTCTTAATTTAATTAACTTATTTTTCTACAAAAATACAAAAACATTAAAAAATACAGAAAAGACAAAAAAATACAATTTTTATTTTATTATTGCCATGAATAAATTAGAATATAAATTGTTTAGTCTAATTAGGTTTTAATTTTAATTCCTTTTTAATAAAAATCCAAAAACACGTAGAATTAGGTTAATTGATAGTTTTAATGTCTTTTTAATTTTTATTTCTCACAATACTATTTATTTATTATTTTATTTTCATAAATTAAAAATTGTACATAATAAATTTTAGGTTTAATTTAGATCTTAATTTAATTCTTTCATAATAAATAAAAAATATTAGAATTAGGGTTTGCCGTTTAATTTAATTTCAATTAATTTCTTTTCTCATTAAATCTAAAAAACACAAAAAAATAACAAAGACATTTAATCATTCAATTTTTAATTCTCATTAACTTTTAATATTTTGCAAAAGGGTCCAACGCCCGTCGTTTCAATTCCTTTAATTTGCGCATTTACTTTATCGCTTAATATAATTCTGTAAATCTCCCTAAGCCATGTAACTTTACTTTTCGCACTTTATTTCTTCGCATTATTTATTTTTCCGCTAAATCGGGTCCGGTTTATTTTGGCGATGTGGACCCGCGCCATTTGTAATAGTTTAGATTTATTTCCTCGCAAAACTTATAACTGTTAAATATGCATGCAAGAATGAATGGACAAATTAAAATCAAGCGTAGAACACGACAAACATGACAAGACAAATAACTGAAACATGACACACAATTCGCACACACCACCCCTAGGGTACGCCTCACTGTTGCCTTTCGAAAGGTGGTCGTCGAGTAGAGGACGTCTTAGTAAGTCCTCATGATCCGGGAACCTGGCATGAGGGTAGCTTCTAAGGTGTCTTCCCATTGCTCTGGTGATCACCATGTCCCTAAAATCGAATTGACCCAAACACCTCCAACGGTGGTGCTACCTACCTCTCAATGGTGGGATGGCACTACTTTTAAAGGACATTTACACAGACGAATTCCTTAGGGTAGGTAGGTTCTCGTAGATACTTGCTCTCTTCAAAAACAAACAAAAATCTTTTCATACCGACACTTTTCAAAAGCTTTCAAAGCAAATTTTTCAAACACTCTGACGTACGAGTCGAACTGAAATTTTTCAAAGAAACTTTTTTAAACCCACATTGAAAAGCAAGCAAACATTTTGAAAACACATTGAGCAAGTATCTAAGAGCCCATGGATAACCATGGATAGAAAGGGTGCTAACACCTTCCCTTTCTATAACCTACCTCCCGAACCGAGAGCAATCTCTTTAAGGAATTTTTCTGTGCTTTTGTCCTTTCCATTTGGAGAAAATAAAAGACGGTGGCGACTCTTGCTTCCGCGACATTTCGCGAACCAGCGTTAAACAGTCAGTTCCAGATCCACCGATCACAGCATGTCACTATCTCAAGCCCTTCAACATTTGCTCAAGGATAATTTAGTGACATTGCGCGATCCTCCCGCCAACCCTAACACCTCGTCACCAAAGTATAATCTGAATGCTAAGTGTGCTTACCATTCAAACAACCCTGGGCATGAGGCTGACCAGTGCTGGGCCTTAAAGAATAAAATCCAAGATTTGATTGACAATAAGAATATTGAATTTGATCCTCCTCCAATGCTGAATATATTTACCGCTCCAATGCCGAAGCATAACAAAGGTGTTAATGCCGTCAAAGATACGATTTTTGTTGCCTCTGTTGAAGAATTAACTACTCCGCTAAATGTAATAAAAAAAAACTGTTGAAAGTTGGGATCTACCTTGGATGTGAAGAATACTGCATGTGATGTACAAGACAACCATATAGATGTGAAAGGCTGAAAAAAGGTATACAACGCCTGATGGATAGCCACGAAATTCTGTTCGAGAAGACTCCACTTGCCAAGAGTTTGATAAACAAATGTGAAGACCTCTCCATTATCACCATCTCCAACAAGCCTCTTAGGATCACCTCCAAAGGTCCTATTAGGATTTCAAATGAACCCACTATTGCTCCCTTAATAATTACCAATCCCGGACCACTTCCTTACTCTTCAAATAAGGTGGTACCATGGAATTACGGTGCTGAAGTGTTCTATCATGGAATTAAACAAGATGGATGGATCAAAGAAGGAAAAGATGATGATGTTGACAACATAGCTGGCTCAAGCAAAGTAACTAGAACTGGGAGAATATTTTCACTCAATATTTCACCTCCAGTAGTTACAAGGACGCCCATCCGCATTACTTCCGCCAAGCCGAATACCGATACCAGAGGGAAAGGGAAGGTTATTGAGCCTGAAGTAATTGAGGTACCCTCCAAAGACGTAGCTGATGAAGAATCCTTCGCCCGTGAAATGGACGAGATTTTAAAGATCATAAAAAGAAGAGACTTCAAAATTGTAGAATAATTGGGGTAAACCCCCTCTAAGATTTCAATGTTACCATTGCTGCTTTGCTTCGATGCCCATGCTCGGACATTAATCAAGTCCTGAAAAAGGCTCATGTCCCCCATGAGACAACAACAGACCAATTTGAAAATTGCGTGGCTAGACTGACAACTGATAATGGCTTGGGGTTTTCAGATGCTGACTTAACACCTCTTGGGAAGAATCATTAGAGAGCTTTACATGTTCCTATCGAGTGCAAAGGGACTACCTTAGCACATGTGCTAGTCGACACTGGTTCTTCTCTGAATGTATTACCCAATGGGGCATTGGACCGTCTTGACTGTGAAGACTTAATATTGAAGCCAAGTGATATCATCGTAAGGGAGTTTGATGGATCAAAGAGGACTATTCATGGGGAAGTAGATATTCCAATAAAAGTGGGCTCCCAAATATTCAACTCCACTTTCTATATTATGGATATTCGTCCCGCCTATTCTTGTCTGTTAGGTCTCCCATGGATCCATAAAGCTTGGGAAGTGACCTTAACCCTCCATCAGAAACTCAAATATCCAGTTAAGGGCAAAATAGTCACCGTCTGTGGAGAAGAAGAATTTATGGTGAGCCACCTTAACTCTTTCAAGTACGTAGAGAAGGACGGAGAATTCATTGAAACCCCATGTCAAGCCTTCTAGGTTGTACCACCGATGATTGCTTCTACTAAATGTTCTTCTGATGAGTCTAAAGCTGTTAACGACACGCCAAAGATGGTTTCAGTCAAGGATGCCTGCGCGGCAATTGAAGAAGGAAACTGTGATACTTGGGGGAAACTCCTCGATATCCTGTTTAAAGCAGACAAGTTTGGTTTGGGCTTCACTGTCAAAGCTCAGTGGGAGGTGAGGCGTGCTCGTGCTGGAAAACCGCCTCTCTGCATTGGAAGCAATAAAGTCAACATCGTGGGTGATTCTGATGAAGATACTACATTTGAGGAATGGGTGTATCCAACTAAAAAGGAGTTGAAGAATTGGCATACAAAGGACTTTGTACCCATCTCATTCATTGAGGATTAATCTACTAGTTATTTCTTTTATTTCAATTCAAGAACTTGTTGTTTGTAATATTTTAACAATGACTTTTCAACCATGTGCCTAGCCCGGGGAATTTTGGTCCATTCGTCAAGGGTTTTATTTATATTCATCTAATCATATGATCATTCAGTACAATGGACTCTTTTGCATTCAAATATTTGTGTTCATTGTCTTTCCTTTCTTTCAAATACGTTTTCAAAAATAGCCATGTATCTTACATGAAAGCGCACACACTTTTGCAGGTCCACATCCACTCTGGATCCTATTTCCAATGACTCTATTATTTCCGACTATGACTTTGAATATCCTATCAACCAAGCCGGAGGCGAAGGTGAGGAAGATTGTGACATACCAGGAGAACTAGCCAGACTTCTGTTACAAGAGGAAAAAGTTATTCAACCGCACAAGGAGTCAGTTGAAGTTAGCAACTTGGGTACTAAGTTGGATAAGAAGGAAATCAAGATCGGTGCTAACTTGGAAAGAGGTGTCAAGAGCAAGTTGGTTCAGATGTTACATGATTACGTGGAAGTATTTGCTTGGTATTATGAAGATATGCCTGGGTTAGATACCGATATCGTAGTTCATCGTCTTCTGACAAGAGAGGACTAACCTCCTGTTAAATAAAAGGTTCGTCGCATGAGGCCTGATATGTCCAAAAAGATCAAAGCTAAAGTGATGAAACAGTTTGATGCAGTGTTCCTAGCTGTGACATCCTATTCTCAATGGGTTGCCAATGTGGTGCCAGTGCCAAAGAAAGACGGGAAAGTTCGCATGTGCGTAGACTATAGGGATTTAAATAGGGAAAGCCCCAAGGATGACTTCCCTCTACCACACATTAACGTCTTAGTTGATAATACTGCTTAGCATAAGGTCTTCTCATTCATAGATGGCTTCTCAGGCTATAATCAGATAAGGATGGCTTCCAAAGACATGGAGAAGACTACTTTTGTTGCGCAATGGGGCACCTTCTGCTACAAGGTCATGCCATTCGGATTAAAGAATGCAGGGGAAACATATCAAAGGGCTATGGTAGCTTTATTTCATGACATGATTCATCATGAGATAGAGGTATATGTGGATGATATGATTTCCAGATCACAAATCGAAGAAGAACGTCACAATCATCTACACAAATTATTCGAGAGGCTGAAGAAGTACAAGCTAAGGTTAAACCCTAACAAGTGCACGTTTGGAGTACGATCTGGAAAGCTTCTAGGTTTTTTCGTCAGCAATAAAGGAATTGAATTTGATCCTGCCAAGGTTAAGGCCATCCAAGAAATGCCAATCCCTCATTCTGAAAAGGAAGTCAGAGGATTCTTGGGTCGTCTCAATTACATTGCCCATTTCATATCTCACTTGACTGCTACTTGTGAGCCACTATTCAAACTCTTGAAGAAAGATCAGGTACAACAACCTTCTATTCTCATGCATCCAGTTAAAGGAAGACCTTTGATCATGTACTTGACGGTATTAGAGAACTCTATGGGATGTGTTTTGGGCCAACATGATGAGTCTGGCCGAAAAGAGCATGTTATTTATTACCTGAGCAAAAAGTTTACCGACTGTGATACCAGATATTCACTGTTCGAGAAAACTTGTTGGGCTCTGGCATGGGCTGCTCGCCAGCTAAGACAGTATATGTTGACTCATACCACTCTGTTGATTTCTAAAATGGACCCAATCAAGTACATCTTTGAGAAACCTGCCTTTTCCGGACGGATAGCTAGATGGAAAATGATCTTGACTGAGTACGACATTCAGTATACGACTCAAAAAGCCATCAAAGGGAGTGTACTAGCAGATCATTTGGCCCATTAAGCTGTAGATGATTATCAGTCAATGAACTTCGACTTCCCTGATGAGAACATCATGCTGGTAATCGACTGTGCAAAATCAGGACCGTATGACGGACCTGAACAAGGATCCCGATAGACTATGGTATTTGATGGGGCTTCCAACGCCTTAGGTAATGGAATTGGTGTTGTGATTATCTCTCCTGAAGTTTGCCACACTCCTTTCACTGCCAGACTATGCTTCGATTGCACAAATAATATGGCCGAGTATGAAGCATGCATCTTAGGTCTGAAAGCTGCTATTGACTTGAGGATCAAGCATTTGGATGTATTCGGAGATTCCGCTCTAGTGATCAGCCAAGTAAAAGGAGATTGGGACACTAAACACCCTAATCTCATCCCTTACAAGGAACTTGTGCTATCCCTAATTCATGACTTCGAAGAGGTCACTTTTGAGCACTTCCCTAGGGAAGAAAACCAGTTGGTTGACGCTCTGGCAACCATGTCTTCAATGTTCAAGGTCAGATGGGACAACGAGGCCCTTATGGTAACAATTGAGAGATTCGATGAACTCGCACATTGATATGAGCTTGACACCGATGCGGAAAAACCATGGTACCATGAGGTGATGATATACCTTGAAGCACAAGAGTATCCAGAGGGGGCATCTATCAATGACAGAAAGTTCTTGCGAAGATTTGCAGCCAAGTTCTTTCTAAGTAACGGGATATTATACAAGCACAACCATGATTCAACTCTACTACGATGTGTGGACAAGAAGGAGGCATAGGAAATCATGGAAGACATGCATGTTGGTCTCTTCAGTACTCACTCAATTTGTCATAGGATGGCTAAGAAAATCTTAAGAGCAGGTTACTATTGGTCAATGATGGAGACTGATTGCCATCAACATTCAAGAACTTGTCACAAATGCCAAATCTACACTGACAAGGTCCATGTGCCTCCTATTCCTCTGAATGTCATGACTGCTCCGTGGTTATTTGCAATGTGGGGCATTGATATGATTGGAGAGATCAAGCCCACAACTTCCAACGGACATTGCTTGATTCTTGTTGCTATCGACTATTTTACCAAATGGGTCGAAGTCGCCTCGTTTGCCTCAGTCACTAAGAATGTGGTAGCCAGATTCATCAGACACAACCTCATCTGCCATTATGGTATCCCTGAAAGGATCATCATCGACAATGGGACTAACCTCAACAATGCTATGATCATTGAGCTTTGCACTCAGTTTAAGATCAAGCATCACAATTCTTCTGCGTATAGACCGAAAATGAATGGCGCAGTCGAAACGGTCAACAAAAATATCAAGAAGATTGTGCAGAAAATGGTATTAACCTATAAGGATTGGCATGAGATGTTGCCATTTTCTCTACATGGCTACCGTACTTCAGCTAGAACGCCAACTGAGGCAACTGCCTTTTCTCTAGTCTATGGCATGGAAGCTGTTTTTCCAGTGGAAGTTCAGATTACCTCTCTAAAAATTATGAATGAGGAAGGCCTAGGAGAAGAGGAGTGGATTCAAACGATATTGGGTCAGCTAAACTTGATCGACGAAAAAGGATTAGCTACTGTTTGCCATGGTCAGACGTACCAAAAACGGATGATCAAGGCTTTCAACAAAAAGGTTAAGCCTCGATTATATCAAGTTGGTGACTTGGTGATAAAGCACATCATTTTACCACAAAGCGACCCCAGAGGAAAATGGACTCTAACCTATGAAGGGCCATTTGTTGTCAAGAGAGTTTTCTCTGGCGGTGCCATGATGCTGACTACCATGGATGGTGAAGATTTCCCACATCCTATAAACACAGACATAGTTAAAAAATACTACGTATAAGAGACCCGTTAGGTTGACACACCTAAGAAAAATAAGGGCATCCCGGCAAACCAAAAGGTTTGGGCAAAAATTAGGGATATATGCAAAAGATTGTACACCCGGCAAGTTGAAAACCCGAAAGGGCAAATTGGGAAAAAAGGGTATCCTGGTGGACTGAAAACCCAAAAGGGCGATCCATGCAAAAGTTAAGGATTAAAAGCGTATAACTATGTTCCATGGAATCAACACAGTCAATTTTATCATCAAGGTCCAAGTTCAAACGATCCAAGATCAATCCAATCAACTTCTATCAACGACAAGGGGCATTCAAAGACATTGGGGCAATAGTAGATTTGGAAGGTAATGAGATCATTTCACATGGCTATTTGTTTTCATTCTCAATTTTGTTTTTCTTTCGACGATTTCCTGTTACTAGGATCTCCGTCTCTCTGTACAAAAACGCCCATTCACGGGAAAAATATCAATACAAATATACTTTGAAGTGCAAAATTTCAGTCTTTGTTTTGAATGCAAATTTGTCCAATGACTAAAATTGAATGATCATATGCATATGAACATAATTAAAACTATTTGGAACATGTGTCCTGCTAGGCAGCAGTAAGTATCTCTTTAATGTATATGAAATATGCCCACAGAGTTATCTCATTATCATTATCCCCACGAGGAAGGCTGCAATAAACCTTTCCCCAATAGGTTTTATTTCCCAAACAATAATTGAGGAACCACAAAAATCCCCAGCCGAGTTCAAATTTCCTCAACATACAAAATCAAGACACCGTGAATTTCCCCAACTGAGCCTGTCTTACCCAACTGAGTATATCTTCCCCAGCCAAGGCTTTTATCCTCAAACGAAGTCTATTCTCCCCAGTTGAGTGTGTCCTCCCCAAACTGAGTCTGTCCTACTTGACCGAATCTACACTCTCTAGTTTGAATTATTGCGAATCATAAGGCTACAACCCCTGATCCCCAGTAAAGTCATCAACAAAGCCTTTATTTTTTCCAAAAAGATACTATGAAGCCTGGATCCGACCAGATTTTAGCATAATTTTCAATTTATTACTGAATCCTGGACCCGGCCAGATAATAGTTTGACTTCAATTTACTGAAACCTGGACCCGACCAGATAACAATTTGAGTATCTGAAACTTGGGTCCGACCAGATAACAATTGATCTCAATTTCAAGATGCTATGAAACCTGGACCCGACCAGATAATAGTCTAACTCTTCAAAGATATAGAAGAACCTGGACTCAATCCGATCAAGGTTTAACTTCTTTTCCCCAGTAGAATTTGCCTCTACCCCAACAAATTACTGTGAAACCTAGATCCGACCAGATAACAGTTCTCAAACTTCATCGTTTCAAGCAAGTTGTCGTGAAGCCTGGATCCGACCAAATAACAACTAAATCCCCAAACAGTTTATTGTAAAGCCTGGACCCAACCAGATAGTAATGGACCTCATCAATCTTAGAAATCTGCAAAGACTGGTCCCGACCAGATAACCGTTTTTCAAATAGTTTATTATAAAGCCTGGAGCCCGACCAGATAACAATTAACTATGATCCCCAGAGAGACACTATGAATCCTGGACTCGACCAGATAATAGTACAACTTTCCAAAACTATAAAACATGGACCCAACCAGATAGTAGTTATCACTTCAAGTTACTGCGAATCCTGGATCCGACCAGATAATAGTTAAACTTCTGTATCCCCAGCAAGTTGTTGTGAAGCCTGTATCTGACCAGATAACTATTCAATTTCAATAAAATTTTCTGCAAAGCCTGGAATCCGACCAAATAACAATTAATTTGTCTCTTCCCCAAGTAAGTTGCCGTGAAGCCTGGATCCGACCAGATAGCAATTGACTACTTCATCCTCAGCAAATTGTGAAGCCTGGATCCGACCAGATAACATCTGACATTTAAGAGATATTCCCCAGCGAAAGCATTCTTTCAACAAAATTTGAAGATATGCATGTTGTTCATCTCCAACGGCAATAAGGGATTCAACCTTCCAGAATTTCCTCAACAGCAGTCAGGGATTTATTTCCCCGGACAAAAAACATACATCTCACATTCATACATCATAGCATGTACATACCTATGCATTTATCATAATACCACATCTGATGAACATCATACAGGCATTTGCATTTTACTAACTTTTTTAACCCACAGGTAAAACATCAAGTTTTAGTTTAAATCAACAAGAGATTTGTGTTGATACTTCTTCCAGTGTTTACCAACATTCCTCCAAATGGCATCTATAAGCCCATTCACCATCCATCTTCGAGTGCAAATTTCTGGGCACTCTAGTATTCAATCATCTTTCACCTTCAAGTCACGAATGGCGGAACTGCCAATCTAACTCTTCAAGTTTAAGAAGATTGAACAGGGGTAGCTGTTGTACCCCAAAATTATCCCTCTCATTTATCAAAATTTTCTCACAAAGATCTCTCTTGGTTAAAGACTGCACTAGGGTTGATCAGCTCAAGACACCTCCTTAAACACTGATGACCAAAATTAGGGTTTGAGATGGCACAAGGATAACTGAATTTTAAATGCTTCATATGACCTTCATGGATCATTATGGACCCCCAAGATTACTCATGTCAAGTTTCAAGCCTTGGATAACACTTTTGCTCAGTCAATTGAGCAATTGACCTAAAATCAATTGTATTGGGAAAAAGTCAACTATGGTCAATTTACAGTCAAACTTCATAATTTCTGATCCACATCAACATTATAAAATCACATGTATCATTTGATCAAGTTTGGACCATAATTCCTCAAGAAATTTGATCAAATCATCAAAAGGGAAAAATGGTCAAAATTAGGGTTTTAATTGAGAAAAGGCAATTTCAGATTTTTGACCTAGCAATTGGTCAATTGGTTTGAAGCATGATTTCAAGAGTTAAATTGCTTCATTTTGACCTAATGGCATGACGTAAAACATTTCTCAAGATCAATTGAATGGACAGTGAATTTTCAGTCAACTAATCAAAAAGTCAATTGTATAGTGAAAAGTAAAACTTTGACTTTTTGGTCAAAATTCAATGTCAAAGATCAAAATTCATCAAAACATGTCAAAATATGAAACTTATTCATCAAGAAATCAAAAAGTCAAGATTTCATTTTGAAAAGTCAAAGTTTTCTAACTTAGAAATTTTTTCTAAGTGTTTAAACTTCATGTTTTTTCATAACTTTGAGCCAATTTCTCACCATGTTGCAAGAGGATTCAGAAGAAACTTTCAACATGAAAGTTGTATATCTCCATGATATCTACAACATTTATTTGCATAACTTCTTCTAAAAATGCTTGGATCTCAAGTTATTATTAACAAAGTCATGGTCTTTAAATTGGACACTGAAATTTTGCTCTAGTTTTTGTCAGGATTTTGACCTAACTTCATGGCACTTTTTCATATAGTTCCAAGGGGAATTTTCAAAAGTGATTCAAATAGGGTTTGTAGAGAACATTACAAGCTTTCCAAAATGTCCAATAACTCCTAGAGATCATTCTTGAGTAGGCAGAATCGAAGAGATGAAGTTAGGATTTTCACACTTGAATTACAAGTCATTTTGTGATGAACGAGATTCAAATTTCAAACCTATGCTGCATAATCTCTACTTTAAAGGCCTCAAACTTGTTAGGAACTCCATAATTAATTTATTGCCCAGCTGTTAGAGGTCTTAATTCAAGCATTCAATGCAAGGCCATGCTTTATATCCATTTTGGGAAGAAAGTGCACAATGCCATTTTGATAAAGTAGCTTTTTGCACAAAACTTGTTCTTGAGCCTTTCAATTGTTTTCTTCTGATCATACATGTCCTATAAGTCAAGAGAATTTGATCTCAACACTTACAATCACCCATCCCATGCTTGTACTACACATTGAAACTTGTTTTCCCACTTTTCTTCAAAATCAAGTAACATAGCAATAAGCCTATAACTTGTACTTCTGACTCTCTTAAGAACTAAGACCTTTTGCTTATACATACACAAGTTATTTTCCACAGATCCCACATATGCTTGAGCCCTGAAAACATCAAAAATTCAGATTTGCATCTCATACCTCCATTTTCACATAACCTGCGCAAAAGTTTGAAAATCATAACTCCCTCGTGTGTTTTCAAGCATTTTGGTTCCCAAAGCTTCTAAACATCATTTAGAAGTCATCCCTCATCCTGTTACAGCTCTATAACACCTTTATCACCATCTTCCATTTCCAAAAATAGAGGTCTGCATCTTGACTTCTCCAGGCCAATTCAAGCACTTACAACTCAAACTAACCATTGCATTAGCTTCCTGGGACCTCAGTGGAGCTATTATGATCATCACAATACCTTGAGGAGTGCTCATTTGCAGAACACAATTTCTAGTTTTGAGGTAGGTTATCTCAACTTTGAACTATTCATACAAGCATCATTAATGTTTAGTTTGTGAATAAAAAATGTAGACATCATTGTCCTGAAGCTAACCATGCCTTTAAATTCCATTTATATTGCTTGAGTAGTTAGAATTTTGAATCTGAACATCCTGAAAAAATTAGGTCTGAATTTGGTACCATTCTAAATTCATGTTCATTCTTGAGAATTAGTTTAAGTTGTTTACATTTCTGGAATTGTGGTAAAATTTTACACAAGTTTCATGTTTACTTTGTTGCAAATGGTTGAGAAATGAACAAGTTACAGGTGGTATGGCTGGAGGTTGAAGATGAAGTATAATCAGGGCGCGTTTTATGTTATATATTTATGGTTTTGTATAAGTTAACGGATGTATAGTCATCCCAGTGGTAAAGCGCGCGCCTGTTCACTATGAGGTCATGGGTTCAAGCCCCATCGTGACTTTTTGTGATTTTTTACATTTTTCACACTTTTTTGACTTTTTTTTTTGCAGTGTTGGGCTTCACTCCTTGGGCCTATTCTTTTTGCTTATTCTGACTCCCCTGGATTATTCACACCCCTGGCCCATTTTATTATTTTTCTCATTTTTTTCATTTTATTTTTTTTCTTTAATATTTTATTTAATATTAAAAAATAAGAAAAATATAAAAATATTAGATTTATATTTTGATATAATTTATTTATTTTTATTGAATAAAAATTACTTTTATTTTAATCATATTTCATTTATTTTACTAATTAATTTATAAATTTAATTAGAATTTAGTTTTTTTAGTTATTTTCTTTTACACAATTGAAATATATTATTTTGAAACCTAAAAAGACCAAAAATATTTTATAATACTATAAATTATTTTTAAGACAAAAATACCAAAAATATTCTTCTTACAAACTTAATTTCTTTTTTTAATCAATTAATATTTAGATTAGGGTTTTATTTAAATTATTTTCCTAGTAAATTTAGTTTTACTTTTTACTAATTTAATTAATTTTTTTTCTTTTAGTTAATTAGGTTAAAGCTAAACCCTTTTTTGCAAAAAAATCCAAACAAAAGTGCATTTTCTTTCCATTTATATTCTTGTATATTTATTCATTTTTGTACATCATTTATCCAAACTCAATATGGTTGTAATAGATATAATTAGTATTATTTTCTTGCAATCCCCATTTGAAATTTGTACACCCCCTCCCACAAGTATTGTAACAGTGTAGTAATTTTAAATTCCGCAATTTATCGCTTTATACAAATGCTAGTAATTAGGGTTTGTATGGAATGATAAAATCAACAAGTATCAAACCCTAATCAAAGACTAAACAAAGCATGAAAATTAATACACTTGCACATAAGCACCCATATGGTAAAATTTACTTGGCTGCCTTACAAAAATGGCCATGTTACGCATGTGAGGTATCTTAGCAAAAAAAAAACAAATACAAGATCATAGTCCCTCGATGACGCTATCAAAACTTGCCTTTCAAAATAATCATAATCCCTAGAGAAAGATGCTAAGATGCCTTGCAACATTGCTAATCATGGTTATACGATGACCCATGCCCGTCCCGTTTACATCTAAAGATAGGGTTACTTATCAAATCAATTGCAAGATAACAATGTCAAAGGAAAAAGGAAATGAACATGAAAGACATTTGAGTAGGTAGAATGTTCCTAGTTACTTGCTCAATTTCAAAACAAAACATCCTTGCTATTTTCAAAACAAACACCAAAACATCTTTCAAACTTGAAAACATTTTCAAAAGATCAACACTTTGTATACATTCTTACGAACGAGAATCATTACAAAGTTTTCCTAAACGATGGCGCCTTTTCAAAATACTTTCAAAAACCACACAAAGCACATTTTCAAACAAAATCAAGTGATCTAGCAAGTAACTAAGAGGCCATAGAAAACCATGGATGAAAAGGGTTCTAATACCTTCCCTTTTCATAATCTACCCCCCGAACTCAAGAAATAATCTCAAAGGTCTTTCCTGTGCTTTTTCACCTTTCCTTTTGGATAACAGAAAATTCAGTGGCAACTCTTACTAACCGCGACATTTGCGATAAAACCTAAAACACCCAAGTCAGTTCTCCCACCGCATTACAGGCTGAATCCTAATCGTGCGACCATGACTAATAAAACCCTCAAGAACACACCCGTTCTTGAAGGACAAACCCCTTGGTTTATTTCTTGAAGCCTCCTTTTCAACCTTCAACTCAGCTGAGATTCTTTCAATACACAGTTGAACGTTATCTCTGACTGCTTGATTCACTTCAACAAGGATGTTTGATTTTTGTTGTTGTTGTTGAATTAAGATGGTTGAGAAGATGATGAAGATGAAGTTTCTTTAGGCTTCTGGTTGCTCACAAATGTTTGCATACAATTCTAACATGTTGCAATGCTATTCTGCTAAGAAAAATACTTGCTTATATATGTAACAGAAAACGGTTAGCCAAAAAGAAAGTATTAGGAGTCGATGCATGTTGGTCATGAGTCGACTCATGTTAGTTATGAGTTATAGGATGGGTCGACACATGTTGTTTTGAGTCGATGCAAAATCATATTATAACATTTTATAGAACCAACAATTTTATATCCTTCGATCCATAACACATTTGTGTCGATACATACTGATTGTAATTTTAATTTTCAAACATAAAACGTGGTATGAGTCGAACATGATATTATGTATCGATGCATATAAATTCAAAAATGTTTTCCAGGAGCATCAGAATGTCATGTATCGATGCATGAGGTTTTGTGTCGATGCATACAAGTTTAAGTTTTCATTACAGGGGCATCAAAGTGTTATGTGTCGATGCATAAGATTTTTTATCGATGCATGCAAGTTTAAGTTTTCATTACAGGGGCATCAAAATGTTATGTGTCGATGCATAAGACTTTTTATCAATGCATGCAAGTTTAACTTTGCATTACAGGGGCATCAAAGTGTTATGTGTCGATGCATAAGCTTTTGTATCGATGCATAATAGTTTGAGATAGTATTCCAAGGACTTTAGTAAGTTATGTATCGATTCAAAACTTGTTCTTTCGACTCATAATGATGCATTATGAGTAAAATACATTTTTAGCTTATTTTAAACATGTTATATTATATTTTTGTAATGCACACATGTATTTATTACTCCCCCTTTTTAATGATGGCAAATATCTGATGATGTATGGTGATATAGTGTAGATGAATAAGCTTGCTCCCCATGAGTTTGTGCATCTTCTTTCTAACACAAACACAATCTTCACTAACACATACTTATTCTCTCCCTTTGACCACATCAAAAAGAGAATAAGCAATATTTTCAGCAATCTTAGCACATAAGAAAATTGCTATACAATTTCAGCAAATAATTGTCTTGGCATTCACACATAATGTTTTGGCATAATGTTAACAATAATTGAGTAAATAATAGAGTAAACAGGAAGTAATCAAGTTAAAAGCAATTAATTGCAGATAAGAGTTAGATTACATAAGAAAAATAGATTGTTTGAAGGAGACATTAATACAACTACTTGAAAAAAGAGGCATGAATTAATGGTATGCAATGTATGACATGGAGATATAGACTAGGTGTGATACAGAGGGAGAACTGACTTGGATTTTGCGTTTGTTTTCGCAAATGTTTCGGTTGAGCAAGAGTCGCCACCGACTTTTTATTTTATCTTAAGGAAAGGTTAAAAAGCACAGCAAAAACGTTTGAGATGTTTTCTTGGGTTCGGGGAGTATATTATAGAAAGGGAAGGTATTAGCACCATTTCTATCCATGGTTATCCATGGGCTCTTAGTTTACTTGCTTAGATCAACTTGCCTTGATTTTCAATTGTTTGAAATGGTGCTTTGTGTGTGGATTTTGAAAATTGTTTTGAAAAGAGGCCAATGTGGTGGCAACCTTTGTAATGATCCATGTTGGGATGTATACAAAGATGTATGTATTTTGAAAAGTTTTCAATGTTTTTGAAAGTTGTTTTTGAAAGTGTGTTGTGATGTGTGTTTTTGAAAAATAGGCAAGTGTTTTTGTTTTGCAAGTTGGCAAGTAACCAAGAGCTATCTACCCTAAATTTCTCAAAGATCTTTGCTATGTTTTAACCCTTTTAACAATTTTGTTCCACCATTGTATTTGGTGGACAATCTTGTGTTAGGATGTGAACGGGACAGGCGCGGGTCATCGTTTAGACCATGATTGCAATGGTGCCAAGTATCTTTGGGCAATTTTTCCTTTAAGGGACTTGATCATTTTTAGGCAACTTTTGAAAGCGTCATCGAGGGACTATGATCATTTGAATGTTTTGTTTTTGCCAAAGATACCTAACATGCAATATGGCCCATTATTGAAGGCAACAAGTGGAGTACCCTAGGGGTGCAAGTGTGATTAGTGTTGTCCATTTTCATGCTTGTTTATCTTGAAATTAGGTCAAACTATTTGTTGTTTTTGATTTGCATACAAAACCCTAATTCTAACATGGCATATTTAGAAAGCTTTTAAAGTGCGGAATTTAAAAGTCCTAAATTATTACAACACAAATTATGGGATGGGGGGTACAAATGTTCAAATGGGGATATTTTAGCAAGAAATTAAACCTAAACTATTACATCCAAATTGAATTTTTACAAGGTATTTAATTGCACAATAATTAAATAAAATATAATAAATAAGATGCAAAAAATGATTTTTTATATGTATGTAAAAGGTATTTTTTATGTGTCAAATAAACAAAAATCAAAAGGTTTAATTTTTGGATTTTTTAGGTTTATAGTAAAACCCTAATTTTGCAAATAAAATGTATTAATTACTTATTATATGCAATATTTATTAATTATGTATAAAAAATAAATAAAAAGAAAGTATATTGTCAAAAAGTGATTTTTTAAGTTAAATATTAATAAAAATAAAAATGTATATTTTTTGTATTTTTATCCTAAATATCCTAATAAATATGTATATATTTATATTATATGCTAAATATATTAAATATGTATAAACATAAAATATTTAATATTTACAAAAAAAGTATATTTTTATAAAATGTTTTCAAAAAGATAAAATAAAAATAAAAATCAGAAAATAAAAGTGTTTGTATTATTTTTGGTATTTTGAATAAAAAGGATATTATGTTTATCTATGTATTAAACCAAATGAAACAAAATAAATATCAAATAAAATGCAAAAAATGTGAGAAAAATATTTTTAATATTTTTTATGCTTTAATAAAAAATAACAAATCAGAATCAAAAAGAAAAAGTTGAAAATGACAAATAAAACTCAAAATGGGCCAGGGGGTGCATGTGTAAAAATGTGGTGCAAAAAAGAAAAATATCTCAGGCCCAACCCAAAGACATTGTCTTCAACCTCTGAACGTTCCAACAGAGCAAACACGTGCTTCCTGCTATCTCATGATTCCTGGACTTTCAAGCAAAACTCATAACACAAGAAATGTAGAGCATCATGTCACGAGTTCATACATATAAAAAACTTGATCTATCTCTCAGAAATGAGAGAGAATTTCTTCTCCCCCAATTTCTGACCTAAGTTTTTGTCAATGTTCAGGTCTTAAATTCTCTCAGCGTATGCAATATAAATGGAAAGTGAGGATATGAGTGGCTTCATGGACATGAGTATGACATTTTTCATTCACAAACCTAAAGCTAACTCTTCCTAGATTTAGAGATAGAAGTCCATAAACTTACCTGTTCAGCTTGGATCGTATCTGGCAATAGAGGTACTTTCAGTGCAATGTGAGGACTTGTACAGCTTGCTTGGAGGTCAGGGATGCTTCTCCAACCTTTAGCTTGCTTTGAAACCAAATGAATCAAGCTATGGAAGTCCACCTGCAAAACAAAAAAAGTGAAAATGGTGAAGTTGGTTAGAGGCGTTACAGGTCGTGTCCAATGCTTGGGATAGTTTTTATAGGTGGTATGGAATGTGTATAAACTGGTTTTGGCCAAGGCGCACGAATGGATTGAGTTATGGAAGTCCAACTGCAGAGGTGACTCTGTTTTTTGCAGTAGGAGGGTGTTTTGATGAATGATGAGGTTTGGAAGGTGGTTAGCTCGTGCCTTAGCTTAGGTTTGATATTTGGAATGTGTTTAACAAGTTTACTTTGGCTTCTCTTGACAGAAATGTTAGATGTGTTACAAAATGCAAGGTTTCTTCTAACTTAAGCAAAAATTGTCAACTTGGTTTCTAGACATGTGCCGGCCCCCTAATCATGCTGTAACCATCCCTCTTGATCAGTGTGTTATGTCCCTGAACTTGTGCCAAAAAGATTTGCATTGTACTTCTTGATTTGCAAACTTGACATAAAGCCATACTTTTCAAAAATGGATAAAGTGCTTTTTCTAATTAAGGCTTAATCCTTTATACAATGACCAAATGCACAAAATAATGCCTTGGCGCAATGGATTGGCATTTAATTATTGAGTAAGAAAAGGATTAGAGGCCTGTAACTAGCTTGCTCATGCTGATTTGAAAAATTGCACAAGTTATAAACATGGAAATGGCTCATGAACAAAGTGACTTTTGCCCATATTGCCAAATTCGATTCTCCCTAACCACAAGGGTGTTTGATGAGTTCTTGGACATTTTGGAAAGCTTGGAATGTGTACTACAATCCATCTTTGTAATGCAAGTTGAGATTCCAAGTTGAAGCATGTGAAAAATGGCCATGAAGTTAGGCAAAAATCCTGCCTAAAATAGGTCAAAATTTTTCTAAGTTAAGAATGTTTTGCACCCTTGTTCCAAAAATCATAACTTGAGCCACAAGCTTCTTTTGAGGAAACTTTGTGATCAAAGTTGTAGATTTTGCAATGGACTACAAATTTCATGTTTTGAGTTTTCCTTGAATCCAAATGTATCTTGATGAAAAAGTGGGACAAAGTTAGGAAAAAATTAGGGATTTTCATAACTTAGAAAAATTCTAAGTTATGAAAATTCTTCATTTCAAACCCTAATTTGTGATTTTTGATTTCTTGGTGAACAAGTTTCATATTTTGACATGTTTTGATGGAAAATGAATCTTGACACTTGATTTTAACCAAAAAGTCAAAGTTTGACTTTTTAGTATACAGTCAAATTTGGCTCAATTGACTGGAAAATTCATCTGTCAATCTTGTGCATTTGAGATCTTTTGAATTTGTTGAACATGTCAATACAATTCCATTGGGTCCTTGAGTCCATATATGAGCTTGGTTTGCCATTGGTTAGGTCAAACAATCAAAAATTGCCTTTGTGCAGTCAAAACCCTAAAAATGACCAATTTGCCCTTTTGGTGATCTGATCAAATTTCTTTTGGAATTATGATCCAAACTTGATCAAATGGTCCATATGAGTTCATAATGTTGATGTGGGTCAAAAATCATGAGGTTTGACTGTCAATTGACCACAATTGACTTTTTCCCCAATACAGCTGATTTCTAGGTCAACTGTCCAATTGACTGGGCAAAGATTGGAATCAAGGCTTGAAACTTGGTATGGATCAACTTGGGAGTCCAATATGAAGCATGAAAATCATCTTGGGCATTTTAGGTCAAAACATCTTTGTGCAAACACAAACCCTAATTTGGGTCAACAGTGCAAGAAGGAGTCTTGATCCTGAGCTCCAAGGGTCTTGTGGTGAGAAAATGTTGAGGAAATGGGAGGGCAAATTTTGGGGTACAACAGTTGCCCCTGTTCAATCTTCTTGAACCTGAAGAGTTAGATTGACAAGTTTGCCTTTCGCGACTCGAAGGTAAAAGGAGATTGGACACTAGAGTGCCCTGAAATTTGCACTCGCATGCTAGAGTATCAGCAATGTGATGGCAGGAATGGGCTTATAGATGCCATTTGGAGATAGGATGGATGGGCTTATAGATGCCATTGGGAGGTGTGCCAGAACCTTGTCGGGAATGGGATTATAGATGCCATTTGGAAGTGTTGATCGCGTAAGAGATTCCTTAGCGAGAACTTACGTACTTTGAGAAAGGAAGATGTTTCCTGGCCTGTTACAGGTGTTGATCTTCAAACTCTTCATGCAGATATGCCCTGGCTAGATACAGGTATCGAATCTACAATTGGTTGCTCACAGATGTGCCCTGGCTAGATACAGGAATCAAATCTGGAATTGTTGTCTACAGATATGCCCTGGCTGGATACATGTATCGAATCTGGAACTGTTGCTCACAGATGTGCCCTGGATAGTTACAGGAATCGAATCTGGAACTGCAAAAGGTTGGTAGAGATAGCTTTCCTGGCTGGATACAGGTGTAGACCTCTGACCTGAGAATGAAAGATAATTTCCTGGCCTGTTACAGGGGTTGATCTTCAAACTCTTCATGCAGATATGCCCTGGCTAGATACAGGTATCAAATCTACAATCAATCACTCACAGATGTGCCCTGGCTAGATACAGGAATCGAATTTGGAACTGCAAAAGGTTGGTAGAGATAGCTTTCCTGGCTGGATACAGGTGTAGACCTCTGACCTGAGAATGAAAGATAATTTCCTGGCCTGTTACAGGGGTTGATCTTCAAACTCTTCATGCAGATATGCCCTGGCTAGATACAGGTATCGAATCTACAATCAATCACTCACAGATGTGCCCTGGCTAGATACAGGAATCGAATCTGGAATTGCGATAGTTAACAGTAATCATCTTTGGATTGACCTTTTTCCTGAAAAGGCAAAACATCAGTTGTGTGCAATGTCATGATGTATGAAATGCATGATGTCATGATGTTCTCAAAAATAAATGAGATCGTGTGATATGCACTTTATCATGTATGTAAGCAGGATGTATGAAATGTGAAATGTCTATGAGTGTATTTTTGTCTAGGAAAATAAATCCTTGACGACTGGCCAGGGAATCAAATCCTGGGCTGATGTTGAAGAGTAGAGTTCTTCGTTTCCGCTGGGGATGATGATTGCAAGAATAAACAGGTAGGAGAAGATGACTCCGTTGGGGAATAAACTTGTTGGAGAGATTACTCTGAGGGGAATTACTCTGTGGGAAGAGATACTTCGTTGAGGTTTTGATGAGAGCTCCGCTGGGGATTTCAACGATAAACTCCGCCGGGGATTCCGCAGATAAGTTATGTTGGGGAACTTTGATGAACTCTGCTGGGGATAGGAAGAACTTCGCTGAGGACGACCTTTCCGTGGTAATTAGCTGAGGATAACCCAGTTATACCCTGGTGGGGAAATAACCTTTGAATGAAACCGGGGAGGGACGTTCGTACTCTGCAGGGGATAAGCTTCCAGAACCTACTAGGGATATGGATTCCACTCTCCTGGGGAAACTTTTCAGACTGTACTGGGGTGTTGGTATTCCGCCGGGGAACAATCTCATATTAAGACTGTCGGGGATGTTTGTTGAGGAATGTCTATACTTCGCTGGGGAATGTTGAGATCTTCTGGGGATACCCAACTTCCTTTAGGCTGGCCGTAGACTAACTCTGCTTGAGGAGAATATCGCTGACTTGTTAGGGGAACTGTGCCTTTTCGGGGCTGACGGGAGAGTATTGCTGAAATCTGATCTTACTCTGTGGGGAGTTGAGGTAACTTGGTTACGTTCTTCAACCGAACCTACTTTGACACCTTGGTGGACAGAGCAACTAGACTGCCTGGACAATTCTACATTGCCCCTGTTTCTGATGTCACCTGTAATCAGTCCTCTGTTTCGCATGCAAATATTCATGGTTAGCAATTAAAGGGAAATGCATATATCAAAAATGAACATTGGACGTTCTTCGCAAAGCAAAACAGAAAAAGTAAAAACAATGGATAATTTGTCTGAAAAATTGAACTTGTATTGATTTTGAAATTTTCCCGTAAATAGGCGTTTTTGTACAAGAGGCTGACGTCCTAGTAAGAGAACACCGCCGAGAAAAATAGAGTTTATACAATTTTGTGAAAAGGAAACAAAACAGCTATGTGAACAATAATCCCGCTGGGTTCCAACTCTGCTATCGCCTTTATGTCTTCAAGCATCTCATCACTTTGCTGCTTAGTTGAAGATGAAGTTGATTGATCGATGCCGTCTGAGCCCGATAATTGATGTCGAATTCTGGATGCAAGGTGATCCAACGAGACATAGTATTACGCTTTATCCCTAACTTTTTCCTGGACCGCCCTTTCGGGTTTTCAGTCCACTGGGATACCCATTTTTGCCCAATGCCGCCTTTTCAGGTTTTCGACTTGCCGGGTGTACAAATTTTTTTTATTTCATCCCTTATTTTTGCCCGAACCCTTTTGGTTCGCCGGGAAGCCCTTATTTTTGCCTAGGTGTGTCAACCTAGCGGGTCTTTTATTCATGCGTAGTATCTTTTTACTATGTCTGCATTGGCGGGGTGAGGAAGGTCGTCGCCATCCATGGTGGTTAGAATCATGGCTCCTCCTGAGAAGATATGTTTAACCACAAATGTCCCTTCGTATGTAGGGGTCAATTTTCCCCTGGGATCACTTTTAGGAAGAATGATGCGCTTGATTACCAGGTCTCTGACTTGATAGTCTTGTCGTTTGACCTTCTTGTTAAATGCCCTGATCATCCGTTTTTGATACGTCTGACCATGACAAATAGCGGTGAGTCTCTTTTCGTCTATTAGGTTTAACTGATCAAGCCGAGTCTAGATCCAGTCATCTTCGCTCAAGTCTGCATCCTTCATTATCCGGAGAGAGGGTATCTGGATTTCAATAGGCAAGACTGCCTCCATGCCATAGACCAAGGAAAAGGGAGTTGCCCCTGTCGACGTCCGTGCTGAGGTACGGTACCCTTGAAGAGAAAACGGTAACATTTCATGCCAATCTTTGTAGGTCACTGTCATCGTCTGCACAATCTTCTTGATATTCTTATTCACTGCTTCTACAGCCCCATTCACCTTCGGCCGATAGGGATAAGAGTTGTGGTGCTGTATCTTGAATTGCTCGCAGAGCTCAGTGATCATCTTGTTGTTAAGATTGGTACCATTATCCATAATGATCCTTTCAGGTATACCGTATCGACAGATCAGGTTGTGCCGAATGAATCGTGCCACGACGCTCTTGGTTACGGTGGCGTAGGAAGCTGCTTCAACCCACTTCGTGAAGTAATCAATCGCTACCAGGATGAAGCGATGCCCGTTGGATGCCGTCGGTCTGATTTCGCTGATCATATCAATGCCCCACATTGCAAAAGGCCAAGGTGCCATCAGGACGTTCATAGGAACCGGAGGAATGTGCACCTTATCAGCATAAATCTGGCATTTATGACAAGTTCGAGAATGTTGGTAACAGTCGGCTTCCATTATGGACCAGAAATATCCTGCCCGAAGGATTTTCTTTGCCATGGTGTGTCCACTGGAATGTGTTCCGAAGGTACCTTCATGTAATTATGCCATGATCTTTTCTGCTTCAGCCTTATCCACACAACGCAGTAAGGTTGAATCATGGTTTCGCTTGTAGAGAATGCCATTGCTGAGGAAGAACTTTGCCGTAAACCTTCTTAGGAACTTCTTGTCATTAACAGATGCGCCTTCGGGGTATTCTTGAGCTTCTAGGTACCTCTTCACTTCATGATACCAAGGTTTTTCCGTTACCTCTTCGGTCTCGAGATCGCAATAATGTGCAGGTTCATCCAGTTTCCAGATAATGATCCGGGGCACCTCGTTGTCCCATTTGACTTTGAACATAGAAGACATTGTAGCCAACGCGTCCACCAATTGATTCTCCTCTCTTGGGAAGTGTTCAAAAGTTATCTCCTCGAAGTGGGGGATCAATGTCAACACATACTCCTTGTAAGGAATAAGATTTGGGTGTTTTGTATCCCACTCGCCTTTGACTTGATTGATCACGAGAGCGGAATCTCCAAAGACACTCAGAAACTTGATCCTTAAGCCAATTGCATCTTGAAGACCCATGATACATGCTTCATACTCTGCCATGTTGTTGGTGCAGTTGAAACATAGACGGGCGGTGAGTGGAGTATGAGTGCCTTTAGGGGATATGATCACAACGCCAATACCATTACCCAAAGCGTTCGAGGCTCCGTCAAAATGCATAGACCATCGGGATCCTTCCTCAGGTCCTTCATCCGGTCCAGGTACTTCACAAACAGTCACTACCATGATATCCTCGTCTGGAAATTCAAAGTTCATTGACTGGTAATCGTCCACAGCCTGGTGTGCCAAATGGTCTGCCAATACACTTCCCTTGATTGCTTTTTGAGTCGTGTACTGGATGTCATATTCCATCAAGATCATTTTCCATCTTGCTATTCTTCCGGACAAGGCAGGCTTTTCGAATATGTACTTGATTGGATCCATTTTTGAAATCAACAAAGTAGTGTGAGTCAACATATACTGTCTCAGCCGGCGAGCAGCCCATACCAGAGCACATCAAGTTTTCTCGAGCAGTGAGTACCGGGTCTCACAGTCGGTAAACTTTTTGCTCAGGTAATAAATAGCGTGCTCTTTTTGGCCAGACTCGTCATGCTGCCCCAGCACACACCCCATTGAGCTGTCAAGTACTGTTAAGTATAGGATTAGAGGTCTCCCTTCAACCGGTGGCATAAGAATGGGTGGTTCTTGGAGATACTCTTTGATCTTTTCGAAAGTGGCCTGACATTCATCATTCCAATGTACTACTTGATCTTTCTTCAGCAGCTTGAAGATTGGTTCACAGGTAGCAGTTAGATGTGAGATGAACCGGGAAATGTAATTCAAACGTCCTAGAAAGCCTCTGACTTCTTTCTCTGTCTTGGGAGTTGGCATCTCTTGTATGGCTTTCACCTTGACAGGGTCCACTTGAATACCTTTGTCGCTTACGATGAAGCCTAGCAATTTTCCAGATCTCACCCCAAAGGTGCACTTGTTCGGGTTTAACCTCAGCTTGTACAACTTCAGACGGTCAAACAGCTTCCGTAGGTGGTCAAGGTGTTCCTCCTCAGTTTGGTACCTTGCAATCATATCATCGACATACACTTCTATCTCGTGGTGGATCATATCGTGAAATAAAGCAACCATGGCACGTTGGTAAGTTTCCCCAGCATTTTTCAACCCAAATGGCATGACCTTGTAGCAAAAGGTGCCCCACTGAGTAACGAAAGTGGTCTTCTCCATGTCTTCAGGAGCCATCTTAATCTGATTATAACCGGAGAAGCCGTCCATGAAGGAGAATACTTTATGCTGAGCAGTGTTGTCAACCAGAACGTCGATATGAGGCAGAGGGAAGTCATCTTTGGGGCTGGCCCTATTCAAATCCCTGTAATCAACACACATTCGGACCTTACCATCCTTTTTCGGCATTGGAACCACGTTGGCAATCCGCTGAGGGTAAGAAGTTAAAGCTAGAAACCTGGCATCAAATTGTTTCATAACCTCAGCTATGATTTTCTCGGACATCTCTGGGCGCATGCGGTGGACCTTCTGTTTTACCGGAGGGCAGTCTTCCTTGGTAGGCAGGTGATGAACCACAATGTCGGTATCCAAACCAGGCATGTCTTCGTAAGACCAGGCAAAGATTTCCACATAGTCTTGCAGCATCTGAATCAACCGTTGCTTCACACTGAACTCTAGATTGGCACCAATCTTGACTTCCTTTCTGTCTGTCTCAGTACCCAGATTTACCGTTTCCACAGGCTCTTCATGTGGCTGAATGGCCCTCTCTTCCTGGAGTAGCAGTCTTGCAAGTTCACCAGGCACTTTGCAATCATCTTCACCTTCGTCTTCGGCTAAGTTGATCGGATTTCCGAAGTCATAACTGGCAGTAGCAGAGTTGTTACCAGTGAGATCCAGAGTGGATTGGAACCTGTATAAGTGAGTATGTGTAAATACAACTGTTTTGCAATATATAATAAAGAAAGAAAAGGAGCACAAGATTTTGAAATGCAACAAACGTCCAATGTTTTGATTAATGATATATGAAGATGACATACAAAAGCCCTCATAAATGAAGCCGCGGTGCCCCGGGTAGGACATCGAGCCATAAAAGTTTCAACATATTGTTTGTTACAAATTGAAAACAAAAGAGTTCATTACTAAGTGACAAAAGTAATAGGTGTAAAGTCTTTGGCGGTCCAGTTGCTTGGTCCATTGTCGATTGATGGGTAGATCCAGCTGTCGAATTCTGATTCCTCCACTTCGTCTCCAATAGCATTCACTCCCGGGTTGGTGATGAACACAAGAGGTCTTCCAATCCTTGCTTTGCGAACAACCCTCTGAGCTTCTACAGTGAAGCCCAAGCCAAACTTGTCAGTCTTCGGAGTAAAGTCAGGGAGTCGGCCCAAGTTTGCGCACTCACCCTTCTCAATCACAGCCCGGGCATCCTTTAAGGAAGCCATCTTCAAAGGAGGGTCTTCAATCACAGTTTCAGCCGACGCCAGTGTCTGAGGCACCTCTTCAAAGTGTTGGAATGGAGTCTCAATGAATTCCCCATCCATTTATATGTATCGGAATGAGTTAAGGTGGCTGACCATATATTCTTCCTCCCCTTGAACTGTGACAATCTTCCCTCTGACTGGGTACTTAAGCTTTTGATGCAGTGTGGAGGTCACAGCTCCAGCCTTGTGGATCCATGGACGACCCAGCAAACAAGAGTAGGATGGAGGGATGTCCATCACATATAAAGTTGAATCAAAAACTTGAGAACCAATCCTGATTGGAATGTCAACTTCACCATGTACCATCCTTTTCGAACCGTCAAAGGCTCGGACAACAATGTTACTGGGCTTGAGCTCCAGACCCTCACAATCCAATCTGTCTAGGGCCTTCTTGGGTAATACGTTCAATGAAGAACCGGTGTCTACCAACACATGGGCAAGAGTAGTGCCCCTGCATTCAATAGAGACATGCAGGGCGTTATTATGGTTCTTTCCTTTGGCGGTCAGATCGGCGTCAGAGAAGCCCAACCCATTATCGGCAGTCAAGTTGGCCACACAATCAGCAAATTGATCAGCAGATGTTTCTTGTGGCACATGAGCCGTCTTCAGGAAGGAGATCAGGGCCTTGGCATGGGCCTTTGAACACAATAACAGTGATAGCATAGAAATTTTAGAGGGGGTGTGCCCCAACTGCTCGACAACATTGAAATCACTTTTCTTGATAATCTTGAGGATCTCCTCCATCTCTTGCTGGGAGGCTTCAACAGTGGTTGTCTTCGGCGCCTCCGTCAGGGCAGGCAAATCAGTAGCAATCCCTTTGCCCTGAGCATCAGATGACTCGGCAGCAGGGGTAGAAACAGGAACTTGATTAGGAAATGGAACATGCACACTTGCGGGTGTGATGATAAGAGGTTTCTGAATAGCTGGTGGCGAAATATCTGGCGAGAACAGCCTACCACTGCGAGTAATTTTGGCAGGCCCGGTAATGTTACCGACACCGGTACTTGTATCAAACTTTTGCTTTACTCCAAGAACATAAACATCTGCCCCATAGTGCCATGGGACAACTTTGTCGGATGTATAGGGGAGGGGCCCTGGAACAATGATGATGATAGGAGCAATCTTCTGAGTGGACATGATTTTGACAGGCTTCTTTGAGGGAGCCTTAGGAGGTTTGTTGAAAATAGTGACAATAGAAACTTCTTCAGCAGGGATAGCAGGAACGACAATCTTTTCGAACAAGATTTCCTTGCTATCCATCAGGCTTTGGATACCTGATTTCAGCAAAGGACAACCAAAAGGCAAAACAACACATAGAAGGCAATCTTCACCATATCCCGGAAATAAACCGGCTAGCAACAGATTCCTTTTAACAGTTGATAACGGAGTAACAATCTCTTCCACGGAGGCTACATATCGGTCTTCTTCCACAGCGTTCACTCCATGCTGGGGCATGGGAGCAGTTACAACATCGGGCCTTTCGGGCGCCTCAAACTGTATTTCTTTAGCATCGATAAGGTCTTGAAACTTATTCCTCAGAGCCCAACAATCATCCGTAGTATGCCCCGGGCTATCAGAGTGATAAGCGCAACGGGCGTTGGGGTTGTACTTCGGTGAAGCTGTGTTTACTACCTTCGGAGCTTCTTTGACAGATACCAGATTGGTTGATAGTAGTTGTGGCAAAATCTGAGATAGGGTCATGCTGAGCCGAGTGTACTGCCTTTTGGGTCTCTCACCCCTTTGTTGGTTGTACTGCTGAGGAGCAGCAGTAGGCTTTGAAATTACCAATGCATTGACAGCTTGGCGGCGTTCCGGCTTAACTTGTCTTCTAGGACCATAAACAACACTAGCTTCTTTTTTGAAAGACTTCTTTTCAGTACTCGCGGCGGCACCTTTCTGTATCTTCCCTGACTTGATACCAGCTTCTATCCTCTCACCAGTCAAGATCAAATCTGTAAACCCAGCTGAGGAATTACCAATCAGATGATTAAAGAACGGACCAGACAGGGTCCCAAGGAACATGTCAACAAGTTCATGGTCAGTCAGTGGTGGCTGCACCCTGCCAGCCAGGTCTCTCCACTTTTGCGCATACTCCTTGAATCCTTCGCCCGTCCCCAGTGACATACCTTGAAGTTGGGTGCGTGTGGGAGCGAGGTCGGAATTATACTGATATTGTTTATAAAATGTCGTAGCCAAGTCTTCCCAGTTTCGGATACTGGCTCCATCCAGCTGATAGAACCACTCGAGTTGAGCCCCAGAAAGGCTATCCTGAAAGAAATGGATCCAAAGGTTCTTGTCTGCAGTGTAAGGTTGGATCTTCCTTACATATGATCTGAGATGCATCTTCGGACAGGATAGCCCGTCATATCTTGCAAAAACTGGCACTTTGAACTTCGGGGGGATCATAATTCCAACAACTAATCCCAAATCTTCGAAATCTAAGTTGGGAACTCTCTACAGCTCCATAGCTGCCAACCTGTATTCAAAGCCTTTGTACTTATCATCGGCGGGTGGGTATTGTTGATCAGAGTAGTCTTTGTCCTCTTCAGCCTCCTCTTCTTCAACCTCGGATTCGGAAGGTACCGCAGCCGCATTCCCTTTACTGGTTCCCTCTTCAGATGTAGGGGGGAAATTCAAGCACTCTTCTGGCTTCACCCTCAAACCTTCTTCCTAGGGTAGCCACCCCGATTCTCTTCTTCTTCTTTTTCACTGGATCTTTGTTCCCCAGCAGGGCTTTCAGATCTTCCTGACCCTTAGCCAAGGTCATCAGGAGTTGTTGAAATTGTGAATTCTGAGACTGCAAGTCCTTGACCGTCTATTCGAGATCTATCTTACTGAAATAAACAGCAGAAAGATAAGGAAACCTGGTGTGGAGACCTGCTTATGCGTATGATGAATGATATGCTTATGTATGCAATGCATTCAAGGATTTAGCAAATTCAAAATTGTTGCAAACAAAAAGAACGCACGTCATATTAAGAAGAAATTTGTCAGTACATAAATGCCCCATTGGCCAATTATTACAAAAACTTCTCAAGGTAAAAAGACGTTGCGCATCCTCTTTGGTGCGATGTAGGTGTTGAGGGTCTCTTCCTCTTGGAGTCGGCGGGTAAGCTCCAAAACCTTCTTCTCACTGGCATGGAAGCTGGCTTCAAAAGTATTTCATTCCTCCTTGAGTTGGATCCAACTCTTCTGCATTTCCTCCCACGATGTAGGCATGTCAGGGTAAAGGATGGTGTAGGGAACCTCTCCTTCCTTAACGGGCTCTTTAATCACAGGGAGAACATGAGGATAAGGCATCATTAGACTCTGGGCTCGGGTTCGCACCCACTTGAGGTAAGGCTCAATAGGGATGGAATTCTTGTGTCCCAGTGTCTTGCTGTCAACCTTGTTAGGCATCCTCCAAGCTCTGATGAATCTTTGGCGAAGTCCTTGCGCATCATTGTCGAGGTCAAAAACTAGGTCAGGAATCAACATGTCGTGAGGGCCATCCCTCCGCGCATATCCAAATTGCCTCAAAGCTAGACAAGGGTTGTAGGTAATGCGCCCTCTAATGCCAAGTAATGGAACATTAAGGAACTCTCCACAATGATCGACGATGATGACATTTTCCCTGGACCGGGAACACCAATGTATATCAGAGTGAGTGAGGGTCATCAACCGTTGTGACCACCTTAAGCCTTGGTTATTCTTCAAGACAGATTGTGGAAGGTGTGAAATAAACCACCTTGCAAGGAGAGGAGTACAACACATGAGAACACCCCTCTTTCTCATTGTTCGTGTGTAAAATGAGTGAAGAATGTCCCCAAGCAATGTTGGTATTGGATTTCTGGATAAGAAGATCTTGACGGCGTTGACATCTACAAGCTGGTCAGGATTTGGGAACAAGACCAAACCATAGATGAGGAGGGCCACAATTTCTTCAAAGGCTTGTAGGTCCAATGAATTCCAACACTCTTGTGCCTTCTCAAACAAGAATTTTGCTAAGAAGCCTTTGACACCGCTTCTAGTTTCCCAATGCCCCTTGATGTCAGATGGTTGCAAGTGTAGTGCTTGAGCAACATCTTCAGGCTTTGGTTCCTTTTCCGTACCGTTGTAGGTTAGTTGATTAAGGATAGGAATTCTCAAGAGTTGAGAAAATTACTCCAAAGTGGGCACCAATTGGTAGTCGGGGAAAGTGAAACAGTGGTGAAGAGGGTCAAAGAACTGGAACAGCACCTTCAACATATCCTCTTCAATGCTGGTGTTGACTAGGCTGAGCAGTCTACCATGTCTTTCACTGAAGGGAGAGCTTTCTGGAATTCTTGATGTGAGCTCTTTGAGTTGGGGAGGGATTCTCACAAGGTTGACTTGGATAGTTTTCCTGCGAGGAATTTCCATGACCTACAAAACAAGAACAAAAATGAAGATCTAAACCCTTGAAATGGTTAGTATATGCATATGATGCTTTATGATGTTTATGATGTATGCACAAAACATATGTACAAGCAATTCACACCAAATCCTAGTTTCAGGCTTGCATGGGGTTTCATAGGTAAGTACCCTCTTGAGTGTAGTTGGCTTAAAAAACCTGTCCTATAAATAGTAACTGGGTTCTAAGGAGCTCAATATCACTGGATTGTTTTCATTGTTCATTGTTTTGGTTTAGCCACTTAACTAGCGACCAAAATATCCCAAGAAAACAACCCTCAATGAGTGTAGTATCGAGTATCTACCAACTTCGGACTGTACCAAAGCCGGTCATCTCACTACCCCTAAAGAAAGGCCAAGATGGTCAAGTAAGGTTCTAGGTCATTAGTTCTTAGTGACATCACTCAGCGGCCCCGTACTCTCCTTGATTGAACTCAAGGGTTACCGGTACTCACAAATATGTCGCACTAATATAGCTATTGCTTCAACCATGTCGGTATACCCCGCACAGTTTCCACAACGTATTGCTATCTATGAATGTTTCCCCAAATCCGGGTGTAGGATTGCAAACCCAAACAAGAGAACCAAGATATAAAGCAATCAAAGCAAACAATTAGTCATGCAAGAGGGTGATCTAAGCCCTAAGGTTACTCCACTTTTAAGGACTCCCCAGCAGAGTCGCCAGTTCTGTGATACGGTGGGAGAACTGACTTGGATTTTGCGTTTGTTTTTGCAAATGTTTCGGTTGAGCAAGAGTCGCCACCGACTTTTTATTTTATCCTAAGGAAAGGTTAAAAAGCACAGCAAAAACCTTTGAGATGTTTTCTTGGGTTCGGGGAGTAGATTATAGAAAGGGAAGGTATTAGTACCCTTTCTATCCATGGTTATCCATGGGCTCTTAGTTTACTTGCTTAGATCAACTTGCCTTGATTTTCAATTGTTTGAAATGGTGCTTTGTGTGTGGATTTTGAAAATTGTTTTGAAAAGAGGCCAATGTGGTGGCAACCTTTGTAATGATCCATGTTGGGATGTATACAAAGATGTATGTCTTTTGAAAAGTTTTCAATGTTTTTGAAAGTTGTTTTTGAAAGTGTGTTGTGATGTGTGTTTTTGAAAAATAGGAAAGTGTTTTTGTTTTGCAAGTTGGCAAGTAACCAAGAGCTATCTACCCTAAATTTCTCAAAGATCTTTGCTATGTTTTAACCCTTTTAACAATTTTGTTCCACCATTGTATTTGGTGGACAATCTTGTGTTAGGATGTGAACGAGACAGGTGCGGGTCATCGTTTAGACCATGATTGCAATGGTGCCAAATATCTTTGGGCAATTTTTCCTTTAAGGGACTTGATCATTTTTAGGCAACTTTTGAAAGCGTCATCGAGGGACTATGATCATTTGAATGTTTTGTTTTTGCCAAAGATACCTAACATGCAATATGGCCTATTATTGAAGGCAACAAGTGGAGTACCCTAGGGGTGCAAGTGTGATTAGTGTTGTCCATTTTCATGCTTGTTTATCTTGAAATTAGGTCAAACTATTTGTTGTTTTTGATTTGCATACAAAACCCTAATTCTAACATGGCATATTTAGAAAGCTTTTAAAGTGCGGAATTTAAAAGTCCTAAATTATTACAACACAAATTATGGGATGGGGGGTACAAATGTTCAAATGGGGATATTTTAGCAAGAAATTAAACCTAAACTATTACATCCAAATTGAATTTTTACAAGGTATTTAATTGCACAATAATTAAATAAAATATAATAAATAAGATGCAAAAAATGATTTTTTATATGTATGTAAAAGGTATTTTTTATGTGTCAAATAAACAAAAATCAAAAGGTTTAATTTTTAGATTTTTTAGGTTTAGGGTAAAACCCTAATTTTGCAAATAAAATGTATTAATTACTTATTATATGCAATATTTATTAATTATGTATAAAAAATAAATAAAAAGAAAGTATATTGTCAAAAAGTGATTTTTTAAGTTAAATATTATTAAAAATAAAAATGTATATTTTTTGTATTTTTATCCTAAATATCCTAATAAATATGTATATATTTATATTATATGCTAAATATATTAAATATGTATAAACATAAAATATTTAATATTTACAAAAAAAGTATATTTTTATAAAATGTTTTCAAAAAGATAAAATAAAAATAAAAATCAGAAAATAAAAGTGTTTGTATTATTTTTGGTATTTTGAATAAAAAGGATATTATGTTTATCTATGTATTAAACCAAATGAAACAAAATAAATATCAAATAAAATGCAAAAAATATGAGAAAAATATTTTTAATATTTTTTATGCTTTAAAAAAATAACAAATCAGAATCAAAAAGAAAAAGTTGAAAATGACAAATAAAACTCAAAATGGGCCAGGGGGTGCATGTGTAAAAATGTGGTGCAAAAAAGAAAAATATCTCAGGCCCAACCCAAAGACATTGTCTTCAACCTCTGAACGTTCCAACAGAGCAAACACGTTCTTCCTGCTATCTCATGATTCCTGGACTTTCAAGCAAAACTCATAACACAAGAAATGTAGAGCATCATGTCACGAGTTCATACATAAAAAAAACTTGATCTATCTCTCAGAAATGAGAGAGAATTTCTTCTCCCCCAATTTCTGACCTAAGTTTTTGTCAATGTTCAGGTCTTAAATTCTCTCAGCATATGCAATATAAATGGAAAGTGAGGATATGAGTGGCTTCAGGGACATGAGTATGACATTTTTCATTCACAAACCTAAAGCTAACTCTTCCTAGATTGAGAGATAGAAGTCCATGAACTTACCTGTTCAGCTTGGATCGTATCTGACAATAGAGGTACTTTCAGTGCAATGTGAGGACTTGTACAGCTTGCTTGGAGGTCAGGGATGCTTCTCCAACCTTTAGCTTGCTTTGAAACCAAATGAATCAAGCTATGGAAGTCCACCTGCAAAACAGAAAAAGTGAAAATGGTGAAGTTGGTTAGAGGCGTTACAGGTCGTGTCCAATGCTCGGGATAGTTTTTATAGGTGGTATGGAATGTGTATAAACTGGTTTTGGCCAAGGCGCACGAATGGATTGAGTTATGGAAGTCCAACTGCAGAGGTGACTTTGTTTTTTGCAGTAGGAGGGTGTTTTGATGAATAATGAGGTTTAGAAGGTGGTTAGCTCATGCCTTAGCTTAGGTTTGATATTTGGAATGTGTTTAACAAGTTTACTTTGGCTTCTCTTGACAGAAATGTGAGATGTGTTACAAAATGCAAGGTTTCTTCTAACTTAAGCAAAAATTGTCAACTTGGTTTCTAGACTTGTGCAGGCCCCCTAATCATGCTGCAACCATCCCTCTTGATCAGTGTGTTATGTCCCTGAACTTGTGCCAAAAAGATTTGCATTGTACTTCTTGATTTGTAAACTTGACATAAAGCCATACTTTTCAAAAATGGATAAAGTGCTTTTTCTAATTAAGGCTTAATCCTTTATACAATGACCAAATGCACAAAATAATGCCTTGGCACAATGGATTGGCATTTAATTATTGAGTAAGAAAAGGATTAGAGGCCTGTAACTAGCTTGCTCATGCTGATTTGAAAAATTGCTCAAGTTATGAACATGGAAATGGCTCATGAACAAAGTGACTTTTGCCCATATTGCCAAATTCGATTCTCCCTAACCACAAGGGTGTTTGATGAGTTCTTGGACATTTTGCAAAGCTTGGAATGTGTACTACAATCCATATTTGTAATGCAAGTTGAGATTCCAAGTGGAAGAATGTGAAAAATGGCCATGAAGTTAGGCAAAAATCCTGCCTAAAATAGGTCAAAATTTTTCTAAGTTAAGAATGTTTTGCACCCTTGTTCCAAAAATCATAACTTGAGCCACAAGCTTCTTTTGAGGATACTTTGTGAATCAAAGTTTTAGATTTTGCAATGGACTACAAATTTCATGTTTTGAGTTTTCCTTGAATCCAAATGTATCTTGATGAAAAAGTAGGACAAAGTTAGGAAAAAATTAGAGATTTTCATAACTTCGAAAAATTCTAAGTTATGAAAATTCTTCATTTCAAACCCTAATTTGTGATTTTTGATTTCTTGGTGAACAAGTTTCATATTTTGACATGTTTTGATGGAAAATGAATCTAGACACTTGATTTTGACCAAAAAGTCAAAGTTTGACTTTTCAGTATACAGTAAAATTTGGCTCAGTTGACTGGAAAATTGATCTGTCAATCTTGTGCATTTGGGATCTTTTGAATTTGTTGAACATGTCAAGACAATTCCATTTGGTCCGTGAGTCCATATATGAGCTTGGTTTGCCATTGGTTAGGTCAAACAATCAAAAATTGCCTTTGTGCAGTCAAAACCCTAAAAATGACCATTTTGCCCTTTTGGTGATCTGATCAAATTTCTCGTGGAATGTGATCCAAACTTGATAAAATGGTCCATATGAGTTCATAATGTTGATGTGGGTCAAAAATAATGAGGTTTGACTGTCAATTGACCATGGTTGATTTTTTCCCCAATACAGTTGATTTCTAGGTCAACTGCCCAATTGACTGGGCAAAGATTGGAATCAAGGCTTGAAACTTGGTATGGATCAACTTAGGAGTCCAATATGAAGCATGAAAATCATCTTGGGCATTTTAGGTCAAAACATCTTTGTGCAAACACAAACCCTAATTTGGGTCAACAGTGCAAGGAGGAGTCTTGAGCAGAGCAAACCCTAACTTGATCCTGAGCTCCAAGGGTCTTGTGGTGAGAAAATGTTGAGGAAATGGGATGGCAAATTTTGGGGTACAACACTAGGGATTGTGCCAATCACAGGATTCGTCATAGTTTTAAGGTGGAGGAGGCGGTGGAGGTGGACTGATGTTAGGATTCTGAGTCATGAACTGATATCGGTGAAACCTGTTATGGATATCGACATTTCTGAAATTTTCCATGATTCCGAGATTTTGACGGTAGTCATCCATGAAGCTTGTCATCTCATTGTAGAATACCCAGTTCCATTTGACCAAATCTAAGTGCCACAAATTCTGATTTTGGTACATCCGTGTGTGCTCATCATGCCATTGCTCATGCTCTTTGTGCCATTCATTTTGCTGGTTGTGCCATTGTCTCGCTTCTTCATGTCGAGAATCGTTGGCAACCTTCATTTGCTGAAACATGGCGATGAGGTAAGCAGGAGCTTCCGAGGAAGAGCCTGTTACAGTAGTCGGAGCATCATGAGGTTTTGCGGTTTGATCAAATTGATAATTTGTTCGAGACCAACGGTTTGGCACCCACTCACCCTAATCGGTTCCAGCCTAATTTGTTTCAGGTTGGACATTTTCATTGATATCTGGCATGTCTGCATCAATAGGGTCCTCATCCTCATAGATCTTTTCAGAGGGTATATCAAAGTTATATACCCTTACATTTGACCATTTCTCCTTAAAATAAAGGCATTGACGGTTTTTGTCCCATCTGTATCCCATGTGAGATAAAGTAGCCTTATTAAACTCTTGGGCAGCAGTAGGAGAGATGAGAGGAACAGGAGGAATAACAAGGTTCCAGAACTTGATAATTCTCATAATTTGATCCAAATATCCAAGGGAAGTATTCTTCTGAATATTTTTCATAAGAAACATGCGTTTGACAAAGTAGTTTGGCTAGTTTAGGGGAACCCTATCTAGCAAAATGTGCAGAAGATGGATATCTGACCTGTCTAGCCTAGAGTGGCAACTGGATCTTGGACGCAATATATGTGAAGTTATCCAATGAAGCATTCTAGGAATGCTTTTTATAGTGCCGGTGGTTATCGGATCAAACTCGTCTAGAGGTCGATCAAGTTTTAGAATTGAGGTTATGAAAGCTTCTTCATCATAGTCGGTGTCCAAACATTGGTCATGATAGCTTTTCATTATTGACCTTCCAAATGGAATGCCAAAAACTCTTTGCCAGTCAATGGCTTCAAAAACATATCTTCTTGTCCCGATTTTGACTTTAAAGCACCGTCCCTTATTTGTTTCTAACCCAGCATAAAAAGCTCTTATAAAGTCTTATTGGTAGTCTTATCTAATGTTAAGAAATGACCCTAGTTGTTGAGCATCTAGGATATCACAGACATCTGTGATATGGAGAGATAGAACATCAGCCTTATGAAAGACACGAGGTTTCATAACTAACCTTGTTTTAAAGGACTGCTCAAATTCTTCTGTGATAGCGGGATGCATGATAGACAGGGAGCTTGGAGGGATATCTGGGACAGATCCGGATGGTCCAACATCTAATTTTCCCTTCCCTTTTGTTTTTGGAGGCATTCTTGTTTGTAGAAGAAGAGTAGTTAAGAGTTTGGGTATGAGGTTTTTTTTTTGAAGATGAAAGAGTGATGAGAGTAGTGAAAAATGAATAGGGTTAGAGGTTGTATATGATGAGACGGATAGTTGGAGGGAGTTTAAGTTGGGTAGATGGGTAGGCCCAATTCAAATTAATGGAGTTTATTACTCTTATGTGTCGACACGAAATTCGTATGTGTCAACACATCCTGTGTTAAATAACAGTTTTTCTTTGTTTTAAATGTTTTTCATCGACACACGAATTCTATGAGTCGATGGGAAGGAATATGTGTCGATGTAAATCTTGATGTGTCGATCTGAAACCAATTCTTACTTTCTGTTTTTATAAAAAAAATTGATATGAGTCGACTCATAACTGTATGTATCGACTCATAACACAGATTTTGACAGAAATTTAGTTTCTCACAGGTTCTTGTTAACCGATGGATATGGTACCCAATTCCAATTTAAATGATTAAGAAAAAATGAATCATCTGAAGAGTATTATGCATGTGTAATGATGTAATGCAAATTGAATATGTCAAGTTCAAACAATTTATGTAAAAGAGATATACGTAGACATTATCAATGAAACATTTAGATCAACTTATAAGTAAATCAGAAAGTAGATAGGAAGGGTATTACCTCATTTGATGAGATGTTAAGACACATGTACTAAAGCTGAAAAACACATCTCAACAGTATGGTGAGACATAGATATATTTCAACTACATATATTATTAAGACATCACGTAAGAGAAATCTAAAATCCCTAGCTCACGATGAATGTTGAAGAAGAGTTCCGTTGCTAGTGGTTTTGTAAAGATGTCAGCAAGTTGATTTTTAGTATCAACATGCTCAAACGTAACATCTTCCTTTTTAACATGATCGCGAAGAAAGTGGTGTCTAATCTCTATGTGTTTAGTGCGTGAGTGTAAGACTGGATTCTTAGTGAGATTTATAGCACTTGTGTTGTCACATTTTATAGGAATACATTTTAATTGAATATCATAGTCTTTTAATTGTTGCTTCAGCCATAAGATCTGAGCACAACAACTACCGACTGCAACGTATTCAGCCTCAGCAGTTGACAAAGCAACATAAACTTGTTTTTTGCTATGCCAACTTACTAGAGAGTTTGAAAACAAGTGACATGTTCCACTAGTACTTTTCCTATCTGATTTGCATCCAGCAAAATCAGAATTGGAGTAACCTACTAAACTGCAATCGCTTCCCTTGGAATACCATAGCCCATACTTAGATGTATTATTGAGATACCTAAGTATGCGCTTGACATATTTCAAGTGGGATTCCTTAGAACCCGATTGATATCGTGCACACATGCAAACACTAAACATAATGCCAGGCCTAGATGGTGTAAGATACAAGAGGGATACGATCATACCTCTATATTTCTTGACATCAACACTATTACCATGTTCATCCTTATCTAAATTTTTGTTGGTAGGCATGGGGGTGTCAATTGGTTTTGAGTTGTTCACCCCAAATCGTTTAAGCAACTCTTGGAAATATTTTGTTTGACATATAATTGTGCCTTCATTGAGCTGCTTTATTTGGAGACTGTGGAAGTAGTTTAGCTCCCCCATGAGACTCATCTCAAATTCACCCTGCATGACTTTGGAAAATTCCTCGACCAAGTGTAGATTAGTTGAACCAAAAATAATATCATCTATGTATATTTGAACTAAAAGGATGTGCTTTACTTTACCTTTAATGAAAAGAATGGTATCCACTTTACCTCTTGAATAACCATGATCAAGTAGAAATTTACTAAGTCTTTCATACCAGACCTAAAGGGTCTGTTTAAGACCGTATAAAGCTCGTTTTAATTTGAAGACATGATCTGGATATTCGATATTCTCAAAACCAGAAGGTTGTGATACATACACCTCTTCATTTATGACTCCGTTAAGAAAGGCACTATTTACGTCCATTTGATAAAGCTTAAAATCTTTTGCACACGCATAAGCAAGCAAGAGACGTATAGCCTCAAGGCGAGCAACTGGACATAAGTATCCTCATAATCAATTCCCTCCTCTTGGTTATACCCTTGTCCTACTAAGCGTGCTTTATTGCGGGTTATCATTCCATTTTCACCAAGTTTATTTTTAAAAACCCATTTAGTGCCTATGATATGATGGACTCGCGGACGAGGGACAAGTTCCCAAATGTCATTTCTTTTAAACTGATTTAGCTCTTCTTGCATGGCCATTAGCCAAAATTCATCAATCAAGGCCTCTTTAGCATTTTTAGGTTCTACTTGTGAAACGAAAGCAAAATGATAACAAAAATTACTTATCTTGGAGCGAGTCATTACTCCTTTTGAGATATCTTCCAATATGTTGTCAATGAGATGGTCTTTAGAGTACTTCCAAGCTAGTGGAAGATCATTAGCTTCCATTTTCTCTTATTCCTCATCTTTTGAAAGGCTTGTATCTTTTTCTTCCTTATCATCAACTATTTTGAACTGAACAATTTCCTCAACAGTTTCTTCGAGTATATCTTCAGTAGATACACCTGCACCATCAAGAGAAATACCTTTTCTGACATGTTTCAGATAAGATTCATCAAAAGAGACATGAACTAACTCCTTAACCGTAAGAAAATGTTTATTGTATACCTATATGCTTTGCTTGATTGTGAGTATCCGAGAAAGATACCATCATCTGATTTTGCATCAAATTTTCCAAGATTTTCTTTTCCATTATTCAAAACAAAACATTTGCAACCGAATACATGAAGATGTGACAAGTTCGACTTTCTTCCTTTTAAAATTTCATAAGGTGTTTTATCCAAAATGGGACGAATTAATATTCTGTTTAAAACATAACAGGCTATGCTAATTGCATTAGCCCAAAAATATTTTGGTAATCAACCTTCATTAAGCATTATTCTCGCCAACTCCTCTAAGATGTGATTTTTGCGCTCCTCAACTCCATTCTACTATGGAGTTCGAGGTGCTGCAAAGTTATGCTCAATACCATGCTTGTCACAATAATTATCAAAGAGATGGTTTTGAAATTCACCTCCATGATCGCTTCGAATTGCAATTATTTTTAATTCCATTCTGTTTTGAGATACTTTTGCAAAACTCTTAAAAGCAGAAAAAGTTTCATTTTTACTATGAAGGAATATAGTCCAAGTAAATCTAGAGTAGTCGTCAACAATCACAAAACCATAATAATTTCCTCCTAGACTTTTTGTTCTAGAAGGTCCAAAGAGGTCCATGTGGAGAAGCTCAAGGGGTCGTGAAGTGGAAATCATATTTTTAGATTTGAAAGAGACCCTTGTTTGGTTTCCCATTTGGCACACATCACATAGGCGATCCTTTGTAAATTTTATCTTTGGAAGACCTACTACTAGATCCTTGGATACAACCTTATTAAGCAAATCAAAGTTAACATGTGCTAGACGTCTATGCCAAAGCCAAGAATCATCATTCAAGATGACTAGACACTTAGTGCTTATTAAGGATACATAAAAAAGGTCAAGCATATAGACGTTGTTCACTCTAATGCCCTTAAACACAATATCCTTTTCAGTATTTTCAATTATGCAGCAAGTTTTTGTGAAGGTAACTTTATAACCCTTGTCACACAATTGACTAATACTCAGCAAATTATGTTTAAGCCCCTCTACTAAATGGACATCAGAAATAGTAGTGGTAGAGGGATTACCTACACTACCTTTATCGAGTATATCTCCTTTGTTATTGTCTCCATAAGTGACAAATACTTTCTTCTTTGCTTTGAAGTCAATGAAGAGCGATATGTCACCGGTCATGTACCTTGAACACCCGCTGTCTAGAAACCATCTTCTATCCATGGATGTAAGACACTTTTCCTACAATATCAAAAGAGAGAGGTAGGTACCCAATTTTTATTGGGTCCATGTGGGTAAGTGGTAACATGGTTGCCTTTAGGCCTCCATTGGTAAATGCCTTTAGGAACAAGAAACCTCTTAAACTTGCATTTTTCAATGGTATGACCAAAACGACAACAATAATGGCATAAACCATGATGATGATGTATTGTTTTACTTCTGCTCATTGAATCCTTTGGTATCTTTTCAACAAAAGAATATTTTGAATATGGTGGATTCAACATTTTCTTAAAAATTCTAGGATCGACTGCAAAAGTAACCTTGGCCTGTAAAGATTTTTCTAATTTGGCATTAAGATTTCTAACCTCTTGTTGCCAAATATGGAAAATTTCACATTCCCTTCTGGGAATACATTCTGTAACATCCTTATCTTTTGAACTTTCTGCAATACTAGCTTTTAGACTTTTTAAGTCTTTTTCAGCTTTATAGACTTTACACTCCAGAAATGAAAATATTTGTTTATCAAAGGATAAACTCTTAAAAGCATCTTCGGCTTTGTATTGCAGTTTTTCAAAAGCTATTTTTAGTTCAGAAAAGGTCATAGAAGAAAAGTTGTTAGGATATGCTTGTCTTACTTGCTTGTTGTGGTTGGATTTCTTGTGGTAGGATTGATTTTTGGTATGTGCCATTAGACATAAATTTGCACTTTCATCACTACCACTTGAACTATCATTGTTTGATGAATCACTATCGTTTTCCCACGCAATGTAAGCTCCTCTTTATTTGTTGAACTTCTTTGGTGGAGCTTTTCCTTTATCCTTTTTCATCTTTGGACAGTCTGGTTTGTAGTGTCCAACTTTACCACAATTGTAACAAGGTCCTTTACCTCTTTGCTTTTTATTTTCTTCTTGCCTTGGATCTTTGGATTGTTTTCGAAAGCTTATGAGATTCTTATCGAAGTTCTTGATTCCATTCTTTCGAATAAACCTATTGTATCTCCGAACAAAAAGTCCCATTTCTTCATCATCAGAATTTTCATTACTAGTTGAGTCATTATCATCTTGCTCTTTGGTTGAGGACTTAGAGCTAGAAGCCATTAGAGATATTGACTTCTTCTCACCCTCCCTATCTTTGTTCATATCCTTCTTACTCTTATTTTCATATTTTTTAAGACTTTGCAATTCTTGTTGATGTTCTTCCAGCTTTCCAAACAGAGTTGTAATGGTAAGCGTGGAGAGGTCATTTGCTTCCTTGATAGCTGTTATTTTAGGTTGCCATTCCCTACTAAGACATCTCAGAATTTTATTAGTAACAATTTCATTGGAAACAGGTTTTCCAAGTGCATTTAAACGGCTCACAAGATGAACAAATTTCTTCTATATGTCAGAGACGGATTCTCTTTGTTTCATGCGAAAGAGCTCGAACTCTTGATTGAGTGTATTGATGTGGGACTGTTTAATTTCAGTAGTGCCTTCATGGGAAATTTCTAAAGCATCCCACATTTCTTTAGCGGGCGTGCAATGAGACACCCTATAATACTCATCAACACCAAGTGCTGAGATTATCATATTTCTTCTTCTCCAATCGCACAACCATTTCTTTTCATCCATTTCATTCCATTGATCCTCAGGTTTAGGTACTACTTCACATGCATCATTCCTCATGATAATTTGAAAGGGACCATTTTGAATGGAAGTCCATAAATTCCTATCAATGGAATTTATGTGTACTCGCATGCAGTCTTTCCAGTAGCCATTGTTTTAACCATTGAAAACAAGAGCTCTATTATACGGCCCCTTTGGTTCAAAGGCCATAGCCTTACTAGTAGATACAAAGCACCAACTAACCGGTGCTCTGATACCACTTGTTAGACGGTGTGGCAAGTGATCGAGAGGGGGGGGGGAGAATAGATCACCACTTACTTTTTCAAGGATTTAAAATTATTTTATCAAAGTGTGTTGAAAGCAGCGGAGAATCAATCTCCTGAATTAATTCCGTCTACTTTGAACCGACTACTAGAAAACTTGACATGTGAAAAACTTGCTGGATTTTTATTAAATGAAATAGATGAATATAAAACTCATATTTTTTAACGTTTCAATGCACTTATCATTAAAGCAGTATTTCCAATGAATTAAGAAATTTGTTAGGAATTTTGTCAAACACTTGGCATATGCCTGTTTAATGATTTAATAGTGGTGGTTTGATGAAAGTGTTTGAACCACTATGTTTATCATTAGACAGAAAAACTTAGCAAGCCAATTGAATTACAAAATTATGGAATATTTAAAAAGATAAAGAGAAAGAAAGAAAGAATGATACGCAAGCAGTTTGGTAAGGAAGTTCCCCATTGTCGTCCTCGCGTGTGGGTACGTCTCCCTCTCAATTTCACAATTGAAAATGAGAACTTGTATAACAATTTGCTGAATGTTTGATAACAAGGTTACACTACATAGAAAGATAGAAATCCCTATGATCTTCTTCTTCTTGTAAGAAGCACCACTTGATATGAGTTGTATCAAGATTCCCTGCAAGGTCCACAAACGATCCTCCATTTCCACGACCTGTTTGCAAAAATCCTTCTGATTTCCAAACCCCTCGCTATGCTGAATCCGACTCGTGCGACAGTGACTAACAAAACCCTTGTTTTATTTGTTGAAGCCTCCTTTTCAACCTTCAAATCAGCTGAGATTCTTTCAATAAAAAGTTGAATGTTATCTCTGACCGCTTGATTCACTTCAATAAGGATGCTTGACTTTCATTGTTGTTGTTGAATGAAGATGGTTGAGAAGATGATGAAGATGAAGTTTATTTAGGCTTATGGTTGCTCACAAATGTTTGCACAGAATTCTAATATGTTGCAATGCTATTCTGCTGAGAAAAATACTTGCTTATATATGTAACAGAAAACGGTTAGCCAAAAAGAAAGTATTATGAGTCGATGCATGTTGGTCATGAGTCGACTCATGTTAGTTATGAATTACAGGATGGGTCGACACATGTTGTTTCGAGTCGATGCAAAATCATATTGTAACATTTTACAGAACCAAAAATTTTATATTCGTCGATGCATAACACGTATGTGTCGATACATACTGATTGTAATTTTAATTTTCGAACATAAAACGTGGTATGAGTCGACACATGATATTATGTATTGATGCATATAAATTCAAAAGAGTTTTCCAGGAGCATTAGAATGTCATTTGTCAATGCATGATGTTTTGTGTCGATTCATACAAGTTTAAGTTTGCATTACAAGGGCATCAAATTATTATGTGTCGATGCATAAGATTTTGTATTGATGCATGCAAGTCTAAGTTTACATTACAAGGGCATCAAAATGTTATGTGTCGATGCATAAGATTTTGTATCGATGCATGCAAGCTTAAGTTTGCATTACAGGGGCATCAAAGTGTTATGTTTTGATGCATAAGCTTTTGTATCGATGCATAATAGTTTGAGATAGTATTCCAGGGACTTCAGTAAGTTATGTATCGATGCAAAACCTGTTGTGTCGACTCATAATGATGCATTATGAGTAAAATACATTTTTAGCTTATTTTCAACATGTTATATTATATTTTTGTAATGCACACATGTATTTATTATTTCACATATATTTGAAATCATTCAAAATCAATTATGAAGGGGTTGCTCACAGGGATGGCTTCTGAATATATTCCAGAAGCTGTATGGATGATTTGGTCCAGAAACACTTGAGGGAAATTGGAGTTTGAATGTAAGAATAAAAAACTAGCAGGTTTTATATTTGTGTTTGCAGTTTCGGATTCCTGGACTTTTTAGCAAGGTTCCAAAGCTTTTTATTTTCAGTTTTTCTGACCGGACCCTTCATAGTTGCAAATGAAGTTCAATTTATAGGCAAGAACTTTGTAGCTTGGAGAAGTCAAAAGTACCACCATCATGCTAGCGTGCTGGCTTGTTCTTGAAGCAAGATAAACAAGTATGGTGGTTAGCAGCTTTTAGCTGTGCCTAAGATGGATTTGTAAGCATGAATTAAGGAAAAGTACCCTCAGAAGCAAAATCAAAGCATGGGCCCAACGTACTTTTGTACAAAAGTTTGCTTTTTCAAGGACCACAATGTACTTCTATGTCACACGTGGGGAAATCCTTTGGATAAAAACTCAAAAGTGGTTATGAGCATTAAATGATGATGAGATTTATCAAACCAGAAATCCTGCAATATGAGATTATATGCCATAGTTTAATCTAGATCATAAGTTCATCATTAGCGCAACTTAGAAAGAACATACAACTTCTGATCTTGGAATCTCTTTGCTTCAACATGTTCTGTAGGAGTTCTCAACTTGTAACACGCTTTGTAAATCCTTTTTTGAATTGCTCTTGCAAATTCTGAATGGACCTACATGAAAACTGCCCCAAAAGTTCTAACCAAATCCGGTTTTGGAAAGGTCCATAATTTGCTGAAAGCTTCAGTTTCATGGACGTGTCTTCAAGGATTTGTAGCTTGAAATCCCAGCATTTTTAGGAGAAGTTTTGTTTTGCAATGTTTGAGATCTCATTGAGATCTACAACTCTTATGTTAGAAGTTCTTCCAGAATCAGCTTGCATCATGGTGATAATTTGGCCAAAAGTTTTGAGCTTGTCATATTTCTTAAACACTTAGAAAAATTCTAAGTATTTAGACTTTTGACTTTTCCAAAGTAATTTTTACTTTTGATTATCTTGATGAAACAAATCTCATATTCCAACATGTCTTGATGAAATATGATTCTTGAAACTTTATTTTGATCCAAAAGTCAATGTTTGATTTTTCACCATGCAATTGACCATTTTGCCCTTGTGAATGACTTTCTTGGAAAATTTGTAATTCAAGGCTTGGAATTGGATGGAAGAAAACCTGAGGGTCCAAGATGATCCTTTGAGAAATGAGAGGGAAAAATTTGGGGTACAACAGGGGTCCTCTCTTAATTTATTACCAAGGTTTTCTCTTATGAGGCTAGATTAAGAAGTGGTCATGATGAGGCCTAGTGACTTGATTGCCAAAGCGTTTGATGGGTCTAAAAGGACCTTGTTTGGGGAGGTTGACTTGCCTATTAAGATAGGTCCCCAAATTTTCGATACAACATTCTTCACTGTGGACATTAATCTTTCTTATTCTTGTCTGCTTATCCACTCATGGATTCATGGAGCCGGTGCTGTCACTTCCACCCTACATCAAAAGCTGAAGTTTTTATTAAATAAAAAGGTGGTCACCATTTGTGGTGAGGAAGATTATATTTTAAGTCTTTTGAGCACCTTTTGCCATGTTGAAGTGGAAGGAGAAATCCATGAGACTTCGTGTCAAGCATTTGAAACCGTACGTCAGAACTCCTCACCAAGAGGATAAGAAGACGGAGGTATCCATGTCATCCTACTGTCAAGCACAAGCCATTGTTCAATCTAGTCATCCTGAAGGCTAGGGCAGAGTACTGGATCTCCCCACGCAGACATACAAGAAAGGTTTAGGTTTAGTGGTTGGTCGAAACACACCAATTGCTGCTCTTCTTAAAGTTCAAGGTATCCCTCTTCAAATTCAATTTATCAGTGGTGGTGTTATCCATGAAGAGGCTCATGCTGTGAGCAAGGAAGGGGATAATAATTATAAAATGGATAAGTGGGTTCATCCTACGGTTCTGGGTAAAGAGCTTGTTAATTGGATTGTTGAAGACGTCATTGAAGTCACCCGTTATGAAGAGTAATTTTTATTTTTCATCATGCAATAATTCCTACATTCTGCCCAAGACGTATTGAACATGTTGTAGGGCCATGATGTTTTTCATTTCAAATTTATCATTCATAAAGGACGTCTTTTGCATTCAAATATTTTGCTCTCTGTCTTTCTTCTCTTACAACTTTTGGCAATGTGTTTTTATTTTATTTTCTTAATCTAAAAATAAAATAAAAACAAAAATAATCATGCAGATTTTGTCCCCCATTTGTTTCAGAATATGTCGAAAACGACTCTGCTATGGCTTATTATTACTTTAAAAAACCAATTTATCAAGCCAGTGAAGAAGCTGAGGAAGATTGTGAACTTCCGGAAGAGCTATCCAGATTGTTGAGGAAAGAAGAAAAGGTAATTCAACCACACCAGGAGGTTGTTGAAGTGATTAACTTGGGTACTTAAGAGATTCAAAGAGAAGTCAAGATTGGGGCTGCTTTGGAAGATAATGTTAAGCAAACATTATTTGAAATGCTTCGTGAGTATGCAGACATCTTTGCTTGGTCTTATGAAGACACGCATGGGTTGGATACATATATTTTTATGCACAAACGACCTCTTAGAGAAGAGTGTCCTCCTATTAAGAAAAAGCTTCAAAGAAGTTATCATGAGAAGTCTAAGAAGATCAAGGAGGAGGTTCAAAAATAGTTTGATGCGGGTTTTTTGAAAGTAACGTCTTACCCACCATGGATCGCAAATATTGTACCAGTGCCGAAAAAGGATGGTAAAGTGAGAATGTGTGTGGACTATAGGGACTTGAACATAGCAAGCCCTAAAGATGATTTCCCATTGCAACATATTGATATTCTGGTTGACAATATTGCTCGAGCTAAAGTGTTTTCCTTCATGGTGGTTTTTCTTGTTATAATCAGATCAAAATGGCACCAAAAGATATGGAGAAAACTAATTTCATTACTCCTTGGGGAACATTTTGTTATAAAGTGATGCCCTTTGTTTGAAGAACGCAGGTGCAACATTTCAACGTGTATGGTCACTCTCATTCATGATATGATACATAAAGAGATTGAAGTCTATGTTGACGATATGATTCCCAAATCCCAGATAGTAGAGGAACATCTTGTTCACTTGTTAAAACTATTTGAAAGGTTAAGGAAATTCAGGCTGAGGCTGAATCCTAGTAAGTGCACCTTTGGGGTGAGATTAGGAAAGTTACTGGCTTTATTGTAAGTGAAAAGGGAGTCGAGGTCGACCCTACTAAAGTAAAAGCTATACAAGAAATTCCTGAGCCAAAGACAGAAAAAAGAGGTTTGTGGTTTTCTCTGGAGGTTGAACTACATTGCTAGATTCATATCCCACCTTACAACCACTTGCGAACCAATCTTCAAATTATTAATAAAATATCCAACGACCAGGTGGAATGACAATTTCCAAGCAGCTTTTGATAAAATAAAAATATATTTGCAAGAACCTCTGATTCTCTCGCCTCCAGTAGAAGGTAGGCCCTTGATATTGTATTTGACAGTGTTGGAAAACTCCATGGGTTGTGTACTTGGTCAACATGATGAGACAAGTAGGAAAGAGAATTCCATCTATTACCTGAGTAAGAAATTTACTGATTGTGAATCAAGATACTCATTACTGTAAAAGACTTATTGTTCACTTGCATGGGCAACAAAGCATTTTAGACAGTATATGCTAACTCATACTACTCTCTTGATATCCAAAATGCATCTAATCAAGTATATTTTTGAAAAGCTAGCTCTCACGGGAAGAGTAGCCAGATGGCAGATGATTCTTATAGAATACGACATCCAATATACTACCCAAAAAGCTATCAAACGTGGTATATTTTCAAATTATCTCGCTCAACAGCCAGTGGAAGCTGGGTACCAACAAATGAAGTTTGAGTTTCCTGATAAGGATATCATGTATGTGCGAGACTGTATCATCCCAAGCCTAGGAGAAGGACCCGAGCCAGGATCGTGATGGACGATGGTGTTCGATGGTGCTTTAAATGCATTGGGTAACGATATCAATGTTGTTATTACTTCTCCTGAAGGTTTTCATACTCCTTTCATTTCCTGAATTTTCTTTGAATGTACTAATAATATGGCCGAGTATGAAGCATGTATTTTCGAGATCGAGGCTGCTATTTATTTGCGAATCAAGATCCTAGAAGTTTATGTGGATTCTGCTCTAGTAATCAATTAGATCAATGGAGATTAAGAGACTCGTCACCCTAATCTGATTCAGTATCACGAGAATGTTTTAAAGTTGATCTCGTACTTCGATGAAATCACTTTCCAGCACATCCCAATAGAGGAGAATAACCTGGTGGACACTTTGGCTACTTTGTCATCCATGTTCAAAGTTAGGTGGGATAACCATGCTCCCTCAATCCGCATCATGAGATTGGATGAGCCAGCGTTTTGTTATGAGATAAAAGAAGAAGCGGTCAACAAAAGGCCTTAGTTTTATGATATCAAAAGATATCTTGAGGCACAAGAATATCCAGGGGATGCTTCTGTTACTAACAAGAAGACTCTACAGAAATTTGCAGCCAAGTTTTTCCTCGACAATGGAGTTTTGTACAAAAGGAACTATGACTCTATTTTGCTCAGATGCGTGAATAGACACGAAGCAAACAAGATCATAGAAGAAGTTCATGAAGGCTCTTTCGGAACTTATTCCAGTGGGCATACCATGGCCAAGAAAATCTTGAGAGCAGGTTATTATTGGTCTACTATGGAAAATGATTGCTACCATCACTCCAGAATTTGTTACAAATGTCAGATTTATGCTGACAAAATGCATGTGTCTCCCAATTCACTGAATGTCTTGACTTCTCCTTAGCCCTTTGCAATGTGGCGTATTGATATAATTGGGAAGATTTAGCTGACTGCTTCCAACGGGTACCACTTTATTCTAGTGGCTATTGACTATTTCACCAAGTAGGTTGAAGTAGCATCATATACCAATGTCACCAAGCAAGTTCTGACTCGTTTCATCAAGCATAATATCATTTTTCATTTTGGGGTGCCCGAGAAGATCATCACCGATAATGGGTCCAATCTTAACAACAAAATGATGAAAGAACTATGCGGAAGCTTCGAGATAAAACATCACAATTCTTATCCATATCGTCCGAAGATGAATGGCACTGCCGAGACAGCTAATAAGAATATTAAGACGATTGTGCATAAAATGGTTGTGACCTATAGAGATTGGCATGAGGTGTTGCCATTTTCTTTATATGGTTATCGCACCTCGGTGCGCACTTCGACTGGGGAAACTCCTTTTTCGCTGGTATAAGGCATAGAAGCAGTCCTACCTGTAGAGGTGGAGATTCCTTCTTTATGGATAATGACAGATGTACAGCTAGACGAGGCTGAATGGGTATAAAATATATGTGATCAGTTGAATCTCATTGACGAGAAGAGATTGACGGCTATTTGTCATGGACAATTATATCAGAGGAGGATGAAGAAAGCTTTCGACAAAAAGGTGCATCCTCGGACATTCCAAGCTGGTGACTTTGTACTGAAGAGGATCTTGCATCCCATTAATACATATGCTAGGGGAAAATGGGCTCCTAATTATGAAGGGTCGTATGTCATAAAGAAAGTTTTTTATGGAGGATCCATGATGCTCATGACTATGGATGGAGAGGATTTCCCTCACCCTGTTAATGCAGACGTAGTGAAAAAGTACTTCGCATAAACAAACCCACTGAGTTGACTGGCTCAGGAAAAAAAGGGCATTCCGGCGTCAAAAAATAAATAAAGTTTGGGAAAAATTAGGGATATATGAATAAAAGAATGAAAAAGAAAATGGTGTACACCCACTAGGTTGAAAACTTGAAAGGCCGACTTACGCAAAAAAGGGTATCCCGGTGGATTGAAAATCCAAAAACGCGATCCAGGAAAAAGTTAGGGATTAAAGTGAATACTAAGGTCTGCTTTAGCATCTATGATATCATTCTACATTTTTTGGTTAGCTTGGAAAGATAAGGAACCAATCCAATCAGTTTGTTCAAAAGGAAAGATAATAAGGAGCTTTGAAGTCATAAAAGTCATAGTAGAGTCAGGACCCGATAAATTCGCGCTCACATTGCCATCTTTGTTTTCTCCTCTATATTCTTTGCATGTAATTACCTCTTTTAGGAATTTCTTCAAGATGTAAATATCTATATTCAGGCTAGACAATTAATAAAATTCTTCTTTTTTCGAACTATACCAATTTGTTTTTTAATTTTGCTGTTTTGTTTGCAAAAAGACGTCCACATTTTTATGATAAACTTTTCATTTAATATATTAATGCTTTACAACAAATGATAACAATAATTGATACTACTTAAAGTTTCAGGTGATTGAGGTGATGGTTAAGGTAGTCATCTCATACCCGGGGCATGTTGTGGTGGTTTCTACCTTTACAGGTGCTGTTGGTCTTTTATAACAAGAAGCAGGTCAGCAAATGAACTAAGGAGGGTCTATATCTGACCAACATGAAGATTTATATATAATGGGATCCAATTTATCCAATAAATGCTCACTTCTGCTCAAGACAGAATCCCCACTGAAGGTGTACTCTCGCCTAGACAGATTCCTTTTATTCCTAGTAAAAAGCTCATTTTCAACAAGAAATCCTTTATTCCCCGTGAAGTCTCTGGTATCTCCTCAATGAGGTTTGAGTATCCATGCGTAATCCACCACTGAAGTTATCACTCTTGATAAGAGTTTGTTTGCGAGGTTGTCCCTTCCACATGGTTTATCTCCAAAGAAGTGCATTTCAGCACAATTTTGTACAATCTTCTCCTTCAGCATAGTCTACTCTTTTTGAAGATTCTGGGAAGCATCATTTCATCTGACTAGATACTATTGTTATAACCCCTTTAAGTCAATACCATTGTGTCTCTGTAATTGGTATTTATCTCCCTGGTAAGTTCGACGTTCGCAGTCCCCATGAAGTTTGTATCTTTTCTCCCAAGGGAAGTTTACCTTGTCAAGATTTCATGAAGAGATGTTTGATCGGCAAGTATTTTTGTCCTAGTAGAGTAAATCTCCTGTTGTGCTGGAGTAGTGTTCATAGACGAACGCCGTTTAGGGCCCTGGCATCCCCAATGATGGGGTGTTGATGAAATATTTCCTCAGTGTAGTTCTGAACCTCAAGCTTATGGTTCAATGATGCCCTCCACTTACCCAAATGAAGATAGTTACCCTCAGTGGTAATATTTTCAGTATGGTCAGGGAAGAATTATGTTATTAATATTTTCTTTGATTCCTTATTCAAAGTCGAGTTTTGATGACCTTCCGGAGTAACTTATCTATTATTCCCCAGTGGAGCAAGTTTTCTTTCCCTAGTGGAGCGAGTGTCGCATTTACCCAGTGTGGCAATGCTAGTCATAACTCTTTCATCCCCGATGATAGAAGATTTTTTTGAGATATCCCCAATGGATTTTCTGTCCTAGGATGCTTGTTTCTTCCCTAGGTGAAGATTTTTCTTCCAGCGGTGTTATTCCCAGTGTGGCCTGAATAAAATTCTTTTTATTCAAGAATTTCTATACTCCCCAGTAGAAGTTATCTTCATCAAGAAGTTCTACGCAAGAAAGTTTCTATCGACAATGAAGTTCTCCTATTTCTAAAAGGATAAAGAATTTGTTCCCCAGGAAGTTGGGAGTCTTATCAGAATTTCAGAGTGTTCTCTAAGCTACAATTTAACTTTGTAGTATTTTCCCCAGGAAGTTACTTCCCTAGTAATATCATTCTTTAGAGGTTGGTAGTTCCGAATCCCGTTTCCCCGTTAAAGATCAGAGGGATGTTTTCTATTCATAAGTTCAGACGTGTGAAGAATAATTGTTCGGAAGATCATTGTCTTTTCAACCGCCGATTGTTGATGTGCTTTCCCCTGTACATTTCTAAACAAGCATCATTACATTGCATCTACCAAAACGCGTATCATTTCCATTGTATGGAGCATTACTCTATATAAAAATATTCAAACATCCATAAGTATAAACCAATGTTTGTTTACTTGCAGTAACCATTTTGTTATGCATTCAGTTTTAAATCATCTCTATAACAAGATTAGGGTGTTCCTATTTTTATTTCCCTAGAAGAGTCTGTTTTGACACCACTAGTCAGGACTATGATACTTTCCATTTCCAGAGTAAGTTATGGTTTTCTCTCTTGCCCTTGCAAACTCGTGGTTGTTTTTACCCATTGTTTTCTTTATTGTTGCAATGCGAATGAGAGTCGGTGTACAACTTTTCTCATTTCACAAGTACTTGAGTATTGGTGCTTGGTATGTGGTGGTTCAGATAATTGCCACTCTTGAAGAATTGCACCCTGTTTCTGTCCTGAGGGGTATTGTAGTTCTTGCATATTTACAACCCAGCAAAATTCCAACAATTTTTGGCAATCCTTGGTGGGTCCCCTTCGGGTGGTCTCTTTTCATTCAAAATTTAGTCTTCGATCGACGTTCTTCCCATATGGATCTATCTTCGACATAATATTCCTCATTAAAGATTCCTCTGTGAATGGTTTCTTTATTTTGAAGTCCACCTAGGGTTGGCACCCTTTAAATCCACCTTCGGCTAGTCTCTTTTCATTTGTGAGCACGCCTTTAATTGGCATTCTTTTTCCTAAGAATCTACCTTCGACATAGTATTCCTTGATAAAGGTTCCTCTATGGCTGGTTTCTTTACCCTTTAAATCTACCTTTCGGTTGGTACCTTTTTTTAGGAGCTCCCCTTCAACTGGTCTCTTTTCCCTTGTGAGTTCGCCCTCCATTGGTATTGTTCCCTTTGAAACCCACCCCGACTGGTATCACTTGTTGAGAATCTCCTTAGGTTGATCTCTTCGCTTTTGTATGTCTTCCCTCAGCCTGGCATACATCACCTGATAATAAAAATACCGAAAAACCAAAAATTATAATAATACCAACTGCTTATAGAGCGCTTATTTTACGGTTCTGATAAGTATTTAATCCTCTTCCACCTTGATTGCTCGAAAGGCATCAGCCAATCTCACTCTCTAGTTAAATAAGATTGAATAGGAGCATATATTGTACCCTAAAATTTTCCCTCTTCATTTTACCTTATATGGTTTATCCTTTACCATACATACTCATGCATTCTCATGATAGGATCAAAGTATCTTAGTTCCTAGTTTTTTCTACAGAGTCTAAAAATGGTTGTTTGGCCAGTCTGTGCAAAAAAAGGGGGGGGGGGTTCCATATCCTCAATATTTTAATATTTCAAACCACAAGGGTTTCGTATATTCCCATACATCTTATTTGTCTCATGTGATCATTAGAAGAGGGGAATTCACAAGGTTTTGAGGAAAATTACATTTCTACTATTCACCTCTCAAAATTAGGGTTTTGGTTTTAATTAATAAATCTCTAATTTTTTGGGCAATACTTGATGCCATACCTCTTTATATGTTGATAAATACCTATGATTGAAGGTCTGAGTGCCAATTTTAATTGGAAGATGTTCAATTGATCAAAAGGGGTAAAATAGTCATTTTGACTAAAAGTCAACCAAAGTCAAAGTTGACCAAGTGGACTTTTGGTCAACCATTAATTCAAATATCTTATTTTCATATTTCATTATCATTGATGTCATGAAATCAAGAGAAAAGGTCAAATTGGAGATAACTTGTTCAAGAAGTTATTTGGACACTCAGAAAATTTTCTAAGTCCTTAAGTCCCTATAGTACTGAATTGTGTATATTCATAACTTTCTCATTTTTTATCCAATAGAGGCAAACCTTATATGCTTGGAAAGCTTGAGAAAAACCCTACAAGATTGTCAATGTGTGTTCAAGTCCCAAAACTGAAGTATTTGTGAGATATGGAGCTTAGAAGGTGAAGGCACAAAGTTGGCAAAAGTAACAAGTCACGCGCATATTAAGCAAGGAATTTCCACAAATAGTTGGTATGCCATTTTCATGATTGAATTTCTTTTTATTCAAGGATCAATTGAAAAATTGGAAAGAAACATGTTGAAGATTGTTATATGAGTTTCATTTAGCTCTTTGAATTACATCAATTGAGCCATTATTGAGTAAGATATAGTCAATCAAAGGGAAGACCTCAAAGTTGTATTTATGGCAAGCCGTGCATGTCCACGTATGCACATGCGCCCTAGCCTACCAGGCTGCTTTTTTCTAAATTTCTCATTGAAATATCACTCACTTCAAGGCATCAATTTTTAATAATTCAAAGCTCTATAATGATCTACATTAAAATATCTTTCCAAAGGCCTCTTAGGCAAGGGAATCACACGAACAAATTAAGAGAAAATTAGAAAAGAAAGTGGGTTGATCAATATGTTAGCCTGCGATCAGTTTGTTCCCCCATGTGCCTGTATAAGCCAGGTAATCATTCATGCTTCCCTCACCTCTTTCCAAAATGACCATAAGTTTATTTAGAAGCAACACAAAACGCAACAAGCAAATTATTTCCAACAGCTACAAAATGTAAAAGACTGTCCTACCCCCCCTAGAAAAGCTTCTTCAACACAATTCTTTGCTCTATATAAACACACATTCATTCTCATTTCAAGGGAGGCTCGATCACTATTCATGCAAAACCTCTGAAGTTTCTCTGCGAAGTACAATTATTCTCTCAAAAACATAATTTCATTCTTCCAATTTTCTCTCAAGATTATTCACTCAAAGCTTCGATTCATGCATAGTTACACAATATTAAAGGGAAAGAGAGAGGTTCCTTGGATTTCTTTCAATTTCAAAGGCATAGAGTGAATTTATTTTTCACTCAATCAAGGTGAGTGAATACTTAAGCTTTGATCTGAAATTTAATGCGTAGATAAGATGTAGATCTTGAATGATAGCATAGTTGGATAGATCTTAGATCTGATGAGTGTATACATGCAATTTGAAGCTTGAAATTGTGCTCTGCAACTTATGTTCAGAATGTTTATCATAGAGACTTCATGTCCAAATTTCGTTTTACTCTTACAAAATTTAAAAAATCTAATAGAATAATCATGTTCCTTTAATTTTCTTGATGAACTTTGATGTTTGGATCTTAAGAATTGATGACGAAATGAGAAAGATCTGTAGATATGAAAATAGCACAATGAATCCTTTTTTACACGTTCATAAAATCATTGCAATCGGTGGTTTTCGCACGCGTTTTTCTCATCCAATCATGGATATTTTTTGAAAATTATTGTTTCTATGTTATGGACCTCCACGAGATCTTTAATTTGATCAAAGTTTCATGAGTTTTCATCAAGAAATGACGGAGAAATCGCAAGTTGAATCTAGCATGTAAAACTAAAGAAGTGTGTTAGGGCATGGCTCAGTGGCAGGGACGACTACGTGGCGCACGGTTATTAAACATGTTTTGAATTTATTTTAAAACACGTTTTCTTAAAAATAGGTGTAATAGACCTTGGCAATTTTTGAATTTTAATTAATTTTTATTTTGTTTCTTAAATTTTGATTTAATATTTTCTATCATTAAAAAATTATCAAAAATATAAGAGACTCCTTTTTTAGTTTCTTTTCATATTCTGAATTTTATATTTTATTTTTTATCATTTTTATAATATTAAATAAATCAATGGGTTCAATTAGGGCTTTTACTTTCTTTTAAGTTCTAGAATTTTATTTTCCAAGTTTTGCTAATATAAAAATCCACAAAAAATATACCAAGTTTCAATTTAAATATACTTCATAAAAATAATTTTTGTTTAATTTTACAAAATTTTGTGACAAGTAAATAAAATTAACCAATAGTTATATCATTTTTTTACTTTTTTTTGTTACATTATGCAAATAATTTTTGTTGGATATTGTTATACCCCGATTTTTACCCTAAGATCCCTCTATCATCTCATATCAACCCAATCATATAAAAATCACATACTAGGGTTTGGTTCTTCTCCCTATCTCTAGATTTGATCATGAGGGATCACCAAGCACTTTGATTTGTATATTGTGATCATATATGTCTTGTGTTGATCAAATTTTAACTAACAAATATAATGAATGTTTACTTTATAAATGATGATACCATAGGTGAGGGCACAACATATTTCATCAGGTTGGTTCACAGGTTCATGAGTTTATTTCCATGCCTTCTTCAACAAAGCTTCATTTGAAATTTAAGCTTTATTAATGACTGTGCTTTAAAGTAGTCATGACAAGGTCTACTATGGTTCATCATTCTTCAGTTTTCCAAAGGAAGTCAAAAGATGCAAGAATTGATTAAAGAAGTTTAACCTAATTAGACAAGTTCTTGATTCCTTGGTCACAAGTGCATAACTCCCTCAATTATAAACATTTGGAAGTGGTTATTTTTACTATAGATTCTTATTATCATCCATAGTATCTTCTATTCACATAGAAAAAGTATTTGTACAAGAAATATTATCAAAATTTAAAGGGGTTCACAGGTCATTTTGATGTTCTATGAGTTAGGGTTTTAGACTTCTAAGGGCTATATCTTGTCCATCTTTTGAGATTTTTGAGTGATTCCAAAGATATGCTTCACTTTAAAGAGTTATAAACAAATCACGTCAAAAGTTTCAAGCAAATTTTATGTGAAAGATCACTAATGATTGAGAAAAATTACAAGCCCTCTAGATAGGCTATCAAGTCCCCTCATGTGACTTCAAATGCTCATAACTTGGTCAATTTCTGTCTCCTTGAGCCCATTATTTTTCCATAATAATCTTTTGGATGTCTAACATAACTGTTTTTATGAGAAAAACATGAACATGCTAAAAAAGTGGTTGAAAATTAGAAAAAATTATAGGTCTTTTGTGAATTTCCCCAAATTTGTTCATCATTTTCCAAAGATTATAACTCTTTCATTTTTTATGATTTTTTTAGTGATCTCAATTCCACACTTCAATTCAAAAGGTTTACTTCATGTCATCTTCAAATTTCAAAAGAAATTTTTTAATGGAAGGCTATGTTTGAATGCAAAACATTACAAGACACTTTTAATGCCAAACTTAGAAATTTTTCTAAGTGTAGAAAATCTATGTGTTTTTGCTGATTTCAAAGGGACACAACTTTTGATCCAAGACACCAAATGCAACCATTATTTTCACATTTCAAAGCTTGACTTAAGATCTCTATAATTCTTCAAAAACCACATCATCTAGTGCCTTAAATTGTTGACACCATTGCTGTAAAGTTGACTTCCTGAAAATGATTATAAGTTCAAAGTCAGATTTAGTTTGGAATGGTTTGGCCTCTAAACACAAAGTTCTCACGCATTTTTGCTTCTAATCATGTTTAGCAACTTTCCAAAAGCAATTAGCACCATGAAACGTAGGCTTTAGCTGAGTTTTGATGCTAAACAAGTCACACATTGCTCATGCTTCAGATTCACACGAATTCATTCATTTATTCTTCCATTCGCACGCTTAAGAATTGCCTCATCCTCTCCTATAAATAAGATACTTATTCCACACATTTCCATAATCTTTTGAAATCCAATTGACCCCTTCTAAGATCTCATTTGAACTCTTAAAGCTTGAATTAATTTTTTCATTTCCAACCTTCAAATCACAAAAAAATATCTCCAGTTAGCTTCGTTAGACTTCTCTGAAGCTAACCATACTCCTACCTTCAAGAATCGTGACCTGAATCAAGCTTCATAAATCCAGTTTCAGAGCTTCATCCTTGAGTTCGAACATGTAGTTTTTTCCACCAACTCGCCTCAACTTTGTTTCTAGAACGTAGTGCTTGGTTCCATGATGCTTGTGGTAACCTTTGTTTCCAACTGTAATTGAGTTTGATACATCTATTTTCAAATATCTTCTCAAAAAATTTCCTCTAGTTTTTTCCAAATTGATTATGCTGTGGCAAATACAAATTTGTCGCGAGGGTACCATTGGAATCGTCTTGAAGAGACGAAGCGATTAGCACCAGTCTCGAGCTATAATTTTTCCATTTCATGAACCTGTAAATCGTGTGGACGGAGGTTTAAGAAAACCTATGTGTCTGTCTTCATCCAATGATAATCTGCCACGTATTTTTTCAAATTTGTTTAAATAATGGATCACATGTGTTATTTCCTGAAGACCATGATATGCACAGCGTGTCTGATCAATTGGATTAGCTTACTAACTCATTTTGACTCTCATCCAATGGTCCATATTGTAAAATCAAGCTTCTCAAATTCACTTTTGTTTTGATGAAGACCAAACATTTTGAAAAGAAGGTAAAGATTATTGATCAAGCTAAAATCATCTTTGGATAAAGTCTTTGGGTCAAGCACTTAGCAAATTTCAAGGTATAATGATAATACTTACTTTGAACTTAAGACATAGATGCTCAATGGTCAAAAGAAATATTTTATCTTGTCCAAACTTTTTCTCAAGTTTTCTAAGCAAAAAATAAATTTTTACTTGGGTGCAATCGATTGCATGCTTCACGTTTTCAAAGTATTAACTACTGTTTCTAAGTGCAATCGATTTGCATGTTTGTGAAATCGATTTCTCTCAATCAATTTTTGCTACCGACTTCAAGTGCAATCGATTTACACACTTGTGTAATCGATTGCTCACTCAAAATATTTGAATTTTTAGCTTTTGAAACCCTGTGTAATCGATTTACACAAGGGTGCACTCGATTGCATGCTGAACGATTTTGAAAAATAGTAGCTTTACTCATGCCTATTCATAAAACCATTTCATGGAAACCTTTCACTTAATCTTGGAAATTGTTCATGATTCATTTTCAGAATTATATGATGTTTCAAAAGGGTGCTATGAACATATAAATACTCATTTATAAAATCATTTTAAGTACCTCTTCCAATCATATTTTCTGAATTTTCAAAAATCAAACTAAAGCTTTTATATACTTTCATACACAAGTTTTCTGCACACTTTCACATATTGTCAACCAGAAAACTTTGAGCATTATATATATTGAGTCATTGTAAACTATTGTTATTGGAAGATAAGATCAATTCATTGATAAAATCACTCAAAGTGATCATTGCTACACAAACTCACTCAAATCAAATATTGCTATATACTTGCTTATTTTTCGCGATTGTTGAAAATAAGTTCAAGTGGTTTTGTAATCTTGTTTTTCCAGGATTGTTGGATACAAGTAAAGTCACTTTGAGAGGATTGTTCTCATTATTGACATAGTGAAAATCAAAGAGGATTGTTCTTAGTCCAAGAGGATTATTCTTGGTTTTGGGTAGTTCTTGTTTAAGTTTGCCACTATAAGGAAATCTCTTTCATGTTGAAAGGGGAATGGAGTACTCTCAGACTGTGAGGGGAACCGGGATATATCGCTTGTGTCATTTTATTTCTCTATACTTTACTCTTTCGTAAACTCACCATAAACTAGAAAAATAATATCCATCATCACTAAAACCAGAAAAATCTTAAGGTACCTAATTCACCCCCCCCCCCTCTTAGGCGCACTTCGTACTTACAATTGGTATCAGAGCAGGTTATAGGTAACCTATTCCTAAAAGATCCATAATGGCTTCCACAAATTAAAATCGCTTTTTCAGAGATGGTGGTAGTAACAACAAGCCTCCTCTATTTTGTGGTAAATATTTTGACTTTTGGAAAATACGCATGAAGGCACATCTAGAAGCACAAGGAGAAGAAATATGGGATGCCATCGAGAATGGTCCATTTATTCCTATAACGATAATCAATGATGCTGGCTCATCAAAGCCTAAAGCTACATGGGATGAAGATGATAAGAAAAAGGTCCTCTATGATAAAAAGGCAATCAACCTTATTTAAGGTGCACTTAGCATGGATGAATTCTTCTGTGTCTCGGCATGCAAAACGGAGAAAGAAATATGGGATACCTTGGTACAAACTCTTGAAGGAACTGTTGAAGTTAAAAGATCAAGACTAAATACTTTGAGTCAAGAATACGAGTTATTTTGAATGCAGCATGGAGAAACCCTCCTTGACTTGCAAAAGAGATTCGTGCACTTGACAAATCATCTAAGTTCTCTTGGTAATACTTTGAAGAATGATGAACTAAATCTAAAAGTACTAAGATCATTAACTAGGGAATGGCAACCAAAGGTAACAGAAATTTCAGAAAAGAAAAGTCTCTCTTCAATGAATTCCACAACATTGTTTGGAAAACTTCAAGAATATGAAACAGAACTCAGAAGACTTGAAAAACATGAAAATCAAGAGAAGAAATCCAAGAATATTGCCTTAAAGATTGATTCCAAGGAAGTTGAAAAGGAAGACAATCCAGAAGAAGATGAAAATTTCACGCTTCTTGTAAAAAGGCTTGGTAAGTTTTTTTGTAGAAATGACAAATCCCTTTCTCATACAAAAAGGAAGAAACAATTTAAGAAAAGGGAAGCTTCCACATCAACATAAGAAGTCAAATGTTATGAATATGGTAAGCAAGGTCATATAAAGCCAGATTGTCCGAAACTCTCCAAGAAAGGTGGCTACAAAGGCAAAAAGGAACCCAAGAACAAAAAGGCCTACGTTGCATAGGAGCATAATGAAATAAGTTCTTCATCCGATTCTGATAGTGACGAAAGTACAAATCTAGCATTGATGGCCTCACACCATTCCGATAATTAAGATGATGAGGTTAGTAATGAATTTTTTCTTTTTGATAGCGATGCACAAGGTGCTATAGATGAACTATTAAATGAATGCAAAATTCTGTATAAAACTATTTCATCTCAAAAGAAACAAATTTCATCTTTAGAAGAAAAATGTGAAATTATGGAAAAAGATTTCAAAGAAGAAAAACAAAAATTAAGTGATGAACAAAAACAAAATTTTGTATGCAAAAATTATGAATCATTCTCTTTCCAAATTGTCCAATTAAAAAGAGTTATTGAAAGATATGAAAAAGGTCAAATTGGATTGGAAGGTGTTCTTAGCCAACAAAGATATTCCAATGATAAAAGTGGACTTGGGTATCCAAAGTTGTCAAAACCAAGTTATAATAAAACTATCTTTGTTAAGGCTAGTGATCAATCATCCAAAGAGAAAGTGAACAAAATTAAAGTGGTTCATCACTATCCTAAAAAGAAAACATTTCCTAGAAGAAATCTTATCCTTCTAGATATAGAAGTAACTTTGAACCTACTTGTTTTTATTGTGGTATTAAAGGCCATACACCTAATGCTTGGTATGTTAGAAACTTTAGTGTGGCAAGTGGGCATTATATGTGGGTAAAGAAAGGTACTAATTATGAAGGACCCAAAGCAACTTGGGTACCTAATAAAACCTAATTTTTTTGTAGGTATGCTTGAAGACCACATGTAATCTTTGGTATCTTGATAGTGGTTGTTCAAAGCATATGACGGGAGACCTAAACCAATTTTCAAATCTATTACTAAAGGCCAATGGTTTTGTCACTTATGGAGATAATAATAAGGGAAGAATTCTCGGCAAAGGAAAAGATGGTGCTCCACCTTTCACATCCATTGAAGATGTTCTTTATGTTAAAGGACTAAAGAAAAATCTTCTTAGTATTAGCCAATTTTGTGACAAAGGCTTCAAGATCAAGTTCACCAAAGATGAATGTTTGATAGAAGAGAAAGTCACACATGAGGTTATACTTAAAGGTAAAAGAATTAATAATATATTTATGATTTCCCTTGATAATCCATCTTTGAAGGTAAAATGTCTCATGGCGAACAACGATGATTCATGGCTTTGGCACAAAAGAATTGCTCATATTCATATGGAGCACTTGAATAAATTAATCAAGCATGATCTTGTCATTGGGTTGCCTAAAAGAAATTTTGTCAAAGATAGACTTTGTGATGCTTGTCAAAAAGGGAAACAAACAAAATCAACTTTCAAATCTAAGAATGTGGAGTCTACTACAAGGCCACTACAATTGTTGCATATGGACTTATTTGGTCCATCAAAAACAAGAAGTTTCGGAGGTAATGTATATGCTTTGGTTATTGTTGACGATTTCTCTAGATATACTTGGACATTCTTTTTAGTGCAAAAAAGTGATGCATTCAAGGCTTTCAAGAAGTATGCAAAACAAATTCAAAATGAGAAGTCTTTAACAATTGCCTCCATAAGAAGTGATCATGGCGTAGAATTTAAAAATGCTCTATTTGAAGAATTTTATGGAGAACATGGAATATCTCACAACTTATCGGCACCAAGGACTCCTTAACAAAATGGATGGTGGAAATAAAGAATAGGTCTCTTGTAGAGCTTGCAAGAATGATGCTTAGAAATAAAAATCTTCCAAAATATTGTTGGGCGGATGCGGTGAGCACTGCATGTTTTGTTAGCAATAGAGTTAACATAATACCAATCTTGAAGAAAACTCCATATGAACTTTTCAAAGGGAGGAAACCAAACACTGCTTTATTTCAGATTTTTGGTTGCAAATGCTTTGTCCTAAATAACGACAAAGATAACCTTGGTAAGTTTGATGAAAAATCCGATGAAGGTATTTTTATTGGCTACTCTCTCTCTCTCTAGTAAGGCATGTAGAATTTATAACAAAAGAACTTTAACAATTGAAGAATCAATGCATGTATCTTTTAATGAATATAACCCCTCCAAGGAGGATAATATTGTTTGTAATGATGCTGATGATGAAATACTAGAAGCTCCTCAAGAAAATACTTCCAAAGATGTCAATAAGGATCAACCAATTCAACAAGAAGAATCACCCCAACAAGAATCAAATTTCAATGATCTACCAAAATAATGGAGAACTCATAGAGATCATCCTATCGATAAAATCATCAGTGATATAAGTCAAGGTGTGAAAACAAGACTAAATCTCAAAGATACTTGTCTAAACATGGCATTTGTCTCTCAAATTGAACCCTCCAAAGTTGATGAAGCCTTAGGCGATGACCAATAGATTATTGCTACGCAAGAAGAGTTAAATCAATTTGAAAGGAACCAAGTTTGGGAACTTGTCCCTAGGCCAAGCAACAAACACATTATTGGAACACGATGGGTGTTTAAAAACAAACATGACGAAAATGGAATAATTGTTCAGAACAAAGCAAGGTTGGTAGAACAAGGCTACAATCAAGAAGAAGGAATGGATTTTGAAGAAAATTTCGCTCCAGTTGCAAGGTTAGAAGGTATTCGTCTTTTACTTGCCTATGCTTGTTCACTAAATTTACATATTTTTCAAATGGATGTCAAAAGCGCATTCTTGAATAGATATATCAATGAAGAAGTCTATGTTAAGCAACCCTCGGGGTTCAAAGATTTCAAGAATCCATCTCATGTTTTTAAATTGAGAAAAGCTCTCTATGGTTTGAAACAAGCACAAAGGGAATGGTACGATCGATTAAGTAACTTCCTATGTGAAAAAGGTTCTGAAAAGGGTAAAGTTGACAAGAAATTGTTTATCAAGAAAATCAAAGGTGACACTTTACTAGTTCAAGTCTATGTTGACGTTATCATTTTTGGCTCTTCAAACAAAGAAATGTGTGAATAATTTTTAGCAATGATGCAAGGAGAATTTCAGATGTCCATGATGGGTAAAATGAATTATTTTCTTGGACTTCAAATCAAGAAATTAAAGGATGGCATCTTCATCAACCAATCCAAGTATTGCAAGGAACTGTTGAAAAGATTTGACATGGATAACTGTAAGGAAATGTCTACACCAATGGGTTCCGGTACATATGTTTATCAAGATGAATCAGGTGTTTCCATTGACATTACAAAATATCGAGGAATGATTGGCTCCTTATTATATCTGACGGCAAGTCGTCCTGACATAATGTTTAGTGTTTGTCTATGTGCTTGCTTTGAAGCAAACCCAAAGAAATCTCATCTCATGCCGGTGAAAGGGATCATGAAGTATCTCTAAGGAGCAAAAAATGTTGGATTATGGTATCCTAAAGGTAGTGTTTGCAATTTAGTTGGTTATTCTGACGCGGATTATGCAGGTTGTAAAACTGATAGAAAAAGCACAAGTGATACTTGTCACATCCTTGGAAATGCATTAGAATCATGAGCTTGAAAGAAACAAGCATGCGTTACTCTTAGTACGACCGAAGCAGAATATATTGTAGCGGGTAGTAGTTGCGCTCAAATATTGTGGCTCAAGCAACAAGTTTGTGACTACGGACTCGATCTAGGATGCATTCCTCTACAGTGCGACAATACAAGTGCAATAAACATTACAAAGAATTCGGTCATGCATTCAAGAACCAAACACATCGACATACGACATCATTTTCTTAGTGATCATGTACTTCAAAAAGATGTCAAGGTCACATTTGTAGATACTCATAATCAACTTGTTGATATCTTCACTAAACCTTTGGCAAGAGAACCATTTTACAAGATTCGACGAGAACTTGGCATTCTTGATGAACACGACATATAAGGTGCTTTCTATCCTTTTTATGCTTTCACATACTTGTTTTAACTTTTTTATATGTGAATATATATGGTAAGTGGTGTTTAAATGTAAGAAAAATATGTTTTTGGTCATTTTTTGTTGTTGCAAATCGATTGCACAATTGTGTAAATCGATTGCTCACTGTATGTTTTATTTTTTGACCTTTCTGTTTTCAGTGCAAATCAATTGCACCATAGTGCAAATCGATTGCATATTGTGCACTTCAGTTTTCTTTTGATTCTGTTTTGTGTGCAAATCGATTGCATCTGTATGCAAATCGATTGCACCTACTATAACATGCTTTTATGACAGGAATATTTGTTGGTCAGAATTCCTCTCTCTCTCTCTCTCTCTCATATTCCCAAGCCCACCTCTATTATTGAAAAGTCGGTTAAATGTCATTACATATAATACAACCCACTCATTTCTATTTACTCATAAATCCTATCAAATTTCAGTTCATCAAACAACATCCTCTCAAAACCTAAAACCTCAAAAACTACCAAACCCTAAAACTCAGAATAACACCTTCCTCATGGCATCCAGACAAAAACGAAAGGTGTCTGCTATAGAGAAAGGAAAGAAGAAAGTTTCTTCATCTTCTGCAGAGAATCCATTAATCTCAACTCTCACTGAAGATCAAGAAGCAAGATTTAAAAAGGATTTTCAAAGAAAGATAGTGTCCACTCCAAAATATGGTATGTTATCATCTTTCCCACAGGAATGTTTTACTTTTCAAAATGATTTGACTGCATATGGATTGGAACCACTGATTTCATCATTTGGTCCATAATATCCAGATCTGGTAAGAATATTCTTCAGTAATTTGACTCCTCACAAAGGCAAGATGGTTACCTATGTGATGGGTACAAGAATCTCTCTAACCCCTAAAATTGTAGGTGATATTCTACATATCCATTATACTGGGAGTTCTTTGTACGATCCTGAAAACGAAGCATGGGATGATTACAAGAAAAAAGAATTTTATTACAGCACTGGTAGATTGAGTTGTTGTACCACAATTTCCCCCCCCCCCCCTAAGATCTCTTCATCATACCATATTGATTCAATCACAACAAGATCACATTAGGGCTTTTGGTTCTCCTCCCTATATTTAGCTTTGCTCTTTGAGGAATCACCAAGCACCTTGTCTTGTTTTTATTTTATGATCATGCATGTTTTGTTTTGACTTTCCTTTTAATTAATAAAATGCAATGTTGGTTTGTCTTACTTGTTAATAATGTAGGTAAAGTCAATGTGGCTTAGCAAGTTGATCCATGGGTTCATGAGTTTATTTCCATGCCCTAGTCAATAAAGCTTGAGAAATTAAAACCTCACCATTGAAGTTGTTTTGGAAGAAATGGCATGGAAAGATTTATTTTGGTTCACCATATTTAAAAGTTATCAAGATTGATTCAAAAGTACAAGGGGTTGATTGAAGAAGTTGTCATGGTTGGACAAGGTCTTGTTCCCATTGGTCACAAGTGCATATTTCTCTCAATTATAAAGAAATGGAAGTGGTTTTTGTTGATATGATTTCTCATTATCATCCTCAATAAATCATATTTACAAAGTAAAAGTGTTGGTACAAGAATGTTATTTAAAATTGTCAAAGTTCCTCAAAACATTTTCTTGATCTAGGAGCTAGGGTTTTGACCTTCAAAGACGTATATCTTGCTCATATTTTGGTATTTTTAAGTGATTACAAAAAAATATTTCTCTTTAAAGGGTTATTAAAAATCACTTCAAAAGTTTCAAGGAGTTTTCATGTAGAAGAAACTTGATGATGAAGAAAGATTACAAGTCCTCCAGATGAACCCTTAAATTCCCATGTGTGACTTCAAATGATCATAACTTGGTCAATTTTTATCACCTTGAGCCCACTCTTTTTCCATAATGATCTTGATTATTTGAGATTTATTCCTTCTTTTATGTGCAAAGTGATAAAATGGATGGAGGATTCCCTAAGGATACAAAAGATTATAGGTCATTTCATATATTTTTCCAACTTCAACAATTTATAACTCTCTCCATTTTTTGAGATTTTGAATGGTTAAAGTTTCAAAATATCATTCAAGAGGTCTATTTCATTCCATCTTTTTTGGTCAAGAGCAAATTCTAAGAGGAAGTCCATGTTTGGATGCAAAACATTATAGGTCACTTTTGAAGAAAAACATGAAATATTTCTAAGTATGGAAAGTCAACCTCTTTTTCCCAACTTTGAATAATTGCAACTTTCATCTCAAACATCCATTTGATTACATTATTTTCCCATTGCAAAGCTTGTAATCTCATTTTTCTAAATCATCAAGAACCATGCCTTAAGTCCCCTTGAGTTGAGAATGCCATTGATTTGAATTTGGCAACTTGAAACTGAAGTTTCATCACAAGTCTGATTTTGAAATCTTTGTTTTGACTTCTAATCACAAGTTTTCCACGTGTTTTTGCTTCTAATCATGTTTAGCAACTTCCCAAAGGCGTTTAGCATCATGAAATGCACGATTTGGTTGAGTTTTGATGCTAAAGTAGTCACACTTTGTTCATGCTGCAGACCCTCCATGATTTCCATCCAAACTTCAACAATTCACACGCTTAAGGATCCCATTCATTATCCTATAAATAGAGGGTCATCCCCCATTCATTTCCTCAAGCTTGAACAGCTAAAATCACCCTGCCAAACTCATTCCATAACTCACTTTTCTGCAACTTTAAAATCAATGTTCAAGCCTTTTTCAATCCATTTTTTTTCTATCAATTCACCTTCCTTGATCTTCCCTGAAGTTAACCATACAATTACCTTCAAGAATCGTGACCTATATCGATCCATATAAGTCCAGTTTCAGAGCTCTGCAACTCAACTTCAATAGGTAGATTCCTTCACCAATTCTCTCAAACTTTGATATAATTGTGAAGCTCTCATTGCCCTGGTTCTAGTCACAACACTTTCTTTTAAATGAAAACACGTTTTGACCATGAAATTTTAAATGCCTTTTCAAAACTTTCCTTCCAAATTGCTTGAGCTACAGTTTATATAATTTTTTCGCGAAGGTGTGGTTGTCTTCGCCATGATGAGACGGAGCGAATGGCATATGTCTGAGCTTCTGATTTTACAGTTTGAGAGACCTGTATTTCACGTTGGCTGGAGGTTGAAGATGACCAACGTGTCATCTTCCAACCAATGACGACGTGCCATTTGTTTTTTTTTTTGAAAATCTGATTTTATATATGTTCAGTGCTTTATTCAATAATGACCATGATATGCACAGCGTGCCAGATCCCTTGGATTTGATTACTAACATGTTTCGACTCTCATCCATTGGTCCACATTTTTTTGACTTTATTTTATTTTCTAATTTTTATATTTAAATTGTTTTAAACTTCAAAAAATCATAGAAAATTCATTTTAAGTCAAAAAAATCTGAAAAAATTATGAAAAATATTTTAGACTTTTCTCTTTCGTATTTTTATTTTTTTACATTTTTATTTTGTGTTCTGATATTTTTTATAAATTTTCACTTTTTTTAATTGTTTTATATGTTTAAAAAAATACTTTTATGCATTTTTAAATTCTGAAAAAATATGGAATGATCCAATGATATTGTGACAAATATTGGTGATCTCATTTATTTTTTATTTATGACTTTGTTATTTTTTTATCATTTTTGGTTTATTTTACTCATTTCTTTTAATTTTAAAAATAGTTACTGACTTTAAAAAATTACCAAAAAATTTATAAAAATATTTGAGTTCATTTCTGATTTTTCTATGGTCTTACTAAATTTTTCTTTATTAATTTGAACATAGTTGATTTTTCTCTCTCTTTTATTTCTATTTTAAAATATTTTAAAACCCTTTTTAATATATGTATTAAATGTAATATTATTTTGTGACTATTTTCTGGCTGATCTTGGGGTGAATTTTTGATCATGAACTTTGTTAACATCATTGGGTCCATGGTGTTGAGTCCAACTCCATAAAAATGGATGAATGATTTTAATAATAGTTTAATTAAAATTTAATTCAAGTGTGGTTTGTATATTTTTCCCACCCTTCTTCATCCCATCCATTTCTTATTACACTAAGTGTTATTGGAGCATGATCTCTATATCATGTCTCAAAATAAATGGTGCCTCGGTTGCTATTGACCGGCCTCAAAATAGGTGCGACTTCTTTATAAGTCCACTTACGATTGCTTAACATAGCGCTAAATTTTGTCCCAATTCGAATAAATGATCATTCGTGGCCTAAACCTTTGTTTGCAAGCCCATGTATGTTAATTTGATCTCTTTGATCAAATAACCATGAGATTTATTGTGTGGAGGCTTTGGTAACCTTGAGATTTATTGTGTGGAGGCTTTGGTTCTACCAATCATCTAATATATCTACATCACTTTTGGTCAACGCGGATCAATTAAACACCGTTGATCATTAAATGGTATTTTTGAGGATTCCAAAATGGATGATATACTTGACAAAAATCAAATGCAACTTATTGTGTGGAAGCTTTGGTTCTACTAATTCTCTAATGAGTTCCAAATGCAAGTTTCAAGATGGTCATCCAACTAACCACTAATTACTAATAATTGACTTTATTTTGTGTCTTTATTTTATGCTCTTTTATTTTATGCACCATTTACTTTAGCATTTACATTTCATGCTATTTTCATCTTTGCTCACTTGAGCATTTACTTTCTTGTCATTTTTATTTTTGCTCACTTGAGCTTTTCTTTTTCTTTTTAAAGATACCTAATAATCTACATGAACCATAAAAAAAAACTTTAATGATACTTGGACTATTTGGTTACTATCCTTGGCATTATGGAGTATTGGACTTCTTGGACTTAGGATTAGAAACCTTGGCTTATGTTGGAGACCTTGTCACCTTAATTGATATTTTGTCTGGAGTTCTTGAGGTTTATCTCAAGACATTGGGTTGTTTGTTTGTTTTGTGTGCAAGTTATTGTGATTACATAATTTGTTTGTAATCTGGAATTCACCCGTATACAACTGTTACTCTGCCCAATTTTTATGAAGACTTAATACACTTGAAGTTTGATTTTCTAAAGAGATCTAGTATCTTTACTTGCTTGGTGTCAATCCAAAGAATGAGAATTCTATCTTGGATCATAATGTCAAGTATTGGCTTCTTGTTAGTTAGATGGTTCTTATCCCTATCTTTTACCCTATGCTTTAGGATAGTCTCTTCTTCTCCTCCCATCTTCCTTAATTTCAAAAATCTTCTTCCTCTTTTTGAAAACCCTTCTTGTTTTGAAACTTGAACCATTTCATAATAAACTTGGACTTATGTCCATGCATTTTCAAAACATTTTCATAAATAAACTTTAACCGACTTAATAATACCTTGACATTTTTAAAAAAGACTAAAAGTCAATCAATCTCATTTCAAACCATTTTGCCACTTTGGCCCTTTTACTTTAAAAACTTTTCTCAAAAGATTAGACTCTTGTCAATCCTTGTAGTGATGCAAACAACTATACTTCTACAATATATAGTGAAGAAATATATTTTCCACTTGGGTGTTGAGTGAGGCATTGTTGATTTTAAAATCCAAGCCATATCCTCCACTTTGAGATGATACAAATTCTCCTTTCTCATGTTTATGGGTAGTAAGTATGTTTTCCACATGGACAATTATGATGATGTCTTATCTCATAAAATTAACCAACACACTTGTGTTTTAAATTTTTAAAAAGGTGAACTACGTGTGTCCTGATCGCCTATTGCATGAAAGGTGGTACGTAGGCACTAAAGGTTCTCAAACACGGTGGGTGCAAAAATCATTAAAAAAATTATATTTATTTTCTCACCTCCACCATCTATTCTCTATAAAACATTTTATAGCCAAAATATACAGATTTTTCAAAGAGGTTCCTGTAGAGTACATAGATGTTTAGGGTGCTAATACCTTCCCTATGTATAACCAACCCCCTTACCTTGAATCTTTCCCCCTCTTTTTGGGTTATTCGCTCTTTTCCTATTCCTTTGGAAACAACAAAGAGTGGTGATGATTTTTATTTTGATCTGTATAAGTCTAGTCAATCCAATGGCTTAGTCTTAAACATTTCTACCACTATAGAAAAAAATGGCGACTTCACTGGGGAAAGATTGACCTCTTGCTGGTCCATCCCTAAGTGGGTTAAACCTATCTTTGTTTATATCTGTATATATGATATTGTTGTTTATGTGTTATATGTTGTATATATGTTTTACTGGATTTTCCTGGTTTTCAGGGTGCTTGGTGATTACTTATAAGTCCTATACACGGACTTGGGAAAACATTAAGATAGGACGGGCGGTATAGTCATGTTAACTTTGAGGGAGTAATCCTAAAAAAGGAGGCATGAGATCCCCCACTCAGTGGAGGCCCCTTTGACTGTAGTGTCGTTTACCGAGTAATCGGGAAGACGTACTGCTTTCGACCTAGGAGCCTGCTGAAGCTGAGGACCGTAGAATACCTAACCCATCTTGGCCTTTTAGGTGTAGTGCGGAAGCTATGACGGAGTAATCTGGAAATAGTTGTCATGCGATACTACGCTCGGACGAGTTTTTCTTGAGAATATTACTAATTATCGAGTTAATCGGGAAGTTGGTAATATCCGAAGGAATGATGTAGACTCTGGGAACCTCTAAAACCTTGTTCGACTGGTGATAACTTTTAGACCAATACCTTATGGGTAGTACCTTCGACCTCATGCTCGTGATGTTGAACCTATGAACCCTATGTTTGTGATCTTGTGTGTGATTATTGCATCATGCATCCATGCACTCATAAGCATCTTTTGAAGAAATTTTATTTCAAGGGACTTAAAAGTTGACCATTTGCGAATATCTCAGGAGCCCTTTGACTATGGATTCTAGAAAAAGAAATACCGGAAAATACAGTTTCAAAGATACCAAGATAGATGAGTTGATCAGTCTAATTCGCGAGATTGAGTGTTCTGCAGATTTTCAGATGAAGTATGGATCCATCTTTCCTCTCATTAAGCTTAGGATGAAGGAGGATATTCTCTCGACCTTGGTACAGTTCTATGATCCGATGTATCATTTATTTACTTTCCCTGACTATCAGTTGATGCTTACACTAGAGGAGTATTCTTATCTATTGGATTTACCTATTATTGACCGTGTTCTTTTTACTAGTTTGGAGGGTGAGCTAAAACCATACGAGATTGCTGCTTTGATCCATCTGGGGAAGTATGAGGTTAAAGCCCATATGACTACTAAAGAAGGGATTAGAGGATTACCAGCTCAGTTCTTATTGGAGAAAGCTCGTTACTTTTCCAAGATGAAGAGTACAGTCGCTTTTTAGGCCATCTTTGCTGTACTTGCTTACGTGATGTTTTTATTTCCTAATATGGACAAGTTTGTTGACATTAATGCTATCAGGATCTTCATGATCGGAAACCCAATTCCTACATTGTTGGGTGATGCTTATTATTCTATTCATCTTCGGAATTCTGATCACGGGGGGATGATTATATGTTGCACGCCTCTGTTGTACCGGTGGTTTACCTCTCATATTCCTCAGTATGATGCTTTTTGGGATGTTCAAAAGGAACCCCGTTGGGCTCCTAAGATCATGGCACTTACTCACTCAGATATTTTTTGGTATCACCGGGCTTACCATGATGTAGAGATTTTCGACAGTTATGGTAGTTTCCCCAATGTACCTCTTCTTGGTACAAAGGGAGGAATTAACTACAAACCTGTTCTTGCACGATGACAACTTGGTTACCCGATGAGGGATAAACTAAATAGTATTCATTTGAGTAGTCTCTTTCTGAAGGAGGGAGAAGACCATAAGGAAGCTAGGGAGAAGATTACGAAAGCCAGACATCACATTCATAAGAAGAGTAGGAAAGATTTGGGACCTAGGGGGGTTGTTTCTTTGGAGACTTATCTTCAGTGGGTCCAAATGAGAGCTATTCAATTGAAGATGTCGTATTCCCGAGAAGCACCTATGCCTGATTTGTTTGTGAATACCACTCCTCCCTTATTGGATGATGTGGAAGAGCTACAACTTGCTTTGGTCAGGATGCAGAAGGAAAAGGACGCTTGGAAGAATAAGTGCCAAACTTTAGAGATTTCCTATAGAGCAGACTTGAAGGAGAAATACGAATTGATTGAGATTCTTGAGAGTCGTGCTGTAGAGACCATGGAGAGGCAAGGGGATTTATTTTCTCCTAAGCCTCAGTCAGATCCTAGTTGCTCACTTCCTGATTCAGGTGATTGGAAGGAGGTTTCCACCAGATATGCGGAAGAAAACCATAGGTTGAAGGCTTAGATTGCCAGGCTTACAAGGAAGCGTCAACGTACAGTGTGATCTCCATCATCTTTGCTTCTTAGGGTTTTAAAATTTATTTTCATCTTGTACTTGGGATTATTGAAACTTGTAATCCATTTTGAAGTTATTATAATAAAAAAATTTAGTATTTCAAACGTGTTATTACTTTGATATTAACAATGTGTCTATAAATCTTTAAGTCCCTTGAAATATTAATAATAAAATAAATCACGTGCGTTGCATATCATGAATCATATTTCACATATTTCTTGAATTTATTATGCATATCCAGGTGTCTTACCTAGTTCTTTACTTCGTTCAGCAAGTTGTCTCACCACTACAATACTCGAGCTAATTTCAGAAGGAAGATGGACAATTTAGAACAAGAGAATCACGAGCTACGCGAGGAAGTTTCTGCTCTGAAGGCCAGTATGGCCAATCTCATTGCTCTGATGGAATCTCTGGTGGCTTCTCAGAATCAGCCACGGAGTGTTCAGCCTCAACAAACAAGGGTTACTACTGAAGCTCTGACCCTTCCCGTGTCTGCTACTCCAATTGTTGTTTAAAATCACATGCCTCAAGGTTACCCATGGGGAATGCCACAGAACTGTGTGCCTGAAGGTTTTAATCTTGGTCCTCAAGTTACTCCAGTTGTTCAAACTACTGTTACTCCTGCACCTCCTGTGGTGCATGCTGCTCCTGCTGCACCTCCTTCGGTGAATATGGTACTATTTTCTAATGATGATATGTATCGTCCTTTTCCTCCACCAAGTGAAGGCTTCGGTCTCTATGATAGAATGGATGATTTCCAAGATCAGTTTGACAAAATACAGAGGGAGATGAATGCCCTCAGGGGAAAGGAATTGTTCGGGAAGAATGTGAATGATTTATGCTTGGTCCCAAATGTCAAGATACCTTCTAAATTTAAAGTCTCGGAATTCGAGAAGTACAACGGTAACACGTGTCCTCGTGCTCATCTTGTGATGTATGTAAGAAGAATGTATACCCACACTGATGATCAACGTCTGTTGATTCACTATTTTTAAGATAGTTTGACTGGTGTTGCGCTGAAGTGGTATATGAGTTTAGACAGCGTCAATATCCATACTTTCAATGACTTAGGAGAAGCATTTATCAGAAAAAACAAATACAACATGGACATGGTGCCTGACCATGATAAACTCAAGGCCATGGTCCAGAAGGACAGGGGATCATTAAAAGAATATGCACAGAGATGGTGTGAGATAGTCGCCCAAGTGATTCCTCCCATGGAAGAAAAGGAGATGACTAAGATTTTCCTGAAGACTCTAGGTGCTTTCTACTACGAGAGGATGGTAGCGAGTGCGCCAAGTGACTTTACTGAAATGGTGGGTATGGGTATCCGTTTGGAAGAGGATGTAAGAGAGGGTCGTTTGACAAAAAGTTAAAGTCCCGGAAGCAGGAAGAAGCCATCCTATGGGTTTGTCAAAAAGAAAGGAGAATATACAAATGTTGTTATGCAAGATAGGAGGGTTAGTCCTCCTAGAAGAAATTATCAGCGTCATCAATAGGTTGCCTCAGTGACTCCAGTTTTTGGTGTAGCTCCAACCACCGTTGCTTATCAGAGACCATTCCATCAGGGGAATCAAGGGTATAATCATAGAAGGGAGAGTTATGACCATATCCCTATGAGTTATACATAATTACTCCCAACGTTAATTCATAAGAAGTTGGTTCAGACCGAACCACCTCCCGCTATACCATCACCGTTGCCTTGGTATTACAAGGCAGACCAAACACGTGCTTTTCATCAGGGAGAACCAGGGCACAATGTTGAGAACTATTATCCTTTGAAAACTAAAGTATAAAAATTGGTGAAGTCTGGTATCTTATCTTTCGAGGATGTTGGCCCTAATGTGAAAGATAATCATTTGCCCAAGCATGGAGGAGAAAATGTTGTGAACATGGTGGTCGGTTGTCCGGGAGACTTCCGGATTTTTGATATTAAATTGGTTAGAGGAGATTTAGTAAAAATGCATGCAGACCTCTTTGAATTTAGCTACTATACACATGACTATGCTGGTTGTGCTATTTGCAATACAGATATACAAGGTTGTGACAAGATAAAGGCTGGTTTGCAGGAGATGATGGATGAGGGCCTCATCCACATAATCAGGCCTAGGGCAGAGTATGAAGAGGAAGTAAACATGGTTTATGGATGTCCTGGAGATTTTAGAATCCTTGATGTGTAACATATGAATGAGGATCTTGTACAATGGCTTGCTACTTTCTGCCATATGTATGGTCAAGTAGAACATCAATATGGATCTTGCCGAATTTGCTGTCGGGACTCCCGAGGATGTTCAATTATAAGGAAAGTTATGCATTTGTTATTGGATAATGGAACTATCAAGGTTACACGCCAAAGGGATGATTACCATGAAATTAATGAGATGGAGGTTTTTTTGGCTGAAGAAGTGTCAGATGATGAGTATGTCTCTGCGGATGAGTTCTTCTCCTCAGATGAAGATATGTTTTCCAGAGATGACTCTGTAATGACTGAATATGTGGAAGAGGGAGTAAATGTTATTGTGCCTTGTTTTGGTGCACCTACCCCTTTTGAAGTTGAATATCATAGCAAGCCAGCTATTACTCCATTGGTGATTAGTTTGCTGGGTCATGTCCCCTACAAGTCAGACAAGGTTGTACCCTACAAATATAATGCTACAATTTTAGAGGATGGTGTGGAAGTTACCATCCAGCCAACGCCTAATGTTGGAAACATTGCTGAGAATAACATAGTCACCCACAGCCGTCGTGTATTTGCACCAGTGGTTCGTAGAGATATTAGTATTGGAAAGGAAATTATTGAAGATGTTGAACCCAATAAGGCAGTGGGTGAATCTAGTGGAGCTATGCTAGAAAAAGAGGTGGATGATATTTTGAAGATAATCAAGATGAGCGACTACAAAATTGTAGATCATCTATTGCATACTCCTTCAAAAATATCTATCTTGGCTTTGTTGATGAACTCCTCTACTCACAGAGAATATTTGATGATGGTATTGGACCAAGCTTTTGTGGAAGTGATATGCCTGTAGACCAATTCAACAGTGTGATAGGTAACATTACATCATGTAATAACCTGAGTTTCTGTGATGATGAACTGCCCGATGAAGGAAGGAATCACAATCTGGCCCTCCACATCTCGATGAACTGCAAGAATGACTCATTATCCAATATGTTGATTGATAATGAATCTGCATTGAACGTTATACCAAGGAGCACACTTATAAAGTTAACATATCAAGGAACGCCCATGTGCCCGAGTGGCATTATTGTGAAAGTGTTTGATGGATCGAGGAAATCTGTTATTGGTGAAGTGGACCTGCCTATTCATATAAGCCCACATTTCTTTTAGATTACTTTCCAGGTCATGGAAATTGTACCCGCTTATAGCTGCTTGTTGGGACGGTCGTGGATACATAAGGCAGGGGCTGTCACTTCGACTTTACACCAGAAGATGAAGTTTGTGCGTGAAGAAAAAGTGGTAATTCTAACTAGAGAGCAAGCATTATTGATATCTCATTTGTCCTCTTTCAGCATTGTGGAGGCGGATGAAGCTGCTGTTGGAAGCCAGTTCCAAGCTTTACCCATTGATAATATAACAGGAAATGAGAACTCTATTTCTTTGTTTAAGGATGCTCAGCAGGTTGTGCGTAATGGTCATAGTGAAGTATGGGGGCAGATTATTGATCCACCTGTAAACAAGAATAGAGTTGGCTTAAGGTTCTCTGTGAAGAATGATAAAGGTAAGAGCATGAAGCTGAAGTCTGCTGCAGGTAAGTATTAAGAAGCCTTTCGTAGCGGGGGTTATCTTCATCCAACTGTTTCCGGGATTAATGCCATTGTGGAAGATGAAGCAAATCCATAAATGTCAAATTATGTGACGCACGGAGTTAGGGTTCAGAACTGGATCACCATTGATGTTCCCTCTTGCCTACATTTTTCAAAGTAATTTGTTTTTGTTAATCTTTTTGAAAAGCTTTCACTCTGTCCAAGGTGAAAGTATTAATATTTTATGGGCTTATCGGCTTGCTTTGATTTTTAAAATCAATAATAAAAGTTGTCTTTATTTCCCAAATTGTGTTTTTATTTTTTGCTTTTTCTTGGAAAATGGTAATCAGAAGAAACCTTTCAAAATAAATAATAACTAAAATTCAATCTGCATGATCACTTGTTATATGTGTCAGTTTCTAAAAGCAATCATAAATCATATGTACAAATTAATTAAAAAAATCGTTGAATACAACGACCTTGCACCCTCTCCTAACTTTGAATGTCCTGTGTATAGGGCCGAAGAAGAAGACTATGATGAGATTCCAGAAGAGGTCTCACGGTTGCTTGAGCGCGAGGAGAATGCCATTCAGCCATATAAAGAGCCATTGGAAGTAATCAATTTGGGTTCAGAAGAAGATCAGAAGGAAGTCAAGATTGGAGCATTGTCACATCCTGATGTGAAGAGCAGGTTGATTGAGATGTTGAAAGAGTATGTGGATATTTTTGCTTGTTCTTACCAAGATATGTCTGGTCTAGATATAGATATTGTAGAGCACCGTTTGCCGCTGAAGCCAGAGTTCCCGCCAATCAAACAGAAGTTGCAAAGAACACACCCAAATATGGAAGTGAAGATCAAAGAAGAAGTTATAAAGTAGATTAATGTCGATTTTCTTGTGACATTAGTGTACCCTCAGTGGATTTCCTATATTGTCCCAATACCGAAGAAAGACAGGAAAGTTCACATGTGCGTAGATTACAGAGATCTAAATAAATCTAGTCCAAAAGATGATTTTCTATTGCCACACATTGATATGTTAGTGGATAGCACAACAAAATTCAAAGTTTTCTCGTTCATGGACGGATTTTCTAGGTATAATCAAATAAAGATGGCTCCTGAGGACATGTAAAAAACAACGTTTATCACACCCTAGGGAATATTATGTTACAAAGTGATGCCCTTCAGGTTGGAAAACACTGGTGCAACGTACCAGAGGGCTATGACAAACCTATTCCATGATCTGATGCACAAGGAAATTAAGGTATATGTTAATGACATGATTGCTAAATCCAAGACAGAAGAAGGGCATGTAAAATATTTTTTGAATTTGTTTCAGCGTTTGAGGAAGTATCGTCTCCACTTGAATCCAAATAAATGTACCTTCGGTGTTCGATCAAGGAAATTGTTGGGTTTCATTGTTAGCCAAAGAGGGATTGAAGTTTACCCTGATAAAGTCAAAGCAGTTTAAGAAATTCCAACACCGAGAACTGAAAAACAAGTTAGAAGGTTCCTCGAGCATTTAAATTATATCTCCAGATTCATTTCCCACATGACTGCAATGTGTGAACCGATCTTTAAGTTGTTAAAGAAAGATTGAGGTTTTGTGTGGACAGATGACTGCCAAAGGGAATCTGAAAGTTTTAAAGAATATCTAATTGAACCTCCTATCTTGATCCCTCCCGTTGAAGGAAGACGGTTGATTATGTATCTGACAGTGTTAGATAACTCCATGGGTTGTATTCTGGGACAACAAGATGAAACGTGGAAGAAAGAGAATGCCATTTATTATCTCAATAAAAAGTTTACTGATTGTGAGTCTCGATATTCCATGCTAGAAAAGACATGTTGTGCTCTGGCATGGGCGGCAAAATGTTTGCAGCAATATATTTTGAATCACAATACTTGGTTGATCTCCATAATGGATCCAATCAAGTACATTTTTGAAAAGCCTTCTCTTACTGGGAGAATTGCCCGCTGGCAGATGTTGTTATCTGAATATGACATCAAATAACTCACTTAAAAAGCTATTAAAAGCAGTGTGTTGGAAGATTATGTTGCTCAGCAACTAGTTGATAATTATCAGTCTGTGAAGTATGATTTCCCCGATGAGGATGTGATGTTTCTGAAAGTGAAAGATTTTGATGAACCATTGCCTGAGGAAGGTCATGATCCTGAATCTCGTTGGAGCATGATATTTGATGGAGCTGTGAATGATTATGGTAAAGGAATTGGTGTTGTGATTGTCACTCCACATGGATCACACATTCCTTTTACTGCATGGTTGACATTTAATTATACTAATAATATGGTAGAATATGAGGCTTGCATCATGGGTCTCGAGGAAGTTATTGATCTCAGAATTAAAATTCTAGACGTGTATGGAGATTCAACTTTGTTAATAAATCAGATTAAAGGAGAGTGGGATACTCGTCACCCCGGCTTGATCCCTTACAAAGATTATGCTAGAAGATTGTTACTCTTCTATAATAAAGTTTAATTCCATCATATCCCCAGAAACAAAAATTAAATGGCGGATGCTCTGGAAACTATGGCTTCTATGTATCAAGTGAACACTTGGAATGATATACCTCGAATTATAGTTCAGCGACTGGATAGGCCCGCTCATGTGTTTACAACAAAAAAGGTAGCAGATGAGAAACCTTGGTATTATGATATTATGCATTTTCTCCAGACTCGGGAATACCTGATTGGTGCTACGAATAAAGATAGAAAGACATTGAGAAGATTGGCCGACAACTTCTTCCTTAGTGAAAATGCATTGTACAAGAGAAATTATGACATGGTCTTGCTCAGATGCGTGGATAGACACGAAGCAGACATGTTGATGCATGAGATTCATGAAGGTTCATTTGGCACTCATGCAAATGGTCATTCGATGGTTAAAAATATGTTAAGGGAAGGTTACTATTAGCTGACAATGGAATCTGACTGTTACAGATTTGCAAAGAAGTGCCATAAATGCCAGATTTATGCTGAAAATATTCATGTGCCTCCGACACTTCTCAATGTTATCTCTTCCCTGTGGCCTTTCTCTATGTGGGGTATTGACATGATTGGAATGATAGAACCCAAAGCTTCGAATGGAAACTGTTTTATCTTGGTAGCAATTGATTACTTCACCAAATGGGTGGAAGCTGCTTCATATGCTAATGTTACTAAGCAGGTGGTAGTGCACTCCATTAAGAATAATCTCATACGTCGATATGGTGTGCCGAGCAGAATTATCACCAACAATGGCTCGAATCTGAACAACAAGATGATGACAAAACTTTGTGAAGAATCCAAGATTGTCCATCACAATTCATCTTCGTACAGGCCGAAGATGAATGGGGTTGTTGAAGCTACTAATAAGAATATCTACAAGATCATCTAGAAGATTATTGTTACTTATAAAGATTAGCATGAAATGCTCCCTCTTGCTTCACATGGATATAGGACATTTGTCCTCACTTCAACAGGAGCAACCCCGTTCTCCCTTGTGTATGGGATGGAAGCGGTGCTCCCAATCGAGGTTGAAATTCCCTCTGTGGGCGTGATAATGGAAACTAAGTTGTCAGAGGCAGAATGGGTCCAGAACAGGTTTGACCAATTGAATTTGATCAAAGAGAAGAGAATGATGACTTTTTTTCGTGGGCAGTTATATGAAAGCTTTTGATAAGAAGGTCAAACTTCGTGAATTCACAGAAGGCGACCTCGTGCTAAGAAATATCATGTCTTTTAACGTTGATTATAGGGGCAAGTGGACTCCCAATTTTGAAGGCCCATATGTTGTCAAGAAAGCCTTCTCTGGCGGTGCATTAATTCTTGAAACTATGGATGGCGAGGAGTTCCCACGTCCCATGAATGCTGATGCAGTCAAGAAATACTTCTCCTAAAAAAATAAAAGAACAACTCGCTAAGTTAAAAACCTGAAAGGGAAGCTTAGGCAAAAAAGAGCGTCTCGGTAGGCCGAAAACTCGAAAGGGCGGTCTAGGCAAAAATTAGAGACATAAACAGAATAAAATCTCCCGCTAAGTTGAAAACCCGCTAGGGAAGCTTAGGAAAAAGTTAGGGACTTTCTTGGCAAGTAATTGCATCAGACAAGACTCGATCATTGAAGCAACAATCTTCTTGGATCCCCCCCCCCCCATACTTCTACAGAAGCTGCTGCTCATAATTTCAAAGTTGTTAGAGGGAATAATGGTAATTGTATTTCAATGTATCTTTTCCATTATAAATTACAATTTTCCAAACTTTGTAATTGTTGTACCCCAAAATTTGCCCTCCCATATTCTCCAAGATTTGTCAAGCCAAGTCACAAAATTCCCCAAGGGTTGTGCAACTCAACTGTCTCCTATACAGTCAAAACTAGGGTTTGTGTTCTGATCAAGAATTGAAAGTTTTCAAGGACCCAATCAAGTCTCATATGCCTACAAAGATGGTCAAGCATCCTCATGTCAAGTTTCAAGGCATTCGGCTCAAAATTGCACAGTCAAAACCCTAGATTGCACTACAGTCAACTGTAGGGGCAAAATGGTCATTTGACAGTCAAAAGTTCAAATTTTTGGTCAACATATCATTTTGAAGCCACAAACATCATTTGATCAATTCTTGATCATGATTCTCAAAATTTGGCTCAGAAATCATCAAAGATGCAAAAGTTGCTATATTTGGACAGTTGAAAAAGTCAACTGAAATTGACCAGGGCATAACTTTCACATGGATTATCAGAAAAATTCCATCCAAAGCTCATTTTGAAGATAAAGACATTTCCTACAATTCATCTTCATGTTCCAAGTCCAAGAAATGCTCTCACAAAAAGTTATCAATTTCAATATTATAGGTCATTTTCAAAAGTCAACAAAAAGGGACTTTAAGTCAAAGACCATAACTTGAGATTGGTAAATCCAAATGACATGGGACCAAAGGCATTGGTTAAAGGACTCAAAGACCTTTCCAAAATGTCCAAGAACATGTGAAAAGCTTAAAAATTGACCAAGTTATGCCTTGTGGAAGTTGGGAAATTTTTGGGAATTTTGAAAAGTCAACATTGATGCAAAAGGCCTAAATTTGCTATTGGGCCCATTTTTCTTCCAAGTTTCTTCATGCCAAGCCTATGCACGACCATTAAGCCCAAGGGGAAGTATTTTCTCATTTTTTAATTATTTATTTGAATATTAATTCATTTAAATTAGTTAAATATATAGAAAATATCTAAATTGCCCTAAAAAATCTTTTTATGCATGTTTGATACTCAATATTTCATGCTTGTTCAATTGTGGAAAGTTTTGGTCTAATTGGAGGCAAATTGATACAAAATGCACATGATAAGATTCAAAAAGATCCTTAAGCAAATCAAATCTTCAATCAAAGATTACAAGGGATTTTATGCAGTTTTCTTGACCTAAATTGTTCTATACATATTCAAGGTCACAAACCTAATATTTTTAGACTGGCAGCTGCGCCCAAGAAGCCATTACAAACTTGCAAAAATTCTCAAAAAGTTCAAAACTGAAAAGCAGGTTCTGGGTTGATTCAAGGCATAAGATTGATCGCAATAGCTTCCTTTGGTTCCCCTGAAGCTAACTGAATCATTCTCCAGGTCCCATACCTAAAGAAACGCAAGGTTGATGTTAAAGTTGGTAAAAGAAATTTCGAAATTGCTTCCCATTATCCATGCATCTTTAACGTATTCTATTGCTATTTTTATACTCAGAGTGATGTTTACAAACTAACTGTATGGTTTAATTAAGGTTTCATGCCCTATATGCCAATTCACCATTAGAGATGCCTAGGGTTCCGAAATTTTCAAATTGGGCGTTCTCAATTCTTATAAAATTAAGACGTACCAATGCTATGACTGAAATCTACAGGTTGAGACGAAGAAGACAAGACGTTCGCGCTCAATTTATGAGCATTCAGGACCTAATCGCTATTTTGAAAACACGCATATATTGAGGGGGTTCAAAACCCCCGTTAAACGTTTGTTATTTTTTCAGGCAGAAAGAAACGCGAAGAAGACGAGTACATGGCACCATCTGAGTGGCTGTTTCAAATTTTGCGCGCGCTCCAAGCACTAACTCCCACTTTCTCTTTTATTAATTGTCACTTGTTATATATTAAATATGATTCACATGGCTCAGTGGCAAGTCCCTATGCGTACAATCTCCAAGACCTGGGTTCGAGTCCCAGGTCTGTGCAATTTCTCTTATTATTTTCCAATGCAGATTCCTATGCAACGCTGGCACTAAGGACCACCATGTTCCATCCTCATCCAACCTCCACGCGTCCAAAGGGCATCAGATCCATGGCCAAGATTCAAGGTGCATCCTACATCAGGTCAAAACGCATCATACACGATCCAGAAAGTCAACAAATTCTGAATATTAATGGGCCAAAATTCCAGGCCTGAACCTCCTAAATTGGGGTTACCCCCCCCCCCCCCCCCTGGTTTGCATTTTTTTTCTATTTTTCTTCTTATTTTGTTTTTGCTATTTCATTTATTTTCTTTGTTTTAACATAATTAATTTATTTTCACAAAAATATAAAAACATTAAAAATACAGAAAAGACAAAAAATATAATTAATTTTGATTACTTTCATAAATAAATTAAAATGTAAATTATTTAGTTTAATTAGGTTTTAATTCTTTTTCATAATAAAATCCAAAAAAAATGTAGAATTAGGTTAATTGATAATTTTTATATCTTTTTAATTTTTCCTTTTTCTTACAATATTATTTATTTGTTATTTTATTTTCATAAATTAAAAATTATACATAAATAGTTTAGGGTTTAATTTAGGTTTTAATTTAATTCTTTCTCAATAAACTTAAAAAACATTAGAATTAGGGTTTGGACATTTTACTTTAATTATAATTAATCCTTTTTTCTTTTAAATCTAAAAAATACAAAATACCAAAAAAAACATTTAATCATTTAATTTTTAATTCTCATTAACCATTAATATTTTGCAAAAGGGTCCAACGCCTTAGTTTCGTTTCAATTCCTTTACTTCGCGCATTTATTTTACAATCGTTTAAATAATTATGTAATTGTCCCTAAGCCTTGTAACTTTACTTTTCGCACCTTATTTTTCCGCTTTATTTATTTTCCGCTAAATCGGGTCCGGTTTAATTTTGGCGATGTGGACCCGCGCCTTTGTAATAGTCTTAGATTTATTTTTCCGCAAATTTTATAACTGTTAAATATACATGCAAGAATGAATGCCCTAATTAAAATCAAGCGTAGATCACAACAAACATGACAAGACAAATAACTGAAACATGACACACGAATCGCACACACCACCCCTAGGGTACGCCTCACTGTTGCCTTGCCTCGAAAGGTGATCGTCGAGTAGAGGATGTCTTAGTAAGTCCTCATGATCCGGGAACCTGGCATGAGGGTAGCTTCTAAGGTGTCTTCCCATTGCTCTGGTGATCACCATGTCCCGAAACTCGAATTGACCCGAACACCTCCAACGGTGGTACTACCTACCTCTCAATGGTGGGATGGCATTACTTTAAAGGACATTTACACAGACGAATTCCTTAGAGTAGGTAGACGACTCTAGATACTTGCTCTAATTTCAAAACAAATTCAAAAATACTTTTCACACCGACACACTTTCAAAAAGCTTTCGAAAGCAATTTTTCAAACACTCTTGAGGACCGATACAAGAGTCGAACTGAAATTTTCAAAGAAACTTTTTAAAACCCACAGTTGAAAAGCAAACAAACAATTTTGAAAACACAAATGAGCAAGTATCTAAGAGCCCATGGATAACCATGGATAGAAAGGGTGCTAACACCTTCCCTTTCTATAATCTACCTCCCGAACCGAGAGCAATCTCTATAAGGAATTTTTCTGTGCTTTTGTCCTTTCCATTTGGAGAAAATAAAAGACGGTGGCGACTCTTGCTTCCGCGACATTTCGCGAACCAGCGTTAAACAGTCGGTTCCAGATCCACCGATCACAGAACTGGCGACTCTGCTGGGGATGTTAACTTAAAGTGGGGTGTACCTTAGGGCTAGCTCATAACTATGTTTTCAATTGTCTTCTTTGCTTGCTTTATTATTGTGGGAATGTCTTGGGAGTTCTATAGATCCTAACCCGGATCTGGGGATACCTTCTTAGAAAGTAGCAACAAGGCTGTGAGGGAACTGTGCGGGGTATACCGACATGGTTGAAACAGTCTGCTACGTTGATGTGGCACTTTGGTGTGTACCGGTAACCCTTGAGTTCAGTCAAGGAGAGTACGGGGCCTCCGCGTGGTGTCGTGAAGCATCAACAGACCTTAGGAACCTTAATTGAACTATCTTGGCCTCTTTAGGGTAGTGAGATAACTGACTTTGGTGCAGTCCGAGGTTGGTTGATACTCGATACTACACTCAATTGAGGGTTGCTTTCCTGGAATATTTCGGTCGCCAGTTCAGTGGCTAAATCGAAACGATGAACAATGAAAGCAATCCCGTGATATTGGGACCCTTAGAACCCGGTTACTTCTAATAGGACAGGTTGTACCCACCAACTTCAAGAGGGTAATACCTAGACCCCATGCTGGCCTAAACCCTAAGGGCTTCTCTTGTGTGACTTGTGTGCCTTTGTACTTGCCTACTTGTGTAATTGTTACCTGACACTTGTTTCTTGCAGGTCTTGTTTATAGTCCTTAATTGGGACTCATAACAGGGTACTAAATTTCTTGCAGGTCTTGTTTATAGTCCTTAACTAGGACTCATGACAGGGTTTACCAAATTTCTTGCAGGTGTTGTTTATAGTCCTTAATTGGGACTCATAACAGGGCTTACTAGATCTCTTGCAGGTTTTGTTTATAGTCCTTAATTGGGACTCATAACAGGGCTTACTAGATCTCTTGCAGGTTTTGTTTATAGTCCTTAACTGGGACTCATAACAGGGTTTACTAGATCTCTTGCAGGTTTTGTTTATAGTCCTTAATTGGGACTCATAACAAAGTATACTGAATTTCTTGCAGGGTTTGTTTATAGTCCTTAATTGGGACTCATAACAGGGTTTACCTACATCACCCCATGCATAGCATGACATCATACCATTGCATACATCCTAACCCATTTCAAGGATCTCAAGGGCTTGTGATGCAGGTCATGATGAACCAACTACCCAGCAAGGGGCAAAGAGGATTTATTTTCCTCTAGCTAAGGTCGTCAGGGGCTATGACCCACTGGATATGGTGAGCCTTTGACCCTTGACGAAGGACTCTCAACAACATGAAGTTCCTTCAATCAAGTTACCGGTTTCCAACTCTAACAAGTTTCTCTGTTTACCCTGCGAGGTCCTTGAAAACATTACATGCATATCATACATCTCATTGCATTGCAGGTGCCCCTTTGACAGGTTGCTTACCCTTCTTCGCTGTTTATTTCAGCCGATCGTCATGAATCCTGAATCATCAGCCGAGCAGACTATCAAGGATCTCCAGACTCAGAACGCCCAGTTCCAAGAGCTGATCATGAATTTGACTCAGGGGCAACAAGACCTGAAGGCTCTGCTCTTGAAGAAGGACAAGAAGAAGAAGAGGACTGTCTTGTTCAGCCCTAGGCGCAGATCTGGGAATACACCGCAGACTGAAACTGAGAGGACTACCCCATCTGTGAGGGAAAGCAGTCATCATGAGAGAGAGGTTCCCAGTCCAGTGGTCTCTGACAACGAGACAGATTTTGATGAAGAGCAGTACCCTCCTGCTGATGACAGATATAAGCAACTGGAGGACAGAATGAAAGCTATGGAGGTTCAACAGGTACCTGGGATGGATTTCGGAGATCTGGGTTTGTCAACTGGTGTGGTTATTCCTCGGAAGTTCAAAGCACCATCCTTCTCTAAGTATGACGGGGCGTCTTGTCCCAAGCTGCATCTAAGGTCCTATGTTCGGAAGATCCAACCATATACGGTGGACAAAAACTTATGGATCCACTTCTTCCAGGAGAGTCTTTCAGGGACTCATCTCGAATGGTTCTATCAGCTGGATGGGACCAAAATTCGTAACTGGGAGGAGTTGGCAACTGCTTTCTATAAGCAGTACCAGTACAATGCCGACCTTGCTCCCACCCGTACCCAACTCCAGGGTATGTCGTTGGGGTCAAGTGAAGGTTTCAAAGAATATGCGCAGAAATGGAGGGATCTTGCTGGAAGGGTACAACCACCTCTGACTGATCGGGAACTTGTTGATATGTTCTTGGGGACCTTGTCTGGTCCATTTTATAACCACCTGATTGGGAATTCATCTGCTGGATTCATAGATCTTATCTTGACTGGAGAGCGAATTGAAGCTGGTATCCGGTCTGGGAAAATTCAAGAGGCTGCACCTTCGGACAAAAAGCCTCATCATGGAAAGAAAGAATCCAATGCTGTGCACGGTAAAAAGAGCCGTCATGAGGCAGGGGCAATCCAGATTTCCAATCCCGGACCTGCTCAACAAGGACAGGGGCAGCAGCGCAAGGAGAAACGGCAGTATACCAAACTCAACATGTCGTTGGATCAAGCACTGCAACAAATGTTGAAGGCAGGGCTGATCACCTTAAGGGCTCCTCTCCGGAATCCGAACACTTCTTCACCCAACTATCATCCCAACGATAGGTGCGCATATCATTCAGATAGCCCGGGGCATACTACAGACAACTGCTGGCCTCTCAAGAACAAAATTCAAGACATGATCGACGCCGGGGAGATTCAGTTTGAAGTGTCTGAGACTCCGAACATAATCACTGCTCCGTTGCCCAATCATTGAAGACCTCTTGTTTATTTGAATTTTGAGTTGTATTTTTCATTGCTTATACAAACGATTAATGTCATAGCAAACTCTTTTATGTTATCAATGCATCGCATACGTCTGTTTTGAGAATTAATACAATTGTTTTCATTATATTCAAATTTCTTTTCATATTTTTCTGATGTCAACTCTGGATCTAAAATTCTAAGCCTCTTGAGGGAGGATGACGAAAACGATACCACGACCTACAGTATGCTTTTGAACAGACCCCGCTGATGAGGTACAGGCATTGTTTCAACCCCTAAACACTGGAGTTATAAGGAAGATAATCCCTCGTCAACCCCTCTGAGCCAAAGAAGTAGGAGTTTTTCTTTTCGAAAATTAAAACCCTTTATCATAACCTGGGGCAGGGTAGTTCTCTCAGTTGATCCAAGTGCATAACGAATGGCACCAAAGAGGTCCTTACAAAACAAAGAAAGACAGTGATGGTCCTAAATAATCAACAAAGAAAGGCAGTCATTATCTTTCAAAATAAGAACCCATTAAGTCAAAACCTATGAAGGAGACTTACAAAACTGGGGCATCCCGCTGACTGTAATTCCAAAAAAGGAAACAGTTCAGGCAAAAAAAGAAAGGGATAACAAAAATAAAGAAAGAGGTCCTACAAACCCTCAACAAAAAAGGAATGACTGCCTATTCAAAACAAGTTATCAACATCTGAACCATTATTGGAACATCAAAGCAAAGACTCAAGCAAGGTCTAACGCACGATCAACTGAGTTTAGGCTTGGAGAACATCACGAAGAGCGGGTGGGTACAAATAATTTGAGCCTTTATCCTTTGTTTCTTAAACCATGAACCAGGCCACGTTATAACCCTTAAAAGTCCTAGCTGAAGCATGGGTTAGTTCGAAAGCATACTGTTACGAAAGGTATCCTGACTCCTTAAGGCTACGGTAAATACAGAGTTGACATCATGTTTTACAAACATTCACATGTTTTATGAAAAGAATACATTTTCAAAATTCAAGACAGACTTAGGCTTTGCATTTTTAACATAACCTTGTTTGCATATGACTTTTTGTTTGAACAGCAGGAAATTCGCACGATGAATGCCTAGTGAACAAAAGCACTTCCAATCAAGGGGCACGGCATGATCATGGTCTACCATCTGGGGCAGTTAAGTCAAGATCCAGAGAATCTCTCAAAAGGCCAAAAAGCCTGGGGCAAATCTCCGCCTGAGTTACTTGGGGCATTCCAACAACAAATCTTGCCCGATCAGACATCTTCTGGTAACATGGCAACACAAACAGCCAGGGGCACCTACCCGCATTCTAAGAGCGTGGACATAGTCGAAAAATACTACGCAAAATCAAAGACCCGCTAGGTTGACATACCTAGGCAAAAGTAAGGGCTTCCCGGCGAACCAAAAGGGTTCGGGCAAAATGAGGGATGAAATGAAAAAAATCTGTACACCCGGCAAGTCGAAAACCTGAAAAGGCGGCTTGGGAAAAAAATGGGTATCCCGATGGACTGAAAACCCGAAAGGGCGGTCCAGGCAAAAGTTAGGGATCAAAGCGTACGACTATGTCCTGTCATCCTGCTACCTGTCTACCAGAAGAAGGTTTGACCCTCAACAACTATCAGCACCCCACAAGTGCCTCCCCCATAGAAACAGGGGCAATAAAGAGCGGTCTAAGCAATCTGATTGTTATCCTCCAAGGTATCAGAGTAGGTTCCGTGGAAGAACATAACCAATACAGTTCAAAACTTCCCCAGAGAGTCCAATCTAGTTCCCCGGAAAAATTGGAATCCATATCCCCAAGCAGCAAGCTTATCCCCAGTAAATTCTGGAAGCTTATCCCCTCGCAAGGCACGAACGCGTCGCCCGGCTTTATTCAAAGAGTTATTTCCTTAACAGGATATAACTGGGTTATCCTCAGCCAAAAGCCACGGAAAGAACGTCGTTGACACAGTCTTCCTATCCCCAGCGAAGTCCATTCATACTTCCAATACAGCAAGGTATCCTCAGCGAGTCATCCTCAACAATTCAGCAAAAGCTTCTCCCCACAGGGTATTGCTTCTCAGCATGGTCACCAGAGTATCTTTTCTCCCCGCAGAATCCGTCATTTGCCAAGTTTATTCCCCAATGGAGTTATCTTCTCCTACCGGTATACTTGCAGCTATCATCCCCAGCGGAAGCAAAAGCTATTCTTCCACATCAGCCCAGGATACGACTTCCCGGCACCCGTCAAGGATTTATTTTCTTAGACAAACATACATTCATAAAACGTCACATACATCATTATAGCATGCATATGCATCATACTACACGAATCTCATTGATTTTTGAAGACATACGGTTCATGCATCATGATTTTGCATCCAATTATGTCTCGCCTTTTCAGGAAAAAGATCAATACAAAAATGACTACTATCAACTATCGCAATTCATTCTCGATATAGTTTCAGATATGATCCAGATATGGTGACGTTCTGATGCTGCTTCCAGATTTCCTTCTCGATATAGTTTCAGATATGATCCAGATATGGTGACGTTCTGATGCTGCTTCCAGATTCCCTTCTAGATATAGTTTCAGATGTAAACCCAACGATGGTGACGTTCTGATGCTGCTTCCAGAATTCCTTCTAGATATAGTTTCAGATGTAAACCCAGCGATGGTGACGTTCTGATACTGCTTCCAGAATTCCTTCTAGATATAGTTTTAGATGTAAACCCAGCGATGGTGACGTTCTGATACTGCTTCCAGAATTCCTTCTAGATATAGTTTCAGATGTAAACCCAGCGATGGTGACGTTCTGATACTGCTTCCAGAATTCCTTCTAGATATAGTTTCAGATGTAAACCCAGCGATGGTGACGTTCTGATACTGCTTCCAGAATTCCTTCTAGATATAGTTTCAGATGTAAACCCAGCGATGGTGACGTTCTGATGCTGCTTCCAGATTCCCTTCTAGGTATCCTTCAGATATAGTTTCGGATATGATCCAGAGATGGTGACGTTCTGATACTGCTTCCAGGTATCCTTCAGATATAGTTTCAGATATGATCCAGATATGGTGACGTTCTGATGCTGCTTCCAGATCTCCTTCCAGATATAGTCCAAATGTAAACCAGATATGGCAACATTCTGTCACTTATTCCAGTTGAAGATATCTCAAGACCTCCTCTAGGCCAGCTAAATCGATGCCCAACAGATTTTTCTGATAAAGACTCAGCAGTCCCCTATGGTTCCCTCTCCAGCGGTGTGTGAGGTAGTAATCCCTTTTTCAGATGTTTCCCTCTCCGACGATGAGTGTGAGGTGATATTCTCCCTATGGTTCCCTCTCCAGCGGTGTATGAGGTAGTAATCCCTTTTTAGATGGTCCCCTCTCCGACGGTGTGTGAGGTGGTAAGTCCTTTTCAGATGTTTCCCTCTCCGACGTTGAGTGAGGTGATCATTCCTTTCAGATTATAATTGCCTATGGTTCTCTTCCCGATGTTGCAAAGATGGTAATTCCCGCCAAGATTTTTCTCAACGAGCGTTGTTGAAGTTAAAATCATCCAAGGTTCTCTTACCATTCATGCTAAGGTAGTAACCATCCCTGGTTCATTCATCAGCGTTTGAAACTCCAGATTCAGCTCCTGTAACCAGTCAGGACACATCTATACCAAGCATCTAAAATCAACTCCTGCAACGTGTCAGGTACTCATTTCCTGTTTTGTAGGTATGCAGGTTCTCGCGAAGGAATCTCTGACGCGATCAACATTCAGATGGCATCTATAAGCCCATCATCCTATCCAGCAATCTCCAAATGGCATCTATAAGCCCATTCCCCCATCACCGTCACTATGTGAGCGCAAATTTCTGGGCACTTTAGTGTTCAATCATCTTCTACCCTCGGATTACGAAAGGCACGTCAGCCAATCTGCATCCTCAGGTCTAAGAAGATTGAACAGGGGCAACTGTTGTACCCCAAAATTTTCCCTCCCATATTCTCCAAGATTTGTCAAGCCAAGTCACAAAATTCCCCAAGGGTTGTGCAGCTCAACTGTCTCCTATACAGTCAAAACTAGGGTTTGTGTTCTGATCAAGAATTGAAATTTTTCAAGGACCCAATCAAGTCTCATATGCCTACAAAGATGGTCAAGCATCCTCATGTCAAGTTTCAAGGCATTCAGCTCAAAATTGCACAGTCAAAACCCTAGATTGCACTACAGTCAACTGTAGGGGCAAAATGGTCATTTGACAGTCAAAAGTTCAAATTTTTGGTCAACATATCATTTTGAAGCCACAAACATCATTTGATCAATGCTTGATCATGATTCTCAAAATTTGGCTCAGAAATCATCAAAGATGCAAAAGTTGCTATATTTGGACAGTTGAAAAAGTCAACTGAAATTGACCAGGGCATAACTTTCACATGGATTATCAGAAAAATTCCATCCAAAGCTCATTTTGAAGAGAAAGACATTTCCTACAATTCATCTTCATGTTCCAAGTCCAAGAAATGCTCTCACGAAAAGTTATCAATTTCAACATTATAGGTCATTTTCAAAAGTCAACAAAAAGGGACTTTAAGTCAAAGACCATAACTTGAGATTGGTAAATCCAAATGACATGGGACCAAAGGAATTGGTTAAAGGACTCAAAGACCTTTCCAAAATGTCAAAGAACATGTGAAAAGCTTAAAAATTGACCAAGTTATGCCTTGTGGAAGTTGGGAAATTTTTGGGAATTTTGAAAAGTCAACATTGATGCAAAAGGCCTAAATTTGCTATTGGGCCCATTTTTCTTCCAAGTTTCTTCATGCCAAGCCTATGCACGACCATTAAGCCCAAGGGGAAGTATTTTCTCATTTTTTAATTATTTATTTGAATATTAATTCATTTAAATTAGTTAAATATATAGAAAATATCTAAATTGCCCTAAAAAATCTTTTTATGCATGTTTGATACTCAATATTTCATGCTTGTTCAATTGTGGAAAGTTTTGGTCTAATTGGAGGCAAATTGATACAAAATGCACATGATAAGATTCAAAAAGATCCTTAAGCAAATCAAATCTTCAATCAAAGATTACAAGGGATTTTATGCAGTTTTCTTGACCTAAATTGTTCTATACATATTCAAGGTCACAAACCTAATATTTTTAGACTGGAAGCTGCGCCCAAGAAGCCATTACAAACTTGCAAAAATTCTCAAAAAGTTCAAAACTGAAAAGCAGGTTCTGGGTTGATTCAAGGCATAAGATTGATCGCAATAGCTTCCTTTGGTTCCCCTGAAGCTAACTGAATCATTCTCCAGGTCCCATACCTAAAGAAACGCAAGGTTGATGTTAAAGTTGGTAAAAGAAATTTCGAAATTGCTTCCCATTATCCATGCATCTTTAACGTATTCTATTGCTATTTTTATACTCAGAGTGATGTTTACAAACTAACTGTATGGTTTAATTAAGGTTTCATGCCCTATATGCCAATTCACCATTAGAGATGCCTAGGGTTCCGAAATTTTCAAATTGGGCGTTCTCAATTCTTATAAAATTAAGACGTACCAATGCTATGACTGAAATCTACAGGTTGAGACGAAGAAGACAAGACGTTCGCGCTCAATTTATGAGCATTCAGGACCTAATCGCTATTTTGAAAACACGCATATATTGAGGGGGTTCAAAACCCCCGTTAAACGTTTGTTATTTTTTCAGGCAGAAAGAAACGCGAAGAAGACGAGTACATGGCACCATCTGAGTGGCTGTTTCAAATTTTGCGCGCGCTCCAAGCACTAACTCCCACTTTCTCTTTTATTAATTGTCACTTGTTATATATTAAATATGATTCACATGGCTCAGTGGCAAGTCCCTATGCGTACAATCTCCAAGACCTGGGTTCGAGTCCCAGGTCTGTGCAATTTCTCTTATTATTTTCCAATGCAGATTCCTATGCAACGCTGGCACTAAGGACCACCATGTTCCATCCTCATCCAACCTCCACGCGTCCAAAGGGCATCAGATCCATGGCCAAGATTCAAGGTGCATCCTACATCAGGTCAAAACGCATCATACACGATCCAGAAAGTCAACAAATTCTGAATATTAATGGGCCAAAATTCCAGGCCTGAACCTCCTAAATTGGGGTTACCCCCCCCCTGGTTTGCATTTTTTTCTATTTTTCTTCTTATTTTGTTTTTGCTATTTCATTTATTTTCTTTGTTTTAACATAATTAATTTATTTTCACAAAAATATAAAAACATTAAAAATACAGAAAAGACAAAAAATATAATTAATTTTGATTACTTTCATAAATAAATTAAAATGTAAATTATTTAGTTTAATTAGGTTTTAATTCTTTTTCATAATAAAATCCAAAAAAAATGTAGAATTAGGTTAATTGATAATTTTTATATCTTTTTAATTTTTCCTTTTTCTTACAATATTATTTATTTGTTATTTTATTTTCATAAATTAAAAATTATACATAAATAGTTTAGGGTTTAATTTAGGTTTTAATTTAATTCTTTCTCAATAAACTTAAAAAACATTAGAATTAGGGTTTGGACATTTTACTTTAATTATAATTAATCCTTTTTTCTTTTAAATCTAAAAAATACAAAATACCAAAAAAAACATTTAATCATTTAATTTTTAATTCTCATTAACCATTAATATTTTGCAAAAGGGTCCAACGCCTTAGTTTCGTTTCAATTCCTTTACTTCGCGCATTTATTTTAGAATCGTTTAAATAATTATGTAATTGTCCCTAAGCCTTGTAACTTTACTTTTCGCACCTTATTTTTCCGCTTTATTTATTTTCCGCTAAATCGGGTCCGGTTTAATTTTGGCGATGTGGACCCGCGCCTTTGTAATAGTCTTAGATTTATTTTTCCGCAAATTTTATAACTGTTAAATATACATGCAAGAATGAATGCCCTAATTAAAATCAAGCGTAGATCACAACAAACATGACAAGACAAATAACTGAAACATGACACACGAATCGCACACACCACCCCTAGGGTACGCCTCACTGTTGCCTTGCCTCGAAAGGTGATCGTCGAGTAGAGGATGTCTTAGTAAGTCCTCATGATCCGGGAACCTGGCATGAGGGTAGCTTCTAAGGTGTCTTCCCATTGCTCTGGTGATCACCATGTCCCGAAACTCGAATTGACCCGAACACCTCCAACGGTGGTACTACCTACCTCTCAATGGTGGGATGGCATTACTTTAAAGGACATTTACACAGACGAATTCCTTAGGGTAGGTAGACGACTCTAGATACTTGCTCTAATTTCAAAACAAATTCAAAAATACTTTTCACACCGACACACTTTCAAAAAGCTTTCGAAAGCAATTTTTCAAACACTCTTGAGGACCGATACAAGAGTCGAACTGAAATTTTCAAAGAAACTTTTTAAAACCCACAGTTGAAAAGCAAACAAACAATTTTGAAAACACAAATGAGCAAGTATCTAAGAGCCCATGGATAACCATGGATAGAAAGGGTGCTAACACCTTCCCTTTCTATAATCTACCTCCCGAACCGAGAGCAATCTCTATAAGGAATTTTTCTGTGCTTTTGTCCTTTCCATTTGGAGAAAATAAAAGACGGTGGCGACTCTTGCTTCCGCGACATTTCGCGAACCAGCGTTAAACAGTCGGTTCCAGATCCACCGATCACAGTAATCCTCTATGGAGTCTCACCATTCGCAGACTACCATTCTATCAATAAAATTTGAGATTTTACCCAATTCTTTGTGATTCTTATTTTATTCTTCTTACAAAGACTCAATTTATAATTGATAATAGTTTTCAAAGCAAAAAGATTAAATGACAAAATTGTTTTTCAAAAAGAATTTACAAACTTACTTTTACTTTAGATTTTGTGATTCAAGAGGAAACAAAAGTGGTGATCCTAGGAATGGACAAGGTCCAGTAATTTTGGAAGTTTTGTTTCCCCCGGGAAGGTTTTCTCAGGTCGTTTTCGCTGGTATGCGCATGATTTTTGTATATTAAAGACGATACCAATTGGCGTAAGGTGCAATATTGGGTTTGTGATCCCAGTGTCCCCAGTCAAGTCTTGGTTCATTTTTTTGATTTTGGGTTTGCATGGTCTGAAGCCTCTATCCCAGATTCCCCAACGAAGTTTTCCCTCATATGACGAAAGGTCATGTTTCCTTGGTGTGTTGAGATGGGACCATTTGCAAAATGTCGCTCTTTCTGCGGTATTGGAATTATTGTTTGTATTTATTTCCCAGGCAACTAGACCAGGGCAGTATGTTTTTCTAAGAAGTGTTGAGACAGTTGTCAACCCTTTGGGTTTTCACCCGCCAAGTGCTTGGTTTGATTTAAAATCCCCATGAGTTTGACCTCTTTCTATGATGTTGACTTCTTGATTCCCCAGGAAGGCTATCCTAGGGCATCTTTTGTTGAAATAAGTTTGCATGATATGAAGACTCAATCTAAGATTTCCCAGTGAAGGCTTCACTTATTTGATAGAAGTATTTTCTCCCCGTGCATGCTGAGATTTGACTCATCTACGAAGTATCTCCCTTTTGGTTGTGCTTGCACTTTGTTTGATTGTCCGATAATCAGGAAAGGGCAATGTTTTATTTAAGAAGTGTCGAAATGGTTACAAACTTTTTGGGTTTTCACTCGCCAAGTGCTGGGTTTGATTTAAAATCCCCATAATTTTGATTTCTTGCTGCTATGTTTGACTTCTTAATTCTCTAAGTTGTTATCCCCGTGAGGTTTCATACTTTTTCCCCAGAGAAGTTGGTGCTATATGTAGCGGTAGAAATGTTCAAGACTAAGCCATTGGATTGACTAGACTTTATACAAATCAAAATAAAAATCGTCACCGCGCTTTATTGTTTCCAAAGGAATGGGAAAAGAGCGAATAACCCAAAAAAAGGGGGAACGATTCAAGGTAAGGGGGTTGGTTATGCAAATGGAAGGTATTAGCACCCTAAACATCTACGGTACTCCGCAGGAACCTCTTTGAAAAATCTGTATATTTTGGCTATAAAGATGTGTTATATAAAAAATGGATGGTGGAGGTGAGAAAAGAAATATTTTTATAATTTTTGCACCCGCCGCGGTTGCGAACTTTTAGTGCCTACGTACCACCTTTCGTGCAATAGGAGATCAGGGTACACGTAGTTCCTCTTTTAAAAATTTGAAACACAAGTGTGTTGGTTAATTTTATGAGATAAGACATCATCGTCATTGTCCGTGTGGAAAACATACTTACTACCCACGATCATGAGAAAGGAGAATTTACATAATCTCAAAGTGGAGGATATGGCTTGGATTTTAAAATTAACAAAGCCTCACTCAACACCCAAGTGGAAAATATCTCTCTTTACTACATATTATAGAAGTATAGTTGTTTGCATCACTACAAGGATTGACAAGAGTCTAATCTTTTAAGAAAAGTTTTAAAATAAAAAGCCAAAGTGGCAAAAATGGTTTGAAATGAGATTGATTGACTTTTAGTCTTCTCAAAAAAATGTCAAGGTATTATTAAATTGATTGAAATTTATTTATGAAAATATTTTGAAAATGCATGGACCTATGTCCAAGTTTATTATGAAAGTGTTTCAAGTTTAGAAATAAGAAGAGTTTTTTTTAAAAGGAGGGAGAAGATTTTTGAAATTAAAAGAAGATGGGAGGAGAAGATGAGGCTATTCTAAAGCATAAGGTAAAAGCTAGGGATAAGAACCATCTAACCAACAAGAAGCCAATGCTTGACATTATGAGTCAATATAGAATTCTCATTCTTCAGATTGAAACCAAGCAAGCAAAGATACTAGACCTCTTGAGAGAACCAATCTTCAAGTGTATTAAGTCTTCACAAAAATTGGGCAGAGTAACAGCTGTATACGGGTGAATTCCAAATTACAAACAAAGTATATAATCACAATAACTTGCACACAAAACAAACAAACAACTCAATGTCTTGAGGTAAACCTCAAGAACTCCAGACAAAATATCAAATAAAGTCACAGAGTCTCCAAGATAGGCCAAGGTCTCTAATCCTAAGTCCAAGAAGTCCAATACTCCTTAATGCCAAGGATAGTAACCAAATAGTCCAAGTATAATTAAAGATTTTTATGGTTCATATTGATTATTAGGTGTCTTTAAAAGGAAAATAAAAGCTCAAGTGAGCAAAATAAAAATGACATAAAAGTAAATGCTCAAGTGAGCAAAAATAAAAATGGCATGAAATGTAAATGCTTAAATTAAATGGTACATAAAGCATAAAAAATAAAAGCATAAAGTAAAGTCAATTGTTAGAAATTAGTGGTTAGTTGGATGACCATATTGAAACTTGCATTTGGAACTCATTAGAGGATTGGTAGAACTAAAGCCTCCACACAACAAGTTGCATTTGCTTTTTGTCAAGTATATCATCCATTTTGGAATCCTCAAAAGTAACATTTAATGATCAACGATGTTTAAGTGATCTATGTTGACCAAAGGAGTTGTAGATCCATTAGAGGATTGGTAGAACCAAAGCCTCCACATAATGAATCTCAAGGTTATTGGATCAAATAGATCAAATTAACATACTTGGGCTTGCAATCATAAGTTTGGGCCACGAATGATCATTTATTCGAATCAGGACAAAATTTAGTGCTATGTTAAGCAATTGTAAGTGGACTTATGTAGAAGTTGAACCTATTTTGAGGCTGGTCAATAACAATCTATGTACTTCATGTTTCGATAAATGATATAGAGATCACCATCCTTTAACATGTAGCACAATTAAAAAGAAAGGGATGAGATGAAGAGGGAGGGGAATGATAAGCTAATTTGGATCACCATTTCAAAATTCTTTCATCTTTAAATTCAACCACTCCTCTAGATGGATTAAAACACTAAACATATCATTAATCCAAAGCACCAAAAATGAATTAAATAATTCACTCTTAGGTAGATTTGAATTGATGAACATTTATCCAACTTCATCTACATCACAAAGTCCATTGAGTTTAAAGACAAATTGAACATTTAAAATTGCAATCCAATTTATCCATCGAAGAGATTGAACAGAAAAATATTTGAGTCGAAAACAGCCCCCGAAATAAGGCAGAAAAAGTATTTCGACACTATTACAATCAAGCGTGCTTCAACAACTACTGATTGCTTCAGTGCAGTTTTTTTTAAATCAGCTTTCTGTGACAAACAATTGCAATGTTACAACAATTGATTGCAACCTGATAAAATCAGTCGAAAACAGCATCTCAAGGATCAAATTTTTGTTCCAAGTTTTCATCAAACACCTTATGATCTTGGATCCAATTGAGCATGAAAATTCCATCAAATTATGAGAAAATAACACCATTGGAATCACAAAACAATGCTCAATGAATCAAAACGAGAAATATACAAGAGATCACATTATGAAAGATAATGATCCAACTTACCAAAGGTAGAATTAGAGAATTATCAAACAACTTCCAGAATTTGCTTCAATTTAACCACAAAAATCAATTATCAAAGCTTGGATGTAGAGAATTGATGAAGAAAAAGTGTTTGGATGAAGGTTTAGATCAAATATTAGTAAGCTTCAATGCAAAGCTTACTAACTTTTTGAAAATGGAGCTTTGAGTGAATTTGGTAGATGGAGAGAATTGGGAGATTTTTTAGCAAAGTGATTTTGGCTGTCAAAAGCTTGTGATTCGAATGAAATGAGGTCTCTATTTATAGAGTTTTAGGATTGGTATTATTGGTAATTTGGTAATTGATTCTTGGAGCCAAAATTGAATTAATGATATAATTTTCAAATTATGCAGAAAAATTGGAGCCAAAAAGATGACAGTTTTGAAATTGCTGGCTTTTTTTCAAAAATCACGTGTATTTTGCTGCTATGAGTCGACACAAGGGTCATATGCGTCGACACATCCTAGTTGTATAACACAACATGAGTCGATGCAAGCTTCTATGTATTAACACATTCTGCTATTCCAACTCATTACAGAATCCAACAATCTACATGAGTCGACACATAACACGTATGTGTCGATACATGCTAGTTATACAAACAGGATGAGTCGATACATAACATGTGTGATCGGTGGAAATAGAACTGACTATTTTTTAGCTGGTTTCGCGAAATGTCGCGGTAAGCAAGAGTCGCCATCGTCTTTTATGTTCTCCAACATGTAAAGGACAAAAGCACATCAAAATTCCTTATTCGAGATGTTTTCTCGGTTCGGGAGGTAGATTTATAGAAAGGGAAGGTGTTAGCACCCTTTCTATCCGTGGTTATCCACGGGCTCTTAGGTACTTGCTCTTATGTTTTCAAAATTTGTTTGCTTTTCAAGTGTGTGTGGGTTTTGAAAAAGTTTCGTTTGAAAAATTTCTAAGTAACTCTTGTATCGGTCCTCAAGAGTGTATGAAAAATTTGTTTGAAAACCTTTTGAAAGTGTAGGTGCGAAAAGTTCTTTTTGTTTGTTTTGAAAGAGCAAGTACCCATGAGATCTACCTACTCTAAGGAATTAGGCTGTGTAAGAGTCCTTTAGATAGTGCTATCCCACCATTGAGAGGTAGGTAGCACCATCGTTGGAGTTGTTCGGGTCAATTCGATTATCAGGGACATGTGTGGTCACCAAAGCAATAGTAGGACACCTTAGCGGTAACCCTAATGTCCTAGATCCTTTTTTTATCCGAGGCAACTGTTTCGAGGCAACTGGATCTTTGGACAGGAGGGTGACCTCTAAGACGTCCTATACTTGATGACCACGTTCGAGGCAACCAGTGAGGCGTACCCTAAGAGTGGCATGTGCATGTGTGTTGTTTTTCAGTTAATGTTTGTCTTGTACATGTTATTTGTGAGCTACAGATTGGTTTTATTTGTCATACATTCTTGCAGGCATAATTAACAGTTAGGAGTGCGGAAAATAAATCGCGGAAAGGTAAATCTAACTATTACAAGTCGCGGGTCTATACATCGCCAAAAACAAAAACCCGTTTTGAAAATAAAAATGCGGGAAATAGTAAATAAAGATATAAACCTAATTAACTATTACATTTCCGGAAGCAGTTACATAAATAATCAAAATAACGAATTGAAACTAAAATGCGCGCGAAAGAATGAATCGGGATGTCCTGAGGGTTTTGACCCTTTTTGAGAAAGAATTGAATTTTGTCCCTTTTTTGCAATTAATGAAATTAGGCCTAATTACTAATTAATTAATTTATTAAAAAATGTTTTTTAAGTTTTATGTTTTTTTATGAAATAAAAATAAGAAGAAATTAAAAGTTAAAAGAAAAAAAAACCTAAGTCTAAGTTTGTTTTATTTATTGTAAAAAAGTATTAAAGTTAACTAATTAAACTAATTTAATTTAATTTACATTTATTTACAAAATAAGTTAATAAATAATAAAATGTTTTTTTTTTGGTTTTCTGAATTTTATGGGAAAAATTAGTTATGTTAATTTAGTGATAATTAGAAAAATAATTAATGAGCAAACAAAATAAAAATATAAAACAAGAAGAAAAAGGGATGAACCAAAAGGGGGGTTCTGGGCCTAGAATGGGGGTGAATTCTGGAATGGTGAGGCCCATTATCTCAAGCCTTGTTGACTTTTTGCAATTGGCTGCGTGTGCTTTGACTGAAGAACATGGTATTCCTCCTCTCATGGCCTTTGGATCTGGTTTTGAGGCCACTTGGCGCCCTTCTGGATGAGGCGTATGGTGAGATGCTTTGTATTGCCTGCATAGGAACGCATTAGGAAAAATAATATTGAGTTTTGGGGGGACCTAGGAATCGAACCCAGGTCCCAGTAGTGACCAAACACGTCATCAACCACCAAGGCACTACGTTGTCTTTGTTAATATAATATGCAATAAACATAAAATATAGAAACCACGTCCATGCTGGATTTTAACAAAAAAAGTGCGTTACGTTTGAATGCTCCAACCATGCTCTTCCACGTATTGTCTTCTTCATGAAACCTGAAACAAAAACAAACAAATAACAGGGGTTTTTAACCCCCACAATACTGAATGGCCAAAAATAGCGAATAGGAATCCAGGGCATATAAATATGGCGCGAGGTGTCCAATGTCTTCGTCTTATTCAGGCGGTTTCAACCATGTGCATCTTGAGGTCTAATTTTACAGTATGTGAAAAACCCTAATCTGAGAGCTCTGAAAACCCTAGAATTCAACAATGGTGTTTTCGAATCCAGGGCACCATAATGCAATTAACCTATATCATCAGCTTCAGCAAGGTCATATCAATGTAAAGCAACAATTATATCATGTTAAATATGCAAGAATTATGAGTTTTGATTCTAGAAAAATTAGGCAAACCGTGTGACTGAAGTGGACGATTCCTTGAGTTCTGGAGCTTGTTTGTGATTGCAATAGGTTCCTGGAAGGTCCAGCAAGGTGTTTGAATCAAGAAAAGGCTTCCAATTGCGCTGGAAGGTTGATTTCAGTTTTCACTTTTTTGCTTGATTTTTTGAATATGGTTAGGGTCCTTCTGCAGCAGCTTGTGCGTGTAATGTATTAGGTCCTCGTTTTGCATATGTATGGGAATGCATTTAAGTGATATGATGAGCCAATGGTCCATTGTATTCAAGTTTTTAGATTTTGCTTTAACACCATTAAAGAACATTCCAAGTTTGGTTCAAAACCATGATTTTGTGCTCAAAATGGCCTAGCACGAATTTGGAAACTAGAATATGCTGTATGAAAGCCATTCAAACCACAAGATACCATTCTTTTAATTTTTCTGATTTTATTTGAATTATTATGGATTAAAATGAATTAAATCCACAAAAATTAAATAAAAATGAAAAAATAAATGTTTGGTCTTGAAATTAATCATGGGACACGTGGGTGGCATGACAAGGCTGAATCAAGTGGAAGAAAGTGGGCCCTTTTGTCAAAAATTGAAGTTTCAAGGATAGTTGACTTTTACCATTTCACAAAAATTTCCCAACTTCTCCAATGCATATCTTGCTCAATTTTGATCATATGGACATGTTCTTGGACATTTTGGAAAGGTCTTGAAGTCCTCTAACTAATGCCTTTGGTCCCATGTCATTTCGATTTACCAATCTCAAGTTATGGTCTTTGACTTAAAATGCCTTTTTGTTTACTTTTGAAAATGACCTATAATGTTGAAATTGATAACTTTTTGTGAGAGCATTTCTTGGACTTGTAATGTGAAGATGAGTTGTAGGAAATGTCCACCCCTTCAAAATGAGCATTGGATGGGATTTTTCTGATGAACCATGAAAAAGTTATGCCTTGGTCAAGTTACAGTTGACTTTTCAACTGTCCAAAAATAGAAACTTTTGACACCTTGATGATTTTTGAGCCATTCTTGTGGAATCATGATCAAGACTTGATCAAATGATGATTGTGGCTTCAAAATAAGACGTTGACCAAAATTTTTTACTTTTGACTGCCAAATGACCATTTTACCCCTACAGTTGACTGTGGAGCAAATAGGGCTTTTGACTGTGCAACTTAATGCTATGAGTCTTGAAACTTGGCATAGGGATGCTTGACAATGTGTATAGGCATATGTGACTTGATTGAGCCCTTGAAAACCTCAACTTCTTTTCAAGAACCAAAACCCTAATTTGACTGGCTTAGGAGGGTGTTTGACTGTGCAACCCTTGAGTAGACTTGAGCAAATTGAGATGATACTTGTCAAAACTTTGAAGAATATGGGAGGAAAAATTTTGGGGTACAACAGTTGCCCCTGTTCAATATTCTTAGACCTGAGGATGTAGATTGGCTTACGTGCCTTTCGTGATCCGAAGGTGGAAGATGATTGAACACTAGAGTGCCCAGAAATTTGCACTCACATAGTAGAGTATCAACAGTGTGGTGGCGGGAATGGGCTTACAGATGCCATTTGGAGAGATGGTGGATAGGAGGATGGGCTTATAGATTCCATCTGGAGATGTGACAGAACCTTGTCGGGAATGGGCTTATAGATGCCATTTGGAAAGATGGTATGGGAGGATGGGCTTATAGATGCCATCTGGAGGTGGTCTGTTGAACTGTAATTTTTGTAAGTTGAAAGAGGGAACCTGTGTAGGGTTGCCTGATGATGAGCTCGTGTAAAGATGCATCTTGGAAAGAAGGACACATGTGTAGGGTTTTCTGATAATGAGTCTGTATAAGACTGCATCTGAAATGGAGAAGGAACCTGTGTAGGGTTACTTTGATGACGAGCCCGTGTAAAACTACGTCTGGAGAGAGAGAACCTGTGTAGGGTTTCTTCGGGATAAGTTCGTGTAAAACTTCTGGAGGAACTGGGGTGAGGTTACTTCAGGATAAGTCCGTGTAAGACTTTTGGAGGAACCGGGGTAAGGTTACTGCAGGATAAGTTCGTGTAAAACTTCTGGATGAACCGGGGTAAGGTCATCTTGAGATAAGTCCGTGTAAGACTTCTGGAGGAACCGGGGTAAGGTTACTGCAGGATAAGTTCGTGTAAAACTTCTGGATGAACCGGGGTAAGGTCATCTTGAGATAAGTCCGTGTAAGACTTCTGGAGGAACCGGGGTAAGGTTACTGTAGGATAAGTTCGTGTAAAACTTCTGGATGAACTGGGGTAAGGTTATCTTGAGATAAGTCCATGTAAGACTTCTGGAGGAACCGGGGTAAGGTTACTGCAGGATAAGTTCGTGTAAAACTTCTGGATGAACCGGGGTAAGGTTACTTCGGGATAAGTCTGTGTAAGACTTCTGGATGAACTGGAGTAAGGTCATCTTAAGATGAGTCCGTGTAAGACTTCTTCTGAAAGAAAAGGAACTGGTGTAGGGTTACTTTGATGATAAGTCCGTGTAAGACTTCGTCTGAAAATTGAGAAGGAACTGGTGTAGGGTTGCCTGAGGATGATCAAGTAGATAATTGTCCGGTTTGGTTTCGGATATTAACCCACGATCAGTCGTCCACAGAATTTTCCTGGCTTGTTATTGGTGTTGATCTGGAACTGTAAAGGTAGATGGTAATCATCTTTTGATTGACTTTTTCCTGAAAAGGCAAAGTATTAGTCGTATGCAATGTCATGATGCATGAACTGCATGTTTTTAAGATGTTCTCAAAAATAAATGAGGTTTGTGTTGTATGATGCGTATGCATGCTATAATGTATGAAGATGTGATGTTTATGAATGTATTCTCGTCTGGGAAAATAAATCCTTGACGAATGCCGGGAGTTTGTTGAATCCTGGGCTGATGTTGAAGAGTAGAGTTCTTCATTTCCGCTGGGGATGATGGTTGCAAGAATAAACCGGTAGGAGAAGATGACTCCGTTGGGGAATAAACTTGGCGAAGAGATTACTCTGCGGGGAATTACTCTGTGGGAAGAGATACTTCGCTGAGGTTTGATGATAACTCCGCTGGGGATTCTATTGATGAGCTTTGTTGGGGAATTTGATGAACTCCGTTGGGGGTAGGAAGAACTTCGCCAAGGACGATCTTTCCGTGGTAATCAGCTGAGGATAACCCATTTATAAGCTCTGGTGGAGAATAACCTTTAAATAAAGCCGGGGAGACGCGTTCGTATTCTGCAGGGGACAAGCTTCCAGAATCTACTGGGGATAAGCTTCCAAAATATACTGGGGAGGATAATTCAACTCTCCTGGGGGAACTTTATGGACTGTACTGGGGAATGGCTCCACTAGGGTGTCTTGTATTCCTCCGGGGAACCATCTTATATTAAGATTGCCGGGGATGCTTGTTTAGGAACATCTGTATACTCCGCTGGGGAATATTGAGATTTTCTGTGGGTACCCAACTTCCTTAGGGCTGACAGTAGCCTAACTCTTCTTGGGGAGAGCGTTGTTGACTTTTTGGGGATACTGTGCCTTTTCGGGGCTGTCGGGAGACCAACTCTGCTCGGGGGAGAGTATTGTTGAACCTCGTCTTACTCCCGGGGAGTGGAGGCCTCTTGGTTATGTTCTTCAGCCGAACCTACCTTGGTACCTTGGTTGACAAAAGCGACTAGATCGCTTGGACAACTCATTATTGCCCCTGTTTCTGATGTGGGAGAAGAAGATACCTTGTGGAGGTGCTTGATAACTGTCGATTGACAAATCTTCTTCTGGTAGGCAAGTGACGAGATGACGGGACATAGTCGTACGCTTTTGATCCCTAACTTTTGCCTGGACCGCCCTCTCGGGTTTTCAGTCCATCGGGATACCCATTTTTGCCCAAGCCTCCTTTTCAGGTTTTCGACTTGCCGGGTGTACAAATTTTTCTATTTCATCCCTTATTTTGCCCGAACCCTTTTGGTTCGCCGGGAAGCCCTTATTTTTGCCTAGGTGTGTCAACCTAGCGGGTCTTTGATTATGCGTAGTATTTTTTTGACTATGTCCATGCTCTCAGGATGTAGGGGGTGCCACTGTTAGTAGTGTTGTGTCGTCATACCACCAGAAGATCTTCGTTTGATCGTCCAATGCCCCAAGTAATTCAGACGGAGATTTGCCCCAAGCTGGTTGGCCTTTTGAGAGATTCTCCGAATCGTGACTTAACTACCCCAGATGATGGACAATGATCATGCCATGCCCCTTGGTTGGGAGTGCTTTTGTTCATCATATATTCTTCGTGCGAACTTCTATGCTGTTCAAACAAATAGTCATATGCAATCAATGTTATATTAAAAATGCAAAGCTTATGTCTGTCTTGAAGATTTTGAAAATGCATTTTTCAGTAAAACAAGCAATTTTGTAAACTGTGATGTCAACTTGTTATTTTACCGCAAGCCTTAAGGAGTCAGGATACCTTTCGTAACAGTATGCTTTCGAACTAACCCATGCTTCAGCTAGGACTTTTGAGGGTTATAACATGGCCTGGTTCACGGTTTAAGAAACAAAGGATAAAGGCTCAAATTTATCTGTACCCACCCGCTCTTCGTGATGTTCTTCAAACCTAAACTCAGTTGATCGTGCGTTAGACCTTGTTTGAGTCTTTGCTTTGATATACCAGTGATGGTTCGGATACTGACGGTTTATTTTGAATAGGAAGTCATTTCCTTTTGTGTTCAGGGTTTGTAGGACCTCTTTCCTTTTTTATTTTTATCATCCCTGTCTTTTGCCTGAACTATTTCTTTTGTGATTACAGTCAGCGGGATGCCCCAGTTTTGTAAGTCTCCTTCATAGGTTTTGACTTATTGGGCTTTAGTTTCTGAAAGATAATGACTGCATGTCCTTATGATTATTCAGAACCATCATCATCTTTTGTTTTGTAAGGACTTCTTTGGTGCCATTCACTGTGCACCTAGATCAACTGAGAAGACTACCCTGCCCCGGGTTATGATTAAGGGTTTTAATTTTCGAAAATAAAAACTCCTACTTCTTTGGCTCGAAGGGGTTGATGAGGGATTATCTTCCTTATAACTCCGGTGTTTAGGAATTGAAACAATGCCTGTACCTCATCAGCGGGGTCTGTTCAAAAGCATACTATAGATTGTGGTATCGTTTTCGTCATCCTCCCTAAAGAGGCTTAGAATTTTAGATCGAGAGTTGAACATCAAGAAAAAATAAAAGCAATTTTGAATATAGAGAACACAATTACTTCAAAACAGACACGTGTAATGCATTAATGAAATAATAGAGTTTGACATGATAATTGTTTGAATAAGCATAAAAAGATACAATATCATAATTTAAATGGAACAAAAGTCTCTCAATCCTAGCCATGTTTTGGCAAGGGAGCAGCGATCACGTTGGGAGTCTCGGCAGGCTCAAATTCGATCTCTTTGGCGTCAATCATATTCTGGATCTTGTATTTCAGCGCCCAACAATCCTCAGTATCGTGCCTCGGGCTTCCGGAATGATAGTCACACCTCGCATCTGGGTTGTAGTTTGGAGAAGAGGTCTTGGGATTTGCAGGAGGGTTGATCACCGCAATCAGATTCATTTTCAACATGTGCTGCAATGCTTGTGACAATGGCATATTGATGTTGGTGAATTGTCTTTTAGGCTCGTCTGGCCTTTGCTGATTTCCCTTTGGCGGTTGTCGGCGTGACGCAGAACCTGAGATCATGACTGCCCCTACGTCTTGGTCACGATGATCCTTCTGACTGTACGCAGCATTGGACTCTTTCTTGAATGGTTTCTTATCAGCATTCGAGGAGTCACCCTTTTGTATCTTCCCGGACTTGATACCAGCTTCTATCCTCTCACCAGTTAAGATCAGATCTGTGAACCCAGCAGAAGAATTCCCAATCAGATGGTTGAAGAACGGACCAGACAGGGTCCCCAGGAACATGTCAACGAGCTCACGGTCAGTCAACGGTGGCTGCACCCTGCCAGCCAGGTCTCTCCACTTTTGCGCGTACTCCTTAAAACCTTCACCCTCTCCTAGTGACATACCCTGGAGTTGGGTACGAGTAGGAGCGAGGCCGGCATTATACTGATACTGCTTATAAAAAGCAGTTGCCAAGTCCTCCCAGTTATGAATACTGGTTCCATCCAGCTGATAGAACCATTTGAGCTGAGTCCCTGAGAGACTTTCCTGGAAGAAATGGATCCATAGATTCTTGTCTGCCGTGTAGGGCTGGATCTTCCTTGCGTATGAACGGAGATGCATCTTAGGGCAAGAAGCCCCGTCGTACTTCGCAAAGGCAGGCGCCTTGAACTTGTGAGGGATCACCACCCCAGAAGATAAACCTAAGTCTCCAAAATACAACCCAGGCACACGTTGAATCTCCATAGAATTTAACCTGTCCTCCAGCTGTTTGTACCTGTCCTCAGCAGGAGGGTACTGTTCATCATTGAAATCTGTCTCAGTGTCAGAGACTACGGGACTAGGAACCCTTCCCTCTTGGTGACTGCCTTCCCCAACAGATGGAGTAGTCCGCTCAGCTTCATTCTGCAGTGTATTCCCAGATATGCGTCTAGGGTTGAACAAAACAGTCCTCTTCTTCTTCTTCTTCTTCAACAGCAGAGTCTTCAATTCCTATTGACCATGGGCTAAGCTCACGACCAGCTCTTGAAACTGGGCGTTCTGGGCCTGGAGGGCCTTGATAGCTTGTTCATTGGATGATTCAGGATTCATGATGACTGCTGAAATAAACAGCGAGGAAGATTAAGCAACCGGTGGAAAAGAGTACCTGTAATGCGATGATATGTATGTATGCATGCGATGTTTTCAAGGATCTCGCGGGATAAACAAGAAAATTGTTAGAATTTGAATTCGGTAGCTTGATTGAAGGAACTTCATGTTGTTGAGAGTCCTTCCTCAAGAGTCAAGGCTCACCATATCGAGTGGGTCATAGCCCCTGACTCAAGTCATTAACCTTGGCTAGGGGAAAATAAATCCCCTTTGCCCTTTGCTAGACATTTGATTCATCATGACCTGCATCACAAACCCTTGAGATCCTTGAAATGGATTAGTCCTTATGCAGGATGTATGCAATGGTATGATGTTATGCTATGCATGGAGTGATGTAAGTAGGCCCTGTAATGAGTCCCAATCAAGGACTGTAAACAAAACCTGCAAGGAACTCGTGTTGTTATATAACAAGTATGCAAGTAGTCAAGTTTGAAGGAACACAAGTCACACAAAGAGCCCTTAGAGTTTAGGCCAGCATGAAGTTTGGGGTACTACTCTCTTTCAGTTTCGTTGGTTAAGACCTGTCCTATCAAAAGTAATCGGGTTCTAGAGGATCCCAATATCACTGACTACCCTCAATCGGTCATAACTCCAGCGTCGCAATCTTTTCTTGCGGCCAGAACCATCGCGAGAGTTTAGCCTCAATGGGTGTAGCATATTGCTACTGTTCTATGGCCAAGTTGAGTCAATTTTGGGTTCTAAGGTCGGTTGGTGCTTAATGACTCCTCAGAAGACCCATATTCTCCTCGTTGCAACACAAGGGATATCGGTACAGACCAAGGTGCCACACCAACGTAGCCACTGCTTCACCCGTGTCGGTCTACGCCGGACAGGTCCCTCACAACTTATGCTACCTAAAAGGGTATCCCCAGATCCTGGTTAGGATCTATGAAACTCCGATGCAATGCCCACAAATACAAAGCAAACAAAACATTCAATTGAAAATATAAGTATGATCTAATCCTAAGGTATACCTCACTTTTATCATCCCCAGCAGAGTCGCCAGTTCTGTGATCGGTGGAAATAGAACTGACTATTTTTTAGCTGGTTTCACGAAATGTCGCGGTAAGCAAGAGTCGCCACCGTCTTTTATGTTCTCCAACATGGAAAGGACAAAAGCACAACAAAATTCCTTATTCGAGATGTTTTCTCGGTTCGGGAGGTAGATTTATAGAAAGGGAAGGTGTTAGCACCCTTTCTATCCGTGGTTATCCACCGGCTCTTAGGTACTTGCTCTTATGTTTTCAAAATTTGTTTGCTTTTCAAGTGTGTGTGGGTTTTGAAAAAGTTTCGTTTGAAAAATTTCTAAGTAACTCTTGTATCGGTCCTCAAGAGTGTATGAAAAATTTGTTTGAAAACCTTTTGAAAGTGTAGGTGCGAAAAGTTATTTTTGTTTATTTTGAAAGAGCAAGTACCCATGAGATCTACCTACTCTAAGGAATTAGGCTGTGTAAGAGTCCTTTAGATAGTGCTATCCCACCATTGAGAGGTAGGTAGCACCATCGTTGGAGTTGTTCGGGTCAATTTGATTATCAGGGACATGTGTGGTCACCAAAGCAATAGTAGGACACCTTAGCGGTAACCCTAATGTCCTAGATCCTTTTTTTATCCGAGGCAACCGTTTCGAGGAAACTGGATCTTTGGACAGGAGGGCGACCTCTAAGACATCCTATACTTGATGACCACGTTCGAGGAAACCAGTGAGGCGTACCCTAAGAGTGGCATGTGCATGTGTGTTGTTTTTCAGTTAATGTTTGTCTTGTACATGTTATTTGTGAGCTACGGATTGGTTTTATTTGTCATACATTCTTGCAGGCATAATTAACAGTTAGGAGTGCGGAAAATAAATCGCGGAAAGGTAAATCTAACTATTACAAGGCGCGGGTCTATACATCGCCAAAAACAAAAACCCGTTTTGAAAATAAAAATGCGAGAAATAGTAAATAAAGATATAAACCTAATTAACTATTACATTTCCGGAAGCAGTTACATAAATAATCAAAATAACGAATTGAAACTTAAATGCGCGCGAAAGAATGAATCGGGATGTCCTGAGGGTTTTGACCCTTTTTGAGAAAGAATTGAATTTTTGTCCCTTTTTTGCAATTAATGAAATTAGGCCTAATTACTAATTAATTATTTTATTAAAAAATGTTTTTTAAGTTTTATGTTTTTTTATGAAATAAAAATAAGAAGAAATTAAAAGTTAAAAGAAAAAAAAACCTAAGTCTAAGTTTGTTTTATTTATTGTAAAAAAGTATTAAAGTTAACTAATTAAACTAATTTAATTTAATTTACAAAATAAGTTAATAAATAATAAAATGTTTTTTTTTTTGGTTTTCTGAATTTTATGGGAAAAATTAGTTATGTTAATTTAGTGATAATTAGAAAAATAATTAATAAACAAACAAAATAAAAATATAAAACAAGAAGAAAAAGGGATGAACCAAAAGGGGGGTTCTGGGCCCAGAATGGGGGTGAATTCTGGAATGGTGAGGCCCGATATCTCAAGTCTTGTTGACTTTTTGCAATTGGATGCGTGTGCTTTGACTGAAGAACATGGTATTCCTCCTCTCATGGCCTTTGGATCTGGGTTTGAGGCCACTTGGCGCCCTTCTGGATGAGGCGTATGGTGAGATGCTTTGTATTGCCTGCATAGGAACGCATTAGGAAAAATAATATTGAGTTTTGGGGGGACCTGGGATTCGAACCCAGGTCCCAGTAGTGACCAAACACGTCATCAACCACCAAGGCACTACGTTGTCTTTGTTAATATAATATGCAATAAACATAAAATATAGAAACCACGTCCATGCTGGATTTTAACAAAAAAAAGCGCGCTACGTTTGAATGCTCCAACCATGCTCTTCCACGTGTTGTCTTCTTCATGAAACCTGAAACAAAAACAAACAAATAACGGGGGTTTTTAACCCCCACAATACTGAATGGCCAAAAATAGCGAATAGGAATCCAGGGCATATAAATATGGCGCGAGGTGTCCAATGTCTTCGTCTTATTCAGGCGGTTTCAACCATGTGCATCTTGAGGTCTAATTTTACAGCATGTGAAAAACCCTAATCTGAGAGCTCAGAAAACCCTAGAATTCAACAATGGTGTTTTCGAATCTAGGGCACCATAATGCAATTAACCTATATCATCAGCTTCAGCAAGGTCATAACAATGTAAAGCAACAATTATATCATGTTAAATATGCAAGAATTATGAGTTTTGATTCTAGAAAAATTAGGCAAACTGTGTGACTGAAGTGGACGATTCCTTGAATTCCGGAGCTTGTTTGTGATTGCAATAGGTTCCTGGAAGGTCCAACAAGGTGTTTGAATCAAGAAAAGGCTTCCAATTGTGCTGGAAGGTTGATTTCAGTTTTCACTTTTTTGCTTGATTTTTTGAATATGGTTAGGGTCCTTCTGCAGCAGCTTGTGCGTGTAATGTATTAGGTCCTCGTTTTGCATATGTATGGGAATGCATTTAAGTGATATGATGAGCCAATGATCCATTGTATTCAAGTTTTTGGATTTTGCTTTAACACCATTAAAGAACATTCCAAGTTTGGTTCAAAACCATGATTTTGTGCTCAAAGTGGCCTAGCACGAATTTGGCAACTAGAATATGCTGTATGAAAGCCATTCAAACCAAAAGATACCATTCTTTTAATTTTTTTGATTTTATTTGAATTATTATGGATTAAAATGAATTAAATCCACAAAAATTAAATAAAAATGAAAAAATAAATGTTTGGTCTTGAAATTAATCATGGGACACGTGGGTGGCATGACAAGGCTGAATCAAGTGGAAGAAAGTGGGCCCTTTTGTCAAAAATTGAAGTTTCAAGGATAGTTGACTTTTTCCATTTCACAAAAATTTCCCAACTTCTCCAATGCATATCTTGCTCAATTTTGATCATATGGACATGTTCTTGGACATTTTGGAAAGGTCTTGAAGTCCTCTAACCAATGCCTTTTGTCCCATGTAATTTTGATTTACCAATCTCAAGTTATGGTCTTTAACTTAAAATGCCTTTTTGTTGACTTTTAAAAATGACCTATAATGTTGAAATTGATAACTTTTTGTGAGAGCATTTCTTGGACTTTTAATGTGAAGATGAGTTGTAGGAAATGTCCACCCCTTCAAAATGAGCATTGGATGGGATTTTTTTGATGAACCATGAAAAAGTTATGCCTTGGTCAAATTACAGTTAACTTTTCAACTGTCCAAAAATAGAAACTTTTGACACCTTGATGATTTTTGAGCCATTCTTATGGAATCATGATCAAGACTTGATCAAATGATGATTGTGGCTTCAAAATAATATGTTGACCAAAATTTTTGACTTTTGACTGCCAAATGACCATTTTACCCCTACAGTTGACTGTGGAGCAAATAAGGCTTTTGACTGTGCAACTTGATGCTATGAGTCTCGAAACTTGGCATAGGGATGCTTGACAATGTGTATAGGCATATGTGACTTGATTGAGCCCTTGAAAATCTCAACTTCTTTGCAAGAACCAAAACCCTAATTTGACTGGCTTAGGAGGGTGTTTGACTGTGCAACCCTTGAGTAGACTTGAGCAAATTGAGATGATACTTGTCAAAACTTTGAAGAATATGGGAGGAAAAATTTTGGGGTACAACAACATGAATTTGTCAACACATGCTAGTTATACACAACAGGATGAGTCGATACATACCTTTATGGGTCGATGCATGTTGTCTTTCGCCACAATACATAATCAATCAACTTGCATGAGTTCGACACAAGCCTCTGTGAATTGATACAAGCTGCCTTTCGACACAATACTGAACCAATCAATTTGCATGAGTTCGACACAAGCCTCTATGGATTGATACCAGCTTCCTTTTGACACAATACATAACCAATCAATTTGCATGAGTTCGAAACAAGCCTTTATGGATCCATACAAGCTGCCTTTCGACACAATACAGAACCAATCAATTTGCATGAGTTTGACACAAGCCTTTATGGATCCATACAAGCTGCCTTTCGACACAATACATAACCAATCAATTTGCATGAGTTCAACACAAGCCTTTATGGATCCATACAAGTTGCCTTTCGACACAATACAGAACCAATAAATTTGCATGAGTCGAAACAAGCCTCTATGGGTCGATGCAAGCTGCAAACTTTATTTGTCGGATGCTTCGACTTGGTACCTACAAAACAAAAAATATACAAAGACAAAGAAAAATATTTTTTTGTATTTTGATTAGAAGTTAGTCAATAACATATATACAAAATACACAACCAAGGTGCTTGGAAATTCCTCAAGAGCAAACTTAAATATAGGAGATAGAAAAAAGAGGAAGAACCAACCCTGATGTGATCTTGCTATGATCAAGTTGACATGATATGATAGGGGAATCTTAGGGGCAAAAATTGGGGTACAACAGCTGCCCTTATTTAAGTGTCTTCTATCTGGAGATACGAAGGTTAAAAATATTCGTGTCGACGCGATTGAAGATACTTATATATAAAACAAGCCCTATTTTTGTCTCTAAGATGCCATGCAATGATTATGATTATGAATCCAAATGGACAAATCTAAAGAGACGCAAGACACCACTGGGGACGAAACAAAAATGAAGAAAAAAAGGAGCAACCCCACCAGGAAAATAAACCACTGGTGAACAAAAGACATGAATCGGAGAGGAGGATAACAAGCATCGACGTTCACTGCCGATGTCTACCAACGTTCACTGAAGGTAGAGAGAAAATATCATACCACTGCCTTTCACTGATGATGAACTATCAACATTCACTGATGATAACAAAAGGATAAGAAACACCAACGTTCACTACCGATGTACTACCAACTTTCACTGAAGGTAGATTTGAATATCATACCACCGCCGTTCACTGACGATGAACTATCAACGTTCACTGATGATATCAAAAATATAAGAAACACTGACGTTCACTGCCGATGTACTACCAACGTTCACTGAAGGTAAATTTGAATATCATACTACCGCCGTTCACTGATGATGAACTATCAACGTTCACTAATGATAGAAAAAGATAAGAAACACCGACGTTCACTACTGATGTACTACCAACATTCACTGAAGGTAGATTTGAATATCATACCACCGCCGTTCACTAACGATGAACTATCAACGTTCACTGATGATATCAAAAAGATAAGAAACACCGACGTTCACTGCCAATGTACTACCAACGTTCATTAAAGGTAGATTTGAATATCATATCACCTCCGTTCACTGACAATGAACTATCAAGATTCACTGATGATAGAAAAAAGACAAGAAACACCAACGTTCACTGCCGATGTACTACCAACGTTCACTGAAGGTAGATTTGAATATCATATCACCGCCGTTCACTGACGATGAACTATCAACGTTCATTGATGATAGCAAAAAGATAAGAAACACCGATGTTCACTGCCGATGTACTACCAACATTCACTGAAGGTAGATTTGAATATCATATCATCGCCGTTCACTAATGATGAACTATCAACGGTCACTGATGATAGCAAAAAGATAAGAAACACCGACGTTCACTGCCGATGTACTACCAATGTTCACTGAAGGTAGATTTGAATATCTCAAGTCTTCCCCAAAATCCTGGTGTTTCACCTAGAACGGGTCTCAACTTATTCTTTAACCAAGGCACTATGCCTGGAAAGGGTAATATGTAAGCTTATCTCAAATAAAGAGACTTCCACTCATTGTCAAGGGGAATTGCAAAGAGAAATGACTTTCTGGGGATAGAAATATGGCTTCCTGGGGAAAGAGATATGACTTCCTAGGGAAAGAGATATGACTTCCTGGGGAAATGCCACGTTATTCCTACTGAGGAGATAAAGTCTTCTCGTGCAAAATAAATGCACAAACCAAAACTCAAAGTTCTCAGAAATCTGAAGTAAATAATATCGTCATACAACCACAAATCCAATCAGACACAAACTGGAGCAAGACGGCCAACGAAGATACATCCTTTGAGAAATAAACTCAAGAGGGAAAACCAAGTCCACCTAATAAAGGAGCGTTGCAGGAAGGTTAGAACACAATGTCAATAAAAAATGATTTATAGGAATGCATGATGTATGTATGAATGTATGAGTGATATCATGCATATGCTGGTAAAAGGATACATAATCAGTACAAACAAACAAAACCGCCTCAGGTACCAACAACATTGGGCTAAACTTAAACCAGAAAGATCAATCCAAGAATGGTAAAAGCAACTGGGGAAACCAAACCTATTGCCTGTCCTAACTTCACTGAGGAGAAACATAATTCGGATGTAGCTAAATCAAACAGATACCGAGATAGAACATCTTTCTTCCAGTTTCATCGGAGAAACTAGTTTTTCAAAAATAAAATACCTACTGGAGATTGCAAGACCAGCCTCAAATAAAGCAGACTGACACCGAGACAATCAAACCTCACTGGGGAAATCAGACCCACTTTGAAGGAGGAAAAACATACAGACTTCACTAAGGGAGACAATGCTTCATCATCGAGACATCTACTGGGGACTTCATGCTGACTTCATTGGGGAGGTCAAAACCACATCATCGAGGGGAAACCAAGATACGCTCTTCACTGGGGAAACCAGAGATGCGTTCTTCATTGGGGAAACCAGAGATACGTGTTCTTCGAGAGTAATTATTGCACCAACTTCTTTAGGGAGAAAGGACTTCTATCAAATAAAAGAGGCCTTTACTGGAGAATATTGGATTGAGTCTTCATATCATCTAAACCTATTCCAACAAAATATTCCCTGGTATAGTCTTCCTTTCATCATATGAGGGAAAACTTCGCTGGGGGAATCTAGAACAGAGGCTTCTGACCATGAAATCCCAAAATCAAAAGCGAACCAAGACTTGGCCGGGGATAATGGGTTCACAAACCTAATATTGTACCTTGCACCCACTGGTATCGTCTTTAACTATCTGAGAAACACAAAGATTGCGCACATACCAACAAGATGACCTGAGAAAAACCTTCATGAAGGAAGTAAATATTCTTAAAACAACCGGAGTTTGTTCATTCCTGGGATTGCCATTTTTGTTGTCATTGTTTCATCACAAATCCTGAAGTAAATTGGATTGTGAAGATCTCCCCTTTTTTTTGAAAAGTTAATTTTGCTTTTTAATCTTTTTGCTTTAAAAATTATTATTAGTAATAAATGGAGTCTTTGCAAGCTAAATAAAAATAAGAACACGAAGAATTGGGCAAAAGCTCGAATTTCATTAATAGAATGGTAGTCTGCAAATGGCGAGACTCCATGGATGATTACAAAGTTTGGGAAATGGTAATATATAATGGAAAAGATACATTGAGATACAACGACCACCATTCTCCCTAACAACTTTTGAAATCCTGAGTAGCAGCTTTTGTTGGAGTATGGTGAGGATCCGAGAAGATTGTTGCTTCAACGATCAAGTCTTGTCTGATGTAGTTAATTGGCAAGAAAAATCCCTAACTTTTTCCTAAACTGCCCTTGCGGGTTTTCAACTTAGCGGGAAATTTATTCTGTTTATGTCTCTAATTTTTTCCTAGACCTCCCTTTCAGGTTTTCAGCCTACCGAGACGCTCCTTTTTGCCTAAGCAGCCCTTTCGGGATTTCAACTTAGCGAGCTGTTCTTTTATTTCTTTAGGAAAAGTATTTCTTGACTGCCTCAGCATTCATGGGACGTGGGAACTCCTTGCCATCCATAGTTTCAAGAATTAATGCACCACCAGAGAAGGCTTTCTTGACAACATACGGGCCTTCAAAATTGGGAGTCCACTTGCCCCTAGAATCAGTGTCGAAAAACATGATCTTCCCGAGCACGAGGTCGCCTTCTCTGAATTCACGAGGTTTGACTTTTTTATCAAATGCTTTCTTTATTCTTTTCTGATATAACTGCCCATGACACAAAGCTGTCATTCTCCTCTTCAATCAAATTCAATTGGTCAAACCTGTTCTGGACCCATTCAACCTCTATCAATTTGACTTCCATTATCACACGCAACGAGGGAATCTCTACCCAATAGGGAGTACATCTTCCATTCCATATACCAAGGAGAACGGGGTTGCTCCTGTTGAAGTGCGGACAAATGTTCGATATCCATACAGAGCAAAAGGGAGCATTTCATGCTAATCCTTATAAGTAACAACCATTTTCTGGATAATTCTCTTGATATTCTTATTAGCAGCTTCAACAGCCCCATTCATCTTTGGCCTGTATGGAGACGAATTGTGATGGACAATCTTGAATTCTTCATGCAGTTCTATCATCATCTTGTTGTTCAAATTCGAGCTATTGTCAGTGATGATTCTACTCGGCACACCATACCGGCATATAAGATTGTTTTTGATGAAACGCACAACCACCTGTTTGGTAACATTGGCATATGAAACAACCTCTACCCATTTGGTAAAGTAGTCAATTTCTACCAAGATGAAACGGTGTCCATTCGAAGCTTTGGGTTCTATCATCCCGATCATGTCAATACCCCACAAAGAGAAAGGCCATGGGGAGGAAATCACATTGAGAAGTGTCGGAGGCACATGGACCTTATCTGCATAAATCTGGCATTTATGGCACTTCTTTGCAAATTTGTAACAATCAGATTCCATTGTCAACCAATAGTAACCTGCCCTTAGCATCTTTTTAGCCATTGAATGCCCATTAGCATGAGTGTCAAATGAACCTTCATAAATCTCATGCATCAACATGTCTGCTTCGTGTCTATCCACGCATCTGAGCAAGACCATGTCATGATTTCTCTTGTATAACACATTTTCACTGAGGAAGAAACTGCATGCCAATCTTCTTAGTGTCTTCCTATCTTTCCTCGACGCACTAAATGGGTATTCCTGAGTCTGAAGAAAATGCTGGATGTCATAATACCAAGGTTTTTCATCTGCTACCTCCTCTGTTGTAAACACATGAGCGGGCCTATCCAACCGTCGAACTGTAATACGGGGTATATCATTCCAAGTATTTACTTGGTACATGGTATCCAGAGTTGCCAGAGCATCTGCCATTTGATTTTCATCTCTAGGAATCTGATGGAATTCAACTTTATTAAAGAACGGTAGCAATCTTCTAGCATAATCTTTGTAAGGGATCAAGCCAGGGTGACGAGTATCCCATTCTCCTTTAATCTGATTTATTACCAAAGCTGAATCACCATACACATCTAGAATTTTGATTCTGAGATCAATAGCTTCCTCAAGACCCATGATGTAAGCCTCATATTCCACCATATTATTAGTGCAATCAAATGTTAACCTTGCAGTAAAAGGAATGTGAGATCCATGAGGAGTGATGATCACAACACCAATTCCTTTACCATAATAATTCACCGCTCCATCAAATATCATACTCCAACGAGATTCAAGATTGGGGCCTTCCTCGGGCAATGGTTCCTCACAATCTTTCACTTTCAGGAACATCACATCTTCATTGGGGAATTCATATTCTGCAAATTGATGATCTTCCACCGGCTGGTGAGCAAGGTAATCCGCCAACACACTACTTTTGATAGCTTTTTGAGTGCGGTATTCAATATCATATTCAGATAACAACATCTTCTAGCGGGCAATTCTCCCAGTAAGAGCAGGCTTCTCAAAAATATACTTGATTGGATCCATTTTGGAGATCAACCAAGTGGTGTGATTCAACATATACTTCCGCAAACGCTTTGCCGCCCAGGCCAAAGCACAACACATTTATTCTAGCATGGAATACCGCGACTCATAATTAGTTAACTTTTTGCTGTGATAATAAATGGCGAACTCTTTCTTCCCTGTTTCATCTTGATGTCCCAGAATACAACCCATGGATTTATCTAACACTGTTAGATACATAACCAACGGTCTCCCTTCTACGGGAGGGAGTAAGATAGGTGGTTCAAGAAGATACTCTTTAATACTCTCAAATGCCCTTTGGCAGTCAACCATCCACACACAATCTTGATCTTTCTTTAACAACTTAAAGATCGGTTCACACTTTGCAGTCATGTGGGAAATGAATCTGGAAATATAATTCAAACACCCGAGGAAACCCCTGACTTGATTTTCAGTTCTTGGTGCTGGCATTTCTTGAATTGCTTTGACTTTATCAGGGTCAACTTCAATTCCTTTCTGGCTAACAATAAAACCCAAAAATTTCCCCGATCTAACTTCGAAGGTGCATTTATTTGGATTCAAACGGAGACGATACTTCCTCAAACGCTGAAACAAATTCAACAAATATTTTATATGCCCTTATTTAGTTTGGGATTTTGAAATCATATCATCAACATATACTTCAATTTCCTTGTGCATCAGATCATGGAATAGGGTTGTCATAGCCCTCTGGTACGTTGCACCAGCGTTCTTCAACCCGAAGGGCATCACTCTGTAACAGAATGTTCCCCAGGGTGTGATAAACATTGTTTTTTCCATGTCCTCTGAAGCCATTCTTATTTGATTATACCCGGAAAATCTGTCCATGAACGAGAATACCTTGAATTTTGATGTGCTATCCACTAACATGTCAATGTGAGGCAATGGAAAATCATCTTTTAGACTAGCTTTATTTAGATCTTTGTAATCTACGCACATGCAGACTTTTCCGTCTTTTTTCGGTACTGGGACAATATTGGAAATCCATTGAGGATACACTGACGTCATAATAAAACCATCATTAATCTGCTTTAGGACCTCCTCTTTAATCTTTACTGCCATATCTGAGTAGGTTCTTCTCAACTTTTGTTTAACTGGCGGACACTCTGGCTTCAACGACAAATGATGCTCGACAATGTCTGTATCTAGACCAGGCATATCTTGATAAGACCAAGCAAAAATATCCACATACTCTTTCAACAGCTCAATCAACCCGCTCTTCACATCAGGATGCAACGATGCTCCAATCTTAACTTCCTTCGGATCTTCTTCTGAACCCAAATTAATCACTTCCAAAGGCTCCTTATATGGCTGAATGGTATTTTACTCGTGCTCAAGCAACCGTGAGACCTCTTTTGGAATCTCATCATAATCTTCTTCTTCATCCCCAAACATAGGACATTCAAAGTTAGGAGAGGGTGCAGGGTCATTGTATTCAACGGGTTTTTTTAATTAATCTGCACATGTGATTTATGATTGCTTTTAGAAATTGACACATATAGCAAGTGATCATGCAGATTAATTTTCAGTTATTATTTATTTTGAAAAGGTTTTTTTATTTGATTACCAATTCCCAAGAAAAAGCAGAAAATAAAGACATATTTTTGGAAGCAAAGACAACTTTTATTAATGATCTTAAAAATCAAAGCAAACAGATAAGCCCATACAATACTTTCACCTTGGGAAGACTGAAAACTTTTCAAAAGAAAGAAACAGATTAACAAAACAATTTACTTTGAAATATGTATGCAAGAAGGAACATCAATGGTGACCCAGTTCTGAACTCAGACTTCATGCGTCACATAATTCGGTACTTCCTGCTCTGCTTCATCATCTTCAACAACATTAATTCCAGAACCAGTTGGATGGAGGTAGCCTCCGCTGCGGAAAACATCATGATAACTGTTCACAGAAGACTTTGACTTCAAACTTTCGCCTTTGCCATTCTTCGAAGAGAAACCCAAACCGGTTCTGTTTTTTTTCACGGGTGGATCCACAAGTTATCCCCAAACTGCATTATGACCATTGTGCACAACCTACTGCACGTCCTTCAGCGAAACCACATAATTCTCATTCCTCCTTATGTTGTCAATAGATCGGGCTTGGAATTGGGTTCCAACAGCAGCCTCATCCGCTTCTACAATACTGAAAGAGGATAAATGGGATATCAACAACACCTGCTCTCCATTTATGATCACCAACTTCCCCTTGCGCACAAACTTTAACTTCTGATGCAGAGTTGAAGTGACAGCCCCTGCTTCGTGTATCCATGTCCTTCCTAGCAAACAACTATATGCGGGAATAATGTCCATGACCTGGAAGGTTATCAAGAAAAAATGTGGTCCTATATGGATGGGCAAGTCCACTTCACCATTGACAGATTTCCTCGACCCATCAAAAGCCTTCACAATGATGCCACTCGGGCGCATAGGTGCTCCTTGATACTTTAGCCTCATGAGGGTACTCCTCGGTATAACATTCAGCGCGGATCCGTTATCAATTATCACATTGGACATCGAATCATTCTTGTAGTTCATAGATATGTGGAGGGCCAAGTTATGATTCCTCCCTTCATCTGGTAACTCATCATCGCAGAAACTCAAATTGTTACATGATGTAATGTTTCCAATTACGCTGCTGAATTGATCTAATGGCATGTCATTCTACACAAAAGCTTGGTCTAGTACTCTCATCAGTGATTCTCTATGAGCAGAGGAATTCATTAATAAAGCTAGGATAGATATCTTGGAAGGAGTCTGCAATAGCTGATCTACAATTTTGTAGTCGCTCATCTTAATTATCTTCAAAATATCATCGATTTCTTTCTCTAATGTAGCTCCACTAGTATCTCTTGCAGCCTTCTTAGGCTCATCATTCTTAGCTATTTTCTTTCCAGCAACAACATCTCTTTGAATAACCGGCACAAACACACGACCGCTACGGGTCACCCTGCTATTATCAGCTATATTTCCAACATCTGGCATTGGCTGAATGCGAACTTCCACCCCATCTTCTAAGATTGTAGCGTTGTATTTGTAAGGCCCAACCTTATCTGATTTATAGGGAACAGGATCTGGCAGACTAATTACCAATGGGGTAACAGCCGGTTTGCTATAGTACTCCACCTCAATATGAGTGGGTGCACCAAAACAATGTACAATGACTTTTACCCCTTCCTCAACATAATCAGCCATCAAAAAGTCATTTTCGGGAAACAAAACTTATTTTGAAGAGAAATACTCATATGCGGAGGCATACTCTTCCTCTGACTCTTCTTCCATGAAACAAACTTCAACCATATAAATCTCATGATAATCATCTCTCTGACATGTGATCTTGATAGTTCAATTGTCTAACAGCAACTGAACACCTTCCCTCATAATAGAACATCCTCGGGGGTTTCGACAACAAACTATGCAAGATCCATATTGGTGTTCCACCTGACCAGCAATACGGCAGAAGGTAGCATGCAACTGCACGAGATCCTCATTTAAATGATCCACATAAAAAATTATGAATTCACCCGGACATCCATAAACCATATTCACTTCCTCTTCATATTCTGCCCTAGGCCTGATTATATGAATTAGACCTTCATCCATCATCTCCTGTAAATCAGCCTTTATCTTCTCACAACCCTGTATATCTGTACTGCAAATAGCACAACCGACGTGGTCATGCGTATAATAACTGAATTCACAGAGGTCTGCGTGCATCTTCACCAAATCTCCTCTAATCAGATTAATGTCAAAAATTCGAAAGTCGCCTGGACAACCGGCCACCATATTCACTCCATTCACTCCCCCGTGCTTGGGTAGAGGATTGTCTTTCACATTAGGTCCCACGTCTTTGAAAGATAAAATTCTAGACTTCACCAACCTTTACACTTCAGTCCTTAAAGGATAACAATTCTCAACACTATGCCCTGGTGCTCCTTGATGAAAGGCACACGTCTGCTCTGCTTTATAATACCAAGGCAATGGTGATGGTATGGCGGGAGGTGGTCGTGTCTGGACAAACTTCTTCTGAATCAATACTGGTAGTAGCTCTGCATAGCTCATGGTAATAGGGTCATAATTCTCCCTTCCCTAATTATACCCTTGATTTCCCTGCTGGGACGGTCTTTGATAAGCAACAGTAGTCGGAGTGGCATTCATAACAGGAGTAACTGAGGCGACTTGCTGATGACGCTGATAATTCTTTCTAGGAGCGTTTACCCTTCTCTCTTGCATAACAACATTTGTATCCCCCTCTTTCTTCTTTGTAAACCCATAAGATGGATTTTTCACACCTCCGAATCCTTCACCCTTTGTCAAACGACCTTCTCTTACTGCCTCTTCTAGGCAGACACCCATTCCTACCATCTTTGTAAAATCACTTGGGGCACTTGCCACCATTCTTTCGTAGTACAAAGCGCATAGGGTCTTCAGAAAAATCTTAGTCATTTCTTTCTCTTTCATGGGAGGAATCACTTGTGCAGCCACATCGCGCCATCTCTGTGCATACTCTTTGAACGATTCTCTGTCTTTCTGAACCATGGCCCTAAGCTGGTCACGGTCAGGCTCCATGTCCACATTGTACTTGTATTGTTTAATGAATGCTTCTCCCAAATCATTAAAAGTATGGATGTTAGCGCTGTCTAAACTCATGTACAATTTCAACGCTGCACCGATCAGACTATCCTGGAAAAAGTGAATCAGAAGACGCTGATCATCGGTGTGGGTAGACATTCTTCTTACATACATCACCAAGTGAGCACGAGGGCAAGTGTTTCCCTTGTACTTCTCAAACTCCGGGACCTTGAACTTAGCAGGAACTTTAACATTCGGGACCAAACACAACTCATTCACATTCTTCCCAAATAGCTCTTTTCCCCTAAGAGCCTTCATATCTCTTTGCATTCTATCAAACTGCTCTTGGAAATCATCCATTCTGTCATAAAGACCCAAGTCTTCACTCGGAGGAGGGAAAGGACGACACATATCTTTATTAACAAACGGAACCAAATTCACCGAAGGAGGTGCAGCAGGAACAGTATGCACCACAGGAGGTGCAAGAGTAACAACATTTTGGACCACTAGAGCATCTTGAGGGCAAAGATTGAAACCTTCAGGTGCAAAATTCTCTGGCATTCCCCATGAATAACCCTGAGGCATACGGGTTTGAACAATAGCCGGAGTAGCGGATATAGGAACAGTCAAAACTTCAGCATTTGCCCTTGTTGGTTGAGGTTGAACACTCGGTGGATGATTCTGAGCAACCACCAGAGCTTCCATCAGAGCAGTCAGATTGGCCATGCTAGCCTTCAAAGCAGAAACTTCTTCGCACAGCTCGCGATTCTCCTGTTCTAAGTTGTCCATCTTCTTTTTGAAATTAGCCCGAGTGTTGAAGTGATGAGTCAGCTTGCTGAGTGAAGTAAAGAAGCTGGGTAAGACACCTGGATATGCATAAAAAATGCAAGAAATATGTTCAATATGATGCATGATATGCAATGCATATGATTATTTTTACTTTATCGTTTAATATTTCAAGGGATTTATGGTTTATAGACATATTGCAAACATCCAAGTAATAAAGCTTTTGAAATACTAAATTTTTTTATTATAATAACTTCAAAATGGATTAAAAGTTTCAACGATCCCAAGTACAAGAAGAAAATACAATCTAAAATCCTGAGAAGAGGAACTAATGGAGATCAATCTGTACGCTGGCGCTTCCCTGTGAGCCTAGAAATCTGAGCTCTCAACCTCTGGTTTTCTTCCACATGTATGATGGCAACCTCCTTCCAGTCATCTGAAGCAGAAAGTGAGTAATCAACACCTGTTTGAGGCCTAGGAGAAAATAAATCCCATTGCCTTTCCATAGACTCCACCGCTCGACTCTCAAGGATCTCTATCAAATTGTCTTTCTCCTTCAGGTCTGCTCTGTAGGAACTCTCTAAAGTCTGGAACTTGTTCTTCCAAGCATCCCTTTCCTGTTACATCCTAACCAAAGCAAGCTGCAGCTCCTCTAGATCATCTAATAAGGGAGGAGTGGTCTTCACAAACACATCAGGCATGGGTGTCTCCAGAGTATACGACATCTTCAACTATATGGCTCTCGATCAGACCCACTGAAGATATGGCTCCAAAGAAACAACACCTCTAGGTCGCAAATCCTTCCTACTCTTCTTATGAATGTGATGCCAGGCCTTCGCAATCTGCTCCCTAGCTTCCCTGTGGTCTTCTCCTTCCTTCAGAAAGAAACTACTCAAATGAATACTATTCGATTTATCCCTCATCGGGTAACCAAGTTGTCGCTGTGCAAGAACATGGTTATAGTTAATTCCTCCCTTTGTACCAAGAAGAGGCACATTGGGGAAACTACCACAATTGTCAATAATCTCCACATCCTGGTAAGCTCGATGATACCAATCAATATCCGAGTGAGTAAGTGCCATGATCTTAGGAGCCCAACGGGGTTCCTTCTTGACATCCCCAAAAGCATCAGACCGAGGCATATGAGAGATAAACCATCGGTACAACAAAGGCGTGCAACAGATAATCATTCCCCCATGATAGGAACTCCGAAGATGAACAGTGTAATAAGCATCACCCAACAGTGTAGGAACCGGGTTCCCAATCATCAAAATCCTGATAGCATTAATGTCGACAAACTTGTCCACATAAGGAAATAATAATAATCCATAGGCGAGTAAAGCAAAGATGGCCTCAAAAGCAACCGTACTCTTCATCCTGGCAAAGTAACGAGCTTTCTCCAATAAGAACTGGGCTAGTAATCCTCTAATTCCTCCTTTGGTAGTCATATGGGCTTCTACCTCACACTTCCCCAGATGAATCAAAGCAGCAATTTCATGTGGTTTTTCACCCTCTAAACTAGTAAAAGGAACATGATCGGTAATAGGTAAATCCACTTAGATAGGAATACTCTTCCAATGTTGGCATCAACTAATAATCGGGAAAAGTAAAGTAGTGATACGCCGGATCATAGAACTGGACCAAAGTTGAGAGAATACCCTCCTTCATCTTCAGCTTCATGAGAGGAATAATGGATCCATACTTCTTCCGAAAGTCTACAGAACACTCGATCTTGGGAATTAGACTGATCAACTCATCTATCTTAGGATCTTTGAAACTGTATTTCCCGGTCTTTCTCTTTCCAGATTCCATGGTTTAAAAGTACCTGAGATATTTACAAATAGTCAACCTTTAAATCCCTTGAAATATTGTTTTCTTCAAAAGATGCTTATGAGTGCATGGATGCATGATGCAACAATCACACACAAGATCACACATATAGGGTTCATAGGTTCAACGTCACGAGCATAAGGTCGAAGGTACTACCCATAAGGTATTGGTCTAAAAAGTTATCACTTGCCGAACAAGGTACTAAAAGGTTCCCAGAGTCTACATCCTTCCTTCGGATATTACTACCTTCCCGATTAACTCGGTAATTAGTAATATTCTCAAGAAAGACTCGTTCGAGCGTAGTATCACGTGAAAACTATTTCCGAATTACTGCGTCATAGCTTCCGCACTACACCTAAAAGGCCAAGATGGCTTAGGTAATCTACGGTCCTCATCTTCAGCAGGTCCCAGGTGGAAAGTAGTATGTCTTCTCGATTACTCGGTAAATGACACTACAGTCAAAGGGGCCTCCACTGAGTGGGGGATCTCATGCCTCCTTTTTTGGGATTACTCCCTCAAAGTTAACATGACTATACCGCCCGTCCTATCTTAAAGTTTTCCCAAGTCCGGGTATAGGAATTATGAGTAATCACCAAGAACCCTATAAACCAGGAAAATCTAGACAAACATATATACAAAATATAACACAAACACAATAACACATATACAGATATAAACAAAGATAGGCTCAACCCACTTAGGGATGGACCGGCAAGAGGTCAATCTGTTCTCAGTGAAGTCGCCATTTTTCTGTAGCGGTAGAAATGTTCAAGACTAAGCCATTGGATTGACTAGACTTTATACAAATCAAAATCAAAATCGCTACCACGCTTTATTGTTTCCAAAGGAATGGGAAAAGAGCGAATAACCCAAAAAAAGGGGGAAAGATTCAAGGTAAGGGGGTTGGTTATGCAAAGGGAAGGTATTAGCATCCTAAACATTTATGGTACTCCGCAAGAACCTCTTTGAAAAATCTGTATATTTTGGCTATAAAGATGTTTTATATAAAAAATGGATGGTGGAGGTGAGAAAAGAAATATTTTTATAATTTTTGCACCCGCCGCAGTTGCGAACCTTTAGTGCCTACGTACCACCTTTCATGCAATAGGGGATCAGAGTACACGTAGTTCCTCTTTTAAAAATTTGAAACACAAGTGTGTTGGTTAATTTTATGAGATAAGACATCATCGTCATTGTCCGTGTGGAACACATACTTACTACCCACGGTCATGAGAAAGGATAATTTACATCATCTCAAAGTGGAGGATATGGCTTGGATTTTAAAATTAACAAAGCCTCACTCAACACCCAAGTGGAAAATATCTCTCTTTACTACATATTATAGAAGTATAGTTGTTTGCATCACTACAAGGATTGACAAGAGTCTAATCTTTTAAGAAAAGTTTTAAAATAAAAAGCCAAAGTGGAAAAAATGGTTTGAAATGAGATTGATTGACTTTTAGTCTTCTCACAAAAATGTCAAGGTATTATTAAATTGATTGAAATTTATTTATGAAAATGTTTTGAAAATGCATGGACCTAAGTCCAAGTTTATTATGAAAGTGTTTCAAGTTTAGAAATAAGAAGAGTTTTTTTTTTAAAAGGAGGGAGAAGATTTTTGAAATTAAAAGAAGATAGGAGGAGAAGAAGAGGCTATCCTAAAGCAAAAGGTAAAAGCTAGGGATAAGAACCATCTAACCAACAAGAAGCCAATGCTTGACATTATTAGTCAATATAGAATTCCCATTCTTCGGATTGAAACCAAGCAAGCAAAGATACTAGACCTCTTGAGAGAACCAATCTTCAAGTGTATTAAGTCTTCGTAAAAATTGGGTAGAGTAATGGCTGTATACGGGTGAATTCCAGATTACAAACAAAGTATGTAATCATAATAACCTGCACACAAAACAAACAAGCAACCCAATGTCTTGAGGTAAACCTCAAGAACTCCAGAAAAAATATCAAATAAAGTCACAAAGTCTCCAAGATAGGACAAGGTCTATAATCCTAAGTCCAAGAAGTCCAATACTCCATAATGCCAAGGATAGTAACCAAATAGTCCAAGTATAATTAAAGATTTTTATGGTTCATATTGATTATTAGGTGTCTTTAAAAGGAAAACAAAAGCTCAAGTGAGCAAAATAAAAATGACATAAAAGTAAATGCTCAAGTGAGCAAAAATAAAAATGGCATGAAATGTAAATACTTAAATTAAATGGTACATAAAGCATAAAAAATAAAAGCATAAAGTAAAGTCAATGGTTAGAAATTAGTGGTTTGTTGGATGACCATCTTGAAACTTGCATTTGGAACTCATTAGAGGATTGGTAGAACCAAAGCCTCCACACAACAAGTTACATTTGCTTTTTGTCAAGTATATCATCCATTTTGGAATCCTCAAAAGTAACATTTAATGATCAACGGTGTTTAAGTGATCCGCGTTGACCAAAGGTTTTGTAGATCCATTAGAGGATTGGTAGAACCAAAGCCTCCACACAATGAATCTCAAGGTTATTGGATCAAAGAGATCAAATTAACATACTTGGGCTTGCAATCATAAGTTTGGGCCATGAATGATCATTTATTCGAATCGGGACAAAATTTAGCGCTATGTTAAGCAATCGTAAGTGGAATTATGTAGAAGTCGCACCTAGTTTGAGGCCGGTCAATAACAATCTATGTACTTCATGTTTGGATAAATGATATAGAGATCACCATCCTTTAACATGTAGCACAATTAAAAAGAAAGGGATAAGATGAAGAGGGAGGGGAATGATAAGCTAATTTTGATCACCATTTCAAAATTCTTTCATCTTTAAATTCAACCACTCCTCTAGATGGATTAAAGCACTAAACATATCATTAAGCCAAAGCACCAAAAATAAATTAAATAATTCACTCTTAGGTAGATTTGAATTGATGAACATTTATCCAACTTCATCTACATCACAAGGTCCATTGAGTTTAAAGACAAATTGAACATTTAAAATTGCAATCCAAGTTATCCATCAAAGAGAGTGAGCAGAAAAATATTTGAGTCGAAAACAACCCCCAAAATAAGGCAGAAAAAGTATTTCGACACTGTTACAATCAAGCGTGCTTCGACAGATACCGATTGCATCAGTGCAGTTTTTTTTAAATCATCTTTCCGTGACAAACAATTGCAATGTTACAACAATTGATTGCAACCTATTAAAATCAGTCGAAAACAGCATCTCAAGGATCAAATTTTTGTTCCAACTTTTCATCAAACACCTTATGATCATGGATCCAATTGAGCATGAAAATTCCATCAAATTATGAGAAAATAACACCATTGTAATCACAAAACAGTGCTCAATGAATCAAAACCAGAAATCTACAAGAGATCACATTATGAAAGATGATGATCCCACTTACCAAAGGTAGAATTAGAGAATTATCAAACAACTTCCAGAATTTGTTTCAATTCAACCATAAGAATCAATTATCAAAGCTTGGATGTAGAGAATTGATGAATAAAAAGTGTTTGGATGAAGGTTTAGCTCAAAGATTAGTAAGCTTCAATGCAAAGCTTACTAACTTTTTGAAAATGGAGCTTTGAGTGAATTTGGTAGATGGAGAGAATTGGGAGATTTTTTAGCAAAGTGATTTTGGCTGTCAAAAGCTTGTGATTTGAATGAAATGTGGTCTCTATTTATAGAATTTTAGGATTGGGATTAATGGTAATTTGGTAATTGATTCTTGGATCCAAAATTGAATTAATGATATAATTTTCAAATTATGCAGAAAAATTGGAGCAAAAAAGATGACAGTTTTGAAATTGCAGGCTTTTTTTCAAAAATCACGTGTATTTTGCTGCTATGAGTCGACACAAGGGTCATATGCGTCAACACATCCTAGTTTTATAACACAACATGAGTCTAGGCAAGCTTCTATGTATCGATACATTCTGCTATTCCAACTCATTACAGAATCCAACAATCTGTATGAGTCGACACATAACACGTATGTGTCGACACATAACACGTATGTGTCGACACATGCTAGTTATACAAACAGGATGAGTCGATACATAACATGCATGTGTCGACACATGCTAGTTATACACAACAGGATGAGTCGATACATACCTTTATGGGTCGGTGCATGCTGTCTTTCTCCACAATACAAAATCAATCAGCTTGCATGAGTTCGACACAAGCCTTTGTGGATTGATACAAGATGCCTTTCGACACAATACAGAACCAATCAATTTGCATGAGTTCGACACAAGCCTTTGTGGATTGATACCAGTTGCCTTTCGACACAATACAGAACCAATCAATTTGCATGAGTTCGACACAAGCCTTTATGGATCCATACAAGCTACCTTTTGAAACAATACAAAACCAATCAATTTTCATGAGTTTGACACAAGCCATTATGGATCCATACAAGCTGCCTTTCGATACAATACAGAACCAATCAATTTGCATGATTTTGACACAAGCCTTTATGGATCCATACAAGCTGCCTTTCGACACAATACATAACCAATCAATTTGCATGAGTCGAAACAAGCCTCTATGGGTCGATGCAAGCTGCAAACGTTATTTGTCGGATGCTTCGACTTGGTACCTATAAAACAAAAAATATACAAAGACAAAGACAAATATTTTTTTGTATTTTGATTAGAAGTTAGTCAATAACACATATACAAAATACACAACCAAGGTGCTTGGAAATTCCTCAAGAGAAAACTTAAAGATAGGAGATAGAAAAAAGAGGAAGAACCAACCCTAATGTGATCTTGCTATGATCAAGTTGACATGATATGATAGGGGAATCTTAGGGGGGAAAATTGGGGTACAACACTATACATACTCTCAATATTGAGGAACGTATATTGGTTTCCCCTCTTCGATGTGGTGTTGACCTCCCCATTGAAGTCATCACGAGGTCCTCAGTTGATGTCTCGATGATGAGGCGTTATCTCCCCTACTGAAGTCTGTATGATATTTCCCCAATGAAGTCAGCTCGAAATCCTTAGTTGATGTTTTGCCGATATGGATTCCATTTGCCTTATTTGAAATCAGTATTGCAATCCCCAGTAGAAGTGCGGACCGTGAAAACATTTATTTCCCCATTGAAGTCTGTGTGTTATTCCCTGGTGAAGCCTGGAGAAGGATGTTATATCCCTGTATTTGTACTAATTTATTGATATGATTCAATTACTTTCGGATTATGTTCCTTCCTAGTGAAGTTCAGTGGTGATATGAAATATGTTTCCTTAGTTGGTGCTTACTTTTTCTTGGAATTTTCATCTTGGATGTGACTTAGCCGAGTATTGACTGTACCCGAGATGGTTTTGTCTGTTTATCCCCAGTGTTATATGTATGTTTTGTCAGCATATACATAATAACAGTCATACATTCATACATACAACATACATAGTTCAATTTAGCAAATCAAAACTCACTCGCATTCATTAATATTTTGTTGACATATTACCCTGTTTTGCAGAGTTGTGTTGTCCTCTCTCCAATAGAGTGTCGACCTTAAGCAGAAAGTGTATATTCTTTCAATTTCCCCACCGAGTTATCCCTCGTGGAAGATTTTTGCTTTAGCCTTCCTGTACAGCTCTTTATCTAGATAGATTGGGTTTCCCTCTTGAGTTTATTTCTCAAAGGATGTATTTCGGTTGACTGTTTCAATCCAGTTTATTTCTAGTTTGAATCTTTGATCCTCAACAATATTATTACTTTGGATTTCTGCAAACTTCGAGTATTGGTTTGAGAATGTGAATTTATTTTGGCATGAGAAGACTTTTATCTCCTCAGTAGGAATATGTTGGCATTTCCCCAGGAAGTCATGATTCATTCCCCAGGAAGTCATGATTCATTCCCATGGAAGTCATATTTCTTTCCCCAGGAAGCCATATTGCTTTCCCCAGGAAGTCTATTTTACAATCCTCCCCATAACAGCAAGTAGCAGGTGTTGTACCCCAAAATTTGCCCTCTCATTTCTCAGGAAAGCACCCTGGATTCTCTAAATTTTCTCTTATACAAATCCAAGCCTTGAATTATCATTTCTTTCCAAGCAAGCCATTCACAAGGGAAAAATGGTCATTAGTACGCTGAAAAGTTAAACATTGGTTTTTGGATCAAAATCAAATCACAAAAATCATTTTTCATCAAGACATGTTGGAATATGAAGTTTGTTTCATCAAGAAGCTCAAAAGTCAATTTTTACCTTTGAAAAAAAAGTATAGTTACTAATAGGTTGAAGGTGTAGGAAGATATTTTTGTGCCATCTCAGGAGAAATCCCCTGCGATACATCATTCAGACCCTCAATAAGGCTAAATTTGGAGTAGATTTCCCCAGCAGAGTTAAGCTTCAAGATCCTTAGCAGAGTCAGTGCATTCCAAAAAACTTGATTCCCCAGCTGAGCTAAGTTTCGAAGTTCCCATCAAAATTAAGCTTCAAGATCCCCAGTGGACCCCCAAAAATCCTGAAAATCCTATACCCAGCGGAACCAGAATAGTGAACATTCTCCCCACAGAGATATTTCCCAACAGATTAAAGATTCTCAGTCTCCTTTCTCCAGCAGAGGCCTCCCAGGCTTTAACTTCCCAGTAAAGATTTTCAAAGTTTTCCTTATTCCCCAAGCAGTCAGTAGTCAGCAAGGATTTCTCATCCTCAACAATTAAAGATTTTTTTTGGAATCCCCAGCTTCGGTCATGGATTTATTTTCCCCGGTAGCAGTCAAAGATTTCGTTATCTCCCGCTAGCAGAATATATCTTCCTCAGCAAGACGTTTACTCAGCTTACATGCATAACCATTACATTCATATATCATAAACATTGATGAAATACAGTTCATTACATCATACATATCATGCAACATAACTTTGTGTTTAGCTAACACTTTATCCTTTTCAGGATAAGATCAAAATGCTATCATTAACAATTATTCAGATACAGTACGGATACACCCCGAACACGGTGGTCATTCTATAACTCATTCAGAATTTCAAGTCAAATACAGTACAAATACACCCCAGACACGGCGGTCATTCTACGACTCATTCAGACTTCGGCAATCCGATACAGACTAGATACGGTCCAGACACAGCAGCCATTCTATCTCTCATTCTGATTTAATTATCAACCTCAAGTTCAAATGAATTCCAAACATGGATACCATTCTGACCCTTACATCAGCAGTTTGATTCCCTCAGTGCAGTCGCCATGGAAGTCATTCTGTCATCCACTCAGATCCCAATTATGGTACAGATACACTCTAAACACGGAAGTCATTCTACTACTCATACAGATCTCAACTTCAGATACAATGCATATACGCTCCAAACGCGGTTGTCATTCTGTCACTCATTCAGAGTTTATCCCTAGCGCACAGTTGCTCCATACACAGATATTTCTCTGTTACCCGGATACAATACAGATACACTCCAGACACGGCAGTCATTCTGATATTCATTCAACATTCAAATACAGTTACAGTCCAGATACGCTCCAGACCCGGAAGCCATTCGGATACTGATTCAAAGACGCCTTCAGGTATGCTCCAGACACTGACGCCATTCTGATGTTCAACTTACGGATTACATCTCTACAAGCATTCTTGGATGGCATCTTTAAGCCCATCCCCAACAAGATTTTATTACCTCTCCAAATGGCATCTTTAAACCCATTCCTTCTATCGTTGCCAAAGTGCAAATTTTTTTGGGCACTCTAGTGTCCAATCATCTTCCACCTTCGAGTCACGAATGGAAAATCTCGCCAATCTAACTCCTCAAGTTAAAGAAGATTAAACAGGGGTAGCTGTTGTACCCCAAAATTTGCCCTCTCATTTCTCAGGAAAGCACCCTGGATTCTCAAAATTTTCTCTTATACAAATCCAAGCCTTGAATTATCATTTATTTCCAATCAAGCCATTCACAAGGGCAAAATGGTCATTTGTACGCTGAAAAGTCAAACTTTGGTTTTTGGATCAAAATCAAATCACAAAAATCATTTTTCATCAAGACATGTTGGAATATGAAGTTTGTTTCATCAAGAAGCTCAAAAGTCAATTTTTACCTTGGAAAAGTCAAATTCTAAATACTTAGAATTTTTCTAAAGTATTTAAGAAAAATGACACTTCAAAACTTGAGTCAGCCTCCAGGCAGGAGCAGTCAGAAGTTGTAAATGTGGTTCAGCAAATAACCTTTAGTCAGAACATGGCTTTTTCAGCATCTACGCAAGTTCAGTCAGATTTTGCTAGAGTAATGCAAAGAAAGAAACGAAGTCTGAAAGATCCTTCAGAATATGCTAGAGTCAGAAGGTAAGAGGATCAGAAGATTGGATGCTACACTGAAGCAGAACCTCTAATTCAGGGTTCTCAGAGGCAAGTCAAAGAAGTTTACTGGAAAATTTATGAATCCCTCAGAATTTGCTGAGATAATAGAATGCCAACATCAGAACCTGGGTGCATTGTTCTAGACTACGTTGAAATGGAACTTCTGGCCTAGATTTAAGTAATGATGCAAATCTCATATTACAAGATTTCTGATTTTTGACGAATCTCATCATCATTTAATGCTCATTAATGCTCACAACCACTTTTGAGTCTTCGTCCAAAGGATCTCTCCACGTGTAGGGTAGAAATACTTTTGTGCAGGATTAGGTAAAGGCCCATACGCTACATTTCGCTTATAGGTTCACTTTTCCTCAATCCTTGCTTACTAATCCAGCCTAGGCTAAAGGTTGTCAATCACCACAACCTTTTTGGAACTTGCTTCAAGAGTAAGTCAGCATCTAATGCATGATATTGGCGCCACTTGACATTTTTTAAATAAAAAAACCACAAAGCTTTGCCTATAAATAGAAGGCCATTGGTCATTGAGAAGCGGACCAGAAAAATTGCTGAAAAGAGACAGAAAGTTTTAGAAGGAAAAGTCTTGAACCTCTGCCCAAAATTCCTAGAGTTTCAAAAAAAATTTGTAAACACAGCATACAAACCATTAACTTTGGATCCCTTGATTTCAAACTCCATTTGTTCTCAAAGTATTTCTTGACTAAAAATCTTTCATACAGTTTCTGACCCACACGTTGGAAACTGCCATAACTTCTGTATTCATACCACTATATACCATCCATCCATCCATTCAAAGAAGCTACTCAAAACGTCATCAGAGTTAAGGCTAACTCCAGTTCACAGAGCTTCTTCCAGCTGCAAGGTAAGCACTTGCTGACTCTCACCACCTTGCCTAAGCATTACCAGATTTGCATGCTCAAAAACACAATGTAGATATCATACTTCTGATGTTGTACATGTTCTGAGGTTTTCACGCATCTGTACGCTTAAGTAGAGAATGAATCAGTTCAGAACTTGCCTCTGATTTTTTGGTTCTGATTTCTGAAATGCTATGACACCTGCTGAAACTGTCCAAGGAATGTCTTCGGTTTTGTGGAGAAATAACCAAATTGCAGATGTTATGACTAGCATAGAGGGAGACCAAGTTCTGACATTGGCACCAGCGCTCTGGAGCCTATTTTGTTATCAGTAATATCAGAACTTCTGAAAATTATTGTATGTCCAGCAGGGTCAGAACTTCTGACTTCCCCACTAACAAACTTTTGTCTTGCAGCGCATGGGGGTCGGAACTTCTGACCTTCCCACTAACAGGTTTCTGTTTTGCAGGTGCCAGAGTCAGAAGTTCTGACTCATACAGTTTCACCAAAAGGTTGATAATCTGGCAGCAGGCCTGGGTCAGAACTTCTGACTTCCTCCCAGCAGCGCACTGGCCCTCTCTCTCTTTCTCTCTATCTTCCCTTTGTTATTTTCTTTTCTTATCTATTTTTCTCGTTGAACCACCCCATGTACAAATGTGTATCCCCATCCCCTAAATGCTGTAATGGCGTAGGATCTTACATTTCCATCTTTTATTTCTTTCAAATATAAATGCTAGTAATTAGGATGTGTATGGCAAGATAAAATCCATGAAATAGATAATCCTAATTCAAGATAAACTCTTGCATGCAATAAAACGCACTTGCACATAAACACCCCTAAGGTATCTCCACTTGGTTGCCTAAACAAATGGCCATGATATGCATGTTGAGTACTTTGGCAAAACAAAAACAAAACAAAAAAGATCATAGTCCCTCGATGACGCTATCTGAGTTGCCTAAACAAAAATGATCAAGTCCCTCAAAAATTGCCAAAGACACTTAACACAATTGCTATCATGGTCTATACGATGACCCGCGCCTGTCCCGTTAACATCCTAACACAAGGTTGCTCACAAAATACAATGGTGAAACAACACTGTTAAAAGGGTTAAAAACATAAGAAAGATCTTTGAGTAAAATAGGGTAGATAGCTCTTAGCTACTTGATCAAGCTTGCAAAAACATCCTTGCTACTTTTCAAAACACACTCCACAACACAATTTCAAAACCTTACTTTCGAACATTGGAAACTTTTCAAAAGACAAAAACACCTTTGTATACATTCAAACAAGAATCATTACAAAGGTTACCACAAACGATGGCCTCTTTTCAAAACATTTTCCAAAATCACACACAATGCACCATTTCAAACAATTGAAAATGCAAAGCAAGTGATCAAAGCAAGTAACTAAGAGCCCATGCATAACCATGGATAGAAAGGGTGCTAATACCTTCCCTTTCTATAATCTACTCCCCGAACCCAAGAAAACATCTCAAAGGTCTTTCCTGTGCTTTTTGACCTTTCCTTAGGATAAAATAAAAAGTCAGTGGCGACTCTTGCTAAACCGAAACATTTGCAAACACAAATGCAAAATCCCAAGTCAGTTCTCCCATCGTATCACAAAACTGGCGACTTTGCTGGGGAAAGTTTGAAAGTGGAGTAACCTTAGGGCTTAGATCACCCTTTGCATGATTATTGTTTGCTTTGATTGTTTTACATTTTGGTTCTCTTGTTTGGGCTTGAAATCCTCCACCCGGATTTGGGAAACATTCATAGATAGCAATACATTGTGGAAACTGTGTGGGGTATACCGACACGGTTGAAGCAATATCTATATTAGTGCGACATATTTGTGAGTACCGGTAGCCTTTGAGTCAATCAAAGAGAATACGGGGCCGCTGAGTGATGTCATTAAGCACTAATGAACTAGAACATTACTTGACCATCTTGGCCTTTTATTAGGGGTAGTGAGATGACCGGCTTTGGTGCAGTCCGAAGTTGGTAGATACTCGATACTACACTCATTGAGGGTTGTTTTCTTGGAATATTTTGGTCGCTAGTTAATTGGCTAAACCAAAATAATGAACATAGAAAACAATCCAATGATATTGAGCTCCTTAGAACCCGATTGCTATTTATAGGATAGGTTTTGAGCCAACTAAGCTCAAGAGGGTACTTACCTATGAAACCTCATGCAAGCCTGAAACTAGGGTTTTGTGTGACTTGCTTGTACATGTGTTTGTGCATACATCATGAACATCATAAAGCATCATATACATCCGCTAACCATTTCAAGGGTTTGGATCTTCATCTTTGTTCTTGTTTTGTAGGTCATGGAATCTCTTTGCAGGAAAACAATTCAAGTCAACCTTGTAAGGATCCCTCCTTAACTCAAAGAGCTTTCTTCCACGATTCCAGAGAATTCTCTCTTCAGTGAAAGACATGGTAGACTCCTCAACTTAGTCAACACCAGCATTGAAGAAGACATGGTGAAAGTACTTTTCCAGTTCTTTGACCCCCTACACCACTGTTTCACATTCCCTGATTATCAATTGGTGCCTACTTTGGAGGAATTTTCCCAACTCCTGAGAATTCCTATTCTTAATCAACTACCCTACAACGGTACGGAAAAAGAACCAAAGCTTAAAGATGTTGCTCAAGCATTACACTTGCAACCATCTGACATCAAAGGGCATTGGGAAACAAGAAGTGGTGTCAAGGGCTTCTTGGCAAAGTTTCTATTTGAGAAGGCCCAAGACTGCTGGAATTTTCTTGATCTACGAGCCTTTGAAGAAATTGTGGCACTCCTCATCTATGGGTTGGTCTTGTTCCCAAACCCTGATCAACTTATAGATGTGAATGCTGTCAAGATTTTCATGTCCAAGAATCCCATACCTACATTGCTTGGGGACATCCTACACTCATTTTACACACGAACAATGAGGAAAAGAGGTGTTCTCATGTGTTGTACTCCTCTCCTAGCAAGGTGATTTATTTCTCACCTTCCACAATCAGTTTTGAAGAATGAGCAGGGTTTAAGGTGGTCACAACGGTTGACGACCCTTACACATTCTAATGTACATTGGTGTTCTCGGTCCAAAGAAAATGTCATCATCATTGATCGTTGTGGTGAATTCCCTAATGTCCCATTACTTGGCATTAGGGGAGGCATTACCTACAACCCCTGTCTAGCTTTGAGACAATTTGGATATGCTCGGAGGGATGGCCCTCATGACATGTTGATCCCTGACTTAGTTTTTGACTTCGACAACAATGCGCAAGGACTTAGACAAAGGTTCATCAGAGCTTGGAGGATGCCTAACAAGGTGGATAGTAAGACACTGGGGCACAAGAATTCCATCCCCCTTGAGCCTTACCTCAAGTGGGTACGAACCCGCTCCCAGAATCTTATGATGCCATATCCTCACATTCTCCCCTTGATTAAAGAGCCTGTTAAGGAAGGAGAGGTTCCATACACCATCCTACATCCTGACATGCCAACATCATAGGAAGAAATGGAAAAGAGTTAGATCCAACTCAAAGAAGAACAGGATACTTTTGAAGCCAACTTCTATGCCAGTGAGAAGAAGGTTTTAGAGCTCACCCGCCGACTTCACGAGGAGGAAACTCTCAACACCTACATCGCACCAAAGAGGATGCGCAGCATCTTTTTACATTAAGAATTTTGTAATATTTCGCCCATGGGGCATTTATGTACTAACAATTTCTTCTTAATATGACGTGCGTTCTTTTTGTTTGCAACAAATTTGAATTTTTGAACCCTTGAATGCATTACATGAATAACATATCATTCATCATATGCATAAGCAGGTCTTCAAGCCAAGTTTCCGTATCTTTCTGCTGTTTATTTAAGCAAGATGGATTTGGAGCAAACAGTGAAGGACCTACAGGCACAAAATTCACAATTTCAGCAACTCCTCATGACCTTGGCAAAGGGTCAAGAGGATCTCAAAGTTCTGCTAGAGAAGAATAAAGGGAAGAAAAAGAAAAAGATACCGGGGGTAGCTACTTTAGGAAGAAGATTTGAGGGCGATGCTAGAAGGACTCTTGAGTTTCCTTCAACGTCTGAGAAGGGATTGGCAAGGGGAAAGGAGTTATTGTACCTTCTGAGTCTGAGGTGGAAGAGGAAGGAGACGAAGACTATTCAGAACGATAGTATCCACCAGCGGATGACAAGTATAAGAACCTTGAAGACAGATTGGCATCTATGGAGTTGCAGAGGGTGCCCAGATTGGATTTTTAGGAACTGGGTTGGTAATCGGGATTGTAATCCCTCCCAAGTTCAAAGTGCCGACATTTTCCAAGTACGACGGTCTATCTTGCCCTAAGATGCACTTGAGGTCGTATGTTAGAAAGATCCAGCCATATTCATCCGATAAAGACCTGTGGGTGCACTTTTTCCAAGACAGCTTGTCTGGAACTCAGTTAGATTGGTTTTATCAACTCGAAAGGTCAGAGGTCCACAATTGGGAAGACTTGGCAGCCGCTTTCTATCGTCAGTATCAGTACAATGCTGATTTGGCGCCTACCCGTACTCAGCTACAAAGTATGGGGATGGCTTCAAATGAAGGGTTTAAGGAGTACGCCCAGAAGTGGCGTGACCTAGCTGGGAGGGTGCAGCCACCGCTATCAGATATGGAGTTAGTTGACATGTTTTTGGGGACCCTGTCTGGCCCTTTCTTCAACGATCTAATCGGAAGCTCTTCTGCGGGATTTACTGAACTAATTCTGACCGGCGAAAGGGTAGAGGCCGGTATCAAAAGTGGAAAAATTCAAAAGGATGCTTCCACATCCACAGCTGCTAGAAAACCTTTCCCAGCCAAGAAAGAAGCATATGTTGTATACACTCAGAAAAATAGGGAAAGAGGGGAATGTCGGCCAACAGTGGGGGTCGTATTAATACAGAAGTCCGCATCATACCAGCTTAGAAACAGTCTACCGAGGAATGATTAGCCCAGAACTTATCAGCAAAGGCCACCACGACAGTTTACCCCAGTAAACATGACCCCTGCTCAAATCCTTCCACATCTCCTGAAGTTGAATCTTGCTAATTTAAAAGAGGCGCCAAAGAATGTAAATACCACCTCTCCATCATACAACTCAAAAGCCAAGTGTGCTTACCATTCCGACAGTATTGGGCATGATACCAATAATTGTTGGGCGCTCAAGAACAAAATTCAGGACTTAATTGACGCCAAAGAGGTTAATTTGACGCTCCTGAGAAGCCCAATGTTATATCCGCACCGATGCCCAAGCACGGCCACAATGTGCATGCTGTTTTGGAAAATCTCTATGTTATTGATGTTGCCGATCTGTTGACTCCATTGTTAGTGATAAAAGAAAATTTGTTGAGAGCCGGGATTTTTCCTGGTTGTAATGAAGACTGCTATTTTTGCTTGAACATTTAAGATGTTTGTCCATTGTTAAAATCAGGTGTCCAACGCCTGATGGATACTCAAGAAATACTTTTCCAGAAAACCCACATTAACACTTTGAATATGATTACTCCTGACGATTGTGATACCTCAACCAATGATATTGCCATCATAACCATTTCCGACAATCCTCCCAAGGCTTGCAAAAGGCCTGTCAGGATTACACCCAACTCTGAATATGTACCTCTAAAGATTACCATGCCGGGACCTGTCCCGTACCAATCAAGAAAAATGATACCGTGGAACTACGGGGGAGAAATCTTCTACCACGGCATCAAACAAATATAAATAGTCCAAGAAATCTCTGAAGAAGACCCTGATATAGGGAACATCGCGGGTACAAGCAAGATCACCCGCAGTGGCCGGAGATTGCCCCTCCCCGAGCAGTCTTCGGACCCTTAAAGGATTCTGCACCTGTTGAACCCTTCGTGCAAGGCCCAATGATTGAAGAGTTAAACACTCCTGAAGAAAGACCATCTGTTGATAATACCGATAAAGGTAAGGGGATACTGGAAATGCCTGTCAGGACGAAGGCTCATGCTGTGGTTATCCCTGAAACCACTCAGAAGGAGATGGATGAAATCCTAAAAATAATCAAAAAAAGTGACTACGACGTTGTGGAACAATTAGGGCAAACCCCTTCTAAAATTTCAATGTTAGCCCTCCTGCTCTATTCAGAGGCCCATGCTAAAGCCCTGATTAAATTCTTGAAAACGGCACATGTACCCCAAGAGACTTCAGTTGACCAATTTTAGGATTGTGTGGCCAGTCTTACTGCTGACAATGGCCTGGGTTTTTCCGACGCTGACCTAACTCCCAAAGGAAGGAAACACAATGATACGTTACATGTTTCAGTTGAGTGTCGAGGGACCACCCTCTCCCATGTCTTGGTTGATACTGGTTCTTCCCTAAATGTGCTGCCAAAGAAGGCCTTAGAACGTTTGGATTGCGAAGGTTTGACCCTCAAACCTAGTAACATCGTCGTCAGAGCATTCGATGGTTCCAAAAGAATGGTTCATGGAGAGGTTGATATTCCTATCAAGGTAGGAACCGAAGTGTTCAACTCCACCTTCTACGTGATGGACATCCTTCCGTCATACTCGTGTCTGCTAGGAAGACCGTGGATCCATTATGCCGGGGCAGTTACCTCCTCTTTGCACCAGATGCTGAAGTATCTTGTTAAGGGTAAAATCATAATTGTGCATGGCGAGGAAGAATACATGATTATTCATCTCAATTCCTTTCGATATGTGGATTTAGACAGCGAGTTCATCGAAACACCTTTTCAAAATTTCGAGGAAGTTTCTCCCGAGGTAGCAGTTGCGAAGACAGCGGTTGAGGTACCTATCATTCCCAAGCATGTGGCCACAATGGCATCTCTCAAGGACGCAGAGGCGGTGATTAAGGAGGGGAAGAGCACAGTATGGGGACAGTTTCCTGACTTTCCCCATAAGACGGACAAGTTTGGTTTAGGGTTTACTGCTTCAGGACAAAAGGCTATGCGTCGTTCTAAGATTGGAAGATCACCTGTCAAGATTTCTCACCATAGAATTAATGTTGTAGAAGATGAAGATGAGGAGAGCCACTTTGAAGATTGGATTTTTCCAACTGTCGAAGGGGGTTTGAGCAACTGGGAAGCAAAGGATTTCGTTCCTATCACCTTTATCAACCAGTAATTTTATCTTTGAACAATTTCCCATTTTTGTGGTCTGTAATAACAAAACAATTCGCACACTATTTTCACCTCATGCCTTGCCCGGGGCATGTAGGTCCATTTGTAAGGGTTTTATTTCCTTCATAATCATATGCCATGTTTTAATGAATCATTGGACGTTTTTCATCTATAAGCTGTTGTGTTCATTTTCCTTTCCTTTTACATTTTGTTTGTTTAAGGATGGTTATCCCTTACACACATCCACACTCACAAATGCAGGTACCCATCCACTCCGGATTCCATGGGTGACTATTCTGTTTTAGCCTTCGATAACTTTGAAGATTTGGTCAATCACGCTGAGTACGAAGTTGACAAAGGTTGTGAAGTGCCGGGAGAGTTAGTCAGACTTCTACAACAAGAAGAGAGGGCCATTCTGCCTCATGAAGAGTTGTTAGAAATCGTCAACTTAGGGACAAAGGAGGACAGGAAAGAAATAAAAGTGAGTGCCAACTTGGAACCAAGTGTCAAGGAACGCTTAATACAGTTGTTAAATGAATACGTTGAAATCTTCGCCTGGTCTTATGAAGACATGACAGGGTTAGACACAGATATCGTGGTTCACCGTCTCCCTACAAGAGAAGATTGTCCACCGATCAAGAAAAAGGTTCACCGAATGAGGCCTGACATGTCTGAAAAAATTAAGGCTGAAGTGATAAAGCAATTCAACGCCGGCTTTCTGGCTGTTACAACCTACCCACAATGGGTTGCTAACATTGTGCCCGTACCCAAAAAGGACGGCAAAGTCAGAATGTGTGTAGATTATCGGGATTTGAACAAGGCTAGCCCTAAAGACGATTTTCCGCTGCCACATATTGACATCTTGGTTGACAACACAGCTCAGCACAAGGTATTTTCCTTCATGGACGGATTCTCGGGATACAACCAGATCAAAATGGCCCCCGAGGACATGGAGAAAACTACCTTTGTCACGCAATGGGGTACCTTCTGCTACAAAGTGATGTCGTTCGGACTGAAGAACGCAGGGGCAACCTATCAGCGCGCCACGGTAGCTTTATTTCATAATATGATACATCATGAGATCGAAGTTTATGTAGATGACATGATAGCTCGATCACAGACAAAAGAAGAACACATTGAACATTTGCAAAAGTTGTTTGCCAGGTTAAAGGAGTATAAGCTCAGACTAAACCCAAGCAAGTGCACTTTTGGAGTTAGGTCTGGTAAACTTCTGGGATTTATAGTCAGCAACAAAGGTATTGAGGTTGATCCTGCCAAAGTAAAAGCTATACAAGAAATGCCTGCTCCCCGTACTGAAAAGGAGGTTAGAGGATTCTTGGGATGCTTGAACTATATCGCCAGGTTCATCTCTCACCTGACGTCTACCTGTGAGCCAATTTTCAAACTGTTGAAGAAAGATCAGGTAGTTGAATGGAACAACGATTGCCAAGTTTCTTTTGATAAAATCAAGGAATCTTTGCTAGAACCCCCTATTCTGATGCCACCCGTAGAAGGAAGGTCGTTGATCATGTATCTGACTATTTTGGACAACTCAATGGGGTGCGTACTGGGCCAACATGACGAGTCTGGTCGAAAAGAGCATGCCATTTATTCCCTTAGCAAAAAGTTTACCGACTATGAGACTCGCTACTCACCGCTCGAGAAAAATTGATGCGCTTTGGTATGGGCTGCTCGCCGGCTAAGGCAGTATATGTTGACTCATACCACTCTGCTGATTTCTAATATGGATCCGATCAAATATATCTTCGAGAAGCCTGCTTTATCTGGAAGAATCGCTAGATGGAAGACTGAATATGACATCCAGTATACTATTCAAAAAGCTATAAAAGGGAGTGTACTAGCTGACCATCTAGCTCATCAAGCTGTCAAAGATTATCAATCTATGAGATTCGACTTCCATGACGAGGACATCATGACTTTGGACAACATTGAAAGTAACGGATCGTATGACGGACCTGAACAAGGATCCCGATGGATCCTATACTTTGATGGTGCTTCAAATTCACTTGGAAACGGTATCGGTGCGGTACTCATTTCCCCAGAAGGTTGCCATACACCTTTCACTGCCCGACTTTGCTTCAGCTGTACCAACAACATGGCTGAATATGAAGCTTGCATCTTTGGTCTCAAGGCTGCTATAGACTTGGGAATCAAATCTTTGGTCGTATTTGGGGACTCGGCTTTGGTTATCAGTCAAGTCAAAGGAGAGTGGGACACCAAACATCCTAATATTATCCCATACAATGAACATGTCCTGACTTTGTTGCCTCATTTCGAGCAGATTACTTTCGAGCATTTCCCGCGAGAAGAAAATAAACTAGCAGATGCTCTGGCTACAATGTCTTCCATGTTTAAATTCAACTGGGATAACGAGGCTCCCCAAATCACCATCGAACAAATGGACAAACCAGCGCACTGTCATGAGATTAATACCGAAGAAGTAGTGGAACAACCCTGGTTTCATGAAATCAAAAGGTATCTCCAGACTAGAGAATACCCCGAAGGAGCTTCCGTCAATGAAAAAAAGATTTTAAGGAGATTTGATGCAAAGTTCTTCCTAAGCAATGACATCCTTTATAAACGCAACCATGATTGTGTTTTACTTCGATGTGTGGACAAAGCTGAAGCAGAGTTGATCATGACTGAGATACACAGTGGAACATTTGGCACCCATTTGAGTGGACATACAATGGCAAAGAAGATTCTAAGGGCAGGCTATTACTGGTCTACCATGGAAGCTGATTGTCACCAACATTCCCGTACTTGCCATAAATGCCAAGTCTACGCCGACAAGGTACATATTCCTCCCGTTCCTCTCAACACTCTGATAGCTCCTTGGCCTTTCGCAATGTGGGGCATTGACATGATTGGAGAGATCAAGCCCACGACGTCCAATGGACATTGCTTCATCTTAGTCGCTATTGATTATTTTACCAAGTGGGTCGAAGCAGCTTCCTTTGCCTCTGTTATGAAGAATGTGGTTGCCCGCTTTATTAAGCAGAACCTCATATGCCGGTATGGTATCCCCGACAGGATCATCACAGACAATGGTACAAATCTGAACAATACTATGATCACCGCTCTATGCGAGCAGTTCAAGATCTATCATCACAATTCATCCCCCTATCGGCTGAAGATGAACGGTGCTATTGAAGCCGCGAACAAAAATATAAAGAAGATCATTCAAAAAATGACAGTTACCTACAAAGACTGGCATGAGATGTTACCGTTTGCTCTACATGGATATCGTACCACGGCACGTACTTCAACAGGGGCAACCCCATTCTCTTTGGTGTATGGCATGGAAGCTGTCCTACCCATGGAGGTTCATATTCCTTCTTTAAGGATTATGAAGGATGCTGGTTTGAGTGAAGACGATTGGATTCAGACCCGGCTTGATCAACTCAATTTGATCGACGAGAAGCGACTTACTGATGTTTGTCATGGTCAGACGTATCAAAAATGGATGATCAAGGATTTCAACAAGAAAGTCAGGCGTCAGATATATCAAGTCGGGGATCTTGTAATCAAGTGGATCATCTTGCCGCAAAGTGATCCCAGGGGCGAATGAACTCCTACTTACGAAGGACCATTTGTGATTAAGAGCATCTTTTCTGGTGGGGCAATGATTCTGACCACCATGGACGGTGACGATTTGCCATACCCTACGAATGCAGACATAGTCAAAAGATACTACGCATAAAACAACCCGACAAGTCGAAAACCCGAAAGGGCGACTTGGGCAAAAATGGGCATCCTGGTGAACCAAGAACCCGAAAGGGCGATTCAGGAAAAAGTTAGGGATAAAACAAAAAAAATCTGTATACCCGGAAAATTGAAAACCCAAAAGGGCGACTTGGGAAAAAAGGGGTTTCCCGGTGGATCGAAAACCCGAAAGGGCGATTCAGGCAAAAGTTAGGGAATTAAGGCGTATGACTGTGTCTCGTCGGATCACTCCAAGAACAATCTTTTCATCAACAAGCTCCGAGCTTCTGATCAACTTAGTCATCGGCAGACAAAGCAACGAATGGACAAGATATTCAGAGCTGTGAAGGCCATAATAGAATGGGAATCCCATGGAATTGTTACACATAGCCATCTTTCTTTTGTATAAAATTTTTCAATTTTTACGACAACATTCTCTTACTAGGATGTCTGCCTCCTTTGTACAAAGATGCTCACAAAAGTTAATACAAATACACTTCCAAGTACAGAAATTGGCTTGCCTTTCTTTTCTTTTTACACTTATGTTTATTTTGAAAACGTCCAATGTTTTGTTAAATAGGCATATGCGTTTGAATATAATCACTGCTTACAAGTAAAACGAATTTGAAAAAAAAGGATAGTTACTGATAGGTTGAAGGTGTAGGAAGATATTTTTGTGCCATCTCAGGAGAAATCCCCTGCGATACATCATTCAGACCCTCAACAAGGCTAAATTTGGAGTAGATTTCCCCAGCGGAGTTAAGCTTCAAGATCCTTAGCAGAGTCAGTGCATTCCAAAAAACTTGATTCCCCAGCTGAGCTAAGTTTCGAAGTTCCCATCAAAATTAAGCTTCAAGATCCCTAGTGGACCCCCAAAAATCCTGAAAATCCTATACCCAGCGGAACCAGAATAGTGAACATTCTCCCCACAGAGATATTTCCCAAAAGAATGAAGATTCTCAGTCTCCTTTCTCCAGCAGAGGCCTCCCAGGCTTTAACTTCCCAGTAAAGATTTTCAAAGTTTTCCTTATTCCCCAAGCAGTCAGCAAGGATTTCTTATCCTCAACAATCAAAGATTTTTTTGGAATCTCCAGCTTCGGTCATGGATTTATTTTCCCCGGTAGCAGTCAAAGATTTCGTTATCTCCCGCTAGCAGAATATATCTTCCTCAGCAAGACGGCTACTCAGCTTACATGCATAACCATTACATTCATATATCATAAACATTGATGAAATACAGTTCATTACATCATAAATATCATGCAACATCACTTTGTGTTTAGCTAACACTTTATCCTTTTCAGGATAAGATCAAAAGGCTATCATTAACAATTATTCAGATGCATTATGGATACACCCCCAAACACGGCGGTCATTCTATTACTCATTTAGAATTTAAAGTCAAATACAGTACAAATACACCCCAGACATGAGAGTCATTCTACTACTCATTCAGACTTCAGCAATCCGATACAGACTAGATACGCTCCAGACACGGCAGCCATTCTATCTCTCATTCAGATTCAATTATCAACCTCAAGTTCAAATGCATTCCAAACACGGATACCATTCAGACCCTTACATCAGCAGTTTGATTCCCTCAGTGCAGTCGCCACGGAAGTCATTCTGTCATCCACTCAGATCCCAGTTACGGTACAAATACACTCCAAACACGGAAGTCATTCTACTACTCATACATATCTCAACTTCAGATACAGTCTAGATACGCTCCAGACACGGTTGCCATTCTATCACTCATTCAAAGTTTATCCCCAGCGCACAGTTTCTCCATACACAAATATTTCTCTGTTACCCGGATACAATACAGATACACTCCAGACACGACAGTCATTCTGATATTCATTCAACATTCAAATACAGTTACAGTCCAGATATGCTTCAGACCTGAAAGCCATTCTGATACTGATTCAAAGACACCTTCAGGTACGCTCCAGACACGGACGCCATTCTGATGTTCAACTTACGGATTACATCTCAACAAGAATTCTTGGATGGCATCTTTAAGCCCATCCCCAACAAGATTTTATTACCTATCCAAATGGCATCTTTAAGCCCATTCCTTCTATCGTCGCCAAAGTGCACATTTTTTGGGCACTCTAGTGTCCAATCATCTTCCACCTTCGAGTCACGAATGGAAAATCTCGCTGATCTAACTCCTCAGGTTAAAGAAGATTGAACAGGGGCAGCTGTTGTACCCCAAAATTTGCCCTCTCATTTCTCAAGAAAGCACCCTGGATTCTCAAAATTTTCTCTTATACAAATCCAAGCCTTGAATTATCATTTCTTTCCAAGCAAGCCATTCACAAGGGCAAAATGGTCATTTGTATGCTGAAAAGTCAAACTTTGGTTTTTGGGTCAAAATCAAATCACAAAAATCATTTTTCATCAAGACATGTTGGAATATGAAGTTTGTTTCATCAAGAAGCTCAAAAGTCAATTTTTACCTTGGAAAAGTCAAATTCTAAATACTTAGAATTTTTCTAAAGTATTTAAGAAAAATGACACTTCAAAACTTCTGAGTCAGCCTCCAGGCAGGAGCAGTCAGAAGTTGTAAACGTGGTTCAGCATATAAACTTTAGTCAGACAATGGCTTTTTCAGCATCTACGCAAGTTCAGTCAGATTTTGCTAGAGTAATGCAAAGAAAGCAACGAAGTCTGAAAGCTCCTTCAGAACATGCTAGAGTCAGAAGGTAAGAGGATCAGAAGATTGGATGCTACACTGAAGCAGAACCTCTAATTCAGGGTTCTCAGAGGCAAGTCAAAGAAGTTTACTGGAAAATTTATGAATCCCTCAGAATTTGCTGAGATAACAAAATGCCAACATCAGAACCTGGGTGCATTGTTATAGACTACGTTAAAATGGAACTTCTGGCCTATATTTAAGTAATGATGCAAATCTCATATTACAAGATTTCTGATTTTTGACGAATCTCATCATCATTTAATGCTCATTAATGCTCACAACCACTTTTGAGTCTTCGTCTAGAGGATCTCTCCACGTGTAGGGTAGAAATACTTTTGTGCAGGATTAGGTAAAGTCCCATACGCTACATTTCGCTTATAGGTTCACTTTTCCTCAATCCTTGCTTACTAATCCAGCCTAGGCTAAAGGCTGTCAATCACCACAACCTTTTTGGAACTTGCTTCAAGAGTAAGTCAGCATCTAATGCATGATATTGGCGCCACTTGACATTTTTTAAATAAATAAAAAAACACAAAGCTTTGCCTATAAATAGAAGGCCATTGGTCACTGAGAAGGGGACCATAAAAATTATTGAAAAGAGACGGAAAGTTTGAGAAGGAAAAGTCTTGAACCTCTGCCCAAAATTCCTAGAGTTTAAAAAAAAACTGTAAACACAGCGTTTAAACCATTAACTTTGGATCCCTTGCTTTCAAACTCCATTTGTTCTCAAAGTATTTCTTGACTAAAAACCTTTCATACAATTTCTGACCCACACGTTGGAAACTGCCATAACTTCTGTATTCATACCACTATATACCATCCATCCATCCATTCAAAGAAGCTACTCAAAATGTCATCAGAATTAAGGCTAACTCCAGTTCACAGAGCTTCTTCCAGCTGCAAGGTAAGCACTTCCTGACTCTCACCACCTTGCCTAAGCATTACCAGATTTGCATGCTCAAAAACACAATGTAGATATCATGCTTCTGATGTTGTACATGTTCTGAGGTTTTCACGCATCTGTACGCTTAAGTAGAGAATGAATCAGTTTAGAACTTGCCTCTGATTTTTTGGTTCTGATTTTTGAAATGCTATGACACCTGCTGAAACTGTCCTAGGAATGTCTTCTGTTTTGTGGAGAAATAACCAAATTGCAGATGTTCTGACTAGCATAGAGCGAGACCAAGTTCTGACATTGGCACCAGTGCCTCTGGAGCCTGTTTTTTTATCAGTAATATCAGAACTTCTCAAAATTATTGTATGTCCAGCAGGTTCAGAACTTCTGACTTCCCCACTAACAAACTTTTGTCTTACAACGCATGGGGGTCGGAACTTCTGACCTTCCACTAACAGGTTTCTGTTTTGCAGGTGCCAGAGTCAGAAGTTCTGACTCATACAGTTTCACCAAAAGGTTGATAATCTGGCAGCAGGCCTGGGTCAGAACTTCTGACTTCCTCCCAGCAATGCGCTGGCCCTCTCTCTCTTTCTCTCTATCTTCCCTTTGTTATTTTCTTTTCTTATCTATTTTTCTCGTTGAACCACCCCATGTACAAATGTGTATCCCCATCCCCTAAATGCTGTAATGGCGTAGGATCTTACATTTCCGTCTTTTATTTCTTTCAAATATAAATGCTAGTAATTAGGATGCGTATGGCAAGATAAAATCAATGAAATAGAAAATCCTAATTCAAGATAAACTCTTGCATGCAATAAAACGCACTTGCACATAAACACCCCTAAGGTATCTCCACTTGGTTGCCTAAACAAATGGCCATGATATGCATGTTGAGTACTTTGGAAAAACAAAAACAAAACAAAAAAGATCATAGTCCCTCGATGACGCTATCTGAGTTGCCTAAACAAAAATGATCAAGTCCCTCAAAAATTGCCAAAGACACTTAACACAATTACTATCATGGTCTATACGATGACCCGCACCTGTCCCGTTAACATCCTAACACAAGGTTGTTCACCAAATACAATGGTGAAACAACACTGTTAAAAGGGTTAAAAACATAAGAAAGATCTTTGAGTAAAATAGGGCAGATAGCTCTTAGCTACTTGATCAAGCTTGCAAAAACATCCTTGCTACTTTTCAAAACACACTCCACAACACAATTTCAAAACCTTAATTTCGAACATTGGAAACTTTTCAAAAGACAAAAACACCTTTGTATACATTCAAACAAGAATCATTACAAAGGTTACCACAAACGATGGCCTCTTTTCAAAACATTTTCCAAAATCACACACAATGCACCATTTAAACAATTGAAAATGCAAAGCAAGTGATCTAAGCAAGTAACTAAGAGCCCATGGATAACCATGGATAGAAAGGGTGTTAATACCTTCCCTTTCTATAATCTACTCCTCGAACCCAAGAAAACATCTCAAAGGTCTTTCCTGTGCTTTTTGACCTTTCCTTAGGATAAAATAAAAAGTTGGTGGCAACTCTTGCTAAACCGAAACATTTGCGAACACAAACGCAAAATCCCAAGTCAGTTCTCCCACCGTATCACAGCAGGTCTCTTTATTTGAGCAACTTATACTTCCCCATAAATGTCAACGTTACTTTTTTGCTATCTTCTTTATGAGTGGATAGTTTGCAGTTCATTGTCAAATTAATCCAGTGGATGACAAGTCTTTTCAATATGACAAAGACAATTCATTAAGAAATATTTGCAATTGGTAGCTCTTTATTTGAGACAGCTTATATATTACCCTTTCCAGGCGGAATGCCTTGGTTAAAGAAGAAGTTGAGACCCGTTCTAGGTGAAACGCCAGAATTTTGGAGAAACTTGTTATTCTTTTTGCTACCTTCAGTGAACATTGGTAGTTCACCGTCAGTGAACGTAGGTTCTATATTTCCTTTCCTTCTACCTTCAGTAAAAGTTGGTAGATCACCATCCGTGAACGTTGGTGATTGTTATCTTTTTGCTACCTTCAGTGAACGTCGGTAGTTCACTGTCAGTGAACGTTGGTCCTATGATATTTCCTTCTACCTTCCATGGAAGTTGGTAGATCACCATCAGTGAATGTTGGTGATTGTTATCTTTTTGCTACCTTCAGTGAACATTGGTAGTTCACCGTCAGTGAACATCGGTGCTATGATATTTCTTTTCCTTTTACCTTTAGTGAAAGTTGGTAGATCACCATCAGTGAATGTTGGTGATTTTTATCTTTTTGCTACCTTCAGTGAATGTTGGTAGTTCATAGTTAGTGAACTTTGGTGCTATGATATTTCCTTCTACCTTCAGTGAAAGTTGGTAGATCACCATCAGTGAACGTTGGTGATTGTTATCTTTTTGCTACCTTCAGTGAACATTGGTAGTTCACCGTCAGTGAACGTCGGGGCTATGATATTTATTTTCCTTCTACCTTCAGTGAAAGTTGGTAGATAACCATCAGTGAATGTTGGTGATTGTTATCTTTTTGCTACCTTCAGTGAACGTTGGTAGTTCACCGTCAGTGAATGTTGGTGCTATGATATTTCTTTTCCTTCCACCTTCAGTGAAAGTTGGTAGATCACCATCAGTGAATGTTGGTGATTGTTATCTTTTTTCTACCTTAAGTGAACATTGGTAGTTCACCGTCAGTGAACGTCGGTGGTATGATATTTCTTTTCGCTCTACCTTCAGCGAAAGTTGGTAGATCACCATCAGTGAATGTTGGTGATTGTTATCTTTTTGCTACCTTCAGTGAATGTTGGTAGTTCACCATCAGTGAACGTCGGTGCTATGATATTTCTTTTCCTTCTAACTTCAGTGAAAGTTGGTAGATCACCACCAGTGAACGTTGGTGATTATTATATTTTTGCTACCTTCAGTGAATGTTGGCAGTTCACCGTTAGTGAATGTCGGTGCTATGATATTTCTTTTCTCTCTACCTTCAGTGAAAGTTGGTAGATCACCATCAGTGGAATTTGGTGATTGTTATCTTTATGCTACCTTCAGTGAATGTTGGTAGTTCACTATCAGTGAACGTCGGTGCTATGATATTTATTCTCTCTCTACCTTCAGTGAAATTTGTTAGATCACCATCAGTGAACATTTGTGATTGTTATCTTTTTGCTACCTTTAGTGAATGTTGGTAGTTCACCGTCAGTGAACGTCGGTGCTATGATATTTTCTCTCTACCTTGAGTGAAAGGTGGTAGTTCATCGTCAGTGAACTTCGATGATATTTTCTCTTACTACCCTCAGTAAATGTTGGTAGCTCACCGTCAGTAAACGTCGGTGTTGTTATTCTTTTCTCTTTCTACCTTCAGTGAACATTGGTAGTTTCGCCTTCAGTAAAAGTCGGTGTATCCTTTTGATCTTCTATCTCCTCTTTAGCTGAGTTGATGCTACCTTATCTCTTCTTTGGGTTTTACACTAATAGAGTCGGGTCTTTTGATTCACCAATGATTTATTTTCCTGGTCGGGTTTCTCTTTTGATCCTTATTTCCTTTGCTACATCCCCAGTGGTGTTTTGCGTCCCTTTGAAGTTGTTCATATGCATTCATACTCATAAGAATTGCATGGAATCTTGGGGCCAAAAATAGGGTTTATTTTATATTTAAGTATCTTCGATCACGTCGACATGAAGATTTTAAACCTTCGTATCTCTGGATAGAAGAAACTTAAATCAGGGCAGTTGTTGTACCTAAATTTTTGCCCCTAATATCCATTCATCATACCATATTGATTCAATCACAACAAGATCACATTAGGGCTTTTGGTTCTCCTCCCTATCTTTAGCTTTGCTCTTTGAAGAATCACTAAGCACCTTTACTTATTTTTCTTTTGTGATCATGCATGTTTTGTTTTGACTTTCCTTTTAATTAATAAAATGCAATGTTGGTTTGTCTTACTTGTTAAGAATGTAGGTAAAGGCAATGTGGCTTAGCAAGTTGATCCATGGGTTCATGAGTGTATTATCATGCCCTAGTCAATAAAGCTTGAGAAATTAAAACCTTACCATTTATGTTTTTTTGGAAGAAATGGCATGGAAAGTTTTATTTTGGTTCACCACATTTCAAAGTTATCAAGATTGATTCAAAAGTACAAGGGGTTGATTGAAGAAGTTGTCATGGTTGGACAAGGTCTTGTTCCCATTGGTCAAAAGTGAATATTTCTCTCAATTATAAAGATATGGAAGTGGTTTTGGTTGATATTAGTTCTCATTATCATCCTCAACAACTCCTATTTACAAAGAAAAAGTGTTGGTACAAGAAGGTTGTTTAAAATTGTCAAAGTTCCTAAAAGTATTTTCTTGTTCTAGGAGCTAGGGTTTTGACCTCCAAAGAAGTATATCTTGCTCATATTTTGGTATTTTTGAGTTATTCCAAAAACATATTTCTCTTCAAAGGGTTATTAATAAATAACTTCAAAAGTTTCAAGGAGTTTTCATGTAGAAGAAACTTGATGATTAAGAAAGATTACAAGTCCTCCAAATGAACCCTAAAATTCCCATGTGTGACTTCAAATGATCATAACTTGGTCAATTTGTATCACCTTGAGCCCACTCATTTTCCAAAATGATCTTAAGGATGTGAACTTTATTCCTTGTTTTGCATTTTTGCCAACTTCAACAATTCATAACTCTCTCAATTTTTTGATATTTTAAATGTTTCAAGTTTCAAAATGCCATTCAAAAGGTCTATTTCATTCCATCTTTTTTGGTCAAGAGAAAATTCCAAGAAGAAGGCCATGTTTGGATGCAAAACATTATAGGTCACTTTTGAAGAAAAACTTGAAATATTTCTAAGTATGGAAAGTCAACCTCTTTTCCCCAACTTTGATTCATTGCAACTTTTATCTCAAACATCCATTTGATTCCATTATTTTCCCATTTCAAAGCTTGTAATATCATCTTTCTAAAGCATTAAGAATCATTCCTTAAGACCCCTTGAGTTGAGAATGCCATTGATTTGAATTTGGTAACTTGAAACAAAAGTTTCATCACAAATCTGATTTTGAAATCTTTGTTTTGGCTTCTAATCACAAGTTTTCCACGCGTTTTTGCTTCTAATCATGTTTAGCAACTTTCCAAAGGCATTTAGCATCATGAAACACATGATTTGGCTGAGTTTTGATGCTAAACAAGTCACTTTTTGTTCATGCTGCAGACCCCCCAGAATTTCCCTCCAAACTTCACCATTTCACACATTTAAAGATCCCAATCATTATCCTATAAATAGAGGGTCATCCCTCATTCATTTCCCCAAGCTTGAACAACAAAATCACCCTGTCAAACTCATTCATTAACTCACTTTTCTGCAACTTTGAAATCAGTTTTCAAGCCTTTTTCAATCCATTTTTTCTATCAATTCACCTTCATTTATCTTCCCTGAAGCTGACCATATAATTACCTTCAAGAATCGTGACCTATATTGATCCATAGAAGTCCAGTTTCAGAGCTCTGCAACTCAACTTCAATAGGTAGATTCCTTGACTAATTCTCTCAAACTTTGATATCATTGTGAAGCTCTCATTGCCTTGGTTCTAGTCGCAACACTTGCTTTTAACTGGAAACACATTTTGACCATGAAATTTCTAATCCCTTTTCAAAACATTCCTTCCAAATTGCTTGAGCTACAGTTTATATAAATTTATCATGAAGGTGTGGTTGTCTTCGTCTTGATGAGACGAAGCGAATGGCATATGTCTGAGCTTATGATTTTACAATTTAAGAGACCTGTATTTCACGTTGGCTGGAGGTTGAAGATGACCAGTGTGTCATCTTCCAACCAATGATGGCGTGCCATTCGTATTTTTTGAAAATCTGATTTTATATATGATTTAGTGCTTTATTCAGTAATGACCATGATATGCACAACACGCCACATCCCTTGGATTTGATTACTAACGCGTTTGGACTCTCATCCATTGGTCCACATTTTTTTGACTTTATTTTATTTTCTGATTTTTATATTTAAATTGTTTTAACCTTTAAAAAATCATAGAAAATTCATTTTAAGTCCAAAAAAATCTCAAAAAATTATGAAAAATATTTTGTATTTTTCTCTTTCTGATTTTTATGGTTTTACAATTTTATTTTGTGTTTTGATATTTTTTATAAATTTTCACTTTGTTTGAATTGTATTAAATGTTTAAAAATACTTTTATGCATTTTTAAAGTCTTAAAAAAATATGGAATGATCCAATGATATTGTGAAAAATATTGGTGACCTCATTTATTTTTTATTTCTGACTTTGTTATTTTTTTATCATCTAATAAATTTATATCACTTTTGGTCAACACAGATAACTTAAACATCGTTGATCATTAAATGGTATTTTTGAGGATTCCAAAATGGATGATATACTTGACAAAAAGCAAATGCAACTTGTTGTGTGGAAGCTTTAGTTCAACTAATCCTCTAATGAGTTACAAATGTAAGTTTCAAGATGGTCATACAACTAACCACTAATTACTAATAATTGACTTTATATTTTTTCTTTTTTTTATGCTCTTTTATTTTATGCACCATTTACTTTAGCATTTACATTTCATGCTATTTTCATCTTTGCTCACTTGAGCATTTACTTTCTTGTCATTTTTATTTTTCTCACTTGAGCTTTTCTTTTCTTTTTGAAGAAACCTAATAATCAACATGAAACATAAAAAAAACTTTAATGATACTTGGACTATTTGGTTACTATCCTTGGCATTATGGAGTATTGGACTTCTTGGACATAGGATTAGAAACCTTGGCCTATGTTGGAGACCTTGTGACCTTAATTGATATTTTGTCTGGAGTTCTTGAGGTTTACCTCAAGACATTGGGTTGTTTGTTTGTTTTGTGTGCAGCTTATTATGATTACATACTTTGTTTGTAATCTGGAATTCACCCGTATACAGCCGTTACTCTGCCTAATTTTTGTGAAGACTTAATACACTTGAAGTTTGGTTTTCTCAAGAGGTATAGTATCTTTACTTGCTTGGTGTCAATCCAAAGAATGAGAATTCTATCTTGGCTCATAATGTCAAGTATTGGCTTCTTGTTGGTTAGATGGTTCTTATCCTTATCTTTTACCCTATGCTTTAGGATAGTCTCTTCTTCTCCTTCTATCTTCTTTAATTTAAAGAATCTTCTTCCTCCTTTTGAAAACCCTTCTTGTTTTGAAACTTGAACCATTTTCATAATAAACTTGGACTTATGTCCATGCATTTTCAAAACATTTTCATAAATAAACTTCAATCGACTTAATAATACCTTGACATTTTTTGTGAGAAGACTAAAAGTCAATCAATCTTATTTCAAACCATTTTGCCACTTTGGCCCTTTTACTTTAAAAGATTTTCTCAAAAGATTAGACTCTTATCAATCCTTGTAGTGATGAAAACAACTATACTTCTACAATATGTAGTGAAGAGAGATATTTTCCACTTGGGTGTTGAGTGAGGAATTATTGATTTTAAAATCCAAGCCATATCCTCCACTTTGAGATGATGAAAATTCTCCTTTCTCATAATTGTGGGTAGTAAGTATGTTTTCCACACAGACAATGACGATGATGTCTTATCTCATAAAATTAACCAACACACTTGTGTTTTAAATTTTTAAAAAGGTGAACTACGTGTACCCTGATCCTATATTGCATGAAAGGTGGTACGTAGGCACTAAAGGTTCACAACCGCGACGGGTGCAAAAATCATAAAAAATATATATATTTCTTTTCTCACTTCCACCATCTATTTTTTTATAAAAATTTTTATAGCCAAAATATACAGATTTTTCAAAGAGGTTCCTGCGGAGTACCGCAGATGTTTAGGGTGATAATACCTTCCCTATGCATAAACAACCCCCTTACCTTAAATCTTTCTCCCTTCTTTTTGGGTTATTCGCTTTTTTTCCCATTCCTTTAGAAACAATAAAGCACGGTAGCGATTTTTATTTTGATTTATATAAGTCTAGTCAATCCAACGGCTTAGTCTTAAACATTTCTACCGCTACATGAGCGAAGTTGAATTCTGCGCTAAAAGAATTCGTGGTCTAGGAGGAGTCATTCCACATAGAGACTCATGGAGTGCAAGTAACTTTTTATAGACTATATACTATTTCATTATTTCATGGTCTATATTATGTTTCTGTGGGCTGGAAACCACTTCACCGTGACTGATTTGGAAATGCAACTGATCTACGCAAGGAAGAGAGGTATAAGCGTTAATTGGGCAAGGCTCATAATGGTTCATATGCTAAGGGTTGATGCAAAGTCAAAATTTCTACCATATGCTTACTTTATTACATTAATTATGGAAGAATTTGGAGTTGATTTTGCTAGTTTTGAAAGAGTTGATATGGATACAAATGTTCACAAGATCTCCATCAAAAACGTTGACTCGAGAATAGGAGTTTACTATAATCTGGAAACAAAAACAATCACATACATTGGTGAGGATGTGATTGGTGAAGAAGGAAACAATCAAGAGGAAGAAGGCGGTGAAGATGTACCTCCTCCACCTACTGCTTCCTCTGGTCCAAGTAATCAAGATCTTATAGATTTTATGTCTCAACAATTTTCTTCCATGAATACCAACATCAACAACCAATGGAATACCATCAATGACTCCACGACTTCTCTGATTAATGCTTTTCGCTCGGATGTGAACCAATAATTTTCCTACCTTTACCCTCACATTACATACCTCCATATGACCCTAATAATCATGCTATACCTCCACCACATTACACAGAACCTCCTCTACAACAACAACTCCCCAATCAAGGACCCTATTACTATAACAATCCTGACATGAATCAACCATAAAATTCTATCCATTTTTGTTATTTCTACTATTTTTTTGTTATGTCCTTGTTACGTTATGCTACATTTTGTTTGTTGTTGTTAAGATTTCTTTGTAATTATTATTTTACTATGACTATATCTATGACTATTTTTTATGCATGTTTGATGAAGTTTTTTCAATGTTGTTTTATTATTATCCATTTTTATTGCATCTTTCCCTTCTTTTTGATAATGTCAAAGGGGGAAAAGGATGTGGCACTTTATGCTTGTTTATTTCATGTCTTAAACTTCTAAGGTACTCTTCAACCAAGATGAACAAATTCAACGGATTCTAACCTTCTCATACAAAGGAGGAGTCATGCATCTTAGGGGGGGAAGTTTCTTTCTATAAATTACAACGTATCAAGCAAGATCGTTTGTCATCATAAAAAATGGGGAGAATGTAAAATCAAGCTTCTCAAATGCACTTTTGTTTTGACAAAGAAGACCATTTTGACAAGAAGGAAAAGATTATTGATAAAGCTAAAATCATATTTGGATAAATTCTTTGGTTCAAGCACTTAGAAAATTTCAAGGTATAATGATAATACTTACTTTGAACTTAAGACATAGATGCTCAATGGTCAAAAGAAATATTTTATCTTGTCCAAACTTTCTCTCAAGCTTTCTAAGTAAAAAATCAATTTTTACTTGGGTGCAACCGATTTTCATGTTGGTGCAATCGATTGCATGCTTCAAATTTTCAAAGTATTAGCTACTGTTTCTAAGTGCAATCGATTTGCATGTTTATGCAATCAATTTCTCTTAATCAATTTTTGCTACTGACTTCAAGTGCAATCGATTTACACACTTATGCAATCGATTGCTCACTCAAAATATTTGAATTTTTAGCTGTTGAAACCCCGTGCAATCAATTTACACAAGGGTGCAATCGATTGCATGCTGAATGATTTTGAAAAACAAGATCTTTACTCATGCCTGTTCATAACACCATTTCATGGAAACCTTTCGCTTAATCTTGACAATTATTCATGATTCATTTGCATAAATATATGTTGTTTCAAAAGGGTTCTAAGAACAAATAAATACTCATTTTCAAAATCATATCAAGTACCTCTTCCAATTATATTTTCTGAATTTTCAAAAATCAAACTCAAGCTTTTATATACTTTCATACACAAGTTTTATGCATAATTTCCCATATTGTCAACCAGAAAACTTTGAGCATTATATATCTTGAGTCATTGTATACTATTATTATTGGAAGAGAAGATCAATTCATTGATAAAATCACTCAAAGTGATCATTGCTACACAAACTCACTCAAATCAAATATTGCTATATACTTGCTTATTTTTCAGGATTGTTGAAAATAAGTTCAAGTAGTTTTGTAATCTTGTTTTTCCAGGATTGTTGGATACAAGTAAAGTCACTTTGAGAGGATTCTTCTCATTATTGACATAGTGAAAATCCAAGAGGATTTTTCTTGGTTTTGGGTAGTTCTTGTTTAAGTTTGCCACTATAAGGAAATCTCTTTCATGTTGAAAGGGGACTGGAGTACTCTCAGACTGTGAGGGGAACCGGGATATATCGCTTGGGTCTCTTTATTTTTCTGCACTTTACTCTTTCATAAACTCACCCATAAACAAGAAAAATAATATTCATCATCACTAATTTTTACATTTAATTGTTTTAACTTCAAAAATTCATAAAAAAATTGATTTCTGATTCAAAAATTTCGAAAAAATTCTTAAATATATTTTTGATTTTTCTTTCTGATTTTTACTTTTTAACAATTTTATTTTGTGATTTGATATTTTTTATGATTTTCACATTAATTAACTTGTTTTAATTGATTAAAAATATTTTCCTTAACTTTTAAAATTCTGAAAAATTATGGAAGGATCCAATGACCTCTTGATAAATATTGGTGACCTCATTTTATTTTCATTTATGATTTTTCTATTTTTTACTATTTTTGATTTATTTTGCATGTTTCTTTAAATTAAAAAGAAAACAACAATTTTTTACTTTAAAAAATTTCCAAAAAAATTGTCAATATTGATAAACTTACATTTGACTTATGACTTTTTTTTGAGATTTTTATTTGGTGTTTTAATGTCTTTGTGTATTTTACTAATTATTTCCCTTTTATTAACCATTTAAATTTTGTTTTATTAAATATTATTTTATCATTTTTGTTTGGATTTTATTTTTGTGGATAAGTTCTTCAACCTCATTGGATCTTGGGTGTTGATATGTTGAAAAACCAAATCCACCAAAATAGATGAATGATGTTGGTTATACTTGAAACCCTAATTTCATCTAATACTCCCCTTCCCTCTTCATCTTATTCCTTTCTCACTTGTGCTACATGTTGTTGGAGAATGATCTACATATAATTTCTCCAAACATATGGTACATATATTGCTATTGACCGGCCTCAAAATATGTGCGACTTCTACATAAGTCTACTTACAATTGCTTAACATAGCTCTAAATTATGTCTCGATTTGAGAAATGATCATTTGTGGCTCAAACCTATGTTAGCAAGCCCAAGTATGTTTAATTTGAAACCTTTGATCCAATAAACTTGAGGTTCATTGTTAGGAGTCGTTGGTCTTATCAATCCTCTAATGGACCTTCATAAAATTTGGTCTAAGTGAATCATATAAACATCGTTGATCATATGTTGTTACCTCAAACATTTCAAATGAATGACATACTTGACAAAAATAAAAGGAAACTTGTTGTCGAGAAGCTTTGATTTTATCAATCTTGTAATGAGTTTTTAAATGCAAGTTTCAAGATGGTCATTCAACTAACCTCTAACTTCTAATTCACTAACAATTGACTTTTACTTTGTGTTTTTACTTGATGCTTTTATTTTATGCATTTACTTTAAGCACCATTTATTTTAACATTTACAATCAATCTCGTTCAAATCATTTTGCCACTTTGGTTCTTTACTTTAAAAATTTCTCAAAAGATTAGACTCTTGTCAATCCTTGTAGTGATGTGAGCTACTATACTTCTACGATATGTAGTGAAGTGAGATATTTTCCACTTCGGTGTTGAGCGAGGCTTTGTTGATTTTAAAATCCAAGCTATATCCTCCACTTTGAGATAATGCATATTCTCCTTTATCATAAACGTGGGTAGTAGGTATGTTTTCTACTCAGATATGATGATGATGTCTATTCTCTTAAAATTAACAATCACATTTGTGTTTTAAAATTTTAAAGGTGAACTACGAGTACCTGATCCCCTATTGCACGAAAGGTGTTACGTAGGCACTAAAGGTTTGCAACCGCGGCGGGTGCAAAATTTGTAAAAAATACTTCTTTTCTCATCTCCACCATCTATTTTGTATACAACATTTATAGCCAAAATACACAAATTTTTAAAGAGGTTCCTATGGAGTACCGTAGATGTTTAGGGTACTAATATATTCCCTTTGCATAACCAACCCCCGTACCTAGATTCTCTTCCCCTCTTTTTTTGGGTTATTCTCTCTTTTCCCATTCCTATGGAAACAATAAAGCGCAATGTTGATTTTTATTTGATCTATGCGAGTTAAGCCAATCCAATGGCTTAGTCTTAATATTTCTACCGCTACAGAAAAACGACGACTTCACTGGGGACAGATCAACCAAATGATGGTCCATCTCTAAGTGGGTTGAGCCTATCTTTGTTTATTTGTGTATGTGCTATTGTTTGTTGTATATTATGTGATGTATATATATTTGTCTGGATTTTCCTGGTTTTTAGGGTGCTTGGTGATTTCTCATAAGTCCTCTACCCAGACTTGGGAAAACTTAAGATAGGTAGGGAGGTATAGTCATGTTAATTTTGAGGGAGTAATCCCAAAAAAGGAGACATGAAATCCCTCACTCAGTGGAGGCCCCTTTAACTGTAGTATCATTTACCGAGTAATTGGGAAGACGTGCTACTTTCGACCTGGGAGCCTGTTGATGCTGAGGACCGTAGAACCCTTAACCCATCTTGGCCTTTTAGGTGTAGTGCGGAAACTATGACGGAGTAATCTGGAAGTGGTTATCATGCGATACTACACTCAGACGAGTTTTTCCTGATAATATTACTAATTATCGAGTCAACCGAGACGTTGGTAATATCCGAAGGAAGGATGTAGACTCTGGGAACGTTTTAGAACCTTGTTCGAAAGGTGATAAACTATTAGTCCATACCTTGTGGGTAGTACCATTGACTTCATGCTCGTGACGTCGAACCTTTAAACCCCCCATGTTTGTGATCTTGTGTGTGATTGCTGCATCATGCATTCATTCACCCATGAGGATCTTTTAAAACAATTTTTTCAAGGGACTTAAAGTTGACTTTTTGCAAATATCCTAGGTACTTTTTGACCATAGATTATGGAAAAAGAAAGACTCAGAAGTACAGTTTCAAGGATCCTAAGATAGAGGAATTGATTAGTTTGATTCTCGAGATCGAGAGTTCTACGGATTTTTGGAAGAAGTATGGATCCATCGTGTCTCTTATGGGGCTCAAGATGAAGGAGGGTATTCTTTCTACTTTGGTACAGTTCTATAATCCGTTGTATCAATATTTTACTTTCCCTGATTATGATCTGATACCTACAGGAAGAGTATACTTACTTACTAGGTTTACCTGTTACCGATCGTGTTCCTTTCACCGGTTTAAAGGGAGAGTCCATGTCTCGGAAGATTTATGCCATGATTCATTTCGGGAAGTCTGAGATTTTGGCTAACATGACTACCAAAGGAGGAATTAAAGGCTTGCCCACTCAGTTTTTATTAGAGAAAGCTCGCTACTTTTCTAGTATGAAGAGTACATTTTCTTTTAAGGCTATCTTTGCTTTGCTCGCCTATGGGTTGTTCTTATTTCCTAACGTCGGCAAATTTATGGATTTCAACGCCATTAGGATCTTTTTGATTGGGAATCCAGTCACTATGTTATTAGTAGATACTTATTATTCCATTCATATTCGATATTTTTATCATGGAGGGATGATCATTTCTTCCACGCCTTTGTTATATCAGTGGTTTATTTCTCACTTACATCGGTCTGATGCTTTCTGGGATATCAAGAAAGAACCTCGTTGGGCTCCAAAGGTTATGGCTCTCACTCATTCAAATATTGTTTGGTATCTGTGATACGGTGGGAGAACTAATTTGATTATTTTGCGTTTGATCGCAAATAATGCGGTTAGCAAGAGTCACCATTGATTTTTCTTTTATCCAAAAGGAAAGGGGAAAAAGCACATGAAAGACCTTTGAGATGTTTTCTTGAGTTTGGGGGGTAGATTATGAAAAATGGAAGTTATTAGCACCATTTTCATCCATGGTTTTCCATGGGCTCTTAGTTACTTGCTAGATCACTTGCTTTTGTTTGAAAATGTGATTTGTGTAATTTTTTTGAAAGTATTTTGTAAAGAGACCTTTGTTTAGGAAAAATTTGTAATGATTCTCGTTCATAAGAATGTATACAAAGTGTTTGATCTTTTGAAAATGTTTTCAAGTTTGTAAGATGTTTTTGGAAGTGTTGGTGTTTGTTTTGAAAATAGAAAGGATGTTTTGGTTTTGAAATTGAGCAAGTAACTAGGAACATTCTATCTACTTAAAAGTATTTCATGTTTATTTCCTCTTTCCTTTGACATTGTTATCTTACCATTGATTTGGTAAGTAACCCTATCTTTGGATGTAAAAGGGACATGCGTGGGTCATCGTATAACCATGATTAGCAATGTTTCAAGATATCTTAGCATTTTCTTTAGGGACTAAGATCATTTTGAAAACGCAACATAGATAGCGTCATCAAGGGACTATGATCAGGTATTTTTTCTTGTTTTTACTAAGATACCTCACATGCATAATATGACTATTTTGTAAGGCAACCAAGTGAATTTACCCTAAGGGGTGTTTGTGTGCAAGTGTATTGCTTTTCATGCTTGATTTGTCTTTGATTAGGGCTTGCTATTTGTTGGTTTTAGTCTTTCCATACAAAACCCTAATTACTAGCATTTGTATATAAAGCAATCAATTGCGGAAATTAAAATTACTACGCTATTACATAATTTAGGGGAGGGGTGTACAAATTACAAATGGGGAATTGCAAGAAATTAAAATCTAAATAAATTATTACAACCATATTGAATTTGAATAATGTAACAATAAAGATAAAAATGCAAGAACATAAAATGTAAGAAGAAATGTGATTTTTGTTTGGTTTTCAAGAAAAGGGTTTTTAACCTAATTAAGCAAAATAAAGAACTACGAATAAGAAAATTAATATTTAAGTTAATAAAAGGAATTAAAGGGAACAAATTTTTAGGTTTTTTGTGATTTTAATTAAACTAGAAAATAAAAATAAATAAATAAAAGATCCTAAGTTCTAAATTGACTTTAATTTACAAAATAATATAATGATAATTTATTATCTAAGTATTTTAAAAAAGGAAATTAATTTATTAAAGAAAATGTTTTTTGTTCTTTTATTTTTTATAAAAA